>CATOUR010000064.1:2675921-5351843 GCA_951848785.1 Callosobruchus maculatus | reverse complement strand
GACTTTTTGCTGCCATGATCCGATCAACTGTGGGTCTTGGGCTGTCCTGGCGGCGGAGTAATTAGCAAAAAACAAAAAAAAATTAAATATTCCTCAAACTTCGTTTTTAGACGTTTTTAGAGGTTCCTGATCATTTTTTACATTTTTTGGGTGGGGGTGAAATTGGGGTGGTTGGGGGGGTGGGGGGTTGTAAAATTTGAAAAATTTGTTGCTTTCATAATAGACTGTCCACTGACCCATGAAGTAAGACCTAGCAACATAAATAACTTTTTTAGGTCCATTCGAACATTGCCTTGCCTATTACAGAAACCCAAAGGACTTAGAATTTTTTCTGGTGTAAACATATGAGAGTATTGTTTTAGATCCTTCTATATTGTGTTACATAGGAAACTGTTGAATTGATGTTAATGAAATTTTGACACAGTACTACTACCGTGGCGAGGATGGAAAACGCGTATGGTTTTTATAAATCGTGCCAGTGGCGGCGCAGAAATAATAAAAAAAAGTAAAATATAAAAACAGCTCAAACTCGTTTTTAAGCGTTTTAGAGGTTCCTGATCATTTTCTGCGTTTTTTTTTTTGGGTGGGGTGAAATTGGGGTGGTTAGGGGGTGGGGGGGTTGAAAAACTAAGAAATTTCTTGTATTCATAATAGGCTGTCCACTAACCTGTGAAGGAAGACCCTAGCGACATAAATCAACTTTTTAGGTCCATCCGAACATTGCCTAGCATATTACGGAAACTAAGGGACTTAGAATTTTCTGTATACATACATACGAGTATTTATTGCTTAGATCTTTTTGTATTTTGTAACGTGGACACTATTAAATTGATTCTAATTAAATTTTGACACAGTATTATTACCGTGGTGAGGATGGAAAACGCGTATGTTTGTTAAATATCGTGTCAGTGGCAGCGTATATAGCAATAATCAAAAAACTAAAAGTATGAAACAACTCAAACTTCGTTTTTAGATGTTTTAGGCTGTCCATTGACCTCTGAAGGAAAGACTTAGCGGCATAAGACAATTTTAGGGGAGGGAAGGCTGCCGATGATTTGGTTGCAAGTGGATCTCAGACTAAAGCTTCATGCTATGGGAAAATAATAAACTGATATCTCAGTAATGTGTGGGAAGTACTGAGTCAATCAACTTGACTCCATTTTTTTTACTTTCTTTGCTATAAAAATTGTGGGAGATATGGGAAAAATCAATTGTGCCTCAAGAAACTGAGAGGGAAGCAGAGTACAAATTCCTACATCCATACGAAGCTTTAGCCTGCTCATTTTGTTGTCAATAAAAGTACAATTTGGACTGTATCATTTATAGCGGGCGGATTTTATCCGGCATGACGCTATCTAAGCGCGGTCATTACCGGTCTTCCTGAGACGATTAACATGAGGTACGTTCGCAAAGGTAATTAACGCCCGACAATAAAACATAGGGTTACGGCAGTGGCGGATGAAGGTTATGAAAAGGTCAAGAGCATGTCAAATGAAGCCTAACAGAAACTTTATGTTGAGATTTTACTTGTTGGTACTATATCAGAGAAACATCCTTAAGGTGTGCGCGCGCAATAGACCGTAAATGCGCGGGCACATGTCCTGGATGGGATACTTTTTTGAAAACTGATAACTTAATACATTAGGCAAACGGACCTATTACTGTGTAGCCATCGTTAATTGACCAGCAAAAAGAATTCGGTGAAAAAAGTAAGGCGTTGCTATAACTCTTTATTTATTTTGGATACTATTAATCCTATTTCCTCCTTCTACGTTTTGTTTTATTTTATTTGTGAAGAAAATGGCAAATAATTTATATCACTAAATTTTCTATGCATCTAGTTCATACAACTTGTGACTACAACCGGAAACACCAGATTTCCTTCCCCACCTTAAATACGGCGCAGAAGGTGATTGGACAATCGTTGCAGACAATATTATAAAGACCTTGTTTCACTTATTTCCTCTATCCCTTTTTAGACTCGACATGATAACGATAATGACATCCCGCTGCCCTTACCTGATGCTGTGGTCAATTTACGATGGCCACACAGTAGCTGGGTAAAAGGGCACTGATGACAGTTGAAAGGCAATATTCAGCGGACCAGTTGTCAAATAAGGCTGTCGAGATCAAAATCCTGGCGCCCGAGCCTCTTTGCCTTCTAGATCTGTGACTATGACTGTTAAGGGTCTAGGGTATAGCGCGCGAAATTGAGAATTCAAGAAAAGACGTATACCCGTGTTAGCGAGGAGGTGTAACCGCCTGTTCCCTTTCTCCAGTGTGTGTGTCTAAGATGAGGTTACCAAATTCCAAAAATCCAAAGGTAACGTCAAAAGGTCCAAAGGTAAGGTCCAATATTTGTATTCTTCAGTACAAATAAATGAAAAAAAAAGGTAACCATAAAAATGAATTCCGCATTTCCAAGCTCCTGACGTTACCTTTAAACTTACAGTAATGACTCAAAGAGCTAATTGAAGAAGAAAGATTGCGCTTGTGCAACTATTTAGCCTTTCTTTGATACCGTGTTTGGTTGTTAAATTAATTAATTAAATTAACCATAATAAATGATTGTCAAAATCAGAAGCAGTTGTTGTGCATATGCTATAATTACGTAATAGAAACATTTTTAATAGTAGTCACAAATTGAAATAGAGAAATTACCATATCAGTAACATCTATATTCTTAAGCAAATCAATTAATTTGAAATTTGGTAACAAATTATTTATTTACACAGAAATTTGGATTCTATTAAATTAGTTTGAACAAATTACCTTCTAAATTCGTTATATGTAATTAACATTAAGACTAGTTTAAAAATGATGAAAATGGCAATATGGTAAAGGCCTTATTGCCGACAAAGGTTGTCGACATATTTGAAAATATGTTATGGATTATGCAATTATGCATATAATATAAATATACTACAAGACACACATAAGTGGTGGATAGACCACAAACTAGGAGGATACATGCAAATATGGCTGATGCAATAAGTAAGCTACACCTTTGATGCGACTCGCATCAAATACTCCCCTCCTTTTTTTTAAACTCCTTGGATCTCGATATCAATCCAACCGACTATGAAGTGGTTGAGCCAACGACAAGGATCGCTGATATTTTCGGTGCAAATAATACTATTTACTAGCATACTCCATTACTCCCTAGCATGAACTATGTGCTAATGGTGTGAGTTATTTTGTTTATTATAGTTGACTTCTAGGCTAAATGAATTTTCATTGAACTAAACATCAAGAACTGCTATAGTAGGAACAATTTTGTATATCAAATAAATTATACGGCTTGCTCAAACAGAACTGAGGTGTATATTGAGAACAAAATAATGCTTCGGTTGCATTATACGCTAATGGTAGTATTGTATTGTTAATACATAGGTATAATTAGAATGAAGATTACCTATTATGAATTTATCAGCTTATCAGCAGCAATTGCTTCGAACCTGAGGAACAAATTTTTTGAATGGCATGGATTTGAAACAAGTGTGAGTATATTTGAAGTAATGGACAAACATCCAAATACAAAAACTTAATTGAATACACAACAACATTAATTTCTGTGTATCTCAAATCAATCTAACCCGCAATACGGTTTGAGTACCAAATGCATACCTTGGAGTATTCAAAACTGTATTGGGCCGAAAAAAAATTGATAACTACGAAAACGTACTACGTAGGTCACTTCCTATACCATTTCTACATTAACAACAAATCCATGGTTTTATTCATTGATCTATTCATGGATTTAGTTCGTGGTCAAATTTGACCAAGTATAAAACAGAAATGTGTCAAATAAGTCCATGAATTTCTTTACGCTATGATTTGAAGTCAAGTTTGTCGTCAAATTCAGTGGTGCCAACCAGAAAATCATACGACGCATGTCATACATGTTGCATAACCGTCTCTGTATATGATTAAACATTTTCTAAATATAAATTCGCTATTAAATTAAGACTTTCACTATCAAAGAGTCACAAAACCATATGACAGCATCAGTGATGGCAGCAGCATGCTGTCACAAAACCCATGGTTTTATTCACAGATATAAAACACAATCAATTTGACCTTGAAGAAGACCGTGAATTAATCCATGAATAAATTCGCGAAGAAAATGTCGATGTAAGATGGGTAACAGCCGGCATTCAGTCGATTACAGCGAATAGGGTCTAAGAAGGTAAATTAACGCGACAATAAACTTTGTCTTCACGGTATGCGCTCCGAAACGTTGACAAGACTATTTTTATAGCAAGCTGGTCCGAGAGGAACGTGTCCGTACCAAAAGGGACTCATCCTCGACACGGCCACGTAGTCACGTACCGGGAAAAAGCTAAAAATCTGTCACCCTACAAGACACAGCGGGACGCCAATAGGAAAACGTGAGGCGCTCTATACGGTCGATGTGTGTGAAATGATGTTTCAGCGAAAGATGTCTAGGGGTGGAGAAAGCGGGTGACATATTGGAACTGCTACAGATGTTTTCACTTGGTGATGCCCTTCCGTCACCTTGATCGGATTGTGTTTAAAATGCACAAGTGAAAATACATAGACAAATACATAATATGCTTTTCTACAAAAAATATTTTCCAGGGACAATGGTAAATCGTTGATCCAATTTTATTTTATGAGCGCACAGGTTTGGGGGTTCCCTCATCACCTATCCTACGCCAGGTTCATTTGAGCTTTATATTGAAAGCTTTATTTTACATATAAAAAGATCCTAGTGTAAGCTCAATAAAAAAAATATTCCACTTATTTATTAGCAAAGAATTAGGGCATTATATTTAAACGATGTTCATTGTTAAACATGTTTTTTTCACTACTATTTTATTCAAAAATTAAGTTCAAGTCTTCTTTTTTAAAAATAGTTCATTTAAAACTTTCATAAGGTACTAATGGCCATGTTTGATTGTAATGTTTAGATAATGCCTGTTACACTGTCATCGTCAACTAATCAGTTCATGAAAGAACCTCATTGAATATCTCAATAGAAAGTCTGCATGGTCCTTATAAAACAGAACTGTTACGTAGGTATGATGTTGATGAATGTTTAAAAAATATCTGATTATCAATTTGCCACCATTAACATGTAATATTACACAGAGAATAAACACGAATTAACAAAACTGCAACCGCAACGATAGTACGGAAATAGCGTGGTCCAGTAATTCACTTCGCCTAACGCCTGAGCACCATCGCCCTATCATACGCTATGACGTCATGACCAATCACGACGCGTTTTCGGTCGCTCGGAATATTTGAATTTCACGCCATATTTAAACCTTCCTAGGAGACGTTTGGAATGAAACAGGTAGTTTTTGTTAATTGCATGTGTATAAGCAGCTAATATTTGGTACATTGATGTGAATTTAAGTTTTTGTCAAGTTTCCTATTACACTTCGTCTCTCTATGCTATAACAACAATATGTCGAAGTTTCAATACAATGAGTAGTTTTTCAATTTAGAATTCATAGGATCCCACGATCAAGAAAAACATAACGGAATGTTCAAAAAACTAGCTTGCCTTTAGCTTCACTAATTTTTTCATGGCAATATAGTATCAGATCGGATCACAACTCAATTAGAAAAAAAACACATATTTTATGGGACTATAATTCCATGTGAGTCAAAGATCATCGAATCCATACGAAAGCACCTGTTAGCAATTTAGAAGTTTTTAAGCTTACACACTATTTTTCATTGTGTATCGTGTTTTACATATCATTTGTAAATGAAAACCCAACATTTTAAACTCTTCGGGATCTGTCTTATTTGTATAAATCCTAACAACATTTTTTTCGGGTTAGTTTTTATATTGCTTTTTCGGTTTCCAGTCGAAAAAGTACTTATGCAAAATTCCGGCCTCAACTGAAAAAAAAAAAACGGTGTGCGGATGGCTTCATTCTGTGCCGTGTCAAAAAGTATACAAACTATTGTGAGTAAATTAAAACTACAATAAATCCTCTCGATAAATTTTCCGAAAGCTCAAGTGGTCAACACCTGTTTCTAACCATCTAAGCGTAGGTACTTTTCGAGAACCTCAGGTACTAGGAAGGCCGTGGCCTACTCAAAACATTCATCGATTTCCCGCACCCACAATTATTAGCCATTACCATTCTTCTCTCGGAAGTGCACATTTCGCAAATCTGATCTTCATACCTGAAGTCATGGGAAAATTCGAACCGAGAACCCTTTCACACAACTAACAGTCAGGTGACATCTGATACGCTGAACGTTTAAAACTCAGTTGCCGCTGGAAATGTAGCATCCTATAAGGATGAAGCGCAGGGACGTATTTATCGCCCTGTTTAATTGATTTATCTAAATTTTATCTGCTATATAGAACTTTATCATGTCATGGCCCCCACAAAGAGATATTCATCTTTATTGCCTTTACCTTTTGCAATCAGAATACTCTATAGCTGAACACAAAATTTAATCACTCGTTAAAACGTGTGCCTAACATTCTAAGGGTTATATTGAAAAACTGAATTTATGAAAAACCTTAAATGACAATTAGAATTACAAGCGTATATCAATCCACTGACATACATATAATAATATACAACTTCAAGAATATCGAATCCATGCCAAAAATAGTAATTTCCATACTCAAGACTAAGAAAAACATATAATAGGTATAGTCTAAAGTTACAGTTCTACGAAATAAATTGCTTTAAGGATCAATACATGGTATCTAAGTCAGTTATTCCCCGCCCTTCTATCTGTAGAAAATAGTTAAAGGTTATCTACCATCTCTTGATGTACGACGAGGTGTCTTGATTCAACGAACGCCACTGAAAATTGGTTTCCGAAATTATAAAAAAACTTTTGGGAGCTGCTTCACGCATCAAAAAAATCAACGTCGGAAAGGTAAATAAGAGGATGAGTAGGTGTAGATTTTTATGCGACACTAAATTTAAGAAATTGTATTAAGCAGCATTATTGGATTTTTAGTTTTCTAAATATACAACCGCTTTTGAACAAAGTGAGTTTAACTTTATAAAATGGTAAATGTTAATTGTTGAATATTTACCAATTTTCCGATTACTTTATGCGTACTTAGACATTGTTTATGGATACGGTTCTTTTTAAAAACACGTATATTTGCTGTTTATACATTATATAAAATTCCTTCAATCTTTGCTATTTCATAGTGTTAAAGTTGATAGGTGTGTAATTTGAAAATGCCTAAGAAGTACGAAGTTAGTCTGCTAGAGCTAGAGCTGCTAACAGGTGAAGAGGAGATATTGGAAAGATGGAGCCGCTACTTCGAGGAGCTGTTGAATGGAGGATTTGTAATGAACGCGTATGATGAGGTTGAGAAAGGGTGTCAGGAAGGAGCCGAAACGATTGAAGTACCAAGGAAAGAAGACATTACGAATATTGTGTCCAGTCTAAAGACAAATAGGAGTCCAGAAACAGATGAGATTGTAGCCGAAATGTTAAAATGGGGGGGGGGGGATTATTATAAGAAAGGTTTTGCTAGCTGATAAGGAAGGCTAAGGGGAAGAATAACCAAACAAACTTAACGTGAAAAGGGGCCTTAGACAGGGTAACCCATTATCGCCAATCCTATTTAGTTTGACCTTAGAAAAGGTTTTGAAAGCAGCAAAGGTAAACCAGAATTGTTGTATCATAAGACACATCAATGCTTAGATTTTGCAGAATAGTAGCACGAGGTAGAGCCGAGCTACAGAAAATAATAGCATCCTTAGTAGAAAAAGCAAGCTGGGTAGGATTGGAAATAAGTAAGGAGAAGACAAAGTTCATGACATGGATGGACGCAAATTTCAACAAAGGACAAAGGTTAAAAGTTAAAAGACAGAAGCTGGAACAGAGTTAGTTTTCGAGGAAGCCGATAGGTTTGTATATTTAGGCAACGAATTCAGGAGAAAGCCGGTAGTAAGGGAAGAGATAAAGGCAAAACTAGCTAAAGGAAATAAGTGTCTCTATAGTCTTAATGGGTTGCTAGAAAATAAACTTATTTCCAGAGGGCTAAAAATACATATATACAAAACACTAATTCGACCAGTGATTACATATGCTTGTGAGGTATGAGTCCTCACAGGAGCGGATATCAGAAGAATCGAGATGTGGGAGCGTAAAGTTCTGAGGAAATTTTTGGAGGAAAGAAGGTAGGAGAGGTATGTGAAAGAAGGACCAATCAAGAACTATATGACTTATATAAGGAACCCATAATAACTGCTGTGATTATAGCACAAAGAATAAGGTGGCTAGGACATGTTGTTAGAATGGCATCAAGCAAAGTACCTAGCATGATGTTGGACAGGAGAATTGGAGTGAGATAGAGGAGAGGGAGACCCAGGAGGTAGTTTCAACAGGTACTTCGCGATGTTGGAACAAATCACTAACAGAGCCTTGAGCCTACTAAGCCTGCACTCTGTAGTGCTAGTGTATATACGTATAATTATTGTTTAACTCTCGTGATTTGACCGAACTCAATATGCTTTAATTTCGATTCCCTTTCACACTCGTTGATTTGAAAAATTCATTACAACCCTGCTTATGTACTTCAGTAGGATTTCGCGTATTTCTGAACAAGGGCAGGCATCGCATCCCATACAAATGAGTGAATATCGTGAGAATCGTGGGTGGTGTGGTACCACTGTGCACTGTACAGGTAGAAACTATGAATATGCGTTTGTGAGGTTCGGCCAGGTGCAACTATCGTTGTGTGAATAAATTCGACTATGGAAACCACCAATTATAAAAACGCCGAGTGCTATGCGGAATAAGGCACTATTTAATGATCTTGGGTTATTTATATGATAAAAAACACGACATCAAAGGTAGATGGTATAACACAAATGGAGCTTTTAGCATAGTCGACATTTCTGGCTTCGGTCGTGCTTTTACACCTGGGTATCACGAACGTAACATTTATTTGTTTTGAAAACACCAAATTTGAATCTAGCCTATGCTTCTTCCTCAAATCATATGCAATAACGTAGCTACTATTTTTTCGAGAATTCTGTGATGATAACGTAAGAATATTGCACTGCTACCCAAAGAATCATATAATGAGAGAAATTAGATAATTGGTGCGCTTATTTAACACGGGCTAAATTGCGAAATTTCTATGGATACCTTCTCATGCTGGAATTGTAGGCAACGAAAAAGCTGACCAAGCCGCTGCACGAGCAATAACCAGCCATTCAAGGATAATTCGACAAATCCCGTACCACGATCTCAAATCGCTAATAAAGCAATTTACCCTTGATCAGTGGCAGACACACTGGACATCCGAACGCTGCAAACTAAGTGCGATTTTGCCAATATTCAAGACAAAATTGGAACTTCCAACGAAAAGAAGAGACCAGATCACCCTCACACGACTTCACACGAGCCACCTCTTCGAGAAAAAAGAACCACCATCGTGTTCATCTTGTAACACCACTGTTTCTGTGGAACACGTTTTAGTGCAATGCCCAGTGTATGCAAGACAACGAGCCGTGTTTAAAGTGAGCAGTGATCTCAAATCTTCTCTAACTACCGAAACAGCCTTCAATTTTTAAAACTTGCCCATTTATATAACACAATTTAACATCATCATACTATCAAAATGTCAGAACCCTACGCCACTAATAACCCTGCGCGGTTGATGTGGCTTTTTTTAAACAAAAAGAAATATTTTACTGCAATTATGAGTGTCGATTTAATCAATATAGACGTTAGGGACAAACATTTCTTAAACCAAAATTATAGCGTTTTTATGTTACCTTTTTCGTCATGATAGAGAAAATCATTGGTTTTTTCCCTATTTTCCCCCACTCCAATTTGACCTCCTTAAAATAAGTTAAAAAATTAGCAACATTTTTCGTTCTGAGTTCAAGAATTGTGATAATTTTGTAAAGATATATTTGAGACAAGAACGTCAATCTGTTCTTGCTCTGAGAAAATTTTCTTGATGATGAAATTATAGTTAATTTGAACTAAGAAGTATGTATGTTTGATTTAAATACTCATCCTAAGGAAATATGCTCTAAATAAGAATATAATTTTTTTCACACATAAAATATCAATACTCTTCGACCAAGTATTTAATAAAGTTTTAGTAAGGATATCATTGCTGAGCTCCTATTACCTCGACCAATAATAGAAACAGCTTGAGGATTGTGTCAGTGTGTCTTGGGATGATAGTGACTTGCCTGATTCCATGCATGATGTTAATGTACTGTCGTCTGCGAAGCTCTAACTTGGATTGGATATTATTTCCAGCAGCTCGTTGATGTACAGCAGAAACAGTGTAGGGATAGGACAGATCCCTGAGGAACACCGGCGTTTATTGAAAATACGTCTGATGAACAGCTTTCGACTACAGCAAACAGAGATCGATTGTTCAAAAAGCTATTCAGCCACTGACGCAGGCCAGGTAGTAGTCCATAAGCAGCAAGCTTGACCAGAAGTCCCTCAAGCCACACTCTGTCGGAGGATTTCGATATGTCAAGTGCAGCAGCACGGGATTCGCCATGATTTTCAATTGCTCTGTTCCACAAGTGAGTGACAAGTCCAGGTCACCGGTAGACCTATGCTTACGGAAGCCATACTGGCGATCATTTATGATGTTATTGTTGTCCAGGTATTTCAAGAGCTGTGTGTTAATGACAGTCTTCATAAACTTAGACATGATGCTGAGAAGAGCCATAGGTCTATAGTTGGTGTGATTGGTTTTTTTGTCTTTCTTAGGGATGGTTTGTATGCAGCCAATCTTCCATGAAGTGGGAAACACGCCTCGCTGATACGATAGTTTGAATAGCTTGCAAAGAATAGTTGCAAGCTCAGCAGCACAGCGTTTAAGGACAATGGCTGGAATAGCATATATTCATTGTTTTGTTTTCAAGATTATCATATGGTTTATTTATGAAGATTACGGTATTCTCACCCTCAAGACTTTCCAAGTCTTGGATTGAAAATATTTACTTCATATAACCCCATATGATCAAAAAGATCACATTCTTATTTTAAGATAATTATAGTGTTTCGCATATAAGCAGATATCATATACTTTATCTTTACAGGGTGAGTCAAGCTCAACGCCTTGGTCTCTTGTGACCAAACAATACCACCTTTCGAAAAGTTGACTTTGCAAGTACATGTAGATCGAGTTGGGCTACATTTTAAAAATAATGACTTTTATACAGGGTGTCTAATAAAAGCGTGACATATCAAAGTTATGTTTCTTAAATGGAACACCCTGTATATTATTGCATATTTAGATTTATGGGTGCATTTTAGTGTGACTTTATGTATCACACATGGGACGTTAAGCGAACCGTTTAGGTGCAAATCACAATTTTGGGTATAGGTAGATGTCAGAAGAAAATTGAATATCGCAGCTATTATAAATCTTAGAGGGCTGTGACTTTGCCGTGTTACTAACCATTAAATATGTCGGCTTACGTTAGACGGTCGAACTCGAGTTATATTTGTACTTGGAGAAATCGGTAGATCAATTAAGGAAACTTCAATCAAAGGTAACTTGATTTTTTCAAATGGGAATGCATAATTTTTTTTATACGATCAAATGTGCAATTTGATAGGCTTTCTAATTATATAAGGCTGTGAATATCAATCTATGGTAGTTTTTATTAAATTTCGAGATTTCAATCAAATCATTGTTTTTCAATTTCGCTACCTATAAACAAACTAGCAGGCCATGAAATATAAACAAAATCGTATTCAGATGGAAGAAAACAACTAACTTAGCAAAAAGATCCAGAAGAACTAGAGTAAAAGAACATGATTATAAAAATTCCCTACAACAAATCTACTCTAACCAGAAACACCGGCGGTAACAAGTCCAATGTTAAAGAGAAGCTGGAGTACGACAGAAATGGATAATTTTTACAGCATACTAGCGACTGCAATGTACTAGAGATTAAAAACTTCCAAAATCACTAAACACTTTGAAATGAAAGCAAAACTTTCAGCGATCGTTGCCGTCAGTCTAACATCTTCAGAACGCAATTTCACATTTAATGGTATAAAACAGTAGTCATTTCTGTCAAAGTAAAAAGTAATGATACCTCTCACTATCGTCCTTTAAATTTTTCAGTATCTATTAGCAAGGTCGCAAGAAAAGGAATACTGACAAATCATATTTTAATTTTCTGCAAGGTAAATTGTGTTTAATAATTTGAGCAGATTTTTAATTTATTCTTCATTTTCGGCGATCTTGCTTATGAGTATTGAAGAATTTGCAGAACTCCAGTCAGAGGTATCGGTTATTATTTTTTTAAATCATGAAATGTGAAATTTTATTCTGAAGCTATTAAACTGTCAGCAACATTACGTGGTAGATTTCCTTTCATTTCAAAATTCAGAATGGTTTTATGAATCGTCAATCTTTAGAATATTGTAGTCGCCGGTATGCTGTAAAAAATACCCATTTCTGTCCTGCTCCAGCTGCTTTTTGACCTTAGATGTGCTATGTCTGCTATTTCTGGTTAGAATTGATTTGTTGTAAGTCATTTTTATAGCTTTGTCCCTTTACTCTAGTTCGTCCGTAACTACCTGCTGAGTTAGTTGTTTTGTTCCATCTGAACAGTTTTTTGTTTATATTTCATGGCCTGCTAAGTTGCTTATAGGTAGGAAAAGTGAAAAACACCGGTTTTACCGAAAATTTTAAATTAAATCAAAACTACCAGAGACTGGTATTTACAACTGCCTATCATTAGAAAGCTTATCAAATTGCACATTTGATCGTATAAAAAAGTTATGCATTCCCATTTGAAAAAATCAAGTTACCTTTGATTGAAGTTTCCTTAATTGATCTACCGATTTCTCCAAGTACAAATGTAATTCGAGCTCGACCGTCTAACGTAAGCTGACACATTTCATGCTTAGTAAGACGGCAAAGTCACATCCCTCTGAGATTTATAATAGCTGCGATATCCAATTTTTTTCTGACATCTACCTATACACAAAATTGTGATTTGCACCTAAACGGTTCGCTTAAACTCCCAACTGTGATACATAAAGTCACACTTAAATGCACCCAGGATTCTAAATATGCAATAATATACAGGGTATTCCATTTAAAAAAACATAACTTTGATATGTCACACCTTTATTAGATTAGATACAACTCGACCTACATACACTCGCAAAGTCGATTTTTCGAAAAGTGGTATCGTTTGGTCACAAGAGTCCGGGGCGTTGAGCTTGACTCACCCTGTATAATTATGTGTAGTACGTATGAGTACAAACACTGATGACCGTTCATTGTATTAGCGGCTCATATTCGTTGATTCCATACATTTTTAATTGATATTCATTTATTGATTGAAGTTTAACTAACCTGCTATATGCTAGTCGATATCGATAGTTCTCTCCATCCCATATCATCCATATGGAGCACTGACTCAAATTTCACACAGACGACGCAGCCCAACTGTTACTCGCTGTGAAGGACCACCATGATTCAAGACAAATCCTATAGACAGTCTCCTGTTTGCTCCTTGCTGTGGCGCGTATTAAATTCGCGTTAAGTGAAACGTGCAAATTAGAGAACGTGGCAAGTGGCACCTGCCACCGACAGTCAATCGAACCGTGCCCGCCAAACCCGCCCCCCCCCCATTCGATTTGCACATGTTCTTTATGTTGCCGAGTGTGTCAATATTTGAGCGGACTTGTTTGAAAATGAGTTCGTTTCATAGGAGGGTAACAGTGACGTAACAAGGGCGAGGGAACGACGCACTAGTGAAGGATCAAGAGAGACGTGAAGAGTGTTATAGTTTTCTAACTTCAAGCCGATTGCCATTATTCTGCCGATCGAAAAAAGTTTTGGTACCGTGGTCGCAGTGCCTAAGGGGTTGAGAACCCACAAGCAGCTAGCCGTACCAAATGTACTTTGTCTCCCTGACTTCCGCATGCGCAGAGTACTAATGTCATGTTATGATTTGAAAATTGTCGCGCCTTATATTTTTAAACTTGAAAATGGAAATGTAACGTAAATTATATTATTTTATTATGTGTCTATGTATTATACAGTGGGCACATCTTATTGTGCTGCATATGGGAAACTTTTTTATTACCGATATCTCAGAACATTTTATTCGTGATAAAAGATGGTGTATAAAGAAAAACTAGCAGTGAGTTGATCAAACCTGCCATTGTGTATACAGGGTATGTAAAAATTCGGAAAATCTGATGAAACTAACCTAAGAAATTGAATTTTTGAGATAACCAAATTAAAGATCCTAAAAATCTGAGCAGAAAGCTATAAAATTTTTGCGTATCAGCTGTGGTTACCGAAAGAATTGTCATTGAAAACCGGTTTCTTCCTATTTATTTCGGATTTTTTGCATTTTCAATGACAATTTTCGCGGTAACCACGGCTGGTACGCAAAAACTTTATAGTGCTTTTCTGCTCACAATTTTAGCGTCCTTACTCTGATTATCTCAAAAATTCAATTGTTTAGATTAGTTTCATCAGATTTTCCGAATTTTTACATACCTTGTATACACAATATTATGGCGAATTTGATCAACTCACTGCTAGTTTTTCTCTATGCACCATCTTTTATCAGTTTTATCATGAATAAAATTTCCTGAGATATTGATCATCAACTGTCAAAGTCAGGGAGTCAAAGTACACTTGGTACGGCTAGCTGCTTGTTGAGAATCCCTGGTCTAGTCAATAGACGTTCAAAATATAGCTACTGAACTGGGTTAGTGGGATAGTTAGCAAAGTTAAGGTAATTGAAGGGGTTGTATTTTTCGCCATATTTGTTACGCGGTTTCTGCGTCCCTATAATAGCAAAATTTTAACAGAGGTCTCATCTAAGAAACCAACTTACCTATATCACTGCAAAGATTAATTTTACATTTAGTTGCATTTATTTTCACTCAGCTTATTTAACAGTGTTTGAGCTACACTTGAATTAGTTGGTTAGTTTTATGTATATTTTTTGTAATTTTATTATATTTTTCAGCTTCCTATTATTTTTGTATATATATGAATATTAGGTAATTAGTGATTATTAGAATGGAGAAACAGATATATGGGACGATTACAGACACACAGGTCAGATATGATTGCCTGTATTTGCTCATATATCTTTCCAGTGTCTGCCACATTGTGCTGCCGTGTCGTTGGCTTCCGATAGGTCCTGGATTGTGCAAGGGGTTTCCAGGGATGGGCAAGATAGAAGATACTCCATCGTCTAGTTCTCCCCGAAGGTGCATAAATCGTTCTTAGCGTATCTTCACCTCACTGGGTTAACCCCAGACCTGCCCATTTGGCATCTAAGCCTGTGAGACTTTTCCGGGTCCTCTAGTCCAGTTGTGATCTGGCAGGGAGGTTTTCAGTGAGGTTCCAAGTTGGTATGTGGTTCTCTGTTAGTTGTCACTTCCACAGCACCTCTTTGGTTACTGATTTCTCTGTCAGTGGGTTTGTTGACATAATGAAATTCTTCGGATGCTGGTGGCTTGTGGTGGCTAGAGGGTGTCTCTTACCTAATGATTGTCTACTCCGTTTTGCTTTGTACATGAACATCTTGCCTGATTTGTGGGGGGCTATCCCCGCCAACATGTGTAGGTAGTCTAAGTGGGTAGGTTTTAGACAGCCCGTGATTGTCCAACAGGTGTCGTTCAGAATAAGGTCCAATTTGTTAGCATGAGTCTATTTGCACCATACAGCGCATGCGTATTCTGCTGGAGCAAAGCATATAGCAAGGGATGTCGTCCGCAATACGCCAGGACGGGTCCCCCATTGGGAGTTGACCAGCTTGCGAATAACGCCGTTCCTCGTATTCACTTTTGCTCTAAACTTCACTACGTGTTTTTTATAGGACAGAGTCCTGTCTAAGGTAACACCCAGATAAACTGGATTTGAGTAGTCTAGTAGCCTGGACGAAGACCATTCAATTTGCAGTTCCCTCTTCGTTGCCGGTTATCGAGATGGAATAGGCAGGTTTGAGTTTTATCTGGGTTTAGGCATAACTGGTTTAACTTGTAGTATTCGATATTCCTGCTGGGACTCTGGTAACCTGTTGTTGATTTCCTCGATGTCTTGGGATTGGCACGTAATGGCTACGTCATCGGCATTGAAGAAACTATTTGTAGAAGGGCCGATAGGTTGATCATTCGTGTACAAATTGAATAGAAGAGGCGCCAGTACGCTACCCTGGGGGAGACCATACTTCCACCATTCATAACCATTCCATTTCAAGTGATTTCTTCTAACGATTCATTCGCTAACATCAACGTCTCTAACTTCTTGAAGTTGATTTCGCAGCTAGACCGTAGAAGCTGTCCTATTCCGCAAACTTGCGGACAGCAAAAATTGATTATTCCTTTGATTGGCTTCGATCGGATTCTGATCTGGTTATCAGGCCAGTCTCTAGATAGCGTTGATACACATTTTGTACAGCACATAAGCTCTTAGCAACAATTCTTGCAGTTTCTCGTTATCTTCGACCATCTGGCATGAATGCTACAATTGCAGCAGGATAGCAAAAGGCATTATGACCAGTCAAATATAGATCAGAACCAAATACATCATAACAAACATAAGTTTTATGGAGATATTTAACAGTAAACTAGGGAATAGTCGCCGTGCGAACTTTTAGTTAGGCTAAATTCGTTGTATAATAGGTATAAACATTAAGCAGGAACAATTGAGCTTTGTTTGGTAATTCCAATCAAAATTGCATATATATTGAATTAGGCATGTCCACTACACTGCTGCGGGTTTAAAGCAACACCACTGGCTAACATATTATTTGTATTTGGTATGAAATAGCGAGGGGGAATATAATATTGAAGTGCGATTAACAATCGAGTAGCGGAAATGGGAAATTATTTAGTGATGATTGTTATTTTCGATCTGTAATCCGCAATTTTCTGGGAGAATGACACGAGTTAACGATTGGCGCTTTTGCCTCTTTATTCCATACAGCAGACAGTTCTACATGTTTCCCACCTATATAGCTAAACACAAAGGAAAATAGTGTCAATTTTAAACTGATAATACTATTTTGACACTATAGTAGCGTTTTATATAAACTATAATATGATAGAGTCGCCATAAGTATACTCTATTTTAAATATATATATTTACATTAAGTATATAGACATCATTGTAAGTATAGGCTGTTATCAAGCTGAAACTACTATATATCACGATCCAAATTTCCATCATAAATAGGGAGTTATTGAAGACGCGATGCAACAAGGCACTAATAATTCCTGGCCGTATTTGACATCTAAGCATGCCCACTAAGACAAAAATACTGTCAGGCAGTAATAAAGTTAGTGCCTGCCACTACTATTATGATTTTAATTAAACTATAGTGAGTTCAGTAATCCTGAAAGTTTTTAATATATAGCAGCAACATATTAATGTATATTGAATCATTTAACTGATGAAGCGGTTCAGTTCCCAGGGCCAGTAAGAAATAACACTGGAGTAGTTCATAATCAGACTATCAAGTGCTCCTTGAGCCCCTTTGCCTTGAAAAAACCGACTCTTATTGAGTGATCTAATACAAATAAACAGTTTTCGTGAGAAGGAATTACACTTGGGCCAAGAAATAAATTAGGCCATTACCAACAGCTTAGCTGGATTACAGTGCACTTCAATAGTACAGGCGCACTGTGCTCAAAATCCACCGAGAACTTAGGCTGGGGATAGCAAACCTTTTTGACGTTTAAGGTAAATAATAAAACGGATGATCCACATACCAAAAGTATATGTACATACAATGGATATCAGAACAATGGGTATGTATATCCACAAATAGAGCAAGAATATCCAATGGATGTCAAATAGACATCAAAAAAATATACATTTCATGTACGTTTGTCGCGAACTTTCACATCCATGGCATATACATTGAATGTACATATATACGTCTAATGTACATGCAGGTATGAACATGATATTCATAATATTATATACTTACATACCAAAGTATATACATTGTACATACAATGGATATGTATATCCACAAATGGAGCATGAACGTCTAATGGATGTAAAATAGACATAAAAAAATATACACTTCATATACGTTTGTCGAAAATTTCCACATCCATGGTGTATCCATTAAATGTACATTCATGTACTTCAAATGCTCATGCATAGTGTATGAAAGTTCAATGTAGAGGCAGAAAAATAAACAAACCTTATACTTTCATTATCTATTGTTATTAATTCAATTTCTGGTTATAATAATAATACTTGGCAAAATCGGTTACTGTGATGGATCTTTTTCCTGTTGAATGGCATGTCTAAAATAACCAAAAAATCAAGGTTACAAAATTTTGTAGGTGGTTTGTTCCGCTTACAACTTACCGTCAAATGTTGAATTATCAGTAGCCAGAAGATAAGTAACATTGCACAATATTTCACTCGATCAAACAACCAGGCACAAACAGCTTCAGCACACACACACTAACTACGACTAAAGGACGCGAACGACGGAATGGCCAGAAATCAGCAATGGCGGCTCTAATGAGCAGATCGTGAAGGCAAAGTCTAAATACCAGAGTCCAGCGGCAGCTATGAAAAGGTTATATTTGGGGACATTTGCGGGACTGAATAGGCCAACAGGCTCGATAAATACATCTCCTGGCAGTCTATTCCAAGCCCTGGACATTCTGGAAAAGGTTCACGAACTGCATTAAATGTAATTTTGCACTGTATAAGATTCTATTATTGCTATTCTCAGCATTCGTCTATGTAACCATATATCAAATGCTTCCAGACGGTTGATTGTTCGGTACAACAACACAGACCAGATATAGCATTTATAGATTCTTTGTCTCAGCTTTAAGCTTAAACTATACAATTTACAGTAGGGCACAATGTGATTATTACATGCGTAACGCCTTCGAAATCTATATAAATCGACTTACCACAGGGATCTGTAGTAGATCCCATATTACTTTTGGTGTATATGTTGTAGGCAGATGCCGAATTCGGCCTATGAAATAATTAGACACATCGCGATTCGTTAATACTGAAGTTGCCAGATGCCGAAACAGTGAGCGATTCGGCACCTGACCAACCCAATTTAGCCACGTCGCGAAATGCGCGTTTATGAATTACACCATTGCCGATCGAAACATAATAAACCTAATTCCTGATGTGGACAGAGAACGCTTAGCTTCTCGTAATATTTTGGCAGCTGTTTTATCAGAAAAATATGGTTTGTACCAACTTGGTACATCAACTGGCGTTTAGAAAAACTATACGCAAGAAATGAATCAATATCAATAATACAGTTGGACTATTTTTCAAATATTTTTTCTATTGCGGCCTTCCTAAATGAATACTTTAACACAGTACATACTTTAACATCCTCGGATATACCAGTTAATACAAAATTCAGTTTAGGGAGAATTGCCGCAAAGGAATCTAATTCTTCTCAAGGTTTTATTCGATGCAACTGTCGTAGTAAACAATGTCGTAACAAAAAATGCAAATGTGTATCGAGTAGGATAAAATGTAATAATGTCATTCGAGTACTTCTTGTTGGAACACATAAAAATAATAAATTGAGGTTAGGTTCTGTATTTATGACTTGATTGGCAACGGCGTAATGTAGAAATACGCATTTCGCGACATGGCCAAAATACGTTGGTCATATGCCTATATGTATCATTGTTTCGGCATTTGGAAAAAATCCAGTTTGAACAGATCGCGAAATGTCTGATTATTTCGGCGTCGGGCCCAATTCGACATCGGTCTCCTCAATAATTATGTATTAATAACCTAATTACATTGGGAATAAGTGGTCAATTCGCTGTATTTGCTGATGACATTACAATACGCTGGCATGATAATGACATACATCACGTGACTTACTTAAACAATGAATAATTATATCAAACATCCAGCATGAAGTCCTTAAGTCTAACCATTGATCAAAAATTGAATTTTACAAATCATATTGATAATTTATTTAATGAATTAGCTAAAGTAAACCAGTTAGAGAAACTCTTGGAAGGAACACCACCAACGTCGCTATTTTGCATTATTCTAAAGTAGGTTGAGTTGCGGCATCCCATTTTGGGGCATCTATTCTCATACCTGCTTAAATAGGTTGTTAGTCTTACAGAAACGAGCATTGCCAAGAGTGGACCTAGAACTTCAGGCTAACCACTATTTTTAGAATACAAAATTATGACCATAATAGCACTCATTAAAGATTCAATTATATTCAATGGAGTGAAGATTTATAACAAACTTTCTCACTCGTTTCAATTTCAAAAATATTTAAAAGTTTCCTGTAAAGAACTTAGAACTTTTCTATTACAAAAACCTTATTATAGCCCTTGATGAGTACTAATTTAAGTGAATATTCATCCACATATTCTGTTTTGTTTATATAGCTTTTTCAATAAGAACCTTGTAACTGGTAGCTAATAAAGTATACTTATCTACCTATCTATTCATATATCACCCAGCTATGATTGTTCCCCTCCCCGTGTGGGGGCAGGTTAGAATATCTCCCATCGTATATCCTGCGTGTCGTAAAAGGCTACTAAAAGGAACCGAACTACTGTCGGTATAAACAGTAACCTCTTCTCAACAGCTTTGGGTGGACGAGTTGAGAAGTGTCAGGACACCTTCTTGTCCTTGGGGTGAGAAATTGCCCCTAAAGGCGGATGAACCAATAGATACCATCTGATCAACGGCATGAGGATGCAGAAAGCAAATGGGAAACTACTGCATTAAAGATCTTAAAAATATCCCAAGAGAAACTCGTAAAATAAGTAAATGCATTTTACGAGTTCACAACCTGTCTGTTAAGTCATTGTGACTATGATGATAATGATTGTTCCTTGCAGCTAAATTGCCATACAATGCTGAGGGTGTGTGCAACTTTGTAGGATCGTAATCAGTTTCAGTAAAATCTAAGGGTTCTCGCGCCCAACGGCCTGCGCTATGAGTTGAGCAAAGTGCACCATACATCACAGCCGCCATTTGTGAGTCCATGCATGTGCCGGCGACATCACGGAATGTTAAATTTGGACGTAGGAACCAGGAACTTTTTTATTTATTGCTGCAGCACATGCTGGCAATTAAAAAGAACGGGAAGGCAGTTCTAATCCAGAGATTGTGAATAATGTCGCGGGGATTAGGTGAAAATATTCGGAGGCAAAAACGGCTTATGAGCGTCTTCCTGTGATCGTGCTTCTACCGAACTGGTTTCCAACGGGTTGGGATAAAGTTTTCTTAAATGACAGTGGCGGAAAATATCACTGATTGGAGAAACAATCAATATAGATATTACACCTAACGGAACAATAATAATATTTGTTTACTCAAAGTACAAAAAAGAAATCATTGAATAAAAAATGAGTAAATAAATATGTTAACATTAGTGTTACAATGTATACACACATAAATATTACAATCATATACTTACGTATGTATAAGATAAATATGGCTATGAGTAATCTGAATGAAATTTGTTTATAAAATTATAAGATTACTTATGGATTTAGCTATAATATGATCTATTTGTTAATTCATGTATTTCTTTCCTAACTACTGTATTTAACCATTCTTTAAGATATTTTTTGAATCGTTTAGTGGACTGTAGTTACTTTATATCATTAGGTACTCTCTGATATAATTTTGGCGCCAAATAAATGTATGATTTCTGCATAATCGATTTTCTCGTTTTGGGTATGCCTTTTGCACGTATCTTTATATGTTGTCTTATTCATTTGAATTTTTGTGATAACGAGTGATACTATGTAAGAAATAAAGTTGCCTGACATCGTGTATCAGAGCTTCCCTGAACAAATCGTCACTAGGATACAGTTTTGGTTTTCTAAACATAGATTTTAGAATTGCTTTTTGGAGGATATCTAAATCACTTATATATGTTGTGCATGCAGCACCCCATGCCAATATACCCTAAATGAGATGGGTTTTAATTAATGATGCATAGTAGATGCTTTTCTGTTAAAATGTGTGTTAGTAATTTTATCTTATATGAAATGAATCTAATTTGTTTTAATAGATTATTAGTATTATACTGTTTAATCTGTCAATTTTAATTTTTTTATTATTTATGTTTAACGTAATATTGTTGAAAGAAGATAAATATCTAGAATAGGAAGTAAACGGTAATAGTGTACACGATTGGCAAAGTTGGACCTAGAGTGCGAATGCTCCAATGCAACTAACAGAAAGGGTACATAGAAGCAAAGCTCCCAGGTGAAAAGGGACACCTAACTCCTGATACATCTTACATTCCCACTACATTCACAGCAGAGGCAGTAAGAGAGGAATTTCGGTGGAGCGCATTGATGTCTTACTCTATCTCTCTGTCTGTCTCTCTCTTTCTTTCTCTCTTTGTCTCTCTCTATCTTTCTTTCTCTCTTTGTCTCTCTCTCTCTCTCCCCCTCTCTCTCTCTCTCTCTCTCTCTCTCTCTCTCTCTCTCTCTCTCTCTCGTTGAAGATTCACTATAGATAAACTGCCAAATTATAAAACAACTGGCTGCTTCATGCGGCTAGCCCTTATTTCAAAACCAACGAAGTGGAATTTAGAAATAACCCAAATTCGCCAATCGCCCAATTACGATTTTTTGTCGCTAACTCGGTCTTGAAACCGCTACTTCGGCGGAAATCACCACTCCTGGCAACTCTGGCCGAACGCGTGCTTTAAAGAATGGAAGTGGGAGGTAGGGGATATTGCATTCTTCCTTCAATGCTTCCCATGCTATCGGCTATCTGCGTCCGATGCGTTTATATCTGTCTACAAATTGGCAGATAGTCTCAACGTCACGAAGGTGGTGAAGGATAAACCATTAAAACAGTTATAAATCTAAGACAAAAAAAAAAGCAGCCGTCCAAATAGAAGGAGCAGTGAAGTTAGGTTAGCTAAATTTCGATGCATATTTTTCACATGCCAACGCCAATCTCTCATACAACTCGTAGGCTTTGAGGTGGCAGTATTTGTCTTGTGTAGTACAAATAAATAAAATGAAAAAAAAAATATAGATACGTGCAATCGTGCATATAGCTTCAAAACAAAAACCGTAAATGGAGCTAGCTTGAAAATCTCCTTTCCGGAATACTAACCTGGAGCTGATAGAGATGAAGATATTGGCATTGATCATAGCAACAAACTAGTACTGATTAGACATCTAAGGTGCCTTCAATGCTGCCTTTCTCCCTCGCTCTCTGATGGTACTCTTTTTCAGCAAACCTTGTCTAATTCCTTTTATAGTCGATAGATTAGAATACATTACTTATGTATCGCGCGAGACCATCGGGGCGGCGGTCCAATATATCGAATTCATTGAAAAATAATAGACATATTAAGCATTGCGCGTGTATGATGTGTTACCCTTCTTATTATATAAGTTTTAAATGAAAGGAATCTCTGAATATTCTTATAATTTCATCAACTTTTCTTCAGTAATTTTCGAGTTAAAGATGGGTCGAAAGTTTTTAGTTAGACGATAAACAGACGGACAGAGGTCAGGTCCAAAGATCCAGATTTTAAATTTATTTATTTAATCGTGTGTATGCCTGAGCTATACTTATACTCAAAACATGAATTATTTGATTGGTTTTATAGAATTTTTACTTAATGCTATTTTATTTTATATTTCCTTATATATATGATAATATTAGCTAATTGGTAATTAGAGTAAGAAAAAAAAACACTTATAATATATATTATAGAGGGTGAGTTTTTAGTACCGGCTCGGTCGATAACTCCACTACTGTAGGAGATAGCGAAAAAAGTTGTACATAAAAGTTGTATCCACGGATATGCTCCTTGCTCAGAAAATATTTAGATTTGTACAGGGTGATCCATAACTACGTGGTGATGCAAACATGCATTTTTTTAAATGAGACAACCCTGGCTGTGGCAACACGCCAGGGTGGGTCCCCCATAGGGAGTTGACTAGCTTGCGAATAACACCGTTCCTCGTATTCACTTTTGCTCTTCTCTACGTGCTTTTATAGGACATGGTAACTAAATGAAGATCCACATGTTTAAAAATTACAGTATAGTTAAATATAGTGTAAAACCAAATTTCACGATGACAAGCAGAACCATCTAAAAGCCTTTAATTTTACTAACACGCTTACGGTTTCCTATACTTACGCTAAATTCCAGGCATCAAAGTTTAGCTAAACAATTTTGCTTGAAGCAAGGGAAGCATTTAAAATTCACCGATTGCAATTATAAAATGATTATACAAAATTTTACTGCTTTATAGATTTACTGATATTTTATGTTTATGTCTACAAGGAGCTACGAGAATATTTCTTGCATAAAACAACAAACCGCGTAACGATCCTATTTGAGTAAGAACACTATATTTTGAATCACTTTCCCAAATAGGCCATAATTTCATACAACATTGGAAGCTCTCAGTAGCCTAGCATCATCGCCGATCTATCAGAATAGCTTTTAGATTCAATTATCGTTCACTATCAGCAATCGTTCGTGTTTGTAATAACTATAATACCCACAAATAAAATTGTTTCTGCATGTGTCTTCATTACCACGGGCAAAATCGTAAATTAGTCCCGAGGAATTCAAATGACCGTGCATATGCATACCGAAACAAATCAACACAGCGCCATCGCCTACCGAGATCGACCACGCATATTTTTGCTTCGGCTGCCACTGTCGATGTCGGCGAAACAGAAGACCCTCGGGCATCGGCTACTAGATTACGCGGAGAGGTAAACTAATTTGGCGATTACTTCACCATTTTCGACCACCTATATAGTTGTCAACAAACATCAGGGCTGAGTCATCTAGAGCATGCCTTCGACTACACAATTTTTTGTTTCAATTTCTTGTACAAGAAGTTAAGCGACATTGTTTGGCGTCCTCCCCTTACCCTAGTTCCCAAGTGCAGTCCTTGTCGCAAAGATGAGGATGGCCTTGGGTCCTACCCCTACATCTTATATCGTGAACCTAGTATACGAGTAGTCTTCCTGTAATACCCAAAGGCTCCACAAATGACGTTTGAAGGTGCTATTGCCAGATAGCAGGCCCACAAGTCCAGTGAAAGACAGAACCGGCCCACCTTGGCCCGAGGTCCTAAAATAACTTCTCTAGCTTAACGGAGATATCCAGAGATTCCTCTCAATCTCATAAGAGGCTGAGCTTGCAACCACTCCTCTGTTATCCTTCTAATGGTACCTGCAGTCAGCCCGACGGTTTCATTACAGCAAACTCCAGCATGAGGTCTATCATTTTCACAAAAACATTTTTTTCAAAGAACTTGGAACAGGAAACGAAGTTACTTTGGTTTGGGTTACAGGTCATAACGAAGCGGAAGGCAATGTATTGGCCGACACACTCGTAAGAGGAGGAACCGAATCTGTGTTCATAGGACCAGAACCATTCGCAGGCATTGCGACAAGTACCGCTACGAAAACCATTTCATATTGAGCAGAAATGAAAGCACCCCTGTACTGGCGTGATACACCAGGGCTACTACACTCGAAGGCGTTCATACGATACCCTCTAGTCAGGCCCCCCCGCAGATCATAGAATGAAACAGGAATCATCTCCGCATTCTGGTTAGTCTATCAACGGGACATTGTTGTCTGAAGAACCACTTGTAGGAGTTAGGTCTTGAACAAACAAAGGACTGTCGCTTTTGCTAGGTTTCAGACTTATGGACTTACCCAATTGGAACCTTCTGACTTCGAGGAAATTTCACCCATCACGACCATCGCCTTGTTCAAGAGGTGTGTCTGTTGAACTATGAATATGTGTAAGCCACAATAGACAGAGAAAGGTCGCAGTGGAAGGAGGCCCACCAACCTTCAAACCTAACCTAACCTAAAAAACATGTTTTTGAAGCTCTCACTTGTTGTTCTTGGCGGACTTTTTTATTCGCCAGCATCCATGATTAGGCATTATTAATGCTTTTATTTCAACGAAATACACGCAATGCTCCAAAAGTTGCGATGATTTCAAATAAAACGGACAAAAAGGATTAAAGTGTTAGTAAAGTTGAGGAATTTTTTTAGATTGTTTTAAATATTTTATGACGATAATTTGTGCTTTTCTCAAACCCAGTTTTGTTTGTGCACTTGTGCTATCTCGTAAATAAGGCATAAAAATTATTTTGATTCGATAAAGACCAGAACTTCAAGATGTGCTAGGAAAATGTATGCAGCGAAGATGTGTAGCGGAGCTGTGAAACGGTGTGGGTGTTTCCACCAAAGATGTGCTAGGAAGATGAGCGGTGCGGAAATGTGTGGCGGAGCTGTGAAGCGGTGTACGGATGAGCGTTACAAGAATGTGTAGCGGGCCCTTTCCAGAGTTTTATTTTTGCTCGCCTACATCAACACCACACGTCCCTTGCCCAGAACGCTCGCAACGCATTTCTAGCGCATATCCAGAGATTCACGACTTGACTTGATTTTGAAGCTACTTGACTTGATATCAAGTCAAGATCAAGTCAAATATTTGTTTTCGAAATTCAACAAAGTCAGCAGAACAAATTATTGATAACACCTCAGTTAAAGGCTAATTAAAGGCTAGTTAAATGCCCTAATAAGAATTTTAATGCTCCACTTTTTTTAGTGAAAATCGCACGTTCTGCTAACTTTAGATAAGGTTAGCAGAGCAACCCTGTATATAATAGTCATCATTGAAAAATGATAATGCCATACTAAAGAACTCATTAAAGGCTAACTAAATGCCCTAATAAGAATTTCAATACTCCACTTTTTTGAGTAAAAATCGCATGTTCTGCCAACTTTAGATAAAGGTAGCAGAGCAACCCTGTATATAATGGCCATGATTAAAAAATGATAATGCCATGATGAAGAGCTAATTAAAGGCTAATTAAATGTCCTAATAGGAATTTCAATGCGCCTCTTTTTTTAGTAAATATCGCATGTTCTGCTAACTTTTGAACTTTAGATAAAGTTAGCAGAGCAACCCTGTATATAATGGTCATAATTGAAAAATGATAACGCCATACTAAATAGCTAATTAAAGACTAATTAAATGCCCTAATAAGAATTTTAATGCTCCACTTTTTTTTAGCAAAAATCGCAAGTTCTGCCAACTTTAGATAAAGTTAGCAGGGCAACCCTGTATGTAACGGTCATACTTGAAAGATGATAACGCCATGGTGAAGAGCTAATTAAAGGCTAATCAAATGCCCTAATATAAATTTTAATGCTCCCCTTTTTTAGTAAATATCGCATGTTCTGCTAACTTTAGATAAAGTTAGCAGAGCAACCCTGTATATAATAGTCATAATTGAAAAATGATAACGCGGTACTAAAGAGCTAATTAAAGTCTAATTAAATGCCTTAATGAGAATCTTAAAACTCTACCCTCTTTAGTAAATATCGCATGTTCAACTTGAGAAAAAGTTAGCAGAGCAACCCTGTAGGCAATGATTATAATTAAAAAGTGATAAAGCCATACTGAAAAGCTAATTGAAGGCTAATTAAGTGCGCTAATAAGAATTTTAATGTTGCACTTTTTTTAGTAAATATCACATCATGTTCAACTTGAGAAAAATTTAGCAAAGCGTCCCTGTATATGTGATGGTCATAATTAAAAGATAATAATGTCATACTGAATAGCTAATTAGGGTCTAATTTAATGCACTAAGAATTTTAAGGCTTCACTTTTTTTAGTAAAAATCGCTGTTTTGCTAAGTTGCGCTAAAGTTAGCAGAGCAATCATAGATCTAACGGTCGTAATTAAAAATGATAATGGAATAATGAAGGGCTGAATAAAGGCTAATTAGGTAAATGCTCTAACAAGAATTTAATCACTCCACTCTTTGAAAAAATTGCGTGTTCTGCTAACCGATTAAAGATTTTGCTGAGAAAAATTATAATTCAATAATGGAGAGGTAATTAAAGGATGATTAAATGCCTCATCAAGAATTTAAATACTTCACTTTTAATATCACATGCTTTGCTAACTGTTAACTAAAGCTTAGATAGCAGCCATAAGTACAATATGTGGAAGAATCAAATTTTTTTTTTTTTTTTTTTGAAAAACAATATATTACAAAAATATTTTACAATTTCCAGTTAAACAGTTCTCTAAACAGTGTTTTTAACACTGGTATCGAGAATAACATCTATCTGCGCCTATTACATAATAAATAAATTATTAACAACCTAATAGTTATTTGGTTATTTGGAATGCATATGTATTTTCAAATTTTTTACAAACGAGTTTGAGCAGTTATAGCTTTTTAAGTTCTCTGGTAACCTATTATAAGACCTAGATGCTTGCGATATAGGGTTATTCAGACCTACGGTGGTACTTACATTCATGTGATATATATGATTTAGATTTCTGGTATTATATGCATGTATATCGTTAGTGAACCGAATTTCAGTGTTACATTTTTGTGTTTTCATTATGACTCTATGGATATATTTACATTGTTCCAATTCTAGTAGCTTATTTAAATCAAAGATACCTAGTTCCTCATATAGATCATGTGTGTGTGTAAAAGGACTTAGATTGAATAAAATCTTTAAAGCTTTATTTTGTACTATTTGCATTTTTGTGAAGTTTACTTTCCCACATGTACCCCACACGGGAAGAAGGTATCTGAGATGTGATGCAAAGTATGCGTTGTAGATACTAAACTTAACTGTACGTGAAAAATATGATCTACTTTTATACAGGGCACCAATCATTGAGGTAATTTTGTTTCTTACATAATTAACGTGTTCGTTCCAACTTAAATTCTCATCAACCATTAAACCTAAATACTTAATACAGTCAACCTGAGTTATCATTATATTATTAATTTTAATTTTTGGTACATTAATATGCTTATTTTTATGTTTAAACATTATAAACTTGGTTTTCTCTATATTCATTTTCAATTTATTACATAACAGCCATTTATAATACAGCTCTAAATCCTGGTTTATCACAGACTCTAAGTCTTTTTCATTATCTCCCGAATAAACTAATACAGTGTCATCAGCATAGGTAAAATAGTCACACTTCAGATTTGCACAGCGCAAGCTTAAAACATAAAGGGAATATAATAATGGTCCCAAGACTGATCCCTGGGGGACACCATACTGGGTAGACAAACACAGACTCTCACTATCACCTATTTTGACATATTGTTTCCTGTTGACCAAATATGATTCTAACAATTTATATAACTGACCTCGAAACCCCATGTCACTAAGCTTGTTCAATAAAATATCAAAACTCACTGCATCAAACGCTTTACTAATATCTATAAACACTGAGATCACAATTTTTCTATGGTCTAATGCGGTGGCTATTTTGTTTACGAGGTCCATGGTTGCGCTTAATGTGCAACTACCTTTTACAAACCCGTACTGAAACCTATCCAAACTGATATATTTATTTAAAAATACTAACATCCTATTCTTTATCACAGTTTCAATTATCTTTGAAAACACACTAATGACTGAGATTGGTCTATAATTGTTCATTAAGTCTTTACTACCAGCTTTAAAAACAGGGGTAATTTTACTAACTTTCAGTTCCTCAGGATAGATGCCACTTAGAAGTACATTGTTTATCATTTTTACAAGTATGCTTATAAGATGTTCTTTCAGGTTTAATAGGTCACGAACGGTGATCTGGTCATGTCCAGGAGCAGATGTTTTCTTGAGTCCCATTAGTATTTCCAACACCTCCTGCTCATTAACATGTTCTACATAACAGCTGTTGTTGCAATGTATCTCATTAAATTTGAGTTTATCCACCATATTTTGCATCTGAAGGTCAATTTCAGAGACAATGTTTTTACCGACCTCTGTAAAGTGTTTATTCAGCTCATTGGAGATGGCCACAGGATCTTCAACAATAACTCCATTAACTGTAAGGGATTCTATACCTGCATCCATATCTGATTTTTTCAGCAAACTATTCACTAATTTCCATTGTTTTCTTGCACTACCACCAGTTTCATTCCATTTCCTCTTGAAGTGTTCATGTTTAAGAAGTTTTATCTTGTTGTTTATTTTGTTTCTTAATTTTTTGAATTCAGTTTCTGCAATTGTATCATTAGGGTTTCTCATTTTTTTCTTATAAACTTTATCTCGCTGTGCCATCATATCCAGAAGCTCTTTGGTAATCCAAAGATTATTATTATGGCATTTAATTACTGTATTATACTCAGACTTTTTCTTACATTGCCCTATCAACTGAATGAGTTGTTGGAAGGTATCTATATTGACTGTACTAATTTCCTCTCTAAATAATTTAACCATGTTTTTGTGATCAGTGTGTTTAACTTCACACAGAGTTTTCTTATTTTCTAATTTCACTTCTTCTTTTAAATGGATCAAAAGCCTGCCATTGTGGTCTGACAATGCATTTTCCTCTACTATTACTGAGCAGCTGTTGCTATATGCTTGCTTCACCAAAACGTGGTCGATAATACTTTTTGTGTTGGCAGTTACTCTAGTAGCATGATGTTCATCTATTTTATTAGCAATTCTGTAATTGTACATATCTATAGTGCTGATATAATCTCTTACCAAACTGGTCTGCGGCCCTAGGAGATTAATATTGAAATCACCCACAATAATATGCCGATTTGGGTGTTCCGACATCATGCTTTCCAGCTGAGTAAGAAACAGTTGATTATCATATGAAGGTGGCTTATAGATCAAACTTAGTTTGATATCATAATCAGCAAGTTTAGCACTTATCCAACTAAAATTATCGTCAGGAGGAGACTTACCCAACTCTACAGTCTTTAATCCATTTTTTACAAATATGGATGCACCTCCTCCCTTCTTATCTCTGCACACATGCATGGATTTGTAACCACTAATGATAATATCATAGTAAGAACATAGTTAAAGCCTAGTTAAACTTATTTTTAAATGCTTGAGTTAGGAAATATAAGGGCAGTTTGGATGTTCGTGAAATAATATTACCAAATATGAATTCCAATTTATTGCGTCGTAGGTTTTACAAATTTGAAAACTAACAGACTGGGGCATGTCATCCACGAGCTACTTCTATGCTTTTCTTCTATTGTTGACCATTATATGCAGGGCTGCCCTGCTAACTTTATCTAAAGTTGGCAGAACATGCGATTTTTACTAAAAAAAAGTGGAGCATTAAAATTCTTATTAGGGCATTTAATTAGCCTTTAATTAGCTCTTTGGTATGGCACCATCATTTTTCAATTATGACTATTATATACAGGGTTGCTCTGCTAACTTTATCTAAAGTTAGCAGAACATGCGATATTTCCTAAAAAAAGAGGAGCATTAAAATTCCTATTAGGGCATTTAATTAGCATTTAATTAGCTCTTTATCACGGAATTATCGTTTTTTAATTATGACCACCATATACAGGGTTGCCCTGCTACCTTTATCTAAAGTTAGCAGAACATGCGATTTTTACTGAAAAAAGTGGAGCATTAAAGTTCTTATTAGGGCATTTAATTAGCATTTAATTAGATCTTCAGTATTTTTTGATTATAATCATTATATACAGGGTTGCTCTGCTAACTCTTTCTCAAGTTGAACATGCGACATCTACTAAAAAAGTGGAGTTTAAAAATTCTTATAAGGGCATTTAATTAGCCTTTAATTAGCTCTTTAGTATGGCATTATCATTTTTCAATTATGACTATTATATACAGGGTTGCTCTGCTAACTTTATCTAAGGTAGCAGAACATGCGATATTTACTAAAAAAAGAGGCGCATTAAAATTCCTATTAGGGCATTGAATTAGCCTTTAATTAGCTCTTCATCATAGCATTATTATCTTTTAATTATGACCATTACATACAGGGGGAAAGTCAAAGTCAATTCAAGTAGTTACACATCAAGCAACTTAAAAATCAAGTTTTTCAAGCTAACTACTTGATTTTCCTTGAAAAAAAAAGTTTTTTGGTATTAATCTGATTAACTGCCAAAACGCAATAACAATAAAAATCTTTGTATATAAAGATGGAGTCTTTTATTTAACAAAAAAATCCAAAAACTAAAACCCCAACAAACCTAGTTATCTAATGAATGTAATAATATGGAACAAAAATACGAAATATTCTGAATTCTGACAATAATACATAGAAAAACAACAAACTCAAATGGGGGTGGGTTGGCTCAGTGGTTAGAGTCAAGGGCTCGTGACCGGAAGGTCCCGCGTTCAATTCTCGTTAGAGGCGGAAATTTATTTCTGTTTTTTCAATCAAAAATGAATATACATAAAAAAAGCTCAGAGAAGAATCCCCACCTGAGCCTTCACTGTTGGCTTCTAAATAACAGTGCTGTTCCTAGAGTTGTGCCGGGAAACAGTAACAAAGCCTACACAGAACACGAGGCTAATGACCAGAGCAGTCGATGCCGGTGAACCAGAAGTAAAAAAAAATTAATATCCTCATTTGCCATCCATGATTTAAGACACGTAAGATTTCTAATGGAGTTATCACCTAATCGATGTCTTGTTTTGGTAAGAGTTAAGGCAGCTCTAGATAACTGCCTTTCAACTGGAGCTGAGGAAGTTGCCAAAAAGTCTTTGATAATTGCGGCAAGGTTTGGAAAAATACATTCGTGTCTTTTCCACCATTCTAAAATATTTTCAGTACTGTCCCTTGCCGCTTGAATAGATACTATTTATAATCTGTTCATCGGTTTCATCTCGATCAGATTTATTGTCAAGTTCCATAGCCCACGAATCTAGCCTATCGAGCAGCATATTAATGCAAAAATGGTGGAAATACTCTTAAAAATATTAAGGTACTGGCAAATTCGTTCTGTATCGGTTGGCTTTAAAGTTTAAAAGTTATCGGGTGCCTGCTTGCTGTCGCAACCTCGGTGATTCCCCTACCCTTCGATTCGCATTTTACAGACCGATATCAAGTAGTTTGATTTTACTTGATATCACGTCAAGTAGTTCAGATCGAAAAGCAAGTCAAGCCAAATATGAAATTTTTAAAAGCTTGAGCTTTCAAGTCAAGTATTTAAGAAAAAACTCAAGCTACTTAGCTTGATGAATCCCTACGCATATCTCTCAAAAAACATTAATAGCACATTTTCCTCGCCAAAATGCCGTGTTTTGTACGTACAGGATCTTAGCTCCGCTAAGCGGTTTCCACCAGAGCTGTGCTGAGCGAGGCGAGGTAATTCAAGCTATTCTATTGGTTCGTTAAAAAAACATTCCTCTTAATACAGCCTCGCACAATCTGTGGTGGAAGTGCAACCTTATTCTGCACCTGAGCGTATATCCCTCCCGCGTATACAGACCTCAACCTACATCTCTTTCTGCAATGACCAAACCTCCAAGCGGAGCATTTATTCTGCACCTGAGCGTAGATCCCTCCCGCGTATACGGACTTCAACCTACTGCGTCCAGTGACGATTGTCGACTGGCGATTTTCAAAGCGCCGAAGAACCGGAGTCCAAGGCTCGGAAGATGCCCTCAGGCGCACCGGCTGCTACCGGCTTTACCCCGTGACATATCGAAACGCATCAAAGTGCATGTTCCGTGGTGGGGGCGACCGACGACGCCGACGGTTGCGGCGGCGTCGTGGAGCGTCGGTGGATGGTCGGTGGCATCGTCCGCGTCCTCGCCGCTTCAGTACGTCGCTGTCAGCCACGTCGAACAGTCCATCCAACGGCCCCCACCTCAATCCGCTCGATCGCACGCTGTTTGTTGTTGTTGTCGTTGCCCCGGCGATACCGTACCAAAGTTGAATCGATAGTTGTGCTCTTCTTCTTGTGACCGTCGTGATTCTTGCAGTTATGTTCGGTCGTTTTTGAACTGGGATTTTTGCCGAACTCTCGACACCATGGAGAAGTTTTTCGTGGTTTTGGTTGCGCTTCTGACAGTTGGAGAAGGACTTGAGTTGAAGAACGGTGCATACGAGGACTTGGTCATTATGGTGTCTGATAATGTGCCACAGGAAGATTGTACGAAGATCCTGAAGAACCTTGAGGTGAGTGTCTTTGGTTTCATGGTCTTCGATAATTTGCAGGACGTTCCAGTCTACAAGATTTCTTCAGATCTTGCGATAACTTTTCGGATCACCTCGTTCATTATAACAGCTATAAAGGTCCGCGATCCACTTGTCCTTTCTCTGCAAGAGCGCCTTGGAAAACCTATTTCTGCTACAGATTACGACTCTAAATATATTGCGCTCTCCCTTCCTTAAAAAGGATGTTTCGCATTTGTAATAGTTTACGAAGATGTTATAAAAAACTTTGTTTACTGCTGATTTTAGTATTTTATGAATGGATTATGTATTTTCGTGTGCTGGGCTTATTTGATGTAGTTAATTGAGTGGCAACTTAACTATTTGAAGCATGAAAATCATTATATAGCATTAGTCCATATAGTTTTATTGGACCAGTGCTGCCTCTAATATCATTTCTAGCTAGTACTCTGTTCCGATATCTTCTTTTTGTGCAATTTACTTCAATTTAAAGTAAAAGTGTCAGACTGCGTGGACATGGTTTTTTGACCATTTGCTATTTCTTAGTTTAATCCTCCGTTTACGTATTTTTATGATGTATTCTGCTTTCACGTAGATTCTCGTATTTTCCTACACTGCGATTCTTGCTCTATTTTAAAAACTCCCAAATATCTGACACTAAATCAGACTGAGCTTTCTGCTGTACCATGAACTGGTAGGTAGTTATAGTCAACGTAGTTTTGAAGGTAGACACTTTTTTGAGATTAGTGACACAAACTTTTAATAACTATGATTATTTTTTCATTAGCCATCACAGGCGCCTATAATTATCACAGTTAAAGTTATGTGCATACTATGCCACTACTGCATATTTCTAGAGGTTGTTGTACTGACTTATATTTTGTTTACAGGATAAAATAACAGGTCGAATTATAGTGCCACAAATATTTTTACATTTGCCGCATTCTCGCGGTTTGTTTACAGTAGTCACTCGGAAGTTGGAATCGATGCATGTGCTATATTTTCAAAATAAAGAACAAAGCAGGTCACTTGCTACTCGTTAGCATTGACCATGAAAAAGAAATACATTAGTTAATAAATAATTAAAATGGTATAGTCTAATATAGTAATTTCTACAAACATTCAATAAACACAGTAACGCTATAACAATAATTAGGTACTTCAAAGTATCAATATCAGTACAGTATTAGGTATACATGTTTTGGAAACGATATTCTTTTATGATACGATGATGTCTAATTACTATGTGAGATTGAAATCATTATTTGATAAATGTGTCTTGCTTGTGATTGAGTAAGAAAATTCAGCAGTATACATTCACTATTTCTGTACCAAAACCTGCTTGTCTGTTTAACACATAAACATGATGAATGTTTATATTTTTTATGCTTTGTCTACGTTTTCACTTTCATTCCTATTTTAAAACAGACACCGGATGCTTCAATACCTTATTTCAAAATCGTAGGAATTCCCCAGAAGATAACAATAAAAATGTACATTTCTCCAACCCATTCTCGGATTTTTACCTGAAAGCCGAAGTAATAAATTTTTTTCTCTAGGTTTGTATTTAAATGAATTATCTTCTAAGCCGGCTGACCGCTTTCTTAATACAAGTTTTATCCATTTACTGCTTTTTTCCTGAGAAAGCATTAAAATGCATAATTTGTGGGAAATATTACAGGGCTTTTAAAGGGTTCAAATAAAGGGTCTTGGGACCTATGATAATTTATTTATTATCTTATACAGATGGCTGAAAATTGGGCTCGCCCACACATTTAAACATGCAAAAAATTGTTTCCAAGCTAACAAAAGTCATAGTTTCTCATTCAACATATCCCACAATACAAATAAACATTACGTAATCAACTTTACATCTCTGACTAATGAAAACGAAAGCTTTTGTACGGCAGTTATTGAAAAATATCCTGTGGTTCCTTTGTATACTGACATATAGAAATTCCAATCACTTTCACTGATGTAAAAACAGAATACATTTCATATGTATGAAATAGATGAATCAGTTTAGTACTTTTACTTTCAAATATATCACGCACCAGTCGAAAATTTCACTGTAAAATTAGATTTTTTCCTTTCCAATTGGAACTAAAATCACGTTTTTTAACTGCCGTGAAAACCGTAAAATCAGAAACACAATAACAAATGAAAGTACGTAACACACATGTATGAGTCATAGTTGCGATAACAATTCCAAATAATTCTTTTCGGTGCAATTTGTTTATACCACACGTTGCAATGATTTATTTCTGAAAAAAACTGCAGTCAAAAAACTTAATATATTATATTCTGTAATGTCACAGATATGATGTGTTATTTAATTGTTTTTGTTGTCATATAACGCTTTTGAGTTTATTATTTCTTAAATAGCAGATATCAAAGTCTTCCTTAAGAGTCATATGTACATGAACAGTTTCCTGAACTATGGCGGGAAAAGCAGTGATGCTTATGATGAGTTTGTTTACGTGTACAGCTACACTGCTTAGTTTCATTCCTGGGTAAAGCCCGGTATCTGGCTGATATGAAAGCAGTGAACCTACAGACCAGCCATCGAGACGGTTGAACCTCTAATTCTCCTAATAATACCTTCATCTGTGAATTTGATGTTCTTTTTATTCTGTGTCATCGGCATCGACTGCTATTGTCATTAGCCTCATCTTGTGTGTAGGCTTTGTTACTGTTTCCCGGCACCACTCTAGTAACAGTACTGTTAATTATAAGCCAACAGTGAAGGCTCAGGTGGGGATTCTTGCTGAGCTTTTTTATGGATATTTATTTTTGATTGAAAAAAAAACCAGAAATAAATTTCCGCCCCTAACGAGAATCGAACCTGGGACCTTCCAGTCATGAGCACTAGACTCTAACCTCTGAGCCAACCCACTCCTCGAGTTTGAGGTCGTGTATCTTTTATTGTAAAGCTCGTCCAATTTTTGATTTTCAATAAAAACATTTAACAAAAAGTGGGTGGTAGCAGCTTGAACTTCTTGTTTGATCTTAGCTGCAGAAAAGTATTAAAGGTGTTGAACTCAATCTTGAAAGCATTTGCAATGTACATGATAAGATATCTAGTTCAAACTATGACTTAATAGAACAAAAATCAGTATAAGAGTTGGCAACTCAAAAGCTTAAACTTTTACATTGAAGTAACAACGCAATGTGTCACTGATACCTTCTCAAAAAACAGAACGAAAATAGAAATACGTAACTAAAAGCGAGAATACCTTTGTTAAACTAACGAACTCTAGAGTGCTAGGAACTTCAACCGCGGAAAGAATGTTCTAATTATCCTCCATTATAGACGAAATTGGTGTACAATATAAAGGGAACAAAGGAGGAGGACCTGTCCGTCGCGATATCGGCACTAAAATCTCCGCCATGGCAAGTCAAGCAAATCAAAACCGACTCCGGTGAAGAATGATTCAGGTTAATCGTTACAACTGTTATTTTTTCATTGAATTCACTATGCTGTAATCAATTATGGACGGCTAAACACGCGGTTTTTTATTCTGCGTAGATCTTTGAAGACAAAAAAGGCGAACGTTTAGTGATCTAATCGGAGATCACAACAATAATTTCATTGTCAAGATTAAGAATCGAGATTCGGGCATTACTGTGTGGCTATCGTAAATTGTCCAGCGAAAAGAATTTCGTGAAAGAAGTAAAGACGTTGCCATAAGTCTTAATCATTCTATCTTATTTCAAGCAAATAATTTATATTCACTTAATATCCTATTTATCTGCTTCATAAAACTTATAACTACAACCGGCAATAGCAGATGTTATTCCCCACCTTAAACACAGTCCGCATCGGAATTGGATAACCGTAGCAGACGATATTTAATGTCCCTGTTATACTTATCTTTTCTATCCTTTTTTAGACTCTACATGATAATAAAGATCGCCACCTGAAGGAACCTCCCGCTCCTCTTCCTCATGCCGCGATGATCAATTTGTGATGGCCATACAGTACTTGATTTGTTGGAAACCTTTAGATCATTAAAGTAATTGGCTTAGGGGACACAAAATTTACCTGTAAGGGGCTAATCAGGGTTGTTCAAGCTACGTGATATATTTTTCATATATCTATTATTATTCTGCTTTTGACGCATATACATGTATGAAAGAAAAATTAACGTAAATTAAATATACAATATCCAAAAAAAATCTGGCGCCTCATTTTAATATTTTGATATAGATTTTTTATATTGTCTGGAAGATATGTATATATTAAAAACACATTTGCTGTCAATAAATCTAACAAATATAAAGCCTACTTTTCGTTTAACAAAATGTACGGGCATACATCCCTTTACCTAGTATTGGTTTCCAAGATATAGCTGTTTTTTTAAATCTGTTTATACATTTGTTAACTATGTACAAAGCAAGTTCATATATGAGCAGACAAGAAATTGTGTTTTGAATAACGTTTATAACCATGTGTATGTACTTAGCACCCTAGCTATATATCTGATAATTCTCTTTTGCCAATTGGTGGAGAAAATCCAGAAAATTATTCACTGTCGTAGTCAAGATTCAGCCAAGGCATACAGGTAGTACAGGCATAATAATTGCCCTCGTTGAGAAGAGGTTTAGATGACTCAGGGCTGATAACTGTTAAGTTCAATCTACTCAAATACTTTGATAGTACAAGTTACTTTGAATCGTTAGTTAAACTATCGTTTCTGTCAATATGACAGATGAGAAGTACATTCAGAAATCATCAAGATCTAAGATAAAATTAAAAAACGTCCAATATCAAGCTTGAGAAGTATCGTGATGCTGTTGGCGTTGAATATGCTACATGGTACATGCTTTGGATAATTGATTCATTTACATATTACGCAATTAACCATGAGGAAGGATGGCTGAAGAATTAAGTACCTACAATGTCATTCTCGAACAAGTTTTTAATTAAAAATGATGACGACAGACTAGGTACAAGGGACAACAGATCTTCCTGAGTACGATGTCCGATTTTTTCCGCTTAGTTGTATGTTTATATCATTAAATTTGGGACCGTAGTCACTAATGATGGTTGTTAAAGTGATAATAGTGGTGACTCCTTGAAGCATTATTAATAATAAGGAAATATAAGGAAATCATCTGTAAATGTTATTTATGAAATTACTAAAAAAGGACGCAATTTGTTATAATTAACAATTAGAATGAGTGTCTTCCACTAAAAGCGTGATTTAGCTTCTAAAATTGAAACAAAAGAATGCAGAGTAAGGATTATAATGCCCGTTTTAAACACCATAATTCCCGTGTGTATGGTGTGTGCATTACGAAAAGCTCGAGCTATGTGTGCATAACTGTACCTTTTAGGTCAACAACTCTTTATCTTTCAAAGGATATTTAAACTGTTTCGACACTTAATTCAGCGGCTAATGAGGTGCTCTCGGTACTAAGTAGATGCGCTCTTTGTTTGCAAGGGGCGCTAATATTTGTTCTTTGACGCAAAGATACAGATAAGGAATTGAGGATAAGGCATGGCTTGTGTATGAGTCAAGGTGTTAATGTTGTCCTGCTTTCTTTAATTAAGTACTGTTAATGACAAATGGTAATTGACTGTCGTGAGGGCTGGTGCTTGGCTTTGGTAATTAGGTCTACATTACAGTTTGCATCTGCTGGAAAATATCCTTCGGAATTAGTTATTACTTCTTTGAATGTTTTTAAATTGGTGCATTCGCGGTAAAGTATATATACAAAAAATAAGAAGAAAATTATGATACTTTACTTTCGATTTCAATGACGAATTGAAGAACCAGAATTCGCAAAAAAATCTGGCGGGTACTCGGAAACCATGAAATAAAGGCTCTAAAGGCTTTATGGTTTTTGTGAATCCACCATGTGAGTCAGAGTAATACGAAAAAGAGGCAAACGAAAAATGGTTTTGAGGTTTTGTGTGGTTCCTCACCATTATTTATAATTGAAGTGAGGTTTGGGGTTGAAAGGTCATGTTGAAAATTCTACCTAGTTCCGCAATATTTTAGAAACCGTCAGAAAATGTATTTGGTGTGGTCCCAACATTTAAAACTTGAAAATGCTGCATTTCTGTAATTTTTTGAGCTTCTTTTTATTCTAATACATAGAAAAAAATAGAGGAGTTGAAATAATCTCAAAATATGTTAAACGTAATTTTCTGGCTGGTGGCCTTAGAAAAATTGGTATAAACCTTGGCTCGAAGCCAAAACGTCTCCTATTCGAAAACCACAGGACTCCTGTTTCTTTGGCATCTTCCGATGTATGCAACATAATTTTGAATGTGAATTTTATCCACGTTAAATATCCCCACCAGGTCTTTTTAACCATCTTCAGGAATGTTTTTTGAACCAAAGGAGTATGTTATCCCGTGTTGCTATAGGGATGTGCTCGATAGGTAAGGATATATGCTTTTCATATATTATGTATGTATATGTATATATTTTAACATTTTAATGATATTAAATGAAAAATTGTGTTATATTTTTCATTTTTTTTATATTTTGATGCAACTAGTCAATAGTTCAATGTAGCGGTTTTCAATTTTGGTTCTTTAGTACAGAACCTTTTGCTGGATTTAACCGAAGGTTATGAGAAAAACATAATCTATCGTTTAACAGATCCTTATTTACATACCTCACTGCTAGATGATAGTCTGCAGAAAGGAATTCACATCTTACTTGAGGGTCATCTGCAAAAAATTCGATTCACTATGTGTCATGTGCTTGTCTAGATCAGATATATACAAAATAAAAGAAGTGTTGTGTTTTACGTCTGATATCTGATTATTAATACCATCCTTGCACAGTTTTGTTATGCAACCTCAATTTAAACATTTTGTCGAGTGTCCAGAGAAGAAACCCTCGAAGAAACCCAACCCGCAATGCGCGAGCAAAATGGCGGTTGTTAATGACTGGCTCTCATCTTTCCGTTATCTCAGGTGAACATTTTGTAGGTATTTAAAAGCTCGCCAGTTATGCGATAAACGGCTAGACACTAAAAAATAATTGACTGTACACTTCAGATTGTCGTTCTCTTCGAGGAAGCATTAACAATTTTTAAATGAACGTAGATAAATACGGAAGAAATATGTGGCGTTATCAAGGATTTTAAGAGTTCTGCTGCTCCTACAGAAATTATTATACTTAATGGTGGGAGATAAGTGGAAGGAAAGCAGGACATGCACCATACAGTGCATTTCAGGTGTCTCTGTCGCCGTGATAAGGCTTATCATTGCATTGCAATACTGCTTGGTGTGTCTTTTAATGCTGATGGTGCGTGGTCTACATTTCTCTTTTTTGACAAAGATTTGACGTGCACACGTTGATCCCTTATACTAAGTTCAGCTTTACATTTTTTTAATTTGGTCAAATATACTGGGTCCGGGAGATCAATAATAATTTCTGTCGACTTCAGATATTGTCTAGATACGACCAAAGATATAAACAGCTTAAAACACTGAAAAATTGTATCATGTAGACTGAATCAAGGCCTATGTATTTCGAATTCTTGTGGTATGTAGTTTTGAACACCATGCCTTTTTAGATTAAGAATATTCCAAAACATCTAAAGAAATTTGAAATTATACTACACTCATATTATACGTTAAATGAAAAATGAATTTAAAAAAATAGTATTACAAATTTTAATTGTAATCACCACTGAAAGAACATCTTTGCTTGCACTCAAAAACGGCTGCTAAACTGCGAAGCATCTAAACTGTTTTTGGATTTATTAATCCTTTCTAACGCTTCGTTCTCAAAAAAAACATTTCTGTCATCGAAAATAACCAGTGACTTGGCGAACCGCCATGAGTTTAAGAATGTATCTACTTTTTTTTCACTTTTCTGAAAGGCAGTGACGTCTACTCTCAAGGATATGTAAAAAAAGTCAAAATGAGGAAAGCTATCTTTTTTCCAATAGGCCGAAAAGACTATGTATTAGGGAAGCATAAAACACGAAGTTTGGAGATACTCTATCCTATCCCCATATCTTTGAATATGTTCAGACGACGATAAAAAGTTTTCCAAAATCAAACTAAACCATGTTAGTACTGAGTTATAAAAGAGCTTACTAATACCACTTATATTAATAATTATTGAGCTGCCATAGCATGGTTGGACCGGATAGACGACAGACCCACTGATGAAAATTATATGATATAGAACAGGACGTCAAATTCAATTTTTTTAAATGATTACAATACTTTTCCCGCCAAAAGGCAGAGGCGGATTTAGGATTTCTTCTAGGGGGGGGGGGGCGCAGACCAGTGTTGCCGCGCTCGAATTTCAGAATTCAGAGTTTCACGATGAGCTGGAAATTGGCCCATATTGACGCGAAGAGCAAAAAAAGCGCTCATACCAACTCTTGGTATTTATATAAACATTCCGTATTTCCATTACACTTTCCATTTTTCATTAGTGGTCTAGGAGGGCGGACCAGTCCTGCCGCCCTCTAAAAAGCAAAAAAAACAAACATTTAGTATTTATATAAATATAATACGATTCCGTAGAGCTCTAGGAGGAGGGGCGTACGCCACCCTCTAAATCCGTCACTGCCAAAAGATTGGAAACGTGGCCCGTTTTTATTATTTTTAATCCCTAAAGACATAGGGCTTTTGTCCGTTTTTTTTTGTTTGACTAAACTGTACTCACTAATTGAGGAAGCTGCATTACACTTGAACTTCTATTTTTCATTCTATGACTTTTTTAGTTGCTTTTATTCCATTTTCCTGAAAAAATACACTGAGTTATATTTTAAAATCAAAGCAAGTGGTTATTTAAAAGAGCGTTCACTAAAATAAACGTGGGGATGCATAAGAAGAAATCATATCAGTTCAAAGATCAGAACATTAAAATGTAGATATGTTAACCTGATCAATTTCTTTGATGGGAACTTTCCCATTAGGCAGACCACAGCTAGATTCAGGACCATGTATTCAGTCTGTTGCGTCTGTGACTCTGTGTGGTCTACCAGGTTAAAAATTACAAAACATGAAATAAGGTATCTTTCATGAATGTATCTGATCCATACATATTAGAGAGAAAAATTGGTACCAGTATCTACCGTGTCTACACTAATGGACAAAGTAGATTTTTGGGCGAAACCCATAGCGACTTCATGTTAATTAACTGTATAATTTATTCCTCATCACGACGATACTTTACGCCTTTACACCAAACCACGTTATTTTTCCTTAACGAACGTCCAACCGTGTTATGAGGAGATTTCACTAGTCAAGAATAAACATACGCTTAGAAACTGCCGTTAAGTTAAATCCCATTAGATAACTTATAGGAGATTTTACATTGCCTAGTAACCTACGACCGCATCCTAACGGTTTTTTGTTGTTGGAAACTTCTCCGTTTCTTCGAAGGCATCTTCATTTGCATCATTGCCACCAACCGATGCATTTATTACAATGACTGCCTATCATGGCTTTATGGTTTGCCGTTGCGAAATGCAGCGGTGACATGGCCGTCTCACGACAGATTTTCAAGACGTGAGTAACACAAAGTGTTTCATCAATCACAAGAGTAGGTCAACTGATGAAGCATTTTTGAACATTACCAAATAGTTATGTGAAGACCAATTACGCCTTGTAGTGCAAAAGTATAAAACAGAAAGGTTTGGTTTTGGTTGTTAAAATCAACGAATACGAATAGAAGTAAAGAAAGATTTTGTTTCCTTGAAACATCCCTCTTAATATTGTTGGATGGAGGCAGAGTTTGTTGCCAGCTCTGCTGCGTAAAGTCATAGTATTTTCATTATACCGGGTTATTCACGTTAATCAACACGTAGCACAATGGCAAAAGTATCTGATGAAAAAGAAAATAATTTCGGATGGATACGGATCCGTTAAGGCTACATTTAAAAAATATCTTCGTGTTATACAGAGTATTCCAAAACACGAAACTTGTCAAGGTTATATATTTTTTTAGTGGAACACCCTGCATACTATTGTATATTCAGATTCCCTGGTGAATTTTATTGTGACTTTATGTATCACACATGGGGTTTAGGTGTAACTCACCATTTTTGGTATTAGTAGAAGTCAGAATAAAATTGAATATCACAGATATTATAAAATTTAGAAAGCTGTGGCTTTGCTTCATAACTAAGCATGAAATGTGTCAGCTTACGTTAGACGGTCAGATTTGTATTACGTTTGTGCTTGGACAAACTGGTTGATTAATTGAGAAAACCTCAATCAGAGATAACTTGATTTTTCAAATGGGAATGTCTAATTTTTTTATATAATTATGTGTGAAATTTAACAGTCTTTCTAACGATGTAAGGATATGAATATATATCTTTGGTATAGTTTTCGTTTAATTTTAAATATATATAATATACACATTCACAGATTATGCACATTTACGAAATATAACTTTGATGCGATTCGTGGTTTGGGAACGCATGTAGCCTCAATCCATGCGAAATTATTATCTTCTTTTTAACCAGATACCTTGGCCATAATGCTCCGTGTCGAATAACGTGAATAACCCGGTATACTAGTTCAGAATGTCAGTGTTCAGTGAAGCTGGCTCGGTTGACGGATTTCACTATATCTTGACCTTGAGGTATAACTCGTCCATGAAAACGTAAAAAGTGAAGAGGATGCAAAGAGGAAGATGAGGCTGTTGATCACCTGCTGTTTGAGTTTGTCCTGCTGCCTTATTAATGCAAGAATCCATTCCTCCAGAGAGGAATGCTTGACTTCCATGACCAGGTCAAGGGGATGGCTAAGCACTCTAAGAGAGCTTTGGGAGGACTATCTTCATTGCTTGCCCCGTGTGCTTAGTAACCGCTTACTCTTGACAGACCTGTCGTGTCATTGGCAAACTGAAAACGTTTAAACCTGACGAGTAGAATACGCCGTGGGAAAAAAGTCCAAACTTTGGGAAGACCCTGTATAATGTAAAGCTCACGCCGCGGTGCGCCGAGCGCTCAGAGCTGTGTGAAAGTCAATTGTTTTTATCAAGCCCGCCGCCTGAGATTGTGGGTACATACCGCGGAGTCACATCTTCGACGAGCCAGTAAGTATTTGTAGGCCAGGTAGATGTCGGCTTATAGATTCCATTTATAGGAAACAGGGTCAGCGACTGAGAGTTGTTGCGGTGAAACTGCTTCGGAGATTTATATCAGACGCTGATGGCTGGATTTGGGGTATCTATTCGATTCACACGTTTTCATGACCTTTTGTAGAAGAATCGGCACCCAGATAGGCCGTCAGGTTGCACATCACAGGTGTTGAAGATCAGTACAGTGCATTTATGTTTGTGTTGAATAACTGCTCGTCCACAGAAGCGACAAGAGTATTAAATATATTATCAACGGGATATTATCCACTATCCAACTGTGATAGAAAACCGGGTAACTCAATAAAATTCAAACCCTAAAAAATTTGAAATACCAGCAAAGTTAACAAAAAATAAAAAAATCTGAGGCGCTTTATTATATTTTTTGTCTCAACAGCAATTTGAAGACTCAACTTAGTGGTGAACGTGCCAGCTAAATTATCTACTTTACTTTCTCAATAATGGTGAATGGGTTGAACAAATGATGTTTCTGGTGAGGATAGAAGAGGTTCTTCAGATATTGGGATAAAGTAATGCAAGAGGGAATATACTCAAGAGCCGACGTTTAGGCGTTTATTTTACGCCTTCTTCAGGGCTAAAATTCATAAGAAGACGAAAGATATATATAAAATAAAAATTGAAAAACGTTCAGTATCAACTTTAGCAATTCAGTCTTAAACAAACAAATTTGATGTTTTACACATAAAGTCCACAATTAACATTTGAAGATTTGATTTGTGTATAAGTGCCAACCCTGTGACACGATCTCAATTTCTCGGAACACGTCGAACAGGTGTGTTGGCGAAACGTAAAGCAGCGAAGCGTGTCGACGCCGGCCGAACAGCCCAAGAATGAACCATCGTGCTACATCGGACTCTAAAAACAACAAAAATGGTGCAACCGGTATAACTATAATAAACTAGTGTACATGATTTTAGTGTACATGATTGGTTAGAATGCCTCTTAGATTTCGCGAGTGTATGCTTATCGTTTCCCTGACCGTATTCACCCTATACCATGTCGATTTGTCTATCTCGTGCAAAAGGTTAAAGACACATAATATTTGTACTCACATCATCGTGCACACGCTTGACGACCTAGACAACCTCGAATGATCCAAATTGAAGAAGAAATACTTGGCTTTTCACTCTCGCGGCGCGAACTTCGAGCCATATCTATAAAACTCATGTGACAGGACCGCACCGCCATTTTTTTTTTCATTCTTGTGCTGCTGATGGACTTGCCTTAGAAGACACAAAATTAACAGAAACCCATAACAGAGCCAGCTCTTTCAAATAAAAATTTAACTATATAATAAGGACGTGTCGTTAACCATATCTAACAATAAACACGTCCATATTCTCCGAAAGGATATGGAAGTTTTTAGTCATAGCACCAGCACATCACAAAAGGCTTTGAACCGTCGAAACAGTTTCCTGTGGCTACAGCAAAGGAAACTGCTGATGTATTATGCATACATAACGATCCTAGAAACAGAAAGGTGTGACGCGCTGCTCAAACGTTTGATGTGGTCGGGTCACCGTACAGCGGTACCGCCCAAGCGGTCGTATACAGGGTGTCCCAAGAAGTCTGAAAATGAACGTCGCAGTCGGTATACCACAGCATACAGTCTATACATTTCAGAAACAAAGTGAATTGATGTGGCCGGTATGCATACTCAATAGGGAATGCAATCCAAAAATTGATAATCCCGGGATCCCGGCCAACTATAAATCCTAGAAAATCCGGGATTTGTGAGCATCCAATACCGGGATTTTCATGACTAATTCAAACTCCCTCTCAAACATCAAATGCAAGAACGTCAAACAGCTTTTTCCGGATTAATTCGCTATTTACACAATCCGTATGACACATATCGATGAGATTTTTACAATACCTGACAAGGATGCAATGGTGTATGAGATGGAAAAGCTATCAGGACGATTATATGATATAATACTACAGGTTCGGACTGTTCAGGTATAGATTTATTTAATGACAATGCTGCTATCCCACTTGCTGAGGTACAACAGTCGACCAAAATTTCACATTGCTCAACATTACAAGAATGAAGAAGCTGTTCTGAAAATAATTAATCTTCCTACGTAGCTGCCAAAAAAGGAATCTTTAACATCCACTATTCGTCAAAAGATGGTGTTATATGAAGAAGGTGGAAAAAAAGGAAGAAATTTACAGTTGTATTGAGTCATATGGTATAAAAACTGATTTTTATACTTTTAGGCCTTCAATTCGAACGTTAGCTTCCAGAAGAATAACGACGCGTTCTCAAAAATACTACTTGTTGTAGCAATTATGCTTTAAATCGATGTCTACATCAAAAATGTTGCGGCCTTCGTTTCGGACATCTTAATTCCCTTCACCGCCGGGTAGAGCGGCGTGGTACTCGTTCGGCATTTAGGCACGAAAGAAGGTACGGTACGACCTTTAATCAACAAAAAAAACCAAAGGTTAACATTACGACAGGTTCTCTCTCGGCGTTGTGTACCGTAATTGCTGGAAAAGAAGAAGAAGATGGAGAAAAAGGAAGAAGATGCGCCTTGGACCGTATATTTACATTCACCCGAGCACATAGACGTAGGAAAAAGCTACGAGAGGTAACGTGGGTCACTCAAAAAGTTTCTAGTTGAAAGGAAGGAGTTGGGCTTGCGCTGAGAAGAAAATGCGAATATCTTGTTTACTGATGAAGTGCTCGCTTCGCCCTAGCTTTGTTGAGTCTATATGTATCTTCTTTCTTCCTATGTTCATGAATCTCAAAAGTCTCTGTGTGTAATTGGACGAAGTATGGTAGCGGAAGGAACCTGAGGCTTAAAATTGTGTCTTTCTTGTGGAGTGTCACTCAGTACATTTTATTTATCAGTTTTAGAATGCAAAACTGCAGTTATGTTCAGATTCTTAGTTAAGCATTTATCCATCAGTTCATTGAGGATCAGATCTTCTTAGATATCTAATATCGTAAGGCAATATATCAATTTTCCGTAGCTAACTTATACAGGGTGTTCTATGATGAGTGAAAGATGTTTTAGGAGAAGACTGTTCAGCTCCTTTCCAACAAAAAAAAGTTATATAAGGTCCGATTTTCAACTGTTTCAGAGATATTGAATTGTCATTAAGTTATTTTAAAAAAGCGCTTTTTATTGATGACTGGTTATAGTGCTGATTTACTTTAATAAATAATACCACTTATAATAAATTATTTAGCTTAACCACAGCAAACAACATAATTATGCCATTACAGTTAATCATAACGATGCCATACATCACACACGCCAACTATGTTTTTACTGAAAACGAGAATTCAGTTTCTTTCTTACAAACAGAATTCTGCAGATCCGTTTTTCAGGACTGATTACGATTTACTTGGAGATATCCTTTCTGCATTTTCTGAAGTTTTGGCTTTAAACTTACGGGCATACATGACAAAAATTGTCAGGCACAAACTACCAGAAGCAGTTATTAGTCACTTCCAATTCTTTTATAACGATTATGATGCTACAGTGCTATCAAAGTACCGCTTGATGAAAAATGTTATGACGACTTTCCACACTGTATTAGTATTTTGCTATATAGCATCAGGTGGTCGTAAATTTACCTAAGCCGCTGGAAATAATAAAAGAAGAAAACAAAACACCTCTGAGATAGTTGAAAATCGGACCTTACTTTAGTCTTCTTCTCCTAAAGCATCTTCCACTCGTCATAGAACTGTATAGTGTGATAAATGGACCATCATTTTTAGAGACTTGTTTTGAACTTTTTACTACATCTATAAGAGCAATAAAAAAACCCATGACACCTAATTCCGTCGGTAAGTTGTCTGTGTTATCACTTGTCCTATATTCTTCACGCCTCTTAAATCGGAAAATATGTATCTGACAATATCTAATCTATTAAACACCTGATGTTATGCAATACGTGCCGGAATCTTCGAGTCACTCAAAAAACGCCCTTAATTTCTTCCAAAGTACGTCAATGGCTGGGAGGCCGTACCAAACTCAAGTCTATTCCCTGTGTGCCAGAGTCACGAAAGAAGCACTAAGTAGTTCTCACGGCTCTCCGACTACAACACTTCACAACGCTTAAGCTCGAATTAGTCATTACGGCAGAAGAGCGACCAGAGACGATGATTACCTTAATGTTATTGTACTTTATTCTTTAAACCTAAACGCTCAGCTCTTAATCCAACATGGCGGATTTAATGAAATTATATGAAATAGGCAGGTACCGTTACGCTTCGCGGTAGGGTACCACCATTAAAGCAAAACCCATACACATTTTATATGGTACGATGAGGTACCTTTGTTACAGCTACGATACAGCTTTGCTTGTGGTCCTGATACAAGTTCCTGGTGGTTAGATGAATGATTGCAAAATAAATCTGATTTCTGTGACTAATTTTTTTTTAATCTACACTATTATATATTTTGTTTAACTATAACTTACTTTCTGAGACTCTGAAATGGTTTGTGAGAAATTACTAACGCAAGCAGGTTCTTATAAAAAATATGTAAAGACGACAAGACGAAAAGACTAAATAAATTGGGGCGATTGGGGTTTGAGGGGTTGTAAAACTGAAAAATTTGTTGTACTCATAACAGGCTGTCCATTGTTTGTGAGAGGATATTCGAACATTGCCTTGCCTATTGAAGAAACCAAAGCACTTACGATTTTCTGGTGTATGTATTGCTTTAGATATTGTAACGTGGAAACTATTGAATTGATTTTAATGAAACTTTGGCAGATTCTTATTACCGTGGTAAGGGTGGAAAGAGCACATGGTTTTAAGAAATCGTGTTAGTGGCGGCTTGCCAACAGCTCAAACCTTTCGTTTTTAGGTATTTTTTATGGGAAAGCATTAAACTGGTATCACCGCAATGTGTGAGAAGTACTGAGTCAAACAACTTGACTCCATTTTCTGCTGTAACCTTAATATCTTATATTGAAATTAAAAAAATAATGACGTGAAGATTTTGCAACATCTTCTAGATGATGAGAGGTAAACTGGAATCATGTTTTTTATTAAATTTTGACTCATCATTCGTGAGAACCAAGTAATGTTGTAGAAGTGCTTATACGTTATATGACGGGCCTTTTTTTAGTGGAGCATTTTGTTTTTCATTTATTGATTTACCAGCAAAAATAGCCAAATATGTATCGGTAGTATCATAATGCTTGGTTCTAACTGTAAATGTTGCCTACAAATGCCAAATGTATTTTCTTTTGTTCTTTTCAAACCTAAGTCGTACTGATGCATACATAGCAAAACAGTACTGACGACTTTTTTAACAACTTTTGCTCATATTTGATTTTTTTGTATCAGAAAATAAACATCTCATACATGCTTTGACAAGTATAGAGATGAAGGGACATCAAAGCGATAGGTAAACAGATATCAAAGTATGGCTTATCAGATGTGCAGAAAGCATAAATCTAATTTAGCTCTGCTCCCTTCACTTTCATCCTTTCATGCCAAAATCACGCAACAGTCAAAGCAGTCCGCATCTAGACGGAGATAATACTCAAACGTGAGTCATCTGAAAAACTTTTCAGCATTCTTTGTAGCAACTTATAAAGCCATGTGCCCTTTGGCGATACTCGCTTATAATAAAGAGCTGGTATTCCTAAACCGTATAGTCACGATACTGTTTTATTTTATGTAGCTAGAGTTGAAACAAGACGTCACGCAAGCTATGTTATATAATTAAATTTTTTATTTCTGGTGGTTGGATATTTGTTTCTTTTTAAACACTCTTATCAGGACAGCAGTCAGTAGTTTGGCCAAACTGTACTTTTCAAAAAAGTATAGCTATTCAAGCTGCTTTTCAACATCTTTTTAAAGAAGGACTATGGATATTTAGGCGTACTCTACTTCTTATAGTTTGTATATCGTTAGCAAATCAGAAAATAATTTGAGTGACAGTGAGTTTTTTGCAGTTTTGACTTTGTGATAATTTTTTAAATTATCCCGAGGTTTTGGTTTGGACAAAAAAAATTAGGAATAAAAATACTGCAGAGGTTTTTTACTCAAAAAACAAAATTCGAAAAACGTTTTCTATGAAATAGTATTAATAAACTGGTATAGGATTGACTTTCTACTGTATCAGAAAATTCTAGTCATTAATCAGAAAGTGCCCCATATACCTTCACCATGTTTTCAATATTTAAATTCAGCCTGACATTTTTCAAAAAAGTATACCTACTGTTCATGCTCCTTTTAAAAGCTTTTAATGCTCGTATGTATGTATGTGTATATTTATGCGTTTTTTTCGGATGGAATCTTGCTACGCAATTTTGAAGCAGGTACTCGTATCTTCAACCGATTGAGCTGAAAGTTCATATATACACGTTTAGTTTGGATCACAATACACGATAAGCTGTGTGACGTCATTCTAAATCTAATATGGCGGGTCATACAAGATGGCACAATAGTTATTTTTAATGCATTTCTACAATATGAGTATCAAATTAAAAGCGTGTTGACAATAACTCAAAAAATAATGTGACGTCATTTTAAATCCAATGTGGCGGACCATCCAGGATGGCAGAATAGTTATTATTTATGCACTTTTGCAGAACGGGTATCAAATGAAAGGGCTTGCCGAGTATAATTAGAAAAATATTCTGACATCACTCTTACTCCAATATAGCGGAGTTTTGAAATCTTTTATACTTTCCTATAGTATGGGTATCAAATGCAAGTGTTCGCTGAGAATATAAATGCAGGTTATTAATAACTAAAAACTAAAAAGCATTTAAAAAAGCTAATATTTAAATGCTCTATGAAGAAGAAAATATGTTTTTTTTAAACTTATCGCCTCATTACACAAAATTTATACGACCATAAAAGCTCGTCGCTAGGTTTGCGTAAATACCTATAAGTATTTGATTAACCCTATTTCTAATAGTTTGTCATATACTTAACAAAGCACAAAATATTTTATGTGGATCTTATCGCTCCTCAAAAAAGTATACTCGTCGTTTAAGGTCGTTTACAACTTCTTTGTATAGAATAAGGACTGCAAGTATTTAGACTCACTCCATTTCTAAATAAATTTGTCATATTCTTAACAAGGAATTAAGTACTTGAGAGGTAGAATTAGAACGAATTACTAGCAGGTGTGCCGTATATCCTCATCATTTTTCAATTTTTAAATTCAACCTGCTCCCTATTGTGTACTACGTAACAGGTGAATTCAATGTTAATCAAATTACTCAAAGCGGAACGTACTAAAACGGTCTTGGTCTACTAACTTCGCCATGCCCGATAACAGAAGCGTTTTAAAAGAGGTTTGCGGTGACTCTACTACCCATTTTTATTAAATTGGAAGCTATGATGGTACAGGTTTTTGGACAAAACCGACAATGCGACGTATAAAAGCCTTGTCGAAAGGTTTTTTGGGAAAAAACTAGAGTAATTTCACACCTATCAAGACCCACGGTGACCGTTAAAAAATCTGTTCGGCAATCTGTCTCGAACAGTAGCGCTCAGGGCTTTGTTCTGCTTTGATAGGTTTGTGTGGGGTGGAAGACAGGTCATTAGCTAGGTATACTATAATTTAAATTTAATTCAGATGAATGAATTTTTGACCCTGAATGCATGCAGGGTATTTGGCAGAGGGTTCGCCGCTGTCTCACACGCACACGTTATTTCATATCCTCTCGTCTCTTGCTATCCATGTCTATTTCATATTTCTCACGGCTCTTGTTACACTTGTCAGGTTGTAACTACTGTTGTACATTGAATCAATAACTGCCGTGCATGGACCTGGAATAAGGTGTGCATTATATCTATAAATATGAGCCATGTACCGAGAATGCCAGTATTTAATATTATTCATAATATTATATCTCGTATTGCCGTTCTCGAATTACAATTACTTGTAGTAGCAGTTTCGTCCCGCACAGTATACCACGAAAAATTAAAAGTAAATAATACCCTAGATACGGTCCTTGCTCTCAACTCCCAACTACGCTCGGTCAGCGGTCTAGTCCAGTCTTCATTGCAGTTTCTTCGCCCATACAGTATACCCGCGTTACGCATCAATCGGGCATTAATCGGGCTCGGGAGTGTTTTTGTTGAAACGTGTCTAATCGAGTGTCCTCTCCCTAGAAGAAGCTCATGACATGACTCTAATTCTTAGGCTGCCCCAGTAAGTGGGCAGCCTTTTATTTACATTTTTTATCTTTTATTATTTTCTTTCAGGATGACCCCTACACCGAGTAACACATGTTATTCGGTGGCCATTTAGATCTGCCAGACAAAAGTGTTTACATATGTAATAAACTGAGCATTTCGCAACGGAATCACATGCATTCCTGTAATTCGAAATGGGCAGCCTTTTATTTATATATTTTATTTATATATTTTTTTTTTTATTTATATTTTTTATCTTTTATTATTTTCTTTCAGGATGGCCACTACACCGAGTAACACATGTTATTCGGTGGCCATTTAGATCTGCCAGACAAAAGTGTTTACATATGTAATACACTGAGCTTTTCGCACAGGATTCACATGAATTCCTGTACTTCGAAATGGGCAGCCTTTTATTTATATTTTTTATTTTTTATTATTTTCTTTCAGGATGGCCACTACACCGGGTAACACATGTTATTCGGTGGCCATTTAGATCTGCCAGACAACAGTGTTTACATATGTAATACACTGGGCATTTCACAAGGGATTCACATGAATCACACATATTATTCGGTGGCCAATTAGATTTTCCAGACACAAGTGTTTACATATGTAATACACTGAGCATATCGCAATGGATTCACATGAATTCCTGTAATTCGAAATGGCTTTTGGTTAACGCCTTCAAATGAAGTGCCACAATTAAGTGAGCATATGCCCACCGATAAGAACACGTCTAGAAGATCCACAGCAGTCGGTAGTACCTAAGACAAGTAAGTTAATTCCATACTGTTTTCAAATCTCTTCTTGTGTGTCTAGATTTCCTTCACATGAAGGCTGATCAGGACTTATGTGGTTCGACTTCGAATCCACTTTACTTTTTTCGTTATAAATTATAGTATTCATATGTATACTGTCTTAAACTTTCATATTTCCGATGGCGTTATCCGACCAACGGTTGCAGAATACAATTTATTCTGTAGTCTTTGTCTATGTACACATGAAGATACTCGGCCTACCTGCTTTCACCCTTGATGCTAAAAGCGCCGCTATCCCAATGAAGGGATAGGATTTTTTACCTGCTATGAATATAGATCTATATTGGGTCGATCGATATGTAAATTTGTACCCTGCTGCTAGAAATACATGTTTATTGTTTTATCTCTTTCTTCAAGCAACAAGACAGGGGCGGCCTCTGAATCCAAGGGCTCATATTCAGTAGCTGCCCTTCTCACTGGTTTTCTCTTTTACATGCAAACGTCTTGAAATAGGATAGTTATCTGCAAATCTTAGGTCATTGGCCGCTATCAGCGCGTTAGCGATTCCTCTTCACAGAATACTCCAAGAAGGCATTGGAAAACCGGTGTAACCCAGTAAGACTTCTCGAATGTCTTTCATAAACAATCGGCGGTCCCAGTCCCGGTCCCCCTAGAAAAAAGGGAGGGGGAGAGACCTAGCCCTAAAGGAGCATATGCTCGCAGCTCAGAACACCCAGACTAGTAAATAGTCAGCCAAGATAATACATATTACGCTGGTCGACTTGCTAAATATTTAGATAAGTGGGCTAATATCACTAATAATCGGCTTGCTTTCCTCTGGATTTCTTGTTATAAGAATCACTTTAGCAACATACTAGTGAACACTATTATACCAAACCCATCTTTTACATCAAATGAATTATCTAAAGTAAAAGATGGCAATCATATTATTACACATAGGCTTTGGTTAAAAACAAACTCATAACCCTTTCCAGGGGTCCGAAACCCGACGGTAAATCTCAAGGCTTTGAACATTTTTTAATTTCAAGGTCTCTGACATTTTAAATTCAATAACATTCAAGTACTACAATACCTAGAGGTACAGTGTGAGAAAATCTAAAGTTCGCGTCTTCGGTTACCTGCCTCTCTCTAATAGCAACGCTGCGCGGGGCAGCATTAGCATAAGGGTTTGGTCGACAGGTCATAAATTATTATAATTCCAAAGCGGATAATTGTGCAGTATTGAACTACTTGTATTTTGGATGTGAACCATAGCTGCAGTGGCGGCTCAGGTACAAGCAAAATTATATCATATTAAAAATTTTATTTCGCAGTATACCTATCAAACAATTTAAGAGTCTTTTAGATATTGGCAGCAGATATCGTCAAGTTTCTAAAAGTGAGGTATATACGAGGGCAGGACGATTAAGTTAATTTTTGATGAAGCTACGAATAGGCTGTGGTAATTTAATATAAATGAACCGAAAAAATTATTTCGTAGCTGCAGGATTTGTAAGCCAATACGTTAGTGAATAAGGTGGATATGTAGCAAAAATAAAATTGAATAACCTATATTAGTCAGCCTCTTTGCTATTTATGCGGATTTTTTTCCATTGGAAGTAAAACTCAATTAGAGTGTGTATTATATGATATAGCCCAAAAATATGATGGAATGCATCAGAAATGCTTGTGGAGCAGTCAATACAGAAACTCTCGTTGGGTGCCATAAAAAGTTTATAAGAACTAATAAAATAAAAAAATGGAGTTAAGTTGATTGACTTTGTACTACCCACACATAACGGTGATATTATTATTTTCCCATTGCATGAAACTATAGTATGGGATCCCCTTGCAACCCAATCATCGCACGCCCGCACTCAAGAAAATGTAGTCAAGTTGATTGACTCTGTACTACCCACACAAAACGGTGATATCATTTGATTAGTTTCCCATTGCATGAAATTATAGTATGGGATCCCCTTGCAACCAAATCATCGCACGCCCGCACTCAAGAAAATGAAGTCAAGTTGATTGACTCTGTACTACCCACACATAACGGTGATATAATTTTATTATTTTCCCATTGCATGAAACTATAGTATGGGATCCCCTTGCAACCCAATCATCGCACGCCCGCACTCAAGAAAATGTAGTCAAGTTGATTGACTCTGTACTACCCACACATAACGGTGATATCATTTTATTAGTTTCCCATTGCATGAAATTATAGTATGGGATCCCCTTGCAACCAAATCATCGCGCGCCCGCACTCAAGAAAATGAAGTTAAGATGATTCACTCCGTACTACCCACACATAACGGTGATATCATTTTATTATTTTCCCATTGCATGAAATTATAGTATGGGATCCCCTTGCAACCAAATCATCGCGCGCCCGCACTCAAGAAAATGAAGTTAAGATGATTGACTCCGTACTACCCACACATAACGGTGATATCATTTTATTATTTTCCCATTGCATGAAACTATAGTATGGGATCCCCTTGCAACCGAATGTAGTCAAGTTGATTGACTCTGTACTACCCACACATAACGGTGGTATAATTTTATTATTTTCCCATTGCATGAAACTATAGTATGGGATCCCCTTGCAACCCAATCATCGCACGCCCGCACTCAAGAAAATGTAGTCAAGTTGATTGACTCTGTACTACCCACACATAACGGTGATATCATTTTATTAGTTCCCCATTGCATGAAATTATAGTATGGGATCCCCTTGCAACCAAATCATCGCACGCTCGCACTCAAGAAAATGAAGTCAAGTTGATTGACTCTGTACTACCCACACATAACGGTGATATAATTTTATTATTTTCCCATTGCATGAAACTATAGTATGGGATCCCCTTGCAACCCAATCATCGCGCGCCCGCACTCAAGAAAATGAAGTTAAGATGATTCACTCCGTACTACCCACACATAACGGTGATATCATTTTATTATTTTCCCATTGCATGAAATTATAGTATGGGATCCCCTTGCAACCAAATCATCGCGCGCCCGCACTCAAGAAAATGAAGTCAAGATGATTGACTCCGTACTACCCACACATAACGGTGATATCATTTTATTATTTTCCCATTGCATGAAACTATAGTATGGGATCCCCTTGCAACCAAATCATCGCACGCCCGCAATTAAGAAAATGAAGTTAAGATGATTGACTCCGTACTACCCACACATAACGGTGATATCATTTTATTATTTTCCCATTGCATGAAACTATAGTATGGGATCCCCTTGCAACCAAATGTAGTCAAGTTGATTGAGTCTGTACTACCCACACATAACGGTGATATCATTTTATTATTTTCCCATTGCGTGAAAGTATAGTATGGGAAACTGGACAGCAAGCTCTGCAGTGGATACTCCCCTTTCGTGTGCATTTACAAGCATACGTCTCTCTCGCAAGGTTGTTTGAGACATGTTTTCTGCGACAAAACTACCACATAAACACACAAAAACTGATTGAAAATGGAAACTAAAATAAGCATATATAACAAAACCAGTGATTATTCCCTACCTACAAAAGGTTTAAACGTTTTTTGATGAAGCCGGACGTCGAAATAGCACACGCGTATAATTGATTTCATTACTAATGCCATATAATATTACTTTCAGAGCACAATAGGTGAGCTAAATTTATTGCCTGGATATACCTGGATAATATAATACAATCGGCGTGCGTTCAAACATCCATTAATTGCGGAAGCGCTCCAGGTAGACGCATTTCTCCTAAATCTGTTACCGAGATGCATCCTGTACTGCTTCATAAATGTCGGGGGTATCTTGAAGCGAACTAAATTGCTTAACAATTAAAAGTCAGCTGACGGCTTGATCTCATTATATGCCTCTGAGAGTAAATGTTCGAAAGAAGGAGGGCCCTAAGGCCGGTTTTGAACCAATTCATTTTTCAAATAATCTAATCTACTAAAACGACTGCAAATGCCTTATCCCTTGACCCTTGACCCACTCATCGAAGAAAAAACCGCTACCCAATGGAAGCATATTTAAAGAGGCGCAGTATTTCTGAAACACGTAAATTCTACAAAACTTCTGTGTGTAAGAGCTTTTGGGACAGAATCATGAAATTAAATGCACATAACGACATTTTAGAACACTAAAAATGAACCTAAATTTAGAATAACAAAAACTCGAGTATATCTCTCTATCATGCACGAATTTGAGTTTTGATTTTTTTGAGTCGTCATGACAAAGCTTACTAAAATATGGCGTGACCATCACATCACTACAGCTACAAAAATGTCGCTGGTTCAGTCTCTTGTGTTCTCCATATTTTTGTATGCCTCGGAAACTTGGACTGTTAAAAAGGCAGATCGAGCGCGCATAGACGCTTTTGAAAAGTGGACATGGAGGAGAATGCTGAGAGTTCCTTATACCGCCCATCGAACTAACGTCTTTATACTGGATGAGGTCGGTAATCCAAAGAGACTATCCTCCATTGTGTCGACGAGAATACTTACATTCTTCGGACATATACACAGAAGCGATAATATGGAGAAACTTGTAGTTCAGGGTCATGCCCCGAGTGGGCGGCGCCGTGGCCGTCCCCCTACACACTGGGTGGATACGACGAAACAGTTGCTGGATATGAGTGTCAAGAGCGCCACTAAGCTGACAACAAATCGCGAAAGATGGCGAGCTACAGTGCTCAAAACTATTGATAATATTCGTGTCGGCAATACTCTAGCTCCAACTTAATGCATTTTGCGAGTTCACAACATGTCTGTTAAGACATTGTGACTATGATGATGACACTATAAGCTGAAGGAAGGACCACATAACTCAGGATGTCGTATCTAATATGTATCAATGCAAATGGAAATAAATTCAAAATCATAGTATGACGAGTGGAAGATACTTTAGGAGAAGACTGCACAGGCTCATTTCCAACAAAAAAAGTCATATGACGTAGAGTTCGATTTGCAGCTGTTCCAGAGATATTTAATTTTTATCTATTTTACTATTATTATTATTATTTATTTTATTTAAACTACCAGAGGCAGCTATTCGTCACTTCAAACAAAACATTGGACGGTCGTAGATTTACCAACCGATGCGCGATGTTATGTAGCAAAATACTAAATACACATTTTAACAAGGCATAAAATTTGCCATCAATTTTATTTGTCATAGCACAGAGGCGTCATCTGAGAACCATATTACAAGAGTTTGACGTGATGAATAACTGCTTTTGGTAGTTTAAATAAAATCATAGAATAAATAAAAATTAAATATCTCTAAAACAGTTGCAAATCGGGCCCTACCTTGTATGGCTTTCTGTTGGAAATACAGTCTTCTCCTAAAGTTTCTTCCACTCGTCATAGGGCACCCGGTATAATAATAATCATTATATTATTATCATCTGAAGTTAAATGCTCAAATTCAAAATAAAGCACACTGCAAAAAGTGTTTTTTTTTGTTTATTGAGAACGTCCTTTTGAATTGAATATTACTGATAATAAATTTGTATCCAACAACCAAAAACTTTATACACTACATTTACACTCTATACAAAAGTTTACGTATATTCAATATATCTACTTATTTCAACTGCTGGTTCTTGGGCTGTGTATATTTTATTACCGGTACTTTGTTTTATTCATATTAATTTCACATAATTTATTCTGTTTATTTATTATTAAGTACTTTATTTTGTAAAATTGGTATTTATTTTAATTTGTAAATAAACGTTTTATATTATATATTATATTTATTTTTGTCATTTCATTTAAATTTTTAGCTATGATTTTAGTTTGAACACACCGAATTACCAGACGTGTACTCATGATCGAAAACTTTGAGTAGCGTCTGTGAGTTGATCAGCCAATTAAATGACCTAAAACCAAATCTTTAGAAGTCAGGATAAAATGTGTCATAGCCAAAGTAGGTAATTATATTGCATGGGAATGATTGGGTGGCGATAGTGGATAAAATCCACACTCTCCTCCCCAACATTGAAGTTTATGGAAGTACTCGTATATATGGCAAATTGTGTTTCTTAGAGATGGATTCATAAAATATTGATATGAACGTGTGGCATGCCCTTTATTTATGCTTTTTAAATGCAGAAAATGTGGTTTATTTATATTAAATTACCACAATCTCTCCAAGTTCTATCAGAAGTTGATTAAATCATACGGCCCTCGTATAGACCTCTCGCAACAATATATTAAGCTGATAAGCACTGCTAAATTGGGATTATAATAATTTATGGCCTATCGGCCAGACCCTTTGTACCCTTCCTAGCCCGTCACGCGGCATTGCCACGAGTATTAAACAGAGACAGGTAACCGAAGACGCGAACTTTAGATTTTCTCACACTGTACATATTTATGATTCCAGTTGACAAAATTAAACAATATCTGTCTTTTTACCTATGTTTAATTGTTTACCGTTTGGCCTTTATAGGGTGCCTTTTGTGTTTACAAAGCTCATCCAGAGTTTCTAACGTCTAATGACATTTTATCTGTCATTGACTTCGACGACATATATCAGCAGTAAAGTGTTTTTGTGCCATCTACAATATGTACCTTTTTTGAGTTTGACTTTTACATATCGTAAGTCGTTGATCGTAAGTTCTCTTACCGGAGGAGAAATGAACTTTTATTGTAGTTCAGGTTGGAAAACTCCTATTCAAGGACAGATGCTCCTTTTTTGACCCGACTCCCCTCATAGGAAGGTTTGTAGTGGCCCGCCTCACTGTTAAATACAGTTGGGTGGATTTGCAAATCTTAGAACATAGAAAGTATTTAGCATTACGCTCAAGTAAACAGTAACTCTATTGTTTTCCGATTTGGTGCAGTCTAAGTAGCATTGCTGGTATCAGGTATTCAGCTAGCACAAGGGTACACATCTTATTATGCATAGTGACAATCATTGTGACCGCTCTTGAGATATTTACAGACGAGACGTTTTCCCTCACAAGTTGCGGTGCACACTGTAGCAATAAAGTCGTGTATGGGTAATGGCAGGTAATGACAGTCTAGAACATATCCATTATTTGCATTGTTAGCTGTATTGACGCACCTAGATCATAATTTAGGCCTACGAATTTTCGGACTGTCCTATTCTGATCAGAATACAATGTAATATACATTGCGTGTACGGGTAGTGTCAGTTTTCAGAATCTTTAATACTATCCAAGGCAAATTTGGTAGTGGTGAACATAAAAATATTAATACAAGACAATTTCCCTGCAAGTAGGGAATATTGATTGATTGAATTCCCTACTACCGACTGCGAATTAATAATACTGAAGCATATGTGTCGAAGTTTTTGCATTTCTAGCATTGGTTTATTTGCAACATAATCAAATCTAAACTGTATTGGATATCCATGGTCGAAACCAGGTTCGGCTTCCGTAACTATAGATATCTTCATAGTATTTTGGAAACGTGGCTATGCGTTTCACCCAATCAACCTTTCCATCTAAATATTTACAAAACGGTTCTCGCTGAAGAGCCCAAGGAAATGGTAGTACTTCCATCCCAGCTATGGTACTCTGTCCTTGGCAAACTGCTTGTATCAGAGCCTTTAGGTTTGACACGATGTTGCAAAATTTTTCCCTAAGGTTGGAATTTTATCTACGATTTTTCACAGTTAAGCCCTCACTCTATCTTATCCTCACTCAGTTCAAGTACTTTAAAGCAATACACTGCGTTGAAAAGATGGTGGATGTTTTGTGCCACAACGCAAAATGAGCACTCTATCAATTTGACACTGAGGTTTTTAAATTCCCAATGTCAAGACGTGGTCTCATGTGCCACCATAAGCGCACAACATGGAGCCTTTAATTTTCATTCTCGTATTCATATGCATACTGTTTTGAAATTCCTTATTGTGTGTCTCTTACAATCCTGATTGGTTATTGACCGTTATGAACTCATCACTAGAGCTCTTGTCCCTCTGACACTGATTCCTTAGGTATTGGGTGAGACTTTCGCGGCCACGATCCGATATGAACTGTTGGTTCTTGGGCTGTTCGGCCGGAGTCGACACGCTCCGCCGCCTTGGCGTCGGCGCACTCCGCTGCTTGACGTTTCGCCAACACGAGTGGTCGGCTCCTCGGAAGCTGATCTCACTGATCACTGATTTCTAAATTCTAACTGTTAACTTCAGCCGCATTTGGGGGCAGGAACTTGAATTGAATTAATCAAAAGCATAGCAGGCTAGACGTAAACGTCTAAGGTGTTTGCGACATTTTACATTCAACCCCTGTCAAATTATCCTATAGCCTCTGCTAAGGGGATCCTGTGAATTCCCCCTATATTTCAGGTGTGTACTCCTCTATATTGTATTATTGCTATTAATTGTTGTATTATGGGCATCACTTATTACGATTATGCGAAACTGGATAAACGTTGCAGTTTTGAAGAGTGGTAGCAAGATAGGTTAGCTCATTTTCATGTACCTGTTTTCAAAATGTCAATGCCAATACCTCTTACAAGGCGTAGCCTTCGACGTGGCAGTATTGGTATTGTCTCATAATGGAAGATTCAATGAGTTCCTGAACGCAACGGAAAACTCCATTGACTACATTAAAACAGTAAATGTTTGAATGTAATTTTCTATGTCCTTTGTTCATATTATACATAATGTTGTTGTCAAAGTTAATGTTGAAAGTCAAATTTAATTTTTCTTTCTCTCTTATTTTAATGATGACATACGCTAAATAAATAGTACGAGTAATTAAATAAAATAATTATATTACTATTTTCTTATCTCTATGAGTGGTTGAGGAAATTCTAGATCTTTTGCTTTGAACATCTACAAGTAATTGTAATTCGAGAACGGCAATACGAGATATAATTAATTGATCAATTGACTTACCTGAAGGAAAATTGATCCATATTATATGAGTATTGCCGTTCGAAGAATTACAAACCCTTCCCATCATCCCACCCTATGTTGATCTAGAATTTTGAGCAAACTTGCAATGAAGACTGGACTAGACCGCTGACCGAGCGTAGTTGGGAGTTGAGAGCAAGGACCGTATCTAGGGTATTATTTACTTTTAATTTTTCGTGGTATACTGTGCGGGACGAAACTGCTACTACAAGTAATTGTAATTCTTCGAACGGCAATACTCATATAATATGGATCAATTTTCCTTCAGGTAAGTCAATTGATCAATTAATTATGTCAACCATTTGCTTGCATCCCTCAAACTTAGTACGTTTTCTAAAAGCGCATGACTGAATACATAAAACCGATGCCATATCGTTTATTGTTCTTGTATGTTTTCTTTTCATGAATCAACGACAACAAAATGATCGTGATAATGTTTATTATTATACAGGGTGTTCTATGTCGAGTGGAAAATACTTTACGAGAAGACTATACAGCCAATTTCCAACAAAAAAACTCATATAAAGTAGGGTAGGGATATTTAATTTCCTTTCATTATTTGATTTCCAGCGACTTCAGCGCATGTTTGGTAAATTTACAACCGCCCGATGTCATGTAGCAAAACACTAAATACACAGTGTGGAAAGGCATGAAAATGTTCACCAAACCATGCTTTTATAGCACTGTAGCGTCGTCTGAGAATCATATTACAAGAGCTTGGAGTGACAAACAACTGCTGGTGTTAGTTTGTGCCTGATAATTTTTGTGAATGTTTGCCCGTAAACTTAAAGTAAAAACTTTAGCAAAATACAGAATAATTATCTCCAAGTAAAGTGTATTGAGTCCTAAAAAACGGCATTGTAAAATTATGTTTGTAGTTAAAGAAGCTACTTCTTATATGGATACGTGAAATAGAAGAAAATAAATTCTCGTTTGCTGAATCGTTTTCAGTAGAACCATAGTTGTCGTGTGTGATGTACTCGTATAGTATGGTTACGATGAATTGTAAAGACATATATATGTTGTTTGCTGTGGTTAAGCTAAATAATTATTGTAAATAGTATAATTTATTGAAGTAAAACAGCACTGTAACAAGTCATCAATAAGAAGTGCTTCTTGAAAATAAATGAAAATTAAATATCTCTGAAATAGTTGAAAATAAGACCCTACCTTATATGATTTTTTTTAGTTAAAAATGAGTTGTGAAGTTTTCTCCTAAAGTATATTTTACTTATCATAGTAATTTTTTCATCTTTGGTGTACATAATTTAATAATGTTGGTACTCCTTTGGTCTAGAATCGACGTATTATCGTCTCTATGTCCATAACATTTTTCTGTGCGTCGACCAAAAGAGTGTCCCTTTTGTAGTGTGAAACTTGAGTGCAGCAAACACTTATTCAGTAAATCTGTGCAGTCATGGGGACCCAAAAGTTAAACGCCATAACCTTTTGCCCCCGTTGCATGTATCTTCAATCATACGTCAGCTGAAAAAAGCGGAACGTACATGGACATCGATTTTTCAGTGCCTGAAACCGGTTGGTGTACCGCTATGCGGCTTTGCCCACTCCCACATAATAAATAAACAAATTCGAACACAATGTAATTCTTTCCTCTGCCAAATATCATTCTTCCATTATGTAAATACGATATTCGTCATGCCGCCAGCTCACCTAACTATGCATCTGAAAAGATATTGCCACATTTTTAGGAGGCCAAACCTTGTAAGCATTCAGTGTCAGTGTGAAATGTTAATGTATTCTCGATAAGTGGTTCCGTTTAAAACGTTAAATCGTTAATAGTTTGAGATACAAATGGAGCATAATGGTTTACACAGAAATAATGATTGGTATAATACCGGCAATTTTCGGGTTGAGTGATACATTGATCAGCTTTGTAGTGATTGGCCTTGTTCTCGAGTTTTCTGACAGCTTCCACATTATAATTATGAGACTTTAATACATCGCGGGGTTTCTAAAAAATAGCAGATTTTCTCGAACATATCCACAAGACAAACCGGCACCATCATGGCTCACGTTTCATTTTTGGAGAATGATTGTTTCTATTACGGGTACACACTTTGACTATCAGCACAGATAAAATTATTAGTACAAAACTAGAAAATGAAATAAAACTAATCAAAATGTCTCACAGATGTTCTCATAGAGCAATATCCCATTAAAGTGTGAATTTAAGTCAATTAGAAGCAACAAAACCTCTTTTAAAATAAGTTTTCATTTAAATGCTGTAAAAAGAAGAAAATAAAATATTCCTTTAAAATTTGAACTATATATACACAATTTATTTGATCATGAAAGCTTCTCGCTTAATTTACTTGTGTAAATAAACTAGTACCTATATTATTGGGTAACTTAAACTACTAACTTTAATTTTTTTAGTTTAAATAATTACTCACTTTTGACGCTGTTTAATTAGCACGACAGAGAGACATTTAAGCGTCTGCCAGTATGTTGGAACCTGCCTAGGTGTCTGCCATTCAAATACTACTTTTATAATAATAATGATGTGAATAACGTATCATTTTCATCTGCCGATCACAGACTCTTAGACTATGAGTTCCCTATACACTTTATACAAATTTTTGCGTGACACTGTGACTCAGAGTAAGGTAATTAAGCTTCGGAATTTCAAAAATATGAAAACGTATTACACGATATCCAGCTAAACTCAAAGTTCCCTGCAAATGCCTCGCACAACAAACCTTGCACCTGAAACCTGAATTAACCTTATCGCCATTTCCCATCTAGCTTCTCACCCTCTAAGACTGTCCGCCTTTGTTGTAAGCCTTCGCGACTTCCTGAAAGAGTCTCCATAGCGACTACACAAAACACGTAACCAATAGGGCTGCACCCTCCCGGTACGCAAAACTTTCGACTTAATTACGGCAGGTAACATAATCCCACAAAAAAAGTCGTCTAGGGAACATATGGGGGGCCTAGAAGCACTAAAACCGTCTGACTGAGGGGAAATCGTTTAAGAGATGATGTCGGTATCAGGTTACTACTTTATCCGTCAGTCAAGTGTGCCAAAACAGCGTTTAAAAAATTAGCGGTAATGTATTGTGGTCGTGGTGCAAGCAAATATTGGCTGAAGCATTAACATATTGAATATATTGCTCATAATGTTTTTTATAACCGATAATCAGACCTCGTAAGTGATAATTATTATACGTGGCTCTCGGTACATCTAGAAAAAAATCACGTTGGCCATTTGAACATGTGATGCTTAGCCACACACCAAGCATATGGCAAAAGGCCCCTTTAAAATTAGCTTAAATATATTTGAAAGTCTGTATTGTCTCAGTATCAAAAAGTCTATAGTATAATTATAGTTGATATGGAGTGTTGAATCGTTAGAAAATCAATAAAATAAACCTAGTTTTACTTAATCAAATATTCACATAGATGCAATTACCAATTCACTTTGAGGTAAACTACTGATATTGGAAATATAGCAGCGAAATAGCTGCAAAAAAGTAATCTTCTGTATAAGGGGTTCTTTATATAGTTCCAAAGTCAAGAACCAGATATGTAGACATTACAGATATAGTGGAGTTGCACATTTTTTCTAAGCTAGATCCTCATATATTTCAACTCTGAAACTATTGATTTTTGATTTCTGGATAATTTTATTCAGATTGGCATGTAGTATGTATGCAGGGTGCCCACTCTGCATGGTAAATAGTATATATCGCAGTAAATGGGGATTGTATAGAAAAATTATATAAAAGTTGTTTAGTATTATGTTTTCCGAACTACGGCAGTATTCAGTTGTTTTTGTTTCAGAAAACAAATGGGCAACGAAAAACAATTTTTTTTAAGTAGCAATGTACCCTTTATTAGGCTTATTCGATAGAGTTTTTTTCTCTTTTCAATGACATAACATGTCAGACCCAGAAAACACAGAGTGTTTAAAAAAATTAAATAATTAAATTTATTACATCAATAACATTGATCTAGTATGTATTTTGCATCAGAATGAAACAAATGCCTATGGAAGTTTCTTATTAAACCTTGAAAACAAAATGAAATTAGCAATTAAATGGTTTTCATCACATTAGATGTTCAAAATGCCTAACCTATTACGGAGAGCTTAAACAGAATTTCTGAGCATTCTGGGAGAAACTACTGCACCTTAAATTTGTATTTGTTGTTCTAATTCATCCAGATTGACGCATTAACATATGTCAATAAGTTTCTGTCACATTTACTGGTCTCGGGCATCTAGATTAATGTTATTGATATGATAAAATTAATTTTATTTGAACATTTTCTTGCATCCGGGTAGCGACATGTTATGTCATTGAAAAGAGAGAAAAAGTCACTGGTAAATGAGCCTAGTGGTAAGGTGGATTGCAGTTAAAAAGAAATGAATTATTTTCCGTTATTCATTATTTAATTCTGGCACAAAAACAACTTGACACGGCTGTATCATGGAAAATACAATCATAGACAACTTTTACATGAAAAAAATCATACAATTTGTATTTATATGTATTTGCTGAGATACTATACCCCCATACACACTGGACACCCTGTATAATATACCATTCTTTAAACAAATTTGTATTACAATTTTTCTGTACGTTTAACATGGCATCCTTTATAGTATTGTATTACAGCTTCATCCATCATAAAAGTGGCAAGGTCGCAATTGAAAGAATTAGCTATTGATGAATTGCATCTTCAAGAATAATAGCGGTAATGGATTGCTATGCACGGCCTCAAATATTATTTTAGCCATTAAGTTAATGAGGAAGCAAATTTAACGGTGTGTATAATGCACACCTGACGATTTGAATTTTTTCTTATTACACGTAGTATGCCATCATCTATGCAGATATACAAGGCTATCAGTCAGGTGTTGCAACATCGTGTAACTGTTTTTTTCACAATAATATCTGTTATTTGTCTAGGGCATCGTAGTTTTATTGCATAATAGTCTTCATGTAAATTGAGGTTGCAATTTGTTTCAGAATAAGCTATGTAAAATGTATTTATTAATGTTACTTTTTATGGCTTTTATAAACTTAGCATTTGGTGAACAACAGTAGTATATATTCTGTTAGCTTAGGATAAACAATATGTTTTCAAATCTAATTGAAAGTAAATTAATTTTGGGTATTTTCTAAAGTCTCATCGTATTTCAGTTTATACTATACTTATGTTAGCTTTCTTTCCTTACAGGTAAGTTGACGACTAAGCAGCCCTGGAAAAACGAAACCTTCTAGTATGTGAGCAGGTACATGAAGATTAATGACATGTTTGTTATCAGTTTTCCATTATCATTTACTTTGACTTTCTGTGAAGTTACAACCGTAGAAATTCACTATTTAGAGATTTATTTTTAAATTGTTCCGCCGCTCACCGCTCCTAATATCAGAGGCACCCGCGCGACGGGCGACCTTAGGATGAGATGCAGCGGTCGCAGTTCACATCAAAACCCGAGCGGTACAACCGCACATTTATTCCCAGGGTGTCCAAGGCTTGAAATGGACTGCCAACATAACCCTTTCACAGCAGCCGCGCTACTCTGGTATTTACGCTCTGTCTACGTGGTCTGCTCAGTTATATAAAAAAAGGTAAAATGTCCCTGTCACACCAAAGCTAATTCCAATTTCATTCGCCATGTTCTTTTTGATTCAAATTACAGTAATCAAAGACCTAAACCCTTCAACTCAGGACAACTGTAACAGTGTCATATTTCCTTTCGTTGCCTTTTTTATTACCAATGGGGCTTCGAAAATCGATTACGTCCGTATGGCTCGCTAACATGGCTGAACATACATACAAACCGTAAAAGAGGCACACTGAATATTCATAATTCTAATTGAAATTTATTGTCGACTATATCCGATTAAAGACGACTGTAATGGATATTTTGATTGGAAAAAGTTTGTCGATTCATCGTTTGATGCTAAAAATGGTATTCGTTAATAGCATCGGGACGTTCCTCTCGTAGTTGTAGGCAAAAAAGGATGTAGGTAATAGGTTTCTTTTATAGTGTTTAGAAAATTATGTTCTAACCAATTTTAGTTTCGTGAATCTGGTGTGCATTTTTATAGCTTCATGTACTAGTTAAGGAGAGAAATTTCATCATTAACTTTTTCACCAAATCTGGATTTATTAATATTTTAGGCGATTGCTGATCTAACAACAAAAAATTTCTGGAATAGAAATGAAGACGATGAAATAATGCTATTCCTTTTTCTTTTCTTATCCACGCTTAAAATAAGGAATCACCGATAAGGAATCATTGAGATCCCACACATCTTCAAAATTCTGCTTATCAGACGTTTTAAACCGCTGTCACTCATCCTTGTCATGCAGTCTGCAATAATTGTATTTTGTAAATTTGATGCAGTATCAAAAACGTTAGTTACTGAAAAACATCGGAAAGTTTGACGAACTATTTGAAGATGTAAAATTTTTTGAAACTGAGAAGTTTTCGAACTAAATTTAATACCTTTGCTTAAGAATGCCACTTGAATTTGACCTGGTTTTCATGGTATTTAAAATTTTGTCAAATTTGTTTGTATCAAAATGTTTTAAAATCAAAGGAATTAACTAATATTCCGTCTTCACAATGGCTGCATCCCATGAATTTGAGGTGTAACAAAAACTTCACAAAATATTCTGGATGAGTCAAACTTCGTGTCTGAACAGTTTCCATTTAGTTTTCTGATCATTTCAGGACTTAATCCAAGGACCGAGTTTTAAGATTTTTTCAATTTCACAAATATATTAGTTTTGGTGTGGCTCAAGAGCATTTTGAGTTGTGGTTAAAAATGGTATTTGGAAGATAGGTGGCGAACCAATACTTTTTCAAAGTACTGCTTCCCAATATCTGTATGTTGGTACTACTAGTACGAGTTTTGCCATCTAGGCACTAGATTGTAATTTCATTTATTCGTCTGAGACCTAAATCACACTGACGAGCTTTAATAAAAGCGAAACGACGTCGCCTGTGATTGGTTTCGGGTGAAAGAATGAAATTGCTACTCTTTAATTAAAAAAAGTTTTTATCTAAATGCCCTAAAAGGAAGAAAATACAATTTTCATTTAAAATTTTAACTTATAGCCTCATTATTACACAATTTATATGACCATAAAAGCTTGTCGCGAGGTTTGCAGAAGTTTTTAATTGAACTGAAATTTTAAAACAATTAAAGCAGATTGAGTTAGTCAAACTAAATATGATTACATAAATTGTATATAATGAGGCTATAAGTTGATTCTAAAGAAAATTTTATTTTCTTCTTTTTAGAGCATTTAAATAAAAGCTTTTTTAAAACATTTCTGTTGCTTCTGTATTTGACTCTGTAGATCTATCCAAAGCACAAACTCCATTTTTTCAGAAAAGTAAGCTTACATGGTTTTGACGTGTAAAACACGAACGCTTAGAGAGGAAATTATCATCAGTTAAAGAAGTTATGTTAATAAATTCAGGAATTCTCTTTCCGTACAAATCATCTAGCGGGACATATAATTATGTAAACTGCAAACCTGCTGTTTAGCACGCTCTGATGTGGCCGTAGTAATGTGATATAGGAAGATGTCATTCCAACGCTCCATAGGACCCAGAAAATACTCAATATAATATAATCCAAAAAAGTTAGTTACTGGAAAAAAGCAAAACATTCCAGGAACTATTTGAAGATATAAACTTCTTTGAACCTGTAAAATTTTGGAACAAAATATCTTGGCTTAAAAGTTTCACTTGAATTTGATATGGTTTTCGTGGAATTCAAAATTTTGTCAATCTTCAATGCATCAAAATGTTGTAAAAATTATAGTGATTACGCCTTAACGATGGCTGCTTCCGATGATTTTGAGCTGTGATAAAGATTTCGTATGAGATATTAGTCAGTCAGACTTCGTTTCACAAATATTGAAATGTGGTTAAAATTATTTTTATGATGATTAATTGATATAGATTCTGAAGTCAATTCTGTAATGACAAATAAGTGGAGCAGTATTCGTTGAAATTCAACATCAACGTTTCTGTTGGTTGTGTAGTTGCTTCTTCACTTTGATGCCAACGGCGCTACTCTATAAAAAAAAATAGGAACATCACTTTTAATTAGAAGCCAACAGTGAATGCTTAAGTGGGGATTCTCGCTTTTTTTGGTGGAAACTTATAGTTGCTTCTCTATTTCTCTTCAAAGTATAAATTGCTTGACAAAAAATTCTGTCAAAGAACTTGCTTTTTTGAGAAAAGAAGGCTCAGATTTTAGTTTTACTTATTGACCTATAAAATGCGATCGACAAGAGACAAAAGAAGTTACATTAATAAATTCAGGAATTCTCTCTCCGTCAAATCATCTAGCAAGACATGAGATACTATATATGCAAACTGCAGCTAATTTGCTGTACTCCGCACGCTCTGATGCGGTCGTAATAATCCGATATAGGGAGATGTCATTCTAACGCTCCATTGGACCCAGAAATCACTCAACATTATATAATCCAATTGGTATCTCATGGCACTTTCAATTATAGCAAGATTACAGCTAATTACACATGACGAATCGATCCATAGGAAGATTATAAACCTCGGTGCTCACGTGCGTTTTCATCGAGATTCGCAGCAACATCCAATGGTGATGGTATCTCTTGCAGATGGCTATTGAACCTTCCGTACAGCATCGCCGGGTAGAAAGTGGGTCAAGCATTTAAATGTCTACGAGACATTTGCGAGGTTTTATTTACGTTGAGTAACGTCTTCTCTGATTGTAAGCGCATCCTAACTGTGCTTAGTAATATGTTTTCGCAAGTCTATTGGCTTGAAGTAGGTAAAAAGGCTCGTCGCACTTCGAATGGTCAGTATATTTGCAGACGCATAGAGTTTGATGAGGAGTGGTAGTGAAATATAATAAAATCGTTCGAGATATATCCAGCTGTAATTTCATGGTCCTAATTTCTCAAAAAGCTAAGCTCCTTTAACGGTCATCGAGGGCCGCACTAACATTAAAGAAGAAAACCAAACGTCGTTGCCTAAGAGTTCTTTATAATAGATGTTAGTATTATAAAATGTACAATACGTACCTTCAAACTTACATTCTAACAATATCACTCAATAATTTCGTTCAATTTCAATCATAACTTCATACTTTTATTACATTGAAAATGAACATTTATTACAGGTTTAATGTATTTTCGGAATTTTTCTTGAGTTATTAAAAGTATCTGATCTCTAACAAGATTTATAACTGCTGATGAGCTTTAGATGGGATTATTGTACTATCTGATATTCGTGACAAAAGACAGTTTACGAATTTGTAAAAAGCTACAACTTTGATAGTTATACCGTTGATCAAATGGCGCGAGGTAGTGGGTATGAAGTTTTAAGACTTCCACCCTATTTTTAGATTTTAATAGCGAATTCATAACTTTTACTATACGGTAAAATGTGAAATTTGATAATCTTTCTAACGATACCCGATTGTTAGTATGTCAATATCAATCTCCAATCTCTACCTTCCATTTCATTTCCTTATTCACTGTCCCCTTCAGTCACTTCAGTAAGTAGGCTTTGGAAAACAGCTATCGCGGTTATTTTTAGGTTTGCTGTTACCTTATAAAAATTGCATATTTTCTTCAAAATGAAATTTATTTTTTCCGTTTTCGATTTCATTCGGTATTTTTTTTTGAATTTTCGAAACTTTTTCAAAGGCCTGTCTTTTTCAAAAACAAATGTTGAATCACCTAGGTGTTATATATCAGCTAAGTTTTGCTACTTATGAAAATATTTGTAACTACTACTTCACTTTAGCTACACCAAAAGCAAATAAGGGTCATAGGAATTTCAAAATGTGAAGTAAATAAATAGAATATTAATAATAAAAGGTACAGTATGCTGACGCTTTAACTTCCCTATCTATACTGAAAATATAGCTTCCCTACATAAATATACATTGAACTGTAGTACTTCTATAAAGAAGCTATCGAGTTAACAATGAAACGATCAATATTTTATTGCTCGTGCTGCAAAAATACCATTACGCCATACTATCAAGATGATGCAACACAACGTAGCCTGAAGCTTATAACGACTTACTAGAAAATATGCTTTGTATTCCGCAGATCCTATTTGAATATCGTATTAATAGTTTCTTGTGATTTATTGTTTGAGTTATCATGGTGATCACAAAATTATAGTCCTTAGAAAACGAACAACTCCTCTTCTATTATGTATAGGTGTGTATCGTACACAATAAAGGATTTGCTGTAGGCAGAAAAACAGTCTGTTCCTCGAATACCTACATATGGAGTTGGAGATTCGTGTTTGAGAGATTATACAATTGTATTCTCGTTACTCAATAAATTGGGACTCTTAACGCGGACATTGCGTCAATTTTCAACCTCCTGGCTTCCAATATACGTATTGGGTCGTATACCTTCCACCATACTTACAAGTGTGAAGGGTCTTAATAAAAGAATATGAAGAAATTGTTAAATGTATCAAGAAGAGACTGATATAAATATCAACAGACTCTTTTCCAGACACACGCATGTATTAGAATAGTAAAACAATTACGTACGGCACATGGCTCCAACATTGGAGTACAATATTTTATATATTTATCTGACTTTTATATTTCCTTGTTATTAGCCATACGTTCCTGGTATACTACTTCATATTTAAATTTGTATTTCTCATTTTTTGTGACGTGTACAAACAGTTTATTGTATTATAACAAAAATGGTTAAAATAATGTGAGAGATCACTGTAATATCAGATTAAATTCAATTGATTTATAAAATCCAGGCGCATCGTTTAAAAAACGATTTAACTTGAACGCTTAAGCGTAAAAAATTGATAATAAACTGTATGCTCAGACGTCCATGTGAGAATTGTTATTCAGTCAGGTGGTCTAGGTCATTAAGTTCCCTTGCGTAATACCGGTTCCTCCTCATCTTCTGTCTTCACAGAAAGCCGACGGTTTTTTCATCGGTTAAGCCGATTTTATAATAATAATTCTTGCTTTTTTTCTTCGGCTGGCGGAGATGTGACAGTTGACGGAGTGTTACGAATTAAAAATGCCTTTACCATAAAAAGGACATTACCATCCCATATAATCAAGGTTTTCATGGTGCACTTAGACAGTGGCTTTATGAAAAATCCACACTGGATCGTTTACGCGGCTACAACAAACACTGCATAGTTTAACCACTTGTCATTTTCTCAACAAAAAATATATTTCGCAATACAGCATCCTTAGGGGAGGATTTATACTGGAATTTTCCCCCAAAGGTGCTCATATTTAGTTCTATTTTCCAACGAGATATTTGAGACATTTGAAATGGAAACTCAACTTGATACTATCTACAGTGACTTTAGTAAAGTTTTCGACAAGGCAAATCAAGACTTTTTTAGCTAAATTGGCAGATTTTGAGGTAGATCACAACATATTCCAAAGCTATCTGAGCAGTAGGCAATTTATTGTACGTTATAATGGACAAGTTTCACAAAAGCACAGTATTACTTCAGGGGTTCCTCAGGGATCCAACTTGGGTCCCTTGCCTTTTTTACTTTTTATCAACGACTTGCCTAATGTTTTAGAACGTTTTAAAACTACGATCACTTTCAATTACCTTATGGCAAATGTAGATTTAGTTCGAAAACATTCAGTTAAAGATTTAGGAGTGACATATCATACAACAGTAAATTTTCTTTCACATTACATATTGAAAAACTGCGAGTTCTGCAATCAGAATGTTAGGATTTCTTATAAGGATTACTTATTACTTTAAAAATATGAATACTATCAAACTGTTATAGAACTCTTTGGTTAGGTCAAAATTAGATTATGCTACTATCATTTGGGCAAATCAACCCCAGACATGCAAGACATTGAAGAAGTTCAAAACAGATTTCTGAGGTATTTGTATTTCAAAGAATTTAGGAGATGGTCAGATTTCCATTCTATAAGGACCAGTTATCTCAGCTCAGAAGACAATTAATTACCTATGTGTAGTAGATATAAAATATCTGCGCTTACATTTCTTCACAAACTCTTAAATCAAAATATCGCAAGTTCAGAAATTCTAGCCCTGATTAATCTTATTGTACTTCCACGTTTTGCATGCTCTCCTCTGCTCTTTAAAGTACTCGTCTGTTCCACTACTTCGTCGCGACTTCCAATATCGATGTTTAGATTAGCAAACCAAATTAATGTTTTACGTGATTTGGATTTTTCTGTTTGTAAGAATCAATTTATTAAGAAAGCTGTACACCATATTACAAATTTAATGGTTTGAGTTCGTGATGTCTCCTCAGATTCCTCTTGCAGTATTTTTTTCCTCTTTATATTGTATTTAAATTTTGTCAGTTCTGTCATATTACTTAGTTTTTTGTAAGTTTACATCCATGTAATTAGACTTAGGTCTGTTTGGATGATAATAAATGAATAAATAAATAAATAAAGGTAACAAAGCATGTACCGGGCTTGAAAACGTCGGTTTGGCGGATGACTGTATGTAAAAAAAATGAATCATGAAATAGACGTCTTGAAATTATCTCCCCTATGTTTTATTAATACTTTAAGCTCTACTTTGATCAACATAGAAACAGATAATGTACGTATCTCAATCACCCTTCATCCCTATAACGACACATCATTAAATACAGAAAGCATCGCAATTAACACGTTAACTGCGATACAAAGTAAACCCCTCCTGATAGCTCTCTCATCCTGCCCTTCAAAGGTTTTGCCCTTTGGCAGCGCATCTCCATAACTGCCGCTCTCTTTGTTCTAAATAGTTTCTACGGAGAAATTTAAACGACCCCTCTTCACTTCTTTGATATGTTAAACCCGGTGTAATATCGGCAGAACGAAATATGCAGATTCGTCCTGAATGGCGTTCCCACACATAGAAATGCCCCTCAGAATTTAATTAGGGACCTGTGCTAGCAGAGATTAGGAGACCCCTAATGCACTGCTAGGTAGACGGTACACATCGGTCGGCCGGATCTTTGTAATTTAATTGCAATTGTCGTCATTCTCTCGTTCAGGGGTGCACTTGAAACATTAGTGAGAAATTTCGAGAACTTGATTTTTTAACTTCTTCTTTACGTGATACCACTCTCGTACCATCACCTTCTTTTTCCTAGTATTTACCCTTGTATTATTAATCATTGTAGAATGTGATATCTTCCTCCGCCCCTAACATGACCCAGGTAAGAAAATTTTGTTTTTTTTTCATACGCCTAATTATTTCGACATTTGTGATTTTTGCGACCATTCTTCAAGAAACCCTGAGTATGCTTCTATATACCCACATTTAGAAGCCTCAGGTCTTTTCATATCAACTTTGTTCGTTGTCCACAACTCCATCTCATAGAACAGGTTCGAGAAGACGTAACATCTGGCTAATCTGATCTTAACTTCCATATTCAGATCTCTAGAGCAGAATAATTTCCGAATATTTGTGAATGCAGCTCTAGCTTGACCCACTCTAGACCTAATTTTTCGTGAGTGTCCTCCAGTCTCGTTCAAAAAGGCTTTGGTGATGATAATGAATTTTGTCCTTTTGATATCAAGTGTAACACTTGCTTCTACACAATGTTGTCCATCGTTCTTTGTAGGTCTGCGCTACTCTGGACTATCTCCAAGGTATAAATCGGCAAAACAGATGTGTTTATGATCTCATAGTTTACCTTTATTGCCGCTGTTTCTTCAGATGTAGGTTTTCAATCACCTTTTTGCTGCTTAAGGGTCAGTGCTGCCTCCTTGGGGTTATTGCAAAATAATAGCTATTATGATGCGTTGTGGGTGAACCTTGTACATTAAATATTACTTATTTTGTAGAATGTAGAATATGCTGACAAAAAACATAGGATTGCCTGCACCATTGTTCCATTTTTCTCAACACGGTCCTGTTGCGAAGTATAGGAAGCAATTTTGATCCGTTTGCATTTTCTAGGATAATTGTTGGAGAGAGCAAATATTGATAAAGATCAGTGGAGGTGAGTTTGGAGGGCTTATTAATGACAAAGGATAGGGCGGATTTAATTTCTAGAAGGGCTCTTCGCAATTAAGAAGAGATGATTCAGCCTCTTTTAGTGTTTAAATAGCAAGATGGGTTTAACGGGGGAATAGAAATTGCTGTTAATCAGTAAGGTACCAAATAAGATGGGGGCCAAAAAAAACTTGCACTGTGGGTGTATTCATAATAGTCTTTTTTGTCCTTTGTGCGGTGAAGGTCCATGCTTCAACAAACTTTACTGGCTAATAAATGAGTTCTTTACTTTGTCAAAAACTTTACCAAATATAATGATTATAATGTTATATACTATCGCCGAGGAACAAGAAAACAGAATGTAATCGGGTTTTTCAAAACGTGTCAGCATCTATAGTAGTAACACGAGTAATATCTTTGACAGAACTGAATCTATATAATACTTCTTTACCTTATAATGGCATAAACACCTAGTTGTCCTAATTTCGTGAGGAACAGCAAATGAACTGGAGTTTGATGCGAATCTTTCAATAGTTTGGTAGATACCGAACTTAGGAATCCCTTATCATGAAACGATGACACAGAAATAAATAGCAACTCACTTAAAATGCATTCTCTATAAAACGTTTTATTTCATAGAGAAGTTTTCCAGGAACATTTTATTCTAATCACTATTTTAAAAAACATTTTTTTAAGTGAGAAACAAGGCCTATCATCTCTCTTCAAAGCATTCCAACAATCAGGTAGAAACATTATAATCCATAGAACAACGTTAGGAATTATAGCTATTTCAGGCAAAGATGAGGTGTGAAAAAGGTTTTTTGTAATTAGCAACCTGATAATTTGATACAGTTCCTAAATTCGAAAGGTATAACCACAAAACGATCTGTTACCTGCTGTGTTCGGAATCAGGTGCAAACCAACACAATAACATAAACGAAACGAAAGGGCAAAAGGGTCTTTCCCACAGGTCAGGTTCATATTGGTATATTTCATATGTATGGGCGTTCCGAGACCCTTTCCCACATCTGGGCCCTTTGTTGTGACTGTGTTTGCCCTGAATATTTTTGTAGCCTTTGTAAACCGGAATGCGACCCTTTCATGTTGGATTTTCTCTCTAAAAGGTTTTTTCAGTAGGTGTTACTGGTTGGAGATATCCGATATTTAATTCTGTTCGTTTATAAACGTGTTCCGGATACTGCGTCATATTTAGAAGTAGGAAATAGAATTTTGGAATTGTAAATATAAAGATACCTTTTTCATTTATTTATTTATATACAAGGGAGCTAAATTGACAAAATTTTGCATAAAAGGGGTACAGTCCTGTATCGAAAACAGTTTTTTATCGATGATTTTAACATCTGTTCGAGATACATACATAATTCACAGGAGGTTAAGAGTCAAATATTACACGTGGTTTTCTGTTTTCGTCTGACTAAGAGCATGCGGCAATACTCAAAAACCTCTTTTTTCCTAAACTTTTGATCCTACAGCTTACATCTAAAGAGCACCGTTTTTATATAAAAACTGAAAGGATAGTGATAATCGGCAAGTTATTTAGGTGTACATTTTCTCCCCCTATTAGGGACATCCTTGGATTTTGTATGGTAATATCTCTGGCATCAGTCGGTTTACCATGGTTCAGTTAGATTAACTGAAAAAAGTCTTGGTCAGTTCTTTGGGGAAAAGGGATAAAAATAATAATGTTTCTAAAAGAAATTCTTAATATATTGGTAATTTTATCTCCGAATAGTCTGTAAGTGACTTAAAGATAAGTGGGAAGGACCCAGTCCATCTATTTGATGCCATTTTTTACTATCGATAGAACGCTTGCTGAGTGGCATTTCAATTTCAACATCTTTTTCTGTTTCTATAAGCAACAAGAACACATTCAGCCCTGAGTACACGTCATTCTATTCCAGCCATTGAATCGCCATTACAATAAATTTTTCTGATTTGTACGACCTCCACATCCTACCTCTAGGCTACTGTATAATCCTGCATTTTCAATACCATCAAGCGCATATTTTCCTAGCCTTTGGTATGTTGTTTGCATAAGATGATTTCATCTCAAGTTAAAATAAATCGAAGGTTAAGTAAAAGGATGTAACGATTCAGTCATTGAGTTTCATGATTCCTTGAAATCGTGGTGTTTTGCGGAGAGCCAAGATGAGGAATTAAAACTCTCCTACTTTCATCAGATACCTAACGTTTGCTTCATAATTGTTACGAAATTTATTCGGTTTGGTTTAGAATTACCATAGACCCGAGTGCAAAGTGTAAATGTCCGCAAAAGCATAACGTTTTATTTTGTATACAGACCATGAAATATTATTGCGCATAGCTTAAACACTAAACTTAAAGGAAGAATTGTTTATTTATGTTATAGTGCCTCGGGCTAGTTTTGAAACAGTTTAATTCTTTTGAATCATTTAGATTTCTCATGCTAATTTTGTGAACCGGCTGACTGACTTGGGCATTGTTCACCCGACATTCAAGAAGTCTATTCAACCAAAGAATTCGTTATTTCCAAACACCTGCCTGGGTTGGCTCTGAAATTATGCTTTACCAAAATTTCTGTAATCTTCATAAAACGTGACCTCACCAGTTCATCATAATAAGATTCTAATGTATAAGAGCTTTCGATAAATTATACGTGTTTCGAAAGAACATTATGTACTTATTTGTAAACGAATAACGGTTCATCATTACTCATTTGTAGATTCGTTTGTGTTTTTGATAGTCATAAGTATATGTTTTAAATATGGGAATGGTAAATTATAGAAGATTGTATCCTGAAAGCCATCTCGTGGTTATCCCTTCGATCCATCCCGCTTCATTTATCAATGAAGCAAAAAGCGTTACTGTCATTCTGGGTGCATATTACAGCTATTTTTGAATTACAAAAACGTATATCGTACATTTATAATTGGTATTATTTAAGGATATCAGATATTTCTGTATACCATTTTGAGAAAGTATGTTGAGGCAGTTGAATTAGTAAACTGTTCTCTACGAATGCGACTGTATTTAGTGTTCACTGAAGTGTCATGAAATTGAACTTATTATTATCCTTTATTACTCCAAATTGTTATGAGTACAGTACTTTACTAATACATATACATCACTATATGTGAGTACCAAAAATCATCACGAATTAAAGCAGACATTTCATAACAGATACACATCTCAATTGTACTATTGCAAAGCTGTCACCTTAAACCTGTTAATCGCTTAAACCATGAAACCTCACACCATTCTAGGAAATTGCAACACCTTGCCTGTGGACATAAAAAAATCAGGAGACCGAAAATATCTGTTTAATTTTTGTCGAAAATATAAGCCATCAGTTTACTTTTCTCGTAAGTTTTTTAGCCATGGAGTGTGCCTTTACCCCTCACTTCTTACTCATTTCGTCCAAAATACTTTGAGTATGTGTCTACATACCAACATTTCGAAAGTCTCAAGTTTTTCAGATCAACTTTGTTCATTGTCCTCGACTCCATCCCATATAGAAGGATTTAGAAAACATAACATCTGGCCAATTTGGTATTAAATTCGAAGCTCGGATCTCAAAAGCAGAATACTCTCCGCATGTTTGTGGTACCTCCTGCTTGACCTATTCTAGATCTGGTTTCTCGAGCGTGTTCTCCAGTCTCGTTCAAAAGGCACCCAAATATTTGTACTCTCCCAATCCCTCTATACTACCTCACTAAGAACATATAGTTTTCCTGAGCATTTGCTTTGCTTATGATCATGAATTTTGTGTTTTTGATATTGACTGTAAGACCTTCTACTTCATTACTATTCACGATACTGCCCATATTTTTTGTAGGTCCGCGCTACTCTGGGCTATTAACAAGGTATCATCGGAAAAACCGATATTAAACGTTTAAGATTTTACCGTTTACCTTTATTCTAGCTGTTTCTTCAGATAAAACCTCTGGTATGGTATAATTTTCTCGGAATAGAGATACAGATGAAAACATCTTGGTTCATATCTAGACACCCCTGTAATAAAAATGGTTGGGCAAATAATGTTCCCCCAATGCATCTCTGAAACCAAACTGGCTTTCACTGGAAAATCCATATCTCCTGAAAAAACTTTTCAGCGTCATTAAAAACGTGCCACTTTACGCATTCAGTAGATCCAAGGAAAACATTGTGGACTCTCCCATGCCTTTAAAAGCATGAAACGAATCTTCAGTACACCGCTTAACGTTCTATCGTTAATGCAACGTAATATATTTTTGATATCATTTTAATTTATGCTTATTTATCATCATAGATGGCTGTGGTTGCGAATAAACAAGCCTGAAGCGATTATTTGATGCACTAATGTAATCGTGGGTTGTAATGGCTGGCATAATAACCAGAAGATGAATAAAAGAATGTGCATCCATTACATTCAAGGTTATACGAAGCATAGAATTGCAGTTCTATTGTGTAATTCATACCGAAAAACACAAATCATCCTCTCATTGTTTCTATCGAGGTTTTCTTATAGATAGAAAAAGTAAAAGTAACGGTTGAATTGCAGGAAATTTGATTACTCGTGTTAGAACTCTAATCGTCTCACCCTATCAATTGTCTAATGAGTGCTTCCTCCTATTTTTCAAAATCATTCGTGCGTTCAGTCAAAAAAGCACACGTAACAAATATGTATGGCCTAAAAATACCAAATGCATATCATTTCATTGTAACAAATGCTAAACACAATCGTTTTCATGGTCTATCAGTCAAATTTAAAGAAAGCACATCCATTTTTTAGCGTTTTGAATTATGGGTGAAGGCTTTATACAAAAGCGAGATCCTGTTTCTTCACACTAGTATACAATTGCCTTAAGAGGTATGAAATTGAATAGTCTGATGGATGCTTATAAAAACAAAATGAAATTGAGCTTTTTTATGGAGGCGCCCGTATGGATATACTAGGTTTGTCAATAGAAAGCTTACACAAGATGAAACGTTCAAATAAATCTACTTTAAGAGATTATTACTTGAAACAAGATACCATTTTATGCTGATGATTGGACAGGCCGTAGATTTAGCTATCAATTTTACAACAGTCGGGACTACAAACTCATACTCTAATCCATTTGGCATTTGAAAAGTATGGTTTTGATATTTGTGCAGGGTTTGTGGTAGATGGCTCACGTAAGGTATTTGATGGCACTGAATTCGTGTAGTCATTGTTTTGTAGTTAATTTTGAGCACCCGTCTAAACTCCATTAAATAGCTAGTTCACTACCAAGCCATTGACTGATGACCTTATAGCCATAGCCCTAGTCTTGCTTTGTTACTGAGGCTTGATAAATCAGCTACTTCAGAAAGACGCATGGTTTTTCTTAAATAGAAATGCTAATTCAAACTTCTATTGCTGTTAGAAAGCTAAAGCTGGGAGCTTAAAACTTCTTATAGTTTCTTTACCTAAGTGATTTTTTCTATTTGATTTCCATTATAAAATTACAATGTGTACTAAATGCCATTTTGAATATTATTTTTGGATGATGTGTTTGGGCCTGAGGTCAAGTGGAGACATTTTAAAATATTCGAATTAACAAATTATTCATTCATTTCTATCCAAAAATGTCTGACACTCTCGCTCATTTACGTACATAGATGAGTGTCTCTTTTGGCATTTGTTTTAATTGAAGCTTAAGATATTATTTGTGTTAGCCATTTTATTTGAATATACCCTCAACTACTTACTTTGTCTTTTTGAGTCACCCCAAGCGTTTTTTTGTACTCTAAGCTATTGTCAAGTCATTTTAATGCCTTTTAGAGCATTTTAAAATTCGAAAATAACTTTATGCGTGAAGATGAAAGCACCGACTTACGGCTTAGTGCTTTAATTCGATTCAATTAAAGGTTTGCTTAACTAAGTTTATCTTGGACTTTCATGAGTTAGTGCTTAAGATCTTTTTCCTGCTTTGAGTATTTTTGGTGTTTTTCTTACCTCGCTGAGGCTAAAACTATTTAGAACGCCATAAAGCTCTTTTTCATAAACTGTTGCATCCAAGTTGAATAGTATCTAAGCAAAAGAATAGAATTTTAGAGCTACGAAAGCCTTCTTCTGCGATTTGAGTTCTTCTCAAATCACCTTTAATTTTGAGCTTGGAAAGCAGAAATCACTTTGAATCATTTCAATTTGAAAAGCTCTTTAGAAGATGGAAAGCACCTTACGCTTGAAATTGCAAACACTTCCAGAAAGAGATTACAGCTAGGTGTTTAAGGCATTCCATTGATAGCTTTGCCCAGCTAGTTGTATCATGAACTTTGATGAAAGTTGTCTGGAAAGAGTGAAGTATTATTTGTCACTCCAGTGGGTGCTTTCAGTATATCACGTTAGGTATAATGTCAAAGATAGCATTTGGTATCTCTGTATTTATAGAGTGGGGAGGATGATCACTTAGACCACAACAGGCCCATTGTGCATCCTTCCACGGAGTTGTTTACTCAGGTCATCGCCCATCCTGCCAATTTTAGTTCCTGGACAAGTCGCTTGGGGATATCTCCCTTATGTGGGTAGGTGTAGATCAAGTCTCGCTAAACCCACACTCTCTAATAGAAGATAACTCTGGGCGCTCACATATTATGACGTGTCCTACAGTTCCGTCTTTGCTTTAACGCATTCTACATATCGGTGTGTCGCTTAACTTCATAATGTGAATGTGTTTCCTGAGTTGACACTGACCAGTCTGGAATTCTACTATTAGATGTAAGTTTGACCTGGTCGTCGCCAAGTACTTCTTGGATATTGCGATGCCAAATCCTGCAAGGGTTCCCTTGATGGCAAATCGGCATCCTTGTAGACCCTCTTGTCGTTTTACCATTTGGGTATGGGAGTGTTTTTTGGCTATTTTCGCAAATTTAGTCAGCAGCCTTCCTCGCTAGAACGTGCCTTTGTTGTTTTTGTGCCCTTTAACTCACAGCAGGATGATATTGTTTTTGTTTGAAGCATGGGCTTTAGTATTTGGTATATAAGAAGTATTTTTCACGAATTCTTGCATGCCGTATATGCAAAAAGGTATCTATCTCGATTCAAACCTATAAAAGCCTTCTTCTGACTAAGAAAATCTCACTTTATGGTCTAAGACCAACAACCACCTACACCGTCCACAACGAACCTACTTAATAGGGACCACCCCGGTTCCTGTATATGGCGAATATATCTTGGGAGAGGCTGCGTATGTAATTTGACAAATAACAATGCAGCAGGCAGCGCAGATTGCATTTTGTAGCTGGCTACTGTATCTTAATAACCCGCACAAACTGCACCTCCCGAGGCCAAGCCGGAATGGCAAAGTAGCACTCGCGTCTGATGGCATCTGAATGGTAAATTATTATTTATTCTTAGAATGGGGTATTATGAGATACCAACAGCGAAGGAGATATGAGAATTGTAATTACCGTTTGTTAGGATGGAACCCATGCATATTTGATGCAGATATAAAACCACACGTAGGTAAGTACCGTGGCGGTTTATACTACGAGGATTATCCAATAAGTCCTTAAAAATATATGAAACCAAAAGTTGTCAACTCCATTCACAAATACAAATTTCACTGAATGTCAAATCCAATTAATGAGGTGGATGATTCAATAATTCAAACTTTAGCTCCATCATTCTTGAAATCTAGACTGTATGGATGAACATCAGAATCAGGACATCTTCTTAGTGGAAGAGGAACTCTGAATCCGACTTCCCACTCAGATAGGTGAATCATCACTCATCGTCTGTCTGTCGGACTGTCTGTCTGTTGGCTTTCTTCTAGCCGCGTAATCTCAGTAAGCGCTGCATGGATGGTGACGAAATTTGTGTACGAAAATCGATGCATGGGCGACAGAGCTTTAGATCGTTCTGTATTGTATAATGTTGAAGCTTTTGAATTGATATTAATAGAGTTTTAACATAGTATTGCTACGGTGGCGAAGTACTGAGTGCCCTGAGGATGCATGAGAATTTTCAGTTATTATATCTGATTTCCCCTAGCTATAGACGGCTAATAGATCAAGTACTATCCAAAAAAAAAAAAAATACGTTGGTGTGACTGCTAGTAAATTTTATCGTCTTTGCTTCCTTTCACCTGATTTGCATCTAAAAAACTTTCACACATCAATAGACGAAGACAGCATCATAATAAGGGAATTTTTCAAATTCAAAATAATATAATTTGTGGAGGTCTTACTGTAGTACCTATATACATCATGAAAAACCATTCTACCTGGTAGTTCTTGGTCTTTCTGTAACTCTGAAAAATATTAATCCATTTTTGTTAAACTCAAGGTAGATTACTAGTGCTTCAGGGACCAAAAACTAATACTTTGCCACATAGTCTCATTTAAACTTACTTACCCAGTCATAATCAATTGAGAAAACATGGTCAAATACATCTTAAACTGTATCCTACCTAGCTTCCATCTCTTTCGGTTTAAAACATCTAATACCTAGTATGCGTTTGGTTATTGCTAAAATAGAGTTTGACTGAAACTTTTTTAACCAAGCAGTCGTACAAATGTTTACTTTAAGTGGAACTGGAGCGCCACCTCTTAAATTTTCTAAGGACATATTGAACTATCCTGGTAGTAGACTCGAAAAGGATATAGTGTGATCGTATACTAAACCTGTAGAGAGTAGAAAGACCTTGATATTACTTTAGAATGCACATGAAGATATACGATGGACGCTCGTTGAGTTAAAAGGTAAAATCCGCAACTTATGCATTGAATATTTATTGGAATATGATGATTCAGTAACCTACAAACTGATTCACTGGTCATTTAAATTCTGAGGTGTTGTTCCAAGATTTCATATTGCGCGTGATTTGTCACGGGGCAACAGGAAACAATGAGTAATTACTCGTAAGATTCCGGGAAAGACTCTGCCAAGGTATATTCCAGAAGTATAGCTGCTAATGTTAATCTTATGTGAATAACTTACTATATCGTTGTTCTTCTTATTATGTTATACAGGGTGTTTTCAAAGTTGAGACTTTCTTTCTCAGAAGCAACCGCTTTTGAAACGACGAAGCTAATGTGCGGTGAATCAGCAGCAGAAGAGTAAAAAAAATATTAACCTGAGTGAGCAGAACAGTTTACCTGATATAATAAACATTTAGATCATTTCCAATTTATGTTACCACAGTGAAACAGTGCTGGTAATTTGAGCGGTAAAAAAAGTACTTTTTAATACTCCTCCAATTACTTTATCTTGAAGCCAACATGCCACACCCATGCCATCTGCTTGGTAACCTGTCCGTACGTGACTATACCCAGACTAGGCATTTTAGCACCTTTTAGTGCCACACCTCTGTATATATGAACCACAAGGCTAAAAAAACCACCCCACTGCGAGCAGTTTTCGCCGATTGATCTATTTGCCTCAAAATTGATCATCGCAGTAGACGGAGATATCAATAGGCGATAAGAACAGAAACCTGCATAAATGCGTGTGAACAGTAAGCATCATAGTGTCTCCAAGAGAAACGTAGTAACAACGTTGCCAACAAATGAACGTCAACATTGCTGTTTACTCATCATTTATCACCTGCATACAAATTAAGGATGGGCGCTACAAGGTTGTGTTTGGTTAATAACAATCCCACGATTCCAAGTTTCTAATCTGTCATCTCTTTCTCGCTTATACACTGTGGTGATGCTAGCTCGCTTCTGCGTGGCATTTTCTATATAGCGGATGTCCTCCTTTGCTTTCAATATAACAATATGATATTCAAATGCGTTATGATCTCTCTGAGCTGCTGTGAATGTTAAGCCGTAATCGATGTTTATATGTTAATGCGTTTGGTACAATCTAGGTCTATAATATGGAACTAAGTGAAATTGTTGGATTCGATACATCATGACAACTTATCAGTCGTTAAGGCAATCTGTGTCTCAGTATCACAAAAATCGGACAAAATTTGATCAAATACAAGAAGCTCATGTCTCACAACTAAAAATGGTTCATTTTTGCTGATTTTTGTGTCACATACAGAGGAAATTTATTAAGCCAACGTTACAGTTTATTTTTTTCTCTGGAGTATAATGAAAATATCCATCTCTTGATTAAGACTTTTTTATTGTATTATTATATAATTTATATACCTAAGTGTATGGTGAATTAAACTCCCCTAAACCGTTTTCATTGTATCTTTAGACGACTTTAATTACCGAAATATTATTTAAATGAAACTCAAATTCAGCAACTTTATGTAGCTAGACTAGAGCAAAAAGCAGCAAATAAACCATCTTTGATATCGTTGTTAATATAAAATATTGTTAAGCTTTTAAATATACATTTTTAATAAATAGGCAAATATAGTTTTTTGCATACATAAACCAGAAACTTCATACGTAGACAACTAGAATGGAGAGCTATTTATAGCAGTGTATTTCAAAACTGACTCAATACCATTGTCGCTTACATATTTAACTGAGAACTCCGAATAAAATGTGACTACTAATTGTTCAGGTATAAAGTCATACCGCTTAACTTTGTTTCGCGTTATTCATCTCCATTATTTTTGAAATTTGGTTGCCCACTTAACTCATTTATTCCAAATCACTATCATCACAGATAAGAAATAAACTAGACAACCCTTTTAATCCTTTTAATCGAAATTATACAAGTAATTCATGCATGGCATCTGTAAGTTACAGTTAAAAATTTACCTAATTTTTTTAAGAAGATCGTGTGCCGTGAGAAGCTCTAGGTGCTTACCTCTATAAAAATGTATGAAATCTATCCAAAAATCAAGCAAAAGTTCGATTCAGATTTTCTCATAGTAATGTACATAAAATACGCTTTGTACAAAAATATTTGACATTCCTGTTAACAGGTAGCATTAGAAGTAAATATTTTAGATATGTATGAACCTATTGTAACACTACAAAAGTCGCACAATATTCTTTTGAAAAGTTCAGGCTGAGCATACGTTTGGAATACATTACCTTAAAATAAAAATAAAAGTAGATCCCACATGTAAGATACACTTGAGCTCACGACTGTCGGAACGTAAGCCATGAAAAGAGCAAAGTCGTGACCTGAACTCACGTATACCGAACATCTTCGAATGCGATGTAAAATATTGTTTTCAGACGAAAACTAAATTGAATCGCGTGCAAGCATATGCACTGAAACCTGCCAGTCAAAGGCATGTTCTTCGTACGGAGACTTGTTAGTTTCTTGCCATTCCTTTTTCGTGCCTCGACGTTGTAGATGCTACTTTCCCAGGTTTTTTGAAAAGTTGACTACATCTAAGTTGATGCAGCAGATGATGGTTTGAACATGGATGTGATAATATACTGATAAGCCTGGTTCATCAAATACATTCAGAAGTTCAGAAGGATTGATAGTTCAGAACTATTGTTAATGAGAGAATAGAGTAAAGATCCCGCTAGGTGTAAGATATGTACCTATAGTATTTTCTCTTCATATTTTCATCAAACCCTTATATCAACTTTGCTTGCCTCCTTCTTTCAACAAAATATCTCAACTCATACTTCGTCATATGTTCTTTCTAGAAAAGAATGTATTATATATTTATTATCGAAGTAATCATCCTTTCCATATATTATGCGGAATATCAAAATATCACTATGATCTGATAAGTATTCACTTGTATCTGTAGGTACACTATTTTTTTTAACTACTGACCATGTTAACAACACCATGAGATGAAAAGCTAGTTTTAATGTATCCTTTTTTATCATTTAATTTTTAAAACTTGTTAAACATATAAATTTGTAGATGGTGGATCCAACATATTTAAAAAGTATTCGGTATTATATTAAAATCTTATTTCAAAGGGCACTAGATGCTCCAATAAGCAGAAAATATGAAAGGTTATTATGTATCAGCAAATATTATTCTACATAACATCAAATATCTCAATATACCGAATTGATAAAGCAATGGACTAGTATCATGAACCTTTGTTCATGTGACACATTCAAGAGATGAAGCCACAGGGCATCTCACTGACGGAAGACAAATCATAAAACAGTAGTTTGTCTCGTGAAAATTTGGCCAATACCACGATTTGGGAGTTGACAAGGCAACAATGCACTGCTGATGAACTGAATTCTGTTTTTTGAACTTTAAAATGTAATTACTAGTAGACAAAGTGATGCAGAGAATAGCAAAATGCATCAGTACACCTATTTTGGTATACACTAAGATGTTATAATGATTTAATCATTGTTTTCAAACCCATTGATTTTGATTTTAAGCAGTAAATTACTACACCCAGATATACTCAAAACCCCATTATAGGAATGGATTATTGAATCCTATTAACAAAGCATGGTGGTCTACATAGGAAGAACATTACGTAGGTGGTACAAATGTTGGATGTTCATTCATAAACAACATGAATATTAACAACGGGCGGATTTTTTAATTGCCCAATATTTCCGAGAATCATTCCGCTCACAGCTGGGTGACAATTTTGGGCGTGTAACAAGATGTTAATCTCATTTGCATATATTAAGGTATATGACGACAAATATGTATATGCTTTAACGGTCCTGGCCGTTAATATGACATGGTTTATGATTAGATGCCAACGTGGTATTTTTCGCGTGGCTATCAAGGCAGTTGGACTATCAAGTGCTGTATTTTATGACAATTTTGGGAAGGAACTTGATAGCAGTTTCACATTTTTAACACGGTTAAATCATGAGGTAAAGAATTTAATTAAATTATTACGTTTTTGTAGTAAATAATAAATTGTAGAGTTAGGAAAACAGGCATGTATGCAAAGGTAGTAGTAGTAGCTGTGGGGCGGCCGCGCCTGACAAGTAGGCCCCAGTAGGCCCTTTTAGTCCCTCCCTGACAAACCTTTCCGACATTTTAACAAAGGCCAGTATGTTGAACCAGCTGAGGCATGATAAGTCTACTGGCTGGAGTCTATCGGATCCAAAAATCTCGAATCTCAGCCCGCCTAGCAATTCACATTCCGCAAGGAAGTGGTAGGTCGTTTCATCGGCCTCTCCACATATACATAGGGAGTTTGTGCACTCCCAATAGTGATATATACCTCCTGACCCTGCAGTGCTCCGTCAGAACACCCACGAGGTTTCTGCCTGCCCAATGCCTTGGTTCCGTAGCCATGCTGATATAGATGTATTCAGCACTTTGCCTCCTCTGTTCATCTATGATATCACCCACTTTTTGAAGGCTGACATTACCTGCTACCTACTTAATCCTCCTACAACGTGCGAGTCCGGCCAGCCTATCAGCTACCTCATTACCAAGAACCTCCGTGTGACCCGAGACCCACATCAAGGTAACCTTCTTCATCCCCGCCAGCACTTCTGAACCAGGGGTGCCTCGATTCTGGACCCATAGATGGCTTTCAGTGCCACTTGACTATCAGAGCAGATGTAAACCTCCTGCTCCCTGCCCTTTCTCACCTTCTCATTACACGCAACAGAGAGTACCTGTCGCATATACTCTAGAGAGGAAATTCTCCCGTATACACCTCAATTGTCATTTGTATTTGTAAGGCCTGTTCCTGATGAGGCCTGTCCTTTAGCTAGACGGGATGATTCATTAGATACTTTGATATAGAGGAAGCGTTATAGAGGATATCATTGAGCTGGATGTTCATTGAGCGTAAACTAAAAAAGGTGCAGCTTTCCTTATAGTAGCCACAGAAGATGGATTACCCAATAATGGAAAATCACATGTTCTGTTTCATCTTTTAATTCATACACTCTGTATCTGAGTGTATAATATACCTGTAACCTCATGTTTTTTTTTCTGTGTCATCGGCATCGACTTCTTTGGTCATTAGTCTCGTGTTCTGTGTAGGCTTTGTTGCTGTTTCCTGGCGCTACTCTAGCCAACAGAGAAGGCTCAGGTGGGGATTCTCGCCGAGCTTTTTCTATGGATATTTATTTTTGATTGAAAAACCAGAAATATATTTCCGCCTCTAAAGAGAATGGAACCCTGGACTTCAGTAAATTTTGATTTCTCCACTTTTGTCATGAACAGACAACGGGAAGCACTATCCCACATGCCATGTGGATGCCCTTGATGAAGTACAGTCAGTTTCTTATATTCTTCAGAAAACCACTCTTGTTGGAGCCATGTCAGTTGCTGAACTGAATTTCAGTAGGATAAATATAGTAGTCTATTATAGTCTTCCTATAACATGGCATTAACATTCTTTGAGTCCTCGATCTTGAAGCATCTAAAGTCGATTTCTTTATAGCACCACTTCTACCTATTGTTAATATTCCCATGTTAAATCATATACTTCCTAATGCAGTAATGCTAACGAGCGAGAATCGTGTGAAGCTCCACGAATGAATCTCTGTGTGCTGCATTTCTGCCATATAAAAGTTAACGCATCACTTCCTATGCGATTGTTGTTTTAACGTTGCTTTACACAATCCGTGATACCCTTCACAGTAACCCTACACCGGAACTAAACAGTGTTGCCAGAGCGGTTTTTAACAAACATGGCTGGTCAACCATGCTTGTTCACAAACGCTGCTGGCTCTTTAAAAGTTGTCGGGCCTTTTTGGTATTTTACTACTGTTATAGTACTGTGTGACCATCGTAAATTGATCAGCACGGCATGAGGAAGGGTAGCGGGAGGTTCCCTCAGGTAGCGATCGTCATTATCATGTCGAGTTTAAAAAGGGATAGAAAACATACATAAGTATAAGAGAAACATTAGACATCTTCTACTGCGATTGTCCAATCCCGATACTGGATCGTCTTTAGGGTGTGGAATAAAATCTGCTGTTGCCAGTTGTAGATATAAGTTTTATGAAGTATATACAGGGTGGCCAATTGGGTGACGATAATAATTTTTTTTTAGATAGCCCGTGCCGAGACCTATCCGAAACACCCCCATATATGTGGACCGATTATTGATAGTTTTCGAGTTATGATTTTTTTTTGAAAACTTAGGGATTTTCCAGTTTTTCCAAGAAATCGTCAAAAACAAAAACAAGAATGCTTTTTGGCTTTTATTTTTTTCAGCAGTTATACTTAGTATTAAGCCTGCTTTAAGATCCATTATCGAGAACCTGTACATTCTAACAATAATTAAGTACATTTTGGGCTCAAAGTTTGAAATCTCTGTTTTTAGTCAGGAGACCAAAACCTTCAAAATAAAATTAAAAATACTTATGCCTGGTTCTGGAGCTCCAATCTAATCTTAAAAACTCTGCAAGACATTGCACTTTCGAAATAATAATGAAAAAATAGCACTTACGGGGGCATTTTGCGCCGTACGTGACTGTTAAAGGTAAAAAGGTGATGAATCACGAATTTCCAAAATGATTTAAAAAACTATTATTTTACTTTATTATGACAAATTAAAGAAAAAACACTCATAACAACTAATAAACATGATGATCATTGATGTTTTAATCAGTTTTAATAAAAAAAATTAATACCTGTGCTTTTTGCTGTGTGCTATTGAACTTCTGCTAAATTAAGTTTTATGGAAAGTTAACAAAGGAAAAGAATAATAAAACAACAATCTGACATTTAATTCTTTCGCGGAATTACCTGGGAAGCGTTATCGTAGCATACGCCATACCTTTTACTTCCCACACCGATAGGCGAGGGGAGGATTGTGATCGTGAAAATTTTCGATTTTGAGATAATAGGTTTTTTGGGCGTTTTATAATGTCTACATAACGAAAATCCGCGTCACTCATTTCCGTCGTTCTGTCTGTCGGTCTGCCTGTCGGTCTGTGTCGGTCTGCCTGTCGGTCTGTCTGTCGGTCTATCTGTCTGTACGCGTTTTTCTAGCCTCGTAATCTCAGTAACCGCTGCATGGGATGTGATGGAATTTGGACAGCAATATGCTGTGGGGTCTTAGTAGGTAATGCTGCTATAATTTTGGAAATCGCTACATGGGCGGCGCCGGCGGAGTAATTAAAACAAAAATTTCAAATATTCCTCAAACTTCATTTTTAGGCGTTTTAGAGGTTCTTGATCATTTTCTGCGTTTTTTTGGGTGGGGGTGGAATTTGGGTGTTTGGGGGGTAGGGGGTTGAAAAACTGAAAAACTTGTTGTATTCATGATAGGCTGTCTACTGACCTGTCAAGGAAGACCTAGCGATATAAATCACCTTTTTAGGTCCATCCGAACATTGCCTTGCCTATTACCGAAAATTAATTAACACAACTGCGCTTCGCCGACATGAGCTCCCAAAAAGCTACTCTGAAAGAAAGGGTTGGCGTATGCTACGACATCGCTTCCCACAGGTACTTCTGCCATGAAATTGGAAGTCAGATTATTGTTTATTATTCCTTTCCTTTGTTAACTTTCCATACAACTTAATTTAGCAGAAGTTCAATAGTACATAGCAAAAACACTTCAAAAATCACAATTTGGGTATTAGTTTTTTTATTAAAAGTCATCAAAACATCAATGATTATCGGGATTATTAGTTGTTGCGAGTTCTTTTTCTTCAACTTGTCATAATAAAGCAAAATAATGGTTTTTTAAATCATTTTGGAAATTCGTGAATTATCACCTTTGTACCTTTAACAGTCACGTGCGGCGCAAAATGTCCCCATAAGTGCTACTTTTTCATTATTATTTCGAAAGTGCAATGTCTTGCAAAGTTTTTAAGATTAGTTTCAATCTCCAGAACCAAGCATAAGTATTTTTAATCTTACTTTGAATGTTTTGGTCTCCTGACTAAAAACAGAGATTTCAAACTTTGGCCCCAAAATGTACTTAATTATTGTTCGGATGTACAGATTATCTTTATTGGATATTAAAATAGACTTAATACTGAGTATAATTGCAGAAAAAAATAAAAGCCAAAAAGCATTCTTGTTTTTGTTTTTTACGATTTCTTGGAAAAACTGGACAAATCTCTAAATTTTCAAAAAAAATCATAACTCGAAAACTATCAATAATCGGTACACATACATGGGGGTGTTTTGGGTAGGTCTCGGTACGGGCTATCTGAAAAAAAATTATTATCGTCACCCAATTGGCCACCCTGTATAAATGGGATATTAAGTGAATATAAATTATTCGCGGTTTCCTTTGTATATCAAATAAAACAAGTCGTAAAAGGTGGAAATAGGATAGAATTATTAAGAGTTGTTATGGCAACGTCCTTACTTCTTTCACTGAATTCTTTTGTTGGCCACAGAGTAGTGTCGATTTTAAACTAATAATACGACTATTCTGACACTATGGTAATGTTGTATATATAACCCTCAATACGATAGAGTCACGAAGAGTATGCTCTAGTTTAGATATGCATGTATCTTTATATTTTATTTATAACAAGCATCATTGTGAGTATAAAGCGGCTATCAAGTTGAAACTACCGAGTCTTATTACAAGTACAAGGATCTGGTTAAGTTGATACTATTGATGCATCTAAATAATGAAAAAGCATCGCTTAAAAAGATAATAGTAATAATAAGTCTGTTCCAGAAAAATTAATCGGTTTGATCTTGCACGTTTTGAATTCATTTTAATGATATCATAGTTACGAAAGTTGTTGTAGTTGAAGTATATGGTAAACTCAATTATAACCATATAATAACTTATCATCAAGTTTGAGGCTACCCTTTATGTGTGTACAAATAAATTACAATTTGGTGCTATTGATGTATACTCTGAAAATCTGACAACCTCGCTTTTTTTCCAGGCAACGCTCACAACCGCCTCGCAGTATCTGTTCTCGGCACTGGATAGTCGCGCCTTCTTGCGTTCCACAACGGTACTACTTCCGTCCGACTGGAGCGATTCCTGCGCCCCGTCTGTGGTCCTCGGTGCAGCTGGAGAGTCCTCTGACGTCACCGTACTGCCAAGCGATGCCGCTAGAGGCTCCATCTGGACCCAGCAATCGTTGGGATGTGGGCAACCAGGAGATCAGATCTATTTGGGACATGAAGCTTTGATCGCCGGAAGTGGGACTCTTGGTGAGTACACATTAGTTAATGCTCTACGTATTCGGATACTCGAGATGTACCCGAATGGTTGGATAGCTTGAAGTGGCAACAATGATGGAAGATATCAACGAGCAATGAGAACAGAGACCCGCATGATCGCAAGTGCTTCTAATTGATTTTGAACACTATACTGCATTCACTGAGGAAACGGAGTAAAAAATTATTTCAAACCCATATTTTGGGGCTTTACTCGGATAAATCGGACTTAATCTTTCTGTTTATAATAACATCACTGATGCTCTCAGTGTGCAGTTTTGCAGACGGTGTGCATATTACCCTTGACCATACAGTAAAAATTTACATATATTGTGCATGGTTACTCCGTCTGTTCGGTTGATAAGGTATAGTATAGCTGAAAACTCCTGCATAAGAAAATTGAGTTTTAGATGAATGGTGAAACTCTGTATTCTGCGTTCGTTTTATCTCAGTTTATCAAGTGGTTGGCCCAGTAAGAGTCGCACAATAAATTGATGGGGCCTATGGCGAATTTAGTCTTTCAAGATACGAAAATTGTATTATTAGCAGAAATATTTCCTAGTTCTAGTGTCAGTTTATCGTCTATAATGTAAATTTTATTCTGTAACAGCTATATTGAAAGAAACTCTTAATTTATATTTCTTTAAAATTATTCGTCCTCCTGACTACAGTAACGTATAATCTTTGAATACTTCTAAATAAAGTAGTCGATGTTTAGCAGATGTTTCTTTGTCAAACGAAAACTTACAGTTTTTTATTTTCCAGCACGTCTGCTAGTAAAGGAATTTGCAAAATACCGATATGGAGTATTTGAAGAGCAGGGTTACTACAACGACCCAATTTTCCCCATGTGCTACTTTGATGACGTCAACAAGCAAGCCAAAGTGACCGGATGCTCTGACCTACCGATACGTGACAATGGGTATGTCCTTACCTCTGAATTGTTTAAAACAATTGTAGTTTTTGTATCAATCAACTATGGATAGTGAGGTAACTTATCCATCCTTCACAACTCTCCTAAGTACAACTAATCTAGCATTTTAGGATTGCCACTCTAATTTTTGGAACATATTTTTAATATGCTGCGTATTTTTATACCTAGTATGAGTCATCAACAAGAACCTGTCTTCCGCTAGTCTATTATAGAAATAAATTATGTAATAAAATTACTTTTTTCTAAAATAGTCACACTTAAAAAGAGACTTTACCGAAGGCATAACAATTAATAGCCGTTCATGTGAGTATATCAAAATACTTTGAAACAGTGATAAATTGGTCAAAATTATTGCCTTGAAATCAAATCTTTTTTTTTTTCAAGAAGCACACGTTTTGGTCAATTTTTTTCTATGTAAAATATTCAAACCGTATAATTTTTATTATCAGTATCCAGTAATGATAAAAAGCAAATCGAAAAATCTTGCTTTAGGATTTTTTCTCTACTTGAGGTCATGTTTAATGCAGGAAAACTTTGTGCTCCATATTTTTCTAATTTTGCTGTTTTTAAGCATTATATCTGTCAGATTATGGTTATCAAGAAAAATCCTAAACATTTCACAAAGCACTGGTACAAACGTCCCCAATTTTAAACGTGCCTTTGTCTTCAAACCATCAAATAAAATAAACAGTGGCTGGCGCTGTTTCGAGTACCAGCTTATTCTATAAACCCGTTTCATAACAACCGCCCTATTTTCTTTCCAGAATCTGCAGCTCAAACCCTAACGCGCCCTACAACAAGACCCAAATGGTGGACCAGAACGCGAGAGCGTCCATCATGTTCGCAGCTGAAGCTCCTTCCATCTCCATGTTCTGCGATGAAGGCAACCATGACCGTCTAGCTCCAACCAAGCACAATCTCCTCTGTGACCGTCGCAGCGTCTTAGATGTCATCATCAACCATAGTGACTTCAAGGTCTCCAATGTCCAAAATAACCTGAACAGCAACCAGATCGCAGACACCACACCACGGATCACTTACAAGAAGCAGAACCTCACCCGCTATGTCTTCGTTGTGGAGAACACCAAAGATATGATGCAAAGAGAGTCCTGGAGCTACCTCAGAATGGCCGTCCGGCATTGGAGCAGGAATGTGCTTCCTGACAACACTGAGCTCGGCTTGGTGCTTTCTGATTCCAACCAGACGAACAGAGCTTTGAACATTGTTTCTGTCAAGTACAACTACAACGATAGATATGGAGTTAATAATCGTGATAAGTTTTATTCAGCCTTTCCATACACTGCTAGTGAGAGTGTCCAACCAGTTTGTCTGCACTGTGCCTTGAAAGAAGCTATGAACATGTTGACTGATCGCACAAAGACGCATGGAGTTGCCAATAATATCATTGTGGTTATAGCGTCAGGAATGAACATGGATGATCATATGAATAAGACTATTCAGGATTTGAAGTTGCGCAAGATCAAGGTCGCTACTATCAACTATCCTGATGTTGTGAGGCGCGACACCTTAGGACTATTAGCTCATGAAACAGGTAATGATACAACTAGTTATACACAATATCCCCTACCTGCCACTTCCATTATTTAGAACACGCGTTCGCCAGAGTTGCCACGTGTAGTGATTTTCCGCCAAAGTGACGATTTTAAAACCGAGATGGCGACCAAAAATCGTAGCTGGGCCTTTGGTGACTTTTAGCTATTTCTTTCCATGCCATTTAATTGGTCTTTCTCTCAAAAATATGGACTAGCCGCATGAAGCGGCAATATTGCCTGTTGTTTTACATTTGACACTTTGACCATACTGACTCTTTCAGGAGATAGAGCAGGCTAGTGAATTGATCTCACTGAGAACTTACTGTTTGATTATTTTAATACCAATCAGACAGCGAGTTAATACTGAAGCCTATTTTTATTGAAGTTAAAAAAAAACAAAAGCCTAGTAATATTTATGTATTTTCAACGTACACTCATTGCCACCAATACCCTCGTGGCCTGGTACCTAACTGAGAGGTACAGCGTTGTGTGAAGCTAATAAGCTGAGAGAAAGGATCAATAGCCCTCAGTTTTTACAATATGTATAACAATGGTATAACCTTGAACACAGGCTAATCATAGGGTAATTTGATTCTCGCAGTTCCATATGTCAGATATGACCATTGCCCGAAGAAGATCTCATCTCATCTCATTTCGGTTTTGACAACATTGACATTCACAACTGCGAAGTCGCGATTTCTGGCGGTTTTCATTCATGCATGCCAAAGATTGGCGACTTCTGGGGATTTTCATGCCAAAAGCTGGCTACAAGCATACTTATAACCCAGCTACGTGCGATACTCGCTTGGAGCAAGACATCAATGCGCTCCACCGAAACTGCTTTCTTACTGCGCCTGGCTGTGAATGTAGTGGGAAGGTAGAATGTATGAAGATTTCGCACTCCAAATCCAGTCTTGCTAATCGTGTATATATTCTATAGATTTAGAACGATTTACTATCAGAAAATGGCGAATGGCAGAAAAATGTTGATATTTCAGAAGTCCGTAGTTAGAACAGTATCTTGGAACTTCATTAAAACTTAAACAACATGCAAGTGATTTTTTTTGTTTGGTTGATCATACATTTACTAATTCAAATGATTTATAATATACAGGGTGTCCCACGACGATTAAGACAAGCAATATATCGGAATTGGGCAGTAGTAGCAAATTATAATTTTGGGGGTGTAAATTACTGTATGTTTGTGACTTTTTGTTTTCCTCCCGATAAAACAATTCCAACAAACTAGCACACTTGGGGTCTAAAGTGATTAAAGCAAGAGCTACAGGTATTTAAAGGACTGTACCACTACTATTATGAAACACTACCAACGTAATTTAACTGTTATAATCAATGGAAGTGGTACCATCATTTAAGTACTCTTGAATTAATCACTTTAGATCCCAAGTGTGCTAGTTTGTTGGAATTGTTTTATCGAGAGGAACACAAAAAGTCACAAATATACAGGATGTCCCACTAAAAATTTTGAATCGGACGTCACGTGATCAAAAACAAATACCTCACTGGATAACACAATAATAAGAAAAGATACCATATTTGCTCTAATTTACACCCCCAAAATTATAACTCGTTACTACTGCCCAGTTTTGATATACTGCTTGTCTTAATCGTCGTGGGACACCCTGTATAAAGAATTATAGATTGATATTGTATTCCCTTTAGAATATAGCTGCAGTATTTGCCTTTATGACGATGTTGACCAATGTAGCATAATATTTTGTGTAACTTTGTACGACTTGGACAGTAAAGGCTCGTTTTTATGCAACAATCAATGTCATGACACTTATTAAAATCATGACAATGACCTGACACTTTTAAGTGGGAAACAAGACAGTTTCTCATATTCTTCCAATACGTGGACGATATCGAAGTAAAAGTTTCGTTTTCCATTGTGTAGCTTGTAAACTGATATAACCTCACTTTCCACGCGTAAAATTGATACCACGTGTAACTAATGATGTAAAACACATGTAAAATTTCACAAAAATATCAACATGACTCTGTTGACATTCATGTCACATGAAAATGGGCCTTAAGAACACCCTAATTTTCCGATATTTGTTTAGACCAAGCTAAATCCTGCTTGAAAATTACTGTCCACTTAACTCATCCTCTCATCGTTACATCAACAGGTGGCGTGGACTACGCAGTTTTCGAACAGAAGCTCAACGTCGAAACAACTCTGCTAACGACATACTTCGAACTGCAAACCGTCCTGTACGACATAGTAACAAGATTCTACTCTGGAAGCCCATCCGACCTACCAATGGAAATCCATAGAAGACAGATCGTTGACGACGGGCGGTCTTCAGTCACTGGCAGCTTCATGCTGGATCCAAACATGGGCGAACCAGCGCAGTTCGTATTTTATACGCACAACATTGTAACTCCACTCATCAAGGGACTACGGTTGATCAGCCCAAGCCATCGCACGTTCTCTGAGAGGCACGACAAGTACTTGGATGCGAAGATGATTGCCTTGAATGCAAACATTTCTGAGGTACGTTTCGTTCGATAGTGCCATCGAGCGCTACAGATTGTAACCAGAATTTCGTATAAGATGGAGGCTAGGCTGTTAGCTAATCTAACGAAGACATAGCTAACTTCTGTCTCCCTTAACTTCCGAAACGTCTTCGCTTTGTTACCAGTTTTATGACTTTGAATGGGGTATTTTCAAAAAAAAAATGTGACGAAATATTGATATTACCTATTAGCATGTAACGAACACGTTGAAGTAGCTTAAAATCCCGTCCAAAGCTCAAACATAAAATTTCACGCCAGAGCTGTGAGGATGAATGACTGTGACACTACTTCGCCGTCTGACTTCCTTTTCTCTGTCTACAAATATACCCCCCGCTTCTTATTGACATTGACAGATGTTTGTTTTCGTTTTCATATGATTTTTCAGACGCTTAAACGAATTTTTCTGGACAACTGTTGCCAGACGATATAAAGTAAAATAAATTGTGAAAACTGAGGGCCATATTCATAGTCGTCTCTTGAGTAATACTTAACGTTCCCTTAAGTAATAGGTTTTCTTGAGCAATACGCAAGGGATACTTAAGGGACCCTCAAGTGTGATTTTCCCTGTGTATCTGTTTTCTAGACAACATCTACGAGACGGCGGGATTCATTTGGCGACGTTGTCATGTTTCAAATATGTCAATTTGTTTACCTGCCTACGCATTTTGATGTTTTCTGCCAGTAATTCAATTAGAATGATGAGCACTGGCTTTTGAAACCTTTTTGTAGCTTGTACAAGAAGTCCGCCCTTAATCCTTTTACCGTTATTAGACATATGAGGAATTCTGAAAAGAGTATAAACCGTTTTGTAATTTCATATGTTTTCAGTGCCATATAGGCTTGACATGATCAAATTTGATTTCATATTTTTAAAGTTTTTAAACTAAATAACCCTCGATTGAACGACTCCTATCCGGTATGTCTAGGATACACCCCCTTGTTTAACCTATTTTTTGGTAATTTCTTAAGTGCGAATGTTTAAATAGGTATGTTTCTTTGTTACAGACCGGTACATGGACTTACATCGTAGAAACCTATCCAGGCAATCCACAGCCCCATTTCCTGCAAGTCATGGCAACTCCAAAGTCCCCGTTGGTTCCTGTCGTGAGAGCTGACTTCAGAACACACAGGAACTCGCCTGATGCACCACTTATCCTTCTGGCTGAAGTCAAATATGGCGACGTTCCCATTCTTGGAGCCAAAGTCGAAGTGACGGTGACTAAGCACGAACCTAACGGTTCCATCGCACAGAAAACCAAGATCGAGCTTTTGGACACTGGTGCTGGGGATCCGGATATCACCAAGGGAGATGGAGTGTACACCAAGTACTTCAGCGCTGCAGAATCTGGACCTGGACTGTATTCCTTTGAAGTAGCTGTGACTGATAATGGCAACACTGCCTATACGTGGACCGGGTCTTCAAAACGCGGTGGTAAGTGTGGTTAGTACAAGACATTTATGAGACTTTGCTTCTGCGGATTCCCTTCCTTATTGATATGGCAATTGATTCATCATCATCATCTTGTGACTTGGATACACCTCTAGAGTCGTTCGTCGCATCCCACCTTCCACAGCTAATGGTCTCCCCATTCACCATGAGACAGACTTCTCTGCCTCATCTCAATGAGGCAATTTTTCTTAGGTTTTCATCTCCTATTCCTTTGATTGAGTGTCCACTGGAAAACTCTTTTAGGCCATTTGTTGTTGTCCATCCACCATGTTCCCCTACACGGTGGGTGAAGACGACGAAACAGTTGCTGGATATGAGTATCAAGAGCGCCACTGAACTGACAGTAAATCGCGAACGATGGTGAGCTACAGTTCTCAAAACTATTAATAATATTCGTGTCGGCAATACTCTAGTTCCAACATAATGCATTTAACGAGTTCACAACATTTCTGTGACTATGATGATCCGATATGTATATCCATGCCACCTTGAGGTGGTTCTCCAAAAGAAGGAGTGCTGGGGGAGACTGTTTCGAAGAGTAGGGTTCTCGACCAGGTAAGGATGAGCTCACAGAGCCTCTTTAGTGTTTCTCGTTCGGACGGCCTTTGGTATTATTATCTGGGAGAGCTCACTCGAATACTTTCCATGATAGAATCTATGAAACAGGAATAGGTCAGCCATTCTTCTTCGATTTACCAGGCTGTGGATGTCTTTTGTGGCGTTAGGCGTATCGATTAGTCTAATTGCCCTCTTCTGTCCAGAAGCTTCAGATAGTGCTTTGGAGCGCATCTCAACACATGCTGTTTTCGCCATACTGACGACTCTATCCAGGATTATTAGTCTACAGTAACTACTCTAGTATCCCATTTCCATGGCTAGCTTTTTTTTTGTTTAGTCGAAAAGTGTATACTGAAACCGCAAAAGCCTAAAATTACGTTCTATAAATGGCAAAGTTTTATGAAATCGTTTTTTCAAAATTTGGTTCTGACTTGCCCAAATTTTCATTTGTACCCTGTCCTATATACCTCGCAACATTGTGGTTTAACAACTTATTATAGTCACGAGTGTAATATTCATATATTAAGGGTGTCAAAACCTTTTCTGCACGTTACGCACAGTACACTACATCCTGCTTATCTGCAAGTGTGTTGCACAATCATGAAGCATAAGCTGCCAAAACGGCTTCAAATGATCTCAATTTTAACTATGCGAGTTCTACTGGTTCAAAATGAAAACGGAATTCTTTCTGAATTTGCCTTTATTTGTTTATAGAACCTTATTTTAATAAGCATTTCTTTTGTTGCAGAAGACAAACCATGCTGTGGCAGCGCAATCACCTCAAACGGAGTTCAACCAATCGCTCCTTTCCAACGTGTGCTTCCGAAACTCACAATGAAGATAACGGCGGAAGACATCGCTACAGCAGGTCAAGTTTCCGTTGGTCGTATTGGCGATCTGAAGGTTGAGGTCATTCCAGAGGACATGAAGGCTCGTCTTTCCTGGACCTCTCCAGATATGGGGGGAAGCACCGTTACTCGCTACGAGATTCGCTATTCAACGAACGTTCTGGATATTATTGATAGATTTGAAACTGCTGCTTTGGTTTGGGAAAATGGACAACCACCTTTTCCCTTGGCACCTGGTTCCGATACTACTTTTACCTTAGACATGAACCAGAATAAAGACCTGCTTGATAAAACTCTATACGTCGCTATAAAGTCTTACTCAAGAATGCCAAATGAATTTTCTGGTCCCGTTTCCAATTGGGTGAGAGTTTTGGTGCCTTCACCTCCCCCTCCACCGACTGTGCCTCCAACATTTTCCTCCAATGAACAGTCATACTGGCCAAACAACGGCAACTCAATTGGTGTAGACGCTTCAATTCCTAGTATTACCAGAGCTGTGTCTATAGGACTCGAACTCATTCTACCAGTAGCGATAGGGTTTATCCTTCTTGTGATACTTTTAATCGTATACTGCTACTTTTGCGTGGTGAAACGCAAAACCAGGGACAACCATAAAGCCTCTAGTAAAGCAAATGCTGTAAAAAAAGATAACCTGAGCTCTACGGTCACCATTGTACCAAGTTCTCCTCAGAACAGCCCGCAGCACCTTGGCCAAACGTACGTTGGTGCTGACATGCCCGATCCACATCAAGTGGGGGTACCAATCAGCAACTATGGCTATGAAGATGAAACTAAAAAGCGTTACTCCTTGGTTAATCAACAAGAGCAACAGCTCATCGAGGAGTTGAAGCAACAACAACAGATGCACCAACAAAGAGACAACTGCGGTGGTGTTAGCGTTATATCTAACAACACTATCAATCGTAATCAACCAATCTTGAGCCCTTACAACTCCTGGAGTGCCTCGCAACTCCTCCACGAGCACGAGCGTAGACACAGTCCCATGGATGGCAACATGATGGAGCAAGAGCAAATGATGGTGCACCAAGAAATTCTGGTGAACGGTGACCACATGTCCATTAATGGTCAGAACATGGACCATATGAGCTTGAACAGCCATCAAATGCAAGAGCACTACCCCCAAGGCCATATGCCACCCCCGGTTCCCCCACTCCCGGCTTTCAGCGGAAATGGGTACCCAGTGAACTACAATATATACGGTGTCCATCAAGCCCCTATGCAACAACAGCATCCCATATACCAGAGCATGCAGAGGAGTGAACCGATGGGTCCATTCAATACCAGTTTACAGGGTTCGATGAGCTCCGTGAATTCTGGTGAGAAAAAGAGGCGGAATGTCACCATGGTGTAACATTACGTCACGGTTGTAGATAGTGTTAGCGTAAAGAAGTATCAAACGTGTACCACTTATCTGTGAATTTGTATATAATTTTGTATTATTTTGTATATAGATATTTTTGTACTAGTCACTACGATATTCGCATAGCACAGGTATTTCCTAGAGGGCTTTCTGCTGTTCATCAACGAATTCGAATAGGTTAGAAGAACAAGGATTTTGTTTGTCCATACAATCTTAAAGCGGCAGCTTTGTAATGCTGGCACACTGACCGCTGAATCGCTGATAAACCCATATACCCTTTGTATATCCATGACGAGATAGCATTTAAACAATCCCTAAACATAATAGCACTATTATAGTGGCCTAATAAAAATAGCACCTTTGTTTTGGTTGATCGTTTTGCATTAATTGTTATAGCTTCAAGGTAGTTTTGGGTTATAACAGTGCATAAGTGTTAAAAGACTATTTTAAACAATCCCACAAGATTTCAATCCTGCGGATTTCTCTAAAAATTAACATCGTGTTTGTGAAGAGTAAATAATAACAACGGGATTTCGGGAATACTCGCATGCTTGTTAGAGCATGGGCGTTGCTTTTTCTAACGTATTCAAATTTGTTGCTGTTGATTCACCGAAAGACAGAAGGTAAATTAAAAAACTAAAACTATGAACATTCTTAATGAACTGGAAGTAAAATGCACACAATATGTTATATATATGTGAGAGTGTATCAGGTTTACCTTCTTTCTTGAACAACTATAAGTTCTTCTGTTCCTTTAGACTTGTTGTGGCCTGTGACAGAGGTATGATAATAATATGACATACCTATAGATACTGTTGGATCCATAGTGGAACGACTAGAAAACAAATTATTAAGTACCTTTGTGATTACTCCATATCAGTGTAAATGAAATTCAATACCTGTTAATAGCATCATTCCTTAAGGGGTAAGGGACAGTAAAACTGATGAGACAACTTTTTTAATATTGCAAAAAATCATACCTGATTTTGTAGATAAAACAATTTTTGAACACTCCAAAGCCCAAGTAATTGTCTTCTGCCTAAAATATCAATTAAGGCTTGTCGCGTCTAGTAAAGAGGTAGTACAAGCGCCAACATTGGAAACAATTCTTGAGAAGCTACACTAAAATTTGGTCAATATTTTAGGCTAGTTTAGCTAGACTGGTCCGCTTCACAGGCATCCACACAAACACTGCTGCAAACTTTTTCATTAAGCTTTCTGTGCTATACGAATATTAACATTGTATGTAATTGTTTGTTGAGAATAAAGCCAGTACTTATGTTATATAGCAAATAATATATAAGGCGTGTAGTCGGTACAAATTTCGTTGTATATACTAATCTTCAGTGGAAGACTGATCACAAACCAGACTGATCTCATGTATTCAATTTCCAGTTGTATGGAACCATAAGGGCATATTAATGATGATTTTTTTCATTTTTTGTACATAGTGTGTAAGTTGTAAGGGATGAACATCAATTGTTTGTAAATATTTTTGTATGTAAGACATTTTTGTCAATAAAATGTAATTCTTACTTGTTATAGGTATCAATAACCACCTTAGCCCTTATATAACACCTATATCCTTGATAAACATCCTTTTTGAGTGGTATGCTATGTGCTAAGAAGCTTTATTGGTCGTTCCTGAAATCCTGATAAAAGAGATGGCTGATACTGAAATTTGCACCGAAGTTGACCGACTCCCGACTGACTTCTCATTACTATGAGGAATCTTTCTTTCTTTTATCCTTATTGTTTCTGCGCGTTAGCACAATCAACCACCATATTATAGGGACCACAACGGAGTCTGGCTCTTGGCCATGTTACAGTTCAAAAAATAAAGCGTCACTTATGCTTCTTAACCAAACTCGATATATCATAATAATTACGTAAAAGGATGAATACCGCGTATTACACTGGATCGATGATTTAAGAATCTATATCAAATCTCACAATTAACAAAGATTAGAAATTGAAAACACTGAGATGCACGTGTTATAACGGCCCTAACCTAAAATCGACTCGGGTGTCGAGTGGCGGGTGGCTGAAAACCACACCATGAACCACACTGAAAACAGTGAAAACCGCCAAGAGAATCGTCATGAGGAATCAAAATTATGCTTGCGCCATCTGATTCTAAACTATGTAACGATATCGTATCCATCTAGTGGTTTATTTAATACCTACAGCATATATAATAGTCAGGCAGATACCTTTCTGACTAAACTACACAGGGAGGAAATCGATTACCCAGGAGATACGAAATTATGGTGATGACGATGAGATGGCGCCAAAGTTCATCGTGGCCAGAGACATCTACCCATTCATGAACTGACCTTACTCGCAGAGGGTTAGGTTACTTCGACCATTAAATTAGTCAATGCTTCGACGTAGAATCACAGCATAGTACACAACCAGCACAATATCTCTGAGGATTTCCTAGGGTTCCCACAAAATTTGACCTTGGGATGATTTATGGATGATTTTACTACTGTGAAGTTTGGGTAGAGATGCGAAAATGAAAATATCGATACCGGTACTAACTCGATATTTTTTAGCCAAATAGGCGCGTTTGGTTCGTACAGAGAATTTTGTGCAATTGATTACACCCCTCAATAATTATATAATTATTTTCGATACCGATACCCCTACAAAAGTATCGATACCGGCTTGGAATCGCTCAAAAAGTATCTAGATAAAAATACTCGATATTAGTGCAGAATACAAGTATCGAAGTATCGTTAGCATCCCTTCCAAAAAATCATCCAAAAGTGAGGACAGGACACGCGTGTAATTGCCGCCAACCTGAGTTATTGTGCAGCCCTCACTAGCATTTTGGCTGATACGTACAGATGGCACCGCTTATCTTGTCAAACCAATGTCGCCAAACTAGGAGTTATAATATATTAGAATTTTGGAATTTTGTCATTTCGGGGCCATATTTTTGGAATAATTATAATATCCAATCCAGTAGAACATTTTTTACGTAGGAACAGAATCCTTTGAATTGATCGCAAACACGGGAACCATACGTTTATTATTAAAAATCTATTGAAATTAGTCTAAGCAGGATAATATCTACCTAGTTGAGAGAAAATTATAGGAGAAAGTAGAAGGATTGACCGATTGCTTTTGGTGGAAGAGTAAGTGAGATTTTTTCCACATAACAAGGATAGAATGTGCTGCTGCTCAGAAACATTTGTTGATAAATTTAATAATGTGACAACAGGCGGCTCTTAGTTTTCAAGGGTTCTCAAAAGCTGTATACTTTATTTTACGGTCGACATGCATAACAACCAACAAACAAGGTGTTTATATTCATTGTGAATTCTGAAAGTTTTGGAATTGTCTTACATCATGTTTCCATGTTTCCGTACCACTCAGGTGTCTCAAAGAAGGACAAAGCTATTCAACTGCAGGGTAACATTTCTCAGCTGCTCAAAAACTATTATAAACAGTATGTCCCTAGTCACATTTGCCACCCACCTTATCTCTGAAACGATTATTTCGAGGGTGAACTTTTCCACTGAGTACGTCATTGTTGTGCTATCAATCTCCTAACTCCCAGCAACCCCTACGTCAAAATCTTAAATGAAACCACCATACTTGCGATACATCATTTTGAAGGGAAGTTGTTGACAATACAACAGTGTAATCGGATTCAAGATTGATTCACTATATTAAGGAAGTTAATAAAAAATATGGTGATTATCAAAATGAACTATTATTTTCACTACCTGAAATATTACATTACATTTTGTGACCATAAGGTCTCCATATACATGGATTAGATGACATCAAACCAAATAATCTCCCAAAATGTATAGGAGTATAGGTAACCTTAGTCTAAATGGATCAAAGAAACTACTCCCACGCATCATTTGATATCCACTGTATAGTCCCAGGCTATCTTTAAAGGGCTATGCAAAATGTCCCCGGGAAAGCCATATCCTGGACGACCTGGCATGGGGCAGCCTATAAATATCCCGATGGGACTTTATTAGACCACCATGGGTAAGCCTATAGGGAAATCCTCAGGTTGGTCCAAAATATTGTCGTTTAGTCTGCCATAGGTTAGCCCATAGGTAAATTCTTAGGTTGTCCTGAAAGATAGATAGATGGGATTATGGGAGATAGATGGGATTATTTTTCTAGAATTTTTTCTGTTTTCCTATACTCCTCTGGTTCACATACCAGGTAATTCACCTGGAGGGTTGTTTGGGCACAGATTAGCTAATGTGGCACACTTTCCTCTAGCACCATCGCCATCTAAAGATCCAATAGTGTTTAACACAATTCAATCTAACCTCATTCTGTTCCATTCCTTGACGAAGTGCATTACAATAGTAAGTGGTATAAAGTTTTGCCATCAAAGTTATTTTTCCTTTTTAATGTTCCTATAGAATGTTGACTTGGAGTGCAAGGGGATTTTTCTATGAAGTTTAGGCATTATAATGGCTTGGACAATTTTAGACCCACCTTGCGAAAATAAACAGGTTACCGAATGATTATCTGACTTGCAATTTGTGGTTTGTACTTGGCGTGTCAGATGATACAGATCACAGGTACAGATGGTAAAGATATTGAAAGATATGATAAACGGCGAAAACGATTTAGGACCCAGGGACTACTGCAAGCTGCTAGCTTCCTGCAAGTCATGAAGTCAGTAGTCACCATCAACATTCACCTCTTTCTAACGTCAACACTGTCAAATGTCACATCCTTAGGATCTTCCAGGGATAAAAGGCCCAGCGGGATATCCAAAGGATATCCATGGCTGCTTGCCACAGAATATTTCAAATAGGTTATCCTAGGGCTAACTTAGGATACCCTACAGATAACCTGTAAATGTCATTCTGGTCTTTTGCCAAATTTGGGTGTTACGGTTTTCTTTACGATGTTCTAGGGATACCGGGTGCTGTGTGGGCTACTACTATTACTAGCTTCAAAGGATTCCCTTGGTTCCATAAACAAAATCGCTTCTATACATATGTTGTTTATTTAACATATACAAAAAACAATCATAAGGTATGTACAGTTTACCAACAGTACAATAATACATTTTGTATAAATAACAACCGGAACACATGGTGTTCATATAATATGATCATCAGGCTGTTTAAAATCTACTGACATGTCTTAGTTACTAAATTCCTGAATTCCGAATCCAACGTGCACCTTGCTTCATATACTTTATGTTTCGAAACTGTGGCTATCCCACATTGGCCCTCATTTGATGACTCTGACGGGACAGGATTTGAATATACACCCAGTCCCAGGATTAATCCCGAAAACATTAAGGGATGGCACCAGTGGCACCGACTTATGATAGAATATTATTAATATGTTTATTCTTAATAGCAAAAGAGTTGAAATTCCCTTAATTAGATCGCGAATTGGTTAATGTGTGGGCCTCTTCATCATCATCATCTTCCTACCGTACAAGCGATACATCATATATTATTTGCTGTACACAATCGACAAAAACATTCAAAATACCCGTTTGCGTAATCCGACCTTCTCCGTTTTTGCAAGGAATTCCCGAAAGTGAAAGTGGGCCACACACGTTTCAGTTATCTTTAAAACCAAAGTTCAAACGTTGATTTCTCTGAAACAAATGCGAATTCCAGAATAATTCCTTTTGATATCGGCTTCCCATTCCGAAACTTAAGTGCGACTTCTTTTTTCGGGGTTCATCCTGGGACACGGTTTACAGAAGTTACTAGTGATTCAGCTGCTTCCAAAGTTTGTTTCCTTGTTTTTGAGACGCTGAAATTGAATGTAAGGATACAAGAAAACATCAGCAAATGCGTTATCGAATGATGACAAATATTTTGAATTAAACTGTGATCCAAAGTACTTTCATATGATCATTTATTTGACATCATTTCGACATTTTCTTGTTTAAATGGGGGCTGTAAAAGCTAATGATAAATAATAATAATAAAATATCAATGTGAAGGGTCTCAAGGTGTTGCTTTAGTCTGAAACATCATAGAAGCTTGTAACCATCAACATTTTGTCTATATAGTAAAATATGACACAAGTCTTTATCATTCAGGTCCAGGTCTATTCGATATTCAAAAAAATTGCAAATACCATCTGTGGGTATGTGCCCCAGTCAGATTTCCCACAAACATGTTTCTATCAGATGTATCATATTGCTTGACCTAAACCATATCAACTTGGGCAGGTGAAAAACATGAGCTTTAGTAAGAAAATCACTTTCACTTAGAAACATGTCATTACATGCTCAGGATTCATACTGACAGGGATGCTTGGTTCATATATATTTTGATTGACAGTTTTGGTTTTGGTGAATTGGTTTGTGCATCATTATGGACTAGACAGAATGACGATACTGCTTTTATATTTTGGCATAAGTTATTAGTGGGGGTGAATATTTTTTATTTAAAAAACAAGACAAGTCCTATGACAAAGGATATAAAGTAATACATGTCACTATTGGTATCTAAAGATTTTGCAACCAAAATGTCTTACTCTCTTTGAGTAGTACTTTGATATACATAGAGACATTTTTTATATTGTTGTCATTCTGTCTAACCTTATGGTATACCTTACTTAGGTGTGAAATACCACACATCTTACAATTATTATATTACATCACATTTTCAAAGTATAACTGATTCTTCAGCTCTGTACAGTCTTTAGGAGATAAAAGGAACTCATTATATTGAATGCATACATTTTAGTGATATTCAATAGCTTGTTAACATATTTAATTGCAAAAATTGTGCTTATATACACTGTAGGTTTTCTTGAAACTTCAAACGATATGTTATGTTTTTCAATGCTTATGGGTTCATTTTTTGATACAGTAATGGGTACAAATGAACATAAAATTTTTACTTTTGCTATCAGTAATATGTAGGCAGGGATTAAAGGTTGAATATCATTTATCTTTAAACATTTATTATCATTTATCAACATTTATTATTTATTTATCATATAAACATTTCCATTTAGCAACATGTTTGCAGAAAATTTCAAGAAAATTATTTTATCGAGACTGTTACTAGGTACTAAGTATGAATTATTTTGTGTGTTTTTAACGTGGGTTAGAATAATCGTTTCTTTTTGTTTGATAAAATTATTCAAAACCTGTTAATACCTGCTAAATATTTGTGTTTCGTTTGCATATTTTATAGTAGACTGATTTTTCTGTAACCCAGCTGAAATCACGTCTCTTAATGCCTGCCTACTTACAAATAGTCAAAACCTTTATGAGCTTCATGTTTCAAAAATTCTATCTATTAAATCATATTATCTTTATCACAACGTTCTTACATTTGGATATTTAGAATATTTTAAATAATATCTATGTATAGTTGGTGCATACTTTAGATCACCTATTTACATTTTGGGTTCATAGTACAGATAATGTAGTAGACAATACTTATACGATGTGGATGCTAAACGGATTCCAGACGTATATAGGGTGATATATGAACTTTTTATATCATCATGCAGAATTTGAGCGACTTGTATATTTTACCTATAGATCCACTAAAACCTTACTAAACATAATTTTTTACACCTCCTGACTGATTTATTAAGAAATGTTTAACATTAGGAAAATCAGCTCGTCACAATACACTCATACTTAGTCTATACATTATTTAAACAATAACATCATAAAAAAATTATGGTTTTCAAACATTAAATTGATTTGGTTTATACAGTATAGACACTAAATTATCTGTACAATAGCTAGATACCCAGAAATTGTACCAGTATTGAATAAGGAACGAACGAAGAGCTTACCACAACATCTTAAACTGGCTATTCCGATAGAATAAAGATATTATGTGGCGGTTGCAAAAATTAACTTCCGCTTTGAGCTAAAAATTGAATCCGAAAATTGTGTGATGATGTGTGAAGGAATATTGATTTTATTTAGCATATCTGGACCAGTAGTTGCAAAAATCGTTCTTATCCTATTTAAGAAAAAACAAAAAACGTTCTGGAGGGCTCGCTCTTGTTGGAAATACATGTCACTGATTTTGGCGAGCGGTACATCTTCAAAGAGTTCGAAACACTCAGAATAAATTTGATTCTTCCGGAATGAATGAAAGAGAGAAGCTTTCTGGTGACTAGAACCACCTGTGACACAAATGTTTGATATTCACCGCCACATCAATCAGGATATTCAAAGAATAACGTCTGGACAATGAACTGTTAGTTATTGGGCTGTTCGGCCGGCGTCGACATGCTCCTCCACCTTGGCGTTGGCGCGTTTTGCTGCTTGACGTTTCGCCAACACGAATGGTTGGCATCGTCAGAATCTGTTATCTGTTCAGCGTGTTTCGAGAAACTGAGACCACGCCACCGGGTTGAGCTGTTATGATATCCTGGATTGGGAGTGGAGGCGGCTGCGCTGTATACCGGCGATACCGAATGTTGATTTTTTTATCTCTACAGGCATTAAATAGTTAGATATAGGGTGCGGTTGTCCATATTGAACTGTATCCCAAATTAAACTTTTGCCGTTTTTGTTACTTCCAGTAAAACTTGGCAGTATTTCCGTCGGGTATTGGACACCACACCTTTGCGACTCAGTTGATATTTAGATTAGGATAATGTAACACAGATTTGTGAAGTGGCGAAGGCTTCAAATCTAACTAAAACAATGTAGGTTTGTTCTTTCAATTTTATAGTTTGTTTATTAGATAGCAGTTTACTGCACTACCTGGCAATAGTATTGTCAAAAACTTATTTAAATATGGGGTTAATCTTGATTTTGGAGCTAGGTGCTCATATTGAACCCGAATATGTGCGCCTCCTATGGCGGGTATCCATAAGTATTCTATTGAGTTTGTATGCTGCTTCTTTGTTGTTAAAGTTGTCTTTATCTTCATAAATCTCAATGGACAATCTGACGTAATAAGAGGAGGTCGTAGCAAGTACCTCTGTGTCTCCTCAAACTTTATCTTGTGTCCACTGCTTTCCAGGAGTGCATGTTTAGCTAGTGTAGATTTTTCTGTTTGACCTAATCAGGCATTTGCTTCGTGTTCCGAAATTCTAGTTTGTATCGATCTCTTTGTTGTTTCAATGCATACACTTGCATACTGTTCTATTTTCCCAGTTGGTTTGTATGTCGTCCTGATATTTGCCTTCTGCAGTAACTTGCTAATTCTATCTGTGACCCGTGGAACATAAGCTAGGAAAGCTTTTGCTACTGGTGGTGGTTTTGGTTGCTTTTCTGCTCTACCTGCTCGCATAGATCTTGTTATTTGCCTTTGCACACCGCTACTGAAAAAAGTAGCCATTTATGGAAATACTAGTGGGATATGCAGTCAATCTCAGAAGATGGCCAACTGAGAAGTTTCAAGAAAACTCTTTGAAATTTTTCAACGTTTCGTCAATGTTTATCGACTTCTTCAGGAAAACTACAATATGAATAAACATTCATTTCGATTCATTTGCTTACATTGTTTAAGTAAACATTCATTTCGATTCATTTGCTTACATTGTTTATTCATATTGTAGTTTTCCTGAAGAAGTCAATAAACATTGACGAAACGTTGAAAAATTTCAAAGAGTTTTCTTGAAACTTCTCAGTTGGTCGAATATGGGCGACCGCGACCTCACCAACACGGTGACGCGGTCTCCGTTCCTCGCAACATGCCGAACAGGTAACAGGTTCTGAGGATGCCAACAACAACGAAACGTCAAGCAATGGCCGCCGACGTCAAGGCGGCGGAACTTGTCGAAGCCGGCCGAATAGTCCAAGAACCAACAGCTCATCGCGGATCATGGCCGCGAAAGCCTCATGGTGCGTCCACATTTGAGCATTTTAGCCCGCACGAATAGAACGGACAAACCGAATAGAGCAATTCCATGATGACGCGGCGTGCTGTCATGATCAGCTGATATTGGGCAAACATGGCTTGTTTTCCGTATACCGCATTGTAAAATTGAGGACTTTTATTTGCGTTTTTTACAATTTTTTGACATTATTCCATAATTGTTGTTGTGTTGTGTTTTTCAAGGAACCTTTTTTGTCAGGTAAGTATATCTGTCTGAGCCTAGGTCGGCTCAGATTAAAGATGCAGCATGACTATAACGACTGTCGCCCTATTGAATGAGATAACTGTAATTTGCGAATAAACGTTTTTTTATTTGCTGTTTTCAATATGCATTCAAGTTTTCATCATGCATTATCTCATAAATTACATCATTTTAATTGACATAGCTGCTTACCTGCTAAAGATGGTCCTTGAAAAACACAAAACAACAACAATTATGGTAAAATTGTCCAAAAAAAAAAGACAAATAAAAGTTCTCAATTTTACATGGCGGTATACGGCAAACAAGCCATGTTTGCCCAATATCAGCTGATCAAGACGATTGAGGTTATGGTCGTGGAATTACTCTATAGCGCGAACTCACCTAGCGTGGACGTGTCTCCGAGCAGAACGGAACACGCTGAATGTTTTCCGAGTGCTGTCAGTAAAATAGGATTGCTCGTTCGCGGGATTTGTGTCTGTTCACTCTGTTTCGCAGTTGTAAGGACTCAAGCGTGTTGTGTTTATGTGATTATTTTTGCGAGAATAACGTAACTTTCAGTATGTACTGAGATTAGGAAAAAGGCTAACCCTTATAGACGAATATGAAAAATGTCCAATTTTGTGGAACCCTAGGCATGGGCAATATTACAATAAAATCAAAAAACATGATGCTTGGATTAGTATCTCCGGATCAACTGATGCAAATAATGGAGAGCCTCTTAGGTAGTTTCAGGAGGAAAAAACAAAAGGGAAAGAGAGTACGGGTACCGGCAAAGGTTAAAATATTTGTATACTGTTTGTAGAAAATAAAAGATGTACTGTGAACACAATAAAGCAGGATTTCAAAGCAGATTTTTCAGATTTTGATAGCTTGCAAATAATTATAAATTTAGTAGATACGATTCTAGAGCAGAACACTGCAAACGAATGATGACTGTAGCCGGGAGCATAACGAATAGAACGAACGGTCTGAAGATACCAAATCAACACAAAATGAAAAAGAAGTGAACATAATGTTTGTTTCGTTTTACTTATTTTGGTTGGTAATCTGTAATGCACTGTTATTAAATCACAAATAAAATATGATGGAATTTCTGTAAACAGGAATATAGGTACATGTTGATTTTAGAAGGTGTTATATTTGTAGTTCATTGATACAAATAAATTGAGCTATGTAAAATATTCAAGAAACTGACTGAAGTTTTAAATAACAGTTTTAGGTTTCGAAAATGTCTAGCAGTGCAATTTTTAATTACACATTGAAAAGTTCAAGGTATCGATTTGCGCATTAACCCAAATTTTATAGTTTTTATCTTCTTTCTAACGATGTATTACTAGTGTTACTTGGGAGCTCAGTAACTCGGAAACAGTTAAATTTAGGTCTATTATCCCCACTAAGTTGCAGCTAACATCTTGCAACTCATTTTCTTGTTAGAAGAACGTCGAGGAAGGCGAGTTTTTTGTTTCCTCCATGGAAGTTTGAAGAAACTCAGGTTCTTGACGCAACGTCTTCAAACCATGCCAGACTTCACAGAGAAGCCATCGAAATACAAAAACATCATAATAATTTCGATAGGAAAAAAGAAACACAGAAAGTCAACCGGTCATGGGTACCCATCCTAAAGGACCTGAATACACTACCATATTGCGAAGGGCGGGGCTACCAACGCTACCTGGTTGGGCCACCGTCAGCATTAGCATGTATAAATACAGGTGCAGATCCACCAGGCGTCAGTATTTTGGAAGCCGCCGAAGTGAAATAGTTTCTGAAAATGCCATCCACTCGTGGTGGTGAAACGTCAAGCTTTAACGTTAAACGACGCCGGCCTAAAAACCCAAGAACCACAAATTCATTGGACGATGGCCGCGAAAGCCTTACACAGTACATTAAGATCCCATATTAGGATCAAAGATCACAAAAACCTATTTTCGTAAATTTGAAAATCTTGCCCCTCCCCTCCTCCCGCTGTGATTGGTGCGGCGCGGTCGGCTTGTTTTGCTCGTTCGAGATAAATGCTTAAGTGTGAACGCACCATTACTCAATATAACTTCTGGACACCCAGCCTACATTATAAGGAAAAATTGTCTAACAATCACACGAATTTGATCGATCGGCTTGACCCGAACCGAACTATCACTATTCTCAGACGGGCGTAGTCCTTCGCAACGTGTCAGTCCTTCCGTTCCTGTTCGAGTTGATGCTGACCACGCTGGGGGCCCTTAACGGTAAGGGCTGGTCGAGGTCGAAGGTCACGAACTCGCACTCCCGTTGGATGGTCGGCGAGTAGTCGGACTCAAACTGCTCGCCCAGGAATTCCTCTATGGCCACGTCAGCTGTCGTGCTCATCTGGAAACCATACTGTCAATAAATGCATAGTTAGGTTCGTGTACTTGACGAGGTATTTGGTGTTGGGGAAATATGGATGCCCAACAAGCATTCTATGTTAAAATTACTTTACATCGACCACTACACAGGTTAGATGACTAATTCCAACAAGGATTATTTACTTCTAAATGTTCATCCTTTTCCCAAAGTGGGGAACGTAACTAAATTAATTCAGAGGTCAATATGAGGTCGACGAGGAATTTGTAACTAAAAGGTCGAGAATACCATGTAGAAATTCTAAAGCACAAATATAAATAAGTCATTTTAAGGTAAAATCGTTGACGTTGTACCTATAGAATTACCTAAACCTCACCTAAATTGAACAACAACAAAGAAAGGATTATACTTCTGACTTTTTCTGTCATAAACATGGAACTAAGGGTTATAATGTGGCTATCTGCCTCTATAGATATAGTGCTGTCTTCATAAATAGTTGAAGGCATGGCTTCCATATGATAGTGATGCCAATAGTGGATTGATTTTGATGTTTTTTCTTTGGCTACTTGACTGCGGAATAAACTTTTTCGTGAAACGTGGACATAACAGTTACACAAAATTAAGCCGTCTAAGAAATGGGAACAAATTTAACGAATATTTTTTTAATAAGGTATGAAACCCATATAACATCAAAAAATTATGTACAAACACTTTTCAGGCCTGGTTGTTATCTATATATTCTGTTGCCCTATTCTTTATTTGTTAGTAGAAGAAGATTGATATAGCATAATTGGCGAAATGAAAATTAATATGTGACTGAATATAAACCTAAGATGTCCGCTTTTAGAACTTCGACATACAGGGATCTTTTGCCACCATTTGTAATCAATAGCAAATGTCGAATAGAGGTGTATTTTCAAGCTCGTAAACAAGGTTTCCCTATTTTAAACTAAAAAATTACTTAAAGGTCAAAGTCCATTCGCCTTAGTGAAATTAGGTCCTTTTGTAGTCAAACTAGGTTAGTAGATTTCTGCTTGAAAGTCTTTGATATACCTCGCAAGGTTTGCCGAGATCTCAACTCTTGGAATAGTACTATATACTCCCGCTCTTGTCCCCAATTCTGACTTGGAGCCATCCGTGAATAGCGCAAGACCGGAGGGTGACAGTGCTTTAGTAAGTGAATTTAGTTTACTTTCTCCAGGCTAAATTCACGCAGATCTGCTACTTTTCAGTGTAAGTACCCTTGTACTAATTTTATATTACACTCACCTGTCAACAAAATGTGTGCTAATTTTAATCAAATATCCAGTCTGGTTAATGACTCAATTCGTGTCATATTATGTAAATTTCAGTGTGATGTCGATCGCAATGTATAAAGCAAATTTTGTTTGTTTTCATTAGCGAAGTATATTTTGCCATGTAATTGGTTTGCCTGTTGGGCAATAAAGAGTAATAATACTCTCTAGAGTAACAAAAATGTGCAAGCTGGGCACCGACACGCCGAGCTGCTGTTCCGTCAGCCAGTGACTACTCCTCACACTGGCTCCGCGCATCGTGCGCCCTAAGTAGATGGAGAGACCCAAGGATGACTGCCTTCTGCATTCTGGCGGCTAAGATGTGCGCCACTGAACGGCACACCGAAATTTTGCGCAGTGCAGAGAGGAGCAGATTCCTCATACCACCTATGGATCCAATGACCATAACCACACAGACTTACAGTGTAGTCTGGCCAGAGCCTGAGAAGTTGTTCGAGCAGCTCCTGATATTTGGTTCGCTTCTCCTATTCCTTAAAGACGATGCTCACCTCAGCAGGTGCCGAAAACTCTATAACGAACATGGTCTTCAGTTGGTGATCGAGAAGGACTATGTCGGGCTTGTTTACCTGTACAAGCTGAAGCGAGGGGAATGGGTAGTTCCAGAAAATCTGGCATCTATCGTTCTCCGCGACGGACTCTATATCATCTGGAGCGTATGGCAGCTTCGGTGTCTCATCGATAACGTATGAGTGCCTTACATGATAATAGAGCACTCGAAGAGCAGCGCTGTGACGATGGACGTAAGCCGTCCCAACGTAGGTCTTACACGCCGACAAGAGATGCATAAGCGTTTCTGGTGACTGTCGACAGGCTCTACAAATGGTAATGGGTATATCTAGACCCATAACCCTATTACCGTATACCAAGATACCGTCTTAGTAAGCCATTATGAAGCCCTCAGTCTCCGACTTCAACCCACTAGATCTTAGGAAAGAAAAGGTCAACTACACAGACAAGCCATGCTCTTCTAGATGTTTGTAGACGATTCCATGCATTGACTTATATTTATGAATTCCAAAAGGAAGTCAACTTCGGCAGCTTTGATGTGGGATTTTAATTGTGCGGTAGCAAGTTCCGTAAGGAACTGCTGACACCTCCGCTTGAAGATGAGTGTGAGCTCCTCGGCTGCTCCTTTTGCTGCGCTAAAAAGAAAAGCTTCTTCATAGCATTGTCTTGCTCTCGTACAGAGCAGATCAGGGGATCGGTGCTGCTCGTTACATAGCGGGCAATGGCGAATACTACCCTATTGTGCAGACGCTCTAAGCTCAATAATCCACGCCCTTGCAGGTGTCGCGGGAGGTACATTCGCGGGACACAGGACTTAGGATGTAGACTTCTCTCCATATTCATCCTTGGCCAGGTCTGCTGGAGTCGGTGCAAGTGCTTGCGGCGGAGGCACTTCTTGACCAATTCTGCCTCTTGAACATGACGCTGCACCACGACCGACAAGGTCGATATAAGTATCTCCGGCATATTATTATTATTGTTCTCACTTTCCAAGTTTCTCTCATATGATTGCGGTAGCAGCAAGTGTTGACGAGCCGCTATGCCAAGACAACTCCTGAGGTATTATTGACCTGAATTTAGGAAGCATCGTACAATATTACAGTTTTTCAGGATTGCAGGCTTTTGGAATACTTTGAGACTTATGACTGACTGTCGAACATGGCGAGAAATTTAGATCATGAGTGTACCACCCGTTATAAATAGGAATAAAGGCTGCTTTTTATTGAATCTCTAAAATTTTACTTCTCCGCTCTAAAAAAACCCATTTATTACTTACCGTGTTTGAGGTGACGTCCCTCGGCAACCGGTAGTTCCTCTGATCGGGGAACTGATAGGAGATCGTAGGTGGAGGGGGGAAATCATAAAAGGTGGACACGTCCTTAACGGAGTTGGACTGCGACCGTGTCTGATGCAGGCTGCAAGGTGAGGTAGGTAGTTGGTCTTTGCTCAGGTAGAAACGCTTCTGATCCGCCGATCCTGACGCGTTCCTGTGGTAGTGGCTGGCGCTGTTGGAGTTCACATAGCTGGAAGGGTGCCGTCTGCATGGGTACAGCTCCGTGGAGTCTATGTGGTGGCTGTAGTGGTTCACCCCTGCATAAATTAAAGGATCCGTTTGAGCTTATTAAGATTTCATACCTGCAAATGTTTAAGTAAAAATGCTGTGGTGCTGTGCTTAATTCATAAGAAAGGCAAAAAAACCAGTCCCAAGAACTATAGACCTGCGGCTCTTCTCAGCATCATGTCTAAGGTTATGGAGACTGTCACAAAAACACAGCCCCCGAAATACCTGGTCAACAATAACACCATAAAAATGATCGCCAGTATGGCTTCCGTAAGCATAGGTCTAGGTGTGAGCTCCTTCCCTACGTCACTCACTTGTGGAACAGAGCAATTGAAAATCATGGCGAATCCCGTGTTGCTGCACTTGACATATCGAAAGCCTTCGACAAATTGTGGCATGAGGGACTTCTGGTCAAGCTTGCTGCTTATGGACTGCCACCTGGCCTGCGCCAGTGGCTGAATAGCTTTTGAACGCCCGATCTCTGTTTGTTGTAGTCGATAGCTGCTCATCAGACGTATTTTCAATAAACGCCTGTGTTCCTCAGGGATCTGTTCTATCCCTTACACTCTTACCGCTGTACATCAACAAGCTGCTGGAAATTACACCCAATCCAATCTACAGCTTTGCAGACGACAGTACACTAATATCGTGCATGGAACCAGGCAAGCCACTTTCATTTCAGGAGATGGTATATCAGCGACAGCAACATGCCTCGTAGATCTACGTAGATATCAAAACAATTGCTGAGTGGCGATTAGTAAATAAAGTATACTTCAGCGTAAAAAACACAGGCAACAGTACTGACAAAAAGGTCTCACGTTGGCTTACCAACTGTAGAAATTGGAGCCATCCAATAGTCGAATGACCTTCCGTCAAGCTTTTGGGGATCAACATCAACAATAACATGTCCTTGCATGATCTCGTCCTCAGTGTTGCTAAAACGGCGTCTTAGAAGCTTGGAGTATTGTACCGCTGCTGTGGGAAGCTGTATACACCAGAGCAACTATGCTGCTCTGCAAGGCTTATTTCCGCCCATCGTTGGAGTATTGCTCCCATGAGTAGGGATGCGCTCCGAAGCACTTTGTAAAGCTTCTGGACACTATCGATAAGAGAGCAATTAGACTAGTCGATACGCCTGACTTCACAAAAGATCTCCACAGCCTGAAACATCGAAGAAGGGTGGCTGACGTGTCCTTGTTTTACAGACTCACACCAAAGGCCGTCCGAACGAGGAACACTAAACAGGCTTTGCAAGCTCATCCTTACCAGGCCAAGGTCCCTACTGCTCGAACCAGTCTCAACCAGCATTCCTTCTTTTGGAAAACTTTGATGCTGTGGAATGAGCTGCCTTGGAATCTGTTTCCCGACTGCTACAACCTACAGTGCTAGAGGCTTTTAGCCTTTGCGGAAGGCTGACCACAAAAAAATGATCGCTCCGAGGCTTGGACGCTTGAGAAAGCGGACTGGAGGCTTTTGAAAGATGGTGTTATCGAAGACAGCTGAGGATCTGGTGGACTGATATAGTCTCACTGATACGGTCTCACATTTGAGACCGTATGGACATTTCAAACTACGTCAGAGAATTCGAAAACATGAAGGAGCAATTAACACCCTCAAAAGTAAAAGTTTGGAGTGCCTTGCTCATGCTATAAGGGGACCGAAATATGTACTGCTACAAAACATTATTGAAAGGAAAATCAAGGGCAAGAGAAGCCAAGGAAGACTAAGAACTTCTTGGATGAAAAATTTGAGGGATTAGATGACCAAGTCAATTATTTAGAGCAGCTGCAAACAAAGTTAGGCCACGATAATATCCAACCTCCGCTAGGAGATGGAACTTGAAGAAAAAGAAATGTTTAAGACATGGCTCGATCTGCGTCGCTCAGCTTCACAGGTTAGAGTTTGTGGTCGGCAGTAAGCTACCCATAGCTCGAGAATTATATACTAATAGCTCACAATACATTAAAAGGTAAAAGCATATAGGGCTGCAGAGTCCTTAAAAAAACCTACGGCTAATTTTTTGAGGCCTTGATATGTCGGAGTCTTTAAAAGCTGGAGTAAGTCTCTAAGATAAGGTGATAAGGCCCTCAGCGACTACCGTAAACTGAATTGCCCAGAAGCGTAAGTTTCAAAGTCATCCATATACACACGATTGGCAAAGTTTGATCTAGAGTTCGAGATCTCAAATGCAACTAACAAAGAACATCCGGGCAAAGCCATCAGTTAGAAAGAAATACCTAACCCCTCATACACCTTACATTCCCACTACAAGTAATAAAGCAGCTTCTATGAAGCGGAATGATGTCTCACTCAAAGCGAGTGTCACAAGTTGCCTGGTAAGTATGCTTGTAGCCAGCTTCTAGCATAAAAATTGCCGGAAATCGCCTATATTTGGCATGTATGGAGGAAAATCGCCAGACTTCGCGGTTATAAATGTGAAAACTATCAAAACCAAAACGCCCAGTATGACATATTTTTGTGGGTGAGGGCATGATACTACGACTTTAGAAGGTATGCTCACGCGCATGACATCTTCCGTCTCGCTTCCACCTGTGACGTCAGCGTGTGACAAACGGAGTTTGTTTACTTGTTTAGTTACAGGTTATAGCCGAATATTTTCAAGGATAAATATATTATTATACTTATGTTTCATCTAAATTTCTAAGTTCTTACTGGAGAAATATTCAGTGTGCTAAATTTGCCCATTGAGAATGAGGACGAGGAAGAAATGTCCGAAAGACTGGACATTACAGATACTGATTTGGATGAATTACGATGGGATGATTTGGAAAGTTTGGAATGTTTCATTGCATTTAAGTTGAAAAATAATGAGAATCTGGGTTATATCCCAGATTGCACAGATACACCTTCCACTTGGGTCAACCATTTAACAGAAGGTGGACAACTAAAACATACAGATGAGTTCTTGGCAAAATGTAATGGGCTCGACCATATATTTTCCAACTATAGTGGAAACGCTTTGAAAATTTGAAAAAAACTATCTTGCGAATTTAAACAAATTAGCAGAGAATGTAGATGTGACTTATGATGCAAAGAGCTTGTTTTTTAGGTGTAGAATGTATTTCAGAATAAAAATTCTTAATGGGGAAATTAGAGAGACCTCGAGTATTAGAAAATGGAAATTCACTAAGGTTGTAAAATAGTATAAAATAATAAGTATACAGGGTCGTGCGACGGTGCATCGAGCTTTCCTAGCACCTTCCCTATTTGGAATAAAAGATGGTTAGAAATTTACAGTTTGCAGAACTTATTTTTTAGGATCTTCATTTTCAGTTCATAATAGAGAAAGGCTAGTTCTATGCTCTTATGCACCCCTTTTTTAATTGTTATTGTCTGTCCAAAATAGATTTCCCTATTAGACTCATATTTACAGAATCAATAACTACAACACAAGAATGCAACAAATAATATGCCCGACCTATACCCAGGGTATCAGAAACCCTCACTACAAGTGTATCAAACTTTTTAATTCAAACATATTATTATTATTAAACAGATACATGGCATGAAAACATTTTGAAAAAAAATTGAGGAAAAACCTGGTATTACTATAGGAACCTTTACTGTATAAGAATTCACCTGTACTAGTTAAGTACAGTGCCCAGAAATATATTGTTCTATTGTGTTGTGGTATGTATTTCATTGTATATTATTATACAATACAGTAAATACATATTATGCAAATCATGTTGAACGGCTGGTGACGCATCATTAGAATCTATATATAAAAAATAAGAACGGTAATCAAAGGCTCCTGGATGGAGTATATGAAAATTCCACCCCCTATTCGAGAAATTTTCCCCAAAAAGATGATTTCACTAGACACTCCAATCGATGTCTTATATGAGATTTCAGAAAAATACATCCAGACCGCTCTGGCTCTGTTCTTTTTCCACATTGTAAATTTTTGTGAGTGCAAAATTTTTGTACCTGAAATTCAGTACGCTCGGAACTGCTGCAAACGGGTCGGGCGTCGAGAAGTATCCATTTTCTGTAAAACTATTTCACCAATCTTTTATTCAAATACAGAGCAATATATATTGTTTATATTATACTGTGCATTAGCTATTTTCATTTTGTATGAATATTAAATATCTAAGACAGATATAACAAGAAACGAACTGAAACTTTCAAAAATCAATGCTTTGGCGCCATGTGCTTGTACATTTTTGTCACGCAGTGACGTCATGCGCAGACAGGTACGAAAACTGTCAGGCAAGTGATCATATCTGTTGGAGTCGTAGTATCATGGGTGAGGGTGACATCTGACCTAAGGAACTGCAAAAATATGTCAAATCGAAATGATCCTATGATAAGCGCTGACGTCTAGAAATTATAATATACTTTGGCTGCCTGGCTTCCACAAGGTCATACCCAGCACAATAACTCATAGCGTTTTTCACTGGTTACACTCGGGCTGCACTGGATTTCTGTTTTGCATTTCACTGGCAGTTCCAGTGCAAAATTTTTTAAGAGCATGCATTTCACTGGCATTTCTGCACTCGGAGCGGTCGAACTGAGTGTAAAAATTTCGCACCGATTTCAAAGTGAGTGTCGTGGAAGTGGGCCAAGAAAATGACAGTGGGTTTGAGCGGGAATCTTCAAATAATAGAATTGTGTTTCATCTGTTTAAACTTTCGATCTTTGAATACAGTAATACCTAGTTGATTTTCACTATTTTTAGTCGGAATGAGTAGAGTGAACGAAAAAATCAAACTCTTAATTTCCTTGCTTGAATTGGCAGAATTCAGCTCATCTGAGGATGAAAGAATATGCATTTAGGAAGACAATCGGGAGAAAAAATTCCCAGAATTAGCAACTACATGGAAACTATTGAACAGTTTTCAGACAAACGAGTAAGTAGGATAGTATAGTAGTAGTAATATAGGCAAAGATTGTTGTCAGAACAAGTTGATGTTTCTTGATGTGTATTCCACTGGAAGAACCCAGTGCAAAAGTGTTACCCTAGGTGAACTTTTTCAGTATTCTGCACTCGCACGGAGTGCACTAAAATGTGCCCAGTGAAACACGCTATCAGATTGGCGGAAATTACACGCGCATCCCCAATTTTGAATGATCTTTTTGTAGGGATGCTAACGATACTTCGATACTTCTGCACTAATATCGAGTATTTTTGTCATCGATACTTTTTGAGGCATCCCAAGCTGGTATCGATACGTTTGTATCGGTATCGAAAATAATTACATAATTATTGAGGGGTGTAATCAATTGCAGAAAATGCTCTGTACGAACAAAACGCGCCTATGAGGCTGAAAAATATCGAGTTGGTACCGGTATCGATATTTTCATTTTCGCATCTCCATACCCAAACTTCACAGCCGTAAAATCATCTATAAATCCTCCTAAGGTCAAATTTTGTGGGAACCATTTTTATAGAGGAAATCCTCAGAGATATTATGCTGCTTGTTGTCATACCACGAAACGGTTGACGTTGACGCTAGAATATCTGATACCCTGTGTTGACAGTCAACACATGGTTAGCATCAATAATTGTAGTTAAGTATTTATATGTTGTTTTCGAATATTTCGGTTGTCGGTTTCATATAATTAAAATTAAATAATTACCACTAACTATTATTTAATAATTACTCATAAAAAACAAGATGGAACATGCATGCACAGTTTGCATGATCCATAGGTATTTACATTGTTATTTCGTACATTTTTAGATGAGCCTTTAGGTATAACAGCACCTAATAAATCATTTAGCTGTTTTGTTAAAAAGTAGGTATTTGGGGCCTCAAGGGCCTAGCATGGGATCTCCACATGGGAACGAAAATATTTCTTGCAATAAAAAAATTATCGCTAAATAAATTTGTTTTCTATCAGGAAAACAACAAAAAACGGAAAGTAGCACTGTCAAAACCTGAGCCGAATGAGGCGAATTTTATAGCAAATAAGTTATTATTAAGTGCAGCAGTTAATGATTAATAGTATTTTCTATAAATAAAACTTAAGTCTGATACAGTTTGTTCGTTTTTATTTATTATTAGTATTAGGTAGGAACCTAACTGACTTTCACTGAAACTATCTACTCAGTATATGGTTACCATAAATATATTAATATTATCTCATTCTTCTTGATCACTTAACAGCAACATTGCAAAATCTCTTCAATAATCTTTCTCCTTATATTAAAGGAGTACTTTCCTAATTATTATTATCCTTATCCATGTTGCACACCATTAATCATTTATGGTATCTAATGGTTTTTAATTTTCCTTACATATTTTTATTATTTTTTATTTCCTAATCTAAAACTGATTTTAATGCCTCTTAGGCAATCCTAACCTGGGACATGTCGAACATAAATTATAATAGTACTTTTAAATTGCGCGGGCATTTTTTTTAAGTATTCCCCAGCATGTTAGAGGTTTGACGCCTTTGGCCTTGTGGAAGCCAGCGATCCAAAGTATATTACAATTTCTAGACGTCAGTTGATAAGCCTGTGGTCAAGGTAATATTTATTCTGAAACTAAGGGCTTTTGTGATCCTGTCAGACTTCCAGGCCACTCAAAGATCTTAGATTCCTGGAAAAGATCATATCAAAACAGGTATGGAGCTGTTTGAACACTCTCAGCTTACTAGTTTCACGCAACGCTGTACATCTCAGTAGGTCACGAAGGTAGGGGTGTACAGATGAAAATACACAAAAATAAATTAACACTACCGCTTATTTGTTTTTTTTTCGCTTCATGCGGCTAGCCCTTATTTTTGAGGGAAAAATTAATGAAATGGGAGTTAGAAATAGCCCAAAAGTCGCCAATCTTCCAGCTACGATTTTTGGTCGTCAACTCGGTTTTGAAATCGCCAATTTGGCAGAAAGTTGCCACACCCGGCAACGGTGGAACGCGGGATCTAAAGATTGGAAGTGGGTGGTAGGGGATATTATGTTATTTCTTCAACCTGTCAAAAGCTATCGGCTTTCTGCATCCGATGTGTTTATATCGGCATTCTATGCTTTCATAAACAGCTTAATTCACTCATGTATTTACCTGGTCGACCTCCTCGCTTATGATCCTCCAGTTGCTTCCTCCTCCAGTCGTACTGCGCTCGATACAAATAGAGGAAGATGCAGGATACGCCACTGAGTTGTGTGAACACGACTCCACTAACGTAGACTATAAAGGAATACCCATAGTAGTACTCGAAGGCTGCCGGCCGCAGTTGTGAACGAGGACGAAGTTTGCTTCCCACTTCTGATTTGAAGATGGCTATATACATTATCAGACCGCACATCATCGCCAAACCTGAAAAAGTCGTACAGAGCTGTTATAAGGAAATTGTAAGCTAGCTGAGTTACTTTTGTTTCCACGCATATCGGTTCTTTTTTACGCTTTCAGCTTCAGCATTGGTCCACTTATTTGGACATACTGAATAACTTTTTGCCCAGTGGCGTAGCTACCATAAGACAAATGTACGCAATGCGTTGGGGCCCCTAGCTTGAAGGGCTCACTCTCGGCTCTCATCTACTCTTATTTTTAAAAGTTTTAGATTGTATACCTAAATTGGAAACATTTCCAAGCGGTTCGGCTTTTGTAAATGAGTGATCGTAAAAAATATCGAAAATTAGAGTTCAAAATCCGTTGATACTGTGGACAATCAAGAACAGGGAACAGTTTTTCAAAATTCACGTTTTTTATCAACCATTGGCATAATAAATTCGCAATTAACAACTAGATTTACAGGATTTAATAGAGTGAGTGATATCTTTCTGTTTTCACAACCTAAATATCTTCTTAGTTCAAAAGAATCTGAAATTCTCAAAAGCTATGACCAAAAAGTATTGGTTCGCCATCTATCTACCAAAGCCGGTACCTGAGCGTTCAATTTGAGTATCCGAGCACTGTTTATGTGACCCGTTTAAAAGCATCTGGTATAAAAGCGAAACGACGTCGTCTGTGATTGGTTTCGAATGAATGAAATTGCTACTCTTTAATTGTTGATAACAGAATTAAATCCGGAAATGAATGTAAAAAGGTTTGCCGATTTATTGTTAAGTAAATATAATTATTTAGAAAGTGACTCTGCACAAGCTTACATTATGCTATTATTATTATTTAGCATCCCAATCACATCAGCGTCAACCGAAACATCATTCGGCAAATTGAAATAAATAGTGAACTATTTAAGGTGTTAGATAGGCCGGCAATGAATGAAATATCTATCTATGATTTCAGTTGAAGCTGAAGCTGGAAATAGATTAGAAATAAAAGGTCTAATTGATGAATTTGCCATGTGTAAAGCTAGAAAAAGGTCACTTTAAGTTTAGATCTAGTTCAAACGTTCAATGTTTTTAATGACTCGCCATTAAGACATACTGTTTTTCTCTTATTTTGATGTTATGTTTTTCTTTGAACTGAACATTTTATTTTGTTATGCCTTGATTATATATGTTGTTTTGTTAATAAGTTTGGTAATTGTTTAGTATACAGGTTTTTGCTATTTCCTTGTTGGATTGCTTTTGTATTTTACTCTCTGATGGGCCGCCTTTCACTTAGCGGTCACGTAAGCTCTTGATTGTTTGCAATAAATTACTGAAAAAGTGTTCGCATCTCCCCCATTGAATTATTGTTACGTTGAACCTAAACCAACATTGGTCAAAAATCTCTTCAAAATAGCAAAAATCAATATATTAGACCATCACCATAATTTCATGTAAAATAAAAAAAACCATTGAGTGATGTTGTTTTTGTCTATAGTATTTATAACTGAACTGTATGTATTTTTCGTTAGGACCCAAAAAGTGTAGTTACGCCACTGACCAGAGTAGTAAAGCCGAATTAACATTATGAAACTAGTTTCTCAAAACTAGTGTGATGACATTACTTTCATTCTTAGTTTCACGTGTAAATAGGCGTTTTCATCAAGCATGCATCAGTTTCACTAAACCGCATTGGTTTCGCGTGTTACGCGAATAGTGTCATGCAACCAGCTTCGACCTGTAAAATGTGATGAAATTAGTATCACGAAAACGTTCGCAGAGAGTGTTTGCCGATGTTCGGTGAAAATGACAAGTGAACGCTGGGCTGCTAATAAAAATATTAAATTTATAAATGAATACCAACGCAATGAGTGTCTTTGGGATCATAACCATAGACAATAAAGAAATAGGGATAAAACTTTGGTATGCTACATATTGATACTCTACATTCGTATGATAATGACTGGAGACTGTTTCCAGCTGCTAAATAACATAACGTAATTTGGAGTTTCACTTTTGCCGTCAATGCTTCACGGCATGTTGTATGTTGTTTTGATATTCAGTTTAAGACTTTATCTAATAAGAGTGCTTCACTCATTCGAAAATTGTTTTTGTGACTTTCAGGATCACCATCTGCTAATTCACAAATCAACTGAGTTGCACCCAGATCTTTTCTCGATAATTACTCTCGAATTCACCATCGTTTTTTCTTCCGTGCAAGTCTCTTCTTTGATTTGTGAATAACCATCTGTGCAACAACATTACGAATTGCAGTAAGTTTAGATGCGGTCATGGTCACTGTGATACTGAAAGTTTCGCTACACTTGATTTCATGAAAATTTTCGCATTAACCAATACCGTGTAATTAATTTTAGCATGCATGGAACTAGTTTCGTAATGTAAATTCGGCTTAAGTCAACTTCCTTGTTCACTATTTCACTATGCATGTTTGTATTCTGTGTCTCCTTAATTTTATCCATTTTCTCAAATTAAAACACTGTCGAAGTTGACAAGCCATATTATGTTCGGCAAATGTACGCATTGGTTGTATTTTTGACAACAAAATCGCAAGCTTTTCGTTATCGTGTGATTTTTGATCATCAGTGGGGCCAAGTCAGGGGCGTATCCAGAGTTCAGTCTTGAGGGGGTTGTGGGGCATGAAGTTGTGTGTGCTTTCACCATTTTTTGTAATGCCCTCGTGAAGGACGTTGATGCAAGAGAAATGTAAAATGTTAATAGTATTAAAATAAAAAAGAACATATAAACAGCAAGTGAAACAGTGGTATCAGGTATTTTAGGGAGATGAAATAAAACATATATTGATGCATTAATCAATTTTGAACATTTTATTGACACACATACAAATTAAACGATCATGAACACTCAACAGTCAGGTACTCTAGTAGCCACAACACGTACTCCATTTTTTTAATTAGCGTTTTGACTTTTCTAATCGGTGCAATTTTCAAAACAAGTAATTAGTGAGTTAGGTAAATTTTTGTGACAAGCTACCACGTTGTATAGGACATTCAACTGATTATGTAACAATGGGAATATATTAGATATGCATCACTGCAACAATGCAAAATAAACCCTTCTGTAATTTAGTTACTGCAAAAAAGATTTTTTTCAGTGTGATAATTGCTTAAATAAATAAGTCAATTAAAATAAGTCAAAGTTAAATTGAGTTTTTTTTCGGAAATCTTGGGAGTGGTAATTACCCCTGTTACCCCCCCCTTGTATACGCCTGTGTGCCAAGAGATGCTGAATAAGATTGATAAGGGACAATCTCGGTTTGCGTACAACGTGGTGACGGATGACGAGGACTTTACGATGTGCCGACCAAGGCTCAAAACAAGGTTTGAGTGTTTGATGATGAGGAATACACCCGTTGCTGTCAGAAAATCCCGATCTGTAACCAGATGGCCTTGGGTCCTACCCCCATCTTAAGTCTTCAGGTTCAAGGGCCTTTGAACCGACTATAGTCTGCCTGTGGTACCCAAGGTTTCACAGCGACATAGAATGTGTCCCGAGAACTCTTCCTCCTCGCCACAGCGTGTACACGTCGGGTCGCTTGCCACCATAATCGCACACAAATAATGACGACTGAAGGTATTATGGCCAGATAGCAGGCTCACAAGTAACCTTAGCCGGCTTTTGTCCAGTGAGAGACAGAACCGCCCCACCTTGGCAAGAGAGAAATTAGTTCTCTAGCTTGACAGAGATGTCTAGGGATTCATCTCCATCTCATAAGATGTTGATTTTGCAACCACACTTCTGTTTTCTCTTCTTGGCTCCAGCATGACTCGTCATCCACATAAATAACACCTAATATCTTGCCAAAAGGCCATCCAAACTATCTGCCTTAATGAAATAGTTATAATGACAGGTCGACTGCTCTCGGGTATTGGAAATAGTCATTGAATTTCTTGTTTTAAATGCAAAAATAGAACTCTATCGATGGATGTAGACCACGCCAAAACATTGTGTACTTTATTATAATGTTGTAATTGTATGACTCATTTTGTAAGAATGTTATATGTCAATAGTGAAGATCGACCTTAGACAGGACTCTTATAAACCACGTAGAGAATACTAGAGCAAAAGTGGATACGAGGAACGGTGTTATTCGCAAGCTGGACAACTTCCAGTGGAGGCTCACCCTGACGTATTGCAGACGACTTCCCTTGCCCTGTGTTTTGCAACAGCAGAATACGCATGTCCTATGTGGTTTAGATAGACTCATGTTAACTACCTGGACCCTACCCTGAAGGACACCTGCAGGATAATCACGGGCTGCTTAAAATCTACCAACCTGGGCTACCTATACATGCTAGCAGGAACAGCCCCACCATAAATCAGGCGAGAAATCTCATATATGGGAGAACGAAGTAGACAGTCACTGGTTGAAAGACTATATGGTCACAAGCCCCCAGCATCCAGGCTTCCAGGAAGAATTTCATTATTTCAACAAACCCACTAACGGTAGCAGTAACCAAAGAGGTACTGTAGAAGCAACGGCTAACAGAGAACCACATACCAGCTTGGAACCCAACTGGCCTCCCTGTCAAATTACAACTGGAATGGAGGACCTGGAAAAGTCTCAATAGGATTAGACGCAAAATGGCCAGGTCTGGGAATAACCAGCCGGTGAGATGGGATATGCTGCCCAGCCTTGAAAACCCTTCTCATAATCCAGGACCTATAGGAAGTGAACGACTCGGCAGTGCAGTGTGCCAGACACTGGAAAGGGATATGAGCAAATACAGACAATCATGTCTGACTTGCGAAGTCTGTGATCCCCACATATGTTTTTTTGCCTTTCTCTAATTACTAATTAACGAATGGTAATCTATAGTGCCTTTCATTAATGGCCCCCTTTATTTTTTGACGTGATCAAACTAAAAAATATCGTGAGACAAACACGTTAATATCGATACTTACCTTTTACTTGTTGAAAGGGTCAACTCAATAAATTCAAACTTGAGATAATGAAGTTGATGCACCAATACTATATTTTTATGTAAAAATCACATATAAAACTTCCAAAATGGCGGCACGGCCCCAACTTTAAAAAAAATCAAATTTAAAGGAGGGGTCTTGTGACACATATATTTGAAGCCCCTAACGAATCCTTCGTAACCCTAAAGTATCCTAGCCAATATCTTCGTCTCCTACAAAATGATGGAACGTGTTTGTCTCAGGTAATTGTTGAATGTTCCGCCATTTTGTAAGACATGAAGATATTGGCTTCATATTCTAGAGCAATGAAGGACTCTTAAAAAAGATGTGTTAAATATTCAATTTAATTTTCTTTTATAAGATGGCGACCATCTTGCAAGTTCATCTGTCAATTTTACTCCAAAATATAGTATTCATGTATCGATTTCATAATCCCAAGTTTCAATTTTTTGACCAATTCAAAGAATAAAAGGTAAGTATCGATATTGTAACATCCTGTATATTGTGGTGTTGGAGTATTGTGTTTTAGTTGTCATGTTTCACGTAAAGTCAAAATGTTAGGTTAGATCTTTGATGTGTAGACGTCATCGAATCATCTGGAGTTTCCGGGAATGATGGATGGGCGTTCTAGAATGTCATCTGGATGACGCGAATTCTCTAGATTGTCTCAGGTAATTATTAAATGTTCCGCCATTTTGCAGGAGATGAACATATTGACTTCATATTGTAGGGTTGTGAAGGATTCGTCAGGAGCTTCAGAAAGATGTGTCACAAGACGCCCCTTTTGGTTTGATTTTTTTTCAAGATGGCATCAATTTCTTCATCCGAATCAATTTTTTTAGTTGATCCGTTGAAAAAGTAAAGGGGGGAGAGGCGTTAAAGAAAAGCATGTATACAAAATAAAAAAAATGAAAAAAAGAAAACAAATGTAGCCTAGATACGGTTAAATAGACGTCAATAGTGGAGAGCAACTTCTTTGGAATGTTATATTTTTCTGTTACGTTGTCACAGCGTATTCCTTGCTTAGCTCTCAAATGCTGCTGTAATGGATAGAACAACTGAAAGGTCGACAAAATTTACCAAATGATATTTGGAGATTATAAAAACTATAATATAAAAGAGCCTGTTATACTTCCAACTAATTTTTTTTGTGATCAAAACACATCCGTCATTCATGAAGGAGAGGTAAAAGACAGGAGCCTAGTGCCAAGTTAGTGGAAACACGTACACGGGAAACACATTCTCTCTACAAAATACAATTTCGTCCTTTTGCTTGTATACAAGCCATTATTCATTTCAAAAGCTCAGTGGCTCTCGGAAAGTCGCTTATTATGCAGAAGCAGTTGCAGCGCTTTTGCTCCATATCGGCCTATTGAATCTATTTTTCCGTTGTTTCTGCTTTGCAGACGTAATCAATGAGGATTTTGGTTTTGTGCGTCATTTCAACAGCATTTAAAGGATGATGGCTGTTTGATGCTGGTATTTGGATGTTATTTTACGAACGTTGGTTAATGCCCCATACGCTGCTATTTTATTGTCCATTTAGAAATCCAGCGCGGAAACTTTTTGATACGTGATTCTATATCTACATGACACACTACCGGTATGGATTTTTAATCAGGATTAGCTTTGACCTTCATTTATTGCAGCGGCGTAGCGCGACGTCAATACAAGGGGATGTAATAAGTAACTGCAGTTATCATTTTACCAACACAATAAAGATATTTTTATTTTTGTTATTAATGTCTTAAATTTTGAAGTCACAAAAGTAAAATATGCAAACAACGTAACAGGTGAACAAAATATTCAAACCAATTTAAAAAACTACTAAATCAAGGTTAAAAAACAAAGTTATGAATCTGTCCGTTAAACTTGAATTTTAAAATTAAGATCAATTCTCCTAGTCGCACTTTATACCGTGAATGAGATGCGCTTAGGAAACCGCATCACCCACCCATATAAAACAGTAAACTGGAGACAGTGAAAACGTAATCACGGCCCTAAAGGTCGTTGACATCGGATCGCGTTCAGCAGCGCTCAAGATGTGACCAACAGTCGCATAATCGCGCTGTCTGTTGAGATATTTCTATTTTAACCGTTTAGCATAGCCCTTCGAGTTACATATAAAACTCGACCAATACACACATACAATTTATTCATCATAAAATCACCCACTCAATGGAAGCTTCGCCGCTGATTTATTGCAGTTCTGTAGAAAGGTTTCTTCTAGTGCAGAGTTGAAAATACGGTGTCAGTACAATTAAATTGCTCATTCATAACAATCAAATGCACCATAATCGGCAATCGCCATTCACCTGAACGCACTTGTAATTATGGTGAAGTCTGTAGGTATCTGCATTTCTAATTATGGTGAAGTCTGTAGGTAGACTGACGCTGAACCTTCATCCATAAGATAGGCTTAGGTCGGTTGCACACACGGCGGATTTTAGCGCGATGGTCAAGTTACCGTCGCCGTCCATAGAATTTTCTCGGCTTACACACACGGCGGTCGTCGCCGCTGCAAACGCTGTTGTCGCTGGATTCGCGACGTGACCGTGGTTGGAGTATGTTTATATGAAAATAGCTGCGTTCTCTATCGAACTATAAATTATTTTGGAAATGAACAGGCAACAACTTTTAGCTTTATTGTTATATCGCCGTCAAATGAAAAGAAGAATACACAATCGACTTATATGGATCCATCCAATAAATGAAAGCAGAAATGAGGTTGGGACGTTCTACACCTGTTCTAAACCTAAAGTACTTACCAAACGCAGTTCTCTGTTTTTCAACCAATTCATCAAATTAGCTATGCAAGCCCAGACAGACTTCACGCCAAGGATTTCTCGTGGCATCTCGGTCCTTAAATATGTCGAGGGTTCTATGCCACAAGACAGGTTTTTCTTCGACTAATGAAATTAAAATATCATTGTCTATATCCAGGTCACTCATCATGCTGCTATTTATTTTAACTAAATACGATCTGTTTATTTTTCACAAGTCAAATCTTCTAACCACAGTGAAATAAACTAAGCCGACTGTTAGACGCTGTGTGTGCAATCGTTGAATTGGCCACGTGGGCCACTATGTGCACATCGACGGTAAAATAACGTCGGCTCCACTGGCAGTCGGCGGTTGCACCGCTACCGCCAACGGCAGATTTACCGATCGTTTTTTTTTTATGTGTAAGCTCTCTTCTACTTCAGAGCGCCACTGCAGGATTGGCGTCGACGGTCACTTGTCCGCCGCGGTAAAATCCGCCGTGTGTGCAACCGACCTTAGGCATCTTTTTATTTGGAAATGTTAGCTGTAAACTTCAAAATGGACGAGTATAGGAGGAGTATTTACTATATATTTCCGAGACGCCTACTTCTAATATCTGCAAAAGTGAAAGCTATCAGTTATAGTGGTGAACAGCGCTATAACGTTAGCAAGTGATAGCATTCTGATAAGTTTTAGTTGTTGAATAGCTTATCTTTAGTTATTCTATACAAATCCACTTTTACGCCAAAAACTGGCAAAAATGAGAGACCGGTATCAAAAAATGTAGGATTTTCTACAAGGCCATATATGAAGAAATAAACAAACAACAGCGCTACAGCTTGCTTACAAATACTTAAGACATATATTTGAATACAAAAAATGTTACCTGTCTGAATAAAAATAACACCAGCTATCAGGGAACACCTAGTTTTGTTTTTGAGGCATTGCCCCAGTATACAAAAAATATATCCTATCAGGACGAAGATGCTGCCAAGTAGGATGAATATGATGGATTTTGTCACGGTATCTGGAACAAAAAGAAAAGTAATAACTTTGGGGCGTCATATATCATGAAAAAGTCAGAAATCTTATTCAATATGATGTTTAATTTGGTTTGACATGAAGATATACGATTTCATACATTACTGTGTCTAAATATCTGTAAAGCATAAAATTTATTAACACCTAATAGTGAGAAAGGTGCATTGACGCTATGTTGAATTTAGTATCTTAAATCAGATTATTCTGAGTATCGCACAGTAAACAAGTCGATGGGATTCAAGAAGCGGTCGCATCTGACGTGACGTGAGATCTTATTGATCTGTTGAGTGAAAGGCATAATTTTCATTGTTTCTCTAAGGACATTTCATCATCATAGTCACAATGTCTTAACAGACATGTTGTGAACTCGTAAAATGCATTTACTCATTTTACGAGTTTCTCTTGGGATATCTTTAAGATCTTTAACGCAGTAGTTTCCCATTTCTTTCTGCATCCTCATGCCGTTGACCAGATGGTATCTACTGGTTCATCCGCCTTTAGGGGCAATGTCTCACCCCAAGGACAAGAAGGTGTCCTGACTCTTCTCAACTCGTCCACCCAAAGCTGTTGGTTGAGAAAAGGTTACTGTTTATACCGACAGTAGTTCGGTTCCTTTTAGTCGCCTTTTACGACACGCAGGATACACGATGGGAGATATTCTAACCCGCCCTCACACGGGGACCAAGGACACATACCGTGCTTTTAAAACATTCTTTTGTACTTCAACCCTTAAAACTCACCCTTAGCTTTTGTTTTTCAAATAGCACCAAACATTTTACTTCCCACACTGATAGGTGAGGGGAGTATTGTGATCGCGAAAATTTTCGATTTCGAGATAATACACTTTTTGGGCGTTTCATGATGTCTACATAACGAAAATCCAAATCACTCATTTCCGTCGGTCTGTCTGTCTGTCGGTCTGTCTGTCTGTCTGTCTGTCTGTCTGTCTGTCTGTCGGTCTGTCTGTACGCGTTCTTATGTCCTCGTGATCTCAGTAACTTCTGCATGGATTGTGATAAAATTTGGGCAGCGATATGCTGTGGGGTCGTAGTAGGTAATGCTGCTATAATTTTGAAAATCGGTGCATTGGTGGCGGAGTAATTAGCAAAAAACGAAAAATTTCAAATATTCCCCGAACTTCGTTTTTAGGCGTCTTAGGTGTTCCTGATCATTGTCGAGGATGGAAAATGCGTATCGTTTTTATAAATCGTGCCAGGAGGGGCGCAGAAATAATAAAAAAACTAAAAATATAAAAACAGCTCAGACTTCGTTTTTAAGTGTTTTAGAAGTTCCTGATCATTCTTTGAGTTTTTTTGGGTGGGGGTGAAATTGGGGTGGTTGGGGGGGAGAGGGATGGCGGGTTGTAAAACTGAAAAGTTAGGATTATTGATAATAGGCTGTTCATTGACCTGTGCAGAAAAGACCTAGCGGCATATGACAATTTGGGGGGGGGGGGGGATACTGGCGATGATTTTGTTGCAAGGAGATCTCAGATTAAAGCTTCGTGCTATGGGAAAATAATAAACTGGTATCACGGTAATGTGTGGGAAGTACTGAGTCAATCAACTTGACTTCATTTTTTTTACACAAATTGAATCCTCATTTTATTTTAAATCTTGTGGTGCTTTTGATTTCATACTCAAACTCTTTTTTTTTCGTAAAATCATAAGCATAACATAAATAAAATGAGAATTTGCTTGACGCAAAAACCGGGATCAAAAGACAAATGTTTCGAAAGCATGGTATGATAGGTCATTCACTACCCCTGAAAGGCTCACTTAATTCTCTTGCGAATATATTACACCTCAAACAAATCCTTATGTTATTTATTTTATGGTACTACAAGATTTTAAATAAAATATGGACTTTGTGTAGGAAAAACTATTTGAAAAATAAAGATTGGGGGTGAGTTTTAAGGGTTGAACTACAAGAAATTTTTGAGATCACTCTGTGGTAAACCCTGTAGTACTTCCAAAAATTCCACTCAGCTTTCGTTTGAACTATTTTTGTTAGGAGAACATCACGTATCAAGGAAATTCTGAGACACCCTGTATAGACTCAGGCCAACAACCAAACTAGCCACCATATCATATTCTTGTACAGGGTGGTCTACTAAGAATGGACACTGGCAATATCTCGGTAACCATCAGTCATATAACTTCGAGCAAAACATATTATTAGATAAATCAGCTAGGAGAAATCACTGGAAATTATTTTCATAATGTCAGCGCAAGATTCAACTTCCTAGTTTTTTTAAACCGGAGATATCAATGAAACAAGTATTATGACAAGTAGGCTGTCAGTTTTAGTAACAATTGTTGTCCTATAGGGATATAATTATGTAGTCTCCGTCACAACGTTTTAGTGATCATTCTACAGATAATGCTCAAGTAAAACCAATAGAAACCATTTTTATTTTCTAAAATAACCACCAGCTGACGCAGTAGGTGCCAATAAGGCCTGTATTCGATTTCCGTAATAATTTTTAAAAAAAGCAAACATTATTAGACTGCATTACAAAGTTTAATAGTATTTTTATTATTGTTATTATACGTCAATTTTAGTTGATCACAAAGTGCTATACACACTCAACAAGTAAAAATCACTTAGGCATCTTTTTACGTGTACATAAACCTGTAAGCTGTAGTTTATCTTTCTTTGTTTTAAAAACTTCATTATTATGAAAACTAAATACAGCACTTATTGGTGCTTACTGCGCCAGAAAGTCGTCGTAGTTGTAACTGCGATGAACGTCGGAAATTTTTATGTAACAGATTCTTAGGTAAGAATAGTTCTTCCAAACGATGTCTAGCTTGTTTAATTTCGTTGACTTTTACCAAAGTTATTCCTATTTAAATAAAAACTTTTTTGACGTTCCCCACAACTCCAACTTACACGATAGAGAAAAAAAAGGTTAACAAAAATGGTGGATCGAAACAGTTACGCACCCTAGCGGCTACTTGCGGAACTTGAAAATTAGCTAGTAGCTTACATCCTCTCGATATCTTCCTCCATTCTTAATTATTCTAATCATTCATAGAACATATAACTTGGCAGTATAAAGATAAAGCTACTACTGGTAGTATTAGGCTGAGGAAAAAACACTTCTCCCTATTATATGCAAAACAAAGAAATGTATACCCTTCCAACAGAGCCTTATAGTCAATTAGGAGGTCAGCGACACCAGAAATAATGTCTGCGACTTAAACTGAAGAACATACTAAACTGTCTTCACTCATATAAGTAACTGCTATCAAATAAAAAATTATTCTCGTCGTATTCTGAGCGAAAATGCAATAACTTAGAATTTATATCTGAACCGCCACGGTATTCTGCTGACTTCGGTAATATTTTCGACAGTGTGTGTTGTCCTGACACACTTAATGCTCTAATAAAAATGTTGGCGTGGTATGTTGGAAACTTTCGCAATATTTCCTAAGATATATGACCCTCGGGATCTGTACCTTGATATTCGTATATTTAAACCGTTGCGAAGTTTATAACGTACGTTATCAATTTTTGTGTTGTAAATATTTACTGTTTCGCTACCAAGTTGATTGCTTTGATAATGGAAAAACAAATAAGTAATAGTAGAAACTTGACTGTATGTTGTTTACGTGAAACAACGTACGGGATGAAAAATACCCAGTTAACCTAGTATTCTGAACATCGTTGCTGTTTCTGCGGAAATAGGTCTGTGGCTAGCAGTCACTTCTGGCATTTCTGATAATTCAGAAATTTCTACAATCACTGAACATTGTGATAATTCCGACAAATCTGGCAATTCTGGCATTATGGAGTCCTAAACATCCTAAACTTAAATAAATTCAAGTGTCTGATTTCTACGCTAAATTTGAAGGAATGGATACGTTTAGTTTTATTAGATTTATTCAGCATAGCTGCTACAATATAACTCTTACCAAAAATACAAATTAACTGCTCTCGCTGAGTACATTTCTTAAGACTGCATTACCATAAACTTTGTAAATCCTAGAAATTATTTTTAAATCTTGTGTTGAATACTTTAAGATTGGTATATGATTTAATATTAGGTCTGTTTTTACAGCAATCACAAACCAGTCAGCGTCAATTTGATTGGCCAGTACTAGTCAGAAATAGTTTGACAACTGCAATGGGGAATACTGATTGGCTCTGACTGGTTTATGATTCTCTCCAATTCACTAAATCCGTATAACTGTTTCTGGAAGACCGATTTATTTGTCATATCGCTACTGCAAATTGCTATTGCTATTTGCAAAAATTTGTAGGTGGAAATCTATAGTTCCTCTAGTCGAATAGTTATGATTGTGATTGTTTAATTCTATAAAATTATCTAAAATTTTCGGCATTAAATGATTTTCTAATCTAAATATGAAAATGAGAACTAGATACAATATAAAATGTTTTTTATTCAACAATTGAAGTTCTCTCAATATGTAACCTACCTTTAATTTCAAAATTATTGTCATTGCTTTATTTTGCTAAACTTGTGATTTTGAAAATATGGATTCATTTGCAGAATACAAAATACTTTAACACTACAATGAATGAGGAAAAATTATAGTGCTGTACACATTTTTTATAATAGTTACTGAGGATTTGGGAAATTCTGTAAAAATAATTTATCTTTTTGGATATTTTTGGAATAAAATATTTAAAGTAATCTACAAACGTCCATCTACTATGTACATATATGCCCAAATATTTGATAAATGTAGCTACTTCAACTTTGTCATCATTAAACCAAAAGATGGTGTTTCGTTTAAATATTTGTCTATTATCATAAGTTTTGTTTTATTGGTATTCAATTTAATTTTATTTACAGTCAGCCAATTGATAATTTTCTTCACATAATCATTTATAAGTACCACCGCAATGTCTAATTTTGTAATTCGATATGTATATTAAAGTATCGCTAGCAAATATATTCCGCCCAATGTTCTGGACTTCGGGTAATCATTAACCTGTTTATAGCCGTTACCACATATTAACTGAGACTCCTCGAATGCCTGTGAAAACCACATTGTTGATTTATTTCTCTAATGTACTGTTTTCCTTACTGTTGATTCTCATATACAAATTTCCATGTTATACATAATTTTCTTAGTTTAAGAAAGTATTGTTTGTTTTAGGTACACGTTTAGCTTTTTTTGCCACTGTGCTAAACTTGAATGTCTTTAATAATTGTAAAAATTAAGTGTCCGTAAAATAAATAATACTGGAAATACTGAAAATCTGACCTTTCTAACTATTCTGGCACTATTGCCTATTCTGACAATTCTGAAAATTCTAATAACTCTCACAATAATGACATTTCTCATAACTGTGACACTTTTGGGCAATATTCTGCCCAATCTGATGTTTCCCATAATTATGTAATTTGACACAATTCTGATTATTATAACACCTCTAGGAAGTCAGGCAATTTTGAAAATTAAAATGAATCTGATTATTTCTCATTGTCATTTCTGTCGGAAAAACCATAAAAATATACAGACAAAAATTATTATGATATATCAGTAGTAAAAAGCTAAATTTGCTAAGCAATTTTTATGTTAAATATTAATCAGACAAACTACACAAGTTTTTTTTTCGTTATTGTATATTCAAAAGATAAACGACTCTGAAACAGTTTGTTCTATTAATATGTATTTTAATATTTAAATGTTGCTCATAATTGTTTTAGGAATGTGTTTTTCTATTCTGACAAGCAATATCTGTGCATTTTTATTGTTTTTGCTGACTAATTTTGTTTAACACCTGATAAATAAACTGAACTTTATCGAGCACGCAAGTTGACCTAAGAGTCTATATTATTTATCATCGTTATATCGACGGCCACCTTCTATTTTTAGACTTTATTTTTTTGATAGTCATCAGACTATGTTCCACTTTATATCTAAATGTGCTCAATGATATTTTCAGCAACCTGCCTTTCTGATCTTCTCTATCGCCTTATTAATTAATTCACTCTACTCTATATATAAATCTATCTATAAATCATAAACAGAAATGCGTAATATTGAAAAATATACAAACTAGTTTTCCAAACAAAATATCTAATACGTAAATCTACATTCGTACAAACTATGAATATTAGCCAGGAAATTGATATTTTAAGCTCTACTCCAGAATTATACTGCTCCCTGAGGCTTAACCTAACACTATCTAGATATATCAGTTGCACTGTTAGGTTTCAAAAAACCACTTACAAGGTATAGCCAGCGTCGAGTCCGTTGGATCTGGGCTGTAAACCTCTTCTGAAAAGTAGTCGATCGTATTGCAGTGGTACAGCGTCTCGCCAGCTGAAAAAAAGACACAGTGTTAAAAAAATATCCCCAGATGTTTTGTAAATCATACAGTGCTTTTCTTTAATTCCCACCCCCCTCTTTTATTTTTTTAACGGGTCAACTCAAAAAATTGGAACTTGGGATAATGAAATTGATACATGGATACTATATTCTGAAGTAAAGTTGACAGATGAAACTTTCAAGATGGCGGGTCGGCGCCATATTGAAAAAAATCAACTTGAAAGAAGGGTCTTGTGACATATCTTTTTGAAGCTTCTGACGAATCCTCCACCACCCTAGAATATCAATATCCTTGTCATCTCTCCCCGTGTGGGGGCGGGTTAGAATATCTCCCATCGTATATGCTGCGTGTCGTAAAAGGCGACTAAAAGGAACCGAACTACTGTCGGTATAAACAGTAACCTCTTCTCAACCAGCAGCTTTGGGTGGACGAGTTGTGAAGAGTCAGGACAACTTCTTGTCCTTGGGGTGAGAAATAGCCCCTAAAGGTGGATGAACCAGTAGATACTAGCTGGTCAACGGCATGAGGATGCAGAAAGCAAATGAGAAACTACTGCATTAAATATGTTTGTCATCTACAAAATTGCGGAACATGTTAGCCTCAGGTAATAATTAAATGTCCTGCCATTTTGTAGTAGATGAATATGTTGGCTTTATATTCTAAGGTTGTGAAAGATTCATCAGAAGCTTCAAAAAGATGTGTCACAAGATCTTCTTTCAATTAAATTCTTTTCAAGTTTTATCTGTCAATTTTGCTCCAAAGTATAGTATTCAGCATCAGTTTCATTATCCCAAGGTTCCAAGTTTCAACTTTTTGAGTTGACCCGTTCAAACAATAAAGGGGGGGTACATTAAAGAAAAGCACTGTATGTTTAGGTTGTCGAGGCTTATCAACACGAAGATACGCTTGTAAAACAGGAGCGTGTAATTTTCTCGAAACGCACTAGAAATCAAAAGGTCATCTTGGAATATATTATATATAAAGTTAATAGCAAAATACTTATTATCATCGTTGAAAAGAGATGATCAGTTAAGGTCACAGTCACAACAAAGCATTTAACATCATTAAAAAGCTTTGTTCGCGCTTGCTAAACTATATTGTACTATCTGGTCAAAACAAAACCATAAATATTTTAATTTTCATTATACAGGGTGTCCCACGACGAATAAGACAAGCAATGTATCGGAACTGGGCAGTAGTAGCGAATTATAATTTTTGGGGTGTAAATTAGAGCAAATATAGTATCTTTTCTTATTATTGTGTCAACCATTGAGGTACTCATTTGCTTTTGGTGACGTGACGTCCGATTCAAAAATAAATGTTTAATGGGACACCCTGTATATTTGTGACTTTTTGTGTTCCTCCCGATAAAACAATTCCAGCAAACTAGCACACTTGTGGTCTGAAGTTATTAATTCGAGAGCTACAGGTTCTTAAAGGACTGTACCTCTACCATTAAGAAACACTACCAAAGTAATTTAACTGTGAGATACATGTTATAATCATTGGTAGTGGTACCATCCTTTAAGTACATGTAGCCCTTGAATTAATAACTTTAGACCCCAAGTGTGCTAGTTTGTTGGAATTGTTTTATCGGAAGGAACACAAAAAGTAAAAAATATGCAGGGTGTTCCATTAAAAATTTAGAATCGGACGTCACGTGACCAAAAATAAATACCTCATTGGGTGACACAATAATAAGAAAAGATACTATATTTGCTTTGATTTACACCCCAAAAATTATAATTCGCTACTACTGTCCAGTTACAGTATATTGCTTGTCTTACTCGTCGTGGGACACCCTGTATCTTAGTATCTATTTCCCTTGCATTACATAAATCCTGTAAGAGCAATGAACACTTTTGCCAGCGACATCAATCCGGAAACCTTCAAAGGTTAATTGGTTTGGGGAAGTTGCTCCTAATTAGTCTCCACGAGCTTTTCGTAAAGAGGACTGTCCTTCACCGGATCTGAACGATGAATTGACTGCTAAGACCGAAGCCTGAAAAGACCTTGCTACTGCGTATTTGCGAAATACGCGTGGAGTAATGCCACTCAACGATAAAGGCACTAGGCATTAGTGCGTTTAGAATTACTCGCGTAGCTGGAGAGGAAAATTGGTTATTTTCTTAACTGCTATTGAAAAAAAAATTACTTGAGGGCAGAAAATTACGCTGTGATGTAATTCTTAAAGTGTACAAGATGTATCACTTCAACCTATAGATTTGTGTCTATGTAAACCTTTACAGGAGTCAGGAGTACATTCCAGACGTCTGGAAGTCCAATTATGTAAGCACTATTCATAAATCTGGTGCAAAAGTAGATGTCTCACATTATCGTGCAGGGTGTAATCAGTCTGAGGTCGCTAAGTTATTGGACTGTACCATAGTAAGAAAGCTAACATGGGACACCTAAAATATCATGAACCCAGAACAACAAGCTTTTTCTGCCGGTAAGTCTACCTCAACAAATTAGCTGTATGTAAGCTTTATTATCAAATCCATCGAGGGTGGTGGCCAGATTGATTCCATTTACACAGACTTTTCCAGGGCCTTTGACGGTGTAGATATAAACCTTTCAATTGCTAAGCTCAAATCCTTAGGCATTAACAACGTAATGTTAAGGTGACTGCAGAGCTATTTAACAGACAAAACGCAGTTTGTACAGTGTGCAGGAGCTATTTCAAAAGGTATACCTGTATCTTCATATAGGACCTGTACTTCTCAATTTTTTTTGTGCTTGATGTTGCTCATTTTTTGTCACGATATAATTTTTAAATATTTGCAGGTTTCTTAAAGCTGTTTAGGAACGTTAGTGAAGGAAAAGAAGCAGAGCTTTTACAAACTGATTCATCTAATGTGTCTTGTTGATACATCAATATGTTATATCTGAATATTAATAAATGTAGTGTAAGACTTTCACAAAACAAGAATCATGAGAAGGATTTGGGAGTAACTTTTACGAAAGTTTGAATTTTAAACGCCATATTAATGATATAGCAAAGTCTTATAAAATGATTTATCCAAAGATCAGCTTGCGATCTTACAGTAAGGTCCTGTGCTAAAGTTAGATCAGTATTGGTTTTTGAGAGTTTGGCCATAGTTTCTATGAATACTCTCATATCTTAAATTGTTTGAAACTAAACACCTTAGAACACCGTAGAATAGAGGCTGATTTAAAGCTTTTCCATGAGGTAATAAATGACAGATTTACTCAAGCTTACTAATTTCAATACGAATACGAGGACTAGGGTATCAGATATTTCCTTTAAGACAGGTCATACTACTGATGATAATGATAAAATGATAGAAACATACTTTGACTCTTGGTTACTTTCAAGTCAGTTGGTAAATATAGCCATAAAGTTGTAATATTCTGTTTGTAAATGTAAAAATTCACACTTTCGGTATAATTTTTTGGTTTTGTTTTTATTCTCATCTTTATTTATGTGTCTTCTGATATTTTGATTTAATTGAATGATTTATACGTAAATAAATAGGTATCTATGGGGTAGGAACGCCTACATCAGGCGCTCAAAAATTTAGATATTAGGAAGCTGGATTATAGACAACATGACTCCAGATGAGAAAACAAAAATAAGAATCAAAATGCCCAAAACAACACCTTTGAAAATGCGTAGTCTGCTGAGCGATAAAGGTCTGAATTTCCAGATAACACATAGTTTCGTCAAATGGTTTTTTAAGAAGAAGAAAGGGGATGTTAAACTTAAAAATTCACTCGCACTGGATGTCAATAACTGAAAGGTTGTCACACACATTAGCAAGCATGACCCAGTTATTTATTGTGACTACATTCATGGAGCTATCTTACACATTTACATTTTCCCAATTTTGCTTCTGTTTTTTATTTTATGTATTAGTTATTTGCAATACACTAATGACTTGTCAGGTTGAGGAGAAGAATGGGGTTTCCCAATCTCTGTCTTTTGGCAACTCAGTTTATCTTATGGATTCATGTTATCAAAAGTAGCCTTAGTTATTATAATTATAAAATTAAATAGCATTTATTCAGTTCTTACTATCAATCCAAGTACTCCATCGCAGTTCTGGTAGCTCTATATCTCTGATACTTTGTTATTGGTACACCTTGCTTTTTTGAATATATGCTCCCTTTTAATGCCGTCAGTTCCATTATTTTGTCTATCCTGATTGGATTATTGCATTCGCTGCATAAATCGAATCCCGCGCACTGAAAGGGTACAGATAAGCTTACGCCAGTAGCCTCAATACAATAGGGGAAAATGTTTCGCGCGAACTTTGTTGAATGAGATTCTGTTTTATTCGGTCAAGGTTTTTGTGAAATAGATTTGCTGACCTCCTTTCGAGTTATGCATATGGAAAATGGTTATCTAAAATTGCACCAAATTAACATAATTCTATATGATGAGTTGGTAACAAATAGAACTGGTTAAATGAGGGTAGATTTTAGAATAAGTAGTGGCAGCAGGTGTATTGCCTCAAAATATCGCACGTATTATCAAAACTAAAAATCAATAAGAGAGATGTCTGAAAAAGTTTACCGCTCATAGGTATGTATGCTAACTTCGCTTATAGTTTTGCAGATACATATGTAAAATTGATTTTGGTACTTTTTCGAATTTCGAAAAACGTTTTGATTAAGTCGAAGCATAACCATAAACTAGCAAATCATGGAAAACACTTTTTTGGTCAAGATGAAGTCTTCTACATCTCCTCATATACATTTGTTTCTCCTCAATATTTCCTGTGCCCAACGACTAATTTAAACAGCTCTTTTTACGTTTTGAGTACTCAACCGCACAAAAATTCCAGACTTGCCATCTCAGATGGAGTAATAATGATGTCAAAATTCCATTATATTGAAGTTGGCAGTTAATATCGTAATTGCAGATTTGCTAAAAATAACAACAATTTCGAACAATTTACAACTGTTAAAAAGTATCATATCACCACTCAGCGTCTCTGTTTGGCTATACTTTGAACGGTACAGGGATAATCACATTAGAACTATAATATACTTCAGCAGAGAATAGTTCATAAGTACAAAATACATTGAGGATTCCCAGTGCCCACCTTTTTGTTGTCCCAGAATAATTAACAAATAAATAGAAATTTTTAAAATGCATACAAACGAAGGGAGTTGTAAATACTTACCAAACAGAAAAAACATAAAGACACCATAAGACTAATGAATAGGTAGTTCCATGTATTATATACCCCAGCATATACTTAACATATTTTTATGCTATCGCATTACTTTCGGGCACCAGTTATACCATGAGAGACAAAGGTATAAGTTGGTGAGGACGAGCAACTCAAAAAAGGTATCTATAAAAATGGCAACAACTATAAGTATGGGCAAAAGTCATTTTGACCTGTCAAAAATTATCAAAATACTTAAGGACCAACCAAGAAATTGTAGATATTGTATTAATCCATCGTTGTTTTTAAGCAAACAACAAGCAACACTTCGAAGCATTTATTTCCATGACAGTATCCACATATCTCAATCTGGAAAAATTTCGTGGAGCAGTACTTCTAATTTTTTTCCTTCCTTTTCCGATTTTACAAACTGCTTGTCAGTATATAACGTGACCAATCTCAATTCATCCTACCCTCTTCTGCCAAACGTCACCCTTAAAGCCCCCCTTTTTCAAACGACTTGATCGCGGCAATTTCCTGCGGTATCAAGAGCATTAACAAAAGTCTTACAAAGTCTCTCTATCTCACCCGCGAAAAAGCTATTTTTCTCCTGTGAACTCGATCAGAACAATACAAAGGCGATATAGAAAAGCCATTTGTCCTATCGCACCAACTCAGCTATGACATTTAGTGCGGTGATGGTGGCTGAAGGACCTATAAAACACAATATGTTTTCTCCGTTTGGTTGCTGACCAGCTGGTTACTCTAGAGAAATGTCTGTTAAGTGCGAATTTACAAATTTGTCTTTTACTTCCCAGGGGAGCATTGTGATTGCGAGTATAATATGCTTTTTGGGCGTTTTATGATGTCTACATATCGAAAATCCATGTCACTCATTTCTGTCGGTCTATCTGTGTGTTGGCGTTATTCTAACCTCGTAATATCAGTAATCACTGCACGGATTGTGATAAAACTTGGACAGCGATATGGTGTGGGGGCGCAGTAGGTATAATGCTCTCTAATTTTAAAAATCGGTATATGGGCGGTCAGGTAATTAACAATAAACGAAGAAGTTCAAATATTCCTCAAACTTCCTTTTTAGGCATTTTATGGGTTCCCGATCGTTTTCTACTTTTCTTGAGTGGAGGTGGAATTGGAGTGGTTGTGGGGTGGGAGATTATATCACTAAAAAGTTTATTGTATTCATAATTGGCTGTCCATAGACCTGTGAAAGAAAGAACTAGCGGTATTATACCTTTGTGAGGTTAGGAGTACCGATTAATCTAATTTCTTTCTTCTAGATAGTGTCCAGAAGCTTTGTAGATTGATATACAAGGATTCTAATTTTCTTGAAAACGAATAGACGGATTAAAAAAAGTCAAACGATAAAATAAGGTAATTCGACATACCTTTAAAACAAAGGATTACTCGATACCCCTTGTCATTTAAAATTCATGAGGGGATGATCATCCTGGGGGGCAGAGGGTATGGTGAAGTAGCTTTTGGTTGAAAAGTTGTCCCCCTTGACAAATCTTTTGACGTGTCTTGGCGTTTTTTCCTTCATTTGGCGGTTTTCGAGAAATCCTGAGTGCAGAGTTTTCAAATGTACACACTGTATGTGTTAAGTGTCTGTGAAATCATGTTTGTAATCAGACAAACTTTGTTCCAGAATCCGGTCCGAGACGCCACGTTGACCGTGCCAATCGACGCGAACGTTGAAAGATGGCGACCGTATTCCGGTAATAACGAGTCACCTCCGGTGAATCCCGGATTTACTACTTGGACTTCCGGTCATCCGGAAAGCCGAAGAATTCCTGGTGTTCGGTATGTGTCGTTAATCCGTTATGAGGAAATTATACGACGACGTCTCAGTCCGACCTAGGCGACGCATCTGTTCCACTAGATTGGCTCGCGGAAGAAAATTAGGCAGAGATGGATGGCTTTTGAGCAGTGGCGTATACAGCAAAAGATGGGTTCTTTTTTTGTTATTAAGGGTTTAGAAAACCGACTTGATCGCAAGGGCAGAAGCACTCGCATACCTGGAGGTTGAACGTTGAACCAGCTTGAGCTCTTTGAAGTCATGTCCAACGGACATTGTAGCTCTTGAATTAATCACTTTAGATCCCAAACGTGCTAGTTTGTTGAAATTATTTTATCGGGAGGAACGCAAAAAATTACAAATATACAGGGCGTCCCATATGAAAATTTTTGTTTCGGACGTCACGTGATCAAAAAATAATACCCCGTTGAGTGACGCAATAATAGGAACAGATATTGCATTTGCTCTAATTTACACCCCCAAAATTATAATTCGCTACTACTGCCCAGATCCGATATATTGCTTGTCTTAATCGTCGTGGGACACCCTGAATTAGCTTCTACACCAAAGGTGTCTTGAAAGCAGTGAACCTACAGGCTAAAACCCAATTGAGCTTTTCTTATTACCTCTGCTCGATCTCTATCTGCACCGGGCAACATCATAAACGATATTCTTCGCAGTGCAAAATAAGTTAAGTATGTTTTTCTGCTTCTTCTGTTTCTGCTTGTTACATAGTCCTGCGTTTCTCTGTCTCTTTCAATTTTAAGATGCCTTGAGCCATCTTCCATCTTCCTGCGTTTCTCGCTCGATTTGATAGGCACCATGTTCTGTGGAGTTAGGTCGCTCTCGCTTCCTGCTTGTAATAAGACCATCTGTCAAACTCAAATTCCTCTTTGTTTCTATATACCCGAAAGGGACCGTGGCCTGACAACGCCTGTGTTAGGTAATAGCAGGTTATCCTGTGTTTACACTCTACCTACTCTTATATATTTGGGATCAGACGCTTAGTCCACTGCGACGCCTCCGTTGTACTGGACCAGATCCCCTGCCACTCGCCCATGGTTTTCTGCCTGGCGGTCCTCCTTCGCTCTGGCAAAGCACCTCCCGCGATATACATATGTCTTCTCTCCTTGGCCAACAAATGCAGTGGCGGTATCGCTGTTATAACCTGCAGCGCTTTGGTGGAGACTGTACGATATGCACTGGCCACCCTTCCTTTGCACCCTGTCTACGGTTTGCTGGTGCTTTTTTCTCTCCATCGCTTTATACCATACTGGAGCTCCGTATAACATAACTGAGTGGATAACACCGTTCAAGATCTGTCTCTTCCTTATACTTGGGCCGCCTACGTTTGGCGTTATACGTGACAGTAATGCCACCCTTCTTTCTGATTTCACTGCAGTTCCCTTTATGTGTTCGTTCGCAAAAGATGGGTGGAGGGATACAGTATAAAAATGTACGTTTTACAGTAACTGTAACGAAATTTTAAATTTTACAGGATGCAGCCCTGACAAAGAAGTCTCACGTTGGCTTTTACCCTTTGCGGGAGGCTGACGATATAAAAAGACTATGCAACTTTGAGATGCAATTGGAATTAAATTATAGTTCAGGTACTTTCAAGATTAAACGTTTTCTTATTTGCAGAAAGATTCATTCATCGTCTATCGTGCAACATATATATACACTAGTTAAACAAGTAACGCCCTTCACGATGAGCTGGGAATCTAGAAGAAAATAATGGCTTATATGTAGGACGTTGTTGGTAAAAACTAGCGTTCTGACGTCACACGCGCTTGGTTTTGCTCTAAAGCTGTTGGCCTGGCTTCGGTATTTGATCAAAAATCAATTTTTATTTTGATATACTCTTTAAATTATTGCAAGAAAAAAATAGCTTTGTTGTGAAACTTCCATTTTCTTCTTCTTTCTTTTTTTAAAAGTCCAATTCGTGAGAGATATACCTGCTCCCTGCGTGTCAGTGTGTTGGAATATGGGAACTCAGCTGGACTGTAAAAGGCGTACATCCGTATCATTTTATTCCCATTGTACTTGCCACAGGTTATTGATCTTTGCTTTGGTATAGGCTTTGAACTCTTCCATTTTTAAGGGATCGTTTTCTACTGGGATACTTTGTTGAGCGGCACGAGCTGCAGAATCAGCATGTTCGTTTCCAGATATTCCTACGTGGCCTGAACACCAGTAAGGCCTTGTAACGATTCCTTACTTTCCACTCCAGGAATCGTTACTCGGAAATCAAGAAAATTACTTAAACGGTTAAACGTGCTGCTTTTGCCTTAGTTTAGTTATATTTTGGAACATTGAGATTGGTAAGTATATTTAGTTGGTATTTGTAATAGAAAGATAGATATTTTATTAGAAATAAGGTTATTTGAAGGCCTTTTATGAGTATATTCACTCTAAACATAATACAAAAATAACAAAATCAAAATGATTAGAAGATTTCTGATAAATAATAGAAAATAAATAGAGTAGTGTACCACTACCGATAATAGGGGGTTTTTGAACCACTTAAAATAACGTCAAAAATGTCTAAAATCCTCGTTAACGTTACTTATGATGGTATAACTGTAGTGGATGGTAAGAAAGTCAACAGGATGTTATTAGATTGACATGCGTTTATTGAATGAATATACAATACGCTTAGCTAGCATAGGAAACATCGGTAGCTTTAGGTTCGCTGAACCAGCTAACACGTGAATGAAACGCAATGGATATACTAAACTATAACAGGAAATGCGGACACACTTACGATAGTCTGAAGGAGCAATGAACTAACCCTTACATCTCCCCCTTTCGAAGAATGGCTTTTGCTATGGCCACTTGCGAAAGTCATTCTTAGAATGTGGTATCATACGCAGTGTATCAGCAAACCTGTAATCTAAATGTAGGTCATAATAATACAAGTAATACGAACCAAAGATGTATCATTAAACACATCGTAGACCTTAGTCTTAATTAACTAGATATACAAATGTTTACTCATTATATTTCCTAATTAGAAAATCTGCAGACAGCAATTTATGAAATTAAGTATTACTACAAATTTTGCGACAGGCCTGTCTAGTACTATAATATGTTAAATGAGATATTTTCTAACCCTATCTTTATGTACGGGATATTGCCTGCCCCTATTGTCTTTTATAACACAGTTTGGTCATTGTAAGGATATGACAGGAAAAGGACCGTCAAACCATGAATCAAGCTTATGTCTGTCTTCATTTGATACTAAGACCAAATCGCCAGAAAAAATGCTGAGGCCTTTAGATTTTACGTCATGCTTAGCTTTTCTGTCACCCTTAGCTTTTTCAAGGAATTCCCTAGCTTTTTTATGAGATAGTTGCAACCTATGCCGAACTTCTTGCTCGTAAGCGTCGATATTGTAGATTGGGTCTATTTGAGCCCCTTTTAGCATGTCTGGCAAACAAGCTTTTTTCGCAAAAATTAGCTCAAAGGGGGTATACCCGTGAGTTGTATTTGGCGTTGTGTTGTAACAAAACGCAAAATACCTCGCCCACGTACACCAATCTGACCGTGTCTCATTAATATACATTCTTAAAAATTCATTAAGCACTCGATGGTTTCTCTCACAGCCACCTATAGTTTGACTGTGATATGCCGTGGACATTTTATGCTCGGTTTTCAGTAATTTGGCTAGGTTGGCAAATAACTCGTTTTTATATTCAGTGCCTAGATCAGTTCTGATTTCTCTCACAGGCCCGTATATAAGAATGAAATCCTCGAAAATGGCTCTGGCAACTGAGGCGGCTTCTTTGTTAGGGATGGGTAAAATGACTATGTATTTGGTTAGCTCACAATGTATAGTGACTGCATAGACGTTACCTCGATCTGATCTCTGGAATGGTCCTATAGTATCAACGCAAACAATATCGAAAGCCTTCTGTGGAGTAGGAGTTAAAGTGAAAGGCTCATTATGTTTATTTTGAGGTTTATTCACTTGACACTTATGACAATTTTTGACATATCTTGCGACGTCACGTGACATATGTTTCCACCTAAAAGAAGATTTCAGTTTTTTCAACAGACGTTTTTGACCGCAATGACCTCCCCATAACGGATCATCATGATATTTTTCTATCAATCCTAACTGTTCCCCTTTATCAGTAATAAGTTTTTGTGGCGAACAAAGAGTAATTGATAGTTTCTGGAGAGAATTTTGCCCTAACTCTTTAAATTCATTTATTGTGCACATTTTAAATAACTCGTCATCCATATATAATCTTAAATTTGGAATAGAGCAATCACCAGCCATTTTATCAAGCTTAGATAACAATTGCGCTAGAGCAAAATTACCGTTAGTGAGTTGCAATCTATCCCGCGCGCGTAACTTTCTTTTAACAATTATATAAATATCGATATAGCTAGGCCTAGTCTTAAATTTCAGCAAGGGCAATGTCAATGATTCGAAATTATTAAGTGTCTCGTATATCTTAGGGAGGGAATTTGGTTCTATTTTAGTATCAATAGCCTTGGGATCAACTGATTGATTAGCTTTCGTTTTTGTCATAGACCTTGTAATAGCAAAAATGTCTGAATACTTTTGCTGCTCTTGATGCATTTGTTTAAGAGTTTCAATGCTTATTCTTGACAAAGCATCTGCGGCTACGTTACTGTTTCCTTTAATGTACTGAATCTCAAAATTGAACTCTTCTAAATCAAGACGCATCCGGGTGAGTTTGGAAGTGGGGTCTTTCATAGAAAATAAATAAACAAGTGGCCTATGATCACTTCTCACGATGAACCTCTGATTGAACAAATAGCATCTAAAATGTTTTATGGCCCAATGTATGGCTGTAAGTTCTTTTAAAATGATTGGTTTATGTACTTCACTCTTTGAAAACGCCCTCGACGCATATGCAATTGGCATCTCCTCTCCGTCAAAGTTTTGAGAGAGAACTGCACCGCACGCCAGATTTGAAGCATCTGTCGTTAAAATAAAGGTCTTAGTGAAATCAGGATATTGCAAAATTTTTGGACTTATCAATGCATTTCTTAAATACTCAAACGAATGTTGGCACTCCTCCGTCCAAACGAACTCGACGTTTTTCCTAAGCAGTTTATTCAACGGATGGGCAATACCCGCAAAGTTAGGAATGTGCCGACGCCAGAAGTTGCAAAACGACACGAAGCGTTTGACCTCGACAGCTGTTGATGGTACGGGATATTTTTGTATGATTTCAATTTTAGAATTATCTGGTAAAATACCTCGGTCTGTGATCCTATGGCCGAGAAAAGTAACTTCTTTTCTGAAAAAATTGCATTTTTCGGGGTTGAGCTTTAAATTATATTTTCTGCACGTTTCAAACACCTTTTTAAGGTTGAAAAGATGATGTTTTTCGCTGATTCCTATGACTATCAGATCATCCATATACAGAAAGGCTCTTTCTGGTGTTATACCAGCGAAGGCTAGTGACATCATTCTCATGAAACTATTAGGGCTGACGGACAACCCAAAGGGGAGGCGAGTAAATCTATAGGTACCCGAGTCAACAGTGAAAGAAGTATAGTCACGGGAGTCTTCATCTAAGGGAACTTGATGGAAACCAGATATTAGGTCTATTACGGAAAACCACTTAGCTCTTCCGAGCTCATCCAGGATTTCATCTATTCTGGGTAAAGGGTATTTGTCCGCTATCAATTTTCGGTTTAAGGCCCTAAAATCTACTACTAGCCGCCATTGCTTCTGTCCGTTTAGCGGTTTTTTGGGTATCAAAAGTACTGGACTATTGAATTCAGAGCTCAGTGAGGGTTCAATGATGTTATTGTATAACATTTTTGTAACTTGATTATTTATTTCCTCCTTTTGCAATTTGGGAATCCTATAGTTCTTTATATAAACTGGTACGTTATCCTTTAATTTCAATTTTTGTGTGTAAAAATTATTGGTACCCAAGATATCAGTCTTCAAAGCAAAAACATCAGAAAATTCCATACAAAGTTTAGTTACATCATGTTTAACAAATTCTGGAACTCCGCTTAAATTTATTTGACTCATTAGTTGATTAGGTCGATCCTGGTGCTCAAGTTCTATTTTGTGTATGTTAAATTGATCGAGGCTGACAGTTGCAAGGTGAGGAATCTTCAAATATACACTTTCAAATGTTGTATTAATTATCTTGACTAACGGATTTTTCTTAGATACTATGGTCCGCGCTACAAAAACCCCAGGTAGTAATTCTTTATTTATGACGAGGGAGTCCTGATCAATATATTTTAAACTATTTATTTCTCTAACAACTTCGCATCTTGGTGGTACGTAAACAGAATTTTCTTCAAGGCTGCTAAACATAGGAATAGTAACATTTCGCTCCAATCTGAATGTTATAGTCCAGTTCTCGAAGTTAATATTTGTTTTATATTTTACCAGAAAGTCTCTGCCGATAATGCCGTCTCCCGGGATGGGGAAACTGTCATCAACAATATGAAAATTATGGCGAACTTGAAATTCATCAATTATAATTGAAGATTCTAAAGTACCTAGAGAGTTGCAGAGTCCCTCCGTCACACCCTTAATTTTGCTAGCGTTCAACGAATTAATTTTTTGGTACGATAAAACTTTACCTTGCTTTAAAATTGAAATATCACTCCCAGTATCGACCAGAAATGTACATTTATGACTACCTGTAGCATATGTTTTAAGCGTGACAAAATTTGAAAGTGCCAAATTTATGGAATATATTTTTAATTGTTGTCCCCCAATCGAGTTTGGGGGGTCGATCCGTTTCCCGAGCCCGCATCAGTTTCACAAAAACGGACTGATCTATAATAATTATTGTTTTGTACACCCGTATAATTATTTCTGCTTCGGTGACCACGCCCCCGATTGTAACCTCTGTGCGGGCGACCACGTGCGTTATCGTTGGTTTGATAGGAATTTCGAAAATTTTGATTTTGTCTGCCCTGATAGCCTAAACCCCGACGGCCTCTATTGAAGTTTCTATTCCGAAGAAACATTACATTTGAAGTTTGAGGTTGACCGCTCGTATTCACGAATTTCGTTATCACCTCTTGTATGGATGAAAAAGAACCGGCTTCTAGAATAATGCGTGATTTTTCGGCATTTACATTCTGAACGAGCGATCGGACAGTGGTTTCTACTGAATACTTTTCAATTTGGCGCTTAACTCATCATGGTTTGCCAGCATTACTATACTAAACCTTCTTACTAACAAAAATAAAATACTGCCGCATCATACAAAACAAATAGGCTAATAGTACTTACAATTGTCCTCATATAACTACACTTCCGCAACTTACACACATTTTTCCGCGCACTCATCACTGCACCAAAAGTTCAGCAGCCGCTAATCCAGTTCCAGGAGTGGCCGATGTATGAGATACATACTCACGCAAACGATGTACGTAGTAGGCACCACTGATATTGTCTCCTTTACGCGTTGTTAACTGATGCCATTGAGATAGCTAGATCTTTGCGGACTTGCCTTTTGACGTGCTTTCTGTAGGATTTGACCACCTTCGAAACAATCATGAGGCCCAGCAAAACCAATATGAGGTACAAAATTATTTTTACGTCCTTGGTGATATTGTACTCGGATTCTTGAACTATAAAATTAGAGTTCACCACACCATTCTCCTGCAGTCTCTGCTCTGGGCCCTTAGCGTTACACATTTTATCAGCAAAGCTCACTTGTATATATCCAATCCAATGGTCCAAAATCTTGCCCAAATTTGTTTGGCAGGATCGCCATGTAGTGGATGGTAAGAAAGTCAACAGGATGTTATTAGATTGACATGCGTTTATTGAATGAATATACAATACGCTTAGCTAGCATAGGAAACATCGGTAGCTTTAGGTTCGCTGAACCAGCTAACACGTGAATGAAACGCAATGGATATACTAAACTATAACAGGAAATGCGGACACACTTACGATAGTCTGAAGGAGCAATGAACTAACCCTTACATAACCACTGCTAGGCAAGAGTGATTTTTTGGATCAGTTGAAGTAACCACGTGCTTCATTATTTGACGTACTAGTTGTTGGGTCCGGGTATAACCCTTAAATCGTTAAACTGTTCTCATCATCTTATTGTTTCTGGATAAAGTATTTCAAAATATTACTGGAAGAGGTCATCCATTCGTTTTTATTTTTCAACAAGAATGTTGACTACCATACAATATTAGAGGTTAAATATGGGTGGAAATCGTAGCATAGAATTGTAAAAACCTCTGTCTTGTGCAAAACATTTTATGTTCTATGACAGAAATGACTTCAGAAATTGTTTTTTTATTCGCAGTGAATAACGGGCCTTCGTTATCGTTATTGGGAATCATTTACCTATTGCTTACTACTATGCTTGCTCGAAATAATCGCTGGAAACTACTTGTGGCCTTAAAGTCGATATAATCCAGGCCACGGCTCAAATTCAGTCAGATTTATGCGCCAGAGTCATTCCAAATTGGACCACCCTGATCCGTGTTCTCGTAACATATATGGACTAATTTATGAACGACGTAATATTCCACACGTAGTGTCATACGTGGATCTTTCAAATAAAACTAAAAATTCTTTGATACCCCACACACATCTTGTTTTATTTCATTTCAACGTCGACCTGTCCTTAATGAAAAACCCTTTATTGTACTGTTGCATATCTAAAAACAGATACATAATTTTTTTAATGTGTCTCTTTAAGCACCCCTGACTACGCTTGTGTCGCCCAACGGCTGTGGCCGTTCTGTAATGGTGGTCGCAGGTGACGATAGGCCCTGTAATTTAGCAAAAACGCCATGTGGGACGGAGCGATATGAGACTCGACTGTCGATCTTTCATCTTTGCATAATGCCATCGACAACGACGATAATGTTACTGGGGGAATTTGTCAAACCGCGCAGTCGTTGCGCTTGATAATCGTATTAAGATATATTATGATGGTGAAGAGAACTGGGTCAATCTAGGCTTAATCGCCTGCTGGGCGGAGCTTTGGTATAAATTTGTTTATGTAAATCATTTCATCCCCTGCGCGAATTGGGAGAAGCGATATAACGGTGCCTTTTGTCAACATTTTTCTTTCGTTTTTTCAGACTATTGAAGATAAACAACAATAAAGATTTCGAGATCAAAGATCAATTGACGTCTTATTCCATGGACCTGGCAAGTCATTCATGGATTACTGATTTGTTGTTCTCACACATGTCTGTGGCGCGAGACAGGAACATTAATTATTTATTCATAAATTAGCAAACATAGCCGACCCCATGCCCCGTTACCCAGTGAAGCATGTTGAAGGTCAACAGATAGATTTCAAATGACAAAGGCATATTATGAAATACGCCAATTAGGGTTACAATATGCAGAACAGCGAAATAATGACAGTCATGGCGTTCTTGCTTCCTTCTTGCACACGCAGCATCTTTGCTTACCAAACTGGTCCCAAAAATACAGCAAACACTTCTAAGACATTTTGACTGCAGCACAACTTCCAAGAAAACGCCGCCACTAAACAGACTAACGTCAACCTTTTACGCACGTAGTACTACATAGTTACTATTTCGGAAAGCAATCACTGAACAGCGTTGTCGTTTAGGCAGTATGGAGCATGCAGCAAACATTACGATAATGTATTGTTTATTTAACAATACCGCAAACTATAATAGGATCATTTGAGGCAACACACATCATTCGGGTGTAAAATATTATTTGCGTTGCTTCAAGATGAGAATACCTGTTTGTTAATGAAATGCCAGTTACAATGGGGGCTCCATCAATATACCTGGATGCTGGGATACGTTTAGAAGCATGGCAATCTTCTGGTAAAAAATGAAGTCAAGTTGATTGACTCAGTACTTCCCACACATTACGCGGATACCAGTTTATTATTTTCCCATAGCATGAAGCTTTAGTCTAAGATCCCTTGCAACCAAATAATTGCTAGGTCTTTCCTTCACAGGTCAATGGACAGCCTATTATCGATACTACAAACTTCTCAGTTTTACAACCCCCTCCCCCCCCCAACCACCTCACTTTCACCCCCACTCAAAAAACTGGTAGGAAATGATCAGGAACCCCTAAAACATCTAAAAACCGAATTTGAGTTGCTTTCATACTTGTCGAGTTCTTTGATTATTGCTACGCTGCCACTGACAAGATTTTTAACAAACATACGCGTTTTCCATTCTCACCACGGTAACAATATACTGGGTCAAAATTTATAGTGTCCACGTTACAAAATACAAAATGATTTAGACCAATAAATTCTCTTACAGAGAATTCTAAGGAGTCCCTTAGTTTCTGTAATAGGCTAGGCAATGTTCGGATGCTCCTAAAAAGGTGATTTGTGTCGCTAGATCTTCCTTCACAGGTTAGTGGACAGTCTATTATGAGTACAAGAATTTTTTTAATTTTTCAACCCCCAACCCCCCAACCACCCCAATTTCACCCCCACCCAAAAAAACGCAGAAAATGATCAGGAACCTCTAAAACGCTTAAAAACGAAGTTTGAGCTGTTTTTATATTTTTAGTTTTTTTATTATTTCTGCGCCGCCACTGGCACGATTTATCAAAACCATACGCGTTTTCCATCTTCGCCATGGTAGTAATGCCGTTTCAAAATTTCATTAAAATCAATTCAACAGTTTCCTCGTTACAACGATCTGACGCAATACTCTCGTATGTTTACATCAAAAAAAAGTCCTTTGCTTTCTGTAATAGGCAAAGGCAATGTTCGGATGGACCTAAAAAAGTTATCTATGCCGCCAGGTCTTCCTTCACAGGTCAGTGGACAGTCTATTATGAAAGCAACACAGCAAAAATATTATTAGGTAAATCGGCTAAGAGAAATCGCTGGAAATTATTTTCAAATTCCGCAAGTGGCCGCTAGGGGGCGCAACTGTTACGATCAATCAGAGAAACGGCTTTTTTCTCAAAAAAATATGCAAGTAAAGGTATATTACAAATTCTACCGTCATATAGACAGGACAATTTCTGATTTTTTTTGTTAATAGTTTTTTGCTCTATCTTGTAAGATGTAGTGGTGGGGGAAAGTCAAAAAAGTGTTTATTCTTATGGCCAGTTGACAGAATTAAGCAAGCTAGGTCTTTTTTGAAAGCGCTGTTCTTACTAATAATCTGTTGTATAAAAAATTATCCAGGTTTATCTTGACCTAGTGGTTACAGGGCGGTATTTGACATCATAACAATTATTATGCGTTATTACGAAAATTTTAAATAGTATGCTATATATATTTTAACACTAATAGGAAATAGGAGGACGAAATTCTTGATAAGTCAGTGCAGGATTCAACTTCCTAGCTATTTTCAAACTGGAGATATCAATAAAACAAGTAATATGACAAGTGTGCTGTGAGATTCAGATACAATTACGGCCCTATAGGAATATAGCCTTCATCACATCGTTTTAGTAATCATTCAATAGATAATACCCAAGTAAAACTACTAGAAATCATATTTCGACTTTCTAAAGTAACCACCAGGTGGCTAGTAGTCGCCAATAGGTGCTATATTCAATTTTCATAAAAATGGAACTTTTAAAGAAACAAATAAAAATAAGTTACAGCATAAAATTGATTATTATTTTTATTGTCATTAAACGTCAATTTGAGTTGATCACAAGTAAACATAGTAAGAAAAAATCAATGTGAATCGATTTTGAAAATTAAGGCTAACTAACAAAAAGGCTAAAGAAAAATAAAGCAATTTAAGGTGATATAACAAGAAAGTTAACAGATAAAATACATAAACCTAACTCACATGCGTATACTGAACCTATTTTCAGTGCTGCTCTAGATGCTCAAACTGGCAGGTTTAGCCACGAGTGAATGGATGCATAAGTGCACAATTTTTCAATTTTACAGCCCCCCACCCCCCAACCACCCCAATTTCACCCCCACCCAAAAAAAGTAGAAAATGATCAGGGACCCCTAAAACGCCTAAAAACGAAGTTTCAGCAATATTTAATTTTTTTTGTTTTTTGCTAATTACTCCGCCGCCTATGCACCGATTTTCAAAATTATAGGAACATTACCTACTACGACCCCACAGCATACCGCTGCCCAAATTTCATCACAATCCATGCAGCGGTTACTGAGATTACGAGGGTAGAAAAACGCGAGAGAAAGACAGACAGGCAGACAGACAGACCGACAGACAGACCGACAGACAGACAAACAGACAGACAGACCGACAGACAGACAGACAGACCGACGGAAATGAGTGACGTGGATTTTAGTTATGTACACATCATAAAACGCCCAAAAAACGTATTATCTCAAAATCGAAAATTTTCGCGATCACAATACTCCCCTCACCTATCGGTGTGGGAAGTAAAAGGATGGAAGTCGTGCGGATCACAAAATGTAAAGAATAGAAAATCTTGGGGATGTCCGCAAAGAGAAAGAGGTTGAGGAGCAGAACAATTGAAGGATGGTACTCGAGCGATACGTATTTCTGCTGATTGACTTATCAGGCCCAAATGGATATCATATGCCCACATCTAGATGAGGTCACATAACATAACATTTGGTTTCGGGTGTAACCTGAGTAGTCAAGGATGGAAAAAATACACAGCGAGAAGCCACCGCCATCCAGCACATTTGTGGCTTCGGCCAACAGATCTCTTTTTTGGAGACGACAGTTAACGTCGCCACGGAGGCCAGCTATAGCTACCTGCCGAAGGACTTCTGAAGCCCCCAAAGGAAAATTATAGAGAAAGAGATCTGTTGGCCAAAGCCACAAATGTGATGGCTGACTCTTGTCGGTGGCTTCTGGCTGTGTGTTTTGTCCATCCTTGACTCCTCAGGTTACACCCGAAACTAAATGTTATGTTATGTGACCTCATCTAGATGTGGGCAAATGACATCCATTTGGGCCTGATGAAGCCAATTAGCAGAAATACATATCGCTCGGGTTACCATCCTTCAATTTTTCTGCTCCTCAACCTCTTCCTCTTTGCGGACATCCCAAGATTTTCTATTCGTTATCTTCTGGTATCACCAGCGACCCGCATTTATGACATCAAGTGTTCTGATGGGTCGCTATTGGTCTCCGACCGCGTTCGATCTAGATGTCACTCGTCCGGGCTGGCAAATTTAAATTGAAAAATCCACATGTGGATATAAGTATGAAAATAAAAACAATTCAACAAGTACCTTGTTTTCTGAGACGCGCCTTTGCGATATATGTCATCTGAACCTAAGCCAAGCGTTTCGGGAAAAATATCATGGAACCGTAAAAAGAATTCTGCCATGAAGAATTAATCTGGACAGGTCCCATTCGACTTTCGGCATCTAGCTATAACTCGAGCTAAAGCCCCGAGGCAAAAAAACTGTGTATGGAGTAATCCAACGCCCGACAGAAAATAATAAAAGAGCGGAAGAATGGAGTAAGTGAAAAGACAGCTCGAGCCAGGCTTTAATGGGCATAACCGGGCGTGAGAGCAATACTGTTGATATCCTTTAATAGAATAATGGATTGTAACGATTTTTGTTGAAGCGAGATACGTAACTGAACGTATTTTTATTTACCGGTTTATCTGCTGTGAAACGGATTTATAACTTTTTATTATTATACAGGGTGATCGACTATTATTCCAAAGTTTGATACTTCGGTTATTATGGAAGATACAGAAAAACTTTCGAATAAAAGTTATAGGTAAAGCTAAGGCCTACATTTGAAAATCATTTTATAATAAACAGGGTCGGTAAAGTCACGCCATACCAAAGTTGTGGTTTTTCAAATGGAACATCCTATACGTTATTCCGGATATAAATTGTGCTCGTTTCCTCTATTCCGGAAATATAGGGTTTTATCAGGTTATACAGGGCATTTTTAGAAATATGGCTACCTTTATGCGAAAATATTAACGAATTCATCACCCTATATCATACAAAATCAATAACTGTAAGCTTGCTTCTCAATATTAAAATAATTTAATGTTTTTTTTATCTAAATCTCCCAAGTTTCTGCTATATTCACCACCATAATTTCCCCTGTTGTTTTAAATGGAACACCCTGTATTTAGGAGCATCGTCAAAAAATTATTACAAAATACGTTCACCTTGATTGAACAATCCCTGTACCTAAATGCAACAGTTATGGAGCTATTTCTGTTTGAATCAATAAAACGATTCCTAACAGTACCACATTTTTGCCAAATACTGAAAGTTTCTCAGAGTTGGCCATGGCTACCGTGTTTGACAGAATGTAGTAAATAATAATGCGTATATCAACACTATGTAATGGTCAATCGATATTTGAAATATGATTTGGTTTGGTTTCTCTCGGTGTTATTTTTGTATGTGGTTGGAGTTGAGGAATACATTTTTCAAATGAAGAATTAATCGATATTATCTGCATAATATAAGGTGCCCCAATAGAAGTGATAGGTTTTCTAATAGGGATATCTAGACAGGTATCAAAGGTACAAACGTCATCCAGCTGTCAAAATATTCAGCAAGGTTTAACAATTCATCATGGATCGTTTCACGCTTGCTGATCGTTTGGAATTTATTAAAAAGTGCTACGAAATTTCTCTCTCAATTGTAGATACGCAACGCGCATTTCGTCGTGAACTAGGCCCTCATCATGGTTTCAGTGAGGAGGCAATTCGTCGCAACGTGGAAAAGTTTGAGCGTGAGTACACTCTATTTGACCTAAAGTAACCAACCCAAATGCGAACTGGTCGACGCGAAGAAAGCCCAGTGTTCACGATGACCCAAATTTGTCGTATCGACACAGAGCCGTGGAATTGAGCCTCTCCCAAGAGACAACTCTGATAATTTTGCGTTTGGATTTGGGACTGCACCCGTATAAGATCGAGCTAACGCGACAATTGAAGCCGGACGACCAAAGGCTGTCGCCGTGGATTCGCAAATTGGGCGCTACAAATGTTGGACGAAGATCCTCATTTTGGCCAAAAAATCATCTTCTCAGACGAAGCTATTTTTTACCTCAGTGGCTGTGTCAACAAGCATAATTGTCATTACTGGGCTGTGAACAATCCACAAATGGCCAAAAAAGTGGTCAAGTACCCGAAAAAATTGAATGTGTGGTGCGAATTGTGGCATGGCGGCATCATGGGTTGGAAGAGTTTCTGTGGCCAGAGCTCGACAACATCGATATTACCGACATGTGGTTTCATCAGGATGGAGCCACGGGCCACACCAGCGACGCAACGCTCGGCATTGTTCGACAGAATTTTGGCGGCTGGATCATCACCAGACGAGTGTTTATTGATTGGCCACAGCGATCGTGTGATTTGACACCCTCCGTTATTTTTTTGGAGGTACGTCAAATCGTTGGTCTAGTCCAACAAACCAGCCACTTTGGATGCCCTCGAAAGCAATATTCGAGTAGCCATCAACGCCATAACGCCGCAAATGCTCGAAAATGTCATCTGAAATGGGACCGACCGCTTAAAGCACTGCCAGCGAGCCCGAAGCGGACATTTGAATGATGTTCTATTGCATACATAATGTCATGGATGTAGCTTCAAAATAAAGCCGAACCTAATGTGATATATTGAACCGTTGTTGTTTTATTTAATTTTACTTTCCTATCGCTCTTATTGAGGCACCCTATAGATGAATGCCATGAAAATGGCTTGCTGGCCCGTAGAGTGTACAATTAGAGATTTCCAGAGCGCCGATTAGTTGAAAAAAAAATATAATATCGAGAACGTCATGAATTGATTTAACATATAGGTAATGTAGCACATTATGAGAAGGAAAAAACAAAAACAAAAATAATAACAAAATAATAAATGCCTTTATTTACGAATAGCTAATCCAGATACAAGTATGCGAGAAATTTCCAGAGAACAAGGGATAATATATGGGTGTATGCAAACAATACTATCAAACAATAAGATGCACCCGTATCACATCCAGTTACACCAGGAATTACGTGAAGGTGATTTTCGGCGGAGAAGGAACCTTTTTAATTGGGCATAACGAAAAATTCGGTATCAAAGAGACTTTTTTGATTTTGCGCTTTTCGAGGATGACGCTACATTCCACAAAAATGGTTATTTAAATCTACATAATTGTCACTATTACGCGAGAAAAAATCTGTATGCAATTGACACTGCTTCTCAAATAAGATGGACTTTAAGTGCTTGGGGTGGTATTGCTGGTGATCACGTAATTGGACCGTATATTTTTGAGGAAACAGTAAACAGTGAAATTTATTTAGACTTTTTAGAAAATCAGTTGCCCATGCTACTAGAAAATGTTCCTCTTCGAATACGACAACAAATGTGGTACCTACATTTATGGTCAACTTGAACAATTTTCAGAACGCTGGATAGGTAAAGGTGGGCGCACTTTCCCCTACAGTGCAATCCATAGAAACTTGACATTAGGATCCAGTAACTCAAATTTGAGTCCATTGGACCATAACGCATATTTTCTCGGATATGGTTCCCCAGAAGCAAGCACCGTACCTGGATGAGACATGGGTATGTTAGAACGGAGTAGTTCAGTCAAAACTATGCCTTTGAGACTTCTAATTGAGCATTAAAGTTTAACATAGAATCAAGTGCCTTACAATGAGCTTACTATACACAAACATCTTCAATTTTACATGGATTACCATGAACCTTTTTCCCGTGTGGGGCGGGTTAGAATATCTCCCATCGTATATCCTGCGTGTCGTAAAAGGCAACTAAAAGGAACCGAACTACTGTCGGTATAAACAGTAACCTCTTCTCAACCAACAGCTTTGGGTGGACGAGTTAAGAAGAGTCAGGACACCTTCTTGTCCTTGGATTGAGAAATTGCCCCGAAAGGTGGATGAACCAGTAGATACCATCTGGTCAACGGCATGAGGATGCAGAAAGCAAATGGGAAACTACTGCATTAAAGATCTTAAAGATATCCTAAGAGAAACTCGTAAAATGAGTAAATGCAGTTTACGAGTTCACAACATGTCTGTTAAGACATTGTGACTATGATGATGATGACCATGAACCTTTACCAGATATACATATAAGTCGTTACTGAAATATATATATGAGTCCACAGGGATTGGCGTTGGGTCCTCTACTCTGGACTGTCCTGTATGATGGGGTTTTAAGGATAGCTCTTCCTTGAAACATAAAAAATGTGGCGTTCGCCGATGATCTTGCTCTGGTAGCCTCCACCAAAGGTGAGAAAACTGCAAACAACAAACGAGGCGCTGAGAAGTATATGTAGATGAGTGGATGCCCAAGCATCAACTTTAGCTCGCACCATATAAAACTGAGGCGGTCTTGCTCCAGGGTTCTAGAATCTCAAGAATCACTAGGAACCAAGTGAGCTTCTATCTTAGAGGGCGAATAGTACCTAACAAATTGATAGTGTACTTGGGGAGTACCGTAGACAACAAACGATGTTTCAACGAACATATAAAGAGAACTGCGATGAAAGCAAAAAGAAATGTGGCATTACCGTCACGTATAACGCCAAGTGTAGGCGACCCAAGTATGTGAAAACTGTAGAACTTGAACGAAGCTATCCACTCAATTATGAAACTCAGAGGAAAAAGGTACCAGCAAACCCAAGGAGGGAAGATATCATGTACATAGCAGAAGATGCTCTGCCAGAGCGGCGGAAGACCGCTATGTAGAAAACAATGGATGAGTGGCAGGGGATCTGGTCCAGTACAACGGAGGTGGCGCAGTGGACTAAGCGCCTGATTCCGAACATAGGAGGCTGGGCAGAGTGTAAACACAGGACAACCTGCTAATCACCTGACGGAGGCGTTGTCGAGACACATTCCCATTAGTGTATATAGAAACAAAATAGGGTGAGCGTCGGACGATCGTTGTCGACATTGCGGCCAGAGCAACACAGTCAAGCACACTCTGTTTGAGTGCGACAGATAAACCTATTACAAGCACGAAGCGAGAGCGAATCTGCTTGAAGACCATGAGAAGAGCATGGTGCCTATAACTATAAGGAGCGAACAACGCTGGAAGGTAGTACATATGATGGTTCAAGGAATTTTAAAGTCGAAAGAGGCAGAGGGACGTAGAGACATGTAGCTAGAAGAATGCCCGGTGCAGATGGAAATTGAGCGAGGTAAGAAAAGAAGAAACGGGTTTAAGCCGGTCGGGCCGCGGTGACATGTCGGATGGACGCGTTTGCGTCCGTTGGACATGACATCAGAGGACTCAAGCTAATTTAGCTTCGAGCGGCAGACTCTTTCTCATACTTCCGGATGTGGAGCCCTTCTGTCCTTGCGATCAAGTCAATTTCCTAAGCCCTCTATAATAACAATACAGGGTGGGCCAATAGTGCGTGGACGGAGGATTGTGGGCTTACTAAAAAATATTTCAAAAATCTGTCACTTGATCATGGTTGGGACCCTTGAGGGCTATAACGTAAAAATATTTTCACTCAAATTTTGACGTTTATACAGGGTGATTCATATCAAACTTACATTTTTTTGAATGGAACCCCCTATATATTATTGCATATTTGGATTCCCTGGTCAATTCTAATGTGACTTTATGTATCATACATGGAACCTTAAACGAACCGTTTAGGCGCAAATCACCATTTTTGGTATAAGTAGGTATCAGAAAAAAATTGAATATCGCAGTGATTATAAAACTTAGAAGGCCGTGACTTTGCGGTACGACTAAGCATGAAATGCACCACCTAAGGTCAGGCGGCTAAATTTGAATTCTTTTTGTACTTGGAGAAATCAGTAGATTAATTAAGGAAACTTCAATCACAGATAACTTGATTTTTTCAAATGGGAATGCCTATTTTGGTTTAAAGGATCAAATGTAAAATTTAATTACCTTTCTAACGATATAGCATTCTTGATATCAGTCTTTTTTGGTTTTCATTTTATTTCAAATTTTCAGTCAAATCGGTGTTTTTCAATTTTCCTGCATGCAAGCAACCTAGTAGGCCATGAAAAATAAACAAAAGCTCGTTAATATGGAAGAAAACAACTAACTTAGTAGAAAGATGCAAACGAACTCGAGTAGCGAGGCAAGAACATGAAAATTCCTTACAACACATCAGCTCTAACCGGAAACCACAGCGGCAAGATATCTAATGTCAATGAGTAGCTGGGGTATGACAGAAGTGTTTGTTTTTCACAGCCTACTAGCTATTGAGGTCTACTAGAGCTTGACAACTTTCCAAAACGATTAAAAATTTTGAAACAAAAGGAAAATTGTCAGCGATTTTTGCTTACAGTCTAACATGTTTAGAATGAAATTTCACATTTAATGGGATAAAAAATATTCATTTCCGTTTAGTTCAGTTAAAAGTAAAGATATTGCCAACTGGAGCATTCTGAACATCTATTGAAATAATTGCTAGAATTTTCTAATTACGCTATGTTGTAATTGTGATTATTTTATGTAGTTTTTTGCAAACTAACTTATGTTTTACAACTCAAACAGACTGCAATTCATTTTCCGCGATTTTGCTAATAAGTAGAAGTACCTACCGAAGAATTTGAAGGGTTCCAGTCAGAGGTATCATTACTTTTGACTTACGGAAATGGCTACTTTTTTATAGCATTAAATGTGAAAATTTATTCAGAAGACATAGATATTCTACTGCCAGCAACAATCACTAGTAGTTTTCCTTTGATTAGATATTTGTTTTACTGACTTTGGAAATTAGCTAATAGCTAGTAGGCTGTGAAAAATGAGCGTTCTTGTTACCGCTGTTGTTTCTGGTTAGAGCTAATATGTTGTAAGGAATTTTCGTAATGTTGCCTCTTTGCTCTGGTTAGTTTGCATTTTTCTACTAAGTTAGTTGCTTTCTTCCATATTAACGAGCTTTTGTTTATTTTTCATGGCCTGCTAGGTTGCTTGCATGCAGGAAAGTTGAAAAACACCGATTTGACTGAAAATTTGAAATAAAATGAAAACCAAAAGATATTGATATCAAGAATGCTATATCGTTAGAAAGGTAATCAAATTTTACATTTGATTCTTTAAATCAAAATAGACATTCCCATTTGAAAAAATCAAGTTAGCTGTGATTGAAGTTTCCTTAATTTATCCTCTGATTTCTCCAAGTACAAAAAGAACTCGAATTTAGCCGTCTGACCTAAGGTGACGCATTTCATGCTTAGTCGTACCGCAAAGTCAAGGCCTTCTAAGGTTTATAATCGCTGCGACATTCAATTTTTTTCTGATACCTACTTATACCAAAAATGGTGATTTGCGCCTAAACGGTTCGTTTAAAGTTCCATGTATGATACATAAAGTCACAATAGAATTGACCCAGGAATCCAAATATGCAATAATATATAGGGGGTTCCATTCAAAAAAATGTAAGTTTGATATGAATCACCCTGTATAAACGTCAAAATTTAAGTGAAAATACTTTTACGTTATAGCCCTCAAGGGTCCCAACCATGATCAAGTGACAGATTTTTGAAATATTTTTTAGTAAGCCCACAATCCTCCGTCCACGCACTATTGGCCCACCCTGTATAATAAATAGAACTATAAAATGAGTCAATCCACTTGGCGCTACTATTGAGCCAGCAAATCGCATTTGCCTCATTACAGCACGAAGAAGTCCTTACAGTACTGAACAGACGTTTCCAATATATGTAAGCGGAAGATCAAAATTGCTTCGATAACACCGCTTCCGAAACTGCTTATATCCTGCTCAAAGCAATATGAAGCTTTTTCCCGAACCTGTTCGGAGTCACCCCATCTGCCCTAATATTCTCTGAACTATTAGGCTATGCAATGCACGTATTCCAGTTATTATAGCGAGTCCGTGGAATAGAATTTCCGGGGTATTCCGGGGTATTCTGCAAGAAGTCGTATATCAGCGTGCAAGGAAATGGTGTGTTATTTGGTACAAAGATGGCGGGCCGCGTTATAATGAAGGCTCCGCTTTGACGAGCTTCGTTCTCTATATTCGTTTCCGTTTGTTAATTTTAAAACGGCCTCCTAATGCGCCATTGTCTGAATTATTTATACGCTAGCAAATCATCTCTCATCCTGTGATCCTATTCCTGAATTTGAGAGAGTAGGTAAGAGAGGTGGCCGTAGTCCTTCGGGTGGGTCAACAATGAATGGTGGAAGATTGTGGGCAGTGTAGGGACCCCTAAGGGGTATAACGTTGTTATTTTCACTTAAATGTTGACGTTTATACGGGGTGATTCATATCAAACTTACATTTCTTTAAATAGAACCCACTGTGTATTATTGCATACTTGGTGAATTCTAGCGTGACTTTTATTTAAAATCCCACATATATGACGTTATAGCCCTCAAGGCTTTCTAGCATGAGAGAGTGATGAATTTTTTAAACATGTTTAGGTGAGCCGACCATCCTTTTTCCACTTAATTGAATTGAAAACATTTGCTTGATATAACCTTATATGATCAAAAAGGTCATGCACATTCTTGTTTTAAGATTGCCATAGCTTTGCGCATATAGAATGATAATTAATTTTTATGTATGTATTCTTTTTCCTTATCTCTACCGTTCCTTATAACCTAGTATTTCTCATACAGCAACTTTATGAGTCTAGCTCGGCTCGTGTAAGAATTGATGGTTATTTAACATTTACTCTAAATTTGTGATGAGGCAGGTATTGGACAACTGGAATGGCGGTATAACTATTGGCGGAAGCAAAATATCCAACTTAAGATTTGCTGACGATACAACCCTTATTGCTGCTTCTCAGGAAGAACTAGTAGCTCTATTGAACGTTTTAGAACTACATAGTGCAGCATATGGTCTTGGTATTAACTACAACAAGACCAAGGTTATTATCGTAGATAGACAGCACGATAATCATCCAGGAATGAAGTCAATAAGGCTTCATGAAGTAGTTCAAAATTTTGTGTACCTCGGTTCTTTGGTCGACAATTCGGGTGACTGCGAAAATGAGATTCGACGGCGCATTCAACAGGCTCGTGTAGTCATGACAAAGCTCACTAACTATAGCATGACCATAACATCGCTAAAGCTACCAAAATGTCGCCGGTTCAGTCTCTTGTGTTCTCCATATTTTTCTTGCCTCGGAAACTTGGACTGTTCAATAGGCAGATCGAGCTCGGATAGATGCTTTTCAAATGTGGACGTGGAGGAGAATGCTGAGAGTCCCTTATACCGCCCGTCGAACTAACGTTTCGATACTGGATGAACTCGTAATCTAACGAGACTATCCTCCATTGTGTCGACGAGAATGCTTGCATATTTCGGACATATTTACAGAAGCGATAATATGGAGAAACTTGTAGTTCAGGGTCAGGCCCCGAGTGGGCGGCGCCGTGACCGTTCCCATACACGCTGGATGGATACGAAGGAACAGTTGCTGGATATGAGTATCAAGAGCGCCACTGAACTGACAGTAAAGCGCGAAGGATGGCGAGCTACAGTTCTCAAAACTATTGATAATATTCGTCTCGGCAATACTCTAGCTCCGTCTTAATGCATTTTACGAGCACACAACATGTCTGTTAAGGTGATGATGATGATGATGATTTATTTTAATTTATGCATACAAGTTTGCAGTTTTCTTCGATTTTACGTAACGTGCGCGCCGCCACTGGTATTTATTTTGACACTGTTTACATCAATAAAATTGACCCACCCCATAGGTAACGTTGCTATATTTTTGGAAAGATTTCTATAAAAAACGAGGAAGCTGAGTACTCCTCAAGGGAATTGTTAGTTATCTCGGTCTCAAGTATAAGCATATTGGGATGGAAACTCAGCTAAAAATATATTATTAATGATAGGGACAATAATAACTTTGTTTTGTTTCCATAGTCGTTTTATTTCTGTGGTAAGGTCTATGTATTTAGATATCTTCTTAGAGTATGTGTTTTGAATATTCATATTATTGGGTATAGAGATAAAATAGGTAACTTTGAGACTTTATATCTATCTCAACCTAATCTCTCATATCACAATTAGAAGAAGAATGGAGTTAATTTGATTGACTCAGTAGTTCCCACACATAATGATGATACCATTTTATTATTTTTCCGTTGCATGAAGCTACAGTTTGAAATACCCTTGCAACCAAATCATCGCCTACCCGCTCGCTAAAAAACATCCAACTCACAGAAACTCTTGTAAGTACTTTCTTACGTCTCCCTCCTTAGAAACCGGGACGACACAGTTTTTATTCTTCATGTTCCAACTGGACGATGCCAAACGATCAGGAGCCTCCAAATCCTCTAAAAACGCAGTTTGAGCTGTTTTTATATTTTAGGTTTTTTTTATTATTGCTGCGCCGATCTAAAGCAATATAAAAAAGTGTATTAAGTCGCTAGATTTTTCACTCACAGATCAATGGATAGCCCATTATGAATACAACAAATTTTTCAGTTTTACAACCCTCCACCGCCCAACCACCCAAAAAAAAGTTGAAAATGATCAGGAACCCCAAAAACGCTTAAAAATGAAGTTTGAGGAATATTTGAAATTTCGTTTTTCGCTAATTACTCCATCCGCCGTACAACGATTTCCAAAATTATACTTGCATGACCTACTACGACCCCACAATAACTGAGATTACTACGTTAGAAAAACGCCAAGAGACAGACAGACAGACCAACAGACAGACAGACCGACAGACAGACAGACAGACCGACAGACAGACCGACGGAAATGAGTGACAAGGATTTTCGTTATGTAGATATCATAAAACGCCCAAAAAGCATATCACCTCAAAATCGAAAATTTTTGCGATCACAATACTCCCCTCACCTATCGGTGTGGGAAATAAGACTCAAAATTCAGCATGCTTTTAGGTTTTACAAACATTTGCAATAATGGTGGATGTGCAAATCAGACGGGGGCCATTCATAAATATTGCACGGAGTTTTTTATTTCCTTACATGTTTATTTTTGACTAAAATCCTTTAGTGTAGTCTCTACCCTTCTTGATTTCAAACTCCCAATGTCTGCGAACCTTTAAAATGCCACCAAAGACCTCTTCTCCGTTCATCTTCAAGAACTGAAAAACGATGTGCTCGCACTACAGGACATCAGTTTTGAAAGTAAGTCAAAGTCTGCTGGACCCATGGCAGGCACGTGTTTTCCATCCTCACCACGTAATAGTACTGTTTCAATATTTCATAAAAAACAATTCAGTAGTTTCCACGTTACACCATACCACCGCACCATATAAAACGAACTGAAGAAACACCCGCATGTATAAATCGGAAAATTCCAAGTCCCTTGGTTTCTGTAATAGGCTAGACAATGTTCCGATGGACCTAAAAATCGAAGTCTGAAGAATGTTTGAATATTCTTGTTTTTTTCCTAATTACTCAGGCGCCTGTACAAAAATTTTTAAAATAATAGCGCATTACCTACTCCAACCCACACAACATATCGCTACCCAAATTTTATCACAATCCATGCAGCAGCTACTGAGGTTACGAGGCTAGAAAAACGCCAACAGTCAGACAGACCGACGGAAATGAGTGACGTGCATTTTCGTTATCGAGCCATCTTAAAACGCCCAAAAAGCATATTAGGTCTCAAAATCGAAAATCTTCGCGATCACATTACTCCCCTCACCTATCGGTGTGAAAATTATAAGGGTTGAATTTGAAGTTGACCACTGTAAAAACTGTATAAAAAAGTGCAGAATTTAAGATCTGTTCAAGTTTATACTATTTTACTTTGTTCAAACTCCTTCTCTCTAGGAAGAAGTTTAGCATAATGCTACTATAGCACCTAACTCTAATTCAGTTTGGGATGCTCTGCGTAAGTACGTATTTCTCTTCAGTACATCCTGGACAAGATTTTATCACCAGTTACCTAATGCTACTTCTTTCTTCACGTCTCATGTGCAGCTCGCGTCTTTTTTGCGCATTATATCCAGAGAAAATAAAATCCATTAAAAATCGCCGAGTGACAAGGAAGTGTCGGCGATTTTTCATTGTTACCAACATAAATTTCTCAACTATAAGGTATTTATCATACTGACAGGACCCTATTTATACAGATTTTCTTTTGTTAGCTGTGCAAGTCTCGAACTCAGCTAGCTATACAGCGTCGGATGTGCTTTAGGGGAGAAAAGTTTACTTCCTCTTGATAATGGATGGCAAGTTAGTGTGAACCAAATAACTAACAAGCATCACCGGATTGGTTTCAAAATTTCGTAACTAAAGTCCGCCTACTTTTACCAAGGCAACAACTGAAAACATGCAGTGTGCTACAGTTCTTTGGAGCTCCGCAACAAAGCTTTCTTTCGCAATTATTAAAAAAAATTATCAGAATAAAAATTGATTTTTGAATTCAGTACCGAAGACATGCAGACAGCTCCCAAACAAAATCAAGCGCCTGTACTAGTAGTAGTAGTAGTAGTAGTAGTAGATCTTTATTATTAGCATAATGCTATTTATAACTTTAGAATTAATTAATTTAAATATACATCAATGCTTAAATATCAGGCCTCATTATGTTACTGTTTAAAAATTAACACAATTTATGTATGTAAACAATACCGCTACTTATACATAAAATATAAATTATATCTGGACATTAAAAAAACGATATACAAACAAAAGATCAAACACGTTCAAGTATCCTGATTTATATTAATTACTATTGATTAATCGCTCCTTGAATACCCTTTAGCTTGGTGCTGTTTTTACATAATCTGACAATTTGTTATATTCATTGATTCCATGGTCAAATATAGAGTTTTTACTACTCATTAAGTTGCTGGGATGTATGTGTACATGTTCTTTTTACCGTGTGTTATGGCCATGTATATTATAACGATATTGTAAGTTGGTGGTTAAATATTGTGGTAACATGTTGTGTAAAATTTTATAGATAAACAGCATTGTTCTATATTTAATGTAAAATTTAATAGGCTTCCACTGCAATACCTGCTGCATACGAACTACACTGGTGTATATACTGCAATCCAACAAAAATCTGATACACCTGTTCTGTAGTAATTGAAGGTTTTGTAAATTAGTACTGTTACACATGAATAATATAGTTGTGCAATAATCAAAATGTAGTTTGATGATGGTACTGTATATTATATATTTAGTATATGGTGTTAAATGCTTACTAATTCTGTAGTCAAACCCTAGCTTCTTAGCGACTTTCTCAGCAATATAACCGACATGTTTAGAAAAACGTAAATGTTCGTCTATAATAACACCTAAATATTTAGTTTCAGAAACACGCTCTAACGATTTATTATTTAATTTTACACAACTGTCGGTTTTCACATTATGTCGGTTTGTAATAATTATGTATTTAGACTTTTCAGTATTAACTAATAAAGAGTTTTCATCAATCCATTTGCTAATGTTGTTCAGTGCAACATTAACTCTACGAACTACTTCATCTAAAAGAGTTCCAGACGCATAAAGAATAGTATCATCTGCAAATAAATGCATTTTGCATCCATCAAAATCAACCGAAAAAATATCATTTATGAAAAGTGTGAAGAGCAATGGCCCTAATACACTTCCCTGTGGAACTCCAAACTCACTAGGTATATTACTGGAGATTTTTCCATTTATTTTCACATTCTGATACCGCTGAAATAGATACGACTGAAACCAGTTGAAGACAGTCCCTTGAATTCCGAAATAATTTGGAATTTTAATTAATAAGAGTTGTCTGTTGACAACCTCGAATGCTCGCCGAAGATCTATAAATACAGCTATCACCATATGGCCTATGTCCAATGATAGCTTAAGGTCATTTACAACTCTCTGCAATGCTGTTTCGCATGAAAACTCATCTCTAAAGCCAGACTGGTTGTTGTTAAGCAGTTTATTAGTATCAATGTACTCAGTTAGCTGTAGGTGTACAGCTAGTTCAAGCAACTTTTCAGTGCTAGGCAGTGTATTTATTGGCCTAAGCTCATCTAGTCCGTTTGTTCCAGAAAGTTTTGGAATAAGAGATATTGTAGAGATTTTAAGTGCCTTGGGAATGTTAGTTTGCACCGATCACGTCCTACTCCGAGACTTATTACCATTATTTTTTTGATATATTCCACCCTAATCGTGAAAATAGTAACTTGTGGAACTAGTGTAACTATATTTCCCACAATAGGCGATGAATGAAGTTTCTAGCTCGAGTTGAAGTCTACGATCGAAAATAGAATTTTTGAAGTTAGATCACAAATTCCAGTAGTAAAGTACCTAATCAAATATGCTTTGTTGAAGCAACTTCTTCGGCGCCATGTTAGCTCAGTGATTAAGTGCCATCCTTCCACCCCACAATCACAATTTTATTTCAAAAATTCAATTGTCTTAGAGATCAGCACGTGCCAATTAAGTTAATTTCAAATGATACACTAATACAAATGCGACATATCTTGTAACAACCCAATACGAAAAAAAAATGGAAGACGACGTGGTGGTGGTGGAATAGGAAATTACTTGCAAAACCAAACTCATATGAATTCCCGGTGCCCTTTTTTGATGGACGAAATATGCAGAATAATATAATATAAGAATATGGAACAAGAAACAATTCTACATAGTAGAGTGAAATGTCAATACTGATTACATGATTGCTAGCTTTACTAGTTACAGTTGCCAGTTTTCAATATGGTCTCTTAATTTCCGAAACAGTTTTAACTACTCGGACTGAAATAATTAAATAACTTATTCAAACGGTCATCAACCCAATATTTTTGATGCATAATATTTCGGTTCTTCAATTATAATCTTCTGCAGTTACAATCGGCCGTGTTTCTAACCCGGACCTGGATCTAAAGTCGCTTGAATGTTCCAGACTATAATCTGTTTTGAATTTCCAAGCTTCGGAAAAAGTTGACTGATGTCTTCGTATATTTATGCTCCATGTTTTGAATAATTTATTCAAGAGGATGTTTAGTAAGATAAACATAAAGATGCAGTCGTCTCGGCTGCATACTATTGCATATTGTAATGTAAACCATAAAGCTAAGAACCTTCTAGGTAACACTCGTTTTTGGATTGGAATTAAGATGACGCGTAAGTTTACTAGGAATTTTTTATCATACCAAAGGCTCCTTTTTAGGTGTGATTCTCCATGCTGCGTCGAATCTTCTAAATTGTGGATATGCTTACTTAGTGAACCCCTCCATGCTACTCAGATAAAATTTACTGCCAACCTTTATCTACAGAATGAAACTGCTAATTTAGTACATGCTGAGTATTTTATTTTCAAAGCTTCATAAGCCTTAATATAGAAATGAATGAAAATTTCCAGATATGAATGTTACAGCAGCTTTGAATTACGTTACAAGCTGGATTTATATCATATTTGGTTGACTCTATTTCAAAAACTTATCCTGGTTAGTCCTCTAATAAAATAAAGGTGAACCTGAGGTTCTAATCACCTCTATGACCTTTATCAAGGTACAAAATTTTTAAATTAATTCTGAATAAGTTATATTATGTAACAGCATCTTCCTAACTAGCTAAAGGTGATTTGGAATTTTTCAGAGTGTAGCGTTTCATTAACATATTTGTAATAGAACATCATATCAGGTTGCTATTCACACAGAATGAAGTACGCTTGTGTTTGACTGCACTCTTTTAAGTCAAGTTAAAGATATGTTGTGTCCTTCTCTATACACGTAACAGTAAAAAATCGCCAGTTTTGCATACCATCATCATCATAGCCACAATGTCTTAACAGACATGTTGTGAACTCGTAAAATGCATTAAGTCGGAGCTAGAGTATTGTCGACACGAATATTATCAATAGTTTTGCAAACTGTAGCTCGCCATCGTTCGCGATATACTGTCAGTTCAGTGGCGCTCTTGATACTCATACCCAGCAACTGTTTTGTCGTATTCGTGCAGCGTGTAGGAGAACGGCCACGGCGCCGCCGCCCTGAACTACAAGCTTTTGTGAATATGTTCGAAGTATGTAAGTATTCTCGTCGACATAATGGAGCATACCCTCTTTGGATTACCGAACTCATCCAGTATGGAAACGTTGGTTCGATGGGCGGTATAAGGACTCTCAGCATTCTCCTCCATGTCCACATTTAAAAAGCATCTATGCGAGCTCGATCTGTCTTTTTAACAGTCCAAGTTTCCGAAGCATACAAAAATATGGAGAACACACGAGACTAACCCAGCGAAATTTTGGTAGATTTAGTGATGTTATGGGTGGTATGGATGTTATGCATACCATATCGTCTCGAAAAGAGTTTTGTCAAACTTTCATTTGCTTATATTGTAGGTTTACTTGTCGGTGACCATTGCACTGATTCTTGGATCATTTATAAAGAAGGGGTAACTAACTGTATACATGTGAATTGTAGATACATATTCTTAGTTGCATAGTATGCTACAGATATGTTTAAATATTAGTTTAGTCTCATTAGTCCAGCTTATCGGCTGAAAGTGGAAAGCAAATATAAACCTGCAAACATATATCAGGGAACGTACAGCAAGGTGACTAGTGGCTCCAATAATTACTGTTGATGCCCTGTAATTGCTAATTGCGACAATGGGCGCTGAGGGAGAATGATCCAATCACACCTGTTGTTCCATATATACTACGACTGCAACCCTAGCGTTGCGTCTGAAAATAAAGTCAGAAGAAAAATGACAAGCAGATCAAAAACTATAAAATTAATAGACAGACACACAGAACGGTACCACATTGTTCATTTTTTGCCATCGCATTAGTTTTGGCCTATGTTGACGAGAGGACTAAAAATTAAGCTTTTAAATAGACGAAATAGGCGTTCAACTGAATAAGTCCCCAGAGGTAGCTGGGTTGTTTCAAGAGACATTTTCACAATCACTTTCAAGACGGGTTCTCACTTGTAAGTTTCGCTTAAGCAATTTGACCGATTCAGTGATACTGTACAGATAATGACCGTGAGAATACATTTTTATTAAAAGTGATCAGCGGATCTGTACTTTCAGTCAAATTGAAAACCAGTACTACTTTTCATTCATTTACTACTTTTGATTGCCAACAAACTTAAAATATTAGTTTTAAATATTTATTTCAGATGCAACAACATCTTAGGTAACATTGTCAAAACCAATACATCAAAAACCAAACCAAAAACCAAACAAATGTTCAAAATTAGGTGTATAGAAACTAGAATTGTGGACTGTGAATTGTGGACTTTCCAGAAACGGGTTAACGAGCGTAAAACATGATTATTTGATTACTAAATCAAAATACTGATTCAAATTCTGCGAGCCATTTGATCACGGGAAACCACCAATTCAAAGACGAATATTTCATTTTACGTACCGCGCCGAAAAGCAGAAAGTTAAACTTTTTAGAAGCCTTAGAAATAAACAGAATAAAAATTTCAGGCCATTTACTTAACGATCAAATAGACATTAAAACGTCTCCTTTATTAAATTTACTTCAAGTTTTTTCAAGACCAAACGGCCCCATACCCCAGTTCCCCTTTTTTTTATGGTCAGCCTCCCGCAAAGGCTGAAAGCGTATGGAGCTGTAGAAGCGTTGCGAGATGATAAGTGGCTGTGCATGTTATATATGAAAAGCTGCAGGTTGTATCCGTCAGGAAACAAATTCCCCGGCAGCTCAGTATCAAAGTTCTCCAAAAGAAGGAAAGCTGGAGGAGACTGGTTCGGGGAGTATAGACCTCGATTTGGTAAGGATGAGCTCGCAGAGCCTCTCTAGTGTTCCTCGTTTGGACGGCCTTTGGTATTATTATCTAGGAGAGCTCACTCGAACACGCTTCTTGGTAAAATCTGTAAAACATGGACAGGTCAGCCACCCTTCTTCGACGTTTTAGGCTGTGGTTGGTCCCTTGTGAGGTTAGGCGTGTCGATTAGTCTAATTGCTCTCTTCTGGATAGTATCCAGAAGCTTTGGAATGTGCTCTGGAGCGCAACCTCACACATGGGAGAAGTACTACAGCGACAGTCACACGATGTTGATCCCAACAGCTTGACGGAAGGTGACTCGGCTATTGGGTGACCCTTCATTTCCACAGTTGGTCAGCCAAAGTGGGACTTCTTTGTAAGCGTTGTTGCCTGAGTCTTCTGTACGTTGAACTGTACTTTATTTACTAATCCCCACTCGACAATTGTTCTGATATCCACGTCGATCCGTGAGGCGTGATCATGGAAGGTGAGCTAATAAATTTATTTCAAACAAACAAAGCGAGCATCTCATTCAATTGATGAAGCACGTGAAAGTAGGAGCGAACGGGAGAATGCGGGGCAACATCCTGCAGCGCTGCGCTTCTCCATATATTATTTCAAAGTAGGTCACCAGCGAGGTCCAGCGCGGCGCGGCGCTGTTTTCGATTTTAGCTTCAGCCGAGATGAGCCGCGACTTTGATTAATACTCCTCGTCACGATCTATTTGTCTGTGGATCTTATTCGTCTGCTATCAATATGGGGGATCGCTCCGAACACGCATCTTTGATATTGTGGAAGCCTGTTCCTTTAGCTCTGCGGAAGTGTGGTATACGTCCTTCTAAAGCAGGATTTTTTACAAGCAAAAAACGCGTAAGTGGTTCTGCGGGGGAACAGTTTACGTATGGTTATGTAATTAATAATGCAAAGTCGTCCTTATTCAACAAAAACTATAGCAAACCTCATCGGCGAAGTTTAGGTAGCGCTACTCCTACACTTAACTAATGGGGTTAGAAACAAGTTTTAAAAATGACAATTTTGAGTTGAACAGTTCAGTTACTAGAAACATAAATCAAACACAAATCTAACAGTGTATCTAAAGAGATAAAATGATTAAAACAAATACAGGGTGTCCGGATATTCGACCGACAACGCTTGACAGGTGCTATACCACACATTTTTATGAATATTGAGATAGGAATATGAAGCCTAAAAATGCTTAATTTTCAAGATACAGGTTGTCAAAGTATGACTTTTATTTTCGTGTTTCTCAATTATTGACCAATATAATGGCACAATGGTCTGAAGTTATCTATAAGGGGTCTTTTTAAAGTAATAAATCCAAATTCAACCACGGCTTTGCTATCATTAATAGAGGACGCCATCTACTAAAACTTTTTCCCGGTTTGATGCATCAGTACAAATATTATTGAAATCGTTTCCTCAAAATGTTTTAGGTAAAAAGGGTTTACTTTATTTAAGCACCTAGAGGTAACCGTTTTCGCAATAACCTTCATTGAAATGTCCAAGGCACCTCAATTAGTTGTGAAATGTGATCGAAAGAATTTTCGTTATTCTCGCACGAATTATTATTACACCTATCACGATCTATTTGTCTGTGGATCTTATTTGTCCTCTATCAATATGGGGGATTGCTCCGAACAAGCATTTTTGATATTGTGGATGCCTGTTCCTATAGCTCTGCGAAATTGTGATATACGTCCTTTTAAAGAACGATCTTTTTGCAAGCAAAAAGCAGCTAAGTGGTTCTGTAGAAAATCATTACATTGGAAAATTTTAGCTCATAATTGGAGATGGAATACATCACGCCTATACGCCTTTCAAGCTCGTGTTTGGTAAACAATATGACTTACCGTCCGCACTGACCAACAGCAACATTGATCCTATTTATAATATTGACGTATATTATCAGGATCTCAGATATGGACTACAAACATCTATTTGTCTGTTGGATCCTATTTGTCCGCTATTAATATGGGGGATCGCTCCGAACACGCATCTCTGATATTGTGAAAGCCAGCTCCTATAGCTTTGCGGAATTGTGATATACGCCCTTCTAAAAAAGGATTTTTTTACAAGCAAAAAGCGCGTAAGTGGTTCTGCGGGGGAAGAGTTCGCGTATAGTTTTATTAATAATAATATATAGACGTCCTTATTTAACAAAAACTATAGCAAACCCCGCCAGCAAAGTTTAGCTAGCGCTACTCTTACATTTAACCAATGAGGACAGCAACAAGTTTTGAAAATGATACTTTTGAGTTGAACAGTTCAGTTACTAGAAACATAAGTCAAACACAAATCTGACAGTGTATCTTAAGACATAAAATGGTTAAAAAAACAAATACAGGGTCTCCGAATTTTCGACCAACAATGCTTGACAGGTGATAGGCCTCACATTTTTATGAACATTGAGATAGGAATATGAAGCCTAAAAATGCTGAATTTGTAAGATACAGGTTGTCAAAGTTTTACTTTTAATTTCGTGTTAATCAATTATCGAGCAATAAAATGGCACAATGATCTAAAATTACCTTTCTAAAGTAAGAAATCCAAATTCAACCACGGCCATGCTATCATTAATAGAGGGGTTCCATTCGAAAACTTGTCTTGTCCACTTGGCATAGTTTTTCACAAACCGCGAAAAACCTTTAAATGGAAGTACAGAAATGCGGGACCTAACTGCATAAGTCACATTCTCCACTTTTTTAAATTGTTGGGAAATCGCGAAAAACCGCTACTTACATCAAAGATGAAGCAGCTTAACTCAAAGTTGCATTGGCGGCAGACCGTTTTTGAAGAAAACATGTCGTCACATAGTTTCTCATTTTAAAACTTGTTAGATCAATGAAAAATGACTTTGATATATGGAGAATGTGAATTTTGTGCTATAAATATGGATAATGTGAGTTTTGTAACAAAGCGACTAGAAAAATTTTTGTTTTGACATCGAACACTGTAGGTCTTGAACAACAAGAAGATATTAAATTGAAGTTTTTGAGCATATTTGATGGGTACTTAAACAACAACAAATGTCCTTAATTGTGATAGAAGACAGGTATTATTGCTAGGTAAACCTAGCGAAATATGTGAAACTAGTTAAAACTAGTTAAAGCTAGTTTCACACACTTCAATAAATTCAATAAAAAGTAAATAGCCTCACGTCACCGGATACCAGTGCTCCTATTCGGAAAAATGGAGAATGTGAAATTTGCAGACAGACGCTCTGTACAATGTGAGTTTTGCACCGAAGCGTAAGTTGTTGCCTTAAAAATGAATGGAATAACGTTAGTTTTGCTTACTATATTTCATGTTCATATGTGCAGCGCAAAACACAGAAGCGGAATCTATTATTAACCTAATTTCTAAAAAAAAGACGAGAATGTGATTTTTGCAGTTAGACCCCTCAAATATGAGGTAACCAAAAAATGACAAGTGGAAGCATTATCACAATGGGGGTCGTATTTCAGCACTAATTTAAATCTAGTTTTCTTCATGTTGGAGATATTTACAACAATAAAATGGATAAGGCGAGTTTTGACACGTTAGCTTGGATACAGTAAGTTATGGAATAATGAATTTAATGAAAAATATCCTCTGAAAACACTGTCGCAATAAGTCAAATAGCTCTAAATATGATCGCTTGATGCGCCACACTAATGCCGAATTTTTATTGGCCGCCCACGGATAAAGCAAGTTTTGGAATGATATAGGCGATGGATAAGGCAAGTTATGGAATGATGCAGCAACCTTTGCATGTTTTTAACATAGGATGTGGGAACTTTTGACTTGTTTAAAGTGGCTCATCACATAGGTCACTATTCGTATAACACATAGACATCGCTACCTCATTTTTCGTAAAAAGTGGAAAGGCGAGTTTTGGAATGGAACCTCTCAATAGGGGGCGCCACCTACTAAAACTTTTTACATAGACATCGCTATCTCATTTTTCGTAAAAAGTGGAAAGGCGAGTTTTGGAATGGAACTTCTCAATAGGGGGCGCCACCTACTAAAACTTTTTACCGGTTTGGTGCATCAATGTGAATATTATTAAAATCGTTTCCTCAATATGCTTTACGTAAAAAAAGGTTTACTTTGTTTTAGCCCCTAGAGGTAACCGTTTTCGAGATAACCTTCATTGAAATTTCCAAGGCACCTCAGTTAGTTGTGAAATGTGATCCAAAGAATTATCATTATTCTTGCACGAATTATTATTACTCCAAAAACACATTTCAAGCATATCTAATTTTTGAAATAGGTGGTGTTGAAGTTTAAAAATACTTTGTAGATGGTATGTAAAAGTATGGGAAATTTCGTTGAAGGTTATCTCAAAAATGGCTACATCTAGAGACTTGAATAAAGTATATACCTTTTTCACGTAAAACGCGTTGGGGAAAGGATTTTTTAAATACTCACATTGATGCAGCAAACCGGAAAAAGTTTAATCTAAATAAATTCATTGCGCCGTAGGTGGCGTTTGTATAATATGGCTGTGATGCAACTATTAGGTGTATTATATATACATATATAAAACATTTAAATTTGTCTGCACACTGATAACGAATATTGTTTATATGTTTTTGGTATAGAATTATAAACAATAATAAACAGTACCAACATTATATGAAAAACTTCGTTTTAATGAGGTCGTGGCATGTTGTGATATTATAATAATTTTGTTCCTGAGAGTTGCACTATGTATATTACTGACAAATTAATCTTTTTCTCTGAGATAAAGAGGCTGTGACGTTAGCAATAGTGTACATATGAAAACTGAACAACGATACTGCACCAAATCATTAATTTTGAGCAATTTAGATATATGGTATTTAGCTGAAACATGATCAAATTTAAGCATTCTAACGATTAATCACATTTGTTTTGTACTATTCGGAGTATTTTCTTAGTGAGGTAGTCCAAGCAAAGAAAGTAAAATATTTCAGTAATTAAAGACCCACATCAACAAAGCCTCACAAACTTCTTAACGTAGTTTATCGTTTAAAAGAAATCTGTTTGCAATCAGAAAGATGCTCGATAAACTCCAGTTTGGTGGCAATAACTGCTGCAAGGATATTTATATGGTGAAAAAACTGCAAATTTTGGTTATTGATTTGAATTTTTAAATTTGAAGTAACATTGTTCTTTCGCTCAGTACAAAACAACATAATGATGGACTTTACAGGAATATATTCAGGTTACAGCTGGAAGAGTATTGCGTCAACTGATTTATATCTTTTTGGTTCTTACTGTTAGATGATTGACTGGAGAGGCACTTAGTCAGACATTCGTGCGGCACAATATTCTCCTTCTTATTTATATTATTGATTCAATAGACTCATTTCAGGTATTAAGTACGCACGCACATTCACCACATTTGGAAATGCGTACCGGCCACTATAGAAAATGGTGGAAGTGTCCAGCTGGACTTAATGCAGCCACCTTCACCATATTTTCAATAACAGCGTACTTATCCGAACTGGTATTTCAAATACCCACTAACAAGCTACCCCTCGACATTTTCAGGCGTACAATAAATCTACATATGCAATGAAGCCTTCCTTCTTGAGTTTTTTTACTAGGAACCGTGTCTCATATGCATATTAAAACAATTCCTAGGCAAGATCAATACTCAGGGAGAGAACACAGATGGATTAGGCGTGCAAATAAGAATATCGCACAACCTAGTAGGCAAAATCGACCATTTTTTGAAAAACAAAAAAATTCTGCAGGGTTGCCTTTCTAGACATTTAAAGAGCGTTCAACAATGCACTCCCTCACTCGCTCCAAGTCGCCCTTGGAAAAAGATGCCTGGAGAGGATTACTTGTGACTGGATCGGTTTCATGTTGGCTACCAGGAACATCTCAACATCATTGCATGGAAAGCCGATCAAGTTACGGTCCGCCAAGGGAGGTCCTCAGAGTGGGTTACTTTTATTCGTCCTGAGGTCCATCCTGGTGCATGACCTGCTGAACGAGCTCTGAATGCGGGGTGTAGAGGATCAGCATATCGCGGATGATCTGGTTATCTTAGTCAGAGGAAAGTATGAAGAGACCATCTTCAGCGAGCGTTGAATACAATCAACAGCTGATTCAGAAGGGAACAAATGTAGATAAACCCGCACAAAACCGTTTTTGTTTCGTTTACTAAAAGCCTGAAGCTTGACATGCTCCGCCTACCTAGAATAGCGGGAGAGCCAATCCAGTTTGCCGAAGAGGTGAGATATCTTGGTCTCATATTGGACAAAAGACCCTCAACTTCTGTATGGATAGCAGAATTGATATAAGGTCCGGCTTATCCTCTAAACACAAAAGAATGTGCGCCCAACCTTCGGACGTTAGTCCTGAACTGATTTACTAGATATATCAGACGGTGGTAAAACCAATGGCAGTATATTTTTCTGTTGTCTGGTGAAAAAAATGTTTGCAATGGACAGCCAGAACCGAGCTGGCGGCTATGCAACGCATCGCCAGGTTGGCTATTACTGGTTCCAACATTGGCTTTGGAGACCCCCTCAACTTAACCTCTCTACATTCTGGTAGAGAGAGGTACCAGAATGGTCGCTTACAGACTGCTATCAACTGGCATACAGGAGCAAATGAACTAGGACTAGACAGAACGTGCCTCAAGACTGAAATTATAAATCACCATATACTTGGTACAATGTCCTTTTCTCGGGAAGAGGTGAATGAAAGAGGAGTGACAATTTCATATCACCCTCCAATCTTGTGCTATTCACTCATAGCTCCAGGTCAGAACTGGGGACAGGAGAGGGAGTAGCTCGTACCAATCCAAGAGTTGAGATCTCAGTAAACCTTAAGAGGTATACCATAGTCTTCCAAGCAGACATGACAGCCATAGGGTTGGGAGTCAGGGAGCTGAACAGAAGACCCCCTACAAACAAATCTATGAAAACCTTTACATATAGCCAAGCTACTCTGAAAGTACTGAGCTCCAAACGTGTTGACTCAAGACACGTATCTGCAGACGCGTCCTCAACGAACAAGGAAAAAAGTACCGTTGGTTTGGGTTCCATGTCATAGCGGAGTGGAAGATAATGTATTGGTCGACACACTCGCAAATGGAACCGAACGTGTGTTCATAGGACCAGAACCCCATTCGCGGGGATTGCGAAAAGCACCGCTAAGAAGTCCAACTCAGATTGGGCAGTGAGGAAAGCACCCCTGTACTGGCGAGATACACCAGGGCTACTACACTCGAAAGTGTTCGTATCATACTCCTCTAGTCAGGCCCTGCGAGGATCATAGAATGGAACGGGAACGACCTGCGCATTCTGGTTGGTCTGTTGACGTGACATTGTCGTCTCAGAAACCTCTTGCGAAAGTGACGTCTAGAACAAACAACGGTTTGCAGTTTCTGCTATTTGGAGGACGGGACAGTGGAACACATGTTGTGCTCCTGTCCAATACTAGAAAGAGCTAGGCTTCAGACTTTCTGATTCACCCAGCCGGAACCTACTGACTTCATGGAAGTTTCGCCCATCACGACCATCGCCGTCGCCAAGAGGTGTGGATTGTACGGTGAGCTCTAAATAGGTGTGAGCCACAATAGACACAATAAAGTTGTGGTGGAAGGAGGCATAATTGCCCCGCTCAGTCTTAACCTAACCCAACCTAAGGATATCCTAAGCTTAGCCTCTAATGTATAAACGTGTATATATTTTGCACTTCGAAATAGATAAGATGTTGACGTTTTTGATCTGTATTTAATTTACGTTTACGTTTGTTTGTACATACTGCATATACAGATACAGCCACTACGAAGGCAACGTATGCTTTGTGTATTGGTTCAATACAGCACATATTCAAATTTAGTTAAAACAAGTTTTCTTGTCCATTCAGTATAGCACTCGCACTGCACAGAAAAAAAATACTGTTGCGCTTCAAATTATTAATTGTTAGTATTTGGATGTTTTTCCATAGCTTTAAATATATTTACAGTTGTTTCAAATCCATGTCATTGAAAGAATTCAATCCTTATATTCGAAGTAATCACAGGTACGCCAATAAATTCAAAATAATTTTATATTCATTCTAACGATATGTATAATCCTTCTAATACCAATATTGACATATAATGCAATCAGAACATCGTTTTGTTTTCGAAATTTACCCTATGTTTCATTTAAGCAAAGAGTACAATCTATTCAATGTACAAGAATTGTTGCTGGAACAGCAGTTCGTGATAATTCATCTGGTAAAAATTAATTTTGTTTCAATGGCCCTTGTCGTTCGCTGAACTATAATCAGTATTCGGCGGGACTGATGTCCCGATTCAACGAAGGTAAGAATAAAGAACAGGGGGATTATCTTAGTGTTACTATCGCCGGCGAACCCGCCAACATGGACGGTTGTTCCGTTGCGTTGTTTCGGTGTTAGCCGTGTTGTGTCATCTCGTGGTTTTGCGTATTGCATCAGCAATTGTGTGATTTAAATGTGTCCAGTTATATATTAAATGGAGGACCTACTGAGAAATTGGGACTTAGAAGAGCTAACACCCACATTTGAATGTAGGTATTTAGATTAGTCAGACAGTTATATTTCAGGTAATAGTGCAACAACTGGTGCAGGCTTATGTCTAATTCTTATACCATGCTCCTTATAACTTCATACAAAATCACGCAATTAAACATCCAAACGAAAAATCAGCTCTCCTCGCAATAAGATCTGTTGGCCCAAGAAAAAGAAAGTAGTTTAGAGTCAATTTCCAAACACAGATTCGATTCAACGACAGGCTGCGATTGAATTGTTCATTGGATTCCAAAGACATCTTGTAGTTGGATCGACAATACGACATAATTCGTTACCAATTATACACTTTCCATTGGATAAAACAGCGCTGTGTTTGAGAAATGCCGAGTGTAACGTCCCATTGGATCCAAGCGTAAGTCTTTGACAGAACGACAGATTTTTCTGTGTGTATGGTTTTACCAACCTAGTTTTTGTCTACTCAGTTGTTGTTTGTGCACAATGTGCACTGGCAGCCAGAAAGTCTACGCCGTCTATTTAGCTTAACGTTTCATAATTTTTAGAATTTTCACGTAGAGAATTTTGACGTCTTCATAATTTTGACAGTAAAACCCACCCATCTTTCCTTCGAATTGGAACCGTAACATGCGAAGCACGCTGTCTTCATACACAATCGAACTCCGTTCATGACCTGGTTGGATGTAATATACGGCAAACCGAGCAGAGCGACTGGTGTGGTTTCAACCTCGTATTTCCTCATTCTACGCCGAGATTCGTCGACAATTGGAGGGCGGCATCAGGCATTATGGGACGTTTATATATTAAAGTTGTTACAGAAAGTCCGGGAACTGCGAGGAGAGGATCGTCCTTCGGGGACATAACAAGTCACTGAAAGATAAATAACTTACTGGGACTTTTAGATTCGGATTTAAGTTCAGCGCTCAAACTTTCATCCGATATACTTTGTTTGTTCCATTTCCCCAGACCGGATAAATCCAATATAGCGGCGGCTAGAGAGCATCAGGGTAGGAGGAATGTCGAAATAACTTCTCCGTTTGACATTAGACCATTTGTGATTGCCAAGGGATTTGAAAATTATTATCTTTCTAAATCGGGACTTTTTACTTACCTGAACACTGGACAGTGAACAATGCGTACCTCAAATATGATCCTTTTCCATTTTTTGGAGGGGGTAATATTGGGGCGGTGGCGCGGATGGTAGGTTTGAAACCTCAAATAATTTTGAAAATCGGTGGATGGACGGCGGAGTAATTAGTAAAAAACAAAAAATTCAAAATGATCTTAAAAATTCGTTTTTAAGGGTTCCTGATCATTTTCTACTTATCTTTTGGATGGGGTGAAATTGGCGTCATTGGGGCGTAGGGGGTTGTGAACCGAAAAAGTTAGAGGCATAATGCCCTTTTTTAGGTCCATACGAACATTGCCTTACCTGTTACAGAGACTATGCGAATGCTGCCCTTGCATTTTATATCTGTGGAATAATTTGATATATATGTAGACATTATAATCTCATTATATGTAACTTGGAAACTAAGAGCGTGATTGTGATGAAATCATGACAGCGTACTACTACCAGTACCGTGGAGAAATGGTAACAATGTTTCGTTGTTGGAACTCTTGTCATTAGCGGAGGAGGTGTGATGAGAGTGGTATAGGAATAGAGGAACTTCAAATTTTTAGTCTGACTCAAGACACTTGACACCATTTTTTTTTAATTACACCAGCCTACATTAAACAACATTGTATGATGACATGATAAAAATAGCAGCCACGTTGTAAAATACACAGGGTGCAATGACTATCTCAAAAGCTATGGTTAACATGAACTGACTAAACCTGCATACAGGTGTGTCCTTGAAGCTCGGAAGTCTATGTAAGATGATGCATCGTTTGATGTCTTTCTGCATAAAGGATCAATCGATCCTCAACTTCTCAGATGTGTTCTGAACATCCAATGGCTAAATCCAACCACCTTTCGTAGTTCGTGGGGCCCTCTCAGCATCGTCTTAGATTGAAAATATTGCACCACTCTGCTCGCTGCAGCGCTTCTGGTGCTTATTTGACACCCAACTGGTGACAGTTGTCCATACCATATTGTACCATATACCACATGTAGAGCTGCTTCTAGCCCGATGAGAGGGAGGTCTGTACCTTCTTGGCACACCTGTCAGCCCTCTAATTCACACCTACTCCTCTGTGACTAGGCACCAAAGTTAATGCTACCTTGTTGATCTTCGCCAGTGTATTTAGGATATTATAGCAGTCCTGCACTGTTTTCCAAATATGGTGGTTACTTGCTATGGCCATCAGAGTAGCCCGGCTCTCTGTGCTTACATAAATAGTCCCTTCAATGTATCCTTTATCTATTCATATGCTGCCGCATTCCATAATGGCGACTATTTCTGCTTCGGAAACGACAATTAGTTTACCTAGGCAGATACTTATGCTCTGCACAGGCCTACCACCATGTAAATGCATCCCCCAGCATCTGAAGAATTTTTGGAGCCAGGTGATCCCTTCGACGTATGGCGAGATTCTCCTAGAACCCATTCCGATGAAGAGAGGCAATTAGTCGGGCATTAGTGTGGAACAATTTTTTCCTTTTGATTAATGTTATCGATTCAATCGAGGAGTCATTAATTTGAGGTTCACGATGTTTGAACTTAGTCTTAAGCCGGCGCCACATATGCGGGTATTTGCCGAATATCAACATTCGCCGTTTTCACGTATCGCCCTTTAGCCAAATAGCGTATAATCATGGTTCGTTGCTCGCCGAATATCGCATATGTGGCGCCGGCTTTATTAGCCGAATAGCAAATAATCGGGGTCCGTTGCTCGCCGAATACCGCATATGTGGCGCCGGCTTTACGTATTAAATACGCGCGCGCATTCACCACATTTGAAAATGCGTACCGACAACTATAAATCATGGTGGAAGAGCTAGGTGGTGATAATGCAGCATCTTTCACCATTATTTTGAACAACAGCGTACTTTTTCATTTCTACTAAAATTATTGGGCTACACCTTTGTGCCCCAACAGGAGTGAACAACCACCTACTGCTGGTGATCTTGGATGCAACACCTTGGATACATCTGGTAGTTTTCTTTTAATTTTTTTTCTCAATCTTTTTTTTAATTCAATCAATCTTTTTTTAATTATCTCAGCTCTAAATTATGGATCCACACATCTTTTGTCACGTTAGCTATTCAGCAGTTTTTGTATAAAACATTTAGTTAGTTTTGTGCTACACATAGGGACACCCCATTACAAATTTTACATTTATCATTTCATCATCATTTCAAGTAATATATTCAATTAATATATTACAGCATTATACTATAAAATTGTTTTCATTCAAACCTTACCCTAAGATAGCAGGTAAATGTTTTAGTGAACAGTTTCAGTTGCCATAAACGCTCAACTTGCCAAAGCCTATTAATAGCGTCAACCAAAATAAAACTTGTTGCCCAGCCCGTTCCCATGCACGAAGCCAATCAAGTTCAGTAATCTTGAGATAACCCTTGTCCTCTGACTGCAGTTTAGCTGGATGGGGATGTTGTGACTCTTAAAGTTATGTCAAAACTAGCTCAAAACGACAGAGAGCAAACAGATAACAGCGGAAAACAATAGAAAATGGCTAAACACAGCTGAATACGACATAAAAGAACAGAAAACAGCTAAAAACAATAGGAAGCAATCAGATAACAGCGCTAAACAATAGAAAACGAATAAACACAGCCGAATACAACAGAAAAGAACAGAAAAGAGCTGAATACAACTGAAACTTATAACTCTTTGGCGCCCAACGCGGTACCACTATCTTATAATAATACCAGTGTGCCGTGCGGCGGCGTATATCTTAGCCACCAGAATGCAGAAGGCAGTCATCCTTGGGTCCCTTCGTCTACTTAGGACGCACAATTTGTGGACCCAGTGATTGCTGGTCACTGGATAATGGAACAGCACCTTGGTGTGTCGGAGCCCGTTGTGCACCTTTTTGTTTGAATATAATGATACGTCTTTATCACTTTATGTACAGATTATTAATAATGTAATCCTACAGAGTGTTATAACTATGTACATGAAATAACATCAAGAGGAAATGAGTTCACGTAAAGTGATCTTCCACTCAATCCTTGTTTTTTTTAGCGGCATTAGCCTCGTCTTCTGTGCAGGCTTTGTTACTGTTTCCCGACGCCACTCTAGGAACAGCATTGTTAACTAGAAGCCAACAGTGAAGGCTCAGGTGGGGATTCTTTTCTGAGCTTTTTTTATGGATATTTATTTTTGATTGAAAAAAACCAGAAATAAATTTCCGCCTCTAATGAGAATCGAACGTGGGTTCTTCCAGTCACGAGCCCTTGACCCTAATCACTGGACTAAGCCACCCCCGAAATCTTTGTTTTTATTAGTATTACAAAATTAAGGTGAAGCAGACTAACTAATCTGAACAAACACATGCATGCGGGTCATCTAATAATTTATATTCCAGTTACTACAGTATAATAATGGCTACTACTTAATACTGAGGTATTCAAAAACATGTTTCTTAAAACTACCAACGGTGAGGCACTTGAAATGCTGGGAAATGGAGTTATATAATGTATATGCATTTATTTCAAGCCTCTCTCAAATATGACTGATCTATGTGCGGGGGCTGTATGTAAATCCTTCTTTCTGACAGTCACTTCATGGATATTAGAAGGTGGAGCTTCAGAGGTAACTAGTCTATGGTAAACAAGGGCATTAACCTTATACAGGAGTTTTGCATACGGAGTATTCTATGTGGTGTATCCTGAACCAAGCATGATGGATGTACAGTAGAGCAATATTTGAGATTCGAGAGGACTATGGCATCACACAATTGTCTCTTGATGTCTATTGGCAGATGTCTTCTATGGGAATATGACACTTTCAATGAAGAGTATGATCTCTATATATGTACTTAGACATAATATTCACGAAATCTCATATTTTGATCAATGACTAAGCCCAAGTTTTTGGTACGTTTCAACAATTTCCAAAGCGGTTACTTGTATGTATGCTAATATTTTGTTCTTCGGATTCTCGCAAGGCTTTTTTTGAAAATACTAATGCTACTGATTTACTAGGATTTACGATTAGGATTATTTATAGCGATATTAGTAGCTATCATAATATGTGTAGCAGAAAATCATGCATAAACCTAGGTGTCATTAGCATATGAATGTATAGAGCAACTTTCCGACGCTATAGTTAAAATGAACTGACGAAAACCTGCATACAAGTGTTCTTGAAGTTCGGAAGTCTAGATATGTGCATATCGAAATAAGGCGATGCATCGTTTGATATCAGACGAGCTGAAATATCAGCAGGGCCTCGGCAAAAGGAACTGGAAATCCCACTCTGGTCCATATATTCCGAGCACATCCAGGTCTTTTCGGTCGCACGTCCGATAAGATGTCAAAGAGGAGGAATATTATTTTAAATTCACGCGACCTGGGCTCCCCGGCTCTTCGGCTGCCATTCAGACGCCATATATATTCGATTTATACGTGCGCCTTACACAGGTGGAAATTGGAGACTTTGTTCACAGGAACTGTGCACTACATTACAAATAATATACATGTTGCATACGTTTTGAGAGAAAAAATAGGGTCTATTTTATTGTCTCGGTATTTCTTATGTACACAAGAATAAATTTTGTCGTATTTCCAAGTAATTGCAATATTTGAATGTCTTTCCATTACAAATTACTACTCAGAGCTTCTATATCCCATAGAATAATTCCATGTGACGCGACGTGCTATCATGATCAACTGATATTGGACAAACAAGTCAGTGCCATTTGAGTAGCATTATTTTGCTTGCTCTCATTGCGTTTTTATAGTGTTTTTTGACCTTTTCGTGAAAATTGATAGCATAGTATCATAAATTTTGAAATCCTAGTTAGTAACAACAGCGGTACAACTTGATACTCGTGGTAAATGCATTTCTTCTCTCAAAATTTTATATTTGAAGTAGTTCTTTGTAGTGACCAACCTTTGGTGGATTTTGTGTGAGTGTAGTGAGTAAAGGTATATCATCATCATAGTCACAATGTCTTAACAGACATGTTTTGAACTCGTAAAATGCATTCAACTCATTTTACGAATTTCTCTTGGGATATCTTAAAGATCTTTAATGCAGTAGTTTCCCATTTGCTTTCTGCATCCTCATGCCGTTGACCAGATGTATCTACCGGTTCATCTGCCTTTAGGGGCAATTTCTCACCCCAAGGACAAGAAGGTGTCCTGACTCTTGTCAACTCGTCCACCCAAGGCTGTTGGTTGAGAAGAGGTTACTGCTTATACCGACAGTAGATCGGTTCCTTTTCAGAAAGTGCAGATGTCAACTAAACATACCCATATTATACCTTTAATTCATGTTAAAGTAGCAAAAACGTCCATTCGTAGGTAATTACTGCTAGTTCTATAATTATGTATATATAGGCAAGTTCAAGGAACGGATCAACTAAAGCATTAATCTTTTGACATTACCTAAAAGTTGAGGTTCTGGAACTTGTGATATATGTAATTATACAATAAAAAGATATGTATATGATTAGTCACTTCTTTAATAGAATAATGTTTTGTCATTATAGGCGTGGAAAAAATTCTGACATATTCCACATACTGTGTATACTAATAGCACCAATAAATGCTTATGCTATTTATTTATATATTTTTTACGAATGGTGGAGAAAAATAAATCATTTATCATTATAAGCTTCTCAAACAATCATCGAATTGAAAATATACTACTCGCAAGTGAAGTCCGAACATCTAGAGGAAAGGAACATTTGCAATGAAACTTTATGCACAGCTTGGTATTACCATCTTTAGCACACATGTAACACTTTTTGCTCATTCAGATGTTATTTACCTACATGGCACCTCTAAAAAACTCAAGACATGTAAACACAAAGCACGGGTTTTTGTCGATTCAAAAACGATGATATCTGTTGCAAATGTGGCGAGAGACCAGTTGGTTCTGTAAAAGATGGTGTACAGATGCTCCTTAGAAGACGACAGCCTCAGTTTACGCAGTTAAGCCCCTTTGAACTCAAGCTCTTGCTGACGCTTGGTATGCAGCTATATGGGGGCCCATTCGATCCGCACAATGTACCACAGATTTAGTGCAATAATAGGCTTAGGATCATACCGTCAGCATCTATATTTTCCATTCACTGCAAATAATCGTCGCCAACGGCTAAATTGGTGCCAAGAATACCGACAATGGCATGCTAAGTGGCATCAGACGGCCTTCTCTGACGAGTCCAGGTTTTGTCTGGGGGAACATGACAGACGACAACGGGGTGAACGACGTGATCTCCATGTGCCATGTTCACCGTCCTATTGGTCTGATTGTTTGGGGTGCCATTGCATTCAACAGTAAGTCACCTCTACTTGTGATTCGTGATTCTGTGACTACGCAACGTTATGTGAATGAGGTGTTAGAACCAATTTCCGCTCCGTATGTCCGAGGCCTCGAAAAGGGTTTCTTCCAGCAAGATAATGCACGAATACCGATGAGGTTCCTACAGGAGGCTGAGGTCGGGGTACTTCCCAGGCCTCCACGGTCACCCGATTTATCGCCAATTGAAAATGTATGGGATTGGATGGGTCGATACATAGGCGATTTACCCAATCCTCCAACCACGCTGGACGAACTGGAACATGCTGTCAGGGCAGCTTGGGAGGCTATACCTCTAGAGTTTTTCAACAAGCAAATTACAAGCATGCCGCGTAGGCTTAAAGGAGTGCCTTCTTCAACATGGAAGGCCCACCCGTTATTGATCTGTTGTATTTTTTAAACTATTTATGGCAAATGAGTTGGTTTAATATTGTATTTAGTCCTAACAGATTTTATAAACCGCAACCCTTTTTTTCTGCGTGTTCGGAATTCACTAGCGAGTAGTATATTTCACAGTATCATTAACATTAGCATTATAAGCGCGTACAGCGGACCAAATCTAATCCAACCGAATACCGAAGTATGTACGTTGAATATACTGAAAATAGAAACACGTTGAACTATTCCCCTGTGGACGTCAAGCACACGCCACACGGTCGTGGTCGCACTCGTCTCATTTGATGTGCTATCTGCGATAAGAAGGTTTGAGCGGGCGGAGGAATAGCGTTTGATGTAGCATATCAAATGTATGCATAGTCGTATAACGATGTAATACAAAAATATTAAATAATAAAGAAATAAAGCACTCAACGGTAACTATATTTATTTTCATCTTTCTGTGCGGTTGGGTAGGCACGTGCCCTTGTGCCCTTCAGTACCAGCCGCCACCAAGGCTTATTAACATTTTTGAAACATTGTGTCAAATTAGCACAGTTCAGACTTACTGATTTTATGTCATTAATGACTTTTTTGAACAAAAAGACCAGAACTTTGGCTTGAAATGTAAATGTCGACTCCTCCTTAGCTTTTTCATCTGTAATCGGCGCCGTTGAGCGTTCAACTAAATGAGGTTTTTTCGATTTTATGGGCGGAATCTGCTGGAATCCACCAGAAATTATCGATGCCGCTTCCGTACGAAGGCTTCGACCCCGATGGAGCTGTAATTACTACCGAATTCCCATTTTATGGCCGACCTACGAGCCATAAGAGCCGCTTGCTTTTCGCAGATACCACAGAAGACGTATTAAGGAGGAACAACCCTTCATCTTCGTATCGATAAAAATGGCTTGAAAAGAGCCTTGGCCATATGCTTGAGAGTTTTGGGCATACAGCGAATGCTGGTGACATCCCATCAGCATATTAGGACTTTACGAAGTTTTGTCAAATGCATGCGTATTCTAACAAACTCTTTTCTATTGGATGTTGTTTAGCAAAAGCTTTCTATTATATATTGAGGGCTATGTTAATCAGTATCATCCAATAGTATTTCATCAATATTGGAAACAAAACGTCAAAGCTAGGTGACACTTTTCTCAAAACTATTTTAAAATTCATGCATCATCATAGCTGAAAATTAGAACAAAGCGATTGATTTGCAAATGAATGCCAGATCATTCATGTTTACCTTATCGTTGTTGTATAATTACAAATTACATATTGCGATAGTTTGTGACAGGATCATAAAAGTAGCATCAATCACGGCCACCGTAAGTAATAATTAATAATCCTACCTCAGTCAATCAGATTGATTATAGATAAATAGATACTTTTATGAAGAAACTTCCATCTACTGGATGCACGATAGTTATAGACCTTCTAAGGGCCGGTTTCTCAATGTCCAGTTAAAGTGTCAGATAGGTATCTGCCAGATAGCGTTGCTATGGATACAACTGCCAGATAAGATTTACGTGACTTCGTAACTTTAGCTTTCAATTGTTTAAACAATTTATCTGACAGTTGCTGTTAAATATTTAAATGGACTTTGAGAAACCGGTCCTTATAGAAATATTCACAGAGGATGTAAAGGTGCAACGGGGTGGTACTGGGCAAAAGGTGCCGTAGCGCAACTACTATGAGAAACACAGTGTAAGGCATGCATATGGATAAAAATCCGCCCTGCTAAATGCGCCCTTTCTCTGAAAAGTATATAAAGCACCTGATTCACTTTCTGACTATGCGACAGGTTTCTGGTTTACAAAAAATAAAGTGTTACACTGATTTTAAAATAAAACACCGTCACCAACAACCAACCGATATATTCAAAACGTAAACAAAAATCTCTAGCGCAACCGGACGAGCCAAAAGCATATCACCGACTGTGTCGGCGCACACCGATACGAAGATGCTTATGGCAACCTAGCAAAAAAAGACAAAAACATGACATCGCTTACCCGCCGGATGGCTCACAACAAAGAATATCACAACAACTAATAAATACAGACAAATCAATAAACGTATGGAATAAATGAATCTAATATTTAGGTATATAATATAATAACAATGAAAACATTACGAAGGTATATACTTTTACTATCCCACGAGCTTTGCTGTTAAGAAGTATAGGCAACCAGTACTGCACACTTGGGACACAGATTTGCCAACAGTTAAATCATGAGCTTAGCTTTGCGAAATGCATCAAAATGTTATTTTTACCCCTTTTTGCTATAATATAAAGGTATATTGCAGGTATTCATAATTATTATCGATAGTAATTTATTGTTTTATCAAAACAATGCAGTAATTTGAATTTATTGTCATCATTATCATTTGATAGACCAACAATCCAGTGATCAAATATATTGCTTTTGTGAAACATAATCGGTTTAGACTACCAATTGCTAAACTCTTTGTTAAACAAGAAGATGTATATCGCTATACAAAAAACTTGAAGATATTCATAAGCATGTTCACAATTGCAGTAAGTTTTCATCTAATGTTGTTCGCCAGCATTCACCTTTTAGCGGATTGGTACTTTAACTTCAGCTTCAGATATTATGCTATGGAAATTGGGTTGTAAGTATCTTATCGATCAGACTGGCTACATAAACATCGTTAAAATATGCAAATATACATTATTTGCATGGGGGATGTAAAGGCAATGTGAGCTTAGTCGATGTACTCTATCGGAGCGGTACCTTGCAGCACGTGAGATTATCATGTATTCATTAGTGTATATATACAGTACGGTACGGAACGAAGACTTCCTGGTCGTGATTATGTTAAATAAGAGGAGCTACTAAAATAAACCCAGACTAGTTAGCACTTTACAACGAAAGCTTGGCAATATCTACCAGGGAGAGAGAAGGTTTAGGCAGGAAGAATTAAACACATGGATTAAACACATGGAGAATTTACGTAACAGAATGTTTTACTGATTACTACATATCAATTAGAAAGTGACCGGACATAATTAAAGAAGAACTCGTTAAAGCTCTGAAAGAAACTCAAAAATGGAGTCAAGTTGACTGAGTCAGTACTTCCCACACATAACGGTGATATTTTATTATTTTCCCATTGCATAATGCTATAGTCTGACATCCCCTTGCAACGAAATCATCCGCTCGCCCTCAAAAAGAACACCTAACTCAAGAACTCTCATAAATAATTTCAGTGGTACCATTTTGTCATTTTGCCATAGCATGAAGCTATAGTCTGAGATCCCTTTGCAACCGAATCATCGCTTGACTGTAAAAAAATATCCAACATAGAAACTATCGTAAATAGTTTCTTGCCTCTCTCTCTGTAGTAACTAAGACGACACATTTCCTATTCTGCAACCTGAATGAAACGTAGCGATCAGAAGGCCCCAAATTGCCCAAAAGGATACAGTGACCTCTGGAGATGCTAGCCACTTACGCCAGCGAAACGGAGAAGTTCCAACAGATGATGGCCTGAAAACCGCGAGAAGACCTTTGAACTTCCCGACTGACCATGGCCGCGAAAGCCTCAACACTCTCATAAACAGCAAGCTTGACTAGAAGTCTCTCATGCAACACTCTATCCAGGGCTTTCGATATGTCAAGTGCAACAACACTCTATCCAGGGCTTTCGATATGTCAAGTGCAACAACGCGGGCTTCGCGATGATTTTCAACTGCTCTGTTCCACAAGTGGGTGACGTAGGCCAGGAGGTCACCTGTAAACCTATGCTTAAGGAAGCCATACTGGCGACCCACTATGGTATTATTGTTGTTCAAGTATTTCAGGAGCTGTGTGTTAATGACAGTGTCCATTATTTGAGACATGATTTTAAGAAGGGGCACATGTTCATAACTGATGGGATCGATTTTTTTACCTTTCTTAGGATTGCGTTGTACGCAGCCAATCTTCCATGCTGCTGGAAACACGCCTCGCTGATACGATAGTTAGATAGCTTGCAAGAAATAGATGCAAGCTCAGCGGCATAGCAATTAAGGACAATGGCTGGAATTTCGTCAGGACCAGTAGGTTTCTTCATGTTTAGTTTTTGGAGGATGCTTTTTACATCTCGATGTTGAAGTTTTACCTCTGCCGTTCTCACGTTCACGTTTATGGTGGTGGTCGGAGTACTTCCTTAGAAGTCTACAGTAGAAATAACTGCGAAAAACCTCCCGCTTTTTCTTTAGGAGTAGAAGTAATGGACTTATCCTCTTTGGTCGAGGGTGGTATTGATGAATAGTAAAAGTTCTGACTAACAGCCTTAGCTATAGACCAGAATGTTCTGCACGAACCAGGACATGAGGAGCTGTTGTCAATCACGCATTTACAGTGATTTCTGGTATCGATAAATCAGAGGTGGTTCTCGGCATTTGAATTTTTCCTCCATTCTCTGTATTGTCCGCTTTTGGAGTTAACTGTAACTCTACAACGTTGACTGAACCATGACTGGTTTTAGTTTTTGGAGGGACGCTTGATAACATGAGGAATTCCATTCCATGCCGAATATTAATAGCTCGGCAGAGAAAGAACTAGTAGTACTTTCTTAGGTCGTCCTACTTTGCTGATCCGTAATGCTAGACCCAGCAAGGCTTTGTATGGTGGAGATCTGGAGAATGGATCCTGCATAGCGTTGAAAATGTGTTATGGCCAGACGATCCTAGTGGAGCGGCTACTTTCACTGTGTAAATTGTTGGAGTAGTGGTTAAATATATGCTCTTTGACTATCTGCCCTAAGACGCAGCTATATTGGCCAGCAAAGGCCTACACTTGGCCTAAATATCGATCACCCTGTATTCTATGCATATTTATCTACGCCAAAGTCTGTAGTAGTTGATACAGTGCACGGTCAGTGTAACAACAAACTCAAACAGCAATGTATTCCGCAGATTGAGCGACAAGTTCAGTGAGCGATTTGCGGTTGAACTGAGCAAGGTAACTATTTAATATCGAGTTAGAGTTGGGTTGACTCCTCAATTAGGTAATTGCAATCAGGAGTGGAACGTGATACAAATGAAATTCCGTCGAAATGTGACTTACATTTGTGTGCTCCCTTATTAAGTTTTGTAGAGGAGGCGATGTGCCCGAGGCAAAATGCCATTCCGTAGTCAAAATTAATTTCAGAGTTCGGAGGAAACAATAAAAGGTTGTTTGAAAGACGGAGTTGTACTCGAGGAGCGTCGAAGTGGAAACACTGGGGTCGTGAAGGCATGCTTGAGGGGATTTTCAATAAAATTGGGTTTGAATTAATAAAATCATTATATAATAATGATAATAATTAAAAACGCTCATGACCCCTAGGTTAGGTTAGGCTGAAGGTAAGTACGGCAGTTTTGCCTCCTTCCACTGTGACCCAATCACACAATCAAATCATCACAATCAAAAATCACAATCCACACCTCTCGACGAAAGCGATGGTCTCGTTAGGTGAAACTTCCTTGAAGCCTCAGATGGGTGAATCCGAAAGGTCTGAAACCGAGATCTTTCCAGTACTCTTGCGAGTGTGTTGGCCAACACGTTGCCTTCCACCCCTCTATGACCTGGAACTTAAACCAAGGTTACTTTGTTTCTTAATGACACCTAGTTCTTCGGCGTTTTGAACAAAGCTGGTGCACCATATGCATAACAACTGTCCCTAGTCCAAAAATGTCAAAAAATCATAAAGACTTGTTTAACATTCTCACCACTAGCCAATTTTGCAATTTTTCTGAATAGCTTTAGCTTAAGATATCTATTTTTTTTGGGCGTTCTATGATATCTGTACAACGAAAATACGTCACTCATCTCCGTCGGTCTGCCTGCCTGTCTGCTGTCTGTCTGCCTGACGATTTGTCTGTTTGTCTGCTGGGGTCTCTTTTAGCCTCGTAATCTCAGTAATGCTGCATAGCCTTCGATGAAATTTGGGTAACGATATGCTGTGGTGTAGATAGTACTCCAGTAATTTAAAAATCGGTGCATGGGCGGCGGAGTAATTCGCAAAAACAAAAAAATTAAAATGTTTTCCAAAACTCGTTTTCAGGCGTTTTAGGAATTCCTGATCATTTTCTACTTTTTTTGGGTGGGTGTGAAATTGAGGTGGTTGGGAGTGGAGAGTTAGAAAACTAAAGAATGTGTTCATTGAACTCTGAAGGGAATATCTAGCGACATAGTACACTTTTATAGACCAATTCGAACATTACCTTGCCTATTACAGAACTAAGGGACTCAGAATTGTCTGATGTATAGATACGAGTATTATTTCAAATCATTCTATATCGTGTAACCTTTAAATTGTTGGAATGATTTTAACGAAATTTCAAAACAGTGTCATAAACTTATCATCAAAAAACTAAAAGTATAAAAACAGCTCAGGCGATTGGGAGGTTCCTGATCGTTTTCCACATTTTACTACCCACATCTCCGCACGCGAACACTTTCGATGTTGAGATAATCCGTTTTTTGGGCGTTCTATGATACCTATACATAACGAAAATGGGCGTCACTCATTTCCGTCGGTCTGTGTGTCAGTCTATCTGTCTTGTGGCATTTTTATAGCCGCGTAATCTAAGTAACCGCTACATGGATCCCTTTGAAAGTCGGTGCATTGGCGGCGGTGAGATTGGTAAAGAACATAAAATTACCAGATCCCATCCAAACCCCGTTTTCAGGAATTCCTGATCTTTCTACATTTTTGTCTTTGGAGGGGTGGAATTGGGGTGATATGGCAGGTGGGGGATTTGAAAACATTACATTGCGCTGAATGAAATTGACCTTGGTGACGTGCGTGTACAACTCTAGCCAGTGGCGGAGAAGGAATCAACAAAAAGAGATCTAAATCGCCTAAACTTTGTTTTTAGATGTTTCAAAAGGTCCCTTATCATTGTCTACACTTTGATGCGATCATGCAGCGACATTTTTCTGTTAGCACCGATAGAGTAGAGAAGTACTGAGTTAAGACACTTGACGCCAGATTTTTTTTATTATCTTCATGTATCACGACCCTATTTTGATAAACCAGTATAATAAAATCAATACCTGTCATGACTCAAGAGTTGTCCCGACTGAAATTATAGAACCTTGAGTATCAAACATAACATAGTCGCTAAAGTACTTTGTTTTAGTCCGACATCTTCTGAGGACATATTAGGGACCTTTTGCAAGTCCGTTGTCTGACGTTATTTCACGTTATCGGCGATTTGTGACATGCGCAGTTCTCCCAAAATAACCAAATCGGCTAATAACCGATAAAGTTGTCTGTTATCTACGGAACATTACGGTACGATACGAATAACGTGCGATATTGCCAGGTCTAAAACGATATGCTACAATGAGAACAGAACCGTGATGCTTTTTATATCAGCAATACTTATTTTGTGGCTTATCATTATAAGCCTTAAACGCACTAAGTCAGACGGTACGGTACGAACGGTACGCACGCGGGATTTTTAAGAAATGTTTAGCATTGATTTGCCTATGGTTGCGCGCACTGGGTCGTCACTGTCCGAACAGGACCATCCGTACCTTCCGCCGTCCGATAAAATCCCGAAAGAAAGATTTCTAGGCATCGTGACCGTCCTGACCGGCCGTACCAATGACTCATCAGCCCTTCGGCGCATGCCTGCACGTGCTTCGGTATAGACGGTCCGCTGTTTCAGTTGAGCAATACTGGTTGCAAAGCGAGCATGGATGTTCCCGAATTAATTACGGTCGTGCTCTAATCTCTTGAGATTTATTCAATGAATCCAAAATCTGGGTTTTCCTCGATCTCTTGACCTTTCTTCTTTTACTTCTTCTTCTTCTGCTACCAACATTAGACTTACAATTATTTCTTCTTCACTCAACATATCGCTTTGATTTTCACAATACATAAGAGCACAAAACCTATTACGAGACTGCTTGTCTCTATTGTTCAACCTTCCGTTCGTCCGTCCGTACCGACCGTACCGACCGACCCAGTGAGCGCAGTCACCTAAAAAAAACTGCCGAAGGTGCGTACCGTTCGTACCGTTCCGACCGACCCAGTACGCGCTTAGCTATAGAGAAGGATCACCTGAACCTTTTCTTCCATCAGATTTATTTGACAGTATTTAACAATAAAAGCTACAAAATTAGGACTGTCCGGCAACAGCATGTTACCATCACGGAATTAAACCATAAGGGTGAAATGTCATGCTCTGGAGATGCTGCAAAGTCTATATATCGTCGACACCTTAAAACGATGTTCAAAGCTTGTTCCACTTTGAGCGTTTGCAATACAAAGACTATAAATGCAAACACAGGAAGCCTAAAGCACGTAACTCACTTATTCTATGCTAAAACAAATAAAGGTGTATGCAAAAAGTCAAAATTATATACTCTACATAGCGAAACTCTAGAATCGTTAGATACCGTAAAATAACTGGTAAGGTTTCACTACTGACACTCTGGAAGAAGCCGTGCAAAAGGTCCCTATTTTGTTATGCAATCTACCAGACGTAACAAGGTCGATTCAACCATCTTCTAAGTACGCAAACCATACCGAAGTCGTGGAAAAGGGCAAACATGGTATTCTAAGCAAGGTCGGAAAACCGCAAGATCTTTCCTCTTCATACAGGTTGATCTGCCTCTTAGATGCCATCGGAAAGCTCTTCGAAATCCTGATGAGAGACAAAGGGTCGAGAAAGAGATCGAAAAGGCAGGAGGGCTCTCGCCACGCCAATTCGGTTTCCGCTCGGGCAGGTTCACTATTCCACTGTCGATGCCCTGGAAACGGTAACGAGGAAGAAACAAAGAAAAAATGGTGTGCTTTGGTGACGCTGGATGTCTGCAATGCCTTTAATACTGCCCCATGGAGCATGATATGGAGGAACTAGAAAAGCTGAAGATTTAAAAATACCTAAGAAACCCTATAAGCAGCTACCTAGACTCCAGATCAATTTGCATAGCTGGAATCGAAATTCCTATGACAACAGGAGTACTTTCGTTGCCTAGTGGCGTAAAGACGGTAGCATACGCCGACGATCTGGTACCAGTTATCGTGGGAAATGAAGAGGCAGAGCTTGTTCATAAAGCCAACACTGTACAAGATTGAGAGGTGGATCTGCGATAACTAGCTTAAATTGGTTCCTGAGGAGTTATAATGCGCAGCCCAAGGAGTCAGAGAGCTAGCGTGGTCTTCCAACTAAAGGGAGTGCAAGTCCCAACAAGCAAGTCCATAGTGTACCTCAGCGTCACACTCGATAATGAGAGAAAAGGGTAGCTGCAAAGCCTGAGAAGAAGGCAGCAATACTGTCACGACTGATGCCAACTATAGGAGGGCCCAGTAGCAACAGAAGGGCACTATTGTTTCAGGCTGTACAGTCGGTCGTCCTGTACGGAGCTCTTGTGTGGTGTAAAGTCACGAAAAGGAAAAGGTATCAGAAGGTCTTAGACAGCTTGCAGATAAACTCTCTGCTAGGGTGGCCAGTGGTTATCGCATGATGTCTACAGAGACCTGCAGGCTATAACGGCGATACCACCATTATACTTGCTGGCCGAAGAGCGGACGCTGATCCGCCATGGTCAAGCAGGTGATGCGATATGCCGCTTTGAAGCTAGAAGATAGACAGCATGTAAGTGGCAAAGTCTATGGAACGAGACCGCTAATGTCGCGCAGTGCACGAAGCGACTATACCGTCGATATAAGAATGAGAGGAATGCAGTCATCGGCAGGCGTCCTATTTCCTAACGCAGGTTCTATCTGAGCATGGGCCTTTTCCAGTGTATAGGGAGAGGATAGGACGACTGATGGATGAGAGATGACTGCACAGCGAAGCCGAAGACACGCCCGAGAGACCCTGTTTCTGTGCGACAGATAGGAGCCATACAGACAGGAGGCAAGTCAAAAACCTGAGGGTGAGCTAACCCCAGAGACTATGGTCCCGCTGATGTTATCCAGCGTGGAGGCGTGGAACATTATACATGAGATGGTAAACAAGATGCCCTTTGCAAAGGTGAAGGAGGAACCTTCACAAGATTAGCCGAAGATAGTAAGACATTCCTTAATGGTATAATTATTACCTCATCTCGCATTGCGAAGAATATCATTCACGATGGTGCCCGGTGCAGATGGAGACAGAGCAGAGGTAAGAAAGATGGAACGGGTTTTAGACAGGCGGGCCGCGGTGGCATGTCGGATGGACGGGATTGCGTCCGTGAGGCATGTGATCAGAGGACTCAAGCTAGTTCAACGTCGGGCGAGCAGACTCTCTCTCATACCTTCTGGTGTGGGAGTGCTTATGTCCTTGCGATCAAGCTGATTTCCTAAACCCTCTAAAATAAAAAAACCAGACGCGACAAAGGGTCACCACCAAGTATGGACGATAGTCCTTAATATTACAAAGTGAAAGTACTTTCAACTATTTAACGGCTTCAGTCCACTAGCAAAATGGTATTTAGCTAACAATTTACGGGAGAGATAAACGGGCTAGAATATCCGTCCAGGGCTGGCAAACAAATTTATAGTTGAACGATTTGTTGCATATTTGTCCAATGTAATTTATTGAGCTGTTGCTGTCCCCTTTGACCCAACATTCATTAAACAGGCCAACTAATTATCCTTTCAAGCTTCCGGTGTTAGTCGGCGTTGTCAGATTGTCTGAAAGGAAGCCGAAAAAGAACGCTGATCAATGCAGGATTCTCCATTAATTTATAGCTATTTGCTAGCCAAATCGTATTTGCAGTCCTACAATCTATTGTATTTGATATGACGTAAACTGGCGTTTCCACAGCATGAGACCAGTAATTGGTAGTGTTGGGAAGTGCATCGATTTTCGGGGATCCAGCTAAGCAGTGATAGATCTCCTAAAATCGTTGGCTCTTTGATTACCATTAAACAGATTTATAATATAATAGTAATAAATAACAAATAACTTTTATTACCAAAAGACAAAAACTCCTATCACAGGACAAATTGAGGAATCATAAAAGAAAAAGGACAATGTAGGCTGTATTCAAAGTTGAGACTTTCCTTTCCAGGAACAACTGCCTTTGATATGACAAAGCTAATGTACGGTGAACTAGTAGCAGAAGAATAAAAAACATGGTAAAAAACACCAAGTACTTCTTTTTCAATTTGGACCATTCGAGGATGTCTAGGTCGTCCAGGGTATCCACTATGATATGCACACAAATAACACCTGTGCACCTAGCTGTGACAAATCGACGGGATGCAGGGCGGATACGGTCAGAGAAATGAGCAACTTACACTCGTGAAATCTTAGAGGCTTTTGACCTCATTCACCGAGCACTAAACTTATATCAACTAGTTCATTATAGTTATACCGGTTGCACCATTTTTGTTGTTTTTGAAGTCCGATTTAGCAGGTCAACAACTCGAGAGACATAAAACGCGCACTGCTACATATGCTTCATAGCCACCTATGTTTTTTGTGTCTGTTTTGATGTGATCACCCAGGAACGGAATTAGAAATGAGGATTTCATTATCGGTATCTTTCTTTTCTATTTGGCGAGTATTATATGCTCTATGAAGGAAAGTCCCAACTTATTAGGAAACAACCTATATAATTATTCATATACCTATTAAACGTAAAATATCAAATCATGAATATTATATTGATAAAGCATAAAAGTTGCTAAAACCCGAAGTACAAAGCATATGCTGGTAACATGACTGCATAATAGCAGATAGGATAATATTTATGGAATTTGGCAGTATATTACATGTGTTAGAGATGCTATCGGAATAGGCAATCGCAAAGTTTACAGGAGAATTGAGCCCTAAATTAGCATTCCATCTTATTTATCTAAAAAAAAAGAAAGGCACTTAATGAAACGACTGAAACAATAAAGTCTATTTGCGATAGTAAGCTCAGAATTGTTATAGATTTCTTGATTCTTCTAAGTTCCAAACATTCAATCTATAATCTAGTACACAAAATCTAATGTCTAACTAATGTCAGGATAGATGCGGTCAACCTTGAAGAACTTCAAGAAACGACGCTCAACTTTCTCATTTTGCTCATAGCAGTTATAATTCGGTTTCCAGTCAGAAGAACAATATTCTAACCTAGATGTAACATACGCCAAATATAAAATTCTGAATGTATCTATATTGATGAACAACTTACAGTTCCTTACAATAAAGCTCATACATCCTAGCAGCTTCATCCATTTTTTGCTGTATGTGCTCATTGAAATTAAGGCTTGAAACAAACCGTACGCTAGGCTAGGCTAAAATAATACACATAATACGCATTTCATCAAATCACACATGCTGGAAGATAAACTTAAATTAAATTTCGGACAACTCTGTGACGTTTAGCAAAGAACACTATTTGGCATAAACATAATTTTACACAAACGCTTTAATTGATACCTGTTTATCATTCATGTAGTTTATAGATACAGAAAGTAACAAATAATACAGTTAATACCACCGTATTCACCATTTTTTGACGCAAAATTTTAGTGTCGAGAAAGAAATCGGATGACGCTTGGCATTTGAGTTGTAGAAGCAGTTTGGAAACTTTTCTGTCATTGCTCTATAACCCCAAAATGGGAGGGATCGCCGCCCCTCCTGCCAAACCTTCCAGACCTTTAAGCAAAGTATGTCGGCGCAGTTCAGGGAGGGTATTTCCTTTGGCTGGAGTCTATATCGGGTCTAAATATATCGTATCTCAGCCCGCCTAGTAACACACATTCCACAAGGGAGTGATGACACATAGGTAGTCTTCTTCAATTGCTAATAGTGATAGATGCCACCTGAGCTTGCACACACAGAAAAATCTATCGTTTTGTCAAAGACTTACGATTTGATTCAATGGGACGTTACACTCAGCATTCTTTACAAACACAGCGATTTTTTATAGTTGGTAACGAATCATGTCGTATTGCCGATTCAACTACAAGTTGTCATTGGATTCCAAATGAATGATTCAATCACAGCCTGTCTTTGAATCGAATGTGTGTTTTACAATTGATTCTAAACTACTTTCTTTTCCTTGGAGCAACACATTTTATTGCGAGGATAGCTGATCGTTTCGTTTGGACGTTCAATAATGGTGTGATTTTGTATGAGGTTATAAGGAGCATGGTATAAGAATTAGACATAAGCCTGCACCAGTTGTTGCCGCCTTTTTACCTGAAATATAACTGTCTGACTAATCTAAATACCTACATTCAAATGTGGGTATTAGCCCCAATTTCTCAGTAGATCCTCCAATCAATCTATAACTGGATACATTTAGATTACACAATTGCTACTGCAATATGCGAAACCACGAGATGACACAATACGGCAAACAACGAATCAACACAACGAAACAACCCGTTACCGAACAACCTCGTCCATGTTGGCGCAGATAACGGATAACACTGAGATAATCCTTCTCTTCTTTCTTTTTACGTTGATTGAATCGGGACATCAGTCCCGCCGAATACTGATTACAGTTCAGCGAACAACAAGGACCATTGAATTCGATATATGATGTTTTTGGTACGAATACTGCTTTCCAATTGGAAAGCTCTCTACCAGCATAGATAATGTTTTGAAAGCATGGGTTATTGTTCCTGTAATAGTTACCTTTTAAAACAAAATGAATTTTTATCAGATGAATTATCACGAACTGCTATTGCAGGAATAATTTTTGACATCGAATAGACTGTATGCTTTGCTTAAATGGAACATAGGGTAAATTTCGAAAACAAAAGGATGCTTTGATTGCATTAGATATCAGTACTAGTATTAGAAGGATTAGAGATATCATTAGAATGAATATAAAACTATTTTGAATTTATTGGCGTACCTGTGATTACTTCGAATATAAGGATCAAATTCTTTCAATAACATGGATTTGAAACAACTTTAAATATATTTAAAGCGATGGAAAACCATCCAATTACTAACAATTAATTGAGATAATAACACCAAAGGCCGTCCGGACCAGGAATACTAGAGAAGCTCTGCGAGCTCATCCTTACCAGGTCAAGGTCCTTACTCCCCGAACCAGTCTCCACCAGCATTCCTTCTTTTGGAGAACTTCGTCGCTGTGGAATCAGCTGCCGGGGAATTTGTTTCCCGACGGCTACAACCTGCAGCGTTTCAAATCTAACGTGAACAGACATTTGTCCTCTCGCAGCGCTTCTACAGCGCCAAAGGCTTTCAGCCTTTGCGGGAAGCCCACCATAAAAAAAGAAAACGCAACAGTATTTTTTTCTGTGCAAAGCCCCGTCAGGATACCCACGAGGCTTCTGATTGCCTATCGGCATTCATCCATTAGCCATGCTGATCTAGATGTGGTCAGCCCGGCTCTAAACTCCTTGGGCTCTTTGTATCTCTCATTTTGCCTCCACTGTTCATCTATGGCACCGTTTACCCGCTTTTTGAGGACTGACGTTACCTGCTGCATACTTAGCCCTATAGCGGGCTCAGCACCGACAAACTTTCTCCTGGTGCCGAGTCTGGCTAGTCTATCGGCCCCTTCATTACCAAGAACCTCCGTGTGACCCGGGACCTACATCAAGGTAACTTCCTTCAGCTTCGCCAGCTCTTCCAGCCTTTACGCGCACTACTGAATCAGGGGTGTCCTGGTTCGGGGCCCGCAGATGGCTTTCAGTGCCGTCGGACTCAGAGCAGAATAATGCAAGCCTTCTGCTCAGTACCCGTTCCAACCTCCTCATTCAGCAGAGAGTATTGCATATACTTCTGCTTCGATAATCGTGATGTTCCTGCCTACGTCATATAAGGTTGAGTCCGTCATGTCATTTTATGTATTATTGCCGACTTGGATCTTCTTGCACTACACAATCATGATTTATAATATGACATATTGACAGTGCTATAAAAATTGTTTAGCGAAAAATCATTTCTCTGCCATTTACTTACTTTTATATAAACTTTAAGCTAATCCTGTTTGACTTACCGCTCTTCTGATTCCGTACTTGTTCACCAAACATTCAGTAAAATTTCTTCTATGTAACCTTTGTAAGATTCCTGCCCCTATTTTTTATTTATATATGTTTTGTATATTATTTATCATACAAATAACGATTATATCTGTAGCTTTTGTGTCTAAGTGCAGAAGTAACTTAATATTCAGAGCAATGATGCGCAATTTTAGTGTCGAAAAGGAAACCAGGTGACGCTTGGTACTTGAGTTCTAGAGGCAGTTTGGAAACTTTTTTGTCATTGCACCATAACTCCAAAATGGGAGGGATCGGAGATAGAGGGGGCGGGGTGTTAAAAAGTGAAAAAGAAACTGCTAAGGAACCGAAAGAAAATGCGCCACAATTTTAGTACACCTACTAACTAGTGTTCCAAGAAATCGTCATCCGAAATCTCAGGGGGGTTTGCGCGTACCGATTTATTCTCGGATTTATTTAAATTGAAAATAAAAAAATCGCGACGAAGCCGTTAGAAACTCGATGGAAAATTCTTTGTGTTTTGTAGATAATACAAAAAATCCTTTCAGAAGGCGTTCAATAATGTCACCCCTGATAGGGGTTGAAAAATGGGATTAAAATGTATAAAAAACTTCATCCACTTCAAGCAATATGAACAATTATTTAACGACTCATAACGAAAAGGACGTGAAAAATCGAACTTCAAGCTCAAAATTCTCATAAACTGCCCAGCAGAAACCGATGACGGTATTTTTTGTCTTCAAAGAAACAAAGAATTTTTTTAAAGCTCTCACCGGTTTTGTCGCGATTTTTTTATTTTCAAACCACCCGTAAATTTCGGATGACGATTTTTTTGGGCACTAGCTGGTATTTTTTCGGTTACCTAATGGTTTTTTTTCACGTTTTAACACCCCCCTCTATCTTCGATCCCTACCATTTTGGAGTTATGGTGCAATGACGAAAAAGTTTCCAAACTGCCAATAGAACTCAAATACCAAGCGCCTTCTGGTTTCTTTCTCGGCACTAAGTATGCATCGTAAGTATAATAATAGCTCTACCCCTTTACGCCATGGAGTTGTAAAATAAAGACGAATTCATTCAATTAAGACCTGGTGAACAATTACAAGACTTGTAGCTGAGGTTCATGCAAGGCCTGTAGCTGCGGCAACAGTGAGCCTCTCCTAGTATGATGGCGGTTAAATAAAAGCTGATTAAAATTCAACCCGTCGACGGCTCACAGCACACAGAGCGGTACGCACTTGCTTGCCGTGCAGATACACATTTAAATGCAAAAGCTGTTTGCAAACAGCCATTTCTCCCTAACTTCTTCACCGCTCTGCGTGCTGTCGGGAATCTTTTGTTTCTGCCGCTGTGAATCCAACGCCGCCTACCGCTGCCACGTCTTTGAAGTCGTTACGAAATCCGAGACGAGGAATTAGAACAGATAACACAGAGAAATTAGAGTTTGAGTACGTTTTGCTCAAAGTTTCACTCCTGCACTGCTGATTACTAGATATTTCGCAAAGAGAATAAATTTCAAAGTTTTTTATTGATTGAAACAGTACCACAATCGAAATTTAAAGTTAACAAGGTCGATCTATAAACAATAGGATTATCATTCCATCTAAGCACTCACAGACAATTTGTTAATTTTCTGGTCAGAAAATGAAGATCAAAATTGGCCCATCAGTTAAGGATTGCAAAATATCTGAGGTTATGTACCGGGAGGCCAATTGTCATAAGAATAGACGCCAGCAATGTCCCTTAAAAGGCTTAGAACAGCTACCCTCCACATAGAAAGAAAAGTACTGTCAGTTTTAAACTACTACATTTTGACACTATAGTAGCATTGTATTTAACTATAATACGGTAGAGTCGCGTAAAGTATATTCCAGTTTAAATATGTATTAAGTATATAAGCATCATTGTGAGTACAGTGGATAGCCGCAGAAACTACAGAGTCTTATTGCATGTATGAGAATCTGGTTAAACTGATACCATTAATACATCTAAATAATGACAAATGCACGCTTAAGTAGATGATTAAATCTGCATCAAATAATCTAGTCTGTTTGATCTTGCGTGTTTTGAATTCATCAATCAACTTTATCTATTTCATTTCTTTAAAGTACATTCTACATCTACATTCAATAAATGCACCTCTGACCTCTCCATTATCCTAAATCACTATTTAAACTGGTTCTGCCAGGTGTCGCTTAGGAGTTAAGGCTCAGTTGTGGTCCCAATCCCACAGAAGGCCCTCATGACTAGAGAACTGCATTTGTTTTAGCTTTGTTTTCACAAGCAGAGACAGCAACGTCGCAGGAAAGAAGGTCTGGAATGTAAGGAAAATGAGCGAGATGTTTTAGTCCTGTCGTGATGTAATATTGGGTACAGGCTTTGGCGCGCTGAGCTGAGCATTAGAATGGAGGAATCAGGTATCCATTCTTGACTTCGGCCGCATAGGTTTTTCATATAGCTTCAATGAATTTAGGCAGGCACTATTCCGTATACCACTTAACTAAGACTGTCTTCTACGTATTCAAAACGACACGTTTCACAAATCACAACAAACCTTGTTTTGAGCCTTGGTCGGTCTTGCCACATACCAAAATTGTCGAGAACCGAGTTATTACATAATCTATGGTAGGGAGTCAATACTTGTATAAGATTATTCACGTTGTTCGACACGGGGCATTATGGTTGAAGTGTTCGATAAAAAAAAATAATAATTTTGGGTGCAAAGGGAGCCATTGAGGCTATATTTTAAAAATACTTTCATGTTACACAGCGTATCCTCAAAACACGGAAAGTATCAAACTTATATTTTTTTGAATAGAATACCCTATATATTATTGCATATTCAGATTCCTTGGTGAATTCTAGTGCGACTTTATGTATCACACATGTGATCTAAAACGAACCGTTTAGGTATACATCACCATTTTCGGTATATGTCTGAAAAAAATTGAATATGACAGAGATTATATAATTTAGAAGGTTGTGACTTTGCCGTATTAATAAGCATGGAAGGCGTCAGCTTAGGTTACACGATCAAATTTGAATTACGTTTGTGCTTGGAGAAACCAGTCGATGAATTAAGGAAACTTCAATCAGAGATAGCTTAATTTCTTCAAATGGCACCGCCTAACCTTTTTATACTATTAAATGTAAAATTTGGTACGCTTCCAATGATATAAGGTTGTGAATATCAATCTCTAGTAGTTTTCATTTAATTTCAAATTTTCAATCGAATCCGTGTTTTTCAATTTTTCTACCTACGAGCAACCTAACAGGCCATGGAGTATAAACAAAAACATGTTCAGATGAGATAAAACAAGTCACTCAGTAAAAAGATAGAGCAAAGAGACAAGATTATAAAAATTCCTTACAACAAATCAACTCTAACCAGAAACAGCGGTGGTAACGTATCTAATATCAAATAGAAGCTGGAGTATGACAGAAATTGATATTTTTCACAGCCTACTGGCTACTGCACAATGAACAATTTCCAAATCAATTAAAAATACTGAAATGAAAGAAAAACTTCCAGCGATTGTTTCTCCAACACGCAATTATCAATCACATGTAATGGTGTAAAAAGTAGCAATTTGCGTCAAAGTAACGATACCTCTGACTGTACCCCTTATATTTTTTCCAGTATCTATTAGCAAGATCACAAAAACAGAATACTGACAAATCAGATTTGAATTTTCTACCAGATAAATTATGTTTTATAATTTGAACAAATTTTAATTCATCCCTCACTCTCTGCGATCTTGCAAATAGGTACTGAAGAATTTTCAGAACTATAGTCAGAAGTATCGTTATTTTTTACTTGACAGAATTGAATACTTTTTTATATCCTTGAATGTGAAATTTTATTGTGAAGATAATAAGCTAGTTTTCTTCCATACGAGCAGGTTTTGTTTTTGTTTATATTTCACGTTCAGCTAGGTTGCTTATAGGTAGGAAAATTGAAAAACGCTAAAAACGTTAATGCTATGTTCATAAACTAAAGTGTTTAAAAGTGAAGTATAGGTAGTTGTAGTTGAACTATATCGTAAGCTCAATACCAACTTAATTTGCTTATAATAATCATAAAGATTTATGCTTTATAAAGAAACATATTCAAGTGAACTGTCACGCTGTGTAGCAAAGTATATCTTGAGGTTACTAAGACTAATGAGCTGGTGGCTTCTAGTATTTATTGTTAGAGCAGACAGAAAGAATTCTGCCGTATAGAGCAGCCCTCGTATATTTGTTGTTACCCAAAAAATGTCGCTGATGCTCTGATTCCATCAAACACAGACAATTTGAGAAGAGAAAAACTTAAGCAAAAAAATATAAACAAAGATTTGCAATTTCAATATATTTATTGATATCTTGGTGACAAGTGACAAGCTAACCTTGCAAATGATAACAGTATAGATAGAATCGTTGATGACGTGGATCTAAGATCCTCTTACATTTGCAGTTCTCATATGGACATTTTGTGCTGTCTGCTGCGATGTTCTGTAATCAATTTTAGGTAACTCCAGCCTTTCTTACTACTACTACTACTACTACTACTACTATAAGGGCCCATTTCACCACCTCCTGATAGGTGTTAGATAGCCTAACCGTGAGTTTTGTCGCTTTCCTATCTATGTCAATTAAAAGTGACAAAGACAAAATTTGTGGATAATCTATCTGATACTTGTCAGATAGTGGTAAAACTGGACTTAAATTTCAACGCTAAGAGAGATTAAAAAACCTTATTTCATTCAAAGTTTACAGACACTTATCAATTGAATAGTATTCAGTTACGTCTTAAGTTAAAAATTGCTACCTGCGTGCACATTATGATAGCCTATAGGTATATTAATGAAGAAATCCTCACTAAAGAGAAAAAGAAGTGTTATGTACCTGCTAACATTTACAAAAATATTTATATTATTATTGTGATGTAAAATTTATCATCGACAAATTAAACGTCCTCTTCTTGGACCGTTTGTAGGAATGTGTAAAATGAATATGCAGTTTTCACCACCTAAAAACAAAAAAAACAATTCTTCATCTAACACATATCATTATATGCGTCTTACCGATACAACAGTTTGACGATTGATGTCAATGAAACCAGAAGCAGATAGACATACAGCTTTCTGACTTCTATTAATAATCATGATCAAAGACTTTCTTATTGGAATTATGTGAGGAAGGTACCATTCTGTATGATAAAAGGCGGAATTACCGACTTCAGCAGCCTAAAACAAATCTTAAAGGAGTTACCGGCTCATATAGACAGCTCTCACGCGAGATTCAGAGACTATGCCGAAGAGATAAGAACTCTTATATACAGCAATTGTGCCAGGAAATAGAGATGCATACCAATACTAATCATGTTTTTTAAGGTCAAATGCCTCAGTCGGGATTTTAAACCCAAATCATGGGCTGTTAAAAATCCCGAGGGACAGTTAATTACCAACTTGCATGAGGTTACTGAGGTATGGCGAAATTACTGCGAAAACTTGTACCATGAGGATAGCCCTCAGGCCCTCTCATTGGATTTTGAATATGAACCTGATATTCTTTTGTCTGAAGTGGAACATGCCCTCAATAAGTTAAAAACTAATAGAGCTACAGGCATTGATGCTATTTCTGCCGAAACATTAAAATGCTTGGGTGAAGACGGCATCTCTCTTTTATATAATATTTGTAAGAGGGTCTGGTTCTCTGGTGTTTGGCCAGATGAATGGTGCACATCCATTTTTGTTCCACTTCATAAAAAAGGATCTCCAACAAATCCAGACAATTATCGCCTACTTTCGTTATTCTCTCATGCAAGCAAGGTTCTACTATATATTTTACAGTCTCGTTTGGAGGGTTTTATTGGCTGGCAAATTTCTCACGTGCAGGCAGGTTTTGTAAAAGGACGCGGTACACGTGAACAGATCTTAAACTTAAGACAGATTATTGAAAAAGCCAGAGAGCATTATTTTCCCGTTTTTATCTGCTTTGTGGACTATTCTAAGGCGTTTCATAACGTAAAGTGGCCTAAACTGTGGGAAATCCTTATCTCCATGGGAATCCCTTACCACTTAGTATTTCTCATACGGCAACTCTATGAGTCTAGCTCAGCTCGTGTAAGAATTGATGGTAACCTGTCTGGTCAAACAGCATCCAGAAGAGGAGTTTGCCAGGGATGCGTATTATCTCCGATGTTATTTAACATTTACTCTGAATTTATGATGAGACAGGTATTGGACAACTGGAATGGCGGTATAACTATTGGCGGAAGCAAAATATCTAATTTAAGATTTGCTGACGATACAACTCTTATTGCTGCTTCTCAGGAAGCATTGAACGTATTGAACGTTTTAGAACAACACAGTGCAGCATATGGTCTTGGTATTAACTACAACAAGACCAAGGTTATTATCGTAGATAGAGCGCATGACAATCATCGAGAAATAAAGTCAATAGGCCGTTGTGAGGTAGTTCAAAGTTTTGTGTACCTCGGTTCTTTGCTTGGTAGCTGTGAGAATGAGATTCGACGGCGCATTCAACAGGCACGGGTGGCCATGACAAAGCTTACTAAAATATGGCGTGAACATAACATCACTAGAGCTACCAAAATGTCACTGGTTCAGTTTCTTGTGTTCTCCATATTTTTGTATGCCTCGGAAACTTGGACTGTTAAAAAGGCAGATCGAGCTCGCATAGATGCTTTTGAAATGTGGACGTGGAGGAGAATGCTGAGAATTCCTTATACCGCCCATCGAACTAACGTTTCCATACTGGATGAGCTCGGTAATCCAAAGAGACTATCCTCCATTGTGTCGATGAGAATGCTTACATTCTTCGGACATATTCACAGAAGTGATAGTATGGAGAAACTTGTAGTTCAGGGTCACGCCACGAGTGGGCGGCGCCATGGCCGTTCCCCTACACGCTGGCGCTGGGTGGATAGGACGAAACGGTTGCTAGATATGAGTATCAAGAGCGCCACTGGCGAGCGATGGCGAGCTACAGTTCTCAGAACTATTGATAATATTCGTGTCGGCAATACTCTAGCTCCGACTTAATGCATCTTACGAGTTCACAACATGTCTGCTAAGACATTGTGACTATGATGATGATCAGCTGTCCGGCTGCAACATGCACTGGACTATATGAAGCAAAAGCAACTTTCGCGTAATGTTTTGGCGGTAGGTAAAAACTCCAAAACTGGGCGAATAGAGCTTGAGATGAACCTTATGAAATTTTGAATCCAAAATTTTTATGATGGCTTCATATAGTACGGAATAAAAATGACCATTAATGATATAGCAATACATTGCAAGTGTAAATTTTGATTATATTCATAAATTGACATTATTTACCGAATAATGTACCTAAAATATGCAAATATTTGAAGCATCCACCATAATTCGAAATTTCTCTAACAAATGGTGAGAGTGCGTCGATAGTTTGAATAGTGCTTTATAGGAGTATTTTTAGTAACTAAGCAACTGAGCGAGTGAAAATTATGATAAAACTGAAAGCAGAACAGATGCTAGATGTTCGCTAGATATACTTGCGCCCTTCTATTCATTAAGCTCTTACAAAAGTCACAAAAGCATAACAAATACCTCATCCATCAAAGTCTGGGCAGGAACACCATACAAAAATAGAAATTCTGTTGTTAAAGCACATACCATCGTGCCACATCGAATCAAGTCTACAAGTTGAGTGTTGCTAGAAGAATAGTGGTTGTTATATACTTGTCTATTATTTAGATTTTCATATGTATAGGATACGTCAGTACTCTTAATGCCTGGATAGGAACAAAGCATTTCTAAAAAACGAACGTTACAGAGTTTGGAAGAGCTTATCGTGGGATTGCGTTACAAATGACATTCACTTTATCACCTTTCAGGATCAGTGCAAAAATTGAAATAAGGTGCAGCTAATTGAATGCCATAAGGTCAAATATTAGAGTGAAAAATGTACGTGGCTGGAAAAACTACTTACGGTTGTGATAGAACATACATATTCATACACAGTAGTGCTGTTACTATAGCCATAAGTATAGCAAACAGTTTTGCAAATATATCGTCCAGTAATTTAACATATCTGAAAGTTTAAGATTATAATACGGCGAACACAACAGCTCATAAAATTGTGTTGAATATGCTTTTTTTTATATAACTCCATCTATTTGATAAAATTAGTACCAAGTTGAATGTTTTGAATATTCTAGTAATATTTTGTCTGAATTATCTAGTATATGTAAAGTTTGTAGTGTATTATCCTAACACTGTTCCAAAAATAATGGCGCCTCCTAATGGCAGATAGTCACAAAGGTGAAGTGAATTAGACACATCAGTCTATCTTTAGCATGAAGTGTAAACTTGCTAAATTGAGTCTGGAAATTCTACTCCCATTATATAATAAACCCTACACTATAGTAAATGACCACGATTTCAAAAAATCTCACATACTTTATAGAAACTAGCGACTTTATTGCACAAAAATGAGTACAAATGCATTTACCTAGCGGTTAATGAATAAATATCAAATCGCGAGTCGCTGAATTGTCCATACCTGATGCTCATTTCGAAAGAGAGCGAAAAATAATGCTAAAGAAATAAAGAGTCCAACAACATTGACAACTGACAAGTGAAAGACGCCATACAGTCACAAACCATAGCCTAAAATGTTTCACTAATATAAGGAAGGACTAACGAACTTGTGAAAATTGCATATAATATGACGTTTAAGAGAATGAACGCAAAATGACTATACCTTATCCACCGAACAAACGGAGTAACCATGCACAATATATGTAAATTTTTACTGTATGGTCAAGGGTTATATGAACACTGTCTACAAAACTGCATACTGAAAGCAGTGATGTTATTATAAACAGAAAAATTAAGTTCGATTTATCCGAGTAAAGCCCCAAAATATGGGTTTGAAATAATGTTTTACTCCTTTTCTTCAGTGGACAGACTATAGTACTTTTTCGTAGTTACTGAGAAATGAGCTCATATAAACTAATAATATATACATCATAATAAATATTTGCCTATATTCAGAAAAGATTCTGTTACGAATACTACTAGAACATTCTTCATAAAACAGCCACATATTATTCAACTAGATGATTAAAATAGAATTATAAGAAGAGTATTACTGGAATATTTCTGGAATCAAACGAATAACCACTGATTATCCCAAATGGATGAAACAATAATATTCCGTAAAGAATACTATTTTAATATTTCAGAATAATCAAGACAAATAAAGAATAATTTATGATTCTGCAGAAGCTTCATGGAACATTATAGAAGATTTAAAGAATATTCAAAGAATATGTAGTGCTATATGGGGTTGATAGTTACTACAAACTTACTCAATCAAAAAGTCATGATACTCAACGTTATGACTGAGTTCCTCCATACACCGCTGCAGATCCTTTGGATTTTCTATTTTTGCTAAATCCATCTGTTTTATTCTGGCATTTAAGTTGCTGAATTGCCCTGCCCCTATCACTATGAGGACGGATATAAAAAGGTTACATCCTATCACCAGAAGCATGGTTACAACAGTCACGTAGAATTCAATCGCATAAGAAACAAACCACGGTATCTGCTGTATTGGGTAGTAGTAGTAAATAGTTGTACCTCTTGCCAGCAAAGGTTTGAAAAGGAACATACAGGTGCTTAAAGAGATATAAGTGAGGAATATGTTAGAGCCTTTATGCAGAAGTCTCAGTAATTCATTGTTTTCACTTCCAGGTATTTCGTAGTTCCAAAATTTTTGAGTTTGTGCTACGACCTGTCGAATTTTGTCTCTCTTGATCATTAGAATAACGATTTTCAGCCAAATCTGTAATAAAACCGACCAGAAAATTTGTAACATGAACAGAATAAGAAGTCGATATGGGAGGGGATATCTTGCATGCAAGCATTAGAACATAATACTACTTTTTTATAGTCAGCCTCCTGCAAAGGCTCTCTGAGAACCTATGGTGGTGTACAAGCGCTGCCAGAGCAATAGTGTCTGTGTATGTTAGGTTCAAAATGCTGCAGATTGTAGCCCCCGGAAAACAAATTCCACAGCGTCGAAGTTCTCCAAAAGAAGGAATGGTGGAGGAGACTGGTTCGGGGAGTAGGGACCTCGAACTCGTAAGGACGAGCTCGCAGAGCCTGTCTAGTGTTCTCCGTTCGGACGGTCTTCGGTGTTATTATCTGGGAGAGCTCTCTCAAAAATCTTTCGCGATAGAATCTGTAAAACAGGGACTGGTCAGCCACGCTTTTTGAATGATCCAGGCTGTGGAGGTCCTTTGTGAGGTTAGGAGTATCGGTTAGACTATTTTTCTCTCTTCTGGATAGTTACCAGAAGCTTTAAGGAGTGCTTAGGAGCACATCCCTACCCATGGGAGTAATACTCCAAAGATGGTCGGATCTGTGACTTGTAGAGTAGCAGTAGTTGCTTCCTACAGCGGAACAAAATTCCAAGCTTTTAGCATGCCGTTTTAGCAATGCTGCGACATGGTCGTGCTAGGACATGGTATTGTTGATGTTGATCCCCAGAAACTTGACGGAAGGTGACTTGGCTATTGGGTAACCCTCCATTTCTACAGTTGATAAGTCAAATTGAGAAGTCTTTGTCAATGTTGTTGCCTCGACAATTGTTTTGATATCTACGGTGATCTGTGAGGCATGTTGCTGTGACCGACGTACCGTCTCCTGGGATGATGGTGTCTTACCTGGTTCAATCAATGTGCCTAAAGGCTCACACGTGCCTTTCTATGGCTTTAAATATTGGCATTGATGCAAAATTCTAGAGAATTAGGACGAAAAGTGGTTTTTATCTAATATCCTCCATATAAAACTATATAGCAAAATGACGTTCTACTGGCGCATTAAGTTAATAAAAATGACAAATGATTTTAGAAACTTCCTCAAAAATTCAATTTAGAAATAAAACAACACTTGAATCATTTTAACATGTATTTGCAATTGCTGAAAGATTATGTGCAAAAGTTGCATACTGTATTTCTCTACAAAAAAAAAATTAAATGAAAATTTGTACACAGATCAAAAAATTCTGAGAGAAAACCATGTAATTTTTCAGCTTTTTCAGCCCTTTATCATAACTTTCCGAAGATTGAAAAAATCATCCAAACGGTAATTTCGTTATCTAATGCTTGCAAAGCTTCACGTCTATCAATCTATCGGTCTGTCTCTGTGTTGCGTCTTGCTAGCCTCGTAATCTCGGTAGCCACTGGATTGCGATGAAATTTGGGTTGCGATATGCTGTTGGGACGTGGTATGTAATGCTGCTATAATTTTGTAATTCTGTGCATGGGCGGCGGAGTAATAATTAGCAAAAAAAAACAAAACGTTTCAAATACTCCTAAAACGTTTTATGGGTTCCTGATGATTTTCTACACTTTTGTAGGGGTTAAATTGGGGTGGTTGGGGGGTGACAGTTTGCAAAACTGAAAAAAAGGCTGTCCATTGACGGGTGAAAAAGTAGCTCGCGGCATAACCCAATTCTTTTTTGCAGGGGGCGATTATTTATTTGATTAAAAGGGTACCTCAGACTATAAGTTTTCAACAAAAGATTACAAGAAAAATTACCCCTTAAATTTCGCTGAAAAATCATCTTTAGAGCATTTTTGGAAGGACCTATATAACCTAAATAAAAAAATCGATATCTAATAATTGAAAATAGTAAAAGAAATAACCAAAACAAATGTAAATAGATACGATGGTTTGGTCTGACATAAAATTCTAAAAAAGTTACATTGTATAATACATACATGCATAGCTTTTCGAAAGTTTACAGTTTTCGCAAAGACTCAAGGTCCGCTTAAATATATCAAGGTATTGAACATTAATTACATTATAACATCACACTCATTGCGCATTTTGGACTTCAAAGACTGACTAGGGAACTTCTTGTAGTCATAAACTTACCTGTGAAAATACACCGATAGATTCCATTACAACAAGGTCACCAACAAAAATTGCTCTCATCAGAATCAGAACAGTGATATATGTGGTAAGAACTGTATTGAATGCCACTAAAGGTTTGTTCATTCTCTTAGAGGGATGAAGGCCCACCAAGTCCCACATCTTAAAAACATAGTAGTACTCTTTTTCATACATACTGACAATATAATCCTTCCCAGTAGGGATCTATCTTATATAGTTTTAAGACTATTTGATTATTAATGTCAAAGAATGAAGGGATGAGCTACGAGTGATGGTACTAGGAACGCAAGAAAGGCTTTATATGCAACAGTTTTGCAACAATTTGAGGCATCAATGAAAAATTTAGAGCGAATAAAATTCTGTAAATTGGAATGCTATTATATCGGCCATTGCAATCAGAGTAGATTATACAGCAATTTATAAATGATATGCAATAAAATATCTATAATGGTAGCATTACCGGATTGTGAATTCAGTTCAAATGACAGGAAAATTTATAGCGATAAAAAGTGATAATCCATAGCATTACTAGGATGGTTTATCTGTTACAAATACCCAGGTAGATTTATAACACTGGAGAGCTTGTAGTAATCATATCTTCTGACGAATTGGCATTGGTTGTTTTACTTTGCCGTAACCTGCTTCAAGTTGCGAGATTGCGGATAAGTTGCATATTTTATTTGTAGTATGTTTCAATTTCATTAGAAATATACTGTAATTAAGAGCTCCTAAATAGCAGTACGACACGTTAGTTTTGATTTGAGTTTTGAAAAATCTGGTTTTTAGTCCCGCTGCGATGTTAAATAACTGGAAAGAATTTACTTGAGTAAATTCAAACAGTGTTCTCACTGTGGCATTTGTTGGTATAAAAATTTAAACTTTTTTATTAAGCCGGAAGCGATATTGACAAAACCGGATTTTTCTCGGAATAGGTTTTCCATGCTGATTCCGAATCTGTATTTAGTTTTTCTCTAACACCTGTAGTTTTGGCTATCTTTTGTATACAGACAGACGGACGGACAGACAGAGGCTTTGCATAAGCTCTTTTCAGTGAGAGGTAAAGAAATGAAGTCAAGTTGATTGACTCAGGACTTCCCACACATTACGCTGATACCAGCTTATTATTTTCCCATAGCAGGAAGATTTAGTCTGAGATCCCTTGCAACCAAATGATCGCCAGCTCCCCCCCCCCCCCCCCCTAAAATTGTCTTATGCTGCTAGGTCTTTCCTTCACAGGTCAATGGACAGCCCATTATCGATACTGCAAACTTCTCAGTTTTACAACCCCCCACCTCCCAACCACCTCACTTTCACCCGCACCCAAAAAACTGGTAGGAAATGATCAGGAACCTCTAAAACATCTAAAAACCGAATTTGAGTTGTTTTCATACTTTTCGTTCTTTTATTATTGCTACGCTGCCACTGACACGATTTTTAACATACGCGTTTTCCATTCCCACCACGATAACAATATACTGTGTCAAAAATTCATTAGAATCAATTTAATAGTGTCCACGTTACAAAATACAAAACGATTTAAACCGCAATTAATTCTCGTATGTATACAGAAAATTCTAAGTCTTTAGTTTCCGTAATAGGCTAGGCAATGTTCGGATGGACCTAAAAAGGAGATTTATGTCGCTAGATCTTCCTTCACAGGTTAGTGGACAGCCTATTATGAGTACAAGAAATTTTTTAATTTTTCAACCCCCAACCTCCCAACCACCCCAATTTCACCCCTAACCAAAAAAACGCAGAAAATGATCAGGAACCTCTAAAACGCTTAAAAATGAAGTTTGAGCTGTTTTTATATTTTTAGTTTTTTTATTATTTCTGTGCCGCCACTGGCACCATTTATAAAATCCATACGCGTTTTCCATCTTCGCGGTAGTAATACTGTGTCAAAATTTCACTAAAATCAATTCAACAGTTTCCTCGTTACACAATATAGATCGATCTAAAGCAATACTCTCGTATGTGTTCATCAGAAAAAATTCTAAGTTCTTTGCTCTCTGTAATAGGAAGGCAATGTTCGGATGGACCAAAAAAAGTTATTTATGTCGCCAGGTCTTTCTTCACATGTCAGTGGACAGTCTATTATGAATGCAACAAATTTTTCAATTTTACAACCCCCCCACCCCCCAACCACCCCAATTTCACCCTCACCCAAAAAAAAATAGGAAATGATCAGGGACCCCTAAAACGCCTAAAAACGAAGTTTCAGCAATATTTAATTTTTTTTGTTTTTTGCTAATTACTCCGCCGCCTATGCACCGATTTTCAAAATTATAGGAACATTACCTACTACGGCCCCACAGCATACCGCTGCCCAAATTACATCACAATCCATGCAGCGGTTGCTGAGATTACGAGGCTAGAAAAAAGCGACAGACAGACAGACAGACAGACAGACAGACGGACAGACAGACAGACAGACCGACTGAAATGAGTGACGTGGATTTTCGTTATGTAGACATCATGAAACGCCCAAAAAACGTATTATCTCAAAATCGAAAATTTTCGCGATCACAATACTCCCCTCACCTATCGGTGCGGGAAGTAAAATGAAGTCAAGTTGAGTGACTCAGTACTTTCCACACATACACACACACACGCTGATACCAGTTTATTATTTTCCCATAGCATGAAGCTTTAGTCTAAGATCCCTTGCAACCAAATAATCGCCAACACCCCCCCCCCCCAAAATTGTCTTATGCCACTAGGTCTTTCCTTCACAAGCCAATGGCCAGCCTATTATCGATACTGCAAACTTTTCAGTTTTACAACCCCCCACCCCTCAACTACCCCAATTTCTCCCCCACCCAAAAAATAGGTAGGAAATGATCAGGAACCCCTTAAACATCTAAAAACGAAGTTTGACTTATTTTGAAACTTTTAGTTTTTTGATCATTGCTACGCTGCCACTGACACGATCTTTAACAAACATACGCGTAACGGTAATAATACTGTGTCAAAAAATTTCATTAGAATCAATTTAATAGAGTCAGTTTATTATTTTCCCATAGCATGAAGCTTTAGTCTAAGATCCCTTGCAACCAAATAATCGCCAACGCCCCCCCCCCCCTAAAATTGTCTTATGCCGCTAGGTCTTTCCTTCACAAGCCAATGGCCAGCCTATTATCGATACTGCAAACTTTTCAGTTTTACAACCCCCCACCCCTCACCTACCCCAATTTCTCCCCCACCCAAAAAATAGGTAGGAAATGATCAGGAACCCCTTAAACATCTAAAAACGAAGTTTGAGTTATTTTCATACTTTTAGTTTTTTAATCATTGCTACGCTGCCACTGACACGATCTTTAACAAACATACGCGTAACGGTAATAATACTGTGTCAAAAAATTTCATTAGAATCAATTTAATAGAGTCAGTTTATTATTTTCCCATAGCATGAAGCTTTAGTCTAAGATCCCTTGCAACCAAATAATCGCCAGCACCCCCCCCCTAAAATTGTCTTATGCCGCTAGGTCTTTCCTTCACAAGCCAATGGCCAGCCTATTATCGATACTGCAAACTTTTCAGTTTTACAACCCCCCACCCCTCAACTATCCCAATTTCTCCCCCACCCAAAAAATAGGTAGGTAATGATCCGGAACCCCTTAAACATCTAAAAACGAAGCTTGAGTTATTTTCATACTTTTAGTTTTTTGATCATTGCTACGCTGCCACTGACACGACCTTTAGCAAACATACGCATTTACCATCCTCACAACGGTAATAATACTGTGAAAAAATTTCATAAGAATCAATTTAATACAGTCAGTTTATTATTTTCCCATAGCATGAAGCTTTAGTCTAAGATCCCTTGCAACCATATAATCGTCAGCACCCCCCTCCTAAAATTGTCTTATGCCGCTAGGTCTTTCCTTCACAAGCCAATGGACAGCCTATTATCGATACTACAAACCTTTCAATTTTAGAACCCCCCACCCACCACCCACCTCAGTTTCACCCCCACCCAAAAAAACGCACAAAATGATCAGGAACCTCTAAAACGCTTAAGAACGAAGTTTGAGCTGTTTTTGTATTTTTAGTTTTTTATTATTTCTGCGCCTCCACTGGCACGATTTATAAGAACCATACGCGTTTTGCATCCTCGCCACGGTAGTAGTACTGTGTCAAAATTTCATTAAAATAAATTCAACAGTTTCCTCTCTATACAATATAGAACGATCTAAAGCAAAACTCTCGTATGTTTGATTTCTGTCATAGGCAAGGCAACGTTCGGATGGACCTAAAAAAGTTATTTATGTCGCTAGGTCTTCCTTCACAAGTCAGTGGACAGTCTATTATGAAAGTAACAATTTTTTCAATTTTATAACTCATCGCCCCCCCCCCCCCAACCACCCCAATTTCACCCCCACCCAAGAAAAAGTAGAAAATGATCAGGAACCCCTAAAACGCCTAAAAACGAAGTTTGAGCAATGTTTATTTTTTTTGTTTTTTGCTAATTACTCCGCCGCCTCTGCACCGATTTTCAAAATTATGCGAACATTACCTACTTCGACCCCACAGCATATCGCTGCCCAAATTTCATCATAATCCATGCAGCGGTTGCTGAGATTACGAGGCTAGAAAAAAGCGACAGACAGACAGACCGACGGAAATGAGTGACGTAAATTTTCGTTATGTAGACATCGTAAAACGCCCAAAAAGCGTATTATCTCAAAATTGAAAATTTTCGCGATCACAATACTCCCCTCATCTACCGGTGTGGGAAGTAAAAGGGGTGGCGGTGAGGGTAACTCAAAACATGATCGCATAGCGTGAAATTCCAATGCTACCGTAATAAGGAGCATGTTTTATTATATCGAAAACTCTACCGCGCATGCCGCAAAATTACCAAAATAGTGGAATAAAAATTCATGAAATTAGCAAATTTTCGAGCTTTAAAATGGCAGTACCCATCACAAAAAATGATACAAATAATTTCAAACCTTACTGTCATAAAGAGGTTTTTGTTCTCTATCTTTTGGTCTACTTTCGTGCAAATATACGATTTAATGGTGGAGGGTGGTGGGGATTACTCGGAAAAATAATAATAGTGACATAGCATTTTCTTTTCAGAAAATGAGTCAGAAAGTGATTTTACCTTGGAAACGACACCTCGCACATTGATTTCGGTAAAATTTGCGAAAACTGGCTGATTCTAATAACTTACCCCTTCTTTGTCAGGGAAGCTGAAAATCCAGACAAAAAAGGAAATGCGAAAGTGATCAGATCAGAACTTTTAGAATGTGAAGTTTTTGTGATGATAAACTCGTACACAAGCATTTGTCGACATAAAATAAATTTTACAGGGTAATCGGGCTTATATGTCAGTAGATGTTTCATTGCATTAATGACCCCGCCTGGTCGACGCAAAACTGTTAATGATGTTCATTGATTTAATAAATATAGCGCATCTTTTTGATCAGTGATCAATGTCTTAAACTACAAGTAAATAACGTTTCCTAAAAGGATTCAGCCTTTCGTTATTTCAAATAGGAGTTAAAAACTACGATTGACTATTTATTAGACATATACGGTTCATTTGAAAACGTCCCACCCCTGATTTCTCGAAAACGACATACCAAAAGAAAAAACGCGGAGACACGTCAAAAGATTTGTCAAGGACAACTTTTGAATCAAAACCTACTTCATCCCCTTGTACCCTCTCCCCCCACAATCATCCCCTTAAAAATTTTAAATGACAGGTGGTATCGAGTCATAGCTTGTTTCTTTAGTTTGACGCTTGATTTTTTTAAATCGGTGGATTCGTTTTCGAGAAAATTATAATCTTTATCTTTATCTCGTCATGTCTTTATCTTGTCCTATCTTTATCTTTATCTTAACTTGTTCAAATGGAACACAAAAAGACATGAAAATATCCAAGCAACGATATAGGCGATTTTCAAATTCCTGACGAATAGTTGCAAAAACATGTTATAGGATATCATGGCAGATTTCGATAATGCGTTGACAACGCGCGACGGTCATCCAAACTGCCCGTTGCGTCGGGAATCTGAAAATTGCCTATATATCATTGTTTGACCAATAACAGGCAATATTTGAACACTCACGGTAATAAAAAAGTGATATCTTCGTATGCTTTTGTATTCTATTTGAACAAGTTAAGATACAAGAGGATTCTAATTTTCTCGAAACGAATCGACCGATTTCAAAGAATCAAACGTCAAAATAAAGTACTTCGACATACCTCGAAAACAAAATATTACTCGATATCCCTTGTCATTTAAAATTTTTAAGGGGATGATTCTGGGAGGGAAAGAGTACCAGGGGATGGAGTAGTTTTTGGTTAAAAAGTTCTCTCGGTTTTCGAGAAATCTGGGGTGGAAAGGTTACAAATGATCACCCTGTATGTACGAGTGTTAGGCTCTTCAATACCACGAGCACAGTCCTAAAATATATTTGAGAGCCCTGTTATCGTCGAGTTGAACTCGCAAGCATGCGTAGAAAATATAGTTTGCATTAAGCCGGTTCTGTTGGGAAATAAAAGGATAATATTTTGGCCGTATGCACAAGCACCCTCCAACTGCCAAATCGGTCTTACTGTATGAAGCGTAACTGATACCCGAATTCAAAAGAAGGGGAAGTATACCCTGTTCGGTGGCGTCGCGTTGGTAGTTCTTTTGGCCGGATTTCGTTTTGGCGGAAAGCGAAAAGGGGGTTAAGAGTCATGTCAAATGACTCGGTTTGACGTACTGGGTCAAACAAGATCACTCCCAAACCGAGGAAACGCTCTGGCAGTGGCGTGCCGAAAGGGCCCGCAGGGCCCCGGGCCCCCGGTTGGGGGAGGGGGCGATCTTCCGCAGGGCCCCCCCGCTCAGCCCCGACTACCTCAAGCAAGCTTTTTACATAGTAATAACTAGAATACTTATCATTTAATTTTATATAACATATTTTGCCTTATCAGTAACTATTTTATGGGAAAATTTGGCAACACGACAACATGTTCGAATGTAGAATCCAAAACGGCTAGAACAAGTGACAACATTACACTGACGCGACGCTTATATATCTGTGGCGTTAGTCGATGTATAATAATATTGTATGTAGTAAGGGCTATGATAGATAGATAGATAGTTTATTCATCCAGTAAAATCTACAAGCTGAGATATTGGATACGTCACAGTTAAACAGAGTCAATTTATGTTAAATAGAGTTAAAAAGACAAACCAAATAAATTTAAATACAAACGTACGGAGAATAAGTAAATATAAAAAACAAACAATAAATAATCTAAATTATTTAGCGTAGTACAAAAAACATAAGAAGATCACACAGATACAGATGGTTGACCAGAACCATTGTAGTAATCCACAAATTCATTTAAGTTATAGAAGCCACGATCTAGCAAGTTGCTTCTCAGACGTCTCTTAAATAACCCAGCTGAGCCACAGTTTTTCAATCCAGATGGTAGCAAGTTGAAAAGGTAAATACCTGCTACCATAGGAGATTTGGAGTGAAACGTGTGGTAAAATTTAGGCCCAACAATGTTATTTTTATTACGCGTGTTGTAGCTATGGAGATCTTTATGGCTGGTAAGATTAGTTTTATGCTCAAAAATGTGAGTCAAGATCTTATACAGGTAAATACACGTCACAGTGAGTATCCTGTATTTTATAAATATTTCACGGCAGGATGATCTAGACTGCATTTTAAATATCGTGCGGATGATTCTCTTTTGTATCACAAACACCCTGCACACATCATTTGCCCTGCCCCATGCAATAATACCATATGATATAATGGAGTGTGCACAAGCGTAGTAGACATCTAGCAACGCATTGATGTTCAACATCCTACTCAGCGTCATTATTAGATACAAGCTCTTTCCCAACCTACTACACACAGAATTAATCTGGTCTGTCCATTTTAAACTGCAGTCAAAATTAATCCCCAGAAAAGTAGCAGACTTTGAATGTTCAATAATTGTATTGTCCTGAAGTTTGAATTTGAGGTCCAGTGGAATTCTAGGATTCATTCGATATTCAATTAAAACCGTTTTTTCTGTATTTATTATTAATCTGTTTTTAAAACACCAGAGTTTGAAGTCACTCACCGCTTTATTAATTTTTTCTTCGAGACATTTGGGTGATGAGTCACAAAGTATAATATTAGTATCATCTGCATACAGTAGTAATTTTCCGCAGGATAAGTATTTAGGTAGGTCATTAATAAAAATTAAAAAAAGTAGTGGCCCGAGGACACTACCCTGAGGTGTGCCCCATTCCAAATTGAATTTATCAGATCTTGTATTACCAACAGAGACATAAAATTTTCTGTTTTCGAGAAAACTTACTAGCCACTGATTTAAACATCCACGTATGCCAATGCTTTCTAGTTTGCTTGCCACAAATGAGGAACTCACACAGTCGAAAGCCCGAGTTAGGTCAAAGAGTATACTGACTACATAATTCCCCTTATCAAGGTTATCACTGATGCACTGAACATACTCAAGGATACTAGATTCAGTTGAGTGACCTGTTCTGAAGCCATGTTGCGCACCAATACTGAATTTTGATAAGTAATTTTCAATTTTCTGTGCAACTACTTTTTCGATGACCTTAGAGAAGATGCTTAACAATGCAATTGGCCTGTAGTTGTCGACATTGCATTTTTCACCTTTTTTGTATATCATTGTCAAGGATGCAAGTTTTAGTGCAGTAGGAAATTCACCAGCAGTCACAGATTTATTAATGAAATCAGCAAGTACTGGTGAAAATATATCAGAGTTTTGTTTCACTAAAAAAACTGGAATTTCATCCGGACCTGTAGATTTTTTGTTTGCAATGTTAGCAATCACAAACGCCACGTCCTCAGTCGTAACAGGAGCAAAGAACATAGTTTGAGTATGATAACTGTCTGTAGTGCAGGAGTTAGATAAGGCGCTGAAATTACTGGACAGTTTTTTGTCAATGATAGTTGATACATGCTTACCAAAAGCGTTTGCAATATCAATAGAGTTTGTTAATTTAGTATTCTCATACACTATTTCCCTGATAGCTGTACTCTTATGGGTTCCTTTGACTGATTTGACCAAATTCCATGTTGCTTTCTGTTTATTTGATGATTTGGCTATTATTGAATGATAGAAATTAATTTTTTCCTCTCGTATGCCGGCATCAACCTCTTTTTTCAAATTTTTGAATTTTGTTTCTAGATCAGCATCTTTAAGGTGTTTACGTAACCATGCCAGGTCATTCAATTTATTTACTTTCTGTTGAAGTTGAGTCGAAAATTTTATCTTATTTTGTGTTATATTATTCGGCTGACAAAAAATAATTTTACGTTGAAATGCCATATTGAAACACCATAAGCAAGCATCTAGAAAATGATCGAAATAGTCATTTGCGTTACAGTTTTGCATTGCGCCAAAGTCATGTTGTAGTACTAAGCAGCGAAATTCATTCAGGGAATTCGCATCATATTTCCGACTTACACGTGTATTTGGACTTTCCATAGTTTTACTACTGCTTAAGCTACAAAGAATAAATTGTCCATAATGATCTGATAGACCGGGATCAAAGTTTTTGGTATCGGTTATTTCAGGAGAGTTAGTGATTACGTAGTCAATAGACGACTTACTTGTTCCAGCTGAGGTTGTGGCTATACGAGTAGAGCCAGTAACAAGTGATGTGAGTTCAAACGATATAAGCAAATCGTTTAGTAATTTTGATACAATGTTATCTCGGGAACTGTCGATATTTAAATCGCCTACAAGAATAATATGTTTGAAGTTGGTCGTGGCTAGTGAGAGGACAGAAAACAGTGTATCTAAAAATACATCAATGGAGCTTCTACATTGTGACGGTGGCCTGTAGATGCAAATTATGCAAAACGTTTTCATGAAAGATATAGCACATATCTCAATAGTCATTTCCAAAGAAAGACTATTCAAGTACGGAACAGGTGTACAATGATGCAGGTAGTTTGTTTTAGAAAATATTGCAGTTCCTCCATGTATGTGATCAGTACGTGTGAAGCAACTTACCAGATGATAGCTCCCCAGTCTCAGGTTTTGAATTTGCTCATCACGAAGCCAATGCTCCGATAAGGTTAGAATATCAATATCATTTTGGTTTAAGAAATATTCTAGACGATCTATCTTATTATATAAGCTTTGAATGTTTATGTTGAATATTCTCAGAAGTATATTGTTTACAGAGTTTTTTGTTTGACTTTGATTTACTTGTTGACTGTCATAGACATCCAAGCCGCTAGGAGACATTATGGTAGTACTACAATGGTGAGGGCCGAAAAAAGTTTGAACTATCTATGGGAGTGATGACCTTCAAGGCGATGTTACTAATATTTCTCTTATTCTCTAAATAATTGTAAGAAAAGGTTCGCAGGACAGTGTTTATAGAATTGACACTAGACTTTAAAGTTATAGAAACATTTCTATTTTTGTCAATGAAACTACTAACTGATTATGAAATCTTATTCTTTAAACTCGAAAGAAAAAAAATCTAAACATAAAGTTGGGGTCACACCATTTTTTTCTATCTACAAGCAGATTTGAAATATCCCCGTAGACAGTAATTTCGTTTTCATCTGGTATAGGCAGTATATTTTTTTATGTAGAGGGGGCCCCGTGAAAACATTTGCGGGGGGGCCCCTGAAGACTTTGGCACGCTACTGCGCTCCGGTGAGGAACTACGACACTTTAAAGTTTCAGTACATAACCTAGCCTAACCCGACTTGTTAAGTTGTTGAGGACAAAATGTACACACGTAATGTGTATTTTATACCTGCGATGAATAACGTCCATTCCTTCGGAATATTTTTGCTAAAAATATCATTCTATATACTTAGATATCCTTCGTACAGTACAAAGGTTTTGTAAATTGTTTATGATTGTGAAAAAGCTTATAGGTGAATCTTTCTCAAACAGTACCCAATTCTACCCATTGTATGGTTATTTATTGATATATTGATTTAATTTATTTCAGGACCTACTGGCATTAATGCAAGTTGACCCTCCATGCCAGTACAAAGGTCCCACATAACACTATATGGATATGTACATCCACAGACCCTACATTAGATATTCCAGTTTGAAGATGTGTATTTTGAATATTCATAGGACATTGAATGTACATATGAAAAATGATATACACTAGTGTAATATACTATGTATATTCACGTAGGTATATTCATATATACATCTAGTAGTTTACACCTGCGCGAAGGATAACTAGTGCCGCCATTGCTGATCTCTGGCCATTCTGCTGTTCGCGTCTTTAGTCGTAGTTAGCGTGTGTGTGCTGGTGCCGGTTGTGCCTGATTACCTGATCAAGTAACATATTGTGCAATGTTACTTATCTTCTGGCTACTGATGACACTCACATCCAGCGTTTGACGGTAAGTCGTAAGCGATACAAACCACCTACAAAATTTTATAACCTTGACTTCTTTGTGACTTTAGACAAGCCATTCAACAGCAATGATATGACAATTAAAGTAATCGATTCTGCCAATTATTACTATTGTAACTAGAAATTGAATTAATAACAGTACATAATGAAAGTATAAGGTTTATTTATTTTTCTGCCTCTACATTGAACTTTTATACACTATGCATGTGCATTAAAAATACATGAATGTAAATTTAATGGATATACCATGGATGTGGAAATTCGCGACAAACGTACATGAAATGTATTTTTTGTATGTCTATTTTACATCCATTAAACGTTCATGCTCCACTTGTGGATATACAAATCCATTGTATGTACAATGTACATGTGGTATGTAAGTACATACATGGTATATGTTATGAATATACATGTTCATACCTGGTATATGTTACATATACTATGCATGAAATGTATATCTTTTTGATGTCTATTTGACATCCATTGGACATTCTTGCTCTATTTGTGGATATACATATCCATTGATTCGATATATATATAATATATAATATATTATAACATTTACCTATTTGGTGTTTGAAGATTTATATGATGAGTAATCTTCTTATGTTTGAGAGTGTTGAATTAATATAGTTATTAGCCTGCCTGTTATGTCAATCAGTCCTGTATAAAAATAACGTAATGTTCTTTAATTAAACGTACGGTAACTTACATTTCAAATGTATTCTTCTTCAGAATAAAGTTTAGACTTTTTTTAGAAATTTTCACATGAAAAACAATACTTTTGCAAGATAGGGCTTCTTTAATAGAACAATTAACTTTCTTCCATTCTGCAATTAGCTACTCAGATATCGTTTTATTTATTTTCCAGATGTGTAATCTCGAGCGTTTTTCCTGGTAGACGCCCAACTTTCGATTGATATTAAATTAGGTAGTTCCAGTAAGTTAATGCTTAAATATTTCATTCATCAAGCTATTAACTAGTGTTGAATCTGACAGTCATTGATAAATAAGGATGAAGGGTAACTAAATTATAATTTCTGCAGGTGGGACCACCCTAACCAGATCTGGAGTCAGTGGTCCCAGATGACACCAAACAGATTTCGTGAAACTGTTCGAAAAAAATCGTGAGATCGTGGATTTGACGTTACCACTGTTGTAGCCTTTATTTACCACTGCCTAAATACTGGCAACGCTGTAAGGAGCTTATATGGCTTACGATTACGAGAACTTGTCAAGGATATCTTTATTTCACGTAAATTAATCAAAAAATCAAAGATCATTTGAATAAATGGTAATTGACTCGTTAATACGTCTAAATAAAAAAAATATGTTTATTTTGGCCCTTTGCTTATTGATTAAATTACTTACATCTTATTAGATGTTCATAACACACGCCCAGAACGATCATCAATTTTTTTATCCCCCACAGCAATTTAAAGATCCCTAGTCATCAAAATTTGAATTTCCACAAACTGTATAACAAAAGCGGGTACTATAAATATCTCCATAGTCCATCGACGCTAGCTGTAGCGATGTGTTAAAACGTTGTCACGGCTGCGTAAGTTTCAATAGGAAGTGGAGCAAAAAATTGGTCGATGATCGGAGTTAAAAATAGACGTTATGGTCTCATGGCAGTTTAATTACGAAAAAATGAAAGGGGAGCGCCGAGAGAGGCGAGGGGTGTTTAACGGTTTTTCATAAACCACGCTTCGATGAACGAATGTAGCGATCGAGTGACCTAATGCAAATCTAGTGAGTAGTTAATCATCTGGATGAATTATTCTGTTTACAGTTATAATAGATAGTCTTAAAAATACAAGTTAGGTAGAACGTATATAAACAAATCGGTAAGGAAGATAAAGAGCACATGATGCACGCAGAAAAGTCTGTGGTTTCATTAAACACTCACGCTTTGTTCAATGAGATCTAACATTCAGTATCCCTCAAATATTATGCTCAATTACAGCCTTCCATTGAATCGAGCGCATGTTTTGTAATTGACTGAAATACTTTCATTTAAATGAAGAAATAAAGGACACGTTTTTTGTTAGGACAGAATATTGTGTTGATGTCTCATGTAGTTGAGGCTGTATTTGAATGCATTGTGCTTTTGTGATTGCAGTAGTGTCATCTTCACTCAAATCCATAAGTTCGCTGTATCCCCGCTTCTCTTATATCAGGCCAAAGAACATTGAAACAGGACACGGCAGACACATAAGTCACGGATATACCACCAAATAGGGACTGACTGCTTCGAATATGGCTGGAATAACGACCTACCTCCTTCTTTTTACACTATTTCAATGCCGATACCAATCCAGCCAAGTACCGAGCAGTTGAGCCAACGAAAAGGATCATTAATTTCAATATAACATACTTTTGGCGCAAATACTGCTTACTGATCTCTCGAATAGCATAGACAATGTTCTAGAACATGTTTAGTTGCCTTTTGGACAAAACGATTTTTTTATTGCACTGATCATCAAGATCTGGTGTTGTGAGTGTAATTTTATATATCAAGTAATATATTCGCTTTGCTTAAACAAAACCTAAGGGTTATATAAAAAACCTAAATACACAGGCTTGCAAATCAGTTATAGACAGGTACCAAGTACTTAGGAATATATTTATATTGCCATATCAAATGGAAGAAACATACTGAAGATGTTGTCAACAAATACGTTGCGCTATAAGCAAATTTAAACTCCTGTTTACTATACTTACCTTGTTCATAGTCATATACTCTACGTTATTGTATTGTGGCGTGGAGTGCGGCATGTAAAATATAAACACAATAGAAATTATACAAAAGCGTATAGTAAAAATATTATATGAAGTGAAATTTACGTATTCTAGTAAATTGTTATTTTCTCAAACAAAAGTTCTCGATATTCGCCAATCATTTTTCTTCTTTTTAGGTGTTTACCAATATAAAAATGAATAAAACTTGGCAGAACACAAACGTAAATATGACAGGATATAAATTCAATGTTGTACCTAAAGCAAGAAGAAATACTTCATTACAAAGTCACAAATTTCTTGCCCCAAACCTATACAATAAGATACCAGAGAACATACAATACGTACTGGCTTTAAACTCATGAAAGTATTATATATATAGTTATATATAGTTATATAGTTATTTGTTTATTTAATACTTTGCAATAAACGCTATTATTATTATTATTATTATAATCTATGGAAAATAAAAATAATCAAGTATTATGTGAATTTCAGAGTAGACATGTTTCAATGAAATGGATAGTAAATAATAACCGCATGGAAATTCATCACCCTGTTGACATATGTAATACCTATTATTACTAATACCTATGGAACACATAATACGAGTATATATCTAAATATCCCTGAGTTTGACCTTCTTTTTTGCTTCCATTTTATAATAATTACACTACACCCAAGCGCAAGTTTTTAACTTTTTTGGGTACTTGATAATTGTAGTTATTTGTTTATTTAATACTTTGCAATAAACGCTATTATTATTATTATTATTATAATCTATGGAAAATAAAAACAATCAAGTATTATGTGAATTTCAGAGTAGACATGTTTCAATTTAACCAGTTATAATTTATCACATTGTACCCTGCCGGCATGTTTCATCATTGACTAACAAAACAGTACAAATTTGAAGACCAAAGAGCAGTTCAGTGCGTCCCAGTTGTTTTGAAAGTCTCCCCAGTAGGACGAAGAAAAGACAAGGCAAGCACGTGTTAAAAAATACTGGTACGACTGCCTTTAGGCCAGCTGCCGATACGCCTAAAATATATTCTTTTTCGGCAGTTGCTGACACGTGAAGATCATTTTCTCTGCCCCTTTCTTTACTAACTGCCAAAATTGAAGTGTGGCTGGATCTGCGGGGAACGAAATGAAGAAAATTGTTGCAAAACACCTTCAGATTTGTAAGGTTTAGTATAGGAATCACCTTTGGCGAGGCAAAGCAATTACGTGAATACAATATCAGTGCATGGAACTTTTTAGAGTTACCCTGTGGTTTTTTTATGGCGATTTGGTTGTTTTCTGACATTATTATTGTAGGGGACCAAATTTACAATGGTGTTTTGTACTCTTTATTCTATTGACATATTGACATAAGTTATAGCTAGTTCAGTATCAACACAAAAAACGTATCTAAGATAGAAGTTGGTCGAGGAAATATCACAGAAGAATACCAGCGGCAAGAGGTCAACTAAGAAAGAATTCGAACACTCACTAATTACAACTACAATCTGTAAAAGTATTCAGCATAATTATGAGGATATACATGAATAAGTAACCCTTATTATATTAAATAATCATTGAAGATACAGATACATAATGTGTGGTTTACAATGACAGTTTACCTAACCGCTGTTCCTACAGGGTTTCACTTTATCTTTTACCTTCCAAGCCTGATGTACTAGATCCCGACTCCTCAGAGCGTGAAATATATCAAAGTGCCCGGCTAGAATCTAATATCCTCCCTTATCCAGGCATCCTCGCCTGAGATGATTAGTCACAATCTGTTGTCTAGGCTTAAAGTGTTCTTTTCATCCTGAAAATATAATGTGCTGACCAAGGCTCAAAACAAATTTTGTTGTGAATTGTAAAACGTGTCGTTTTGGATAGACAGAAGACACTCTCAGCCGTGTGGTATACAGAACAGTGCCTGCTTAAATTCATTGGATGTATATGAAGAACCTGCGGCCAATGGTATCAATTTTACCGTATCCATATACTTAGAATGAGACTCGGTAGCTTCAGCTTGATATTTTTTTATGGTCTGCCTCCCGCAAAGACTGAAAGCCTATGGCCCTGTAAAAGCGCTGCGGGAGGACAAGTGCCTGTGCACTTTTGATTTGAAACGCTGCAGGCGATAGTCGTCGGGAAACAAATTCCCTGGAAGCTTATTCCACAGCCCCACAGTTCTCCAAAAGAAGAAATGCTAGAGGAGACTGGTTCGGGGAGTAGGGACCTCGACCTGGTAAGAATGAGCTCGTAGAGCCTCTCTAGTGTTCCTCGTTCGGACGGCTTTTGGTGTTATTATCTGGGAGAGCTCACTCGAACATCTTCCGTGATAGAATCTGTAAAACAGGGACAGGTCAGTCACCCTTTTTCGATGTTCCAGGCTGCGGAGATCCTTTGAGAGGTTAGGCTTATCAATTAGTCGAATTGCTCTCTTCTGGATAGTATCCAGAAGCCTTACAGAGTGCTTCGGAGTACATCCCCATACATGGGAGCAATCCTCCAACGATGCCTTGGACAACTGCAGTAGTTGCTCTGGGATGCTGTTTCAGCAATACCAACGACGTGATCGTGCCAAGACATGTTATTGTTGACGTTGATCCTAAAAAGCTTAATGGAAACTGACTCAGACTATTGAGTGACCCTCCATTTCCACAGTTGATAAGCCAACGTGAGACTTCTAAGATAACCGCTTTACTCACTGTGATGCTTATATACGAGTACTTAATACAAGAATACATATTTAAACTAGGGGTATACTGATCGCGACTGTATCATATTATAGGTTATAGGAAACGCTACCAGAGTGTCAAAAATAGTATTATTAGTTTAAAATTGACACTACTCTTCTTTGTGTGTACCGAAGTGTCAGGCTAGAATTTAATACCACCCCTTATCCAGTTTTATCCGCTTAGGATTATTAGTGACAATCTGTTCTCGAGACTTAGGCCCGATTTTATCAACATGCATATTCTGACGAAGGGTTAGACCAATCAGAGCAGCCCATTCAAAAACATGCATCTGTCAAAGTTCTCTGAAAATTATTGATTTCTCTTGAAATTTACCGCAAAAAGGTGAAAAAAAACGTGCTTTATATGCAATCGACCATTATGAACCATCTAGTATCTTTTCCAGTCTGATTTTCCATCCTAAATGGGTGAAAAATTGCATATTGGTGTTTGACAGTCTCTCTGACGACTCGTTTAGCACAGCGAATCAGAAGCCAGGAAACCAGAACTTTTGATCACTGGTTTGATGAACAATTAATAATGAAGAGAAGGCATTCAATTACTGCATTATTTTGAAAAAAAAAATGTTACTCACTATAATAATTTATAAATGCTTACAATACACCCTTGTATTATAGTAATAAGGGTTAAAAATAACATTTTGTTGCACTTCACAAAGCTAAACACATGATTTAACTATTTGCCGGCCCAGAAAAGTAGTACAATTTGATATAACTTTCATATGAACAATAATTACTGCACCATCCTGACAAAAACAAGACTGTTACTATCTATAAGAATTATAAAAATAATTATAAATACCTGTGAGAGACAATACCTTTGTATTATAATAAAAAAGGATATATGGAGGTAGTTCACCAATCCCCGTTTTTCGTATTATATCTAACAGCCTACTTTTGTATCATAAATGTAAAGATTTTTCTTGGTTTACCCTTATGTTAAGAGGGTGTTGACATCTCAATAGGCAATCAGTGGGTATGCAAAGCACTGCTGAAAACTTATACATATACGAGTAGCTGTAGCTGTTTTTAATTTGAAAAAATAACTACCTAAATAAAAAGAATATAGATCAATGTAAATTGTAAGTGTAAACAAATGAAGATGAAGACGTGAATGCCACCTTGACCTTGCCACCACAAAACACATCTTGAAACCACAAAATAGGTAGGAAGGTAGGGGTAGGCACCTATCTCAGACTCGGACCGCAAAACTAGAGATGGGATGTAGAATCAGAGCGACAAGAATTGAACTAAATATAATCATGTAGTTAAATCATGACGCTATAATATGTCATAAACAACAAATTCATATATCACAAAGTTGGTAATGAATATTCCAAAGAGAACCAAAGAATATACATACTGGTACTGAAGATCCCGTTACTTATTTACAGCTCCCACTTCGATAAAGAAATGTAACTAGTAGTTATGAGTGTATGAACTAAATGGCCCGATGTCGATGCTTTACAGATCAATTTTCCCTATCCGTAAAAAATAAGACTTGCTCAAGATACTACAGCTTATAACAAATATGATAGAAACTGGAAAAACAAAATATATGTGGGTCAAATAAAGCGATTTCGTATTTTAATCTTATATAACAATCCATAAAATTCAATTACATGAAAAAGTAGTTACAAAGTAGTATTATAGAGTAGGTGAGTAGGGCATAAATAGCTACTAATAAAAATAATATAATTATTCTGAAGCAAGTAAATAATGAAACCTGAAGAATAAAATTTAGAAAAACATCTCCATAATAATATTACTGAAGCAGCCATGCTTCCGCTATAGATATGGCATGACAAGTATACACCAGCGGTATTGCTTAACACGTTTTGCAGTACTGCACTGTTGCTTTGCTTCATAGTAAGGCTTTTGTTTGCGCCCGAAAGAAAAATTACCTAGGTATGCATAGTATGCTTGTATTCCACAAAGTTGTTGAAGCTACATAATTCAAAAATGTACTAGAAAAATTCAGACCTAACGGATTCAGAATCGAAATAATTAAGTTCGTATATAGCTTTATTACAACAGTTGATTTGATTTGTATATAGCCGCAAGCGCACCTGTTTTAATGGTAATATTTTATGTGATTATTGTTGTGTTATACTTTGTCTGCATCTTGAATAAACACATTCAATAAAAACTGCTGTTGAGATGGCTGAGATCAAAAAATCTCTTGTTTTTATCTGCTCTGCACTGCTGCCGTTTTAGTTCATTTGTACTATTTCCAATTTCTAGTACATATTCGACGTCAAAAGTACAGTACATGAAGGCCGAATTCTAGTTCATTTTCTTCATTTCATACGTTGTAGCTTCTCAAATGTATGTATAATGCAAGAATGCAGAGGTGAGAGTTTTTTTGTTTTTTTGCTCTTCACAAAATTATACAGCATCCATGTGGTGTCAATTGCCAGCTCATAATGAAATTCACGGGTCACAGGTTTTAGTAAAATAATTCAGTACAATCTTGTACATTCCATTACTTTCATCCAGTAAATTTCAGAAACTCACCAGGGCAGAACTACTCGTCTGTCCTACGAGTAAAATATTCATCTGGCAACACGGCAGTCAGGGTACCGCCCCAGTGCCCCACCACCAACTTGACAGTTGCTTTTAACTACCTATTCTGTGCTTATAACTAGACAAAAATAGTGATGGGGAAAACCAACCAATTTCTATAATCACTCGAGTTAAATTTCACTCAAAATGACCTGAATGAACTTGTCAGTAAATCTTTATGCGTGCCAAGTACGTCGCCGTCGGTAGCATCGAAAAGAGTTTCTTCTGGAGCAGCTCAACTCTCTAATTTATGAAGTAAGCAGATTATCACAAAAAAATCTGGATATTATTATTTTTTCAAATTCTCTTCTGCGAGTTTCTATTATTGTCATTGTTCAATGTTACCTGGTGCCTTAGAATTAAAGTTTTAATTTTTCTTAAAAATGTAATTTTTTGAATCCCTCTTTCTGTGAGTTCCTCTATAATTCATATTTTATTCCAAGTTACCTAGTTCGTAGAATGAGTTTTAATTTTTTATCATTATAGTACTTTATTTTGTTCAATGCGAAAATATTATATCTCATTAATATCATTTTGAAATGTTCAGTTTGTGGTAAGTTTTCAATTATTATTCTATTTATGTTTACTGTTTTACCCTACCAATTATTTTTAATTTGAAGTTACTTGTTTGTGTGTGCAGTTTGTCGAAGAATTTATGTTAATTAAAAAATATGGTTACGTTATTTTTTCCTCAACCACTCACAACTAAATTAAAATATAATTACATATATATTTATATCTAATTTGTTTCTTTGTTAATCCATATTTGTTAACTACGATTCTTATATCACTGTCTCTGTCTAGCAGATTCTGTTTCATTCGCTTGTCGCTCGACTCGGCGCGACAGCGACGGAACGATACTTGCCGTTGGTACAGAATTTAGTTCAGAATGAATAAAAATGTTTCAGTTTCACGTTTTGGTTGCTGCTTGCACTTGTAAATCACATCGTTCGCTGATTATCGAGTGACGTCGGTTAATCGGTTATCTCAATAATCGACTACTCCAATACATTTTCACTCGAGTTATCCCATCACTAGACAGAAACCAAAGGAGAAAAAAGGTGGAAAAAAGAAAACAACTGTTTTGTGTTTGTGCGTTTGTGGTTATGGTAAACAAAACAATATGCAATGTGAATTTACTATAAATAGTGGTATTAATACTAATTTCATTATTAATTTTTCTAGGCAAAAGTGTGGATAAAGCCAAATACCGTGCCTGGTTTTGACGGGAACAGATGATTACAGAAAATACACAGGAAATTGACTTATTTATGAATAAATCTAGACCTTACATGGAGGAAGGAATAATTTCATATAAACCTGAAATATAGGATGAATGATATCAGCAGCACTCATACCTACTTTGTGAATATTTCTATAAGATGGTCTATAACAAACATATGCATCATAGTTGGAAGTTTCAAGTATGTATGTGTCTATAATCAATTTCTGACTGACTGAAGTAGTAACTAGAGAGGTGGTATTATTGATTATTAATCAAGGTGGCTGTGATGATACCACTTTTATGATTGTGTTACAAACCAGCGCAGTTCGCAATTAGTAATTATACAATAATTATAAAAGTAAACATGGAGAATCTGGCATTAATTTGCAAATCAATCGCTTTGCTCTGATTTTGTGGTATGATTTTGATACATGAATTCTAAAATATTTTTGACAAAAGTGTCATCCAGCTTTGACGTTTTGTTTCCAATATTGATAAAATACTATTGGATGATACTTATTAACTATAGACCTCAATGTCCAATAGAAAGTCTTCGTTAAGCCTCAACCAATAGAATGCTTTCGTTAGACTGTTCGTCAGAATATGCATATTGATAAAATCGGGCCTTAAAGTACCGTTGGTTCTATCCACCCTGAATGAGGACCCCAAGGCTTGTAGGAGAAAATATGCCAGATAAAATCACGTACCGAATACTTAGCCGCTATCAACAGAAATAACAACGAGCTTACGCTGTCTCACGAAGTGAAATGTCATTAATTTCGCATACAAACCAGATTCTACGTACATACTTTGCACTTTGCATATTTCTTTATAGCGTGATACCGCGTTGACCTTTGCCGTTGCAGCGTCCATTAATCACGCCAGTAGTTAGCTACCGTTATCGTTTGCAAAACAAGTCCAACGCTACATCCATCTTCCATTTACTGTCCCTAATTATCCTGGACGTGGTGACAACTGGGCTGAGCTCTCCCAGCGTCACTAACGGATTTCAATATACATAGATCGGGTATAAAAACAGTGGAAGTCGGACAAGCTCACTGGACAGTTAATACGTAAATTTACTGCGGTACATCAGAAAAATAACGTATTACGTTACTTCAAGGTACAATGGAATATTGAATCACAAAATACGAAATTCAATATGAGTAAAAGGTATTTTCCAGAAAGAATACTTTGAGTTTTATTATTATGCTCGGAGTAACTTGAGATTGTTAGTAGGCTTATTAACGGGTCACAATACCTTCAGGCGTCACTTGTTTGTGATGAGGGTGGTCAACGACCCAACGTGCACGTGGTGTGGTGAAGAGGAAGAATCCTCGGCACCCATCCTGTGTCGCTGTGAAACCCTGGGTTATCACAGGCAGACTATGCTGGGCTCAAGAACCTTGGAACCAATAGAGATAAAACGGATAGGACCTAAGAATGTACTTGCCTTTGCCAAAAGGGCAGGTCTTAGGAACTAGCGCGGATAGAGGCGCAAAAGGGCCCATCGTGTGGCCTATGCACCAGCCACATTCCGTGCTGGATAGCCTCTGGTCCTTATTCATTCATTCATTGAGTTTTATTTCTAAAAGCAGCGGACGTTTGAAATTTTTTATTAATAAATTAAAACAAAAAAAACCTTTCCAAAAAGAGCTTTTATTTAAATGCTTAAATAAAAGAAAGTAAAGCGTTCCTTTAAAATGTTAACCATCAACTTATAGGCTCATTATACACAATTTGTTTGATCATAAAAGCTTGTCGCGAGGTTTGCGTAAGTATTTAATTGATCTGAAATTTTAACACAATTAAACTTAGCAGATAAAGTTAGTCGAATAAATAGGTACTAGTTTATTTACACAAGTACGAGTAAATCGCGCGACAAGCTTCTATATGATCATATAAATTGTTTATAATGAGGCTATAAGTTGATAGTTAACATTTTTAAGGAAAATTTTATTTTCTTTCTTTTACAGCATTTAAATAGAAGTTTCTTTTGCAAAGGTTTTTTAGTTTTTAACTTAGTTTTTACTTTTTAGTTATTAACTTGCAATTATATTCTTCATACTATAGGAAAACATAAAAAACTTCAAAACTACATCATATTGGATTAAGAGTGATGTCAATTTTTTTTTAAATTATTCTCGAGAAGTCCTTTTATTTGATACCAATATTGCAGAAGTGCACAAAAATAACTATTCCGCCATCTTGCATGGTCCATTGGATTTAGAATGACGTCACATTATATCGAGTCACACCCAGCAAGCCCTTACATTGGATACCTATATTGTAGAAATGCATTAAAGATAACTATATCGCCATCTTGAATGGTCAGCTATGTTTAAGGTGACCATTCGTCCCGGATTTTTCGGGATTGTCCCGTTTTCAGACGAGCCATCCCGCATTTACACCGTCCCGGAAAATGTCCCGGATTTTATATATTCCTTTTTCGTATATATTTTTTTAATTCATAAAGCAATTTCATTCCCACTCTACGGCTGACACAGCGGAAGACGGAAACACCACCGCCGACGCGTCATTTTGACGTCACATAACACAAAGTGACATATAAACTTTGACATGTGACGTCACAATAACGCGTCGGTGGTGGTGTTTCTATCTTTAGCTGTGACGTCACATAAGCAGTGTCCGGGCTAGATCTTCCTACGCGTCGAGCCGTCCCGCATTGGCGCCAGAAAGAAATGGTCACTTTAGCTATGTTGGACCTAGAATAACGTCGCATAGCTTATCATCCATTGTCATCCAAACTAAACATGTATATAAAATTTCTGCTCAATCGGTTGAAGGTACCTGCTTCAAAATTGAGTAGCAAGATTGCACCCGAACGAATATACATACATACATAATACATGCTCGAATACATAAATTGCAAGTTAAATAAATGCTTTTAAAAGAGAAAGATTTTTTTATTTCCTCGTGTCAGAAGTATCATAGATTACACATGAACGTAAATGTAACACAATGTTGCTAAAATTTTAAGGCAAAAGAATCTATAGTGTATCTTGCGGGGCACAGCGGGCAAGTATACATTTGTTACGTGGCTTGTAAAAGGGGTGATACACGTACGAGCAAGTACGCGTACTTATGGCTCGACGATATTTTTCGCCTGTGTGTCACCGTAAGTACGCGTACTTTAAAACCGTCGCGCAAACCGCCGGCGATCCAACTGATTTGAAATCTTGCTCATAGCTTGTCTCGGCTCGTACTGCGAGCCGCGAGCCACTACTTTGTTTCGGCAGGCCATCGATGCGCAACGCTTGTTGTGTTTGGCGTTTGTTAAAAGTTTTGTTTATTTAGGAAAATCATCAAAATGAGCGATTTCAGCTTCAGGTGTGTCACCGACGTTGAGCCGAGTAAGTTCGCGAACTTAAAAACCGCGTACTTAAAGTTCGTACGTGAGTCACCCCTTTAATACTCCACAATCACTGAGATTGGAGTCCATAGAGTAGCCCCACTTATTGAGGGTGTCTCTCTAGCTCTCTAATTAACACGATGGAGAGACATTACATCCAAAATACTGACGTTGGAGCCCGTCTAGGTCTGCCGTTCAAAAATTACATTTCTAGTAATAATAATGTGAGTAGCTTATATCATTTTCATCCTTGCTAAACCAACATAAATTTTCATAACATTTTCAGCTTTTGAAATTTTATAGAAGACGTTAGAAAAGGGAAGAAAAGGTATATATACTGTAATATAGGAGGCATTGAGAGCTAGAGTGGCCTATCCCCAAAGTTCAGAAGATGAGAAAAGTGCTGGTAAAGATTTGCAAATAAGAACTATATCAATACTATAATGATATATGTAGCGACTTCTCTGTAATAATAGCGAAATCAGTCATCCAATGTGTTAAATGGAAAACGGAAGAAAATAAATGTTTATGATTAAAAACTGTCAGCCTCACGTAATGGCTGTAATTGAAACTCACATACACACTAAGATAATTAACAGGTTCGTCGAATATGGAATACGGAATTTCAACGGGTCTAGTATTTCAGTATTTATAGAAAAATATCAACAAAATATCAACTGTTCCATGAGGTAGACAATTATTTAAAAAACATCTGGATAATAATAATGACTTAGATTTTAAAAATCACGAAAATATAAAAAATTCGTCAATTCCCCAAAATTTCCATGAAATTTTCTAATAAAAATTTGTAATGAAAATTTGCAAGCCAAGCCGAACAAAAATATGTTCACATGCTCTCCACACTTCCACATGTATTTATTTTATCTAATACACAAAGTATTTCTGATGAATAATCACCACTTTTATTTATAACTTGTGACGACCATTTCGACACACAGTGTCATTGTCAAAGATCGTTTGACAGTGACTTTATCAAACAATGTTTGATAAAGACACCAGGGGTGTGAAACTCAAATGAGGATCCTGTGTAGCGGCGTTAGCGCTAGCCACCTAGCACACCTAGCGGGGTTGCATGAACTATTGATCAGCCAACTCTGTTTCAAACAGATTTCTAGATGCATCAATAGAAGTGGCCCAATTGTTACGCCTAACGTCATTTTGACAACCATTGTCGTAACTGACATTGTCGTTGCTCGCTTTTGTCGATTGGCGTCTTTTTGCAATTTTGCACTACTTTTGAGATTTTTGTCTGCCTATTGTTGTCTATATGTATTTAGGAATGGGTTCTAAATATTTACGCGGTTGTCTTGCGCCAAATTGCAAGAATGTGGATGCGCGAAGGTAAGTGATTTGCCTGATTTATACCGCTCACCTCTTTTTTGTATTGTGAATTTTGATGCAAAATTAATACAAGATTGATCATTTCTACATGAAATATACATATATAATTTGAATGCATTACTAAACACTACTACTCAAACTCATATAACTTATATTACTGTTCACAATCACATAAAGATGTGCAGCATTCCCTCTCTTTGGCAAACCATTGCATTGAAGGTGAGGTCCGATGGTCTAAAAATACATTTTTTTATTTCAGACATTAAATCCCATCTGATCAGCGTATACAGAGGCACTAGTTAGAACGGATTGGCAACCCAAACCTACAAATAATATACAAACATCTTGCCTGCATCAATATGAATAGTTAAGGAATATTACCTCTTTACTCTTCAAATTATATGCCATCAAAGGATTGTAATTATCATGAAATAGTGATTCTAGTGAATAAATCATCGATGCGCAACGCTTGTTGTGTTTGGCGTTTGTTAAAAGTTTTGTTTATTTAGGAAAATCATCAAAATGAGCGATTTCAGCTTCAGGTGTGTCACCGACGTTGAGCCGAGTAAGTTCGCGAACTTAAAAACCGCATACTTAAAGTTCGTACGTGTGTCACCCCTTTAATACTCCACAATCACTGAGATTGGAGTCCATAGAGTAGCCCCACTTATTGAGGGTGTCTCTCTAGCTCTCTAATTAACACGATGGAGAGACATTACATCCAAAATACTGACGTTGGAGCCCGTCTAGGTCTGCCGTTCAAAATTATTTTTACTTTCATATGAATTGTTTTTGTACCTTGTGTAGCTGATTTTATTTAAGCAATTGTCGTATTAAAATAAATTACAAAAGGGTTTGTTTTGCTTTATTACAGTAATGCATATCTAATATATTCCCATTCTTACATAATCAGTTGAATGTCCTATATAACGTGGTAGCTTGTCACAAAAATTTACCTAACTCATTAATTACCTGTTTTGAAAATTGCACCGATTAGAAAAGTTAGAACACTAATTAAAAAAAATGGTGTACGTGTCGTGAACAATATTAGTTTTATTTACTATTACGCCACTTATCAATCCACACAACAACACAACACAATCAATTTTTTTTTTAATCAGGCCCATTTTCAAAACAGGTAATGAATGTATAGGTAAATTGTTATGACAAGTTACCACGCTGTCTGGAGGCTGAATAAGCTTATATGGTATTTCAAAAAGCCCGCTCTTTTCGTAACCTACCCCACCTATCGTCGGTCACCTACACCAAACTTTTTAGATTGACCTAGGTCGTGAATATCTACAGTTTCCTGTAATCGATTCGTGAATGCATTGTAGTGACACACGCAACCCGAATAGATGGCGCGGATGTCAGTCAAAAGTGCCATGCCAAATTTTCATACACAGAGTGTCCAGTCTTTCAGTGGATCTATTGTCAGTGAAAGACACTTTATGTCAAAATGATCGTCAGAAGTTATAAATAAAAGTGGTGATTATTCACCAGAAATACTTTGTGTATTAGTATGGATCTCCATCAAGTATCGGCCAACTCCTTCGACTATTTATTTCATCGATGTAAAATTATGGCTTACGGTTTCGTCATACGAAAAAAATTGCCCGACTGTTTAAACTGCCCGAGGGTAAATATATGTTACAACCACGACTGAAATTTAGTATATTATACCACACATCTCTGTACAACGACAATTATAATGTCGTTTATCATGAGTCCAACATGCTGTCAAGTTTCAATTACAGCCACACTTGCACACAATTGAACCAAAACCTGTAACTAAAATAAATTTATCCGGGGGTTATACACGCCTATTATTATTCAAATTTCCTGCCATATGTCAATCATGTTGCCATGTGTATATTCTTTCCCCTTTGTCAGCTACTATTTTCCCCACCTTCATGCTAAAATATGCAAATCGCCTTGAAATTGGTTCCGGTGAACAGATTACCTAATCAATAAAATTGGTAATTAACTTCATGCGTCGATTGCCCCGTTAATAATCCAGGAGCAGATGTCTGTCGAGATCGGTCTCGTAATATTAAGCTTTCATACATACATGGAATCGACTAAATATTGCGCATTGCATGTATCTTGGAGTTCCTCTTTCGGCGTTCCTCGTTCCACAATCACATGATCATGGTAGAGGTCTAAAGGGCTATAATATATTAATATATTAAAATATTTGCACTTAAATTATGACGGTTATACGGGGCTATATCATACTTACACTTTTTTATATAAAACAATCTAGATATTATTGTATATTTAAATTCCTTGGTAAATCATCATCATAGTCATAATGTTTTAACAGACACTTTGTGAACTCGCAAAATGCATTTACCCATTTAACGAGTTTCTCTTGGAATATCTTTGAGATCTTTAATGTAGTAGTTTCCCATTTGCTTTCTGCATCCTCATGCCGTTGACCAGATTGTATCTACTGGTTCATCCGCCTTTAGGGACAATTTCTCACCCCAAGGATAAGAAGGTGTCCTGACTCTTCTCAACTCGTCCACCCAAAGCTGTTGGTTGAGAAGAGGTTACTGTTTATACCGACAGTAGTTCGGTTCCCTTTAGTCGCCTATTACGACACGCAGGATATACAATGGGAAATATTCTAACCCGCCCCCACACGGGGCCTTGGTGAATAGTAGTTTAAATTTATGTATTACATATGGGACTTCAAACGAATTATTTAGGCGTAAATTACCATTTTGGTGTAAATAGATGTCAGAAAGAAATTGAATATCGCAGAGATCATACAACCTAGAAGACTATGACTTTGCATGAAATGTGTCAGCTTGGGTTAGACCACCAAATTTGAATTCTTTTTGTACTTCAAGAACCCAGTAGATTACCTAAGGAAATTTCAATAACAGGTAACTTGATTTTTCCAAACGGCAATGCCTAATTTTTTGAGCAATTTAATAACCCTTCCAGCAATATAGTATTGCCAATATCAATCCTTTTTGATTTTTATTTTACTTAAAACTTTTAGTCTTTAGTCAAATCCGTGATTCTAATTTTTCCAACCTATAAGTAATCTAGCAAGCCATGAAAAGTAAACAAAAACTTGTTCAGATAAAAGAAACTAACAAAGTTATACCTTGTTACCGCAATTGATGGCACCACAATACCACGAATATATCTAAGTGTGGTGTGGGTACTAGATGGAGGAATAGAGACTCTCATTCACAGCTTATGCATATTATGTTCTTAATACTATTTGAGAACCTGTAGTAGGTTTCATAGAAGGGTGCCTGACAATATTGCTTTTGCTCAGTTTGTATTCGTTGGGTGCCATCAATTGTGATAACAAGGTTTAGCAGAATGATACAAATGAACTAGAGTAACGGGACAAGATTATAAAAGTTTCTTATAACATATCAGCTCTGACCAGAAACAACAGAGGTTAAAGGAATGCTTATTTTTCACAGCCTATTCCAAAATTTTCAAAATCAGTGAAAAAAATTAAACGAAAGGAAAACTACCAGCCACTGTTGCTAGCAGTAGAATTTCTCCAAAATAAATTTTCACATTTAATGCCATGAAAATGCAGTTATTTTCGTTAATCAGAAGGAACGATGCCTCTGTCTGGAGTAATAATAAAAAATTCAACAACTATTTCAATAGATGCTCAGATTACTCCAGTTATAGGTTTGACTTGACGGAAATAACTACCTTTTTATACCATTGAATGTGAAGTTTTGTACCGCAGACAATTACTAGGACTGCCAGCAACAATTGCTGCTGGTAGTTTTCCTTTGGTTTCAAAATTTTTAATTGTTTTCGAATGTTATGAAGCTCTAGTAGATCTCAATAGCGGGTAGGCTGTAAAAAACACTTCCTTTATACTTCAGCTTCTCATTGACGTTATATATCTTATAGCTGTTGTTGCCGTTAGGAGATAATGTCTTGTAAGGAATTTTTATAGTCTAACCTCGCTACTCTAGTTCAAGTGCATCTCTCTGCTAAGTTAGTAAGCTTCTTTCATCTGAACGGGTTTTTCTTTATTTTTCATGGCCTGCTAGGTTGACTATACGTAGAAATATCGAAAAACCCCGATTTGACTGAACATATGAAATGAAATAAATTTAAAAAAATTGATGTTGAGACTCCTACGTCGTTATAAAGATTACCTAATTTTACATTCGGTCCTTTAAAAAATAGGCATCCGCATTTGAAAAAAAGATTGAAGTTTCCTTAATTGATCTACTGATTTCTCAAAGTGCAAAAAGAATTCAAGTTTGAGCGTCTGTCCTAAGGTGGCGCATTTCATGAATAGTCGCACCGCAAAGTCATAGCCTTCTAAGTTTTATAATCGCTGCGATATTCAATTTTCTTCTGATACCAACTGACACTAGAAGTGGTGATTCGCGCCTAAACGATTTGTTCAAAGTTCCATATATTATACATAAAGTCACACTAGAATCCAAATATTCAATCATATATATGGGGTTCTTTTCAAGAAAATGTAGGTTTGATATGAATCAACCTGTATAAACGTCAAAATTTAAGTGAAAATATTTTAAAGTTATAGCCCTCTAGGCCTCCTGCCATGACCAGGTGACACAATTTTGAGATATTGTATTAGTAAGCCCAGAATCTTCCATTCACTCACTGTTGGCCCACCCTGTATACTAGCGATTTTCAATGTTCACGCATTGTCTTTTTTATAGATCATCACAGTACTTCGGTATAATGACCTAAACTTTGAAAAACAGCTGCCGGCTAGTTGTTCACCTGCACTACCATATTCGCTATTACCACCATTGATTACTGAAATTGGATACCAAACCAATCATTAATTATCCAACTCTATTTGCATTATGTTATAGAGCTTCATATAAAATTTAACAGCATTTCAGTCATACAATAGATCATGACGCAGTTCAAACAGACCACACAACAGTATATATTTTTACACTAAATACACACTATAGTTATGCCCATATTGAATATTGAATTTAGAGATGCAATATCTGTATTCACATTAATTATGTAGGGAAGTAGATTATAAAAAATTATCTACGTTCTGTTTACTAGCAAGTTATTAGCGGCGAATACGCTTTTATTTAAATTGTATGATAAACCATTGATTTTTCTGTTTCGATTAAGATACATGTTTAATTATAAATTAAGAATAACTATATAGATTAGAATATACAGAATAATAAAAAAGTAATTTGTAACAGAACAGTTCCATGGTAAGAGATGAATACTTCAGACAGACGTATGTTTCAAGCAAAGCGTACAATTTCATTCATATTCAAGTGATAAAATCAATTAGAAGATAGTGCTAACTTGATTTACCCTAGTCCCAAGCATCCAGTTTCTGGTAGTCAACAACAAATTAGATTCATTATCGTTAAAATATCGTATTATGCGTCTATGCTGTTCAACTTAAGAAAACAATTATCGGTATAAACAAATATCCATCTCATCTTACTTCCCACACCGACAGGTGAGGGGAGTATTGTGATCGCGAAAATACGCTTTTTGGGCGTTTTATGATATCTGCACAACGAAAATCCACGTCATTCGTTTCCGTCGCTCTGTCTGTCTGTCGCTCTGTTGATGTTTTCTACTCTCGTAATCTCAGTGCACTGCATGGATTGTGATGAAATTTGGATAGCTATATGGTGTGGGGTTGTATTAGGTAGTGATACTATATAATTTTCCTTCGCTTGTCCTCGGTATAATTATACGTTGTAGTTTCCGTGAAATCTACTTGTCAGCACGATGTTCCTAAAAATAACAATAAACGAATAACCCCCTCTCTATTTCATCCGCGCACCCTAGACGCTACTGCTACCATCTCATTCCGTTATTCGTGCTTGTCAACACAACACGTTCCGCAGTCTACAAACTTGTTTAGGTGTTTCGCAATAAAAATATGTCGAAAAAAGGCAGTGTGCGTGCTCCACATAAGGAAATCAAGAGGCATAGGAGGAAGCTACTACAAATCCAGTGTGAAAAGAATTCTTAGGTTTGCCTATCGTCAGACAGTTCGTCCGAGTCATCAGGTAGGCCTTAATGTTGTAGACAAATATACTCTTTTAGGTACGAAGGAGTCATCTATAGTGTTAATGCAGCAACCTCCCATATATGCATCACCGCGGTCGCAGTGTGGTGCATATTCATTCCCACTTAAGATAACGTTCGTTGTCTTTTTAGCATAAATAGAATCGTTCGATTCTATTTATATGTGGGGTAGTAGAATTCATATGCATGGGAGCATAATATCTCCATATCTCCGAATCATCAGGTAGGCCTTAATGTTGTAGACAAATATATTCTTTTTAGGTACGGAGGAGTCATCTATAGTGCTAATGCAGCAACCTCCCGTAAACATATACGCATCACCGCGGTCGCAGTGTGGTGCATATTCATTCCCACTTAAGATAACGTTCGTTGTCTTTTTAGCATAAATAGAATCGTTCGATTCTATTTATATGTGGGGTAGTAGAATTCATATGCATTAGCATAATATCTCCAGAAACTCGTTCAAATAAGTAAAGTCGTTCGATTTTATTTATTTACGGCCTTGTATTGGCTCGGCATTTTTTTGCTAAACAAAAACAGAATTAGCGTTCGTTAGTTCTGGGTAAAAGATCGAGTTGGGAGATGTGATGAAATTATTTCCTTGTTCATCTGTTGATCCTGTTTTTTTTTTTTCTGGATTAATGTGCGTTGGTCCAAAAAACAGTTAAGCAGGAGGAACACTTCGTAGGAAAGATAAGATTAGCATGCGTTAGTCTTTATTCCTTTTTTGGTATTAAGTAGTAAGCAGAAGGCATATATTCTTCGAACAATCCTCGAAGCTGGTGGGTTCCTGTTCTAATCTCAGACTCATCGGAAGATCGGAAAAGACAAAAAGTGTTCCACGGCTTGTTTAGACCAACGAGCATGGACGCTTCACGCCTCAAAGCCGGAACCGTTTTTTTTTTTTTACTACCTCGGCTTCAAACCAAATTTTGAATTTAAGGTAGGCAGCCAATACATGACGAAATATCATTTCATTCGAGTAGTTTTTTGCAGAAATGGCTGACAAAGAATCAAAGAGAGGAATTTTTAGGAGAATATAAAGTACCGAGCAACTGTAAGGCATTACCTTTCCTCAAATTAGTGGCGAAATTATTCACTGTATAAAAAAAAAAAGGAAAGACAATGGTCATTATAGATTCCTAAATCACTTACAACAACAAATGGCTGTAGGGTTAGGTGCATAGGGCAATCGCAAATGTTATAGAAGCATTAAGGTTTGTGCAGGAACAATCAAGCAACCTCATACTTCCAGCTGAAGCTCACAACCTATTTTGCTAACGTGCATTATCCGTTCGTTACACTGTCAATTCAGTTCTTCGTCAGAATTCAGATTGTACCAAAGGTTAGAAACCTGCTAACTTAGCTAGCACTCAGCGGGCATACACAATCATCGTTACTGAAACTACAACCTCCCTCAACTCAAATTCAAGAGAAAGAGGAGAGAAGGGGGAGAGGAAGTCGGGTCTTTCACCATCAGCATATTGTAAGAAAGAAGCCAGCTAATGCTACAAACAAAGTCATACAAAGTGTATACATGCATGTACATATATATTACTTAAGCTGGCAACCTATCAAAATATTTGCAAAATTGGAAAACCAGAAAGTAATATCCACTCCTTTTTTTGTAGAAAAGAAAAACCAGAGCTATTGTTTACACGTTTATTTGTACTAACACAACAACCGCCAATACATACTGACTGCGCGCCTAACGCTCGGACGCCAGCCGTCAAGTAGATAGTGCTTACTCACTACACTACAGATTGGAATGGTATCTATTCCTTTTCAATTTATGCCAATGCAAAATTCCGAACTTACTATGTAAGAATTTCGGATAACCTATTCCCTGAATACCAAAGTTAGTTAATTGATAAGTTATTCAAGATTGGAGGTAGCAAAATATGTCCTCCTACTCTAAAATTCACTTCATTTTAATTTATTTTTCATTCCAAAACCACAAGGAACATATAGATTTAAGTTGAATTTAATTAATAGATTCAGCCATGCCCCCCACTTCAAAAGAGGGTCATAGAACAGTCTTAAAATTATTAAATAAAGATGCATATCTTTCCAAAAGAGGCTCGAAATCCTTCGTTAAAAAGAATCATGAAATATTTTTAAGGTTCAGATTCGACAATAAATTGTATTAATTCACTTGTCTTGCCTTTGACTTGAAGGTAGCTCTCTATATTTTCATCAAAGTTCTCAAACCAGGGGCGGAAAGACTTACACTCAAAGGCGTATTGACAGTTGTTCTATTTAGACGATATCCTAGTAATAGGAAAGGATAAATTCCAATGTATGAAGAATACTCGGGAGAATACTGGAATAACCGTAATCCTCTTAAAGGTTAAGGTTTTTTGATAAAATTAGGATCTGCTACTACTTAGATCGGCTACGGGCCAGTTTTTGAGTTTTGAATGTGATGCAGTAAATATGCAGATGTCACTGCAAAAACAAAAAAGACATTAAGAACTGATTTGCAGATTAAAAATAAGACAAAAAAAAAACTAAACTTTTAATGGAAAATTGGTTATTTCAGAAAAATTATTGCTAGAATTACAATGGCGATATACCTACAGAGATTGGAATATGGCAAGATATTAAACCTAGATCTTCTTCTATGGACATTTTTTCGGATGCATCTCCAACAGGTGGGGGTGCCTCTTGTGGAGAAATTACTCGCCATGAGTTTTTAGGATCAATGCAAGCATATTAATTATCTAGAAATTAAGTCGGCATAATCAGGTCTTGCGATCAAAAAAAAAAAAAAACTAATATTCGTATACTATTAAGAGTTGATAACCAAACTGCCATTTCTTGTATAAACAAATCATGTAGTATTATTAAGTATTCACAGTTAAATGAAACCGTGAAAGCGCTTTGGCAATGGTGTGAGGAGTAAAGTATATTAGTAGTATATGGTAGCTATACTTGTACTTGGAAAACAAAGAAGCTGATAAAGGATCGAGGTCGCTTTCTGTAGATACAGAGTATGTAATCAACAAGTTACATAGTTTCGAGCAAAAAAAAAAAAACTGATAATCCCGGAATAAACTCATTTGCAAAAAAAAAAAAAAAAATAAATATAATTCAGAAATTTATTTCCGGTTTTCCGGACCCAGAATCCTTCTACTGACACATTTACAATAAATTGGGCTACACGTACTACTTGTATGTTTTCCCCATATTCAATAGAGTTCTGAAAAGAGAGAATCTTCAATAAAGGGCTTCAGGAATTGTCGTTAATCTAGATTGGTCAACACAACCCTGGTATCTCCATTTTTTTTTCACTATAAAAAAAAAAAAAAAGAGAAAGAATAATAATAAATAATAATAACGTCATTTTTTAGCCTAATGAGTATGTATACTCAGTTCTCCTTTTTTAACAGAGTGATCCTCTGTACAAGCAGATTTTTCCTGCTGGCAGTGAGATTGTACAGCGCTATTTTCAGACAGGTACCAGAAAACGTTATAGAAATGATGATGATAGCCTCTTTAATAGAGGGACCCCCGGAACAGTACTCAGCTTGTTTTCAGAAACTACTGGAAATTTTGTAATTACAAACAAGACCTTTTTTTTTGTGTATAAATTTGAAGTATATCTAGGTTAATTTCACCGAGAGTGAAACTCCTCAGTTTTTAAATTCCTAATTCTAATCAGTTCTAGCGAAGAAAAGATAATATGTAGAATCTTTAGAGGAGTTTTTTTTTTATAGACATCCATCAGGACCCAAACATGGTAGACCTGGAATCCAGATCTCTAACAGGGCAAATGTTATCCGTCACACAGCTTAGCATTTGAAAATATAACACATAAACATGTTATACGTGTGGCTCTGATACTGCTAGAAGAGTTTAAGTCAACTTTATCGTCGGTGGTTCAAACTTTAACATTAATGGAGTTTGAAAGCATACAGAAATTATCTGATAAAATTAAAAAAAAAATCATATCAAAAACATCTAGACTGGGCAGATATCAACCGAATCTAATATTTTCTTATTTTAGAAATAAACCGGAATTGAATATTGCGTCTACTATAGAATTTTGCATGAAAAAGAGTACCATATCGCAAAAAAAAAAAAAAAAAAACAACTCATGCTCACTCATGAAGAAGTATTCCATGCAGCTTGGTCACAGATCAGTATAAGTTGGTAAAAAAAAAAAAAAAAAAAAAAAAAAAAAAAGAAAAACGAGATTTAGCTGGAATACATACATCAAACATTGTTATAATTGTTCATCAAACTCTAATGACTTGTATTTGCATTTCATAATAGGTCCTTGGAAGATCCTAATAACTTTGCCGAGACAATTATTAGTATGTTTATTATATGTGTGTGTTATACATTTGTACACACGTGTATAATATATATTTTTTTTGTTTCTTTGGTGTGTGATTAATGCTGTGGAATTAATGTTGTTGGTATCAGAAATACATATGTAGGGTGTGTATGTTATCTACGTTCATAGACTTATATTTGGTACATATAATTATGTACGAACTGATGTTTTCATTGTAAATTTATATTAAAAAGGATACATATTTTTCCATATTGACCTCGGATGATATTATATAAACTAATATATTGAATTAATATATGTTGTTCAAAAAAAAAAAAAAAAAAAAAAAAAAAAAAATCGCCCTCTTTACTCTGAACCGCTACAACGTATAATTATATCGAGGACAAGCGAAGGAAAATTAATAGATTAATCGACTTACCTTAAGGAAGATTAATCCTAATTTTCCGAGCTTGTCCGAAGATATAATTACCCACCCGCCCTGTATCTCCCGTTGGTTAGGCGATTTTTTTCTCAATAGCACTTCAACGGAATGAGATGGTAGCAGTAGCGTCTAGGGTGCGCGGATGAAATAGAGAGGGGGTTATTCGTTTATTGTTATTTTTAGGAACATCGTGCTGACAAGTAGATTTCACGGAAACTACAACGTATAATTATATCTTCGGACAAGCTCGGAAAATTAGGATTAATCTTCCTTAAGGTAAGTCGATTAATCTATTAATTTTGAAAATTTGGGCATGGACGGCGGAGTAATTGGCAAAAAACATAAAAAACAAATATTTCTCAAACTTGGTTTTTAGAGGTTTTAGGGGTTTCTGATCATTTTCTATTTTTTTTTTTGGTGGGATAGTTGGGGAGTGGGGGGTTCTAAAACGGGAAAATGTGTTGTATTGATAATAGCTTGTCAACTGACGTGTGAAAGAAAGGCCTAACGGCATAATACACTTTTTTAGGTCCTCCGAACATTCCCTTGCCTATTACAGAAGCCAAGGGACTTGCGTCTTGTTGTGTTGTAGCATACCTTTTTGAATAATAGATTTGTGGTAATATCTTTAAGTAAAACTGTGAACGTGGACATCAGCAGCAGTATTATATTCCTGAGCTTCCAAATTAAAGGATTCGAGAGATTTATAGAAACGTTTGTTGAACACCTTATGTATAAATATAAATATTACTTTGAAAATAAGTCCTAGAACTGTGGTGATCCGGAACGCGCTCCTGGCTGCCAGACGTTAGAACGCACCTTTAGCGGTCACGTGACCGAAGTTTGACATTGATGTCATCGACGGATGATTTTTATAAAAAATGTAAGATCTAAGTGTATGAGTGTATAGTCATGAAGTGACTTGATAAGTTTAGATAAGTAATGTATTTGATTATTACTACATTCTATATTGTTCAGATATTTTGATACTTGTCAGACCATGAGTGACTTTCTATATTAATTTTCCATCTGTGATTCTGTACTACTGTTCTGTAATGCTTCCTTCCTTTCCTTTCATTCTGTGTTAAATTGTCAATCCGTATTCACAGAAAAAGGTATTGTTCTGTGATGCTTTTGGTTGTTGTGTTTGGTCACTGGAATAGTGAGCTGTGATAATCGTTGCCATAGTTTTGTTGATAGTTTTGTTTAATAATTACGAGAGGGGATGGTTTTTGAAAAACGTAACAAGCTGGAGACCAAAATTTCAACAGAAGGGTTTTTGAGTCTTTTTCACGAATATTTGCAGGTATGTTGTCTTTTGAGTTTGTATTATTAACTAATGTGGTCTGGCTACGATATTTTAAAGTGTTTCACAATGTATACTATACATCCGAGCTTTTAAGACGACTTTAAATGGTGTTGGGTCTCTGATTTACGTCTACTCTAGGTAGGTCCTGAGGTATTGCAGGCCGGTGGTGAACAGAGATAACTCTGTCTTATTTAGATGTATCTATTTCAACTTTTACTGATCCCCTTTATTTATATACAATATTTATTTTATGGTTGTGGAAACCGTGGCGACTGCCGGGACGGCCTATTCACTTACCCAAGTTGGAAGTGGGTTGATTCGCGTGTTTCACGAGCTATACGGTTTCCTCTAACCAGCCCTTTTATATGTTGTTTATTGTCTATATTTATTTATTGATCTATTTATGCGCTTAGATACCATGCTTGCTATGCTTTTATGCTTGCTACGCTGCTATACTTGTGATGCTATGTTTATATTTTATATACCCTATCCCATTTACCCCCTTTATTTACTCCTTTATATGGTTGGTTATATTTATTTATATATGCTGATATTTTACATTTTTCCACATCCTATCCATATTTCTCTCCCTGACGTTAAACAGAGATCTAGCCCACCATGTATTATTATTATTTATCATTTAGACTGTGTATGTTTATAACCATTTCTTTATTATACGATATCAATAACAAGGGCCAGTTTACCACTATTATTAAGACACTTTGAATCATATATGTCAACATATCAATATAAATACTTCACCAGTAAAATATATGAAATACAAAGCACTCATGATTTGATAAGTACAAGAATCAAGTAATAAAACCATACCAAACACTCAGCACTCATGATTAATAAATACAAAACAAATGTTAAGAAACAAATAATAAAAAAAACCATATCATAACATTGCTGTGTTTGATTTCATTCTCTCTGAGTTGGTACACATGCATGCTAAAAGAATCTGGTTACCATGGGCACACATACAACATTGGGTTCTAAATTCCACCACTAGACGTCTTGATCACTTTGGCTATTTCTAAATTTGGTATCGGTTTTGACAGTGACTAGTTGCTCACTACAAAATTGGTGCCGTGACCAGGATGACTGTCTCAGGGCCCGGAGATTGTTGTTCTGGTCAAAATTGTTGCTGTTGCGAAGGAGGCATGTCACTGTGTACTAATTTCAGATGAGGTATGGTTTATTAATCATGAAAAACCTTTTGTCATTGTCAAGTGTGATACTGCGTAGCAATGTTTGCAGGGTGATCTATACTGAACGATGGAGAACCAAAATTCTACACCAAGAACCAGGAAGAATCTGATCGAGTTAGATGAAACCCAAATTTCTCAAGTCTTATCAAGAGATGGTATGCCTGTTTCTGATCAATCAGACAGTATGACACCAAGAAAGCCCTTGTCCTTTTTGAAGAATGTCAACCAGTTGAAAAATCTTCTAAGACAACCATCAGTGATGTTACAGCCTTTCGCAGACACTTTGGCAGGTCAGTTTCATTTTTAATATCCTATCAACCATTTAAACTTCTGTTTTTTATATTATTGCTTGTTCTCTGAGAAACAGGGAGGTTTAAAATTTTATATGTTTGGAATGTCGCTATCTCTCTATGACAAATTTTACTATGATAACATATTTCTTATTTTCTTAGCTGCCGACAGGCTAGTTTGCTGAAATATTTGCCGCCACATATGACGAATGTGTCAGCTGATTGAACTCTTCAGGGAACTTTACATTTTCTTAAAAGATATCCATCTACTGTTTTGCTTTTTGCTTCATGTATGTCAATCAGTACTCCTCTTCAATCAGAATTTCTTCCTCTGCTGCCAACTATGTTTAACATTCCTCTACCTCACTTTCTGGTGAACGCACTGCAAGTGAAGCGATGTCGAGTCCTCCATTTCTCATAAAACTATTTCTTCACTCTTTCTATTCTATATCTGATACTATTTTTTTCTTGGTGTCTGTGAAGCTTTCTTTTCCAGCATAGTCTCACCTCTAGGGGCGTGGAGCTTGACTAAGAACATGTAAAGGTCATTTACAGGTAGCCTACAGCCAAAAATTTAAAACAGCTTGGGACTTTCTTACGATTGTGTGTTCTTTATCTTCATTTTATCCAGGGTTATAGTGATTTGCTATTAAATCCTGACATTTGTCTGGTGATGATTTTTTTTGTTTCTTTCCCTCATGTATTAGTTACAATAATAATCATTATTATCATTTTATAATACATTGGGATATGTGTTACGTCAAGAATGCCATCTGTGAAGTCTGCCTAGACAGCTGACGGCTGGCCTCTTTCGAACTGTGCTGTCTAGCCCACGAGTGTCCAATGTTGCCATATCGTAACACATGAGACTGGTTTTACCTGAGGCGTGAGGTCCAACGTTGCCAGGTCATAACACATGTGATTGTTTGGTTTTACATGAGGGGCGAGCTCCAATGTTGCCAGGTCATAACCGATGTGATTGCTTGGTCTTTTACATTAGGGGCGAGGTAAAGTCAAGTACATGTCCGACTTTTAGTTCTATTATGGTCCACACTGTGTGTCAAGCCTATCTTATTCTAATGTTTACACTTTGTGGATCCCACACACAGGTGAAAGTTGTGGAAACTTAATATTTCCAACTTGAAGTTTTTCATTTTTGGTTGAAGTTTTCAATTGTTTGAATTGTTATCAAGTATTGTGACTTAAAAGAAATACATATGTGTTCTTTGAAGTCGTTGGTTATTCCTCATTTCTAGTTTTAGAAGATTATTTACTATTTGATTTCATAAATCTGCTGATTGAATTTTTCTTGTTGCATGTATCGACGAGGTGGTGCTCATGAGGCCATGGAACTACAAGAAAATTTTTCCAGCCAGGAACTAAGGGATGTTGGAAAGCTACCCAGCCTCCTTCGTCTTTGGATGCCTTTCCAAAGGGGCGTTTGTGGTGATCCGGAACGCGCTCCTGGCTGCCAGACGTTAGAACGCACCTTTAGCGGTCACGTGACCGAAGTTTGACATTGATGTCATCGACGGATGATTTTTATAAAAAATGTAAGATCTAAGTGTATGAGTGTATAGTCATGAAGTGACTTGATAAGTTCAGATAAGTAATGTATTTGATTATTACTACATTCTATATTGTTCAGATATTTTGATACTTGTCAGACCATGAGTGACTTTCTATATTAATTTTCCATCTGTGATTCTGTACTACTGTTCTGTAATGCTTCCTTCCTTTCCTTTCATTCTGTGTTAAATTGTCAATCCGTATTCACAGAAAAAGGTATTGTTCTGTGATGCTTTTGGTTGTTGTGTTTGGTCACTGGAATAGTGAGCTGTGATAATCGTTGCCATAGTTTTGTTGATAGTTTTGTTTAATAATTACGAGAGGGGATGGTTTTTGAAAAACGTAACAAGCTGGAGACCAAAATTTCAACAGAAGGGTTTTTGAGTCTTTTTCACGAATATTTGCAGGTATGTTGTCTTTTGAGTTTGTATTATTAACTAATGTGGTCTGGCTACGATATTTTAAAGTGTTTCACAATGTATACTATACATCCGAGCTTTTAAGACGACTTTAAATGGTGTTGGGTCTCTGATTTACGTCTACTCTAGGTAGGTCCTGAGGTATTGCAGGCCGGTGGTGAACAGAGATAACTCTGTCTTATTTAGATGTATCTATTTCAACTTTTACTGATCCCCTTTATTTATATACAATATTTATTTTATGGTTGTGGAAACCGTGGCGACTGCCGGGACGGCCTATTCACTTACCCAAGTTGGAAGTGGGTTGATTCGCGTGTTTCACGAGCTATACGGTTTCCTCTAACCAGCCCTTTTATATGTTGTTTATTGTCTATATTTATTTATTGATCTATTTATGCGCTTAGATACCATGCTTGCTATGCTTTTATGCTTGCTACGCTGCTATACTTGTGATGCTATGTTTATATTTTATATACCCTATCCCATTTACCCCCTTTATTTACTCCTTTATATGGTTGGTTATATTTATTTATATATGCTGATATTTTACATTTTTCCACATCCTATCCATATTTCTCTCCCTGACGTTAAACAGAGATCTAGCCCACCATGTATTATTATTATTTATCATTTAGACTGTGTATGTTTATAACCATTTCTTTATTATACGATATCAATAACAAGGGCCAGTTTACCACTATTATTAAGACACTTTGAATCATATATGTCAACATATCAATATAAATACTTCACCAGTAAAATATATGAAATACAAAGCACTCATGATTTGATAAGTACAAGAATCAAGTAATAAAACCATACCAAACACTCAGCACTCATGATTAATAAATACAAAACAAATGTTAAGAAACAAATAATAAAAAAAACCATATCATAACATTGCTGTGTTTGATTTCATTCTCTCTGAGTTGGTACACATGCATGCTAAAAGAATCTGGTTACCATGGGCACACATACAACATTGGGTTCTAAATTCCACCACTAGACGTCTTGATCACTTTGGCTATTTCTAAATTTGGTATCGGTTTTGACAGTGACTAGTTGCTCACTACAGAACCTAGAAAGTATCGAGGCAATATACTCGGTTCTATTTTATTCAAACGTTGACATTACACGCCCGTGTGGGGGCGGGTCAGAATATCTCCCATCGTATATCCTGCGTGTCGTAAAAGGCGACTAAATGGAACCGAACTACCGTCGGTATAAACAGTAACCCCTTCTGAACCAACAGCTTTGGGTGGACGAGTTGAGAAGAGTCAGGACACCTTCTTGTCTTTGGGGTGAGAAATTGCCCCTAAAGGCGGATGAACCAGTAGATACCATCTGGTCAACGGCATGAGGATGCAGAAAGCAAATGGGAAACTACTGCATTAAAGATCTCTAAGATATCCCATGAGAAACTTGTAAAATGAGTAAATGCACTTTACGAGTTCACAACATGTCTGTTAAGACATTTTGGCTATGATGATGATGACACTACACACCTTAAAACGTATCCTCAATTCATAATTTCTGATTAACCTGAAAAGATATACTAGCAACAAGAACATCTCCTCTCGCTCGAAGAATATTTTCTTGATGGGAAAATTATGGTTAATTTGAACCAATATAAATATGTTTTTGATTTTTAGGACTGATTTTAAAGAAATATGCTCTGACTGAGAACATAATTTTCTTAACAAGTAAAATTTCGATACTCTTCGACCAAGCATTTCATACAGTTTTAGTAAGGATATGATATTTTATAACAGCTACTATTACTTCAATCAAGAAAACTATCAGCTTGAGAATTGTTGAGTATCTCCATTGAAAATATGATAATCTTGGTTGATGCACATTGACAGATCGCCACAGGTCTCATAGTAGTTTGTCAATAATTCAGATTTTACCTATGACTCTGTAGTGGGGACTTCATAGAGATGTTCGTACGTAAGTATTAAGTATGTGATATGCAATATACAGGGTGTCCCACGACGATTAAGACAAGCAATATATCGAAACTGGGCAGTAACAGCGAATTATAATTTTGGGTGTTTAGATTAGATTAAATAGGAGCAAAGGATGGTACCAATACCATTGATTACAACATGTACTACAGTTAAATTAATTTGGTAGTGTTTCATAATAATGGTAGTGGTACAGTCCTTTAAATACATGCAGCTCTTGAATTACTCACTTTAGACCCCAAGTGTGCTAGTTTGTTGGAATTGTTTTATCAGAAGGAATACAAAAAGTCACAAATGTTCAGGGTGTCGCATTAAAAATTTTGAACCGGACGTCACGTGGCCAAAAACGAATATCTCATTGGGTGACGCAATAATAGGAAAAGATACTACATTTGCTCTAATTTAAACCTCCAAAGCTATAGTTTGCTACTACTGCCCAGTTCCGATATATTGCTTGTCTTAATCGTCGTGGGACACCCTGTATTTATGGAAGTAGTTGTGAATAGAATATAAACAATGGCAGACCGGTGGGCATAACAGTTCAAAGGTATCGGTACTATGTTTTTCTTATTCTGTGGTAATCATCAACATGAATTTTGAAAAATACTATATAACGTAAAATTGCCGAATCCTTATACCTTTAGAGGTTTCTTATTCTAAGCAGACCAAAATCTTGAGCTGTTTGCGCCAAGATTATGAAATGCCTCAGGCAATGTGTAGTATTCTTATAAGTGATATAATCAATGTTTTGTGTTGAAGATTATCATATACTTGATTTATGTTTTCGGTATTCTTACTTCCAAGACTTTCCCAGTTTTGAATAGTAAATATTTACTTTATAACTCTATATGATCAAAACTATCACATCCTTGGTTTATGATAAATACAGTTTTGCGCATATAGGGAGATATGGTTTACTTGAATGGAAGTATACAATATTCTTCGTACAAGGACCTATGTGTGTGTGTAGCCTTTTCAGGATAGGATCTGGATTTTGTATCGGATTTAAAGGAACTAAAATGGGACAAACTTCCTTCATGGTATTCATAAATAAATTGTAAATACGTATAAAGCTTTTTAGGTCAGTATACGAAACGCCCATCTTTTCCGTTGGACCCGAAACGCAATACCGGATATCGATCGGCTCACCGAAGATATTAAGAAATTTCAAATTTGAATAAGGGTGGAGACCCGTCAAACCCGTCAAGCATCAACTCCCATCTATTTCACGCATCTGGTCTCACAACCTTGACCCAAAAGCCTTTTGTGAGTCAGCCCTTCACGAGAATTAGAGAGGGGTGCCGCCTATTTCCTACATGCTCCATAATTATCGTTGAATCCGATTCAGTTGATGCGAATAGGCAGACTAACCTTGAAAGGGCTTGAATGTTAAGCTGGAAAGGGTAATTTGATTCTGAATGATTCACGTGGAAGTACACGTCCTTAGCGCCCTCCAAATTGTTTGATCACCGGGTTTGCGTATGAAGTATTGACACATGGTTAAACGGTCATAGGCGGTACAAAAAGTAGGAAAAAATTTACATGAGTAAATTCAAACGTCGCTCTCATTGTGGAATTTCTTGGTATAAAAAATTAATTTTTTTATTATATTGACAAAACCGGATTTTTCCCGGACTAGTAATCAACAAGTTTAACATTTAATCTTAAAAAAAAGAAAAAAAGGTGGTTGACCGCGGTGAGATTCGAACCCATGCCCTTTCGGACTGGTGCCTAGCGTCTCAACCGCTCGGCCACGCTGCGTGTGCTTCAGGAATATTAATGCACCGTACATAATACGTCGGAAGGTACCTGTCGTGATTTAATTCAGTTCTTTTAAAACCGGAAGCGATATTGACAAAACCGGATTTTTCCTGGACTAGCTTTTTCATGCTGATTCCGAATCATTATTTGGTTTTTGTCTTGCACCTGTAGTTTTGGCTATCTTTTGTATACGGATGGACGGATGGACGGACGGATGGACAGAGGATCTGCATGAGCTCTCCTCAGTGACTTCAGTGAGTCACTGAGAGCTAAAACTATGATTCTCTATATAGGCAACCAAGAGTGATCTTCTCCTGGCAGAAGTAGGGTTTCCAATTCGGGATCCCCGAAGTCCCAGAAAAGGAATTGGAAGGAAATGCTTACTATTCGTTTAAAATGCGGACCTGTCACTTGAGTTTCTTAGATACAGTTCGAAATTCGCGGCGCAAGACTTAAAAGCCCAAATATTTCTTCTCCAATTTGGACCATTCGAAGTTGTCTGTTTTTCAGCGTGTGTAACATTAAGCAGATACAAACATCCTCTAGCTCCTTGTACGAGATAGACTAACCGACAGGGTGCAGGGTAGATACGGTCAGAGAACGATCAGCATACACTCGCGAAATCTGAAAGGCATTTTCTCCATATTCACCGTGACTAGAATCATGTCCACATGTCCACGTTATTTTTAACTGTTGCACCTTTTTTGTTGTTTTTAAAGTCCGATCTAGGTAGCACGTAAATAATTCAAGAGATCCAAAACGCGTGCTACTATGTACGCTTCGTAACCCCCTTCGTTGTTTGTGTCTGTTTTGATCTAATCGCACGGCGGTAGGGGTATTTGGACAACAAAAGGTCGGAAAGAAATGAAATTGGGGGGAGTAGTAGACATTGGCCCCCTGAACCTACACCCAAGTTTGCGACCTCGGAGAGCTGCCGCTCTAGGGGTGGGGGATGAAAACTCTGATTCTTGATGATTTTCGGAAAATAACGCCGTTTGGTAAGTGATATAGAAAAAAACTTCAAATAATTTATGGAGGGAACATAATTCTGCATAATTTTGACATTTTTCGTGTGCGACCAGTAGTTTCCGTCGTACAGTGCGCCGAAGTTAGGGGTTGGTTTGTGATATTCACTAAAATCAGAATTTCATCGCAGATTAAGACGAAGAACTTTGTCAAAAAGTCATAAGTAACATTTTTGTTTCCTAAAAGAATGATATCTCCTCATTTCTTTTTATCTGCTGCCTAAGCGCACGCAGCTGGTTTAAAAAAAATGCGGGACTTAGGAAGACACCGCTACTGATATGTGCAGTTGCAAAAAATATCTAAATGATACTACCTTGGCATTATTTAATTAAGATAAGATTCAATTTGTGACCTCAGGGGCTTTTCACTCGAGGGTGGGAGGAAGGGTAGTACATTTTTCTTGTGCGTCCAATTATTTCCATTCTACAGTGTCCCAAAGCTAGGACGTGGTTTTTCATTTTTACTAAAATCAGAATTTTATCGCGTATTAAGTCGAAGAACGCTGTCAAAAAGTACTATGAACATTTTCTCCTAAGAGAATAATATTTCTCATGTCGCTATTATCTGCAGCTGCCTAAATAACATTTGGACCTAAAAACTACATTTAGGAACACATCGCTACCTATATATTTACGTATATAGAAACTGATTTCGGGAGGGGGGGGCATCGGAAAAATTAAAGTTTATTTCATACGCTATAATATTGGCGTATTATAATCCTAACTTGAATACAGGGTGTCACAGGACGATTAAGACAAGCAATATATCGGAACTGGACAGTAGTAGCAAATTATAATTTTGGGAGTGCAAATTAGAGCAAATATAGTATTTTTTCTTATTACTGTGTCACTCAATGAGGTATTTGTTTTTGATCACGCGACGTCCGATTCAAAATTTTTAATGGGACACCCTGTATATTTGTGACTTTTTGTGTTCCTCTCGATAAAGCAATTCCAACAAATTAGCACACAGGTACTTAAGGGATGGTACCACTACCATTGATTATAACATGTACCCCTACAGTTAAATTACTTTGGTGATGAATCATAATGGTAGTGGTACAGTCCTTTAAGTACCTGCAGCTCTTGAATGAATCACTTTAGACCTCAAGTGTGCGAGTTTGTTGGAATTGTTTTATCGGGAGGAACACAAAAGTCACAAATATACAGGGTGTCCAATTAAAAATTTTGAATTGGACGTCACGTGACAAAAAACAAATACCTCACTGCGTGACACAATAATAGGAAAAGATACTATATTTGCTCTAATTTACACCCCCAAAATTATAATTCGCTAATACTGCCCAGTTCCAATATATTGCTTGTCGTAATCGTCGTGGGACACCCTGTATAAAATAACAATGTACTAATATTAACGAAAATAATTATACATATATACCACCTATGCATATTAGAAATGTAATTTCTATTTTTATAGATAATAATTTTAAATTGAAGCAAAGAAACCAAGGTGTACTTCCTCATCAGACATCTATGATCGTTAAAGTTGTCCTATATTTTTTGACAACTACTTCAGCCTCTTCCTAACGTCAAAACTGAAGGTGTAGCTGGTTTCGTATATACGCCAGTGCTACCTACTCCCAGTATTAGCCAACCGTTAAGTCATACAAAAGTCTTTTGAGCGCAAAAAGTCGAAAAGAAATCAAATTTGGAGAGATGGTAGACATTGGACCTTGAAACCTACACCTAAGTTTGCGACTTCTAGGGGCTGCCGATCGAGGGGTGGGAGGTTGAAAACTCTACGTCGCGAGTACTTTTGAAAAGTAGCGTCAATTTGATAAATATGCTATCGAAAAAAAAAGTTCAATTGAGAGAATTCAATTTGTGACCTCTGGGGTTGCCGTTCGAGGATGGTAGGGGAGGAGGGTGAATTTTGTTCTCTTCATAAATCGCCTGAATCTTTTTTCGATCAAAACAAAGCTATTTTTCGAAATTTTACGGGAAACAGAGTTTTCGCCCTCCCACCCCGAGAGTGGTAACACCCCGAGGTCGCAAACTTAGCTGTATATTCAGGGTATCAATGTCTAATGCACTCAAAAACTTTTGTAGGACTTAACGATTGGCTAAAATCGGAAGCTGGTAGCGACGTCTTCCTAAATGTCGTACATTTTTTAAGTCCAAATGTGTTATTTAGGCAGCTGCAGATAATAAGGATATGCAGTAGCGTGCCAAGGTCTTCGAGGGCCCCCCGCAACTTTTTTCACGGGGCCCCCCCTCTACTTAAAAAAATATCCTGCCTCTACGAGTGAAAACGAAACAACTGTCGACAGTAATATTTCAAAACGGTTTATAGATAGAAAAATTAGGTGTGATCTCAACTTTATATTTTGATTTTTTTCTTTCAAGGTTTTGAAGAATAAGAATTCATAGACCTTACGTACAATATCATTATACATACATATCATTATTAACGGCATAGATACGCGTTTTGCTACTTGTTCTAGCCGTTCTGGATTGTACGTTTGACCACGTTTTCGTGTTGTCAAATTTACTAATAAAGCAAAATATATTTAATTTGATTATGGAAAATATGAGGTATAGACGTATTCCGCTCCCGGATGCCCGGGGCCTCCCCGCACCGTGGGCCTTGCGGCCTTTCGGCACGCCACTGAGGATATGAGAAGTGTTCTCTTACGAGAAAAAGTATTACAGAACTTTTCGATAGCGTGCTTCGACTTAATACGCGATAAAATTCTGATTTTAGTGACAATCACAAACCAACCCCTAACCTTGGATACTATTGGTCGCATACAAAATATGTAAAGATCAAAATTATGCAGAATTTTATTCTCTCCATAAATAATTTGAAGCTTTTTGGATGTAACTTATCAAAGCGGCGCTATTTTTAAGAAATCGTCGCGAAGCAGAAAAATCACTCCTTTTGGCGACTACTATATGCCCTATGAAAAAAATGTAGTCAAGTTGATTGACTCAGTACTTCCCACACATTCCGATGATACTAGTTTTATTATTTTTCCATAGCATTAAGCTATATTCTAGATGCCCTTGCAACCAAATCATCGCTGCAAAAAAAGAGTTCTATTCTACTAGGCACTTCTTTCACAGGTCAATGGACAATCTGTCATGAATACAACAAATTTTTGAGTTTTACTACCCCCCCACCTCTGAACCACTCCAACTTCACCCCTACCTAAAAGAAAAGTAGAAAATGATCAGGAATCCCTAAAACGCCTAAAAACGAAGTTTGAGCTGTTTTCATATTTTTGGTTTTTTTAATATTGCTCGCCGCCACTGAGACGATTTCTAAAAATCCATACTCGCCAAAGTAGTAATACTGTGCCGAAATTTCATGAACATCAATTCAGTAGTTTCCACATTATAAAATACAGAACGATATAAAGCAATACTCTCGTATGTATACATTGGAAAATTATCTGTCCCTTGGTTCTAGTAATAGACAAGGCCATGTTCGGATGGACCTAAAAAAGTGTATTATACCGCTAGGTCTTTCTCTCTCAGGTCAGTGGGCACCCTACTATGATTACATCAAGTTTTTTTAGCTTTACAACCCCCCATCCCCAACCACCCCAATTTCACCCCCGCCCTTAAAAAAGTATAAAATGATCAGGAACCCCTAAAACGCATAAAAACGAAGTTAGAGGAATATTTGGAATTTTTCGTTTTTTGCTAATTACTCCGCCGCCCATGAACCGATTTTCAAAATTGTAACAACCGACAGACAGACCGACAGACTGACAGACCGACAGACCGACAGACCGACAGACCGACAGACCGACAGACCGACAGACCGACAGACCGACAGACCGACAGACCGACAGACCGACAGACCGACAGACCAGACCGACAGACCGACAGACCGACAGACCGACAGACCGACAGACCGACAGACCGACAGACCGACAGACCGACAGGCCGACAGACCGACAGACCGACAGACCGACAGACCGACAGACCGACAGACCGACAGACCGACAGACCGACAGACCGACAGACCGACAGACCGACAGACCGACAGACCGACAGACCGACAGACCGACAGACCGACAGACCGACAGACCGACAGACCGACAGACCGACAGACCGACAGACCGACGGAAATGAGTGACGTGGATTTTCGTTATGTAGACATCATGAAACGCCCAAAAAGTGTATTATCTCAAAATCGAAAATTTTCGCGATCACAATAATCCCCTCAGCTATCGGTGTGGGAAGTAAAAAGTCCCAAATTAAAGAACCTCCTGTATTTTACAACTTTGATCTGAAACATACAAAATACTGAGCAGTATCGTGGTAACTCTGTGTCTATTTTTTTGTCATGATGAAATAATGGATCCGTCTCACCCTGTTTGGAAGAGATGTATGCTCCCCAGCCCATGTACAAAATTATACACGCGTTCCTGTACTCCATAAAAAGCCGTTTGTCCGTTTTTTTCCTCCAGGTACAACTGCCCTTGTATATTAATTAGGAAGCATTATTGTACCCTAACTTCTCGAAACGGCTGCCCTTCAGGGCACGAAACTGGTCGAGAAGAGAGCGAGGCCGCCTTTTATTCCTCCCTTGAATGGTTCCTTAACAATAACTCTTCAGGTGTCGCTCGAAAGATTCCTATTGAAAGGACGGTTGAATTTGGGGCCACGGTCGTATCTTCTATGTGTGTGTCGTTTGAATCGTAAGATTTGCAAGTCGGAACTTGTATAATGTGCCGTGAATTTCTTTAGGCAAGACGGTTAGGAAAAGAATTATGTTTGGTTCTTTGTACCTGGAGTAGCGTAGCTGCACTGAATGTAACGCCACGCACACCATAGCCTATAAATCCTTAATAGTACACCATGACCAATAAATGAATCCTTAATCATAGTTATGACTGTATGCCATGGTTTCAATTCCAATCTTAAAATATTGGGGAAATTTGATAAAAAATGTTATGCTTGCACATCTGTTACTGCGCTTTCTTGTTGGGACGTGTTCTTAATACTTGTTGAATGTAAACCTGCGCAAATTGGGTTTTTGAAAAAAGATTTTTTCATAAAAGCAAGGGTCCCTACTTGTCGAACCAGTCACCTCCAGCATTCCTTCTTTTGGACGTTATGAAATGAGATACCGAGGAATTTATTTCCCGCTGCACCGGCTAGAACCTGCAGCGTTTCAAATCTAACGTACACCAACACATATCCTCTCGCAGAGCTTCCACAGCGTCATAGGCTTTCAGCCTTTGCACGAGGCTGACCATAAAAAAACATATATATAAGTTATATTACAAAAGTATTTTTTTATTTTTTTTTCGCAATAATTCAAAAGCTATATTAAAATAAAAAATAATTTTTGAAACCGAAGACACGCCAACATCTCCCGAACAAAACCGAGCGCGTGTGACGTCATAATGTTAATTTTCACTCATATAGAGATAACAAGTACAGCGTTTTGATATCAAATTCTGTCATTCTTGAAAATTCAAATATATAGGTACTGAAAATAACAAACCTCCAAAGTTATCGTTCTTGTTTTGAGCTATTATGTACGAATACTACAAAAACAACTCTTGATAAAGTGTTTTTAAGTATTTAAGAATGAAAAACGTCGAAATAAATGGTTTGAAGCAGTGCACCGGGATAATAACCCTTCATCTGAGGGCTGATTTTTTCAAGATTCGTATTTCGAACAGGGTTCTGACAAACTCTTTCTATTCTATCGAATTGGATATTGAGGGCCATAGTTAAAAATCATTCAATTTGAAAACAAAACGCCAACAATGGATGACGCATTTATGAAAAAGGTTTTTGAATTTATGTATCAAAATGATTGCATAAAATTAACTTATTATGGTTGAAAAAACTTGAGATATAAATGTATGATTATAATTAGCATTTCCATAGTTTGTAACAAAATCGTGAAGATAAACACCTCAGTCAGTCAGAAATTGATTCTAGATATATACCATACATACATACTTTTATAAAGATACTTGAATCTGCTTGATGTATACTGGATATGAACCTTTGTGCAAATTATTCACATTGAATGTGAAGGTACCTCTTTCTATATTTCCACTTTATACCAAATTCTCCCTTTCACAAGCATCTATGTAGTAAGGATCTTGCTTCTTTGCTTAAAAGCACACAACATGTGGGACTTATTTTAAAAACCTTTGGATTTGAATTTTACATAACCTAACACGTCCACATTATAAAGGGAACGGACAGTATCACATACCACAGAAATAGTTTGTGGATCGGGCTAAGTTGGTCCTGTGATATTCGTGCGCCATGGCCTGAGATCGAGTTTTAACACTATGACGTCACAACTATGCGCTGCTTCGGTATCATTCTTCCAAGACTCAGTACTATACGCTCAAATATGAGTGCCCAAGTCAGCACCCGATTCTAATAAGCAATCAGGCTCTGCCAAGGTTTGGCATGGACTGCCAAGAGATGTCTTTATAGGGCCTAAGGGTGTCGGCCTATTCAAGTCCCACGTGAACAAAATTCGTCCAACAGAACCTTTCATAAAAGCCACTCTAGGATTTAAGCTCAGCTTACTCGTTCTGCTCTGTTGTATAAAAAAGTCTGTTCGTTGACCAATTATGTTCTTTTTGCGAATTATATATTTTAGGTGCTTATGACTTCTGCAGATTTTGGAATCACCCTCATCTCCTATAGCGTCTATAAAGGACCTTTCAAGGTATTCCTCGCTATCAGAAAAAACGATGCTTTTGTCACTTTCTCACTTAAATTCGACATTCTTGTATTCTTGTTCATAACACACAATTCCACACATAATGCAGTAGAGTCCACTGAGGGCAATTTTTAAGCTCTTTCTACACGATTTAGTAGCATCGACAAGACGATCATTCTTCGGATCCGCCACCTCAGACCATTCTCCTCTTGAAGCAATAGCGAGTAGATAAAAACTAAAACAGCAGGGCCGGTATTCCCAACTCGCTCCCCTCGCAAGCGACCGATCCGTCAAAGGAGCGATATGATTTGCAGCGATATGGCATTTCTAGATTCTCGCCTACCGCTCCCCTCGCAAATTTGAAAAGCGAGCATTGAGATACGACAACATCGCGTATTGATGTGAAATGTCCGAACAAAACGTCAAGTTGTCAAAACATAACCAATATGTTCGTTTGATAAAGTACCGTATACATCACAGACGATAAATAATAATTGTCGGTGATATACATCGATCGAGGTTGAACTAACTATTCTAAACATGAAGATTAGTATCAACCAAAAAGCAACATTCAGGATAAATCTGATTTAATTAGCGGCGAATTTGGCCCCCATTTAATGTGAAAGAACTGTTGTTTTCTATTTCGATACCAATATTCTTGTTTGAAATTAAATAATGATAATCACAGCGATTATACTTTAGTTATAGTTCTTATTATAACTTCGAATCATATATCAGTACATTAAGCTATAAACTTTTAAAAGCTTACAATTTTTTCATAAAGTCACTGAAAAATAGTAAACCAAAATTTTTGCTATTGGTTGAGGATATAAATCTGTAATTTTTACAAGGTCATCCAGATAAACGCTAATTGTGTCCAAGACATATCAAAAGGTTTGTTTTGTTAATCTAAATAACCTTTTGAACTAGTTTTCAGCGAGTTTTGTTAGTGTTTTTTGAGTGGGAACTCGTTAAAAAAATCTATACATTTTAAAAAGGTACATTTTAATGTGAAGGTTGCGCTTGACTTTGTCTAATCAATTTCTCCCATAACGGATCCGATTTGCAATATTAAATATTAAATCGTTTTCCAAATTTAGGTGATTTTTAGTTTACTTCTTATTTGGGCCATGAAATTGCGCACTCGCACAAGTACAAGGTAGAAAATGGAATGAAATACTTCAAAGCCTCGATTGTTAATTCCGTGTACTTATTTTCTCTTTTCAACCAGAAGGTATCAAAATTTCCAGATCTGAACACCCAGCGTAACATCCCATTGGCAGATAATTCCAGCAGATTATAATAACGGTTTAAATATTTTTAACATACATGAAAAGAAAGGGTCGGGAATCAAGAAATATTTTTTAATTCTAGGGGAGGTCGTGTTATGGAACAGGTTGAAAAACACTGTTAGAGGGCCTCTTAAAACAACTCGATGGAGCTCTGAAACATGTTTTTATGCTTCTTCTTGGTTTAACAGTCCAATACATATAGTATCATCCACCATAAAGCATAATAATTATAAATAAGAGCACATATCTCAACTTAAGATACCCTAATCGTCGTTGATAACCTATTTACATTGATACACCAGTGACACGAGCGACAGAAAGCACTCCCCTTTGACACGAGCGCTTCAATTGTGAGGAGAAGATGTGAGAATCTAAACAGCAGTGATTTTCGCTCCCCTCGCGTTTAAAGGCAGCGTTATCGCTCCACGCGAGCGGTCAAGAATACCGGCCCAGGTGTTGTTCTGACGAAGTTTCGAGTTTACAGGATTTTTACGATACGCCTTTTTAAACATACGATGCGAGGGCTTCCGAAGCCGAAGTTGGCAGTGACTTAATGGCCCATCTTTATTGGCTAATTTATTGCTGAAGCCATAGCCAACTGTAATTAAATTGTGTATGTTCGCTTTAATGAAGGTGATTTCACGTTTTAGGAGCAAATGGAAAGTGCAACAGTAAATTATTGGATGTGAAGGAAGCTCATTTGATATATTCATCTGCAGACGTTTTATAGGATTAAGTTCAGAACCAGAGTATATAAGCATAATTAGAAAACATTTTAATAGAACTCGGTAATAAGTAAATCAAGAAATTGGGTTATTTTAGAAATGTGATGATTGTATCATATAAATGTTTTATAACAAATCCATTTATTTCTCTTCTATTTCCGCAACAACTCAACAGTTATATTAGAATAAAAATTAATTTTTGATCTAGTACCGAAAATACGCCGACAACCCCCGAACAAAACCTAGCGCGTATGATGTCATAATGTTAGCTCTCACTAATTGCAGTTTACACAGAGATGATAGGTACAGTGTTTTGATCTATTCAATTCTATTGTCATTATTAAATGAATGAATACTACAGAGACAGATCCTGACGAGGTGTTTTTAAATGTTTTGCAAGATAAAAAATGTCAAAACAGATGGTTTCAGGCAGGGCACCGAGACCATCCGAAAACAAAATCGATTTTTTCTTGTTGTGGAGACCGTTTCGATGTAACTAGGTATTTCATATCACCATTGTTATTGAAGAGAATTAACAGTGACTTGACCTAAGTTAACTGCAATAGATGCCAGTAGGTTAAATAAAACTGAAGTTGTATAAAGAAGAAAATATACTTGACTCAATTGGGATTCTGAAAAACAGAGTAGTATATTTTTTCATGTATTTTAAAAATGTTTTATTAATAGTATTGTTGGTTAATGCAAAAATAAAATGCTTTCAATTAACTGTGAACAATTAAAAATTGATAACATTCGAAACAATATCACAAGACTATGAACGCGCCAGGATAGGTCACCACGCCGCTGCCAGCCTTCTGCGTTCCAGCTCAACCACAGAGATCGGTCTATTTCTTATGATTTCTGCATGCAAAATACTGTCATCTGCAAAACTGGGGTTTGTAGTGCTACAGAGTAGATCACTTATGTGAATCATGAATAATTTTGGGAGTAATACCGATTCCTGCGGAACTCCAGCGTTGATGTTATGGAAGAAAAAGGAGAAGCCGTCTGTCTGTCACGACCGAGATTTTTCGACCTGAGAGAAGGTCCGTAAAATAGAAGCTTGTATAAGAGAACAGCTGCATAAGAAAGTTGATCGTATGCCATTGACATATCGAGAGCAATGAGGTGAACCTCGTCAAACGAATGGATGAATTCGCTCCACACATATGTGACGTAAGCCGTGAGATCTTAAGTGATCAAGGTATTTCATGAGCTCTTGGTTGACGCAGAGCTATAGGTCTGTAGTTGGTTGGATCAGCTTTGAATCACTTTTTGACACCGGTTGGATGCAGCCTGTTCTTCAGTCTTTTGGGAAGATGCCGGAATCGTAGGGCATCCAAAAAGTGCCGGTAAGTATGAGAGCGAGCTCCGTTCTGCACCTCTTCACAACAATCATATCGGGCCCATTTGCCTTATTAATGTCAAGTGGCTGTACCAACTTCCGGACTATTTTTGTTCTGAACGTTATTTCGCCCGTAGCTTGGGGTACTTGGGGCAGACTTGATTGGATGTCCGAAAAAGCAGATTAAACTCCTAGAATATAAGATTAATGTAGGCACAAATGAGACGCTGCCTACATCTGTATTCGATACTACCTTATAAAATTCTATCTGTTGCATAAAATACATTTATGCTCGATCGGGCGGTAAAGTAAACATTGTTGATGCACTTAGCGGGCACAAAGTGCTACTTTAGCGCCCGCGGGCTTAATACCGCCTTCGACCTTTGTCGTACATTTTCTTCGATTTTCCGCTGTCTTAAAAGTCTTCGGTGGTGTTTCGAAAACCATTTCATCGTCACTACTTTACATCATTATCAATTATTGTCTATAAAACGAATATAAATGATTTGGCAGATTACTACACAAGGTCTGTTATAATATATAACAATAACATATACCACCAAGGTATACAATTCAAGAAAGCTGCAACGATATTTATTATAAGCTATTCAGGAGGTGAAAGAGAAAATCATATTTATTTATTAATACAGGATTACAAAACCGATCGTGCATGAAATTCTGTATGTATTTCGGGCGTAAGCAACGTTTATATACCTTACATGTTAATTTTATTTACGTCTTGAGGTGCATAAATGCTTATTTTACGCCCTTGATACATAAATAACTAATTACCAAAGGGTAGAGAAAATAAAGTAGGTACAGAAGATCATAAAGCATACATCACGCAAAGATCCCGTTTACTCTCGGCGTCTTTTGGTTTGATTGAGAACTAGTTTCCCTTATCGAAACCAGCGGATCAGTTATGTTTGTAGGAGGGCGCAAAGCAGGGCTTAAGGCAAATCCTTGGGTGAGGAGAGTGGAGCCAGCTCTCTTGCAGGGTGTTGATAAACAGATTGCTAGAGGAAACAAAACGTGATGGAAAAGGAGTAGAACGTCTTAGCAGAAGACAAAAAGACGTTGAAAAAGTAGATGAGATTTTGCTTCGTGGAGAATAAAAGATAAATAGTGTTAGACAAATGTTTTGTACCTAGAGCCGATGAATCTTTGTCGGTAAGTTTTAAAACATTTAGGGCCAATTTCACCACCTCACGATGAGTGTATCTGACACTCATCATCGATCATCGATGAGTGTCAGATAGCCTGACCGTAAAGTTTTCAGGACGATAGTGACTATCATGGGAGTACTTTCATGATAGTCAGCGCGATAGTCGTGTCATGAAAGTCGAATGTCTACTCATTGAAGGGTATTGGGTAGTACTGGTGGTAGTACTGGTAGTAATAAGTACAGAACACTGAATTCACAGAGCAAGAAACTTTCTCATGCATGATCCCTCTCTACTGAGGTCTGCCGATTTTTGTTCCATAAACGTGGAAGCCTTTGATGTTCCACTAGGAACTTTAACACATCAAATCCTTCTGACATCTTTTATGCAAAATATAAACAAAACAACAGAAATTGGTGCCAAACAATAGAGTTATTTCGAATGAACTACCTTGCTGTTGTATGCACGGTGACAGTAGATTTGATAATTCAAGCACTATCGTGAGAGTACTCTCAACTATCTTGTCAAACGATATAGTGTGATAGCAGTGTCGCGACAGTGCGGTAGCTACTATCACGTTGTCTAATCGGTGTCATTATTTGTGATAGTTGCTATCATGACAGCAACTATCACTGTGAGAAGGAGGCTTAAGTTTTTGTCACTTTTTCTCACATGTCAAGTGATAGAGACAAAATATGTAGATAAGCTATCTGGCACTTTTCAGAAGGTGGTGAAACTGACCCTAAATCTGCAATATCACAACGAATTAACACAACCGAACAACCAACGTTTATCCATGAGCCATACACAGAAAACATATTAATGATAACAATGATAACACAAGACTATGTTGGCTATAGAGTTTTCGGTACCTGCTGATGTGAACATTGTCTCTAAGGGGGAGGAAAAGCGGATTAAATATCAGGAGTTGCTCGGACAGCTTCGCAGGCCCTGGCCAGACTAGACTGTTAGTCTGATGCTAATGGTGATTGAATCTCTAGATGGAATGAGGAATACGCTGTCCTCTACACTATGTGAAATGCCGGTATGCCGTATGGCGGCGCACATCTTAGCCGCCACGATGCAGAAGGCTGTCATCCTTGGGTCTTTTCGTCTACTTATTGTGCACGATTGGCGGACCCAGTAGTTGCTCACCTGGCGGTGTGAGGAGTAGTCACTGGGTAATGGAACAGCAGCCCGATGTGTTTACATCAAATGTAAAAAAGATACCGTACCTGGGGATGATACTACTCTAATTATTTTGAGGCAAAATTTAAAAAAAATCTCTTTGTCATGGCTGACAGATCAACGATTTATCAAAGATTAGGGGGTGGAAATTATAGTTCGCCCCGCCAAGTTTCTCGATATTGTTTCATAATTTAGGCCTTTGCTTTCGGAATAACGAAAGTTAGGAGTAGAACAATCCAGTAAAAAAGTTAATTATACTCTTAACGTGCATAATTTGAATCACCCATTAAATCTACGGAAACTAGACGTACTCGAAGGACACACAATACTTACTAATATCACCATTGCATTGTTCAGTGGGTCCAAAAGTGTGGTAACTTACCTGAAATAAAAAAGAAGGACGTAAATACGAGCGTAAATATTTCCAATCACAGAATAAAAAGAGCCTCTTCCGACACTGCTCCATCTGACCTACATCTGTTTCCTGAAGTCAAAAATTAAAACAGACTATAAAAAAGATGTTTCAGAAGTTCATGACAAGGAGATAAAAATATATAAATGTATATTATAATATATTATGTATAATATATATTTTTTTAAGGTTATATCAAATCATCAACCTCGTCATTTTATGGTACATGCTCCTTTAACCTACTTAAGGGTCTAAGGTATAGCGCGTGAAATTGAGAATCCAAGAAAAGACTTATTCCCGTGTTAGCGAGGAGGCGTGGCCGCCTGTTTCCTTTGTACAGTGTGTGTGTCTAAGATGAGGGGAGATAAGTCCAAAAATCCAAAGAAGAGGTCAAAAGGTCCAAAGGTAAGGTGCAAAGGTCACCATAAAAAAAATCGCATTTCTAAGCTTCTAACGTTACCTTTAAACTTACAGTATTGACTCAAAAAGCGGATTGAAAAAGAGAGCTTGCGCTTTGTCACTTATTTGGCCTTTTTTGATATCGTGTTTGGTTGTTAAATTACAGACATTTGAAGAATGTATGATTTTGCATTGCGAGTTTTTTTGCACACTAAAACACTTTTTTGAGAAAATCGAAAATAGTTGTCATTCATTAAGGTCTTAACTATCACCTTCTGAAATACTGTTTATGTAGTTTGAAAAACAAGTGAGTTCTGTTCGAATTGGAAATCCGTGTTTTAACATGTCAAATACATAATTGTGTATAACTGAATATAGGTATATCAATCTGCTTTCAGTAGGTATCAAGCCTATTTACAAATCTGGCAGAAAGACAAAAATGACAAATTATAGACCTATTGCACTAATATCAAGTTTGGCGGAGGTATTTGAAAAAAATTGAAAAATAGGATTCAGTCATTTCTAGATTAAAATAAATTTCTGTCTGAAAATCAACTTGGATTTAAGAAAGGAGTATCCACCCAGGATGCCATCTTATATCGAACCAACCATACATATAAATCATTACATAAAATTATCCCTACTGTATCTATATTTATTGATCTGTCCAACAGTGTTGCCAGATGAAGTGGAGAGAAATTCGTGCAATAAGACTTCCAAAAATCATGTAAAATCGTGTAAAGTCATAAAAAATATTAGATAAATAATTTAAAAGGTACTAAACTAAAGTAAGACCATAAAAAACTAAGTAAAAAGTTAGCATACCATGCATAATTGCATACACTGGTCCTTTTTTGCTTGCCTGGACTCACTTCCATTCTTTTTCCCGACTCTCTTTTACATTTCTGCTTATACTCCACGCTTTTGTGCTTTTTTGGATACGTGCAAGGGTATTAGTATCGTTTTTCTGAAGAATCACTATCAGATATCATTTATCAGCAGACTGACGAGAAAAAACAGAATTTTGTTGGTATTCGAACTACGCACGATGAAATGGGCACTGAGTTCCCTAGTATGGACACTTTATGTGATCGCGCGAAAAAATTTTCGTAATCGATATCGATATGAACAGAGACGGGGGCGGACTTGAGTTAGGTTAGGTAATTTAAGTAAAATAACTGACTATTTTTCACAGTCTGGCTTACTAAGTTTTAAAATTTCATTAAGAATAGCTATTTTTTAACGAACGCCAAAAATCGTGAGAATTTGCCCTCTATTCGTGTAATCGTGTAATAGGGACCAAAATCGTGTAATTACACGATTAATCGTGTAATCTGGCAACACTGCTGTCCAAAGCATTTGACACAGTTAGCCATAAAATCATCATCATCATAGTCACAATAACATCTTAACAAATATGTTGTGAACTCGTAACAGCAGAATATTTGATTGCGGTGCACCACAGGTAACCGTCTTAAGACCTCTGTTATTCAATATCTATATCAACGACTTGCTTAATATTTCCACAAAGGCAATGATACACTGCTTTGCTAATCACATGTACAGAAGTAACTTATCAAGCACCAAGCAGGAAACAGCTGCAACAAATAATTAGTTATAATAAGGATACCAATTTTAAAAAATGGGTTGACAACAATCCTCTCACGATAAATTTTGACAAATCCTACTATCTACCTTTTTCGACATATAAAAATACATTACGGAATTTTGGCCCTACCGAAATTTCATAAGAGAAAATTAAGAGGGGTCAAGTCCGGTGAACGTGGTGGCCAAGCGATTGTTCCACTGCGCCCAATCAACGATGAATATCGTTCATTTAAATGGCGTTCACCGGACTTGACCCCACTTGATTCTATCTGATGAAACATAAAGCTTACGTTGACGTGCCAAATACACGCGAGGAGCTTATCAGCTAAATTATTCAAGTCGGAAATAAACTACGGAATGACGAAGCGATGATTAGTCGCTCTACATATATCAGTACAACAGCATGTCTGCAACACCAAGGAGGACATTTCGAACAATGATTGTAACACTTGTTTCTTTTTTCCCGTGTCGTGGCCACTAAGCATTTTGTTTAATTGCCTTCTCTCTGCCTTATGGGATTGGACAATAAAGGGTCATATTCAAAGCATCATAGCTTCTAAACCACTTTACTTAGGGCGAAGATGTAAGCTATATTTTTTAGGAAACACCATGTACTATCACTTAGAAATTAAAAAAATTAGGTTTACAGATTAGATTTTTTGAATTAACTAAAATTGTAAAAAACGCAAAAAATCACATAACTACCTTAATAATTTCTTTGGTCCTGATATAAAACGAAATTTGGAAAGTCTTGACCATTAGTTTATGGTCTACATGTTTCGCTATCGAGTGAGACCTATTTCTTGTTTATAGAACTACTACCGAGGTAGCTATGGCTAAATTAGTACATCATAATGCATCAATTAAACAAAAAACAAAATGTCTGTCATTTTATTAGGATGGGAGAAAAGCTACTTTTGAGGGAAGATTTGTCGATAAAAATTAACGTATTTTATGCCCCTTAGGGCTGCGACACTGATAACTGGACACATGAACAAATGTGATTATTCAGTATTTAAGTTAATCAACGGAATTTTCAAAATGTCCGCCATTTTTATTTAGGCACGCTTGACTTCTGAAACTAACGCTCTGGGTTACTCGACGCTAAGCTACGCTCCAGTCTGTTTTCTTTGATTTCCAGGTGATTCCAACATGTCTCATTTCAATTAGTTGCCTTTCAGTCATTTGGCTGAATACTAAATAATTAATACTAAAAATAAACATAATAAAATTCGTTCATGTAAATTGCATTTAAGTAATAATCTGTACCGAAGTCCAATAAAGGCAATGTGCATACCAAATTCTCGTTTATTTCAAAATTAGTCGTAACAAAAAAGCCAATTACGTCGATGATTTTAGTGCTACATAAAACAAAATGCGTTTCGTTAGACAGGAAACATCCTGATAAACATTAAACTGTGTTTATAAATAGGCACTAATATGGCTTTTTTCCAAATTACTTGCAAGTAACCGAAACAAGTGCATTACAATTTTTGTTTAAGTTTGGTGGATTTTTTTGCCTTAGAAATTGTCGGAGATTATTTTTTTGCCTTAGTTTATATGCCCAGTCATGCCTATAAAAAGGGTCCAAAAACTTTGTGAATCGCTTGATAAATAATCAAGATAGGGCGTTACAACTGCGTGAACACATGGCGCTGTGATACAGAAGTCATAATACAAAAAGGCCTATTCTGTCGAAAATGTTCGTGCTACATACACGAATTGCATGTGGTTACACAGGAAACATCCTGCTAAACATAAATCTGTCTTAACAAATAGGCACTAATACGGCTTTTTTCAAATTATTTGCAAGTAACCAAAACAAGTGCATTACAAAAAAAAAAAAATTTTCAGTCTGGTGAATTTTTTAAGCCTTAGAAATTATCAGGTATTGTATTTTTGTGCCTTAGTTGATATACCCAGTCATTCGCCTATAAAATGAGTAAAAAAAGTCGTGAATCGCTCGATAGATAATCAAGATATGGCGTTACAACTGCGTGAACACATGGCGCTGTGATACAGAAGTCATAATACAGAAAGGCCTATTCTGTCGAAAATTTTAGTGCTACATACACGAATTACATGTGGTAAGACAGAAAACATCCTGCTAAATATATCAAAATGTATTAATAAATAGGCACTAATACGGCTTTTTTTTCAAATTATTTGTAAGTAACCCAAATAAGTGCATTTCAAAATTTTTTCGGTTTGGTGAATTTTTTAGCCTTAGAAATTGTCAGGTATCATCTTTTTTTGCTTTAGTTGATATGCCCAGTCATTCTCCTATAAAATGAGTCCAAAACGTCGTGAACCGGTCGATAAATAATCAAGCTATGGCGTTACAACTGCGCGAACCCATGGAGTCGTGATGCAGAAATTGAAAATGTAATGAAAAATTAATTAAAAGGTTGACCCATTTTTTCGCATTTTTTCTCGATAACTTTAATTGTATTTTCATACCTCAAAGTCTGTCGACATGATGGTGGAACACATTGTATATTGTATTACCTATCTTGTCAAACCCCACACACAAGGTTAGTTAGTTGTATTATTGCTAAATGAATTATTATTATAATCACCCAAAGAAAATATGCGTGGATGAATTTGTCGCACCAGGTATAAATGTGCCTCGCTTCTGACGAGGTATTGTATGAGCGATCCTCTAAGGCCGGTGGCCCGCACGTCTCCGACATCGTCCAGGTGGCTTAAGAACAAAGATCCTACCAGGCTTATTGTCCCGTACAAAGCCTTCTGGATCTGGTTTCCTGCATGAAGGAGCGAAGACGGTGACGGTCTCTTTGCCTCCTCCCTTCGCCCTTCCCGTCCCTTCCCTACCCACCCGTCTTTTTAAGCTCCTCGAAAATACTGTCGAGATTCTGTGCAGGGCAGTGGTGGGTCGTAATAGTCACAGATCATTCTAATGTGGATCAAGATAGAAGTTCTTGAAGTTATATGTTTAACTTCTTTCCATGACAATAAGAGGAGGTGTTGTTATCGCGAAACCTTTCGAATTAGACCCCCCCCCCATAACATGAAAAGTACTATTAATTTAATTATTTATCGTATGGCTGTACCCATCGCAGTAGATTAAAAGATATAGATAATAGATATACAACGTGAGTTTTTAGTACAGGATTGGCCCATAATAATTCTACTAGTATAGAAGATAGCGAAACGAGTTGTATACAAAAGCTGTAGGCAGGAATATGCTCCTTGCTCGTAAAATACTTTTATAGCTCAGTTTCCACAGAATGGGAAATCATTAAGAAGGTTATGAAAACAGTCAGTATTTCAAAGCCTACCTGATAAAACTGCTTGATAATTACGCATCACGTCTATAAAATAATTTCCTCAGCATACTTGATTTATGTTCTCTCAACAATTCAGGGTTTTGACTCCACAAAATACTGGTATGACCTTATATTTTATTTGTTCATTAAATAAAAATAAAATTCCATAGTACTTTCTTCAAATAGATACATTTCAGTACACAAATAGAAGGTATCTTTAAAATTTACAGAAAAATCGGAATATCTCGGAAACCGATGAATATGGGTACCTTCAGATAAAGCTAGACAAAGCTGAAAGACCGTAACGAAGGCAATTTTTAGGTAAATCAAAAATGGGAGGAGTTGCATTTAAAATATAATAGAAAATCCGGATTTTATATTCTAGTTCACACTGTATATGGATGTGGGTCGTTGAATTTTTTATAGCCCTAATTAAAACTAGAGTATATTTTTATCTTGGCATATGAAAAAATGTGATTGAATCCTTTACTTTTTTGATAATCAGATATAGCTACTATACCCTGTATAATGTTACAATATCTTATATTGTTAAAACAGTAGTAGAGTTATGGACCGAACTAGTACTAAAAACTCACCCTGTATACTAGGATCGAGGGTGTCGTATCATAAGGGCGTAAGCGCACCATGATCAGTTTTGAGATAATTGTGCGTACGGGTTTCTCAATCATTTTCCTTCGTCATATCAGTGGACCCTATGATTATTACTGAAACCAATACTTATTTTGTGTAGTTTTACTTTGGCGTATCAACCATTTTGCAAAATTATAATATCATATTATACCGGGTGTCCCAGAATTTCCTTGACACGTGATATTTCCGTAACGAAAAACGGTTCAAGCAAGAACTGAGTGGTACTTTTGAAGGTACTATATGGTCTATCATACCATGCATTCAAAACACTTTTTTTGTACGTCAACCCCTAAAACTCACCCCCAACTTTTTTTTTCAAATAGCACCCCATAGGTTTTCCTACATAAATGATATCCCCATTTTATTTAAAATCTTGTGGTACCTTTAATTTTATATTCAATCTTATTTTTTTCCGTAAAATCATAAGCATAAGACAAATGAAATGATAATTTGTTTGACGCCTCATATTTTTGTAACAAAAACGGATAAAAAAGAAAGGTAAGTAGGTTTTTCAAGAGTAGTGAATCACCTATTATTCCTTGCTTATGAATCATTTTTTTCTTACTTAAACCCCTGAAATCCACCCCTAGCTTGTTCTTTCAAATTTTGATCCACAATTTTGCCTGCAAAAATAAAATCTTTACTTGAATTTAATTATCGTAGTGCCTTACTGTTTATGCCCCTACTGCAATTTATCGTTAATTTTGGCGCCCGTGTGCGGGGCACACTCTGCACAAGGGGTTGGCGCGGCCCGATGTAGCCATAAAACTTTTTCACGTTTTTGCACTTAGTTTCGTTGTCACATTTTTTTTATTAGTTGATTCATGATAATAAAAAAAATATTTCCCACACATGTATTTTAATCAATTTATGCTTACGATTTCATGGATTAAACGAAAAAATTAACGATAAATTGCAGTAGGGGCATAAAAAGTAAGGCAGTACGATAATTAAATTCAAGTAAGGAATTTATTTTTCCAGGCAAAATTGTGGATTGAAATTTGAAAGAACAAGCTAGGGGTGGATTTCAGGGGTTTAAGTAAGAAAAAATTATTCATAAGCAAGGAATAATAGGTCATTTACTACCCTTGAAAAACCTACTTACCTTTCTTTTTTATCCGTTTTTGTTACAAAAATATCAGGCGTCAAACAAATTATCATTTCATTTGTCTTATGCTTATGATGTTACGGAAAAAATAAGTTTGCATATAAAATTAAAGGTACCACAAGATTTTAAATAAAATGGGGATATCATTTATGTAGGAAAACCTATGGGGTGCTATTTGAAAAAAAAAAGTTGGGGGTGAGTTTTAGGGGTTGACGTACAAAAAAAAAATGTTTTGAATGCAAGGTATAATAGACTCTATAGTACCTTCAAAAGTACCACTCAGTTCTTGCTTGAACCGATTTTCGTTACGAAAATATCACGTGTCAAGGAAATTCTGGGACACCCGGTATATACATATACGCCCATATACTGAATATCAATTTTATTTACTGAGCTATTATTTTTGATAGTACATAGTACCGTTTACTGTAAAAAGTCAGCAGAAAACTTGAAAATGAGAATAACATTAAAAAGAAAAATGTACTGAAATTTGAAATAGTCCAGAATCCGCCACAATAATATCACGCTTTGGCAGCCAATAAGATGTGCTCTTTCATGGTCCTTCTCCAGTAAATGACTTGAAACCCTCAGCAGTACTTTTTTCTTTGCTCAGAACATAAAGTGCATGCGATTGAGTACAAAATCGGCAGTTTGCTTCCCCCCTAATGACCTGGTTGATTGCGCAAACGCGCAGAAAACGTAAAAGAAGAAGACAATTTGCATCTGCTTGACACGTCATACCATGGTCATACAGACAAATCTTTGACAACCTTCTAATCGTTTTTGTGGTATTGTTTATTTTTGTGTCTACAGCGGCGACATTTACCTGAGTTCACCTGTCATCACGTTAAATATATTTTCTATGAAAAACTGCTATGTTCCTAATTGTCATAATACGACAGACAACAAAGTGCCGATTTCAGTACCCACAAAATTCACGGTCTGTACGATATGGTGTGAACCTTTGGAACCATATTCTGGTCTATTTTTCTGTGAGGATCAGTTTGATGTAAGTTTAAACTTAGACGTAGAGTTTATAAAATGAATTCTTAATTTTCTATACTTCCAGGTGCCTGCTGATTTTGAAAATTGGCACAAACAAGCCGAATTGTGAGAATATGTCGTGTGAGGTCTAAACAGATGTGTCGCACAGGCAACTTGAGTTCTGTGTCTGAAAATCTTATCTCTTATGATAACGTCGCCACCTTGGCGGGAACTATATGCATTAAAAAAATTCAATACTTAGTGCAATTTTATTCAGTAATATGACATAAAAATCTTGTAAAATTATTTATAGCATCTATGTGGTGTAAGGTTTCGTTCCGTAAACAACCTGCAACGCGAAGTAGTCTAGTATACGGATGGACCAAAGACCGAGTAGTGTACAGGAGCGGAAATCTTTGAAAGAGGAGAGAGGAGGATTTTGGATAGATTTTCCACTCGGAAAATACGCTTCGGTATTTCAGGCAGAGGTTTACGCCATCCTGCACTGTGCAAGGATAAACAATGAGCGATCCTACAAAAACAAGAGGATCGCGTTACTTACAGATAGTCAGGCCACACTTAGGGCGTTAGAAGGTCCCAAAGTTATGTCTGCGCAAGTCTGGGAATGCCTACAACTGGGAAGGCTGGCAGAACACAACAAAGTAACTTTGGAGTGGGAGCCAGGACACTCAGGCATAAGTGGCAATAGAAAGGCGGATGGCTTAGCGAGACTAGGCTTGTCTGCTCTATACATTGGAGCAGAACCTGCTCTGGGGGTGCCTATAAGCACAATCAGACACTAGGTCGCAGAATGGATGAAACATCAGCACACGGAGCATTAAAACTTGTTGTCGGGATGTGTTCATGGTAAATACTTCATAAAAGCCCCATGCAAGAAAACAGCTAAAACACTCTCCCTCTTTGAGTAGGAGTCAGCTACGAATAGCTACGGGTGTCCTCACGGGACACTGTGGCCTGAAGGAACACCTGAATAAAATGGGACTCTACAGAGACCTTAACCTGAGTCAGCCCTATATGTGCTCTGTGAGTGCGAAGCGCTAAATCACAAGAGACAACAGCTCTTTGGGAAGCCTAAGCTAGAACTAATGGAGTACGGCTCAGCACCAGGACCAGTAGGAAAACTGCATAAACCTATGCAGGGATCCAGATTGCGAGAGTAGATGCTGTAAATGAGGGGAGTTGTGATACAATAGGCCTTAAGGCTTCAATATTGAACGGGGACAGTATGGTCGGACGGCTCTTGGGGAAAAAGGTTTCGTTTAAGCCAATAAACAAAAAATGAGGTTAGGCCGCTTTACTAGAGAGATATTTAGAATTATGTATTTAAAAACCCCCAGTAGCTATGGTGACTCTCCGCCACTGCGAAAAGCTTACAATTGCCTGTGTATTTGGGACCGAGTGAAAATCAGTTTTCGGGCCAGTGAGGAGCGTCTGAACGAGACGCTCAGGTACATTCAGGTCTTCAAATGCAATAAAGCTTGCTACAGCTTCCAAGAAGCGGATATTGACAAGGTATATTTATTCCTTTGATTTATGCATCCATCCACACCGCGGACTGTAGCTAAATAACATGAAAGACACTGCTTTTGAATAGTGTGAATGGCATCAGGTACGCTAAAATGGTACAAAGGTGTGCGTACGAATAGAAATTCACGAAGCATGTTGCTCCATTATATTCTTTTAGGAAAGACGATTTTATGAATCAATCATTATTTAAAAACTAAGTAAATTATCTTCTGTGAGAAAGTGTTAATGGAATTAAGCTGCTATATGTCAAGAAGCCTGTTATTTGAGTAATGCTGAGATTTGTGACGTAGAATTGTAATACCCATCTACACAATATAATTGTTTTCATAAAAAAAACGATTCGTTGTTGAGGATGTTTCTTGTAGGAATTAACTTTTTTATACCAAATCGAAAAGAATTTACCCCTAGAAAAAGCATTTAGGTACGTTCAGTTGTTCTTACAATATATCGAAAGGAATCTGTAATTTGAGTACAATAAATAATTGATTAACTTCCGTGATTCAAAAGACAATTTTCAACTGAAAGAAACAGATTCTTCTTTCAGGAATAATTTTTCATACAAAATCAAAATAAAAGTCCCTTTCAAGTAGGAGCCAATGCCATTCAGCTACACATAAAGAAATCTGCAATTTAAGCACACAGTTGACTGAAATAAGAGGTCTGTCGGTCTGTCGGTCTGTCGGTCTGTCGGTCTGTCGGTCTGTCGGTCTGTCGGTCTGTCGGTCTGTCGGTCTGTCGGTCTGTCGGTCTGTCGGTCTGTCGGTCTGTCGGTCTGTCGGTCTGTCGGTCTGTCGGTCTGTCGGTCTGTCGGTCTGTCGGTCTGTCGGTCTGTCGGTCTGTCGGTCTGTCGGTCTGTCGGTCTGTCGGTCTGTCGGTCTGTCGGTCTGTCGGTCTGTCGGTCTGTCGGTCTGTCGGTCTGTCGGCCTGTCGGTCTGTCGGTCTGTCGGTCTGTCGGTCTGTCGGTCTGTCGGTCTGTCGGTCTGTCGGTCTGTCGGTCTGTCGGTCTGTCGGTCTGTCGGTCTGTCGGTCTGTCGGTCTGTCGGTCTGTCGGTCTGTCGGTCTGTCGGTCTGTCGGTCTGTCGGTCTGTCGGTCTGTCGGTCTGTCGGTCTGTCGGTCTGTCGGTCTGTCGGTCTGTCGGTCTGTCGGTCTGTCGGTCTGTCGGTCTGTCGGTCTGTCGGTCTGTCGGTCTGTCGGTCTGTCGGTCTGTCGGTCTGTCGGTCTGTCGGTCTGTCGGTCTGTCGGTCTGTCGGTCTGTCGGTTTGTCGGTCTGTCGGTCTGTCGGTCTGTCGGTCTGTCGGTCTGTCGGTCTGTCGGTCTGTCGGTCTGTCGGTCTGTCGGTCTGTCGGTCTGTCGGTCTGTCGGTCTGTCGGTCTGTCGGTCTGTCGGTCTGTCGGTCTGTCGGTCTGTCGGTCTGTCGGTCTGTCGGTCTGTCGGTCTGTCGGTCTGTCGGTCTGTCGGTCTGTCGGTCTGTCGGTCTGTCGGTCTGTCGGTCTGTCGGTCTGTCGGTCTGCCGGTCTGTCGGTCTGTCGGTCTGTCGGTCTGTCGGTCTGTCGGTCTGTCGGTCTGTCGGTCTGTCGGTCTGTCGGTCTGTCGGTCTGTCGGTCTGTCGGTCTGTCGGTCTGTCGGTCTGTCGGTCTGTCGGTCTGTCGGTCTGTCGGTCTGTCGGTCTGTCGGTCTGTCGGTCTGTCGGTCTGTCGGTCTGTCGGTCTGTCGGTCTGTCGGTCTGTCGGTCTGTCGGTCTGTCGGTCTGTCGGTCTGTCGGTCTGTCGGTCTGTCGGTCTGTCGGTCTGTCGGTCTGTCGGTCTGTCGGTCTGTCGGTCTGTCGGTCTGTCGGTCTGTCGGTCTGTCGGTCTGTCGGTCTGTGTGTCTGTTGGCGTTTTTCTAGCCTCCTAATATCAGTAACCGCTGCATAGATTTTGATGAAATTTGCGTAGTGATATGGTGTAGGGTCGTAGTAGGTAGTGTTGCTACAATTTTGAAAATCGGAGCATGGTATCACAGTAATGTGTGGGAAGTACTGAGTCAATCAACTTGTGGCCAGTGACTTATTTTTTCGTAATATTAATCGTGGAACTGCCCCCGAGAAGCCACTGGAAACGATAATTATCTTTTAGTCAGTGCTGACTTAGTATCTTATTACTATGAATAATACTGCCAAATTTCAAAAAAAAAAATAGGCTTCTTTAAGAAATTAATAAAAAATCATTTTTTCTTAAACGACACTGTGTATCTTGAAAATAAGGCTTTTTAGGACACATGCTTATATGAACTTTTGTACTTGAATTTCGGTCAGAATTATTTTCTTGGAACTACGGCTTGTAATTAGCAAGGCTAAGATTACCACCTTGTATATATGAGAGGTATTCGTATTCCCAATAGGCGACAGATGCAGTGGACCACACAATATACCAACTCCATACGCACCTAACACAAAACAAGAAATGATAATGCCAATATAGCGACAAAAGACAAAACCACCACACCATTCCTAAATGGTTTAATCTATTTCTTCCTCAGACAAGTCTAATGAATTTTCATTATTTCCTTATCCGGCAAACAGTCCTTGTTAACAAAGCCGTTCCGCAACCTCCCATTTTCATACCAGGCTGCATTTGGATCGAAATAACAGCTTATTCAATTTAACTCTGTCGTACATTACCTCCTCTGGCTTTGAGGTTCCGGTAAAAATTGATATTGTATAGCTTCTGCTTTTTCCCATGCCATATTCGTTTTAGCGATACAGAACGGACGTGTAAAAACCAATTAAGGAGCAATTCATCGTATGTGATGTATCTACACAGGTGGCTAGTATGGCGACGGTTAAAAAGAAATGGAGGAAGTATCAAATGGGCAAAGGAGTCATGTGCGGCAATTCAGTAATTCAGTGTTTTTGTGATACTTGTTTCCGCTACAATTCGCGCAAGGAATATAAAAGCACTTTGATTCTTACGTCGTCGTCTTATTTATTTATTCGTGGCTGAGCTACACTTGAATTAATTGGTTAGTTTCATATAATTTTCTTTAGTTTATTTTTTTAGCTTTTATCAACTTTTTTATACACATATTACTAATAGTTGATTAGTAATTAGAGAAAGGAAAAGAACGCATATATGGGACGATCACAGACGTCAGACACACTGCATTGCTTTGCCTTCTATAGGTCCTTGATTGTGCAAGAGCTTTTGAAAGATGGGCAAAATGGGAGATGCTCTATGATCTGGTTCACCCCGCAGGCGCATAAATCGTCGTCAGACCTACCCATTCGGCATCTAATCCTGTTGAGACTTTTCTAGGTCCTCCATTTCAGAGTTGTGATACGGCAGGGAAGCCTTCAGTTGAGTTCCAAGTGGGTATGTGATTCTCTGTTAACCGTCACTTCCACCGTACTTCTTTGGTTACTGATTTGGGGTCTGTCAGTGGGTTTGTTGACATAACGAATCTCTACCTGGATTTAAGTCTGAAGGCTGGGGGCTTGTAACCAAATAGAGAGTGTCCTTTATCTAATGACTTGTCGCCTGATTTGCGGGGAGGTGATTCCCGCCAACATGTATAGGTGGTCCTGGTTGGTCGGTTTTAGAGAGCCCGTGATTATCCTACAGGTGTCGTTCAGGGTAGGGTCCAGTTTGGTAGCATGAGTCATCGATCTGGACCATACAGGGCATGCGTATTCTGCTGGGACAAAGCACATAGCGAGGGATGTCGTCCGCAATACGCCAGGGTGGGCCCCATTGGGAGTTGACCAGCTTGTGAATAACACCGTTCCTCGTATCTATTTTTGCTCTGGCCTTCTCTACGTATTTATAGGATAGAGTCCTTTCTAAGGTAACACCCAAGTAAACTGGATTTGGCCAGTCGTCGTCTGAATGGGATGGCATGTTAAAAGTACTCAAATTTTTGTGCAACTTCTGAACATTATCCTGTAATTATCCTAATGACTCACAACTAAATAACCCATCCTCTTTGGTCTTCTACACACAGAAAAATCTGTCATTCAGTCAAATACTCACGCTTTGATTCAATGAGATTACATTCCGTATTACTCCTATATTTGGTATCTAACTATATCATATTTTTGGTCCAACAATAAGGTATATTTTATAATTGATTCTAAAATACTTCCATGAAGAAACACATTTTTTTGATAGGACAGAACATAGAGTTTGGATTTCTCATGTCGTTATGGTATCGAATTGTTGAATATTGAAGGATTTGAATGTATTGTTCTATTTGTGCTATTGTGATTTTAGTAATATCAGCTGCACTCAAATTAACCGTAATACATGACTGTCAAAATAGTAGGCAAATGTTGTAAATAATTCAATATACAGCCGAATACAATAGAACAGAACAGCTGTTTTCTGTCAAAACCACAGAAATCAAGCAGATAACAGCGCCAAACAATAGAAAAGGACGAAATACAACCGACTAAGAACAGAAAACACCTCATTACAACAGAAAGCAAGCAGATAACAGCGCTAAACGTTAGAAAGCTACCAAGTACAACCGATTAGAATCAAAACTAGGTCAAAACAACAGAAAGCGAGCAGATAACGGCGGGAAACAACAGAAAACGACTAAACACTCCCGAATACCACACACAATACTATAATTGACTAAACAGATAAGTATAAATATAAGTATTTGATACAATGAATTGAATTGAAATAAAGACAACCATATCAGTAAGTTCTATATTTTCTGAACAAATCAATTCTTTCGAAATTTAGGACAGAATTATTCATGAAACTTCCTCCTTGAAGTCAGTAGGTTCCAGTTGGGTGAATCCGAAAGTCTTAAGCCAGCTCCATCCAGCATTGGACAGGTGCTGTATCGTCCTTCACATAGCAGAAGCGACAGTCCGATATTTGTCCTAGACCTAACTTCCGCAAGTGATTCGTCAGATGACTATGTCCCGTTAACAGACCAACTAGAATGCGAAGATCATTCCTGTTCCATTCTGTCATCCTCGGGTGCCTGACTAGAGGGGTATGGTATGAACACCTTCGAGTGTAGTAGCCCTAGTGCATCTCACCAGTACAGGAGTGCTTTTCTCTCTGCCCAATCTGAGGCGCTTCTCACAATGCGCGCGAATGGTTCTGGTTCTATGGATACAGATTTGGTTCCTCCTCTTGCGAGTACATCGGCGTGTACATACAGGGTGATATGAAACTGTCACTCCTCCTCCATTCATCCCTTCCTGGGAAAAGGATATTATAGGATCTCTCCGTGTGCGCTTGGGCAACCATAGAGTGCTTGGTGAATTATAATTTCACTCATAATACCCATTGTGTCTGGTCCTATTATAGTTCCTTTTTTTCCTGTCTGGCCAATTGATAGCAGTCTGAAGGCCACCATTCTGCCACCTCTACTTCTACTTGTGGACTAGAGACGCAACATTCATTTCGCCTCTACCAAAAGTCAATTAGGGGGATTCTAAATACGCATTCTATTCTCATTCCCTCGTATCTAGCAGAAAACGGCGTAGAGAATGACAATCACTTCATGCGGGTAGCATACAAACCTCCATTTGCTGGACATATACCATACAAAGTACAAAAAGAATCGCGATTTGCCTACTAATAGCCAGTCTGAGCGTAGAGCTCTTCCATCAGACCAAAAGAAAGTGAATCACCCTTACCAAGACTTTTCTATTGTCTTTATACAGCGTGCACTTATAGCAGTAAACTTTTTTTCCTTCTTCCTCATCCACAAATGGCATTTTCTTCAAATCCTGAAGGCATTTTGTTAACAATTAAAAGTTTACAACGGCAACGTTATGGTCGTTTTGTGACTGCTTCTTTGGTACATGCCCACGAGTGGTATACCAAGATTTTCAAGTCGAGAAGCGCCACAACAGAACTAGACATCCCTATTTAGATGTTCAGAACACGCCGACATTTAAACACCGACGACACCGATTTTTTCCGTTGCAAAGCTGTATTCTATAAGGAAAGCTCAGGCATAACCGGTATTGCGTAGCAGCTAGGATGTATGTGACATGTGGGTTTTATATCTTGATTAAAAGACATATTCCTAGCTCCGCGAACACATAATGGTATATAAAAAATCGAATCTAATCAACTCCTACAACATGTACCGGGTTGTAGTGGAAACAGCACACACATGGATACACAGTAAAATATGGGAGAATAATACAGTATAATATAAAAAATGAACGTCTTATAGTATATCTAAGGAAATTAAAAATTTTACAGAACAAACTATACAACTTTAAGATTTAACTGGAATTACCTTATAGTTCAGGTACTATTAAGTGAACGTACGCTTATTTACAGAATGAGATTCGCGATACTCCATGTTAAAGAATATGATATAACAGAAGCTCTCTATGGATTGCGTTGAAATTTGGGTAGCGATATGTTGTGGGGCAGTGGTGCCATTTTAGTACATTTTCGAAAACAAAATACAAAGGTATATTTCAGCCAAATTTAAGTACATCCTCCGTTTTCGAAAGATGGGCCGAAAAATCTAATGATTTGATGGTTTCGGTCCGTAAACTATTAATTTGATACGTTGTGACGTCTGAAATGGAGATTGTACGGTTATAAAGGCTTGAAAACTTTTTTTTGCTCTTCAGAAAATTACAGCGCGCTTTGGTTCTTCAACAAGTCCATATCGCTCCATTTCACAATGGAATTCTCGGACGTTAGTCCAGTTTAGTACGTTTTATTGCTTCGATTCGGTACATTTCGGAAACGTACCGCGGCAGCACTGGTTTGGTGTCGTAGTATCTCGTTTTTAGGTGTTTTAGGGGTTCCTAATAATTTTCTACTTTTTTTGGGTGGGGTGCTATAGGGGTGGTTGGATGGTTGTAAAGCTGAAAAATTTGCTGTATTTATGATAGGCACTTCTTTAGGACCATCCAAAGATCGCCTTGCCTATTATGTTGACATACGGGTATTGCTTTAGGTCGTTCTGTATTGTGGAATTTGAGAACTAATTAATTGCTTCCAATGAAATTTTGACACGGTATCACTACCGCAGCGGGGATGGAGCACGCGTACTGTTTTTAGAAGTCGTGTTAGCGGCGCAGCAATAATAAAAAATATAGAAACAACTGAAACTTCGTTTTCATTCGATTTGGAGAGTCTTGGTCGATTTCCACATTTTACTACTATTAACGAGCTTTAATAAATCTGGACAGTCGACAATGCCATTAATTAACTTATGGAAAAACCTCAAATCAGCTTCTATTCTACGGAGCTCAAAGGTGTTTAGGTTCAAACAATTCAAAATATTAGAAAATTCGTAGAAACCATGCCGAAGCCCTAATTTATGTGCACAAATACTTAAAAATTTATTCTGAACTCTTTCCAGCAGTAATATTTCCTGATGATACATAGGACACCAAATCCTCAATACTGATCTCACTTGAGAACAGAAAAGTGATTTCTAGGACCCCACAGTGAGATCTCAAGCTGATATTTGGATTTGGAAGCATTTTGTAGGAATTTGCTACAACATCATTTATGTGCCGTTTAAAATTCAAACATTCGTCATAAGTTATCCCCAAATCCTTCACATGATTTCGTTTTTCCAAATTTCTGTTTTTGATGTTATACGAATATTGTACTAGCCTCCTAGACTTTGTGAAAGTGATACAATTACATTTATTAATATTAAGGTTTAACATATTGATATGACGCCAACGAGATACGAGTAGATTAGATAAATCAGTTGTAGAAGCTCTGCGTTTTTTCTATCCTTAACTATTCCAAACTACTTTAGGTCATCTTCATCTGCAAACGTCGTGCCCATATTTCTCCTACTTTCGGTTACAAAGACTAATTTTGGGTATTTGTGACCACTTGCTTACCAATTTTTTACTTCCGCTTAGACAATTTGAACACTCATTTCTTGTTAGCACCGATAGTATGTGAGAAGTACTGAGTTTATGTTACGATTTAATTTAATACTAATTTTTAGTTTAGTCTGAGAGGCAAATAGTTAAACTTACTACAGCATAAATGTTGTTTTCTACAATCTAACAAAAGCTAACAACAATATCCTTCTACCTTTAAAACATTTTATTTCAAGTGATTCTCTATTTTTAGCTTTAAGTCACATTTATGACTATTATCGTTTGTGATTATGTATTATTGTTTGTTTTATTCAATTTGCATTCATTTTGATGAGATTAATATTGAATGTAATAATGTACAAGTATACATATGTCACTTTATATGCCTGCCTATCCAACAATTTTCGCAAGTACGGGCCTGTCTGTTGTTTATACTACTGTGTACTGTGTGAATAGTGCTTTTATTTTCTTGTGAATAGTCCTTGTGCTGGTGCAGCTTCTCAGAATACAGGACCCCTTATTATTTTTCATAAAAAAATCGAGGAAAAAGACAGGATAAACGAGAATTAATTAAAAAAAAGTCGCTTAATTCTAGAGCCGCCAAAATGTGACAGATACACTGGTACCTGTACCCAATTTTGATGGGTAGTGTACTATCTGGATGGAGTATTGAAATCAAAAGTATATTTTTCTTGGTTTAAGTTAACCATTATTTTCACGTCAAGCAATTTTTTCAAAGTGACTACGGATACTACAGACATTCTTGTCGCAAGTATATTGTTACAAAATTATCAGATATCTTGAATTAAGAATGTCTTTTTATGTGTGTAGTAATACCTACGACTCAGCGGAGCTTATCTTTACTTGACCCTAGGATGCCGTATGATAACAAAACAAGTACTTAGCAGTTTCGTCTCCCTCTACAAAGGGTTGTATCGCTTAACTTCATATTACGGAGGTGCTACCTTAGCTGGCAGTGCATATCCAGTTATCGCGGTTTTTGCGTAATGAAGAGACAAAGCTGCGAGACCTCCCAGCTCACGGATTTCCGCACATGGAGTCCTAAATGATCAGCGCTTATCGTCTCGCGTTATGGTGCGTATATCATTTCCTTTCCGGTGAAGATCGCCAGTCAACCTGTGAGGCAGCAGCCCCGCATAATGATTATTGTAAGTAAGCAAGCGTCCAAACGACAGCACTAAACATAAAGAACGTGCTCGGCTCTATTGAATAGGAAACTGTAATACCGGCATCGGCAGTCCTTAGACAATTACCCAGCCTCCTGGATTATAAATCAGTACAATTGCAGTCCAGCTCAAAGTTAAATTAAAAGCGGTCTGTAGTCGGAACGTGCGACGGTCTCTTCTCTGCGGATCTGACAATTGTTAACATGACTTTCCATGTATGTAGAACTCGTTCTGGATGCCGTCGGAAATTTATTAGACCGACTGTGAGGAATATGTGGCAAACGACCGGAGATTAAGTCATTCGGCGTTTTTACTTCCCACGACCACGTGAGGGAAGTCATATTAATACAAAAAATTGGAACTAATAAGAGGAGCTTTACTTTATACGTATACGTATACGTATACAAAATATATGAAATCACATGTAGTGTAGAGAAAATGGAAAATATAAAGTAGCGGAGTCCTCAAGGGGAGTGCTCTTCCACACTGCCACTACATATCTATATCAGTCAAAAAGTTATCTGCTTGTTGCGGCAGAACGGCGACGACCGTCAGAATGTCGATATACTTGCCTTGTTAAGCAATATTTGTGCCATAACGTGGAGCTCTTCATTTCTGAAATTGCCAAATTCTAACCCACTATACGCTATCCCAACTATTCATCTTTTAAGGCGCATGGATAAAACAGCACGACGGCAGTAGCCGTCCATAACCTCCAATATGATGCATTGAGCACGTGTATAGCTGCCATATTGCGAGTGTTTCTGTTTTTGTTTGGCTTTCATGTGTTTAGTACTTTGTATCCAGACTGCTTTGGAGAGTGGCGTCAAACGTAAATTTGTGTCTGAATTCTGTTTTGTTCGGGGATACTTCTGTTTGCTAATAAATTTGATTTTTTTTGTTTTGATACCGTCTATATTCTGAGATGCGTTTTTGTTTATAAATTTGATACAATAAAATTTTGTTTTTGTTTTAGTTTTTGTCTCGAAAATTATCCTCTTCTTCCCACAAGATGTATTTTACGATTACACTGATCAGACGGCTGTAGCCGCGGTTGCCATTCTAGAACATAAAGTCAGCTGTGATATGACAAGACGGATATAGCCGTCTTTTTTATTGTCTCCAAAAACCTCAAAAATGGAAAAAAGAGTTAAAAATAAATACCCCTAAAATATTTTGATAACGCAAACCATGCTACAAACGCAGAAAACATGGAAATGTTTTGAGGTTACGAAGCCTCCCGGCCAGCAGAGTGTCCAACAATGTGTTACCAATATTTGAAGGGTACAATACAAGAAGTGCCTTAGTCTCATTCTCATCAATAGTTATAGATTATCCGTGCCACCTAGGTATGCGAACTTTTTGTTATATAGCTTTCTGGTAGTACATCTAAAAAGACGTACACAAGTAATTCATTGTATGAGCATATGAGCTTTCTCAAAATAGTTCTCAGTTCAGTACGACATGTTTCTAAGGCCAGCCAAGTATTAGATGAAATACATTCAATGGAATATGAGTCTGTTAGTCGCTATGAATGACCCCATCAATGCAAAAGTTGCTTTAGTCCACTAGCATATTATTTATGCTTAGTTTGTGGTTTACCATTTGTTTTTCCATTCACTGATAGAAACGTGCTCCTAATGATTTATTATTTCACTCAATTTGTCTAATCGTATGTAGTTGAAAAATTGTGGAGAAATGGTACAAGCAGAAAATGTAAGTGGGTTTTTTAATATTGGAAGCTGTATACACCAGAGCAGCTACTGCCGCTCTACAGGCACAGATCCGACTATCGCTGGAGTATTGCTCCCATGTATAGAGATGCGCTTCAAAGCACTCTATAAAGCTTCTGGATACTATCCAGTGGAGAGCATTTGACTAATCGATACGCCTAATCTCACAAAGGACCTCCGCAGCCTAGAATAGAGATAATAGCACCAAAGACCGTCTGGACGAGGAACACTAGAGAGGCTCTGCGAGCTCATCCTTACTCCAGGTGTAATTTACAATTGACGAGTTGGAAAATCAACTTTACCGTTTTGAGTTATCACTTGACGCTTTGGAAACTACAGCTGGAAAAGGTGTAGACATCTTGATCACGGTAAATATTTCAAAATATGGTATTCAGTTTTAAACAGTGACCTCTTGCTCACTACACAGTATAATTCGTAAAGAATTTTGACCCCTCGTAATTGTGCAACTACCCGTTTTGTTGTTTTGAGAAGTTAATAATATTCTTGTAGTTGCATACAGAAAGAAGTAAAGAAAGAACCACCATGAGCGCGGTGGCCGGTGGCAGCTGTTGCCCGATATGTGAGTGGAAGAAAGGCGGCTGTGGCTGTGGCGGGACGGACGGACAGGCCGGATCCGAGCAGGCCGGGCGTTCGTCTTTTGTCCGCAGCGGCAAGCCGGCTGCGGGAGCAGCTGGTGCGCCAGGTGGTCCGCAAGGAGCGACGCCGACGCCGCCGATACGCGCAACGCCACGCAGTGGTCGCTGTAGAACCCGGGTTCGTGGTCTAGCTCTGAAGGAACGCAGGGCACGGGTTAGGAATATGCTGCTGCTGCAAATCATGGTCGATCCGATTTAAAGAAAAAATTTAAGAAAAATTGTCAAACTTCTTTTTATGTCATACAAAAAGGGTTACTTCGAACACAAATAAAATAGTTTTTTATGGTCGGCCTCCCGCAAAGGCTGAAAGCCTATGGCGCTGTTGAAGCGCTGCGAGAGGATAAGTGTCTGTGCAGGTTCGAAGCCTTGCAGATTGTAGCCGTCGGGAAACAAATTCCCCGGCAGCTATAGTGTTCCTCGTTCGGACGATCTTCGGTGTTATCATCTGGTAGAACTCACTCGAACATCTTTCATGACAGAATTTGTAAAACAAGGACCGATCAGCCACCCTTCCGACTGCTCCAACGGTGATCGGAGCTGTGCCTTGTAGAGCAGCAGTAGTTGCTCTGCGCCGGTACTCTGTAACTTAGAAACGTGTGTTTCTATGCACTATTTACTATGGGATCGGGTGGTTTCGTAAATATGACAGCGTGCCGTGACAGCTTAGTAGGCACGTTATAGGCACCCGAAACTGCCCGATCGTCATGGTTGCCATGGTGATAGAAACCTGTTTCTATCTCTTAAGTTAGAGAGTACCGACGCTGGTGTATACAGCTTCCTGCAGAGGGAAAAAACTTCAAGTTTCTCGGATGCCGTGTTAGCAATACTGACGACGTGGTCGTGCCAAGACATGTTATTGTTGATGTTGATTCCCAAAAGTTTGACGGAAGGTGACTCGACTACTGAGTGACCGTCTACTTCCGCAGTTGGTAAGCCAACATGAGACTTCTTTATATTCATCTTTTGTCTTTCTTCTTTGACTGACTTCTTTGATCATCCCAACTATATAACATTTGTTTTCGTAGAGAGAAGTTTCGCAAAAATGGCCACGCAGCATGACTTGTCGAAAAACCACACCAAAAATCAACATTATTACGTCCTTTTTTTCGGCAGTTCGCGGGTCGTGCGATTGTGATCCCTAGTAAGCATTTTTTGCAAATATATGTTATACAAATAGGCCTTACTATATATACATGAGGGATGGCTGAAATGTTCTGAGCCCAGAGAACTACAACCGAAGTTATCGATAACGAGCTGCAGAGGTGGTATAAATCACGCAGTTGAAGTTTGCGTTAAGCCAACCATTACCACGAGTCGAATACTATATTTAATATACCACCATAGCAATAATAAAAGTAGTAAAGTATGGATTGTTTTTTTGGTAGTAAGCGTTTGTTGTGCACCCCCAGTCAAAGGGCGATTCAAATACATAATAATTCCAAACTGTTGATAAGTTAACCACACTTCTGTCACTGAAATAAGTACTGTGCACTGCCCGAATTGGCGTTTTCGTTCCATGACCACCTTTACTTTTATTATAGCGTAAATTCAAGCAAATGAATTCCCAAGAGATCAGTACGTCTGGAGCATGAGTTATGAAGAATAATTCAAGCCACTTGTTTATAGGTAGTGTAAACCACAGACTGTGTAAACTGTTCAAAAGTAGTTTGGCAATCGCTGTGTAATTTAATGGGAGTAGGTACAGACGATAATTATTGTTATAATGAAGGGATACCGTTTGTTGATTTTATGTCAGCAGTTCATGATTCATTACAACGAAATCATTGTTCTAAAGATAGGGAGCATTATTTAATATTCGCCAAGTGGTTTACATGCTAGTGATGTAGAACGAAGTTACATGCTTTGTGTAGGTAGGTACAACTCGACAAATATAGGAAGAGACATGGGAATTTCGCCGGTTGCGCACACGAAAGAGTGAGAACGCATTCGGCGGAAAAGAAATAGAAAGACAGTGTACGCGTACACTCTGAGTAACCAATTTGTTAAACCTAGGAAAGGAAGGTCCTCAATGTTGATGACAAATAGTTAATTAGGTGGTATTAAAGTGTCTACAGTTCTGAAAGTTCTAATTCTTTTAATAGTAGACAAAGGTACGCCAGTTGCTAATGCAGCACGTTCCTGCACTTTTTTATATTCTTGAATTGGACCATTTGACATGGCTCCACGCTGCATAAAAAGAATAACGTTGTGAAAACTTCTCTTGCTTGTCCTCAAAACTTCGTGACAAGAACCTGTTGGAGCTAGTCCAGCGTCGTGCGACGCGCATTCCCTTTGGAGCCCGGAGATCCACCTATGACGAACGCCTGAAGTTATTGAGGCTCCCAGCATTTGCTGACAGAAAAATTCGAGATGATCTTATAATCACGTTTAGGACACTGCATGGCCTCTTTAGCACTGACCTGAGGTACATGTTCCAGCTATCACACAGCAATCTCCGAGGACACAACCTGAAACTACAGAAGGAGCCGTTCAGAACATCAATCCGGCAGTGCTTTATTACCAATCGCGTGTTTGATTCTTGGAACAGACTTCCCGTCGATGTGGTGAACGCAAATTCCGTCACAAGCTTCAAGACCAAATATGACAGGTGGTGTTGTGACCAAAACTCGTAACTCCGGTAGTTTACTGTACCAAACCTACGTAAGACCGTTCACAGAAGCCTATTTGGTATCCAAACCTACAAAGAGACCGTGATTTGTTGGAAAACCTGCAGAGAAGGGCTAGACGTATTCCTTGTGGCACCCATCACCCTACCTACGAAGAAAGATTAAAGCTCTTCGACCTGATGCACTTCTGTGCTCGATGCCTGAGGCATAATTCCAAGCTGTTGAAAGAGAAGTTCCGGACCGTGCCTCGTCAACTCTTCATCTTCCCCTGGACATAGTGAACGCGTCATTGGTCAACATCTTCAAGAAACTGTACGACAGTTAGTTATGGCAAGGACATCGATAGTTGCTCTAGTCTAGTTGCTAGTGGTCTTTACAATTGTAATTTTTTTTTGAGTTTATAGCTTTTTAGCTCAACTCATATCTGTTATATAATAATAATAATAATAATAATAATAACTTTGTGTTCTAACTTTGACTTAAATTCCATTTTTAAATCTTGAATCATAAAATAAACCCTAATTGTAAATAACAAAATAATAACAAACTTTTGTACCTAATTGCACGGCGCGCAACCTAAACACAAAATCCCAATTATAGAATATTTCACCATTCGTGATTTTACCCAGTGTGTACCGTTTCATGCGCTACGAAAAATCTCATGCAAATGGCAAATTTGTTCGTTGTCCACTGCGCATCGAGGGGCGTTCCTTATTTCATATTTCTCACGTCTCTAGTTATTCTTGTCGAGTGATACATAATTTAATGTTGATTCTTTTATTGCGTCAATGTATTTGCAAACGATTTAGTTGCGGAATCAAAAATAACTATACTGCCTTGATATCAAAGTAGAAGGAAGAGGTTCACTGAGAGAGTGAGAGAGGGAGGAAGGACATTTATTTTAACCAAGTATTCAGCATCTACAGGTTCTCGGCGTTCTTAAAACGGTAACTTCAATATATGCGGACGCGGTATTATTTTTGAGCAATAAATTCAGATTTATGACGTATGAATTAAACATTTCTTCGATGTAATGGAAAATCACAGTGTATCAGTGGAGAGGTTATTGCTGTAAACCGATTCGGTATTATGAATGGCTTTCAAACAACATGTGCTCCGCTATATTCTCTGAAAAACGTGGGTGCAGATGAACGCGAAAGAAATGGAAACCATCACACAGCTTCTTTAATTCTATTATTTATGATTTGCTTTGTGTAGTTTTATTGCTAAGCCTTTGGTGTGGATGTTCGGCGAATGATCGGTTTTCGTGAATGTCTGAAAAATCTAGCACGTTTCAACCACCAATATCGTTTATTCTTCGATAGAATCAGTACATCTGTAACTATTTTAGAGCTTTAATAGATATCCTCGTTGAAGTCTAGTGGATTCTAGTATAAAAAGCCAGAAACTCTTTAACTCTAGTAGTTTCCTTAATATGCTGTCAGAAACACTGACATTAGCTGTAATTCAACACAGTCCTATTTATAAGAATATTTACTACTATACTATATTTATGGCGCTCAGTATTTTTTTCAATAGAAAATGTCGGAATATTATGATTTCCTAACATTTTGTTAGTGACTATGGCCCCCAATATTCCACGTTCCTAGCTTATCTTAAGGGAGATTTTTTAGTATGAAGTATCAATGTTTGAGGATCTAGCAGATTTGCCAAACAATGCTTGGTGAAACTGACCAGTAATGTAACCTCCTCTAGATCCATATCTCAGAGTACAGCGTACTTGACTAAAGCTATCACTTGCCTGATTGGTCATGACAAACAACTGGCTAGTACGTGGGCAACGTTTGATGCTATGTGAAATTGCACTGTCAAAGTCACTGCTTGATCTAACGAAATTGGAGTTCCTTATGGAAGTGAAACGGAAGAAAATAGGAAAGAGAAGTTTTCGAAGAAATGTCTAGTTTATAGAGGATCTGTAGTTTCACATGCTGTGTTCAAGCATTGGACAAATTTGAAGACCATTGTCATTCAGGCCACCCGAGAGTGGCAGTCAGAAAAGAAAAGGCAAACATTGCAAAGGAAATTTGTTTCTCCAAGACTTTTGAGATTGGCATCAAAGGTATTAATCATACACCATATGGCTAGACGTGGATTCTATCGGCTGACTACTTCGTCTTTTCCAGTTTGAGCAAGGACTTGCGTGGGCGAAGATCTGACAACGAAAGGAGATGAAGGCATTGATGTCATGAAACGCGTCAGATATGATTATAGCAAGCCGCAGTTCAGTCACCACGGAATAGTGTCCCTTGTCGTTCGTAAAGTGATCAATGATACCATAGACTCATAGCCACTATTCACTGACGTAACGTTCAGAGAATTGATTTGATGCAACTTTTGTGACACAATGAGAGAAGAGATGCAGCTACGCACCATCACGATCGAAATACGACGAAGATGTAGGGCATGTATAGTAGTAGAGGAACGTACTTTGAACAAAATGTATAGCTTTGTAATTACAGGAATAAAAGAACAAATTCTTGTCCTGACGCATTTGGATCGCTTATTTCAGAAACCTAACATGTCCCAAAATCACTATTTTGAGGACACCTGAAAAAACTGTTTCATTTAAAAACCATTTACGCGCCTATAAAAATAGCTACTCCAACATATCAGGTGTCAAGTTTCTAACAAAAGAGAAGCTAACAATCTTCCGAAGCTGTGACAGAAAAAAATGGCATTGGCGTGTGGGGTTTCTCAAATAAACACACAACTTTTTTTGAAAATAATTTTGTTTGTTTTTTTGTTTCTCAATAAACGCACATTTTAGACGTTCGCTGGACGCGTTGTATGGGTAGGACAAAAGGGATTTCGGCCTAAAATATGTGTATATCTTAGAAGATAAGTTGTTAAGCTGGAAAAGTCGAAATGTCAAGATAAGTTGTTAAGCTGGAAAAGTCGAAATGTCAAATTTATGGACATGTGGGGTTTCTCAACTAAGCGATTCATTTACAAAGGTATATGTATAGAAGGTATAGAAGCGAAAATACCTATTTTTATAGATTCTTGAAAATATTATAAAAGCATTGACTTAAAAAATCAGATAAGCTTAGGGCACAAGTCTATTAATAAAATATCTTCGAAATGGGCTTATCTACAGAGTGAGTTACGACTAAAATTACATTGTATCCGCCTAACTCAAAATAAGAATTAACATAAAAGAACATGAAGGCAGTTACAGCAGATGCTCAACATTTGTCCGTTTACTTCAATATAACAAGCCATGTGATTCTTGAAACTTTGCAATACATTTTTCCACAAGTCCGAGTTTTCAACAGTAATCATAGCCATCTGATTTAGTTATTTTATCTTGGCCGTATGCAATGTAAATTTGATTGTAACTCCGAAATGTTGACGTTTAGGGACAAAAAATAATCAGAATTTTTGAAGGATATCAAAGATGTAGAAATATATATGGTGATCTATTTGAAATCGCAAAGTTTATTATATTTCCGGAAAAAATGTAGATCCGACAACATTGTAAATACAAAACTTCCATGTCCCAAAATTCATGAAAATAATGCAAACCGTTTCCGAAATAATTGAGGCGCTCCATACTTATGACTTCCTCTGTATACCCCGACGAAGTTTGGCTAACCCTTGGCCAAGCACCCTGTATACCCTAGTTCCGACCCTGGCCGCTCGTAACCCTTCCATATGTTGTAGTTGGACCTGGAATTTACTGTAAAACAAAAGATTACATCTTGACGGCAGTAAATCAATGAGTGGGTACGCTCCTCGGTTGGGCACAAAAAATCCAGAGCCGAAAAACAATCATTTAAAATCCACGCAGAGAAAGGTGGAGAGAGAAGCAGCAGCTGCCGTTGCCGTCGCTTGGAGAAAAGGTGGCCGTGGACGGCCGCTCGTCTTTTGTTCGGCCAATGGCCCACCGGGATTATGTACCGGGTCGCTAAGAAGCTTGCTTTGCTTGAATACACTTTTATGTAAAGACAACCCAGAAAAACATTTAAATGGAGGATGATGTTTATACAGATGAATAAAGATGGGTTAGACGTTTCTTTATGTCAGGATCATATACCTTTGCCAAGGATTATGTAGGTGGGAGTAGCGATTCAAACTTTCCGGGAAAGTTGATTGCCTGAACTTAAGACATTATTTTCAATGAAATATTGGAAAATACTAAAATTTTCGGAAAAAACACGTTCTTGTTCTTTCTACAGGGTGAGTTTTCAGTACCAGATCGGTCGATAACTTCACTACTGCAGAAGAAAAAGTTGTATACAAGAGTAGTAGCCAAAGATATGCTCCTTGCTCAGAAAATATTTTGATTTATACAGCGTGATCCATAACTACATGGTGATGCAAACATACATTATTTTAAATGAGATACACTATATATTATATCACATTTAGATTCTACTAGTGATTCATGTTCTTAAAACATAGATTACTGTATTATGATTATACAGGGTGTTTCAAAGGTTATGACCATTTTTATATCCAAGTCTCTGCCAAATGAACGTACTGTATATTGAAAAACAACGAATTAAAAATTATTTTTGTTACATGGGAGGATAAGAAATATCCTCTAGTTTTACCATAGGCTGTAAACAAAATCGATGACACATACCCATATACAGGATGAGGTAGGATTCAAAAACGAAATTTCCTCTTTTTCTTTAAAAATGACCACCAATATTTATACCAAAGAATTGCTTTTGTCATGCTCTTTCATATTTATATAGCATTTCATATACAGCCTGACAAGTGTCGCAAGAGACTTGGGAATTTCGCCGCTGTCTCACATGCACACACGTTTCATATCCTCTCGTCTCTGGCTATCCATGTCTGTTTCATATTTTTTCTCACGGCTCTTGTTACACTTGTCCTAGATTCATGAGTTTCCGAGATATTTCCATTTCTCTGCAAATTTGAAATATCCTTCGTATTTTTTTTTTATTTACAGAAACAAAGCCGCTTCAACCGCGCAGCGTTATTAGCGGCTATAATTTAGTCAGTCAATACAGTTTGTGGCAGTTTACAATAGCTTACAGTAATTTGTGGTCTGAAATTTATTTATTTTTAGAAAGCACTATCGAATTTTATTTTTATTTAACGAACAACTAACTTACAAGGCCATTATAGTATTTGATGAAGTCAAAACCCTGAATTATCGAGATAATCGAGAATATAAGTCAAGTATGCTGAGGAAACAATTTTATAGACTTGATCTATAATCATTATGAAGTGAGTAGACAATAGAAGTCGAAACGGACCTTTTAAATAAAATCTATTTGACGTTTACCCCGAAGCTCCAAAGTGATGATCCATAATTAAAAATATTGATGGCAAATAACACACACAGGTGTACGTTATGATGTGGTTCATTCAGTTCATCGCAAATACCTATTATCATAATATTTGAATAATGCATATCGATCATACATTGAAACAGTTATTATTTCAGGTATAGAGTTCGTAAAATATCTCGTGCAGTATTATTGTTATTTTGCTCTGCAGCTGTTATGCCAAATTTGTATCGCAATAATTTCCTATTGGACTGAAATTTATATCGAATCCAGCAGCGGTACTGGAATTTTGAGTACGATGTTGCCGTAACTCTGCTTTTATCACTTTACTTCCAAAGTATAGCTAACAGTCCAGAGATGTAACATGTGAGATTATTTCAAAATATAATAAGGTGACTATTAGCGTCAATGAAGTTTATATAGCGTAAGGCGCCAATATTTAATTACTACTATTTTTACCCTCTGAGGAGAAAAATGCGCGCTTCAGCACTGGTAAACAAATAACTGAGGTTTGTGTTTCTTTTTTTATGGTCAGCCTCCCGCAAAGGCTGTAAGCTGTAGAAGCGCTAAGAGAGAATACGTGTCTGTGCACGTTAGATGTGAAACGCTGTAGGTTGTAGCCGTCGTCGAGAAACGAATTCCCTGGCACATCGTTCCACAGCGTCAAAGTTCTCCAAGAAATGGAGTTCTACAGGAGACTGGTTCCTGGTTCGGGGAGTAGGGACCTCGACCTGGTAAGGATGAGCTCACAGAACCTCTCTAGTGCTCCTTGTTCGCACGGCCTTTGGTGTTAGGTATTATCTAGGAGAGCTCGCTCGAACATCTGCCGTGATAGAATCTATAAAACAGCGACAGGTCAGCTACCCCTCTTCGATGTTCCAGGCTGTGCAGGTCGTTTGTGAGGTTGGACGTCGATGAGTCTGATTGCTCTCTTCTAAATAGTGTCCAGAAGCTTTAGAGAGTGCTTCACACACATGGGATGCAATTCTCCAACGTGGTTAGACCTGTACCTTGTAGAGCAGCAGAAGTTGCTCTGGTGTATACAGCTTCTATACAGCGGAACAAAACTCCAAGCGTCCGGAATGCCGTTTTAGCAATGCTGACGACGTGGTCGTGCAAGGACATGTTATTGTTGATGTTGATCCCCTAAAGCTTAACGAAAGGTGGCTCGACTATTGGATGACCCTTCATTTCCACAGTTGGTGAGCCAACGTGAGACTTCTTTGTAACGTCTCCTAGGATGATTATGGCTTGCCTGGTTCCATGCACGGTATTAATGTACTGCCGTCTGCGAAGCTGTACATTGGATCTGATGTTATTTCCAGCAACCTGTTGATGTACGTATCAGAAACAGTGTAGAGTATAGGACAGATCCCTGAGGGACGCCGGCGTTTATTGAAAATACGTCTGATAACGACTACAACAAACAGAGATCGGTCGTTCATAAAGCTATTCATCCACTGGAAAATATAACGGAGTAAAAGAGTCCTGTAAGCACCTGTTGTTGACCTAAGGTCAATATCAGGTCGTAGTTTTTATCGTTTTGCATAAATTTTCACTATATAAACAAATGTTATGACGATGAGTTTATCGGCCTGGTTTTGGCTGGTTTACATTGAATGGAACTGGCTCAAATTTATGTAATTCAGTGTTCATAAATAAACGTATAATACGATACAATAGGCAGATTGTTGTCTTAAATGGGATTGAAATCAGAAAACCCTCTCCTCCATTGAATAATATGATACATTTATTTTTATCTTTTGCTACATATAGACTCTTTCAAACCCTACACCGTTTCACTAACTAGAATTTAGATTAAATAATAATTCTTACATATCACTATGCATATACCTAACGTTTGCAGCTAACCTATACATTCCTATTCGAAGCTTTCACTGTGCATCCGGTTTCTTAAGGTATACTACACCAGGAATTAATTTTTAATTACTTCGTCAATACAAAGCATACTTTAGAGTACAGTACCAAAAATTTGATGCAGCAAGCTTCACCTACCATACATTTCTAAACGTCTCCAGGCTTAGGATCACCGAAGAATTAATAAATTGAAAAATCATTAGAAAACTATTTTTTGGAATCCTCATTTTTACTTCCCACACCGATAGGTGAGGGGAGTATTGTGATCGCGAAAATTTTCGATTTTGAGATAATACACTTTTTGGGCGTTTCATGATGTCTACATAACGAAAATCCATGTCACTCATTTCCGTCGGTCTGTCTGTCTGTCGGTCTGTCTGTCTGTCGGTCTGTCTGTCGGTCTGTCTGTCGGTCTGTCTGTCGGTCTGTCGGTCTGTCTGTCTGTCGGTCTGTCGGTCTGTCGGTCTGTCGGTCTGTCGGTCTGTCGGTCTGTCTGTCTGTCGGTCTGTCTGTACGCGTTTTTGTGTCCTCGTAATCTCAGTAACCGCTGCATGGATTGTGATGAAATTTGGGCAGCGATATGCTGGGGGGTCGTAGTAGGTAATGTTCTTATAATTTTGAAAATCGGTGCAGGGGCGGCGGAGTAATTAGCAAAAAACAAAAAAAATTAAATATTCCTCAAACTTCGTTTTTAGGCGTTTTAGAGGTTCCTGATCATTTTTTACTTTTTTTTTGGGTGGGGGTGAAATTGGGGTGGTTGGGGGGTGGGGGGTTGTAGAATTGAAAAATTTGTTGCTTTCATAATAGACTGCCCACTGACCCATGAAGGAAGACCTAGCAACATAAATAACTTTTTTAGGTCCATCCGAACATTGCCTTGCCTATTACAGAAACCAACGAATTCGAACCTATTCGAATTCGTTGACAGAAACCAAAGGACTTGGAATTTTTTCTGGTGTAAACATACGAGAGTATTGCTTTAGATCCTTCTATATTGTGTTGCAAGGAAACTGTTGAATTGATGTTAATGAAATTTTGACACAGTATTACTACCGTGGCGAGGATGGAAAACGCGTATGGTTTTTATAAATCGTGCCAGTGGCGGCGCACAAATAATAAAAAAAAGTAAAAATATAAAAACAGCTCAAACTTCGTTTTTAAGCGTTTTAGAGGTTCCTGATCATTTTCTGCGTTTTTTTTGGGTGGGGTGAAATTGGGGTGGTTAGGGGGTGGGGGGTTGAAAAACTGAGAAATTTCTTGTATTCATAATAGGGTGTAAGGTAGGGGCTCTGAAGGAAGACCTAGCGACATAAATCAACTTTTTAGGTCCATCCGAACATTGCCTAGCGTATTACGGAAACTAAGGGACTTAGAATTCTCTGTATACATACATACGAGTATTTATTGCTTTAGATCTTTTTGTATTTTGTAACGTGGACACTATTACATTGATTCTAATTAAATTTTGACACAGTATTATTACCGTGGTGAGGATGGAAAACGCGTGTGTTTGTTAAATATCGTGTCAGTGGCAGCGTATATAGCAATAATCAAAAAACTAAAAGTATGAAAACAACTCAAACTTCGTTTTTAGATGTTTTAGGCTGTCCATTGACCTCTGAAGGAAATACTTAGCGGCATAAGACAATTTTAGGGGAGGGAAGGCTGCCGATGATTTGGTTGCAAGGAGATCTCAGACTAAAGCTTCATGTTATGGGAAAATAATAAACTGATATCACAGTAATGTGTGGGAAGTACTGAGTCAATCAACTTGACTCCATTCTTTGCTTCTATTATACATAACATTGAACGCTCCAACTTTGCTGCAAAAACGATTTTATCGGCTTCAAATCTGTCGGACCAGCGGCATATTCGCTAAGAGATGGCGCAGATACCTTAAAGTTTGTTAATATTATAAAGATGCGTAGCGACGAGAGCTTAAGAAATCAAACGTTAGAAGAGTTGGTATTTTTGTGAAATGTATTCGGGAAAGTCGACAGTTTTAATTATATTTTTTGCAGTAGAGTCCGATGTTCTATAAAAGCGTATTTTTTAAGCTACTTGCACTATATTTATTATAAAAATGCTTCCAAAAGCTTAACAACACTTCCTCGTTCCAAATACACCTTACATTAAGCATTTTATTACCACAGGCCATACCTGAACTGTAAATGTCCCTTCGACTGTAATTCCTAGTAGGAAGGAAGGCAATTATAACCAATAATATACTAATTCTTAAGGATTTGCATTATCCCTAGTTGACTTTACGATTATATGGATTGTAAAATAAAATTTGACTTTGTAATCCTCTTTCAGGTAACTGCAATTAACTTTATAATGTAAGCTTACCACCTGGGTTCAGCAGTGTTATATTGTGTTCTTGAAATTATCCTGGGTGAGAAGATATATCAGGAGGTGGCTTGTTTTGTGGTCATTTTATCAGAACCTGAAGATCTGAAATTTTTTATTTTCGTCAAATGAGACTGGACCGCAAAACTGTGACCGGATTTGCAATCAGCCCCCTAAAATTATTCAAAACACGAGGTTTCATCTTAATATAGAAAGCCAAATAAAGATTTTCGATTCTTAGGCAAACTTCAAGATCCGAAATATCTGAAATTTTTGGTTTTCGTCAAGCGAGACTGAAACTCAGAACTGCGGCTGGATGTCCAATCGACATCCTCAAGTTATCCAAAATGCGAGGTTTTATCTTGATAGAAAGCCAAATAAAGACCTTCGATTTTTTAGGCAAACCTGAAGATCTGAAATACCTACCCGAAATTTTTGATTTTCACCAAAAGAAACTAAAACTCAAAACTACGACTCAATTTGTAATCAGGACTCTCAAATTATTCAATACACGAGGTTTCATCTTAATAGAAAGCCAAGTAAAGGTTCTCGATTTTTCAGGCAAACCTGAAGATCTGAAATATCTGATATTTTTTTCATTAAGCGTAACTAAAACGAAAAACTGCGACCGGATTTGTAATCAGCTCCCACAAATTGTCCAAAACACGGGGTTTCATTCTAATGGAAAGCCAATTAGAAGTTCTCGATCTTTTAGGCAAACCTGAAGATCAGGAGCTTTTGATTATCGTCAAACAAGGCTGAAACTCAAAACTGCGACCAGATTGTTTTCAACACCCTCCAGTTGTCCAGAATACCAGGATTCATCTTAATAGAAAGTCAAATAAAGGTCTTCAATGTTTTGAGTACGGTCTGGATTTTTTTATTTTCCTCACATGAGACTAAATCACAAAACTGCGACCGGATTTGTAATCAGCACCCTCAAATCACCAAGAACATGCACGATCTTAGTAGAAAGCCGAATGAAGATTTTCGATTTATTAGGTAAATCTGAGGATCTGAAACAGCTCAGATTTTTTTATTTTCGCCAAACGAGACTGAAACTCACAACTACGGCTGGATTTGGCGGCGGGTTCAAAAATAAGGAAAAATTAGGGTGTTCTATTTGAGATAAAAAACTTTACTATATTTCCGGGAAAACTGTAGATATGACAACAATGTAGATACCATCGTACGATCGGCCGTATTACAAAATCCCCATATCCCAAAATTTCTGAAAATCGTGCAAATCGTTCCCGAGATAATTGAGGCGTTCCATAAATTAAGTCTAACTCTGTATAGCAATGTACCTATGTGTCTGTGAAAAGACAAATATGTGGCTAAATGGACTATCTCCCATGAATACATTCTTACGAACTGCTGCTGCAAAAAATCAAGTAATGTTCGGATACCAGATCAAATTCGAATCGAAAAATCGAATACTGGCCTGAAGTATCGATGCTCTGGAAAATCGAATCGTTCCGAACATCCCTACGCAAGATACAAACGCCACAATAATAAATAACGCCTTCCAGAATATGTTGCGCTGAACATTTTACGATGCACCGTTTTTATGGCCGCCATTTAACTTATACTAGTTGTTGCAGAGATTGTACTTTATAACGGGCTCTTTATTGCACCTTCCAAATCTGCATCTTGCATCATATAACAATAAAACGCTAGGAGTACAATCCGCAGAGTTCGTTGACTGTCTAAAAAATAGTGCCGCTGGGACAGCTGGTCTTTTGGGTTTATGACTTGAGGTCTAGTGAAAATCGGGATTTATGTGTTATAATAAATTATAAGGGACTCACAGAGTTCGCTCACAAGGCAATCCCAGCCTGTCATCTAGGCATCATAGCCCTCACCAGGACGACTCGTGAGCTCTACGTCCTCATTGTATTCCAAACTCAAGAGATATGAGTAAATGCCACTTACACTAGCTATATCAGTCATCTAATAATGGATTGAGGATTAGTGATACTGCATAATGATCTTTTATTAACATTTTTTTATTAGCTTCACCTGTAAGTTTGTTTGTGAGTTTGTAACTCTCCTTTGAGATCGGACCGAACACTGAACGCTCCAACTTTGTCGCGAAAAAGTTTTTGACCAGCGGTCGTGCCCGCTTACTGAAGTCTCGTTTTCACGGCGATAGTAGTTGCTATAGACAACGCGATAGTTGCTATTGCGCTGTCGCGACGGTGCTTATCACACAATCTCGTTTGACGAGATAGTTGAGAGCGTGGTTGAGAGTACGCTCACGATCGTTTTTGAACTATCGCGACTACTGTCACCGTGCATACAACACTGGCAGCATGATAGTTCATTTGAGATCTGGCTCTTGTTTGGCGCCAATTTCTGTTGTTTTGTTTGTTTTGCATAAAAGATGCTGAGATTTTCTACGTTTGATTCTAACGACAGCAGCCATCGCTGCAACCATGTCCGCCATATTGCTTTTTATTACTAGTCTTGCTCTGTGAGTTCTGTGTTCTATGCTTGCTGCTATCACAATCCTCTTTCAACGTGTAGATATTTGACCTTTATGACACGACTATCGTGCTGACTATCATGAGAGTACTTTAGTGATAGTTACTGTCATCGTGGAAAAGAGGGACTAGAGATGGTGCAGACACCTTAAAGTTTGTTGATATCACACACAGGCGTACTGACGGGACCTTAAAATGCGTGACATCCAACTGATTCGGAGTTGGTATTTTTGTGAAAATTATTCAAAAAAGTCGATAATTTTAATTTGTGGTAATAATTATGATATGAGTTTTGAGCGGAATGCGCTTAACTTCAATATACAGAGTATCAATAAATACCGATTAAAAAACCTAAAGAGCTTTACTGAAGTTCGGATTAAAAAGTAAAAAATAATTTTTAAATAAGCTGAAAACAGTAACGAACGAAACATAGTAGTAGATATGGTTGTGAAAAAAGCGTGGGCACTTTGCCACGTTATGTGTAATCGAGTGCCCGACGCTTTTTTCCACAGTGATACTATAGTATTTCTAGTTCATTATTCATTAACTATATCAATTAGTTCAACAATCACTACGATGGGATGTGGTTCTGTCTTTTAGATTTCTACTTATTTGTTCAATGTAAGCTCCTTCACAGTCATTACAATCAATCTGATAAACTACGTTGGACTTTTCCTCAATCTTTACTGATATTTTCAATTTAGTATGTAACAACTAAATTGCTTTGGGCAATCTACTAGGAATATCTGAGAATCGTGAAATTTTAAACTATCTGTTACAGCAGTTATAAAAGTTGGAGAAAAATCTGTGATAATTTAGGTTGATTGATCTGTTGATTGGTGTTGTGCAAATATTCATGTTGGGGTGTTAGAGACATCCACAGAAACCGTGGCAAGTGGACTAAATAGTAGGCTATGGATAAGTTTCGGAGGAAATTAGTTTTCTAATAAAAGTGTCTTAAGTTGTTGCAAACCTTCGCTCTTGTGAATGAAGCTAGTGAGATTGAAACTCTCTGTTTGAAGGCTAAAATAAGATTTATTTTGGCTCGTTTTATATAGTACGCAAAACAGTTGATGCATCTGTCACTTGATTTGTTTTCTATACCAGGTATAGTGTGACATTTTCTTCTGATGGAATGATACACATATTATCTAGAAATGGAATTTACCTCTTTTTCCACGGTGAACTGTAGGTTCAAAGCATAACTATTGAATGAGACTTTCTTAAAGTAACTCAACATATTTTTTTGGTTGTGGCTGGAAGTCGGACTTTTATGCTATTTTATTTGTTATTATATCTACTATCACGTTATAAATGTTATGTCCTGAAGGAGTTATCTTCTGATCCTGATTTTTTGGCACTGGTGGCCGTTTCATATCCATGATTAAAGGAAACAGTTAAAAGAAATTTTACTGACATGTGAACATAATGCGCAGAGTACTCTGACTGTCTAAAAAGTATAAGGCTTACGACTTGAGGTCTTGTGAATATTTGAGATTTTTTATAGAAATCTTTCATTATACTCAAGTGACATAATAAATATTACACCCATACTGAGTGACTTTTTGGACTTTATTTTTTTGAAGCGCGGTAGTCAACATCAATAATGAAACAAAACGCGTTTGTGCTTTAGACGAAGTATCAGTCGGACTTGTGTAATATCGAATGCCACATGTCACTACCATGTACAGACACCGTGAGTGCTTCTCAGACAGGTATGTAACGTATGCATTCCGAGGTATCTAATGCCTCGCAGAATCGATTTCAGAACAATAGCTGCGTCAGTCAGAATTATTACGGTAGATTTAGAACAGACGTGCATGGCTTAACTACCGCTCATTCGTAATATATTTGATTAATTAAATACGTTACTTATCTATTTATCCGAGCATAGCTACCTAAACACTTGAATAATATAATCTGCCGCTCGATGTACATGGAAATGTTTCACGAGCAGGAAAATGTAATTCGGTGAAGAAAATTGACCAAAGGAAATTTGTTATGAACCAATAGCATTGTTGTAGAGTATATGACGATTATACATATGAGAAGAAAATCATGTGACTCACTTATATTAAGGTGACATAACTTGTGTTCTAGCATCAAATCTCCAGCCATGTCCAAGCAAGATAAATTTCACTTTGGAACTATTCAATGTGCGTTTGAGTCACAACAGTTTGTAGTTTGAGGACTGGCTTTAGATGGTCAAAACAGTGCACAGGATTTCGATGGGACTGGGAGATAAGAGACACGCGCAGATTGTAGATTTTTTTTCTGTTTCAAAGTTGAAGTTATGAAACGAACGTTTCCCGTTTTGGGCAGTAAACGTCGCGGAAGTAAACATAATATAGAGGTTTACTTTATTATTTATTAATCTATCTCATCATTCGATTGAATAATGGTCCATTTGTTCCAGACCTATCTTCCGCAAGTAGTTTCTCAGAATACAATATTCTGACGTGCTAGTAACTTTAGCTATAATACTCCTCTTACATAGGAATTGAGCTTTGGCTTTTCCAGATCGTGATGTTTTGCGCTCGCTATTTACGGATATGCCTCAGCCGAATACCGAATCGAGAGACCTAATCCGAGCAAACTTAAACGTCAATAATTTTTTTATTTGACGTCTGCCGACGCGACGGTGAAATTAGTGTCGATCGATCTTGAACTCATATACACTGTTTTGTTATAGGTTTGGTTTGGCGGAACCGCATTTGTACCCAATGTATGAAAGTAGCAAATTTATAATGTTCTAGGAATCGAATGAAATGTTGTGCAAGAAATATTATATTATATCTTCGGAAGAAGATGACCCGGTAGACGCAGAATCATCTGGCTGAAAAACCTTAGAACTTGGTTCTCCCTGTCCACACGAGGATTGTTCAGAGCTGCAGCCTTCGATTACAAAAAACAGAGATCGAACGTTCAAAAAGCTTTTCTGCCACTGGTACAGGCCAGGTGGTAGTCCATAAGCAGCAAGCTTGACCATAGCAGTCCCTCGTGCCACACTCTATCGAAGACTTTCGATGTGTCTAGTGCAAAAGAAAGAGATTCGCTATGATTTTCAATTCCTCTGTTCCACAAATGGGTGACGTAGGCCTATGTTTACGGAAGCCATACTGGCGATCACTTATGATGTTATTGTTGTCCAGGTATTTCAGGAGCAGTGTGTTAATGACAGTCTTCATAACCTCAGACATGATACTGATTCTCATTGGGAGACTGCCAGCACCACCTGGCAAAAATAATTATATGCGGTTGTTGTGGTATAATCTACCAGTCTAAACCTCATGACGTAAATATTAACGTCAAAACGTTGTAAAATAATATTTTTTTCTCCAAATATGATATTTGACCGTATTCCAGGATTTTATTAATAATATTGGATACAAAGAAGTAAAATAAACACATGATCCAAAAAAATTACAATTTGTATGAGCTTACTAAAAAAATGTGCATTTACAAAGATATTATTTTTATGTATTCAGAAATCATAAGTGCTGTAGGGACTAGATGACTTCCCTTGGGGACAAAGGAAACCTCGAAACTTGTATACGTACTCGTATACAAAGGGTGGAGCGACATGTATTAAGGAAGTCCCTTTTACTCCACCCTATCCCTTATTTATTCCCTTTAGGGGTCACATAGCTGGATAAACTGGTTCATGAGCTCACGGTCATGGGAAACAACGGAGTAGGATTTTTATGTAACCGAATATTGTTCCAAATAGGCAAGTCAACGTAGCAAATGGATACGTCGAGACTGAGGGAAGGATGTTTTCAGGTTGAAGATTTTGCTAACTGCTAACCTCCAGTACACTGAGTGTTGTATCTGTGTTTCTCATCTTACGACCAAACTAAACCAGATCTCTTTCTGGATATGTTTCAGTTTTCCTGATGAAGACAAAACTGGAATCTTTCAGGGCAGCTAAGAGTTTTTCTGATTTATTTCAGACAGTAATACTCTGAAATTGACTACAGGGATCTCACAAGGTTTTTTTTAGTAATTTTTGTATGTGTATTAATTAAGTAATGAGGAATATGAGATTCACTTTGAATTAAATTTGTTTTCACCGTAAATTGTGAGGAAATAACATTAACACGAGGCATCTTAAGATTGGTTTAGACCAAACCCAAACAACAATACTATCCTCACTCTACCAAATACATTTGATGTATTCCAGTACAGAGCATTATTTCTTTGTTTTATTTAGGTTCGTACAAAATCTAAAAATCTAGAGCAAAGACAAAAATTATAACTCTTGTCATAACTCGCCATATTTATATGCTGTGATGTATTTATGGCGGGTCCAAGATCATTTTAATTTGTAGTACAACTTTATATTATTCTTATTCAGTTCCGGTTTCCTGCATTCCTTTTATAGTAAATGGTGATATTTGTCATCAAACTTAATATCGTGTTCCATGCTATTGCCCGCATGCCGGGCTCTCAAATCAAGGTGCTACCAGAACATGCCGGAAAAAGAACCAACTGCCAGCGGGATTCGAACCAGCGCCTCCGAAATTCTAGTTTAGCGCTCTTAACAGCTGAAGCAAGAAGCATCGAATTTTCTTCACGCTCTACCTCCGCCATCTTCTGGTAGTACGGAGTGGCTCGTATCTGTACATCGAAGGAAATCTGTGGGGTCAGCATTGATCTCCGAGCACGTTTCACTCCAGTGGGCGTGAAGCGAATTCCATGCTTCTTGGGATCGAATCGCCGGCTGGATTGCTATGACCGCTATGGCTCATCGGGTAAGAGCGTCGGACTAGAATTTCAGAGGCGCGGGTTCGAATCCCGATGGCATCCGGTTCTTTTTCCAAGCATTTTTTGGTAGCATCTTAAACTTAATAAATTGATTTCTGTGAGATCACGGTAGAAGCCAATTATGACAGTCTACTGTCATCGACAGGAATTACCGCCACTGAATGGATAGGAATCTTACTAAGAGCAGCTAAAAAAATATTCCGTAGAATCGACAGTAACATAGAAGGAAGAACGACAATCTGATCTGTCTGTTTACACAAAAATAATTCAAGGCAGTGGGGGGAGGGGGGGGGGGGTAGAATGAACATTCGCTCATTTAGTGTAAATCCAACTTCACAGCTGTAGTTTTTTGTTTCTCTCGTAAAAATCAACTTTCAAGAATACTGACTAAATATCGTTCGTACCCAGGTGTACAAATGCCAGAAAGAATATTTCAACGCAAGGGGCCTATTCCTCGACTAACAGCTGTTTGTTGTTTTTATATGAATCTATCCGCTCATACATATATTCAAACCGTTGCAGGCCCTGGCGCGCAACGTTTTTTGAGTTGATCTAGGTCATAGGAACTGAAGTGCAGGTATGGTAGGGACTAGGGGCCACCGTACGTCATAAATTACATACAATAGACCAGCTCTCCCCGCCACTCAACCACTTGTCACTAAACGCCTGGGATTCACTAATCCTCGATATATAATTTTATTTACGACTACCTATAAATGAATGGCGGTAATAAAAGTGTGTGACAATGCAACGGGAATTGTCCTGTGCGTTTCAAATACGGTCCCTTTGTGTCGATCAACAAGTAGTGCTCCGTTGCGCCTACAGGACAAGGAAAGGGTTAAAGTGATGGGGGTTATACTTTTACGAAGGCTGTAGTAGCGTGTAATATTACGACGTCTATAAAAGCATAGAGCGAAGTTTAATAGTGCAGTAACTTCCTGGTAACTTTTTGTACACGACTTTACCAAAATAATACACCTAATGCTTCCATTAGACGTACAGTTGCCTCTAAATTAGACAAACAGAATTATGATTGCCAATTTGTTGCAAAATGTTTTGCATTATTTTAACACCCACTCTCTTCCAACTGATTCCACCTTCAATGTATGAAAGAATCAACGGCTTCTAAAATTTTGACCAGTTTTTATATTTTTTATGATTAGTAATAAGTCGTAAAACTTGTAAACTTAGTCTTTATTGCCAAGTTACAGGTTGTAGGTTTATGTAATCCATGTACTTGTATGACTAAAAGCAGTCCAAAGGTATACCTTGAAGGGCAGTACTTCGATAGGACTTATTCGTATAGGTTCAGTTTTTTCAGTACACTGAAATATCTTTTTATTAATAGAATAAGCTTTGAGTTTTCCAAATCCTCATCTTCCATTACTATCCAATTTTACTTTCTTCCAAAACGGCATGTAGTCACCAGAACCTTGAATACTAATAAATGAGGTTCAGCAGGGATTTCATAATTTTTTGCTCTTGACAAAATTTTCCACGTTGATGTTCAGAGATACAGCAACATTATACAGTGCGATTATTATGTATGAAATATGGAATATAACATATGTCTCAGTAAATAATGATTGTATAATGTTTTCTTTATATATAAGGTTTGTTTATGATTGTACTTCCCGCAACACGGCAGCATTCGGTTGTTTTTGTTTCAGAAAACAAATGAGCAACGAAAAACAATAGATTTTTATTTTAAATAGCAATGTATCCTTCCATTGGTCTCATTTGATAGAGAGACTTTTTCTCTTTTCAATGAAAAACAATGAGCATGCATCTTTATTATTAACGACTTAATTACAGGACTGACTGTATAGCTTTGCAAAATATAGTTTGGACATTATTCAATCTTGGTGCTTAGATAACAGGCTGATATTGAATATATACAAATGTAAGGTAAACGTAATGTCGTTTACCAGAAAAGCAAGCTGCATTTACTATGATGAGTACAATATTACAGACATTAAACTTGCAAGAGTAACCACTTTCGAAGACATATGTGTGACATTTGACATGGAACTCACATCTAAGGTAACATTAGTAATACAGTTTTGTTGGCTATGGAGCTTTAACTATATCTATATATATCTACGAGGGTTCAGTGAATTTTTGAAAAACAGATATATCTTATAAATTTAACTAATTATAGCTATGAAAATTTTTTGTTGGCAATCCTATTAGTTTATTTATTTAATCGTGCCTGAGCCACAATTGGTTAGTTTTATATATTTTTTTAAATTTTATTTTACCTTTTGACTTTTTTATTTTTTTATATATTACTATTAGTTAATTAGTAATTGGACAAAGGAAAAAACATATATGTGACGATCACAGACGTCACAAGTCAGATATGATTGTTTATATTTGCTCATATATCCTTTCAGTGTCTGTCACACTACACTCCCGTGTCTTTGTCTTCCATTAGGTCCTGGATTGTGCAAGGCTTTTCAAGATAGGAGATGCTCCATCCTCTGGTTCTTCCTACAGGCGTAAATGAAAAATAACTATATACAAACAAAAAAATGTTGGCAAACCTATCCGACAGTGAGGCTTTCAGTTGGGTTCCAAGTTGATATGTGGTTGGTCCTCTGTTAGCCGTCGCTTCCATGATACACCAGTAGGCCTGCTGACATAATGAAATTCTTCCTAGACTTGGGGGGGGGGGCGCTTGTGACCATATCTAATGACTGTCTATTCTGTTCTACCATACATGAGACTTCTCGACTGGTTTGTGGGGGGCTATTTCCGCTAACATGTGTAGATGGACCAGGTTGGCAGGTTTTAGACAGCCCGTGATTATCCTTCAGGTGTCGTAGGATCCAGTATGTTAGCATGAGTCAGGTGGACCATACAAGACATCTGCAGTCTGCTGGGGCAAAGCACGTGTTTTCTTTTTAGTGTTTTTCATAGAAGAAGCGTCCTTTCTAAATGATGGTAGTTGAAAACAAATTTCAATTGATAAATAATAATTTTTATTAGGAACGCAGGTCAGTGAAGGTCGTCCTTACCTGACATCTTCTACTTACAGTCCGTTCACACAACAACGATTCGGCTATTTTACCGAATCGTCTTTTTTACCGTGTACTGCAGTGGCGCGTATATTTAAACGGACGTGTTGACGCTGTGAGTCTACGAAAAACCTGCGACAATTTCGTCGTTTCGGTCGTGTGTTGTCACCGAAAACCGAACAGCTTATTCAAGAATGAAACCTAATCGGAAGTAAGCACCCAAATGAGATCTTTGACCTACAATAGGGTGAATCCAAAACTATTTATTTACTAATCCACGCTTTGTTCAACGATTTCAACACAAAACTATAAACGTATTTACAACCATCTCTCAAGAAGACTATTCAAAAATGAACCGAGAATCCGGGATCGGCAGAAAATCTGCTTTCTGCGTGAACATATCATTCGGTTTGCGTCGATTCGTTAAAATTACCGAAACGGTGATTTGACCGCATCGTGTGTACGAGCTGTAAGAGCCCATTTACACGACACCGATTCGGCTATTTTACCAAATCGTCTTTTTTACTGTGTAGGCACGTATGTACATTTGAATGGAAGTGTTCACACGGTAAGTCGACCGCAATTTCGTGGTTTTGGTCGCGGTTGTCTCCGAAAACCGAATAAAACCTAATCGGTGATTATACTAGATCCACCGAAGAAAAGGAGCGCAAAAAATTCATGGTGTTCACGTGCTCTCGATATTTGCGAGACCTGTTTACACGATAACCACCGAGGGTAACAGTCAGTCCTTCCTGAAACGACAAATGGACGGTGTCATACAAAATTGACGTGAGCCACCGATCTGTTGTTTTGAGAAAATTATTTCTGTATTAAATTGCCCACTGGACTGTTCTAGTTAAAAAACACTTTTATTATAATTTTTTATATTCAAATAAAATTAGGAAAAAATTACCAAACCAGACATAAGTTTAACAAAGTTGTTTTTTCCCTCAATCACTGAATCTGAATCACGACCAATTTTTCCAAGATGTTTTCAATTTTGACTTTTTAGATTTTTCAAATGATGATTATGCAAAATGTGAATGAGCTTGGAGACCTAATATTATGACCATCGTAGGATTTTGACCATATGAGGTTCTTAACAGAAGCATGTTTATTTATATTTACATATTTACGTGAGCAGGAACCAACTTGCTTTTGCGTACTCATCTTAGCTTCATATTCTAATCAAATATTGAAAATAACCCTACCGACGAATATACCTTCAAGGAATACGTTCAAAATAATCTTGTACAGTTTGGATATCATATTTGATCTAGCAATCTACACTAACGACTTATAGTAGTAGTAGTAGACTTATTGTGGATTATAATACTGCTGTTCATCCAGCGGAAAACCAGGGCACAAAAAAATGCAAAACGAAAAATGGCAAACCTGTTTAGACCAGAATACGACCGCAGCCATATTATGAGAAGGCGTCGATAAACAGCTGTGTATTTGATTCTTCAGGAAAGGTGGCCTGTTCTCCAAATTTGTCGGTGCCAGGCGTGCGTTTAGGCATTGACATTTCCAAGTGGAGTAAGTTTTCCTCTGACCAAGCCACGAAAACTCACTCATTGCTCACCTGTTTTCTCGTTTCTCTGCTGGATGGATATTAATGAATTTCTTTATTAGATTATTGGTTTGACAATATGGAATAGGAACTTGCCCACAGATGTCGCCAAAATGTGAACAGTGGTTTAGGACATTTATGCTCAATAGCTCAATGTAGAATGGAACGTCCAGGTTTTGGTATCAAATAAACGATTATAACCAAAATTATGTTAAATTCCCTATGGCACAACGCCATCCACATCGTGTTCGTTTCAAGAGGCTGTCTGCTGTGGTGTAAGCTTGGCTACGGCCACGCAACAAAAATTCATACATCTTGCGCGTGATAAGATAACTAACTCTTTTTCTTCACTGGACAGAAAAGATAATAGTGGCAATGTGTATGCATGCGCAGTGCTTACAACAGTTCTCTACGTGAACATATCATTCAGTTTGCGCCGATTCGTTAAAGTTACCGAAACGGTGATTTGACCGCATCGTGTGAACGAGCTGTAAATACTCTTCCTCGGCGTATTGACGTGGGAAGTAAAATAAGTATAGATCAATCTTTGGAAAGTAAGAAGGCAATCTACTTGTCACCATTTTTTCGATCGACAGACAACTGGCGGTTGCTTGCCTTCCCCGCTATAAACATACCATCTTCCGCTCAACGGTAACATGAAAAAGGTGTGCGCTCAATCAAGGCGGTCGATGAAAATAATGACCTGGACGAGATCGTAAGTACGTATAGACATGGCTCTCTCCTCTCGACAAAAAAGGAGGATTAAGAAGAAGTGTAATAATAAACAGGCCGGAGCAGCTGCTACCAAATTCCGAGCTCTTGTCCTAAAGACCATCGATGGCTATACCTATCTCGGAAATCTCCCCGAAGGTATATATTTTTTATCCTGAAAATCAAGGCGGCCCTCTCTTGGCAGGTAACAGGGGTCTCATAGTCAGGGTGGTTAGTGTGAAAACAATATCTTACGACACCTTCACATACAGAATAGGTAGAAATGAAATGAGCCCATACCATGATTTCATAGAAATCAGTTTGGTTACTATTTATTTATTTATTATTATTACTATTATTCTAATCTAAGTTCATCTCGCATGATAGTGGTAGCAACAAGTGGTGACGGGCTGTGCCAAGTCACCTGAACTATTACAGGTCTGAATTTAGGAAGGATCTCACAATACTAAAGGTCTTCAGGATGACAGATTTTTGGAATATTTTGTGTAAATTCTCGTCCAGGCCTAGTTGGTGCAGGTGTGGTGCGAATGTGTTAGGTGTGAGGCCTGAGACCGACATGATTAGGGGGACAATAACAACCTTTGTTTTATTTCCAGAGTCGTTTTACTTCTATGGCAAGGTCTGTGTATTTAGATATCTTCCCAGCGTAGGTGGTTTGAACATTCGTATCATTAAGGATAGCAATATCTATTAAATAGATAACTTTGTCTGCCTTCGACTGAAAAACTATATCTGGTCTATTGGCTGAGATAGTTTTGTCTGTGTGTATTTCGACGTCCCATTATAGTTTGTATTGATTGTTGTCGAGTACTGATGTCGGTGTATAATTATAATATGGATCTGTGTTTCCGATTAGTTTGTTAGTAGTGGCTAGGGCTTGGTGTATGATTTTGGCTGCAGAGTTATGTCTGGCTGTGTACTCGGTTCCAGCAAGGGTTTTGCTTGCACTTATTATTATTATTTATCTGATTTTCTGAGTAGAGTACAAGTACCATAAACTTAAATATACAAGAATAAGAGTGTATGGCAAGACAAACAGAATGAATGACTGAATTATAAAGAAAATATTCACAAGATGCTGCACCACCGGTCCTAATAAATTGTTTTTAAAATTATTGATAGAAGCTGAGTTCACCACGTAGGAAGGCAGGTTGTTCCATGCGTCGGAAATGCGGCGACAGGAAACACTGACGAACTGAAGTACGGAAAGCTTCTTTCTGCAACTTGAAGTTGTGGCCTCTGAGGTTGCTTTGCGACAGGCGGTATAGATGAGATAGGTCTACAGTGAACATGTTATTTATGACTTTATATGTTGTAATGAGGTCGCCCCGCAGTCTTCTGGCAGCAAACGTTGATAGGTCAAACAACACACGACGTTCATCATAGCTTGGCTTTTGGATGCCAAATGGAATCGCGTATGAGAAGTGGATCCCAACTAGGACCGGCAAATTCCAAAATGGGTCGTAAGTAACTTTTATATAACAAAGAACAGGCACCAACGTCACATCCATGGAAAGATTTCTCCATCATGTATAGCAGCCTCTTGGCTTTGGACGTAACGTTATGAATGTGTTCAGACCAAGATAACCTATCTGTGACTATTACTCCTAGATCGGTGTGACTGGACACTGTTTCGATAGTCTGGTTGCCGGTTTTATATGGCAATCTTGGATTGTTCTTACCCAGATGAAGAACGCAGCACTTGACGAGATTGAGAGGGAGAAGCCAATGCTTTGACCAAAGACTAACTATATTCAGATCTTCTTTAAGTACAAATACAGCCACCTCGAAGGCAAGGCCTTGTTTGAAGTATAGGCTTATTATGATAAATGTACATAAAAATTTCGCTAACCTATGATCTGGCTTGATCCATGCTTGATCCGCTGCTGCTTTTTTGCCTCTACTTCCTTGAATTCGTCTTCTTATTTTTGCACAACTTGCCTCTTAGGTGACCATCAAGAAGAACTTCTTACACTATAAATTTTGACATACGGTTTCGATTACCTGACTATATGTCAGATAATCATGGTATTACTTTTAATGGTTCAAACGGAATTGGCTGGGATATCGATAGCTGCTAACTAGCTAACTAACCAGGAGAGGTATATACGGCAAGATTGTAGTAATCTGCATCGATATCAAACAAGCACTTTTAACCCTGAAAAGACCTTGCGTCACATCAGGGCTAGCAATGGAATGTCACCAATCATTACCCCATGCTTCAAACAAAAGCAGAGTTGTCCTGAAATGGGTTAAAGGGCACAAAAGCAACAAAGGCAATCGAATAGTGGACGGTCTAGCCAAGAGGGCTCCTGAGCAAAGATTTTTATGACCGTGTGACCTTTCTGGAATGTTGACAACTACAATTGTGGAAATAGCCAAAAACACTCCCATGCCTAAATGGTAAAACGACGGGAGGAACGACAAAGATGCCAGTTTTTCAAGAAAACCGTTTGAGATTTGGGATGGCAATATCCAAGAAGTACTTATCGATGACTAAGTGAAACCTACTTCTCAAGTAGAAATCCTGACTGGCCATTGTCAACACAGGAACCACCTCCACAGTCCATATTATGGAGTTAAGTGACACACTGATATGTAGAATGTGTTAAAGCGAAGCCAAAAACTGTAGAACACGTTATGCAGTGGGACTACTCGACCTCCACACTCTACTAACAGATACTTTTGATGGAAAATAACACCATTTCCTAAAAACATTATACGGACAACTGATAAGAATGATATTATAAAGAAAGTTAATACCTATTGTTTCCCCATCACGTGTCTAGTGGCAATATGGCCACAATGGTCACTCTTGGAACATGAAGTTAAGTCGACTGTAACATACGTTCTATCAATTCAATCAGCGGTAACTGAGATTAAGCTGGTAGAAAAAATGGAGAATGAGCTGTCTGGGAATTTATTTCCTGACGACTACAACCTGTAGCATTACAAATCTAACGTGCACCGACACTTATCCTCTTGCAGCACTTCTAAAGTGCCATAGGCTTTCAGCCTTTGTGGGAGGTTGACCATAAAAAAAGTTGATTGGCTCAGTACTTCACACACATTATGGTGATACCATTTTATTATCTTTCCGTAGCATGAAGCTATAGTCTGCAACTAAATCATCGCCCGCCCACCCCCGCAAAAGAACGTCCAACACAAAAACCCTCGTAAATAGCTTCTTGCACAGATACAGTTTATATTCTGCAATTTTTAACTGATATCCTTATCATATGTCATGCTGATTTTCTAAAATTTAAAAACAGATATTTCCAATGTCGATCTCTGAAAGAAATGAAAAGTAAGTATATTACAAAAAATGCCGGGTTTACCAACCACCCTGTCCGAGACCCCATACTACCACGTCTCAGTTTAAACGCTCAAAAAAAAGTGGAAAGTGTTCAGAGATCGCTAGAGTACTCAAAAATAAAGTTTGAATGGCTTCTATATTGTAACTAATACAATTTTTAAGAACTATAGACTTTATCGATTTTTACCACGGCTACGGTTTAGTAACTTGATTGATATCTGTTCATTGATGAGCTGCACACATTACAGAATCACCTACAACAATTATAATTTCAAAAATTACTTCTGCATTCGGATAAAGCTGAAAAGTATATTAGGCCATTCCTTTACAGGGCAAAGGAGAGAAATATAGCAAATTTTCCAGCTTCACAGCCAATTTCACTGCTTCTAAAAAAATATGGAAAAACGATCAGGCATCCCCAAAAATCACCTAAAACCAAAGTTTGAGCTGTTTTTATAGTTTTAGTGTTTTAATTATTGCTGCACCGTCACTGACACGACTTCTGAAAACCATACTGAGATTATGAGGCTCGAAGGACGCCAACAGACAGACCGACAAACGGACAGACAGACCGACGGAAATGGGTGACATGGATTTTCGTTATTTAGACATCATAAAACGCCCAAAGAGCGATTTTTTCAAAATCGAAAATCTTCTGTCTCGGTCTTTGATAGATAAAACGGTTTTTGGGTTACCTCATCCAAATACTCTTCCCACCCCTTTTAAAATAGCAGAAAATTACTAGGTACGAGTGAGATGCCTTAAACATAAAGGTTTGGAGAGGTTCTGGGAACCTTCGGTTTTTTGTTAATTACTCCGACATCAGTTTTCCAAAATATAGCCTACTATAATAGCCTAAAGTATATGTACCTACTACGTTTTGGTATAATATCCCCTTAGTCAATCCTTTAATTCAGTCAAAGTCGGTTCAGTGGTAACTGAGATCACGCTGGTAGAAAATGGTGACAGGCCCGTAGTTAGACATAAAGGGGTGACACACGTACGAACTTTAAGTACGCGGTTTTTAAGTTCGCGAACTTACTCGGCTCGATGCGGTGACACACGTGAAGCTGAAATCACTCATTTTGATAATTTTCCTAAATAAACAAAACTTTTAATAAACGCCAAACACAACAAGCGTTGCGTATCGATGGTCTGCCGAAACAAAGTGGAGGCTCGCTGCTCGCAGTACGAGCCGAGACAAGCTACGAGCAAGATTTCAAACCAGTTGGATCGCCGGCGGTTTGCGCGACGGTTTTAAAGTACTCATACTTACGGTGACACACAGGCGAAAAGGGTCGTCGAGCCATAGGTACGCGTACTTGCTCGTACGTGTATCACCCCTTATACCAACAAAATCAATGACATAATTTTTCACGACGAAGACATTACAAAATGCATTTTGTCGAAATAGAAAATATACTTGATCCAAACACAACCCATATATGTCACGAAAAGTAATAAACAAACATCATATCGATAATCCAAATAATACGTGTATCAAGTACCGAGATAGGTACCGGCAGGTGTGATTTCCCGGCCAAGCCCCGTACTAACAGAATGAAAAAGCGGCTCATCACACACGTACCCAGAAAAATCTACAGCTGTCCGTATTTTTTCAAGATGCCGACCAATGGCGAAGCAGCATCTGGCAGGCTGGCCAACCAAATTTTAATCGGATAATTTATATCGCGGTGCCACGCGACGGCCGTCTCACAAAAAAAGAAGAAAAGGAGAGACAATGATCGCACCTGCCACCAAAGCACTTTAGAAACAGGAAACACGTGCTGCCACCGACAGATGGCACTCATTTTATTTTTATGTTGCTTAAATTATCTGCTGATGACCATCATGTGTGTTTAATGTTCTATGGCGTCTGCAGTGCGGGCGTACGTGGCATGCATGGACGGACAATAAAACTATGCCCTGGAGCAGTTTTGGAGCAATTTTGTCTTTGAAAACAAAATTTTTTTGTGACAAGTATAAAAATCATATGTAATATTTATAAAAAAAGCAATTTTTTTCGCCATAATTCAAAAGATACGAAAATAAGAAATTAATTTTTGAATTCTGCACCGAAGACACGCCGACAGTTCCTGAACACAGCCGAGCGCGTATGACGTCATAATGTTAGTTTTCACTCAGTGTGGTTTTTTAAACAGATATAATAAGTACATTGTTTCACCCTCATGATAAATTCATCAGGTGTAAAATATCCAATCCCAGGTGTGGAAAGCTGACACTTCTAGCATCATTATCAGTAGTAGTAGTCTGAAGTCTACAAAATAACACTAGTCTGTGCAACCAAAAATATAACAGCAACAGCATACACTAATATAAGCCAATTATCAAAACCTCTATATATATAAACATTTCAAGAAAGCTGTTTTATTCAATTAGAAAAAAATACTGAATTATGGTTAAAGTACCTGGCTTACTGCTGTTCTTGACTATATTCTGATACTATTTGTTATAGGAAAGACAAAATTCCTTGACAATCATCGGAAATATCGAAATAATCACACAAGATAAGAAAATAATTTGATAAAATGCTTTAAAATTATTGAAAACAGACTTCTAGTAAGGCTTTCGTTATGCTCATAAACAGTAAACATAGTAGACATGCTTTCATCTTACTGGTGACGAAAAAAGCACCATACTGGGGTTTATGGCAGTATTCCTTACAGATATATCACTGATGAACAATCTTTCAAGATTTTTCATCAAATACGCAAGACATTTGAACAAGATTTGGGCTCGTACTGATAGTCGTTACTTAAGTGTCCCTTAATACTTGAGGGTGCCTTACGTAAGGCTCTCTGGAGTAATACTCAAGCAACGAGGTGTCGTCATGACATGTCAACATGACATTTCGTTGCAATCAAAGCGATTTTGTAGGTTAATTTTAGGGCACGATGTTGCCCGTTTCTGTCACATCCGGAAAAATGTCTTCCACAAAACACGGAATAGTGGCACAAAACAAAAAGCGATAACAGAAAGCATCAAAATGCATAGCCATAGGCTTATATTTGAAATATAACAATATCGCCAAATGAATCCCCTCGTCTCGTAGATGTTGTCTAGGCAACAGATACACAAGGAAAGCCACACTTGAGGTATCCCTTGAGTCAAGAGGGAGCCTTAAGTATTACTCAAGAGACGACTATGAATGCGGCCATAGATGGACTTCGCCAAGCTGTCAACTGGTATCTGTCACTTACTTTTGACATTTTGACTACTGTCACGCCAGCGTTCGCGCATGTCTTGGAATTGTATTGAAATTTGGGGAATTTTGTGGGGTATGTTGAGATGGTTTCCTTTAGTTCTTGTGTGAAACGTTTAAAGTGAACATCACAATACTTACAGGGGGATTTGTACTGTTATAAAATAGCTTTAACATTGTGACGTCACAGCACAATCGTGACTCATTCATTGTCACGTGATTTTGTTTCAAATTTTATCTGTTTTTTGATGACTAGTCCGCCTCTCATAGTACGATTTGCAGAAGCAATCCACTTTATTCAACCAGATCTTGATTTTCCCTAAAGCAAGATCACATTTTTGGCAATGGTGTTCCCCCATGCCCCAGCCTTCCTGCCGCTGCAATTCACCCCTTCCCGATTAAAAAAAAATAGGAAAATGATCAGGACGTTTGGAGTGCTTCTAATTTTCTTTCCAGAAAGTAGCAGTGCTACCTATTCCTATCCGACATCATATGACATCCCAAATATCATCAAAATTGATGCAGCACTTATTGAGATTGGAAGTAAAACCCTCACCTGTACCGGGATAAGAAAAAATTAGAATGGCTGATATGGATTTTATCGATGTTTACACAACGAAACGCCTGAAAAACAGATCTAGTTTCTCTGTTATTGCACTGCTTCCTTGCCCAACGACCATTGTCCTGAAAATTGACCAGAGTTATTTTTATTACTTTTTCTGATATTTTGTTTTCTGCAACTCTTTTTTCTACAAGTCTTTTCTACAACTGTTTTTTACAACTCTTCTTTTCTATAACCCTTTTTTCTACAACTATTTTTCTACTACCGATTTTTCTATAAATCATTTTCTTTCTACAACTCTTTTTTTGCAACTATTTTTCTTCTTTCCGTAAAAAGTTAATCATGTAATTAATTGTTACTCTGTGTTGTTCGATATTGCCGAAGAGCCCTGTACAAATGCGTATATAAGAAAATTGTAAAGGAAGCACGTAAATATGGTTGCTCGCAAGTCTCATTCTGCTAAGTTTTCCTTTCAGAAAGGATTCGAGTAACGACGCAAACTAACAACGACAGCTAAATTCCATCATTTCTTTCCTTTGTTATGCATCCCCAAAGAAGAACGTTGTAGTTAAATAGGTAAATTTAAATTGAAACCGATATCGACTGTTTTCTTTTGCTTTGTTATGCAAAACGGTTTTCCTCGACAGACGGTCTTGGAAACAGTACTGCAGCTCGCGTATGTGGTACTTAATATATGTATATCATTCTGAGTATCTCGCTTAATGCAAATTGTCGTTTTTCTACCAGTTGATCGCAGAATATTTCTAATTCGAGACATAAGCACTTTCGAACGTCTTATTTTCCACGTCAACAGGCTGAGTTTTTTTTAAATCTGTCGTTCTGTCAAAGACTTACGGTTGGATTCAATGGGACGTTACACTCAGCATTCCTCAAATACAGCCGTGTTTTATCCAATGGGAAGTGTATAGTTGGTAACGAATTATATCGTATTGTCGATTCAACTACAAGATGTCATTGGATTCCAATGAATAATTCAATCGTAGCCTGTCGTTGAATCGAATCTGTGTTTGGTAATTGATTCTAAACTACTTTCTTTTCCTTGGACCAACAGATTTTATTGCGAGGACAGCTGATTGATTCGTTTGGATGTTTAATTATGTGATTTTGTATGAAGTTATAAGGAGCATGATATAAGAATTAGACATAAGCCTGCACCAGTTGTTGCATTATTACCTGAAATATAACTATCTGACTAATCTAAATACCTACATTCAAATGTGGGTGTTAGCTCTTCTAAGTCCCAATTTCTCACTAGGTCCTCCATTTAATATATAACTGGACACATTTAAATCACACAATTGCTGATGTAATACGCAAAAACACGAGATGACACAACACGGCTAACACCGAAACAACACAACGGAACAACCGTCCATGTTGGCGGGTTCGCGGCGATAGTAACATTAAGATAATCCCCCTGTTCTTATTCTTACCTTCATTGAATCGGGACATCAGTCCCGCCAAATACTGACTATAGTTCAGCGGACGACAAGGGCCATTGAAACAAAATTAATTTTTATCAGATGAATTATCACGAACTGCTGTTGCAGTAATAATTTTTGTACATTGAATAGATTGTTTACTTTGCTTAAATGAAACATAGGGTAAATTTCGAATACAAAAGGATGTTTTGATTGCATTATATGTCAATACTGGTATTAGAAGATTATATGTACATATCGTTAGAACGAATATAAAATTATTTTGAATTTATTGGCGTACCTGTGATTACTTCGAATATAAGGATTGAATTCTTTCAATGACATGGATTTCAAACAACTGTAAATATATTTAAAGCGATGGAAAAACATCCAAGTACTAACAAGTAATTGGAAACGCAACAGTATTTTTTTCTGTGTACCATCTACTGAACAAAAAACCATGTCACTCACATGTCACATCTGTCGATCTGCTCGATACTCCTGGAGCCTTTTATCACTCACAAAGTACTGATGTGACCAGAGCAAATTTTTTTGTTTTCACGGGAGAACTTCATGAAATACTGTCTTCTTCTTCTGAAGGTATAAACTCCATTCAATGAATAATATAAGAATTATCTATCTTGTGCTCACCTGATAAGGGTATGAGAATCCCGTCCCGTCCAGTCTTTGACGTTTTTGAACTATGAGTTCTGCCTGCGCACCGGCCCTTCTGCATTAGATTTTGTCTTCTACTATTAGCTTCAGAAGGAAGTATTTAGTATTTCTGAAGATTTGTCCATGATAGGTGTGTTTTTTCTTCGTCTTAGTGGTTGAGATAGCGTTCCTTGTTCATTCGCCGCAGGACTTCGATATCTGTGACGTAGTCTCTCCAAGATATTATCGGTTCCAGCGAGAGTTTTGTATGCGCTCGTTATGTTTCTGCGGTGACATTTTCTGCAATTATCGTCAGTTATTGAAGGATGATCAATTGTGTACTGTATGTAGTTTCGTATCGCAATCACTTGGTCCTGGAAAGCAGGCATAAAACCTTCAGTTTCTGGAAAGAGTCGGCCATCCTACAGCCAGGTGTATGACTCTCTTTCAATAATGTGGTCTAGTGTAACACGGTTTGCCTTGAAGTGCTCTCTGCAGCTAGGTGTTAATTGTTCTTGTTGTGCTTGTATGGGATTGTGTGCGTCTGCTGCATGGTCTGGGCAGGATATAGTGTGGGTGGTGTATCGTTTTTGTCTGCTTTTATTATTATTAACCTATGTCTGTAAGTTTATTTGTTTGCTTTGCAAAACTTTCTGAGTGTTTTTATTTATTTTGTGTGAAGTGCTTGCATGTCTATAATTTCTCCGACCCATTGCTTTTGTCTATGCTAAGCCTTTCCTGTATTTCATGAGTCCTTTTTGTATGAGTATGTGGATGTTTTCAATGTCAGTGTGCGATCACAGAATGATGCCAAAGGAGTATGTGAGGACGGGTACCGCAAATGTGTTAATGACTTCCATCCGTCACCGTTTTTAAAGCAGCATCCCCGTTCAAACAACTTCACATTTTGTGAATTTATCATTAACAATATCATTTTAAGGTATCGTAGAGTTACTACAAAAACCAGATAACTCCAAAAAGTTTTAAGTAATTGTCATTTGCACGTTTGATGACACTTGACTAATCATGTTGGAAAGGCAGGGTTATATTTGCACTAAAACTTTATTCAACAACTAGATAAGTATATAACTAAATATGAACTACACAGTTTTATCCATAAGTAAAGATTATATTTAACAAAAATAAAAAGAGTTTCGCACTTATCCCATCTTTATGAACTTCTTTGAGGTCTACGTGTATATAACTATAATAGAAACTAAAGTAATATCTAGTATTTTCCTCCACCTTCTAGGTGACCATCTTCAACAGAAGATTATGGTATGAGGTCCTGTACCAACAACTGGTAAATTCTTGCAAAACTGATAAAATTTCTTTAGGTATGAATGGAATTTTCTCTTTTTAGTTTTAAGAATGAAGTTAAGTAATCTGTTTTCAATAATTTGTAATTATATTTTATATTTATACAGTCTTACTCGTTGTCTTGGGATTTTTTCTTATGCTCCTCTTTTCATCAGTCTTTTTGTTGCCTAGTAACAGTGTCTTTAATTGTAATACGACATTAACACGATGAACTTTAATATATGTGCAACTCTTCTGTATTTCTTTTTTAACATTTGATTTTATACTTTTTTGTGGAGTAATTTTTTGTAACTTTTGCAATTTTGATATAGCCCTGGTTGGTAGTCGAAGCAGTTGTCAGCTGATTTGCCCACCAGGTAAAATAATGGCTAATTATTATTATTCAGTCAACATTTTTTGCATCATACATCATATTGATGCATGTATTCAAGAAAGGCTATAGAAGCTCCGTTTTCAGTTGAGGCGAAAGACAGGACGGATTCAGCTCCAAAACTGAATACAAGCCAGAAAAATTCAATGAATGGCATAAATGCAATAGGTTAACTAAATTATCGAATTATCGTATGTATACATGCCTGTACCTTATACAAGCATTGCTTTCGAGGTGCCAATATTTGAAAGTCATTGATACAGATAAATTGAATTGAATTGAATTATCAATAAACTGGTTACTGAAAGCCTGATACGTGACATACCCCACTTTGGCAGAAAACATATCAAAATAACTGCAAATTTGGGGAGTTGTATGCACTTATCATATTTTATGTAACCCTATTTAAGTAAAATGGCGTTACTTACAATTATCTTGTAAACACAAATTTGATTTTGAAAATGAACTTAACTCAAAAAAGTGAAAAATGGAGTTATCTTGTTTTTTCGGTAACCTGATGATATACAGTGTTTCAAATCACATTTGTTACGTTACTCTTCCCCGAGCACGTCTAACGATCTGAACTGCTGTTGCTTTGTATTCGGCGTATGATGCAACTTGTGCTTTTAATGAGGCCGTTCTCTGAGTGGAGAGTGGATGCAAACACTAGCAAAAAGGAGGCAAATTACCTCTGACACCGAGCTAATTGGGACGTGTGCGAAAATATGTAGTTGTCTAGGTGCAGGATGGCGCTAATATCGGTCCTGAGCACTAATTGTTTCATGTAAATATGCAGAGGTGCAGGTTCAGGTAGCATTTAATGCTCGCATCCCCTCACTTCAGCTGCACTTGAAGCTTTGCACTCCACAAAGTCATCATCAGACGTGATATTTTTAGTCATCATACTCATAAAAATAAATTCTCAATTGAAGAATTCTGATAATCTTGTAAAGATATACTTGCGACAAAAACATTCGTTCTTGCTCTAAGAAAATTTATTTAATGAGGGCATTATGGTTAATTTAAACCAATAAAAATGCATTTTTTCAGTATTTATTCTAAAGAAATATGTTCTGACCAAGAATATATATTTTCTTCATAGCTAAAATGTCAATGCTCTTCGACCAAGAATTTCATAAAGTTTTAGTGAGGATAACAGATTATCATACCATAGTGCAAGAGCGCCACCAGAAAATTTTGCAGGGGAGGGGGCGGCTTACTTAAATTGAGTGCTTAAACCAGTGGTAGAGCGACGAATTTGGTTTTGACTTGTACAAGTTTTTTATGTTCGCTGCTCCAGGGGGGCCATGGCCCCCTCCTGCCCGCCTCTGCTGGCACCCATGACATAGAGGACACGCTGGATGATCTAGACACCCTCGAATGGTCCAAATTGAAGAAGGAATACTTGGCTTTTTCGTTTCGCAGCGCGAACTTCGAACCATATCTAGACCATCTAGACCATGGCTCAACAATCAGCTGTCTTACTCACGGTCGTTTCCTTTGTGATGACGTGTTGCAAATATCTGACGTCAGTGACGCCATTTTGGTATAGTTTCATTCGCTCTGACAGAGGCGGAGTAGAAAAAGTGTACAACAGGGCAGAATCAAGAAATAGTACTCAACCTATGCAGTGTAAAAGGAAGGTAAACATTAAAGATAACATAAAGTATATGTTGTCCATAAAGTTTATGTTGTCCTTAATATTTACCTCCCATAAAGTACTAGATTTGCACTGTGATCTATATTATTTATCTCTATACCCATATTCTATGTATCGATGCGCAAAGGGATCGGCGCAAAGCATCCCCATACCTCGAGTAAGACAGCTGATTGTTTGTTGACCCGTGTCTAGACTCTAGACTCATGTGACAGGACTGCACTTAAAACTTCACAGCAAAGAATAGTGAGTGCTTTTTAACAATTTTTATTCTTCTGCTGCTGATTCACCGTACATTAGCTTTGTCATTTCAAAGGCGGTTGTTTCTGGGAAGGAAAGTCCCCACTTTAAAAACACCCTCTATGTAGAGATTGCATAAAGAATTTATTTTCTCTTGAGACAATGAAGACCTTTGATATTTTCATGCGTTTCAAACACGAACAAATCCCATCCACAAAGTCGAAAGTGCAGTCTACTCGCGCCCCTCGTACGGTCAACAGCGTTTTTCGTTCGGTTGGTGCGATAGTGCGATAAAAAGCAAAGAATTTTGGTGTTTTGTTTTTCCCTTTTGCAAAAATCTGTGATTAGTGCCTTGGATTAGAATAAGGATAATCTGTTGCGATGTCCGATACATCTCCCCCTGATAGGGGGGGGGGACAAATATTGACAATGGCCAGGACCACATCAATCCGCCAGAGCAGGAGAAGGATATATCAACACCAGACTTGTCAGACGTAAATAAAAACAACGAAGATAGTATCCAGCAAAAAAGTAAGGTCTTCAATTTAAGAAAACCGAACGTATATTCGGATATAGTTTATGTTTTCATCGAAAAGATGAACCATGAAAACATAGGTAAATTACACCCTATGGCAGTGGGCCATATCTTACATAAAAAATTACAAATTCGAAATATTTTGAAAATTGACCATGTTGGGAAAAATAGGATAAGAGTGCAACTTAAAAATTTAATAGATGCGAATAATCTTATTTCTAATGAAAATCTGAAAAAAGAGAACCTTAGGGCCTATATACCAAACAATTTATTATCAAGGAAGGGGGTCATTAAACATGTGGATACTTCATTTAGTGAGCAATACCTGTTCAGTAATTTCATGTCACCGGTTACTATAACAGAGGTTACCCGAATCAAAAGAAAAGTAAATATCAATGGGGAGACAAAAGAAGTTCCAAGACAGGTCGTAATACTTACATTTGAGGGTAATATGCTGCCAAACACGATATATATATAAATTCTGTCGCATGTAAGGTCGAACCCTATGTATACAAAGTTATGCAGTGTTTTCGATGCCTAAAATACCAATATGTAGCAAAACAATGTAGGAGCACTACCACTCTGTGCATTAATTGCGGGAAAGAAAAAAATATCAATCATAATTGTCGTGACCCACAAGATAACTGTTGCATTTATTGTAAAACTAACACCCACAAGTCAATCTCAAGAACATGTCCCTTCAATATAAAACAACAGGATATCAAAAAAAAGATGGCGGAAGACAATTTAACATACTTAGAGGTGATCTCCCAAAAAACTTCTACATATTCAGCCGCTCTGAAAACACAGAATCGTTTTGAAGAGTTTAACATCCACAATGTAGAAGAATTCCCTCCCCTGCGAAACCCAAAACCACACCGTAATTACATACCTCAGCATATTACTTCATCACAACCCAGCACATCTCGCAACTCATATAATACACAGGCTCCAAATATTACAAGAAACCAAACTAGCAACCCCCATAAAAAAAGAAAACCTTCCTCTCCTGCCACCATAACTCCCATGTTCCCATTCCGTTTCGGACCAGAAAATCCAGTGGATTTCTCTAATAGAGGAGAAGTACAGGAAGATAATTCTTGTGATGAATTTATCAAAGCCTTTTTCAATGTTTTTCAAAGAATACTGAGCGAAATTCAATCGTCCGAAGAACTCTCAAGTATAGATCCTTCTAAAATAAAAGAAATCTTGTATCCTAATCAAAATACAAATTTAAGTGGAGATGACGAATACTAATCTAAAAATTATGCAAAAAAGCGCAAATTGGAATACCTGGGTCACATAATGAGGAACCAAAAGAGATACGGTCTGCTCCAGCTGATACTTCAGGGAAAGGTCTTCGGAAGAAGAGGACCCGGTAGGCGCAGAATCTCCTGGCTAAAAAACCTCCGAACTTGGTTCTCCCTGTCAACACGAGGATTGTTCAGAGCTGCAGCAAGTAAAGTCCAAATTGCTTTGCTTATCGCCAACGTCCGGAACGGACAGGCACGCTAAGAAGAAGAATGGAATGCACGTTCCGCTGTCAGTAATAAAAATAGTTTAGTTAAAGCCTTAGCAGATTTCGAAATTGACATCGCATTATTATCCGAAACTTGGTTCAAACCCAACTGTAATTATAAATTTAGTGGCTACAAGGTAGTTCGACAGGACAGAATGGATGGCATTACAGGAGTCGCTATCCTGATGAAAAATAATATCAGATCCCAGGAAGTTAACTTAAATAATATACCAGATAATATGCAGGCATGCGCAGTTTATGTTTCCAATAACCATATATCGTTAACATTATCATCATTTTACTGTCCTCCCAGTCTCAGAACATCTACGCAGAATTTTCTTAACATCTTCAACAATTTCAATGGGACCTCCATAATTGGTGGAGACTTCAATGGACACCACGACTTGTGGGGATCCTACAAAGTTAACCCAACCGGATCTAACATCGTCAATGCACTTAACCAGACAGAGTTAGTGTTACTCAATGATGGATCATCAACAAAAATCTCCAGAGCAGGACAAAATTCGGTGGTGGATCTAACACTCACCACCCCGGATATAGCCAGCAAAATTTCATGGAATGTACTACCAGACACACTTGGATCAGACCACTTTATGATATTATTGAGCATAAATCTTGCTATACAGCAAGCCCCACTTTTCATCCAACCCAAAACCAAATGGAACACCACAAAAGCCGATTGGGCGAAATATAAAATACTTTCCGAGGAATACTTCAATACCAACCCCAGACATTTTGATAGCCTGAGCGATAAATATAACTTCTTTATGACGGGAATCGAAGCCGCTGCTACAGCTTCTATACCGATTAAGAAACCTTTTAAACCCAAACATCCCTCTCCACCTCCTTGGTGGGACATGGAGTGTGATAACATTGTGAGACAAAGAAAGCAAGCTATAATAGACTACAAGATACAAAGTACATTGGAAAATTATATCAAAGTCAACAAGGAAATAGCAAAGTCCAAAAAATTTCTTAAAAAGAAAGCAAAAAGCCACTGGATACAATACTGTAGCAATCTTAATAAGAACACTTCCCCGAAAGACCTATGGGGACAGGCCAGGCGAATGCAGCGGACCCCAACAAACACTAGTTGCGCAAACTTTGACTGGATCGATGATTTCCAATGTAAAATTGCACCCCCATCTGTGTCCAACAACTTTGAAGGTAATACCCTCAACCAAACAGGTAACAGTTTCTTTGACCAACCTATCACATACAATGAAGTTGACTTTGTGTTAAAACGTACAGCTAACACCTCGCCTGGATACGACCAAGTAACGTATGACATGTTATGGAACCTATCAGATAATGCGAAAATATACCTCACCGAGATATATAATGAAGTATGGACTAAAGGGGATGTTATAGACACCTGGAAAAACTCCATAGTGCTACCCATCCTGAAACATGGAAAAGATCCGAATATCGCTGAATCATACAGACCCATTACACTTTTATCCTGCATACTGAAAACCTTCGAGAGGATCATAAAAAATAGGCTAGAATATCATATACACCACTTTTCTAACCTCCCATCTAACCAATTTGGGTTTAAAAAAGGATACAGCACAACAGATGCAATATCGCATCTGACTACAGACATCCAGACAAGCTTTACCGACAATGACTACACAGGAGCGACATTCCTCGATCTGAGGGGTGTAGATATAATACTGCTGAGGGAAAAATTATTGAAAATGGCAATTCCCCCTCGAACATCCAATATTCTTTGCAAATTATTTATAGACAGAAAGGTATACATAAGGTCAATAAATAACACACTTATAGGGCCCCGGCAAGTATCCGTCGGCTTGCCCCAAGGATCGGTACTATCTCCTGTTCTGTTCAATATTTATACGAACGATCTACATAGTGAGGAAAACACCTACAATGTCATCCAATATGCAGACGACTTTGTCATATACGACTCAAATAAATCATGGGAGAACTGCTTAATCAGCACTCAAGCGTCCATTATCGACATGTCAGAAAAACTAGAATCAATGGGATTCACCCTCTCCCCAGAAAAATCAAAAATAGTTTTCTTCAGCAGGCATAGAACACAAAATATCGATCATATTGAAGTAAACAATACTACATTCCCAGTTTCAGATACAGTCACTTACCTGGGTATAACTCTCGACAAAAAACTAAGCTGGCAGCCATTCATAAATAATACAGTCGCAAAATGTTCTAAGGGCATCAATTTCCTAAAAACGATACGGAGGACTTGGTGGGGGGCAGACCCACAAACATGTCTTACCTTTTACAAGACATACATACGATCAATTTTGGATTATGGGAGCATATTCTACGGAGCGGCGAGCTCAAACATCATCAAACGTATTGAAGTAGTGCAAAACACGGCACTTAGGCTATGTATAGGAGCTATGTGCTCCACACCAATTGAACCGTTAAGAATAGAATGCTTAGAGCCACCACTAGAACTACGAAGAGCACTCCTCGCCGAAAAATTTGTCATAAAATCGTATTACAAAAATCCTTCGAACCTAAACAAAATATCTAACCTTAGAACTCTAGACCTAACGAACAAATTCTGGGAAAAAAAGAAATCACCCCCAATCTGCGAAGCATTCAGGAGTGTAAGCCACCTGCTTCAATCTCTAGATTATAGGAACACCACCCTTCAAGTAATGGAATACCTGGAAACAATGAATACAATAGATATAATCATCCCCTACTACAGTGAAAACCCCATAGTCGCTAAAAGAGTACTGAACCAATATCTGTCTAACAAACTTTATCCACATCTACACAGATGCTTCAAAACAAGATAACGGAACCGGCTGCGCAGTAATATGCCCAAGCACAAATACACAACTGCTCTATAAGCTTCGAAAAATAACTTCAATATTTACTGCAGAAGCAATTGGCATTACTAAAGCCCTCGAACATATAGAACAGCATCTAATTAAAAAATCTATTATTCTGTCAGTCTCATTATCGGTACTCAAGAGTATTACATCTCCCATAGACATTAACCATCCATACAACAATCCAATCGCACAACAACTGAGACAAAAGATTTTTAGCCTGAGGAACAGAGAATTTGAAATCATCCTACTATGGGTCAAAGCACATTCAGGTTTACAAGTCAACGAAGTAGTCGACAAATTAGCAAAAGAAAGTATATACAGCGGAGTGGAAATTGAAAACTTCATTAGCGTCCAAGAGTGCATAAGTGAATGCAAAGATAAAATGAAACAGAAGTGGAACAACATCTGGATGGAGTACTGCAATCAAAAACCAACACGATACACTCTCATAAGTCCATCAATTCCTCACGAATTGTGGTTTAAGAATCTTAATTATAAGCGTAGAGATATAGTCACTATAAGCAGATTGAAATTTGGACACGCTTGCTACCCTTATCATCTGAAAAAAATTGGTATTCAAAGCACCGATACATGCGATACATGTAACACAGTAAGCGATTTAGACCACATATTTTTTGGCTGTAACAAATTTCACAGAGAGTCCAATCAGCTTTACTCTAATCTAATAAAAAATAAGACACAAGCCCCATTCAATTTAATATCCCTTCTAGCCACTAATAGATCAGACGTATTTGACGCATTACTGGCATTCGTAAAAAATATAGGAATAAGGTTGTAGGATAGGAGTAGAAATAGGTTAGCTTGTACACCTTTGTTTCCACACCCCATGGAATGTACAACCTTTTGTCCCGTGGTCTACCCCACCTGTGTAAACAAAGTCACCCTGACAGACCCCTGGGTGTGAAGTGCGTTAATCCTAATCCCTTCCCTTTGCTTCTTCTGAACAACTTCCGTGGTCGATCAGGTTAGAAGTTAGGAAGAGATAGTTTTAAAAATCAACCCATCAAATTAAAACCGAGCTGTACATATATACTATAATAGTTACTGGCTGGAATGAGCTTACTGCTCCAGGGCCAAAAAAAAAAAAGTCGAAAGTGAAAGTACGATGCGGAGAGCTATGTTCAAGTTAGGCGAAACATTTGAGATAGTAATGTATGCTTCCCGGAACACGCCGAGCAGGTAAAAGCAGCTTCTGAGGATGCCGACCACTAGTGTTGGTGAAACGTCAAGCAGCGATGCGCGCCGACGCCAAGGCGGCGGAGCGTATCGGCGTTGGCCGAACAGTCCAAGTACCAACAGTTCATTTGGGAGAGGTTGATTTCCGAATAACGATGAGAGACTGAGTAGTTAGTTTGATCTAGGTTTCAAGAGGAAATGTAGCTATGAAAATATACACATTCTTGAACTAAATCGTCCTCTAAATCATTTCCGGAGAGACTTTTCTCGTTTTCTCGTCCTTTCGTTGAACGTTCGGCCATTTTTGTTAGAAATGAAAATTTTTCTTTAACGCTAGAGTTTAGCATTATTCTTTCTCTGTCTATTAGCCCTCAGTCTTTCAACTCAAAATACTTCAAAATCAATGATACAAAAGAGCTTTACATGTTCTCAAATCTATTAAACGACCTTCTTTTAAAGATTCAGTAATCATCACGGATATCCTGCATGAAGAATTTACAGAACTTTGCTATGTCAAAGATTGTAATTAAAGAAAATTGAGTCTGACATCGCATACAAGAGGATGCCATAAATAAAAAGACGTCTAACGCTATATATAAATTATTTTCTCTATAAATGCATATCAAGCAAATAATCCACCGAGATAACACTGTTTATACCTGTTAATAGACATAATAAGAGAATAACAGTGGAGCACTTTAATTATATCCTCTTCGGTTAATAATGCGTTCGTTATCATAACTGCTAATAAGCTCTGATACTGACATGTTCATTAATAATGGTAGCATCAGCATTAAATAACTTATGAGACTCTGTGACTAATTTTATCGTCGCATTATACATATTGAGTAATGTTCGTGAAACTCAGGTTGGACAAATAAAAGTGCTGATTTTGGACGCCTTTCATCTTGATTTCTAAGTCATCCTCAGATTTTAAAATGAATTCGCTGTCCCTCTGCCGAGGATGCAATTCAATTAAATCAGTTTTGACACGAATATACATTTGTCTATCGTATGGCATAGCGACATTATTTTCGTTTCCTTGTACTTACTAACGCAGGTTTTAGTGGATTGGAAAAAAGAAACATAAACAAGAAAACATGGATATACATAATTTTATGCATAAATAGTTAGTTTTTAAAATAAATTATTGTTGTAACAATCGTAGATGGTGTTGCCTTCCACAATTCTTATCTTAGGTAAGATGTTGTAGGACGAATGAAGCAAAAAGTGGGCAGCCCTGGAATACCCCAAAAAGCGTTATATATTTTTTTTGTTATGAAGAATCATTTTAAAGCTATCGTGCGCTTCAATTTGGACAAAAAGCCCTCTTAAAGGAAAAACTAACTAAATTTGCGGCATTCCTCTAAAAAAGTATCCTAAAAAGAATTTGTATTCGATTACAGAACCAATGATTTTTAAAATAAGGTTAAAAACAATGGTGAACGAAAAATCCTAGTAAGATTGTGAGAAAAAAAACGTCGGACATCCGATTTACGAACAACACAACAGAATCATACTAGTATTTTTCGTTCATTATTGCTTTAAACTTATTTTAAAAATAATTTTTAACTTTTTCGTCCGATGTTTTTACCAATATAAAAATAAATCAAACTTGACAAAACACGAACATAAATAATAATAATACTTTATTCCCAACAGGTTACACCCAATAACAGGGAATGTTACAGAAATCAGTGGCTACTGTGTTATAAATAAATTAATACGCTAGATACGAGATAGTTAATTAGATGCAGAAAACCTAGATAAGTATGTAACTATAACAGTCTGTCTACTATCACAGTTAATGTCACAAGCATCACATATAGAATTAAATAAAGTGCACATAGTATGAACAGGGGACTTCTTCATTACACTAGTATGACATGTAGAACAATAGAAAGTAGCTTGTTGTCGGCCTCCTGGTCTAGGTATATTAAAGTTAATTTGATTTAGTAAATGCGGACAATCAATTTCATTGTGTAATAGTTTAAACAAAAACGTGAGCGCGAAAGTATTACGTCTGATACGCAGAGGATCGACGCTGGAGAAAGATAACAGGGCACTATGGCTAAAACCCCTCTCAGGGTAGTATCCATTACTCTTGAAATATATACAGGGTGAGTTTTTAGTACCGGCTCGGTCGATAACTCCACTACTGAGGAAGATAGCGAAAAAAGTTGTATACAAAAGTTGTAGCCACGGATATGCTCCTTGCTCAGAAAATATTTTGATTTATACAGGGTGATCCGTAACTACGTGGTGATGCAAACATGCATTTTTTTAAATGAGACACCCTATATATTATTCCACATTTAAATTCTACTAATGATTTCCGTTCTTCCGATATAGGGTATTGTTACCATTATACAGGGTATTTCAAAAGTTATGACCATTTTTGTATCAAAATCGCTGTCAGATGAACGTACTGTATATCAAAAAGTGGTGAATCAAAAATCATTTTTTTTACACGGATGGATAAAAAATATCATCTAGTCTTAAAATCGGCGTTAAAAAAGCCCGCGACGCATATTCGTGTACAGGGTGATGTAGAATGCAAAATCCAGATTTTCTCATTTTTTTTAAATGTAACCACCAATATTTTATTATCCCAAAGAATTGCTCTTAATATGCTCTTTCATCTTTGTATAGCACTTGTTGTATCTACATCCAACATTTTCCGAGATATTTCGATTTCTCGGTAAATTCAAAATATAGCTTCTATTTGTGTACTGAAATTTATTTATTTTGACAAAGTACTATCGAATTTGTTTTTTATTTTACGAAAAACTAAATTATAAGGTCATGATACTATTTGATGAAGTCAAAATCCTAAATTAACGAGTAAAAGTCAAGTATGCTGAAGAAACAATTTTGTAGGCGTGATGCATAATTATCAAGTAGATTTGTCAGGTAGGCTTTGAAAAATTGACAGTTCTCATAACCTGCTCAATAATTCTGTACTGTGTGAAAAGCCAGCTTTAAAAATTAATTTTTCCATTGGGGGTATTTAGGAGAATCTTTGAGAAATTGCCTACTTGCCTCCAGAATATATCAACTATGAACAGCAATATCCAGAACGGAGGCACTCTAAAACTAATGCGTTTGAAAGTTTGGAGAATTGTTTTATTTGGACTGTGTCGTTTAATATTTCATAGCCTACCTGATAGATCTGCTTGATAATTACGCGTGACGCCTATAAAATTGTTTCCTCAGTACACTTGACCTATAATCTCTCGTTAACTCCGTGTTTTGACTTGATCAAGTACTATTAAGGCCTTATATTTTAGTTGTTTGTTGAGCAAAAATAAAATTTGATAGTATTTTCTCAAAATAAATAAATTTTAGTAACCAAATAGAAGATACATTTAACATTTGTAGAAAAATCGAAATATCTCAGAAACTAATGAATGCAGCCATAACAAGTGCTATACAAAGATGAAAGAGCATATTAAAAAAAAATCCTTTGGTATAATAAAATATTGGGGGTTACATTTAAAAAAATAAGGAAAATCTAGATTTTGCATAGTGCATCACCCTGTATACGAATATGCGTCCTGGGCTTTTTTTATAGTCGATTTTAAGACTAGATGATATTTTTTATCCATCCGTGTAAAAAAATGATTTTTGATTTATCACTTTTTGATATACAGTACGTTCATTTGACAGCGATTTGGATATAAAAATGGTCATAACTTTTGAAATACCCTGTATAATGTAACAATACCCTATATCGAAAGAACGGAAATCATTAGTAGAATTTAAATATGGAATAATATATAGGGTGTCTATTTAAAAAAATGCATGTTTGCATCACCACGTAGTTACGGATTACCCTGTATAAATCAAAATATTTTCTGAGCAAGGAGCATATCCGTGGCTACAACTTTTATATACAACTTTTTTTGCTATCTTCTATAGTAGTGGAGTTATCGACCGAGCCGGTACTAGAAACTCACCCTGTATATTTTAAAGCTTTTCGCTGAACCGATTCAATAAGATCTATAGAACTACTGTAGATTGGTGACCAAATTAATGTCGCGTATTCCAGCTTGCTCCTAACAAATGCAAAATATACAGTCTTTAGGCTAGCAACATTAGCAAAGTTTTTCCAATTTCTAAAACAAAATCCTAATAATTTTGAAGCCGAAATAATCATCTGACTGATGTGCTCGTTGAAAGATAGCTTTTGATCAAAAACAACACCCAGATCCTTGAAGCTTGATAATCTTTCTAGTTGCATGCCATTAATGTTATACTGGTCGTATTGTATCATGTTAATTTTTTTGGTATATGTTACAATTTTACATTTAGATGGATTCAGTGACAAACAGTTTCTGTTACACCAGTCATATACCAAATCGAGATTCTGCTGGAGTACGTTACAATCATCAACTGTTTCAACTGTAGCGAATATTTTAAGGTCATCAGCATACAATAAGTGAAAGCACTGGAGTTCATAGGACAAATCATTGATGAATATTAAGAAAAGCAATGGACCCAGGTTCGATCCTTGCGGAACGCCAGATGTAGCTACAAAGTATTCCGAAATATAGCCCCCATATTCAACGAACAACTTTCTCTCAGTAAAATATGACTCAAAAAGCAACAACAAGGAATCCGATAAGCCCGCTGCTAGCAGCAAAAAGTGATCAACATGATCAAAGGCCTTCTGCATATCGGTATATATGACATCTACTTGAGACTTGGTATCTAGTGCATTCGATATATGTTGGGTGATGCAGGCTAAGTTAGTGACTGTTGATCTCCCACTTATGAATCCATGCTGATTGGGAGAAATAATCCTTTTACCGAATGAAAGATTGTATCATACAGAATGATCTCAAAAAGCTTTCCAAAATTACTCAGAATTGCTATCTGTCGATAGTTGGTCACATCCGATATGTCCCCACTCTTGTGTATTGAGCAAATTTTAGTCATCTTCCAAATGGCTGGATAATTATTTGTTTTCAAGATTAGATTAAAAATAATACAGAGAGGCTTCGCTAATACGTGAATGCAGTCCTTTACTAAAAAACTAGGAATGTTATCAAAACCAGATGTCATCTTGTTCTTAAGTTTTTTAGAAGCTCTAATGATATCATTCTCAGAGATGCAGCTGAGCGATATGCTGGAATACCGTTCACTATTTATCAAATGAGTGTGTCTAGAGGCATCCGATTTAAGAAAAACGCTTGAAAAATATTCTGCAAATGCATCTACGACAGATTGGGGGTTATCTACAGAGCGATCATTATACTGCATAGTACGTGGTATTCTAGATTTTCGATTTCTTGAATGAACAAAAGCCCAAAACTTGTTTGGGTCAGTACTTAATGAGTCCTCTACTCTTTGCACATATGCCGAATATGCAACATTAATTTGGTTTTTAATGATAAGGCGCAGGTTACGATATTTAGTATTAAAACTAGGTGATCCATATTTTCTAAAATTTTCTCTCGCTCTATCCTTTTTTCTTATGTTAACTATAATATCTTTGGTATACCAAGCCGGATAAATATGAGACTTTTGTTGAAATTTGGGTACATTCAATTCAAATATTTGATAAATGACAGAGTATAAAAGATCACATGCACTGTTCACATTATCCACATTATCAAAACAAGTCCAATCATAGTCCAGAAAGTTATTGTACATATTGACAAAATTGGCTCGACGGAAATTATACTTAGGTATACGCCCAAAATTAAAATTTTGTTTCAAGTTATGTATTACAAAGTCAAACTTAAGGGCCGGGTGGTGGATATCCTCTTTCACTAAAGGCTGCTCATCTCTATAAACGGAAATTGTGAAGTTTGCTAACACTAAATCTAGCAATCGCTCATTACCGTTCAAAACATGATTGACATTGTTTAGATTTGAGAATGAGCAAAAATTCATTATTATCTGACATTTACGATCGCTAGAGTCTAAACTAAAAGCTGGTACATTAAAGTCTCCACATACTACGATTTTACAGTTACAGCTGTCAAAGGCAGCATTGAAGAATTCAAAGGTTTCCAGAAATAATTCAAATTGGTCCAAAGGACGCGATGGGGGGATATAGATCGAGTATAATATTAATACACTATTTCGCAAAGGTATTTTGACTGCAACAATGTCAATTAGTGAAAAAGCATCATTTAAAAGACTAGTGTTTAGGAGTGTTGCCTGAAATAAATCTCTTACGGCTATCAACGTTCCACCACCTGTTAACAAATTGGTAGCTTGTAGGTTTCTATCACATCTAAATACATTATAGTTTATCGGAAAAAGTTCAGCACTACTTACATTGTCCGTTAGCCAGGTTTCCGTCAAACAAATCAAGTCAAACTCACAGTCACTCACAGAGTTGGAAAATGAAATTATTTTTGAATTCAGGCCCCTCACATTGTAGTAGCATCTGACTTCATACTGGTCGATAGATCTGGAGCTGCTATCAAGTGTACCTAATGGTTTAAATCAACGATCCTAGGGATGCCGTTAATGTATTTGATCTTGAGGTTTGCTTCACCAGCTGCGGCACGTTCATCCAGCTGCTTTTTAACATGCCGGTAGAGTTCCATTTGTTTCGGTGTTTTATCAAAAGTTATAGCAATTTTCTTGAACCTTTCTTTTGTCTTCAGTTCCTTTGCTTTTCTTACAACTGCCTGCACTACATCATGAGACCCAAAAATGGCTTTAACTGGCCTAACCACACCTTCTTTTGGCTTACCGACTCTAATAACTTTGAACTGTAAGCCATCAGTTAAGCAGTTGGAACTCCTAAGTAGTTCTCTCACTTCAGCAGCACCAGACTCCATCCTTTCCTTAACATCATCACTTCTAGCTTCAGGAACTCCAAAAATCATAAGATTTTCTTCCTTTTCTCACGCTCCGATATCTCTTGCACAACTTCTTCAAAGATTCTAGGATCAGCCGGAGTTACACAGTTGCTACCCTTCAGTTCGGTTATTTTGTTTTCAAGCGCCGATATTTTCATAGCAAAGTCCTCTTTCAGTGATGTCAGCAGGCCTTTCAAGTCGCCTAGCTCCCCCATAAGTTTGTCACAGTTGTTACATAAAAATTTAATTGCTTTGGATTTATTCCTGGTTATCCTTACTTCATCTGCATTTAGCCCTACACATGTTAGGTGCACATCACTGTGACAGCCATCGCAAGATATTGACGAGCCTTGCCGAGAGAATCCCGCATGACAGTTGGGACATTTCGTGGCACTCATGCTGCTGATGAATTTCAACAACTAACGGCAACACTGAGATACCGGAGATAGCAATGCACCACTTGCATTCAAAACGCAAGACTACGTTTAATATCACTGCAAACGGTTCAGCTGTCACTATATACACTTAGAGTCACAATAAGACAGTTTACAAAAATTAATTAGCGTTATATCACCTATTTTTCGAAGGTAAACATTACCGGAATGTACACAGAAAACCACGTTGCCGTTGCTAAATATGATGCTAAATATGACATAAGATATGCATGTAATGTTGTACCAAAAGCAAGAAAAAATACTTTATTACGATGTCATACATTTCTTGCTCCAAGACTATACAATGAGATACCAGAAAGCATAAAATGTCTAGTGCCTTTAAATTCATTCAAGTATGGTTTAAAACAATGGATAGTAAATAATAAGCGCATTAAAATTCACCAACTTGTAGACATATGCAATACCTATTATTACTGATATATATGGAATACATAATATTTAAATATAAATATTCCTGAGTTAGCCCTTATTTGTTGTTTCCATTTTATAATAATTACTTATACCCAAGCACAAGTTTTTAACTTTTTTTGGGTCACTTGTTGTTTATTGTATTTTATTTATTTTATATTTACAATAAACGCTATACTAGTTTGTTTCTAGTTTCTTGACCATATTTATATTCAATTTTTAATTGTTTTTTAGTTTTTTCAAACTGTGTTTAGTAATACTTCGTGTAATGAAGATAACAAATTCATAGCATGCTCTGACGAATTAATACAAAGGAGAGTTATTACAAGGTCACAAATAAATAAACAAACAAACATGGAGGTGAAACTAATAGAAGCGTATTAAAATTGTAGGCATGATATTGTTGCAGTATTTTTACGCCAAAAAGCAAGAAAATTCTCTTTTGACTACTTCATGTATTTCTTCCTTTTGGATGTAATTGAGGTTTTTTTTTAAATCGCCGTTTTCGGGAATAATCGAATAAAACATTTTTCGTTTTTCAAAATCTCCCACCTCACAATTTGGTAAAAAATACAGTCTGGTTTATTGACCCTTTTTTGTGGTCAGCCTTCCGCAAAGGCTGAAAGCCTGTGGCGCTGTAGGAGCGCTGTTAGAGGACAAGTGTCGGTGCACGTTATATCCGAAACGCTGCTGGTTGTAGACATCGGGAAACAAATTCCCCGGCAGCTCATTCCACAGCGTCGAAGTTCTGCAAAAGAAGGAATGCTGTAGAAGACTGGTTCGGGAAGTAGGGACCTCGACCTGATAAGGATCAGCTCGCAGAGCCTTTCTAGTGTTCCTCGTCCGGACGGCCTTCGGTGTTATCATCTGGGAGAGCTCAGTCGAATATCTTCTGTGATAGAATCTGTAAAACACGGACAGGTCCGCCACCCTCCTTCGATGTTCCAGGCCGTGGAGGTCCTTTGAGAGGTTAGGCGTATCGATTGGTCTAATTGCTTTTTTCTGAATAATGCCCAGAAGCTTTAAACCATTCTCTAAAGCTTCGGAGATCATCTACATACATGGATGCAATACTCCAATGATGGTCGGAGCTGTGCCTGTAGAGCAGCAGTAGTTGCTCTGGAGTATACAACTTCCTACAAAGGAATAAAACTCCAAATTTCTGGGATACCGTTTCAGCACTGACTTATTCAAATATTGAAAATTTTCAATAATTATTTATGTATATATAAAAAATGTTTAAATCCTTAAAAATAAAGACAGTGTTGGTATTTAAAAAATTCCGGAGATTTTGGAAATTATGGTTATTTTGAAAATATCTATAATTTTGTGAATTCAGAAAATTTTGAGAATATGTGAAATTTGAAAATTATGAGTTTTTGGAAGTTTTTTAAATTTGACAAATTTTCCAAAGAAACTTATCGTCTCTAAGTCGAAAATTTTCGCAGCACTACACATCCAAGGTGTGGAATTTAAAGTGGGGTATTTTTTACGGTTCTTTTCGACAGATTCACTGCACCACTTCTCAATCAACAGTAAAGCCAGTAAATAGACATACATATTTAATATTTTCAATCAGATAAGGAGCTATTGGCAGCGAGTCCATAATCTGAGAACAATTTACTAAACAACAATGTACAACATCAATTTTAACTGAAAACGTAATTTGAAGCTTGCTGAAATGTAACCCAACAACAACCTATACCATCTCCTTTCCAAACAAGATGATTAACGTGGCTACGTAAACTTCTATATAGTTTGATGAAGCGATAATTATAGCAAGTACTTGAAATGGTTTGACTCTTAGTTAAATTTATCATAACGGAATCTAATGGCGCTAAGGAAGTCTAGGATGAAAGGAAATTCACTTTACGGACGAGAAAGCAATTTTCCTCCAAAGCTATTTAACGATAACACTAATACAAGGAGACAAATGAGATGGATGGATGGAAATAAGCGCTGAACAAAACTATTATTACGTGCTCACACAGCACATCTGAAATGAGGCATTCTTTGGCTTTAATTATATTCACGTTAGTGTGTGGTCTGTTACTTTGAAAGCCCAGCACAACCTTGCGATTGGCTGACTTCCGGGGACAGTTTCTAAAAGCCACTCTATACTTTACCATTTTCATTACAGGCACTTGCAGTACGTATTAAGAGTTTGAGCATTAGAGAGGAATAATGTGATCTTGGTACGTTTCTTTATCTCTCTATACGTTGAGGTACAGGGAGGTGCTAGAATGGTCGCCTACAGACGACTATCAACTGGTAAACAGAATAAAAAATGGGGTCAAGTTGATTGACTCGGTACTTCCCACACATTACGGAGATACCAGTTAATTATTTTCCCATATAAAGATTTAGTCTGAGATCCCCTTGCAACAAAATCATCGCCAGTACGCCCCCCCCCCCAAATTGTCATATGCCGCTAGGTCAATGAACAGCCTATTATCAATAATACAAACTTTTCAGTTTTACAACCATACCATCATACTTTTAGATTTTTTATTATTGCTACGCTGCCACTGACACGATTTCTAACAAGCATACGCGTTTTCCATCCTCACCACAGTAATAATAATGTGTCAAAATTTCATTAGAATCAATTTAATAGTTTCCACGTTACAAAATACAAAACGATCTAAAGCAATAAATACTCGTATGTATACAGAAAATTATAAGTCCCTTAGTTTCGGTAATAGGCAAGGCAATGTTCAGATGGATCTAAAAAGGTGATTTATGTCGCTAGATCTTCCTTCACAGGTCAGTGGACAGCCTATTATGAATACAGTAAACTTTTCAGGTTTTCAACCCCCCCATCCCCCAACCACCCCAAATTTCACCCCTACCCAAAAAAACTCAGTAAATGATCAGGAACCTCTAAAACACTTAAAACGAAGTTTGATCTGTTTTCATATTTTTAGTTTTTCATATTTCAATTGAACAGTTTGTTCGTTACATAATATAGAACGATCTAAAGCAGTACTCATATGTATACATTGGAAAAAATTCTAAGTCCTTTAGTTTTTGTAATAGGCATAGGCATAAGGCAATGTTCGGATAGACCTAAAAAAGTTATGTATGTCGCTAGGTCTTCCTTCACAGGTCAGTGGGTACTCTATTACGAATACAACAAATTTTTCAATTTTACAACCCCCCAACCCCCAAGCACCCCAATTTCCACCCCCACCCAAAAAAAGTAGAAAATGATCAGGAACACCTAAAACGCCTAAAAACGAAGTTTGGGGAGTATTTGAAATTTTTCGTTTTTTGCTAATTACTTCGCCGCCAATGCACCGGTTTTCACGACAGACAGACCGACGGAAATGAGTGACGTGGATTTTCGTTATGCAGACATCATGAAACGCCCAAAAAGTGTATTATCTCAAAATCAAAAATTTTCGCGATTACAATACTCCCCTCACCTATCGGTGTGGGAAGTAAAAAGAACTAAGACTGGACACCACGCGCATTATGAGTGCATTATAACTCTATGGGTCCCCAAGCGCATACCGAAAAATCATACACCGTCCTTTTCGCACGAAGCGATGCTTTTTCATATCCATGAGTTGAAATTTCAGCAAATCCTGGGAGGTATCCCACAATCTTCCAAGCAGAAATGATAGCCATAGGGTTGAAAGTCAGGGTGCTAAACAAACAACCCCTGACAAAGAAATCTATAAAAACCTTTTCAGTTAGCCCGGCTGTCCTGAAAGCAGTAAGCTCCAAGCGAGTTGACTCAAGACTCGTATACGGAACTGTATGGACTTGGAACACGGAACAAAGTGACTTTGGTTTGGGTTCCAGGTCATATTGGGCAGAAAGTAAAGCACTCCTGCTCTGGCGAGATACACCGAAGCTAGAAGCTACTACACTCGAAGGTTTTCATACCATACCCCTCTAAAGTAAAAGTAAGTCCCCACCTCTGAGGGTCCTAAAATGGCGCAGGAATGATCTGCGTATTCTCGTCGGTCTACCGATAGGACACTGTAGTCTGACAATATGGGCCTATACTTTTTTCAGCGGTAGTTTCAAAAGGATCAAATTACATTTCTCAAGAGTCAATAGACTGTCAGGCGTAATATTAAGACAGTGGATCAGGTCCCGGCAGCCGGGACCTGAAAATTACAATCAAAATCCCGGTAGCCAGGATTTTTTACACTTTAATTTGAAATCCCGGCATCCGGGATTTTGATTGTAATTTTCAGGTCCCGGCAACGGGCATTTTTTACATTAGAAAAGTACTCCCGGCACCCTACATTTCCGCATAAGAAGTTTGAGTTATCTTCATGCTCTGTTTACCTTCAGTTTTTGGTGAATGGTGCTTTTAGTTTTAGCCTCGGTTTTTACTATTATTACTGGTGAAAATGAAGCTTGGAGACAAGTTTAATTCATTTGAAGATTTCATAAAGGAACTAGAAGTACATAAAAAGCAAACATTAACCGAATACTGTATAAGAGATAATAGAACTTTTAGGTACTTCTGTGAATTTAAAATATTACTACATCAAATGCTGTTGTATACAACAATTATTATATTTCATCGAATAACTATTACTACTACTATTATTGTCCGGGATTACCTGAATTATCAAAGACACAAATAAAGTTGACAACATATCCTCACTTAGTTTACTTATACAGGACTCCGATATAAAAGAAGCAGATCTTATCAACAACAAGATTATTGAAGAGTCAATTGTGAACGTTTTTTATATTAGAAGATATTTCACAAATGAAGCATGGAATACTCTGGAGTCCATCATTAAAAAGAAAAAAGAATTGAACCAGTGGATAATAATATGTGCTGTTTGTAACCATGATCTCAATGAAAGTTTCATCAGATGTAGTAGCTGCTTGAATCGGTACCATTTGATATGTTTCTCTGGTAAGAAGACCTAAACAAAAGTACTGGTTTTGTCGGATGTGTTAGTTTAATAAACAAAGAATAATTGTTATAAAACTGTACTCGTATGTTAAATAATAATAACTTATAGTTTGTAGCCTGTAAATGAAATAAAACGTACAAACATTTTGTACAAACGTGTTAAATATAGTAATTTGTGTAACTAGTGTTAACTTTGTCTATGTAACGTAGATTTTCATTTGTTTATTCTCCAAAGGTAATGTTTAGTTTCACCATAGCATAGTAAACAACCAGCACAATAACTCAGGTTGGCGGCAATTACACGCGCGTCCCCACTTTTGGATGATTTTTTTGTAGGGATGCTAACGATACTTGTACTTCTGCACTAATATCGAGTATTTTTATCTTAGATACTTTTTGAGCGATTCCAAGCCGGTATCGATACTTTTGTAGGGGTATCGGTATCGAAAATAAATATGTAACTACTGAGGGGTGTAATCAATTGCACAAAATTCTCTGTACGAGCCAAACGCGCCTATTTGGCTAAAAAATACAGAGTTGGTACCGGTATCGATATTTTCATTTTCGCATCTCTACCCAAACTTCACAACCGTAAAATCATCAATAAATCATCCCAAGGTCAAATGTTGTGAGAACCATTTTTATATAGGAAATCCTCAGAGATATCGTGCTGGTTGTTTACTATGCTGTGGTTTCACTATGAAACCAACAATGGTTGTTTGGTTGTTTTTTTTTTCATTTAAGTACAACTTACAATAATATTAATAATAATTGCAAAATTTTTGATGAAACAAACGCGCAGCCGGGATTTATTTTCTGGTGTAAAATCTTTCGGCAGCCGGGACCTGAAAATTACAATCAAAATCCCGGATGACGGGATTTCAAATTAAAATGTAAAAAATCCCGGTTGCCGGGATTTTGATTGTAATTTTCAGGTTCCGGTTCTATCCTGAAGTACTTATTTTGTGGTAATCCCTATTTGGCAAGGTTTGTGGTTTATGTTTTAGGTCTACGCCTCAGAATCTTACATCTTTTCTCATAGAACATAGACAAGCTTCGCGGCGGTGAAAAATTTGGAAGTAATTCAAGGACGCGAACGCATATTTGATAAATTCCTAATTTACTCTGGTTATGTTCGGTACATGTTTGCGATTAGCTCCGCGAAAACAGCCAATATAATCGAAAAGCTATTCTTACCGTTCCCTGTACCACAAGAGTACCTGTTGAAGTTTCGTTGAGAAGTACTCACCTGAAAGAAAAATACAGTTATTGGGTTATATAAAAATAAAAATAATAATAATAATAATAACTCAATTGCTCACAAAACCAGTCAGTACCATATACTGGGTAGCGATTGCGATATGCAACTGGGACTTTCACCGAGCCAAAAGGATGTAAATATAAATTTTGGATGGAAAAGAATTTTCTTGGTCCTCTAGAGGCTCTCAGAAACGACGAAAACTAATAAAATATTAACGTAGTTATCTCAATTATGCTTGATATGAACAACGACTTCAAAATCACCAAAAAATGAAATTTGAAGGTTTTTAATATCTCTAGTCCATTGAACATGGTTCCTAGGCTACATCATCGATCTGTAATAAGCTTTTCTAACTGCTCCACTACTAACTTGCTTTGAGGATATGTTACAGATCAAACAAGTTATACCCGTTACAATGCCATTGCATAGTGCAGATCAAAACACACCTTTAAGGAATATATGGAACATAGTCATAGAAATTCGAAACTTATACCGATTTCGCCAACTTCTCAGCCCTCAGGCGTGACCAGTAAAATTCGAAAACTTTTTTGAGATTTCATGTGTGTCAACGTAGGGAAGCTATTCCAGTAGTCTTGCATCTTCTGGATTCGTCCCCAAAGGGTCTTGTGCGTGCAGTTTATTATATAAAAATGCTCAACAAATTTGAGGTTGACATGTCACGAAACTTTTCACCTCACCTGGTATATTAGAATGGCAAAATTCCATGTAAAAATATCAGTATTGGAAAGTGTATAATGCTGATAAAAAGTAAATTGTTAGAGTATAAGTAGATTGTGTGAAAGATAACTAGATATTTTCAAAAGCAGAAAGATAACCACTCAAAAAATGTAGCTATAAAAATGGACTTAAATTACGAGACTTCAATTTATGATTTAAATATTACTTTGAATCGAAACCAATGAACAGACAGAAACAACTACTCCGATGGCAAATACCCCGACTGGCATTTAGGTACACTATTGACTCGGGTGCTTCCTTTGGGGAAACATGAAGAAAATGATTGCCACCTTACCCAAAACGAGCTCAAGGATATCACATTCCTTGCTTGGAACATATCCTGAATCGCATCAGGCACGATGTCCCGAGTCCTTTCCTTCTGTTGGTTCTCTGCTTTGACATAGGGTGCGGTTGCCCACATTGAACCAAGTTTTGAAAAATTGTCTGCACGTGGGTGCCTCCAAAAAAATAAAATAAATTGATAATACAAAACAAATCTCTCCACCTCGAGGAATATCTTTTTTTTGAAATTTCTTACATAACAACAGAAGTTTTACAATATTTTATAACATACAATTCTCTTAGACAGTGCCGCCAACACTGGTATCGAGAATACACATAATTCCATATTGCGCCCAGAAACTAAATGTGTACATGTGGTGTACATGTTCAGACTTACACTAGTGACAGTTACATATTGTAGTTGTGACTTATGTGTTTTTCCAGTCTTTTCACTGTCTTTTGAGTAGCATAAATTATTTTTATATTTGTTAACAACAAGAGAAAAGCAAAATTAAGATGGTGTTTTTGGTTCATTTTAGGCAACCAGCGCCGGTACTCTGTAACATAGAAACGTGTTTCTATGCACTATGTACTATGGAATCGGGTGGCCTCGTAAATATGACAGCGTGCCATGACAGCGTAGTAGACACGTGATAGGCACCCGAAACTGCCCGATCGTCAGGGTCGTCATGGTGACAGAAACATGTTTCTATCGCTTAAGTTAGAGAGTACCGACGCAGGTGCTCAACTTGAAGTCGTGGTCTCTCAAATTGAACCTGCCCTCAGATCTTGACAAAGTAGGGATAATACTTCCAGAAAAACAAATTAAACTGAAATAATGTGTCTTTATGAAAAGTTAGTAAGTACCAAAGGATATTTTTTTCTAATAATTGCTAATAAAGTGTTTAAGAAAATTCTGTACTGCAAATGATGAACACTTTAGTATTTTCTTTTTTGGTTCAATACCAACATACTTCGAACGAAACCAAGTGTGACAGTGCAGGCACTGAATTTCTTAAGTGGTTCAGTATAAGCACCAGCTCCAAAATCAAGATTGACCCCATATTTAAATAATTTTTTAACAATGCTATTGTTAGGTAGCGCCATCTAATAAACAAATTATAAAATTAGAAGAACATTTGGGAGTCGATATACGATGGCTGCTCTATATCTCCGACAATTCACCTATATGCAGTTGGCATAGAAGCACGCCTATCTGGTTAGGTGGAGCGAATGCGCCTTTGTATTCCGCCAAGAAGTTTGCTGCTTTTTAGCAGCGACTTCCTTTGGTTTGCCGTTACCTCCGCGTACCAGGTGGCGTACAGGCAGATGTTTCTGCCGCCTGCTCTCACAAACGTACATGGTTTTAGTTATGTTTGAATCCTTCGCAAAATTCATAAAATACTAAATGCGCGTGGTCGAAATTTTCAACACTTCACAGATCTGTATTACGTTGTCCTAATCTAAATATCAACTGAGTCGCAAGAAGGTTCAAAGATGTGGTGCCGAATGGCACCCGATGGCAACATTGCCAAGTTTTACGGGAAGTAACAAAAAATGGCAAATGTTCAACTCGGGAGACAGTTCAATATAGGCAACCGCAACCTAAGCCTGATACCGTGCCTTTCCCAGATCCACTTGATGAGATCAGATAGATGAAAACAGCGCTGCCGTGGACTAGGGACATCGTGCTGATGCAATTCAGCATATGCTCCAAACTATTATTGTGATACCCTTGAGGTCACTTTGGCTTAGGTGGAAATCATTTTCTGTATGACTTTGGATCGCGTAAAATGCCAAACCTGACTTGATGTATGCTCTACAAACGAGATGTTGACGTATACGGTGAAACTTTTCATCGCACCTGGTATATTAAAATGGTATCATGCGATGTAAAAATTCCAGTATTGTTAAGTATATACCGTTAAATAAAAAATATTATGTTATATTTACGATATTATTGGATAATAACAGGTTATAAATTGGAAGATCGAGATAGTAGATTGTATGGAAGTTAATTGAGACATTTTCGAAAGCAGAAAAATAACCATTCACGCAAAAGTAGCCATAAAAATGGACGCTTAATTGGTACCAGTTGCTAAATTATAATACATAATTGTGATATATTTTAGGCTGTTGCATGCCATGGTTTTTAGATCGGAGTACAAGATGAATAATGTATTAATATAGGTGTTGTTTACGGAAGTGCATAGCAGTTTTTAACAATTTATGGGAACCTCACATTATAAACGTCCTAGAGAATCTAGAGAAAGTTCGTTATTAACTATCACAAAAACAAATCAGTATATAATCTTCACTTTTGGTAATCTATTATGAAAATAAGCAAGAATGTTATTTCTTCAATCCCAAACTATGTACTTCTATAGTATGGACTCATCTATACAAATATAACATAACTTTGACTATCAAGTGAGATGTGTCGCAAAAAAATGCACAAAAATGCCAATAATCTTCAACTTTTTTAATTCTGGAGGTAGTTTACCAGTCTTCAAAATATATCTGTAAAGAATGCCAGGTGATTTATAACTGTCTTCTTTGGATAGCCTAGCTCGTTCGCTGGTATAATTATCTCATCTGTTCATATTTATATAAAATGCTTATTTATTTATTTAATTAATTATTTACAATTTGCGATGCTGACAGATAAACCCAAAATGCACCCACTAATTACACATTTTTTTCCAGTAACATAGTGCAACAATTAAATCCTAAGACTATAATTAACAATGATAAACTTACTTAAAATATTGTATATATTCAAGATCATGAGCAGAAAAGACTAGAAATAGACTTTTTTTTGAGGCGACAGTTGTAATATGAAATCCTTTTTCATTACTTTTTTGAACAAATTCAAACTCACATGGAAAATATCTAGCCTATAACATTCATTATATGATCGTTGAGCGCTATATAGAGGCGACTTCAACTGCAACTTTTAAGAAATTTTCTATAATTTCACATTCCAGTTTCAACATCGCAGAGTCGTAGATTACTTCTGGTGAAAAAACTCAACCAACGCACGTCGCAAACAACTTATAATATGCCTTTCGCGATATAACAGCACCTTATCAAGCTATAAATCTTCCTTCAAACTTCTTCAGCACATTCTACATCTTACATCGTATATTCCTGTTATGTATCCGCCTCACTTTTACAGGCGAGCGTCATGCCAAATATTAGAAGAACGTTCATATTTTGATGTAGATAGGCGCTTGCTTGTTTTATTACGGAGGACCGAGGCCTTACAAGTGAGCGCTATTTAAGTGAATCTATAATTTGGAATATCAATCATTTCCGCATAGATGGAGATTATACGGTTAGTAACATCAATAGTCCAAATAACGTTTGGCTGATTTTTTAATTAGTTCATTGATTGACAAATGTAGTTTATACAATCGTTTGGATGTCTCTCTGTTCTATGTTTCGACCACCTGTGTGATCTTATCAAAGTATAAAAATTGACAAAAAAACTGATTTTGAATACGAGACATACTTTGGTAGCTGCACCAGAAAACTGCTTTTGATATTTTGTGAAATAACTTTCGAACAGTGATCTTAAAGAATATTGTTCTTTTCTCTCTGTTCAAAATTCAAAATGAGACCCATTAATACATCAGCATCTTATGACGGCTTTAGACTGTGTAACAAATTTCATAAGCTTTTGGTTCACAAGTTTATTAAAATATATGTATCAGCACTTCCGGCCTGAAGGTCATGGCTTTAACTTTCTGCACTACATCTCTTCATAGTTTTCTATTTTGTGCAGTTTTTTCCTATCTGATATATTCAGTAATCATATGTCTTCTTTAACACAACGTCTGAACCACTTCTTCTTGGACCTTCCTCTTCTTTTACTTCCCACACCGATAGGTGAGGGGAGTATTGTGATCGCGAAAATTTTCGATTTTGAGATAATATGCTTTTTGGGCGTTTTGTGATGTCTACATAACGAAAATCCACGTCACTCATTTCCGTCGGTCTGTCTGTCGGTCTGTCGGTCTGTCTGTACGCGTTTTTCTAGCCTCGTAATCTCAGTAACGGCTGGATGGATTGTTATGAAATTTGGGCAGCGATATGCTGTGGTGTCGTAGTAGGTAATGTTCCTATAATTTTGAAAATCGGTGCATGGGCGGCGGAGTAATTAGCAAAAAACGAAACATTTTAAATGTGCCTCAAACTTCGTTTTTAGGCGTTTTAGGGGTTCCCGATCATTTTCTGCTTTTTGTAAAATTGAAAAATTTGTTGCTCTCATAATAAACTGTCCACTGACCTGTGAAGGAAGACCTAGAGACATAAATAAATTTTTTAGGTCCAGCCGAACGTTGCCTTGCCTATTACAGAAACCAAAGAATTTTTTCTGGTGTAAACATACGGGTATTGCTTTAGATCGTTCTATAGTATGTAACGAAGAAACTGTTGAATTGATTTTAATGAAATTTTGACACAGTATTACTACCGTGTCGAGGATGGTAAATCCGTATGGTTTTTATAAATCGTGCCAGTGGAGGCGCAGAAATAATAAAAAAACTAAAAATATAAAAACAGCTCAAACTTCGTTTTCAAGTGTTTTAGAGGTTCCTGATCATTTTCTGAGTTTCTTTGGGTGGGGCTGAAATTGGGGTGGTTGGGGGTGGGGGGTTGAAAAACTGAAAAAATTGCTGTATCCATAGTAGGCTGTCCACTGACCTGTGAAGGAAGACCTAGCGACATAGATCACCTTTTTAGATCCATCTGAACATTGCCTTGCCTATTACAGAAACCAAAGGACTTAGAATTTTTCTGGTGTAAACATACGGGTATTGCTTTAGATCGTTCTATATTATGTAACGAAGAAACTGTTGAATTGATTTTAATGAAATTTTGACACAGTATTACTACCGTGTCGAGAATGGCAAATGCGTATGGTTTTTATAAATCGTGCCAGTTGCGGTGCAGAAATAATAAAAAACTAAAAATATAAAAACAGCTCAAACTTCGTTTTTAAGTGTTTTAGAGGTTCCTGATCATTTTCCGAGTTTTTTTGGGTGGGTGTGACATTGAAGTGGTTGGGGGGTGGGGGGTTGAAAACTGAGAAATTTGCTGTATTACTAATAGCCTGTCCACTGGCCTGTGAAGGAAGACCTAGCGACATCACCTTTTTAGGGCCATCTGAACATTGGCTTGCCTATTACAGAAACTAAGGGACTTGGAATTTTCTGTATACATACGAGTATTTATTGCTTTAGATCGTTTTGTATTTCGTAGCGTGGAAACTATTGAATTGATTCTAATGAAATTTTGACATATTATTATTACTGTGGTGAGGATGGACGCGTATGCTTGTTAGAAATCGTGTCAGCGGCAGAGTAGCAATAATCAAAAAACTAAAAATATGAAAATAGCTCAAACTTCGATTTTAGATGTTTTAGGGGTTCCTGACCATTTTCTACCTTTTTATAAAACTGAAAAGTTTGTATTACTGATAATAGGCTGTTCATTGACCTGTGAAGGAAAGACCTAGCGGCATAAGATAATTTGGGGAGGGGGGGGGGGGGCGGGTACTGGCGATGATTCATGCTATGGGAAAATAATAAACTGGTGTCACCGTAATGTGTGAGAAGTACTGAGTCAATCAACTTGACTTCATTTTTTCTTCTACTGCCTATTCCTCCTAGTAATATTCTTTTGACTGTTCTACAAGGGGCCATGCGGTAAACGTGTCCTAACCAGCGTATCGTTTGATTTAGGATTTTTTGCACTACACTATATAGCTCCATCACTTCTTTATTCGTTCTTCTCCTCCACATACCTTTCTCATTTTTTGAGCTGCTTTTTCTACGGTCAGCCTCCCACAAAGGCTGGAAGCCTATGGCGCTGCAGAAGCGTTGCGAGAGGATAAGTACCGGTGCACGGTAGATTTAAAACGCTGCAGGTTGTCGTCCGTCGGGAAACAGGTTTCCCGGCAGCTCACTCTAGGCTGTCGTGGTTATATAAAAGAAGGAATGCTGGAGAGCACTGGTTCGGGGAGTAGGAACGTCAACCTGGTAAGGATGAGCTCGGTCGGACGGGCTTCGGCATCATTATCTGGAAAAGCTCACTCGAACATCTTTCGTGATAGAATTTGTGAAACAGGGACAGGTTAGTGACCCTTCTTTTATAATCTAGGATGTGGAGGTCCTTTGTGAGGTTACGCGTACTGTTTAGTCTAATTGCCCTCTCCTAGATAGTGTCCAGAAGCTTTAGAGAGTACTTTCGAGCGCATTCCCATACATGGGAGCAATACTCCAACGATGGTCGGACATGTGCCTTGTAGAGCAGCAGTAGTTGCTCTGGTGTATACAGCTTCCTACAGCAGAACAAAACTCCAAGCTTCTGGGATGCCGCTTTAGCAATACTGACGATGTGGTCGTGCCAGGACATGTTATTGTTGATGTTGATGTTGATCTTCATTCCACAGTTTGTAAGCCAACGTGAGGCTTCTTTGTCAGTGTTGTTGACTGTACTTTATTTACTAATCCCCACTCGACAATTTTTGATATCTACGTTAGTCTGTGAGGTATGTTGCTGTCGTCAACGTACCGTCTCCTGCGATGATAGTGGCTTGCCTGGTTCCATGCACGATATTAATGTTCTGTCGTCTGCGAAGTTGTAGATTGGAATGGATGTTATGTCCAGCAGCTTTGTGATGTATAGCAGAAACAGTGCAGGGGATGGCACAGATTCCTAAAGAACATCGGCGTTTATTGAGAATACGTCTGACGAACAGGCTTCGACTACAACAGACGAAGCTTATCAGCCACTGGCGCAGGCCAGATGGTAGTTTATAAGCATAAGCTTGACCAGAAGTCTCACACGCCACACTCTGTCGAAGGCTTTTGATATGTTAAGTCCAACAACACGAGATTCGCCATCATTTTCGGTTGCTCTGTTCCACAAGTGAATGACGTAGGCTAGGAAGTCGCCCGTAGACCTATGCTTACGGAAGCCATACTGGCGATCATTTATGATGTTATTGCTGTCCCGGTATTCCAAGAACTGTGTGTTAATGACAGACTTCATAACCTTAGACATGATGCTGAGAAGAGCCACAGGTCTATGGTTGATGGTATCGGTTCTTCTGCCTTTCTTAGGAATGGGTTGTACGCAGCCAATCTTTCATACAACGGGAAACACGCCTTGCTGATTATACGATAGTTTGAAATTGCAAAGAATAGGTGCATTTTAATAGAGAAGATAGTAGACACTTGAGCAACTAAACATATTCAAAGCAGACAGGTCGAACGTGGTAGACGAAAGAGATTCGAATAGCAATAATAGACCGTCTATGTAATTTTTTGCCTTAATCCCATTTCCTGCCAGTTCACTGAAACATGACGTTCATCTCAAAATTATCGCCCGCCGTGTTTTGCCGAAAAAAGAGGCATAAAAAGCAATTAAGCCTAATTGATGGTCGGTGTTTTTTTCCTAGATTATAATTTCAAATTACCGTAGAGAATGCTAAACGGACAAATTATCGCTGCGCATGTTTTGTTGCGGACGTGTTACTGTTTTGTTCGTTTTTTATGTATTTTACAGCAGTGGCTGTATGTTCATTACCAAGGGATCGAAAGAAAAGCTGTGACAACCTCTTTATATTCCACATCGAAATAGTAACATACAGGGTGGTCCATTAAGTACGTGGTGCTCTCTAGCGGCCTTACAGTTGAAATTAGAAGAACGTGGCTTAGATAAAAAACGTTTCTTTTTCAAATGGTCTACTGGTAGAAAATAATTTCCGAGATGAGACATCCGAATATACCGGAAGTAAGTATTAACTTGCTTAAGTTTAACGTTTTAACCTTTTCAAATTTGAAATCGCCACTCTATTGATTTAATGTGCGTTTGAAACTATGGTTAAGAGACTGGACCTAAAAATCTTTGAAATTATTTCCTGCAAGTAGGCAATTTAAAATGAAACGTTTTTTAACTAAGCCATTTTCTTCTAATTTTAAAGGTAAGGCCGCTAGAGAGCACCGCGCGCTTATTGGACCACCCTGTATATCCAGTACTGGAAAAAAACCTCAGTTTGGTAGAATATAGTATGAGGACCGATTAAGCAAAACGCAATAAACCCATTCTTGAAATTTTTTGACTTTGCAGTTATATATTATTGACCTGGTGGTCCCTGATGTCTCAAAATAAACATTTTTGGAAAAGCTGAAGTTGATTGGCAATTATCAGATGACCCTGATCAGTTTTGAAATAAATTGATCTCACTGGGAAATTGTTTTAATTCTAATAAGATAGAGACAGAGTTAATACTGAAATTTGTATTTATTGAAGTAGAAACAAAAACGAATACGTAGTAATTTTTATGTATTTTCAACCGTACACTCATTGCCACCGGTACTTTCGTGGCAGTGGCGGCTCGTGCCAACTTAGGGAGGTAGTGCCAGAATGACAGTCAACATTTCAAAGCGATATGAAATTGAAAAAAAAAATACTTATAACTAGCCGATAAGCCGAATTTAACTGAGTCTTTATGTTCGACTTACCAAGCATCGATAAACTGAACACATTATTCATATGCACTTTAGATTTTTCATGGGTCTTCATTTTCTCCCATATATGCATAAGATCATCCGTGCCTTTTTTCGCCCAAGTGTCATCGCCTCCAAATAGAACACACACAAAACAAAACAGATTTTTTATTAAATTTACGACAACGCGAATTCTTTCTACTACCGATAAGTTTTTCAATTTTTCTTCCAGTGGAAGATTATTAAATGAGTTTATTAATGTGCCAATTATATTCATGTTCGCTCCAATGATATATTTTAATTAAACACAAAAGAGATGCCGATCCGAAAACAGCGCACAACTCACTCAAACTAATGAGATTGATAAGACTCAAACCTTTAAAGAGAAAAGCCGACATCAGCATCAAACATAAACAAACCGTCCAGCATAGCGTTCTCTCTGTCACTCGTAAGCGTTTGTGATAAGACTTCTCTCACTGTGTTTGTGCCATATAAGAAACGGCACGGTAGGCTGTTGCTATCTCGCCATTTCGTCGCGTCGTCAGAGATGCCATGTGTTTCCTGGTGTAAGCACTTATGCGCTGAGCCGTTATTGCCATTTCATATAAAACAGAAAAAGTCGTTGGAAACCAACATAGAATGAGAAAAGCTTAAGAGATAGATAAATATGTTTTTGTCGAAAATTAAGGTAGTGCCATGGCACTGTGGCACTACGTCACCAGCCGCCACTGTTTCGTGTCCTAGTACACAACTGGGATACATCAAAACTTGTCCAACTGTTTATCCCATACCAATTTTGACGTGATGTCCTCCAGGAGTCCAACGACTTTTAAGTGGCTTGGGAGTCCGAGGGGATTACAATAGCCCTTAGTTTATACAATAAGTATGATATTGATCACAGGCTTATCATAGGATAATTTCTGTTTTACACCTTTTTGTAGTTCCGTAGGTCAGAGGTCACCGTTACCCACAGAATATGTCATATTGGACGTTTCTGTTTTGACCATCTTGACACTCACAACCGCGGAGCCATTTCTGGCGATTTTCATTCATGCGTGCCAACGATTGGAGATTTCTGACGATTTTCATACCAAAAGCTGGATAGAAGCATACTTCTGCCAAGCTGGCAACATGCGATACTCGCTTTGAGTAGGATATCAATGCGCTCAACCGAAACTGTTTCCTTACTGCGCCGGGCTGTGAATATGGTGAGAGTGTTAGATGTATGAGGGGTTGTGCCTCTTTTTAACTGATGGCTTTGCTCTTATGTATCTTCTATTTGAGTTGCATTGGAGGTTTCGCACTCCAGATTCAACTTTTTCAAGCAGTATGATGTATCTATAAATGCTCTATGCATTGACTATAACAGTTGCAATGCTTTAATTTGGTATACCTACTATAAGACCAAGGCACGCCATACAAACTAGAACCAGGTGGTAAATTATGCCGCAACAAACATTGTCAACACATATGAGCTAAATAGCTCTTGCATCGCACTCTGAAAGATAACTAGAACAATCAATAACGTACGCACATAGAAGTCGTGTTAGAAAGGTTAAACTCAGCCACCAATACATCTAACCAATGTTAATAAAGTGCCTTCGTATTATGTTTCAAACGTAAGAGGTTCACAGAATGCAACATAAACATCTGATGTTATTCCCTATTGCTATGGCAACAGGGAGATTACACCATTCCAAATTTAGAGTCTAGTTCTGTGAACAGGAATCAGCATAGCACAAGGCACTTTTATTTTTTGTGTGTGACGTCACCATAATTATATAAGTCTCTACGGCTTGTCATCTACGACATTATTTTAGAATGTGAAATTAAATCATATATTACATGCTAAGATGAGAAAATCTTGGGGTTGTGGCTAAAATTTTGGAAAGGAGGCTCTGCTGTTAACTGCCACGCTTTCGACAATGTTTTTGCCACCTTCAGGACTTTGTACAATTGTTAGAAGAAAAAGGATTGATTTTATATTACAAATAACTTCCTCAATATACTCACAACGTTGAGAAAGTTAATTATAAAATTTAAATTCGATTTCGATTTCTTCTTACTATTGTAGAAAGCCCTTCAAAGGCAATAAACATAGTCTATACCTTGCCAGTAAACCCCAGGGTCTTCTTTATGCAGTGACTCGTAGCCTCTTTTCAAAATTTTGGCCAGAACCTCAATATGTACTCAACCCAGCTAGTTTCTTGACCACAAGCCTAATTTGTTAACTATATCACTAATCGTAGCCTTCTTTGCAAATTCGTACAAACTAAAGCCAACTCAGCCGCTACTGACATTCGAATAAATAACTGTTTCAATGGATAACACACCTATAGTCGATATTGGAAACTAATTAAAACATCTTACTCAAAACATCACTACGACAAATGATAATAAGTCAACGTAAATTAACGACGAAGGTGTAATTAAAATAAGATGAGCCAGCTAGTAGTTCACACCTGTCCAGTGGCGGCTCGTGGACTTTGATAGTGGGTGGGCAAACACTTTCTAATAATTTCCATCAATTGATTGACAAAAAAATGACAAGAAACAAAATCATAGGTACTTACAAAATCTTTTTTTTCAAAAAATATATAATTCAGCAAGCAACGGGAAGGTCGGAGTGCTTTCTCGCCAGGAAGGGGATAGGATAATGGATACAATAGGTGAGAAGGGATAAGAAAAAGAATAATGTGGTTAAAAAGTAAAAAGTTATTCTGAAAGACATGAATGACCCCAAGAAGATAAGGGGTTCAATAAAACTTTTGCATTCTAGAAAACATAAACTAAAGAAAACCTAAACAAAACACAAACTCAACAAAACTTAACTCTAAGAACAAAAAAACAAAAATAATATTGTAAACATAATAAGATCCAATAAAAAGGTCCAATAGTTTGTGAATAGTCTGAGTTGTGCTTAAGTATAGGTACCTACTTATTAAATTCTGAACAAAAATGCCTCTGTTTATGCATGCTTATATATAAAATTTATGCGTCTGTCTTTTGTTGCCGCGAAATGATCAATAACCTTATCATAAAATTTTGATTCATTACCGTCTTGAAAGTATTTGATTCAAGTTAGCTTCAATCGCAATTGTAGCTAAATTAGTTAGACGCTCTTGCCCCATGGAATTCCGAGAATACGCCGAAGTTGCGGGAAGCGATAATATTAAGCATAATAAAATATATAGATCTGTGGAACTTCACTTTAAAGCTCACCGGTATGTATTAAAATAAATAAATTAATTAAAAAATAATATGTGCATAATTTGACCGGCACATGCCACACGCAAACGCCGCACACGGCCCTTCCCCTCGCAACTCCGCAAACGCATACCAAAAGCCGAAAGATACCGAAGTCACACACGATGGGCTGGCCCATTTCTCTCCTTTTTAGACGAAATATTTAGGGGTAAGCGCTGCAACTTACGTTCGCAAAAGGACGTCTTTTAACAGAATCTAAAACGCTGGAACGTATGGCGTGTATTAATCAGTACTCTGGGCCAGCCCGTCGCGTCGCCGCGCGGGTAACAGCTGAATGGAATTGGACACAGTTTATTGTAAACGATAAGTGATGGCTCAAAGCATTACGTTTAAGTTAAATAATGGTATAAGTACGTAAGTGCTCGATTTCATTGATAATAATTAACCAGATATATGTGAATAATAAATATATTAATAATTCAAAATTGAAATATATTTTTTATTATTAAATTATCATGAATTCTAGGGTGGGCAATGCCCACCTTGCCCACCCCGACCAGCCGCCACTGCACCTGTCGTCATAAGTTTGGATAATGTGTTTGCAGAGCCCCCCACTGTTTAGTATTCATCCCGTACAGAGTGAAGGCTTTTGCTACTACAGGCTTGGTGGGAAATCTGTGTAGAGATAATGACGAGAAGATTAAGCTTCGGGATGTATCCATAGCTTGCACGCCACACTTTGTAATATTGTTACACTCTAACCAATAATGATCGATGGAGTAGTAGAATTCATTTGGGATTTTAGAAAAGTTGCAAAGTATATTAATAATCTAGCAATTATTTATAAATATAATTATTTTCATATAAACTACATATTTATACGTTCTGTTAATCAGTGAATCTGAATTAGTTATCTATTATTTTGACTCCATTGTTATTACTCAATCATTTTGTCAACAGCGCGTTTCTCAGCATTGACGCATTAGATGACTACCATGACTAAAATAATAATAATTATTTGGAACGGTTGTCAACCGTATTCTTTCAATGTAATAATATGAAACACATATCCCGAAAGGATCTTTTTAAACATTATTCTTTTGTATCTAGGCTTAAAATATGTTTATTCTACCTTTAAATACAAAAAACCGCTATACTTTCATAAGGGCCCATGTTAAAAATCTGTTTTTTAATCGTTTATAATAATGATCGATAACAAGTTTCGAACTTTTGAGGGTAGATACTACACCGAAACCGAAAAAATACATGTTTCATCTACCAATAGCTATAGTGAACAAACGTGCTTAATGCATACACGACAAATCCTAAAGCGACAGTAGAAAGTATTGTATAATCGTAAGCAATTGAGGGCTCGAAACTGTTATGGGAAGATGTCACAAGAAACGGTGGAGAATTACTACGGGAGTTCATCAAACATCCGACTTCGGACCATTACTGTAAAACAGAGCTCTAAAACTGAAGGTGTTATCAGGGATTAACCTAACAGGATATGCTATTTAATTTGCAATGATTTGGGAGAGAGATGTTTAAGAAACATTTCTGACATTATAGAGTCACTAAGATTACTAACCATACGGAGAAAAATAGACTGATGTTTGTTAAAGCAGGGGTAATGGAAAATCCGCATTCTCTTGTTCTCCACTACGGATTCTATATTTCCTGCAGCGTATGACAGCACTGGTGTCTCATCCATACCGTATGACTTATACTTAAATGATAGCACAGCACTCGTAGAGCCTCGTTGTGCCGATATACGTAAGCTGTCCCGGCGTACATCTTACATGCTGAGAAGAGATGCCTAAGCTTCTCTGGCTTTACAACATGTGTCGGGTACATCTAAATCCATAACCCTACTATAGTGTACCAAGGAGTTGAAGACACCCTCTTGGAAAGCCACTATAAAGCCTAGACCTTAGGAAAGGGAAGGTTAACTGGCTTATCTTTATGAAGCCTTAAAAGGAAGTTTTGATGTCGGCTTTAAATTGTGCAGAAGCAAGTTTCGTAATGGGCTGCCAAAACCTACGCGTGAGGTCGAGTGTGAGGCTGAGTTCCTCGGCTACTCGCGTTGCTACTCTAAAAAGGAAGGTTTCTTTACCCACATTCTCGTCACTAAGCAGGCAATGGCAATGGTTCCCTGTTGTGCAGATGCTCCAAACTCAATATTCCTCCCCACACCTGGATGGGCGAGGGTGCAGTGCAGCGAGCAGCGTATTCCTCACTCCACCTAGGGATCTGATGACCATAACCAACAGACCCACAGTGTAGTCTGGCCAGAGCCTACGAAGTTGTTATCTTCACCTCTGCAGGTGCCGAAAACTCTATAATGAACATCGTCTTCTGTTGGTGATCGAAAAGGACCATGTCAAGCTTGTTTGCCTGCACAAGGTGGAGTGTAGGAAACGAGTAGTTTCAGTAAATCAGGCATTTCTCGTTTCCCACAACGGACACTATCAAACCGGTGTCTCATCGATACCGTATGAGTAACTCAAATGATAGTAGAGCACTCGTAGAGCCGCGTTGTGCCGATGGACGTAAGCCGTCCCAGCGTACGTCTTACAAGCCGACAAGAGATGCATTATGGTTATTATCATTATTATCAGAGAGTATTTGTTATAAGGGGATGATTTCGGGATATTAGCGAGTATGGTTAACAAATAAAGTGGTAACCTTCGGCCCAACCCCAGTGGAAGATAGGTATCTAGATCTACAGGATTTTCCACGAGCGACACCGCAAGCATTCCATCTGAAAAAACAGAGCATTCTCGTTCTCGATTAAGGATTAGAATTTAGCTGGGAAAGTAAACATTTCACATGGGAGTATGCGTACGCAAATTACGTGTACGTGACGGAGAACAAAACCAACATTTCCCTGTCGACAGTCGTCGGCGTCGTCACACCCTCCACAACTGGAGGGTTTTTTGCTCGTTCGCGACGGCGTCCAATTACCATATTAGTCAACAAATTGCTAGGCAAATATAACGGAAGGGTGAAGAGAGAATGACGACACCCCTCTGGAGAACGGCTTCCTTATTTGCGCGTCTCGTCGAAAACCTCTACCCCTTTTCCATCTCCCAGTCACAACGTCGAGTGGCAATTTCATTAATTCTGCGGAATGTGGGCTTGTAATGAGGACAGAATTTGCGCGATGAAAATCTAGTTTGGATCTTGTGATCGATTTTAGGACATCTGTCGGCAGCAGCAGTTTTCCAGCGTTTCGGCCAGCTCTGCAGTCTTTTGTTAGTCTTGCTTTCGTCTTCTTTTACTTTGAGGTCTAAAATGTTAGATTTTTTTGATGGTATGCCTCCCGCAAAGGCAAAAAGTCTATGGCGCTGTAGAAGCGTTGTGAGAGTATAAGTATCAGTGCACAGGTTGCTGCAGGTTGTAGCCATCGAAAAACAAATTCCCCCGCAGCTCATTCCAGGAGTTCTCCAAAAGAAGGAATGCTGCAAGAGACTTGTTCGGGGTGTAGGCACCTCGACCTGGTAAGGATGCGCTCGCAGAGCCTCCCTAGGTTTCCTCCTTCGGACGGCTTTTGGTGTTATTATCTGGAAGAGCTCACTCGTACATCTCCTGTGATAGAACATGTAAAACAGGAACAGGCCAGCTACCCTTCTTCGATGTTCCAGGCTATGGAGGTCCTTTGTGAGGTTAGGCGTATCGATTAGTCTAATTGCTCTTTTCCGGATAGTGTCCAGAAGTTTTAAGAGAGTGCCTCAGAGCGCATCCCCATACATGGGAGCAATACTCCAACGATGCTTCCTTCCTACAGCGGAACTAAACTCCAAGCTTCTGGGATGCCGTTTTAGCTATACTGACGACGTGGTCATGCCAGGACATGTTATTGTTGATGTTGATTCCCAAAAGCTTGACGAAACGTGACTCGACTATTGGCTGACCCTCCATTTCTACAGTTGGTAATCCAACGTGATACCCTTTGTCGGTGTTGTTGCCTGAGTTTTTGGTACGTTAAACTGTACTTTATTTATTAATCCCCGCACGACAGTTGTTTTGATATCTACGTTGATCTGTGAGGCCTGTTGCTGTAGCGGACTTGTTCCAGGCACGATATTAATGTACTGTAGGTAAGTCGACGGAATTCAAGATGAGAACCAGTAACGTTCTGTGTTCTGTATAGAAGGGTGGTCTGCCAAGATCACAGCGCCTAGACCCCATTGGGCCTCAAGTAGATCCTTTCAAGGTTTCCTCAAAACTGAGTGTTCAATCATCTCAACCTAGTAAGAAAGGACATGATCCAAACAGGAATTGTGATGTCCTTGAGCTCGTTTTGGTTAGGGTGGAAATCATTTTCTTCATGTTTCCCCAAAGGAAGCACACGAGCCGATAGTGTAATTCAATGCCGGTAAGGGTATTTGGCTCCGAAGTAGTTGTTGAGATTGGGAGGACGGAGGTGAATTTAAGGTAGCGAGAGAGAGAATAAGAGAGGGTAGTTGCTGGGGAACTACAATTTTTTATATTCATAAAGGACTGAGGGGTGCATTTTTTACCCCTCTATGCATTGAGGTAGAGAGAGGTGCCAGAATGGTGACCTACAGACTGGCAGACAGAATAAGAAGGAACTAAAACCAGACACAACGGCTATTATGGGTGGAATTACAAATCACCACACTCACTGAATGGTCTTGGACTCTATAGTTCTCCAAGAGCAGACCGTCCTACAACATCCTTTACCCTGGAAGGGATGAATGGAAGACGAGTGATTGTTTCCTGTCACCTCCGATCTTGCGCTATTCACTGATGGCTCCAAGTCTGGACTGGGGACAGGAGCGGAAGTAGTTGGTATCAGTCCAAGAGTAGGGAGGTATGCCACGGTCTTCCACGTAGAAATGATAGCCACAGGGCTGGGAGTCAGAGGACTGATCAAAAGACCCCCGACAAACAAATCTATAAACATCTTTTCAGATAGCCAGGCCGGCCTAAGGGCACTGAGCTCCAAACGGGTTGAATCAAGACTCGTATGGAGCTGTATACATCTCCTCGACTAACTTGGAACAAAGAGCAAAGCAACTTAGGTTTAGGTTCCAGGTCATAGCGGAGTGGAAGGCAGTGTATTGGCTGACGTGCTCGCCAGAGGAGGAACCAAATTTGTGTTCATAGTATCAGAACCATTTGCGGGAATTGCGAAAAGCACCGCTAAGGAAACAATCTCAGACTGGGCAGAGAGGAAAGCACTCCTTCACTGATGAGATCCACCAGAGCTACTGCACTCGAAGGCGTTCATACCATACCCCTATAATCAGCCCCCCCCCCCCCCCGAAGATCATAGAATGGAACAGGAATGATCTCTGGATTCTGGTTGGTCTGTTGACGGGACATTGTCGTCTGAGGAACCACATGCAAAAGTTGAACAAACACCAGACTGTCGCTTCTGCTGTGTGGAGCATATTATGTGCTCCAGTACCTACTCGAAAGAGCTAGGTTCAACACTTTTGGACTTGCCCAACTGAAACCTGTTGACACCAAGGAAGTTTCACTCATCACGACCATCGCCTTCGCCAAGAGGTGTGGATTGTACGGTGAAGAACTCTAAGCAGGTGTGAGCCACAATAGACACAATAGAGTCCCAGTGGAAGGAGGCACAATCGCCCCACTCAATCTATCCTAACCTAGCGGGTGCTTCAAAAGAATGACCTTGATGATATTCTATACTTTATAGGTGTATTGTCTTTGAAGACATATGAATCTATGACAGTGGAAGGTGGCAAATTTGGTAATTCCAAAATTTTTGTTTCTACACAGAAGGTGTGGGAAGTACTACTGAGTTAATCTACTTGACGAAAATATTTGTGACTCAGTCACATATTGCAAACGATCCGCGTTGGCGCCAGTTTTTCGGTACCGTAGCCTGTTTCTCACGGGCCACGAAAGAGGTTAATTTCATGTATCACCATGCAGGATATTCAGAGCATCTTTTCGGATTTCTTAAACACCGAATCTTATATCAGCTCCCATAACAGACGTGAGAACAGACTTCCTGTACGGTAAAAACAAAATCAGTGCTATCATCCTCACATAAGGCATGTTAATGGCGTCTGTATATGGTCAAAATTGAGACATGTCAAACATCACTTCAAGTCCAGCTGCCTTTTTCAGAACAATCGCTTGTATCCTTTGCTATAGTACCGCTCTTTTGCCGTAATTAAATGCGGTTCACCATGATTGCCTGCGTTATCAATCCATCTTCGATTTTACTTTAATACCGTACAGATCAGGACATATCGTAGATATAACAAAGTCTACACAGGCACTTGGGTTGACAGGCGTTGTAAACTTAAATGGTTCTTTTGATGATCGTGTCAAGCCAAGTCACTATAGATTACACTATGTGACAAAATCTGGTTTCTGTGTTGTTTATTGAATTTTTTGTTATATTATCACTATTTGTGTGTCAAAGAACTATCCAGCCTAATTTGAAAATTGTAGTTTTCTGTTTATTTTATGAGGGCGATACAGAGTATCCCTGAATTACCTTGATAGGTGATATTATCGTAACAGGAAAAGCTTAAACGGAAATTAAGTCGAATTATTGAAGGTAGTATAGGGTCTACCATACCATGCTTTGAAAACATTTTTTTATACGTCACCCCCAACTTTTTTTCCTACATAAATGATATCCCTATTCCATTTAAGATCTTGTGGTACCTTTGATTTTACACACAGCCTTATTTTTCGCATGAAATCATAAGCATAATACCAATTAAGAACCTGTTTGCCGCAAAAAATAGACAAAAAGAAAAACTAAGCGGGTTCTAAAGGGTATTTGACACATACTTAAAAACAAATGTCTTTTTTGTGCTTTTCTATTACGAAAATATTACTCTTCAAAAAAATCCTTATTTTATTTATCTTATGCTTATGAAATTGGGAAAAATTGGTTTGTTTATGAAATAAAAGCAATGCAAGATTTTAAATAAAATAATGACCTCCTTTATGTAGGAAAAGCTGTGTCATGCTATTTGAAAAAAAAGTTGGAGGTGAGTTTTGGGGATTGAAGTATAAAAAAAAATCGATAGCATGGTATGAAAAACCCACCTAGTTTTCTTTTTAACTATTTTTCTTACGAAGCTATAACTCTTCAAGCAAATCCTTATTTTACTTACTTATGCTTATGATTTTACGAAAAAAATAGGTTTGTGTATAAAATCAAAGGTACCTACCACAAGATTCTAAATAAAACACGGACCTAATTTGTGTAGGAAAAACTATTGGGTGCTATAAAATAAAATGTTGGTGGTCAGTTATAAGTGTTGAAGTACAAAAAAATGTTTGTATGCATGGTATGTTGGACCCGATAGTACTTTCAAAAATTCGACTCAGTTTTTGTTTGAATTTTTTTTTGTTACGAGAATATCACCGGTCAAGGAAATTCAGTGAAACCCTGTATATTAGGCTGATATAGAATTAAACACAGATTTAGCCAAAAAAAGACAACAAATTCAACTAAGAATTATTATTTTAACAAAACGTACTTCTCAAAATATTGTCTTTACATATGGATATTAGATTATTGCTCAAAAATTAACATTAAGACAACTCCTTCTTTTATATGGTGAATTATCTTCCTCAACAACTTTTTCGCATTTATTTATTTTTTTACATTAAGCTGAAATTAACCTAACTAATACTTTGAAACATATTTGTTAGCAACGTCGTCAGCTCACGACTAATTATTTCAGTAGTATTTGTCACTAATTATTACTTAAAGGATTCTCTGCAGATCAAAAACGCCACCAGTTAAGTTAAGTAAATAAGTTTAACAAAAATTTTCAAAAATAAATACAGAAGAAAGAATGTAGAAAATGTCCATTTTTGTAGATTCAAAAATATGCTACAAAAGCAAAAAAAATCAGGGCGCAGGTCTACTAATCAAATTTCTTATCTTTTAAATGGGCTTGTCTATACGCCCACGAAGTCTGGCTAACCAACTTTTGAAGGCTTGCGTTCTTTCAGTATTCCCTGCTGAACAACTGTTCTTATTGTTATGATTGTAATTCTTCTAGGAGGTCTAAACCAACATTTATATCACGACTCAAAGCCTCAAACAAACGTTTTCCCAACCCTATTCTAGAAACGGATGATTCAACTTACATGGATATCATCATCTTAGAAAAACAATCTTTTAAAGACCTTATGATTGAAAAAGGTACAGGACAAAGCTGGGACTACTGAAGCATGTAAATTTAATCGCATTCACCCTCAAAATGCACACGCAAGTCTAGCGATCGACCCATGTCACACTAGCCTCCACTGGCAGTAAGCACACGACCGAGAGATCAATCACTGTGCAACAATGGGTCTATATCCTTTGCGCAAAATTTGAAGAAACATCGCAGCGAACAGCTGGTCCAGGTGCACGAAGGCACAAAAACGGGGAGAACGGAGAGAAGCTGTCGTGGTATGAGTATTAAGCCCGCAGTGGCGTATCATAGGGTGAACACAGAAAATGATTTCCAGCTGGGCTACAAATATCATGCAAACGTGTGATCAAGTGTAGGTACCTATAACAAAGAGTATCAGACAACGATATATACAGGGTGAGTCTGTTCTTGTAACTGTGTACAGAATTTGTTAAAATAAACAACTTCTTCAATTAACTTTTCCTTTCAGAAAACTGAAAAATAAGCGTGATCAGAATTAAAAAAGTAAGTCTGGACTTGTGTATCAAGACGTACCTAGGCTGTTTATGTGTAGTCTTTTGCTGGAATGTTCCTCTCGTTGATCAGGCATTGTACTTGTTAATTAGTGCACTAGTCACTTTTAGTTTATCGTAGTTAATTATAAATTGGTGAATCCTAAAAGTTGCGTTCATAATAATGTGCCACTTTTAGAACTTATCAATTTAAAATTAACAACGACAAACAGAAAGTAACTACTCTGCTATCTGATACTAATCGACAAAGCAAAAATCCGAGCAAACACGAAACATAAACAGACTACGTACCTACTACCGCAAGCCCAGATTTATACTTCTTTTGTATCTCGCTTATTTTTTAGTTTTCTGAAAAAAGTGATTTGACCAATTTGTTTATTTTAGCGACTTTATATCTGATCGACCGATATAACCCTACTGCTTTTGTGGAATTTGATTGGCTCAACTAAACATCATCAAACATCATACATACAAAAAGTGCTACTTTCACCCATTTATTATAGAAAATCAGACTCGAAAAGGTACTAGATGGTTCATAATGTGCCCTTGTACATGCATTTCAATAGAAATCAGTAATTTTCCGTCCTGGAATGGGCTGTTCTGCGCCGGTACTGTGTAACTTATAGCTTTTTTGACTTATTGCCCTATCACTGCACTCACAGGAACTGAGTGTCAAAATTATGTTCGTCTCAGATTTGAGTGCAAAACTAGTGTCGTTTTTTGTTTTCGACTTATCCGTTTAATTGCACTTGAGTGCAAATTATCGCCACGGACTCTCTGAGCTCGTGGAAATTTCAGTGCATTTTTGACGTGTATAAATATTAATTATAACCTATTTTATTTGTCAGAGAAAATAATTTTTTGAATTAAGTAGTGGGTAGTGGGGTAGTATACATAATAGCATGAAAGGTGCGGAAAGCGTAGTTGAAAGAACTGCGAATATCGTCATCTTCGGATGATGAGGAAATTGAAGCATATTTATCTAGTTAAATTGCAAACAACGACTGCGTGTGTCCCAAAAATACGAATATTCGTTGAAGATGTTGTTCATATACTGATGGAAGAAGAGATAGAACAAGATATACATAAGTATTTACAGATATAGATATTCATTTTCAGTGCAAAAGCCATATTGCACAAAATGCTGTTAGTTTTTATGTCGATAAATAGAATAAATTATTGAATAACGCGGATTCAAACTATTCAAATTCCAAAACCACCACAGAATGAAATTGAGCTCTCGCGATTCAAAATGACATCAAACTGTCATCAGTTGGCTGACAGAACAGTTACTTGAATTGCACTGAAATTTGGTGTATGTTCGACTTACCAGTTCAGATTTATTGCACTTCTGGGCACAAGACGAGTTTTCAATGTGCACTGTAGTGCAATCTTGGTTAAAATTAGTGCAGTAAGTCGAAAACGCTATCAGAAACGTGTTTCTATGCACTATGTGCTATGGGATCGGGTGGCCTTGTAAATATGACAGCGTGCCGTGACAGCGTAGTAGACACGTGATAGGCACCCGAAACTGCCAGATCGTCATAGTCGTCATGGTGATAGAAACATGTTTCTATCTCTTAAGTTAGAGAGTACCGACGCGACGCTGGTTGGTCAAAGCCTTGATCGAAATACTCATGTTGATAAAATTAAGCCCTTAGTATGCTATTTATGTAGGTTACATTAAAATTCTTTCTGATTTTTCTCATTTCGGTTTTTTTATCATGTTTCTTTTAATTCACTTGTCTGGATAGTGCAATTCTTGAATCATTTTTATTATCATGCTTACATCCGCATATGGAATTCTAATTCTGACTCGTTTGGTTGATGGTCTTGTGTACTGTTTTCTTGTGACAACTGTCTCGCAGTAATTCCCTGAGGATGTTCCGTACAATAGAAAGGAAGAAAGTCCGACGTTCAAGGCAAATCAGACACAGGCTGTATCCGAAATTTAAGAATTTTCTAGCGACAACGCTTGTGGAAATTCCAAACCAAGCTGTTCTGTGGTCGGTCCTTATGATTCATAGCGCTTTACTGGGGCATTAATAAAACCACAGATGCTTTCTGGTACAGTTATCAAGCAATGTTTCTAATTCTTTTTTTAACACGCCTTATTAGCTTCTCCTGTATGTTTGTGAGCTTGTGGCTATCCTTTGGATCAAGAGGTCGGACCGAACACTGAACGCTCTAACTTTGTGGCAAAAACGATTTTGACGGCTACGAATTCGTCGGGCACGCGGTCATCTCCGCTGACTAAGAGATGGCGCAGGCACCTTAAAGTTTGTTAATATCACATAGAGGCGTAGCGACGGGAGCTTAGATGCATGACATCCAACTATTTGGGAGTTGTTATTCTGTGAAATTTATTCAGGAGGGATGTCAGTTTTTATTACCGTTTATGCAGCAATTTTGCTATGTATATTGATCAAAAACAACTGTCCATCTGTAGTAATACTGTGTAAGCAGAGCATCAATAAATGCACTTTAAAACGCTTTTACGTTTACTAAAAAATTAAAAATAAACATACCTGATTTAATAAGACTAAACTCATCATCGTAGTCACAATGTCTTAACAGACATGTTGTGAACTCGTAAAATGAACTACGTCGGAGCTAGAGTATTGCCGACACGAATATTATCAATAGTTTTGAGGACTATAGCTCGCCAGCTTGTACGGGAACGACAACGGCGCCGCCCATTCGAGGCATGACCCTGAACTACAAGTTTCTCCATATTATCGCTTCTGTATATATGTCCGAAGAATGTGAGCATTCTCGTCGACACAATGGAGGATAGTCTCTTTGGATTACCGGGCTCATCCAGTATGGAAACGTTAGTTCGATGGGCGGTATAAGGAACTTTCATCATTCTCCTCCACGTCCACAATTCAAAAGCATCTAGGCGAGCTCGATCTGCCTTTTCAACAGTCCAAGTTTCTGAGGCATACAAAAATATGGAGAACACAAGAGACCGAACCAGCAACATTTTGGTAGCTTTAGTGATGTTATGGTCACGCCATATTTTAGTAAGCTATGTCATGACCACACGTGCCTGTTGAACGCGCCGTCGTATCTCATTTTCACAGCTACCCGAATTGTCGATCAAAGAACCGAGGTACACAAAACTTTGAACTACTTCACAACGGCCTACTGACTAAACTACACGCCTTCAAAAAACATCGGACTAGAAAGTTAAAAACAAGTTTTAAAATATGCTTAAAACAATAATGAACCGAAATACCAATATGATTGTGGAAAAAGCGTGGGCGCATAATTGTACTACTATTTTTCGTTCATTATTGTTTTAAGTTTATTTTAAACATTATTTTTAACTTTTTGTTCCAATGTTCTTTAAACATGTATTTATCAGTGTTTTTAAACTATATGTATTGTCAAATATTTTTTACTTTTACATAGACGTGACCGAAACTAGTATTTCTTATTTTAATTCCTTGTGCCTTCCAATACCACATATTTTCGCTACTCTGTATGACTATTCACGCCAATGGCTCAGGTAGATACCTGGCAGTCCATTTTTGATTTACTAGCTACCTGGAGAAATATATGGGGACAATAGTTTTACGCCGAAGTTGGCAGCACCCCATTCAAAGCTTCAAATATAAACTATAACAATACGGTAGAAAATGTTTGGTTTGGTACTTTGGTCTTGACGTGCTAGCAGTTTAAAAGACGGCATCTGTTACAGGGTCGTACTGTATACATTATTGAGTAGAATAGAAATACATCATATTTTTATGAGTATTCCAGATGCATGGCAACAAAAAACTCGTCCAACTAAATAAAGAGAAAGCCATCACATTCGAGTCACGGGTCTTTGTAGAACATTCACAGGACACAGGTAGCCTGAAAGCATGAAACATTCAAAAGTTACATAACAAAGCCTTGACCATGCCATGTATGTTCATATTTTATAATAGGCCTTTACGGAAACATTGATCTGGATCCGGATAGATCAGTTATATGTCAAACAGCTGTCAAGTGGGATTTATGATTCCATGAATTTAGCGGACATCGAACAACGAAAAAGTTGGTTTAACAATAAAAAACAGATGGTAAAGTAAAGCAGCTACTGATCTGAATCATCCGATCGCAATCACTTACTGTACAAAAGTGAACTACCCTATTTCTGACCGATTCCAGATCACTTTCCGAACGTCAGGATCAGTGATCCATCTGATCGAGTTAACCCGATCATAGTTCCCGTAAAGGCCTATTATATGTACAGTATGTTGGAAATATTCATGCATGAGTTATTCAAACACCTAATACATGTCCTTACTTCTATCCGATTAAAAGTTAGCTAAAGTTAGACAAAAACAGTGTTTACCTCCCATAAACTTTTCTAATAAAATTGTGAAAGACAAAATTCGATAAGCCAAAAACTGCATGTGATGTCTGTCTATCTGTTCGCTTTAAAATATGTGCACAGCTTGGCAGTACCCTCTAATACTTCTTGTTCATTCACATGTTACCCACCTAAAGGTAAGGTAAGGATAAATACATCAGTGTCCTCCCAACGCAAAACATGAAAAACCTATTCAAATATTGTTATTACTTTCTCCTATATTGTTTGTCTTTAAAACGAGGTGTAACGTGTTTTGTACGTATACCGAGTTTTACGATGTTTTCGTATTCCTACAATCTACCAATTCATTACTACACTCATGATTAACAATCTTCAAAAGTGTACCTCTACACTCTGCTAAGGTTATTTTGCAACTAGTTTGCTTAGTTTTACACTCATCCGGCTGGTACATTTACACGACGTTGAAATAGCTTTACTAGTGGGTCTGTTGAAAGGTAAAAGGGTTTACACGCTCTAAAATAACTTTAGCAGTTTTCAGTATGTCAAAGATACTATATTTTACACCCAGAATTGTATATGAATATGACACTCAAAGCACTTGATCTATCTGCAAAGCTCAGGCACACTGGGAGTTTAAACCTGCGTTCAGTTGAGCTTGGTTCAGCGTAGGACCAGTTTCCAGTGTTCTTTGCTGGTTGTCCAACTGAAACTTGAACTTGGCTCAGGTAAACTAGGCTTAAATCAAATACAATTCAGAAGAATTGGAACGGCGCAAACTGTCAGTGAATCTGATAGAAATACGAAAGGACAAGATTACGTTTCTGTGATATGTGATGGTTCTGTTTTCTCTTTTCTGTTCATCTGTTCATCTGTCATATGACTCATATCAACTCATATGCGCATGTCGACTCGTTAGACACGGACGCGGAGATCCGTCAAGTTTTGCATTTTGGGATTTGAACTTTGCAAAATCAAGATTTCATTTCATTGGTTGGCTATCGTTGTAATTGTTGGGAGCCTGTTGAACCTGCCAACGTAGATTTTTATACCAACACGTTAGAGCATTCTTGATGGCTTACCATAAACTGTACTCCATCCATAGCAAATCTCAACCGTTTAAATTCATCAATTATGCATTATTCCAAAGAATTTGACCTGTTTCTGTAATTCAGACGGCGTCTTTTCCCTTGGTGGATCATATCTAAGTTTTCCATAAAATCTTCATCGTCCGAAAAACCTTCTCCTTCTGGCCAATTACTAACATTCATTATCATAATATATTGACGGTGATGAAATAGTTTTGAAATAGTGATGGTATTTAGAAGCAAAAATAACATTTTCGCCGAATTTTGTGATTTTTTTAATATTGCTGCAGGTACAAACAAAAATGGCAGTACCAGAAATATATATCAAAATCTTCTTTGTGTCACGATCATTGATAAAACCTTAATTGTTTGACAAATACCGTTCTCTTAGAACTTGTGACGAGCTTAAGCTGACAAAATCAGGCGGTCAGCTAAACAGAGTTCAACACAGCATCAACGCTGCGTTTCTACCAAAGATGTGTTAGGAAAATGTGCGCAGCGAGGATGTATAGCGGAGGTGTGAAACGGTGTGGGTGTTACCACCAGAGATGTGCTAGGAAGATCAGCGGTGCGAAGATGTGTGGCGGAGCTGTGAAACGGTGTGCAGACGAACTCTTTTCAGAGTTTTCTTTTTGCTCGCCTACATCAACAGCACGCGTCTCTCTCCCACATCACTAGCACACAGACCTCGCAACGCATTTCTAGCTCACATCTCTTGAAACACATGCCTTGTTTTGTACGTACAGAAACTCCGCTCCGCTAAGCCGCTTCCACCAGAGCAGTGTTTAATTTTTATGCTGTGGATGTGCTGAGCAAGGCGAGGCACTTCAAGCGATACTATTAGTTCGTTAAAAACACATTCCTCTTGACACGGCCTCACACATCTCTGGTGGAACGCAACCTTAAACTGGATTTATCCTTGAACTCAGTTGGTGCAACAGCCACTTTTCGCTGAACTAAATTCAACATCTAAGCTGAGTTTAAACTTTCATTGTGCAACCCGCTCTTACAGCATGTAGAATTTTACACTCAGTTTTTCACTGTGCTGTATAATACTGGAAAGTAGGTCGTTCAAAAGTGCAGCTAGACAAAGCGTTACCTGCAATTTTTTCAGGTGTTGCGCTCAAAAGCAAGCGGGCGCCAGCTGAGAGGTGTGCAAATAAATATAAATTTAACCCCCAATTAAACTAAACAGTCGCACACCTCGATACCCACCGTTAGAGCCTATTAATTTAATTTACTTCTGGCGTGAAATTCGCTGCGGTTTTTACGCTTGCCCTTTATGCAGCGAAAACGAACGAATCGGGAGCTTTTACTAGTTATTTAAAAATGCAGCAACTGTTTTATGGGCATTGCCGAAACCTTTTTATGTTTTAAGCCCATTTAGAGCGGCAATAGGCTTGATAGTTCTGCGAATGCACTCTATACTGGGGCTATCTGCCAAACCATTCAGTGATGCTTTTATTGCAGTTTTTACGAACTGAAAGTCCGTTTGGAATTTCATGTTCTGTAAATAATATAACCACGATACAATTCACTATAGCATAGCGTGACGTCATTTGGGTAAATAATTTCAAAAGTCTGATTAGTCCATGCTTTGGTGCCCCACAATTTTCAATGAGATATTTCATGGAAATATATGCACTACGTTTTTATATGGGAATTCAATTCGAATTGAATACGATGGCATATCCGGTGTTTCATGTGTTTACATGTTTAGTTTTTAGATCGATTTGATTCCGTTTTGTGGGGTGGCGAGCAAGCTGTCAAAACTATCCTAGCCTACAAATCTCACTTAAACTACAACTTACAACCTAGCGTAGTCTTTTCAAGTACCCGGACTTTGGAAACTTCCGGCCTTCACGGAAACTATGATCGGGTTAACCCGATCACAGAAATGGGGTCAGTTCACTCTTGTACGGTAAGTGACCGCGATCGGATGATTCGGATCAGTAGCTGTTTTTCTTAGCGATTTGTTTTTTATTCTTGAACCAATTTTTTCGTTGTTCAATGACCGCTAAATCCATGGAATCATAACTTCGACTTGACAGCTATTTGACATGATACGGATCCAGATCACTGTTTCCGTAAAGGCCTTTTGTGTGTTCACGATTTTGTTTTCTTTGTGATTGTCTTGTTTAGAAATGACATCACAGATCCACATTCGATCCCAGAAAGAGATGTAACGACCTTGAAACTCAATTCGTTCTTGTTCCATATTTTGTAGTGTTTACATGCAGTATTCGATACCCAAATAGAGTTGAATCCTACATGTAAACGTAGTAATGATTTGAATTTCCTCCGAAATATTTAATGTTTAAATAAGCACTATGAGGCAATTGTTTTTTTTTGCTATCCTCATCGAGTGTATTACCGAACTCAGTATCCGTAGCTATAAATAGTTCACAAACTTAGATGCTTTGAAAAGTTTATATATATATTTTGATGGTACGCTCAAAATTAGGGTATGCATCATTGGCGTGGGCCCATGATACAACAACCTTTATATAGTGTCAGTGCAGAGAAGATTCTTGAAATTCCTGTCATTAATCAAGGTATGCTATTGGAAACGTTTAATATACAGGGTGAGTTTTTAGTACCGGCTCGGTCGATAACTCCCCTACTGTAGAAGATAGCGAAAAAAGTTTTATATAAAAGTTGTATCCACGGATGTGCTCCTTGCTCAGAAAATACTCAGATTTATACAGGGTGATCCATACCTACGTGGTGATGCAAACATGCATTTTTTCAAATGAGACACCCTATATATTATTCCATATTCAAATTCTACTAACAAATTCCGTTCTTCCTATATAGGATTTTGTTACATTATCCAGGGTAGTTCAAAAGTTATGATGATTTTTATATCCTAATCGCGGTCAAATGAACCTACTGTATATCAAAAAGTAATGAATCATAAATTATTTTTTTTACATAGAAAGATTAAAAATTTCCTCTAGTTTTAAAATCGGCTACAAAAAAGCCCATGGCGCATATTTGTATACAGGGTGATGTAGAACGCAAAATCTAGATTTACTCTCTTTTTTTAAATGTAACCCCCAATATTTTATTATACCAAAGGATTGCCTTTAATATGTTCTTTCATCTTTGTATAACACTTGTTGTACCTACGTCCATCGGTTTCCGAGATATTTCGATTTTTCGGTAAATTTAAAATATAGCTTCTATTTGTGTATCGAAATTTATATATTTTGAGATGGTACTATCTAATTTGTTTTTTATTTAACGAACAACTAAGTTATAAGGTCATGATGCTATTTGATGAAGTCAAAACCCTAAATCATCGAGATAATAAAGTCAAGTATGCTAAGGAAACAATTTTGTAGGCGTGATGCATAATAATCAAGCAGATTTATCAGGTATGCTTTGAAAAATTGACAGTTTTCATAACCAGCTCAATAATTCCGTACTGTGTGAAAAACCAGCTTTAAAAATAAATTTTTCCATTGAGTATATTTAGGAGAATCTTTGAGAAATTGTCTACTTGCCTCTAGAATATATCAACTATGAACAGCAATATCCAGAACGGAGGCACTCTAAAACTAATGCGTTTGGAAGATTGAAGAATCATTTTATTTGGACTGTGTCGTTCAATATTTCATAGCCTACCTGATAGATCTGCTTGACAATTATGCATGACGTCTATAAAATTATTTCCTCAGCACACTTGACCTATATTATCTCGTTAAATCAGTGTTTTGACTTGATCAAGTACTATTATTGCCTTATATTTTAGTTGTTTGTTAAGCACAAATAAAATTTGATAGTATTTTTTCAAAATAAATAAATTTTAGTAAACAAATAGAAGGTATTTTTTAAATTTGTAGAAAAATCGAAATATCTCTGAAACTAATGAATGCAGACATAACAAGTGCTATACAAAGATGAAAGAGCATGTTAAAGGCAATTCTTTGGCATAATAAAATATTGGGGGTTACATTTAAAAAAAAGAGAAAATCTAGATTTTGCATTCTACATCACCCTGTATACGAATATGCGTTACGGGCTTTTTTTATAGCCGAGTTTAAAACTAGAGGATATTTTCAATTTTTCATTTAAAAAAATAATTTTTCAATCATTACTTTTTGATATACAGTACGTTCATTTAACCACGATTTGGATATAAAAATGGTCATAACTTTTGAAATACCCTGTATAATGTAACAATACCCTATATCGGAAGAACGGAAATCATTAATAGAATTTGAATATGGAATAATATATAGGGTGTCTCATTTAAAAAAATGCATGTTTGTATCACCACGTAGTTATGGATCACCCTGTATAAATCTAAATATTTTCTGAGCAAGGAGCATATCTGTGGCTATAACTTTTATATACAACTTTTTTTTGCTATCTTCTATAGTAGTGGAGTTATCGACCGAGCCGGTACTAAAAACTCACCCTATATATTACATTTCCACGGGCTTACAAAACTGTTTTCAAAACGTTTTGCGATTTTGGATTGTCGGTGTTTCCACAATAGGATTTTCGAACCGCATTCAATACGTTTTCAATGGACACATTTCACAAATGTCATTTCCAAGATTTATAACCTATTTCGTTAAGAAATTACAATACAATAATAATACAACAATGACATCAGACAGCAACGCACTGCGCACTGTCCATTTCAAAACGTTCTAAAAGTGACAGCTGGTGTACTCCACGACATTTGGATCTCGATACTATCTTAAAAATTACTGAATAGACCTTGAACAGGAAAAGTTTTGAAAACACGTCCAATTGACGTTTTCACGACATATGTCAAAACTCAAAACGATTTGAAAACGTTTGAAAGCCCTTGAAAACGTAATAATAGATTTATCATAGCTGAGAAGGTCATGCAATAGTATGATAGTTCTTCCTAAGTTAATAAATAACCAGATAGATTCCATCAGTATGTTAGACCAACTAAACTTCTATGCGCGAAGGCAGTACTCACTACTTTTTACCGGCTTCTGTCGATGATTTTAAGGAAGATAAGCACTTCTGGGTTAGTGGATCTAGCGAGTTCCGACTTCACAATGCTCTTAGTGCATTGAGGGAATCGCTTATAAAAGCTGCAGGGGAAGATGTTGGATGAGATCCAAGTGCTTTCAGGGCTTGCAAAATTGCGTACAGCTACGCGGAGAAGATTGAAGCCATCGGTGACCGCAAAGAACGAACAACCTACCGCTGAGTCTGTCTTGGAACCGTCTGTAAAAAATATTTTGGCATCTCTAAGGTTGTCTATAATCTGGGCAAGATTCGATTTAATAATTTCTGGGGCTGTCGAGTCTTTAGGTAAAGTAAGTAAATCCTCACGCTTTGTAACTGTACCCTATTATTATTTGTACTGCTATTCAGTTGTCCTCTCTACGCTCCACAAGCTTGCTACTAAGCACCGGACAAACTCTATATAAGTTATTGCAAAGTTTAATGCACCTTAACGCAGTTGTCCAGCCAGAAGTAATTAACTGGTATTAAAATTAAAGGCGTATTTTATGAAAAGCATAAAAGAATGTGCGTATCGTTGGACATTTGTAACGCTGTGGGAAATCTGGCCGCTATAGTTTGCATTTTTACGAAACAAACGTCGACGTGCACAGCAGAGACCGCGCTTTTATGCAAAATTATTTTAATATGTTGCGCACCGTCCGGATTAGAATGTTTTTTCTCCGGACTTCCTTTGCGACCTTTTTGCTTTGCACTGCGTCCCGATGATGAAAAGCTGATATAAAGTTAACGGAACTTCATCTAATATTTAAATTATGGAGCTTTCTGTTTGTAGCTGCAGAATCTCAGATGGAAGAGAGGGCAAAGTTTTAATCTAGGTGCACAAGATTAATTTGAAATTTTTCACACTCCAGATGATTTAAGACTGCGTCCAACAGAGAGACGTTTCAAGCTTAATAAAGGTGCACGAAGGAATGTAAAGCATCTCGTGTTTCTTTCAGGTATAAAGGGCATCTTAGGCCATTCGTGCATCCATTTATTTATTTTTTATCACAAGGCATTTTACACACTGCACAATAATGAAATATACATACAGTATGTGCCCATGTCGCATGAAATATAGCATGTATCTGGATAAATTAATGATTGTATAATTTTTTTTTATATAAGACTTATTTAAGATTATAATTCCCACAATACGGCAATATTCAGTTGTTTTTGTTTCTAAAAACGAATGCGCAACGAATAACAATTGAGTTTTTTTAATTAACAATGCACTCTATCAATAGGCTCATTTGATAGGAAGTTTTTTTTCTCTCTTCAATGACAAAACATGTCAGTACCCAAATACAAGAAAATGTTTAAAAAAAATCAAAAGCTTTATTAACTCTACTACATCAATAACATTAATCTTGTATGTATCGTACCACAACAAAATGAGGATGTCTTTTACCTATTAAGCCTTGAAGACAAAACTAAATTAGCAATGAGGTAATTTTCATAACAATGGGTGTTCAAATTTTTACCCAGAATACTCAGAGATTCTTTTCAAACTTTTCGCGATGGGCTGGGCTACTGTCTTGCAGTTGAAGGCAAACATATTGAACACCTGTTGTAATGAAAACCGTTTCATGCTAATTTCGTTTTTTCTTCAATGGTAATAAGAAACGTATAGGCTCATTACGTACTAGATTAATGTCATTAATGTGTTAAACATAAGAAAGGTTTTAGTTTTTCTCTTGTACATTTTCTTGCATTTGTGTGTTAACACGTTACGTAATTGAAGAGAGAAAAAAATCTCTATCAAATGATCCCAATGAAAGCATTGCTATTTATAAAAATATAATTATTGTTTGTTACTTATTTGTTTTCTGAAACAAAAACAATCGAATACTGCCATATTATGGGAAATACGATATTAAACAACTTTTATATAAGAACATTTCATTCAACCATTATTCACTGATATATATGCTATACTCCATACTATAATGGGCGCCCTGAATTATGCATATAGATTTTGTGCACAAATAATTTGAAAATAGGGTAAACAGCTACGAGATCATTCCCACAGTGAAAGTTAAAATGTATCAATAACGAAGATGTTGATCGGTGCATAAATTAATAGATTAATCGACTTACCTTAAGGAAGATTAATCCTAATTTTCCGAGCTTGTCCGAAGATATAATTATACGTTGTAGTTTCCGTGAAATCTACTTGTCAGCACGATGTTCCTAAAAATAACAATAAACGAACAAACCCATCTCTATTTCATCCGCATACCCTAGACGCTACTGCTACCATCTCATTCCGTTGAAGTGCTATTGAGAAAAAAATCGCCTAACCAACGGGAGATACAGGGCGGGTGGGTAATTATATCTTCGGACAAGCTCGGAAAATTAGGATTAATCTTCCTTAAGGTAAGTCGATTAATCTATTAATTTTCCTTCGCTTGTCCTCGATATAATTATACGTTGTAGCGGTTCAGAGTAAAAGAGGGCGATTTTTTTTTTTTTGAACAACATATATTAATTCAATATATTAGTATATAGAATATCATCCGAGGTCAATATGGAAAAAAATATATCCTTTTTAATATAAATTTACAATGAAAACATCAATTCGTACATAATTATATGTACCAAATATAAGTCTATGAATGTAAATAACATACACACCCTACATATGTATTTCTGATACCAACAACATTAATTGCACAGCATTAATCACACAGCAACGAAACAAAAAAATATATATATTATACACGTGTGTACAAATGTATAATACACACACATATAATAAACATACTAACAATTGTCACGGCAAAGTTATTAGGATCTTCCAAGGACCTATTATGAAATGCAAATACAAGTCATTAGAGTTTGATGAACAATTATAACAATGTTTGATGTATGTATTCCAGCTAAATCTCGTTTTTCTTTTTTTTTTTTTTTTTTACACCTACACATACAACTTATACTGATCTGTGACCAAGCTGCATGGAATACTTCTTCATGAGTAAGCATGAGATGTTTTTTTTTTTGCGATATGGTACTCTTTTTCATGCAAAATTCTATAGTAGACGCGATATTCAATTCCGGTTTATTTTTAAAATAAGAAAATATCAGATTCGGTTGATATCTGCCCAATCTAGATGTTTTTGATATGATTTTTTTTTTTTTTTTAATTTTATCAGATAATTTCTGTATGCTTTCAAACTCCATTAATGTTAAAGTTTGAACCACCGACGATGAAGTTGACTTAAACTCTTCTAGCAGTATCAGAGCCACACGTATAACATGTTTATGCGTTAGATTTTCAAATGATAACCTGTGTGACGGATAACATTTGGCCTGTTAGAGATCTGGATTCCAGGTCTGCCATGTTTGGGTCTTGATGGATGTCTATAAAAAAACTCCTCTAAAGATTCTACATATTATCTTTTCTTCGCTAGAACTGATTAGAATTAGGAATTTAAAAACTGAGGAGTTTCACTCTCGGTGAAATTAACCTAGATATACTTCAAAGTTATACACAAAAAAGGTCTTGTTTGTAATTACAAAATTTCCAGTAGTTTCTGAAAACAAGCTGAGTACTGTTTCTGGGGTCCCTCTATTAAAGAGGCTATCATCATCATTTCTATAACGTTTTCTGGTACCTGTCTGAAAATAGCGCTGTACAATCTCCCTACCAGTAGGAAAAATCTGCTTGTACAGAGGATCACTCTGTTAAAAAAGGAGAACTGAGTATACATACACATTAGGCTAAAAAATGACGTTATTACTATTTATTATTATTCTTTTTTTTTTTTTTTTTATAGTGAAAAAAAAATGGAGATACCAAGGTTGTGTTGTCCAATCTAGATTAACGACAATTCCTGAAGCCCTTTCTTGAAGATTCTCTCTTTTCAGAACTCTACTGAATATGGGGAAAACATACAAGTAGTATGTGTAGCCCAATGTATTGTAAATGTGTCCTTAGAAGGATTCTGGGTCCGGAAAACCGGACATAAATTTCTGAATTATATTTATTTCTTTTTTTTTTTTTTGCAAATGAGTTTATTCCGGGATTATCAGTTTTTTTTTTTTGCTCGAAACTATGTAACTTGTTGATTACATACTCTGTATCTACAGAAAGCGACCTCGATTCTTTATCAGCTTCTTTGTTTTCCAAGTACAAGTATAGCTACCCTATACTACTAATATATTTTACTCCTCACACCATTGCCAAAGCGCTTTCACGGTTTCATTTAACTGTGGATACTTAATAATACTACATGATTTGTTTATACAAGAAATGGCAGTTTGGTTATCAACTCTTAATAGTATACGAATATTAGTTTTTTTTTTTTTTTTCGATCGCAAGTCCTGATTATGCCGCCTTAATTTCTAGATAATTAATATGCTTGCACCGATCCTAAAACTCATGGCGAGTAATTTCTCCACAAGAGGCTCCCCCACCTGTTGGAGATGCATCCGAAAAAATGTCCATAGAAGAAGATCTAGGTTTAATATCTTGCCATATTCCAATCTCTGTAGGTATATCACCATTGTAATTCTAGCAATAATTTTTCTGAAATAACCAACTTTCCATTAAAAGTTTAGTTTTTTTTAGTCTTATTTTTAATCTGCAAATCAGTTTTTAATGTCTTCTTTGTTTTTGCAGTGAGATCTGCATATTTACTGCATCACATTCAAAACTCAAAAACTATATGGCCTGTAGCCGATTTAAGTAGTAGCGGATCCTAATTTTATCAAAAAACCTTAACCTTTTAAGAGGATTACGGTTATTCCAGTATTCTCCCGAGTATTCTTCATACATTGGAATTTAACCTTTCCTATTACTAGGATATCGTCTAAATAGAAAAACGGTCAATACGCCTTTGAGTGTAAGTCTTTCCGCCCCTGGTTTGAGAAGTTTGATGAAAATATAGAGAGCTACCTTCAAGTCAAAGGCAAGACAAGTGAATTAATACAATTTGTTGTCGAATCTGAACCTTAAAAATATTCCATGATTCTTTTTAACGAAGGATTTCGAGCCTCTTTTGGAAAGATATGCATCTTTATTTAATAATTTTAAGACTGTTCTATGACCCTCACTTGAAGTGGGGGGCGTGGCTGAATCTATTAATTAAATTCAACTTAAATCTGTATGTTCCTTGTGGTTTTGGGATGAAAAATGAATTAAAATGAAGTAAATTTTAGAGTAGGAGAACATATTTTGCTACCTCCAATCTTGAATAACTTATCAATTAACTTTGGTATTCAGGGAATAGGTTATCCGAAATTCTTACATAGTAAGTTCGGAATTTTGCATTGGCATAAATTGAAAAGGAATAGATATCACTCCAATCTGTAGTATAGTAAGTAAGCACTATCTACTTAACGGCTGGCGTCCGAGCGTTTGGCGCGCAGTCAGTATGTACGGGCGGTTGTTGTGTTAGTACGAATAAACGTGTAAACAACAGCTCTGGTTTTTCTTTTCTACAAAAAAAAAGAGTGGATATTACACATACTAAAAGTTTCTGGTTTTCCAATTTTGCAAATATTTTGATAGGTTGCCAGCTTAAGTAATATATATGTATGTACATGATTTTACGAGCGGGTAATCGTTGCCGATTTGTTACATGTATACACTTTGTATGACTTTGTTTGTAGCATTAGCTGGCTTCTTTCTTACAATATGCTGATTGTGGATGACCCGACTTCCTCTCCCCCTTCTCTCCTCTTTCTCTTGAATTTGAGTTGAGGGAGGTTGTATTTCAGTAACGATGATTGTGTATGCCCGCTGAGTGCTAGCTAAGTTAGCAGGTTTTTAACCTTTGGTACAATCTGAATTCTGACGAGGAACTGAATTGACAGTGTAACGAACGGATAATGCACGTTAGCAAAATAGTTGGTGAGCTTTTCAGCTGGAAGTATGAGGTTGCTTAATTGTTCCTGCACAAACCCTAATGCTTCTATAACATTTGCGATTGCACCTGTGCACCTAACCCTACAGCCATTTGTTGTTGTAAGTGATTTAGGAATCTATAATGACTATTGTCTTTCTTTTTTTTATACAGTGAATAATTTCGCCACTAATTTGAGGAGAAAGTAATGCCTTACAGCTGCTCGGTACTTTATATTCTCCTAAAAATTCCTCTCTTTGATTCTTTGTCAGCCATTTCTGCAAAAAAACTACTCGAACGAAATGATATCTCGTCATGTATTGGCTGCCTACCTTATATTCAAAATTTGGTTTGAAGCCGAGGTAGTAAAAAACGGTTCCGGCTTTGAGGCGTGAAGCGTCCATGCTCGTTGGTCTAAACAAGCCGTGGAACACATTTTGCCTTTTCCGATCTGCCGATGAATCTGAGATTAGAACAGGAACCCACCAGCTTCGAGGATTGTTCGAAGAATATATGCCTTCTGCTTTCTACTTATTACCAAAAAAGACTAACGCATGCTAATCTTATCTTTCCTACGAAGTGTTCCTTCTGCTTAACTGTTTTTTGGACCAACGCACATTAATCCAGAAAAAAACAGGATCAACAGATGAACAAAGAAATAATTTCATCACATCTCCCAACTCGATCTTTTACCCAGAACTAACGAACGCTAATTCTGTTTTTGTTTAGCAAAAAATGCCGAGCCAATATAAGGCCGTAAATAAATAAAATCGAACGACTTTACTTATTTGAACGAGTTTCTGGAGATATTATGCTCTCATGCATATGAATTCTACTACCCCACATATAAATAGAATCGAACGATTCTATTTATGCTAAAAAGACAACGAACGTTATCTTAAGTGGGAATGAATAATATGCACCACACTGCGACCGCGGTGATGCATATATGTTTACGGGAGGTTGCTGCATTAACACTATAGATGACTCCTCCGTACCTAAAAGGAGTATATTTGTCTACAACATTAAGGCCTACCTGATGATTCGGAGATATGGAGATATTATGCTCCCATGCATGTGAATTCTACTACCCCACATATAAATAGAATCGAACGATTCTATTTATGCTAAAAAGACAACGAACGTTATCTTAAGTGGGAATGAATATGCACCACACTGCGACCGCGGTGATGCATATATGTTTACGGGAGGTTGCTGCATTAACACTATAGATGACTCCTCCGTACCTAAAAAGAGTATATTTGTCTACAACATTAAGGCCTACCTGATGATTCGGATGAACTGTCTGACGATAGGCAAACCTAATAATTCTTTTCACACTGGATTTGTAGTAGCTTCCTCCTATGCCTCTTGATTTCCTTATGTGGAGCACGCACACTGCCCTTTTCGACATATTTTTATTGCGAAACACCTAAACAGTTTGTAAACTGAGGAACGTGTTGTGTCGACAAGCACGAATTACGGAATGAGATGGTAGCAGTAGCGTCTAGGGTATGCGGATGAAATAGAGATGGGTTTGTTCGTTTATTGTTATTTTTAGGAACATCGTGCTGACAAGTAGATTTCACGGAAACTACAACGTATAATTATATCGAGGACAAGCGAAGGAAAATAAAAGCCAATGATGAAATTACAGAAATAAGGCGTGGAAACAGAAAATATTAATGTTAATATACAGTGTTGAGACAGAGACGCTCTGTATCATGTGGTTTTTGATGGGTATGACAATTATGCCATTATTGTTAGTTGAATTTGTTAATTGTCAGAAAAAGAATCGACTTTTACGCATAAAAGCATAAATAAGTATTTAAGAAGAGAATCGTGGAATGTTATTAAGTTAAGCTCCACGATCATTGGTAGCAAAGCATCGTGGACGCCATTAAGTTGAGATCGACGAACATACAGGGTGTCCCTAATTATCATAAACAAATGAAGGTCCGTAAGAAAAAGTTGATGCCGGTAGGGGTATTTGCCCTCGAAGTGGTTCTGTTGGTTCACTGCTTTCACATCAGCCTGACATGGGGTAGGTCCACCTGATGAGATCCAAAACGTTTTCTTACATATAGTTAGTGGGTTAGGTGGAAGAATTGCAATGCTGCTAACCTTCGTCCACATATACGTATCCAGCGAGTATAAATACAATCAATGTATTATTATTATTATATATATGCAAATTATTACAAAAATAATAATTTGTACAACAGAAAAATGCAAAATTTCCATTTGCAGATGTCAACCCGTAGATCATAATACTCGTTTTACATTGACGATTTTTTCCTGAACTGATTCATGAATTAATCCATGGACTTTAAGGTCAAAGTGATTGGGCTTACATCAAGTTAACAAAACCATGGACTTTGTGACAATATGCAGTATGCCAACACTGTTGTCGTCATTTGGTTTGGCGGTTTTCGCAAGATCTATTCAATTTTTGCGGCTTTGACAGTATTTTACTCTTGATTTGATTGCAAATTTTCACTAAGAAAATGTATAAGGAAATACAGAGACGGGTATGCAAAATGCATGACATGCATCATATGATTTATGGTTGACACTACTGAATTTGACGACAAACTTTGACCACAAATTAGAGCAGGTTCTGAATGCGTGAAGAAACTCACGAAGAAATCCATGGACTTTATTTGACGTCAAAGTTACTTGTCAAATTTGACCACGAACTGAATCCATCATTTTGAAGCCAAGGCTTTATGGTTAGTGTAAAACGGGTATTATACGCAAATTATTATCTCTCCAATTCCATGAATTAAGTTAAACTCAGGATTGAAAAATGAAAATTTTTTGCTAATCTCGGTTTAGCTCCAATTTCTTGGTGATGTTGGATTGAACAACCGGGTGTTAGAGGAGGGTAGAGGAAGCTCGCCTAATATCGGGTAGGTTCCTAATATTGGGTAGAGCCGTATCACTGCTGCCACCTGCCGCGTTGCAGTTGTACTGTAGCAAGAAGTTCATAATATTAAACTTGTAAAGTTCTCGTCGCCCTCTGACAACTACTCATATTTCAGCATATTGAAATGTGTGTTTGAGCCGGTATGAAAATTTCGACACCCTGGAATTAATACGTGTTTTTGGTACAAGATAAGAATGTTTTTCTTTATTGCTATGTACTGATGGCTTCGAGAGACTTATGCTCATCCAGTAATAACTTCTAGAAGTGTACAAATGTCTTATTTTTTCAAATCTATTTTTATGAAATTTGGAGAGTTCCTAGTTCGGGCATGGATAGTCTACTGCAATAACTTATTTTCTGAGGATACAGCTGGTTCAAAATGGATCCGTTGTGTGAAGTGTCAGCATTGGTGTTACGAAGATTGTGCATATGTAGATAAAGGTATTTTATAATTATGTAACTTATCTTTAAATTACTAAGCAGTTCCTTAAGTTACGTTCACTGATTGTTATAAGTGAATTGTTTCGTGCTTAGTGAGAGATTTGCTGATTTTTTGACCAATATGAATGACTTGATTATAAAATAAATTCTATGTTGCAAACATTAGTCTATTTTTACTATCAAACGATCCTCAACCCCTGTACGGGGACACTCGGCATTGAGATCCTTCACTGCTCGATATTGGGCAACCTTTTTCAAATTTGAAGTAAATGAGACCTTTCATTAATTTTCTTGAATAAACATGGATTTTTTTAAGTGACGCTGTGCCAAATGAAGAATAAGTTCCTTGCTTGAATTAACTTTCTAACCAAACTACAAAAAATTTAAAATGCTTCAAAAAAAGAAGCCGATTTTAGGTGACCTTCCTCTACATGATCAACAAGAGCAAAATATGCTTTTTTGGGAAAACTAGACTTACACAGACAAGTGGTAGCATTTAACCGTGAACGTACGTCACTGCGTTGCGGTGCATTGTTTACCCATCGTGTCCGAACCGGGATGGAGTCGTTTGTTTATTTGTAGAGAGGTGTTTTTAACGGGTAGCGCTCGCTCGGACATTTTTGCACAATAAAGATTTTAAATGGTGATGTTTGAGTTTGCCTGGTTTTTTGTGTCTTGGAGTTTAATTGAAAACGAGACGTGCTTTGCTGAATCCAGTGCAGCAGGAGCCATTGTCGACTGCGATTTATAAAACAATGACTTAGGAGTACTGTTTTGTGTAGTGTTTTAAGTTTTACGAATCTTGAACTGATGTGATCTTCAATTCGCGTCGTGTCAGAAGGCTTATCTGGTACTTCTAAAAATTTCCACCTACGCTTTCGTCAAACGGAACTGAAACTTAAAACTGCCACCGGATTTGTAATCAGCACCCTCAAATTACTCAAAGCACGAGGTTTCATCTTAATAGAAACTTAGAAAGCCAAGTAAAGATTTTAGAGTTTTTAGGTGAGCCCGAGGATCTGAAAGATCTGAAATTTTTTATTTTCGTCAAATGATACTGAGACTTCACAACCGCGACCGGATGTGTAATCAGCATCCTCAAATTTTTCAGCGAATCCGAGGATCTGAAAGATCTGCAATTCTTTATTTTTTTCAAGCAGTGCTAAAACTCAAAACTCCAACCAGATTTGCAATCAGAATCCTCAAATTAACCAAAACACGATAATAGAAGTCCAATAATAAAGATTTTCGATTTTTTAGGCAAAAGCGACGATCTGAAAGATCTGCAATTTTTGATTTTTGTCAAACGACACTGGATCTCAAAACTGCCACCGGATGTGTAATCAGCACCCCCAAGTTATTCAAAATATAAGGTTCATCTTAATAGAAAGCCAAATAAAGATTTTCGAATTTTTAAATAAACCTGAGGATCTGAAAGATCTGAAATTATTGATTTTTGTCAAACGACACTAAAACTCAAAACTGTGAACAGATTTGTAATCAGAATGCCGAAAACACGAAGTTCCATCTTAATAGAAATCCAAATAAAGAATTTCGAATTTTTAGATAAACCTGACGATCTGAAAGTTCTGAAATTTTTGATTTCCATCAAATGAAACTGAAACTCGGAACCACGACCGGATTTGTAATCAGCGCCCTCAAATTATTCTAAACACGAAGAAAGCCAAATAAAGATTTTCGATTTTTCAGGCAAACCCTAGGATCTGAAAGATCTGCAATTTTTGATTTTCGTCAAACGATACTGAAACTTAAAACCGCTACCGGGTTGGTAATAGACACCCTCAAATTCAAAATAAGGGGATACATCTTAATAGAAAACCAAATAAAGATTTTCAAATTTTGTGTGACAAAGTATCAAATCTTGGCGTCTTTCTAAAGGCGGTAGTATCAATAGCGGTTGGGTTCCAGGTCATAGCGGAGTGGAAGGTATTGGCCGGCACACTCACAAGAAGAGGAAACCGAATTCTTTTACTAATTGTTGGTTGGAGAATAATTGCAGTGTCAGTTTCATAAAACTTTGACGAGCTCTCTTGAAAATATATATTTTTTGAGATAAACAGTCTTTTTCCAAACAGGCGAATTGCCCCCTTCACATTCAACCTAACCTAGCATGAGCCTCTTATACTGTACGCATCGTGGGCGCAATGAAGGTGTTTGGTATTATTGTATGTCTATAATCGGTGTCGTGGTATTTTGCTGCACTGAAAATCTCCATGTTACGCCACTGCCCGTAGCTCAACAAAGAATGGTGGAGGCGCGCGATAAAAAAGTTCGCACCACGCGCTCAAGGTCACCGTGGACACCCCTCGATCCGCTCCTGTGCCGATCAGGAGCATTAGGCCACCAGGTACCCGCTGGCAGCATTGCGATTGAAAAGGGTCGCCTCGCCCTACGGTAGTAACCCAGCGCCCCACCATCGTGTTCGGCTCGTACCATAACCGTCGGTATATAGACCATGTTGGCGGTTCGGGCGAGTCAGTCATCCGCGGACCTTCCTTGTCGCCGTTGGATCGGTCCGCCGTCGTCGTCGTGGTTGGTACTCCGGTCGGTACCACCGGGACCTGGTGGTGGGCGGTTGCGTCGCATTGCCGCCCGCTCGCTCTTGAGGTGATTCATCTCCTGGCGCGCGCGGATACGTACGGTACGACGCGACCTAGTGCAAATTCGATAGTACCGCTCTTTGGATTACCAGCTTCCCAGGAAATTCACTCAGGGTACGATGAAGGTTAGATTTATGAACGCCAGAAATTACTGGTTGTGGATGTTTTTTTTTTTGGGAGTAGCTCAGGGATCAGTACGAGGACCACTTCTTTTTAAGAGTAGAGATATATGCACAAATGGACCAAAAGTTATTAAAACCAAATAATTATTTTTTCCTAGAGGATACAACTGCATAAACAGCACTATAGGAAGTTATTCAAAATTAAAATTTTATCTTACTTATCCGATGAATAACATTACTGAATTTATCAAAATTCATAATAGTAAAAAATGTAAAGTTTTTTTGTTCGAAAGTAGCTCAAGGTAGATATGAAGCATTATAGGATAGGAAATTGCCGCCTGCTCGCTCGTGAGGCGCGCGGAATACGTACGGTACGACCTGAGGACGAAGCGAATTCGATAGTACCGCTCTTTGGATTACCAGCGCTCCTAGGAAAATCACACAGGGTACGATGAGTGCTAGATTTCTGAACGCCTGAACTCACTGGTTCTGGGTGTTTTTTTTTTCGGGAGTAGCTCAAGGATCAGTACGTGGACCACTCCTTTTTAAGAGTAGAGATATATGCTCAAATGTACCAAAAGTTCTTAAAACCAGATAATTAACGTTTTCCCAGATGATTCCATGATGTAAAAAACATCACAGGAAATTATTCTTAATATAAATTTGATTGTCCTTACCTGCTAAATAAGATTACTTTAAATTTTAGTCTGCTAAAAACAGTGATTAATATTAAGTACGTTTAAAAATATAATATAATATAAATAATAATATATAGGTTAGCAAGATTTGATTTCCAACCATTAGAACTAAGAAGAGGCTTGAGGTTCCTATACCAACTTGTGAATAACCAGGTGAACTCAGTATATTTAGTATCCAGATTGCAATTTAGACTCGAATTTATATTACCAAAATTTAATTCTCGTCAATATTCCACCCCAAAACTAATGGATTAATTAAATGCACGGTGTTTGTACCAATTTTAATCTGATCTCTTAGGCTTGTGGTAATAATAATTGTAGCCTTAACGAAATAATTGAAAAGTCATCGGAGAAATATTACATAACAATTACAATTGGAATTACCGGTTGGGCAATAAATGATTATTATTATTACTATTAAAATTCTTAAGCGATTTTTTTTTATTAGGTCACGAGTAATTACTTTGGCCACATTTTTTTTATACTAATTGGACCATAATTTTGTCGTGCCAAATACGTGATTCCGAGCGTAATACATAATATTATTTATACTGCATTTCCACTGTTTAGTAAAATACTAGTACGGGAGTACTTCAAGGATCACTACGTGGAGCATTACTTTTTGTTGGGCACAGATGCGAAAGCATTTTAAACCAAGTAATTTATTTTTCTCAGAGTATTAGTTGTATGGTATAATAAGAGTCGCAGTAAATGATTATGCGGCATAGGCATTATAATAAAAGAATATTATGGAAATAGGTCAAGGATTAGTACATGACTTTTTTATAACCTCCTCAGAAGCTATGCGTAATTTAAATTTTACCGTGCTACTTTACTAAATCATAACTACCGCATTTAAAAGGATATTATAATACAAACATTTAAAGATTGCAGGAAGGTATAATAAACGTCATAGATTTTTTTTTATTTCAAGTTTTAGCATAATGATGTATTAGTATAATAACAAACATAAAATATTTGCACTAATGATTAAAGTGTGGGATAATCTAACGTTTAAACACTGCTTAAATTGCATTACAATCAACGAACTTCCTTTATTCCTTTATATCTTTTACAAAACGTTGTTGAATTGTGAAGTGATCTATAATCTCATCAATTTCAAAATAGATGTCAGAATTCAAGGTCCAGACTTGTCGTCGGCAGAACTGCACTACAACACACAATTGATTCAAAGTTCGGTCTAGCTGTCCCTTAAATAACAATTGATATGGGTAATCCAAGCAATATCTGATCAAATCCAGGGAAACCATCAACATTTTATAATCAAAACGGGTGAAAATTACCTTTATATTATTTATGTATGACAAAGCTATCAAATGCAACCCTGAGTCTATCAGTCTAGTATACTAACACCTCGTATACTAAAAATTATCTATATGCACTAAATTTAGAAAAAAAATGTTACGGGATAATCAAAGGAATAAATAATAAATTGGTTTTTTAATTTATGTTGCCGATAACCTTGTCAAAGTTAAAATATTATAAATAACCAAGACCAAGAATTCGAGCTTCATGGTAATCATATATAATACGGACAATAACAACTATAAACATTACATAGGAACGTAACTTGTAGATAAAAGGCAACTCATTATACCTAAGCCTTTGAAATGTTAATGAGGATTATTCAAAATCAAAAGTAAGCCCTGAAACATTGTTCAGATCTCACCGCCTTAAATTTATAGCTGCAAGAATAATGTTTCCGTTATTCTTTCCCACATACATGCCTACACAGTCATGGATACTAAATATATTGCCGTGTCCTCACGTATTGAAGATAAAATTAATAACACCGTTCCTTTTTTGTGGCTTCTTACGAAAAGTCAGACTGTTCATGATTTTTTTTGTTTATTTTATTTAGAAAACTGCCTCAAATATACTAGCTTCCTATGGTGTCTGATAATAGATACATTTTTTGAATTATTTGAGACGCAAAGATCTTGGGGTTATGGTCTTTACATTGACTTGGTCCTTTGATATATTGTTATAATTTAGTTGCCAACTAAATTCCGAGCAACATCAAAATTTTAGCTTAGAGGAAGCACTGCACCACCTCTTATCTATGAACAGTCAGAAAACCCATAGCACAAATTTATTTATATTTCATTTAGGCACTTTGAATCTCTTCTATCCAGGGTAGGGGGTAGTTGCTTGCTAACAAATGGACAAATATTCACCTCAAACAATCCCGCATTACACCCTTGCATTAATTCTAACTGGAGCGACATAACTTTCTTCTCTAACTGTACGTATCCGCGCTTCTCAGACGTGTCCTCGTGTGCTTTTGGATATTAGGAAGGATTGATTCGTGGATGGATTTAACGATGGGTCAGACAAGAAACCGTACAAGATTCGAGAAGCCCGTCTTACTGGATTTCTCTATGGTAAGGCTTCAGATCGATTTTTGGAAATTTGGTGGCGGTTGGTGTGTGGAATAAAGGATTGCAAAGTTCTGTCGGTTCAGTTTCAAGGTCAGCCACATAACCCATGTCAGATGTCGATGACCATATAGCGCCAGCTTGTGGAGCATATTGTGGTGTACTTTATGCGCTGCACTAGAATGCAGCTGTCAGTTATAATCAGATGCTAACTAAGCTGAAGACATTTGTTCACGAGATTTTTTGGTAGATGTAATGATTTTTTTTTCAGTTTTGATAAGTTTAATAAAATAGGTATCTACCCTCAAACATTCAAAACTCCTTATCAATAATTCCAGAAATAATAACTATTAAAAATAAGAATTTTTACATGGGCCATTATGACAGCTTAGCGTTTTTTGTATTTAATTGTAGAGTAGTAAACGTATTTTTAGAATAGATATAAAAATAAATAATGTTGAAGCATATTCTTTGGAATATGAAGTTTATACTATTGCATTAAAAACTAGGGTTGACAACCGTTTGAATTAGTTATTAATAATTTTAGTCATGGTAATTAAAATTGTTTCGAAAATTGAGAGAGCATATATTGAACTCTGGCAACAGTGTGCTGTTTTACAAACCCCCAGCCTTCTCTCTCTTAACAAAAAGCGGCAGTGACGTAATTGCGTGGTGTTCATCCGCTAGGTTATGTTGCTTTGTTGGTTATCGTTTGTATGATGTCTTTTGATTTATCTTAGAGCCATTAAGGTCTAATATGTCAATGCTGAGAAACGCGCTGTTCACAAATGGATTAAGTATTTACAATGGAGTCAAAATAGGAACTTATTTAGATTGATTGATATTTTAGAATAGAGACATTATAAATATCAAGTTTATATAAAAAGAACTTATAAATAATTGCAAGATTATTATGTCATTAGTATACTGTGCCACTTTTAGAAAGTCCCGTATAAATTTCGTAGAAAGTTACAGGTACAGGTAGTCTGGAAAATGCCCAAACATGACACATCTATATATTTTTAGTATACCTAAGAATCTATTTTCGACTGCTCCCTAAAATATAAAATATATAAGATTTTTGACTTCTCCAAAAGCAGTTTTCTAGGGAAGCTATGATTTTTTGTGACATAGGTACCTCTCAGTTGGGTATCACAACCATAAAGCCTACTACCTCGAATTCGAAAATTTCTCGGAAAATTTTCACTTCGACCTGAAAACCCTAGGTTAGGCATACGTCGAGACACTAATTTATAGAAGCTTAATCCGTCGCTTAGGTATTTTATTTTGTTATTCCCATTTCATAATAAGTTTTTGATTTTCGGTCTTCAGAGACAAATGCTTGGAAGAGTAATTACCTTCTAAACCCTCTAGAATACACATTTATTTACAGATATTTTTCGCGTCAATCCAGTGATGCAATGATGTGTGTAATACCTGTATCTCGACCTAGATGCATCGTCTTCTATCATTATTTTTTTTATTTCCCATATTCTATCGTGAAATTATTTAATTTTTGGGTTACTTGGCCGACGGCATGACAAATGCAGTCAACGAATTGAGAAATAAGGGCAATATACTGTATACTTTCCAACTAGAGATTAGCTAAAATATATTTTTCGAAAGAAAGGGATGCACCAGTGTCTGTTCTAACATATTAGAAAGGCGAAACATTTCAAATGATATGTGATCACTGTCGAATTTAACAAATTAGCTATGTAACTCTATAATTATTTATGAAATTTTTACATAGTTCAATCATAAAATAAGAACATCTAAGAAGACGTCAGAAATTAATATGTGATCGATAGGACTACTAGCTGCTACTGACTAACAAAAGAAACACTGATCTGACGCCTTTCTAATGCATTTCCGTCCAATTTGTTGTAATATTTAATTTATTCACACTATAGTAAATAGCATTATGCACGCATGGATAGTTCTCGATAATTAACAAATATTTCCTTTGCACGTTTAAAGGTCTTTGTGTTTCTCTTGATGGAATTTTAATGATGACCTTAAGCTACATCCAAGGCTTAAATTGTAACCTTTGAATGATACAGCTTATTATTTATCGAGTATTTCTTTGTCATGCACTATCTGAAGCATAACTTATTATCGTATGCTGAAGGATATGCGGGAAAATTACTATTCAATGTGGAAAAATTTGGTTCTGAGATGAAACGTATTTTATATATACAATAATTACCTACGTACCTTCCCCAGTACTGACAAAAAACATTCCAGAAGATGGTTAAAAAATAACGACACTGTGTAGTCACAATGTGACTCACTCACTCACACAGTGTGTGACCATCGTAAATTGAACAGCGCGGCATGAGGAAGGGTAGCGGGAGGTTTCCTCAGGTAGCGATTATCATTATCTTGTCGAGTTTAAAAAGGGGTAGAAAACATAAGTATAACAGAGACATTAAATATCGTCTGCTGCGATTATCCAATTCCGATGCTGGACCGTCTTTAAGGTGGGGAATAAAAAAATCTGCTGTTGCCGGTTGTAGTTACAAGTTTTATTTATTAAGAGTTATGTCAATGTTCTTACTTCTTTTACCGAATTCTTTTCGATGGTCAATTTACGTTGGTCACACAACCAAAATCAGGTATTATTGAAACATTCGCATTTGCGTGATTCTTCTTTAACCACCTTTTTTAACCTCTTGTTTTTTAACCATCTTCTGGAATGTCTTTTTTGGCCCAAAAGTATATGTTATCCCTTGTTGCTGTATGGGTGTGGTCAATAGGCCTAAAGAAGGCGTAAAATAAACGCCGAAACGTCAGCTCTTTGAGTAAAAGCCCTCTTGCAGTACTTTATGCCCAAAATCCGATGAACCTCTTTTACTAAAAAAACTGGGATGAGAATTACTTACTTCCTACTGGATAGTGTTTCTAGAATCGGTGCAACACAAAGATGTTTTGAATTCACAACAGATTTTCCGTAATCCTGAAAAAATTACTCTGTTGTAACCGATTTAAGGTACTGAGCTGGTAGTTTTTTGGCCCTGTTTTACTTTTTTGCGTTTTAACATTACTATAACCAGATTTATGTCAAGTACTGGAAAAAAGGCGTTCAAGTTCTGTAAGCTGCTGCTGCTGCTGCTTAAAATAATTAAGAGCTTTAACACTTTTTCTTGCAAAAGGTTGCTGCGAAGATTGTCCTGAAGTTCAAATGTTACTCCACAGCTTTACAAAAAAATTGTATCGTGTTTATCACTGAACGTTTCAAGAAAATCGGAAAACTTTCGTTTTTGGATGTCCGTCTGTGTGTATGAAATTCTGCGATTTCGTTCTCCAACGATTACTCAAAAACGCCTCTAGGGATTGCTCCCAAATTTCGCCAACTTCGAATTGAAAAGATTCTGATGCCGATCGGACAATCGGGGGGGGGGGTCGAAATGGGTGGGGGTGCACAAAAAATGCAATACAACATATAAATTTGACAGCACCATTTGTCTTTATGTCTAAAACGATATATCATGTTAATTTTTCCTGAAATGTAAATGTAAATATTTGTACGTGCTTTGAAAATGTCCTACTTATATTCATGGCAATAATTATACTAATGATCTATCGGCTGTATATAAAATAAAATTAGCGAATTTCAAAATGCAAATGTCAACATATATCACCCTAAATTGTCGAGCTATATTGAACTCAGCCGCATAAACTGATTATCCGCTTCACATTTTCCTGTTTACATTATTTATAACAACATATAAATAATACATCACAACGAACGTCGACGGTAACGAGACCACACATTTTTAAACTCAATCCCCGCGTAGTTATTAATGTCACTGTAACGTCAATCAAACTGTACTGCCACTGGTGATTGAACTGCTGCAGTTCATTGGACAGGATTGAGGAATACCGCAATATGTACATGATATATGTTATGTCGCTGTTTCACATGGCGTTTCATCTAATGCTGCAGAGCTGATGAAGTAATAAAGACCAGGAAACTGGAAACAGCCGTGTTTTTAGTTTTTAAATGCTACTAACTCACAACCGGTGCTGCTTTCAACAAAAGGTCACTGTAACTGTGTTGGGGATAATAGCAAAATTTTAGCGAGGCATTTAACCGTTGGTATACACGATTGGCAAGCTGGGATCTAAAATGCCGATATAAATGTATCGGTTGAACATAAACACGCACACTATCTCCTACCTCCCAGTTCTATTCTTTAGAACACGCGTTCCCCAGCGTTGCCAGGCGTGGTGCTTTTATTCCGCTAAAGTGGCGATTTCAAAACCGAGTTGGCTATTCCTGGCTTCCATTCCATCGACTTTCCCCTCAAAAATAAGGGCTATCCGCATGAAGTGGCAATCTTACCGGTTGTCTTGCAATTGACACTTTGACAGGTGATCGGTCACGAGCGTGCGCGATTTGATTTTTAACTGTTTACAAAAAGGGTGCCTTCATCGGCACCGGTCACTTGCGCGCCGAAAGAAAATTAAGTTTGGATATTCCTAATGACCACATCCCTCTTATTCTTGCGAACTTTCATCTATTTTTTTACGACTTGCGGTAGCTTACAGTTACTTCTTAGATTATTTAAATGACGACGTGTTATTTCCGCCACATTTGTGGGCATCTTGTACGGCTATGGTGGAGCAAACGACCAAGTGTTGTGAGTAGGCTTTTCATAGCCATTTCAATTCAAGTTTCTACCATTCTCATCCAGATATATACAAATTTCATTCTGTGTTAAAAGATATGCAATTGCGAGCATATATCAAGATCAACAGCATAAATATTCAACGTAAATTTACCAATTGCGAGTCATCTAAGCGCATGAAGTACGTTGCCAATTTGATTGAAATGTAAAAAATGGAGCTATTGCCCGATTTGATTTTGTTAAAATAGTAAGCTGTAAGTATTATAAGAAATAAATTCTTTAATCTGTATGTTACTTGTTTTTTATTATCAAATGAATCAATCAATTCGCTGGATTCAAAACATTTATATTTTATTTAAATACATCGAGTTTAATTACATTTTCAACGTTTCAAGGAATATAGGTTTAAATTAACTTTTCACTTAATTCTAAATGAATACTACCAGTATTCGACAAGTTAGCAAATAACCACGTGATGCAAATAAAGCTGACAGAAAGTGCTGCTAATCTATGTTACGCATTACAATTTATTTCAGTTAACTATATTACGACATAAGTAAACGAGAACCGCGTGCTTGTGTCCACATACCCGCCTATTATTCAAAATATTTTCGGGGCTTCTGACCGGTGGGATTAGGACAAATCTGGCCGCGGCGCGCTAGTGGCCTGTGGCCCATCTGGTGATCGAAATATTTTACGCCCTTCTGACCGGTGGGATTAGGACCAATCTGACCGCGGCGCGCAAGTGTCCTATGGCCCTTTGGCCATAGTGCCTGCAGAGAGCAGGTAAGTTAAATTGGTCGACATCCGTTTATCGTTATTGGGCATCTTTTACATATTTCTTAGTACTGTGCATGCTCAAAATAATTATAGCCACGAAATTCTTTACTTCTGGTAGTCCAAAAAAGCCCCAGTGTCTTAAAATAAACATTATTTGAAAAGCTGGAGTTGATGCGTAATTAGCAAATGACCTTTGGAAGTTTTAAAATAAACTAAAAGTTGCTAATTCCAATCAGGTAGACAGAGAGTTAATTTTTATGTATTTTCAACTACAAACTCATTGCCACCAATACCTTCGTAACCTGGTACCCAATAGTTGCGTGAAGCCAGTAAGCTGAGAGTGTTGAAACAGTCCCATACCTGTTTTGCTGTAATCTCCTCGGAGTCCAAGGCCTTTTAAGCGGCCCGTGAGGCCGAGAGGATCACAAAGCCCTTGATTTCTACAATAAATGTGACCTTGAGCACAGGATAATCATAGGATAATTTGAGTTTGTCATATTTTTGCAGTTTCGTAGGTCAGAGGTCACCCTCACGCACAGAATATTTCATGCTGGGCGTTTTGGTTTTGAAAAATTTGACATTCAAAGTCGCCATTTCTGGCGATTTTCACGGCAAAAGTTGGTTACAAGCTTACTTATAACCTGCGATACTCGCTTTCAGTAAGACGTCGATGCACTCCACCGAAACTGCTTTTTTACTGCGCCTGGCTGTAATTGTAGTGGGAATGTAAGCTGTATGTGGAATTAGGTATCCCCTTTAAGGCTTTGCTCGTATGTACCTTCTATGTTAGTTGCATGGGAACTTTTGCACTCTTGCCAATCCTTTACAACACAAAGCTAAGAATTTGGGAGTTATTTTGGATAAAGTACAGTATCATATTTATAGAGTGTGCTTGAAAATTTGCACTCTATGATGAATCCTCCTGGTCCCAGGGTTACTACGAAAGCTAGGTTTTCTGCTGAAATGACCTCATGGTACAGGAGGCTTATCAAATATTTCTCCAACGAGGTTGATTAAAAGAGAAATAAATACTTTCTTGGTCAACAGAAGCTGAAAATTCCTTTCCTAAAGTGGTGGACAGCATAGTTTCTAGTTTCTATGGGACTCCATAGTACTCCAGGGCTATAGCTTTCATATTGAAAATGGTACAAAATGCTTGCTGTAGATATAAAACATTTGAGTTCTTGAACTTTACACGTATCAGTTAGCAAACAAAGAACCGTCTTATTTGAATCACAAACTAATGTTTGGCGCTGAAATTTGACGTGGATACGATAAGATAAATAGATGTTAATGCTAATTATAAGTGATGTTGATTTAGAACAGCGTAGTCCGTGATTTGGAAATAGATTATACGATTATATCGATGATTTCAAGCTCAATTTGAAGCAAGGCTAGTTTTGCGTTTGTAGTTCAACGGTAGTTTAACAGAACAGTGGTTTGAAGATGAAGATTAATGATGCAAAGGGTATAAAAAGTCTCAAATAAACAGATGGCAATTAAGCGCACTAATTACGAATTAAATGTTGCTTCAAAGAAGCGGACATGTTAAGATTACAGAACTTGTTTGGTTTTTAAAGAAACATTCATTTTAGTTGTAATTAATCAGTGCAATTCGTTCACATTTAATTATGTATATAGGCTGTTTTCAAAACTGCATGGTTATTTATATTTTCAAAACCGTGTTCTTTGAGATGGTTATCCTTTATTTATCGTGCAATAACGTACCATTTTTTTGTTTATTTCTCAATATATTTATTGTTACTTACTTTTTTCTAATGACATCCACTGGAATTTTACCTCACTTGAAGGGGAAATCCTTTGTTCACCCCTGTTTTCTAAGAAAACTATGTTTTTTTTGTATTCATGTGTGTTGACCTGTGAAAAAAAAACTAGCGGCATATTTTGGGTCCATCCGAACATTGCCTTGCTTATTACAGAAATCAATTAGTTGACTTAGAATTTTCTGATGTACACATTCGAGTATTGGTTTAGATCGTTTTGCATTATGTGACCTGGAAATTATTCAATTGATTTCAGCGAAATTTTGAAACAATATTACCGTGGTGAGAATGAAAAACGCGAGTGGTTCTTAAAAATTCTGTAAGTAGCGGTGCACCACTGATTAAAAACCAAAAATATAAAAACACGCCAAATTTCGTTTTTAGACGATTTGGAGGTTCCCAAATCGTTTTACACATTTTCTTAGAGGGGCTAAAATTGGGTAGTTTGGGGGAGCCGGGTTGTCAAACTGAAAAACTCTTGTATTCGCAGTGGGCTCTTCCTTGCCCTATAAAGGAACAACATAATATACTTATGAGCTCTTTCCAAATACTGCACTACCTTAAATACAAAAAAGAAATTAAATTTTATTGTTGTAGATAATTCTGCAATGTGTGCAGCTTGTTGCTAAACTGATAGGACTGATTGATAAATTGTATAGTTTTTGAAAATTGCGTTAATGAAGGTGAAACCGTCGAAATTCTTTTTTTGGGTACTCTAGGACCTCTGATCATATTCTCCTTTCTTTAGGGTGTTCAAACAAGATGGGATAAGGTGTCGGATAGGGTGATTGGGAAAACCCGGCACCTTTTGTACAGATAGAACACACATTGTCCTCTAAAGATTGATACTGGTAATATAATCCTTTTTTAAATATCGGAAACTCGACATGCCATGTGATTCCGATATTAGAAGATTGCAGAATAAAAACTGTGTCGCCCTAGTTCCTAGGGAGAAAGATACAAGAAACTACTAACGCAGGATACTTTTTTGCGGCCGTCGATGATTTGATTGTAAGGGGATCTCATGCGTCATGCTAAGTGAAAAGAAATGAACTGTTATAACCGTACTGACTCAATCAACTTGATTCCATTTTTTACTCAGTTATCGATGAATTCCCTCATGAAAAAATCACAACTCTACCGCCTCCAATATTCGCCATGGAAGTATTTGATGGAATTCGAAACGTGCACATAGTTTCCGTTGTAATAAATCAGTTAGCTCTACCACGTATTCAAATATTCAAGGCAGATCCTTTTTAAAGTTGTATAGCAGCCGCTATCGTTTAAATTTCGACGAACAGCCATGGATGCATTTCCGGACGATACCATCATATTTTTAGGCTTTAGTGAGCGAGTAACTGAACATTGACAAACACAATATGATTGATTGGGTGCACAGATGGAGGCTAACAAACATGTTCATCCGTCTACCCATATATGTATACACATGCAAGCCGTAATCGATTTATACAGGGATATTCAAATACCACGTGGATATTTAAGGAATTTCCAAGAGATCAGTTACCATTTTTTCTCATACAGTTAGCTCGTCTTGAAAAAATGGAGTTGAGGTTTAGTGACTCAGTACTTCCCACACATAACGAGGATACCATTTCATTATTTTCCCATTGCATGAAGCTATAGTATATAAGATACCCTTGCAAGAAAATCATTGCGCGCTCGCCCACCCGAAAAAAAAAAACATCCAACACAAAAATTCTCGTAAATAGTTTCTTGCATCTCTCCGGTGGTTTCTGTAATAGGCAAGACAATGTTCGCATGAACTTAAAAAAGTGTATTATATGCCGCCTTTCTTTCACATGTAAATGGACGACCTATTATGACTACAATAAATCTTTCTGTTTCACAACCACTCATGCCCCTAACCGACACAATTTCACCCCCACAAAAAAAATTGAAAATTATCAGAAACCCCTAAAACGCCTAAAAGCGAAGTTCTAGGATTATTTAATTTTTTTGCTAATTAGTCCGCCCTCATGCACCAAACTTCAAAATTGTAACAGCATTACCTACTGTGACACTACAGCATATCGCTACCCAAATTTCATCAGAATACATGCAGCGGTTACTGAGACTAAAAGACTAGAAAACGTCCACAGACAGACCGACGGAAATTAGTGACGTGGATTTTCGTTATGTAGTGATCATAAAATGCCTTAAAAGAGTAATATCTCTTAATCGAAAACTTTCGCGGTCACAATACCTACTTCCCTCACCTATCAGTGTGGGAAGTGAAAGTAAACGCTTAATCCTTACTTGAAACCTAACTAAATCTTACGTACGCAGTCATATATTATATTATTTATATTATAAATAGTAAATATTTCTATAACTGTTGCTTTTAATTTACAGTGTCAAGCGACTGTCACAGTTGAGCCGAATTTCGCTGTTCTGAACTTATTCCATAATGGACAGATTCGCAATGTTGGTTATCATCATGGTTTAAAACACTGGAAGAATCCAGGAAGGCAAGAAGTACTTCCCTGCTCAGAAATTTTTCCAGAAACTCTTGCAATTAACGGAAACAAATGAGTTAGTTCCGTATGGAATATAACGTTGGAGTTTATGCCAGACAGCAACCTGAGAATACGGTACAACAACAAAAAATCACATGTATATTTAACCTCTGCTACTCCCTACATCATTAACAGGGGTAAAAGTTATGGTACGTACCTGATACTAAAACACATACGTAAAAACAACAATACGCGCGTTAAAATAAAACGTTGAAACGTGAGTGCTGCACTAATTAAATCTCGTGGGTCCATAAACAAAACGTAACGTATAACGGTCGGGACTAGCAACGTGTTTCGCAGTGTTGCGAAATCTCCATCACTTCTGGTTCGGGATTGCTAACCTTTTTTTTAGTTTTAAAGGACCAATTTTATGATCAGATTTCAGATAATTTTGAATCCATACGTCGAATATACATAAGTTGCTTTTTGGGTCTGTATCGAATCTGGTACGTGAACAAGAACTGCAGTCATGGCCTCTTCATCTTAAAATATTAAAGAGGTTAAAATATACGGCTTTGCAATAAAATAAGTTCATTTCGACAGAAAAATCGGCTTGAGCATAGTGTATGCCATATATGAGATACCATCAGATTTCACAGCATCTTTAGGTTGGTCAGAGGCATAAATAAGTGCTAAGAATCATAGCTGGCAAAATACAAATTGAAAATCAAACCTCAAACCTCAAAAAAATTCAACAAATGATGGGAGCTTAACCTCAAGAGACTATACTTGAAGCCAAAGGGGCCAAAAGAAGAATTACAGAGATCAATCACGTATCTGTAAAGACAAAAGCTCTCTAAACAGGTAATTATTAAGGGACTGGAGCCAATTAAAATCTGGATGAAGAATGACGCAGGCAAGTCTCGTAGAAACATAAGGTTCTGTGTAAAACTGAAGATGGCAGGAACGTGGCAATATATACATACATACATCTTATTTTCGTAAGACTCTAAAAAGATTTTCTCAACAACATGATGAAGGATAATTATTTCATTGTTGTTTATAATAAAGGCTGCGGTTTGTCAATAGTTCTGATGTTTATACGCAAGAAAACTGAAGAATAGGAATTCCAGGCAAGCCTTCAAGTGCGTTAGCAACAAATCATTGTATCGTTGCATCATTTCAGGAGAAGTAGAGCTTTGGACGTGAGACAAATTACTGTGCGAGCTTAAAGACACAGAAGTCAGATTAATTTTCGTGTCTCGAAACAAACTTTCCTGGTGAGATATCTCAGCACGAATAACTGGTGGGTTACTGAGCAAATTACGTTTTCTGAGATTTTGCATTCAAACGCTTAACTTCTAGTGGAATACTACCCATTTACTGTTTTAAAGCTACTTGACTATACACAATAATAGAGAAGTCGCCCAGTAACAATTTTACAAATCATTCTAAAACATCAAAAAAAAAAACATTTTCCTGTAAACGTTGCTCATTACTTTATTCGTTTGTGTTCACAAAGACAGCGTTACGCAAGATTTATTACCGCATTTCACGGTAGTCTATTACAAACATGTAAAAAATAGCAACGCTATTTGTCGGCTTTAGTTGACGCAAGAATATTTGTTTTGGGTTTTAAAAATAACAGTTCAAGGTATAAAATAAGTCGGATCCAGACCAGATAATAACACGGAAGGCCGTCCAAACGAGGAGCACTAGAGAGGCTCTGTGAGCTCATCCTTACCAGATCGGGGCTCCCACTCCATGAACCAGTCATCTCCAGCATTCCTTCTTTAGGAAAATCTCGACGCTGTGGAATGAGCTGCCGGGGAATTTATTTTTCGACGGCTTCAACCTGTAGCGTTTCAAATCTAACGTGCACAGACATTTATCCTCTAACAGCACTTCCGCAGCACCATAGTCTTTCGGCCTTTGCGGGAGGCTGACCATTAAAAACAATGATACCTCGATTATACTCAACATGGATAGGAGGACGGGGCATGAAAGCACAAAACAATAATGTAAAATGAAATCCATCGGTCATTGAAAAACATTACCACCATTTTAGAACATCCAGTCAGATTAAATTATAGTTGGATTGTTATGGCCCGGCTAGATTTTTTTGAAATCCCTCGCAGTTCCGATGATGGGGTACCCGTAATAGGTTATGAGGTTATGTTTATTTGGTAAAAAGCAACTTGTTCGACAAATGATGCAAATTATAAACACAACCCATGACAGTTACGGCTAATTACCAAGAAATATTCGCAGGACGACAGAAAACATATTTAGTGTCCACTTTGATCCGCAAAGTAGATCTATTAATACAATATGTTCATATTATGAAACACTATCCTTTAAAAAATATATTCAGTCCATCGCAGCCAAAGTAAACAGCAGAAATAACATCCTGCAAAAATTATGTGGAACCTCTTAGGGCGTTTCCGCTTTTACGCTGCGTAGTTTGGCCCTGAGACTCTGTTCCTCTGCAGCTAAAATTTGCTCGCTAGTGTGACTAAAGAGCTCACATACTAGACTGATAGACGCCCAGTTTAACACTTCTATGAGAACTATTACGGGATATATTAAATCAACCTCAACTTTGTGCCAAATAGCTCCATCACCCATCCGTTGAGAAAATGCCCTACTTAAAGGATATAACAAAATCAAAACAAATCTCTCACTGCCAATCCACGAGGATATACGCGACCCCTCCTTGCGCAGATTACGGTCCAGAAAACCACCAATTCCAGCAGCTCTCCAACTTGAGTCTGATAGTTTTAACCCTGAATTTAATTGGGCAGAAATTTGGGCAACCCAAACATCAGAAGAAGTCATCAGTAATCTAACTGTTGGTCAAGAACCCCTGGTTTTGAGCTCCACCGAAAGGAATGATCAACCCTAAGCAGAATTCCCACGTCGTACGGAGTGTGCGCTGATTCGTTGTTCAAATGGAATAAGCGTGAATCCCCACGATGCGACTGTGGAGCGGAACGCCAAACTAGGCATGTAGTGCAAGAATGTGGCCTTAGAGCATGTCCTCCAAGCCAAACCATCAGCCGTAGAATGGTTTCCAAAGCTCGATACTAACCCATAGCATAGTTACTATTTAGATCGCAAAAAAATAAATAAGAGACAAAAAAATCAAAATACATAAAAAACTTTCTTTTCATGTGTACTATAACCATACACTAAATGAATAGTAATATACGAAACTTGGCAACACAGCACACTACCTCACGCCACCGCCATTTTCATCCACCGCAGCCCCGTGGAATAAATTATCCTGAATTGTGTAGGATGACCGCGAAATCAGTTGCAGTTGTCTTTTATTTATTAATTGTCCAATTTTCATAAATCATCATCGTGTCATAAATACCACCATGCGCAATTTTGATGTATGTGGCCGGATCAGTTTTTCAGATCCAGCGCTATGTCCATACACACACGTTTATTAACGACCCCTCGAATCCGAGGTATGGAATGCTCTAATCGGAATATATTATATTTCTTTTAGTTAATCGTTCAGCCAAAGAGATTGGGGCATCATATTTAGATTAGGTACTTTTTTTTTCATCTCTTTATTTAAGGGTATACGGGATAAACCGCGACCCAAATTTAAGCTATGTAAAACACAGGTACGTATTTCGAATATTACTCACTTATTTTTCAAATTACATACATAAAATTTGAGAAAGTGATAGCTAGGGCCATAATGAAGGGCACACGGAGTGATTTTTTCAAAAAGTTCTTTGGTGTGCAAACATCTTGCAATAAAAAAATCATAATTTTTTCAAATGTCTTTAATTTAGCAACCAAATAAAATACCAAAAAAGGTCACCGTGCTTCCATAGAGCAAGTGTTCTTCTTCAATTTGCTTTCTGAATCATTCCCTTCATTCATTACAGACACTCATACTGGAGAAAGGGAACGGGTGGCCACGCCTCATCGTTAACAAGAGCGAAATCAAGTTTGCTAGTTGACAGTGGAGGTATTGTAAACTCGAAGCATTTTTTGATTGTCTTAAACCATTGATTGGTATCTGTATCATACAAAACATGCTAATATTTCCGAGTCTGCCTATCTGAAACCCATATGCAGCAATAGAGAAAACCAGTTCTTTAACGGCAGCGGAATTATCACCAAGAAACTAGAATTTCTGGATATCCTATAATTATTAGAAGGGTATCGGGTGTTCATCAAGACAGCATTGTGTTGGGTACAAACAATCTCTACAATTTTTGAAAATCGACAGGTTTCCCCACAGATTGCTATGAAGCAAAGCAATATAATGTACATATTTTTTATATGATGTAGAGATACTCTCATCATTGTTAAAAAATTTGGAAGGGGTTACTTTTGCGATAGGTATGAGGTGAGAGGTGGGAGTTCAGATGTGTGTTTAAAAAAATGATCCTGGTAATATTCACCGCTCTTGAAAACAACCCTTTTTTTTATTATCCTATGATTTATTAGATTAGATTACAAATAACTGAAATACGCTGAAAATAATGAGTGTTAGGGGTTCCCAAATTGTCCTTCAACTTCTATTGTATGCTTTCTAATTTTTTTGCATGTGTATGTTTTTGAAGAGGTCAAAAACAAAGAATTTATTATTCAATGCTTTCCGTGTTCAACATTCATTGAGGCCTAATTAAACATTTATGAAGAATTATTTTTTTGTTCATGTTGTTTCCATCTTTATTTGGCAGAGAACATTTCGGGGTAAGAAACTTACGAACTAATTTGAATGCATTGATGATATCTTGATGATGATGATGATCTTGAGATAATGCGTTTTTTGGGAGTTTTATAATACCTACATAACAAAAATTCACGTCACTCACTTCCGTCGGTCTATCTGTCTGTCGGTCCGTCTGTTGGCGTTTTTGCAGCCTCGTAATCTCAGCAACCGCTGCATGGATTGTGATGAAATTTGTTTAGCGATATATGGGTTAATGCTGCTAAAATTTTGAACATCGGTGCATGGGTGGCGGAGCATTTAGCAAAAAACAAAAAATTCAAATAATTCTAAAATTCGTTTTTAGGCGTTTTAAAAAGGTCTTAATCATTTTCGTATTTTTTTTGTCGGAGTGAAGTTGGTGTGGTTGTGGGAGGGGGTTGTAAAACTAGAAAAAAAATTGTATTCATAATAGGCTGTTCACTGACTTGTGAAAGAAACACCTAGCGGCATAATACACTTTTTTTGGGTCCATCCTCACTTGCTTATTATAGAAACCACGGGACTTTTTTGATGTATACATACGAGTAGATAATTCTGTATTGTATAACCTGGAAATTATTGGAAAATACCGTGAGCTTATCATAGCTGTCCGAATATTGCCTTGGAATTTTATATCTATGGAATAAATTGTTACATATAATGTTATAATGTGTAACTTGGAAACTGCGAACTTGATTGTAAGGAAATTGTGACACCTTATTAATAGTGTGGAGGAAACTATAACAGTGTATTGTTGTTGGAACTATTTCCCGTGGCGGAGAAGAAGTCAACAAAAAACGGAAATTTCAGAAGATGTTTCAAAGGTCCCTGATCATTGTATAATTTTTTGAATCACGACGGCGTAGGGATAAAGGGACCCCGAATTTTTTGTTAGCACTGACAATGCGTGGGAAGCACTGAGTTAAGACACTTGACGTGATTTTTTTCATTACGATAAATTGTCACTAGTACGCATTTCAGTCTGTTCCAATGTCGAGGCCATTTTAGAAGATGCAAGAGAAAATACTCATTAGTCCATAAATGCCTCTTTTTATTACTTGAGCTGCAGATTCCCACAAGATGTGTGTGCTCCGCATCAATATTTAATGGTAGGAAATAAAGCCAGTTAAACTAAAACGGCGATTCGAATTCCGCTTCCATTATACCATTCGAATTTATCATTTGCACCATTAATGGTAACTTTAGAGCTTGTTGTAAGCTGGATATTAATGTAATACATAAAACTGTCTATGTGCAGAACGAAGTAGCATGCACATTACATATACTAAGATAATTTATTCTGTTATCAAATACCTGAACGGAATGAAAACAGCTTACGTTTTCATTAGACATTTCCCATTTTGACAGGGTGGTCTAACGAGTTGGGAAAATATACCGACACAGATATGCAGAGGTACTCTGAATTGAATTACATATTACATCTTTTATCTTATAGCATTTCCTATGACCTATATTTATCAGTTTATCAGATATTTCGACTTTTCTGCAAATCTGAAAAATCTTAACCATACCTTCATTTTGAGAAAGTACCTATTTAACGAACAGCTAAAGTATAAGGCTACAATAGTATTTGATGAAGTCAAAATCCCGAATTACTGGATAATATAAGTCAAGTATGCCGAGAAAGTAGTTCTATAGACGTGACGCATAATCATCATGCAGATATATCAGGCAGGCTTTGAAATATTGACTAACACAGTATGAAAAAACGATTCTCCAATCTTTCAAATGCACCAGCATTAGGGTACCTCCGTTCTGGATATCATTGTTGATATGTTCTAGGGCAAGTAGGCAATTTCTCAAAGATTCTCGTAATACCCAAATTATATCTATTTGTTCTTTCAGAGAAAAATTGATTTTTAAAGCTCGGTTCTCGCGCAGAACGAAATTATGAAGGTTATGATTATTTCAAAGCCTACCTGATAAATCTGCCTGATCACGTCTATAAAATGGTTTCCTCAGGATACTTGACTTATACTATCTCGATAATTCTGGGTTTTGACTTCATCAAATACTATTATGGTCATATATTTTAGTTATTGGTTAAATAGAAATAAAATTCCCTAGTACTCTCTCAAAATAGATGAGTTACACACACAGAAGGTATACTTAAAATTTGCAGAAAAATCGAAATGTCTCAGACACTGATGAATGTAGCTATAAGAAATGCTATACTGAGACGAAAGAGCATATCAAAGGCAATTTTTAGGTAAAATATGGGGTTACATCTAAAAAAAATATATCTAGATTTTGCATTTTACCTCACCCTCCACACAAAAAAAAATAAATATAAGTCTAGTGTACCTGCTCGTTCTGACGTTAGCCCAGCTAGTGGCTACAACCCTCAAAGCACACACACGATTCAACTTCTTCAACATGGTTTAGCTGCATCAGCGAAAGGTCCGATCATTTTACCCATCAGACTTTACAGCAAGCTATCCGCATCTATAAAATCAATAAAACTCTTTAGGAGATTTCAAACAACTGTACAACGGATTCTACTCGAGAATACTGTATACAGCGTTGATGATATATGAACCTGAATCTAAGCTAACAATCTGTGATCAGTAATTTGGCTCTGTAGTTTCTATATATCTGTGATCAGTAATTAGGCTCTGTATTTCTATTATATGTAGGGTGCGGTTGCCCATATTGAACCAAATTTTGAAAGATTGTCTGTAATGTGTGCCATTAAAAAAATTAAATAAATTGATAATAAAAAAAATCCTAGCCCTTGAGCAATATTTGGAGTAGCATGAATTATTGTCATATTTGTTAAAAACCAGAGAAAAGTAAAATTAAGATGGCGTTGCATATGCATATGGTTAATTTTAGGCAACCAGGTGCTCAAATTGAACTCGTCGTTCCTTAAATATTGAACCTGCCCTGAGATCTTGATGATGATTCTTCCAGGAAAACAAATTAAACTGAACTAATATCTTTAAAAAAAAGGTTGGTAAGTACCGAAACATATTTTTTTTCTAATAATTGCTAACAAAATGTGTAAGAAAATTCTGTACTGTAAGAGATGAACACTTGAATATTTTCTTTTTTGGTCCAACAGCAACACATTTTCAATGAAACCAAGTGTGGCAGTGGAGGAAAGGAATCATTTCAACTTGATTTTCAGTCTTGCGTTCAGTACAGAACCACGAAAGCTCAGGTTCAGGAGCGTTTGAAATTTAGAGTGGCCTTAATTGAACCGGGGTTCAATTAGAGGTTTCTTAAGTGGTTCAATATGAGAACCTAGCTCCAAAATCAAGATTAACCCCACATTTTTATAAGTTTTTGACAATGCTATTGTTAGGTAACGCTATAAAACACTGATATCTAATACGCAAATTATAAAATTGAAAGAACAAACCTACATTGTTTTAGTTAGACTTGAAGCCTCCGCCAAGTTTATAAAATATTACATAGCGCGTGGTTGAAATCTTCAACACTTCACAGATCTGTATCACGTTGTACTAGTCTAAATATCACGAAGTCGCAAGAAGGTTCAAAGATGTGGTGTCGAATACTCGATGCTAAGTTTTACGGGAAGTATCAAAAACGGCAAAGGTTCAGTTTACAGTACATATCAATTTTATAACTATTTAGATTTTATGACTATACGTATACTAGTTTGTTTGGTCTTAGGATAGATAAATAAACAGTTCAATTTGTTATTTCTGTGTCAGTTCGGTGCTGGTACGAAAAAATCGTCCTTGTCATTTTCTAGGCTACCACGGTAGCTTGTTGACGTTCTCCTCGTCTTCCAGTTCTGTGCTTTCGCCTCAGATGTACCACCATGTATCTAAGTATACGCCTTGCCATTTCAGTCGGTTTGCTCTGTGTAATTAGCACTGGAGTGAGTGCATTAACATTTCGCGATGGTGACTCCACGTCACGTTCGACGTGAAGTCAACAATAATAGAGATAAAAACAAATCATGTTCGCGCCTTGTTGGGAAAAATGCACAGCTCGTCGATTACTCATTTTCTGCTTAGTTTCCTAATTGCAACGTCAATAATTCAGCGGCGTACGTTTAATGATGAGTAGTTAGACTTTAAGCCGCAGTTACACATTCGCACGAACTGCGAGCCGAATCGCGAAGCGAGAATGTGTAATCACCTCGCTCGTCATTCGCCTCGCCTCTCGCCTTGTGGTTCGTGAGCTCGCGTCGGAAGCGGTCCTTTGGGGATGAGTCAAAGGGCCGTAGTGACGAACCGACGAGGCAAACTTATCGTTTACACATTCGCCGGTCAGGCAGTGACATTTCCGTCTTCGATACGTGTATTCATTGTTGTTATTTAAAGAAAAAGAAATGGAGCGGAATAATAATAAGTATTTCAATTTTTGGAACTATCGCGGAAACAAGAAAAAAGTTCACGACGCGTGGACTCGAATATCGTTGAGTTTGAATGTACCAGTTAATGAATTGAACGCAAAAAAAGCCTGTAGATACTTGTCAATACTTAGCAAATGCAGGGTGGATGCTACTACAACTTCCAGGTCATCCATAGCAAGGCGAAGCGCGACTGCGAATGTGTTTTTCTTATACCATTACTACTTACCTTTACAAATAACTATTTACACACCAGCAGTTATATTGGGCTATGAAGAAGGTAGATCCAAGCAGCTGTTGAATGCACCATTCAGTTAAACACTGATGATACAGGCCTATTTCAAGACTTGTGACAATAAGAATTCAGTAGTGTATACGGATAATATTAGGGAATCAAGATCAAACTGCTAGGAAACTTATTATAGAATCCACACTAACTGCCGATCTGTCAATCCTGAGATCATACTACCCAAGTATATGTGAAACAATAACATCGTGTTTTCACAGTAACCATAAAATGTCAAAAAGAGAGCTAAATATTTGATTAACGCCACCTTGCTATCCCATAATCCCACACCCAAATACCTAGCTGGATAGGACACTATCGTTTAAAAAACATACTCAGTCCATCGCAGCTAAAGTAAAACAGCAGAAATAACATCCTGCGGAAATTATGTGGAACCTCTTGGGACGCTTCCGCTTCTACGCTCCGTACTTCGGCCCTGAGCCTCTGTTTTTTTGCGGCTGAATTTTGCTCGCCAGTGTGGCTAAGCAGCTCACATACTAGACTGATTGATGCCCAGTTAATTAAATACTTCTGTGAGAACTATTACGGGATGCATCAAATCAACCTCAACTTACTGAAAGAAGAAAGAAAAAAAGAAAACCATCAATTACAACAGCTCTCCAACCTGAGTCTGATGGTTTAAACTCTGCAATTAAATGGGCAGAAATTTGGGTGATCCAAACACCAGAAGAAGCAACCAGTAATCTAACTATTCGTCAAGAACCCTCTGGTTTTGGGCTTCACTGAAAGGAACCCTAAACAGAATTCGCACGTTGCGTGGAGTGTGAGCCGATTCGTCGGTTAAATGGAACAAGCGCGAATCTCCACGATGCGACTGTGGAGCGGAACGCCAAACTGTCAGACATATAGTGAAAGAATGTGGCCTTTTAGAGCTTATATCTAGACAGCAACAAGGACTTCCTCCAAGCCAAACCATCAGCCGTAGAATGGATTTTACAAACTCGATATTAACGTATAGCGTAGTAAAAACAAGATGCATTAGTACCTGAATCGAAGATAAAGTAGTCCACTGTTTCGATAAAATGTCATTCCGCAGAGACCGACAATATTAAATGTAAACACGTCAACAGTTTTACCATTAATATAAAAATTATGTCAGTACTACCATAGACAGAAAGCGATCTGCAATTAGGGGTGTTTTATGTATAACTGCGGTTTGGGAGATTATCTTTTTGAGAGACTAGTGCCATAAACTTTACTGTCGTGTATATGTCGAAGTTGCTACTGTACTCTGTAATACAGAAATCTTCAGTTCTCTCTACTTCTACTGACCTGACATACCGAGCTATATAATTTGAATAATGACATTCAAAGGTATACAAGCGGTACGGTGACAAATGCTTAATCACACTAGAAATGATGACGGTGCTTTGTCCTCAGTAGTGGTAATAATTAACAACTATGTAAGATGAAGCCAGAAGCGGAAGAGACGAGGGAGACGAGGCAATTAAAGATGGCGCAGTTGTAAAGTTCGTTTATAGTTTCCCCTCATAAGACTCCGAGTATGGCGTGGATTTCATCGACTTTTAAATAATGACAGTGCTGTCCGTTTTTCTGTTTATAGACTTTACGATTTCCTGAGATTCTTCGTACATCCACACTATTTCCTGCGTGGAGAGTAGCATCTTTACGAGTGTTCTCACAGGAAATAGGCAAAACATCTGACGCCAGAATAATGACTCTGGTATTGCAGTTCAGCTAACGGCAAAGTTAATCGATGGTTACTTGCGATTTACTTATTTAATAACAAGAGATGATGCATAACATTTAAAGTAACTGTGGTGTCGCAGTGTAGACGGTAGACTCATAATATAGAACCGTGAAGAGTTTGATATCTTTCAAGCATCTGAATACTTGACCTTGGATCTACACGAGGTCTCAGCCTTCCATTTCTATACAAGTTCTAGCAGTAGTTTCAAAAGTATCAAATTACATTCCTGAATCGTCAACTGTAAATTCAAGCTGTCAGGTGTAAATTACAAGTGACAGTTTGAAACTACAATTGACGATTTAAGAATGTAATTTGATCCTTTTGGAACTGCTGTTGGAATGTGGTATAGATATTTTTCTTGCAAAAAGTTACATCAGAATGGAAACCATAGTGCAATCAGGAGAATTGATTAGAACATCTGTTCAAGATTATTCCGTTTATCACACTATTGCAATTGGGGTTGTAAACAAAAATGCTTTCTATGATAAATTGAAAGATAATATATACGTTTTATAACAAAACTATTTTTATTTTCTTTTCTTCGCAACAATCCAAAAGGTATATCAAAATAAAGATAGGTTTTTATATCCAGGACCCAAGACATGCCGACAACTCCCGAACCTATGTGACGTCACGATTATAGTGTTTCACCAACGACGTTCTACTCCGACAGTAGATCCTAGATTCCCAGCCAATCGTGAACATAGTTGCTTTTAACTAGTGTATACTCGTATTTGTGGCAACATAAACGATGAATGAAGTTTGCAGCTCAAGACGAAGTCTACAATCAATTATATTTTGAGTGTTTGAAAATAGATTACAAATTCAAAGGCCTTGCAACTCTTTTTTATTTTTTTTGTACCAAAAAATTTATTGATTTTTTTGCACACATGTTATACATATTTTTTCTACGATAGACATAAATATGTTTTTGGATCAAATTTTATTAGAGATTTTACAAGTACATCAAAAATTACGATAAATTTTTACTTTTTTGGAATAAGCTCAATTTTGAGATATCGCAATCAGATTAATTGGCGATTGATATTGACGGATAAACTTCGTTTCCACTGATTTTTTTAATTCTCCGGCGCCTCCGATACTTAGCTTCATGCACTATTATAGTAGTAACAGTGTGAGTATTTTGTATTTCACTTTAACACGCTAATGTAAAATAATGTACATCACGGATTACCTTCCGTTTAACTATTTGAAAATAATTAGGCCCTTAGTAATTTCATAATTATTCTTGATCTTTAAGAACACCGAGAGATATCGGTTTTTGTATCATTGAACTTTATGATCTTCATATGCGGATTCTGCCGCATATCAATCAAAAATTATACAAATTCTCTAATTTAATTATGATAAAACAGGGTGTAACGACACTTCGGGTAACGCCTCTGTTAGCTTGGTAAATACAACTGCAAACACAAAGTGTTTAAGCGACCAAATATTTACGTACGATCCCCGTTACTCATAACAAACCTCTATAAAATTTAACGAGGAATTTTTCACTAATGGTCGCTGTTTTCCTTTCCAGATTCCGCATATCTACATGGTGATCCGTAGCTAACAATTCCTTGGGGACCATTGGCAAAGTAAGTAACAGGGATATACTTAAGAGAGCATCGACCTTTGTAGTAAAGAAAAAATGAAGTCAAGTTGATTCACTCAGGACTTCCCACGCATTACGATAATACCAGATTATTATTTTTCTAGCCAGAACTCATAAATCTATAGTCTGAGATCCACTTGCAACCAAACCATCACCCACCCGCAAACAAAAGTCTCTTATGCCGCTAGGTCTTTGTTTCATAGGGCAATGGACAAGCTATTACGAACATTACAGATTTTTCAGTTTTACAAACTGCCTCCCCCCTCCTCCCAACCATCTCAATTTCACTCCCACCCAAAAAAAGTAGAAAGCGATCAGGAACCTCTAAAACCTAAAAACGAAGTTTGAGCTATTTTTATATTTTTAGTTTTTTGATTATTGCTGTGCCGACACTGACCCGATTTCTAAAAAGCATACGCGCTTTCCATCCTCGCTACGGTAATAGTATTGTGTCAAAATTTATACCTATTACGACCCCATGGCGTATCGCTACCCAAATTTGATCACAATCGTTGCAGCGGTTGCTAAGACTAAGAGGCTAGAAAAACGCCAACAGACAGACAGACCGACGGAAATGAATGATGTAGATTTTTTTTGTGTAGATATCATAAAACGCTCAAAAAGCGTATTGTCTCGAAATCGAAATTTTTCGTGATCACAATACTCTCTGTGGGCGCGGAAAGTAAAATAGGCCAAATTTTCTCAAAATTACTAGTATAACCCACCCTTCTACTAGTGTAACCTAATAGAGAGAGAGCCAGAAAGTTAGGCAAAATATATTACACTCCCTCTTGTACACGCTAATATAAGCTTTAAGGAGACGTTTTGAATATTAGTCTTATTTACTAAATGGGACGTTTTGAATGCTAGCCTATTTACTAAATATATTGATACTAAAATAATGAGGGTCATGACTCGCAGGTCAAGGAACGCTGGCATAAAAACAAAGTTATCTGGCTAAACATCTGGGCTGTGGTGCAGAGATGACCATGGATTAACTTTCAATTATTGTTTTAGCAATAGGAAAAGTGGTTATTAAAATATCGATATACTCGTAAAAGCCATTTTGTAAGATTATTTTCATACAAATCTGATGGAATATGTTTCCAAGGCATTAAAAAAGTTCAAATTTCTTGAAAAAATACACGACCAAAGTGCTGCGAACCAGGTACCTGATGTTGACTTTCGATTTGACCTTGACCTTGACCTTGAGGCTATTTGAATGCTAAATCGTTTTGTTCAAAAAAAATGTTGACGTTGGAAATGAATAGAAAGGAAAAATCATCGATTAGATGACGACTTAAAAAACTGAATGGTCATTCTCAAGGTAAAGTGCAGGACCTTTAGAATATTAAGAGTAAGTGTTGCTAAAGTAGACATGGAAGAAGGTGCTGCTCTGTTTTCCCTGCTATCTGTCAGTGGCCTTGGATTTAACCTTGACCTTCAAGGTCATTAGGCGGATTCTGTATTGCAGGAGAAAACTCATGTCATGTCAACTGTGGCTTATCAGTTATGACAGATTTTAAACTGGCCTAGACCAAGTTTATAAATTGAATAGGGTTTGGCGCACTTTGTGTTTTTGCTTTCAAACATGCCGTGGTCAGATTTTTACGAACACGAGTATAATACATACACTTTTTACATCAACAATAGATCAATGGTTTTAATTAGTGGATTCAGTTCGTGGTCAAAATTGACGAGTGTAAAACAGGAGTTTGTCGTCAATTAAGTCAATGAATTTCTTCTTGGATTTCTTCACTGATTTAGAACCTGTTCTAATCTGTGGTCAAATTTGACGTAGTGCAAACCTTAAAAATCATATGATGCATGTCATGCATGTTGCATACCCGTCTGTGTATATTAGTAAACATTTTCTAAATAAAAACTCGCAATCAAATTGAGAGCTTTACTGTCATAAGGCCAGAAACAAACACGAATTAAATAGATCTTGCGAAAACCGCTAATCATATCACAGCAAAAGGTGTTGGCAGCACTGCATGCTGTCACAAAATCCATGGTTTTATTCATAGATGTAAAGCACAATCAGTTTGACCTTGAAGACGATCATGGATCGATCAATGAATAAATTCGCGGAGAAAATGTCGATGTAAAACTGGTACCTATTAGGCTCTGAAATCCACGGATTAAAAAACTGAAGGTATAGGGGGAGGCCGAATTTTATGTCCTCACTGTATGTAGACGCACAATAAAACTGAATTTTCACATGCACAGATATAACGTGTCCACTCTACGAGGCGAAGGTGATTACACGTTTCCTTAGAACAAAATAGATATGGCAAATGCCAAACTAAATCACCGGACACCGAGTGATTTGCGGTGACCAGCCTTTGAGAAAACACCGAAAAGTACCCATTCGGGAGTGCTGAAAAAGAAATAGTGGGTATTGGCTTTAGTTAATTATGGTAGAGTCGTCGTTAGTTTCATTAGCAAGGATCGTGACCGTCTCTCCATGGTCACACGGGAAGTTGCATGGTTGTTGATTGCGATCCAGTGCTTTGATAGATTTCTTATATATGGTCAAACGGATTGAAGTTCAATCGTCATGTCCTGACGACGTCCAGTTATACTACCGGATCGGCTATGCAAGTCTCTGATTAATATTGACAGTACTGTGTTTGTTCTCTCATTAAAAACAAAAAAAAAGAAATATTCAAGCTGTATACAGGGGAATGTTAGACATCTGAGAGGACACAAAAAATATCTTCGGTCTATCTCGGCGCCTGATCGATAGAAAATTTTGTATCAAATTGGTCAATTCAGATGATACCATGGAAAGGTATATCATAATGATCATAGCGAGCGTTCAAGTTGAAATTTTTTTTGTGTATGTGGAAGTCAATATGAAAAGTGGAAAGCATGCAAATCATGGAGTCAAACAACTTTTCGGTTATACACCCACAAGAACTGGGATTACGGAAGGTATAAGTAATGAAATTTGAGGATACTTTGCTAGCAACGTCCGGGGTCTTCACATTTTGAGAAATTATCAGGAATCACGAAAACATTCAAATGCGAGGTTTAAGCATTTTCTAAAATTTGTTGATTTCACCTACTTTAAACTCTTTGTATCCTAGTTACGGTACTAGTACATGAAAATATCATTAAGGAGTTTGTAGGAAGTATGATTGAAGTATGTAGTATGCATCAAAAATAGTCTGTAGCTACTGAAACCCTGACTGAAACTTATTTTTATTAGTCTCTTTATTTAAGGACGAATAAAGGGTCGCTCTGTCCAGTTAGGGAAAAGACAGTAATAGAAATAGATATTTTTTTGAAAGCAAATGTACCCCTTCCAGCAACACAGCAACACCCACCTTTTACTGCCTCCCAAACTTGTTGAATAATGATCAGTGATATACGAAGTATCTCATATTTTGGATAGTTTGAGGGTGCTCATTACAAATCCGGTCGCAGTTTTGAGTTTCAGTCTCGTATGACTAAAATCAAAAGTATCAGATCTTCAGCTTTGCCTAAAATATCGAAAACATTTATTTGGCTTTCTATTAAGATGCTGATTGAAGATCAGTTGAGTTTCAGTCTCATTTGACTAAATTCAAGAATTTCAGATCTCCCAGATCTTCGGGTTTGCCTAAAATATAAAAAATCTTTATTTGGCTTTCTATTTAGACAAAACCTTGTGTTTTATATAATTTGGGGGTGCTGACTACAAATGAGGTCCCAGTTTTGAATTTTAGTGTTATTCGATGAAAATCAAAAATTTCAGATTTCAGACTCTCAGGTTTGCCTAAAAACTCGAAAATCTTTATTTGGCGGTGAAACCTCGTGACTCGGATAGTTTGAGGGTGCTGATTACAGGTCCGGTCGCAGTTTCGAGTTTCAGTACCTCTTCATGAAAATAAAAAATTTCAGATCGTCAGCTATAGGTTTACCTAAACAAATCTAAAATCTTTATTTAGTTTTCTATTGAGATAAAACCTAGTGCCTTGGATAGTTTGAAGATGCTGATTCCAAATCCGGTCACGGTTTTGAGTTTTAGTCTCGTTAGACGGAAATAAAAATTTCAGAAAATCAGATTTTTCAGATGTACAGGTTTAACGAAACATTCAAAAATCTTTGTTTAGCTTTCTCTTAAGATGGAACTTCATGTTTTGGATAACTTGGGGGTGCTGACTACAAATCCGGTTGCAGTTTCGGGTTTCAGTTTCGTTTGATACGTCACTTAAAAATGATGTATATAAGTATATATAAGTTCGATGCTCCTCGTACGTTGAGCAAAAAATCGTCAAAAAGAAATAAGTTGTCGAGTACAAAGCGAAACCCAAAAACAAACACAAGGAAGCAACAGTCCTTCAAATGTGAGCATGGTATGTTTGAATCGCCATGTATGCCGGCAGTATATCCAAAAACGCTTAATTGTATTTACGAGCGAAGTGTCGGCAACGTGTGCACAAACATCACAACGCTCCATCACCTTTCACTACGTATAAGTACCGCTAACTCTAATTACTTCTGCCTTTTTACGATTTTCATCCGGACGGTTTTACTAAATGGCGAAGCTGTGTAATTGCATTTCACAGAAAAAGGTCTCAGTGAGCAAACGAAATAACTGAAGGGCACCAAAAAGAGGAACCATTAAAGTATCGTAGTAATATTTGTCGCAAACAAGCTTTTAAAGAACATCGAACTAAAAACTTAAAATATGCGTAAAACAATAATGATGGAAAAGTACTATGACTGTAAAAAAGGGTCCTCGATTGACGAATAATATGGCTGTAATATGGCACAAGTCGCCCACGTTTTTTGCACAATTCTTTTTATTATGTTAGTGGCTCTGATCTGAGATCAACTGGCAGTTGTATTGTGGGTGAGACGTCTATTTTTTTTAATAATGAAATCATGTTGTTCTACATTATTTATAGTTGAAAGTTACAGCGTTGTTTTTAGTTTTTTGTACAAAAGTTATATTATAGTTTGTATGGCCAGTTGTTTTCGCTAGCTAGTAGGTATAATGATAATATTAGCAAGTAACGGAATAGTTTGATAATCTGTGATAGAGATCTGTTACCTCATTAATGATCAATTGGCATTCTAATATACAGTGTTGAACAGTAGCAATATCTCCACATCTGCAGTCAGGGTCATCGTCTAAACCTATCCTAGTTTTATTTGTGTTGGGGGTTTAAGCAATACCCACACCTCAATCTTCTTTCACAATAATACTAGTATTCATTATGGCTTTAAGCTTATTTAAATTTTTTTTTATCTAACCGTGCCCGACGCTGCTTGACTTCAGCGATCGGACGGTAGCAATTAATTTATAATTTATCTGTGTACAGAAATATGCAATAAAATAATAATAATAAAATATTCCCTGTGGATCCGAGCCCATTCAGGATTTGACCTAGTCGGAATTGATTTGACCTGGTCGATTTTTTGACGAGTTTAAATTAACATTGGCAGAAATTAGTTTTATGTCATAGTCCGCCGATTATTGTATACCAATTTCTGCAATTTTTGTGGCAGGTCGCATAGTTTATGGTCGACTGGGACGAGGTGCAACTCTTACTGACGAACTGATTCGGCCATTTGACCATTTGACACATGCCTAACAGTGAACCATAAAGCTGCCAACTTTATTGTAACTACTCTTTGTGTATTTTTAATAATCGAACTTAAATTGTTATATTGCACTATTGCAATAAAAAGGTAAGATTTTCGTATGTTTTTGTATTCTATTTGAACAAGTTAAGATACGTAAAGAACCTAATATTCTCGAAAACAAATCGACCGATTTTAAAAAGTCAAACGTCATATCTTTGAAACAAGATATTACAAGGAGGTGAAGTAGGTTTTCTTGTCTCCCCTGACAAATCTTTTGACGTTTTTTCTTTTAATCAGCGGTTTTTGAGAGTTCCGGGGTTGGAAGTTTTCAAATAAACACCCTGTATAAAATAAACTGTTTAGAATCATTTCTCGATATACGATAGAAAACATACGCTAGATCAGTGTTCGTAAGTTCCAAAAATTCAGGACTACTCGTTGTATGCAGTAATGACTTGGCAGTGTCAACAAACTTCATCAGTTTTACGAGTAACACAATATAGGAAGACACATCAGCTATTATCCACGGAGACAATTTCCAATCAAGCTGAAGTATCACATTATTGATGATTTAATTAACTTCAAATAGCTACTGTGGTGTGAAATTCCGTAAGCATGGATTTACTGTGTTTTAATACAATAGTAATTGTCAATAACGGTTCGCTTTGTTATAACAAAGGAGCGTCAAGTCAAAGAAAGAGAGTTGTAAGGACATATTGATTTAACTGTATATTTATAGATAGTAAATACGAAATGACAATAATTTTATCTTGCAGTGGCTTATAATATGATTCCTCATTTTACTGCTCAAGACGGTGTTGGCTTTAATGCACTTTAATCTATACTAGTAACAAAGATGATTTACAGAGTGATCAGTGTTCATACAAAGAACAAGTATGTGCCACAATCAATGACAGTAGTCAGTATTGCAATGAGTAAAGCTTCTTTGAAATTTGGCTTACTGAAGCTGTCCCTGTTACCAATAAATAAGTCTATATTCACTGGAATTAAAAGGCTTATTAATATTTCAGTTATTTTTGTTGCTTCAAAGTACGAAATTTTTTCAAAAATTCAAATATACCGTAAATATCAAGTTAGTCTAATTACTAGATTTTGGTAATATCGATCCGCAACATCATTTGATGTATGAAAGTTGATTGTTTGAGTATCTTTAGAAGTACAACATAAATAAAAAAATCATAACGAAATCCATGCCAGGACCGCTGGAGTTTTTTAATAGTGAGATTTAGAGTTCAGTTAAACTAATAGTTGCCGCCCATCCTTAATGCTTATTGAGCAAACTAAATGCTTTGAGAACTTTGAGATGCAATGGACTATGTTTCTCAGTCTTCCCTCTTAGCCTACATCCAGATAGGAGTTCCTGCTTTCACTCAAAGACAGTCAAAGATAATGTGCTTGGCTGTTTCCTCTGCCTTACCGCACTTCCTGCATTATGGGTTTGCCACTTCAATCTCCAGCTTTTGCACTGAACGTCCAATGGCCAGTTATATATCCAATCACCTTATGTAATTTCTTCCTGTCCAATCTAAGAGCATCTGCGAGATTAGGAAGCAAGGATTCCCTCAGCATCCTCTTAGACTGAACATTCCCCACCACTCTGTTCCAGCGCTTCTGATGCTCATGTGACACGCGTCTGGTGACAGCTGTCCTTACCATGTTGTATGCTGGTTCTGGCCCGATGAGAAGGAGTTCTACACCTTCTTTGGCACACCTGTCAGCCCTCTCATTCCTACTCTTAGGTGACTAGCCACCCAAGATAACCCTGCTGGTGTTCGCCAGGATCTCTAGGGTATTATGGCAGTCCCACACCGTTCTGAAGTATAGGGCTTAATTGCCAAGGCCATCAGGGCCAGAGTAAATAGACTTTTTTTGTATGCTTTATCTATGCATATTCTGCCCTATTCTATAAATGCGGTTATTTCTTTTTAAAAACCGGTAGTCAGTTTACCTAGACGGATCCTTATGTTCAGCTCAGGGATACCACAGTATATATCCCTTCCTGTACCTGATAAATTTTTGGAGCCATCAGTGTACCATCCAACATATAGCTTTATTGTTCAACAGAAGCTACCATTTACGAGACAATATACCTAAATAAATGACACAAAGAGTGTCATCGAAAGAAAAATAATTTTAATTTGAAAACTTGTAATCAAAACTAAAATTGCGATTTCACTTCCCTAACTAAATGTTTTCAAATTACAGTAAGATATGTCAACCTGTGAACTCATGTTATTATAGATATTACACATTACATATAATCGAGACTTGAGCGACGTATTTGTTTTAGCCCTTTTTAGTTCTAAAGGTGAGATGAGTACGAGAGGTAAGTGGCCGAACATTTAAATCAATTTGCTGAAGTAGGTTATCAATGGCATTATTTAGGAGCTTGAACAAAGATATTAGGAACGCCATATTTATACGAAGCTCTAATGTTTCCCTACTTAATCTAGCGGACAACCGAATATTAGGAATACCCTTTTCTGGATAGGTACCATCAACTTTGAATATTAAGAATTTCCTAAACCTTCTCTGCACAGTTTGTATAACAGTTACAAATAAATAAAACACTTTCAATTATATTCTTATTGCACTCATAAAAGGGGTTCCACACTACACTTGTCTATTCAAGCCTCGTCCGAACGTGAGTATGGTATAGCAGCTTCACTGTCTTGATATTGTAGAAATTTCTACAGTTCTTTACTATAAAACCATACATCTTCTGAAACTTTTTGTGAGATTTGATCATTAAAAGTAAGTAAGTAACATTTATGTCGAGAGAATGCTCAACAGCCCTTCTAGAAGGATTTTTTGGTTGCGTTTCCACCAGAGATGTTCGAGTATGTGTCAAGAGGAGTGTATTTTTAACGAACCAATAGCATCGCTTGAATTACCTCTCCTCGCTCAGCACAGCTCTGACGAAAACAGCTCAGCGGAGCGAAGTTTTTGTACGTAGAAATCAAGGCATGTTGGCGAGGAACGTATGCGTGTGTGTTTCGAGAGATGTGCGCCAGAAATGCCTTGCGACGTGAGCTGTGATGTAGGCGAGCAAAAAGAAAACTCTGAAAAGGGGCCGCTACACATCGTTGCAACGCTTATCTGTATACCGTTTCACAGCTCCGCCACACATCTTCGCACCGCTCATCTCCCTAGCGCATCTCTGGTGGAATCACACCGTTTCACAGCTCCGCTACATATCCTCGCTGCGCACATTTTCCTAGCACATCTCTGCGCAGCGTAAAGCAGGACAGACGCTTCTGATCCATTTGTAAATGCCAGTCAATCGCAGCTGCCTACATCCACAGCGTTCGTGTTCGTAGAAAATGGTGTCACCCTGTAAATGCGGTAACGGCCGCTAATATCACCGCTGCGACGTGGACGAGACCAAAAAAAGAAGACAATCAGCAGCAGCGGATAAAGTGCAGTGACCAGCGCATACTCGAACTCGATCTGACCCCGCCTGTGGTCGAATCTCCCGCACACACACCAGAGCTCACAGCCGGCTATGATTCATTATTTATGAAGTACTACAGGACTCGTGAAGTGATAGCGATGTTGCCATATCTAAATAGATGTCTTGTACCCTAGATATATCCTTCCGCAGCAGAATTCAGCATCCATGGAGTATACGGGGTTGAAGAACGGGTTTTCGTATTGTTTTTAAGGAACAAATTGCGTAAAAACTATGTGGACGTGGAGTTTCCACTGTTGCTTTTATTGTGTGGCCATCGTAAATCAATTAGCGCAGCTTGAGGTAAACGGAACGGGAGGTTTTCACAGGTAGCGATGGTCAATATTTTGTCGAGTCTAAAAAGGGATAGAAAAAACAAGTAAAACAAGGCAAAAAATATTGTCTGCAACGATTATCCAATCACAATGCTGTACTTAAAACTTTTATGAACGAGCTAAGTATATGGATATTAAGTAATATAAATTATTTGCCATTTCTTTTATAAATGAAATAAACAAGGTGTAAAAAAAGGAAGAAGGAAATTTGAACATTTTAATTCGAGGCAGCATAAAGTTTTTAGTTTTTGATATCTGAATTGAATTAAGAGTTATGGCAACGTCTTCACTTCTTTCACCGAATTCTTTTCGCAGGTGAATTTACGATAGTCACTCATTAGAACCGCGTTACTTAGGTTGAAAAGTACATTAAATTTCCTAGAATTGGAAAGTAAAAAAGTTAGGGTTCGAAATACTACCGATTTGCATAACTTGTGGTTCCCAGAGACTACACCAAAATATAGTTAGCAACACCTGCATATCTCCAAAACTGCCACAGACGGAAGGATACCATTCAACACCTGGGGGTTTTTGAACATACATAATTTAAAAATGCTAACAGCTATGTTGTCACACTTACACTTTTCCGTTTAATGGCACAATTTTTGTTATTTTAAATGGAATACCCTATTTAGGACGTGTGACGTGGTAAATCTGGCAACATATGTTAGCATTTTTCAATTTTTCATGAATTTTATCGTTCCTACTGTAGCAGATTTGGAGATATTTGAGTTTCAGCTTTGGCAGTTCTGGAGATATTTAAGCCTTCCGATACTTTTCAATACGATTTTATTATTTTATTAGCTACATCTATAATTAAGTTTGTTTGTGCGTTTGTTTGTGAGCTTGTAACACCCCTTTGGATTAAGAGGTCGGCCCGAACATTGATCGGTCGAACTTTGCCGTGAAAACAATTTTTACGGCTGACTCAAGAGATGGCGCAGACATCTTAAATTTTGTTAATATTACACAGAGGCGTAGCGCCGACAGTTTAAAAGGCGTGACATCCAACTGTTTGGGAGTTGGTATTTTTGTAAAATTGATTCAGGGAAGTCGACAGTTTTAATTATTGTTTATGCAGTAATGGTAATGATTATGTTATGAATATTGATCAAAAATAATTGTTCATTTTCATTACTCAGAGTATTAATGAATACAGTTTAAAAACACTAGAAAAACCCACTTAAATGATAAAATAATAAAAAAAATGAAAATAAATGTTTAGTTTAAAAAAAATTAAAAACTCTATTAAAAAAAATCAAACCAAAAAGTCAAAGTTAATGATTGCGAAAAAAGCGTGGGTAATTTTTTTTTATTTAAACAAGTAACCGCAACCGCAAAGGGTTATTAGCGGTATAACTATACATGAATATTATATACGATAATACAGTTCAATATGCTTCAGAAAAGAAATAACATTTATAAAAGTCTTTAGTTAGTGCTTGTCGAAGGTCCAGAGGTAATATGATGTATCCGTCTGTAGTTGGAATAGGTTGGACACTCGATGATTGTGTGTTTTACGGTAAGTGCTGTATTACACGTTGGACATGATGGTGCCACGCTTCTTGTAAACAGGTGCACGTGGGTAATTGTGCCATATTTATTATTAGTAAATCGAGCGTCGGACTCCTTTATCATAATAATACTGTTATTTGCCGTTCGTTATTGTTTTAAGCTAATTATAAAAATTCTTTTTAACTGTTTAGTTCGATGTTCTTCAACGGCGTGTTTTTTAGGTTTTTTGAACAATATTTATTACTAACTATGCTGTGCTCTGTGGTTGTCTTTCTGTTTCATGGCGCATTATTGGCCAATCAATACGATTTTTCTTGGAAGATAAACTTTTACTAACATTTCGGCTGCCTCCGTGACCTTTATCAAAGTAGCAATTTTTACAGGGAGACAAGAAGGGTGTATGACATTTTCATGGTACACCGCATGGCATGGTGTCACCTGTATACTTTCTTGTATGACATTAGCACTATCTATTGTTATTCGAGAAAGTGATTCCCAGAAATCGTTGCACTGTCCATTCGAACACCAGGAGCCAGGAAGAGAAGTCGCTAATAGCTTTAAAAGCTCGAAAACGCAGGCGGTTGCGCATCCATATTTACACAGTCGTCGTACAGTGAGCAAGAACGGCCATTAAGGTTTCTTCGGTCATCAAGCCAGCACATAAAACCAGCGGAATCCAGTTTGTTAGGCACTTTGCTTTTTATCAACGCTTAACCTATTTCATAATGCTTACAAAAAATTCCAGATTTTTCTACCTCCTACCATTCACTCTGCCGACATGTGTCTTCGAAGCATCCTACGGCGAATCTGGTATCTTGGCAATCCTTGTTATGCTTTTGTTTTTCTGGCGTATACCATTAGATGAGGAGATGTGATGAATGTTACTTCTGAAAGGTTTCCTTTTCTTGTCTGTTTGAATCATTGCGCTACCGTCTCGCTAATAAGTAAAATCGCATTTGTTCGAAAATCTGTGTTAGGTGTAAAATGTTGGATATTAAAATTGTAAGTTGAATACACCAGTACAGAATAACAGAGGTTTGTGATTTTAATTTTTGTGGTCAGATGTGGTGTGGTTAGATTTGAAGCGCTGCAGGTTGTAGCCGTCGGGAAACAAATTCCCCGGCAGTTCATTGATTCCACAGCATCGATGTTCGCCAAAAGAAGTAATTGCTGGAGTAGACTGGTACGGGGAGTAGGGGCCTCGACCTAGTAAGAACGAGCTCGCAGAGCCTCTATAGTGTTCCTCGTTCGGACGGCCTTTGGTGTTATTATCTGGGAGAACCCACTGAACATCTTACGTAATAGAATCTGTAAAACAGGGACAGATCAGCCACCCATGGAGGTCCTTGGTCGATTGTGCGTACGGATTAACATAATTGCTCTCTTATGGATAGTGTTCAGAAGCTTTAGAGAGTGCTTCGGAGTGCATCCCAACACATCGAAGCGATACTCCAAGAATGGTCGGACCTGTGTCTTGTAGAGCAGCTGTAGTTGCTCTGGTGTATACAGCTTCCTATAGCCGAACAAAACTGCAAGCTTCTAGGATGCCGTTCTAGCAATATTGACGACGTGGTCGTGTCAGGACATGTTATTGCTGTTGTTGATCCACAAAAGCTTGTTAGAAGGTGACTCGACCATTGGGTGACCCTCGATTCCCACAGTTGGTATATGGGTTGAAGAAACAATGTTTCCTAGTTGGAACGTTGCCAGTCTTAAAAAAGGACAATATAGCTGGCCTTAGTATAGTTTGAACGTGAGGAAGCTGTTTTTAATAATTCTCAATCATCGATTCAAAAACTTCGTCAAAAAATGGATCAAGTTGATTGTCTCAGTACTTTCTACATATTACGGTGGTACCAGTTTATTATTTTCCTAAAGCTTGGAGTATGTTATGGCGCTAGGTCTTTCTTTCATAGGTCAATATACAGCCAATAGAACAAATTTTTCACTTTCAACCCCCCACCCCTAACCACCCTAATTTTACCCCCGCCCCACCCAAAATAGATAATGATCAGGAACCCCTAGAACCCTTAAAAACGAAGTTTGAGGAATATTTGAAATTTTTTGTTTTTTGCTAATTACCTACTACCACCATCACTATCCATGCAGCGGTTACTCAGACTACGAGGCTAGAAAAACACCAACAGGTAGACAAGCAGATCGACCGACAGACAGACCGGCGGTACTGAGTGACGTCAATTTACGTTATGTAGAACTGGATATTTTGTTGAAAATAAAAAACGACCAAAAAGCGTATTATCTGGAAATCGAAATTTTTCTTAATTCTTCCCTCGCTCATCGGTGTGGGAGATAAAAGGTCATAAACACAAAGGTCTTAAATTTGCATCGCAAACGCTGTTAACGGGAATTTTAATAAATAAATTGCTATATAAAATAGAAAATCTGTGTTGCAAATATTTTAGTGTTAGCAATCTTTGTACATGCAAATAATTGAAATACACTAATTTGATATCTATAATATAAAAAAAGATAGTCTTGTTTGCATTGTTCTCTTTGGATATATTTAATCACTTTATATCTCACAGACCTTTTTTCCGTATTTCAATATCACTTCACATCACCAGTAATGAATAGATTAATAAATAAATTAGCATACAAAACTGATATCTCTATTGCAGATACCAGTAAACTATTCATGTAAATAGTAGGATCAGAGGACATATCTATAGCTATCAGAATATAGCATAAGCATTCTTAAGGTGACTTGTTATTTTTCTCACTTTGAGGAAACTCAATATTAAATGCATCACTCTGTATCCACATATTTCATGATGGTTGCAGATTTTTCAATTTCAGGATCGCAAATTTGCTTTGCAAAGGCAGCAATTAAAAAATCTAATAAATAAATTAGCATATATGTAAAAATTGAACCTGCGTTGCATATTGATAGTTTTAAAGATAGGAATGTATGCGTGTAAATATATCTGTAACTATACAATGTGGGCCAATAGTGCGTGGACGGGAGATTGTGGGCTTGATAAAATATATTTTAGAAACCTGTCACTTGATCATGGTAGGGAACCTTGAGGGCTATAACATAAAAATAATTACACTTACATTTTGACGTTTATATAGGGTGATTCATATCAAACTTACATTTTTTAGAATGGAACTCCTATATATTATTGCATATTTGGATCCTTGGTCAATTCTACTTTAGTTTATGTATCATACATTGAACTTGAAATGAAGTTTCCTTAATTAACCTACTGATTTCTCCAACTATAAAAAGAGTTCAAGTTTATCAGTCTGGTCTAAGGGGGCGCGTTTCATGCTTGATCGTACCACAAAACCACAAAGTAATAGGTCATAATACCATATAGCCTACAATTGTAAAATGCTATAATATGTACAGTCTTGAACGTTATTATCAGTGCTTCCTGTTAATACATGACAAATGTTAGAACAAAGACATGATGTTTCTACATGCAGTTTTAGTGAACTAATTATAATATGACAATACGTTTATGTACTTACACATATTGATTGTTATCTATTTTCTATTATATATTTCAGATACGATAACACCAAGATAAATAAATATGTGAAATAGTCCAAATAAATGATGATGATAATGACTAAGCCGCGTAAGTTTTTCTGCTACAAAATTCCTTTGAGTATACATAAATATGGCAGGGTAGCTGGATATATAGAAACAAGGGCTTACTGTTAAATCTAGCTCACCATATACCTTGTTAGGTAGTTATAGAAATATAACATACCGATATAGCTTCGCTCTTCTTGAAAATAATACAATTCGAAGAACTAATTGTGTTCTCACAGCCAACAATAGGCATGTGTTGCCCCTATAATAGAGACATATGAATGAATCAATTAACATTTGCCCCATTTAAGTGTAGAATTAACCTAAAACGGTTTACTCTATCGTGCCATCTAAATTTAGATACCTACTTGTTGATCTATGACCCAACGGTATCGTTCAATTTTACACTCTGTTGGATGCCATTCCGTACTGGATAGTTTGTACTGTTTGTAGGCAGATACGTACATGCAAAGAAATCGTAGCGTCACACAAAATTGAAGTTACCGTTTTAACGTATTGCATGCTACTTCTACAGGGTGTCTGACATACGCGAGACAAAAAGAGACATTATTTGAGCATTTTCAGCAAAGAAGTGCTTCCAAGGCTCTTTTGTTCCAAAATGTTAGAGGCTCCTTTATATTATATTGAATTCAGATTGCTAAATTGAACTCTGAATTTAACATGTTGAAGGACCCATTAGAATAGTGTCAGGCAACTAGTACTAGGCCTTGCCTTTAACTGCTAACGGTGGCATTTCTGTTACGTTATTACTAACGTGCCTTCTGAGAAACGCCATTGGTGTTTTAGCATTTCTTTAAAAAACTTCATTTCAAAAAGTTCTAGGTTAAATACGTAGGTACATATAACAAAGGTTAAAACAAGGTACGAACGTATTTTGAGTTTAATAAGTCATGAAAGTTCATTTTAATTCATATTTTGAAACGAAAAGTTGCATTTGGAATACCGCTAGAGAAAATACAAAACCTAACAATTAATTTTCACTTTATTGCAATTAAATTCGTATACACCAAATACACAACATGCATTTTTTCTGCGCAATTTTCAGAAATTTTTTTGGAGGATTCTAAACCCACAGGTTTTAGGCACGATACCAAAATCCAGTTCTTGATTGAGGGGAATATGGAGCAATTCTTGCGTTTTTATAACAACTTTGTTTTTATTTTAGCAATATCTTCTGAGATGCCTAGAAATATTTTCTCGTATATTTTGCTTGAATATAAATTAGAGCCGAAATCAGATGCGAATATCTAGTAATGCGCTAATGTCAATTTCTAACTGTCTCACAGGTGGCACGACAGTAGTTACGGGCTAAATCAACTTCAGTGAGTACCTACATAATGATTTTTCTGACACTTACTAAGCAGTGATTTATTTCTATTTTTTACCTTTTGCACATTCCCTTATAAACTGTCATATTTCATTTGTCGCCAGATAGACCGTTTTTCTGTGTCTTCGTTTTTACTTCCCACACCGATAGGCGTTCGTTTTTAGACGTTTTAGAGGTTCCCGATCATTTTCTACTTTTTTTGGAGTGAAATTGGGGTAGTTGGGGGGGTGGGGGGTTGAAAAACTGAAAAATCTGTTGTATTCATAATAGGCTATCCACTAACCTGTGAAGGAAGACCTAGCGACATAAATAACTTTTTTAGGTCCATCCGAACGTTGCCTTGCCTACCACAGAAGTCAAGGGACTTAGAATTTTCTGATGTATGCATACGACTATGTATTGCTTCTAACTGTTCTGTATTGTGTAACAGAGAAACTGTTGAATTGATTTTAATGAAATGTTTACACAGTGTTACTACCGCGGCGAGGATGGGAAACGTTTATGATTTTTAGAAATCGTGTCAGTAGCGGCGCAGCAATAATAAAAAAGCTAAAAATATAAAAACTTTGTTTTTAGGCGCCTTAGGGGCTCCTGATTGTTTTTATTCTTTTTTTGGGTGAAAGTGGAATTTGGGTGGGTGGGGGGTGTTGCGTCTCGGACTATAGCTTAATGCTATGGAAAAATAATAAACTGATATCACTATAATGTGTGGGAAGTACTGAGTCAATGAACTTGACTCCATTTTTTGTGTATGTTTTTGAATTCGTATTGTGCTATTTACTTTGTATAGTTTTAGATATTGTGTTTTGACCTGTGGAATGACTTGACTATTATCCTGATTTTTCAAGTTTATTATTATTGTTATCAATATTATTTAGTGGGAACAAATTTGAAGTGTTGATGTACATTTATAGTCTACTACGTTTGATCATCGATCATGTGGCAGCGAAAAGAAAATAAAAAGGTCATAAAAGTTAAAAATCCCCAATCACGGTTTTAGGCGTTTAGATCAGTGATTACTTTTCAAAAATTTTCATAAGGGATAAAATTGGAGTGATGGAGGTTTGGATTATACCACATTGCATTGATGAATGTCTTTGTATTGACTTGGTGGTATGTAATTATTCTCTCCAACGCTATGTGTTTTAATTTTCATTCAAAAAAAAGTCATATAATAAGATACAGATTTTATTCGATACATAGTGCGTTCCTCTATAATCACATCATATGAAGTACAAAAATTATGGCAAAGAAAAGATATGTAGAAAAATCCTTTAGTGTCACTTAAGTCGCGGTGATATAATAATTAAAAAGTAAAACGAAAAATTATGTTCCACTTTTGAGCGTCTTCTCAACATTCGTGAGATAGGCGGAGTATCCACAGACTGAATTTATTACGCTACCTCAGCTTTAAATTGTTTTGGCAAAAGCAAATAAGTCATTTCGCGTCATAGCCTATTTTTCTTATCTTTTTGTACTCAAATATTTTAATTGCTGTTATAATTGATTCAATCTTCGACATACATGTTTAGAAGCTACCGAATCAGACCACTTGACAGAATATTTTTATATTTGGTTCGACAAAACTTGCGTCCCTTTGTTATAATTATTACCTATAACTTAGGGAAGTCTTGTGATTCTAAATGGTTTACCATATCACTTGTTCTGGATTCTGTGGTATGTTTCATAAATTTCATATCCAACCATTAAAGTTATATCTCGTTATATCTTGAAAGCTTTTAGTTCTGACTAACGATCTGATAAATAATGCCAGGTATTTCCTAAATTGTCCCATAAAAAGCTGTAACGACCATATGGACAGAATATGAGCAGCTGAACTACTCTATAATGAGATATCTTACATGAGCAGAACCATTAAATCATGATCATAAAACCCAACGTTGAAAAGCTCACGCTGGGGCTGCTAGGAAATTGTTGATTCTATAGCTTAAAATATTCATGATTAGCTGTAAAATTGTCATTTATTTATATTGTGCTGTAGTACATTTATCTTTCTCGTAAATCCGGTATCACGAATAGACCTTGATTTTGTGGTTATTACTGGTACATAAGCATAATAATTTTACGATAACAGCAACCTGTTATAACTTGATTTAATTTATGGTTCTTCAGCACAAGAACAATTCTATCTTTTCAGAAGGTACCTGTTGGTAACACATCTTTCTTAAAAAAATGCCCCAGAAATGAAAAATTGTCTTTATGTCTATCTATAACACAAAAATCGTCAGTATTGCTAAAACGGAATCCCAGAAGCTAGGAGTCTTGTTCCGCTCTAGGAAACTGTATGCACCAGAGCAACTACTGCTGCTCTGCAAGGCACAGATCCGATCATCGTTGGAGTACTGCTCTTGTGTGGGGAAGCGCTCCGAAGTACTCTCTAAAGTTTCTGGACACTATCCAGAAGAGCGTAATTAGACTAGTCGCTACGCTTAGCCTTACAAAGTACCTCCAGAACCTGAAATATCGAAGAAGGGTGGCTGACCTGTCCCTGTTTTACAGATTCTATCACGGAAAATGTTTAAGTGAGGTCTCCCAGATAATAACACCGAAGGCCGTCCGAACGAGGAACAGCAGAGATGCTCTGCGAGCTCATCCTTACCAGGTCGAGGTCGCTACTCCCCGAACCAGTCTCCTCCGGCATTCCTTCTTTTGGAGAATTTCGGCTGCCGGTGAATTTCGTTATGTCAATTGCAACAACACGGGATTCGAAAAAAAACAGAGTGGTGCCCAAAGTGGGCATTATGTACAAATTTTGGATCAGCGGTTTACCCCCCTCCACGGTTTGACGTTTACATTCACAGAAAGTTGATCTAAACTAATCTAAACTAAAGACTATAGGACTATAGGACTATTTTTTGACCTCACCCGCGCCTTTGACGTAGTAGATCACACTATCCTTTTACATAAGCTTCATGCTTATGGTGTCAGAGTAAATTGGGTAGAGTCGTATCTATGTAACAGAACACAAATAGTGAGACTTCATGCTGATAATGGATTACAGAAGTCGTCACCCTGAGATGTATCAACCGGTGTTCCGCAAGGCAGTATTTTGGGCCCGGTATTGTTTGTATTTTTTATTAACGACTCAGATGTAGCATGCCCTTACTTTAAGTCTTTATATGCTGATGATTCAAATTTGGTATTAGACTCAGGGAATATCAGTAACCTCTGTCATATCTCTAATGAAGCTTGTGAGAATATGGTTTCATATTGCATTAATAATAAACTTGTGCTAAATCCTAGCAAGACCGAAATGTTACTCTTTAACACAAAGCCTAATGATCAAAGTATTCTGGTTAAAATTAATAAGCAAACAATACAGCTATGCTCCGAAGTGAAATTTTTGGGCGTTATTATGGATGAGCGGCTTTCATGGAACAATCATGTGGATTATCTTTTGAAAAAGATATCACATCACTGTTTCAATCTGTGGCAATTGAGGAGCCTCGTTACAATGGAGATACTGAGGATGTATTATTTCGCTTATGTGAATTCTTTGCTCAGTTACTGCATTGTGTCCTGGGGCAACTGCGCGCGCCTAAAAGAACTCTTTGTTCTTCAAAAAAAAGTTATTAGGACTATGACATTCAAACCATATAACTATTCATGTCGTTCATTGTTTTTTGAATTGAGAATTATGACAGTATATTCACTGTACATATATAAGTGTGTTTTGTATATTAAAGTAAATATTGATAAGTTTGTGCATCGCTCGGACTCATATAGCCTACGTAAGAATTTCAATTTGAATATTCCTGTCCATCGATTGTCATTAACATCTCGGAGTCCTCATGTTATGCCCATAAAACTGTACAATAAATTACCGCTAGATATCAAAAAATTAAACTCTATCCACACTTTCAATAAAGAGGTCAAAAAATTACTACTTATGCATTCATTCTACTCAATTGACGAATATATGAATTGTACCCTTGACGTCGCATAATACCTATGTAGGCAGCTATATTTTTGTTCACTGTTTCTTTGTTTATCTGTTTGTTGTTTGTTATTTCTTGCAACAATGTATTCACTAGTGAAAATTGTTTGTTGTTCGTTTATATACATTATTATAATTGTTGACTATCTTCCAACACTCTGTAAGAGTCATACGGAAATAAAGAGTATGTCAATGTCAATCTCCTTATTGAAGGATCAGTAGACCGTTAAGAAATCATTGGTGGATACCCATCTTAATACTTACAGTTAAAACCGTGGGAAACATTGAGCCATAATACTGTTTTGGATGCCTACTAATGAATGGCTATTATTGATAGCAAAAGGAAGGCCTGTCAATAACCAGCCTGTCTACATTTACAAACATTATAACAGAGTATCATATCACCAACGGTATGTTTCATTAACAACTATCAGTTATTATATGGTTCGTGTTCGTTTTATTTTGAAATCTAATTTCCCATGCAGTTGCATCAATCCCACGATAAATCCGAACTAATCGAGCTCTGAGTTATAACGGAGTAAATGTCAGCCTTTTTGTTATTTGGAGCCGAATGAGGTGGAGCTTGTATAGTCAGCTTATGCTTTTACGAAGTTAAAATATCACATATGCGCCAGTGTCTCCCCAAACAATATGAAGTCAAGTTGATTGAATCAATATTTCCCACACATTACGATGATACCAGTTTATTATTTTCCCATAACATGAAGCTATAGTCTGAGATCCTTCCCGCCCGTAAAAATAGCGTGTTATGCTGCTACGTCTTTCTTTCACAGGTCACCCCCTCAACCACTTCATTTGCATTTGCATTTGCACTTGCACCCTAAAAAAAGTAGAAATAAACCAGAAACCCTAAAACGCGCAACAAAGAAGTTAGACGAGTATTTGAATTTTTTTGTTTTCTGCCTAACTACTCCGCTGTCCATGCACTGATTTTAAAAATTATAGCAGCGTTACCTACCACGTCCCAGAGCATATCGCTACCCAAATTTCATGACCATCCATGCAGCGGTTGCTGAGATTACGAGGCTAGAAAGACGCCCACAGACAGACAAACTGACGGAAATGAGTGACGTGGATTTTTGTTATGTAGATGTCATAAAGACGCCCTCACCTGTCGGTGCGGAAAGTAAAAGGTGTCGGTTTTTGCGAATTGTTAGTTTTTGGTGGGACAGTTTGGTGTGCTAGCCACACTGACAGGTCAACATTAAAACATTTTGTGAGAAATTCACTCTTACATACATTGCTGAGGTTATCTCGATATACTCCCCATCACAGCCATTTTTTTCCTGTCTCTTTGTCTGCTATGACCTTTGTTTGTTTGAAACCGAGGATGTAATGTAACTTATTTAGGGGATTATAACCAACACCGAATTTATAATAGGAAAATTAAAAGAATGAAAATTTCACAACTTGATATCTCCGAGTTATGTCTTTTGACCTCTATCTCCAACCGCCAGAAAATATAAGATGACCTGGGAGCTCTAAAGTACCTAAGAATGAGGCCACTGATACGAATTTCGAAATATTACTCGCTCTTTCCATATTTAGGTATACTGTAGTAGCATGGTGTCAAAGTTTGAGATCAAATAGTAGTTTCAAAGTTACAGGTTATTGAAGTTAAGGAAATGTAAAGATAAGCCTTCCAGACTTCCATATTTTCCCTGTCACGACAGTTCCGCTTCTTCCTGAAAAAAATACTGTATAAGGCTCAAACATGTTTTGGAGTGGTCCGGTTTTTTTTAAATGTTCTGTTTGCTTGACGTGGGAATATTATGTAGTATGACTCCACTCTATGCCACTCTTTAAATTTCGTTAAAGTTCGTGTAGCAGTTGCTGAGATTATACGTATAGAGAAAGGGCGACAGATGATGAGGTGATGATAGAGACGTCCAAAAAATGTATTCTATCGAATTTTTCACGATTACAATTCTCCTCCAATATGTGACTGTTGAGCTTTATGACATATTTCAGACATATTATGTTATAAAGTAAATGTCTTTCTAATAAACTTTTTCATTTTTTTCAGATCTTGCGGATCGCAATTATTGTGGCATCATGGAGGTTGTAGCAGTAGCGAATAAGTGAGTGTGAGTTTAACTCATGACAGCGCAAGGTATAGTAAAGTAGTTGAGGGACCATGAAGAATATATTTTCTTTTTTAGTATAAACCGCATCTTTTGGATCAAATCCTGATAGTTTTCAAGGCCACCCGGTATGGTACGATAAGCGTATACACTAAGAGCTCATTACCAATTAATCGAAGGTTTGATAGCCTTCCGTAACCGCAATTACCATAAACATCTAAGAAACTGCAAGTTTAATCGTATGAGTAAACCTTCACTTAAAATTAGCTAGCTTCTTTGGGAACCGATTCCTCGTTCTTTATAGATCAGTGAATTTGTGTATAAAAAATGCATATCATAATGGCTGAATCTATCAAAACAGTTAGATGGTATTTTTTTGTATGTTTCTAGGAAAAACGTCTATAGACATACCAAATGTGCATTCTGTTCTTCTGTTTCACATTTCACATAGGATAGTTGTGTTTTATATCGATCTTGTAGTCGCAATGGTATTAAATTATTACCTCGTAAGAAAGCCAATTTTGTATTTATGAAGTAACGATACGTTATCAGTAGGGGAGAGTTGGGTAATACGGGACAGCTAACGTTATTTGATTCGAAACCCTCTAGCCAAGCTACTGACTCTTCCTCGTTTATTTCTTTTCAAGTTTAAACGTAGTTGCTTCTGAATACTTTCATACCTTAAGCAGATGTAAAGTATCTTGTTTTGCCCACCTGGTCGGATAAAATGGGATAGTGTTTGCGCATTAATAAGAAAATACTAAGGTAAAATATATTTATCGAAATTAAAAACAGAAAATATTATGCAACTCATATTTATAATAACATTTTAATATGAACAAAAATGCTTCGTGAGGTCAGAGTATGCGATGGCCTATCGCATACTTTCCTCATTCAGGATGGTATCCGGTTTTATCCGACCGTTTAGTGTCCCATTTTACCCGACTACACATCTGCAACTGTTTTTCAAAAATTTTCACCAAAAGGCAATTGATGTGGTATCCACATATATCACAAAACATAGTCAATTATCCACAAAAGGGTAAAAAATACTCAACTTTATTTAACTTGTTTGTTTAAACAAGAATTGCGTGACTAGCTGTCCACAAAACTAAATAACATAACCTTCCTTTTTGAAATTATCGCTTCTAACTCACCACAGGTTAACAATCAATTAGAATAACCACCTTCTACATCTGAACGTACCTTATTTACATCGACTATAACTAGCCTTTGTCAGATTGGGGTCGTTATTTAGAAATAATTGCCAGTACCCCCGTTTTACCAGACTATCCTGTTTTAGTTAACCCTCTCCTAACTATTTGAATGACGAACTCATAGATATCAAAGAAGTTAGTTTTGACAATCCGAATCAGCCAGTCAATAAGTGGATCAATTTCAAATCTAATGTTTTGTAAAAAAATATTTTCTTCGGAAGACAGTGAATAGGTAACCAAGTCATTAGTAAACATTTGTCAGTTTCGAAAAATTTGGTTTCAATTATAGGCGAGTAATTATGTGGGTTTGAGATTTTTGGAGGTTTTCGTCATTTGTTTCAAAGGGTCTAGTTAGTCCAACCGAAGAGGCAAATATGAATAAAAATATATATTAGAATTATATTACTTAAGCTACAGATACACCTGCTCATAGATAGCCTTTACTAGGGTTGCGCTATACCTCCGTCAATCCAGCAGTACGCAGACACAGTGTTTCACAACTGTCTGCGTACTGGTGGATTGACGGAGATATAGAGCAACCCTCGTATATTGACTTTCATATGCAGTTGGCATAGAAGCGCGCTTATCTGGTTAGGTGCATTATATTGTATTCTAAGTAAGCTACTGTTATCTTCCTTATAACGTCAAAAGTTTTCTCATTTCGAACGCTTTGATATTATTTTTTATAATTATCGGTTCCAGCGTCCATGCTTCCACGCCGTACAATAGAGTATCTGAGACACCAAGTTCAAGATTTTGTTTGTAAGAAATTTTCGAAGTTTTAGCTTGTTCAATTCTGTATCTTATCTCCTGATATGGGTTCAGCTACTGCTATTTGAAAGGCAGGCTAACTGTGCCAATATTATCTAAATAATTATAAAGTTCATTTTCGGGCTAATTTATTCTAATAACCCTGGACTAAAATGTAGTGTAAGCCACTTTGCCTCCAGGCGACGAAACTAACGGGAGTATTTAAATTGGCTTTAACGCGACTGCTCTTTTTCATTAACATTCGCTAATGTGATAGCAAGGAAATCGTTTAAAATCCCCGTAATTGCATCATGTTTTCAGCTAAAATTAATACCTAGAAAATTAAATTGGAATCCAACGTATCAAATGGGGCCATTGGCTTCCTGTAGTGTAGACATTGAGCTTCTCTTTCTACATATTTAGACACATAAAGAGCTTTTTAAACTGATTTTACAGAATGTACCTTCATATAAAAGCCTATAGAATTCAAAAGCCATTGCTTAGAATGGTATTCATAGTTATGAACTTGTTGTTCATCAGAGATCCGTTCTTGGGCGCCTTGCTACACATTGTGACCTAGGACGAATCCCGAAAAAAGAAAATTTGTTGCAGAGAAATTAACGTTTGAAGTTTTGTTGTAAAGATGATTAAAACGCATGTGACCCAGCTTATTAACCTTTCACTTTCTGATAAAAACACAACTTTCGATTTTACAGCAAAAAAGGGCGTTTAGTACGGTTACACTAACAGGTCATGTTTAATGTTTTTGTCGATTGTTTACCTCAGCTAGTGACGTAGTGCAAACGAATATGATAAAGCGGCCGCACATTAACCATTTCGCGATCTAATAAAGGGCATTTCAACTATTTAGCTATTAAGAATAAACATATAATTTAAACATATTTTAACCTAGGTCGGTGCTAGAAATCATCCCTTAAAGTCGTCGGGATTCGTCCTGGCACATGGTGTATATTATTATTTATGTAAACGCATGCTGAACCTCAGATTTATGATTATGTTATACATAAAAAAAATACGAAACACCATCCACGATGCTCCTCAGCTTCACAGCTCGCCTGATAAATATTTGAGGGCCATATTGCAAGGGTAATATTGACTCGTGATATTATGTCAAAAGTGTTATCTATGTCGACCATATTTTCGTGCCTTTTGGTGTTCTAAGTTGCCTACGGCAATGACGCTGAGGTATCAAAGTGTATTTACTACAGGTTAACACTGCACTCTGACGAAGCATCGTTAGCTAATCCTTAAAAACGTTCGGCGGGGTTTTAAAAATGCTGAGAGGAAAAACAGCGTTCAATTACTTTTTTTCAATATTGATGAGTTCATTTCCTGCAAAATTTTCAGTGGTGCGCTCTATACTAGGCATATCCTCGTAAATGGAATAGAGAGAAAGCTGAATGAGTTTACCTAAGATCCTCTAGAGGAGGTTAGCATAATATATTAGAGTAGACAGAGAGGAATTGGAAATACATACTATACTTCATCTGCATTTTATGAACTTTTTGCGTTTATGACGAATTATCTATAAGCACAATCACATAGCAGAGTTGTACAGCGATTACCAAACTACTTTTGAACAGGTTGGAAACGCATAAATTAAATACAGGCTATAATAATACAAATGTGGTCATGTCACGAGACGTCAAACGCTAATTTTATGGTATACAGTATTTCTTTCACAAAAGTGAGGTTAAGTTGTCTATAGTTCATACTCTTAATTTCTTCGGTGGTAGATGAAGTATATTATTCAACTCCCGGTAATCTCACACGTTGATTTGAAGCACTGGTGCTGAAAATTTCAACTGCGCGAGTCTCTACTGTCATTGAACATCGTTGAACAATATACTATAATATAATTAAAATTGTTAAAATTTTTATATCAAACCTTCTAATAATAAATTGCCCTAAATACAAACAAACGTCCCGATTCTGCACAGACTAAAGAGGTTCTAGTTAATTGACATTAAATCTTAAGTCAAATATTACCGCTGCAATATGGTCCTTACATATTAAGCAGGCTACCTGTGAAGTTAAGCAGCGCCGAGTGTGGTTAATACTTGGACGGGTGATCGCTCGGGAGCACCGTGAATGGTGTTTCGCTATTTTTCATCTGTGACCTTAACACAATCTGAGACTTTTCACAATGTATCTTTAGTATTTTAAGACAGTATATATAACGAAAGAAAATTAAGGATCTCTGAAACAGCTGGAAATCGGACCCTACTTTGCATGACCTTTTTTGTTGAAACAGCTCCTAAAGCATCTTCCACTCTGTATACATGCAGGGTGCCGGATATTCGACAGACAACGCTTGACGGATGATAGACCTCACTTTTCTGTGGACATTGAGATATGATCATAAAGTCTTAAAATGCTTAATTTTCACAGGGTATCAAATTTCACTTTTTTTTGTCGATTATTCCGCAAAAATATGGCACAACGATCTAAAATTACGTATTGAGGGGTTTTTCAAAGCAAGGAATCCAAATTGAACCATGGTTCTGCTATCATGAATAGAGAGCGCTACCTAATTCGCATTGAACCCTTTCAAATTAGCAAAACTTTTTTCCGGTTTAGTGCATCAGTGTAAATATTAAAAAAATCTTTTCCGCAGTTTTACGTAAAAAAGGTGTACTTTATGTAAGTCGCTAGTGGTAACCGTTTTCGGGACAACCTTTATTGAAATTTCCAGGGCACCCCAATCACTTGTAAAATGTGATCGAAAGAATTATCGGTATTCAAGAACGAATTAATATTAGATCAAAAAACATGTTTCAAACATATCTAATTTTAAAATAGGTGGTGCTGAAGTTCAAGAATACTTTGTTAATGGTATGTAAAAGTATAAGCCTAATAATTATTTGTGCGGAAATAGCGATAATTCAGTCGCATTGGAAATTTTAGTGGAGGTTATCTCGGAAACGGTTACCTCCAGGAACTTGAACAAAGTATACCTTTTTCACGAAAAAAAGTTTTGATAATTTAAATGAGTTCAATGTAACGTAGGTGGCGTCCTCTATTCCTGACAGCAAAACCGTGGTTGAATTTGGGTTTCTCGCCTTGGAAAAAAAATTTTATTGCAGAATAATTGCCAAAAAAAGAGAATATAAGTAAAACTTTGACACCCTTATCATGAAAATTAAGCATTTTAAGGCTCCATGTTCCATGGATTTTTTTCTTCAATATACCTACATATATATAATACACGAATATAAAAGGAAGGGTAAGGAAAATATTGATTTTTGTAATTTACTTACAAATAATAAAGCCACCTATTTTCTCGGAGATAACAGTTTTCTTTCATACACCGACTGTTTCTTGTTTTGCTTGTAAAAAACTGTTTGCACCCCAACTATATGCAGAGAATCCGTGACGAATTGGATAAATCAGTACGAAACATTTTCACGTACAGTAAAATCGAATGAATGGATATAACTTACAAATTGTAATTCAGAATTCCGAAGACAACTGCCTAACCTTGATAAAGAATATCACAACATTATTAAACTACTCTCAAAATTTACTCTATTTACGAGATATATCGCGTCTGTTAAAGCTACTGCAACACAATTACGTTTCTTCATTCTATTACTCATCGATATTGCTCAGCCGCCCCTGTGCTCAAAACGTGAACGGCAATACTCGCGGCTAGTGCTGAGGAGCCGACGTGGGGTTATGAGAGGTCACTTTTTCGGAGACAGATTGTCTGCGTGGTTTCTACGGAGTTGTACTACTATATAACATGGATGTACTGTGCTACTGGCACGGAAAGCGCTATTAAATTTACCTGTGATACGTGATTCCTGGCTCATTCCTGCTGCTGTGGCTTTTACAACCGTAAGCTGCACAGCCTACCATTATGCACACCACAATATTTTACAATGATTGGTCTTAAAAACGCTAAATATCATAAAAAAAATGTTCTGACAGCTGTCAAATAGCTATTCATTTTAGGTCACAGCTAATTCGTACAGCATCAAACGGGCGTGCGGTATCCTCTCTCTTTCCTTATCTAAGCGTTCTACGCTGTATCGGCGCTCGGCTTGATGTATGCAGATAGGGCTAATGTCAAAAGCTAATTCCTGAACATGCCTCTATATAGTATTTATAATCTGGTAGCTACTGTCGTACGACGAGGAGGATGATAGCAGAACATACTCAGCGGCTCCTCCACCACCACTTCGCATTCTGATGAGCGCAGAACGCCCTCTATTTAATTACCCCAAAGTCGGCGAGACAAAATTAGTGGGGTATTAGTATTCGCATTAGAATTACTGTTAGTCTGGTACCGAATTTCGGAATTGGCTTTTCGCGACGTCACGTAGGATACTTTATTGTGTTGATTGGGATTTAGGAGGGTTGCTCCAGTGACATTCCGACTACGAATGTTTACTTTTTCTCCTGTGTTTACTTTGCTTTAACCCGTTGATAGGGAAAAGCTACATTGTTGTAGGCAGGGATGGAAGTAGAAACACATGGAGGAGACAACGTGTAGTACGCCTAACAAGGAAAGTACAGGGTTCGGCTCAAAAGACGGATGTTTTTGAAATGGCTAGTACTGTTCCCATTTCATGGCGATAGTGGTGGGGAGGGTATACAGTTTGAGTCATGAGCATGGCTCACCAAACAATCAGCCGTCATTCTCAAGGTCTGGGGGATGCTTTGCGCTGATCCTTTTGCACATCGACATTTTGGGTTAGATTTGTTCTGTTTCTTCAACAGTGGCGGCACGACAGGGTCATGGATAACTAGAATTCATGGTTAACGAGGCGCAGTGACAGTAGTAGGGTCACTAATAAAAGAACTGTCATTCAAGATTTTTGCGTTTTGCTACGCCCTAGTATTGTTTCGTTTGCTGTTTAGTCTGAGTATTGGTGTAGTGATAAGTTTACAAAATATGGATGTGGAAACAGGAAAATTAAAAGCTGGACATGTTTGTGTTGCAGAAATCTACTCTTCGAAAAGCTACTTTTTTAGGGTCCCTAGCACAGAGTTAACATCTCTAGAGGGAGCCTAATTTGAATATTGGCCAGCCAACATCTATAGCGCTATTGCCAGTCTTCTTCGTCCGCTTCCAGTTTCTTCAAAATCTGGCAGTTTCCGCAGTTTGAACACAAAGTATTTAACTGGGTATTTAACTATACGTTCCAATATACTTGCAATGTAACTGATTTACGTTAAGATAATTTGTATTGATTTAATCAAATCTCAAAAATGGTAAATTTCATAGCGGAATGTCGCAATAATTTCTAATATGTCATAAATCTAGCAACCTACAATCGGCGTGCCCTAAAGCTGTCATGTGGCTGTCATTGTAGTTGCGGTTATTGCGTGTGTCGAGATTTTTGTGATTTTAGTGTATATTTGACTGACTTTGTGACTATTTGTGGTGTGAATTAAATTATTTGTGAACAATATTGTCATAATTGAATCGGTGAACACTTCTTATCATAGGTGAGTATAGGTTTTGTATTAGTTTTCAGTAGCGTAATATATGGGGATAAGTGGGAAGAAAAGTAACTTCACTCCAGTTTGAGGAATAATAATAGTTGTTTAATGTATGTTTTGTGCACGTATTACATTAATGTCAATCAACATGAATTTTCCAAATTCCATTTTTTAAACTATTTGAGGACGTGAAATGCAAAAATGTAGGCCACATTTACTTACAGAAAATCTATCTATGAGAATCTTATAGATCTGGATATTATACCTAATGCAATTATTATATTTTATTGCTGAAGTAAAAATACGATGCAGCCATTCCAACAGGCTACCTTTCAGAACACTGTTAGATATGTTTTGAAAAACACTTCATGATAATAATAAATTATCAACTGTTACAATGAAATTATAATAAGGGTAACTCTCTAAGTATAGCTAAATACTAATACAACTTATTGGTATCAGTTTGTAACATCACAGTAATAATTGAATCTATTAATGAACATCCAATTTCAATATAAAGCCGCACGCTACTGGTAATGCCCTTAAGCTGTCAAAATTTCCGTTACATGTTGGCTGGTCAGCGACCTGTGCATTTTGTTGTTTACACTCCCTCTATAGATGTTAACTCTGTGGTCCCTAGAGATCCCTCAAGGTAAGAATTAACATTTGTTAGGACAGAAGAGGTAATAGCAATTACATCTAGCGATTGTCAAAGACTAAGAGATGAGACTTTATCCAAAGCTTTTATTTTTAGGTTTTATCATAAGAAACTGTAGTAGAATCACTGTGGAGTAATAGTTTAATAAATTAACGTCTAGATTTAAGGGCGTTTAAATTGTATCCTCTATAGTATGCCTGCCCACGCAATACTAATTTTATATTTTCCTAGAGCTAGGAACGTGACTCGTGGAGAGTCAGAGAGAAGATTTATATGAACTGGATGTCTATTTCTTAATTCTATTCTCTTGTTCTAATAACACATTTTTCTATCCCGCCCCTGTCATTTTGAATGAAACTATCCAAAAATAGCGACGCTGACAAATGTAACATGTCACCCCGAAGGAACTGACCTTGAGTAAGGCAGCTGGTTATCATTTTGTATTCTTGTATTATCCAGATATCGGAAGGCCGAGAAAAAGATGGGTATCATAACAGGCAAAGTGCCTAAAACCTGAAGTGAAGAAGAAGGAGAAGAATTTTGTATTCTAAAAATAGTGGCTTGCATGAAGTTCTAGATCTACTCTTGGCGATATTATCCTACATATATCTTGATAAAATGACACAATTAAGTTTCAATGTAATTACTCGAAATGCTAATGGTCTAGTTTATTCCATAAAATGTCTCCGTAAACGTGTGTACAAATTTCAAATACATTTTACTACGTCCAACAAGCTACATTCTGGTTTATCTACCCATTTCATCTGGTTGTATATCAACCTGTATAATCCGAATGGGCGTAAAAACTTACTGCAATTGAAATTGATTAAATTATCCGTAGTACACACCTATAAAACATAGCCTGTCAGATCAAATGAACCGTTTTATAAACGATTCCGCAAAACGGTCATAACGTCGAAACCATTTCGCCAAAGTGGACCCTTATCAGCGCAATAAAAATCTTAAAAGGCTCTTCCATATCCAGATGCTATTTTTAATACCCCCACGAACCTGTTCTCATCGCACTCGTAATTCTCAACTGCTGTAGTTCTTCCTCGCAGCTGCAAAAAATCCCAGGTATACCAGTACGGCCATTAGTTTGATCTCCAGATAAAATCAGAAAGATCATAAGAAAATGTACCAGCGAAACAAGATCGACATTGTGGCTGATTTGCTGCTGTGAGGTGCATAGTAGAAATGGGCAAAACCATCTGGTTATTTGGACAACCACAAAATGCGTGACCGGTTATTAACAAGTTATTTCTTAGAGATAGTTGAACCTAATAACCTACTTTTTTATATATATTTTTTTGATAATAATATGAAACGTATACAAAAAAAGTTATGTAAAGTTGATTGACCCAGTACTTCCCAAACATTACTGTGATGAAAGTTTATCATTTTTTCATAGCATGAAGTTGTAGTCTGGCATCTCATCGCGGTCAAATGATCGCCGACCCGTCCACAAAAAAGTCCGCAATTTGACTCACACCCAAAACAAAGTAGGAAATGATTAGGAACCTAAAATGACTAAAAACGGAAGTTTGAGTTGTTTTCATATTTTTAGTTTTTTGATTATTACTGCTCTACCACTAACACTATTTCTAAAAACCATACGAGTTTTCTGTCTTCATTACGGTATTAATACTGTGTCAATTTCATTGAAATAAGTTCAATATTTTCCACGTTACAAAACATAATGATCTAAAGCAATACTCGTATGTATACATCAGAAAATTGTTTGTTTCTGGAATAAAGGCAATGCACGGACGGACCTAAGGAAGTGTGTTATGCCGTTCGGTCTTTTTCTTACATATATATGGACAGCATGTTATTAATACAGCAAATTTTTCAGTTTTTTTTCAGTTCGGGGAATATCTAAAAAAATTTTTGGTTTTTTGCTACTTGCCATGCACCAATTTCCAAAATTATAGGAGGATTAGCTACTACGACCCCACAGCATATGGCTACCCAAATTTCATCACAGTCCATGCAGCGGTTACTGAGATTACGGGGCTATAGGAAAACGCCAACAGACAGACACACAGACCGACAGATATACATACAGACAGAAAGATAGACCATCGGAAATGAGTGAGATTTTCATTATGTAGAGCCATAAAACGCCCGAAAAGCTATTGTCTCAAAATCGAAATTTTTCGCGATCACAATACTCCTCTCACCTATCGGTGTGGAAAGTAAAAAAACTTTCACAAAATCTGAACACTGCAAACTAGCACTGCGAAAGGTGCAAAATTGAAAGCAAAAGCAAAACTCATATGGTTGAAAAATGTCAGAGACTGGACGGGACTGAATTCTTATACCCTACTCAGGAGAGCACAAAATAGAAAAGCATTACATATTAGGTTATTTTTTGATAAAATTGTAGCCCAGGGTATCATTAAACCATGTATAGAACATTTGGAAAAATGATCTATCACAATATCGTCTCTAAAGAAGTGAAGACACAACACTGTGTATGTCATAAGACAGTTTCAAAGCCCCTTTTAGATATCAAACCTCAAAATTAACCCGTTCGGTTAAACCCAAAAATTACCGAACTCAAATCGACTATGTCAAGCTATGCCCTCCAACCGACGAACTTCCTCCTCTTTGCTCTTCTCCTTCCTTTCTTTTTTCCCTTACTTCTCCTTGACTTTGGTCTCTGGGAAACCAGGCCCGACATACCTATCGATTGACCCGACCATAACTAAGAGCAAAGGTCCAAGGGATCGCTCTGACAAGAACTGATGAACAGTAGTCGTTTCAAAACTGAAAAATTACTATATCGCCACCAAACACCTAAAAAGCAAGACTAATAATTGAGAACAATTTACATTACTGGAATCAGAAGAATTTCTAGTTGTGTCTTTTCTGTGGTAGAACCGGGCCTATATAAAGCCTTCATCTGGACCAGATCTGACTTAAAATAATTCAATGAAACATTCTCGATAGCACGAATGGGAGTGGTATCTTGTTAAGAGTCTCACGACTTCTAAGTGACAGTGGAGCTGTCCGGAATAATGTTGTAATTAGTAGAGGAAGGTACATATTAGTATTAATAGAAACAGTTGATTTGTATATTTTAACAGTTAGTAATACCATCAGTGTAAAGCCTAAGCCAGAAATGGAGTCGTATCTATCTACCGTTTGCTTGTAGTTGTCTGCTTTCATTAAACTTTCAAGAGAAGCTGGCCTAGCAACAGCTTTTTGTTACAAAGGAGCGTCCAGTGTGAGTACCTCATTTAGTTTACAAGTAATAAATGTATAATGTATTAAATTGTGTGTATGTAGGATTCAGAAATTGGCAATCTTCATTTCATTTTCAGCAGTAATTTGAAAGTATCAATTTATATTTATAGAGCGTCAATTGTAAATTAAAACCGTCATTTGTAATATTAAATCTGAATTGACGCGCTAAAAATTGTAATTTGATCCTTTTGAAACTACTGCGGAAAAAGCTATACAAGAATCTGTAAAAAATGTTGTTGAAGAAACTGAAAGATTCAGGTGCTAATTTTTCGTTTATATGAGCACATGGAACTACAAAATCTGCAAGGATCTACCTCTTTCTCTTTCAAGAAGGTTGAATGACCCGTACTGTGTTTTATTCTTTAAAAAAGCCACATAATATAATAAGGCATCTGAAGTTTTGTGTATTGCATTTTACAAAAAAGATTCATTGCCAGTCAGCTAGAAGCTCCAGTAGCTTCAGGTTAAAATTTTGATAAACCGTAAATTTGAATCCAGTAATTCGGACATTTTCATTACAAACGAAAATATCCATTGATGCATAGTTAGGTATTCCACCTATTTACAGAGAATGTAATTGATTTGATAACATACCACCATCACAAGATTCTCTGACGCTGTGTAAAATATGATGTATGTATGTATATATGTATGTAATTAAAAATATGAGTTTCCCTAATTAATGTCATTATTGTGAAACAAAAATATATTGCTGTAGATGTTATAATCATTTTAAAATTGGACGATTTTGGAAGAAACGCAGCAGCGTATCAAAAAAGGAATACAGCAGACTGGAATTTCATCATTGAAAAAATCGTGATTATGGGGATCCCGTTTTATTAACCCTGGGATTTCTGCGAATCAAAAAATCTCCGGGATCTCGGGATCCTGAATTGGATAATCCTAGTTATAACCATTCAATCATCAGTAGAGCAACACTTTTTATGGAACACAACCATTAAAACGTCAAATATAGAAAAATGTGGTTTTTTCTGCTGGTCCAAAAAATCATTCTTGCCTAGCAGTCGTTAGCACTATCGTTATTAATGTTAACGATTATATTTGTTATTTTCGACGTTGTTTTAAATGCTCCAGCTACCTCTAAAAACCAAGAATACAAAGAATGGAGTAACAATCCAATTGCCGAGAACCACCGCCGTAGTTTTATCGCGCCAGAAGTCAGTGTATCAGCGACTACTGCTGCTCCAACGTTGTATTGCTTCCATGTGGGATGTGCTACGAAGCACTCTCTAAAGCTGCTGGACACTATCTAGAAGAGAGAAGTTAGACTAATTGATAGGCCTAACCTCTCAAAGGACCTCCACAGCTTGGAACATAGAAGAAAGGTGGCTGACCTGAGCCCTTTTTTACATATTCTATCACAAAAGATGTTTGAGTGAGCTCTCCCAGATAATAACACCGAAGGCCGTCCAAACGAGGAACACTCGAGGGGCTCTGCGAGCTCACCCTTACCAGGTAGAGGTCGCTACTACCCGAACCAGTCCACCACTCCAGTATTGCTTCTTTTGGAGAACTTCGACGCTGTGGAATGAGATGCCGGAGATGTCGTGCACAGATTCTTATCCTCTTGCATCGCTCCTACAGCGCCATAGGCTTTCAGCCTTTGAGGGAGGCTGACCATAAAAAGACCTCATTATCATAAAACGAAAATGATATATCTCACTTTCCAATGCATATAAAAAACTCGATAAAGCAGTTGTAGATTGACACCAATAGAATTTCTCCACAAAAGCTTTTATCTTGTCAGACCCGAAATACAGCTGAACCTGCATACACATCGATGCGAAGGGCTTTAAAGCGTGCCCCACAGATAGCTGGTAACGTCAATATTTTGATGGACGTTTGCTACAAAGTGCCCCGACATTTCATCTGTGATCGACTCGACTGAAACGCTACTAGAACTAGATATTTGTCAGACATTGCTGACAGTCAAGCGAGGTGGCGCCATGCAGCAAAGGGTTAAAATCGACATGAACGTCCAATAAGGATAGGTTTGGGATTCCGAAAAGGGAGGCTTTATTATTGTGTTAATATTTTGCGATTTTTGAGATGAGTTCAGAGGGGTCAAAAATCTAAAAAGCTCAACAGTTCAGGGTCTTGCATTCAGTTTTCCTCAAATACTGCAATCTTTTATCAAATCGGAAATGTAGGCGTATTTGGTAACCAATTATATCCAGTTGTAGATACGGCGAAAAGGTGTCATGGAATTTCAATTACAGCCGTTCATTGAATCGATCCCACATTTTATAGTTTACTCTGAAATACTCTTGTATCCATGAATAATTGAAGAAGCATATTTTTCTTGTTAGGACAGAATATTGAGTTGTTGAGATGGCACATGTTGTTGAAGCTGTATTTGAATGTATTGCGCATTTGTAAATATATATCTTCATTGTACCTACGTTACTCTTTCTCAATAATTCCTTTATAAACTAACCCAAAGAACATTGAAACAGGTACAGCAAACACATAAGTAATAGATAGACCACAAAATAGGGACTGACTGATGCAAATATGGCTTTTGCAGTAAGTAAACTGCACCTAGGATGGAGACAACGCGACGTTAACAACGACCCCCCTCACTCGTTCAATCTTGGCATCAATCCAGCCGAGTACAGAACAGTTGAGCCAACGACAAGGATCAAAGGATCAATATAAGTTCTTTTTGGCTTAAATACTGTTTACCAATGTCTCAAATAGCATAGACAACGTGCTTAAAAGCATGAGTTATTATGTCTGTTGTAGCCTTACAAAACGAATTTCATTGATCTGATTATCAAGAACTGGTATTGTAAGAATAATTTTTTTGTATATCAAATAAATTATAGGCTTTGCTTAAATAAAACCCAGCGGGTAAAAAAATTAAATAAATTAAATGGATTAAATAAATTGAAATATTTAAATGTTTGAACAACAACCACTTGAGTCGGGGAAGTTTCTAGAATGAGGTCTATCTCGTTCAACGTTCAAATTTTTTCTGTGCATGGAGTATAACCGAGTTTTGTATCCTTTGCAAGTTTTTCACTCATAGACGTCGTTGCTACACTGTAATGTATACTGGAAGCCGCGAAAGAAAGGTTATATTGTATTCTTTACTTTATTCTATGCTTTTGAAACTGTATGATATCCTCACAATAAAAGCTTAAACATGGCATAGACACCTCCAAAAACCACAATTAACACCACCCATACAAACAGTTCCTGTGATCCATTAAAACGTCCGCGCAAATAATCCAGTTGGTATAAAATTAAAACCCCGATATTGAATAAATACAGTAATTCTATTGCAATTTTGAGTTCTGTCGCCATAAAATTAATTCGATTACCCAAAAAACACATGCCAGAAACAAGTGACATCCAAAATTTATGTATAAACGTGTTTGTACCGCTGCGATAATAAATCATGGCATACTTGTTGTGGTTAATAAATGAGTTTTACCACTAAAAATGTTCGCGAAAACAATTGCTGTTGATTTAAAGTTGCCCGTTGTAGGTTGAAATATGGAAAAACATCATCGATGACCGGTTGTGCCGTCGGAAAAGCCATGTTTCATATGGGATCGTTTTCATATCGGATACATGACACGCAATGCTGTTGCGGAACATATCTGTTACTCTCAATAGTCGAATTCGGGAAATGCCCGAAAAAATACGCAAAACTAGTTTTGAGAAAGGAATATTTCCCAAATCCGCAAAATTAACTGCATACGGCTATTGAGCATTACAAAATGAGCAGAACAGTGACGGCGACGAAATAAAATAAACATAAAGTTAGAAATTCTATTTAAATATTATATTTTATTCAAATACCAACAATCAATTAAAAAATCAAATCCTATTCTTAGGAAAATATACAGGGTGTCCTAGGATGAGCGAAAGGCACTTTAGAAGACTGCACAGCAGATTTCCAAATAAAAAAGTCAAGTAGGGCCCGAATTTTAACTGTCTCAGAGACATTAAATGTTTGCTTATTTACTTTCAAGAAGCGCTTCTTACTGATGATTGGTTACAGTGATGTTTTACTATAATACATTATACCACGAGAATAAATTTTCTTCTATTTCAAGTGTCGATATAAAAAGGAGTTTCTTTAAGTACAAACAAAATTTTATAGTGCCGTTTTCTGAGACTGCACATTACTTGTGTCTTGCCGAAGCTTTGGCTCTAAAAGTACGGTTATAAATTCACAAAATTTATGAGGCACAAACTACCAGCAGTATTTTTTTTATCATTACGTTATTGGCTCTAATCTGAGATCAACTGGCCACTTGTATTGCGGGTGAGATATCTACTTTTTTTTAATAACTATGAACAGAATCGTATTGTTCTACATTTGTTATAGAGAAAGTTACAGTGTTATTTTTTGTTTTAGTGTACAAAAGTTGTATAAGTTTGTGTGCACAGTTGTTTTCACTAGATAGTATAGTGATCATATTAGTAGGTAACGGAATACAGTTTGACAATCTCTGATACATTTCGGTTACCTCGTTACTAATCAATTGGCATTGTTATAGACAGTGCTGAGCAGTAGCAATCTCTCCACATCTGCAGTGCGAGAAGTAGTTGTCACTTCAAACTCTTGTAATTTGATTATCAGACTGTGCTACAGTGCTATGAAAGTACCGTTTGATGAAAAAGTTCATGCCTTTCGGCACTGTGTATTCGCTACATAGCATCGGGCGGTCGTAAATTTACCACACATGCGCCGAAGTCGCTGGAAATCAAATAATGAAAGAAAATTAAATATCCCTGAAACAGCTGAAACTCCGTCCCTACTCTATGTGACACTTTTTTTTTTGAAGTAAGCTATACAGTCCCTATATAGTTAACGTAAAAAATATTTATTTGATCAAGAACTTGAATAATGGAATTTAGAATTGCAGGTGACATTTTTTTCGACAAAAACACGATCCGTCAATACACTTTTTATTGCACAGGCATGAAATAAATCATTGTGTATATCCAAATATTTAGGAAGATGGCGTAATAACTTCTAACTACTACTAGCTACTACTTATTTGTCGTTCTGTCTGGTGTATTATAGAAAACACTCCATCGGATTTTAGGCTAGGGCCGTTATAATACGTACATTTCAGTAATTCGGTATTTTCAATCTTTGTTAATCGTGATATTTGATATATATTTGTACATTTTCGAAACAGTATAATACGCGGTATTAATCCTTTTATGCAATTATAATGGTAGCTTCGAATAAATTAAAATAAGTGATGCTTTACTTTCTGGACTGTAACATGGCCAAGCGCCAAGACTCCATTACAGTCCCAACTCCCTCTAATGTGTTGCCATAAGGATAGCAGAAGACGAAGAAGAAGAAGACACTTCATCTGTAGAAACATAATACAGTATCGCATTGAAATAATCATTGCCTTTTTTTATTAACTTTTCCAGTCGCTCATGATGCTTTATTCTTGTGTACTATTTAGCAAATAGGGGTTTTGATTCGGTTTGCACAAACTTGTATAAGCCACAAGATTGAGTTTTTGAGTATCTGTAGCTCCCAATAATTGCACCAATTGAGAGTGGAATTCAGCTTGCATTTTTATAGTGGTAAATGGATTAGTATCGTAATTATAATACTTGCAATATTCACAATTTCGCGAGCATAAACAAATAATAACATTCACAACAACAACATAAAGCATAACTACTTTTTTGGGTTTGAGAGGCTGTAAAGCAACAACAAGTAGAACTAACTGCTGCTGGCCATTCAGAAAATGTATTCGTTGTCCTAGGCCTTCCATATAGGTCGACTACTTCTCTATTATTGCCCTTACTTTAATGCCTTCACAGATTCTCCTCAATATTTTCCTCACCCATATTTTTAGCTTTCTTACATCTTGTTGGGTCCATCTTTCATACGCATAATAAAAACTATGGGTCGTATTACTGTTTCGTCAATTCCAATTTTCGTCTTCCTTGAAACATCGTTTGCTTTTAAAATTCTCAATAGCGACCTAGCCACTTTACTACCTGTCAACATTTTCTTATCTGTTTCACAGTTTTCTCGACATTTATTTATTATTGTCACTGCTTGATATCCGAATTCTTCCACCATTTCAAACTTATATATTCTATTCTGTGTCTGAAATTCTATAAATCTTTGGCTTTCTAATACATCAACCCCCATTTCCATGCTGATTTTCTTTCCTCTACCTCAAATCTTCTAGATACTGTTCCCACTTGCCTTTTTGATCTTGTCAGGATGACGGCATCGCCTATATATGCAATGGTACCGTTTTTTATTATGAAAGGGTAGCCCACATCTCTGTATTTTGCTGTTTCTTATTATCTGTTCTAGAACTAGGTTGAATAAGTCTGTGGCTGATGGATCTTCCTGTCTCAGTCCTTTTCTCTCATACTTTTATTTGAAGTTCTCCCTTCTAATAAAGCCTTGCTATTTGTATTCAATAAAGTTATTCATATTAGCTCCACCAGTTTATTTGAGACTCCTAATTCTATAATGCTTTATAAAGTTTCTGTCGTATAGTGGTATTGTAGACCTGTTTAAAATCTATAAACAGCCAGATGTAAGCTTAAATTTTGCTTACAACTGTTTTGTTTTATGAATCTTAACGTAAAGATTTGATGAACTGGTGACCCTCCAGCGTCGAATCCCCCTTCGTAGTCTCCGATGACTTGTTCCACTTAACTCTATAACCTCTTCAAAATAATTATTTTTCCTGTAGTAGATTATAATCTAAACTTTAACAGTCAAAACCTCGTTGGTGTTTTCCATTCTCTAGCATTTTATTCGACTCACCAAACCCATTTCCTAAACGATCGATAAAAATTCTGTTAAGGAAACATAATCGCCTCCTAATACTGTTATTGACATCAAAAACACGGGCAAGCTTTTAAGTGGAAGTTCATCGGCTAAATCACGTTTCATGTTGGAACAGCGGTTCATATATTACTCAGAGAAAAGTTCTAATATACCTACTTTCCTTTTTACATCGCCATCAATCAAGTCTTTCATCATTTTTATACCTTGTACGTTTTTAATCTAAGAAAATGTGGCTTTCCGCTTAACATACAATGAGCTGCTTGTACGTTTCAGTTCTATTAGGATATTTTATCGGCTTCTTATCATAAACATCTGCTGTTTGAGCAAACATGAATATTTATAGTATAATGAGGTAAGTTATAGCCCAAAATATGCACCAGTAACGGAGTTAGTAGTTTTGGTATAGATTAAGAAATTAATCAATGTTTTGTCACCTAAGCAACTAAAAAGGCAACGTCGATGTGCAGTGGTGTGTGCAACATAACGTATTATCAAAATTTTGGACTGCTCATAGAAGGCGATGAAGCAGAGAAGAGCGCATATGAGAAACAAAAAAGGAAGTGATGATGCTGACCATTATCTCGAAGAGTGTACTTGGGATATGCGTACTAGATAATTATGAAAAATGCAATCTCGAGCATTGATGTGACTTAGATGATCAAGTACTCAATAGAACCTGCATTTGGTTAGTCGTGAAATCGAAAATTACGATGATTAAATTCGATCAAATTGCAGAGCAACTGAATATAGGAAATGCATCGATTATTATACTTCCAAGATCTTCTGTGTGTTGTAGTTTTTCGTATTTCATTTTGATGTTTACTTTTTTCTTTATATATTATCAAGACTTCATAATATGTGCTTCTGATTCTCCTAATAAAGTACTATGTAAGCCTTTTGTCCAACGAATTTGTGGTTCTTGGGCTTTTAGGCCAGCGTCATTAAACGTTGAGGCTTGACGTTTACTAAATTTTTTTACTAAATACTGTATTTTGTAGTGTTTCGAAAGTCGCCAAAGTGAAATTAAAAACTTACGGGGATTTGAATTCAATCGTTATATAAACGTAAAAACTTTCACGTCGCTACGAAGCTTTTATGCTCTCTGTAGTCCGTGATTCGTGACAATATTGTCATTTGACTCGATATTGCACTAGTCCCGGCCTATAAGTGGCATGAACTATCAACGGTATTTTGTACCACTTGCGCTGATACACTTAAAATTGAGACGGGACATTTTTGTAGTGTAGTAAGGGTATAAGGTTCTTTTAGCGTTAAATAGTCCCTATAGATAGAGGTGATGATGAAAGTTGAGCAATGTAAGCTACTGTAAACACGTAACTGCTAGAAGCTGGAAACAGTAGTCGGGTTTGTGCGAGTAGACAAAACTTACCATACCCCTGTTTCTTCAAAGTTTGAGTCTTGGTCACTTACCTGGAACAAAAAAACAAAGTAAATATTTCTGCCAAAAAGTTCAAGTGTATACAAAATTAAGGCAAGATTCGTAGCAAAGTCATACAATTATCAAAACATGGACATGATATGCCACGAAGACACATAATACAGTTGGCAACACCTCAAAAATCATTGAAATGCCCTCCCTCATAGTGCACCCTCTAGTTGCTAGTTGACTGGAAAAAATTAATAATTCGTGGGTGTCGAGAAATAGCAGAAAACAATGGAAAACTACTCAAAACAACCTAAAAACAGAACACAAACGAAAACAGCAAAAAACAACCAAAAACAACAAACAAACGACAAAAAGCAACAAGAGACAACAGAAGACATCCGAAAACAAAAGAAAACAACCAAGGACAACCCAAAACAACTGAAAAGGACAGAAAACAATAGAAAACTACCCAAAACAACCTAAAACAACAGAATACAACCAAAAACAAATAGAAAACAATTGAAAATAGCTGAAGACAACAAAATATAACATAAAACAATAGAGAACAGCACAAAACAACGAAAAAAAACACTCAAAACAACAGAAAACAGCAGAGGACAGAAAATAAAAGAAAACAAAAGAAAATAACATAAAACAACAAAAAACAATCGGAACCAACGGAAAACAATGAACAGAGAGGACAGAAGACAACAGAAAATACCCGGAAACAAAAGAAAACAATAATCTAAAACAATAGAGCACCAGAGAAAACAATAGAAACAACGGAAACAACAGATATCAAAAGAAAACAACAACACATCCGATAACAACAGAAAACAACTGAAAATAGCAGAAAACATGAAAAGTAGTGGCGGTGACGATGATATAATAGGTCTGTTTTTACAGCAATCACAAACTAGTCAGCGTCAATTTGATTGGCCAGTACTAGTCAGAAATAGTTTGACAACTGCAATGGCGCATACTGATTGGCTCTGACTGGTTTGTGATTCTCTGTAAAAACAGACCTAATTGCTCTTAGACGAACAGCAGATTAAAAATAAAAGCTAGTTCAACCATACCTATACAAAATAGGCAGACGCCAAACGTCAAACCTCTGGAACTTTTGTTGTTGTTGTTAATCCACTAGTCCATCAGCAAATATTTTCAAGATAGAAAGCGGATAATTTGACAGACACGCACTTTGCGATCGATTTTAAACCTAATTGAAACGGGTTCCTGATTCATGGTTGGATCAAACCTATTACGAAACCCATGTAATTATAACGGCTAACACCAATGATGAGGCTTTAATCCGCATTTGACATGTGAGCTGTCATATTTCATTTATTCCTAAAGCAAAAAATAATGTACCGCCTACGTCCAATTAATTACAAGATTATTAAGTGGATTTTTTGCCCAGGTTCACCTTTACACCGTCACGTTGACAGGCTCAGTTGATTGATCATTCTGCAAGCAAGAGAAGTGACGCTTCGGAAAAAAGCGACAAATTAACATTTCTCTATCATAATCCAAAGTCATTTAATCATGCTGTCTTTCACACCCTTTTGTTTAACGACTCGCGTTGGTGTAGCTCGTGCTTCTCTGCAATGGAAAAAGGAGCAAATGGTTGAGGTCCTTAGCCTTTCTATTCATCTAGCAGAAAGACCAGACGCAAGCAACTGATGAGCGTGATGATCACGTGAAAAGTGATACATTATAGATCAGCATGTGGATAGGTGACACTGACAGTTCAAATGCAATTTCGCGTTAGGAATTGGGGTTTTGAATTAAAAAAAAATTTTTTGGTGATAAATGGAAAGATCACAAATATATAAGTATTATAACAAAACAATTTTTGTTTTCTTTTTTTCTAATAACAAAATACTTTTGTTATTCTTCTTTTTAGAGTGCCATGCAGATTCCTGCGTAGGCGTCCCTCCTCTTCCTATCAAATTTCTCTATTCACAGCTGCATTTTGTATCTTCCGAGGCTTCTCATTACTGTCCACTGCCGAATGTTTCTGAGCCAGGATAGTTTTTTTCTTCCTATTCCTCTTTTTCCTCCTTCGATTTTACCTTGAAGGCATTGTAACTAACGTGTCCCAGGTAGGTTATTTTTCTTTTTTCAATTGTGTTGAGGAACTGTCGGTCTGTTAGTTCAGCTCTTCGGAGAACTTCTTCATTTGTTACATGGTCTACCCAGGGTATTTTTAGCATCCGTCCTAAGATCCACATCTCGAGAGCTTCAATTTTGTTGATTGTGGTTGCTTTCAATTTCCACGCCTCCATTCCGTAGAGCAGAACTGACCAGACATAACATTTTACCATTCTGACTTTTGTTATAAAGTTATATATTATGATCTTTCTATTTATCACAAAAAAAGTATTTTCAAAACCCCAATTTCCCTCTACAGTTCCCTACATTACCGTCTTAATATTTTGTGTATACTGACAGATATTGAGGATAGTTTAATAACATTTGACACATGACATTGTCAACAGAGGATTAGACAGATTCGATTTTCATATATGTATATGAATTTTTGGACATTCTCGTACAATTTTTATTATCCGAATATTGAATAAAACTTTGAAATGCACCAGGAGAGCTATAAAAATGCTGTTTATTCTTTTTCTTCGAAGACTACAAATTCCTACTATCGAAGTTGGTACACAACATAACTTTCATTTTAAAAAAGAAAACAACAGCAAAGCATAATGTCTCAACCTCTCGATTACATTACCCTCCTCTCTTATTCGCGTATGAAATAATTACAAAGCTTGCTCTACTCATGAGTAAAATAATTATGAACGTCAGTATCAACACTGTTACTAACCAGTTTCTGCCTGTAAAGTAAAATACCCCCTTTAGTGACAATCAGTGTTTAAGGCCCCCACAGACGTCGTTCTTTTTTTGGCGGTTTTACCCGCGCGGATAAAACGGTACAGATAAGATGGACTGTGTGTGACCGAAAACTGTCCGTCTTGCTGGCGTTCAAAAATGTCAGTGCCCGCTTGATTTTAACCATCCGTTTTTAAACGTGCTTGTTCAAGTCTGCCTGTGTGCACTTACGAGGCAATTAAGGACAGATTTGTTCAGTGCCGTTTACGTTTCTTCGACCATTCGTAGATGACTATACCAATCTCCCAGTTCTAGTAGTAACTCACATAACAGATACACGTATGAAAACTGTTTAAGCTTAAGCAACCATTCTGAAGCCCATGAAAAAGCCATTTTGAACGCTTTTTCCTTGAATAATTTACTTTTATATCCACTGCAGCCGCCACTGCCAACGTTGTCGTATTATCCATAACGAATTCGATGCGGATTATGGCACGAGAATTTCAGAAAAACTGAACAAAGAAACGAGTAGTGTATAAACGTGGTCACCGCTCGAGTTTACCCGTACAGTTTTACCAGCGCGGATAAAACTTCCAAAAAAGAACTACGTCTGTGGGGGTCTTTAGACCTTTCATTTATTGACAATACTAACGGTACAGGTACACATGGTTAAAAAGCATGCTATTAATGAGCAATGCTACTTCGTAGCATGTGTATTCGCGCCTCGCTCGAAATAAGCTTGCTAATTTCGAGCATGCTAAAGAACCGGCGGTCATGCGATTAAATGGAAATGTGTCAGTGACAGTAGCATGCTAATTTTGAGAATGGCTAAAAAGCATGCTATTTATGAGCATGTGTATCTGTAGCTTAACTAACCAAATGTGCAATATAGGTACGCCTGAAATCGAAGATAATCGATATTCTGCATAATAGTTACAAAGCAATTCGCTCTTTAATACCAAGACGTTCGTATCGGTGATTAAAATACACGTAATTACAAATTGCTAATTGTAGTTAATTGCAGTATAGTGTCTGCAATTCAATGCTGGCGGTTACCACAGCAGTCACAAGTAGTTGCTAGATACAGCTAAGTATGCCATTACTGGAAAGTCATAAAATTAATCGACACTGTCTTACTATTATCTGGGTACAAAATACTGTCACGCAAGTCTGCAATAGAAAGACTTTACAAAATAACTGCAGAACTCGTGGTGAGAATTGCACGCGTTTTTATTGATGTGAAGCTCATTTTAACATAGCAGTATAAAAAGAGCAAACATTTAAGGTTATTGAGATGTTTAGCCTTTTATATCCATGGTAGCATCTTTCTGACATTCCTTTGACACCAGAATGAACAGGTTCTGAGAATTTGCTCCGAACTAATTGATTTTAAATTACGTGACTGCTTCTCTCCACTATCACGTACTTCCTTCCAGCACTCAGATCTTAGGTGTAGGTATGAGTTTAAAGTGAGTAGATCTTCGTGACTCACACCCTATTCAGGTAACCTCCCCTAAGAAAGTCAGTTACCTCATTGGAAGAAGCATTTTTCAGATCGAAGAAAATGATTTCCACCTTACCAAAAGTGAGCTCAAGAATATCAAAATCGTTGCTTGGAATATGTCCTGAATCGCATCAGGGACAACGTCCCTAGTCTACGACAGCGCTGTTTCAATCCGCCGGGTCTCATCAGGTTGACCTGGGTAAAGGCCGGTATCAGAACATGTTTTAAACAAGGATTGTGATATCATTGAGCTAGCTTTGGGTAAGGTGGAAATCATTTTCTTGCCGTTTCTCCAAAGGAAGTGATGGTTCACTGCACTGCTTTCACTTTTCAGATCGTTTGAACCACGTTTGAACCTTTATCCGACCCAGCCCATAGCAGGTCCTCTACTATCTACATAGTATGTTTGACAGCTTTGATCTTTTTCCAGGCACAGCATTCATTTGTTCTTATTATTAATCAATCAATTTATCCCGCTGTAGTAGTACTTTTCTGTTCTGTATTGTTGTCGGCCCTGGTCCCGCGAAAGACCCCGGCTCTTCTTTTAGCTAAAAGCTCATCTGCTTCATTCTCTAAACACCTCTAGCATGTCCTGGTATCCGTGCTAGGTGGATAGGCTATAAGTTGATATCGAGCCTAGAAACCCATTCTAGGGCTAATGGCTTGGCTTGGATGAAGTCGCTGTTATCGCCTGGATATGCTCTAGGCCACATTCTTGCACAGTTTGGCGTTTCGCTCCACAGTCGCATTGTGGCGATTCGCGCCTGTTCCATTTAAATGACTAATCCGCGCACACTCCATGCGACTCACGAATTCTGTTTAGGTTCGACTATTTCTTTCGGTTGAGCTCAAAACCAGAGGGATGTTGACCAACAGTTAGATTACTGTTCACTTCTTCTGGTTATGCCCATTTAACTGCAGAATTAAAACCATCAGATCTACGAAACCGCTTGGAATATACAATACCTAAGTGAATGGTGGATCCAAGCGGTTTGGGGATGGCTTGACTGCTTTCATAGCCATGTGCTTCAGTTGTTACTCAGATCTTAGACCAAAAAATGCGGATCTGATGTTTTGAGACTATCAAGATATCGCTCAAAATTTCTGAACTGTATATTAACATTGCTGAACAATATCTTGTCCTAGAGTTTGAGGTTATCCTCTATCAACAAATCTATTGACAGCAGGAGAGCTTTTGTTGCTATCAGTTCATACTGACTTTCCTTGACCAGTGTGATGTTCCAGAGTTGTGCTTTGATTTACCCTCAAATAAGTGGGAGGGAGAGGGAACATTTTTTATCAAAACTAATCTTTGGAGTCATCATTGGAAACTAGATTGTGATGAAATTTTCACATAATTATTTTTACTGGTTCAAGCTACCTTTTTACGACTTTAATTGGTCATCTACGATTTCTACAAAAATATTCACTTTGCCGGTACCTAAACCATATTTCGAATATTATAACTATATAGTACACCTTTTTTTGGTTAGCGGTTTCTGAATTATATACATATATTTTAGCTGTCTCTATTTCTCGTAAATCACTGTGCTTTGAAATTTAATGCTGTACTTAAGAATCAAATAATAATCGACCATTACGTTAAACGAAATACATAGATTAAGAAACAGTTTTCTATAAGTCGTGCCACAGGGATAGCACAAACGAGAACGAAATAGCAGCAAGTATACATAAATCTTCCTACACTGTGGTAACCTGTTCCGTAATGTCTTGAATGTCTAATCAGTCTTTATGTAGAATTATGCTGTTCCCGAAGCACAATAGGGGCTACATAAATTTGCAACTCGAACAAATGAGTACCCTTTAAATTTCATCGAGCGAACAGCTTAGCTTAGCCGGGCACTGTGTAATTTCCACCAGGTGCATGTAAATTTGTTGTTATCTTTACCACCTCGAATGCAGATTTTATCTCTTATTGCTTGGCAGGCATTTTTATTAACGCAATTATGAATTGAAAGCTATAACTGCATGGTTTGCTGATGCGGCAAATGAGTGTGGTTCTCCTTTATCATGTAACTTAGTTATGGTTTACCTATCGGCGGCATGCTTATTGCAACAAAAAGTAGTCGTAGCTGATAAATTATTATCAGCTGAAGATACAGTATCCTCGAACGATGTCTGCAGTTATTGACAGATATTATTAATATCAGTTTGATGTATTTTTTATTATGTATACCGGTAATGTATACTGCTAATGTGTACAAAATATTTGCTGTCCAATAGTGTATGAAAATCAAATGAACCCTTAGTTTAAAAAAATGAAGTCAATTTGATAGACTCAGTACTTCCTATACCACATTACGGTGATACCAGTTTATTATATTGCCATAGCATGGAGGTATAATCTGAGATCCCCTTGCAACCAAGTCATCGCCTGCCCACCCGACAGAAAGTGTGTTATGCCGCTAGCTTTTTTCACAGGCCAGTGGTCAGCCTTTTATTCATAATAACAAATTTTTAAGTGTTGCAATCCCCTACCCCCCAACCACCCGAATTTCACACTATGTACTTCTTTTTTTGCGCAAATTACGAGTCCCTTTAGAGCTCTTCAACTTGACTGTAATCAAATTTCAAGTAAGTTATTAGGATTCGGATATGACAAAACGTGTGACTAGCAAATAGAGGAAATATTCGATTTTGAGCAAACAGGAATCGAAAATAAACCTTAAGTAAACGGGAAAAGTCATGGTCTCACTGCTTAACCCAAGTTTCAAGTTACTTGACGTGACTTGAAATTAAGTAAAGTAGAAGTCAAGTAGTTATAATTTTTAAGAACTTTAAAATCAAACAGCAGCTGGTATAAACTGTAAAATGTAAAAGAATGAAAAAATAAACTATAAAACTATTTTTGAGGCATGTATTGCAATATGTATTGCAATCTTTAAAGGTTTAGTTCCGTATATCTTCATCTGTAACGCTAGATTATTCAAAATAAGCCTTCAGTATCAATCTGTGATTTGTTATTCAGGATCTGTGTCATATAGGGCTTCTACCAGTACTGTCGTCTAATCGGATTTGGGTTCCTATAGTCACGAAAAACCGTATTTCAACATTTTACCAATTTGAGTGACGAAAGATTTAGATTTTTTGAATATACCAACTGTGTATTTTCTTATTATTTGGGTCCTCCTCGACCATGAAGTAGTCTATAATTCTTTTCCTCTTCTCACTCCTACCTCTTTTTGGAATCGATCCTTGGATCCTTGGCCTGGAACTGGTGTTATATCATCCAATGTACCTTTATGGCTTTTATCTAACACATGTTCTGACCCTATACTATGAAACGGCTCTAGATCCGTTTCTTGAAGCCACTCGTTGCGTTTTACATCTCAGTTTTAGAGACAATCAGTTACAACACTTTTTTCGGAAGGACATACCACACCAGAAATACTATTTGAAATTCTCTGGCTTACTGCTTATTTACGTTTACGCATCCTTTGTCTCTACAGGACAGGAGAGTCAGGAATGGAGCATGGCCATGTTTTTGCGTGATGCGGTAGAATGTATCCAAGTAATATCAAGTAACCTGATACCGCTTAAGTCAAGTCAAGTAGTTTCTAAGACTTCCAAATTTTAAGCAGCAGTGAAGATAGGTTAGCAAAATTTTAGTGTATATTTTCAGCATATCAGTGCCCATACCTCATACAAGGCGTAGTTTTCGAGGTGTCAGTATTTGTATTGTACAGTACAAATAAATATCAAGTCAAGCTACTTGACTTGATGAATCACTAGGACCATGTTGCCATAAGTTAACAGATAACGGATCAAGCAACCTTTGTATTTTATTTCCGGATATAGTAACTCATCTTTCGTGCTTGAGCAAATGAATCCACTCTGGCAAAAAAACAGAAAACAAAACACATTATTTTTTCTTTGCTGTTACTTTAGGTACTACTTTCAAAAAGTTCAAAAAACTACAAACAACTGATGAACCATATCCATGGCCATTACTACGTTATTTATGAACATGTACTCGTATACATACATGCACATACCTACCACCGATTTATGCTTCGTTCGATGTTTACTTTCTAGCAAACTGATCTTATCTGTGACGGCTCTGAAGGTGTAATTAAACGTTACACCGAATAAAAAGGTATGCATATAGCTGAATATTCAAAACAAATCGTCGATAAATTGCGTCTGGGTTGTTGATGTAGTGACAAAATGCCAGTGAAAGTTACATAAACAGATACCAAATTGTACACAAACATCGTTAGTGATAACGGAGGTATAGTATCATAATACGTTATGTGCGGCTTGGAAAAAACCGAGTTCGATTTGAATTACAAATAGATGCGTTTATGAGACATTCAAATAGTGGAATTTAGATAATATACCGTTACTGCCATAGTGAGTGATAGTAATGGCTTTGGGTTGCTCGTTCAATGAATGATAGCTTCCGAAATTCATTAATATATCAATGGACGTTTTCTCTAAAATTTATTTTTTATCTAGCATTTGCAATTGTTCTCTTTTTCTTCCTCGGCATTTTCCCTACCAGTTCGCCGTTTCTGTCCTCCACAGCTCTCTACATTCCAGTCCCCTACTCTTAGGTTTTTCTCATTGTCACATCACAACATCGTTGTTTCTGCAGTACATCAACGAGCTGCTGGAAATAACATCCAATCCAATCTACAGCTTCGCAGACGACAGTACATTAATATCCGTGTATGGAACCAGGCAAGCTACTATCATTCCAGGAGACGGTGCGTCGGTATAACACTGACAAAGAAATCTCACGTTGACTTAACAACTGTGGAAATGGAGGGTCACACAATAGTCGAATCACTTTCCGTCACGCTTTTGGGGATCAACATCAACAATAATACGTCCTGGCACGACCACGTCGTCAGTATTGCTAAAACGGCATGGCATCCCAGAAGCTTGGAGTTTTGTTCCGCTGTAGGAAGCTGTATACACCAGAGCAACTACTGCTTCTCTACAAGGCACAGGTCCGACCTTCGTAGGAGTATTGCTACCATGTGTGGGGATGCGCTCCGAAGTATTCTGGAGTATCTGAACACTATGCAGAAGAGAGCAATTACACTAATTGATACGCCTCACCCCACAAAGGACGTCCACAACCTGGAACATCGAAGGAAGGTGGCTAACCTGTCCCTGTTTTACAGATCCCATCACGAAATATGTTAGAGTTAGCGCTCCCAGAAAATAACACCAAAGGACGTCCGAACAAGAAAACTAGAGAAGCTCTGCGAGCTTATCCTTACCAGGTCGACGTCCCTTCTGCCCGAATTAGTCTCCTCCAGCATTCTTTCTTTTGGAGAACTTCGACGCTGTGGAATGAGCTGCCGGGGAACCTGCAGCGTTTCAAATCTAACGTGCACCAACACTTATCCTCTCGCAGCGCTTTTACAGCGCCATAGGTTTTCAGCCTTTGCGGGAGGCTGACCATAAACAAATTCATAACATGTCCAATGTAAGTCTCCCATCTTAGTGCCGGTCGTCCTCTACATATAATCCCTGGAGGCTCCCATTCTGATGTTCGTTTTGGCCGTCTGTGCTCTGGAATTCTTTGGGCGTGACAATACAATTGCAGTGCTCTGTTTTTTAGTGTTCTTGTTATTGAACATTCTATTCCTATTTCTTGCAATATTTCTGCAGTTCTTATTTTGTCAGTTCCTGTGACTTGTATAGTAATCTTCACTTCTCATGTAGTCTAATTCGACTGTTTTTTTCTTATTGTTGCTGTCACTCATCATACTTCTGCTTCATATAGGGTAATATTTTGTACTATGGTTTGAAATATTCTTTTTTGTTTTCTTTAGCCAGTGTTCTTCATAGCAGCCCATGAAGTGCTTTTATGGCTTGTCTTCCTTGAGCTATACTTTTCTGTATATCTCTTAGTTATTATAACTATGGAAGATCATATTGTCTGTCATTAATAACACAGATGGAAAAAATTATTGTTCACAGATGTATTACGGGCAAATGTACTTGAATCTGCAAAAATATCAGCAGTTTCTGACTCTTCCTCTGCTACAAGTTATCTGATTAAATTATTGGACTATAACCACTCACTCACTCACTCACTCACTCACTTGGAGAAAAGGTCTTCCAATACCAAAATCTTTTGGACAGAGCTGCTTTTTGTTTCGCTTACCAGTGGCATCCCAAAATTAGTAAAGGACCGTACCCACAAAATTTTCGCAATGACGATATTTCTAGCTGCTCAAACTGCTACAGAATGTTTTAGATAACCTAGCAGCGAAAGTATGTCGAGTATGCAATGAAATGTTTTAGCTTTATGACAGATGACACTAGGGATAGCATTACTACATCACTCAAATAAATTGCCCACAAAGATATTCTACGCGTTGATGGCAAATTTGACTTAGCTGTAGTCTGCGAACAATCTAGTTAATATTCAAGTTGAAAGAAGCTCATTGTTTGGTAGTTCACTCGGTTTTGAGTAACCATTTTGGGAGGATATACAACCGGCCGGAAAAATATCCTGCTTCCAGCAGAAAATACAGAATTTCTTGAAGCGTACATTATGTAGGTAGCTACTTATGTATTAGATATAGGACAGTGAAATATAAATCATACCTATAAACTCGTGGTTAGTATTTTATAAATTTATAAAATATTCGTTTTCTTCATACTGCATATTTTGATGTAATATCTCATTAGTTTGATTTCGGTTTTTTCCCTTTTTTTGTATGTTTTCTTTTTTTGCATGTTTTTTTTGTTATTATTACTTTATTATTTAATTTTTAATCTCTTCCTGCTACTTATGTAATTAATGTATATGTATATAATATTTCATTTCAGACTTTTCATAGTCAAGTGTTGGAAGACATCCGCAACAGATACACCAAGATGGAGAAACCTACCATTAAGATGATGAAATCTGGCAAAGTTCAAACTATTGCCCTTAGGTCGTGCCTTGTGCAAATTTTGTGTTTTGATATCAAATTGCACTTGTCCCGGCCTGCAAGCAATCAGTTTTTTCAACGAATTGTCAATTAATGTAATTTGTAATACTATGGTCTGTAGTCCTATTTAATATAAAAAATGAAGTCTAGTTAATTGATTCAGTACTTGTTACACATTACGGTGATATCAGTTTATTATTATCTCTTTCATTAACAGGTATATGGATATTGTATTAGACAAATGTAACAGGTCGTCAGGAATCCCTTAAATGCCTAAAAACCAATTTAAAGACTATACAAATTTTCCAACTTCGCCTCGGTAATAATAGTGTCAACATTTCATTAGAATCAATTCAATACGTTCCACGTTACACAATACAGAACAATCTAAAGCAATACTCGTATGCATACATCACAAAAGTCCCTTGGTTCCTATAATAGGCAAAGGCAGTGTGCGGATGGACCTAAAAACTGTATAATACCATTGATTTTTCTTTCACAGGTCAGTAGACAGCCTACTATGGATACAACAAATTTTTCAGTTTCGCATCCCCCACCCCCAACCACCCTAAATTTTACCCCCACCCAAAAAAGATAGAAAGTGATCAATAAACCCTAAAACGTCTAAGAGAGGAGGTTGGGGGATATTCGATTTTCTTTTTGTTTTTTCTCTAATTAGTCCGCCATCCATGCACCGATTTTCAACATTTTAGCAGCACTGCCTACAACTACGATCTAACAGCCTATCGCTAATTAGTCCGCCATCCATGCACCGATTTTCAACATTTTAGCAGCACTGCCTACAACTACGATCTAACAGCCTATCGCTATTCAGATGTGATCACAATCCGTGCAGCGGTTACTGAGATTACCAGCCTAGAAAAACGCTAACAGACAGATAGCCCGACGGAAATGAGACACCAAAAAGCACATTATCTCAAAATCCAAAAATTTCGCATCACTCCCCCCACCTATCGGTGTGGAAAGTAAAATCGATACTTTATATTAAACAAGTTTGACCAGTTTGAACATTGAGCTTTTATCTATGATACTGGGCTACTTATTAATTTTTAAATAGCATAAATAAATATATCTTAAAATGTAAGAAAGAAAAGAGTAAACAATCCAAGAATAAAAAGTCACGTAATTCACGTTAACAGGATGCGTAGGTAGTAGCGACAAAGAAAATAATATCGACTAGAAGATAATAATAAGTAATAGTTAACGTACAATTACTCAGAACTGCTTATTAAATTTCTGCAACTTTATAACACAAAAAAGATAAATGGTAAAGCATTATCATTTACGTAGTCTATAGTAATGATTAATGCAATTTTAACAATACACTAACTAAATCATTTCTGCGATTACTACCGTCACTATATTATGGACAAAACATCAACCGTGACATACAATGAGCACAAAAAGCACCTGGGATAACGGTAAAACATTTGGGTGTGGTCAATGCCACCTTTTACACACAGACATGTATATTGTTAACGTTGCGGTTATAGTCTGAGAGCCAGTCATCGGTAAGAACCGGAATAAGTGTCTGCCATTGAGGCTTTGGAAAAAAAGTATGTACTTCAATATGTTCAAGCGGCAGATTTGCTAAGATCACGTTTCAGAAGTTACTTTTGACTCTGATTAAGGGTCTAGGGTATAGCGTGTGAAATTGAGAATCCAAGAAAAGACGTATTCCCGTGTTAGCGAGGAGGCATGGCCGCATGTTCCCTTTCTCCAGTGTGTGTGTCTAAGATGAGGGGAGGTAAGTAAAAAAATCCAAAAGTAAGGTCAAAAGGTCCAAAGGTAAGGTCCAACGCTCACCATAAAAATGAATTTCGCATTTCCAAGCTCCTGACGTTACCTTCAAACTTACAGTAATGACTCAAAGAGCAAATTGAAGAAGAAAGCTTTCACTTGTGCAACTATTTAGCCTTTTTTTTATATCGTGTTTGGTTGTTAAATTATAGGCATTTATAGAATGTATGATTTTGCATTGCGAGTCTTTTGCACATTAAAAAACTTTTTTGAAAAAATCGAGAATAGTTGTCATTCACTAAGGTCTGAACTATCGCCTTCTGAAATATTATATATTTAGTTTGAAAATAGAGTGAGTTATGCGAGAAATTGTGAGTCCGTCTTTTACGTGGCAAATACGTATGTATAAATGTGTGTATCCAGGCATTAATTAGCATACCAGAGAGAAATTACGTCTTCCTGTATGTTGGAACTCACTCGTGTCTGCCTTTAAAAAATACATTTACAATAACAACCTGAATAACATATCATTTTCATCCTTGCTTAAAAGACGAAAACTCATAAAATTTTCGACATTTGATAAAACACTTTAGGAACCGGAGTAAGTGTCTGCCATTGAGCTTTTGAATTAAAAAAGTATGTACTTCAGCTACGGTAGATGTAATAGCATACATAGCATCAATATGAAGTTTGCTAAAACACTGTAGGTCTGGTGATCACTGACTCTCAGACTATTAACTGTTTTCTGTTTCACGAGTCGTATATGGCTACGGCTTATTATTTCTTCAACGGCGCCTAAATCTGGCCACGGAGTGGGCTTCATTCCGGAGAAGCTCGTAGTGAATTATGTATAAAATATCTTTAATAAACTAATGACCAAGTTTTAAATCGAAGTAATGTGCTTTAAATATAAGCTTGGATATAGCTAGTTTCTTAGATATGCGACATAGTACAACAAACATGTAAGTACCTATACTTTTTTAACTAGATGAATATATTACGTCATCTGGTCTCCCACTGTTTATATTCCATCCACAACTACATAAATATATTGCATTTCACATACTTGGTACTTACATACGAACATCTGTATGAGGTTTCCACAACCCCAACTCCGCAACAACGCTTAAAGACTTTCACAGACTGGCGCGAATGTTTCGCGACGACTGCGAATAATTCGCGTCGGTAAAAATCGCACCATATTGCTTACGTAGCGGCATACGTACCTGTTCAGACCTGTACGATTTTTTCCGCGTCGACTGCGAATCTAACAGCGTTTATTTCGCCGCGAATTCCATTTCGCCTCTGACTGCGTTTTGGTTGCTGCCGCTCCCATTTCGCCATGGCAAAACAAGAGAAACTAATCGAACTAGTTGTCGGTGTCGCCCACACGAGCGCTGAGCGGAGCATCTTACGCGGCCGGCACTTTGGATGATCGACTGGAAGGCCCGGACGGGGGACCCCCGTCGGACCGTCCGGGATGATGGTATCATTCCAACGGTGCTGGCCGTGTACCGTCCCCCCTCTGGGAAGTTATAGCACAATAGGCCTTAAAGGCTTAAGTGCTGACGTCTCCCAGAGGAAAAAAAAATCGAACTATTTAAAAATTATCTCGAAAATTATCTTATATTATTCTACTTATCCCACGAAGATTATAGGATTGTGCAAAAAAAAAGATCTAATATGGGACCAAATATCAAAAGAACTTTGTGTAAGCGGTAAATACCTATAATTTAATATAAAATGACATTAAACCAGAAACAGATTTATGTAATTATCACGTGGTATTTTAAAGGCTTTCAAAAACGGATGAAATATACGAGAAAAATATATTATTCTTAGTATTATTTTATATTACTTTATATACTTAGAATGACAAAACACCATTTTCAAATTCTTCTGGATAGTGATGTAACGTGCTAAAAAAAATTAAACTGATACATGAGAGGCGCTTTAACTAACATCAATTGAAATTGGAAGGATATTTTGCAACTGGAGATTATTTCGGTTCACTGCAATATTTATACCCGTGTTCTGCTTGCCACTTCCTTCTAGCCATATTTACCAAAAATAAAATTCACAGGTTAGTAGCTCCATCGAAACGGAATCAAACCAAAAACATTGTTTTTCCGTGGATTTGTATCGGGTAAAGAATGAAATTCTTGCTGCCCTCCTTGGGTTAGTCTTAACTGGTAGGAGTGTCATTTCTGTTTTATATTATATTTTTCAACAATATTTTCTTTGCGACACCGTCTGCGTTGTGACGCCTAAGTGTGAACAGGTAAGCCACTATCGCTACCGCAGCTAACGCGAAACTTCCGCAACTAAGGCGAATCCGCGATAGGCACGAATAGTTCGCGCCAGTCTGTGAAAGTCTTAAAGGAGAGTATAACAATATAATACAAAGACGCAGGTAAAATCATGAATTATTAGCAAATCACTCTGAGGCCTGTGGCGTTCTCTGTCAATGTGCGTGCGCGAAGTCAAACTGGAAACTAAACAAAAAAGATTTTTTAATTTTTCCGTAGGCATCTTATTTTTGCTGTGAAGTTGGGGGGTTTCAAAACATTTACTGTCATTCAAGCCTTTTCCTTTCATTAACACGTTTTTCCTCGTCCATTGTTATAATAAACTACAGAAATGGAGGGAAAACACAGAATATCGCCCTACTAATGTGAAGGGCTACGTTCCACTGATGCCACTCAGACCCATGTTTCCTACAACAACCTGCGGTATTTAGACCCGGAGCTAACTCTAGGCTAAAAAGTCATTATTTTCCAGCGTTCTTGGCACTCAGACACTTTATTTTAGTATCGGGGTTCACACGTAGGCCCTTTTTATGCAATAAAATTCAAAACGCCAAGAATGGCACTTAGACCCTTTTTAACTTATGGTCTTCAATTCTCAACTCTTTGTATTCTTGATCGAAGTAATAGAAGCTCAGCTGGAAGATCCGATATCCTTACTAAAATTTTATAAAATACTTGGTAGAAGAGTCTTGAAATTTCAGTTTTGAAGAAAATTATATTCTTGATCAAAGCATATTTTTTTAGAATAACTATTGAAATCAAAAATATACTTTTCTTGATTCAAATTAACCATAATTTCCTCAACAAGAAAATTTTCTAGCAGCAAAAACAGATGATGTTCTTGACGCGAGTATATCTTTCCAAGAGTAACAGAATTCTTGGATTAAGAACATTTTTGTATGTATGTGCTGCAGCATATTCCAAGTAGATTGTGTTTACCACCCGCACAGATTGAAATAGGTAGGTATTGCACCGTAGGATTAGCATATCGGCAGGCATGCATGTAGGTCTCTTTATAGGACGCGCTGTATTCATCGAAGGGCATATTGATGTCCGGAATTATAGTCGGTTGTATAGCCCAAGTAGTCCGGGCCAGAGATTCATGGGAGTTATCTGAATCTAATAAAGCGGCCTGGCTCCCGCAATCTCACAATGACAGTATAATACTCAATCGCCGCTCTACAACTCAAAGCCTACGTACCAGTACTCTCAATTGTTAACACAGGCATGGAGAAATGGTCCGAAGTGCCGTAAAGTTCTTCATAATTAATCATCTTTAGTTGATTCGTAATTGTTGTATATTATTTATCTGCTTTATACTCCTAGCGAGAGTTTTAACCCTCCTGTACTAACCTGATTCAAAATTCAGTCTTTACTAACCTAGTTTTCTGAGACCGATAGTTTATAATATATTACGATTAGTTATTTTTTGTATGATATTAAACAGTGCGTTATTATTACTTATCACCTTATTCATCTTCCATGGTTAATCAGTAGATAAATTTTGAAATTAGTAGATAAGAAAACATTGATTATGTTTTTTGTTTTAAATAAATATAACAACTGGGCTAAGTTGCAGATTAATTTTAGTTAAAAAACATTGTCTTCAATACATTTTGAAGGTGAAACTAAAAGTACTAACTAAACCACCAAACTAAATTTACAAGCCTGAACTTAGACATCCGTGTTACTAGGTTTACCCCTCCACAGTATCATCTCTATCTGTGGAGCGGGGAGTGAGTAGTCCCACTGCACTTAGGCCACAACTGGCCCATTGTGCATCCTCCCAGGGAGTTTCTTCCTCAGGTCATCGTCCAGACTGCCAATTTTAGCAAGCTGGACAAGTCGCTTGAGGTGTATCCCTTATGTGGCAGGTGTAGGCCAAGACTTGCCGAACACACACCCTCTGGTAGAAGATAACTCTGGGCACTCACATAATTATGACGTGTCACTTAACACCATAATGTGGAGGTATCTTCTGAGTTGACAAAGATCTGTCAAGAATCCTTCTATGAGACGTAGGTTTCACCTGGTCATCGTCAAGTACATAGATATTGCCAGGCCAAAGCCTGCAGGGGCTTGCTTGGCAAAATAGGCATCTTTGTAGTTCTTCCCATCGTTTTACCATTTGGACAAGGGAGTATTTTTTTTATATTTCGGCTATTATGGTTGTCGACATTCCAGAAAGATCACATGACCCTAAAATTCTTTGGTGAGACGCCTTCCTGGCTAGACCGTTCGCTTTACGGTTGCTACACAGTATCATGTTGGCAACTGCATTCATGACAGATTGGTAATACCCCAGGTGCATAGATTTTATGCATTTGCAAAAATCTCCCGTCGGTTATAACAAGTTTTATGGTTCTGATGATTATCATTGAAATCATTCTCAGCAGACCCTGACAAGAGCCCTACGCAGAGAGTCGTTACATCTGTTGATGGAGGTTCCAACAGGCCATCGCTATCTGTACAGAAATGTATACTGAAGAAAGTGGTGAAGAACCCTATCGGTTCCAGATTTTAGGAAGAAGACAAAACTTCGATAGATTTCCTGAACAGATGTGTTGTGTATCGTAATCGACGGGTTCAGATATTTAGCAAGAGTTTGAAAAGGAACCACTATGGTAAGTAAACCAGTCAGACATACTGATATTTATCAGGAGGTCTGGTAGGTTTGACAGAACGGGGGTCATGGAGATTTATAGTGTTGGTTTTATAGGGTAGGCTCTTTACTATTACTTCCAATGCTATTAGAGAGAGCTAGAAATCCATATGGCGCTAGTAGACAGAGAAGGAGTATGCTTTTGCTATGGAATTATGACTGGCGTAAAAATAAGTACAGACAACAAAGAACCTATAGCACAATGGTACAGTTAGAATAAAAGCATTAAAAATCCTCCAAGAGACCATGAATAGGTTGCTTTCTTTTTCCAACAGCACCAGCGTTTAAAATATATACATATATGTCTAAAAATGAAACATTAAGGACCTGATGATACCAGTATGGCATGGACACTAACATTATTTATTCCTTTCTATGCAAACGGTCAATAATTACAGGAAGGTAAAGACATAAATGATCTTACTGACATGCATATGGAAGTATATAATATATGCTACTTGCAAGTAAAATCCGGACATTGAGGAAAGAGGGATGCGGTGCTTAAAATGCGGCAAGATTAAAGATAGTAATAAACCCATTTGCCGTAATTAGCTTATGAAGAGTACAATAGGTCAATAATAGGTGGGCCCTTCATGTTGACGAATGCACTCCGCTAGCCCACGCGGCATGATCGTAATGTGGTTAATAAATTTGAGAGGTACAGCCTCCCAAGCTGCCAATTCCTCCAGGATTAGGTAAATCAGGAATTTAACTACCCATCTAATCCCATACTTTTTCAATTGGTGATAAATCGGCTCATCATGGACGTCCTTGCATTATCTTGCCGGAAGAAATCTCTTCGATGTCTCGGACATACGTTTGGCTGATCATTGTGCTATGAATCAAAAGTAAACGTGACTCTTGCATGAGAATGCAATGACATCTCAAACGATCAAACTAATAGGACGCTGTACATGGCACGCAACAGAAAACTGCCACTCAGTAGTCATCGTCGGTGTTCTTGGCACCAATCTAACCATTGACAACGATGACTTGCACTGAGTGGAAGCACTAGTTACGGACATTACACGCAATGTGTGGGCCATCGTGCAGATTTAAACGAGCCCCCCTGTAGCTCTATCCAAGTGCCAGCAGCAGCTCGAGTTGATCTCATTCTGTCTCGAAGGGCCAGTAGGCGTAGATGACGATCTTACCGGTCTGTAGTTCTCCTATGTGCTTCAAAACCTCTAGCTCACTGCACTTCTTCGATCCATGCGCGCCACGCTGTTAGAACTGTAGCCACGCTACGCCCCATATAGCAACTAAAAGATGGACCACGTTTTCGTTGGAATACAATCAGATACGGTACAAAGGTTGATTAACTGCGTAAACTGGGGGTGTTGTCTTCTAGGGGGCATCAATCAAGAGGCTAAACTTATATCCAAGCGCCTGTCAAAATAGAAAATAATAGAAATTGAGCCTCGTTCTGGGCGCAGGGTTCAGGGTTCAAAGCCAAAGTTCAATGACGAGAAATTAAAGTATAGTTTATGATCCACATTTCAGCTCCTTTCTTGAGTAGTTCTGGTAAAACAAAACATCCTCTTTCAAACATCATCTCAAAATTCGAGAGCTAACTTATGGAGCACGCTCAGGCGATTACAAAACATCTTTCTGAATGCCACTGGCGGAAGAATCTACACGTGATATGACTGCAGCACTTTTTTAAACAGTTAATTTCTTTCCTGCATTAGCAGGTATTTCATTCTCGGTGCCAGTCATGCTCTTCAGCTATTCGATAAAGACCGTTATTCGCCTTCATAATGTTTCGTTCTAACTGTAAAGAAAACTATTATCATCGTTGAAACTTCTACAATTAAAAATAACTTAGCTTCAACCTTTTATTCGCATGGTTTATGGCCGGCTATTAGGAAAAGAGATAAAATCCATCCACTTCGTAAATGATCCATCATTACTCATTGCTCGTTAGGAATTAAGGAAAATGAGGTACAAGCTTTGAAGCCCAACTGGTAACATCGGTACGAGTGTTATTATATACCTAATGAACCCATAAGTAGTGTGGTTGATTGCGTTTTATTGCTTTCGTTTGTTTTTATGGCATTCTCTTGATTTTATGCTAGGTTTGATTGAAGATCACTCGTTCCACATGAATGTTGTGCCAACTTCTGCAAACATAAATTATCTCTTAACCAAGTCGAAGACCCTGGACAGCAGCAAGCAGAAATCTAAGCTACCACATACAAAAATAAATTCTTGGACGAACTATTTTTTTTTTAGTTTTTGACGTCATGTGACCAGAAACAAATACTTTTTTGGGCAACACACAATAACAGGAGAAGATACAACATTTGCTCTAATTTTCATCTCCAAAATTATAATTCTCTACTACTGCCCAGTTCCAATATATTGCTTGTCTCAATCGTCATGGGATACCCTGTATATGCCTTCACTCAAGAATACCATCAGAGTACGATAATAGGTTCCTATATGTGCAAAGCTGTAATTAGTTTAAACCAAGAATGCGATATTTTTGATCATATAGGTTAAATTAAGTGAATATTTTCAATTCAAAACTGGAAAAGTCTTGACAGTAAGAATACGGTGATAGTAGTACGAGAGTACGATATATTGATTGAAGCATTTCATAATCTTGGCGCAAACAGCTCAAGATTTTGGTCTTCTTGCAACAAGCATCTAAGGGCATCTATATAAGCATTTGGAAATTTTACGATATATAGTATTTTTTTTTAATTAGAAGAATGTGTACTCTCACCGGTCCGTTATTGGTTATATTCCGTTCACAAGTACTTACACAAATATATTGTATATCACATACTTGGTACCTGAATACACACGTCTGTATGATGTCACCTCAACCACAACTGCGCAACAATCCTTCTATGAGAGAATAACAATATAAAACATAGATACAGGTAGAACTATAAATTTCTTACAAAGGACTATAGGGCCTGTGGCGATCTGCCGACATGCATGAGCCAAGACCATTTCATTATGATATTCTCAACGGTACTCCACAATTTTCAAGCTGTTTGTATTATTGATTGAAGTTATAGGAGTTCAGTTAAAAAATATCATATCCTTGTATTGAAATCAAAAATATATTTTCTCTCTTCTATTAGATAGTGTGCGATCGGCGAGGCTTGGCCTACACTTGCCCACATAAGGGAGATCCCTAGCGACTTGTTCACCTTCCTACAAAACAGCTCCCTGGGAGGATGCACAATGGGCCAGTTGTGGCCTAAGTGCAGTGGGACCACTTGACTCACCCTACCCACTCTACAGATTCAGATATCCTTTTGACAATGAACTTCTTCACTCTTCTCTTCAAAAATATCTTTTTGTAGTTTTATAACCTATTTTGTTGTTTATCATAAATCTTCAGTATCGAATTTCGAACAAACAACAAAATATCGATCGTGACATTAAACAGCAACACACTGTGCATGTTCCATGGATATACCTTCGAACATTAAGAGCCCGTCCAGATAAAGCGACTCGCGCGTAAATCGCTTTATCTGGACGGGCTCTAAAGGCCTTTACGGAAACAGTGATATCTGGATCGGTCAGTTATATGTCAAACAGCTGACAAGTGGGATTTATGATTCCATGGATTTAACGGACATCGAACAACGAAAAGTTGATTTAGAAATAAGAAATATATGGTTAAGAAAAACAGCTACTCATCTGAATCATCCGATCGGAATCACTTGCAGTACAAGAGTGAACTGACCCTATTTCTGCCTGATGCTAGATCACTTTCCGAACGTCAGGATCAGTGATTTTTGCGATGGGGTTAACCCGACCATCGTTTCCGTAACGGCCTTAAAGGACTCGAAGGCATGTTCCATTTCAAATCGTTTTGAAAGTGACAGTTGGTGTTTCCACGACATTTGGATTTCGATACGCTCCCAAACATTTGCGAATCGACCTTGAACAGGAAACATTTTGAAAAGAATTCAATTGATGTTTCCACGATATATGTACTTCAAAACTCAAAACGTTTTGAAAACATTTCGGAAGCCTTTGGAAACGTCGTAATTATCCCCAATTCATGACTGGAATAAAAGAAGACGCCCAATCTGGAAACAGCGCCAAAGCTATTTATCGCAGTAGAGGAACGAATAGCCGCGAGTCCAGTCGAATATATATTATAGCTGAGCATCGACACGCGGTAGTTTCGACTCCGGTGCAGCAGGGTCTTACGACACCTGGTTCATTTTTCATGTGGTGATGGAGCATTTCATCGAGTGCGTCAGGGAGTTCGAGTGTCTCTGGAAAACCGATGCTCCTGATTACAAAAACGTCGAAATGAAAGACGAGGCTTGGGCGAAGATTGTGCGGGACTGCGGTCTGTCGGACGGTGAGCGTTTGTTTCAAGTTTATTTTTGGCCGATGGACGGATCGCCTCGGGAGATATGCCAAGCGATGCAACGCCACGTTGCCGGGTCGATTTGAAATTCTGGACCGCAATTCTCATAATTCGTCTCCAAAACGATACGTTGTGAACAGTGGCGGCTCCTCATTAAGGTCATTCGGTCAATGGCCTCCCAATTATTCTATTAAGAAATCAAGAATCTATCAATCTATCAAACGGTTCCAATTTGTCCTGTTGCAATTTAATTTTTTTTAAATTAAGGTACACTATTTTGATCGCCCCTCGTGCATGACAATAATCATCGCCTTCCCTCGTACCACCAAAGACGTTGCCATCCCGTCGCGTCGCGTCGTTAGCTTCCCCGCACCACGGCACCACCGCACTACCCGTTCATATTACGTAGACAACTCATTGATAAAACGAGCAAAAGTTCGAATCACTACAGATTGGGCCAGCGCCTATTGCATCAACGAAACAAGAACAGAGGTACGTGTTAGCGTTTCCTAACCCAATATTATATTTTTTAAATGTTGGTTGTGAAAAAATTAACGCCATATGAAACTGAAAGCCAGTAGTGGACCTAAACCAGAACAAGATCTTCGTGTATGTACGATTTGCTGGATTGGATTTGTGGATGTGAAACAACAGAAAGATGCTTTCTGTTGTCTTGATGTGTGTCTATTATTTTCTGAACATTCGGTGTGGTGCCGAACCGGTATTGAAGATTTGAGCTATTTACAAGAAACTAGGTATAAAACGGTACCATCAATCACATGAGGTGCTCGGCGAGCTATTGTACTATGGGTACAACTGCTAGCGTATGTCGTAAATCTAAGACTTTATTGAAACTGTGTCCCAAAATCGCTACATTTTAAATAAAATAATTGATTGCTCATATTTTGCGCGCTATTTAACGAAATGAAGTCTTCTGAAAATCGCAGAATATTTTGAGAAGATTTTGTGTCGGAATTATAATAATAGTATTTTATTACTTTTCAATTACACAAATATGTAGTTGTAGGCGCATCTTCGGTATTCAATATTCTTTCAAAAATTGATTTGACCTGCTAAGATGACCACCGGCCGCCACTGGTTTTGAAAGTGCTAAGCGAAACGTATCGCATGGTATGGGCGCTCAGCGACTCGTTTTGGCATTCTTGTTACCGTGCGTTACGATTTTATACAATACGTGTGGCTCATTTTGGCAACACAGGGCTTTTCTATAAAATTTTGCGTTTTGTGTCATGTTTGGCACTTCTTTGAAATGTCAAATGTTTAAACCTCAAGCTCTTTTTTGACCTTTGTGATCCGTGTGTGGTCCCAAGTTAACCTAGTTGTAGGAGCTGTAGTAGCACTTTTTTCGAATGATTTAAACTTTCGGTGACCATGAATGGAAAAATGACCTCTTCTCAACAGAAAGCAGCGCTAGTTGAATTCGTAAAATGAGTTATTATGCCAATGTTGATTCCAGACTTAGATATGGTGTTTGTTTTGGAGTTAGTCAGCCTCCTTTGTTGTGAAAATTTTTTATGGACTGTAATATTTTAACTGTCCCTTGTCCATTCATACTTTATATTTGAGATGTATCTCTATGCTGCGTTAGTTGTATTTCCAAATGGTCTTCGTTGCTAGCTAGACATATTGTGATATTCCGAGTGATATTCATTGTTTTCATACGAGAAATAGTACAAAATTGCACACTAACATTTGTAAGTCTAAACTTGTATTCAGGTCACCAAATAATATAGGGACTATGCTTTTTAGTAATCTTCCTCCTGACATTGAGTCTTGTGAAACTACGAGTATAGTCCAATTCAACAATAAACTTAAACAATTTCCAATCAATAATGTTTTTATCGGGTAGATGAATATCTCCCTATATTGAGTCAGGTCCAGCCAGAAATTTACTATTCGTCATTGTCTGTCAGAGCGGTCCGGTGGACCTTTGCTCTTAGTTGCAGTCGTGTCGGTCGATCGGTCTGTCAGGTCTGGTTACCCAGAAACCAGACAAAGTCAGGGAGAAGTAAGGGAAGAAAAAGGAAAGGAAGGAAGGAGAAGAGCAAAGAGGAGGAAGTTCGTCAGTTGGAGGGTTTAGCTTGACATAGCCGATTAAAGTTCGGAAATTTTTGAGATTGACCAGGAGTTAATTTTGAGGTTACATGTCTAAAAGGGAAAAATTTAGTTTTCAAAATTGCACGACTTAATTTTGATCACAATGCGAGCCGCGGCCTTGTGTGCTTGCGAACTTGCTCGACTGTGTAGTTCACTGACTCACGCAACAGAGGGTTGCTGTGCGATTCCGCTTGACTATAACGTCGTTGCGCTTGCTGTTTAATGTAATCCCTCAAGTAAGGGATATCAAGGTCTCTGTGAAGGGTGTCGTTAGAAACATACCATGGGGCGTTAGTGATTATACGTAATGTCCTGCTCTGCAGAACCTGCAGGCTTCGCATGTGCGTTTTGGCGAGGAAACACCAAGCCGCACATGCGTAGGTAATTGCCGGTCTAATAATCATCTTGTATAGTCGAATTTTATTCACCAAACTTAATTTTGAAGTTCTACATAACATAGGGTAGAGTTGACGAAACGTAATTTCGAATTTTGTTTTTAACGCTTCAGTGTGCTTCTGCCAAGTCATGCCCTGGTCGAGGGTAATTCCTAGGTACTTGGCAGAATTTTCCCATGGAATCCTAGCACCGTTCACTGAGACCTCTAACGGGGCACCACGACGCTTTTTGGTACAATATATAGCCTGCGTTTTCGAATGATTGATTTTGATGAGCCACCGATCCGCCCACTCTAACACTTCATCCACCGCAAGCTGCAGCCCATCGCGGACCAGATCTCCAGTCCACGACTGAGCTACAATCGCAGTATCGTCAGCGTAGAGATAGACTTCACAGTTGCTGGGGCAAGGGACGTCATGAATAAAAAGTGAATAAAGGATAGGTCCAAGGACCGAACCCTGAGGAACACCGGCCTTTATGGGCCGTAATGTCGAAAAAGTATTGTTAATTTTGATTCTAAATTTCCTTCCTTCGAGAAAGGATTTTAAAAGTTTTAGAAGCCAAAATGGGAAACCCTTTTGAATTAATTTATAGAGGAGGCCCTCATGCCACACCTTGTCAAAAGCCTTTGATACATCTAGAAGCAAGATGCCAGTACTTTTGTCTTGAGTGAATCCACTGGTTATACGCTCCACCAGCCTGACTGCCTGCAACTCCGTGCTGTGCTCAGACCGAAATCCAAATTGAACGTCAGGAATCGTGTTGTGATCTGACGAGCAATTCTCAAGGTGACGTTTAATCACCTTTTCGGCAAGCTTAGACGGCGCAGACAGTAGACTAATGGGACGATAATCCTGCGGAAAAATCGAACCCACCTTCTTTGGAATCATGATGACATCAGCAACCTTCCATGCTCTTGGAAAGTACTGAGTTCTGAGAATTGCGTTAATTATTGCCACCAGATATGTCAAAGCCTTCGGCGAAAGTAACTTCAATGCCTTATTTGCGATCTGGTCCTCTCCAGGTGCTTTACGCACCTTTAGGTCTTTAATATGACCTTGAAGCTCTGCTGGTGTGCAATGAGGAATCACTTGTGATTCTTCGGGTGTGCTATGTAGAGCTTCTGTAGAAGAATTTTCCGAAGAAGAATCTTCAGAAGAGGAATCACAAATAGAAGCATCATCGCCACTGACGCCATTGGCCCTAAAATATCTCCTGACGGATCTTACAATTTGTCGCTCCTCATCGAGGTCATTATTCAGATCATAGTTGGGTGAGAACTGATTTTCCATGGCATCAGCAAAAACCTCCACCTTTTCCTCAGTCGTGAAGACAACACCTCCAGGACCATGGATATGGGGAAGTTGTTCCCGTTTGCCATTCCTGAGCGATTTTGCTACTTTCCAGAGAGGAACACTTGAGTCAAGCATTCCCGCCAGAAAGTCGCTCCACTGCTCGTTTCGGAATTCATGAAGAGCGTTTCTCACTTCATGGACAAGATTTGTTGCCCTACGGATGTCGTCGGGATGACAAGATCTTTTCGCTTGTTTGATTGCTGACCTTTTATCAGATATTTTTTGCCTAATGTCGGCAGGAAGGAAAGGTCTGCCCGATCTCCGTACAGGAAGAACGGCTGCACGTTGTAAAGCTTGTTGAACAAACCATGTCCATTCCATTTGAGCGGCATCTATTTCATTTTCATCATCTATGATCGGGATATCTGGAAACTCTCTGAGAAGGGACTTGTATAGTTCCCAATCAACGCGTTTCTTTGGAGGAGTTTCCTCCTCCAAAGTATTCCCATCACCCACCTCCAAAACTACAGGAAGATGGTCGCTTGAGATGTCATACATGACACGAGAAGTAATACTGTATCTACAGCTTCTAGATATTGCAAAATCAATTACATCTGGTGCTTGAAGATGATTGAATGGATAGTGTGTAGGCTCGTCAGTACTATGTATGAGACACCCATTTCGTACTACATGGTTATACAGCCGAATTCCACTGGTAGAATTTAGCCTAGAATGCCATGCTCGATGTTTGCAGTTGAAGTCCCCTGCCACGAGAAGCGGACCCGAGTAGTCCAAGAGAACTTCCAAGTCCGCCTCACGTAACCTGGCACCACACCTGACATACACCGATGTGATCTTCAACGGGATGCCTCCTGCCATATTGACCACCACAGAAGCTGCCTCGATGGTTTGCATCTCAGCATTTGTGCTTCTGTGATAGTCAATACCACGTTTGATCAGCACCGCCAAGCCGCCACCCCGTCCATTCAGTCTATCAGCGCGGATGACATCATAATTCGAGAAAGCTAGGCGATCTCCCGGATTAAGTAATGTTTCCTGCAGCAGAGCTACGTCTATGCATTCATCCAAAAGAACTTGGTGAAACTCCCGTTTTTTGGGAATGTCCCTTAGACCTAAACAATTCCAAAAAAGAATTTTGATAAATGCAGGCTGTCTACTATTGTACCTAGACATTTACCGGAAAAATCGCCTGCAAGGCCTGTGTGGCGCTTATCAGAGGACTAATTATTTGCTGCAAGGACTTGAGCGCTGTTGCCAAGTCCACGCTTTGAGCAGTCGAAGGTGAGCTCGAGGCAGCAGGAGTAGTCAAGGTTGCAACCTTGGCTGCGTCCGCGTATGAATTGGTTCGCCTTTGTGCGATGACTTGTAGATTCCTCCTAGGAGTGAATCTGCAGGTGGGACTGTTTGCCGGATGATCCCCACCACAGTTCGCACATTTGCGCACCTCTTGTCCTGTTTGAGGGCACAGATGTGTCATGTGGTCTTGGGCACATTTCAGACACTTTGGAGAAGCAGTACAGTACAACTGAGCGTGTCCATACTTCTGGCAGCGGTGACACTGTCCTATCAATCGGGAGTTCTTTTGCACCTCAACTCTGACAGACAGTCCTAGAAATTCGTGCTCATTAAAAACTTGCTGAGATTTTTCTGTCTTTGGCAGAATCACCACTACCAAAGGCATGGGCACGCCACCGTTGCGCTTCAGGCGAATTATGTGGTGGGGAGCATAACCCTTCTGTTCGAGCTCCTCTTTGATTTCCTGCTCTTTAGTTGATGCTGGGATCCCTCTGATGACAGCGTGGATGTTTCTTTCAGAGGGCAGAGGAAATGTGTGGTGAGGAATACTTTCCTCTTTAAAAAGACGGATTATCTTCCGATAATCGTCCTCGCTTTTGGGTACTATACGTATCCCAGCATCAACAGCTACTGCGCGCGTAATCTTTATGCCAAGGCTAATGAAAGAATAGTTAATGGTGCGCCATTTCGTCGCATCCCTCAATACAACAGGAGTCACTCGGCCTTGACGAGTTTGTTGATCCTGTGAATCAACGGTAGCTTGAGATGGCGAAACAGCAATGTTGCTGCCAGCCGATGGAGCAGCTGGTGATAGTGATATAGGCGTTTCAGCCTGTTTTGAGGTTGGGGTTTGCACGCCCATTGGCTGGCTGGCAGAAGTAGAAAGAACTGACGCAGGCGGTATTTGGTTTATTGACGTGGCGCTTATTGGGGATCTGTGTGTCGGTAAAGGCGGAAATTCGTCTACTTTACTAACTGTTCGCTTTTTGCGACGTCGTCGGGCAGTAGTGAAATCACCACCCTGTATATCATCATCAGTTTCAGTATGTAAATCACTAGTTGGGCTGTCATGTCTGCGCTTTGATAATTTGGAAGAACTGTCATTATTAGGCATGAATTTATTAAGAAGATTATTAAGATTAAAAACCTGGGTATTTAGTGACTCAACGCAGTCCGTCAGTCTCTTGATTTGCTCTGCCTGGTCCTTAATCTGTTGTGCCTGGTCTGCAATGATGCGAAGTAGCTTATCCTGCTGCTCTGTTCCGTAGCTGCCACCATATTTTCCCATAGCTGTCACTGTGGACGTCTCGCTCTGGTGCTGCGTGCTTTCGAATTTTTGCTGCTGGCTCTCAAGCTGGTCAAAATTCGGGTTGTCCCCATTTGTGGCCGTGGAGGGGTCACCCAGTGACCCCCCAAACTCATCTTCCATATTTATTTGTGCTTTTTACTCAAAATATTTAATAAAAATCGCTAGACTCAATTCTGACACTTCGTGTCGGTTGACGTCTTAGACGTCATCAGCCAGAAATTTGTCATCGTTGGTTTAAGGACAATCACTGTAATTGTCATTTGTCATCAATGTATCGGAGTGGTCAGCTCCTTACTTTCTACACCCTTAAACCTATGATGTAAAATTTCTGACTGGGCCTGATTCAATATGGCTGTGAAGATTAACTACAAAATTTTTGGTTACTTCGTTATTTTGCTTTCTAGGAAAATTAATTTCCGTAATCACCTCAACCTTTTATTTTTAGCCAGGGAGGCAAAATCTCTATGGAAGAAGCTACGAGATGGCCACCGCCAAGCCTTGCACAGAAAGAAGCCATCCCATGGCCACTATCTCACTAACGAGCGACCCTGGAAGTACGAAGAGCTAATGAAGTTCCTGATTCCACACATAGGCAACAGACGACCTAGAAGTGCTAACCCAATAGAAAGCAGTTCTCCCGCAACCCTATGGATGCCCCAAGATTTAAACGATGAGATACTCGGCGAACCAGAAGTGGAGCTCTTGGAGAGCACCAGCATCAAGCAAGAACCTATAGAGGACTCATCTATTCTACATAATGATACGCTAAGCGAGGTGAATGTAAATAAAAGGAAGTCTGTAGATTCGTTGCACGCTGAATCAAGTATCACAAAACGAACAAAGTTGAGGGAACCACCCAGGAAAGCAAGTGCCTTAGACTTATTCTTTAAGTCAATGCATGAAAGTACAAGTGAACTACCTGATCACCTGCAAATGAAGGTTCAGCGAAAAATATTTGACGCTGTAATGGCTGCTAAAGAAGAACATTTGGAGCGTCGGATGACTGGGCAGCGGATTGGCTGTGGTACAGATAGTCCTGATTGTCAAACGTTTTCGCCTACGAATAATGAAACACTGACCTGAATACTTATATTTTCGATTTATTGTTTTGACCGATCTGAACACTTAATTAACTATTCTATATAAATCTAGTTGAATAAAGAAGGCAACTTGATATACAAGTTCTGTCCACTACGGATTCCCTTACACGGTTTAGGAACGTTCTTTAAATTAAATTTTAAGTTTATTCACCAGCAAGATACATTGAAAAAAATGAGTTTTTGTCTGATAAATAGGGTACGTCATGAACAAATAAGTGTAGTTATAGTAAACATATGGTACAAAAAAATTGCTTGAGTTTACAATTATGTCTTTTAGACAAGCAAATGAAATAATGCAAAAATTCTTCATAAACTCGCGACAAATTAATGCACCGGTCGAGATAATGAAAACTAATTTCCATCTTGTTACAACAATTCCATAATTATCTTGTACAGTTACATATAAATATTAATGACATGGACAACTCAGATAACCTCAAATGGTCCAAACTGAAGAAGAAATAGTTGGCTTTTCCGTTTCGCGGCGCTAACTTCGAACTATATCTGTAAGGCTCATGTGACAGGACCGCACTTAAAACTTCGCAGCGAACGAATAGTAAGTATTTCCTTACCATTTTTTTATTCTTCTGCTGCTGATTCGCCGTACATTAGCTTTCTCATTTCAAAGGCAGTTGCTTCTGAAAAGGAATCTCCTAACTTAGAAACCACCCTGTATAGACTCACAAATACTTCACAGATTTACTAGGGACTATAATCTGGACGTCCATCTCCTGCCTCTTCATCCTATATCCTCGCAGTATCACTGCTTCAGTCTTTGAAGCTGTGATTACTATTAGTAACTCATTCGTAACGATCACTTTGTAATAATCACTCGATTATTCTATATCAATACTACCAGGTATAAGATTAAACCTTTTTTTTTTTGGAGTCCGTAATACCCTGTCGACATTCAGAGCACTGAATGCACCAATTACACAGTCATTTAGGCCACACCTTCGCATCCATAAACGCGCGACAAATGCACCGGACGAGATAATGAAAACTAATTTCCATTTTGTTACAACAATTCCACAATTATCTTGTACAGTTACATATAAATATTAATGACAGAGGAGAGCATTGTGTTTAGGTGGAAAGTAATATCGGTGGATTTTTATTCGGTCAAACAATGGCGGATTCATCTTTACGCTGAGACGTTTGAGACGTTCGAGCTTTCAAAGGTGTTAATGTTGGAACGGTAAAGTTTTTGTTTGTAACGGAGAGTGCTTCAACTGCGAGATTGCCTTGGTTAACCGTGACCAAACAACTGATATTAGAGTACACAGCACAAGTAAAAGTCACGTACTCTGTAAAAGTAAGCAGGGATATAGATGAACATGAGTAAGCTAATGTCTACAACGGATTAGGATTGGGTTTTATTCTATATGCAACTATGGAGCTGCTTAACTTGGTATACAATTTAAGATCAGCTCTGTAGTGTTTTTACAAAGTAACGTTTAGTTTGGATATACATAGATTGGAAACACTATAGTTACGACATTTTTTACCCAGTATTATACCATAAGACAATATGCCCAAAATTCCTGCTATAGGACTTTGTGTACTTTATTTAAGACAGAATTTGAGTAAATAAGTAGGTAAGCCCTAGCGCTAGCACAGCATTATTATTGTTGTATTCATAATAGGATTTCCATTGACCTGTGAAAGAAAGACCTAGCACCTAGCAGCATAATATACGTCTTTAGGTCCATGTGAACATTGCCTTGACTATTGCAGAAACCAAGGGACTTAACATTTTTTGCGTATACATAGATTGCTTTAGATCGTTCTGTATTGTGTAATCTGAAAATTATTGAATTGATTTTAATCAAATTTTGACACAGTATTATTACCGTGGTGACGATAGAAAACGCGTATGGTTTTTAGAAATCGTGCCAATAGCGTCAATAATAAAGAAACTAGGAGTATTAAAACAGCTCAGCCTTCGACTTTAGGGGATTTGGATGTTCTTGACCGTTTCCTACATTTTACTTCCCACGCTGATAGGAGATAGGAGAGTACCTAGAGTGATCGCAAAAATGTTCGTATTTGAGATAATATGCTTTTTGGGCGTTTTATGATATCTATATAACGAAAATCCACGTGACTCATTTCCGTCGGTCTATCTGTCTGTTGGCGTTGTTCTAGCCGCGTAATCTCAGTAGTGGCTGTTTGGATTGTTATGAAGCTTGGCTAGCGATTTGGTGTGGAGTCGTAGGTAATGCTGCTATAATTTTGAAAACCAGTGCATTGGCGGCAGAGATATTGGTAAAAAACAAAAAATAATCAGAACTTTTCCAAACCTCGCTTTCCCCTAAGATAAAGAGGCAGTGACGTTAAAAACTGTTTATGTATAAAAACTGAATAATGTTATTAATTTTAAGCCATTTAAGTGTAGGTTATTTAGCTGAAACAAGGTCGAATTTACACATTTTAAAGGTGAACCGAACACAATTGTTTTATATTATTTGGACTATTTTCTTAGCGAGGAAAGTATAGTAGAGCCCAGAGATATACCATTTGTGTACGTTTTGTGCTATATAAAAACTGCATACCATCTCTTAGTACAGTTCATCATTTGGAATAGATACAGTTTTGATAATATTCAAAGGTTACCATTATTTTACTTTCGTACTCGTAACCAATTCATGGAATGTGCTTCTAACCAATTTTCTAACATAACGTAACCTTTTAGAATGGTGAAAATGAAACACTAAGTTGTATTTGAACGTAAATCTGTCGGATGACGTTCACGATGTATATTTTGACTGAACTACGATAAGACCGACACATTTTAGGATTATTAGCGACTCCATCGATGAAGAGGACCGGACTTAGTCAAATTGTTTAGGCAGGTATTGCTACCGTTATTGATAGCAACGCCAATCTGCTTTTACTTTTGTGCGTTACTTTTCTGTCTGATTCGGACGTTTTTTTTGGAAGTGTGACAGCTAGAGTATGTTTCGGCCTTGGGAAGATAATGGGATTTCACAGCGATGTGAATTACCCTGCAGCAGTGAAGCTACGTCGGCGGTTTGTCATTACGGTGGTGAAAGTAGTGACTATAGTACGGACACTGATAATTAATTTGAACAGAGGGAGGCGGAGGTAGACCAATTAAAACCTCACAAAAGGTCACATCTTAGCGCAGATGCAAAACAAATAGTACTAAATGATAATGAACTAACGAAGGATCCGGAGAATGAAAACAAGGAGAGTATGATCAAAAAGACGTCAATTCTAACAGACGTTCCATATACAACAGTATGTGAAATTTTGAGAAATGGGCCACAAAAGAGGAAGCGTAGGTTTGATGCTGGTGTTTCAAAAGAACTAGATCCCACGATCACAAAATTATTGAGGAATATTGTGTACGAAAAGTACAAAATTAATGAACTACCCACAATCGAATCCGTTCAAAGACAATTGGCTAGAATGGGGTAACAGTATCCAAGGAGTACATTGCAGCGATGGATTAGGAAGATTGGGTTTAGGTACAGAACTGTGAACAAACGAATGGCTATAATGGAAAGTGCAAGGATTGTGGAATGACGGCACGATTACTTGAGAGCAATACCGGAACGAGCAGGGGAGGTAAGTGTACTACCTTGACGAGACCTGGTATGATACCCATGATACCGCGTATACTTATCTTACACTGCGGATCATCTGAGGGCTAGGTCGAAAACGCACTCAAATTATGCGGAAAGAAAATTGAAGACTGCAATATAGACTACCACAAAAACATGGACTCGGGAATATTTGAGCAATGGTTTGAGTATACACTTATTCCCAATTTAAAGCCATTTGGCGTCATCGTAATGGACAACGCAAGCTATCACTCCAGACAAAGGTACAAAATTCCGAATTCAGCGTTATCGAAGGCGGAAATACAAGATTTTCTCATAAAACAGGATTTGTACTTTGAAGAAACTTACAAAAAAAACTGAATTATTGAAAGTCCTCCACACTGAACAGTTTGAGAAACAATATGTCATAGAAAGCATAGCTAAAAAGTATGGTCATGATGTCTTAAGGTTGCCTCCCTATTTTTGCATTTTCAGTCCTATAGAATTAATTTGGGGACAACTAAAACAACGAATCGAACATTAAAATTGAGTGTAGAAAGGAATAATTTACCATATGGTTTATACGGTTATATTGAAATGTCTCTACCATATATTTATCAACAGATAATAAAGTTTCAAACATCTTGTTCAACCAACTGATGTATGAGCACTTTATTGGATGCAACGAACATTTTCGTTGTTGCCCACTCCATCGAATTCGAACGCCCAGTCCGACCCCGTTTCCTTTCTCTGTCGGCACTTTTTGCGGAGATCCTCACTTTGTAAACAAATGGTATATCTCTGGGCTTTACTATACAAGGTATAGCAGTCATTTAAAACGGACATCACCATAACCTCACAGGGTTTCTTGCGTAATTTATAATTCAGGAGAAATATGTTTGCAATCAAGGTACGAAGCCTTAGAAAAGTTTTTTGAAAACGTGCTTGATAAACCTATTTTAATGTCAAAAACTACTCCAAAAATGCTAACAAATGAAAATCTTGATTATTGATATGAACCCTTATTTTTGGAATAACCTCATATTTCCTTAGCTCAGCTCAAAACAACAAACTTTTAGGCTTCCGGGATTTATATTCAGGTTATGGCTGGAAGAGAATTGAGTCAACTGATTCATATATTTTTGTAAGTTATACCTAGATTATATTCTGGATTAAAGCAATGCATCAACTAAGTGTCGTCTGCAAATGATTGAATTAGAGAATGATCAACAACTTTGGAGAAATCGAAAGTATATATTAGTAGTTGTTTATGTATTAAGAGCGTAAAACAAGCGTTTATGGAGCACAAAGTGTAAATAACAGACGAGGGCTATTAACACCTGTAAGGTCCATAAGCACTGTTGACGCCCGAAATACATACAAAATTTTGATACCAAGGGAGCTTGTGACCAAAAAACTTATACTAGATGACAAAATCTTGGGGTTGTGGTCAAAATTTTGAAAAATGGCTGGGTCACTGCATAAAGGAGACCCTGATGGTGGTAACTGCCAAGCTTTCGGCAATGCCTATTGCCATCTTCAGGGCTTTCTACATAGTTAGAAGAAAAGAAAAAGGTTTCAAAATATTAGAATTTTTTAAAATATACTCACAACGTTGAGGTTTGCCAATGTAAAAAACAACAACTGCATTGAGTGCAACAATGTAAAAAACAGCAACTGCATTGAGTCGTTCATTATAATATTTTGAAACCTAAATTTCTTTTTCTTTTCTTCTAACTATGTAGAAAGCCCTGAAAATGGCAATAAGTATTGCCGAAAGCTTGGCAGTTAATACCAGAGTCTCCTTTATGCAGCGACCCAGTCATTTTTCAAAATGTTGGCCACAACCCCAATATTTTCTCATCTAGTACACAATTTTATGCACGATCGGTTTTATAGTCCTTAATAAATAAATACGTTTTCCCTTTCACCTTCTGTGACTAGCTTATAATAAATATCTTTGCAACTTGCTTGAATTTTATAATTTGGTAATATATATTATTGTTATACATATACTATAACACGCCTTGTGTAGTACTCTGTCAAATCATTTATATTCGTTTTACAGAAAATAATTGAATAAAAATGAGTTCTGCTGCAACCAAAAGATTATAAAACAATAATCTGGACACCTATCTCTTCGTTACCATAGCAACTAAGTTAATAAGACGGAAATATATGGTCGCCATTTTCAACTACAGTAGTTGGATTGCAAATTGCAAGTTCTATACGTTCGTACGTCAGAATATTTTCGAAAGGAAAGTAGTGACGATGAAATGGTTTCCGGAATACCACCGGAAACTTAAGGCAGCGGAAGATGCAAAATTAAGTTTACTACCCGCAAAATCGAAGAAAATGTAAAGGCGCAAAAGGAGCCGGCGGACGCTAAAGTGGCACTTCACGTCCACTAAAGTATCAATAATGTGTCCTTTACCGCCCGATTGTGCATAAAAATAATGTGGGTCCAATACGGAACCTTGGGGCACACCTGAGGGAACGAATGGGATAGCCGATAGATAGATAGATTATAAGTGAAAAAAATTAAAAATATTAACGATCACAGGTTAACGAACTGTCAATATACTATCGATATCTATTCATTGTCATAAATGAAAAAGGATACGGTAATTATCGTAATGACGATGCCAAAACAGCCGAGCAAATCTTGATGAACTCCAACGGCATACAGAATCGCGTAACCTATGCGTGTGTACCGTAATGATCTGTCTGAGATAATGACGCGGACTCCTACGCACCATGGCAATGACAGCCAACGCCAACTGAGTTCAATGAGGCGAGGTCAGCGTTTTACGGCTGGCGATATTTTTCCGCGACGCGTCAAATCGGTAGGGGAGAGGAGGGCAAACACGCCAAGATTCTGCATTCACAGCTGTTTCTACACGAAAACTCAATTAGATGCAGTTCGAATCGTCTAGATCAGGGGTGCTATTCACGAGCAGGTCCGAAACTTCTCATCCGATCGTATTTAGCATTCGAACGGAAACTTGACAACACCGCAAAATGCAATATTTCCAAAAGCACAAACTTGAATATAACCAATGTAATCATAAAAAACATATCCCACATAACACTGTATGGAGATGTACATCCATAGAATGTACATTAGATCTTCCAGTTTGAACTTACGTACATATTTTGAATATTCACTGGACGTTAAATGTACATACGAAAAATGATATACACTAGTGTGATATACTATGTATATCCACTTAGGTATATTCATATGTGAATATATATAAGATGTTGGTCTATGTAACATATATACATCTAGTAGTTTACGCCTGCGCGAAGGACAACTAGTGCCGCCATTGCTGATTTCTAGCCATTGCTGTCGTTCGCGTCCTTCGTCGAAGTTAGCGTGTGTGTGCTGGTGCTGGTTGTGCCTGATTACATGATTTAGTGAAATATTGTGCAATGTTACTTATCTTCTGCCTACTGATAACACTCGCATCCAGCGTTTGACGGTAAGTCGTAAGCGGAACAAACCAACTACAAAACATTATAACGTTGATTTCTTTGTGATTTTAGACATTCCGTTTAACAGGAAAGAGATGACAAGCATAGTAATCGATTTTACCAAGTATTATTATTGTAACTAAAAATTTAAATAATAACAATACAATACTTAATGAAATTATAAAGTTTGTTTATTTTTCTGCCTCTATATTGAACTTTCATACACTATGCATGTGCATTAAAAGTACATGAATATACATTTAATGGATATACCATGGATGTGTAAATTCGTGACAAACGTACATGAAATGTAAATTTTTGTATGTCTATTTTACATTCATTAGACGTTCATGCTCCAATTGTGGATATACATATCTATTGTATTTACATTGTATATACTTCGGTATGTAAGTACATATATGGTATATGTTATGAATATACATGTTCATAGTTGGTCTCTGTTACATATACTATGCATGTACATTAGACGTACATATGTACATTCTATGGGTATGCCATGGATGTGAAAGTTCGCGACAAGTGTACATGAAATGTATATTTTTTTGATGTCTATTTGACATCCATTGGACATTCTTGCCCTATTTGTGGATATACATATCCATTGATTCGATATCTAATGTATGTACACTGTATATACCTTTGTTATGTGGGAAGGAAATGAAGGGTCCAATGTAAGGAGTGCCTAAGTCACATTTTTCAGTTTTTAAGAAAAACGCTTTTAAAGCTTATATTTCTCTCTGGAAATATTATCCCGAATAATCATTTGATTTGTTATAATCTTGTATTTTATTACTTTTAGATTGAGCGACTTTAACTAAAAGCTAGGTTAGTGGCCTACTTTCCAAGATTTTTTATTCTTCAATTCTAGGCACTTTTTGTTTGGATTTCAAAAGGATAACAAAAACCTGTAACATTCTTTAGAGCATTTTTATTTATAATATTTATCAGAATGCAAAATATATTATAAATACAAAAGTTATTCATAAGTAGTCTACTGCTTCATCAATAACTTCATTTTCCAAGCTAGGACGCATATGACATGTATTACTATCTCTTATAGACATGTGATATTTAGAAGAGAGAAATGTGGTAAAATTGATAGTTTTGCTTTATATGAGAAAATTTTTAGATCATCTCAGAATAAAACAGGATTTTCCTATACAAAAACAATAATTAAGTGTAATAACAAATCACTAGTAGCACGCTTCAATCAGTGAATGGAAAAACGAATGGTAAACTACAAACTACCGATAAATAATATGCTATTGAACTAAGATAATTTTTGCATTGAAGTGGTCATTCATAAGTGACTAACAGACTGTGTACTTAGGCTCATCTTCCATTGAATATATTTAATCTAATATTTGGCTGGACTTAAGCACATGTAGCGCTAAACTGAGAACTATTTTAAAAAACGCATCTGCTCGTATAATCAGTTAGGTACATCTTACAACAATATTAGATATACTACAAGGAAGCTTACAAAAAGTTCGCATCGACGGCACTAATAGCTTATACTTATTGATGAAAATGTGACTTGGCACTTCTTGCGTTGGACCCTTCAAATGGAAAACAATAACTAGCAGCAAGCAGCAGCAGGTGTTAGCAACATTCTGATCATATTTGTCCATATCATAGTCTCTTATTTTGCTTGTGGGGCAAAAGCACAGCACACTCAACTGGCAGGCACTAGGAAAGGACTTCGGCAATCAAATTTCAAAGCATATTTTTCGATGCTTTTCTAAATCTTTCTTTCTTCATGTCTACTAAACAATTCGCAAAATTATAGTGGTTTCTACCATTTTCATTTTTTCGGATTTCCGCGTCTTTAAGAGCGCCTATAGCTGCCAGTTGAGCCTCATCATCCAAAATAGCCCACTAGTATTCGTACATTGCTTGCGCTGGGTACCGCATCGTCTAGATTTTGTTTCCTGGGACTATGGTGGCACAGGATCTTTTGAACTATGTTGCCAGATCAACTGGTTTTATCACCCCGCCATGAAAGGTTATGATACTTGACAACCTCCGGTGCAACTTACTTGAGATGCCACTCGACAGAATGTCAAGAGTCGTGGACACTAGCCGCAAGGATGCAGTAAAAAGATTGTCTATGTAAACATAGACAGGCGGACGGCTCTGATGGCCTTGGCAAGTAGCCAGTATACTTCAGAAATAGTGTAGGACTACTATAATAACCTAAAGATACTGGTGAAGACCAATAAGGTAACATTACCTTGGGTGCCTAGCCACATAGAAGTAGTTGGCAATGAGAGGGCCGAGTGTTGTGCCAAGGAAGGTGCAGAACTCAAGTGGTATCTCACACAACACAAGACCGACAGCTGTTACCAGATGGGTGTCAAATCAGCACCAGAAGCGCTGGGGCAGAATGGTGGGGAATGTTCAGTCTAAGAGGATACTGAGAGAACTCCTGCATTCTAATACCGCAGACGCTCCCATATTGAGCAGAAAGGGTCTACGAAAGGTGGTTGGATTTCTAACTGGCCACTGGATGATCAGTGCATGGCTGTAAAAGTTGGGGATCGATGTGGCAAATCCTTTGTGCTGGAAGTAAGGCAAAGAAGACAGAATCTTCGACTGTCCTGCCTTCAGTGAAGTCACTGAACTCCTATCTGAATGTGGGTTAGGAAGGACGACAGTACAGCACAGTACAATGCATCTCAAAGTTCGCAAAGAACTGATGGGACTATGTTTGACCCATTTGACCGGCGATTCACAATAAGCCTTAAGACTGAATCCTACCACCACACCTCTAAAAAAATATTGCCAGATCTTCTCCGGGTGAAACCATTGTATTTTCCTTATATGCAAATATAGAATGTGTCCGTTTTCGCTAATCATTTCTATCTTATTCAGCAATACATTTTTCCTAAAAATATGATGATTATTTCCTATGATTTACAAATAGAAGTTCTTAAACTATAGCTGAATTAAACCTGCACAAAATATGATTCAATGTTAACTAGAACTAACCAGGTAACATATCATGTTTTTGTCATCGTCCCACAGACTATAGGCCAGGGACAATGTCCAATAATTGAATGTCAGCCAGCTAAGGGTTAATTAGTTGACTAAATCATGTCCCTGTATGCGGTTTATAGCTCAAAGCGATTGTAATACAGAGTCAACACATTAGCATGTATATGAACCATTGAACGCCATCCAGCAGTGAACTTCTTAAAAGTAGATTGTAAGAAATGTGGCAAAATGGTGAACCGTAGCTTCTTTTTGGTTATACAGGGTGTTTTCAAAGTTGGGACTTTCCTTTTCAGAAACAGCTACCTTTAGCCTTGTACTCACTAGTAGACATGTTGCGCGATTTGTCTATAGCCCGTCTACACACATAAAAAGAAATTCTCAAGTCAAGAATTGTGATATTCTTGTAAATAAATACTAACAACAAGAATATCGGTTCTCACTCTAAGAAAGAATATTTGATGAGAAAATTATAGAAAATTTGTATCAAGAATAATATATTTTTGATTTATATACTTATTTTAAAGAAATATGCTCCGAAAGAAAATATAATTTTCTTTGCAACCAAGGCTATAATAATTTAATAACAAATATTTCATAATTTTCTATCAAGATTATCATTTTTTCCAGCGTTGTCCAGTTTACTTCTATCAAAAATATAGACAGCTTGCAAATGCGAACCTTCATTTACAATATGATAATCATGGTTTAAAAATGAACGCTGTTTTACAAGCACACTCTATATTTTGTATCAAGTAAATCATTTATTTGACGTCTACCAACGTCGGAGTGCGCAGGCGCGCAGCGTGTCACGAGTCAACTCTAACCTGTCCACAGTGTCCACCCTCTCAACTCAATAGCCTGTTGCCCGTCCGTGTCCGCGCCGCCATTATCGGTTTTCGGATTGTCGTATTCGCCGCCGTCTTTAGCACTGTAGCGTAATACCTGCACCCTGGCCTGGATCCTGCATAATACCCGTGATACCACCGTCAAGTATCAGTCATCGAATCTGCCGGTAGTGCTGGTCCATCGCCATTTGAGTCGCGCCCCAGTTCCCATGAGCTTCCTTATCACTGGATCTATCCAACCATGAATGAGTACTAAAAAAATTGGGATGCGAAGACCAGACTCAGGTGCTGTTCCTAGATAAGTACTAAGTATATTAAATGTGATTTAAAAAATTTTGCAGAACTATATCTCCAGAAAAATTTCTACATGCTCATAGAAGGATTTTAATGCGCAAATTAATACTACTAGATTCCTTATCCAAGAGTTTCACAATTTTAGAATAAAGTTGATCTACTTGCGTCAAGTTTATGAAATACTCCCAGTTAAGATTATGAAATGCTTCAGTCAAGATCATGAAATACTTCGGTCAAGATTACCATATGCTTGATTTAAGATTTTGGTATTCTTACTATCAAGAATTTCCCAGTTTTGCAATGAAGACATTTTCTCAATCTAACCCTTATATGGTCAAAGATATCGTATTCTCACTTTAAGATTAGCATAACTTTGCGCGTATAGGAAGTTATGGTATACTTGAATTAAAGCATCTGTGCTCCATCTAAGAAATTATTTTTATGTGTGTATAGACAGTCTAGAGACACGGTCTATAGACCATCTAGAGACACCATTTTTTGTCTCGTGTAGCGTCTGCACTACAATGTGCAGATTTAGACGAGACAAGGGATTTCTCATCAGTCTCATGTCCGCTGTCCACTATGGAGGACATTGCACTGTGCGGAATAAGTTCCTGATTAGTGATGATGAATAGTGAAATAAAGCAGAAACGTAAACGTTGGTGGACGCGAGAAGTGTTCCGGTTGCCCTTTGATTCATTTGCTGGTTGCAGGAATTGCAAATACTCGTACGAAACCATGTGGACCTTTTCGGAGAAGATCCAGTTGTCAAAGTATTTTTTCCGCTCCCTGTTGAACGATGTTTTTAAATTATGATTTTTTTTCAACTTCCGCCACTGTCACATTAAGCTTTGCAGCCAGAGATTCCAGGGCCAATTTTCTTTTTACCCGGTTTTGTGGTCGGGATCCTACAAACAACATGCTTGGAAATCTTCAATCAGTTTTAAAACCTCCTCGTTCGACCACATCCTCACAAAGCACTGAATAAAAACAAAAAATGACAAACCACACCAAGAGCACACATAAACTGGCGAACGATGCCAGGTAGCTGGACTCAGACTGGGATGTCTCGTCTCTAGACTCTGATTGACGTTCACACTATCAAAATGTTACGCAATATGTCTAACGTTGCATGAAGTCTCCCATTCCTACCGGGAGACCATATACCTGCGATTTTTGGTCTCGCAACAGGCCGTAAACGGAGATTGGGCTATAGACATGTCTACGTAGACAACCTTAGACACGTCTCTGACACCAAAATCGCGCAACATGTCTACTAGTGAGTATAAGGCTTTTGAAATAACAAAGCTAATGTGACGGTGAATCAGCAGCAGAAGAATTAAAAAATGCTAAGAAAATTTCTCGAAAAATACTTACTATTCGTTTGCTGCGAAGTTTTAAGTACGGTTCTGTCACATGAGTCTTATAGGTAATTAGACAGTAGTTGACTAGTTCGCGTCGCAAGGCTCAAAAGCCAAGTATTTTATGTCTTCTTCAATTTGGACCATTTGAGATTGTGTAGGTCCAGCGTGTCCACTATGACGTGAATACAAATATCGTCTGTGCCTCTAGCTCTTTGCACGAGATAGAAAAATTGACAGGGTGCAGGGTGAATACGGTTAGGGAAATGATAAGCATACACTCGCGAAGTCCGAAAGGCATTTTGACGACACTCACCGTACACTAAACTCATATCCACCAGTTCATTATAGTTACACCGATTGCACCATTTTTGTTGTTTTTAAAGTTCGATGTAGCACGTCAACAACTTAAGAGACGTCAAATGCGCGCTGCTACCTTATATCTATGCTCCATAGTGAACTGGGTTTTTTCGTTTTTTGTCTTTGTTTTGATCTAGTCGCACAGGGATGGAATCAGAAATGAGGATTTCATTATCGGTCAATATCTTGATATCCCCAAACATTTCGTTTATATGTTACTGAGAAAAACCACTCTTTTTGGCGAGTACTATATGCCCTATGAAGAAAAGTACTATCATATTATCTGGGTATGGGTGTACCTATCATATAACTTTATGCGCTGCGCTGGTTTCCCCCGTAAAAAGGTTATAATCATAAAAAACAAATAAAACCGCGAAAAGTGATACACCATATAAACACGTACGATGTTCCTGGTCGGTTAATCTCTTTGTTCGAGGGTAATGAAGTGAACAGAATATGCGACTAGCGAATTTCAGAGACAGGATAACGGAAAAATACGGGATGCATGGGAGGATAAAACGGCTAATATTACTTTTTGAAAAATACAGTCTGTAACATTCGCTTGCAGTTAATCTAAAAATGATACCGCCTTGGAGATAAAGTAGGATATTCTACGGTGTTTACTAATTGGCATAGAAAACAAAACACCCAGGATTGATGAAATTATTACAACTTTTTGAATATACCGGGTTATTCACGTTATTCGACACGGAGATTATGACTAAAGCATTTGATAAAAAAGAAAATAATAATTTTGGGTGGATAGAGACCCATTAAGGCTACATTTGAAAAATATTTTCATGTTATACAGGGTGTCTCCAAAACACGAAATGTATCAAAGTTATGTTTTTTTTTAAATGGAACACCCCGTATATTATTGCATATTCAGATTCTTTGATGAATTCTAGTGACTTCATGTATCATGACTTAAAGCGAACCGTTTAGGTATAAATCACCGTTTTCGGTATAAGTAGATATCAGGAAAAAATTGAATATCGCAGAGATTATAAAATTTAGAAGGCGGTGACTTCGCCGTATTACTAAGCATAAAATGCGTCAGCTTTGTTGAGACTGTTAAATTTAAATTACGTTTATGCTTGGATGAATCGGTCGATTAATTAAGGAAACTTCGATCAGCGATAAATTGATTTTTTCAAATGGGAATGCCTATTTCCTTTATACGGTTACATGTAGAATTTGATAGCCTTTCTAATGATATAAGGTTGTGACTATCAATCTCTGGTAGTTTTCATTTAATTTCAAATTTTCAAACAAATCGACGTTTTTCAATTTTCCTACCTATAAGCAACGTAGCAGGCCATGGAATATAAACAAAAACATGTTAATTCAGATGGAAAAAACAAGTAACTTAGAAAATAGAACCGAACAGACGAAATAGAATAAAGAGACAAGATGATACAAATTCCTTACAACAAATCAACTCTCCCAGAAACAACTGCGATAACATCTATAAGGTCAAAGAGAAGCTGGAGTATGGCAGAAATGGATTTTTTTCAGGGCCTACTAGCTACTGCAATGTACTAGAGAAGAGATTGGCAATTTCCAAAGCCATTAAAAATTTTGAAATGAAACGAAAACTACTAGACAATGTTGTAGGCAGTTTATTATTTTCATAATAAAATTTCACATTTAATAATATGAAAAAGTATGCAGTTCTGTCAAAACTCTAGTCAAAAGTACCTCTGATTGGACTTCTGAAAATTCATCAGTACCTATTAGCTGGCAGTAGAATATCTATGTCTTCTGGATAAATTTTCACATTTGATGCTATTTTCGTAACTTAAAAGTAATGATACCTCTGACTTTAACCCTTCAAATTATTCACTAGGTACTCCTACTTATTAGCAAAATCGCGGAAAATGAAACATGAATTGCAGTCTGTTTGAATTGTAAAACATAATTTAGTTAGTAGAAAACTACATGAAATAAACGCAATTACAACATGGCGTAATTAAAAAATTCTAGCAATCATTTCAATAGATGTTCAAAATGCTTCAGTTGGAGATATCTTCACTTGTGACTTAACTAAATGGAAATGACTAATTTTTTTATAAAGATATTAGACTGCAAGCAGAAATCGCTGGTAGTTTCTTTTGTTTCAAAATTTTTAATCGTTTTGGAAAGTTGTCAAGCTCTAGTAGACCTCAATAGCTAGTAGGCTGTGAAAAACAAACACTTCTGTCATACCCCAGCTTCTCATTGACATTAGATATCTTGTCGCTGTTGGATCCGGTTAGAGCTGATATGTCGTAGGAATTTTCATGATCTTGCCTCGCTACTGTACTTCGTTTGCATTTCGTTGCAATAAAAATAAGAAGAGGATTCTTTTTAAATTAACAAAATTATGACTTGTAACGTAAAAGTGGTAAATCTGGCAACACTGCTGTTAGAATTTATGAATTCTGCATGTTCGAAAACCTGCATGTATTGATTTTCTCGTTTCAGGTGTGCAAGTTTTGAAGATATTTAAGCGTTCCTGTACCTTTCACTGGCCTGATATTCGAAATAGATAGTATGTCCAAGGAAAACGGTTTTATTATTTTAGGAACACCAGTTAAAATTTATTCACGCCGTAAACCATTACTAGGGTGTACTTCTATGTTAAATAAAATGTGTTCTATTAATAAAAATCGGAGATATTTGTTTAAAAATTTGGAAAAATAATTTATAACTTGGCAACTTCGCAAATGCTTGCGAAAAACAGTATTACAAGGCGAGATATGGTATTAGTAGATATTTTGATTTAAAATAAAACATACAAGGTGTTACATTTAAAAAAAGAGCAAAGTAAAAAGTCCTTCAAATTGTCGTAATTTAAAATTCTGCCAAAAATACCTTGTAGACGCACAGTGCTAGTAACATCCAAAATAACATTCATCTGATATTCAGGTAACATGCTGTATAATATTATTGAGAAAAGTTGAAGGAATATATCAATTTGGACGTATTACTTGCGACCTTGCAAATCCGGAAATTAATGGAAAATAAAATATAACTTTGTAACGTCGCAACCGATCCCAAAAATATTTTAGGGTTAAAGATCGATGATGGAAACTAGAAGAATTAAAAAAAAAGTTATGGTTCCATATAAAAAAACCAAGTTGATCACTATCCTACTTTCCCGCAACACCCTGTATATTCCAAAATATTTTTAGGATATGCATCTTAAGTAACCAAATAGCTTTTGTATTTGACATTTTCTTCTATCAGGCATATCTTGCGAGATATCGAAGAATTACACACTAAATGGACACCCTGTATAGTAGACTAATGTTATTGATGTAATAAACTTAATAGAGTTTTAATTTTTTTCTTGTGTTTGGATACCAATGAGTTACGTCATTGAAAAGAGAAAAAGACTCTCTATCAAATCAGCCCCATGAAAAGAATCATTGCCATTGAAAAAAATCCACTTTATTTCGTTACTCATTTGTCTTCTGAGACAAAAACAACTTAATTTCATTTATTGCTAATAAGTATACTACAAGTATTGCCACCTCCGAAGGGTGTGCCTTGTATCAGGAGATTGGCATAATTATGACATTTAGATAACATAATCTATTTCTACAAATATTCGGTCTTTCTTACTGAAGTGGATTGTGGGCATCGGGTCTCGTCATCAGTCGTTTTTCTTTTTTTGCTCTTGCATAACGAGACTCCAGGATAATTTCTGTTTGTCTTTTCAATATGCATGGACCTGTTCAAACTCTCAATTTCAACGTAGGAAATACAATATTAAACAACTTGAAAAATATTTACTGAGATATATGCCGTATTCCATACAAAACAGAAACACTGTGTAGTCCACCCTGCAACAACTAAAATTTGGAATACATTGGCCAAGTATCTAGTATAGTAAAGCCCAGAGATATACCATTTGTTTACAAAGTGAGGATCTCCGCAAAAAGTGCCGACAGAGAAAGGAAACGGGGTCGGACTGGGCGTTCGAATTCGATGGAGTGGGCAACAACGAAAATGTTCATTCCATCCAATAAAGTGCTCATACATCAGTTGGTTGAACAAGATGTTTGAAACTTTATTATCTGTTGATAAATATATGGTAGAGACATTTCAATATAACCGTATAAACCATATGGTAAATTATTCCTTTCTACACTCAATTTTAATGTTCGATTCGTTGTTTTAGTTGTCCCCAAATTAATTCTATAGGACTGAAAATGCAAAAATAGGGAGGCAACCTTAAGACATCATGACCATACTTTTTAGCTATGCTTTCTATGACATATTGTTTCTCAAACTGTTCAGTGTGGAGGACTTTCAATAATTCAGTTTTTTTTTTAAGTTTCTTCAAAGTACAAATCCTGTTTTATGAGAAAATCTTGTATTTCCGCCTTCGATAACGCTGAATTCGGAATTTTGTACCTTTGTCTGGAGTGATAGCTTGCGTTGTCCATTACGATGACGCCAAATGGCTTTAAATTGGGAATAAGTGTATACTCAAACCATTGCTCAAATATTCCCGAGTCCATGTTTTTGTGGTAGTCTATATTGCAGTCTTCAATTTTCTTTCCGCATAATTTGAGTGCGTTTTCGACCTAGCCCTCAGATGATCCGCAGTGTAAGATAAGTATACGCGGTATCATGGGGATCATACCAGGTCTCGTCAAGGTAGTACACTGACCTCCCCTGCTCGTTCCGGTATTGCTCTCAAGTAATCGTGCCGCCATTCCACAATCCTTGCACTTTCCATTATAGCCATTCGTTTGTTCACAGTTCTGTACCTAAACCCAATCTTCCTAATCCATCGCTGCAATGTACTCCTTGGATACTGTTACCCCATTCTAGCCAATTGTCTTTGAACGGATTCGATTGTGGGTAGTTCATTAATTTTGTACTTTTCGTACACAATATTCCTCAATAATTTTGTGATCGTGGGATCTAGTTCTTTTGAAACACCAGCATCAAACCTACGCTTCCTCTTTTGTGGCCCATTTCTCAAAATTTCACATACTGTTGTATATGGAACGTCTGTTAGAATTGACGTCTTTTTGATCATACTCTCCTTATTTTCATTCTCCGGATCCTTCGTTAGTTCATTATCATTTAGTACTATTTGTTTTGCATCTGCGCTAAGATGTGACCTTTTGTGAGGTTTTAATTGGTCTACCTCCACCTCCCTCTGTTCAAATTCATTATCAGTGTCCGTACTATAGTCACTACTTTCACCACCGTAATGACAAACCGCCGACGTAGCTTCACTGCTGCAGGGTAATTCACTACGCTGTGAAATCCCATTATCTTCCCAAGGCCGAAACATACTCTAGCTGTCACACTTCCAAAAAAAACGTCCGATTCAGACAGAAAAGTAACGCCCAAAAGTAAAAGCAGATTGGCGTTGCTATCAATAACGGTAGCAATACCTGCCTAAACAATTTGACTAAGTCCGGTCCTCTTCATCGATGGAGTCCCTAATAATCCTAAAATGTGTCGGTCTTATCATAGTTCAGTCAAAATATACATCGTGAACGTCATCCGACAGATTTACGTTCAAATACAACTTAGTGTTTCATTTTCACCATTCTAAAAGGTTACGTTATGTTAGAAAATTGGTTAGAAGCACATTCCATGAATTGGTTACGAGTACGAAAGTAAAATAATGGTAACCATTGAATATTATCAAAACTGTATCTATTCCAAATGATGAACTGTACTAAGAGATGGAATGCAGTTTTTATATAGCGCAAAACGTACACAAATGGTATATCTCTGGGCTCTACTATACCATAAAATGTACATAAGCGGTTTCACCCACTTGCACTGGTAACACATATTAATCAAGCAGTCTAAGCTACTAATTTCACCTCTGTTAAAACTTGATATTTTCAATACCAACATCTTATTCGAGACAACGTTGACGATTCTGCCTAGACAGCAGCTTCGGTATCTACTTCGAAGAATTTGGTATAGCGTGTTTGACAGATAACTTTATATTCATTAGGTAGGTATTATAAGATATTCTATCGGTCCTGTTATCACACCCAACGTTACAGCGCACGCAACGTCCTTCCTAATTATACGTTATTTAATTTCGAGAATTAGTTGTTTTCTTTTTTCGTGTTGTATGCAGATGCTAATCTGAGTTTTGTACAAGTCGTTCTGGTTGGAAACGCAACAATTCTGATAACATCAAACGTTTAAATTGTTAACGCTATCTATACTTAGCCTACACGTAAATGCTAGTTTCTTTGTTTGGCGAAGACTCTATTAATTGCCATGTGAGAGCTATGGTTAAAACTGCAACGATATCCTACAATGTATATGTATATCTCTTTTGTGGTGTACAGTTATGGGCGGTAGACAAATAAAATTTGGGTATACCCTGGATTTGCTTGACACGTGATATTCTCGGAACAAAAAAAAGTTCGAACAAAAACTGAGTGGAATTTTTGAAAGTACTATAGGGTTTATCATACCATGCTGTGAATACATCTTTTGTGTACTGCAACACTTAGAACTCACCTCCAACTTTGTTTTTTCAAATAGCACCTAATAGTTTTATCTATACAAATTAAGACCTTATATTATTTAAAATCTTGCAGTACCTTTGATTTTATACACAAACCTATTTTTTTTTCGCAAAATCATCAGCATACCTTAAATAAAACAAGAATTTGCTTGACGCAATAAACAGATGAAAATAAAACTAATTGGATTTAAAGTTAAAGGAACTACAAGATATTGAATGAAATAGTGACCTCGTTAATATAGGAAAAGCTGTTGGGTGCTATTTGGAAAAAAAGTAGGGGGTAAGTTTTAGGGGTTGAACTAAAAAAAATATGTTTGAAGGCATGGTATGATAGGTCATTCGATGGCCTTAAAAGTCCCACTTGTTTTCTATTTTATCTGTTTTTCTTACGAAAATATTACGCCTCAAACAACTCCTTATTTTATTAAAATCATGTGTCAAAGGTACTAAAAGATTTTAAATAAAATAAGGGCTTATCTTGTGTATGAAAAATTATTAGATGCTATTTGAAGTAACAAAGTTTGGGTGATTTCTAAGGGTTGAATTGCAAAAAACGATTTTGAAAGCATGATATGATAGATCGTGTAATACTCTTAACCATTCTACTGAGTTTTTGTTTGAACATTTTTTTGACGAGAATATCACGTGTCAAGGAAAATCAGGGACACCCTGGATACATGGCATCACTCAAGCTGGAACCTAGAGTGCAGATATAAACTGATCGGACGAAGATAGCCGATAGCCTTTAACAGCTTGAAGTGAGAACACAATATCCCCTACCACCCACTAACCCACTTTCATTCTTTAGAATATACGTTCCGCAGAGTTGCCAGGTGTGGCGATTTTCCGTCACAGTGGCGATTCCAAAACTGAGTTAACGACCAAAAATGGTAGCTGAGCGATTGGCACGAAGCGGTTATAGTATCAGTTGCTTTACAACTGACACTTTTTACATAGTGACTCTTCATGGAGAAAGGGCAAGTAAAATTGGTCAACCTTCGTTATCATTATTTACCTATTTCTTATTACTGCACATGCTCAGAATAACGATAGCCGCCAAATTAGTTATTTCTAAACAAGTACAAAGAAATGTTTCTTAATTTTCAACTCTACCCTCGTTGCCACCAGTGTCTTCCTGGTCTACTATCCAGCTGAGATGTACAGCGTTGCGTGAATGTAGTAAGATGAGAGTGTTGGAACAGTCCCATACCAGTTTTGATGTAATCTCATCCAGGAGTCCTAAGCCTTTTAAGCGGCCTGCGAGTCCGAGAGGATCACAACAGCCCTTAGTTTCTACATTAAATATTGGGTGATTTTTTAAGAGCTAGAATTTTTAAAATTGAAAAAATACATACATTTTGCAAACGTGAATAAAGTCTTTATTTGGAGCGATACATCAATGCCTGCCATTTATTTTCACGGATTATTTCATGCAAATGTTGGTCACGGCTGCGCTTTAAATGGTTCATCCTCGAAATCCAATTTTGGCATACTTTTTCCAACATTGCGGCCGGTATTTCGCCAATAACGTGTTCAATGTTTCCTTGCAAGGCAGCAATCGTGTTTGGCTTGTCTCTATAGACTAAAACCCCAGAAAAAAATCTAGTGGGGTTAAATCGCACGATCCTGGCGGCCAATTGACGGGGCCAAAACGTGAGATTAATTGTTCACCGAACTGGCGCCTCAATGAGTCCATGGTTTCGCGTGCGGTGTGGCTTGTGGCACCGTCCTGTGGGAACCACATATCTTCCAAATCCAATTCTTCCAGTATGGGTAGAAAAAAGTGCTCCAGCATTGAACGGTATCTTTCTCCATTGAGTTTTACGTTCCAGCCTTTGCCGTTTTTGAAAAAAAGACGGTCCAAGATACCGCCGGCCCATAAACCATACCAAGCAGTGACTTTTTCATGATGCAATGGCAACTTCTGAACTACCCCTGGCTGCTCGTTGGACCAAATTCGGCAAGTTTGCTTGTTTACGTAGCCATTGAGCCAAAAATGGGCTTCGTCGCTGAAGATAATTTTTCGATGGAAAAGGCCCATTCACCAAAAGCACGACGCGATGGTGGGTCGCCTCGCTTCAGTCCTTGCGGCAGCTGTATTTTGTACGGTTTTAGACCAAGATTCTTGCACAAAATTTTCCAGGTGGTCGAATAACACAAACCCAATACCTGCGATCGACGACGGATGGACATTTCGCGATCCTCGTCAACACTGGCAGATACAGCAGCAATATTCGCTTTGGTGCGCACTCTGCGGACACGTGTTGGTGGATTGATGTCCAATAGAGTGAAATTGGTTTGAAATTTGCTCACAATAATGCCTTCAATTGCCTGTTTCGTGGGCCGATTATGACGACCACAAAATGGACGCAATTTGCGAAACACATTTTTCACTGAGCACGAATTTTTATAATAAAATTCAATGCAATTGCAAATGTTGTTCGGGTGTCAGTCTGTTCATGTTGAAATGGCAAAACATACTGAGCATTGCTGACTTTGACAGGCGTCACCAACCGTACGTTAACTGTCAAAAATCGTAACCTCAAAAACCAAGTACTAAAAAAATCACCCTATATAACCTCGACAACAGGCTGATCATAGAATAATTTCAGTTTAACATATTTTGCAGTTCCGTAGGTAAGAGGTTATCCTCACTTACAGTATTTCATGCTGGCCGTTTCAGTTTTTACAATTTTCACATTCACAACCGCGGAGTCGCCATTTCTGGCGATTTTCATTCATGCATGCCAGAGATTGGCGATTTCTGGCAATTTTCATGCCAAACGCTGGCTACAAGCATGCTTACTATCAGGCAACATGTCATTCTCGTTTAGACTAAAAAGTCAATGCCTAAATGCGTTCCACGACCGTCTTACTTTGCCCAGCTATGAATTTAGTGGGGATGTAGGATGTATGAGGGGCTAGGTGTCTCCTTTTAACTGATGGCTTTGCCCGTATGTACTTCTCTGTTGGTAACATTGGAGATTTCGCATCCCAAATATAACCTTGCCTTTTTCGTATACCTACCATTTGAAGAGCAATAGGTAAATACCCAACTGCTAGGTAAATACAGTTGGGTATATACGAGTACTTATAATAGTATATTGGATAGGATATAGGATTTAAGGTTGCGCCTGTGGGATGGGTTTGGTGGTCACGTGGTGACGCTTTGTCGTATGTATTAAACTTATACAAGATATATACTAACTGGTTGGCAGGAGTAGCCCATTGCAACTCAAAAGTAGCCAGTTGCCAGTTTGGAATGATAACTAGGCAATGAACACTCGACATTGCATATTTGGATCTACTTTCCAGTCAGCCTTGGAGATTTTGACTCGCCAGATTATAACACACAATTTACACATAATGTACTGGACTATTAGGGACCCTATCGACACGAGCCGATCACGCACGCGGGCTTGCTTTCATTTGGTCTAGCTTGGCTATGAATACAGTATAAATACCGTTGTATTTTCTTTCGACTTATTACTAGAATATTATAATTTGTTAGATATTTAATCCTTCATAGCTTTATTGCCGTGGCTTTATGAAATATTTGGCTGAGGAGTACTGCAATTTTAGTTGTGACGAAAATTATAGTCTTGGTCACATCATATTTCCTTAAAACGAATAAGTAAAACAAACATATATTTTTCTCAAATTATCCATTGGTTTGTTAACAAGGAACGCTTTTTAGAGCGAGTACATATCTTTACAGGACCACCAGAATTCTTGAATGAGGTTTATTCTGGATTGAAAACAAAAATAATCCATGCACCACGTTATCCAGGCTATCAACCCAATAAATCACTCTAAACCTATCGTCTTTGCTGTCTGGAACAACAGCGATTTTACCGCCTTTTCCCATTTATTTTAAATGCTCTGTACGCACAATTTACCCGTTAAGTTCGGGTGCAGAGTTTGGCACTACCCTTTACAGGACCGTAGCCAGGAAAATGCGATAGGATCCAAACCCCCAAGGTACCCATATTTGTATGACAAATGGGACTTGACAGTTTTCAGTGAATCTGGTAGTAAGTCGTACATGTAGCAACATAAACATGTTAAGCATTTTTGGCCTGTGGACTCTAAATCTAAGATCTTCGTTATTGTATCATATCCGTGAAAAAAATTCCGGAGATGCGGGATCTAATTCGGACTAGAACTCCGGAGGCGCGGGTTCTAGTTCGGACTAGAATTCCGCAGGCGGGGGTTCGAATTCCGCTGGCAGTCGGTTCTTCTTCCGGCATTTTCCTTGATTTGACAGCCCGACGTGTTGGCAATAGCATAAAAAGTGGTATTATGTTCATGGATATTAGAATTGATATAATTCTTAAGTTTGTAGACGAAATTCAATACGTTATAGGAATGTAACTGTCAGATATGCATTTTTTTGGATTCTCTAAATAAACTGTCTGATGAGTATATATACTTTTTAAATGAGTTTGATGTACTCCTCCCCAACCTAAGATTCTATACTGTAGCTGGGACTGCACAAGAGAGTAACACAATGTTTCTGAATAGCGTGTGTTCAGAAATCACTTTAGAAATTCAAATTTAGGTTGTCTGGTTTTTCGCGAAAGAAATTTTATTTGTACATATCATTCCAGATGTTTGACAATTACTATTACAGTATACTATCCATTAGATGAAACTCATCTCATTTATGGTATATTGGCATGGGCTGCATGCACAACATAATATATAAATGATTTAGATATCCTTCAAAAAGCAATTCTAAAATATATGTTTAAAAACCAAAACTGTATCCTAGTGACGACTTGTCCAGGGAAGCTCTGATACACGATGTCATAAAACTTTATTTCTTACATACTATCACTCGTTATCACTCGTTACCACAAAAATTCAAATGAGCAAGAGAACATCAAACACGATCATAACACAAGATATAAGTTTCACGCAAAAAACGTACCCAAAACAAGAAAATTGATTATGCAGAAGTTATATATTTATTTGGCGCCAAAACTATATCAAAAAATACCTAATGATATAAAGGAATTACAATCCAATAAACGCTTCAAAAATGTCTTAAAGAATGGTTAAGTACAGTAGATAGCAAGGAAATATATAAATTATTAAATAAATCATATTATAACTGAATCCATATATAATCGAAAAAATTTATGAACAAGTTTCATTTAAATTATCCATAACCATATTTTATCTTATATATACACATACGTAAGTATAGTTATGTAATATTTATATATGTACGTATAATACGAAGGGAGCTTATGGCCAAAAAACTTAATTTAGACGAAGAAAATTTGGGGTTGTGGCCAAAATTTTGAAAAAGACTGGGTCACTGCATAAAGGAGACTCTGGTGTTAACAGCCAAGCTTTCGGCAATGCTTATTGCCATCTTCAGGGCCTTAACGTTGAGGTTTGCCAATGTAGAAAACAGCAACTGCATTGAGTGCAATGCCTTTCTAATGCCAGCTACAATAATCGTCACAATTTTTAAAAATTTTTAACTATGCTATCATGGCGTCTTCCACAAACAGATCAGGAACAAACAACATATAAATGTAAAATTACAAGTCGTTGCACCCAATGCAGTTGCTGATCTTTACATTGGCAAACCTCAACGTTAAAGCCCTGAAGATGGCAATAAGTATTGCCGAAAGCTTGGCCGTTAACACCAGAGTCTCTTTTATTCAGTGACCTAGTCTGTTTCAAAATTTTGGCCACAACCCCAAGATTTTCTTCATCTAAAATGTACGTATAATGGTATGTACATTGTAACACTAATTCGTCCATGTACAGGACTAGTCCTTCTATGGATGTTAACGTATTCATTTACTCATTTTTCAACGATTTGTTTTTTATGCACCTTGAGAGTAAATAAATATTACTTATTATTTATTATTACTTAAATTATACCTAAGTATTTGACAGCCTCAGAAATTGTTTTTTTATCTATTTCGATAGGTCCAAAATTCGGTAACGTATTTTTATATGACAAAAAAGGTAGATACTGTAACATACTGTATATCATAATATTCGTGTATTGTGTATTAGTTGTCATGCATGATGTAAAGTCAAAGTGTTAGGTTAGATCTTTGAAGTGTAAACGTCATCGAATCGTCTAGAGTTTTCGGGAATGACGGATGGTCATTCTAGAATGTCATCGAATTCTCTAGATGGTTCGATGAAGTGTATATAAGGCGCCACGGGTAGCGTGGGGAGAGTTCAGTTCTAGTTGAGATAATATAATTATATAAAGACATATGGTATTGAGTTGTGAAGTAAAACGGTGAAAGTTACGTCCAGTTTGATTCTTTGGCGAATAAAAAGAGGCCGTCGTGACAATATGTAATATTTATATATTATGTACGTATAATGACATGTACATTGTAATACTAATTCGTCCATATACAGGCCTAGTTCTTCAATGGACGTTAACATATTTATTTGCTCATTTTTTTCAACGATTTGTTTTTTATGTACTATGAAATTAAATAAATATTACTTATTACTTATTATTACTTATATTATACCTAAGTATTTGACAGCTTCAGAAATTGATTTTTTATCTATTTCGATAGGCCTAAAATTCAGTATTGTATTTTTATGTGAAACAAATGGTAGATAGTAGGATTTATCAAAGTTTATCGTGAGAAGACTGTCAAAAAAATTTTATATAATTTGTATATCATATCTGAATACATAATATGTTGTTGGAGTTGTTTCCAACTTCGTGCTTGATGAGTTGCTAGCCCTTACAAAAGAGGGCAACTGATTTAAACTCGTCGTTTTATTCATTCTGCTGAATAGTCGACCCTGTCCCCTCAGTTGAATTAGGTGAACTGCAAGTTATGATCTCGAATGCTGGCTAATAATTTAAAGGAGTATAAGCGGTAGCCGTAAATACAAATTACGATACTAATTCAAACACCGGGATTGGAATGTATTTGGAGCGTGGTGCGCGACGCAATAATGGGACGCGAGGAATATTACGTGTACAGGGAAATCGGCAACCTAGAGACGATTATTATTCGAAGGGGTTATAGACAGTTTACACATGCATGGATTTAGTGGCGCCAATAAAATGTGGCGCTAGTAAATTAGGTTTGCACGTGTAAACATCGACTTGCATACAAGTTAAATCTTTGCATGCATAGACCGAAGAAGTCTGCATCCTTCTGAAATCATTGGCACAAGTGGTGACACATATCTGTGCACCAACCAAATTTAAGTGTGTAAACAAGTACAGGGTGGTCCAAAAGGTTGTTACTTTTTTAAATCCAATTGAAAAAAGTAGCTAACAAATTTTAACAAGTTTATTTTGAAAATATACAAAATATCTGGGAAAATTTGTGTCTTGTCTAAGTGTGCGCCGTTTCTATTCTGGCACTCCTGAATCTGACGTCTGACATTTCCCATAACACGACGGCAGGTGTGTGTAGATATGGCGTCGATCTCTCGTCCAATATTGAGACCTTTAACTCTTGCAAAGTGGTGGGGCTGTTGCGGTACACTCTACTTTTAAGATATCCCCATAAGTAGAAATCGCAAGGAGTTAAATCCGGGTTCCGGGGAGGCCACGGGATGACCCCTCTTCGAGAAATCAGTTTACCCGGAAAAAGCGCCTGAACGACGGGTAAAGAGAGATTGGAAGAATGGCAAGTGGCTCCGTCCTGTTGGAACCAAGTGTTCGGAGCATATCCCTCAAATTCTTGAAGAGCAGGAGTGAGGAAAGTTTGAAGCATGTGCACATAGCGTTGAGAATCTACCGTGACTGTGGCTCCTTGATCGTCTTCAAAAAAGTATGGTCCGATTATTCCGGATGCCGATATTGCAGCCCACACTGTGACTTTCGGACTATGCAAAGGACTTTGATGTTTTCTTCTGGGATTTTCCACACTCCAGTAGCGACAGGTTTGAGTATTTACGTGAGCATTTAGGTAAAAATGAGCCTCATCGGAAAATAAGATTTCGGCTTCAGCAGGAATTCGATTAGTGATTTCGTTACAAAATTGAAGTCTGTCAGCAGGGTCTGTTGGTTTCAATTCTGGCACTAATTGCATCCTATAGGGATGCATGTGTAACTCTATGTGAAGGATGCGAAGCACCGACGATCTTTTGACATCTGCAGAGCTGCACGCTTTCGTGTTGACAATATTGGTTGTTCGCGTACAGACGTCCTCATTCTCTCAATGTTTTCAACGGTTCTGGCAGATCTTGGACGGCCAGGAACATGTTTATTTAATGTTGATCCAGTCTCCTCAAACTTATGAACGCACTGCATAATCAATTAACGACTTGGGCACTGCTGAACGTCGTGCAAATTAAAGTGTCGACGGAATCTGCGGCGTGCAATGGTGGCGGAATTGTTGTTGGCGTAATACTCTCTTACACAGAATGCACGTTTCTCTCCCGTGTAGCGCTGCATGGTAACTAAATGTCCCTGAAACAGTCTTGCGTTTAGCGACCGAGCGTAACTTTTAACACTCCCACCAAATGTTCTATAGTCGAGTCAAATAGTAACAAATTTTTGGACCACCCTGTACTTGCACGTCGCCGTCGCGTCGGTCGGCTCGCCAGTCTAGTTTCGATTCTCGTTTTGGTTGAGCTCCAAATTTGTTTAGTTTTGTGGATTAGAACACGGCATAGTGATTGTGATATTTTTGATATGGCTAAAAAGAGGTGGTCTGCAGAACTGACAATCAAATTTCTTGAAGGTTATGAATCTTTGCCGTGTTTCTGGGATGTACATACATAGTAGATCTTATAAAAATAAAGCCGCTTGAGAAGATGCCTATCCACGGTTTAACCCGCACACGGCCCATTCGTGGGCAGCGTTTTTTTTTGTGTATTTCCTTTATTTTTTTTCACAACATTTCAGTGACTATTTTGCAGGCTTCGCGAAGTTCAGTCCTTTCAGTCCACATATTGCGCATTTGAAATACACTTTTCAAATGAAACTGGCGTGGCACTTCTTGTTTTCGCACAAACGTGTAAACCTTCAGTGGCATGTAAATAAAATTGGCGTGACCACTAGCGCCACTAAATCCATGCATGTGTAAACTCTCATTTAGAAGCAAATGGGCACAAGTGCATTATTTTAAGCAAAAAGGTAGAAGTACGTTTATACCCGTCTGTGTGTGAGAAGTTTTCAATTTTGTTAAGAAGCTTATGCTATAATTCGTTTATAACCTTTTGCTACTACAAAGCTTGTGTCTGCTGTACTAAGTAAAAATTCACTTAACCCTGTTTCTTTAGAATAGGGCCTTGTACGCATTTTCTTCTAGCCCCTCCATATGCAGTCTTTGACCAAAAAATTGGTATCAGAGACGTACCTGAAAAATAAAAAATGCATTCAAGCTCATTGATCCAGTACTTCCCACACATTACGGTTACACCAAACTTTTCAGTTTTCGTAGCCCCTAACCCCCAATCACCCCAATTGCACCCTCTACAAAAAAAGTAGATTACTACCAGGAAACCCTAAAACGCCTGACATCGCAAAATTCTAAGTCGCTTGGTTTCTGTAACACGTAAGGCGATGTTTGGATAGACCTAAAAAAGTTTATTATGCCGCTAGGTCTTTTTTCACAGGTTAATAGACATCCTATTCTGAATACGACACATTTTTAGTTAAGCAACCCCATACCCCCCAAACACTCCCGCCAAAAAAAAAGTAGAAGATGATGAGGTACCCCTAAAAATTCTAAAAACAAAGTTTGAGGAATATCTGTAATGTTTTGCTTTTGCTAATAACTACACCGCCCATGTAACGATTTTCAAAATTATGGCAGCATTACCTACCATTATGATCCCACAGCATATCGCTACCCAAATTTCGTCACAATCCATGCAACAGTTAGTGAGACTACATGGCTAGAAAAACGCCAACAGACAGACAGACGGACAGACGGACGAAATATGTGACATGGATTTTCGTCATGTAGATATCATTAAACGCCCAAAAGGTGAATTATCTCCAAAACGAAAATGTTTGCGATCACAGTACTACCGTCACCTTTCAGTACGGGAAGTAAGCAGTCTAACAGTTGTTTGAAAATTTTAGATAATGTAATTGTACCAACGCAACGTCTTCTTTTCAATATCAGTGAAAATGAGATTTGCATTATCCTCCACCACTACTGTTGCTCCCTTTCACCCTTTATGAATATAAAGATTTTTGGAGTTCCCCCGTCTCCTGCACTATCCACCACTTTCTTGGAAAAAACAAAGAATGATCATGAATCTCTAAAACGCACTGATTTTTAGATAACATGCAGGGTATTTTCTTATTTGGGACTTTTTTCATAGGCATATAGTACTCGCCAAAAGGAGTGATTTTTCTCAGTAATGTATAACCAAAATATTTAGGGATATCCACAGAGGCAATAAAACGAAAAAAACCCAGTTTACTATGGAGCTTAGATGTAGGTAGCAGCGCGAATTTGACTTTTCTTGAGCTGTTGACGAGCTACATCGGACTTTAAAAACAACAGAAATGGTGTAGTTTGGTGTATGGTGAAAGTGGTTAAAATTCCTCCCGGACTTCGTGAGTGTATATATGCTGATCATTTCCTTGACCGTATGCACCCTGCAACTCACGACTTGTCTATCTCGTGCAAAGAGCTAGAGGCACAGACAGTATTTGTATTAACATCATAGTGGACACGCTGGACGACCTAGACAACCTCGAATGGTCCAAATTGAAGAAGAAACACTTGGTTTTTCCGTCTTACGGCGCGATCTTGGAACCACAACTATAGGACTCACGTAGTAGGACCGCACTTAAAAACTTCGCAACGGACGAATACTAAGTATGATGGTGCTGATTCACCATACTTTAGTTTTATCATTTCAAAGGCAGTTGCCTCTGAAAAGGCAAGTCCAAACTTTAAAAACACCCCGTGTAGCAAGCAGCATTACTTACTACGGTCACGTAATATATCACACTCCAAATGGCATATTGCATAAAGATCTATCCAGCAGTAGCAGACGTGGGTAGAGGAATAGCAACATACAGACCGACAGGGAGACGGAATCCGACGGAACCAAATGACAGATTTTCGTATTGTAGAATTGTAGATATCAAGTACAAATTATATTGTATCTAAATTGAAAATATTTACAATTCACCCTGAGAATTCACTGTTAACTTCTAATCTTAGAGTGGCGCCGGGAAACAGTAACACAGCCTACACAGAGCACGAGGCTAATGACCAGAGCAGTCGATGCCGATGACACAGGAGTAAAGAAAACTGTTCACAATTATAATACTTCCCTCACCTATAGTACTGGGTATATCTAGACTACTTTAATTTTAATTTGTTTTCTCACATTTTTAAGTCCTTGCTAGATAGCGTATAAATTAAAGATACAAGAGAATATATGCACCGTTATACGTCTCAACACATCCAATTTTTTGCGCTAAACTGTTATGATATTTTGAACTATAAAATCATCGCCTATAAAGACGGCCCATTCTAATATCCAATTACTTTGGCAATTCACCTGGGCACTTGACCTACTAACGTTGCATCTCGAGCAGACCAAATAACCGTATACATTGACCCCATGAGTTTTCAAAGCCACACGGCCCCTGGCTAGTCAGTGCATGCAATACGGAAACGCAGTGTTCCAGTGGCGTAACAGAAGTATATGTTGAAATTATTGAATGGACATATATCGTCAGACGAGCAGAGATAATTTAAAATCATACAAAAATGAAAATTTTGGAAAAATAACTACGTATTTCTCAACATAGTCTCCTTTTAACTTCTCTAACCCGTCTGAAATAAACGTTTTCGGGAGGTCTGCAAAGAACGCTTCCGTGTCTGTGATAACATCTTCATTCGACCCAAATTTCTGCCCGACAAGTGACTCTCTCAGGTTTAGAAATAAAAAGAAGTCGCACGGGGCCAAGTCTGGAGAATAGGATGGATGGGGCAGCAGTTTGTAGCCTAAATCGACCAGTTTGGCCGTGCCGACGGTGGAAGTGTGAGCCGGTGCGTTATTATGGTGCAAGAGCACTTTCTTCTTGGGCAAATGGGGTCGTTTTTTCTGTAATTCGACATCGAGTTAGCTCAATAATTTAGTAGTAGATTACACCTTGTGAATCCCACATAACGGTGTCCATCACCTTTCCGGCCGATGGGACAGTCTTCGCATTCTTCGGAGCACGTTCTTCGGGCGTAGTCCACTGTTTAGACTGTTCCTTTGTCTCTGATGTGTACCAGTGGATCCATGTTTCGTCGACGGTCACGAAACGATGCAGAAACTCCTTCGGATTACGCTTAAACAGCGTCAAACACTGCTCTGAAGTGACTTCATGGTTGCGCTTGTTGTCCGGAGTGAGCAAACGCGTCACCCATCGCACCGATAGCTCTCTCATACCCAATATTTCACGCAGGGTATGATACTCGCGATTTTTAGAGATGCGTAGTATCTCAGTCCCTGTCTCAGCTATCTCGCGCACCTTCAATCGCCGGTCTGCCAATACGAGATCCTGGACTTTTGTCATGTTATCATCCGTGGTAGCGGTTTGTGGGGCACCTGGGCGCAGCTCATCAAAAATCGACGTGCGACCTTGTTGAAACTCGTTAAACCATTATTTGACGGTCGCCAACGAAGGATTAGGGTCACCGTACACAGCATCCAAGCGCTCTTTCAATTCACTGCGAGATTTCCCTTCCAAAAACAAGAATCGATTTACTGACCGATATTGCTCTATCTTCATTTTTCTAAAATCCGTGGACACGGCCGCTTTCACACGCTGTCAACAATACTAAAAGTTAGATTTGGCTGAAATTTTGACCGTAGCCTACGTAGCTACCTACGATGATGTATTACACAATAGTAAATTTATCTTGTGAATGTGGCGTTATCAGGCGGTGAGGCAAGATACTAATTGGATCACCAACGTATACGAAAAATTATTAATATTTTATAAATTGAGTCCATTTATTTATTACTCTTTACTAAAATTCATTTTTACTTCCCACAACGTTATGTGAGGGGATTATTTTAATCGCGAATGTTTTCGATTTTGTGATATAATATTATAACGAAGATGGACGTCACTCATTTTCGTCGGTCTGTCTGCTCAGAAACATTGTGGAAGACACATCTACTCCAGATGCTGGAAAGATGACGAAATCTCGTTCACCTCCAGGGCGGGTATACTCTACTTCGTAGCCTTGTTGTTCAAATATTTTCAATACGATTTTTGAGAAGAAGTCGGGCTCAGCAAACTTGTCGGACGTACTGACCCGCACCAAAGGGGTAGATTTGATGAAAAGAGGAGGCTATGAAGGTTTTTCGTGTTGGTTCTGTGATGGGGTTGGAAAAAAGGGCCAAAAGTGGCCTACTTGCCTGGCTTCGCTTTCCATCACTGGGACTACTGTTGTCAGCTCCACCCTGAGGTCGGTCTATATTTTGGAGAGTATACAGTGCTTTTCTTCAATGCCCCCCTTTTATTTTTTGAACGGGCGAACTAAAGAAAAAGAAACTTGGGATAATGGAATGGACTAGTATCACGAGGTTAAGAACAATGATGTAATTGTTATAACCGCTTAGTGCATACAAAAATAAACGTACTGCTGTATTTCGTTACTTTCTACATCATTTTGTTTTCTAGTAATTCCATTCTAAAGTTTAAAGAAAGGAATTCAAATTCAGCTAATCAGTGCCAAACGCGCGAATCATCAGCAGTGCATTGTTGCCAAGAATAGCTCCGACTCGCAGACGGGAACAGAAGACAAGATAGATGAGCCAGCCCGCGTACAGCTCTGGCATTTCGCGCGTCATCAGAATGTGGCAACACAGTACACATATCTGTCTTTTGATTGGCTGTTCGCCTTTAGGGCAGTGACGTCACTGCCCTAGAAGAATTCAAATATTTTCCTTATTTTCACGGCTTTCCTGTGCCCAAAAAAATCGTAGAAAAAAATGAGATGCTTTTTATGACGTACTCTATCATATGCAACCAAAAAAAAAATCATGATACTAGTCCATTGATGCATGAATACTATATTTCAAATTGTAACTTTCAAAATCTCGCATGTCGACCGATATCCACCGCTGTATGTAATTCGATCGACATAATTATGTCGCATGTAAGGATTCATAAAATACTATCTCGAAGAGTTCGGTGAGATTCAATATAGTATCTCGCATGTGACATAATGTAGACTGATTAAAATATACGCCTTCAGGTGTCTTCCAGTACGGTGGATATGTGGAACGGGGTCCATTGATTTATTTTGTTGATTTAAAATTCGCAACAGATATTGACATTCGACAACTGAAATCTCAGTTACTTGGCCCAGCGGCTTAATTGGTTACCTCGCAGTCTTCTTTGCCAGCCGTATAGCTGAAATGACGTCAACCACTGTCTCGGACATACAAAGAGTAAGGTGATTTAAATATTTGTGATGCTAGCTATATGACAAATGAGATCCTGATGAAGGTATTAGAAGTAGAACTGAAATAGCCAGTTAACACTTTATTCAAATTTGAAACGACATTTTGCAACCGAGATTTGAGTCGTTCAAGTCGTTTCAAAAGTCGCCTTATCCACTTTTCATGAAAATTGTACCAATCTTTGCCATAAACTCTACGTTTTCAGTAGAAAATATCGTTCCAAAACTTGCCTTAACCAATAGCAAAGTAAAGTAATGAACAAAATTGAGATTCATTCCAAAACTCGCGTAATCCGTTCAGAATGTCGCGCCAAAAGTTCCCTTATCCCACTGACCAAATACACCGCTTGGAATGGTTGACGGACGAGTAGCCGGTGTTGCGTGTTTTAGTGTGTAATGAGCTGCTGTTTCGTAAATATCACGTTTTATTAGGTATCTTGTTTACAACAAAATTGGTGTAGTGGATATCATTACTAAAAGTGAAAATAGTATTAATAATACCTTGGACACTCATAGTTTACCACAATGAAAGTAGAGAACCTAGAATTTAGTTTGCTTTCTTTTAATTGAGAACAACCTTACTTTTTATGTTCTATAACCAGAATTAGTTTCCTTTCTGATACTTAAAAACAACCTTATTTTTTGTTTTGATTGAAAGAAGTGTTGACTTTAGATTAAATAATCTGTTTCTTTTTATATACCTTGATGTGACGATTTTTTTATAAACATAGATATTAAAGAAAATAAAACGTGTGTTCATTATCATCATCACCAATAATATTAAGATCTCATTGCTTTTTGAAACATTCGTATCAAAACTTGTTTTGTCCAACGTGATACATCAAAACTGGCCAAATTCAAACCAAAAAGTTGAAATTGTTGTTATTTTATATGTTTCTTCAAAAGAAAAACACCGTTGCTGTCACCTTATCAATACATAAAGAATGTATGCACCGATGAAGTGATTATTATGTTCAAAAAACGATTTTCTTCATTTACCAAAAAATGGGTAAACTGGGTCACGCCTCGAGTGGGCGGCGCCGTGGCCGTTCCCTCACGCGCTGGGTGGATACGAAGAAACAGCTGCTAGATATGAGAGTATCAAGGGCGTCACCGAACTGACAGAAAATCGCGAACGATGGCGAGCTACAGTCTCTCAAAACTATTGATAATAATCGTGTGGGCAATACTCTAGCTCGGACTTAATGCATTTTACGAGTTCACAACATGTCTGTTAAGACATTGTGATGATGATGATGGGTAAGCTGGATAAGAAGACTTTTGGAATGGAACGACGCTTTTAAATCTGACTACTCGATGGCGAGCAACAAAATGCACATTATTATACGGAGTTGAAGGATGCACAAACCATGTCACGTTTGGATTCTTTTGAGATGTGGCTATACAGACAATAGAATGCTACTGTTTGCTAGAAAGAATGAATAAAGAACTTAACCCTTAACCACAATGAAACGAAAAAAAGCTGGTTATTTTGGACATATTTTCAGAAACAGTATGTTCTGTTTTTTTACTTAGGTCAGTGGTTAAGTATAAGAGAGGCTTGCACAACGATCCATTTAGCATAAGACAGAAAAGAATTCCAAATGATACTCGCCAACCTCCGCTCAGAAGAGGGTACTCAACCTGCGCTAGTGTATTGTGTGCACCATCGCACTTAAGTACGTTGAATTTCGTGAGAGATGCAAGGTGCCACCTCTGCCGTTCTACCTAACCCTCAAAGATGGTATTTACTTAAAGCTTGTTCGCCGTCAGTCGTTAGTAGTCTTGCCATATTTTTAGAAACAGCATCTACTGTTTTTACTTCCCACACCGATAGGCGAGGGGGTATTGAGATCGCGAAAATTTTCGATATTGAGATAATACGTTTTTTGGACGTTTTATGATGTCTGCATAACGAAAATCCACGTCACTCATTTTCGTCAGTCTGTCTGTCTGTCGGTCTGCCTACCTGTCTGTTTTTCTAACCTCGTAATCTCAGTAACCTCTGCATGAATTGTGATGAAATTTAGGTAGCGATATGTTGTGCAGTCGTAGTAGGTAATGTTCCTATAGTTTTGGAAATCGTTGTACGGGGGGCTGAGCAATTAGCAGAAAACAAAAAAATTCGAATATTCCTCAAACTTCGTTAGTTAGATGTTTTAGGAGTTCCTGATCATTTTCTACTTTTTCTTTGGGTGGGGGTGAATTTGGGGTGGTTGGGGGGTTGTAAAACTGAAAAATTTGTTGTATTCATAATAGTTTGCTCACTGACCTGTGGAAGAAAAACCTAGCGGCATATTACACTACTTTATGTCCTTCAAAAAACCAGCTCAAACTTCGTTTTTAGATGGTTTGGAGGCTCCTGATCGTTTCGCATCGTCCAGTTGAAGCATGCAGAAAAAAACTGTGGCATCCTAGTTCCTAAAGAGGTAGACGCAAGAAACTATTTACGAGAGTTTTTGTGTTGGATGTTTTTTTGCGGGCGGGTGGGCGATGATTTGATTGCAAGGGGATTTCAAACTATAGATTCATGCAACGGCAATGGAAAAATAATAAAATAGTACCATCATTATGTGTGGTCAATTAACTTGACTCTATTTTTTTTTTTGACTTAGGTCAGTGGTTAAGTATGAGGCTTGCACAGCGATCCATTTAGCATAAAGCAGAAAGGAATTCCAAATGATGCTCGCCAATCTGCGCTCAGGAGAAGGTACTCAACCTTTAACAACCATCGCATTTAAGTACGCTGAATTTCACCAAAGATGTAAGGTGCTGCCTCTGCCGTTCTACCTAACTCTCAAAGATGGTATTTACTTAAAGCTTGTTCGCCGTCACGCCGTCAGTCGTCAGTTGTCTCGCAAACCTTGCTGAGCAAATAAAGTTTGACCGCTAGTCGGTGTTTTGCCTAAAATACACCGCGCGTGCAATTGTGAAAAACTATGTTATTATTGTTATCTAATAAACTTATTCAGTTGTTTTGGGTTTTTTATAAATATACCTACCCTTTAATACCTACAATCCTTTTTAATAAAAGCACTATAAATGTAATTATGACAGTATCTCAACTAACGCCGCTTCGTCTGGTGCATACACCACGCGTGTATTTGTGAAACGAAAAGGTATTTAGTTTGATATGTAAGATTATCTACATTGCACATCCAGGGATGAGGTATGAGTGTTTTTTTGTAATAAAGTCGTTAATAGTGTTAAAAGCAATTTTGCAATTAGTTCGTTGGTATTTATCAACTAATATATAATATATACGGAGGTGGTGAATAGAACACACCACGCGTGTGCTTAGGTTTTATAACAAGGTGCATGTAGCTAAAGTTTATGGAAGAAGACTGTCGCGGAAACGGTACCGTCATTTGGGGTGGAATTGATCATGGGGGGGGGGGCATTGTTGACTAAATCATCCTTTTATGTATTAGACTTTATGGCTAAAATCAAATGTGTGAGCGCGCTGCTATCGACTAATATTAGGGCCAGTAGAAATATGGCCCATGACAATATATGCACGAGAAGTATACCGGGTCTGCATTTTACGAGAAAACTGCAAGTTATTAGTAGTCACTGACTTTCTGTTAAAGTGACACATCGACAATTTGTCTGGTAAGTCAGAACAGAATTTAAGTAGGTTTTTTTATTTGCATGAAATATCTTCAGGCCTTGTAGCCCCTTGTAGCATGTTTTGCTGTTAACAATAGCACCAGCCATTTTGATTTTGTCATTTTGTTAGTTGGGGTCAGAGTAATCACGTATATGAGGTGAGACTAGCCGTCTGATCAATCTCACCCCACGTGATATTATAGCTTTGAAGGTAACTTGAAATCTGCCTTATTCATCTAATATATTTTATTTGTTCCAGTTGTGCCAAAAAAGTACCAACGACGTCTAGGAGCTCGTTTCTACAGGAATTATCCCCATGCAGCGTGTTAAAATATTGCTGAAGAAGATTGGTTTATTGGTCGTGCTGCACTTGAATATAAAATTTAATTTGGCAAACTTCGATGAAAATATATTGGCGTCCATACTAAGAATAGCGGAGGTCAAACAGTTTTTACATTTAATGAAGAAAAAGTATTCATAAAGGCTGCACACTGTTGTCGAGAGTGAAGATTCCCTTTTACAATAACTGACTTAAGATACTTAGCTAAAAATTACTTAGATAGCCAAGGTCGCAATATTAGCAAGTTTGAATCAAATAGCCTGGGCCCATTTACTGGATTTCGCCCTTGTTGAAATGGAGTACAAGTCGGCTATAAAAAAGATTTGACAACAAGTATTGGCAAAGATTCTAGCTATTCAGATATAAATGAACCATTTACGAATGACAACTCTGACGACGATCCCCTGGAAGATGCAAATTATGATGTAGGAGCAGAAATAGAGTATGTCGCGCCACAAGACAAAGAAGTTGCGGCTGGAAAGTTTGTGTTGGTTAAGGATTATGGTGGGTAAAGGAAAGAAACAATCTATCTGTTCATACACAGCTATTAGAGAGATTTTGAGCCACTAAAAATTGTGACGACGTTATCCCTAAAATATTATTCTGAGCATGCGCAGTGTGTTTAAAATAACGGATAAGCGTGTACCTTGTGTAAAGTTTTTGTAACCAAAATGTGTGACGTGTATCGTTGCGTTATCCTTATTAAACATTTGACAATTGACATTAACAATATTGGACCTATTTGATTTTAACTTAACCTCATATTATGATCGATATGGTTGGGAATGTCCAAGAAATGTTACGTGCAACAAGTAAACACAACAAGCAGAAAATAGATCACATCGCAAGTAAAATAAAAAATATGTTATGCAGGATCCCAGAAGCATGACGTTTCAGATTTCACTACCATGACTCAGTCGCGTGACGATCACACGCTGTTGCCGGAGGCGCCTAACTTTGTAGCTTTTATTGGATAATACTGTCAAAAGTGTCAAATAAAATTGACGGAAGAAAACCTGATCCTTTTATAGAGTGATAAACCACAAAATGAGTATTGTTGCTATCAAAATCATCACGATTCTTTTCTTATTGCCGCATAGTGATTTAGACCTGACAATACCGTACGTATTAATATCGTACCGTAATCTTTCGTAGCTAGAGTACAACTTTATCGGTTATTCGCCGATTCGGCATTTCGGGAGAACTGCGCATACCGATAACGTGAAATAACGTCAGGAAACGGACGTGCAAAATCTCTCTATTATATAGTAGGTGAGAGTCAATGAAGAAGAAAATAAAAAAATAACTTATTGGAATGAATGCTTTGGACAATACCAAGAAGATTTTTGTAGTCCAGGATGGTGATGAATTTATAATATCAGATAGGTATAGCTGGTGTAGCAGTTTCACCAAATCAGTCAATAAAGCAAATTGATGGCACATTCAGGTACCTGTTAGAAAAAGTTAATGATGTTTTTCACCCCAAAACATCTATGAGACTGTTCACAACTTTATTCTTGTATGTTTTTCATATTTTGAAACTGAAGTCTATGGCATTTGACTATTCCATTCCTATGACACTTTCTATATATCAACAACTCTTCTGCAGAATATTTCCTAACAACCGGAGGACAATCTGAAAAAATGACTCATTTTTGATCGATTCCACCCCAAATGACGGCACTTGGAGGAGCAAAAGGACCACCGACTCACATCCCCGACCTCAACCGCGCCTATGCGGTCTGTTACTACGATAATCGTAAATAGAAGTTGAAATATTGCCGCATTCGGGGAACGGTAATGTTCGCGGATCGGCTCTGGTTTTGCCTGAACTGCCGCATCGATGCGTGTTTCGAGATGGCAGCGCTAATGGAGGAGGCGGTTTTCTCAGCTGATAGCGTTACTTCAGTCCAGTCAATATCCTTGGCTAGATTATCTTCCCGCCCGCAGTAGGTGCTTTGTTGCACATTTAACAAAGCAAGCTTACTGGTACGGTTCAGCAAATTGCCGCGATGGAAGTTTCACCAATTCTTAGCGAATCGTTCGCTGTACATAAGGGTATTTTCACACTGTTATGTGTTACGAAGAACACCTTAAACGGGTAGTGGCAAAGGCTGAGACGAAGGCGACTATACTGTCACGACTGTCTGTCACGCCAAATGTAGGAGGACCCAGTATCAACAAAAGGGCACTACTGTGCCAGGTTGTACAGTCGGTCGTCCTATAAGGAGCTCCAGTGTAAAGCCACGAAAAGGAAAATGTATCAGGTCATAGAAGCCTTGCAGAAGAAGTATCTGCTAAGGGTGGCCAGTGCTTATCGCACGGTATTTACAAGAGCCTTGCGAGTTATAACGGCGATACCACCGTTATACTTGCTGGCCGAAGATCCGCGATGGTCAAGCAGGCAATGCGATATGCCGCCCTGAAGCTACAAGACTGACTGACAAGTAAATGGGAACGCCTACGTGATGAGACCACTGATGTCGCACAGTTGACAAAACGACTGATATCGTCGATAGAAGACATCCTATTTTCTAATGCAGGCCCTGCCTGGGCATGGGCCTTTTCGAGTGTGTGTATAGGAAAAGGATAGGATGGGTGATGAAAGAAAGATGTCTGTACTGCGAAGCAGAAGACACGGCCGAGCATGCCCTGTTTCTGTGCGACAGATGGCGGCCATACAGACAGGAGGCAAGCCAAAAACTAGAGGGTGAGCTAACCCCAGAGACTATGATCCCGCTGATGTTATCTAGAGTAGAGGCATAGAACAACAAGATTTGATGAAATAAGAATATTTTGCTAAATGGTGCAATCATTACCTCATCTCGTAATGCGAAGAATATCGATCACGATGATCCCCCGTGCAGATGGGGTTAGAAGAAAGGTAAGTCTCATGCTGGTTCAACGTCAAGGGGGAGACTCAAGCCGATTTCCTAAACCCTCTTTGATGAAAAAGAAAAGGATATTTATATTAAATTAAAAAATTATTTTTCAACCTCAATTGACTTGGAACAGTATAAGTAATTGCAGTATGGTCAAAACTTGTTCTTAGTACACCAAATGAAGCGTTGAAAAGCGTATATTTTGAAAAACTAGAAAATGTTCATAAAAAGTGCAGAGGCTGTGTTATTCTGACAGTGACAACAAGATTCATCTGAACAGTCATCCTCTCCTTATTCTGCAATGTCTTCATTGTAAGATAAATAAGACTGATACACAGTTTCCTCAGGCAAAAGCATAGCAACAGCTTCTTTGACAAATGGCTAATCCAGTTTTTGAGAATGGACGTCATGCCAGTAATCAGGGGATCCAAGCAATAATCTATTTATTATATGGATATTGCAAGACTCTGCTGAATTTTGTAGCATAATGTTAACGGTATGACCGAAAATGTTCATTACGTGCCTTAGCGGCCTCTTCTGACATCATTCCTATATAGACAAAGCCTTTTCAATAAAAGTAGACCCATGAATAAAAATTTTGTGAAGAGTTTGTGTCATTGGATGCTACGGATATGAATTCCTCGTACAACCTTGCCGTGTCCAAACAAAATGTTTCGAATTTGTGGGTACTGGTATAACCTATAGGATTACCCTAAGACGAGTAATGAGACCCAAATCTATACCAGTTGTCTCAGATGATATTTCATGGCTAGTAAAGAATTTTCGTTATTGCTATTACCTACACCAACACAAAATTATGCTTTTTTGATTCCACAATACATACAGCTATTCGTAAATTTATAAAAAGCTGGAAACATTTTTCTAAGTGGTGAATTGCAAGGATCTACGTTTGTAATATAAGACAAAAATTAAAGCCAGGACTCATCTAGAGAAGTAGAAAAACAATATAAGTTTCGCTAAAAGGACTGTGTTTCTAATGTCAAGATATGCTACTATCATAATTGAAGAAACATTTGTACATACCTGCTCCAGACGCATCCATATTCAATAATTGGTAAAAGATTCTTAAAAATCTGTAAAAACCCAAGAATATTATGATATTACGACAACAGTTACACTGAACACCGATACATGGACAGCGCAGCATGACTGATATTAGATTGAAACTGCTAGAAACTGCTGCTGGTGAAATAAGTGCTGGAAAGAGTCGTATTTTATCTGGTGTCTATTCCAATATCTCTGGTGCAAATCAGATTTGCCATACGGGAAGATCTGCAGAATTGGCTTTTCGGTACAAATACATTTTGTTGAAAATTTTGAAGATTTTGAGAATCCTGAAATCTACAGAACTTTTTTGAAATTACGGGGCCCCTGGCTACGTTCATGCATCAAATTCACCATGGAGGCCTCCTGATCATTAAACTTCCACCTTTTGGATACCTGAGTAAGTAAAACTACGCAAATCAGACACAAATTCGCATTCCAGTGGATAGATACAATAAGACAATCACTGCGAGGTGATGATGGAGAACCCCTTTATTTGCCAATCTAGGAAGTGTCCAATTAAATTATCAAGTCGACGAAAAATCGATACCGGATCCACAGATTACGTCGGAACCTGATTAAACAGTTAGTCAAATAAAGTTCGATACTCCGGGGAGTACAGGAAACCGGAAACTATCAAGACTGAGTACGTCGTTTCACACTGGACGAAGAGTCGCACGGGGCTGTGAAATGGATTTTGTCGGGAACAGTACTTTAAAAATATTTTTTTTATTTTTTAAGCGATTGCGTCTCGACGCAGAAACGGATTGTTTCTGGAATACCAGGCATTCCTAAATGTTACACAAGCAGGTAGGTGACGGTAGAGGTTTCCTCGAAACAAGTAGAATTAAGATGCTACCAGAAAATGCCGCCAGCGGGATTAGAACCCGTGACCTTTGGAATTCCTGAGGTCGCGGGCTAAAATCCCGCTCACTCGGTAATTTTTTTATATACTGTGGTACTCTTAGATGCTCCTTCCAAGAAGACCAAAATCTTGAGCTATTTGTGCCAAGATTATGAAATGCTTCAGTCAATATATAGTATTCTCATTGATTTGTTTTCAAAATTATCATTGTCATTATGATTTGAAATTTCGGTATTCTTACTTTCAAGACATTCCCAATTTTGACTTGAAAATATTTACTTAACATAATGCCATACGATTAAAAATATCACATTCCTGGTTTAAGATTATTACATCAGAGTTGCGCATATAGTAATATTATGATATAATTGACTGAGAGTATAGGTAGGTATATTCTTCATCCCGGCGATATAGCATAATTATGTTTACCTTGTGAGAGGTTCCACAGAAAACGATCATACCAGCATGGCTTATTGAAAAAAAAATCATAATAAAAACTAACATTAATACGGTTTTTTTTTCGACAGGCCGGGGGCCGTGCGAATGTCAAAAGACTTGTCAATGGGGATTTTCACCACCTTGTACCCTCTGCCTCCCAGGGTCATCTCCTTGAAAATTTTAAATGACAAGGAGTGTCGAGTAATAGCTTGTTTCAAAAGCATATCTAAGTCCTTTATTTTGACGTTTGATTTTCTAAAATCGGGCGATCTGTTTTCGAGTAAATTAAAAAAATCTGATGTACCTAAATTTAATCAGATAGGAAACAAAAGCACAGAAAAATATTACTTTTAATTGCAATAAGTATTCAACATGTTTCCCGTTACTGGCCAAACAATGATTCAGGCGATGTTAAAATATGTGAAGGACAGTTGTAAAACAGTGAAAATGAGTCCAATTTATGGTGCCCAAAATCATTGTGCTCGGCAAACTGCCGTTCCAGACATCGGGGGAGGCTTGCATAAGTATGTTTTACACCTTGTTACGAAATTTACTCAAACTGGATCTGTTGCAAATAGAAAACGGAGAGATGGATGAAGCCGTTCAAGTTGAAGTTTTGGGTCATTTTGGCATAAGTCCTAAGACTTCAACACGCAAAATTGTGGATCCGACTGATATTTCATTTGGCTCCATTCACGCCGTTAGTAAACTCCATAAATGTTATACATTCAACATGAAAATGGTGCAAGGGTTAACCGAAGGCGATTTTGATCTGCGAGTTGTTTTTCGAACATTAACGGTTTACCATTCATGTAAAGAATATCTGCCTCACTGATGACACTACATGAACATACACATATATCTTATCTAACTGAACTTATTAATAAGCATAACTGCAGGTATGGGAGCAATGAAAGTCCTCACGCTTTTGTAGAAAAAGATATTTAGATAAAGGACTTTGATATACCTTTGAAACGAGATATTACTCGATACCCCCTCTCATTTAAAATTTTTAAGGGAATGACCCTAGGGAGCAAAGCGTGTAAGGGGGTGAAGTAGTTTTTTGTTAAAATGTTGCCCGCCTTGATAAATATTTTGACGTGTCTCGGTGTTTTTCTTTGAGTCAGCGGTCTTCGATAAATCCATGTGGTGGGAGGACTTCAAATAGACACCCTGTATAAATCGGCCTTATTATGCATACATTTATGTAAGGGTATGTATGTAATCTCAAGTTAGATATTTTGCTTCCGCCAATAGTTATACCGCCAATAGTTATAATGGCGGTATAACTATTGGCGGAGCAAAATATCTAAATTAAGATTTGCTGACGATACAACCCTTATTGCTGCTTCTCAGGAAGAACTGGTAGCTCTATTGAACGTTTTAGAACATCAGCATAGCATAGCATATCGTCTTGGTATTAACTACAACAAGACGAAGTTTATTATCGTAGATAGAGAGCATGACAATCATCGAGAAATAAAGTCAATAGGCCGTTGTGAGGTAGTTTTGTGTACCTCGGTTCTATGATCGACAATTCAGGTAGCTGTCAGAATGAGATTCGACGGGGCATTCAACAGGCACGGGTGGCCGTGACAAAGCTTACTAAAATATGGCGTGACCATAACATCACTAAAGCTACCAAAATGTCACTGGTTCAGTCTCCTGTGGTCTCTATATTTTTGTATGCCTCGGAAACTTGGTCTGTTAAAAAGGCAGATCATGCTCGCATATATGCTTTTGAAATGTGGACGTGGAGGAGAATGCAGAGAATTCCTTATACCGCCCATCGAACTAATGTTTCCATATTGGATGAGCTCGGTAATCCAAAGAGACTTTGTGTCGATGAGAATGCTTACATTCTTCGGACATATTCACAGAAGCAATAATATGGAGAAACTTGTAGTTCAGGGTCATGCCCCGAGTGGGCGCCGCCGTGGCCGTTCCCCTACACGCTGGGTGGATACGACGAAACAGTTGCTAGATATGAGTACCAAGAGCGCCACTGAACTGACAGTAAATCGGGAACGATGGCGAGCTACAGTTCTCAAAACTATTGATAATATTCGTGTCAGCAATACTCTAGCTCCGACTTAATGCATTTTACGAGTTCACAACATGTCTGTTAAGACATTGTGACTATGATGATATTGTAAGGGGGTGACTTTCATAACACCCTTATGGAATAACTGTGGGCTCGGATAACAAAGTAACGATACCATAATCCCGAGGTCACCCGAGACCTTCCGCCTGAATCTCCATAAAGCTAGACAGCCACATGCAAACAAATACTAAACAGTATTACCTGAGACGTTATCAACTCCCTTTACTTTCGTCTTTTTACGACGCGCTTTATGATCCTGCATCCATACCTCCGTGTACAAAACAGCCCAATTAAATGCTGACAGCGCTACAGCCCACGTCTGAAGACCGCAGTTCTAACACTTTCCTTCCCAATATTTGCACACTCTGCCATCCGATTCGACAGCCAAATGAGATCTCAGGAACGGTAAACAGCAATAAAAGCGGGAATTATCGTCTATTTTCATAGACTGAAGTTGGTCTGGAGGTTTCGACGGGGTCAAAACAAGGTAATGAAAACAAACAGGTAAGCCTTTTAGCAGCAAAGATTGAGCGTCGTTTCGATGAATTTTATGTGGGAGAATTACTACACTAGGAAAATTATAATTCGGTAGTCAGTACTTCTTACATATTAATGTGATACCAGTTTATTAGTTTCCCATAGAATAATAATAATAATATCTATTTATTTACAGCAACATACATGTCATATCAACGATATCTGCTTAATTATTACATAAATGTGCTGCAAAAAGGACTGGAAACATTCCTAGAATGATCTAGTCCAGCCCTGTGCCTGTGAATAGAAAAAACAAATTCATAATTGCCTGATAAAGCCAAATTAGATAACTACAAGAAAAGAACATGTTGGAATGAAAATATTGCGTTTTTGGTAATTAGTAAGTGAAGGGTGAAGAAATTTATAAAAATTATGTCTTAAAGATCACTTGTTTGTTTTATGTATTTTTTGAATTCTAATTTGAACTGGTGTGGATGATACAATTTGAAAAACTCTGGAATATTATTGTATATCTTGCAAATGTTATAGCTAAAAGATCTTTGGAAAAATGTTGTGCTATGGGCGGGAGGAGAAATATAACCACGGAAACGTAAGTTTAGATTGTGGACATCAGTTCGGAACTTAATTTTTTTAAAAAGATAAGGGGGAGTTTGAAAGAAGATAATTTTATGGAACAAATTTGACGCATGTAGGTAACGTCTCTGCTTCATATTCAGCCAGTGGGCATCTTTCAGTTTGTGAGATATTCTGTCGTACTTGCGGATGCCATAAATAAAACGTAGACATGACTTTTGAGTCCTTTCAATCCTTGCGCAGTCTGTTTTGTCCAAGCAGTGCCCGTAAACGACGTCACAAAAATTGAAGTGACTCAGGACCAGTGTATCACACAGTAGTATTTTTAAAGACTGAGAAAGGTAATAACGATGTGGATAAAGTGATTTCAAACCAGTGTATGCTCTTTTTGCGTTTTGAACCTTAATGTACAATCAATCTCAAGACCCAGATTTCTAGCCGACTTAGTACTTTGAATCCTTTGATTATTAACTTTAATTTCCAAAGACTGTTCAATTTCATCTCTTAAGCGACCAAATAACATTAACAGTGATTTTGAAGGATTAATCGATAAGCCATGTTCCTCAGAGTATTTTAACAGACTATCGATGTCTTGATTGATGATATGTTCGGCACGTAGTCGGTCAGCGGGATAGAATGAAAAATAAATCTGTGTATCATCTGCGTACTGATGAATTGAGCAATGTAGTAGGCATTTCGATAAGTTTGAGACAAAAACGTTGAACAAAACTGGTGCCAAAATCGAGCCTTGAGGGATTCCACGGGTAATCGGTTGCCTGCTAGAGATATTCTGACTTATTTGGACGTACTGAGTTCTATTGTCCAGATATTTCCTCATGATTTCAATAGATCCTTCAGAAAACCCAATAAAATGCAAAATTGCCAAAAGCATTGTATGGTCTATACGGTCAAAAGCCTTAGAGAAATCTAGTAAAACCAGCGCAGTAGTTTTATCTTCATCTGTTGCTCTACATATGTCGTCAGTGATGTTGAGGAGCGCTGTCTCACAACTAAAACCAGGTCGGAATCCTGACTGATGGGTTGAAATTATTTTGTATTCATTTAAAATGAAGCTATATAGTCTGTGATTCCCACAGGTCGACGGGAAGCCCATCATGAATACAACAAATTTTTCAGTTTTACAACTCTCCACCTCCAACTACCTCAATTTCACCCCAAACCAAAAAAGTAAAAAATAATCAGGAATCCCTAAAATGCCTGAAAACGAAGTTTGACTGTTTTTTATATTTTTAGTTCTTGATTACTGCTGCGCCGCCACTGACACGATTTCTAAAAATCATACGCGTTTTCTATCCTCGGTAATAATATTGTGTCAACGTTTCGCTAAATTAATTCAATATTTTCCACGTTACATAATACAGAATGATCTAAAGCAATGCTCGCCTGTATACATCAGAAAATTCTGAGTCTTTGGTTTCTGTGATAGGCAAGGCAATGTTCGGAAGGACATAAAAAGGTGTATTATGCCGCTAGGTCTTACTTTCATAAAATAATGAATAAATTATTATGAATACAACAAATTTTTCAGTTTTACAACCTCCCACCCCCCAACCACCCTAATTAAATCCCCACCCGAGGAAGGTAAAAATCATCAGAAACCCATAAAATGCCTGAAAACAAATTTTTAGCTATTTTTCTAATAATCGCCTCGGTTTGACGTCCTGAGTCAAAGGAGATCACTCCCAGACCGAAGAAACGCTCCGGTGAAAAACTACGGCAATTTGAAGTTTCAAAATGTGTTAAATGTGGTTTAAAAAAGTGTTAGTCCACCCGGTTGGACACCTTGAATCGGATTAGACCATTTCCACACTGAGAAAACAATCTGATGAAAATCTATGTCTCTTTGATATTTCAAAAAATTAACTACTTAACCAAAAAATTCCAAATACGGAATTTTGGGCTCAGAATATTTTTCTCTTTTGATCCCAGCAACTATATGCGCGACTTCCAAGACACCATTGTATGTTGGATGCAAAGTACGAAAACGGCCACTGGACGAAATTTTTGCTCAAGCCTAATTTTGGACGTTTCAAAACGATCAAAGCCCGAAATAACGGTCATTGATAATGGTTATGTAATTTGGGATGTATTGGGCGAGAGGATGAACTCCTGTAGCATTGACGAATGCTACGTGCAAAGCTTTACCGGGATGGTGATTTCCTACTTAGTAGAAGAACTTTTAAGTTTTACACTTTTATGAGTTTTACTGTAAAATATACCCCACGTGACTTTTTGATTGTTATGTGATTTACAAGGTGTCTTGTATATCTTTGTTGTTTTACAGTGTACCTGTGCATCTGAAAATCAACGTAATATTTGTGCACCTCTCAGAAAAGACAAGCCAGTGAGATGCTGCAAAGGTCGAGCTCAAGATTGCCTCCAGTAAGCGTTGGTCAAAGCGTTTTGATAAAAGTTCCAGGTGTAGACAGAGGGCGAGCTGCACCAAGAAGCGTAATGGCTGTTCTTACGGAACGGAAAGAAAAAAGCGATCTCTATCATCTTCAAACGTCAACAGTCGTTGAAAAATTTACGCAAGAAATTTATTTCAAGTAGCAGAGATGAACTTCATGGAATTAAAAGATGTCCCAGAAAAGAGGCTCACGTTGAAAATCTGCGGCTTTGTGAAATGCGGGTGTAGAAATAACTGCGGAAACTTTGTTATATCTTATTCTTTAGTAAAAGTTCTTATTTATTTTGATCCCTATTCATAATATAGCTATTTAATAAGGTTGTACGTGTGTGTTTGTTTGAAAATATATATTAGGTATAATTTATTATTATTTAACTGTTTCTGTAAATTTAAGCTAAAAAAATTGCCTCAATTGGCTGTTGAGCTTCAGACGTTTCCTAGATGCACAAACCTAGGGCTGGCTATTTGAAAACAAAGTGCGAAATTGAACTCAACACCGAACTCATTTTAATAAGCTCAAACCTAGGTTTGGGCAGAAGTTTCGGCCATTGGCCGTTTTCGCGCCCTGCGCCCAACATATACATCAGAAGAGTCCCTTGGTTTCTGTAATTAATTTTCGAATGGACCTAAAAAAGTGCATTATGCTGCTAGGCCTTTCTTTCACAGGTCAGTGGATAGCCTATTATAAATACAACAGGTTTTTCAGTTTTTCAACCCCCCACCCACCAACAACCCGAATTTCACACCACCCAAAAAAAAAGTGAAAAATGATCAGGAACACCTAAAAAGCCTAAAAACAAAATTTGAGGGATGAATGAATGAATGAAGGGGGGAAATAGGGGGTGTGCTCGGTAGCCCTGAAGAAGGCGTAAAATAAACGCCGAAACGTCGGCTCTATGAGTTAAAAACCTCTTGCATTAATTTATCCCAAAATCCGAAAAAACCTTTTCTACTACATAATTATTCTAAAAGCTTTGTTCCTTGATTTTCAGCGTCTTCAGTATTATTTATAACTATGAGCAGACTGTGTAAGCAGATTCCAAATACCAAAGTACCAAGGCGGTTATGAAAAGGTTATGTTAGCTAAAGTTTGTTTCCACACTTCCCAAAGTATTTTCCTGCAGTTTCAGTGGAGGTTTTAGGATTTTCTATGAATTAATAAAAAACCTATTTTTTTTAAAACAATGATAATAATGATAATAATATCATCAAAAAAAGTAAAATATCCAACTCGTTATTTTCATCGACTGGAACTTTTCGTAGTATTCTTTTTAAAGATTTTCTTTCCCTAAAGTTATTTTCTGTATATCTGAACGTGCTTCTTGATGGCACAGGTTCGCCAAATAGTGCCGTGTACTCTCTTCTTGCTTCAGATATACTGTTATTATTTTTATAAATTAAACGTATAATTTTTAAAGTTTTTGATTTCCATTATAATAATTTAACGGCATTTCTTATAATAAAACTGGAAGTTATTTGCACGTGTAAACAAAGCGATAATTTTTACCCCGGCAATATGTCAGAATGACACAAAACATTACGGCTTTCAAATGTTTTTGACCGCCATGGCTATAGTGGATTGAGGTTTACTTCCACATTTTAAAAACTTTGAGGCTATATATTTTAAAAATTCTTTCAAAATAATGTGAGATAACCCTATATTGAGTATTGTGATCGCGAAAATTTTCGGTTTTGAGATAATATACTTTTTGGGCGTTTTATGATGCCTACATAACGAAAATCCGCGTCACTCATCTCCGTCGGCCTGTCGGTCTCTGTCTGTTGGCGTTTTTCTAGCCTTCTAATCTCAGTAACCGCTGCATGGATTTTGATGAAATTTGGGTAGTGATATGATGTGGGGTCGTAGTAGGTAATGTTGCTACAATTTTGAAAATCGGTGCATGGGCGGCGGAGTAATTAGCAAAAAACTAAAAAATTCAAATATGCCTCAAACTTCGTTTTTAGGCGTTTTAGGGGTTCCCGATCATTTTCTACTTTTTTTTGGGTGGGGGTGAAATTGGGGTGGTTGGGGGGTTGGGGGGTTGTAAAACTGGAAAATTTGTTGTACTCATAATAGAGAGAGAAAGACCTAGCGGTATAATACACTTTTTTAGTTCCATCCGAACATTGCCTTGTCTTTTACAGGGACCAAGGGACAGAGAATTTTCCGATGTATTGCTTTAGATCGTTCTGTATTTTATAATGTGGAAACTACTGAATTGATGATCAAGAAATTTCGGCACAGTATTACTACTTTAGCGAGGATGGAAAATGCGTCTGATTTTTAGGAATCGTCTCAGGGGCGGCGCAGCAATATTAAAAAAACAAAAATATGAAAACAGCTCAAACTTCGTTTTCTTAGGGGTTCCTGATCATTTTCTACTTTTTTTGGGTGGGGGTGAAGTTGGGTGGGTTCGGGGGTCGGTGGTTGTAAAATAAAAAATTTTGTTGTATTCATGACAGATTGTCCATTGACCTGTGAAAGAAGTACCTAGTAGAATAAAACACTTTTTTGCGGTCGAGCGAGCGATGATTTGGTTGCAAGGGCATCTAGACTATAGCTTCATGCTATGGGAAAATAATAAAACTGGTATCATCGGAATGAGTACTGAATCAATTAACTTGACTACACTTCCTTTTCTTGTCAAATTCTAAATGTCAAGGAAAAAGATAAGAGGGGTGGAGATGTATGAGGAAACAGCCGGAACAGATCCATCGAAAAACGTTAGTCTCACGATACAGTCTCATGATGCAGTCTCTTGGTGCATATCTCATAGTCTGTAGCAGGCCTTGGGATACGGGACACATATCTCGTTGTATGTACAGAAACATCGAAAAAAAGGTCAGTCTTACGATAACGTCTGTTCGCACATATCTCATAGTCTGTTACAGGCATAAACAAAGATATACCGACTCCAATATCCGCCTCACTGTATACATCAAACGCCCTCACATTTATAACACAAAACAGCTTCGTACTGATACCCTCAATGACGTATGTTTCGCTCCAACTGTAAATAATCTGCATCCTGTGTGATTTTTTTGCAAAAAGATTCAAAATCGAGCGTACGAACGAAATATGAATGCAACTAGGTAAATGGACAAAAAGCTGCTGACTGACAGGACGTCCAAAAACATCGGAGTAATATCACGGTTGGATAGCAAAAATATCACGATTTAGAGCGACCGGCAATCGCAAACGAGATTCGGTTGTTAAGCGCAATATCGCATCATGTTGATCCGCTCTCTGCCAGCTCACTACTAAAGTGTTTAATCGCTAAGGCTCTCGAATATCAATTTTCATGGACAGTTGAAAACATCGACTTGGCTAAACATTAGCTACAAGGGAGAAATAACACGAGCATACTACAAACACTTTTTAGGCCCAGTTTCACAATCACTGGTAGCCGCTGGTAGTCACTAAACCCTTAATTACCACACCTGGGTCTCTAAGACCCTGGCACCACTGAGTAAGTAGTACAGAGGTACGTAATGTCGTTAGGCTTCTGCAAAAATAAGGTAAATCCATTTTTCTCCTTTTACTTCCGTAACCGATAGGTGAGGGGAGTATTGTGGTCGGGAAAGTTTTCGATTTTGAGATAATACGTTTTTTGGGCGTTTTATGTCTACATAACGAAAATCCACGTCACTCCATTTCCATCTGTCTGTCTGTCGGTCTGTCCGTCAGCATGGCTGTGCGCGTTTTTCTGTCCTCGTAATCTCAGTAACCGCTGCATGGATTGTGATGAAATTTGTACAGCAATATGCTGTGTGATCGTAGTAGGTAATGCTGCTATAACTTTTAAAATCGGTGCATGGGTGGCGGAGTAATTAGCAAAAAACAAAAAATTATAAATACTCCTCAAACTTCGTTTTTAGGTGTTTTAGGTGTTCCTGATCATTTTCTACTTTTTTTGGGTGGGGTGAAATTTCGGGTGGTTGGGGGGTGGGGGGTTGAAAAACTGAAAAATGTGTTGCATTCATAATATACTGTCCACTGACCTATGAAGGGAGACCTAGCGACATTAATGACTTTTTTAGGTCCATCCGAACATTGTCTTGCCTATTGCAGAAACCAAAGGACTTAGAATTTTTTCTGTTATAAACATACGAGTATTGCTTCAGATAGATCGTTCTGTATTGTGTATCGAGGAAACTGTTGAATTGATTTTAATGAAATTTTGGCACAGTATTACTACCATTGCGAGAATAGAAAATGCGTATGTTTTTTATAAATCGTGCCAGCGGCGGCTCAGCAATAATAAAAAAACTAAAAATATAAAAACAGCTCATACTTCGTTTTTAAGCGTTTTAGAGGTTCTTGATCATTTTCTATGTTTTTTTTGGTAGGGGTGAAATTGGGGTGGTTTGTGGGTGGGGGACTGAACAACTGAAAAATTTGTTGTATTCATAATAGTCTGTCCACAGACATGTAAAGGAAGAACATGAATCACCTTTTGAGGCCTATCCGAACATTGCCTTACCTGTTACTGAAACTAAGGGACTTGGAATTTTCTGTGTACGTAAGAGTATTTATTGCTTTAGATCGGTCTGTATTTTGTAACGTGATGAGGATGGAAACCATACATGGTTGTTAGAAATGGTGTCAGCGGCAGCGTAGCAATAGGTTATCAAAAAAACTAAAAATGTGAAAATAGCTCAAACTTGGTTTTTGGATGTTTTAAGGGTTCTTGGTCATTTTCTACCTTTGTTGGAAGGGGGTGGAATTGGAGGGTGGTGAGTTTTAAAACTAAAAAAATTGTTGTATTTATAATAGGGAGTGGGGGAGGTTCAGGGCTGGCAATGACTAGGTTGCAAAGGGATCTCAGACTATAGCTTCATGCTATGTAAAAATAATAAACTGATATATCACCGTAATGTGTGGGAAGTACTGAGTCAATCAACTTGACTTCATTTTTTGAGATAAGTTCATTTTCAAAATTATTTTAGTTCATAGTATGTTCTGCCAAAACAAGACAAGTGTAGTGCGAGCGCTAGCCCTCAATTATCACACTGGGGTATATGAGACGCTGGCATTATTTTGAATCTGCACTGTTTTTTTTATTCTGGATAGTATATGTTAGCGCATCCACCTAAACCTAGTTCACTTTGATATAGACCTGTGCCTGCAGTACGATATGTAAGTTTGTCCAGAGCTGTGGAGCCGTTAGCGTGTCAAGTTAGCTTTGGGTCGAATTGACTCGAGTGTGCTATTTAAAATAAAAATATCCGATGACGATTTTCACCGCCCTCTGACCTACAGCGAACTAGAGTTGGAAATTCAGAATATTTTAGTCAAAAGTGCAGAGACTCCGTGTGCAAAGCCCATTTGTGACTAACATAAAGACTCAATTCGTGTGAACGAAATGTAAAGATGAAATTACTAATCTAGAAAAAGGTAATTTAGAGACATCACTAGAATCATAAAAGTTTTGTTAATTTAGTCTTATTTTATGTTTGAATTTATCAGCATGTGCCTCAGTTTCAACTTTGGGGTCAGTCAGACCCCAGTGTGATAATTGTATCATAAAAAATAAGTGTGTACATTAAGGGTTAATCGACAGACGGAAGTTAACCAGTGTAGTTGTGGAGGGGCACAAAACCAATGGTTAACCTTATTTATCTGTAAGCTGGCACCACGGATGTGACTCAGAGCACTGCCATAATTGTGTTCCGGGAACACAATCTAACGTTTTGACAAAGAAACCTAAGCTTTCTATTCATATTTTTGATTTGTGTCACCACAGACTATAATCAAAATCCATGTTTTATCGGGTCGTATTCAAAGTCGATACTTAAGGATCCCTTAATACTTGAGGGTCCCTTAAGTAAGGTTTTGTGTTTCGACAGCTAACTGGGGGTCCCTTACGTAGGGCTCCCTTGAGTAATACCCAAGTATTACGTTACAGTCAAGGCGATTTTGTAGGTTAATTTTGGAGTTCGGTGTTGTCAGTTTCTGTCACATCTGGAAAAATGTCCGGCACAAAACATGCAATACTGGCACAAAACAAAAAGAGATAACCTATACCATCAAAATACGTAGAGATACACATAACAAATTGACTTAATATGCCAACGTCACCAAACGAATCCCGCCGTATAGTAGATGTTGTCTGAGAGTCTCATGTCGGCTTTCAGCCAGCCGAGTTGATTTTAGATTAGGCCGTTATAACACGTGCATTTCAGTATTTCAAATTTACAATCTTTGTTAATCGTGAGATTTGATATATATTCCTGAATCGTCGATATAGTGTAATATGCGGTATTCATCTTTATTTATGATGATATTTTCGAGTTTTGATTGAGAAGAAGCAAAGGACCCTTTTCTTTTTGAACTGTAACATGGCTAAGAGCCAGACTACGTAGCAGTCAAGTGGGTGTTGTCTAGGAAACAGGATACACAAGGAAAGCCATACTTGAGGGTCCCTTAAGTATCCTTTGAGTGTTACTTAAGGGGATTTAAGTGTTACTCAAGGGACTATGAATACGGCCCTATATCCTCCATAGAAACCACAAAAAACGTCAAGATAACCCATGCTTTATCCTTAAGTTAAGTTAGAGAGAGAGGACTTCTGGCAAGCCTAAGGATATCAGGGCAGAGAGGCAGATGTACTCTCAAACATTTGATGAGGGTTTTCACTGGTCAACAGGGAGCTTTCTAGGATGCAGGCTTTTAGTATTTTTAGAGTTAGTTCAGTACGGGTTTGGCTTCGCCTCACCATCAGTGCCACCACTACTGCTACTGAAGCTGTAAGGCAAGGATTCATCAGATTGCCTTCAACTATACCTATGAATGCTCCCAGCAGCAGTAGATATAATTGTTAGCGAGCCTTCTTCAACAAAAATTAGTTGTGGCTCAGTACTACATACAAAAAGTAGCATGAAATTTATGAGTTATCATAAGCAAATTATATTAGAATTGAGCTTACGAATATACTTCAACTACAACTGCTTGTACTCTACTTGAAGCTACTTTAGTTTACAAAGATAAACGAATAATTGCTGATTTGTTATTTTTTTGTATGTGGTGATAAATTATTAGTTTTTGGTTTCTTATTTTATGTGTACTGATAGGTCGTGCAACTTCATATACCATGCTTAATTATAATTTTATCATTAGGGTTTTGAGCAAATTTTTGTTTCTTCTTGTTGTTGTATGAATATTTTTTCGTGCAATTGGAACTTTGGGAAATAAACAATTCACATTTACAACTTACATAATCAATTCAACTATGCAGTACCAATGATGACGCCAGCTCTTAGGCTCCTACCGCCTATATATCGGTGGTCTATTAATTTTTATAACTGTCCCAAAGTCGTATCGGGCGGCTCCGCTTCGGTACCATTACCAGTACCATCGTCGTACCAGTACGTTGAACCTCAGTAAGTGCATACCTATCTCTCGCGAACGCTACCAACGGTTTATGGTTCGCCCGAATCGATATTGATGCATTTTTGGCTGATTGCTACTCTTGTGGTTTTGGAGAAGCATATGGGCAGTACTGGATTCTTTAGCGATCCTGGTTCTGGACCGTCTAGCTAGCGTAGGGGCTGGTAGCCCCTGCATTGGTCCAGAACACTGACGTATTGCCTCCACAGATCTGGCAAGCCATTCATATACCACTTATTTGTTGTTTTCACACATGTCTGGGGTGAGGAACGTGAATCTGAAGCTTTCGAAATCAGCTGTCCACTATATAAAGCCCCGCCGAGACTGCCATTACGGATCAGCAAAGTGGGACGACCTAAGAGACTACTATCAGTCCTTTCCCTGGAACGACGTCTGCTTCAAGGTACAAGACCTATCTGCTCGCGCCCAACAAATAAACGAAGTATTGGTATCCGGCATGGTAGCGTACATTTCACACGTCACGCGTCCCTCCAAACACAAACCAAGGTATAATCAGCGTTGAAGAGATGCAGTTATTTCTAGAAATCAACAATACAAAGAATGGAAGAAAAATCCAAATACCAGGAATCAGCGCAGGTTTATTGACGTCAGAAATCACTGTAAACGCTTGACTGACAGCAGCAAGGAGAAACATATTCAAAAAATTAAGAACAAGCTCCTTTCATGTCCTAGTTCATCCAGAACATTCTGGTCTGTAGCTAAGGCTGAAAGTCAGAACTTTTCCTATCCGTCAAAACCACCTTTTACCAGAGAAGGCAAGCCCATCGCTTCTAGACATAAACAAAAAGCAGACATCTTAGGAAGGCTTTTGGTAGCCAATTCTACTGTAGACTTCTAAGGAAGTACTCCGACCATCACCATAAAGGTGAACTCGAAAATGGCAGAGGTCAAATTTCAACATCGAGATGCACAAAGCTTCCTCCAAAAACTAAACATGAAGAAAGCTACTGATCCTGACCAAATTCCAGCCATTGCATTCAAACGCTATGCTACTGAGCTTGCACCTATTTTTTGCAAGCTCTCCAAACTATTGTATCAGCGAGGCGTGTTTCCCGCTGCACGGAAGACTGGCTGCGTAAAACTTATCCTGAGGAAGGCAAAAAACCGATCACATCAATTATAGATTGGTGGCTCTTCTCGACCATGTCGTAAGTGTTGCTAAAACGGCATCGCTGAATCTTGGAGTTTTGTTCTGCTGTAGGAAGCTGTATACACCAGAGCAACTAGTGGTGCTCTACAAGGCACAGATCCGACTATCGTTGGAGTATTATTCCTATGTGTGGGTATGCGCTCCGAAGCACACTCTAGAGCTTCTAGACACTATCCAGAAGAGAACAATTAGACTAATGATAGGTTTGACCTCACAAAGGACCTTCACATCCTGGAACATCGCAAAAGGGTGGCTTCCCTGTCCTTGTTTTACAAATTCTGTCACGGAATATGTTCAAGTGAGCTCTCCTAGACAATAACACCGAAGGCCGTCTGAACGAGGAACACTAGAGAGGCTCTGCTGAGAGCTCATCCTTACCAGGTCGAGGTCCCTACTCTGCGAACCAGTCTTCTCTAGAATTCCTTCCTCTGTTCGACACTGTGGATTGAGCTGCTGGGAAATTTGCTTCCCGATAACTACAATCTGCCGCGTTTCAAATCTAGCGTACACAGATACTTATCCTCTCGAAGCGCTTCTACAGCGCTACAGGCTTCCAGCCTTTGCGGGAGGCTGACTTTAAAAAAAGATAATAGAAGTGAGAGCACAAAAATGTTGGAGTCCCATAACCCTACCTCACCTATGACGTGGAATGTAAAAAGAAACGACGTATATTTGGAATGATAGTGGTTTTCCAATATGCAGCAATAAATAAGCTGCTTTCACGACCTCATCTGCGCCCGCTGCGCGCCTGCACACATACACACAGACACACAGACGTACAGAATAGCGCCGATGTCAATCGACCGTGCAACCGACTCGATTTGGTCGGAGACACGCTTCATAGCATCCTGCATGCTGCAGTTTATGTTCAGCTCGATTGCGGTCTGCGCTGGAAGAATATCAGCTGCGAATTCGACGTCGCCCTGTTTCGATCAGGTTATGCTGTAATAATTGGATACGTCAATTATTTATTTGTCCCTATTCTTGTATTTAAAGGAGTAAAACTAGCAAGAGAAGTATGCGTGTTTCTCTTTATAAGTAATGTTACCACAGCATACTAAGCAACCAGCAGAATAACTCTGAGGGTTTCTTATATTAAAATGGTTCCTTGGCCTTGACGGTGCCATTATGGGTGAAAAGTCTGGGTAGGGATGAGAAAATAAAAATGGAGTCAAGTTGATTGACTCAGTACTTCCCACGGTGATACCAGTTTATTATTTTCCCATAGATGGAGCTTTAGTCTGAGATCCCCTTGCAACCAAATCATCGGCAGCCCTCCCCCTAAAATTGTCTTATGCCTTATGTATTTCCGTCACAGGTCAATGAACAGTCTATTATCAATACTACGCACTTTTCAATTTTACAACCCCCCACCCCCCAACCACCCCAATTTCATCCCCACTCAAAAAAGGAAGAAAATGATCAGGAACCGCTAAAACATCTAAAAACGAAGTTTGAGCTGTTTGCATATTTTACTTCCCACACCGGTAGGTGAGGGGAGTACTGTGATCGCGAAAATTTCCGATTTTGAGATAATACAAAGCTTTTTGTCCTCAATTTTTTCTGCAGAGTTATATGCCATACTACAGGCTCTAAAATACACCCACGAACAGGAGCAAGGGTTATACATAATCTGCAGTGATTCCATGAGTTCCCTCCAAGCGATCTCTAATAAACACAATAAAAACCCTTTGGTACAAGAGATCCTACACATATCCTATCACATTCAACAAAAAAATTCACAGATAATATGCATATGGACACCAGCACACGTAGGAATTCGTGGAAATAGAATCGCAGGTATAGCTGCCAAGGAAGCTGCTGAGGAGGAATACTTAAATTTACCGGTTACACCTGATGACCTAAAAAAAATACCTCAAAGCGAAGGTGCTTGACCAATGGCAGCAGGAATGGAACCGTAGCACCAGCCAACTTAGAGCTATCAAACCATTCATAAATTCCTGGAAATTACCTTCAAACCTCAGCCGAAGAGAACAATGCGCAATAACCCGTCTTCGTATAGGGCATACCTTCTTGACATATAGTTTTCTCCTTCTGAGAAATACGCCCCCACAGTGCGAATCATGTCAAACCAGTCTTACTCGGACCCACATAATCTTAGACTGCTCTGTTTACGCTCATCCTCGGCAATTTCATAACATCCCACAAGACTTAAAATTATGCCTAACCGATACAGCTTGTATACACAATGTTTTGAACTTTCTGAAAAATATTAATATTTTCAGAAAAATATAACCGTCTGATAGATACTATGAAGATATCAAGACACTGGTAACAAAAGTCCTGCCCAACTTCGATACACAGCTAATAAACCCTTGAGTATTACGTCATCTGCGGCTAATAACCATAGCAGTTGATGCCGCGAAACAAAACAAAAAAAAATACGCTTTTTGGGCGTTTTATGATGTCTACATAACGAAAATCCACGTCACTCATTTCCGTCGGTCTGTCTGTCCGTCGGTCTGTCTGTCTGTCTATTGGCGTTTTTCTAACGTCGTAATATCAGTAACTGCTGCATGGATTGTGATGAAATTTGGGCAGTGATATGTTATGGTGTCGTAGTAGGTAATGTTCCAATAATTTTGGAAATCGTTATAGGAACAGTACCTACTACGACCCCACAGCATATCGCTGCCCATATTTCATCACAATCCATGTAGCGGTTGCCGAGATTACTTGGCTATAAAAACGCGTACAGACAGACCGACAGACAGACCGACGGAAACGAGTGACGTAGATTTTGGTTATGCAGACATCATAAAACGCCCAAAAAGAGTATTATCCCATCGGTGTGGGAAGTAAAAGTATCAGTACCGATACCAATTCGATATTTTTTGGCCAATGAAGGCGCTTTTGGTTCTTACATGCAATTGATTACACTCCTCAATAATTAATTATTTTCGATACCGCTACCCCTAGAAAAGTATCGATACCAGCTGGGAATAGCTCAAGAATTATTAATGACAAAAATTCTCGATACAGTATTGTAAACTTTTTGCTAAAATTTTGTTTGTTATTTTTCATGTTGTTGCAAATAGTACAAAATAGAAAATATATATACATGACATTTTGTAAAAAATAAAGAACCTCTTTTGATTGTGATTAAGAAGCTTTATTCATAAAAATATAGGGAAGAATATCAGAAGGTACGTTTTTCTACATGCACATCACCATCGTGCTTTCAAATGTACTGAAATTGATCCAAAAGATGTATGAATTCCAGAAAAAACGTTCTAGAAAGCAGTTTAAAATGGCATAGAACATCATCAATAGGCTTGTATAAAATTTAGCTCAAAAGCGGGCTGGCTCATTATAGGTGCATATCAAATCGGTTGAACATGTATTTGTAGACATTTGAGACCAATTGCAACATGCATGCAACATGTTCTTTACTTATGGGGCAAATATTCAGAATGTTTCGACATATTGCTATCATTCTTGTTCTGCATGCTAACTGACAATTCTAATCTAACTTACCTATTTTCATTTTTCATTTTTTCAATCATTTATTTGCAATACCTATTACAAACATTGCCACCCTCGAAGGTATCACCTTGTGTGAGCGTATTGGCATCATAATTATGACAAATACATCACATAATACTACGACTTTAGAAGGTATGCTCACGCGCATGATGTCTTCCGTCTCGCTTCCACCTGTGACGTCAGCGTGTGACAAGCGGGGTTTGTTTACTCGTTTAGTTACAGGTTATAGCCGAACATTTTCAGTTTATTTTCTTGAGTTTACTCGTTTACCGTAGTAAAGTTTGATAAAAAATTAATTATTTGCGATTCTGGAGTTTAACACATATTTGAACAATGGTTTATTGTGTGGTTGTGGGATGCAATAATAAAAAAGTAAAGACTATTCGTCAGACTACCGCTACTTGGGATGGTTTGGAAAATTTGGCAGGTTTCATTTAAGTTGAAAAATAAGGAGAAACTGGGTTATATCCCAGATTGCACAGATACTTCTCTCAGTTGAGTCAATCATTTAACAGAAGATTGACTACAAAAACATACAGATGAGTTCTTGGCAAAATGTAATGAGCTCGGCCATATATTTTTCAACTATAATGGAAACGCCTTGAAAATTGAAAAAAACTATCTTGCGAATTTAAACAAATTATCAGAGAATGTATATGTGACTGATGAAGCAAAGATGAACTTGTTTTCTAGATGCAAAATGTATTTCAGAATACGAATTCTTGATAGGGGAATTAGAGAGACCTCGAATATTAGAAAACTGAAATTCACTAACATTGTGAAATAGTATAAAGTAATAAGTATACAGGGTCCTGCGACGGTGTATCCAGCTTTCCTAGCGCCTTTCCTATTTGGAATAAAAAAAAAATGCTACATAAAATAAAAATGCGCTGAAGAATGGTTGGAGATTTACAGGTTGCAGAACGTAGTTTGATTTTTCATTTTCAGTTCATATAGAGAAAGGCTAGTTCTATATGCTCTTATTCACCCCTTTTTCAGTTCTTATTGTCTGTCCAAAATATATTTCCCCATAGACTCATATATACAGAATCAATACCTAACTACAACACAAGAGCGCAACAAATAATGTGCCCTATACCCCGGGCCATCAGAAACCATCACTACAAGTAGATAAACTTTTTAATTCAAACATATTATTAAACAGATACATCGTGTGAAAACATTTTGAAAAAAATTGAGGAAAAACCTGTTATTACTAGGAATCTTTAGTATACGAGAATTCACCTGTACTAGCTAAATACAATGCCCAGAAAGATATTGTATTGTTGTATTGTGATATGTTTTTATTGTATGTTTAACATATACGCGGTTGTGACATATATTTGAATAAATAAAAATAAGAAAATTTGGTAATGTATTTTTCCACCAATCATTAGCAGAAAAAAGTCAATATTCATTCTCCATAAACATGCCATTATGCTTGTTCATGATTTTTAAAAACCTCTAATGACAAAATCATGTTATTTATTTCTTGTCTACCTTTTATTAAGAGAATTATACAGTAAATACATATGCAAATTGTCTTGAAGAGCTGGTGACACAACATCATAATCTATATATAAAAAATAAGAACGGTAATCAAAGGCTCCTGAATGGAGTATACAAAAATTCCGCCCCATACCCGAGAAATTTTCCCACAAAAAGATGGTTTCACTAGGCACTCCAATCAACCTCTTATATGAGATTTCAGAAAAATACGTCCAGACCGCTCTGGCTTTGTTCTTTTTCCACAATGTAAATTTTTTTGAGTACATAGATTCAAATTTTTGTATCTGAAATTCAGAATGCTTGGAACTACTGCAAACGGGTAAGGCGTCGATTAATATCAATTATACTTCGATAGCCCCGTCCTCAAGATCACCCCGTATTGTACGTTTCTCTCAGCTCGCTGGCGTGATGTTTAGATAAAAAACTGTAGACCCTGCTTCTGCCGTCCATCCGCCTAGGTCCCCATTACGTTTCTCACGCGACAAGTAGCCAGTTGTTTACGAAAATGCCGAACGGAAAAAGTGCGGGATTAACGCAAAAGTGAAACGGACAATGAAAAAACTACATGCCTTGCTGGACAACTTCATATCAGTAAGTGTACACATATTTTTCATTTAATGAATTTTGGACGAGACATATCAAACACCAATGACTAATCCATTGTTGTGTTAGATAAACGAATTCGAATATCGTTGTGTTAGCAGCTACTGATGAATCTGAGTAATATCTACTCTCGTACATACTCTAGTATTAGATTTCCACCCTTGCTTATTAACAATGATTAATACATTGTTAGTGAAAACGCAAAATCATTTGTTGAGCCTCAATATCTCAACATGATGAAACTGAAGTTGTGTTTTAACAATGACTAATACATTGTACGAGTAAGACAGAAGGAATTCTGCCGGTGCGCCATCTAGTACCCGAAGGTGACGGCAACCAAAGAGAGAAACGCCACTAGAAGCAGTTTACCTCTCCTTGGTGGAACGACAAGGCTCGCTCGCTTTTTGCCACTAGAGGCGCGGATTTTGACGCACGCAGCGTGAAGCCGATATACGAGGGTTGCTCTATACCTCCGTCAATCCACCAGTACGCAGACAGCTGTTTCACGCTTATTAGCGATCATCAGTGCGCCATAGGTCGATTGACGAAAGTAGAGAGCATCAATTTTTCCATGTTTAATAAACATGTGAAAGATGTACGAGTAAGACAGAAGGAATTCTGCCGGTGCGCCATCTAGTACCCGAAGGTGACGGCAACCAAAGAGAGAAACGCCACTAGAAGCAGTTTACCTCTCCTTGGTGGAACGACAAGGCTCGCTCGCTTTTTGCCACTAGAGGCGCGGATTTTGACGCACGCAGCGTGAAGCCGATATACGAGGGTTGCTCTATACCTCCGTCAATCCACCAGTACGCAGACAGCTGTTTCACGCTTATTAGCGATCATCAGTGCGCCATAGGTCGATTGACGAAAGTAGAGAGCATCAATTTTTCCATGTTTAATAAACATGTGAAAGATGTACGAGTAAGACAGAAGGAATTCTGCCGGTGCGCCATCTAGTACCCGAAGGTGACGGCAACCAAAGAGAGAAACGCCACTAGAAGCAGTTTACCTCTCCTTGGTGGAACGACAAGGCTCGCTCGCTTTTTGCCACTAGAGGCGCGGATTTTGACGCACGCAGCGTGAAGCCGATATACGAGGGTTGCTCTATACCTCCGTCAATCCACCAGTACGCAGACAGCTGTTTCACGCTTATTAGCGATCATCAGTGCGCCATAGGTCGATTGACGAAAGTAGAGAGCATCAATTTTTCCATGTTTAATAAACATGTGAAAGATGTACGAGTAAGACAGAAGGAATTCTGCCGGTGCGCCATCTAGTACCCGAAGGTGACGGCAACCAAAGAGAGAAACGCCACTAGAAGCAGTTTACCTCTCCTTGGTGGAACGACAAGGCTCGCTCGCTTTTTGCCACTAGAGGCGCGGATTTTGACGCACGCAGCGTGAAGCCGATATACGAGGGTTGCTCTATACCTCCGTCAATCCACCAGTACGCAGACAGCTGTTTCACGCTTATTAGCGATCATCAGTGCGCCATAGGTCGATTGACGAAAGTAGAGAGCATCAATTTTTCCATGTTTAATAAACATGTGAAAGATGTACGAGTAAGACAGAAGGAATTCTGCCGGTGCGCCATCTAGTACCCGAAGGTGACGGCAACCAAAGAGAGAAACGCCACTAGAAGCAGTTTACCTCTCCTTGGTGGAACGACAAGGCTCGCTCGCTTTTTGCCACTAGAGGCGCGGATTTTGACGCACGCAGCGTGAAGCCGATATACGAGGAGGTGGATTGACGGAGGTATAGAGCAACCCTCGACTAATACATTGTTTTACACATAGGATGTCAGTGCCTTTGAAGTAGTCGAGTAGAGAATCTGTGTAATATCGATTCTCTTCCGTCTTATTATGAGCAATCCTCAAAATGGGCTATCAGCAACAATCAACACATCACCTAAAATAAATAGGATATTCATTGCATGATTTCATTGACCATGAATTAAGGTAGTGGCCTCAAGAAGATGAGTATTATCGTTTTTTTCTGGGCCGCTCATGTGTTTACGATTGTGTCGTGATTTGTTTGTGCTTTCGTCAAAATACCGAAATTGAGGAAATGGACAATGCACGCTTTTTCACACAGTAAGTGTTAATTCGTAAATCCAAAGCCTCCAAAAGATTCGTCGGTAACTACGACGACATGCTTACATGACAATTTTTCCTGGTGGTCAGGGAACATCTCCAATAGCGAACTTAGTTTATTAGAACCTCTCGTACCTATGTACTGACAATTTTATCTCACGTTAGTAATTCGCCGTGGGGGACATCGTGCGAGGTATTGGAATTCTTCAGAGAAGAACATACACTTAGATTCGCCAATTTATCCTCGCAGTAATAATACTTTTGTAACAAAAAGTTTTTTACGGACAACTTTTAAATACTTGAATAAAACTAGTGTGGATACTTTCTATGAATCTGTACTGCAATATATATGATTGAATCTTTAAAGATTATTTTGAGGTGATTAATTCAAAATCATACAATATAATCCATATTCATGGACTGAAATTTTGTTATTTATGAATATAAGTGTTGTCGTCTCCACTGAAACAGCAGCTAAAATGGGGCATAACCACCAACCGTTTTTACAATCATGAGTAAAATCTGATTGAGGCACTCAAATAGCAGCTAACTGGGGCCAAAACCCTCAACTGCTTCTACAATCATGAGTAAAATCTGATTGAGACACACAAACATCAGCACAATGGGGTTCACCAGTTTCTACAATCATGAGTAAAATCTGATTGAGACACTCTAACAGCAGCTAAAGGGGCCAGTATTTTCTACAATCATAAGTAAAATCTGATTGAGACACGCAAACAGCAGCTAAAGGGGGCTCACCAATTTCTACAATCACGAGTAAAATCTGATTGAGACACACAAAGAGCAGCTAAATGGGACCCACCAGTCTCTACAATGAGACACTGAAACTGCAGCCGAAGGGGACCGTAAATGCCACCAGTTTCTACAATCATGAATAAAATCTGAGGACACTGAAGCAACATATAAATGGGGCCCATCAATGTCGACAATGAGAGACTGAAACTGCAGCTGAAGGGGACCGTAAATGCCACCAGTTTCTACACTCATGAGTACATTCTGATTGATAAATTAACAAAAATGGCAAGCATCAGGAATATGGGAACATGAGTAATATCTGGTTTCCATTTTCCTTTGAAGTAAAAACAAAAAAAAAATGATAAGCAGTGGCCCTACCACTGAAGTACTTAAACATGAGTAAAATATGGTTGAGAATCTCTATTCATCACGTTATGTGGTGAAATTTCGTTCACGCACATTGACGACAAACCCAATATGGCTTTCTTCAGTGCGCGAATTTTATCTCCTTTCAGTTGACAGTGATTCGGAAAGTGATAAGCACTAACACTAATGATTTCAACACGTTCTAGAAAACACCCAGTTCGCATTGAATGGGGTTTCAAAACAAATGCTGAAAACTGAAAGGATGGAATCTCAAAAGTCAACCACTCGGTTGATATCGTACCACAAATGTGGGAGAAAAATAATGTTTTAGTGTTATATCTTAAGGACAAAAGGAGATAAAATTTATGAACGCATTACTATTATAAAAACATACTTAATTGTTGTATAATTACCTGTTTGCGTCTTGCTGTCCGAAGCTTGACAAAACTGTTAAGAACACGCGCCCACAAAGCCGTTAAGGCCACGTGGGATGGTAACTCGGGATGTTTAGCTGCTATTAGTGACACTGTAGAGTAGAGAAATACTACCTGTCCATGCTCATTGCCCAGGTAACACCCCCTTATTTTGATTTTTGCTGTTAGTAGACAATTTCAGCTAAGGAAACACTTATCTACATTACGAGGTTAAGTGATATATCCCCCTATCTTATTAATGCGAACACAAAATAGGGAGACTGCTGCTGCATCCCGTGAAGGTCTCAACCCATCGTACCGCAACTTAGTCTGGTTTAGCGAAAGCGCTGTTATTATCGCTTTCTAAACCGAAGAGTAGGAAGGTCTTGAAATATTTCCAGACCTTACAGCACTTATTGCAGTCTTATTTATCTAACGGTTCAGACAAATTTCTCCTGAACAACAAAATAAAATTTGTCAGGGGAAGGGAATGAAACTGAGCGAAAAAAGGAAGGGGGAGCCAGCCACTGCGCCATCCATTTCCAAGAAACATTTTTAAGCTATGAAGAACCATGCAAGTCCACTGGGGTTTCTTTATGTACTTCACCCAGAATATGTTTTATTCTTTGGCAAAAACAAATCAAACTGCCACAATAATGTTAATCATTCGATGCAACTTCCTGCATCCCTAAGGTTCTTTATAACCAAAAAGTTCTAGGGTTTACATCTAGTACGAGTACTAATAATATCCGTACCACCAGAGAAATCCTAAAAAATCAATAAGAAACAAAATACTATAAAAACTAGATATTTTGTCATAAGCAACATATAGATATTGGGAAGCAGTACTTTAAAAAAGTATTTGGTTCGCCATCTATCTATTAAAGCCGGTACCTGAGCGTTTAATCTGAGGAACCGAGTACTGTTTATGTGACCCGTGTCAGCACATCCAGCCATTTCATACAGGTGGGCCGACATCAAAACGCTTGAACACCAAAATTAATAGTGCTATAATTGCGGTCAAAAATTTGTATTCTAAAAATAATGGCTTGCATTAAGCTAGGCAGTGTTTCACATGAAAACGTCATTATCAAGTTAAATACCAATAGAATTATTAGAATACAGCATTCACTAAACCTTTTCAAAAAACAAAAAATATTGGTTTTGGCACTATCTAACTCGATTCATTTGCTTCCATCAGAGCAAAAAAGGTCCAGTGTTGGTTTCTTGGTACCTTGATCCTCAATCGTCCGATATAGATGTATTAACTGGGAAAATATGATTTTCAAGGCATTCCCACATTTCTCGCTTCTACCGAGAACTTAAAAAAGAGAATAACAGCTGAGAAGGCGCAAGTAATCGCAGTCTACCTGTTATGCAAAACGCAACCTTGGCTTTCAGTATTGGAAAACCTACAAATAGCAAATCGCACCATTTTTTAACGATAAATCACTATTACTTCCACCTTACAGGAAACCTCATCCTCTGTGGAAGAGCCTTATACTGCATCTACCTAAAATAACATGTTGACTTTACCAGAACTTTAAGAGAAATGATCAACTTTTACTTACGCCCAAAAAACATCACGACCCCAGCCACACCACAAACTGTAACCAAAAAGGCTTAATGTTGGGCATTGAGACACATGTGTATTTTAAGCTCAGAGCACTGGCCACGCCTCCACTTCCGCGGCCTTTAGGGAAGGCCTACACGTTGGAACCTTAGACATACCGCAGGGTGAAGGGATGGGTCAAAAGTTTTTGTTATGTTTTATAACAGACCCATATGCCTGACGATTCATATTTTGCAAAATCACTGATAATAAAAAATGGATAATGAATTGTGATACTACTAAGCTAAACTTTTACACATTACATAGGTGTACATTACAAAAATGATGATAGATTATTGCATTTTAAATAAAAAACTTCAAAGCTGAACAATGTCCAGACGTTCTTTCTCTTTCATTCGAATCATACTCAGATCGTGAAACCATCTTTAAACGTCTACAGGGTGATCTCGAGGACGATATCAATATTCATCACTAATGTTAATATGAATTCAAATAGTTAAATCTTCAAATAAACTAATTATAGTAATTTTTTGCCAAATTACTACTAATCTTTTTCCTAGAAATGGAACAAACCTGTAAAATAATACGTACATATATTTTTGTTTGTTTGTCCTCTACCCAGACATAAATAACAGGTTATGGAAATCAGATCGAGGTACAAATCTCTGAACATCTACGGGGTGATCTTGAGGACGGGGCTATCGAAGTATAATTAGAGGTTAAACGACTTACCTGTAAGGAAGTTCAATCCTCAATTATACGAGATAGCCCCGTCCGAAAAGATCACCACCCGCCCACCGCTGTTCCCAAAATTCCTCGATCTGATAACAAACGAAACGTAATGGGGACCTAGGCGGATGGACGGCAGAAGCAGGGTCTACAGTTTTTTATCTAAACATCACGCCAGCGAGCTGAGAGAAACGTACACTACGGGGTGATCTTTTCGGACGGGGCTATCTCGTATAATTGAGGATTGAACTTCCTTACAGGTAAGTCGTTTAACCTCTAATTCTCTGTATAACTATTTTACCAATTTTTTATTCAGATACAGAGCAATATGTATATTGTGTATATTATACTGTGCATGAGCTATTTTCATTTTGTATGAATATTAAATAACTAAGACAGATATAACAGGTAACGAAATAAAACTTTCAAAAATCAATGCTTTGGCGCCATGTGCTTGTACACTTTTGTCACACGGTGACGTCATGCGCAGACCGGTTCGAAATCTGTCCGCCAAGTGATCATATCTGTCAGTGTCGTAGTATCATGAATACATCACATTAATTTCATAATCCAACTGTGCCAGTATCGGCTGCACTGCCTCCACTCCCATTGGTATATCCTATCATTCCCATTATTAGATATTAGCCAGAAGCTTGCCACAACGAATTTCTCCTCGTAAATTCTCAAATTTTCTACGCGTATTTATCAGACTAATATTTTGACGTGACACATTTTGACATGCATTATGCGTGGAAGCGAGGTTAAAGCGGTTTTGAAAGGATACGGAAGGCGTTTAATAATATAACCACCTATAAGGGTTGAAAAATGGGGTTAAACATACTAAAAACGGATGCCACTGATACATGTTATAGCTGGACTTCCTGAAATATGCATAAAAAGACATCATCCCTTTTAAACAGTATTAACAATTTTTTAACGCTTCTTAACGAAAATGACTTGAAAAATCGAACTTTCAGCTCAAATCTCTCATAAACTGCCAAGCAGAAATGGATGACAGTGTTTTCTGTGTCATCCGCAAAACCGGCCACTTTCGTCGCGATTTTTTTTTTCATTTTAAAAAAATCGGTACGCGCAAACCGCTCGTAGATTTCGCATGACGATTTTTTGGAACATTGGTTGGTAGGTGTACTAAAATGCTACCGCATTTTCATTCTATTACTTAACGATTTTTTTCCATGTTTTAACACCCCTCCCTCTATCTCCGATCCCTCCCATTTTGGGGTTATGGTGCAAGGACAAAAAAGTTTCCGTACTGCCTCTAGACCTCAAATACCAAGCATCGTCCCGTTTCTTTCTCGGCACTGACATTATCCGTCATTACCTTAATGTGTCCGGCCCTCGGTGTCGCAGCCTTTAGGATATAGCGCGCGAAATTGAGAATCCAAGAAAAGACTTATTCCCGTATTAGCGAGGAGGCGTGGCTGCCTGTTCCCTTTCTCCAGTGTGTGTGTCTAAGATGAGGGGAGATAAGTCCAAAAATCCAAAGGTAAGGTCAAAAGGTCCAAAGGTAAGGTCCAAAGGTCACCATAAAAGTGACTGTGGCATGTCCAGGCTCCTGATGTCACCTTTAAACTTACAGTAAAGATTCAAAAAGCAAATTGAAGAAGAAAGCTTTCGCTTTGTCACCTATTTGGCCTGTTTTTGATATCGTGTTTGTTTGTTGAATTACAGAAGAATGTATGACTTTGCATTGCGAGTTTTTTGTTCTTTGAGAAAATCGCAAATGGTTTTCATTCGTTAAGGTTCTAACTATCACCTTCTGAAATACTGTGTATGTATTTTGAAAAACAAGTGATTTCTGTTTGAAATGGAAATCAGTGTTCAAATATGGCAAATACATATGTATAACTGTGTATACACAGGCCCTTTAAGACTGTAGATTTTTGTATTTCCTGGTATTGAAATATAAGTGTATTTGTTGCAAATACACTATTTCCTTGCTGAAAGATATACAGAGTGTCCCATGATGATTAAGACAGCAATATATGAGAACTCCAAAGATAATTTTTGGTCAGTGCACTAAACCGGGTTCTTCGTCAAGTTTTAACATGGCAAGTACATATGTGTAGTGTATATCTAGGCCTCTTTAGGGAGACGAATTATAGTACATTTTATCGACAAATCGAATTCTCGGTGAATGTGTGGGCGAGAATGATTGACGATATTTTGATTGGCCGACTCATATTGTAAGCCACGATGAATGGCCCTAGATCTCTGAGGTTCTTAGAAACCGACTTCCTGGACGCCATTATGGAAATACCACTGGCCTATAGATCAAGGATCATTCTCCCACTGGACGGAGCTCTGGCACAATTAGCTGCAAATGTACGAAGCCATTTAAGTGAACGATATTTGCTGGGGATTGGACACGGTGGAACAATCGCTTGGCCACCGCGTTCACAGGAATTGCACCACTTGATTTTTTCTTGTGGGGTACAATGAGCTTATCTCGATGTTCCAAATACACATGTGAGGAGCTTATTAGCAAAATTATTCAAGTCGGAAATAAATTACGGAATGACGAAGCGATATTCAGTCGCTCTACGCAACATGTGTCAGTAAGAGCAACAGCATGTCTGCAACACCAAGGAGGACATTTTGAACAATGGTTGTAACATTTGTTTCTTTTTTCCCAAAATAAGTGTCGTGCCTACTAAGGATCTTGTTTTATTGACGTCTCAACTGCCGGATTAGACAACAAAGGATCATATACAAACCATCATAACTTCTAAATTGCTTTACTTAGGGCTAGGGTGTATTTTTTTGGAAACGTTATGTAATACCGTCTAGAAATAAAAAATATAGGTTAAAAAAAACTAAAATTGTAAAAAACGCAAAAAATACATAATTTATTATTTTCTTTCAACAATTTTTTTGCCCTGATATAAAATGAAATTTGAAAAATGTTTACCATCAGTTTATGGTCTACATGTTTCGCTATCGAATGAGACTTATTTTGTGTTTGTAGAACCTTCACTTAGGTAGCTATGGCTAAAATAGTACAACACTCGTGCATCAATTAAACAAACAACAAAATGGCTGCCATTTTATCATGGTGGGAGAAAAACTACTATTGAGGGGTGATTTGTCGATATAAATTAACGTCTTTTATCCCACTAAAGACTCCGACGCCGATGACGGGACGCATTATATATTTTTAGGCACAGCAGCTAAATCCTAAATCTACAATAAAACTGTCACAGTTTGTGAGTGCGTCTGAATGGGGATTCTAAAAAAATCAGCAACTAACTGTTTGCCCACTGGGTCCGAAGGAGGCCGAAAGCTCGAATAAACATAATCGAGAAGATCTTGTCCTTTCCTTACGCAGTTGTTCGAGCGAGAACGTTTTTGTACGATTGTTTACACGTTAACGGGAGCGTTGAGAGTGCAAATCGGCACCGTTAACTCCTTCCTCTCGCGGCTGTTCGCAGAAAACCCAAATTCCTCTGGCATGAGCATCCATCAGCCAAATGAGTTTTTTTCCTCTTCTCGCACAGAACCGAACTCAAAACAGCACTAAGTCGCCCACTTGCTCTGACAGCCAGGGAGCATTAACACTCGTATGCACCGTTCGGCGATTCTAATCCTAGTTCCCTAATCGCGTTTTGCTAATCTTTGGCATCTAGCCATGCACCGTCAGGAGATTAACTAATCCAGATTGGAGATACGGCAAGGTTGTGTTCGCAAGATTGTTTTGACAGTGACAGTGTCAAAATTGTCAGTTTGCGGTGCATAGTAAACAAGTAATCTAATCCAGGTTTACGTAACTAATCGCGCAATTGACTTACGGACTGACAATTTTGACACTGTCACTGTCAAAACAATCTTGCGAACACAACCTTGTTGTATCTTTAATCTGGATTAGTTAATCTCTTGACGGTGCATAGCTAGATGCCAAATATTAGCAAAACGCGATTAGGGAATTAGGATTAGAATCGCCAAACGGTGCGTACGGGATTAAAAGCATGTACTTGTAGGTTTACATTAAGGCTCGTTCTGCATAAATGTATGATAGAAAGGTTTTGGATGACATTTAGGCAAGACATCAGGTGTCACCTATCTGGCTGTCAAGTCATGCTGCGGATGTTGGCAATGAAATGGCGGACGCCATCGCAAGGCGAGGATCGAGGAATAATTACCTGGGTCCTGAGCCGGTTTTAGGACTGGCAGCAGTTACCATTAGAAGGAAAACAGAGGTGTGATTGCATTAGCATCTTATAAGATGGGAGGAATCTCTGGACATCTCCGTCAAGCTAGAGAACTTATTTTAGGACTTCTGGCCAAGGTTGGGCGGTTCTGTCTTTCTGGACAGAAGCCGGCTAAGGTTACTTGTCGGCCTGGTATCCGGTCATAGCACTTTCGAGCGTCACTTGTATGTGATGGGGGTGGCAAGTGACCCGACTTGTACACGGTGTGGTGAGGAGAAGAGTCCTCGGAACACATATTCTATGTCGCTGTGAAGCCTTTGGGTATCACAGGCAGACCATTCTAGGTTCAACGGTTCTTGAACCTGAAGACATAAGATGGTCAGAACCCAAGGCCATCCTCACCTTTGTGATGAGGGCTGGATTGGGAACTAGGGTAAGGAAAGGTGCACAAGGGCCCGTTTGCCCACTATAGAAGGAAGCACCGCCCAGCGACGCATACTATGTTTCTATTGCCTTTGAAGAGGTTTTGAGTTTTGAAATATATGGTGGAAACGTATTTTTTGAGATCGTATCGAAATCCAGATGTCTTGGAAATACCAGCTGTCACTTTAAAATGTTGTGAAATGAACCATACTCAGTGCGTTGCTTGCTAGAAACACTATTGTCAGTTTATTGAAGTTTATTCGAAATTTGAAAGATTTATGATAAACAACAAAATAGGTTATATAACTAGGAAATGACATTTGTCGAGAGTATCAGTTGAAAACGTTTTGAATGGATTTTGAAACCGACCGGAGACACCGACGTTTTGAACACAGTTTTGAAAGCCCACTATCAGCTGCGCTGTTGCTAACTATGAAAAGCTAAGTATTGTCAGTCTATTTGGTAAAGTTCGATACACACTTCTACGTCACCATTATGACATTACTGGCTTGCCACCAATAACTAATTACAAATATCTTATACCACATTCTACATATCGGTGTGTCACTTATCTCCATGATATGGAGATGTTTCTTGAGTTGACAATGGTCAATCAGGAATCCTACTATGAGACGTATTTAGGTTCTACCTGGTCATCGCCAAGTACTTCTTTGATATTGCCATGCCAAAGTAATTGCGACTTTCGACTTCCACAAAGGTCACATGGTCCTAAATTATTTGGACAGTAGCCTTCCTGGCTAGGCCGTCCACTATACGAAATTCAAAAAAATGAAACAAAAACTAATTTAAAAAAACTAATGAATATAAATTAGAACCGGTCTGGAACGCGAGGTCTTTTCAGTGTTGAAGAGCTTTTCTGCTGTCGCTGCAGTCTCGCCAAATATATCTCTCCTGGTTAGTTTCTTAGTAGCTATCGATATACCAGCCAGTACCGTTTGAATGACACTGCTACTTTTATCCATAGCCCTCTTTGTTCTTAAGTTTAGAGGAGTATGCACCACATCCAGCGTTTTCTCTTCTTTTGGAGGCATCTGTGTATATGCAAATTGCATTGGGTCTCTGGTTTCTTATAGCATAGGTAGCGCGATTAGTGCTTCCCGGCATCTCAGCTGCCTTAGTCGTCCCACACCTATATCGGGATTGATACGCAACATCTTTGATGTAAATGTCTAGAGGCGTAATGCCAATTATTTTTTCTATAACAGCAGTTGGTGTTGTTCTTATGGATTCTGTTATATCAATGCATGCCATACGTTGTATTTTATATAATTTATTGACCGCTGATGCCTGCAGAACTTTCGGCAATGGCTCCATACGTTAGTATAGGACTGATCATTGTGGTTTAGATCCAGTGGCGACACTTTTGGCGACAGCCCCCCAACTGTGTCTCTGTTTATAACCGAAATATGCTCTTCTGGCTCTACTAAGTGAGAGTTCGACATCAGCTTTCTGTCGAGGGTAGTACCAAGAAATTTTACATCTTCAGAGAAATTTAGCTTGAGAAGTTCAGGGCGCTTAGGCCCCCTCGTATTCTTTTCTCTGGTAATCAAGACCATCAATGAGTGTCCCAATCACCATTATTCTATGGATTTGAGTGCTACTTGGGTTCACCTAATTTCGACCTGTTTGCATGTCAAAACAATACACTCAAAAAATGTGTCTTCATCCATTACTCCCATTAGCTATCCACAAAACAAAAACGCTTCTTTGAGCCAAATACGGACCTGATTAAAATGGTAGTTAGAGAGCAAACTGCCGCTTGTCTTTGTCTAAGTCCTTGGAGGAAGATATGAGACCGCGATCACAAAGACAAATCTTTTCGCTTTAGCCGTCTCGTGCTAAAACAGAATAAGTGCTGCTAGTATCCGCTTCCTTTATTTGGATAGAGCTCCTGTTCGCCAGATATTTTTAATCAAGAGTTGTTGCTGCAGGACCCACTTCCCTCTAGATATTGTGTACCGAGTGGTGGGCATATTTCATCTGCACCATATTCTTGAAACAAAAGGTAGCGCTTTTTGCCTGACGTACACTTACTCTCGGGAAAACTGCTCCGCGTAAGTTGAGATATTGTGGCGGCGGCAGACGCTGTGCTCCGATTAAATGTCAAATATCTTCCGGTTTTATTTTTTCTACAGTTGCTTAAAACTACTATCATGTTAGTATATAATGACAAGTTGCCACTTTCTTCAAAGGGCATATAGTACTCGCCAAAATGAGTGATTTTTCCCAGTAACATATAACTGAAATGATTAGACATATCAAGATATTGACCGATAATGAAACTTTCATTGCTAACTCCGTCCCTATGCGATTAGATGAAAACAGTGGCAAATCGCGAAAAAACCCAGTTAACAATGGAGCGGAGCATGGATGTGACATGCTACGTCAGACAAAAATGGTGCAACCCGTATAACTAATAATGAACTGGTGCATATGATTTTAATTTGGTCAAAATGCCTCTCGGACTTCGTGAGTGTATGCTGTTCGCTTTCCTTGCCCCCCGTCGATATGTCCATCTGGTGCAAAGAGCTAGAGACACAGGATATTTGTATTCACGTCATAGTGGACACGCTGAACGACCTAGATAACCCCGAATAGTCCAGATTGAAGAAGAAATACGCGTCGCGAAGCTCGAACCATCTCTATAAGGCTCATGTGACAGGACCGCACCTAAAACATCGCAGCGAACGAATGGTAAGTATTTTTTTAATATTATTTTTTATTTTTGTACTGCTGAATCATCCTACATTACCTTTGTCATTTCAAAGGCATTTGTTTCTAAAAAGGAAAGTCCCAGCTTTGAAAACACTGTAATTATGCTCAAAAATTATACATCTAACTAAACTTAAAAAAGCTAGAATCTAAATGTTGGATGAGCTTCACACGCTTACCAACAATTTATCGCTTTAAACGTACTTTGTAAGTATATAGCGATACGTGCAGGATTCTACAGGGTGTTCGTTTAAAACTTTCCACCACAGGTTTATCGAAAATCACTGATTCAAGGGAAAAAGGCCCAGACACGACAAAAGATTTGCCAAGTGTGACAACTTATTAACCAAAAATTACTTCACCCTCATGTATCCTTCCAGGGTCATCCCCTTGAAAATTTTAAATGACAAGAGGTATCGAGTAATATGTTACTTCAAAGCTATGTCGAAGTTCTTTATTTTAACGTTTTATTTTTTAAAATTGGCCGATACTTTTCCGAGAAAATTAGAAAAATATTTATTTATCCTATATTAGCTAAATAAAACAAACACACAAGGAAATAACCCATTTTTGCTTTCAGTAAGTGTTCAAAAGTTGCCAATTATTGACCAAACAATGGTATAGGGAGTATAGGCGATTTTCAAATTCTTGACGGACAGTTGCAAAAAAATGTTGTGGGGTATCACAGCAGCTTTCGATGATACTCTGACCAAGTTCATCCAATTCTTCAAGTTGGCAACTAAACACAGTATATTTTGAATGGCCCCGTTTCACATATATTTTTTTCTCATTCAAAAAATCAAGAGCGTGCTTATTAGCAATAACTGTTTAAGAGAGATGTAGCACCTACATGAGGCATAAATCTGAGCGTTTCATCAAGTCAGACTTCTGGAATTTTTGCCTTATTTTCAAAAGCTCAAGTTTCAGATTTGATACGGATGATCAATTAAATCTATTTCAGGGTGTTGCTTCTCAGACCTATGACATATTAACAACATGTAATATAGACATTTGAAAGGTCAGCTGTGTACAGCAAGAAAAAAAGTGGGCCTAGAATTGACCCTTGTGAAACCGCACTGGATATGCTTCTAGGAGCTGATGGTTTGTTACCTAATCGTACTCTACGTATCATTTTTTTAAATATGAGGTTACGAGTTGACAAGCCCATTCAGGGTCGTCAGAAGGCCGCAGAGGAAGGGTGCTTCCATAGGAGCGCAGGTTTTATGTTGTCCGCTATATTGGCAGTCATTCTGATAACCTGATTATAATCTAATTTGTTCAAAACTGGCATATGGAAGTTAGTAGTCAGATTCCTCCTCCTTGCCATACTTTCGGTCGATTGCCAGCTCCATTACATACAGGTGACGTCTGAAGGTGTCATGGCCACATAGTAGGCCCACAACACAAGTAACCTTATCCGGCTTCTGTCCAATGACAGAACCGCCCCACCTTGGCCAGAGCTCCTAAAATAAGTTCTCTAGCTACAGTTGCGTATTAATACTTCGTTATTAATTTTTGGCAAGTTTGTTAATAATGAGGTGTGGGGTGGGTTGACTCAGTGGCTAGAGTCGAAGGCTCGTGACCGGAAGGCCCTGAGTTCGATTCTCGTTAGAGGCGGAAATTTATTTCTGGTTTCTTCAATCAAAAATAATTAATGTCCATGAAAAACTCAGCGAAGAATCCCCACCTGAGCCGTCACGGTTGGCTTCTATATGTTCCTAGAGTGGCGCCGGGAAACAGTAAAAAAGCCTACACAGAACATGAGGCTAATGACCAGAGCAGTCGATGCCGAGGACAGAGAAGTGAAAAAACATAATGAGGTTATGTCAGCGATCTTGTTCTATAATAATAATAATAATAATAAAGCTTTATTGCCCAACAGTAGATTGTACCATTTACAGAGCAATCTTAACTAAAACCCATTACTATTACGCCTAAACCTTATATAAAACTAATAAATTTGAACAAGTAAACAGTATATTATGATATAGCCTCAGTGGAAAATATTTTTAATAGTGATATGGACCTCATTCAGAGTGCAAGCGAAAATATCACATATGTCTGATATTTTGTTAGAATTAAGACACATTAGGTTAACGGGTGCTTTCGATAGTATATTTGTTTGAGCTCTAGTACAATAGAAGCTCATGCTCGATCTGGCTGACATCCTTGGAATTAAGATACAAACTTTGGATAATAAATCTGGACAGTCAATAATATTGTGTAGAAGTTTATACATGAATAAAACTGAATTTTGAGTTCTCCTCATTTCCAAGGATGTCATGTCAAATCTGTTAAGCATCTCTGTGTAATCACTACCTCGAGGTGGATAAACGCCATCGATTTTGAAACACAGATATTTCAATAGCTTTTTTTGGACTTTTTCAATGGCCTGCTTATAAGTGTTGTAAATGGGGTTCCATATGAGCGACCCATATTCCAATCTGCTCAAAACTAAGGTTTTGTAAAGCGTTAAAGTAACTGAGACATTAGAGAGTTTTTGGTCAGTCACAGCAAACGACAATTTCGTTATGGTTATGGTTAACTTTGTCGTTAATAACGATAACTTTTCGTCGCAAAATGTAGAGTTTTTGGACGCGAAATCGAACTGTCAGTACTGTTACCATTGACAAGTAGTGTAGGAATTTTAGGTTAATTTGGACATTCTAAACAAAATACGTGATTAGAACGGATTGTGCCCTAGACGTCGATTGCGAGATAAATTATCATTTAGAAAAGTATGGAGGAGATTATTGAATTAGTGTATATATATACGATGACGTAGCAAATGTCACATAAGAATAACCATAAAAGCACAAATAACGATACCGCTAATCTGACGTAATTAACCACGTCCGTTATGTTTAATAAAGTTAACTGTGTGTCAAATCGTTACTGCGCAGACTCCAAATAACGATAACCACGATTTCAGTGACATATGTGCGGACCAAAAACTCTCTATTATTGAAGCCCTTACAGTTTCTAATAAGGAACCCATATACCTTATATGCACTCAATATCATGTGATTTATGTGATAATCAAATTTCAATTTATGATCAAAGTATACTCCGAGGTCTCTTATTGTATCAACTCTATCTAACTTTACGCTACCAACAGAGTATGAGAACAAAAAGTTGTTGCACTTACGACTAAATGTTACAATTTTACATTTTGATACATTGAGATATAGATCGTTGTTGACACACCATTGACTCAAATGATTTAACTGACGTTGAAGCTCTTTACAGTCGTCGAGAGACGTGACAGAAGTGTACAATTTCAAATCATCAGCAAACATGAGTGTTTCGCAATTAAGTGAATTGCACAAGTCGTTTACAAACAAGATGAACAACAATGGTCCCAAATTCGATCCTTGTGGAACACCACTCGCCGCTACATACGTCCGTGAACGGAAACCATTATGATAAACATATTGGCTTCTGTTACAGAGATATGACTCGAAAAGAGTTATGTAGCAATCATCAAAGCCAAGCATTGATAGTTTGTGCAGAAGTTTTTTATGACTAACACGGTCAAACGCCTTAGAGAAATCAGTGTAGATTACACCCACTTGTCCTCTATTATCAAGCTCTTCACACAAAAACCGACTCAGAGTTGCTAGATTCGTTATTGTGGATCTAGACTTCATGAATCCATGCTGACATTCTGATATGCTATTCTTGACTAATGGGTAGATACGATTATAGAGTATGATTTCTAGAAGTTTACAAAAATTGTTCAAAATTAGTATCGACCTGTAATTCGTCACTTGAGTACGTTCCTGCGACTTGTGTATAGGACACACTTTGGCCACTTTCCACATATCAGGGAACTTTGAGGTCCTCCAAATTAAGTTAAATATTACTTTTAATGGCTTTGCGAATACATTTACACAATCCTTTACGCAGAACGAGGGTATTTGATCAGATCCTGATGTGAACTTGTTTTTGAGCCTTTTACTCGCTATGACAATCTCTTCTTCCGTTATTGGTTCCTTACTTATTCCTAAGCAATTGTTCTGATATATATCCATACTATTATTATTTGATGGTGTAGGCATAGAAAATACGCTCTCAAAAAAGTCAGCAAATGCATTAACTATACCTTCAGGATCACTATATGAGTTGTTTTGATAGTACATTTTGCCTGGTATTCTAGACGTATTATTTTTGTTATGAACAAAACTCCAGAATAGTCTTGGATGCTGAGGTATCTGGTCTTGGATACTACGTATGTAATTGTTATAGGCCTGTTTACTTTTTTGTTTGAAAGCAGCTCTAAGTCTACTAAACTCTTGATAGATCATAGCGTTCTTTGTTGCCGTGTATCTTTTGTGGACCTTAGCCTTTTCTTTTACAAGTTGAATCATCTCGCTTGTATACCAAAATGGATACTTGTGACTGAAATTTTTAGTTGTAGGCACATGTTGATCAATAATCGAATACAATTTGTTATAAAAAATATCTACCGCCTGATTAGCCTCTGTTACTGTTTGGAGAAAGTTCCAGTCAGTGTGCAACAGTTCATTGTATAGCGACGGAAAGCTGGCTTTCCTAAAATTGTATTTCTTATGGAGGCTATTTTGATTGAACTTATTTTCCCCTTTATCACCTGCTGACAAAGTAAACGATAAAGCAGGATGATATGGGTGCTCATTCACCAAAGGCAAACTTTCGTGTAAAACAGTTACGTTCAGGTTACTGGCCACCAAATCTAGCAGTCTATCATAGTTATTAAGTACATTGTTGTACTGATTAATATTTACAAAGTTTAAAAAATTTAAGATTATACTAGTTTTCCTATCTTCTAAATTATTATCTACGAAGTTTGTACAATTAAAATCACCCATGATCAAAACACGCTTAGACTGTAACTGAGGTAGCCTTTCAAGTACTTCAAAAAAGTTTTCGTACGTTTCATATGTAATCTGGGGAGGAATGTATAGCACGACAATGTACATGACGTAAAAGGAAGTAATTAACTTACACATCAAAAAGTCAATATCAGGGAACTGCTCATCAAACTGTGGAGTGTTTACTCTTTCGGCCCTAAGACTCTGATCCACAGCCAACAACACACCACCCCCAGTAGATAAACCAATGCGGCTGCACTTGCGATCGCTCCGGTAAACATCATAGTAGTCCGGGAACAGCTCGCAAGAGTTAACGTCAGGTTTCAACCAGGTTTCACTGAGTGCAACGATTTGGAACTCGTGGTCGCTGACACTGGCGTAAAATTCATTAATTTTGCTGTTAAGGCCTCTTGTATTTTGGTAGTATGTTGTAACTGGATCTGCCTTCTCACTGCTGGGCACCTTTAATTTAACTGGACGATTCTTGGAATATCATTGATATACTTTATACGGCAATTTGTGTCCCCAGTTGCGTGTCTGTTGAGGAGTTCCTGCTTAAGCCTTTTGTAATGATCGAGTTGTCTTCTGGTGCGATCAGCAGACACATTGATCTTGTGGTGAGCGTTATGATTCTTCAGTTTCCTGGAATTTATTAGTATTTTACGAGCATCTTCAGGCTTATTTAAAATAATTTTAACTGGTCGGACCTTGGTTTCTGCAAATCGGCCCAGTCTTACCACTTTTGCATTAGCTAACGATATATCGGGTGCAATCGTGGTCAATATGTTCGTTGTCACATTCATGTCACTTTATGTCTGATCTCTGACAGATTTGTTTTGGTCAGGTTCTTCAACATTAAATAGTATGATGTTGCTTTTACGTTTTTGTCTTTCTGATATTTCTTCAATGACATCTTCAAAATCCAACCCTGGCGAGTCGGCTATCCGAGCGTTTTCTGCCTTGAGATCTTTTATGTCATTTTGCAGCTGTATTATTAGTGCTTTTAAGTCCTTTATGTCTTTACCAATGGTCCTACAGTCCCTAGATGTCCAGTCATATCCTTTATTCGCATTGACCGTTCTCAATTCGTTGGTGGTAACTTCAACACATGAGTGCTTGTACTTTTCTTTGCAAACGCAGCACGTCACCAAAAGATGACTGTCACACATTTGATTGCAGCACTTGCAGTACGATCTAACAGGCATTTTGGAGCAATAAAATTGAATATCAATGTGTACGTATAGTGTATACGCCACTGGTACAAATTCCTTCGCAATCGGTGGATTGTTTACGAGTGCAATTATGTTTTGGTACAAATATCTGCCGAAATCTGACGACTAGAAGTATGCAAACAATCGTAGTGACTGATTGACTATTTGTGAAGAATCCAGTACTCACAGTCGATTTTTTTTGCGCCAGAAACAGCGAAAAATTCACTTTGATCACAGAGATATTCACCCACACAACTATCGTGACATAGGCGTACGATGTAATCGAAAAGTTAAGAGTACCGTCGTCAACGGAGTTTCAGGCGCATATCACAACACACAAACTACTCTGCCCTAATTACAAACCGTAAATATAATTAGCTGGCGTATCAAAACAGACTCCAAACTGTCAGTGTCCGCAAATAGCCACTGCTTTATCGGACGGTACTTGAATCTCGGTTGCGTTGCAGCGTATAACGCTACTAATAACAATTTAATAGGCCATCGGGCGACGGTCTCTATCCCTATCACCTGCCAAACTTTGAGCTTGTATTTCGACAATAAAGCCTCACCTATACGCTCATTATCTATGAAATAATTATTGGGGAATATGTCAGAGCTCGACCTCCCACCGAACGTAACCCAGCGCAACGCAATTCTGTTGTGTACTCTAATCTATGCGGTTTGCGCATCAATATGGTGTGATATTAAGTATTCACGACTTCCGAAATACCGATGCCTGGTCGATTTTTGGCTGAATTTATACCTGATAGCCCCGCTCGTTTGCGGTATGGCTCTGTCTTCAGGTCCTTTAGATTGGGATGGGTACCCATGTCCAGTTGACCTTCTGTGCTTCTTCTTCCCCATTGCAACTACTGTGATGTTTTTTGTATTTCGATGACTTCCCTGTGGAGTCGTTGTGGGAAGAACCTGAGTCTTTTTCAACTCGATCCTATCGTCTCCTTTCTTAATCGCATATTGGGCTACCGCTGATTCATGTGTATAACCTAATCAACAGCTAGACTCATGTTCTGCAATCCTTGTGTTTATCGATCGCTTCACTGTTCTTATGAGTATCTTTATTGACGGCTCGTAGATAGGTTGCTCTTTGTAGCAAACATAAGGTCTGTTATTCCAGGCAAATTCGATAAAAAAGCTTTTGGTACCTCTCCGGGTTTTTTCGATTTGGCCTGTTTCTTCCCATTATTCTTGCTATTTCGTTTTCTGTATAACCGTTTGCCTTAAGAGTGTTCTTTAGGTGTTCTAGTTCGGTGTCGAGTTCCTCTGGTTCGTAAAACTTAGTAGTCTGTCCTGTCAAAGCTCTAATTCTATACAATATAGCTTGTGTCTCAGCATGGTTCTTTTTCTTGTTAGAAGAATATCAGGCAAGGCTAGTTTTTGTTTTTCTTCTACCGCCATGGTAAACTAGATATTTGCACGCTATTTAGGTGTGTTAGAAATTCTCATAGCTTTTCTCTTCCATGCATAACTTATCTTCTGTGATTCCAAACGACGAACGTATCGTCCACGTATCCGAGCCATATCTTGAGCTTGTATTGAGCGCTTTCCAAAGCTGCCTGTTCAATTGTCCGATAATGGAGAAAGTCTTACATTGAGATATAAATACTCAGTACTCGATATCTTATTAAGACTCATTTATAAACAGTGAATCGATATGAGTCCAAGATTTGACAGTCCTGTTTGACAGTTACAAAGCCACGTGATTATTATGTGACAGATCGAGTATTGACATATGCTGGTTGGTAAACATGGGGAACTGTACACGATAGAATAAGGCCTTTGTTTTTTTAAATATTATTATATTATTAGAGGAGGCAAAACTGGAATGGTGGGGAGTTGGATTATAGGAAGGTCCAATTTTTTTTTGTTTGACTTCGTAAAGGATTGCCATGACTCGCCCCATGAAATGTTGCAAATAACGCTGTTATACAAGATAATTGTCAGACAAAATATTATTTACCTTTCCAGTGCTTCTTTTTCTTTCTTGCCTAATTCACTCCCCCAACGTTTTTAAGGACTTAGAAAAACAATTTATCTTAAACTAAACTAATAAAACATATTTATTACGGACAGTCTCGGCTGCTTTGGGAGTCGCGGGGAGGTTTGGAAATTTATTATTTCCAAAAATTTTGATATTACTAGCAAAGTGAGCGAAGAATTGAATTTTGTTCACCTAAGCACTAAAAGCAAGATCGGTAGCAGTGAGGCTGTGAATAACAGTATACTGAAGTGTATAATGGAGTCCAGCTACTTGATGAAATCATATTTTAGCTAAGGAACGGGAAGTATAGGGCACAGGGCCTGTGACTGATGGTAAACTGAAATTCGCTGAACCAAGGTAGACATGAATATGAGAGTTGAAACACAAACTTGTGAGGGTTCATCATCACTGCCGGATTCCTAAGAACAAGTATCCAGAACTCTGGAAGTTGCCGTAAGTCGAAAGAAAAACGACTAGTTTGCACGTCTAAACATAAATAAATGTAGTTAGTAGTAGTGCTAAACTTTCTGTAGGGCGTCAGTAACAGCAGGCGAAGGCTCTAAAGATTAATGGCCGCCGTTTTACATCTGTGAATGTTTGCTTCATGAATATATAACGGAAATTTATTGTCACACTGATTGTTTAGAATTGTCGGCGATTGATTTATAGATAATTTTCCTAAAATTGCACAGTTCAGCGAGTATAGTGACGGCACTGCTGCTGTTTGGATAAGCGCATTTATTCTCAGATCGCAAGGATTATAGACCAGTTAATGCATGATAAATAAGCCCAAATGTGATAATGGATCCTCTGGCACCATAACAGCAAACACTGCAAAGCGTACACACAAAAAGAAATTCTCAAGTCAAGAATTGTGGTATTCTTGTAAATACGGACAACAAGATTATCGGTTCTCACTCTAAGAAGGAATATTTGATGAGAAAATTATAGAAAATTTGTATCAAGAATAATATATTTTTGATTTATATACTTATTTTAAAGAAATATGCTCCGAAAGAAAATATAATTTTCTTTGCAGCCAAGGCTATAATAATTTAATAACAAATAGTTCATAATGTTATATCAAGATTATCATTTTTTCCAGCGGTGTCCAGTTTACTTCTATCAAGAATATAGACAGCTTGAAAGTGCGAACCTTCATTTACAATATGATAATCTTGGTTTGAAAATGAACGCTGTTTCACAAGCACACCCTATATTTGTATCAAGAATATCATTGATTTGACGTCTACCAACGTCGGAGTGCGCAGACGCGCAGCGTGTCACGGGTCAACTCTAACCTCTCCACCCTCTCTACTCAACAGCCTGTTGCCCGTCCGCGTTCGCGCCGCCATTATCGGTTTCCGGATTGTCGCATTCGCCGACGTCTTTAGCACCGTAGCGTAATACCTGCATCCTGGATCCTGCATAATACCACATAATAGTATCTAGTCAAACTGTTAAATAAATTTCCATTGCCACATGATACCCGTGATACCACCGTCAACCATCAGTCGTCGAATCTGCCGGTAGTGCTGGTCCACCGCCAAACACGATGTGACACAACACGGCTAAGACCGAAACAACACAACAAAGTACAACGAAACAACCTCGTCCACGTTGGCGGGTTGGCGCCGATAATAACACTAAGACGATCCCCCTGTTCTTTCTTTTTACGTTCAATGAATCAGGACATCAGTCCCGCCGAATACTGATTATAGTTCAGCGAACAACAAGGGCCATTGAATTCGATATAGAATGTTGTTGTTGTTACGATGCTACTTACCGATTTCTTTAAAAGCATAGACAATGTTTTGAAAGCATGGGTTATTGTTCGCGTAATACTTACCTTTTCAAACAAAATTAATTTTTATCAGACGAATGATCACGAACTGCTGTTACTATAATAATTTTTGTATCGTACATCGAATAGATTGTATGCTTTGCTTAAATGAAACATAGGGTAAATTTCAAAAACAAAAAATGAAGTCAAGTTGATTGACTCAGTACTTCCCACACATTACGCTGATACCAGTTTATTATTTTCCCATAGCATGAAGCTTTAGTCTAAGATCCCTCGCAACCAAATAATTGCCAACCCCCACCCGTGCCGCCACTGGCACGATTTATCAAAACCATACGCGTTTTCCATCTTCGCCATGGTAGTAATGCCGTTTCAAAATTTCATTAAAATCAATTCAACAGTTTCCTCGTTACAACGATCTGACGCAATACTCTCGTATGTTTACATCAAAAAAATTCTAAGTCCTTTGCTTTCTGTAATAGACAAAGGCAATGTTCGGATGGACCTAAAAAAGTTATTTATCTCGCCAGATCTTCCTTCACAGGTCAGTGGACAGTCTATTATGAAAGCAACAAATTTTTCAATTTTACAACCCCCCACCCCCCAACCACCCCAATTTCACCCCACCCTAAAAAAAGTAGAAAATGATCAGGGACCCCTAAAACGCTTAAAAACGAAGTTTCAGCAATATTTAATTTTTTTTGTTTTTTGCTAATTACTCCGCCACCTATGCACCGATTTTCAAAATTATAGGAACATTACCTACTACGACCCCACAGCATACCGCTGCCCAAATTTCATCACAATCCATGCAGCGGTTACCGAGATTACGAGGGTAGAAAAACGCGACAGACAGACAGACAGACCGACAGACCGACAGAGAGATCGACAGACAGACCGACGGAAATGAGTGACGTGGATTTTCGTTATGTACACATCATAAAACGCCCAAAAAACGTATTATCTCAAAACCGAAAATTTTCGCGATCACAATTCTCCCCTTATCTATCGGTGTGGGAAGTAAAAGGATGTTTTTATTGCATTGTATGTCAATACTGGTATTAGAAGGATTATACATATCGTTAGAACGAATGTAAAATTATTTTGAATTTATTGGCGTACCTGTGATTACTTCGAATATAAGGATTGAATTCTTTCAATGACATGCATTTGAAACAACTGTAAATATATTTAAAGCGATAGAAAAACATCCAAATACTAACAGTTAATTGGACACGCAACAGTATTGTTTTCTGTGTGAGCTTGTGAGTTTGGAAAAATCATATGAATCAAAAGCAAGTTGGCTCACTCGTGTTATTCCATTTCTATTCACAAAAATTCGTTACATCTAACGAAAAATCCATTGGCATAGCCAACGATTTGACATAGCTGCCTACCTCGGATAAATATGCTGTCCTATGCTCCTAGAAAGATAGTTGAATTTTGACTGGTGCATTATATTAACTGCAACACTGCGCCGTCTGTTGTCTTAAACTGTAACGCGTCATGTGTCGAACTTGCATAGCCACCTATAACTGACGGTGCGGAACTTTGGCGCCATCTTTCGCTGAGTTGGGATTTTCATTATCAATTCACATTCACAATGTCGTGTAAATGACATAACGTGGCTCTGTGTTCTCGACCCTGGAACAATGGTAACAGAATAACGAGTATCAAAATGAACAATTTTGCAGGAAGTTCAATTAGAAATGCACAAAAAATAGTTAAAACAAAGTTGGTAGCTCTATGGTTCACAGTCAAGTATTGTATCAAGTGTCCCAATCACTTTATCAGTTAGAGGTTAACCTCCTACCGGTCGACCATAAACTGTGCAACCTGCCAAAAAAATTACAGAAATAATCAACGCGTTGGTACAAATTTATCGACGGACTGACATGCAAAACTGGCTTGAATGTCGGACACAGTCAACTGTTTTATTAGATAACGGTCATGTCACGGTGGAAACGCAGACATCGACGATCGCTGAAGCCCCGTCTGATGCTAAGCAGCGTTGGGCGCGGTTAGTACTTGTTTGGGTGACCGCTTGTAAATACTGCGTGTCGTTAGCTTCTTTGTAATATTGTTTTTTAATTGAGGATGGTCTCTATAAGCCTAAGTGCCTCTTTAATTGAACTTAAAATTAATAAGTTGTTGTCGAGCGGAGAGTGTTTAACATAAGGTCTGACAGTAAGCGCTATAATCAAGACAACGTCTGTCGGGACCGCTAGTTTATAACTGCAAACTTGACGAAATAAATACGGTAAGAGAAAATAAAAAAAAATGACTTGTTAAAAATGTAAAAATGAGTATAGTCTAAAAAAACAAAAAGGAAGCACGCTTTTAAAGAACTAAAAAGTTAAAAATAAATTTTTTCATTAAGCCTAAAACAACAATGAATGAAAAATTCTAGCGTGCTTGCGAAAAAAGCGTCGGGCGCTCGATTTGCGAATATTATAACACAAAACGCCCAAGCTTTTTTCATAATCAGAATCGTATTTTTCGTTCATTGTTATTATAGGTGTTATGTATTGAAATAACGAGGCATAGAGGCATTCGTTTTACGCGGTTTATTATTTTTAGTCCCGGAAACGTAACCTCCATGCGCGCATGCATGCTTGGGTCGCCGATGATGATTGTCCTCAATAGGGCACCTCCAAACTAGGCGATGTTGCCAATCACTCGTGAGATCCCGAAACATACATGACAATAAGCTTACTTTATTATAAAATTATCTTTAACTTTTTAGTTCTTTATTTTCTTTTAAAATATATTTATTTATTTATTATAGATCGGAACCACCTTATTAAGTTTTAACACGTTGGAAATCTACCTGTAAAAAAAGAGATGTTAGCTGAGTAAAAGACAAAACTTCCTTTAATAAAAAGTTAGGTATCTCGACGGACGACTTCTTACCTCTTAGTTTTTCATTAAGCAGTTTAAGAAATTCCATTTCAATGAATGGATAAAATTGCATAAAGATAGGGCTAGACGGATCCTCCAAGCTGATGAATAGCTTCAATTTGATTTCCTGTTCTCCGGATATGTACAGAGACTTTAAATGAGTACCATGTTTTGCATATAGTAACCGAACTATACGTTCCACTGTATGGTTGCCGTATCTAAATATATCTGACGTGACAGCATCAGTTCAGTTGTTTCAGGAAAGTTTATCTCAGTCCTTGGCTCGTCTTGATGCATATACATACAATCGAATCTGCTTACTAATCCAGTTTGACGTCTGTGACGGCTTCCTATGATATTATTCTAAACAAAACAGTAGCATATCGTTTTGTTTTTCTTATGCAGCCAAGGGTACAGTGAAATGGGTGGGAATTCTTCGTGTATAGATTGAAAATAGAATATTAAAGATTATGTAAATTGGAACACTTACTCTTACTTAATGTTTCAATGTAATTTCAAAATGGATTTTTATACTGTATTAAAAGCTGAACTGATGAATATATTTTTAGAGGACTTTCCATGTAAAATAGTACTTAAGGGATGTATGACAGACATATTAATGATTAATGCATATCTGGCTACTGGCATTAAATAGATTTTTGCATTCAAAATCACGTTCTGCGAACTGAAGATTGACTTTTTTTTGCTACTTTAATGACTCTGGTCAGAGACAAACGGCCAGACTATTTTGCCCCATCCTTCCTTAAGGAGGAGAAACTTTGAACTGTATTAGATATAGGACAGTGGAATATAAATCACCCAATAAATCATAGGTATGAAATAGTAGTTAGTATTTTAATTTATCAAATGTTCGTTTTGTTTCATACTGCAGTATGTGTAGTATTTTCGTGTGTTTGTTTTTGATTTTATTTTTTCATTTTTTATACATTTTCTTCTGTATTTCCTTTTTTTGTATGTCATTTATTTAATTTTTTTGTTAGCTATTATTAGTTTTTATTTCTTTTTATTTAATTTTTAATCTTTTCCTGCCTCTTACTGTACTACAGTTGTTGAGCCGTGACATTTTATATACAATTTGTTCTTATCTAATGTTTTGTCTAAATTAGTGGTTTTGCAGTTTAATGCCTATAAACTAATTCATATATTTTCTGGTTTTCGTATCCTAAAATTGAAGCTATACTAGTTGGAAGTGCAAGATAAGTAGAGAGGTTGAAATATAGGTATTTGAGTTGTTTCTTCAGTTTTATGCAGATACTCCAGTAGATAATGTTGTAGTGTGCCGACCTTACCGCATTTGCATAACGAACCTCTCCCCAATTCAAATCTTGATTTATGTTGTGCTGCCAAGGTGTGACCACTTCTGAGAAGATATAATGTTCTAATAAACTTCTTATTTCCTTCTCAAACCAAGTACTTGTTCTATATTATATTCTCGAAATATACATGCATATCCATTTCCCGTTTCACTGTTATTGTTTGAACAAGAATAAAATCAAGTTGGTCAAAGTAATTTGAATTTGAACTAACATAGACACATTCTGTTGTTTCTCTTGTAATAATATTTAATTTTTGTACTCTGTAACTATCACTTATCACTTATTTTCACTTATTTATTGGCATTTGTATATTGTGTAATATTAGTAGTATTATTTATTTTAATCGTGCTGTTCAAAGCTTACGTCATAGATAAAGTATAGTATTCTACTCGGAGTAACGGTAATAACTTGCTTGTTGATTTACAAACTTCAACTGTGGTAGTTATTACAGTCATTACCAATCACTGTTTTATGGTTTTCATTGAAATTGTCATGTTTTCCTGATAGGAAGGAGAGTAGTTTATTCATGTTTTGAGTTTGAGTTTGAGTTTATAGTTTAAAGTTGACTCTTCCACTGTTTCAAAGTATTGTGTGATGAATCTGTGAACTGTAACAATCTCTTAATAAAAAATGGTTCTCAAAAAATTTACTACAATAATTCATGGACAAATTATTCTTCATTAGTAATTGAGAAGTAGTAAGTAAATGATTCAAAACAAACATTCAGATCGCTTCACGGGCAGGGGTTCCATGACAGCCATGGCTCAGCTGGCAGAGCATCGGACTACAGAATTCTGAAGGCGCAGGTTCGAACCCTACTGGCAATCTGTTGTTTTTCTGGCATTTTCTCGTAGCACGTTGGTTTGCGAACATGGTCTATGTTCTGTTCACTTCACTTGTTCTTTAAATATTTTTGGGAACTATAATTATCTGACTATATCAGTTGAAGAATGTGATGCCTGTACATAAAACTGGTGATGAATATGATTTATCCAATTATAGACCTATCTCACTTACCTCCTGTTTGGCAAAGGTTTTTGAAAATATACTAAAGAACAAATTGACAGAATTTTTAGAGAAATATAACATATTTTCTGATAAACAGTTCGGTTTCAAAAAAAATAAATCTACTGAAGATGCGGTGACATATGTAATAGGAGAACTATGCAAAAATGTAGACAGAAATATTCCAACATTATGTGTATTTGTTGACCTAGCAAAAGCATTTGACACAGTTGATCATATGATACTCATGAAAACTTTACAAAATTATGGTATACGGGGTCAAATCTATCATCTAATTAAAAGTTATTTAAGTAATAGAACACAAACTGTTATGATAGTTCTCCATTGCCTATAACATGCGGTGTTTCTCAAGGAACGGTACTGGGACCATTATTCTTTAACATATATATAAATGATCTATTCGCGGTTGATGTGAGCGGAGATATAGTGAGTTTTGCAGACGATACAGCTGTTATATTTTCTGCTGAAAGTTGGGAAATATTAAAATCAAAGGCTGAAAGTGGTTTTAAAAAAATGTTCAACTGGTTCAGTAGTCGACTTTTAACAGTCAATTTCAACAAGACTCACTTTGTTCCATTCGCATCATACGCAAACGGCTTACCGAAATACACCAACTTACAAATCAGTTGTAAACAGGTAGCTCCTATATCAATGGTCACCAGTATCAAGTACTTAGGAATATATCTAGATTGCCATATCAAATGGAAAGAGCATACCGAATATGTTGTCAAAAAGATTCGTTACGTTATAAGCAAATTTAAACTCCTTTCCACTATACTTACCTATGAACAGATGATCATTGTATACGAAGCACTTGTTCATAGTCATATACGATATTGTATTCTGGTGTGGGGCGCAGCATGTAAAAATAATATAAAAGCAATAGAAATTATACAAAAACGTATAATAAAAATTTTATATAAAGTGAAATGTACATATCCTAGTGACTTGTTATTTTCTAAAACAAAAATTCTAGATATCCGCCAAACATTTTTCATGTCATTAGGTATTTACCATTATAAAAATAAATCAAACTTGACAAAACACGAACATAAATATGACATAAGATATGCATGTAATGTTGTACCAAAAGCAAGGAAAAATACTTTATTACGATGTCATACATTTCTTGCTCCAAGACTATACAATGAGATACCAGAAAGCATAAAATGTCTAGTGCCTTTAAATTCATTCAAGTATGGTTTAAAACAATGGATAGTGAATAATAAGCGCATTAAAATTCACCAACTTGTAGACATATGCAATACCTATTATTACTGATATATATGGAATACATAATATTTAAATATAAATATTCCTGAATTAACCCTTATTTGTTGTTTCCATTTTATAATAATTACTTATACCCAAGCACAAGTTTTTAACTTTTTTTGGGCCACTTGTTGTTTATTGTATCTTATTTATTTTATATTTACAATAAACGCTATACTACTACTACTACAAAAAGTCTTAGATGGATATGTTTTCATATATGTTCACTCTCACTATTATAGAAGTTTATTTTTTAGTAAAGCAATCAATAAAAGTAATTATTGTAATAGAAGACATCACTAGTGTCCGACCGGACATTCGGTTTCTGTTTCGGTGTCGGCCTAGTTTCGGCAAAAAACAGATTTCGGTTTAGCTTCGGTTTCGGCTGCCACCCAGCCGAAACTAAGGCCGAAGCCGCAACTGAACTGGATTGATTTCGCGCTGCGATCGGACGCTCTCTGGAGCACTGATCCGCAAGTGATGAAGTGTCACTTTGCTGTGTAGATGATGGTAATGCCCTATCACAAGTTAAAAAGCCTACTTATCGGAGCCAAGGTTGCAAAAAAACGCAGATACGTATTCTGGAATTCTAGTCCATTTCTGTCTTTGAAAAAGGTTCCCCTAAAATTCATGTCGGCCTTACCGACGAATGTTTCCACTGAACAACTATTTAATGCTGCTAGTCAAATCTATTCAGACTGAAGAAGCAATTTGCTGAGCGCGAAGGTTGACAACTTATTGTTTCTCGCTACAATTAGATTGTTCAATTATGAATACTGATAGTGATATCAACGACAGTTGTGTAGCTCAATGAGGGTCATAACAGTTTTAAAATTCACAGAACACTCCTTACTTTCAAAAGTATTTAGTTGTAATTAGTACTCAGGTACTTCTGAAATTCAGTTTTAGAGCAACTAACTGATAGGAGTGTCATAAAGAATGACCAAAGTTTAGAATGTTAAGTAGTTAAGATAGAAAATATGATAAATACAAAATTATTATTTCGTTCGGTTCAACTTTTTATTTCAGAAATTAATAATAATTTATTTGAAATAAAGTGTGATAATACTGATGATAAATTATTTATGTTTATTTCCACGAAGAAATGACCAACGTTATATTGATGTTTCGGTTTAGGTCGAAACTGAGACGGAAGCCGAAAGTCGGTTTCTGTCTCAGTTTCGGCCGTAAACGGTCAGACACTAGACATCACTTATGTCACCTTTACTCGAAAGGTTCATTGTCGGCTGTTAATTTCACATAAAGTTGGGAAACAATGGTGTGTCTTTTGTGACTATTCCAAAATCACTTTTGTTGTCTACCGTTACTGTCAATTAACGTTAACGTCCAATAAAATACCTTTTATTGAAGCAATAAAAGTAAATTGCAAGACTGTGAAACTACAGCTTGCGCCCATCCTATTCTGTATCTTTTTATTTCGATGACTCGGCATATTTTACGAAGCAGAAGGTAAACTGCGTGTAATTGTTCCAGGCAAAAGACGAAGATGGGTTTAGCAACATCCCGAAAGGAGGAGCATAAAGAAAAAAATAAGGCACTTTTGGATGACTTAAAATAACGTCGCAAAAAGATAAAAATTCTCGATAGTGCTAGCTTCGACTAGATAAGAATGACTTTTTGGACCAGTAAAATTAACCACATTTCTTGTTATTTGGCGTTTTAACTGTTGTGTTCGAGTATAACCTTTAAAGCGTCAAACTATCCTCATTATATTATTGATTATAGATGAAATATTCCAAAATATTATTGGAAAGGATCACCCACTCGTTTTTGTTTTTCCACAAGTATGTAGAAATACCATAAAATATTTTAGATTTGTACACTGCTTTGTCTTGTGACTATTGTGCAAAAAATTTTTTGAACCCTTCACACTAACGAGCTTTAATAAAAGCGTAACGATGTCGTCTGTGATTGGTTTCGGATGAATGAATGAATTTGCTACTCTTTAATTGAGTTAAGTAGCTTTTTAGCATAAACCGAATGTCGGGAGTGTTAAATGAGTGTTTCACAAAAAAGAGTCTGTTTGTTGACGTTCACGCAAGTTTCTGTACCCGATGCTTTTAAACGCGCCACATAAACAGTGCTCGGTTCCTCAAATTAAATGCTCAGGTACCGGCTTTGGTAGATAGATGGCGAACCAATACTTTTTCAAAGTACTGCTTCCCAATATCTATATGTTGCTACTACTAGTACGAGTTTTGCCAGCTAGGCACTATCACGCAATTTCGTTAATTTATCTGAGACCTAAATCACACTGACGACCTTTAATAAAAGCGAAACGACGTCGTCTGTGATTGGTTTCGGATGAATGAATGAAATTGCTACTCTTTAAGAGGGAAATCCTTTGAAGACTATCATAGTACTGTGCACGAAGCAATAGAATGCAAAGCTCACCAAGTTTCACCATTTCTCTTCGTCAAGGAAATAGAAGTTGCCAGAGAAGTGAAATGCCTAGGAGTCTAGTCAGACGATAAACTAACTTGGGACAGCCACATAGGGAGCATCAAATTACCTTTATGATGATAAGGCGAGCGATCGGGGTTTAACCCCCTCGGTGGTAAACTGGCTATACACCACGGTAATCAGACCCAAGGTGGTGTACAGTGCTATTGTATGGTGGCCAAAAGTTCATCAAAGCACAGCATCTGAGGCGCTCTCAAAGTGCAGCGGGCTGCGTGTGTATGAGCATAAGGGCGCCACGAAGGGCGCACCAGCGTTGGAGGTACTGGGTGGGGCAGAAAGAGTTCCCCTGTTTGAAATACTAATAAAACCTAAACTAGTGAAGTTGTGGAAAAAAAACTTTATCCGGTAATAAGAATACATACTGCCATTGTGAATGAATGGGTTTTAAAAATCACTCAAGTGTTTCCCTCCATTGTTGATAATGAATGGCAGCAATTTTTTGGATTATCGTCTCCTTAAGAGCTTCCAGAGTTTGGGGATGGCGTTGATACACTTTTTGCTTAAGGAAACCCCGAAGAAAAAAACACACGTCAAATCTGGTGAATAGTGAGGCCACCAGGTGTCACCTTGCAAAGAGATAACATGCCCAGTGCACAATTCTCTCAGGATTGTCATTGAACGACGAGCTGTGTGGGCTGTGGCCCCGTCCTGCTGAAACCACACATGTTCTTGTCCATATTCACTGACAATAGCATCCAATCTGGGGCCGTAGATTTTCTTTTCAATGCTGATCCACTTGCTCGGATACCCAGTTACTTATTGTCTTTTTATCGGGAATTGGCTCATGCATGTCAACCGAGCTCAAAGTGAATGCGAAAGGCATGCTGCGTAATTATCGTCGAACCGCCATTTCCAATAAACTCTTCCACGACGATAGCACGCGCAGTCCCGACCAAGCCATGGTTTACACTGAAAATGGCATGGTTGCATCTGTCGAATGATATATCCCCCACTCCGCTACCATCACCACAGCCCTAGCTAGATGGTTTTCAAATCGGGGAGTTCTTTCTGCCCCACCTTGCATTACTGAATATCCCGCCTTTTGACATTTACATAGAAGGAGAGGCAAAAACGGCTGCCATTCTGCCATTAATACACCATGATACTTGGTCCGACGTACTTGAGATGTCACCCGACAGTCGTGGACACCGAGATTCCATGTATGGTCAACCTATGCGACAGAGCAGAAAGGGCTCTAGGAAAATCTCGACATATATCGAATGATATCACCTGGTATATAGATGGCTCTGAAAATTCATCAGGTACAGCAGGACGCACGTACGGCCTGAGGGTAACGTAGGCATCCGTGTAGGTAAACTGGATACAGTTTTCCAGGCAGAAATAGCCGCAAAAAAGGCTATCTATGTAAACACAGACAGCCGAGCGGCTCTGAGAGCCTTGGCAAGTAGCCACTATACTTCAAAAGTAGTGTGGGACTGCCATAATACCCTGGAGACACTGGTGAAGACCAACAAGGCACATACGAGTGGGTGGTAATGAGAGGGCCGACAGGTATGTCAAGGAAGGTGCAGAGCTCCTTCTCATTGGGGCAAAACCAGTATGTCGTATATCATGCCATGGTATGGACAGCCGTCATCAGCTGTGTGTCAAATGACCACCAGAAGAACTGGGATAGAGTGGTGGGAAATCTAAGAGGATGCTGAGAGGACTCTCGTGCTCTAATACCACAGACGCTCTCAGATTGAGCGGAAAAGTCCTATGAAAAGTGGTTGGATTTACAACTGGTCATTCGACGTTCAGTACCCACCTGGTGGCAAACCCATTATGCAGGAAGCACGGTGAGCCAGAGGAAACATCTAAGCATGTCATCCTCGACTGTTCTGCCCTTAGCTAGAGCAGGAACTCCTATATTATGAATGTAGGCCAGAAGGGAAGATGGAAGTGCAAGGTCCAGTGCATTTCAAAATTCTCAAAGAACATAGATTTAATCCCTATGTCTGGGGGGTGCGCAATAAGCTGAGCGGCAGCGATTAGAACAAATGAACCCTGAGCCATAAGCTGCTAAAAAAATTCGGATTATGAAAAGCACATCTCATTCAAAAAAATTTTCAAGTTATAACAATTTGTTTATTTAACATGTCATGTTGGTTGCCTCAGCATTTTTCAGTCATTGATACTGATTTCCAAAGTATGGCAAGCGTGTAAACCTGTATAATTACGTGTATAATAGAAGTACGGTTACTGGAATAGACTAAAGCCATTTATGGCTAGTAATATTATTAAATGTGTATTAACATTCAACACTTTTTTGTCGAGCCAACCTCTTTCTCCTGGACTTTTACCTCAATTTTCGTTGTAGCTTCAGGAGAGCTATTACAGGTTTATCAGTTACTGGATACCATCAGCACAATAAAAGGTTTTTTTAATATTATTTTTGTAAATAACACTCCCTCTCTAGGCCCTTCTGGTATTGTTGAAAAGATTCATAAAAACAAAAAAATGTCTCAAAAAGACCTAAAAGCGAAGTTTAAGTACATGACATATGTTTTATCTAACATAAGATTTTGTACCCAGCTCGATTTATGTTTTTAAAATATTTCCTTAGGATTTAGATTTCTTTGAAAAAGTGCCCGATAACTTTCACTTAAAACTACAAACAACTATATAAAACATGGGATTAAAAGGAATTATATATACCATTATAGCTGATTTAAAGTGCGGCTTAGATTTAATGCGTTTTACTCATGGCTTGCCGTTTATTTCCTGAAGTCAATTTAAAAGCCGACAACAATACGATTCCTAATGGTTCGTGCTTTCCTGTGTGGGTGGAATACTGCAAAATCACATTTGCGATTTTACGGGGATGTATATGTATTATGTGCTTGTGTTTCGAGATTGTTTGGAGGCAGCAACATGAGTTACATGTATATAATTCATTACTTGCTCCTGCTTGATTGATGAAGTCAGAACAGTAGATTATACAAAGCAGTGAACCAACAGAAACAGTTACTCCGAGGGCAAAAACACCTACCGGCATTGAATGATGCTCTTGGCTCGAGTGACTTTCATCTAACCCAAAGTAAGCTCAAGGTTATCACAATCCTTGCTTTCTTATCAGCCTTATACCGGCCTTTACCCAGATCCACTTGAGATGAGAAAGATCGAAACAGCACTGTCGTGGACTAGGGACTTTACGCCTGATACCTTAGTAGAAAACTATAAGCCGAGCTATAAGCTAAGCAAAATGCGGAGCACCAGAGTTGTAATTATCCCTTTTGTTTGTTTGTCTTTTAACATTTTGTATTTCTGTTTTAGATGATTCCTAATAAAATAACGATACTGGTTCTACCGTGTAGCAATAAAATATTGATTTGAAAATCCTTTATAGTACTCACCATCCTGTTCAATAAACTTAACCTAAACATAGAAAAATCTGCCGTTTCATCAGTCAAGTCTGGATTTGGTGAGATCTCATATTCAGTATTGCTCAAATACATCAATCGTTTATCCAATGGAAAGTATATATCTGGCCACTAATTGCATCCTGTTATCGATTCGACGACAAGGCGTTTTTGAATTTCAATGAGCTATTTAATTACAGCCTTTCATTTATGTTTTGTAATTGGTTCTAAACTACCTTCACTGAAGAAACACATTTTTTAATTGGTAAATATTAGTAATATATTTTTTGTAAAATGTAATATTTATCAATATTTAAAAAAAGTTACTCATACTAAACGTAATCCTGCTGTTAATCAGACGAACCGTAATAAATTGTTCTGACACAATCAAAACGTAATAAGTCCATCCTTTTTACACAGAAAGCTTGTCATACATAATCAAAAAAAAATCAAATTATCTTTTCATAAATGTCCCTTCTGACCTATATAAAATAACACAAAGCCATTTCATTAAATATTTCAGACATTTCTAGTAGAACATTTTCGTGATTTACTAAAAACTGTTAAAATTGGATTTACTGCATTTTGTATGATCGCTCCTCAATTATGGAAACCAAGTGACTTAGAATTTGTGATGTGTACATACAAGTATTGATTTGAATCGTTCTACATTGCGTATCGCTAAAATTATTGAATTGATTTTGATGAAATTTGGACACAGTATTACTACCGCAGTGAGGATGGAATACGAGTATGATCTTGAAAAATCCAGTTGAAGCCTGTAGAATAAAAACTGTGTAGTTCCTATGGAGGGAGACGCAAGAAACTATTTACGAGAGTTTTTGTGTTGGGTATTTTGTTGCGATGGATGGACGATGATATGGTTACAAGGGAATCTGAGACTATAACATCATGAATTGGGAATGTAATATAACGGTATCATCATTATGTGTGGGAAGTACTGGGTAAATCAACTTGACTCCATTTTTTTATCTGTTTTTCTTACGAAAATAATACGCCTCAAACGAATTTTTATTTTATTTATTTATCTTATTACTTTACAAAAAAGAAAATAGTTTCTTTGTATAAAATCAAAGGTACGACAAGATTTGAAATAAAATAAGAACCTAATTTATGTAGGAAAAACTATTGGGTGCTATTTGAAAAAAAAGTTGGGAGGGAGTTTTACGGGTTGAAATCCAAAAAAATATTTGAAAGCATAGTATGATAGACCCTTAAAAAAAAATGATAGACCCTATAGCACTTTCAAAAATTCCACTCAGTTCTCGTTTACACTTTTTTTTTGTTATTGCAGAGAATATCATGTGTCAACGAAATTCAGGGACCCTGTATACTAATTGTTAACCGTAATTGTATGTTTACCGAATACCAATGATTTAAGTTAACCTTGGTGTTCTAATTAACTTTTCAACGACCCTGTTTAAAATAACCAGAAATTTACAGAATATATCCCTGTTAATCCATTTTTTCCATCGATTTCACTACAGCATCAATTAATCCCGATCCCGCTGACTAACACTAATGCCCTTCACAGCTCGGGGCATTCAAAGTATAATTCCTCCAGCGAAAACTGGGACGCACAAAATCCTGGAGAATGATAAAATATCAGATCGTCCAGCGAACAGTATTGAATTTTACACGTTTTCCCGATCGACGTTGATAAACACGGGTTTCCTAATCCGCCCTTTTTGCAGATGTTGGCGCGCTGCCAATGAATCCGCCTTCCGTATTACAAAAGGGTACAAAAAGGTCGGGATCTCGGGCGAATAATTGTGATTACAGCGATTTACTGTGTTGAATCAGGGAGATCAAGTTTTAAATGGTCTGGCATGGATTATTGCAGTGGCGGCTCGTGGACTTTGATAGTGGGTGGGCAAACACTTTCTAATAATTTCCATCAATTGATTGACAAAAAAATGACAAGAAACAAAATCATAGGTACTTACAAAATCTTTTTTTTCAAAAAATATATAATTCAGCAAGCAACGGGAAGGTCGGAGTGCTTTCTCGCCAGGAAGGGGATAGGATAATGGATACAATAGGTGAGAAGGGATAAGAAAAAGAATAATGTGGTTAAAAAGTAAAAAGTTATTCTGAAAGACATGAATGACCCCAAGAAGATAAGGGGTTCAATAAAACTTTTGCATTCTAGAAAACATAAACTAAAGAAAACCTAAACAAAACACAAACTCAACAAAACTTAACTCTAAGAACAAAAAAACAAAAATAATATTGTAAACATAATAAGATCCAATAAAAAGGTCCAATAGTTTGTGAATAGTCTGAGTTGTGCTTAAGTATAGGTACCTACTTATTAAATTCTGAACAAAAATGCCTCTGTTTATGCATGCTTATATATAAAATTTATGCGTCTGTCTTTTGTTGCCGCGAAATGATCAATAACCTTATCATAAAATTTTGATTCATTACCGTCTTGAAAGTATTTGATTCAAGTTAGCTTCAATCGCAATTGTAGCTAAATTAGTTAGACGCTCTTGCCCCATGGAATTCCGAGAATACGCCGAAGTTGCGGGAAGCGATAATATTAAGCATAATAAAATATATAGATCTGTGGAACTTCACTTTAAAGCTCACCGGTATGTATTAAAATAAATAAATTAATTAAAAAATAATATGTGCATAATTTGACCGGCACATGCCACACGCAAACGCCGCACACGGCCCTTCCCCTCGCAACTCCGCAAACGCATACCAAAAGCCGAAAGATACCGAAGTCACACACGATGGGCTGGCCCATTTCTCTCCTTTTTAGACGAAATATTTAGGGGTAAGCGCTGCAACTTACGTTCGCAAAAGGACGTCTTTTAACAGAATCTAAAACGCTGGAACGTATGGCGTGTATTAATCAGTACTCTGGGCCAGCCCGTCGCGTCGCCGCGCGGGTAACAGCTGAATGGAATTGGACACAGTTTATTGTAAACGATAAGTGATGGCTCAAAGCATTACGTTTAAGTTAAATAATGGTATAAGTACGTAAGTGCTCGATTTCATTGATAATAATTAACCAGATATATGTGAATAATAAATATATTAATAATTCAAAATTGAAATATATTTTTTATTATTAAATTATCATGAATTCTAGGGTGGGCAATGCCCACCTTGCCCACCCCGACCAGCCGCCACTGGATTATTGTTTTCACTTCCTGAACAATAGACGCGGAAATATAAGGTTTTAAATCTAGGGTATTCTGCGTTACTTGTCGTAGATGAAACAAACGACTCAAAATGTCATACTGATAACTAAGATTTTTTTATGTTTGTAAATGATCATCATCATAGTCACAATGTCTTAACAGACATGTTGTGAACTCGTAAAATGCATTTACTCATTTTACAAATTTCTCTGGGATATCTCTAAAATCTTTAATGCAGTAGTTTCCCATTTGCTTTCTGCATCCACATGCCGTTGACCAGATGGAATCTACTGGTTCATCCGCCTTTAGGGGCAATTTCTCACACCAAGGACAAGAAGGTGTCCTGACTCTTCTCAACTCGTTCACCCAAAGCTGTTGGTTGAGAAGAGAGCTTATACCGACAGTAGTTCGGTTCCTTTTAGTCGCCTTTTACGACACGCAGGATATACGATGGGTGATATTCTAACCCGCACCCACACGGGGTTGTAAATGATAGAGTATGTCATAAGAACCTTCATGTGTTTTTCCGCGATTTTTCGTATACGGAAGGGACAAAAGAAAAAGTTGACTCAGATTTTCAAACTGATTTGTGCTGTAATTCATCATCTACCTGTACTTCTTGTTTTATACAGACAGATACCCTACTTTTTTGTTATTAGAGGAACTGGTCCAAATACGGAACCCTTTTTTTTATTTTGATCTTTAATTGCTGCTGTGCATCACCACTCTCTGTCACTTCTTCGCTATTATAATCACTGATATTATCTTCACTGTGCAGTAAAGACACCTGACCCCATTCTGTCCCGACTCCCTAACATGTTCGCGAAGGGTTGATTTTGATAATATGCCCTGTTGTTAAGTAATTTGGATTGTCTTTGATTCTATATTGAAATGGACTTGAAGACTCACCAACATGTTATACAGTGCAAAGTGGTACGTACGTGAAATATTTCAAGCATGAACACAAATATACGTTATACGACAACAGTACTTCTTAATGTTGTGAATAAATAATTGAATGCAAAAAAAGAGAAGGCTTTTATTTAGATGTTCTAAGAATAAGAAAATAAATTTAATATTATAACAAAATTTTAATTATTGACATACAACCTCATTGTACACAATTTATATGATAATAATAGCTTGCTGCGCGACTTATTTGTGTAAATAGTGCCTATTTGGTTGACTAACTTAATCTGCTAAGCTTATTTTTTCTAAATTTCAGTTTAGTTAAATACTTACGCAAACCTCGCGACAAGCTTTTGTGATATAAATGTGGCTATAAGTTGATAGTTAAAGTTTTAAGGGACACTTATGTTTTTTACTCTTTAGAGCATTTAAATAAAAGATTTTTTTAATGTATTTTTGCTTTTAATCTATTTATTACCTTTTAGTTACCGATGGCTAGGTTTCTGAGTGTGTTCGTCTCATTTAACGCATCATTGCTGCAAGGTCCATACACCAAACTTCAGGTGGTTTAGAACAGGAGATCTTTTAATCATTATCTTTTCTTTTAACCTGCATTTTTAATCTCAGCTAACCCTTTCGTTTAATATCCATACTATAGAAAAGCATAAAAAACTTCAAAAGCCTGCCTATTGGATTAAGACCGATTTCAGAACATTTTTCTTATTGTACTCGGCAAGCCCTCTCATTTGATACCCATGTTGCAGAAATGCATAAAAATTACTATACCGCAATCTTGGATGATCTGCTATATTAGATTTAGGAGGACTTCACATCATTTTTTGAGTTACACCCAACAAGCCCTTTCAGTTGATACCTATATTGTAGAAACGCGTCAAAAATAACTATTCCGCCATCTTGGATGGTCCACTATATTGGATTTAGAATGACATTATTTTTCGAGTCACTCGCAACAAGGCCTTTCATTTGATACCATATTGTAGAAACGCATTAAGAATAGCTATTTCGCCATCTTGGATGGTCCGCCATATTAGGTTTAGAATGTGTATATAAAATTTCTGCTCAATCGGTTCAAGATATCTGCTTCAAAATTCAGTAGCAATATTCCACCCGAACAAACATACATTCCAAGTTGAACAAAAGCTTTTAAAATATAATTTATTAATATTTTAGAACGAATCTCCCTTATCGATAAGAAAAATAAAAAAACGATCAAAGAAACTACAGCCTATTACGTATTATCATCCAAGCTGAACTGTTTCACAAACCTTCAGCTGAATCGCTCCAAGATATCTGCGTTAGAATTGAGTAGCAAGTTTCCACCCGAACAAACATACATGCATACATTGCAAGTTGAAAGCTTTAAAAAAAGTCCCCCGCATTCAGTTTTCCGTGGTATGTAAAGTTCATTTGCAGGTCAGTTACCTAAATCCTATTCACCATTCGTCATTCCCAGCTACAGGAGGGAGTTGCTCCAAGTTGCAAATAATATGGACATAAATCCTGCCCATTTACATTTTAAATTCCAAAACACACTGCGGAACAAAGATTTAGTGTCCACCTTCTTGGTATCTTTCCGCTTGCTGTGAGAGTGGTATGGAGCGCTACATGAAGCTGGTCTCACCATGTGTCAATCATTTACTGTGCCGGTATGTCGGACATTATTCAACTGGAGGGAAGGAGGGAGGCTCGGTCCTTTTTACTTTGCATTAAATGTTTTTTCCAAACACTTGGGCTTTGTTTACGCTGATTGCCATGTAGCTAAACGTATCACAGCCCCTAAGTATATTGATGGAGGCCCAACTGTAACCGGCACTTTACTGACAAGTGGATATTCTCATTTTGAGGCAACGGGAATAGTTTTTTTCATCCAAATGATTTTTTTTCTTGAAATTATTTTATTGTAACTAGCGACATTGTTAGGTGGAGACAATACATTATCATAGCCTTCCATCTTCCATGGTTTTCTTAGGAAGTGACGTTATTACTTACGGGTTGTTTCTTGGTTATTCCTTCCTTTGACTGAAATGTGAAATAAAACACAAATTTTCCTTTCCTAGCAATCAGCAATTATAAGTCTAGGTACCTATACGAAACGTCCTAGGAAAGGCACATTTGTGTTTTATATCACATTTCATTTCAAGGAAAGAATAACCACGAAACAGCAATATATATATACATCGGGTTATAACGTTCGACGTCTTCCGATTCCTAATCTCCATTCCTCCCTATCTCCCCATAAGTCTTCCTCCAGGCCTCTTTCCCGTACTTCTTTATCGATTCCCTCTCTCCAACTTTTGCGTGGTCTTCCTCGTTTTCTTCTTCCTTGTGGGTTCCAATTTAAGATTTTCTTTGGTATCCGATGTTGTGGCATTCTCTGGACATGTACATACCAGACCAATTGTTGGGTTCTAATGTCATCGATAATGTCGTGTTTTATTTCCATGCTCTGTCTTATATTGTCGTTCGGTATCCTATCTAGTCTGGATTTTCCGGCCGCTCTTCTCAAGAAGTCCATCTCCGTGGCTCTTAATGTTCTTCGTGTTCGTTCTTTTAGAGGCCATACTTCAGCACTGTAAGTTATTACACTTTTTACGATCGAGTTATAAATTCTTTTTTTGTTGCTTAAATGTATGCTCTTATCCCATAAGACATTGTTTAGCATGGAAATTGCCCTTCTTCCTTGAATGTTCCTCTCAGATATCGCTTCGTCCAGTGTTCCGTCTTGAGAGACTTTTAGTCCTAGATACTTGCACACCCTGCAATGCTTAAGCAATACATTATCGTAATGTTTGCTCCATACGACACGAAACGGCAACGCTGTTCATTGATGCTTGCTGAAGTAGTAACTATTACTACTACATGTTTAACGGGTTGCCGTTAGGCAGGTATTGCAGTGAGATTGACTTATCTTCTAGTTTTTACCTGTGCTTTCGGGATAATTATTATAAACTATGGTGAGACAAAGGTACTATGTTTATAAAATGGAAGCAGGAAGAGCTGGAAGTGGGAAACTATCCTTTCATAGGTAGATTATGGTATTTATTAGTCATTGGCATGGTCTTAGCAATTTTCTGTTTATAAAATTTAACGTTTGACTTCTATTAAATTATTAAAATGTATTTATAAAGCATGTCAGGGTTTTTTTCTTGACGTTGGAGACTGTGTCCTGTTTTTTTACAGAATATCTGAACTACATGATAAATAAATTCTAAATGACTGAAATCGCAAATATACGTATACTGGGTTATTCACGTTATTCGAGACGGAAGTATCTGATGAAAAAGAAAATATTAATTTCGGATGTATAGGGACCAACTAAGGCTACATTTGCATATTCAGGTTCCTTGGTGAATTCTAGTGTGACTTATGTATCACACATGGGAGTTAAACTAAACCGTTTGGGTGTAAATCACCATTTAGATGTAAGTGGATGTCAGAAGAAAATTCAATATCACAGAAATAAAATTTACAAGGCTGCGACTTTGCCGTAGTACTAAGCATGAAATGTGTCAGCTTGGGTTGGACGGTCAAATTTGAATTACGTTTGTATTTGGAGAAATCGGTCGATTGATAAAGGAACCTTCAGAGATAACTTGATTGTTTCAAATGGGAATGCCTAACCGATTAAATTTAAAATTTGATAGCCTTTCTAATGATCTAACTGAGTACCAATCTCTGGTAGTTCTCATTTAATTTTAAATTTTCGATCAAATCGGTGTTTTTCAATGTTCCTACCTATAAGTAATAACCTAGCAGGCAGTGAAACATAAAAAAAACTTGTTCAGATAGAAGAAAACAACTAACTCAGCAAACAAATACGGACGAACTAGACTAAAGAGAGATTATGAAAATCATTTACAACAAATCAACTTCAACCAGACACAACAGCGGTAACATACCAAAGGTCAAACAGAAGCTGGAGTATCACAGAAATGTATATCTTTCCTGGCCTACTAGCTGCTGCAAAGTAATATAGATTGCTAATTTTCAACACCATTAAACATTTTGAAGTGAAAGGAAAAGTACTAGCGACTGTTGTAAGTAGTTTATGATCTTCAGAGGAAAATATAATAATAATAATAATAATAATAATAGATGCCTTTGTTAATTCGCATTTGATGATATAAAAAATTGTTCAATTTTGTCAAATCTTTGAATGGAGTTTTGAAAATTTTTCAGTACCTATCGCAGAAGATGAGGAGCGAATTAAAATTTTTCAAATTATAAAACATAATTTACCTGGCGGAAAAATTAAATCTGACTTATCAGTATTTCTTTTCTGCGATCTTGCTAATAGATACTGAAAAAATAGAAGGGTCAGATTGCATACTGTTCGCTTAAAACTTAAGACATTGTCTACAAAGACGCTCAGTAGATGCCTGTAATGGGGCTAAACTTTTTTAAACCGTAACAAAGTCAAGTTTATTTTTCTGTATGGGACCCATTATTCTTTACCGTAGAAATGGAAAAAATGAAAAATTTTCAATTCGACAATGAGCTTCAGGTGACTTTCTGCCCTTCAAAGTCATGGTGAGGGTCATCACTAGACTGTCCGAGTAAATTTCTACAAATTTTGTAACTTTTTCAATACCCTGTATATCAGACCAGGACAGGAGTGAAGCTTTGATTAAGATCATCGATCGTGACTTCGTGGAAGCTTAATATCACGCCGTATTGATGGGCAAACCGCATAGATTAGAGCTGAACAGAATTGCGTTGCGTTAGGTAACGTTGGGTGGGCGGCCGAGCTCTGACATATTCCCCAATAATTATTTCACAGATGATAAACGTATGGATGAACCTTCGTTGTCGAAATATAAGCTCAAAGTTTGGCAGGTGATAGGTATAGAGACCGTCCACCGATGGCCTATTAAATTGTTATTAGCAGCGGTATACGTCGCAACCCATCCGAGTTTGGAGCATCTGATAAAGCAGTGGCTATTTGCGGACACTGACAGTTTGGAGTATGTTTTGATACGTCAGCTAATTATATTTACGGTTTGTAATTAGGGCAGAGTAGTTTGTGCCAGTCTGTTGCGATATCAGGTTGAAACTTCGTTGAGGACGGTACTCTTCCCACTTAAATGGAACTAGGCTGCTGATATATAGCTGAGTTTTCAACGTCACCAGATGTCATTTAGGGCTGGTTATACAAATACGGGTTTAACTCAAGCTTTGTTAAACCTAAGCTTAGCTAAGCTCAGACTTAAAGTCGACATCCGTTGTACAATCGTCGGCTTAGCTAAACCTGGTTGATAATGAAATTCACTATTGTTGGCACCAATGAAGAAGAAAGAAGAAGAAACATACAGACATAATCATTTGAAAAATTACCTTTTTTGGTCAGTCACTTGTGACAGTTTGTGCCAAATTCGGGCAACGGCCGTTTCTGTCTCTGTTCTTCTATTTGCTCTCTTTGTTAAGTTAGAGACAAAATCTTTCAAAATATATAACCTAATAGAGTGAAAAGCAATTTGAAGGTTCCTCCTTGACATATCATGTCATTTGTATCTGGTTAGGTTTAAGCCTCAGCTAAGCTCGCGTTGAGCTTCGACTTACGTAAGCTCGTGTTAAGCTTGGAATGGGGGGCTACCAGCATTGTACAATGGGCGTTTTGCAACTGACGTGGTTTAACGTCGGCTTACCTCAAACCGAAGCTTAAGCTTGCATTGTACAACCGGCCCTTAGTGTTACACTGTGCAAATTATTCTAGAGTATGTGACACTATGCAGAATGATAGTCTCATTAAGGACAGGTTGTATAAATGCCGGTTTAACTCAAGCTTTATTGGGCTTGGCTAGGCTTGGGCTTAAAGTTGACATCCGTTGTGAAATCGCCGGTTTAATCATTAGTTGGCACTAATGATCAATGTGTACCTTTATAATTATTATCCAAAAAAGATAACCTTTTCTGGTTTGTCACTTGTGACGGTTTATGTCAGATTAGATATGTATTGCCTAGCAAATAACATTTTAACACGTTTTCATTATTCATTATTATTATATTAGCTTCACCTGTATGTGGGTTCGTGAGCTTGTGAGCTTGTAACTCGTTTGAATTAAGAGCAGATTGTCTTACTACTATTATTCTATCTTTATTGACAAAAATTCGTTACAACTAACGAAAAATACATTAGGTTGGCATAACTGTCTACGTCAGATAACAACTATGCCTTCCCATGCTCCTGGAAAGATAGTTCGTGAATTTTGGCGGAGCCATTTGTTGTCTTAGAAATATACCATGTCATGTGTTGAGCTGACTTTGTGCATAGCCACGTATAACATACCGTGCTTTGGCTCCACTTTTTGTTAATATTACAAAAAGCGTAGCGACGAAGTGTGTTATCCAACTGTTTGGAAGTTGGCATTTTTGTGAAATTTATTCAAGAAGGAGGCAGCTTTAATTATTGTTTATCAGTAATAGTGATGATTGTGCTACGATAATTGATCAAAAACAAGTGTTCGTCTTCATTACACATTAGTATTAAAGGTCTGTCAGGTAACGCTAGACTAGGGCCAACGTATGAGAAGGGCTGCTAGTTTATATTTAAAAAATTAATGAAATAAATTCTGTTTACAAAAACAAACAAAAAATGTGTTAATGGTGAAGTTAACTAAAAAACTAAAAATAAGTATAATTTAAAAAACTAAGAAACACGCTTTAAAGAACACCGAACTAAAAAGCTAAAAATACTTGTTAAAATAAGCTTAAAACAATAGTGAGCAAAAAATACTAGTATTATTGTGAAAAAGCGTGGGCGTTTTATGCCACATTATTCTTAAATCCAGCACCCGACGCTTATTTTCAGAATAATACTAGTATTTTTCGTTAATTTTAGCTCTTACTGAAGAGAGCTTATGCGGAGCCTCTGTCTGTCTGCCCGTATACAAAGGATAGCCAAAACTACAGGTGATAGAGATAAACTAAATACAGATTCGGAATCAGCATGAATAAACTAGTCCGGGAAAAATCCGGTTTTGTCAATATAGCTTTCCACAGTGAGAGCGCCGTTTGAATTTACTCAAGTAAATTCTTTCCTACTTTTTGTTTTAAGGTTATTTTAAAATTCTATTTTAGCTTTTTAGTTCGGTGTTCTTTGATAGCGTGTTCTTCATGTTTTCTTAAACTATACTACTTACTTCGTTATATTATTTAAACGTTACTTCTGTCTGTGGTCCTTCTACTAGGCTTCTTCTCATTTATCAAGAACCACTCCAATGGCAATGTGTATACAAATTTCTACAAAACATCTTCCATTATTCACCATGTTATTCACTTAACAAGACAGTAATCTGAGCCCTACATCCGACCCATTTCTCCGCTAATTCCTGATTAACAACGACTACTGATGGGCAGGGATAATCTAAATATTATCACAGATCAGGGACTGGGTTTATGCAGTAAATTTTTCGACCCTAATAATTCTATCTTTATTGTTTTTGTTAACGATGTTAGGTTTTAGGTGAAACACAGAATATAAGGGTTAGACTAACCATGCGATAATGTGATTATTTTGGGGTTGGTGCGTAAGTGAAGTGGGACCTGATATATGTGTAGGGGTGAGTGCGGTTTTGTATATTGCTTCAAAGCACAAGGTGTTTACACGCCAGAAAACTAATAGCTTACCTACTGATATAGATCATGGAAGGTTAACTTGGCATTGTTGGCGTGAAAATTGTCCTTTTGGAATGCAATATACGGTTAGAGGGTATTTGAAGTAAAATGGTTTGGGTATTTGTGAAACAATGTAACGCTAATAAAGGCGCTTTTTGCATTACCTTATATACTTAACCTTTAATGTATTATTTTTTATACCGATGGAACAATTGATAAGTATCTCACTGGGGTTTGGAAAAAAGAAAAATGTGGCATGTTTTTAAAAGCCTCATGGGTACTCACATAAAAGGGTATTCTCAATTCAAAAAGAAAAAAATTTATCGATGAGGAAATTGTCGAAGAAAAATAGACTCTTCATTTCAATACCCATTCTAAAGAAATACGATCTGGCTAAGAATAGCGCTTTCTTTACAACTAAAATTTCATTACTCTAGGACAAAGTATTTCATAAAGCTTTAGTAAGGATATCATATCTTTCAATAGAGGCCCTATTACTTCGATCAAAAATAGAAACAGCTTGAGGGTTATGGGGTACCTCCATTGGGAATATGATAATCCTGGCTCATGCAGATATACAGATCACCACAGTATACTCATAACCATTTGTTAATAATTCATAATTTCACCTGTTTGATTGTTGCGGATTTGGGGTTGTGGGCACCTCATACAGATGTTTGTATATAGGTACCAAGTATGTGATACGTAATATATTTATGTAGTTGTGAATGAAATCTAACAATGGGGGTCCGACGGGTGTGACATATGCTACTAGTTCAAGTACATATTTTTTATATTCTGTGGTAATCGGTATTTTTCAAGACAAATTTCGAAAAATACCATATAACTTAAAATTTTCCAATGTCTATACATATATCCTCAAATGCTTCTTCCTAGAAGACCAAAATCTAGAGCTGTTTGAGCCAATATTATGAAATGCTTCAGTCAACATGTAGTATTTTTATAGCGGTTTTGTTTCAAAGATTTTAATATAATTGATTTATGATTTCGGTATTCTGATTTTCCAGTTTCGAGCTGAACACATTTACCTAACATAACCTTATACGGTCAAAAATATGACATTCTTAGTTGAAGAGTTATAGAATTGCGCATATATAGGAATATAATTATGTCATGCTTGAATGAAAGTATAATATATTATTCGTCCAAGATTTCATTTTTAGGCGTGTAGTAGTATTTTTAACTTTTGATTATTTTTTGTCTGTCCGATAACTATATGGAAAATGCTTTACAGTACGACTGGGAATATTTTAGACCCGATTTTAGATAACTATGCATTTTTAAAGTTATAAAATATATACGGCCTCTTTTGTCAACCCATTTTTGAACTTAGTGTTCTAGAGAAGCTAAGCAAGGGTTTAAATTAAAAAAAAATTATATTAGCTACATAATTACGAATAAGGGTGACTGCTTACCTCTCTTGGGAACGCTGAGACTCCCATCTACGAGCAGCTCTAGGTCATCGTTAAAGCTTCAAACTATATCTGTTGAAAACTAAATCCTTAATCAACTATATGTGTATACCTCTGCAGGTCTTATCAAAGTAAAGAATGTTTGAGCTGTCAAGGGGTTTACGTACTATAATACTATAAATAATGTGACAATGTATTTAACTACCATCCAGGAACTCTTAAAATGTGCATACTCTTAAATATTGTTTGAAGCTCAAAGAAATCGGCTAAATTCGGGTGAAAAATCAATAGTGTCGTTTTTCGTGTCTATTTTCATAGGAAGCTCTGGTGCTGGGAATATTCGATTATCCTGCGGCAGATTATGTTGAGAAATGGTATTAAGTAACTCTTTTAAAGATATTTTATCATTATAAGGTATCAAAAAATCGTCACTTAGACATTGACTTTTTCAATTGCGAAAGATACGAATAGAGCAATGCAATAAAAATGTTACACTCTAAAAGGGGTGATACACGTACGAGCAAGTACGCGTACTTATGGCTCGATAACCTTTTTCGCCTGTGTGCCACCGTAAGTACGCGTACTTTAAAACCGTCGCGCAAACCGCCGGCGATCCAACTGGTTTGAAATCTTGCTCGTAGCTTGTCTCGGCTCGTACTGCGAGCCGCGAGCCACCACTTTGTTTCGGCAGGTCATCGATGCGCAGTGCTTGTTGTGTTTGGCGTTTGTTAAAAGTTTTGTTTATTTAGGAAAATTATCAAAATGAATGATTTCAGCTTCACGTGTGCCACCGACGTCGAGCCGAGTAAGTTCACGAACTTAAAAACCGCGTACTTAAAGTCCGTACGTGTGTCAGCCACTTTAGTGGGCGTAATTTGACTCACCCATTAAATCCACAAAAACTAGGCATACTCAGAGGACACACAGTACTTACTGATATCACCATCGACTTTAAGTGGTTCCAAACGTGTGGTGACTTACCTGAAATAAAAAAGAAAAACATAAGTATTTCCAGTTACAGGGCAAATAGAGTTTATGATTATACCCCGGTGATAACCTGTATGACAAGTGAGATATAATTTTGTACAATCAGTGCAACAAAATACTAGCACACCATTATCAGATTGTAAATATGATACGCTCTTAATAACCGTCAGTTATTTTCTACTCAATATCGACGGCACTCTAAATTCCTAGTATTCTTATAACAATTTCAGTCTGCAACAAACTAAACCTGTTTTTTGTCCTATCAAAAAACTACTTAAATTCAGGCGAAATGATGGTTTACCACCCTACTGTTCCGACCTTGCTCCATGTGACCTCCATTTGGTTTCTGAAGTCAATAAAAAATTGAGAGGTCAAATATTTGATGGATATGTTACGCTCAATAGCAGAATTCGGGCAATGTCCGAAAAAAATATGCAGAACGAACTTTGAGCAAGGAATATTTTCCAAACCCGAAGTATTAATTTTATACGGCTATTGAGCATTACCAAATAGGCAGAACTAGTTTTGCACATCTTGAAACGCACAGAACTAGTTTTGCGTAACTTGAAATGCACAGGACTAGTTCTGTATAATATCTGAATGACCAGCACAAATTCTGCTTCTTCTCAGCGACAGACTCAAATAAATATAAAGTTGGAGAAGTTAAATATGAATGAATACCAACAAATAATAAATTAAATAAAAATTCTAATTCTTAGAAAAATATATAGTGGATTAAAAAAATTATTTATTTGAACAAAAGCTTGAATGGTGGCATTTGGGATTGCAGAAGAGATTTTTTTCTACAGGAACATAATTTGTTGATACATTCTCCGAATTCGGGTTTAGCTTGGATTTTTCCCACAAGCAGAAACTAAAAACATTCAAAGCAGCAATATAAACAGAACCTTACTTTTTTAATATAACTGCTGCTGGCCATTCCGTACCACAAAGCTAGTTCTGTGCATTTCAAGTTGCACAAAACCAGTTCTGTGCGTTTCAAGATGCGCAAAACTAGGACTGCCTATTTGGTAATGCTCAATAACAGTATAAAATTGATACTTCGAGTTTGGGAAATATTCCTTGCTCAAAACTAGTTCTGCGTATTTGCCTCGGGCACCGCCCGAATTTGGCTATTGAGCGTAACATTTAACATATACATAAACAAACTATCCAAAAATGGTTTCTCGGAGGTGTTTGACAAGTGGATAAAGCGATGTTGCAAGTGTATTAAATAAATATTATTATTAGTATTAATTAAATAAATATTTAATTGTTGTCTCGTTATTTTCTGGAACATCCTTAAATAATGTTTATTCTTCTTGTCTCAAAATCCATAAAGCGATTCTAACACTACCCTAAAATTGGCGAACAACAATTGGGCTTTAAAAAAACATATGTGATAAATGTATGGCTTTATAACAAAACTATTTCTTTTTCTTGTTCTGCAATAATTCAAAAGGTGTACCAAAACCAAAATTGATTTGTAAATCCAGTACCTAGGAGACGCTAACAGCTTCCGAACAAAATCAAGCGACAGTAACGTCAGAATGTTGGTTTTCTCCAACGACGTCCTACTGCAATATCTGTGACCATTATTTTTTTCTAGATTCTCAGTCAGTCAGCCTACAATCGAAATAAATATGTTTTTGAATCAGATTTTGTTAGTCATTTTATAAGCAAATACAACAAAAATTACTGAACAGAGCATTTCGCGATTGATATTGACGGACAAACTTCATTTCCACTGATTTTTTGAAGCCTAGGGCCTGTGTACTGTGCATCTGAATCTTACTCCTTGCACTAGCGCAAGTAAAATGTTTAATAAAATATGATTCAAAAACATATTTATTTCGATTCTAGAAAAAAATGTGTGTTAACATGTGCAAAAAGCATATCAACAAATTTTGGGTGGAACAAAACATTAAAAAAGTCGTTGAGCTCTGAGATCAAACCCGGACATTGTGGGGTGGAAGGTTGGCGCTTAGCTTTTGTAGCTTCAACAAAACATATTTGATTAGGCACCTTATTACTGAAATTTGTGATCCAATTTCAAACATTCAGAATCATAATTATTTCGATAGTAGTCTTCGTCTTGAGCTGCAAACTTCATTCATCGTATATCGTGTAACAAATATACACTAGTTACACAAGTAACTATTTTCACGATTAGCTGGAAATTTATAAAAAAGTAATGGTGATAGGTATCTGAGTAGGACGTCGTTGGTAAAAACTAACATTCTGACGTCACACGCGCATGGTTTTGTTCGGGAGCTGTCGGCGTGTCGGTACTAGATTCAAAAATGAGTTTTTGTGTTGATATAACCAATATATATTATTATCTTTCCATTTATGACAAAAACTTTTTTCAAAAAAAAATTGCAGCTAACTTTCTGTGTAACAGTTCATTGGGTGATATGAATAATACCAAAGTTTAAACTCCGAGTATGTTCTCATGAGCATGAGCATAAGGTATAAGTTTGTACTCCATTTCATATGAATAAAAATATTTCGATTTGATGAGTTTCTGCTCCTGGTACATAAAAGTAGATACTCGCTATTTAATTTTCAAACTTGACTGAGCCTGTCAGAAGTGTCAGTTAACAAACGTGCGCGTTCGGCATATTTCTAAATCTCTTATAATAATTATCGAAGCAGCCAGTCAGCGAGTATTTGTTGCTACAATGAGTGAAAGCAGTGAGGAAGAAAGTAATAAAAGCTGCGAATCCCAAATGGGATTTCTGCATATGTTACGTGATTTCCCCATACTTTTGTCTAAGTCACAAACACCGGAGTATTAGGGTTTCTAAAGGGCACCATTAGCCACGGCGCAATGCCGTATCCCTCATCTCCCAAAAGTAAAGCATTCAATCTCTGAAACTCTCTCTTTGCAATGTTACAAATTTCTGGGTTGCTCCATATCCGTGAATCATGGACAGATCCTGGCCATGATGCGTCTGCGCTTGTAAACCACTCGTCTGCATTGCAAGTGGCCTGAACATTGATGCTATTATATCCCTTGCGATTAATATATTCATCACCATGAAGAGGCGGTTTTTTAATTTTAATGTGGGTGCAATCGATCACACCCACGGCACATGGAAAAGTGTACGTTCTTTGCCATTTTGTTTTGGCTTCTGTTACATCCGCCGGAGTGTTAGGGAATTTTATCCACCGTCCATATTTTCCTATCATCTGGTCAGCAACTTTTGTCACTACTTTAAAAACAGAAGTTTGGTGAACACCAATATTTTCTGCTACTCCTGTTTGAAATCGATCACCTATGTATCCCAAAAATATTTTCATTCTGTCAGTGTTACATATAGCACCACCTCTTAATTCTTCAGATTATACACCCAAAAAATTATTTGATAGCCACTCGACATTTTGCTTACTAAATTGATACAATGCTTTAAAGTCACGATCACACGTACTTCTTCTAGGTTTATAATATTTTTGAATGCAAATAAAACAAGAACTCAGCCATAACTCTGCCGCGGTCAAACTGAAGTTTGGTGACTATCAGACTCCAAAATTCTGGAGTATATTCTCATCCTAAAGAGCATAAACGCATTTTTAATCATATCAAAAATGAGAATATACTCACAAGAAATTGTACATAAGAGTACCTACTCAAGTGGAGTATTTGCTTCTGGTTTTTATTCATACCACGTGGAGTATTTGCTCCAAATTTTTGAACATAAACTTAATGCCTCATTTTTATTCATAAGACCCGTTGTGGCGCCTACTCTATATCCTACTTGGCGTATAATCATTTGAACTGAATCTAGTGTAGGTACTCCGCTTTTGTCCTTCTGAAGTCAGTTCATATACCCATCGGATAAAAATAGATACTATCAAGTTTTCGACGATGAATATTTTTAGAAAAAGCGTCGTTCAGCACTTTTTGCTGGTTCAGTTCATAATGTAAATGACCGTAAAATTTATGTATAAACTTGTTTTTTTTGCTTTGAATCTGCGAGGTAGAATAACTGTCAACATATACGACTTGTATGATGGACGTTGTACCGTTCATCACACAAGTCGTAAATTCATAATTATTTAAATGGCATGTTAAATCAGCGTGAAATCCTCATTTCATGTTTTATTATCGGTAGACCTGAAACTTTCTTCTACACTATGGAAGTCTTTTGTAACACCAGGCGCGTGAACTACATATATCGCCCCTTTCTGGTTCGAGTCTCAAAGTAATGTTTACATGACATTATCAAATATACATAAAATGTACAACAAAAAGTTGCACATCAATTTTGCGGATCCTAGGTTTTTGCGAACCTAGAGATGGATTCGACTATTCTCTTACTTCCTGTCCTACATTCAAAACGGAGTTCCTGCGGCCACTCAAGGCAGGATAGTCGAACTTAACATGCTTAGCTGTCCTTTCTGCCCCACTGCACTTTTTTCATAACGAATTTTCCACATCGTCACCAACTTTTTCAGGTGCGCACTAAACGTCCAATGACCAGTTATAAATCCAACCGCCTTTCGCTGTTCCTTCCTGCTGAATCTCAGAGCGTCTGCGACACTACAACACAAGGGTCCCCTCAGAACCCTCTTAGACTGAACATCCCCCACCGTTCTATCCCAGCGCTTTTCGTGCTCATTTGACACCCAACTGCTGACATCTGTCTCTACCAAGTTGTATGAAATACCACATGGGAGTTCTGTGCATTCCCTGGCACCTGCCGGCTCTCTCATTCCCTCCCGCTTCTATGTAACTAAGCACCCAAGAAAATTTACCTGCTGGTTTTCGCCTTGCTGTACATTGAGCCAGTGGCTACCGCACATGGATCCATGTTCGATGGTTATTACCATGATTAACCGAAATACTTTAGCTTACGGCTGCTGTGCATTATATCAGTAAACAATGACTATGATCACTGGTCATCTTCGATTAATGATAATAATAGTAATGGACTTCCATCCCTGAATAAAAAATATAAAATTATAAAAAAGGTATAAGTGCTGATAGCAAGGTCTGATCAGAAGCTAGTTTACCTAACCATCAGTAGGCTTACGCACAAAAGGATTGTAACTAATAAAATATTAGTGTCACTCACTAGTGATGTAATACACAATATGAATAAATGTTCCAAATAAATAAAAAACAAACTTAAACCAGCCTTGTAACATATTATCATAAAAGCCGGTAGTAGAAGCAGACTTATACAACAAATTTAGAGATTAAAAATGAAAAGAAATGCATCGCGGCCAACTACAGTTTTCTGTGAGTTTTCCAGTTTATACTTAAATGTGTCAATGTTGTATAATCTGAAATTTTCTTGAAGTTGATTGTATGACCTTATAGCATTGAAAACGTAGCATCTTTATAAATGGCGAAGTTCTACGTTGAGGCACATTATTAGCAGCGGTACCTTCAATGTTTGCATCAGAGTGGATTTTGGAGCAAGGGGTAAATCTACTGACTAAGAAATCTGATGATGGTATATTGCTTATCAGATTATGGGTGAAAGTGTTGAGGTGTAAAAATCTCCTGTTTTCCATGTTTCCTGAATCTATATACAAAATATTACAGTCCAACAGTCAGGTAGCTCTGACAGCCGCAGCAGCTTTGAGGGCCAGATCGGCTCTAGCCTAGAAACGCTGTGCTGCCCTTCAAAGAATAGCACGTCTCAAGAAGGTGACCCTGTTGGGAGTCATGGATGTACTGAGCAACGAAAGAGTGTATTGCCTGGTAAGGATAGAGGACAGGCTGTTCTTGCATCGACCCCGAACCCATCCTTGGAGTTAGGTGCCAGGTCAATGTTGCCCTGAACGACTGGGCTCACAAGGAATTGGCGAAAACCAGATCAGAGAGAGAGAGAGAGATAGGTCACTACAGGCAAGCTAAAAGACTTATAGCAGGCCCTGACAAACAGTGGCTTTTGAACATAGGCAGAGAGACGCCCAAAATTCTGGTGGTGACATTTGTCACTCATGATAGAGGTAAAGGACCCCCATCTGCTCCAGATGCTGGAAAGAAGACGAAACAGCATTTCACTTCCTTGACAATTGTGCTGTGCATCGCAACCTCAAGCCTCAAGGTTCAGATATTTGATATGATGGAGTTTGGGGAGGGGTCACTATACTTAGTGAAGTGGTCGGACTCGATTTTGTCAGGAGGTCTAGTAGGTTCCACATGAAGGAGTGTTGTAGGAGGGTCTTCAGTGATGGTTCCGCGAGGTTGGCAAAAAGGGCCAAGGGTGGCCTACTTGCCTGGCTTCGTCTCCCCATCACTGCTTCTACTACAGCTACAGAACATTTTTCTGTCATCCCTCTGTGGTGTGTACATTCCAGTTTCAAACCTTACGGCTTGTATATTTTACCACCTCTGACATTGTGGCGTACGGTTTGTCACTATACTTAAATCATCACCATGTGCTTCAGATGTTGATCAGATTAACAATATCAAGTTTGTTGAACTCGATGTGAAATTCATATCATACCGTATTCAGTATCATTTATAACATGTCGCATTATATCATTTGCATTGAAACAGCATAGCTTACGTAACTAGCTCGATGACGGTTTTTTACAAAAATGCCTGCCGTTATTTTTTAATTGACAGAACTCAGTCTGAATACGGATGGGAATAAATCTTTCCGATTTTAATCCGGTAATTAACTGCCTGCAATGTAAATCATCAGGATCCGATCAACCATTTCACTGGACTGAGAGCAGACGGTCATATTCTGCTTGAGGTCGCTCCTTTTTTTTGTTTGCTTAAGGCACGGACTACATGGTCATTAGCAATATATTGATTAAGTTGACATTGACTGTCCGATTTGTAATATTAGGAAATGTAATTAATACAGCTCATGATCGTTGGTTTACCGGAGCTCTTACAATTTAAAAAAATGAAGTCAGTATATCAGTTTATTATTTTCTCGTAGCATGAAGCTATAGCTTGAGAACCCTTTGCAACCAAATTATCATCAACCCGCCTGCAAAAAACTGTATTCTGCCGATAGGTCTTTCCTTCACAGGTCAATAGATAGCCTATTATGGATACAACAAATTTTGCAGTAGTTGTAGGCTGAGATCCCTTTCCAATCAAATCATCGCCCAGCTGCCTGTGTTTTGATCATTACTGCGCCGCCACTGATACGATTTCAAAAAATCATACACGTTTTCCACCCTCGTCACAGTAATAATACTGTGTCCAAATTCCATTAAACTCAATTCAATAGTTTCCAAGCTTACCAATCCAGAACCATCTAAAGCAATACGCGTATAATTGTATACATCGGAAAAGTCCTTGATTTCTGTAATAGGCTAGGCAGTGTATTACGTCGCTAGGTCTTTCTTTCATAGGTCAGTGGACAACCTATCAGAATACAACAAATTTTTCAGTTTTACAACCCCCACCTCCCAAGGACCCCAAATTTTACCCCCATCCAAAAAAAATAGAAAATGATCAGGAACCCCTAAAATGCTTAAAAATAAAGTTAGAGGAATACAACTTTTTCGTTTTTTCCTAATTACTCCAACGACTATACACTGATTTCCGAAATTATAGCAGCATTACCTACTATGACCACACAGCATATCGCTACCCAAATTTCATAGCAGTCCATACAGCGGTTACTGAGATTACGAGGTTAGAAAAACGCCGACAGACCGACAGATAGACCGACAGACAGACAGACAGACAGACTGACGGAAATGAGACCCCAATAGACTAAGACTCAATGGGGGTAAGTAGACCCCAATGGGGGCAATACAGACCCCTATGGGGGCAAGATAGACTACAGTGGGTACAAAACACACCCTACTGAAGCAATTCACACCCTAATAGGGACAATGCAGACACCAATGAGATAGTTACAGACCTCCCAATTTGGCCAAGGCTGACCTCAACGTGGACAATATTTACCCCACTGAGGACAATACAGACACCAAATGGGACAATACAGAACCCAATGGGGGCAATACAGACCCAATAGTCCCAGTGAGGTCAAGACAGACCCTAAAAAGGACAAGATAGACACCAATGGGGACCAGCTTACCCCGATGGGGGTAGAATAGACCCTGATGGGGACAACACGGACCCCAAAGGGGACAAGGCAAAACCCAGTGGGGAAAGTCAGACCACAAAGGGGACAAGACAGACCCCGATGGGAAAAGACAGATACCACAATAGAGACAAGGTAGACACCAATGGAGGCAAGGCAGACCCCAATGGTACAGACAGACCACGATGAGGGAAAGACAGACCACGATGGCGAAAAACGGACCCTAATGGGGACAAGATGGACGACCCCATTGGGTGCAAGCCAAACCCCTTCGGGGGCAAGTCAGACCCCGATAGGAAAAAGACAATCCCCGATGGGGCACGACAGACGCCCAATTAGGACAAGGAAGGCCCCAGAGGGGGACGTGGTCATAATTAAGGTCAAGGTCTGGTCTGTGCTTTATATAGCGTGAAGAAGTTAGTTGATGGGAAGTACTTTCTGACTCTGAATAGGTACCCAAGCTTTTTCCCAGAAGCTATTGTAATTGACGCAACGTGATCGTGCCGGATCAGATTTTCTGTGATCTTCACTCCTAAGTGTTTGAACGAGTCAATTCTTGGCAGAGAGTGATTGTTGATTAGAACCAGGAGCTGGCTTAAGCACTTCTTATTTTATAGCGTACAATACAGGGTCTTGGAAGCATTAAATTTTACCATACTCTTGAGCCACCAAAAGCGAAGAATCCGCTGCCGACCTTCTGCTTTCCAGCTGAAACATGGATAGCGGTCTATTGCTCATGATGCCTGCATACAAAGTACTGTTATCTGCAAAACTGGGGATTGGATATGTAGTGCTAGAGAGCAGAAACTCGACAGGCATTTCTTCAACTACCAGTGGAAGATTTATGCTAGTATCATATGCTAACATACTTAGCGAAACATCTGATGGGTTTAGAAAAAAAGCCTACAAAATCTGACATAACATCTGTATGACAGTTGGAGCAAATTATGCAAAATGCTTTGGCTTGCTCCACTCCAGCCCTGCCGAATCAATTTAATTATAAATCCTTTTGTTAGCAGCACACTGTGGAAATGAAAGAAATTCCGTTGAACCTGTGAATGAACATTTCGCGAATTGATATCATATTTTATTCTTTTTGACGTTTGAAATTAAAATCCGTAATAATATTCCTGATAGGCGCACGTTGAAAATTTATGAAATTTCAATCTGGAAAGCCTCAGCTGGAATTTGCATTCATTGCAGCTTTTATGCGATCTCCGAGTGTATGCGATATGCATTCGCTTTTCGCTCTTCCATAGAATAAGAGCTGATGGTCGTGCACTGTTGTGTTGTGACGTTCAATATGACCCTTTATTTGAGTCCAAATGCATTCTATGAGGTTGAGTTCACAATGGTATGGTGGTGAACGCAGCACACTTACATTACAACGGTGAGCCATCTCATCGATGACATAGCTAATGTTCGCAGGTTTATGCTATTTTTAAAAGCTTTCATTGAACTTGTATGTAAATGTATGTACGTATGTTTGTTCGGATGGACTCTTGCCAAACAATTTTGAAGCAAATATCTTCAACGGATTGATCTCAATTTTTTTCATACGTTTAGTTTGGATGACAATACACGATGTGTGATCTCATTCTAAATCCAATATGGCGGACTATCTAAGATGGTGCAATAGTTATTTTTATACAATTCTACAATATGCGTATCAAATGAAAAGGTTTGCCCATGATAATTAAACAGTATTTTGACACCACTCTCAATGACGGACTTTTGAAGTTTTTTATCCTTTCCTATAGTATGGGTATTAAATGGAAGGGTTCGCTGAAATTAAAAATACAGGTTGGAAAAAGTATGGATCGGATCGGAACTTTGACTTGTGTGATTTGAGATGAGATGGATGTCATCAGTATTGGTCTGCAATCTGTCTTGGAGACGGACAGCTCCAAAATCAAACCCGGAGCCCTGTTTCGTCAGCTACAAGTTAGCTCTAAAATGAAATAAGTGGCCCATTCTTCCAAACATCCAAGTCAAAGTGAGACTATGCCGAGGACTGAGTGTATTACGATATCGTGAACTTACCACCTCAGGGCATCTGGCTGACCCCTGTTGTATAATTAGCCTATCTGAACGAAGCTCTGGGAGGGCCGACGAATATTTCCTTGGTACTCGTTGGAATCGAATAAGAAAATAGAAACATCAACATAAAGGAATAGGAGACTGGAGAGAAAGAAAAACTTGCCAACAAAATTTCAAAGATAAATGAAAAGCAAAAAAAAAACATTAAAAAAGGCTTTTATTTAAATGCTCTGAAAGGAACAAAATACACAACTTGTATGATCATAAAACTTTTGTCGCGAGGTTTGCGTTAGTACCTATCCAAAAGTATTTGATAAAAGTAAAACTTAAGAAAATAAACTTACAAGTTACTCAATTAAATAGGTACTAGTTTATTCACACAAACAAATCGCGCGACAAACTTTTATGATGATATAAGTAAGTTGTGTATAGTGAGGCTATACATTTATAGTTCAAATTTTAAAGGAAAATTTTACTTTCTCCTCCATTTGTTATTATTTCGTATAGTGATCAAAATTCCTCTTTAAGGTCCTGAGCTACCGAAGGCTTAATAAACGAGACACGCGGTTCTCCTGATGCTCACTAAATTCGTCAAATATCCAATTACAGATTCGGATGCTGCCGAGATAGTAGCGATGGTGGCAAATAAATATTGGCTCGATCTGTACATATATTGATACCGCTGCTTTTTGGGAACATCCTGCTCCAGCTGGATGGCGGTTAATTAAAATTCATACAGTTTGAATGTCAGTTCGGGCTTAGTATCGAACAGGACCGCATCAGCCATATTTTTGTACATTATAGGGGAGAGTTGGGTAATACGGGATAGCTAAGGTTATTTGACTCGAAACTCTCTAGCCATGCTACTGACACCTGCTCTGTATATAGCTGTTACTTCCTCGTTAATTTCTTTTCAATTTTGAATGTAGTTGCTTCTGAACACCTTCGGGATAACATAGAAAAAAACATATTTCTAAGCAGATGTAAAGTATCTTGTTTTGCCCACCTGGTCGGATAAAATGGCATAGTGTTTGCATATCAATAAAAAAAACACTAAGGTAAAATATATTTATCGAAATTCAACAGAAAACATTATGCGACTCATATTTATAACAACATTTTCATATAGACAAAAATCGCACGAGCACGCCTCACCCAGCGCTTTCAACTCCGATGCATGTTTCGTGAGATCAAAGTCGATAGTCCTGGCACATGTCAACCCCAACCCCCCAACGGTCACTCGTCGTACATGCAGTCTGTTATTCGGACTCTAGAACCCGTATATGGCCTATCGCATACATTCCTCATTCAGGATGGTATCTGGTTTTATCCGACCACTTAGTGTCCCATGTTACTCGACTGCACATCTTCAACTGTTTTTCAAAAAATTTCACAAAAAGGAAATTGATGCGGTATCCACATACATCACAAAACATAGTAAATTATTTACAAAAGCGTAAAAAATACTCAAATTGATTTTACTAGTTTGTTTAAACAAAAATTGTGTGACTAGCTATCCACAAAACTAAATAACATAACCTCCCTTTTTGAAATTATCGCTTGTAACTCACCACAGATTAACAATCCATTAGAATAACCACCGTCTACATCTGAACATACTTTATTTACATCGATTATAACCAGCAATTGTCAGATTGGGGTCCTTATTTAGAAATAATTGCCGGTATCCCGTTTTACCAGACTATCCTGTTTTGGCTAACCTTCCCAATGTGTCCGATCATCGGTGTCGAAGCATTTAGTGGGATGAAATACAGTATTTTTTATCGGCAAATTATCCCTTAGAAGTTGTTTTTCTACCAAATGGTGCCATTTTGTTATTTTTTTGACCTATGTCCTCCATGAAGAAATACGACAAAAAATGTTGAGGTGAGGCACACATTGGATGTCTGAGCAGTTTTTATATGACGAATTTAAACTTTCACACTTGAAGCAGAAAGGGCTCGGTTCCATCTCCTGTCTAAGAAAACTTTGAGGATATAGTTAATAGCAATATTTTATGAGCACACTGATAAAAGAAAGATGGAAGAAAGACAAAGATGAAACAAGGCCAAACGAAATTAAATGAAAGCCGCTATGACTTTCTATAGGTCCAAATGAATTTCAGTCATATTCTTAATTAAAAGAACTAATAACATCTTAGATGAAATAATTAATACTTTATCACAAGGTACACAGATAGAAAAGATTGTTTGAAACAAAAAAAAATTATTCACCCAAATAAATTTGTGCTTTGGTATAGGGCCAAGTAAATCAGTTTTTCAATGAAATAACTACTTTGTTTGACTTTCCAAAGCACATATTTGTTTCCTTGAAAAATATGGATTATTTATATCAATGTAACATATTTTTGAAGGTATCACTATAGTTTCGTAAAGCAAACAAATAATTGTTTATATGGAGTAAACGTATTGTTATATCCAGGCTACTATAGCTTTCATGGAAATGTTAGTTGTTTATAGTTAAATAAATATTTTGTTCAGTTATTTATAAGAGTTAGTCAACTATAGTCCACATTTCAATTAAAAAATGCATATAGTTGTCAAGATTTATGAAGCAAAAGTATTGAACTAGTTAACTATATGTATATTCATCTGATAACAGAGCACATACACAAAAGACAGTAGTGGAATTTCAAGTTTAGCATAATGGAGACATCGGGTTTATGAGTAAAAATCATAAATCAATGAAAATATTTATTTTCAACGATAACATAAATATAAATATCTCTATAATTCCAATAAAAAATAAATACTTTAAATAAAATTCCGGTCTTCTAAAAAAATAGCAGAAAAATATATGCAATTATGTGTGCAAGTGATATGGAAACATAAATAAACTAAACATGAACAGTCTCTACTGCAGACTTAGTAATATATAATCTATATAGAAATCAAGGAAAATAAAAAAGAATCTATATGGATACCTATCATCTACAAATACGTAAATACAGTGTATTTGAATCTTCTCAAATGAAAATGCTTGGTATAATGTAGAAAAATTTAATGTAGGTAATGACAATTTTGTAGTTACATAGTAATGGATTTAAAAGAAAAAATCAAATCCTAATGAAAATTGAATATTTTATGTACTAAAATGTGCGTACTTATATTTTTGTTAGTAACGCCCTTCTTATCATCATTAAAAAATGTTGAATGACAAGAATTTGAGTATTAATTTTTTTAGTGTCTATCTATTTATTACATTACCTAACTAATGGTGATTAACTAAATTTTGTTTCTCCACAATGTTAAAAAGAAAACAACTGCAACATACTCACATCATTTTGTGTATCCTTTGGATTATTCACATGTGAAATAAATTTTTTCCTGTCTCCTAGTGCTGGGATCAGATCCTTGATGTCACTTGTTTCCAAAGATTTCACTACTGCCAAGTTGTTAATTTTATGTTCTAAAAAGAATGTTTGAATTGCTGATTATAATCGATAAACGACTTGAGAATGCAAACATATGTATAGGTATACAAACATATGTGGAGTAGACTGCCCTTCCCCTGGTTGTTTATGAATGGGAATTTAAGTCAACCAAAGTACACTACCTAAGTATTCTGTCATACCTTAAAAATCATAGACAGTTGCTTTCAACACTGTGGATTATATTATGTCAGTGATTATAATATGTATATAATAAAAATATTTGATGAATATAGCCTTATCTCAATAATGAAATATGCGAGTGCAAAAATCTATAGTGAATAAAACATGAAGAGAATCTTTTTGACAAATAACACAGGGGTCAAATTAAACAAACATTTGTTTGGGTTTCGTAACAAATCTATTAACTTCAACAAAATATGAGCGAGGTATGTACCACCAAAACATAATTTGTTTGAATTCCATGGCAATTTGATCACAAAAATATAATATCCGCGCAATCTGCTTGCTTATAAATGCCTGCAATCTTAACCAGAATGGATTTAAAGTATGTATAAAATCATTAGGTACTTTGGTTTGGATAATCAACAGCATAACATCTATTGAATGTGCTTATTTCAGGACATATTCAACAGGTGTAGGAAAAAAATCACTTCTACCTACCGTCGGCGCGAGCATGTACTGATGCGCAGCGGTTCGGTCATGGTTCTGTGACGTGCCCCACTATAGCCAGTGTTGCGCACGCACTTGGAAAAATCTTATCATATCAATTCTATTCAATTAAACAACGAATTGTTTGTACGTAACGGTTCTAGTTATAGTCAAAAAAATTCAAGTGAAACAAATCATAGGGCTCATTGAAACAACACGATTTACTGTTATGAAATAATGAAATGGCCATCGAAACAACAAAAGTTTAAGCCAAGTAAATGTTGTTCACGTCAACAAAATAACATTCAAACAATAGATATTCTTATATTCCGATTTCAGATTTCTATCTGTGTAATACGATTCAAATGTTTATGAAGAATATTTAAATCAAACTCACACTTATATATTGTTCTTTGTAAATTTAATAGCACATTACCTTATCAAATATTTCTTCTTAGTACAAAAAATAGCATCCAAGGGTCTACGATATAGCGCGCGAAATTGAGAATCCAAGAAAAGACGAATTCCCGTGTAAGCAAGGGTCGTGGCCGCCTGTTCCTCTTCTCCATAGTGTGTGTCTAAGATGAGGCGAGATAAGTCCAAAAATCCAAAGGTAAGGTCAAAAGGTCCAAAGGTAAGGTCCAAAGATCACCATAAATAAAAATGGATTTCGCATTTCCAAGCTCCTGACGTTACCTTTAAACTTACAGTAGTGATTCAAAAAATTGAAGAAGAAAGCTTGCCCCTTGTCACCTGTTTGGCCTTTTTTTGATATCGTGTTTGGTTGTTAAATTACAGTCATTTGAAGAATGTATGATTTTGCATTGCGAGTTTTTTTGCACACTAAAAAACTTTTTTGAGAAAATCGCAAATAGTTGTCATTCATTAAGGTCTTAACTATTACTTTCTCAAATACTGTGTATGTAGTTTGAAAAACAAGTGTGAGTTCTGTTCGAAATGGGAATTCGTGTTTTAATATGCCAAATACATAAATATGTATAACTGTGTATACCCAGGCCCCTGAAGACTGTAGATTTTTGTATTTCCTGGTATTAAAATATGAGTGTATTTGTTGCAAATATACATATATTTCCTTGCTGAAAGATATACAGAGTGTCCCATGACGATTAAGAAAAGCAATATATGAGAACTCCAAGGATAATTTTTGGTCAGTGCACTAAACTGGGTTCTACGTCAACTAGTTTATCCGTCATAAGAAGGCTACTTTGTCCACTTTTATCATTATCAATGGAAGCATTTTCCTAGCAGATGCAGATTCCAAACTCGTGGACATTCTTTACCTAAGATCATATTTCTTAGATGGGAGCTTATGACTTCCTCCGAAGATAATTTTTGGTCAGTGCACTAAACCAGATTCTTCATCAACTAGTTTATCTGTCATAAGAGAATGGCTACTTTACCTACTTTTACTATTACTACTACTTTACTATTATCCATGGAAGCATTTTCTTAGCAGATCCGTTCAGCCCCACTCGATTTCACGAGAGTACAGAAAGTCGTAAAGTGTATCCTCGTAAAGTACGGCACGTAGTCTACACAAGCCGACGTTTATGTTGCGCGCTTCAAAGTGCACATCGATGTGAAGCGCCTCTAAACAAATCATGCCAGCCGTCATCTTTCCTGCCAGGTTTACACCCTTGGTTATGCACAGTTCCATTTTCTAAATGAAACCTGGTTAAATATTCAGCCAACCCTATCGGTTATTCCACTACATCACTGATTCCATTACGGTTGTTGAAAATGAAATATAAAAACGGCAGGCCGTGTCTGAAAATTCTGCTCGCCACTAAAATTCTCTGTATAAACTGGTTTCCAATAGTGGAACGTTACTCGTAAATGAAAGGCAGTCATTTTTCCAATTTTTTGACAGCGCAGTGGTGGTTTACACTTCCATACACAAAAACAGTTAGCATCAAATTTGATGATAAGTTATTATAAACAAATAAGGTTGGAACTGAGCTTTCGGTATACTTTAACTACAAATAGTTGTACTTCACTTGAAAATGCTTTACTTTATAAAGATAGGATTGAATCAAATATTACACTAGACAAATGAACCTTAGATGAAATGATACTACCTTCAGTAAACTAGATCTGAGACTATACTAGATACAACTTGAAGAATAAAATCCAGAACTAATTTAAAAATATTTCAGGTTTAACAGAGAATACTACAAAATACTCCAATAGCCGTTGATTTAGTATTCCTATCTTAACTTTGAGGACATCGTCTATATCCAAAATCCAGAATATTCAACTCGAAGAATCCGATGTTCTGGTTAGTTTCGTATCACAAAGGTGCCACTGAACAATGCTATGCAACACATGAAACTGATCCAGCCGGTGCCTAACATTTTTTTGACTTTTCTGCGAACCAAATGATTTGATTTGTCTGCCTCTTGTGGAGTAAGCAAGCACATTTAATTCTACATCAAACAGACATTCCCAGAAGCTGCAACTAACCTATTCAGGCATGTGTTAGCTACCGCATACTTTGCATGGGACAACAAAATGTATTGACCGATGGAAGGCGTGTGGATGGGAAGCCCTCTGATTCCAATGATGGTTGACTTTACCATGGAAAAGATTGAGCAGACAGCCTTGAACAACGCTCAGTATTAGGCAAAAATATGGTTCAGATACGTGAAAGATACGTTTGTTTTATGGAGTCATGGACAAGACAAGCTAGTGGAACTTCTACAACACATAAGATGTGTACATACGAAGGTTCAGTTCATGATGGAAGTAGAGGAAAATGAAAAAACTGGCTCTCCTTGATGTGCTATTGACTACAGAAGGATCAACCTTGGGACACACAGTGTACAACCGACACATACCAATTGCTTTTCGCACAACTCAAACCACCATCCATGCCAGAGTGTTGAAATTATCAAAACACTGACAGAACGGGCAAGAAGAGCGTGTGAACCAGCCGAACTAGTTGTCGAGCTCGAACATTTGAAGAATACGTTGAAGGCAAACGGCTACTCAGTAAAAGCAAATAACAAATATATGCGAGCTGGTAGAGCAGAAAAGCAACCACAGCCACCACCAGTAACAAAAGCTCTCCTACCTTATGTTCTCCGAGTCACAGACAGAAGTGGGAGGTTACTGCAGAAGGAGAATATTTATTAGGACGATATACATACCAAATGGGAAAATACAACAGCATTTAAGATCAGCAAAGAACAACAGACTTCCATGGACAGCATCAGGGATTCATCGGACACCATCATGTACTTGTGGAAGTGTATAATACATAGGAATAACAAACAGATCAGTAGAGACTAGAATTTCGGAACACAAATCAAATTGCTGATTAGGTCAGACAGAAAAATCTGCAGTACCTAAGTATGCACTCTAAGAAACCGGTAACCACAAGATAAAGCTTGAAGAGACACATGTTCTGTGTAGTCCGAATTCTACGTTCAACTTCTTTCAACAGGTTTTCGATAGGGTTGAAGTCTGGCGATTGTGCTGGCTACAGAAAAACCAGAACATCGTTGTCCCTATAGATGAAGCGATCCATAGTACCAACTATGAAATGTAGTGGACCTATGCGACTCGACGAAAAACAACCGCATAAAAATACACTACAATTGCCATGCTTTATGATTGGCGTAATTTTAAGTCTACAACTGCGTCTCAACCTTCCTCCTTACTGAAGTCGAAGATTTTCCATAATAAGCATTCCTTCTTTTAGAGAACTTCGACGTTGTGGAATGAGCTGCCGGGGAATTTATTTTCCGACGGCTACAACCTGCAGCACTTCAAATCCAACGTGCACAGACACTTATCCTCTCGCAGGCTTTCAGCCTTTGCGGGAGGCAGACCATAAAAAAGTATCACTACGACATTAATATAGTATCTTTTCTTATTATTGTGTCACCCAATGAGGTATTTGTTTTTGGTCACGTGACGTCCGATTCAAAAATTTTAATGGGACACCCTGTATATTTGTGACTTTTTGTGCTCCTCTCGATAAAACAATTCCAACAAACTAGCACACTTGGGGTCTAAAGTGATTAACGCGACTTTGCAGTCTCCTGAAGTGAAAATGAAACTAAAACGGCTCGGCTTTCTACTGATCAGGAGCTTTTGCGGGCTTGGGATCACCAGTTACTTTTGGAGAATGGAGAGGCCAGAGATGTAGAATTTCGTATTTCTTTATGCGTGGGCACTATGTATAATGACTAGTTTATCACTTGGCCCATAGCATATCCATACATGCCCCAATAAGCCTTTGAAAAAGGTAGAGTTCACGTCTAAATATATAAGCTTTCGTTGACAATAAAAAATACATCTGTAAATGTAAATTACAACAACAAGAAATATGCATCCTGACCAAATACACAAAAATAAAGACACATGTAAACATCTTAACTAATTACTAGTGATCTGTTCAGGAATGCATCTTTCAATCGTATCCCAGCATTATGTCTATTGTGTGAAACGGACGACATAAAAGGAGAAGTCTTTTGACACTAAACGTTTTCATCTAATATTTACATCATGCATATCTTGAGGAAAATTTATCATGTCATACAAGTACGGAGGCATTTTTGAACTGATTAATTTATATGAAAATATATATACAGAAATGTAAGTCGTCTAGTTTTGATATCAAGCCAGCCTAGTTGTTGAAATGCATGTGAAATCGACGAGACATTTGCTTTTAGGTAACGATTTGCAATTGTTAATTGATCATTTGGATTGCAGCTCTTATAACATGCACAGAGGTGTTTTTCTGTAATGGGTAATCAAACATGTTATTTATATAGCAAATACGTGTACACTCCAGGGATGATACGGCCCATCAGAGTTGTAATTCATCATTTTGCATTAATTATTTTAAGTGCTGCGTAAAAGCAGTGGGTCGGATGTGCTGTGCATTGAGTTCCGGTGTATGCTATACGGGCCTTCCAAGTAATTTATTTATAATTCAATTTTATCTGAGCGGCATTTCTGTGGTTGATTGACAATACGGAGATAAAAGACTGATGGTGATTGGAATAGTTATAGTGCAGTAATCATAGCGTTATATAGCTTGTTTAGTAACTGTATGCCTACATAGATATATGCAGGGTTTTTGTCAACTATACAGGGTGTCCCTAAATTTCCTTGACACGTGATATTCTCGTAGCAAAAAAAAGTTCAAACGAAAACTGAGTGGAATTTTTGAAGGTACTATAGGGCCTATCATACCATGCTTTCAAAACGTTTTTTTTTGTACGTCAAGTCTTAAAACTCACCCCCAACTTTTTTTCAAATAGCACCCCATACTTCTCTACATAAATGATATCCCTAATTCTGTGGTACCTTTGATGCTATACGCGGACTTATTTTTTGCGTGAAATCATAAGGATAATATAAATGAAATAAGGATTTCTTTGACGCAAAAAACGGATAATGAAGAAAACCTAGTGGGTTTTAAAGGACATTTAATACATATTTTAGAAAACAAATGTCTCTTTTTGCTCATGAAATTGGGACAAAAATTGGTTTGTGTATGAAATAAAATCACTACCAGATTTAAAATAAAATAGTGACCTAATTTATGTAGGAAAAGCTGTGGGGTGCTATTTGGAAAAAAAGTTGCGGGTGAGTTTTAGGGGTTGAAGTGCGAAAAAAATATTTCGAAAGGATGGTATGATAGGCCATTCGGTACTCTTGAAAAACCCACTTATTTTTCTTTTTGACTACTATTTTTCTTACGAAAATAATACGCCCCACACAAATCCTTATTTTATTTACCTTACGCTTATAACTTTACGAAAAAATAGGTTTGTGTGTGAAATCAAAGCTAGTGCAAAATATTAAATAAAACAAGAACTTCATTTGTGTAGGAGAAACTATTGAGTGCTACTTAAAAAAAACGTTTGGAGTGAGTTATAAGGGTTGAAGTAAAAAAAAATGTTTTGTACGCATGTTATGATAGACCCGATAATACTTTCAAGAAATCCACTCAGTTTCCGTTTGAACTTTTTTTTTGTTACGAGAATATCACGTATCAAGGAAATTCAGGGACATCCTGTATATTCTGTATCAATTTATGCGTTCAAATTGATAAAGAATCTAACAGACTGAGGTGATGTAGTCGTCATTTTCAAGTGTAATGCTGAATGGTACTTCATAAATCAAGTAATGAAGGCAACACTATTTGCTAATGTTTTGTTTAAAACACAATAATTGAGTAATACTTAAGATTCTCTTCCCGTTTCGCATAGATAGCGCTGGATTGGTCATGAAGGTCCTATGAATTGGTCCGCAGATCTCCAGACCTCACACTACTAGATTATTGTTTAAGGGGCTAGCTCAAAAATTAATTGTATAAAATAAAAGTGAACACACGCGATGTACTATTTCGGTGAACTAATAATACTGCAGCCCATTATTACAGGAGAAAGATATGAACCAATTGGGAGAGCAGCAAGCCTTCTTCGTAGAAGAAGCAGAAAATACGAGGGTTGCGTCAAAATCCGTGCCTCTAGTGGCAAAAGTGAACGAGCCTTGTCGTTCCACCAAAGAGTTTACTGCTGCTAGTAGCGTTTCTCTTTGGTTGCCGTTACCTTCGGGTACTAGATGGCGCACCGGCAGAATTCCTTCTGTCTGCTCGCACATGTTTCACATGTTTATTAAACATGGAAAAATTGATGCTCTCTATTTCCGTCAATCGACCTATGGCTCACTGATGATCGCTAATAAGCGTGAAACAGCTGTCTGCGTACCGGTGGATTGACGGAAGTATAGAGCAACCCTCGTATATCGGCTTTACGCTGCTTGCGTCAAAATCCGTGCCTCTAGTGGCAAAAGCGAACGAGCCTTGTCGTTCCACCAAAGAGTTTACTGCTGCTAGTAGCGTTTCTCTTTGGTTGCCGTTACCTTCGGGTACTAGATGGCGCACCGGCAGAATTCCTTCTGTCTGCTCGAAGCAGAAAATGTTTAGAGGTCAGCGGCGGTACTTTTGAACATTTATCAAAAGAACTTTATGACTAAGAGAATTTTAATGTGTGAAATTTGTTCATTTGTTATTATGCAATAACTTGATAATGAATGAGAATCAGATAAGCACATTTATTTTTTTTTACATTATTTTTAGCTTCGGAGCTAAGGAAGGTTATGAAATATTTCAGTCTGCATCTACTAGTCGGTATTCGCGCATAAAGCCTAGCTTTCTGCGACCTATGACTAATATTTATTTGTATACTCTACAAATAAATACATTGCTATTGATATATAGTACACTCGTAGAGTTTGGTGCGTTCGTTTCGACTCACCCTTATTTATAATGATATAAGTTTTAAGTAGGATACACGAAATAGTTTATTTAAATGAAAAGATAATGCACCACACTTCGAATTTTATCAGAAGCAAACGTAGAAAAGGTAGTTAAAAGCTTCTACCGTAGAAGTAGTCTTCTAGCAGATAAACCATGCAGCATCGCTCTTAACTAACAATGTTTGCGGCAGTTGAATCGGCAGAAAGACGACGATAATAAGATGCCATGTAGTGTTCACTGAACTATAAAGGTTAGTGTGTATATAACCAGCAGCGGGATGCCAAGTCAAGAGCCTACCGTGCGCAAAGACAGGACGGAGAAGTTATGCTTGTAAACAGTGCGCTTTGACTGCTCAAGCATGTGTACGAATGTACTGCTATTGAAAAGACTGGCGGTATTACTAAATGGCTTTTACGTGCAATCACTTCCGTATTTGTGAGGTACTGCTTGTTTACATATGTTCAGATTTTTTATCAATATCTATTGAATCGAATGTACTGCTGCTGGTAGTTCTATTCAGATCATTAGCAGAGGAAATGGAAGCTCCCAACAAGATTTGGATCCGCTGTACTGTGGATAGTTTTATACTAAATGCAACAAAATGTCACCTAGGGTATAGCGCGTGAAAATAAGAATCCAAGAAAATACTTATTCCCGCGTTAGTGAGAAGACGTGGCCACCCATTCCCTTTCTCGAGTGTGCAGTGTGTGTGTCAAAGCTGAGGGAAGATAAGTCCAAAAGTCCAAAGGTAAGGTCAAAAGACCCAAAGGTAAGGTCCAAAGGTCACCATAAAAATGAATTTTGCATTTCCAAGCTCCTGATGTTGCCTTTAAGCTTACAGTAATGATTCAAAAAGCAAATTGGAGAAGAAAGCTTGCGCTTTGTCACTGTGGTAGCCTTATTTTTATATCGCGTTTGATTATTGTTCGTATACTCAGTGGTTTAACTGAAGAAGTGGACTGTATTAATCGTATATTCATCACTGGTACATCAGAAGGGATTCAACATCAGTTTTATATAGCTAAATCTTTACAAGCTTTGACACGATGCGTACAACACGCGTACAAGATACAAAACATAATGGTGGAATACGATAATACGAATACACAGGTGGAAAGTCTATGACTGTCTATTGTCCCCTATAGGGGTATCCACAAAATGGTTAAAAATGCGCGGACAGACACTCACAGCTGTTCTCTGGTTGTTCGTTGACAAGTTGCACTGACAAAAGGCGCTGTTGCCGTGTCTACTTTGGTTTCCGCAAATATCCGTCCATACTCCCCCCTTGGGCGAAGAAATCGCTCAACACACATCACACAGCTAACACAGGAGTCAGGCTAGGCTTGCATCTGCTTCGTATCGATGTCTACCGGCAATGGACAAACTTTGGAGATGGCTCGTTTGAAGAGTCCCGTTGCAGTTCTGACGGTGACCACTCTGACGATGGAATCGCTGCCAGGATGAAGCTCTACTATCCTGCCAAGTAACCATTTACATGGAGGATGATTGTCGTGTTTCAGAACTACTAATTGACCAGTTCTGAGGTTTCTGGATGGCATTGTCCATTTTGGTCGGTGCTGCAGGTGGTTGAGGTAAACTTTGGACCATTGCTTCCAAAACCCTCTGAGAAGCTGTTGAATCAGTTGAAATCTGGATAGTTGATTTAACTTTATCTTATCATCAAACTCTGGATCTGGTACCATGGTTATTGGTCTTCCAATTAAGAAATGCCCAGGTGTCAAGGGTTCAAAATCGTTGGGGTCTTGGGACATAGGATACATGGGTCGGGACTTCAGGATTGCCTCGACTTGAATCAAAAAAGTTGAGAATTCTTCATAAGTAAGAATGGTCTCCCCAATGACACGTGACAAGTGAAATTTGACAGATTTTATATTTGATTCCCATAGGCCAGCAAAGTTAGGCGAATTTGGTGGAATGAATTTCCACGTTATACGTTCATTAGCACAATATTTTACTATGTCATCTGTTGATGATTCTAAAAATTGATAAAACAATTTCAATTCTTTATTTGCCCCTGTGAAATTTGTGGCATTATCTGAGTGAATTTGAGAAGGAATGCCTCGTCTTGAGACAAATCGACGCAGTGTAGCTATAAAGCTTTCAGTTGTTAAACTTGTTACCAGCTCTAGATGAACGGCTTTAGTAGAGAAGCAAATGAATATACATACATAAGCCTTGTAATTTTTACACCCTCTACCCTTTCTGTCTTTCAAAATCATAGGTCCGCAATAATCAATACCGGTAACAGTGAATGGACGAGATACATGTACTCTATCTTTTGGCAAATCTGCCATAATTGTTTTTGCAGGTTGTGGTTTACATCTAACACATTTTACACAATTCCTAACAATGCTTTTAGCAACGCTCATACCTGATGTTGGCCAATACCTTTGACGAACTGAGGCCAGCAACAGCTGAGGTCCTGCATGTAATAGTTTAATGTGCTCAGAGCGAAAAATCATTTTTGTCAAAATATGTTTACCATTAAGTAAAATTGGGTGTTTGGTATCATAATTAAAGGATGTGTTATTTAACCGACCTCCTACTCTTAATACACCATCTGAATCAACAAATGGATTCAACATTAAAAGTCGATGCTTTGGTTTGAGAGTTTGCCCAGCTGTTAGAACAGCAATCTCACCCTTGAAGGTTTCTGCTTGAGCAATTTTAACCAAACTTAGCATACTAGCATTCAACTCTTGTACTGTTAACAAATCAGATTCAGGTGTAGGTGATATCTTTTTTAATTTTGAAATAAATCTTAAACAATAAGCGTGCACCCTTATGAGCTTATTCAAATCTGAAAATCTGTAAAATAGATCAAAATTGTTATTTGTGACTACAAAACCTTTTACTTGTTTTCTCATCTCAGGTACTTTAAAACTAGACGAAAATGACATTGGCTTTGGCCAATTTAAACCTGTTTGTAGAAATTCTGGGCCAAACCACCATATATCAGAATTTGGAAGTTCACTCGGAAAAACTCCTCGAGTTGCTAAATCAGCGGGGTTGTCCTTTGTATTAATATAGTTCCAATCAACTGGGTTGGTTAAATCTCTTATTTCTGAAACTCTATTGGCAACAAATGTTTGCAATGTCACTGGTTCTGAATTGATCCAGTATAAAACAATCTGAGAATCACACCAGAAAAACATAGAAAATTTAACTGTTAAGGCATTAGAAACTATTTTGGATAGTTTGGATAGCAGGAATGCACCACATAGCTCTAAGCGAGGAATAGTCATAGGTTTGGTAGGCGCGACCTTAGCTTTTGCACATAGAATTCTAGAATTAATATTGCCAGATGAATCAAAACTTCTTAAATAAATAACAGCACTATATGCTCTTTGCGAAGCATCACAAAAGCCATGCAATTCTATTTTATATGGATCTTTGCATAGAACATGTCGGGGTATATTGAGATTGTTAAGTTCACACAGTTGTGTCTGAAACTTATTCCAAATATTGTAAAGATCAGAAGGTAATATGTCATCCCAGTCTAAGTTTATAGCCCACAGCCTTTGCATCAACATTTTTAAAATGATTATAGTTGGACTAAGTAATCCCAATGGGTCAAAAATTTTGGCTATAGTAGATAACACATTTCTTTTTGTAACATTGTCAATTGGAGATAGTTTGAAATGATAACATAACTGATCCTTATTACTTGACCATTGAATGCCAAGAGTTTTTACCGCTTCATTGTTTGTGAAACTTAAAACTTTCAAATTGTCTGAATCATCTTTCAATCTTTCAAGCACGGTTGAATTATTGGACATCCATTTACGTAATCTAAATTTTGCTGATTCTAAAATTTCAGAAATTTCTTCACAATGTCTAATAGCCTGTTGTTCATTATCAAATCCAGTTATAAGATCATCAACATAAAAATCTTGCATTATTATGCGAGCAGAATCTGAATAATCTTTGCGATATTCCTCTGATAATTGCCTTAAACATCTGATTGCTAAATATGGTGCACTAGCAGTGCCATATGTTACTGTATTCAACTGGTAAATTTTTATATCTTGATCTGGATTACTCCTCCAGATGATTTGTTGAAGACACCGATCATCTGGATGTACTAATACACACCTATACATCTTTTCAATGTCAGAAGTGACAACAATATTGTGCTGCCTAAATCTCAAAAGGATATCAAAAATATTGTTTTGTATTGAAGGGCCGATATACTGTATATTGTTCAAAGATTTACCTGATGATGTTGGTGCAGAACCATCGAATACCACCCTAACCTTTGTTGTCAAACTGTCCTTAACAACACCATGATGTGGTAAAAATACTGCTGGTTGTAAATCAGTTGAATCAGACACAATCGACATATGGTTTAATCGTTCATATTCCTCTAGAAACTGAACATACTGTTCCTTGTATGAATCATCCTTTTGGAAACGTTGCTCTAACTTATGAAATCGTTTCAAAGCTCCAGTCTTTGATTCTCCTAACTCAGAAATAGGAAATCGTAATGGTATTCTCACTACAAATTGACCATCATTATTTCGGGTAAAATTTTCCATGAAATGTTTTTCACACATTAAATCATCCTCTGAGAGAGGCTTTGCTAATTTTGCCTCCTCAATAGACCAAAATTGTTTCAACTCATCACTCAATTCTTGATTTGTAAGAAAACAATGAGAGTTACTTGTTAACTGAGGAATTGGACCAGAAACAACGTAACCTAAGATTGTATTTTGAAGCGTAGGCAAGTTTTTCCCAAGGAAATTTTGCCTTGTAACAAGAGATCGTAAAACAAATTAGCTCCAATCAATAAATCTATTGTGTTAGAGACAAAGAATTGTGGGTCAGCAAGTTTGATATTTTCTGGAATTTTCCAATTATCAACATTTATATTAATTGCAGGTAAGTTGCTTGTAATTTTAGGTACTACTAAGCAAGAGATAGCTGCAACAAAATCATTATACACTGATTGAATCTTAACATTGCATCTAGAGTTAATTGTTGTAGACAAATTATTCAAGCCTAACACAGAAACATCTACTCTATTCCTCTCTAGCTTGAGTTTATGACATAAATCATCCGGAATGTAACAGGATTGAGATCCGGAATCTAAAATCACTCTAGCATAGATACTGTTTCCTTTAAAATCAAAAATCTTCACTATGGCTGTTGAAAGTAAGACAAAATTATCTTTTTGTTGACCTGACAGACTCACTGCTGTATCTTGACTAGCTCTATTTTCACTAGAAGATGGTGCTACATTAACTGTACTATCTGAAGATTGAGAGCTGACATTACTCCTAGATTGATCCCTTTGAGCATCATTCTTTCTATGCAATATTGAACTGTGCCATTTTTTGCAAATCCTACATGGACCTAGTCTACAGTTTTTATTGGTATGTCCTTTACACAGACAATTAGAACAAAGCTTCAACTTATTTACCTCTTCCCAACGAGAAGTCAAATCCAATTGTAAAAACTTTTGACAGGTATAAATTGTATGATCAGGAATGTTGCAAAAATTGCATTGTTTACCTTGTTTGGTTTGAGTCTTAGATAACAATGAAACATTTTTTGTTATCTTTTTAAAATCGCGGTCCTTTTGACTATTCTCAAATGTAGCCAGAAAATCAGCTTTATCGACAAGAAATTTTTTGAAATCTTCTAAGTTCGGAATATTGTCTCCAGAAACTTTTATTCTTTCCCACTCTTTAGAACTATTTCTATCCAACTTACCAGACATCATATATATGATTGGTGCATCCCAATGTTCAATTGGTAGCTTTAAAACCTTCAATGTGCGAAGATGCTTATTCATTCCATCAAGCAAATCCCTCAGACCATCAGCACTTTCTTTACCTAATGCAGGCAAATTAAATAGACCTTTAATATGGGAATTGATCAACATCCTAGAATTATCATACCGACTACATAATAGATCCCAGGCTAACTGGTAATTGGTAGCGCAGAAATCGATACTTTGGATAATTTTTAGAGCATCACTGCCTAGCGAGGCCCTGAGATAGTGGAACTTCTGCATCTCACCTATTGTATCACAACTATGAATCAAAGACTCATAGGTGTCCTTGAACTCGAGCCACTGGTGAATATCACCATGAAATTTAGGCAAATTTATGGCAGGCAACTTTACATTTAAATCAATATTCGGCTGATTAGAATGGCGAGATGAGATCGAAATATTATCTTGTACAGATGAACCTGAAGTATTATCTTGTAAAGAATCATTTTCGTAACTTTTTAAAATGTACTTTGCTGTAGACAAGTATTTATTATAACTTTCAGTGAAATTTAAACGTTCCTGTTCATGCTCACTTATATCATTTTCATCGCAAATAACCTCTATATTCATTTGAATCTCATCAAATTCATTAATTGTTGCTTCAAAACTTTGAATTCTTTGTTTTAATTCAATAATAGCACGTTCATCCAGACCTGTTTCACTATCAGTTATCTCCTGAATTGAATCTATATATCGTGAAAAGCAAGTCAGTTTACTTTTAATTGATCCACGTTTGCGTTTTAAAGTGGATAAGTCTAAATCTGAGGCCATCCTGATAGGAAGATAAAGTAGAAAGGAAAATAGGAAAACACCTTACTTGAAATCAGCTTGAAATCCAGTCCAATGGGCTTGGGCTTTAGCAATATGGAATCGTAATAGTCGTATAAATCTTGTAGATAGCTTGGTTATTCAGCCCACAGAAACTGCACTGGTAGATCTTGGTATCTCTTGGTAGGGCTCCTGCAGAGGTCCTTGAAATCTTACAAATCCTGGTAAAATCTTTGAAATCTTGGAGATATTGTAGAGTCTAGGGAAAATCTTGTTAGATCTTGCAAAATGGCGTGTCAAAATCTCCGGCGTGGTAGATGTCCGCCACTTGTTGATCCTTTAAAATCCGTGAGATGGACCAAATGTTCGTATACTCAGTGGTTTAACTGAAGAAGTGGACTGTATTAATCGTATATTCATCACTGGTACATCAGAAGGGATTCAACATCAGTTTTATATAGCTAAATCTTTACAAGCTTTGACACGATGCGTACAACACGCGTACAAGATACAAAACATAATGGTGGAATACGATAATACGAATACACAGGTGGAAAGTCTATGATTGTCTATTGTCCCCTATAGGGGTATCCACAAAATGGTTAAAAATGCGCGGACAGACACTCACAGCTGTTCTCTGGTTGTTCGTTGACAAGTTGCACTGACAAAAGGCGCTGTTGCCGTGTCTACTTTGGTTTCCGCAAATATCCGTCCAATTATTAAATTACAGTTTTTTTGCGCACTAAAAAACTTTTTTGGAAAAACTGCTCTTAGATTAACATCTTGACTTCTGGTATACTGTGTATGCAAATTGAAAAATAAGTGAGCTGTTCGAAAGGGGAATCCGTGTCTTACATGGTAAATACATATGTATAACTGTGTGCACGCAGGCCCCGTAAGGAATATTGACTTGAGCATTTGAAAATTATCGAAACTACCAACTTTAGAAATTCAGTCTTTCAAACAAATTAAAGAAAATTACATATAAAATTCACAACTACCATTTAAAGATTTGAACAATTTTTACGAAATGCAACTCCATGAAACAAACCAAATAGTACATTGAACTATTGACCAGTTGCATAGAAATATAAAAAACAAACTGAAAATATACCACAATTTCACATCCCATGTCATTAAAATGTTAAAACAGCAATAAAATGTGAAGCATATATCCCTACCTATCGAGCACGCCACTATAGGACCACCAAAGGACAACATATCCCTTTGGGTCAAAAACATTCCAAAAGATGTTTAAAAAGAATAACGAATGCTTTTGTCAACACCTGATTTTTGGTATCTGCTGGTGTAGACTGAAGCCAGTATGAGTAATTAGTAATCAATAAATTATAAATCTGACTCAAATGAAGACTATCAGTTTTCTTATTGATATCAGCTTTATCATACTTGGAAATGTAAATAATTTCGCTGATGTGTCGTTTCTTGTAGTTAATCCGTTGTCAAGTATAGTGACAGATTCAAATTTTAAATGGGATTATACTAAAAAGGGTGAGATGCTAAAGCTGTATGATTCCTATCATTTTTATGAATATCTTTACATCATGACTTGTGGGCTGAAATCCTGCCAAAAAAAAATGGCATCAATTGACAGGTTCTCGATGCTGACAAGTCACTGAAATTTTTCGAAATCGTAAGTTCGATCGGGAGCGCATAATAAGTAAAAAAGCAAGATGCCTAAGGAGTAAATATACATTGGTCAAGGGCATCTGAATACCTTGAAATAAAGTGATCAATTTTCAATGCACCTCGTTTTTGGAAGATTGTTTCGCCATAACTGGCAGAATTTGAAACAAAATGCCAGTTTTCCGTCGGAGTTGTAGCTTGGTAATACGTTGTAAAAATGTCTTTCTAAATTCGTTTCAAAGTCGCAGTTTATAATATTATCGACTATAATAGTGTGGCACTGTCACAATACTCTAAAGATACTGGCGAAGACCAACAAGGCAAGATTATCTTGGGTCTTGGGTACGCAGTCATATAGGAGTAGATAGAAATGAGAGAACTGGCTCCGATTGGACCAGAACCGGTATGTAATATATATACAACATGATACAAGAGCTGTTACCAGAAGCACTGGGCAACTGAACCCTAACATTCTAACTACTAAAAAAGCTCTAATATATATTACAAGTCCTCAGATAATATGTCTTTTAAGGGCAACGTATGTGTAGGTACGTAAAGTACAGAATACCACCAAAGCACCTTCCTCACCAACACAAACTTACCCTCTCTCAGAAAAAAAATTGAAAATAATCAAAAACCCTTAAAACCCCTATAAATAGAAATTTGGACCATTCTGAGAATTTTCGATTTTTCCTACTGCGATACCACTGCACCAATTATCGGAAATATGGCAGTATTACGCGTGCCTACTATGACTCTACAGCGTATAAGCCTACAAGGTTCATCAAAATCGGTTACGTAGTTACTGAGACCAAGTTGATTGAAAATCAGATAGATCTGCGCAATTGAGTGTGTTCTTGAAAGAAGAACTAACCCCAAAATGGTCAGGATCTAGCTAACAAGTTAAACTGTATGATTTAGGAAGCAATGGGTGTCAATTAAACAGTACAATGCCTTATTATGAAAATATAAAAATTGAAACACATCAAGAAAATTGAATACTTTGTTACCACAATTGATGGTACCAATCTCATGCGCATATCTAAGTGGTTTTAGCGCTATATTGATGATTAGAGGCGCTCATTCACATGATTTGCCTACACTGCACTACAATTTGCAAACTTGTAGTAGATTTGTTAGAAAGCGCGTGGCAACATTGCTTTTGTTTAGCTTGGATTCCTTTACTGCCATCAATTGTGATAACATATATATGCAGAATTTACTTCACTTGAAGTAGCCCTCGAATTTTCATCTTATGCAATGGTTTTTGTCATTAAGCAATGCATACACAAAGAAATCGTCGCTTGTATCAAACGTCCTACATTGATAGAACCGCTGATATTGTCTGGCGTCTTCTGCGCGGGACAAGACAAAGCGAAAGCAACTAATATTCCAGGATAAAGCGATCACTAAACCGTTATGTATAGCTAGACGCACACTATAGACCCCCCATAATTCTTCTTCCTCTGGAATCCCCGAAAAATTGCCGTTCCATCTGTCTGCCGTTACTGATGGTGCGATTCGTCAACCCTCCCTCACATACAAACGGAAACAATAAAAAATGAATCCTTCTTTGCTCAGATAGCTCCCATAGAAAACAGTTACAATCCGATATATATATCATTCCTTAATTACCGGACGGTTATTTATCTTCCGGTATTTGTTGCTGTGATCTGCTTTAATAACTTCTTTTGCTGACAGCGATCTTGATTTCTTCGTGCGTCGGGTGGAGGATTTTGATAGCGAGACATTACGCATTGGATATAAGCTTTCCTATGGTGTCTATATCACTGAAGCCCAGCTCACTGGATCCTAAGAATTTATAATATTATGCCAGGGGTTATCTAAATCACTCAGCATACTTGTGTTACATACATACTTCAAGTTAGCCCTTTCCCATATCAAGTACAGTATACAGTGTTATTAGGTACACTGGTAGTAAGTCATTTCGGCCTTCCAAAAATATTCATTATATATTCATTCAGCCATCCAACCCCTCTATTTATTCAGCCCTCTCCACCCGTAGAGGCTGTTTTGCAAACGAAACAATTTTACAGAAATGTAACCGACATCTGAAATTAACACACCTGAAGATGGTTTAGATTAAAATAAACCGAAACGTAGTGAAGGAAAGTTATAGTTTCAATCGTTGACCGAAACCCATCAAAAACAGCCATAATCTGTAGTCGCGGTCACTAGAAAAATAAGCATAAACAGATGTAAACTGTCATTTAAATTCTGTGCTCCATCGAATGAACCATGGCCGACTTTACTCACTAGGCCGGAGCATGAAATATGGCAACACTGAATCAGCGGGCCGAGCTTTCATTTGTTGTTATGTCATGTGTATTCTTCCAGGAGCAGAAAATATGGTTGGAAGGTGCTTATTAATGTGTTTCTAATTATTTACCTGCACATACGAAACTATAAAGATAACAAGATGCCTGCAAAGCGTGTAGTACCAGGTTGCAGCCCAGTAGAGGACATACCAAACCATGGCCCAACATAACCTTATTCCAGAGTGAAAAGAACGTTGCAAGGTGATTTTTTATGTGTTTCTACTTATTTACCTGCACAAACGAAACTATAAAGATAAAAAGATGCCTGCAAAGTGTGTAGTACCAGGTTGCACTAGCAATTGTGCGTCTAATAAGGGACATAAACAGAAGTGGGTGAAAGGTATTCCTCGGAAGGGCTGGTTATATTTGTAAGGATAAAGACAATAATTTACAAACATTTCAAAAGATACGACCTATTTTAAAGCACAATGTGGTACCTATAATGTTTTCTGGACCTCCCAAATATCACAGAAAAATACAGTTAATAGAACTCATCTGGGCATGCATCTGGGGAACACCTACGAAAGGATTTGATAGTGAAAGGGAATCAAGACCAGCAAGAATGGCTTCACAGTGACCTAATTTTTCTAGCTCAAGTGACAATTTACAAAGTAAATTGAGTGTTCATTTAAGTGGAAATGGAAGTGGCAGCAGGAAACAGGTTGCGTTTATTTTTATTTTTTGTAGTGTCTGACTGTGATGAAACAGACATCAGATGTAAGTGGTATTAGTAGTAGTAGTTCTAAAAAGTATTTTTCTTAATTTATTAACCCAGATGAACTCTAATACATATAAAATGTAATAATTATTCTGAAACTATAGGCCAACTATTTGACACCTAAGCCACGTTGCCACATCTAAGGCTCCGGCCTAGTGTAGAGTCGGCCATGAATGAACCTTATGTTCTGAGCACAGAAAAAAAGGCTGCTCAGAGTGACCTATCGTCACAAGTTATTGCCTGCGAAGTGACCACGAAAGGGCGCTTCTCATTGGTTCCCTGCGGGTGACGTCATCATCGGCTATTTCAAATTACGGTACAATTTTCTTTTTAGTGTTATTCTTATGTGGATCAAGTTTTCTGCTGACTTTTTACAGTAAACGGTCCTATGTATCATCAAAAATAATACCGCAGTAAATAAATTGATCAATTTGAAATCACGGTATAGGCCCATTCATAGAAATATAGTTTTCACCAAATATGATTTGATCCCTGGGCGACCTCTAGTCCTATAGATTGTCAAACCTGTGGTTTTTTGCCATTTTCGTGGACATCATAAGCGTATTTTTGTGTTGTCCATGGACGTTACAAGAATTCAACTGTACAATTTTACTTACATACACAAAAAGTATACTGAGTTCAAGAATTCTGATAATCTTGTAAAAATATACTAACGACAAGAATATCTGTCCTCGCTCCGAGAAAATATCTTTGGTGAGAATATCATCGTTAGTTTGAACCGAGAAAAATATATTTATGATTTCAATACTAATTCTAAGGACACACCTATGCTCTGACCAAGTGCATGACCAAGAACATAATTTTCTGCACAACTAAAATTACAATACCCTGCGAACAAGTAGTTCATAAGGTTTCTTTTCCAACTGAGCTACTATTACTTCGAAAAATACAAACAGATTGAGAATATTTCAATTTGCATGGTTCATGTACATTTGCAGAAAGCCACAGAGCTTATACTGATTTGTTTATAATTCATAATTGTACCTGTCTCTGTGTTGTGAAGATTTCATAGAGACTTTCGTATGTAAGTACCAGGTACGCAATATCCAATATATCTAGTAGTTGTTAATGGAACATAAACAATGACGAATCGGTGGCGTAAAAGTACAGGTATATATTTCTTTGATTTTGTGGTAATCATTATTTTCCAACATGAACTTTGAAAAATACTATAGCCATATTGCAGTGATGCGAGGAACTTACTACAACCCAGGATGCTTTTTATTATGATCATGAATGATGTGCCAACTGTCTTTTTAGGGAAGTTAAAACACCGTCTCCTCAGTGCAAATTCGGCGCCAACAGTCAGACTCCTACAGCCAATAATTATATTTAGAATTCTTGGAACCTCTCTTGTGACAGGTTTGTTTATTATTACAGGTTATAGGATAAAAGGTAATAAGAAAATCAGCGAAAAGAAATGAAAATAGGAATAAATAAAAATGTAATGCAAGGTACCATACCATACCGACATAATCATACTAATAAACTAATGATAATAACAAAAACAGAGCCAGATTTTTCAAACCTCCCAATAAATTAACTACAACTGCTATGGTTTCATTGTATAAGTTTAATTGGCCAAATACTACAAGTTAAACCAGCTACGCCCAAACCCAGATAAAACTCAAATCTGCCCATTCCATCTTGATAACCGACAAACGATCAGGGAACTACAAATAAAATTGAGTCCAAACAGCCTATAGCACTGCTTAAATCCAGTTTATCTGGGTGTTATCTTAGACAGGACTATGTCCTATAAAAACCAAGTAGAGAAGGCTAGACCAAAAGTGATTACGAGGAACGGCGTTATTTGCAAGCTGATCAACTCCCAATGGAGGGCCCAGCCTGGCGTATTGGGGATGACATTCCTTGCCATGTGCTTTGACCCTGCTGAATACGCGTGCCCTGTATGGTGCGGATCGACTCATGCTAACAGACTGGACCCTACCTTGAACTACACCTGTAGTATAATCACGGGCTGGATAAAACCGAACAACCTGGACTACCTACAGATGTTAGCGAGAATAGCCACCCCCCCCCCCCCACAAATCAGGCCAGAGGTCTCATGTATGGCAGAACGAAGTAGATAGTTATTAGATAAAAGACAATCTCTATATAAACACAAGCCCCCAGTAACCAGACTTAAATTCAAAAATTATTTCATTATGTCAACAGACTCACTGACAGACTTCAAGTCATTAACCAAAGAGGTACTGTGGAAGCGACGGCGACGGCTAACAGAGAACCACATAGCAACTTGGAATCTGAAGCCCCCTTGCCGGGTCACAACTGGAGTGGAGGACCTGGAAAAGTAGTGAGATGGGGATATGCTGACGATGATTTGTGTGTCTACGGGGAGAACCAGACGATGGACCACCTCCTGTCTTGCACATACTTGGAAACTCTTTGCTCAATCCAGGATCTATTGGAAGCGAACGACACGGCACTGCGGTATGCCAGACACTGGAGGGAGATATGAGCAAATACAGACAATCATTTCTCACTTGTGACGTCTGTGATCGTCACATACATGTGTTTTTTTCTTCCACTATTAACTACTAGTTGACTAATACTAATATAAATAAAAATAAGAAACAAAAAAGGCAAAACAAAAAAATTAACTCAAAATAAAATAAATTATATAAAACTATCCAATTAATTCAAGTGTAGCTAATACACGATTAAATAAATAAATTATTATTTATGCCGGTTACACCACTATTGTTGCTTTTAAAGTCCTTCGTAGCACGTCAACAATTCGAGAGACGTCAAACGCGCGCTGTTACGTACACCTATAATACTCCTTTGTCAAGCGGGTTTTTTTGTTTCTACTTCATTATCGATCAATATCTTGTTATGCCTGAACATTTCGGTTATATGTTACTGGGAAAGATCACCCCTTTTGACGAGTACTATATGCCACATGAAGAAAAGCTCTAACTTAGAAGGTATATAAAAAAAATGAAGTCAAGTTGATTGACTCAGTACTTCCCACACATTACAGTGATACCAGTTTATTATTTTCCCATAGCGTGAAGCCTTAGTCTAAGATCCCCTTGCAACAAAATCATCGCCAGTACCCCCCCCCCCAAAATTGTCATATGCCGTTAGGTCTTTCCTGCACAGCTCAATGAACAGCCTACTATCAATAATACAAACTTTTCAGTTTTACACCCTGCCGCCCCCCCCCCCCCCCCCCATCCACCCCAATTTCACCCCCACCCAGAAAAGGTACAAAACGGTCAGGGGCCCCTAAAACATCTAAAAACGAAGTTTGCGCTGTTTTCATACTTTTAGTTCTTTGATTATTGCTACGCTGCCACTGACACGATTTCTAACAAGCATACGCATTTTCCATCCTGACCACAGTAATAATAATGTGTCAAAATTTCATTAGAATCAAGCTAATAGTTTCCACGTTACAAAATACAAAACGATCTAAAGCAATAAATACTCGTACGTATACAGAAAATTCTATGTCCCTTAGTTTCGGTAATAGGCAAGGCAATGTTCAGATGGACGTAAAAAGGTGATTTATGTGGCTAGGTCTTCCTTCACAGGTCAGCGGACAGCCTATTATTAATACAGCAAATGTTCCAGTTTTTAAAGCCCCCACCCCCCAACCACCCGCATTTCACCCCCACCCAAAAAAACTCAGTAAATGATCAGGAACCTCTAAAACACTTAAAAACGAAGTTTGAGCTGTTTTTATATTTTTAGTTTTTTTATTATTTCTGCGCCGCTACTGGCACGATTCATAAAAACCATACGCATTTTCCATCCTCGACACGGTAGTAATACTGTGTCAAAATTTCATTAAAATCAATTGAACAGCTTCTCTGTTACATAATATAGAACGATGTAAAGCAATACTCGTACGTATACGAGTACATCGGAAAAAATTCCTTTAGTTTCTGTAATAGGCATAAGGCAATCTTCGGATAGACCTAAAAAAGTTATTTATGTCGCTAGGTCTTCCTTCACAGGTCAGTAGGTAGTCTATTATGAATACAACAAATTTTTCAATTTTACAACCCCCAACCCCCAACCACCCCAATTTCCACCCTCACCCAAAAAAAGTAGAAAATGATCAGGAACACCTAAAACGCCTAAAAACGAAGTTTGGGGAATATTTGAAATTTTCAGTTTTTTGCTAATTACTCCGCCGCCAATGGACCGATTTTCAAAACTATAGCAGCATTGCCTACTACGACCCCACAACATATCGCTGCCCAAATTTCATCACAATCCATGCAGTGGTTACTGAGATCACGAGGACAGAAAAACGCGTACAGACAGACCAACAGACAGACAGACCGACAGACAGACAGACCGACAGACAGACAGACAGACAGACAGACAGACAGACAGACAGACAGACAGACAGACAGACAGACAGACAGACAGACCGACAGACAGACCGACAGACAGACCGACAGACAGACCGACAGACAGACCGACAGACAGACCGACAGACAGACCGACAGACAGACCGACAGACAGACCGACAGACAGACCGACAGACAGACCGACAGACAGACCGACAGACAGACCGACAGACAGACCGACAGACAGACCGACAGACAGACCGACAGACAGACCGACAGACAGACCGACAGACAGACCGACAGACAGACCGACAGACAGACCGACAGACAGACCGACAGACAGACCGACAGACAGACCGACAGACAGACCGACAGACAGACCGACAGACAGACCGACAGACAGACCGACAGACAGACCGACAGACAGACCGACAGACAGACCGACAGACAGACCGACGGAAATGAATGACGTGGATTTTCGTTATGTAGACATCATGAAACGCCCAAAAAGTGTATTATCTCAAAATCGAAAATTTTCGCAATCACAATACTCCCCTCACCTATTGGTGTGGGAAGTAAAATGTTAAAAAATCATGTAATAAAGTAAAATTAAAAAAATTATATAAATCTGATTTAAATCAACTCATGTTTTAAATAAGTGCAGCTCAGAGACTATAAAATGAAATAAATAAATAAACAAGTCGAATTTGTAGAAGTATGTTAGTAATCCGGTACTGGTTTTAGAAAATGTACAAATAAACTTAACGACTCCATTTCTTTAGTCTGCGAACAATATATGCGAAAGTGCATCGACTGGTTTTAACGGAAGTCCCGCAAAAAGCCTTTAGCACATATTGTGAAGGCATGTAATATATTCCGGAGCCATTAACCACAGGGTATACCAAAGAAATGACAATTTCGAAGAAACAAGCATCTTGTGGCTTCTCAACCGCTAAATCGTTTTTTAAAGACCAGCGTTGCTTTTTTGTGATCCCGCTGCAGCGACCTCCAGGGAATTCCTCGTAGCAGGGAACAGAAGAAAAACCCGGTGAAATTTATTGGATTTTCTTTTTACACCTCACACTTTTACAGTTTTTACATCTGTTAGATGGTATCTGGGTGGACGTCGCTGATTTATAGATAGCCAGGTAAACGCCGATAACGCTTAATTTTATGGATGCCAGAGTCCCAGTGATCTTCGTATTAATGTATTCCAGAGCAAATGGGAACGCGTTCACAAAAAGTGAGTTAATTTATACTTAGATTGCCTATGTTTCTTTTATGAATGCTTCGCAGTGCAAGTAGCTGTACCGTTTGTCTGTGCTGTCTCGTTACGGCACCTTAGCGGAACTTGGATCTGTATCTTGAATTAGTAAAAGTTGTACTGAATCCCAAGAGGAAAATTATGTTGCTCTTCCTATGTAAGGGCGCATACACAGTGGGGCAGGTTAGCCTGCGTGCAACTGCGTGCAGGTACCGCATGCAGGCTAACATGCTCAACTGTGTTTTTGACCGCTTACCAGCGTCAGAAGCCCGCTTGAACTCCTTCATAGTAACAGAAGATGAGTATCGACAAAGAGTTACTTATAGCTTCAGTGTTTGCGAAAGCCCCTATTTGGGATAAAAGGCACAAGCTGCACTATAACCGCACTGCGATAGAAAAATGTTGGAAGGAAATAAGAGCGGTAATAAAAGTAGACGGTAAGTTTATATACAATATGTATCTGGATATATTATTTATTCGTAAGCTTGGAACTGAGGTAATACTTCAAGAAATTTGTTATAAATGTGGTAGTGATAGATAAGATAAGAGGTGCTCTGCAAAATATTTAATAAAGATATCTCGAATTGTTTTGGCCTTTGGTATTAGGCATTCCTGTTCAAACTGTATATCATTTCCACCAAAAGGCTTCAAAATAAGTGGTAAGAGTGGATATGCCTCGTCACTTGTTAGCACAAAAGGTTCCTTTGTTTGTGTTTGAGGAAGATGAGATGGCTTCGGAATCTGAAATTTGCCACCGTCACTCTGTTGGTCATAACCGCTAACGTCTATAGTAATGTAGCTAGTTAAACGGTTGTTAATATGATTTTTTATCCATTACAATCCATCAATAAATTTTCTTGTAAATTGGAAAAACCTGCCTAATAGTTTTTTATATTTTCATAATTACCTCGAAAATAACGCCATTATACGTCTTCATCACTGTAAAAGATTTCAGCTAGACGGGTTCGTTAGTTTACGAAATACCTTAATTGCTTATCACAGTGACTAATTGTTGGAATATTTTCGCTTGCCCAACCAATGTCCCCAGGATTATTTCATAAGGCGGAATGGTTGCATCGGAGGTTCAGAGTCAAAGCAACTGGAATATGTTATTCATTCATACATTTTGATAACAAAAACTTGTTTACAAAGCGATTCAAACGGTCTCTACCAGAGTGGATAGCCTCCATAATAAGACGCGCACAAGAAATCGTTAAACATGTACAATATCAGTCACTTATTCATCGGATTGACAAATTTCAGCTAAATGGTTCTAATGTATGTGATGTGAATCTACATGTGTATGCATACGGACACGGACTTATGTACTAATAGTTCATTTGACAACTTCCCACCACGGATTTATCACAAACCGCTGATTAAATGTCAAAATATTTATCCAGGGAGACAACTTTTTAACCCAAAACTATTTCACCCCATAGTACCCTCTAGCAACTCAGGAGAATCATTTCCAGTGTTTTTGCAAATGTCCATCACTGTTTTGCCAATAATGGACAACACTGTGAACCCTTATTGCATGTTTCTTATACCGTGTCTAGATGCGACTGGCCATTCTTTGTACTCTTTTTCTTGTCTATTTTCACTGTACCATGCACTGGTGTGCTTGACTGCGTGCGGAACCGGCGCCAGCGCCGGCCTGCTTCTACCTGCGAGGGGGCTCGGCGCTGGCCAACGCAGTCCAACGCTGCTGACTGCCGCTACTGTGCACGCCTACTAACAGCGAATCAAAAATGTAGTAGTAGGTTGACTCGTTATAGTCCAGGCGATAGAGGTTTTTTGTCCGCAAAAGGTCAGAGATATATTAAAGACATTGGTCCTCTGCATCCACCACAAGTTTGCGACCCCGAGGGCTCATGCTCGAGAAAACTTCTGCATAATTTTGGTCTCTACATTTCTCGTGTGCGACCAATAGTTTCCATCCTACAGCGCGCCAAACTTAGGGGTTGAATTGTGATTTTTACTGAAATCAGAATTTTGTCGCGGATTTCGCCGAAAAACCCTATCAAAAAGTTCTGCAACATTTTTTCTTCTGAAAGAACAACCTTTAAGAAAATTTCACTATCATTATCTTCATCCCTAAATCCATAACACATTTCGGCTTATAAAAACATTTTCAGGAACACATCGCTACCCACTGCCGTTGTGCATTTCTTAATTATTCTTATTACAGGCTAATGTTTCTTAATCAATTGACCTAGACAGTAGATTTATCTAGTATTAACTCTCTGTCCATCCGATTGGAATTAAAACAACAGTGAAGTCAATTTACTTTAATACTTGTAAGAGTCATTTGCTAATTATTGCGAATCAACTCCAGCTTTCTAAACAATGTTTATTTTGAGACACTGGCGCATTTTTGGATCACCAGAAATGACGAATTTCGTTCGCTGTGTTGAGCATGCGTAGTATTAAGAAATAGGTAAGTGATAACCAATAAAGGCAAGGAAGGTCAACCAGTTTTGCGTTCCTGATCTCTCTAATTGAGGGGTCGCTGTGATCAAAATATCAGTTGTAAAACAACTTGCAATATTGCCTCTTCATGCGGCTAGCCCTTATTTGAGGGTAAAAAGTACAAAAATAGAAACGTGCCAAAAATAATGTTCGGTATGTTTCAAAAATGTTGGAATCCTCGCATACATTTTATACAGGATGATAACTACCTGTAAAGTGCTTTTAAGTTCCTATAGATAGTCGCTACATTATTGAATATCGTTCCAAAATTTCCAGCTCATCAAATTAAGGTTTTGAAAACAAATTGTGATAAATGGAAGTATCATATGTGTATGTCACATAAATTGTGTTTTTTTCTTTTTTCCCAGTGATTGAAAAGTTAGCTCAAAATAAAAATTGGCTTTTGAATCCAGTACCAAAAACATGCCAACCGCTCACAAACAAAACCAAGCGCGTGTGACGTCAAAATCTTCGTTTTCACCAATGACGTCCTAATCAGATACCTTTTTTCCAGATTGCCAGATAATCGTGAAAATGGTTACAAGTATAGCTAGTGTATATTTAAATTTGTACCAGAACCACATTCAATGTAAGCATGAAAATAAAAACAAATATGTATATTTGTTTCAGAATAGACGATGCAGATCGAAACGAAACCTATGATCAAAGTAAATATGTTTTTGAGTGTTTGAAATTAGATCACAAATTCCAGTAATAAAGTATCTACTCTAATATTTTGTACTGTACCAGAACCACATGCAATGTAAGCATGAACCGAGGCATGAACATTAAAACAAATATTGTATACTTGTTGCAGAATAGACGATGCACCTCAAAATGAAATCTATGATCAAAGTAAATATGTTTCTGAGTGTTTGAAATTAGATCACAAGTTCCAGTAATAAACTACCTAATCTAATATTTTGTACTACACCAGAACCACATGCAATGTAGGCAAGAAATATAAACAAATATTGTTTATTTGTTGCAGAATAGACGATGCAGCTCGAAACGAAATCTATGATCAAAGTAAATATGTTTTTGAGTTTTTGAAATTAGATCACCTAAATTGCAGTAATAAAGTATCTAATCTAATATTTTGTACTATACCGGAACCACTTGCAATGTAAGCATGAAAACTGAAACAAATATTGTATATTTGTTGCAGAATGGACGATGCAGCTCGAAACGAAATCTATGATCAAAGTAAATATGTTTTTGAGTATTTGAAATTATCTCACAAATTCCAGTAATAAAGGACATTATATAATATTTTGTACTAATTATTTTTACGGCGCCATGGTAGCTTAACTTGACGTCTAGGCGCTCAGCTTTCCACCTTAGAATGTAAGGATTCGATCCCAGGGCTTGACAAGTTTCCCTTAATTTAAACATTTCTTTCTACGGTCATAATAGATAAATTTGTGCACGACTGGGCGGTAAAGTACACATTACTGATACATTTAGCGGGCGTAAAGTGCCACTTTAGCGCCCGCGGGCTTCTTTGCCGCCCGCTGACGTACGAACGTATAGAACTTGCAATTTGCAATCCAACTGTAGTTATAAATGGCGACCATATTATTCCCGTCTTATTTACTAGATTGCTATGGTAACGCGGACATAGGTGTCTAGATTATTGTTTTATAATTTGTTATTAGTTTCAGTGGATCTTATTTTTATTTAACTATTTTCTGTAAAACGAATATAAATCATTTAGCAGATTACTACACAAGGTATGTTATAATATATAACAATGATATATACCACCGAAGTATGAAATTCAAGCAAGTTGCAACGATATATGTTATAAGCTAGTCACAGAAAGTGAAAGATAGGAACATATCTATTTATTAATAAAGGATTACAAAACTGATGGTGCATGACGTTTTGTATCTATTTGTAGCGTAAACAGCGTTTATGGAACCTTCATGTTAACAGCCCTCTCCCAGCGGCTGTGGCTTATATTTAAATGTCGCAGTCCATAAACGCTTGTTTTATGCCCTTGATACATAAATAACTATTCTGAATCAAATTTCATTAGATATTTTAAGCTAATTTTCGGTATTTGCTGCTGTACGCTGTGTTGATAAACGGCATTTGTTATTCTTTTTAACCATCTTCTGGAATGTTTTTTGTTGTTTGACCCAAAGGGATATGTTATACCTTGGTTTTATAGGAGTGTGCTCGATCGCTCTGAAGAAGGCGTAAAACAAACGCCGGAATGTCGGCTTTTTGACTGAAAAAAAACTCTGCAATACTTTATCCCAAAATCCAAGTAACCTTTTCTATTAATTAGTAAAAAAGCAGGAATAAGATTTACTTTCTGCTGTATTACAGCTACTAATAATTTTATTTTTTGTCCTCCTGAAAACAAACGCGTTTTCGCATTTTTTAAATCTGTTTCCCTGACAGCTGTATCGTGAGGTACTTTTCATTGGGCCATTCTGTACATAGTATAAGGGTTATAGACCCGACTATTGAATTTAATGACCACAAACGTGACGTACTTATTTAGGTAGTCGTATATCACGTTCTTATATGTACTGCAGGCGCAAGAAAAACCAGTAATGAATTTGCAATAACAATTTGTGGTATTGCTATTACAACCACTCGAAAAAAGCGGCTAGGTATGGCCGTAATGAAACATAAGTAGCGGTGTAGTCATTATCATAGCTCACTGTAGGCGTACCAGAGCAGCTCTAATCACATAATCGTTATCATTATTCAGAACCGGATGATTACTTTACGGCTGAAGAATGTGCTAACGTGATACTTATTGCTACCGTGTGTGAGATCCTCGATAGAACGTACCATGAGCTTAGAGGCAACAGTAGGTTAGGCTAGGTTGAAAGTGAGCGGGGCGATTATACCTTCATCCACTGCGATCCTATTGTGTGTATTGTGGCTCGCACCTGTTCAGGGTTCACCGTACAATCCACACCTCTCGACGAAGGCGATGGTCGTGATGGGTGAAACTTCCTTGAAGGCTTTAGGTCCCAGTTTTCCATCAGTGCTGGACGGTACTGGACAAAAGTAGCTCCGCTGGTTCGTCCTCCACATAACAGAAATGATAGTCCGTTGTTTGTTCTAGACTTAACTTCCGCACGTGGTTCCTCAAACGGCAATGTCCCCTTAATAGGCGAACCAGAATGCGGATATAATTCCTATTCCATTTTATGATCCTCTGGGGGATCTGAATAGAAACGTATCGTCTGAACGCATTCGAGTGTAGTAGCCGTGATGTATCTCGCCAGTGCAGGAGTGCTTTGAATGCAAATTCGGTTCCTCTTGCGAGTATGTCAGCCAATACCTTCTACTCCGCTGTGACCTGGAACCCAAACCAAAGTTACCCTGTTCTCTGTTTCAAGTTATTTGAGGAGATATATGCAGTTCAGTGCTTTCAGGGCAGCCTGGCTATCCGAAAAGGTTTTTATTAGTTTGTTCGTCAGGGGTCTTGTGATCAGCTCCCTGCCTCCCAACTCTATGGTTATCATTTTCACTAGGAAGATCGTGGTATACCTTTGAAGGTTTACTGAAATTTTAGCTTTTGGATTGGTAGCAGCTACTCCTGCTCCTGTCCCAAGTTCCGATTTGGAGCCATCCGTGAGTAGCTCAAGATCGGAGAGTAAAACTGTCACTCCTTTTCCATTCGTCCCTTCCTGGGAAAAGGATCCGAGACCATTCTGAGTATAAGGTGATTCGTAACTTCACTCATGATACCCGTTCAGTCTGGTTCTAGTTCCTTTTCGTCATCTCTGCCAGTTGATAGCAGTCTGTAGGCGACCATTCTGGTCAATATTGGTGTAGTAGATATGGGACCAGTAATAGCCAAGCAGGCGATGCGTTGCGCAGCAGCGCCATAAACTACTATTGGTTGTACCACTGTCTGATATATCCAGTACATCATTGTAGAACTAACGCCCCAAGACTTGCTGCGTATCCTTATGAGCGTCCATAGGGCAAGTCGAGCCTTATCAATTTTGTTATGCAAATGGAAGTTGAAGGTGAGCCTTTTGTCCAATATAAGACCAAGATAGTTCACCTCCTCCGGGAACTGGATTGACTCTACGCTATTCTGTGTAAGTAGAGCTTGTCTAGTTTTGGTTTTTCAGTAAACGGTTTGGTGGTGTATTGACATTTGTTGCTTCCTGCACTAACTGTCGATTGAGATACTTTTCATACTTTCCTTTGTCTAAGATAGCGAGATCATCCGCATGGCACTGAACCTCCACACCTCGCATATTGAGCTCGTTCAGCATGTCATCCACTGAGATGGTCCTCAGCAGGGGTAACAGCACCCCACCCTGGGGACATTTACTGGCGGGCCTGAACCTAATCGGCTGTCCATGTAATGATAGGGGGCAACCGGGCAACTGTAACTTAAGCAGTGAACCAACACAAACAACTACTCCGATGGCAAATACTTCTACTGGCATTGAATTACACTACTGACTCGAGTGCTTCATTCAGGGAACATGAATATAATTATTTCACATTATGTCCTTGTTTGGAACATGTCCTGAGTCGAATCAGGCACGAACTTTCGATCAATTCAGAGATATCGTAACAACACTGTCGTGGACTAGGGACATCGTGCCTGATGCGATTAAGGATATGTTCCAGACATGGATTGTGATATCCTCGAGTTCACTTTGAGTAAGATGCAAATCATTTTCTTTAACAGTTACCTAACTTTATATTAAACGTGACCTCATTAACTAAGTTTAGGGTTTTCTGTGAATAGCTTGTCCCATAAGCCACAACCTATGAGTCAATTATGAGGTTGCAAGCCTTAGAAGCAAACATACTGGTCCAGTCTAGAGAAAACTATGAGATAGAGAAATGAAATTATAATATTCCCAGAGCAAGAAGTACTAGTAGCAAAAGAAGTCTATCGATGAAGAAGAGAGAATCCTATATCTGAGGTAGGATAATAATATTTGACTGCCTAAGGGCGATTGAAAAACTGATGTCAACTTTAAGCCCAAGCTTAGCTAAGCTCAGGTTTAATTAAGTTAAGTAAAGCTTGTGTTTAACCGGCACAAACGGTGAAACATTTTTTCCATAATCACTGGCAGTTTTCCTTTCGTTTCGAAACTTTTAACTATTTTGGAGATTTTCCAATCTGTAGTACATATCAGCTACAAATAGGATGTTAAAAATAACTATTTCTGTCGTACTGCAACTTCTTTTGGATACATTACCGCTGGTTAGAGCTGAGATTGTATAAGGAATTTCCATAATCTTATCTGATAACCCTAGTTTGTTGACATTTCACTGCGAAGTTAATTCTTTTCGGTCTTCTGAAAAGGATTTTATTAATTTTTCATGGCCTACTAGGTTGTCTTAGGTTGGAAAATGGAAAGACACCGTTCTGTTTGATAATTTGAATTAAAATGAAAACTAAAAGAGATTGGTATTGGCAATCTCATACCATAGAAGGTGATTTAAATTTTCAATTTGACCGTATAAAATAAATGAGACCATTTGGTAAAAGTGACTTCTAGTTGAAGTTTCCTCAATTAGTCTACCGATTTCCCCAATTAAAAAAGAATTTCAAATTTGATCACTACCCTAAATTGACGCATTTCATGCCTAGTCACACTTCAGAGTCACAGACTTCTAAATTTTATATCCGCTGCGATATTAGATTTTCCGCTGATAAATACTAGTAGCAAACATCGGAATTCTAAACTGTTCATTTTAAGCAACATACGTGTTACATAAAGTCACACCAGAATTAATCAAGGAATCCAAATATGTAATAATATACAGGGGTTCTATTTTAAAAAAAATATCTCTGATATGAATATAAACACCAACACTTAAGTGAACATATTTTTGAGGTGGTAGCCTTGAAGGCTCGTATTATAACAATAATGTTGATTCCATGGGCGTCATTATTGTAAATTTTAGGGGGCGGGGGCAAGGACATAGATGACATGTTATAAATACTTTATTAAGACTTAGCTGGTCAAAACAAGGTCACATGGTACATGCAGAGATGAAAACAAGAGCTTTTCTGCTGGTCAAAGAAAAAATAAACTGAAATTTATAAAATGATACTTTCATTGATACTATAGATACAAGAAGCAAGATTACCCTGTACATAGAAATACTAAAACAAGCTGAAAGATAGAAGTACAAAACGAGACCATATTTTGCCCTGGCAAAGGAGGGCAAAGTTATGAGAATCGCCCGTTTACGCAAATTCTGCCGAAATCAAGGTGGTTTTCATGGTAAAATCACCTCTTGACTCATTTTCTGAAAAAAGGATGCTAGGCTATACTACTATTTTTTCGAGTAATCCCCACTACACCCCACCATTAAATTATAGATTTGCACTTAAAGTGGACCAAAAGATAGAGAACGAAAACCTCTTATAACATTAAAGTTTGAAATTAATTTGATCATTTTTGTGACAGTTACTGCCATTTTGTATACCAAAAATCGGAATTAGCGTCTAACTGTTCATTGTAAGCAACATACGTGATACATAAAGTCATAGCGGGTTCTATTTAAAAAAAATTATCTCTGATGTGAATCATCCCGTACAAACACAAACAATTAAGTGGACATATTTTGAGGTTATAGCCTTGAAGGCTCCCTGTTATAATAAAGTAAAAAATTTCTGAAATACGCTCAAGCACTGTTTGCCCATCGCTTGTAGTATCTAGAGGAATTGAGTTGAAATGATGATGGGGAGGGTGGAGTAACTGCAAAAGGTTGTTATGATTGAGAATGTGTGTGAAGTACTCATTCAAGGGACTTGACCTCATTTTTTGTATATGGGTCTTTTACAAAAGATTATAAATAGTAATGTCTAGTGATAGTATAGTGTAACCTATAAAGACATCGGTCTGGATGTCAAAGAGCTAAGAATAATGTTATAACCTGTACTGGCACCAAAAATCAGGCCTTCAAATTAATAACTCATTGTACACAAATGAAATTCCAATCACAAGTGGTGTGAGACAAGGCTGTACCTTTGTTATTCGTCGAAAATATTTTTCAGTTAGCACTAGAAGACGAAACCTAATATTGGCTTAACTATAAATACGCTGAGATACGCTGATGATATGGCAATATCAGCAGACAACATGGAAGACCTTAATTTATAGTGGACAAAATAAGTAGAATGAGAAAAAATTATGGCCTAAAGATCAATATAACAAAAACCAAATTAATGATTGTAAGCAGAAAATAACATACCAACGAACAACTTTGCATAGGTAACCAACTAACTAAATGCAAAATGGAACTGTGACGAAGAAATTAAAATACGTATTGCGATGGTCAAAATTTCATGAACTTTAACAGCTTTCTTCTACGCCGAGAAACACTACTAAACCTCAGACTCCAAGTGGTGAAATGCTATATATGGCCAATACTAATATACGACGCTTAACTTGGACTTAAAAGTCAAGTCAATAAATAGAATCGAAGCCTTTGAAACGTAGATCTTATGGCGGCTTCTGAAAATGAAATGTGCAAACCGTATTCTGAACCAGGATGTATTGAATAGAGACTCCACCCAAAGAGAGTTACTGGAAACCATAAAAAAAGCAAAGCAGCTTACTTAGGCCATATGCTTGGAGGCCCCAAATGTAGGCTACTGAAAGAAATTTCAATGGGTAAGGTTGAAGAAAGGAAAGGTTTAGGTCACAAGAAACACTGGTAGCTCCAAGATTTCAGGAACAGGTGTCACGTCGATGACATATCAACCATAGTGAGGACAGCAGAAGACGACACTCTACACATCATCGGCCACGAAAGCAGATAACCGCCTACACGCTGCAAAGCGTATGGCACCCAAAGAAGAAGAATAATACTTACTATAGTATGTTATTCTATTTGCTTGTGCCCGATTCCACCTTGAATAACCCAAATCTCACATATTTACAAAGAGTTTTCAAGAAGCTTTACCCAATTTTACGAGATCTCATTACCACAGTTTTAAAAACAAAAGTTTGGCGCGAAAGCACAACTCAGGGAAATTAACAATTTCTCCGGCTTAATTTCTACTCAACGAAGTTATGAATAACTTTATTATAATCTTTATTTCCCCATCAAAGTTCCCCCAGTGGAATAAATCGGAACAACAAAAAAGAGAAACACTTTCATTTGTACCGTGATATCCGACACCCTACCACGGCCTTCTTCGTGAAAAATCACAGCAAATGATGAGATGGAACCTTATCTCTTCCAGCAAGGCTAGAAAAGGCCTGCAGACAGTTTACTTAGGAATACCATTAAAACTTTTCGTTTGAAAAACCAAGCAGGCTTGCGAATTCTATAACTTCAGTGAAAACTGAGAACCACGTTCAGAAGGGAAGCATATCAAATTCAATTATCTTCAAGAATTTGATATAAAACAAGTATGCAGACAAGGTCAGAGTAAGTTTCCTATAATTTTCAGCCGTATGCATTTTCTAAGACTCCAACATTTCTTGATTAAAATTATGCAACAATTTATAGATAGATTCGAAATACTTAATACTATCCTCTAAACTCAAGAGCTCATGTGTATAGAGAGCCTTTGATTTTGCGATAATACACTTTTTGTGCGTTTTATGATATCTACGTAACGAAAATGCGCGTCACTCATTTCCGTGGGTCTGTCTGTCTGTAGACATTTTTCTCCCCTCGTGATTACGATCTCAATAATCCCGGCATGAATAGTGACGAAATTTGGGTAGGGATATGCTGTGAGTTCGTGGTAAACAATGCTGCTATAATTTTGAAAATAGGTACACGGGCGGCGGATTATTTAGTTAAAAAGATTCAGATATTCCTCAAGCTTCATTTTTAGGCATTTTAGGGGTTTCTGATCATTTACTACTTTTTTTTGGGTGGGATTGAAATTGGGGTGGTAAACTGAAAATTAGTTTTTTTCATAATAGGCTGTTCATTGACCTGTGAGAGAAAGGCCTAGCGGCATAATACGCTTTTTAGGCCCACTTAAATATTGCCTTGCCTATTACAGATACCAAGGACTTTTTTTATTATATTAATTATTATTTCTGAATTGATTTCAATGAAATTTTGACATGGTAATACTACCATTGTGAGGATGGATAGCGCATATGGTTTTCAGAGATCATGACAGTGGCGGCGCGGCAATAATCAAAAAACTAAAAAAATAAAAAGAGCTCTAACTTCGTTTTTAGGTGATTTGGCGGTTCCTGGTGGTTTTCCACATTTTTCTAGAAGGGGTAAAATTGTAGTAGTTTGGGGGCGGGGGGTTATGAAATATGTGTAGCTCGTCACTAAACGGATGAAAATGAAATCTCTGAACTTTACCGTGTGCCGTGGTAGGGAATGGTTTTTGGGAATTGTGTTACTGGCGGTGAAACTGAATTAATATAGGAAGAGAACAAGATAGAACTTTGTGTTTGGGTACTCCAAGGTAATCCAAAGGGTTTCTACTTTTTTTCTGAGTCTCGGATATGGTGGTTGAGATACCCCGGAACACTTTCCATTACCGTTTAAAGGTCGGCACTGATTATATAATCTGTCTTTAAATATCAGAAAAAGGCATTCTATGTGATTAGGATATTAGTTGAAGATTGCAAAATAAAAACTGTGTCGTCCTAATGCCTGCTCTAGTATGGCTGGAGACGGAGAGGTGATTCTATAATAATGGAGTCGGTGAGTCCAAGAACAGTACCAGGCCAAAAAATGGCGTTTTGACTTAAGATGGCCAAAACGTTTAAAATACGCAGATCCATCTATTGCGCTTAAAAACGTTACAAAGTATAAGAATAACCCTATTATACGCACCAGCTGTCTACAATTTCCAGGACATGTACTGATTTTAAAGTCATTGGTCAACTCATTGTTGGCTGTCAGCGCCACGGTTCGCGATATCGTTAATAATAAAAAAACATTTCTCACATGCTTAGCACCCTCTAATGACGTTCTCATGACCTTATCATGCCCTAAAACTGAAAAAAATACAAAAAAGCCTGTAAACAGAAGACTGAGTTCAAGAACAGTACAAGGGCATAAACTATCTTTTTAATAGCTTGGAGGAGGGTGAGACTTTCGGATCCCTTATGTTGTATTATCATTGGTCTAGACAATTATAACACCTTTCATATGTATGATGGCGAACACAGTTACTTTACTCGTTTTGGAGATCAATTTTTTTGATTTATCTCAGAACTATGTTTCTGCACTTATACTCTTCTTAGACTCACCAATTCAATTGAGTCGTTCCATTTCAAAAGTCGTCTTATAAACTTTTTATGAAAATTGTACTAACCTCGCAATTGGAACCCTTGCCATAAACTCTACGTTTTCAGTAGAAAATACCGTTCCGAAACTTGCCTCAACCAGTAGCAAAAGTGAAGGAGAAAATTGAGAATCGGTCCAAAACTCGCCTAATCCATTCAGAATGTCGCGCCAAAAGTTCCCTTATCCCACTGGCGAATCACAGCGGTTTGAACGGTTGGCAGACGTGTAGCCAGTGTTGCGTGCTTTAGTGTGTAATGAGCTGCTGTATGATATAAATATCACGTTTTATTATCTTGTTTAGAACAAAACTGGTATAGTGAATATTACATTAAAAGTGAAAATAATATTAATAGTACTATGGAGATATTTGACCAACAATGGAAGTAGAGGACCTAGGTTTTAGTTTGCTTTCTGTTACTTGAGAACAACCTTATTTTTATATTGTATAACAAGCATTAGTTTCCTTTCTAATACTTAAAAACAACCTTACTTCTTGTGTTGAATGAAAGAACTCTTAAGTTTAGATTAAATCATCTATTTCTTTTTATATGCCTTCATGTGACGATTCTTTTGCGTCACAACTTGCTTTATCCACTGGTGATATATCAAAACTCATATAAATCAAAAGGTTGAAATTGTTGTTATTTATATCAGTTTTCTTTAAAAGAAAAACACCGTTGCTGTTGCTATCACATTATCAATACATAAAAAAATATATGCACATATAGTATTAGTATGTTCAAAAAACGATTTTCTTCATTTACCAAAATTTGAGTAAACTGGATAAAAAATGATATATCAGCAAGTCACGACGATTTAGAAGCCACTTCAGAAAGGATAATCAGTAGCTTCCTATACGGGCTCCGAACAGAAAGATAAAGGTTTCATACTGCTCGTCGACCCATTGAGGCGCCATTTTTGGATACCCTTGCCGCAAGTTCCTCCCTATGTTTGTTCATCATCTGCTGAATAGGCGGTAAAAGTAAAAAAAAAACAAATTAACTGATTAGGCTCATTATAACTTCATATAAGGACATGTACGTATACGGCATTCATACATAAAGTTACGCCTCGACCTCAGTTCCAACTAAGAATATCTTAATTAGAGATAACCTTCAACATTTTCGATAATTGTGATTCGGATTATATTTTCGTGCCGGGTCGATTATGATCGTTTGTAAACCATATATGGCGTAAATCGCATATTCATAGACATCGACAACATGTATTGTCTAATGCTGGTTTCATTCAGAATTGGCATTAGCATTAGCATAGCCATAAACATAAAGATGACAACGGTAAATTCCATTATATTGGACGCATTCTGCTTTATTGGTAGTTATGTTGCATAGTAATGCAGCTCTGTGTAAACCTCACTATAATGAGTGCTCTGTATTGGGTATCGATTTTACATACATACGGTCGAACTACGCCGTTTGCGGCGAGTCTTATATTTTGTTTTAAATATTATCTATTTTTTATAACTGAGCAGACCGCGTAGGCAGAACCTGAATATCCAAGTGTCGCGGCCGCTGTGAGAAGGTTTTGTTAAGGGAAGTTTGTTACGTGGAACATGAATAGGCCAACACCCTCAAGCCCAATAAATACATCTCTTGGCAGTCCATTGCACGTCTTGGACACTTAACCAGATAAATGAATGAAATTGCTACTCTTTAATCAAGTTAAGTTGCTTTTTAGCATAAACCGAATGTCGGGAGTGTTAAATGAGTGTTCCACTAAAAAGAGTCTGTTTGTTGTCGTTCCCGCTGTTCCTCAAATTAAACGCTCAGGTACCGGGTTTGGTAGATAGATGGCGAACCAATACTTTTTTAAAGTACTGCTTCCCAATATCTATATGTTGCTACTACTAGTACGAGTTTTGCCAGCCAGGCACTATCATGCAATTTCATTTATTCGTCTGAAACCTAAATCACCCTGACGAGCTTTAATAAAAGCGAAACAACGTCGCCTGTGATTGGTTTCGGATGAATGAATGAAATTGCTACTCTTTACTTGGAAATAAATGTACGGTCGTACAGTTTGGTTCGCAATGTATGAAGAACGACCAACTGTGAGTGGTGGAAAGAGGATAGCTTAGAGAAGCAGACCCCGTTTGAATATCGGTAGAAGAGTGCGAGGTCACCCTGAAAAGATTTTTCCCGGATGTTGTTTTTTGATGCTACTGGTACTCGAGGGTTATTTACAAATAATTTATCTTTGAGATAACCCCATAACCAAAAGTCTGGAGCAATTGAATCGGGAGACATCGGCGAATATGGAGATAAAATGTCCAGAAAAATTCTGTTCGAAATGGCTAATAGGTCTGTTTTTACAGAGAATCACAAACCAGTCAGAGCCAATCAGTATTCCCCATTGCAGTTGTCAAACTATTTCTGACTAGTACTGGCCAATCAAATTGACGCTGACTAGTTTGTGATTGCTGTAAAAACAGACCTATTGTCTGGCAAACTGTGTGTGCTGTGGCACCATCTTGTTGATACCAAATATCTTCCTCATTAAGCTCTTCGATTTCCGGAATTAAAAAATCCAGCTGCTGCTGCCGCTTTAGTGGTCTCCATCTACTGTAGTGATTTTGCCCCGATCGTCCTCAAAAAAATAAGACCCTTACTACCACTAACGCTGTACCACACGGTCACTTTTGGTTCGGGTAACGGTTGTTAGAGAATAACTTGTATATTCTCACTACCCCAGAAGCGATGGTTCTGCTTATTCACAGCTCCATTCTAACAAAAATGAGCTTCGTCGCTCATGTTATGATTTTCCAAAAATCCTCAATTTCGTTTTCAAGGTTTACGATAGCATTACAATAGTAAAATCGTTTTTCGAAGCATAAAGGCACAATTTTATGACTTACCTTAATTTTGTGGGGAAGCAAGTGCAAATCTTTCACCAAAATTCGTTGCAATAACCATCGGGTAATGTTTAATTGTGAAGATCGTTTTCTTGTTGATGTGTTAGGCCTTTCCATCACATTACTACGCAGGCGGTCTATATCATCCCTTGAACGAGCTGAACGAGGTCTACAATATGTATATCAGGCGTAGAACCAGTTTGTTGAAAATTTGCCATCAATCGACGAAATATCTTTGTAGTTGGGATACCGCGTCTTCCATATTTTCTATAGTATTCTCGTTGAGCTAGGATAATCGAGGAATTATTTTGATTATTAAACATTTTTAAGATTTGGGCACGTTCTCGAGGGGTATATTGATTCCTAATAAATTTTGCAATTATCCACTTTGCAACTGACAGAAAAACTCGAACAGATGTCAACTACAAACGAAATCATGACAACATTCCATGGGGTGCTTGATTTTGTGCTACGATGTACTTTATTTATCGATGTCTAAACATAGATATTTTTTGAAAAATCGTCATCCCTACTCAAGACGATCCTATTTTTATTGTATTCATCAGTTTTATTGGAATCAATATCTCGCACATCGCAGCGTGCATCGTTAGCCGATAAATGAATACGAGTATTTTACCTTCAAACCGATCTTCGTCTCCCTGGCTACCGTTACTATAGCACCCATTAAAAGCGATTTAATCGCTAAAAATAACGGATGTGCGTCTGTGGAAGCGAGACCCCAAACTGTTGACGGTGATTTCTCACGATGCGGTCGAATCCTTAATTCAATTTAATGTCGATTTAACTACTTTTATTTTATACTTTCCACATCGCTAGAGAGGCGGTCGATGAACGATCGCAGAAAATTGCACCGGCCTGTGTAAAAAATTAGCATGGGAAAAGTACGCGGTTATTAACTCTTTGGTTGACACTAGCTTTGTGCAGCTTCGAGTCATTTTAGAACTGTGCTGAGCATGCGTACGGTACACGCACTACACTGCCTCCGTCTTATGAATTTCGCTTTCTCCCTTTTTAAAATTGCGGAATATTGCATTCAGTAGTTCGTCTGGAGTCTGGAGCAGGTGGTAGTAGTGTTGTTTTCGGCTGTAAAAAATCAGCTCGAAAATTATCGATCTGTTACTAACATCAATAACTGCAAAGGTGTTCGAAATACTTATTCTGTCGGTTCTGTATCTTTATGTGAACAAATCCATTTGTTAATCAATACGGTTTCATAAAAGATAGTTCCTACAACAACCAACCTATTACATTTTAGCATTTTACCCAGCATATTTGTGAATCTATTGATAAACAGCTTCAGACAGATGTAGGATACACGAACCTCTCCAAGGAATTCGATATACTAGACCATAGCATCCTTCTGAACAGATTGTCTAAATTTGGCCTATGGAAATTCGCTGTTACTATTTTTAAAATCATACTTAAGCGGCAGAAGACAGTATGTTGTATGCTGCGGTCACGGGTTTTTTGAATACGAGGTTTTCTCGGGTGTCCCATAGAGCTCCAACTGGGGTCCTTTATTATTCAATATATTTATTAATGACATTGCAGAAGTTATTGATGTACAATACCTACTATATGCCGATGATATGAAAATGTTTTGCATGTTCGGCAACATTGAGGATTGTCATCGCTTACAATGCATCAGTGGTAAGGGTTGACATATGGTGTCAAGAAAACAAACTTCAAATTGATGCTGCAAAATGTAGCTTACTGTTGTCTTTGAAAACGGTGGTATTAGAGGATCCCTATACGATATTGCTGGAGCAAACATGCCTCCTGGTAACCATCTTGGAAACCTAAAAGTGTTTTTTAATGTTTTTCTGTTGACATTTTTTTTTCAAAAAAAATAGCGACGCCCTTGTCTTAACCCCAGAAATGGAAAATCTCGATGCATGCTTAGCCTATTTCCATCTAACGGTATTAATAATATACGAAAGACGTATCGGCCATTTCAGATAAATTTTAATTTGTATACCTATAAAACAAGTGATCGTATAATAAAATTTTACAGCCATCCGCTCTGTTACGGCTCTATTATGTGAAAAATATTAGGCGATTTAATGGACTGATGCGCAGTTAGTTTGAAATGTGTGTCTGTATGTGTCTATGCACATCATAAAGTGCAACGAGGATGTCTCCATAAATTGGGATTATTCCATGGCACTGAGATTTTATGTCAGTTTTGTGTCTTCTAGAGCCAATAAGGGTACCCCACACAGAGGCTGAGATATTATCGTTGCTTCAATTGAACTAAGGCCGGTTGCACAATGTCAGTTTAAACCTGAGTTCAGTTGAACTTGGTTCAGCGTAGAACTAATCCCCAGTGTTCTTTGCTGGTTGTCCAATTGAAACTTGAACCTGGCTCAGGTGAACTAAGCTTATGTATATCTAATAGAATTTAGAAAAATTGGCAACTGCGCAAATAGCTAGTGAATCTGACAGAAATATGAAAGAAGTGGACAAAATTACGTTTCTGTGATGTGTGGTGGTTCAGTCACAGCATAGTAAACAACCAGCACAATATCTCAGGTTGGCGGCAATTACACGCGCGTTCCAACTTTTGGATGATTTTTTTGTAGGGATACTAACGATACTTCGATACCTGTACGTCTGCACTAATATCGACTATTTTTATCTTAGATACTTTTTGAGCGATTCCAAGCTGGTATCGATACTTTTGTAGGGGTATCGGTGTCGAAAATAATTATATAACTATTGAGGGGTGTAGTCAATTGCACAAAATTCTCTGTTCGAACCAAACGCGCCTATTTGGCTAAAAAATATCGAGTTGGTACCGGTATCGACATTTTCATTTTCGTATCTCTACCCAAACTTCACAGCCGTAAAATCATCTATAAATCATCCCAAGGTCAAATTTTGTGGGAACCATTTTTATATAAGAAATCCTCAGAGATATTGTGCTGCTTGTTTGCTATGCTGTGGTTCAGTGTTCTTTTCATCTGTCATATGTGACATCCGTGAAGTTTTGCATTGTGAAAAATTAAGATTTCCTTTTGAGGGTTCTATAGCAGCATTCAGCCAGCCGAGTCAATTTTAGGTTAGGGTCGTTATAACACGTGCATTTTAGTATTTTCAATTTCTGATCTTTGTTAATCGTGACATTTGATATAAATTCTCAAACCGTCGATACAGTGTAATACGCGATATTCATCTTTTTACGTAATTTTGATGACGTTTTCGAGTTTTGAATGAGGAGAAGCATGAGTGACGATATATTTTTTGGACTGTAACATGGCCAAGAGCCAGACTACCTTGCAGTCCCCGTAATGTGCTGGTTGATTATGCACACGCGCAGAAGCCTAAGGATAAAAGAAGAAAGAAAGAAAGAAAGAAAGAAGATTTTATTTCGTTGGCTTCGCCACGTTGTGATCATTGGGACCCTTAACAAATCTAAACCGTTTTAAAAATGTACCGTCCTCTAACTGAAAATAATTTGCCGTGTTTATGTAATGTGGACGGCGACTTCTCCCTTGTTGAAGGAAATTTAAGATTTCCATAAAATATTAATCATCCGTAAAACCTTCTACTTCTGGCCAATGATTAATATTCATTACCACAATATATTGATGATGATGAAATAGTTTTGAAACAGTGTATCTAGAAGCAAAAATAATATTTTCGCGATATTTTCTGATTCTTGTGATATCGCTGCAGGTACAAACACAAAATAGAGTACAAACACAATGACAGTTCCAAATATATATTCCAAAAGCTTCTTCTTTGTGTCATGATCGTCGACAAAAACCTTCATTTCTTGTAAAATATCGTTTTCTTAGAACTTCTGACGAGTTTAAACTGACAAAATCAGGAGTTCAGCTAAACAGAGTTCAACACAGCTTTTAAACTGGGTTTATCCTTGAGATATTTGGACGGCCCTAATGGGCAGCAAAAATAAAAAAACTAAAAGTATAAAAACAGCTCAAAATTTGTTTTTCGGCCCTTTTGGGGGTTCCTGATCATTTTTTACTTTTTTTTGGGGGGTGAAATTGGGGTGGTTAGGGGGTGGGGGGTTGTAAAACTCAAAAATTTATTCCATTCATAATGGGCTGTCCATTAACCTGTGAAAGAAAGACCTAGCGGCATAATAGTCGTTTGTTAGTTCCATCCGAACATTGCTTTGGCTATTACAGAAATCAAGGGACGGAATTGTCTGTCATACGAGTGTTGCTTTAGATCGTTCTGACTTTAGTAACATGGAAATTATGGAATTAATTTCACAGTGATATTACCGCGGCAAGGACGAAAAATGCGTATGGTTTTCAAAAATTATGTCAGTGGCGGCGCAGCAATAATAAAAAAACTTAAAATATAAAAATAGCTCAAACTTCGTTTTTAAGCAATTTGGGGGTTCCTGATTGTTTCGTTCCGTCTAGTTGAAGCTGAGTTGTGTTGTTTTAGTTCCTACGGAGAGATTTAGAAAACTATTTACTAGTTTTTGTGTTGGATGTTTTTTGACGACAGGTGGGCGATGATTTGGTTGCAACTGTTATGTGTGGGAAGTACTGAGTCAATCAACTTGACTCCATTTTTTAAAAAGCAACCTGTCGTTTATCCAGTTTTTACTTTCTCCAGATTCATTTAAAATCAATTTTATTTGAAAAACTCATACAGTCAAGATTGAGCAGTGGATCCTGTACTAGAATTAAGTAGCGTGTGCTATTTTTAGCGGCGTCAACAGTAATGGTCATTTGCCGCATCCACATACACTGCTGTTGTTTAAATACTATTATTACTTATGTTGTTCATCTACTCCTACCACCATATCCTACACACAACATGTCTCTCATGTCCATAGCGCCCTATATGCCCTTTATATTTGGACGCTTCGCATGGTCGAAACTTAAACCCTCCTGGATTATTAACTGCCTCCAGCACAGTCTGTAGTAAATTTGACGCCCAACTTGTTTGCTCTTTCATGTCAAAGGCAGGTGTGCAAACAGCGGTGAAACGCGTTTCTGCGCCGAAGACGCAAATCAAATATCGTATGCCCACCATGCAGGTTATCGCATATTCTCTATAAGCGTCCTATCGGTTTACAGCAGTGGTCAAAAATATAGAAATACTCAGCGTATACAAAGAAATGACAAGGTACAGCTCTTGGAGAACTGAAATCGTTTCCTATAAAGGAGAATGAACAATAGTTATTTCAAATAAATTAAAACAAAAAACTTTAAAAAAAAAGCTTTTATTTAAATCTCCCAATAAAGAGAAAATAAAATGTTCCTTTAAAGTGTTAACTATCAACTTATAGCCTCATTATACAGAATTTATATGACCATAAAAGCTTGTCGCGAGGTTTACGTAAGTACCTATAAGAATTCAATTAAACTGAAATTTTAACACAATTAAACTCAGCAGACCAAGTCAATTGAATAGATACTAGTTAATTTACACAAGTAAATCGCGCGACAAGCTTTTATGATCATATAAATTGTGTATAGTGAGGCTATATGTTGATAGTTAACACTTTAAAGAAACATTTTATTTTCTTTTTTTTAGAAGAATTAAATAAAAGCTTTTTATTATAGGTGTTTTTATATTTTCAATTTTTTTATTATTGCTACGCTGCCAAAGACACGATTACTAACAGCCATACTCGTTTTCCATCCCCACCATGGTACTGTGCTCAAATTTCGTTAGAAACAATTAAGTAGTGTCCACGTTACAAAATCCAAAACGATCAAAAGCAATAAATAATAAATTTACGTCACTAGGTCTTCCTTCACAGGTCATTGGGCAGCCTATTATGAATACAAAAAATGTTTCAGTTATTCAACCCCCCACGCCCCTAAGCACCCCAATTTCACCTCAACCCAAAAAAATGTAGAAAATGATCAGGCACCTCTAAAGCGCTTAAAAACGAAGTTTGAGCTGTTTTTGTATTTTTAGTTTTTTTTATTAGTTCTACGCCGCCACTGGCCGAATTCATAAAACTCATACGCATTTTTATTCTCCCCACGGTAGTAATACTGTGTCAAAATTTCATTAAAATCAATTCAACAGTTACACAATACAGAACGATCTAAATCAATACTAGTATGTTTACGAGTCCCTTGGTTTCTGTGATAGGCAATGTTCGAATAGACCTAAAAAAGTTATTTATTCCGCGAGGTCTTCCTTCACAGGTCAGTGGACAGTCTATCATGAATACAACAAACTTTTCACTTTTACCCCACCCCCACTCCAAATTTCACCACCACCCAAAAAAAGTAGAAAATGATGACGACACACCTATCGCTGTGGGAAGTAAAAAGGAAGGTATTATATGCTCATCATGCAGAGTACAACATATTCTGTATGTGTTTGTATATAGAGTTTACCATTTTGGTCAAAAATGTAGGAATGTAATGATAATACTTTATTTCCAACAGGTTACCCTCTATAACAGAGAATGCTACAGAAATCAATGGGTAGTGCGTAATAAATTAATATACTAGACAGTTAGCTAGTCGCAAAAAGCCTAGATAAACATTGTACGTATAACAGTCTGTCTACTATAACAGTTAATGTCACTGTAACGGACCTTTGGTCCTTTACTAGGAATAAGCTTTACCCCTGCCTGAATTTGAAAATACGACAGGGCGTTACCCACACCTTTTTCTCATGTTAAACGTCTGACGCTAGCCGGATGAGTTGTGACGGGTTGATGCCTAATTTATTTTCAGGCAAGTCAACGATGGCATTACACACAAAACTCACGTTAAAAGTTAAATAAACATAGTGTAAACGCTGTAGGAAGCTTTATATACCATAGCGACTACTGCTGCTCTACAAGGCATGGACCTGACCATCGTTTTAGTATTGCTCCCATGTGTGGCAATGCACTCCGAAGCACTCTGAAAAGCTTTTGGATACTATCCAGATGTGAGCAATTAGACTAATCGATACGCCTAGCCCCACAAAGGATCTCCACAGCCTGGAACATCGAAAAAGTGTGGCTGACGTGTCCCTGTTTTACAGACTCTATCACAGAAGATGTTCGATCAAGCTGTCCCAGATAATAATACCAAAGGCTGTCCGAACGAGAAATACTAGAGAGGCTCTGCGACCTCATCCTTACCACGTCGATGTCCCAACTCCCCGAACAGCATTCCTTCTTCTGAAGAACTTCAACGCTGTGGAATGAGCTACCGGGGAATTTTTTTCTCGACGGCTACAACCTGCAGTGTTTCAACTCTAATGTACACAGACACTTATCCTCTCACAGCGCTTCAGTCTTTCAGCCTTTGCGGGAGGCTGACTATGAAAAAAATTAATTAAATCTATTTATCAAGTCAAAATGGAGTCCGAAATGGTCCGTTACAAGCATACATGTATTATACAAACATACAGGTGGAGCTAGTAAAAGCGTATTAATGATCAGGAACCGGTAAAATTCTCAAGAAAGAGGCTTCGAGGAATCCTCATAGTAAAACATTTTTTCTAAATGCTCAGCCTAAAAAACACCACAAACACTTATCATCTCGCAGCGCTTGTCTTTCAGCCTTTGCGGGAGGCTGACTATGAAAAAAATTAATTAAATCTATTTATCTAGAGTGTGTCAAAATGGAGTCCGAAATAGTCCGTTACAAGCATACATGTATTATACAAACATACAGGTGGAGCTAATAAAAGCGTATTAATGATCAGGAACCGGTAAAATGCTCAAGAAAGAGGCTTCGAGGAATCCTCATAGTAAAACATTTTTTCTAAATGCTCCGCCTAAAAAATTCACTCGTCTATTAATGCATTCGTATAAAGGTATTGAAGTCTAGTTACAATCAAGTTAACAATTTCCAAGTTATACATTATGAGGTTATCAATGTACTGTTTCAAAAAATCCACAAATATGCCTTTGAACGCAAATTTCAGATTGGTCTAAAAGTTAAAGATAATGGAGTTTTGGATATAGAAAACTGAGGAGTTTTCGCCATCCGCCGCCCTTCAAACCACCTGAATGTCACGGAAAAAGATTAAAATTGCCAGCAATTCCTAAAATGTCTGAGAACGGTATCTGGTGGGCTTTAGTTCTTTTTAGCGTATTGCTAATTGCTTAGTCGGGAGTGCTTTAATAAAAAATATAATACCATTACCATTAAAAATGAGTCCAGCGGTTGAGATTAAGTGCGTGCGGACTCGGTGGATTCGTTTTTGAGAACATTAGAACCCTTTTGTATCTTAACTACTTCAAATAGGATACGAAAACACACGAAAATACCAAATACTACTACTAGTAATAATTTTTGAACACGTATTGCCATAAAAACTTATATTTTCGTATGTCTTTGTATCCTACTTGAATAAGTTAAGATTTATAACGATTGTAATTTTCTCGAAAACGAATCGACCGATTTTGAAGCAAGATATTAGTCGATAAAGTGGATGGTCCTGAGGGGCAGATGATATAACGGGGTGAAGCAGTTTTTGGTTAAAGGGTTGTACAGCAAATCTTTTGACGTGTCTCGGCGTTTTTTCTTCGAATCAGCGAATCAGCGGTTTTAGAAAAATCGGGGGTGGGAAGTTTCAAAATAAATAGACATTATGATCGATATAAAACAAATATAACAAAACGAATAAAAATTAAATCGAAAGATCAGACCCTGAGTTTTCGGGCTATCCCTACTTACCACCATGATTTCCATCACTGAGTATACTTGATTCTTATTTTCCTTCTTCTCGTATGGCGAAATTGTTCCAAGATAAATACTATGCAGCCTGTAGGGAGGCCGTAACCAGCAGGTTACCCACCAACCATAATGCTTAGTAAATGTATCTTTAAATGCTTCTTGATTGCGCACCGGGAGTCATTTGTGATGATTAGGTACTGACATGCGGATACACAGAACTCGTAATTTTGTCATTTCCTTCCTTCTCGTTCCAACGGTTATTTCGCTGTATGTATTTTGCTTCAAGTAGGTGGCTTGACGACTATCTAGGTTGTTAATGCAGAATATATTTTTCATTCATTATTTGTATGTTGTAACAGCTACCATACCGACTAGTACTTTGTTTCCAAAAAAGTATCATTATTCTATGAATAAAATACGTAGCAAAGGAGGATTTGTGCAATATAACCTTTTGGGAGGTTCTAATCATGTTGCTCTGTCTCCTGCTACTTAGGATCAGTTTTTCTCTCAAAACAGACTGCTAGCTACCTCTTTGTATATTTGTCCTCCCTTGATGCCAATAAGCGGTCGAGATACCGTTATTCCATAACATTTTCGAATTTGACAAAATTCTATTTTTTGGCATAATATAATGTCAGCTACTTCACAAGAAACGTCAAACCTTGCCTCTATAAGCTCGAATAATAGGTATTTAACCAATATCAGTCAAACTTCAGCACTAGGTAATCATTATGAACAGGCAGAGACAGCTCTATTATTTTCAACAATCTTTTCAGTGGTCGAGAGGTAATACTCAAAAAACTGACATCGCTTTATTTTTCTATGCCATTGAAAGTATCCACTTGATATTTATGAAAGTTTTATGCTAGTGTACTACTAAAAAAGTAACAACAACATTTGCTACTGTATAAAATGGATCTGACTTTCCGAAAAAATTAAAACCTTTCCAGAGGTAGCCCAATATGCTCACCTATGCCTTCAAAAAAAAAGGAACTGATAGAATATTTTTGTTACATATTACATACAAGACTTCGATAATTTTGTTACGTTAAACTTCCTAATTTGATTGTAACTTAATTTTGATACGCTGTTAGTTTCGTAGAAATGATGGAAGAATCTATATACTTTGATAGTTGGTCCAAACTTCGTCTTTGGGCATTTCTGTGCCAAACTACACATATTACCTGAAACACTTTCGAACACTAGTTAAATAAAACTGTGGTATACTTCTATGCCTAACTTTTACACCTTTGTAAATCCTTATGGGGGATTATTGGAAGATGGAGGAGGCTTCCTAACTACATATATAGAAACTGTCTTTTTATGATTTCAGAATTAGCAGCTTCTTGTTTTTTTTTGGGGCTTTAGGATAATACGATACAGCCAGAAGCTAATTTTACATAGGTTCAAGAAATAATTAAATTAAACAGAAATATGTCAGCGTTTGTTTGTTTGTAGTGACAATAATGTTTTAGGATAGTTACAGCATATTTTCAACATTTTCAATACCTTTGCACAAAGCCAAAACGTCATGAGGAGGTAAGTTTATTAATTCATATTTTTATTTTCATCCGTTATCTTTCCTTCAAATAAATAAAAACTACTACAATGAAGTGAATTTTTGCATTCCGACATCATCAAGAGAAAGCTTCAATTTACTTATAACTACTGCTAAGACAAATTTGGTAGCGTCATGCTAATATATGTTCTCAAACTTAAACATGATAGCATTAAGAAAATAAGATGTTGATTTGCGTCATATGATCATACATTAGCTTGACCTTAAAAAATATGTTTAGGCTGCACCTTAACTTGTTGCTACGGTTCAAACGTATTGTGTATTATTATATTATCTATTAGTACTTCTGATGATTGTCCTGTAATTGGAATATACGTTCAGTTGCACAATAAAGCATTGAAATTAAAATTGCATTAAAACACTTTTAGTTTTATATTTCCAAATTTTTTTATAATAATACGTAAAGTCACCCAAACAAAAAAACCAATTGCTATAAGAGTGCACAGTGTAGCTGTACTTGTAGCAAGTGATACAACTGCTAATTCTTCATACGTCCAACGCAATACCAATTTAGAACGTACAAGATTTTCGCTTTATAAACAACATCCACAACTATAAAGCCTCTTAGTACATGACGTTTAGATGTCGACTTTCTTGTTGCCGTATTTTACTTCTACTGCCTTAGTATCTTGCACGTACGGTATATTTCAGGCTTAAATTACTACTCAAGACTGGTCTAGCTGCTTTTAAAACACGACTTTTTCTATCGCTAAGCGCGAGCACACGTTTAAAGCTATAGATACATCCATGAGCTCTTTCTCTAATTGAAATGATAAAACAGTGAGCTTTCGAGTAAGCTTGCTTAGACGTGTCTATAAACATATCCAACCGCTATATCCAAATATAATATACAGAGTGTGTAGAAGCACGAAGCCGCTAGAAATTGAAAGGAGTGAACCAACAGAAATAACTACTCCGAGGGTAAATACCCCTATCAGCCTTCAATAACACAATTGGCTTGAGTGTTTCCTTTGGGAAAATGAGTTCCACCTTATCCAAAGTGAGCTCAAGGATATCACAGTCCTTGTTTACAATATGTCCTGAATCATGGAAGTTTAGTCTATGTGATTTCACTTTTACTGTATATTTATACATTTCCTTTTATGCAAATTTGGGGGGAGACAGTATTAGACTTGCTAAGTAACCTTGAATAATGAAATCCCTAAAACACCAACTTATTACTCGGTAAAATTCGTTTCCTTTTTTGCACTGTTCCATGTCAACATAAATAACGTAAAATTAGACAGTGTACGTAATTTAATGCCAGATACTGCTTCAAATTAATTCACTGTCGTGACAGAATAAACGTCCGTCTCCAGCTCCTCCCAGTGAATAGAGATGTGGGGTTTGTGGTAAATTTTGCATTTCTCTCTCCTATAAACGAAAAAAAAATGGAGTCTAGTTAAATGACTCAATACTTCCCACACATCGTCGCCTTAGAACCAAACTATTCTATGTCCGAATTATTTTAAAGTCAATGTTTTGCTTCCAATTTAGTCTAAGTCCGATGCCCTTCACGCCAATATATTCTAAGTGCATATATCACATGTAGTTTCATAGATACACTGTGACCATTTTATTCCATGTCCATTCCAACTCGTAAATATGCGGACTGCAATATACTATGTACTCTTGTGCAATAAGAGTGAGGGATTTCCGTCACGTGGGGACATAGAATAAATTGGCGAAAATGGTCTGCACGATTTGTTTTCATAGCTGTTCGTTGCCTTAGAACCAGACTATACTATGTCCAATTTTGCAAATTTTACAGGGGAACGATTTTAAGGTTTGAGAGCTCCACTATCATAATAGTGAATGGATTCTAGTGTAATTTTATTTTTGGTAGTAATTTTATGCTATTTACTTTTAAAGGCATGCGCGGTTTGTATTAAGTAGTGTCAACAAATTTTTCAAGAAAAAATAATAAAGCCAATTTTGTTTGGACAATAATTTGGACTAAAGATTACGATAATACCTAACTATTACGGAAGAAATTGAAAACAAAGCAAGCTTATGATATAATATACAATATACTTATTGATAAAAAATAACAAAAAAATAATTATCATTATTTAGAAAAAATAATTCATAACTTATTATGTTGTTTAAGTACCTTATAGTTACAATTTTTATTTAATGAAAAACTAATCATAGTATGACTAAAAATATTCTAAACTGTAAATTGGATGACTGACGTGGGAAAAGTAGCCGAAACTCAAATAAATATTCTTCAGCTTAAACTACTAATCAGGTTCAAAAATCTTTAATGATACATTTCCAGGAATGTAAGTCCACTGCTGAAAAATGCTTTGCTAATGCCCTGATATGTACGATTTTGTCTTCTGGAAGACATTGAGGTAGGGGCTGAATATTCTGAACTCGAGTCTTGAAAAGCTCAGAATGCTCTTCTTCTGTATCACTCATGTTGATTACACTATAATATTATATCCGCAAAAAGCACTAAATGTACCACAGTGTCACACAACTGACACAACATAACGGAGATATCATTTTATTATTTTCCCTTTGCACGAAGCCTATCGTCTGAGGTCCTCTTGCCACCAAATCATCGCCCGCCTGCCCCCAACAAAAAAACCGAACACAAAAACTCTTCCTTAAATCTCTCCGCAAGAACTAGAATGACACAATTTTTATTATGCGAGCTTCAACTGGGTGAAACGAAATGATCAGGAACCTCCAAATTGCTTAAAAACCAAGTTTGAGCTATTTTTACATTTTTAGTTTTTTTATTATTCCTGCGCCACCACTGACACGATTTCTAAATATCATACGCTCTCCATCCTTGGAATGGTGATAATCTGTGGTAAAGTTTCATTAAAATCAATTCCATAATTTCCATGTTACTTAATACAGAACTATTCAAAGCAATATTCGTATGTATTTATATCAGAAAATTCAAAGTGCCTTGGTTTCTACAGGGTGGCCAATCGGGTGACGTTATTTTTGTTTTTTGGATAGCCCATACCGAGACCGATTTAAAACGGTGATCGGTCACAAGCGCGCACGGTTTAATTTTTACCAGTTTTCAGAAAGGGTGCCTTGATCGGCACCGGTCACTTGCGTGCCGGAAGAAAATTAAGCTTCGGTGTTCCTAATGATAACGTACCTTCAATTCTTAATCATTAATAATTACGACCATAACCTAGTTGTATTTTTTTGGGAAAAAAATCATATTTCCTTTGCTTCTGTAACAAGGTATACGTAGATGACACTTTTGATTACTGTAGAAAAGTTTTTTAACAATTATTTATAATCCACGCTTTTAAAAATGGTCCTTATATACCTGTCGTGTTTATGTTACTTATATACCTAACAAATTAAGTTCTACATATTTTTTAGGTTTTAAATTGTTAGCCTATTATTGTGGAGAAAAGAATTTATCTTTTAACCTCTCACAAATAATAATTTGTGATTTTGAAATCGCCATCCATTTAGAAATAAAGCAAGTTTGGCCTAACTGTACAGCAATAGGGTGTAGATTTCATCTAATACAAGCCTGGTTCAAAAAAATACAGAACATAAGTTAAGTTTAGTTATATGATATAAAAATGCTAACTCTGAAATTGGGCGTTGGTTGAGATGGACTTTCGGTTTATTAGTAGATCAAGAGTGGGTTGCGGAATGCTTTGCAGAAGACTTTTATGCAATTGCTCACTGGATTCGAAACATCTATTATTTATTTAAATACCTTGAAGTTGAGTAAATCTTCAATCTCTCGAGAAAAATAGGTTTAAATTAACTTTCTATATTGAAATAAAGAAACTTTTGATGCAGTTCAGTGCGAATTTAATGCTGAGGGAAAGTGTTGATAAATCTATGATATTACGTATTACTATTTACTTCAATTAACCGTACTACAACAAAAGTGAACGCGTGCTGCCCTGCATGCTTGTGTCCACATACTTGTCTCTTTTCCGAAATATTTTGCGCGCTTTTGACCGGTGGGATTAGGACCAATCTGACCGCGGCGCGCTAGTGTCCTATGGCCTCTAAAACACCCCCATGTATGTGTAGCGATTGTTGATAGTTTTCAAGTCATGATTTCTTTTTTTAAGTTTTTGAAATCAGTTTGGAGCTCCAGAACTAGGTATAAGTATTTTTAATTTTATTTTGAAGGTTTTGGTCTCCTGACTAAAAACAGTAATTTCAAACTTTGGGCCCAAAATGTACTTCAATTAGTGTTCGGACGCACGGGTTTTCTTTATTGGATATCAAAGTAAAGCTTAATATTGAGTATAATTACAGAAAAAATAAAAGCCAAAAAGCATTTTTCTTTTTCTTTGTTTTGACGATTTCTTGGAAAAACTGGAAAATCTCTGAATTTTCAAAAAAAAATCATAACTCGAAAACTATCAGTAATCGCTACACACACATGGAGGTGTTTTGGATACGTCTCGGCACGGGCTATATAAAAAAATGACGTCACCCGATTGGCCACCCTGTATAGTAGGCAAGGCAATGATCGGACGGACCTAAAAAAGGGTATTATGCCCCTAGGCCTCTCTTTCACAGGTCAATGGACAGCCTATTCAGAATACAACAAATTATCGAGTTTTGCAACTCTCCACCCCCCAACCACCCCAATTTCACCCTCACCAACAAAAATAGAACATGGACAGGAACTCTTAAAACGCCTAAAAACGAGGTTTGCGTTTAATTTTTTTGTTTTTTCTAATTACTCCGTTGCCAATGCACCGATTTTCAAAATTTTAGCAGCATTACCTACTAGGACCCCACAGCATACCGGTACCCAAATTTCATCACAATCTATGCAGCGGTTACTGAGATTACGATGGTAGAAAAACGCGCACAGACCGACAGACAGACAGACAGATAAACATACCGACAAGCAGACAGACCGACTGATATGAGTGACATGGATTTTCGTTATGTAGACATCATGAAACGCCCCTATCGCTGTGGATGGAAGTAACAGACTTATGGTGCCTTTTTTTGGAATTTTGCAACATCAAAGTCATAAAAGAGTCATATGGTTAGTCTGAACTGTTGTTTAATGTTAATAGGTACTGCACTGATGTTTACAAACATCACCATCCCACAGTATAGCTTCTAATTCTGTAACAAGTGTTCTATACGTAAATACACACGATTGGATCTGGAGTGCGAAATCTCCAATGCATCTAACAGAGAGGATAAAGCAATCAGTTAGAAAGGGACACCCAATCCCTCATACATTCTACATTCCCATTACATTCACAGCCAGGCACAGTAAGAAAGCAGTTTCGGGTGAGTATACTGATGTCTTACTCAAAGCGAGCATCGCAAGTTGCCACGATATAACTGCGCTTATAGCCAGTTTTTGGCATGAAAATCTCCAGAAATCCCCAATCTTTAGCATGCATGAATGAAAATCGCCAGAAGGGGCGACCTGGCAGTTGTGAATGTCAAAATTGTCAAAACCGAAACGCACAGTATGATATTTTCTGTGTATGAGGTTGATCTCTGTCCTACAGATCTGCAAAAGTATATCAAACTGAAATTATCTCACGATTAGTTTGTGGTCTAGGTCATATTTAATGTAGAAACTAAGGGCTATTGTGATACTCTCGAATGTCCAGGCCGCCTATAAGGCCTCCGACACTTACTAGCTTCACGCAACGCCGTAAATCTCAGTTGGATACCAGGGCATGAAGGTATTGGTAGCAATAGGTTCTTTGCAACAGGCCTGAATACCGTACAATGTATCGTTACGGACATGCGCAGAACGTGAAATGCGTTCCAACACGTTTTGTGACCGTTCATGAAACTGTCCATAAAGCGTTCCAACCACCGACTATACTAGATTCACCCAACAGAAAAAGTGAGTGAGTGAGTGAGTGAGATTGAGTGTGATTTGATTTTGCTTCTTTTGCTTTTGCTATTGCTTGTTGTTTGGCTAGCTCGTTTGTTGGCCGAAACTTCACCAAAGCCAAAAATGGAAAACAATAATGTTATACGTGGCATGTTATGATAAATTGGATCATTTTTATGGAAAACATAACCCAGGTTCTTTGTTTATAGAGCTACAGGAATACCTGGTTGTGAGTAGCAACCATTATTAATGGCTAAAATTACCCAAATAATCCTCATTTTTCGGTTGTGGTTGATAGACTAACACCAAGTCATCGTCAGAAAACTCAGGCCCCGATCAATTTTAAAAAAGCTCTTGGCGTTTTGGCTTTTGACGGTGGCTTTTGAAATGAAATCGAGGTTAGTTTTTTTATAGCTGTCAGAACTGACACGAGTCCAGTAAAATAAGAGAGAGAGAACCGTTCCAACAGATTTTCATGTTTGTACGGTCACGAAACCATCCAAAATCAACGCATGCGCACCACAAACGATCCGAACAGTTTCGTGACAGTTCAGTGGACGATACAAAATATGCTGTTGGAAAGAACCTAATGAGTGTATGTTGAAAATACATAATACTACGTAAGAAAAGATTTGAATAGCAACTCTATGTCTATCCGATTTGAATTAGTACAGTGAGATCAATGTATTTTAAAGCTTCTAAGGATTATTTGCTAATTGCGAACTGGATTTGACGCCACCTTTTCAAATAATCTCTATTTTGAGACATTGGGGCATTTTTGGATCACCAGAAATAAGGAATGTCATGGGTATCGTTATTTTGAGCATGCGTAGTAATAAGGAATAGGATAACGATAACGAAGGTCGACTAATTTTACTTGCCTGGTCTCGTTCCTTGAAGAGTCACAATATGGTCAAAGTGTCAGTTGTAAAACAACCGGCAATATTGCCGCTTCACAGGGATAGCCATTATTTTCGAGGGAGAAACCAATGAAATGGAAGTTAAAAATAGCCAAGAGTCACCACCTTGCTGTGTGTTTTGCGCTACAAAAAATCGCTAATCGCCTTGCTACGATTTCTGATGGTCAACTCGGTTTTAACGTCGCCACTTGGGCCACCCCTGGCATTGGTGAACGCGTGTTCTAAAGAATGGAAGTGGGAGGTAGATGATATTGTGTACTCTCTTCAGCCTGTTAAAATCTAAGTTATTATCTTGGTTATCTCCGTTTGATGCGTTCATAACGGCATTTTAAATCCTGGCTTGCTAATCGTGTATATCAAGAAAGGGGCGGTGCAACCACAGCATTCTTTATATGATGTCCAAAATTTGTAAAAGCTTAGGAGACGTATGCACGAAATTCAGGGGCCTAGCAGGCGGATCGCAATCTGCTTTGTCAGCATTAAAAGCATTAAGTGCTTGTAGGTTTACATCAAGGCTCGTTCTGCAATGTGGGTGCGGAGTCATGCTGGAATTTGTGGCTATGAAATGGCGGGCGCCCGCGCAAGACGAGGGTAGAAGAATAATTTTCTGGGTCTTATGCCGGCTGTGGGGCTGAAAGCATCTTATGAGATGGAGAGGGATCTTTGTACATCTCCGTCAAGCTACAGGACTTATTTTAGGACGTCTAGCCAAGCAGGAGCAGTCCTGCTTCTCACTGGACAGAAGCCGGCTAAGGTTACTGTCTGCCTGATATCCGGCCATTACACCTTCAAACGTCACTTGTATGTGATGGGGGTGGCAAGTAATTCGACGTGTACACGCTGTGACGAGGAGGAAGAATCCTTAGCACACAGTCTGTGTCACTGTAAAGGCATTGTAGGCAGACCATACTAGGTTCAATAGTTCTTGAACCTGAGAATATAAGCTGGGCAGGACCCAAGGCCATCCTCACCTTTGCGCTGAGGGCTAAACTTGGGAGCTAGGGTAAGGAGACATGCATAGGGCCCGATTGTAGGCCTATGCACTGGCGGTTCTGGTCACGAGAAAGGCTCTCCCTCTCGTTTATTCTTTCATTTATTCATGTTTCCATACCGTGCGAACATCGTCATATCACACTAATATTGATATATAAGCGACGCCACTCTAAAGTCGCTACCTTCGTGAATTCATGTAGACATCTAGGTAACGAAATACTATAGCCGTACAGTTTTTCGCTGTACTATAATCCGGACATAACTAACAACTTTTCGAACACATCCGCCTTTTTTATCGTCCTCTCTATACCATGGAAAAACTTTGTAAGCTCCTTTTTTATTTCACAGTATAGAATTGCAGATTAGGCTCATTTCCGCAAAGCATACTTTTTTCATGTTTTACAGCTTCAGTGGGACTGGATTCAGCCCATGTTTTTTTTTCGGCAGCGTTATACTTTGTAGCAGCAGTAAAAAGTTTCCTACTAATGAGACAGACGGATGAAATTAACTCGAATACACAAAAATTTAGCGCCTTTTGCGTAACAGGAGTTGTACATTAAAAAAGCAATAACTGGCATACGTATGGTGCATTACGGAAAGTCGATTCATGGGTAGAGAGCATTAACAAAGTATTCGGAAAATACAAAGCTTCTATTCGCAATTTTAAAAGAGTTCAGTTCAGTTCAGATTGTTTTCCTTTAGCCGCTTACGTGCGGTCTACTACTATACTCCGTTGACTATATTATGTACTGAAATTTGACAACGCACCATATCTGGGTACTACCAGATACGGAATACATATAAGTTAGATCACTCTCCGTCGGCACTTTGAAGATCTCACATCAAAGCGATGCCGCGGCCGCACGCGCCAATTAGTTTTTGCGTTGGTTTTTGCCCAAGTACGAGGGTCTTTTAGCGGGGACTTGCTAACGTCTGGGTTTTACGTATATACGAGGGTCATTGAAAGACTAGGTATTGACAGCCGATGTAGACATACAAATACAAATATAACGTTTATTTTGCTAATACACTTATGTTACATAAATGGATATCAAAAATAAAACCTAGTAAAGCTATTACAAATGAATCTCAAATGATTTCACATATTGCAGCTATTTCGTAGATAAGTAAAGATTGGTTCAAAGGTGCTGTAGTATTTTTACCTTAATGTTTTGTTTATTTGGCTTATTTTTGAGACCACAGCTTATAAAATTTATGGCATAGTATATACGAACTCGTATGTACAATCTTAAAAGATAATCATGTGAAAATGCTTTACTTGGATGTGAGTAAATTATTTTTGACATTTTGCTTTTCAGTGTCATTCCAATTGCTACTGTAGAAACTAAATTGTTAAAGTTATCAATAAAAATATTTCCGAGCTCTAGAATATAATTTAGGATGTCCCTGAGTGGTACGGTAAGACCACTGAATGAATATTTTGTCTCACTATACGCTTCTGGCGTGATACAATCCTTTAAGTACCTGTAGGTATTGAATTAATTACATTATACCCCAAGTGTGCCAGTTTGTTGGAATTGTTTTATCGGTAGGAACACAGAAAGGCACAAATGTACAGGGTGTCCCATTAATAATTTTGGGCAGGCACGGGGGTCCGGACACCCCCCCCCCCGAAACGTTATATAATGCCCCCTCAAAAATGGAATCCAAAAATGTTTGCCCCCCCGGACGTGAGCAAATTTAGGGTGGAAACTCTAATCTGGACCCCCCCGAAAGGTCAAGCAAGTGACACCCATAATCTGGACCCACCAAAACCAAATCCTGGATACGTGGCTGCTCATTGCGTAGTAAAATGACAAAAAAGACACAACATCTGCTCTAATTTATATCCCCATAATTATAATTCTCTACTACTGCCCAGTTCCGACATATTGCTTGTCTTAATCGTCGTGAAAAACCCTGTATTTATATCCTTTACATTCCAAGGTTTACCACAAAATAAGGATGGATCTGATTGTCATTTTCCATCCGTTAATAGATTTAATTGATAAAATCAAACTTCTAAAAATACTATCCATTTCCTGCAAACAAATCCGAGATAACAAAATCTGATATCTTTGAGAAACTGTATAGACTTCGCGTTAAACACGTTCAACCTCTACTTTGCGCCGCCCCGTATCACCCGGCTGACGTCGGTACACTGCTACCGGTGTACCGGGGAGACGGAGCAAGGGGCAGGTCGTTTTGATATTTTTGCGAAGTGATCCAACTTATATGTATTCCGTAAACTTTGGTACTACTGAGAAGCTAGCAGGCGCGTTATTATCTAACGATATTTTTGGCAACCTCTTGTCTGCACCCTCCCCCTCCCTCCCCACGATCGAATATTTTGTTTCGCTGATCAAGAGTCATTCAAGCAAAAACATTAAGACGTTTCTGGACCCCCCCCCCTCCCCCGAAACTAAATCCTGAATACGTGCCTGGAAGCTAGGTGCCTTTCGACGAAGTCTCGAGGCTGTTTTTCAGCTAGCCTGCAGTAGTAAGGTCTCTGCGACCTCATATTAGCAATTATTGTGTACCTCAGATAAACACGGTAGTTTTCATTTCTTGAATCACCAGTTACTATGAGTAGGTTCCTGGATCGTATGAATCCCAGTGACCCAAGGTTTGAAGATTAGGTCAAAACTTTTATGGGCCAAGGTGGCGAAAGCATGGCATTGACTGAGAGGAAATACACGAAGAAAACGTAGGCTATAAACAAGATGAAGATGCAGCGAACGATCTGCAGAGCGACAGCAAATGGGGCAGAATATTTGCCACTCGAAGAAGAGAAGTTCTACATCGGAAAAAGATAAGTTTAAGGGGTTGTGAAAATTGGGGGTATATAATTATTCATTGCATGGAAAATTGGTCTCTGAGTTCTATCGCAGCTTATTTTTTCAGACATAAAGACCAGCCACCACTAAATGTTAGAACAAGAAAGCACAACAGGTGACATCGAGCGAGCGTCAAGCAGCGAAGCGGGCCGACGCCGGGGCGGCGGAGCGTGTCGACTCCAGCCGAACAGCCCAAGAACCAATAGTACATCGAATCATGGATGCGAGAAGTTTACACAATACATTAGATATAGCAGAAAGACATGGTGTTACTGTGGTGGACACACCACCATATCACTGCGAACAAAGTCCTATAGAACTTATATGAGCGCAAGTGAAAGTATTTATAGCAAGACGTAACACGAAATTCAAAATCAAAGACCTTATGCTACTATTTGATGAAGCCGTTACGGAAGTAACACAAGAGAACTGGCTAAAAGTGGTCAAACCGTTGACCTGTTAAATGTAACATCAAGAGGAGATGACAGCTCCCCAGATGATAAAGAATATTATGATATTTTACAATTTTACTTCTGTGTAATGTATTTTTAGCACGTTTAATACAGGGTTCCTAATACTATGAAAGTCAAACTTTTTCCTTTTACTTCCCACTCCGATAGGTGAGGGGAGTATTGTGATCGCGAAAAGTTTCGATTTTGAGATCCACGAAAATCCACGTCACTCATTTCCGTCGGTCTGTCTGTCTGTCTGTTGGCGTTTTTCTAACGTCGTAATCTCAGTAACCGCTGCATGGATTGTGATGAAATTTGGGTAGCGATATGCTGTGGTGTGGTAGTTCTGATAATTTTGGAAATCGTTGTACGGGGGAAGGAGTAATTAGCAAAAAAAACAAAAATCTCAAATATTCTCCAAACTTCGTTTTTATATAGTCGTTTTAGGGGTTCCTGATTATTTTCTACTTTTTTTTGGGTGGGGGTGAAATTCGGGGGCTTGTAAAACTCAAAAATTTGTTCTATTCATAATAGGCTGTACCATTAACCTGTGAAAGAAAGACCTAGCGGCATAATACCCTTTTTTAGGTCCATCCGAACATCGCCTTGGCTATTACAGAAATCAAGGGACTTAGAAGTGTCTGATGTATACAGACGAGTATTGCTTTAGATCGTTGTGAATTTAGTAACATGGAAATTATAGAACCGATTTTAAGGAAATTACCGTGGCGAGGATGAAAAATGCGTATGGTTTTCAAAAATCGTGTCAGTGGCGGCGCAGCAATAATAAAAAAATTAAAAATGTAAAACTAGCTCAAACTTCGTTTTTAAGCAGTTTGGGGATTCCTGATTGTTTCGTTTCGTCCAGTTGAAGCTGTCAGAATAAAAATTGTGTCGTTTTAATTCTTACGGAGAAATCAGGAAACTATTTACTAGTTTTTGGGTTTGATGTTTTTTGAGGACGTGCGAACGATTACGTGGTTGTAAGGGATCTCAGACTATAGCTTCATGCAAAGGGAGTATGATAAAATGATATCACTGTTATATGTGGGAAGTACTGGATCAATCAACTTGACTTCATTTTTTACAAGCAAAATACCTGCACGTCTTCGGTACACCATTTTCAGTGTTATTGAACAGATAAAAATACGCGAAACCTATTAATTACCCTAGGTCTGGGTGGTACTACCTGCAATTAATAAAAAGAAAGTATTTTGCAATTGTTATCAATGGTAAACCTTGAAAAGTGGCGTAAGTATTGGCTAGGGCACTCTGTACTCCATTTGCATTCCAATTGAGCTTTATTGCTCCCTGCATTTTTAACGAGATTTTTTTTTATAAGAGGGAGGCGGTAATCTAATGGTGAGAACCTTCCGCGAGATTGGGACCACAAGATTAAAGTTAATCCCTAATGATACCTGGCAGAACTCGTGCATTGCGAAAAATCCTAGTAAACTACTATTTAGCACACCACCCGTACTATAGAGAATCGAGGCGCAATTCATTTTATCCAGGAAACTTTGCGTAGAAAACTGAAAAGTAATCCAGTCTGTCCAACGGTAGTCACGAATAACCACCGAGACACTCAATCCTATCCGCGTGCAGAACCGAGCCCACCGGTTTGTAATTAATAGCTACTTAGTTGATGAATTCTCTTCTCGCCTACTTTCTCGACTGCTTCTCAAAATCCCCTACTACCATCAATCATCACGATATCTTTGGAAAAATTAGGAATACACGATATCTCACGAAAGCCCGTGCGCGGTCTGTCTGAATACGCTATTCAGCGAATCATAGATAACATCTGCTAGGTCAGTAGCGGCATGAATAGGGTAAAGAAGAAATAACAAGGACTTTAATATGGAGAGTTTTCCAGAATCATTGTTATTGGAGATAAAATTGTACTTTCCACAAAACAACAAAAAAAAAAGAGCCGCTATTTTCTAACGTCATATTTTAAATAAAGGATAAGTTTCATGACACTGTTGATACGGGGCTTCTAATTGGTAATTATTTTTTATCTATTTCCAAAACATACCTATAAATTGAACGTTGAAAGCAGTGAATCGAAAGAATTAACTACTCCTAGGGCAAATACTATTTCCGATCTATACCATACAAAGTGTCAAACGCTGCATTTTCATTTTACTTCCCACATCGATACCTGAGGAGATCGAGTATTGTGATCGCAAAAATCTTCGAATTCGTCTGTCTGTCTGTCGAAAACCAAAAGATTTCAAATATTCCTCAAACTTCGCTTTAAGGCGTTTTAGAGGTTCCCGATAATTTTCTACTTTTTTTAGGTGGGGGTGAAATTGGGGTGATTGGGGGGTGGGGGGATTGTGAAAATAAAAAATGTTGCATTCATAATAGGCTGTCCATTGACCTGTGAAAGGAAGGCCTAGCGGCATAATACACTTTTTCATTTTTCAGGTTCATCCGAAGATTGCTTTGCCTACGACAGAAACCAAGTTACTTAGAATTTCCTGATGTCTACATATAAGTACAAAAAAAAATCTGCTTTGTATTGTGGTACGTAGAAACTTTTAAATTGATTTTAATGATATTTTGACACAGTATTAGTACTGTCACGAGGATGGAAAAAGCGTATGGTTTTAACAAATCGTGTCAGTGGCGGAGCAGCAATAATAAAAAAACCGAAAATATAAAAACAGCTTAAACATTTTTAGGCATTTTGAGGGTCTCTGACCATTTTGTACATTGTTGTATTCATAATAGGCTGTCCACTGGCCTGTGAAAATTAGGCCCAGCGGCCTATCACCCTCTTTTGCGCAGGCGAGCGATGATTTGGTTGCAAGAGGAACTCAGATTATAGCTTCATGTTATCAACTTGGCTTAATTTTTTGCGTAACACTAGCTTCTTCAATCAGGTTAAGAGCTGTCGTACTATCGCTGGTATTCCACAGAACGAACAGGACAAGAAAGCTCAAAAACAGACGTAATATTGTGAGTTGTGGTGATAAATATGAAAGTATCTTCATGAAAACCAACATAATCAACACGTGACTTAGCGCAAGCTAGCAGGCATAACCTTAGCTGCCAAAGACACTGTCCAAACCGCTACTGTCTCTCAACTGCTTTAAGCTAACGACAAACTCAGCATTGGACTTCCATCAGACATCTGTAAGTGCATCCAATGGCAACAATGTTATAGTTAACTGGATAAAAGGACAATCGTCTAGCGGACCGGGTTTTCCAAAAATGCTGCCGAAACCAAAATCTTGGGGCCGGAGCCTCTTTGTATCACGCCCTTCAGAGCTACCACAAGACTAATTTTGTATTATTATGTATGTATGTTTTCATACGCTAATTAGTAGATTTATTCATCTATACATCTAAATATCAACCTTTATCTATATTTTCTAGGAGATATCCTTCACCTAACATGAAAACTTGTAAAAATGGCTCTCTTTATTATAACAAATGAATCCCATCTTATTTTTATGAAAAGTGAAGTAAGTTGTTCATGCCCCTCAAATAACGCCACTGACGTTCGTGTAGAAATTTATCATAATTGTCTAGGAGGATACGATACTCTCAAGTGTAACGTGGATACTTCAGATTGGAAGTTCAATAGAGGCCTTAGAGATTTCATAAACAACAATCTAAAATTCAATCCGCAAATGTTACGAGAAAGCCATAATGTCAATCACAATGTTTTTATTTTGCAAAACATACAAACAGACCTACAAAGCGCTACTGCAAATGTGCTTAGAAAGCAGTTAGCATCAAAATACGACAAGTTAATTGTATTTAACAAAGACAGATTGATTGATTATTGTCTAATACAAATAAATAATTACTTCATTGTAGTTTGAGAAATCTACTGCTGTTGGGGTCACGTTGCGTGACAGTCTTTCAGAGTGAAGCGTTGGAATAGGTGTATCGAGTTAGAAAGGGATTATATAGAAGAAAAATGAAGTCAAATTGATTGACTCAGTACTTCCCACACATTGCGGTGATACTAGTTTATTATTTTCCGATAGCATGAAGCTATAGTTTGAGATCCCCCTACAACCAAATCCTAGCCCACCCGCCCGCAAAAAAAATGTGTTATGCTGCTAGGTTTTTCTTTCACAGGTCAATTGATAGCCTATTATGAATACAATAAATTTTTCAGCTTTACAACCCCACCTCTAACCTCAACAATTTTACTCCCACCCAATAAGAAGTAGAAAATAGTCAGGAACTCCTAAAATGCCTAAAAACAAAGTTTGAGCTGTTTTTGTATTTTTAGTTTATTGACTATTGCTGCGCCGCTTATGATAAGATTTCTAAAAACCATACGCGTTTTACCTCCTCGCCATGGTAATAATACTGTGTCAAAATTTCTTCAACATTAATTCAATAGTTTCTACGTTACACAATACAGAACGATCTAAAGCAATACTCGTATGTATACATCAGACAAATCTAAAGTTCCTTGGTTTCTAAAATTGGCAAGACAATGCTCAGACTGGCCTAAAAAAGGATAGGCCTTTCTTTCACATGTCAGTGGACAACATATCATGAATACAACAAATTTTGAAGTTTTACAACCCTTCACCCCCCAACCATCCCAATTTCACCCTAACACCCCAGTTTGAGGAATATTTTTCCAAAATTTTGGGAGCATTACCTACTGCGAACACTGCGAACCTACAGCATATTGCTACCCAAGTTTCATTGAAATCCATGCAGCTGTTACTGAGATTACGAGAAGAACGCCAACAGACAGACTATCAGACAAACCGACAGACAGACCTACAGACAGACCGACAGACGGACCAACAGGCAGCCGGACAGAACGACGGAAATGAGTGACGTGGATTTTCGTTATGTAGATACCATAAAACGTTCATTATGTAGATATCATAAAACATCTCAAAATCGAAAGTCTTCGCGATCATAATGCTTCACTTCACCTTTCGTCGTATGAGGTAAAAGTAAATTGTATTTGATTCCGTAAAATCAAACATTTTCCCTAAATAACAAGGTATTATACAGGGTGTCCCACGACGATTAAGACAAGCAATATGTCGGAACTGGGCAGTAGTAGCGAATTGTAATTTTGGGGGTGTAAATTAGAACAAATATAGTATCTATCCTTATTATTGTGTCACCCAACGAGGTATTTGTTTTTCGTCACGTGACGTCCGATTCAAAATTTTTAATGGGACACCCTATATATTTGTGACCTTTTGTGTTCCTTCCGATAAAACAATTCCAACAAACTAGCACACTTGGGGTCTAAAGTGTGAGTCAAGAGCCACAGGTATTTAAAGGACTGTACCACTACCATTATGAAACACTACCAAAGTAATTCAACTGTAGGGTAAAAGTATTTGGTTAATGTACGGTGGGTATAATCAATGGTATAGTGGTACCATCCTTTAAGTACCTACAGTAGTTCTTGAATTAATTACTTTAGATCCCAAGTGTGCTAGTTTGTTGGAATTGCTTTATCGGAAGGCATACAAAAATTTTAAAATATACAGGGTGTCCCATTAAAAATTTTGAGTCGGACGTCACGTGACCAAAAACAAATACCTCGTTGGATGAGACAATAATATCTAATCTAATCTAATTTACACGCCCAAAATTATAATTCGCTACTACTGCCCAGTTCCGATATATTGCTTGTCTTAATCGTCGTGGGACACCCTGTATAAACACCCCACCGGTGCCGCTCATTTTCATTCTAGAAAATGCATAGTTTTGATTCCTACCTCAGTCTACTTTGCATAAATTTAGCAATTTCATAGAAGCTGCATTTAAACATTAACTAACTGCTTCTAAAGTTCTCAAAAAGTGGTTGTCTGCTTCAAATCAGTCTGTCTTGTAATTGCTTTGAACTTTGAAGGAATTCAGAGGATTCGTTTTATTTAACACTTGATAGGAGTGCTGTTGAATCATACTCAAACAGAAAAGATATTAGGAGTTGAAATTGACTACAGCTGCTACTTCACACATCGTGAGGTGAGCAATCACTGGGTTCGCGAATCGTGCGCCCTAAGTAGACAAAAGCATCTAAGATAACTGCAGTCTGACGGCTAAGATGTGTGCCGCTGCACGGCATACCGGTATTGACTTTGTTTTCTGCATCCTTTTTGTTCTTCAGTCGGGATGTTGTTTTGCGTGAGGTGTTGTTCAATCGTTTTGCTTATTGTTACGGTGATGATCTCATATCAGTCGGGGTCTATTAGGTTGGAGTATGGCTTTTTTGATTTGGTCTGTGGGCATTTCATATGTTGCACTGAATTGCTTGTACCAGAAATTTTGCACGTTATCCCAGGGTTGCTAGGTCTAGTGAAATTTCACTAGATCCAGTGATTTTTTTGTAATTTAGTGAAAACTTTTATTAAAATGGCATACTCTAGTGATTTTTTCACACTGACACTTTGCATCATACATTTTGTTAGTCTTAATATCTTGAATTATAACATGGCATGTATGATGCTTGATTATGTGGCGATTTTTCAAGACGAATCCATTTTTAAATCAAGACTTGAATTTTTCTTTTAAAATTATACTATTTTGAGACCCTAAACGGCCTAAACCGAAGTTTTGATTAACCTATCACTTTTTATGACTAATCGTTATGTATTCAGCAGACTAGTCAAGTACCCATAACAAAAATTAGAAATCCGATGCCAACCTTTTGCTGAATGCTCTGTTGAAACTTTTTACTCTCGGAGATCCATAATGCTTTTAGAGCTTAAATGCAGTTTTATTAACGGTGTTTACCACATTTACAACACGTTTATAGAATGGATAATTAGAATTAAAAAGATGGGTACGTTTTTACAGCAAAGTGCACAGTTTGGTGACTTTTTAAGATAAAATAATTTTTTTGTAACGTATTTTAAATTCACTATAGATATTCCATCCATATTCAACATATGCCGATTTTGACACAAACAATCTGACGCGGTGTTTGATAGATGATCACTTTGTTTTAGTTGATAATGACGTAATGGTATATTTTTGTCGACTAATATCAAACATTCTAAATCTCAGAATAAAATTTTGTTTTATTAGAGTTTTCGTTGGGAGGTTTGCATCTCAATGAAAATCTGTAAAATTCAATATAAACTGGAAACTGTGGTCAATTTATTGGCTTACAACCTTTACTATCCTTATTCTGTATATTATATAGTTCGAGGTTGATTTTTACACAATATGTACTAAGATGTTACTGAATATGTATGCCGGCACCTTCATTAACCCCCCCCCCCCGCCAGCAGCAGAGGCAGCAAAGCCTAATCTAGTGAAATTCAGTGATTTTTTTGAACGTCATCTAGTGAATTTTTTAATTTAACGTCATCTAGCGGATTTTTGAATTTTGACCTGGGAACACTGCGTTATCCCCCCTAATTGTCTGATCTATGGAGCGTTTTCTTTATGCGTTTGAGGTTCTGACCATAGGCTTCTCCAAAACTTGGTTAACTCTTGTCTACTTGAAGCGTTCTATTGCTGTTGTCAGATTGTTTGATGTTATCTTCAGATAAAACTGCTCTTCACTGTTCTGAAAAGGATTGTTAGTGTCCCTTCTGTCGTGATGTTCGTTCTATCTGTGAAGTCTAGCTGCATAAACTACAAGCGTTTGCTTACATGTACCAGCTATTTCGGGTATTGTTTGATGTGGTGATCTTTTTAATTACTGTTAAACTGAGATTTTCGGTAAAATAAGTGGAGATAATGGTTTTAAGGCGCATTGATTTACCAATATTCAGTATCTCAGTATTTCTGTCAACGGTAATTTGTCTCCCCAGACGTCAAAATCACACCCAATATTGGGCATATATTTCGACTGCAGACCATCTTGGGAGTCACATATTGATAATATATGTAATAAACTACGCAAAAGTTGTTATGGGTAGCAGACATATACTCCTTACCTTGTTCTATGCCAGTTTCCACTGCCATGTACTCTATGGTGACTTAAGCTAGGTATGCAGTTGACATATTGGAAGAGTTTTTATGTTACAGAAATATGCCATAAGGATAATGAACAATCTTCACTGGCATCATATATATGTCGTGAATATTTCAAAAATTTAAATTTCTGACAGTCACTAGTGTTTATTTTTATGAGCTAGCTGTCTTTCTTTATAAACGTAAATCTTAATCTGTTCAACTGATCAACACCAACAACAACCCATATTGCTGCTTCTCAGGAAGAACTAGTAGCTCTATTAAGCACCTTAGAACAAAACAGTACAGCACATGGTCTTGGTATTAACTATAACAAGACCAAGGTTATAATCGTAGATAGAGAGCATGATAATCATCGAGAAATAAAGTCTGTAGGCCGTTGTGAAGTGGTTCAAAGTTTTCTGTACCTCAGTTCTTTGATCGAAAATTCGGGTAGCTGTGAAAATGAAACTCGACAGCGCATTCGACAGGCACGTGTGGCCATGAAAAAGCTTACTAAAATATGGCGTGGCTATAGCATCACCAAAGCTAACAAAATATCGCTGGTTCAGTCTCCTGTAATCTCCATATTTTTGTATGCCTCGGAAACGTGGACTGTTAAAGAGGCAGATCGAGCTCGCTTTTGAAGATGCTAGATGCTTTTGAAATGCGGATGTGGAGGAGAATACTGAGAGTTCCTTATACGGCCCATAGAACTAACGTTTCCTTACTGGATGAGCTCGGTAATCCAAAGAGACTATATCTTCCATTGTGTCAACGAGAATGCTTACATTCTTCAGACATATTCACACAAGCGATAATGTGGAGAAACTTATAGTTCAGAGTCATGCTCCGAGTGGGCGGCGCCGTGGCCGTTCCCTACACGCTGGGTGAATACCACGAAACAGTTGCTGGATATGAGTATCAAGAGCCCCACTGAACTGACAATAAATCGCGAAAGATGGCGAGTTACAGTTCTCAAAACTATTGATATTGATAATATTCGTGTCAGCAATGCCCTAGCTCCGACATAATGCATTTTACGAGTTCACAACATGTCTGTTAAGACATTGTGACTATGATGATGTAGAGCAGATACAGAAAACGCATAAGATTAGTATATTCAAAAAAGGATTGAAAAGCTTCTTGAAGGAAAAGGCCTTTTACAGCTTGGATGAATTCTTTACCTAATGCCACAGAATGTATTTTTATATTGTATATGTATATTTAGAATTATTTTAATCTCAATCTCTTACATCTCTGACTTTTTTGTTTGTTATGATGCTGTGTATCACATCATTTAACAAATAATAAATAAATAAATGAATAAATAAAAAATAAATAAATAAGTAGGTATAGCAGTGCACCTATAATAGATGACCCTTGTATCCTCTATCCTGATACGCCTGTTTTCATTTTTCACCCGAAACTGAGCTACAGCCAAGAGGGAAATGGTAGGTTGCGACGTCTTTATGATGATGCAGCCATCGTCCGAAACATAAAAGTGAGATTGTATTCCAACGTAGGAAAGCATAGGGGATGCTATACAGGGTGGGCCAATAGTGCGTGGACGGAGGATTGTGGGCTTACTAAAAAATATTTCAAAAATCTGTCACTTGACTAAGGTAGCGACCCTTGAGGGCTATAACGTAAAAATATTTTCACTTAAATTTTGACGTTTATACAGGGTGATTCATATCAAACTTACATTTTTTTGAATGGAACCCCCTATATATTATTGCATATTTGGATTCCCTGGTCAATTCTATTGTGACTTTATGTATCATATATGGAACTTTAAACGAACCGTTTAGGCGCAAATCACCATTTTTGGTATAAGTAGGTATCAGAAAAAAATTGAATATCGCAGCGATTATAAAACCTAGAAGGCCGTGACTTTGCGGTACGACTAAGCATGAAATGCACCTCCTAAGGTCAGGCGGCTAAATTTGAATTCTTTTTGTACTTGGAGAAATCAGTAGATTAATTAAGGAAACTTCAATCACAGATAACTTGATTTTTTCAAATGGGAATGCCTATTTTGGTTTAGAGGATCAAATGTAAAATTTAATTACCTTTCTAACGATATAGCATTCTTGATATCAATATCTTTTGGTTTTCATTTTATTTCAAATTTTCAGTCAAATCGGTGTTTTTCAACTTTCCTGCATGCAAGCAACCTAGCAGGCCATGAAAAATAAACAAAAGCTCGTTAATATGGGAGAAAGCAACTAACCTAGTAGAAAAATGCAAACTAACTAGAGCAACGAGGCAAGATTACGAAAATTCCTTACAACATATTAGCTCTAACCAGAAACAACAGCGGTAACAAGAACGCTCATTTTTCACAGCCTACTAGCTATTAGCTAATTTCCAAAGTCAGTAAAACAAATATCTAATCAAAGGAAAACTACTAGTGATTGTTGGTGGCAGTAGAATATCTATGTCTTCTGAATAAATTTGAATACATTTTCACATTTAATGCTATAAAAAAGTAGCCATTTCCGTAAGTCAAAAGTAATGATACCTCTGACTGGAACCCTTCAAATTCTTCAGGTACTTCTACTTATTAGCAAAATCGCGGAAAATGAATTGCAGTCTGTTTGAATTGTAAAACATAAGTTAGTTTGCAAAAAACTACATAAAATAATCACAATTACAACATAGCGTAATTAGAAAATTCTAGCAATTATTTCAATAGATGTTCAGAATGCTCCAGTTGGCGATATCTTTACTTTTGACTGAACTAAACGGAAATGAATATTTTTTATCCCATTAAATGAGAAATATCATTCTAAACATGCTAGACTGTAAGCAAAAATCGCTAACAATTTTCCTTTTGTTTCAAAATTTTTAATCGTTTTGGAAAGTTGTCAAGCTCTAGTAGACCTCAATAGCTAGTAGGCTGTGAAAAACAAACGCTTCTGTCATACCCCAGCTACTCATTGACATTAGATATCTTGCCGCTGTGGTTTCCGGTTAGAGCTGATGTGTTGTAAGGAATTTTCATGTTCTTGCCTCGCTACTCGAGTTCGTTTGCATCTTTCTACTAAGTTAGTTGTTTTCTTCCATATTAACGAACTTTTGTTTATTTTTCATGGCCTACTAGGTTGCTTGCATGCAGGAAAATTGAAAAACACCGATTTGACTGAGAATTTGAAATAAAATGAAAACCAAAAAAGATTGATATCAAGAATGCTATATCGTTAGAAAGGTAATTAAATTTTACATTTGATCCTCTAAACCAAAATAGGCATTCCCATTTGAAAAAATCAAGTTATCTGTGATTGAAGTTTCCTTAATTAATCTACTGATTTCTCCAAGTACAAAAAGAATTCAAATTTAGCCGCCTGACCTTAGGAGGTGCATTTCATGCTTAGTCGTACCGCAAAGTCACGGCCTTCTAGGTTTTATAATCGCTGCGATATTCAATTTTTTTCTGATACCTACTTATACCAAAAATGGTGATTTGCGCCTAAACGGTTCGTTTAAAGTTCCATGTGTGATACATAAAGTCACATTAGAATTGACCAAGGAATCCAAATATGCAATAATATATAGGGGGTTCCATTCAAAAAAATGTAAGTTTGATATGAATCGCCCTGTATAAACGTCAAAATTTGAGTGAAAATATTTTTACGTTATAGCCCTCAAGGGTCCCAACCATGATCAAGTGACAGATTTTTGAAATATTTTTTAGTAAGCCCACAATCCTCCGTCCACGCACTACTGGCCCACCCTGTATACTTCCTTTTGTTTTAAACGGCTAGCGCGCTTCAGCTATACTAAATAAAAACAAAATCGCACTTATTCTTAGGATGATATAAAATCTCGTCGTAATGCTAAGTCTCCAGACCTCCACGGAGGTAAACAACATACATATATTGTGATGTTTTATTGGACAATGGGACGTATTTAAGTAAACAGTATACCAAGGTAAATACGTTAGAAACTTTTATGCTTGTTACTCAAATCCGGGGATACTTGGGATTTTATGTAGTACAGTAAAATCATGAATTCAAGGAAAGAGAGTTATTCTAATACCAACAAGAAATAAGCAACTAAAGAGAAACAGAGGATACCTCTTTGAAAGCATACTAATTCTGCTTTTTGGATACAGTAACCAGTTTGTTTAAGGCTACTTCAGACAACAAGCGTTAGACGTGCGTTTAGGCGCGTTCTTCAATTTGTGACTGTAAAAATGGCTGCAATTTTTCAGCGATACTATGCGCTAGGCGGATAACAGTTGCCAGTGCTTGATCATTGAAATTGGACGTTTGAGACGCTATTTGTTGTTGGATTGCATATAGAAGAACGAGGCTTCGTAGAAGAGAAAAAGTATGTTGAGTTTATCCTAGCGGACTGTTTAATTTTGTGCACACACAAAAAGAAGTTCTCAATTCAAGAGTTCGGATTGAAAGAAAATACGCCGATACACGCCAAAAGAAACTACTTCACCTGCTTGTACCCCCTGCCCCAAGGTCATCCCCTTAAACATTTTAAAGGAGGTATCGGAGCAATATCTTGTTGCAAAGGTATGTCGAAGTCCTTTATTTTTACTTTTGATTCTTTAAAACCGGTCGATTTTTCGAGAAAATTAAAACCTTTATGTATGTTGTCTCGTTTAAATAGAATACAAAACCATATGTAAATATAAATTTTTATTGCAATAAGTATTCAAATGTTGCCCGTTATTGCCCAAACAATGTCGTAGGCAATGCACAGATCCCTGACGGGCAGTTCAGATGATCTTCGTCAACGCATCATCGAAAGCTGCCATGATATTCCACATGTTTTTGCAACTGCCCGTCAGGAATTTGAAAATCGCCTATATCATTGTTTGGTCAACAACGGGCAACATTTTGAACACTTATTGCAATAAAAAGTGATACTTTCGTGTATTTTTGTATTCTATTTGAACAAGTTAAGATAGTTAAGATACGTAAGGATTCTAATTTTCTCGAAAACGAATCGACCGATTTAAAAAAATCTAACGTCAAAATAAATTACTTCGACATACCTTTGTACCTTCCAAGTCGCTTCATTATGAATATAGGCGCCTAGAAAGCTAATGAATAACCACTATTGATCGCTGTTCTATCATGGACAAATATTTAAGTTGCTATTGGTACAATTTGGTAGATCGCTTAATATGTATTAGAAATCATAATGGTCCAAGGACTGAGCCCTGTGGTGCTCCACTTGTTACAACTTTCGTAGAGGAATACCCACACTTGAAATACACGCAATGTTTTCTGTTCTGTTCCATCCATAGTGCGATAGTTTATCAAATAGGTGATTAAATTATATATTATAACATAAATAACAGCCATCAGATTCTTTATATCACACACATAAAAATAATTTCTTAGATGGAGCACAGATGCTTTAATTCAAGTGTACCATAACTTCCTATATGCGCGAAGTTATGCTAATCTTAAAGTGAGAACAAGATATCTTTGACCATATAACGGTTACATTGAGAAAATATCTTCAATGCAAAGCTGGGAAATTCTTGATAGTAAGAATACCAAAATCTTAAATCAAGCTTATGGTAATCTTGACCGAAGTATTTCATAATCTTGACTGAATCATTTCACAATCTTAACTGGGAGCATTTCATAAACTTGACACAAGTAGCTCAACTTTATTCTAAAATTGCGATATTCTTGGATGAGGAATCTAGTAGTATTAATTTGAGCATTCAAACTCTTCTATGAGCATGTAGAAATTTTTCTGGAGAAATAGTTCTGCAAAATTTCTTAAATCACTTTTAATATACTTAGTACTTATCTAGGAACACATTAGTCAGGTCTTCGCATCGCAATTTTTTTTAATAGCTCATTCATGTCAGGATAGATCCAGTGATAAGGAAGCCGATGGGAACTGGGACGCGACTCAAATGGCGGTGGACCAGCACTACCGGCAGATTCGATGACTGATGGTTGATGGTGGTATCACGGGTATCACGTGGCAATGGCAATTTTAACAGTTTGACTAGATACTATTATGTGCTATTATGCAGGATCCAGGATGCAGGTATTACGCTACGGTGCTAAAGACGGCGGCGAATGCGACAATCCGAAAACCGATAATGGCGGCGCGGACGCGGACGGGCAACAGGCTGTTGAGTAGAGAGGGTGGAGAGGTTAGGGTTGACCCGTGACATGCTGCGCGCCTGCGCATTCCGACGTTGGTAGACGTCAAATAAATGATTTACTTGATACAAATATAGGGTGTGCTTGTAAAACAGCGTTCATTTTCAAACCAAGATTATCATATTGTAAATGAAGGTTCGCATTTGCAAGCTGTCTATATTCTTGATAGAAGTAAACTGGGCACCGCTGGAAAAAATGATAATCTTGATATAAAATTATGAAATATTTGTTATTAAGTTATTATAGCCTTGGTTGCAAAGAAAATTATATTTTCTTTCGGAGCATATTTCTTTAAAATAAGTATATAAATCAAAAATATATTATTCTTGATACAAATTTTCTATAATTTTCCCATCAAATATTCTTTCTTAGAGTAAGAACCGATATTCTTGTTGTGAGTATGTATTTACAAGAATATCAGAGTTCTTAACTTGAGAATTGATTTTATGTGTGCATGCATCTCCCTCTACAACTATGTGAATTTCTCTGGACCATTCCGTAGGGAAACCACCAAATGAATCACACACTAGTAAATCAAGTATTCAAAAAGCACCCGGCAATATAAATATTTCAAGGGATAACGTAATGTGACTTATGAATAATATCATAATAACTCTTGTTGTAAATTGATTTATTCCTCCCGGCTCCCCTAAGTTCAGTTTCTACTTTCTCGGTATGCCGATTCCCACACAAACATATTTCCTAGGAGACACAAGGATGTTCGAGTGAAAGAATGGGACAATGGGTGCCTCTCTAGTCGACCAATATAAAAGCATGATGTAACCCGTCGGATGAAGGGAAACCAACTGTAGCGAGAACGGAAGTAGGTTGGGCAGGTAATTGTTCAAGGGTTAGCTCGTTGGTATGGCCTGACCTCGATTTGGAATACCTATTATAGTACGGTCGTTTCACATAACCACCGACTACAGGCACACAAAAAGAAATTTTCAATTGAAGAATCCTGTTGAAAGACATAATTGCGACAGGACCATCTGTTCTCGCCCTAAGAAAATGTACTTGATGAGGAATTTATGGTTAATTTGAATCAATAAAAATAAAACGTCAATAATAATTCCTGTCTATCAAGGGGGAAAAATGATGTTATCACGAATTTTAGGCCTACAGGTATATAATTACCAAATTAGCGAAATTGAATTGAAACTAAGTTCAGATTAGGCTGAGCTTTAAAAAATAATAACATCACAAGCCCTTTTCATTTTGGATTTCAGAAACAAAAAAATACCTCAGATGCCATTCTTTCTCTACTTCATAAGCTGTACTCTAATTCAAATAAAAATAAAATTTCAGTGGCTTCGTTTCGTGATCTTTCTAAAGCATTTGATACTGTCAATCATGATGTATATTTATCAAGGAATTAGATAAATATGGTTGTTCTGAAATGGCACTGAAATGGCTTACATCTTGTTTGGATAATCGCTCTCAAATTAAATTATGTAAAAATGTAACTTCTGAAAGTTAAACATACGGGATGGAGTACCACACGGATCTGTATTGGGTCGCATCTTATTTTTCATATATACTAATAACCTAATGACATTTGAAATAAGTGGTCAATTGACTGTATTTGCTGATGACACTACAATACTCTGGCATTAAAGAAAAAAATTGAAAATTATATAATTGTAATCAAAAGATGGTGTGATAGCAATTTTTTATATCTTAATATCACGAAAACAAATTCCACTACATTCAAGTGCCTACTTGACGTGGTTTAGTTAAACAACGAAAAATTATATCAAATATACAGCATGAAGTTTTTGGGTCTAACTATTGAACAAAAGTTGAATTTTATGAATCATACTAATAATTTCATTAATGAATTAGCCTAAGCAACTTACATACTCAAAACAGTTATATAAACTCTTGGAAGGAACACCAAGTATGTGATATGCAGTATGTTTATGTAAGTATGCTTGTGAATGGTGAATGAAATGTAAATAGAATGGCGGACCGGTGTAGATGCTCTTAGATGCTTGTTCCAAAAAAACCAAAACTTGAGCTGTTTGTGTGAAGATTATGAGACGTTTTAGTCAATATTTAATGTTCTTATAGATGATAGGTATATTTTTATTGCTTTGTTTCTAAGATTATCACATGGCGGATTTAAGTTTTCGATATTCTTACTTCCCTGTTTTGAAGTAGAGAATATTTACTGACCTATATGATCAGAAGTATCACATTCCTGGTTTAAGATTATTTTATTCCTGACCATACAGGGATATATAGTATACTCCAATGAAGGTATATATTCTTCATCCAAGAATTTACTTTTGCGTCAACGGATTAATTATTCTTGCAGAATCTGGGTACATCCAGGGCACGTATTAAAATCTCGAAAGTATTAAATTCAGTATTTTTCGTGTGAAAATTTAAGACTTTACACGCGTGTGGAACATTCTGATCCTCTTGCTTTGTATGCATCTTGCAAGTATTTTCATCACAACAATTTATGTAAGTATTAAGTAGCATATAGAGTCCAGTCTTTATACATTACCCACATTCCCTGTTGTAATAACAATCAGTGGTCTTGGGGAGATTGTGATGTTTCTCAGTTAGAAAAGTTCTTCATCTTATTATACGCAGTCCTGTCAGATCTAAAACGTGAACCTTGGTAAAACTTACTCTGCATGACAACTTCTCATAAAGGAAATAAAACTGACATCTAATATCGTAAAGCAGTGAGCATTAATGTTATTTTTATATGACTCTCAGATTTATATCACCTTAAAGATACGATAATTACCAGCAATCGCGGAATTTTCCATAATGAGGCTCTGCGAATATAGCGAAGGAAATGATTAGTTACAAATTGCTGAAACAGCGATAAATTTGAATTAACAGAAAGGCTGGAGTGAAATATTTGCTAAAAAATTTTTTAAGATGGCCTGGGATGTTGGCAAAAGTGGATTCCAGGCATGCTGATTTGCATACCTTTGTTCAGAAGGCAGATGTGAATATTATATGTATTACAGATTCTTAAAATGGGTTTCAATGCCTATGATGAAAAGTAAAACTTTTCGACAGAAAAATATGCAATTAATATCTATTTTATACTGAAACCAGATGAACAAAATTGATTTAAAAAAAAATGATAACTAGGCCGTGTTATACAAAAGATATCAACCCACAAATTACAAAAATGAAGATATTTTGCCTGTGGATTTGAAAACGGGCATTTTTTCTTCTGCAAAAGCCTGATAACCGAATCTAACCGAATGAGCTTGAATATTCCATGATTGCGAATTTGTAGAACACATATATAGAAAATAAAATTTTGCAAAAGGATTCTGATAGTCAAAATTTCAACATTTTTGTGCATACGGCATTCAACTTACCTGATTCAGTTGAATCTAACTAAAAAAAAAACTTTTGGTCAAACTAGACTCGACTGACATCACGAATCGAAAAGAGGATAGTGAACTCTTCATCATCTTTCTAAAACAGCATAGATTTTCAAATAAATACCTCAAATCTTCCTGGATTCACACCTCTATGGCCACAAGTTAAACTACTTGCTGAGGAGAAATTATAAAAGCTTCAAGGAAATGCTACCCCTCACACCTTCTGATGCCCAATCTTTTTATACAAATCTAAGAGGACACATCAATATAGTAGAAGGTGATCAGATTCGAAGTGGAGCAACTGGAATTTAATGTTCAAAGTGCATAGATATATACTTTTTTCTACTTCGTTAGGCAACAAAAATTTTTGGAATGGATGATTTATAATGATACGAAAACTTTGAAGTTCAAAATCTCAGAATAGTGGTTATGTGGGCTGGTAGTTTTTTTTTTGCATAACACAGCCAAACTCCAGGACCTTAAAAAACCTGAATCACAAAACATTTTCTTCGCTGATATGTTCACGTAAGGGATATCAAGCTATAATTACCCCAGCGGCAAAGTTTCCCCCACAGGAGGCAGGCGCAGCCCCAATCTTGTGACGGAGGCTTTGGCGGAGGTTTGTCCACGACCTACCTGGCGCGTCCCGATGGCTGATAGGGTGTCCCCAGAGGGGTGAGGCGACACTTGATCAGCGAAATGCTTGTCCCGCTCTTCTGGGTAGGCAATAGTAAATATTGCCCGCGGATCATGTGGAAACCGAAGAGGGCCCTGGCCTTCGGAGCAGAGGGGCTCTCGTCATACCGATGCCGACAACGCGCGTACTGCGCTTGGTTGGCGTCGGTGGGCCGAGGGCTCCCGCGTTCTGCTGGCTGGGACAGCTAAGTCCGAGCTTGCCTCTTTGGTAGTGCTACGAGGACGAGGACGACCTGGCGAGGAGACGGTGATGAGTATGGAAGGGAACATGCAGCGACCTGGTACCATATGATGACGACACGGCGATGGACACGGACCCAATTTACTTAATATGGAAGGTTCACGTATAGGCAAATTATTTACGGAGCAGGGGGTCGGATCCCCAGTTCCGGTCGGAATCGCGGGTGAGCGAGCAGGCCCCGCCCGACCGTTATCCAGCGACTGCTCAGCACTCTCGGCGGGATGTCAGGCCGAGGTGCAGGATACTGCTACTGACACTATGACCAACGAACAAAGCGTTCGGATTTCTGCGGTAGGCGACCAGGCCGCTTTCACTGGAAGAAAAGACCCGCTAGGCGGTAAAGAGGGTGTTAATCCCTTTAGGAGGAAGGACCTTCTTCCAAGAAGTCCTCCGAGAGGAAGATCGACATCTGTCTCAGAGCTGGACCTTAGACGTACGGAGGAGTCTTTGGACAATCCAGCAAAACGGAAAAGACAGGACCAGGCAGTAGCTGAAGACCGCGACAGTTCTTCACCCATTATACGGAAGCTGACCGAAAAGATCGAAGAATTAAAATCGATCCTAAAAGTGAACGTCAATACCAAAACCTCAATTAAGAGAGGTGTTGACGAAATCGGAAGGCTAGTTGAAAGGTTGAAGGGTATAGACCCGACGGCTGGCTGTATAAAGCTCCCTGTAGAGAAAGCGACGCAGGGGACTCAGACTGCAGCACGTGCAACGGCATGTGTGGCCACACAGACGGAGGGTGTGTGGCACAGCAGAAAAAGCGGGGAAGACGAACTGGCAAGGCAGCTACGTTCGACCATAACTAGAGGTCACGACGACTACAACGTTTTTGTAGAAGTTGAAAAGAAGCAATGGCCAGAAAGAACGTACCTAAATACCAAAGAGGTAATAGGTAACCCGGTATGGGGCCAAACGTGCCAAAGTGACCTCGTACTAGGTACCAAGCCAGGACACAGCTACGACAAAGGGATAAACTGGCATTTTAGGTCCAGATACCCAGAAATCGTGACCCTCGGAGAAGAGGAAGGTGGGGCCGACGGTTTTTCGTACCTGAAGTACGAAACTTGCGTCGCCAAAAGTAAAGGGCCGCAGCAGATAAACAAGAAGTACGTCTATAAAGTACTTATGGACGACGATGAGCGTAAAACGTTCCATAACTTTATGGAATTGAGGGATTTCGCCATTAAAGAGCAGCGGCTAGATATTGCGATTCCAGCCCCCGACCTCCCAACGGCGAGCAGATTTCGAAAGCTCGTTGAGTTTGTTTTTGCGGGAACCAACGTGAATATAGGAATATATTCACCCCCAAGAAGACGGGCCAATGAAGCCAAGGAATCATCGCAACCGAACGATAGGAACAGGCAGAGGAGCAATACAGAAGCTGTAATAGTCTCTGCGAAGGACATGAATTACTTGCAGCTGCTGAGGAAAGTCAAAGAGGAGGCGAAGAAAAGCGACCTCCAGATGACTGTTCAAACCATCAGGCAAACGAAAAATGGAGAACTATTGCTCACGGTTCCGAAGACGGGTGGGGGAGCTGAGAAATTAAGAGACGCTATTGGAAAACTTCCAATAGAAGGAATCCACACAAGGCATTCCGGGAGGGTTACCCTGCATGTGCGAGGCATAGATGGTGCTACCTCCGGAGCAGAAGTGGAAAGCGCGCTTCGCGAGATAGTTAACGGCGGAAGTGACGACTTACAGGTGAAAGCCTTGAGGCCTACAAGAAATGGCAATCAGGTAGCCACTGTCCTCGCTTCAAGGAAACTGGCTGATGAATTGACCAGTAAGGGACGTTTCAAGCTGGGTATCGTGATGTGCACGGTCCAGGAAAGAGTCTCTATCGAAAAGTGCAGAAAGTGCTGGGGCATCGGGCACAAAGCCAGCACATGCAGGGGAGAAAATAGGCAGAATTTATGCCTAAATTGCGGCAAGACGGGGCACAAGAAGGCCGAATGTAAAAGCCCGGCATTCTGCCCGATATGTGCTGTCGAAGGACACAGAGCAGGTTCTTTTGCCTGCCCTATATACAAAAAGGCATTAAAAGCCAAACAAAAGAGAAAAACGCGGACGAAACCTCTGGAGTCCGTAGCGACCGAAGGAGATCTCTCGGACTGCGAGGTAGAAACTATGGAACAGTAAATGGTGACGATACTTCAAGCTAACTTAAACAGGTCGCGTGCAGCGCATGGCATGGCTCATGCGCTGGCCATGGAGAAGAACATTGACCTAATATTAGTATCGGAGCCAAATCGGAAAATCTGCAGTCAATTCAGGTGGTACACCGACAACAACAACGACGTAGCGGCGTATATTCGAAATAGGAGTATCGTCGTAAATTCGGTGGTTAGTGGAGATGGCTATATACGCCTGAATCTCGATAAACTGACGATCTTCTGTTGTTACTGCTCTCCAAATATAAGTATGGAGACATACGAAAAGTATATGCAGACGCTCTGGGACGATGTAGCTACGGCGGGCCGAGACGTTCTTGTTCTTGGCGATTTAAATGCTAAAGCTGCAGACTGGGGGTCACCAATTACAGATAAAAGGGGGAGAGTCCTATGCGAGTGGATAGCGGCGATGGACATGGTAGTGTTGAATGATGGCTTGCTGCCTACCTTCTGCAGAAGAGATTCGTGTTCGTTCATCGACGTCACTCTAGCATCGCAGGAGGTAGCTAAGCGCATTCAAAGGTGGAAAGTCTTGGAAGACGAAACTTTGAGTGACCATAGGTACATCTATGTTGAGATGGACATGAAACTCAAAGTTAAAAGGAGATCAACGGAGCGCCACACGCCTTTCGTTGATGTCACCAAATTCCAAGAGGCACTTACCCGTAGACTTGAGTCCTTGCATACCATGGAAAGCGTCTCTGAACAGCGGTATACGAGGCTGATACAAGCCGTAATTAAAGAAAGTACCATCAAAAGGGGTGCCAAGACCGCTATGGTACCGTACTGGTGGAATTCGGAAATCGAATCTGCTAGGGCGGACTGCCTTCAAGTACGGCGTAAGCTGTCGCGCATACGACGTGGAAACCACCAGCCTCAAGCAGCCATAAATGCACTACAGGAGGAATACGCCGCCAAGAAGAAGCTGATAAAAGGTCTGTACTTCAAAATCCAAACACTGGAAAGAACTATGCGAAGACTTAGAACATGACATCTGGGGTGAAGGGTACAAGTTGGTCACCAAAAGGATGATCAAGCAATCGTCACCGTGTCTACTAAGTAACGACAGAAGGGTAGAGATAGTGAGAGAGCTCTTCCCAAGTACTTCGGAAGCTTGGGAGACGGACAGTACCGAAAACAATCCGGAGATCTTTACGGTGGAGGAGATTAAGGCGGCTGCGGGGAAGATGAAAAATGGTAAAGCTCCTGGGCCAGATGGTGTCCCTCCTGAGGCCATCAAGGTTATTGCATCTACAGCACCACAGCTGCTATCCGGTCTATTTAACCACCTTCTGAGTACGCAAACCGTACCAAAGGCATGGAAAAGGGCAAACGTGGTATTGCTTAGCAAGATCGGAAAACCACCAGAGCTTTCCTCTTCATACAGGCCAATTTGCCTGCTAGATACCATCGGAAAGCTGTACGAAATCCTGATAAGACAGAGGCTCGAGAAAGAGATCGAAAAGGCAGGAGGACTCTCGCCATGTCAATTCGGTTTCCGCTCGGGGAGATCCACCATCGATGCCCTGGAAACGGTGACGAGGATTGCGGAAGATACCAAAAAGAAATGGTGTGCGTTGGTGACGCTTGATGTCCGCAATGCTTTTAATACCGCCTCGTGGAGCATGATTATGGAGGAACTAGGAAAGCTGAAGATTTCAAAATACCTAAGGAATCTTATAAGCAGCTACCTAGACTCCAGATCAATTTGCATTGCCGGAACCGAAATCTCCATGACAACAGGGGTGCCCCAAGGATCTGCTTTAGGGCCGTTACTTTGGAACATCCTGTATGATGGGGTGCTGAAGCTTCCGCTGCCCACCGGCGTAAAGGCGGTAGCATACGCCGATGACCTGGCACTAGTTATCATGGCAAATGAACAGGCTGAGCTGGTTCATAAAGCCAATGCATCACTGTGCAAGATTGACAGGTGGATGTGCGATCACAAGCTTAAGTTGGCTCCGGAGAAAACAGAGGCAGTTATAATGCGCGGCCCAAGGAGCAAGAGAGCTAACGTGGTCTTTCAACTAAAGGGAGTGCAGGTCCTGCCAAGCAAGTCCATAGTGTACCTCGGAGTCACACTGGATAACGAGAGGTGTTATGGAGAACACCTTAAGCGAGTAGTGACAAAGGCTGAGAAGAAGGCGGCTATACTGTCGCGACTGATGCCAAATGTAGGAGGGCCCAGTAGCAACAAAAGGGCACTACTGTGCCAGGTTGTACAGTCGGTCGTCCTATACGGAGCTCCTGTGTGGTGTAAAGCCACGAAAAGGAAAAGGTATCAGAAGGTCTTAGACAGCTTGCAAAGAAAGTCTCTGCTAAGGGTGGCCAGTGCTTATCGCACGGTATCTACTAGAGCCTTGCAAGTTATAACGGCGATACCACCATTATACTTGCTGGCCGAAGAGAGGACACTGATCCGCCATGGTCAAGCTGGAAATGCGATAAGCCGAGCTGAGGCTAAAAGGCTGACAGCAAGTAAGTGGCAAAGCATATGGAACGAGACCACTGATGTCGGACAGTGGACGAAACGACTAATACCGTCGATAAAAGAATGGGCGGAATGCAGTCATCGGCAGACGTCCTATTTCCTAACGCAGGCACTGTCTGGGCACGGGCCTTTTCGAGTGTATAGGAAACGGATAGGACGGGTGATGGACGAAAGATGCTTGCACTGCGAGGCGGAAGATACGGCCGAGCATGCCCTGTTTCTGTGCGACCGATGGGGGGCGTACAGAGAGGAGGCAAGTCAAAAACTGGATGGGGAGCTGACCCCAGAGACTATGGTCCCGTTGATGTTGTCCAGCGTAGAGGCATGGACCATCATACATGAGATGGTCAACAAAATACTCTCTGCAAAGGAGAAAGAGGAGCGACTTCAATGATAAATGAGGATTGGAAGTTATTCATAAGTGGGTTTTAATCATTACCTCATCTTGCACTGCGAAGAATATCGTTCACGATGATCCCCGGTGCAGATGGAGATATAGCATCAGAGGTAAGGAAGAGGGAACGGGTTTTAGCCGGTCGGGCCGTGATGACATGTCGGATGGACGTGGTTGCGTCTATTGGACATGTGATCAGAGGACTCAAGCTGGTTCAACGTCGGGCGGGCAGACTCTCTCTTACACTTCCGGGTGTGTGAGTGTTTTCTGTCCTTGCGATCAAGCCGATTTCCTAAACCCTCTATAATAAAAAAAAAAAAAAAAAAAAAAAAAAAAAGCTATAATTACCAGTAGCATTACTATGATTATTAATAAACCCCTCCAAACTTCATTATGAGGCGTTTCAGGAGTTCCTGATCCTTTTCCATTCGTTTTTGGAATGAAGTGAATTTGGGATAGTGAGAAGTTTCAAAACTGAAGAGTTTATTGTGTTCCGATAATACTCTATATTGCGCTGGAAAAATTGACTTTGGTGATATCGCTTGCTTTTTAGACCTATCGGAATGTTATCTTTGAATTTTACATCTGTGGAATAATTTGAAACATACATATTATAAACCTATAACGTGTAGCTTAGAAACTACACCTATAACGTATAACTTAGAAACTACGAACTTGATTGTGATGAAGTAGTAGTAGTAGTAGTGATGGGGAGGCGAAGCCAGGCAAGCAGGCCACCTTTGGCCCTTTTTGCCAACCCCGCTTAACCATTCACTGAAAACACTAAAATTCTACACCCTAGAAAGCTCCTTGTCGAACCTACCAGACCTCCTGACGAAAGTCAGTATGTCCGACCATTTCGCTGAATATAGTGGCTCCTCCCCAAACTCCGTCGTGCCGAATATCTGCACCCTAAGGTTGCGATAAACTGCACATCTGCCCAGGAAGTGAAACGCTGTCTCGTCCTCCTCCCAGCATCTGGAGCAAATGGGGTCCCCTACCACTCTCAAAAGTGACAGATGTCTATTCAGCCGGCAATGGCCAGTGAGAACCCCCACCAGAAGGTTGAGCGTCTCTCTGCCTTTACTCAAAAGCCATTGCGTTCGGCCCCTATCAGGGCCTGCTATGAATCTTTTGGCTTGCCTGCAGTCGTCTCTCTCTAACCAGGCTTTCGCCAGTTCCTTGTAGGCCCAGTTATCCAGGGCCACATTGACCTGGCGTCTACTAATTCCCAGCATAGGTTCTGGGCCAATGCAGGGGCTGTTGGCCCCTGATTGTGATGAAACTGTGACACCTTATGACTACCGTGGAGAAAATCGTGTATATATTTGTTGGAGCTCTTGCCAGTGGCGGAGGAGAAATCAACAGAAAACAAAAAATTTCAAAATCGCTCAAACATTATTTTTCGATGCATCGAAGATCCCTGATCATTTTTTGTTTCTTTATGAGGGACTCCAAGTTAGCACCGATAATGTGTGGGAAGTATTGAATCAAGACACTTGACACCACATTTTTACTGTTACGACATATCTTGGGAGGCGAATTCTACAAATTTCCGTTTAAGCTATCACTTTGCCGCATTTGGTGCTTCCACTCACTGCAAATTATCATCGCCAATGGTTAGATTGGTGCCAAGAACACCGACAATGGCATACGGAGTGGCATCAGACCGCCTTCTCCGATGAGTCCAGGTCTTGTGGGGGGCTCATGTCGGACGCCAACGCTTAGGACGACGACGGGGTGAACAACGTGATCTCCAGATTGCTTTAGAGCATCATGTACATCGTCCTATGGTTGGGGAGCCATTGCATTCAACAGAAAGTCACCTCTACTTGTGATTAGTGGCACAATAACTGCGCAACGTTATGTGAATGAGGTAGAACCAATTGCCGTTCCATATGTCCTGGGCCTCGAAGAGGGTTTCTTTCAACAAGATAATTCATGTCCTCATATTGCAAGGGGATCGATGAGGTCTCTACAGGAAGCTAAGGTCAGGGTACTCCCCTGGCCTCCACGATCTCCCGATTTATCGCCAACTGAAAAAGTATGGGATTAGATGGGTAGATACATAGGCGATCTACCTAATCATCCGACTACGCTGGACCGGTGGCTGGACAAACTGGAACGTGCTGTGAGGGCAGCTTGAGAGGCTGAACCTGTAGAGTTTATCAACAACCAGATTACGAGCATGCCGTGTAGTCTAGAAGTGCATTCGTCAACATGGAGGGCCCAACCGTTATTGATCTGTTGTATTTTTTTTATAAACTAATTATGAAGTATGAGTTCGTTTAATATTGTATGTATTTAGTCCTACCGCATTTCGTCAAACGCTACCCTTTTTTTCTCAGTATTTGGACTTCACTTGCGAGTAGTATATTACTAATTTATTGTACTATATCTGAAATCCCAAATGTGTCCCTCTCGCTCTATCCGAAGTTTATAAAGCCCGCCCACTTCCTCCTAGCAATAGTCTCACAATCTCACAAAGTTACATATAATTCAAATATGTAGAATAATGTTTCTAAGTGGGTAACACCAGCTATCGGTGGTGCCCTCTTTGTGATTTTCCCCTCCCTGAACCTTCTCGAGGTGTCCCCTTACGCACTGGAAGATTCGGGCATGTATCTTTTCTTAACAAGGGAACAAAGGGCCAACCACTTCCATCCGTTTTTTGTATAACACGATACTCATACCCACGGGGTCGCCACATAAAGGGGAAACGGGTTTCGGAAACATATCAAATTTCTGAGCCATACAGGAAGCAGTGGCGGGTGTACGAGTGGGGCAAGAGTGATACTAAGCTAAACACACAAAAAGAAATTCAGAATTCAAGAATTCTAACGTTCATAGAGATATACTTGCGACATCTGTTCTCGCTCTAAGAAAATCTACTTTATAAAGAAGAAATTCTCAATTCAAGAATTCTGGTAATCTTGTAAAAATATGCTTGCGACATCTTCTTTCGCTCTAACAAAATGTACTTGATGAGATGAAGAATATAATTTTCTTCACAACAAAAATGTCATACTCTCCGATCATGTATTTCATAAATATTTAGCAAGGATTTCATATTTTCCAACTGAGCTCCTATAATTTCGATGAAGGATATACAATTTAAGAATTGTGGAGTACCATTAAGAATATGATAATCTTGGTTTATGCATATGGACAGATCGCCACAGCCATCATAGTAGTTAGCCTCATGTTAATAATTCATAATTCTACCAGAGTCGGTGGGTTATATTGTTATTTATACTCTTATGAAAGGATTGTTGCGGAGGCGGAGTTGAGGTTTGGGGGACCTCAGATATTCGTTTATTATGCAAGTACCAAAGTATGTGACATGTAATATACTTATGTAAGTAATTGCGAATCCAAAAAATGGCGGACCGGTGGGTGTAACATATTCTTCTAGTTCAAAAGTACATACATATTTTTTATATGCTGTGGTAATCGGTATTTTTCAACATGAATTTTGAAAAATACTATATAACGTAAAGTTGCCGAATGCTTATACAGATACACTTAGATGCTTCATCCAGGAAGTCCAGGATCTTGAGCTGTAGGCACCAGGACTATGAAATGCTCCAGTCAATATGCCGTATTCTTATAGGTGACATATTCACTGTTTTGTTTTCAAGATTATCTTATACTTGACTTAAGATTTCGGTATTCTTACTTTAAAGACTATTCCAGTTTTGAATTGAAACTATTTATTTAATATAGCCCTACATGAAGATAGATATAACATTCTTGGTTTAGGTATACATTCTTCGTTAAAGAATTTATTTTTGTTATGTCAAAGTCACGCTAAAAGCTAAGCTGCATTTTCGAACCCTTGACGCATTCAGTATTTTGGCAAATTTTAGTAATCTATGATTTGTAAGGTAGTCTACATGAATATATGGGAAGCACCGATTCAATTTACTTGAATTCCTTCTTTTATTCAGTAGACTCAACAGTTGCCGAGCAGCTGCCAAACTTTCTGCTGAACGCGTGCGCTACCTAACAGCTACCGCTCCAGCGCCAGCGGTCGCCATTTTTTGTAGCGATAGAAAAGTACGCTCACTTGGAGCGGAGCGGAATAAGCTACTTTTGACCTTGTGAGTGTCACATGCTACGAGACATGTGTTATAGGTTATGTTGTCATATTTAAGGGAAAAAGTCCACACTACTTTACACAGTCCTGACACACAGTCCAAAACTTTGATACAATTTGACATATGTTTTTATTTTTATTTTTAATAACCTCAAATGTGACCACTAATTTGACATTTTACTGACAACTGACAGTCGACAGAAACTATTTATCGTGATATCTCAGAGCGCACAAATAATGCTTTTCAGCAGAACGCCAACTGTTGAGATGTAGCGGCTACAAATGTAGCGGCTCCCGATCTTTCTGCCATCTTTCTGCTGAATACAGCCATTGACGCTAGCTTGACACTGGTGTTTGCTGAGATAAAATTCGTAGGTGTACGTTCAAAGATTTTGTATATGGGGTGTTGATAGTATGTGATATTTAAAATGGATAAGCAATGTTCTGGAAGTGTGTGTGTTACTAAACATTGCAGAAGAAGCTTTTTAGATTTCCTAATGTTCGCGTAAGGTAAGTACATGTAACCTACAAATATGCACTCAAAAATGTAAGGACACGATTTTAAAGAATCAATTGAAATAACAGATTTGAGCTAGATTTTATACAAGCCTATATTTTTTTAGTGATTACTGAAGAAATATTGGGAGCTCAGTAAAATGTGTAACCACCCACTTGAATGTTTGTCATTGTCAGTAGTATTTTTTGGTGAAAATTAAGTTAGAAGTGTTCCTGATTTTCCATCAGCGTTTGACACTAACATCTATCTAGTCGGCTCAATCAAGCGATTACACACCTTTCCTTTAACTTTCTTTATACTACTGCCGCCATCTGTTATCTATTGGGTGAAGGTTTTATTATAAATTTTTAATTATAAAGTAGGGAATGTTGAGGTCTTGAGGTCATTCATTTCTATGTCTTATTTTTTTGGATAGTTCCAGACTTCTTTCTGAGTTCCGGTACTCTCAACGATACTCATTGTTGATTACGTCTGAATATTTCACTAATAAAAACCGGTTCTATTTTAAAAAGTCAATACCAATACCGATATCTAGGAGAATCGATACTTCATTTTCAAGTACCGGGGAGTACTGAAACTTGCCCAAAAAGGATCGAACTGGTATAGGCATCGATACTTTTTGTTAATCTCGATTTCCTAACCAGACTTCTAATCCATAATGCCGTCAAGGTCAACTTCTGGAGGAACCATTTTTATATAGGAAATCCTCAGAGATATTCTGCTGACTGTTTAGTTGCTGTGCTATGTGTCAGTCGCATACATCGATGTAGGTATTATATAGGTAATAGTGCCCCCTCGGAACGACCTGCCTATGGCTGAAAAGACCACCAAGATCTTTTTTTTAATCGCTTTTTATTAGCGTTCCTTTAACATCCTGTTTAACATGAACACCGGTGGATCACGGGCGAGTCTATCTAGCCTGGCTGCAGTAAACGCCTTTGTGCTGCAAAATGAATTATTAAGATGTGGTTTATGGATGTTGGAATTATTATATATTATAAACCGTGTGCTGATGCTGTCAGAGTTCATGGTTTACGGTGTATTTACGGCTTTGCGTTCTGTATATTTATCACCGTAACGGTTCCGTTTCCAATCCAACCACCATAGACAGAATTACGGACAAGCATTCTTGAAGCGTACTCAAAACTGGTCCTGGAAAACGTTATCGAAACAACACAATGTGGGATCTTTTACTTCCCACACCGATAGATGAGGGGTGTATTGTGATCACAAAAATTTCTGTCTGTCTGTCTGTCGGCGCCGTTCTAGCGTCGCGATCTCAGTAACCGTTGAATGGATTGTCATGAAATTTGGAAAGCGATATGCTGTGGGGTCGTAGTAGGGAATGCTACTAAATCGGTGCATAGGTGGTTTAGCTATTAGCAAAAAACAAAAAATTCAGATATTCCTCAAACTTCATTCTCAGGCTCTTTAGCGGTTCTTGATAATTGTCTACTCTTTTTTTGAGTGGAGGTGAAATTGAGGCGGTTGTGAGGTGGGGGTTGTAAATCTAAAAAAAATTGTTGTTTTCATAATAGGCTGTCTACTGGCCTATGAAAGAAATATCTAGCGGCATAATACACTTCTTTAGGTTCATCCGAAGATTGCCTTGGCTGTTAGAGAAACCAAGCGACTTGGAATTTTCTGATGTATATAAACGAGTATTGCTTACTTAAGATCGTTTTGTAATATATGAAAACTATTGGATTGATTATTACCTTGACGAGGATGGAAAACGCATGTGGTTTTTAGAAGTCCTGGCAGTGATGGCGCAGCAATAATAAAAAAACTGAAAATATAAAAACACCACAAGCTTCGTTTTTGGGCGTTTCTGATCATCTTCTAGTGTTTTTTTTGCGTGACTGTGAAATGGGGGTAGTTTAGCGGTGGGGGGTTATAAAAATGAAAAATCTGTTGTATTCACAATAGACTGTCCATCGACCTGCGAAAGAAAGGCCCAACCTATTACAGAAATCAAGTGACCTAGCATTCTCTGATGTATACATATACGAGTATTGCATTAGATCGTTGTGTAACGTGGAAATTATTGAACCGACTTCAAAAAAAATTGGACGTAGTATTATTACCGTCACAAGGATGGAAAACGCATATGGTCCTTCTAAATCGTGTCAGTGGCGGCAGTTTAGGGGTTCCTGATCAATTTCTACCTTTTTGGGTGGCGGTGAAATTGGGGTGGCTTGAGTAGTAGGAGGCTGTAAAACTGAAAATTTGTTATATTCATAGTAGACTGTCTATCGATATGTGAAAGCATAACACATCTTTTTGCGGGCGGGTGGGCGCTCGATGATTTGGTTCCAAGGGGATCTGACTACAGCTTCATGCTATGAAAAAATTCCAAACTGGTATCACCGAGTAGTACGCCTAAACTGACTTGGAGTTTGGAGTATATTATCGTTACTTCGGGGATCACCCACTCAGTAGAGATTGAAACGACCTGATGCTTTCGAACATCTTTTAATAATTGTCATCAACATTATACATCATCCCGAAAGTAAACTCGGTGATTCTTATGTAACAACCTAGGTTAATAAAACAATCTGAAAATAACAATAACAAAATGATAACTTAAAACTAAAACAAATAGACTAGCCTATATTATCGCGCGTGTTGCCCCAGATCAAACCAAAACAATTGCGAGCTAAAATTTTCCAATATAATATTTCTTTACAACCGTAATGTGTGGGCAGTACTGAGTCAATCAACTTGAACTTATTTTTGGTATAAAATTAACGATATTACTTGTTACCTCTTTATTTAAAATCAGATAACTAGTTTGAAAAGCCTAGAACATCAGACTTCGAAACGAGGTGTGTCTCCGATTTTGGTAGCGAGTGTAGTTCCCTATGATGCTCTATTTAAATCCAGGTCTACTCAATTTGCTTAGCTTAATTGAACAAGTACTGCAGAGCAGCTAGGAGACAAGCACGTGCAGTTGCATAATCCAACGAAACTTTCTGCACCTCCCGAAGGAACAACAGCGGAAAGACAAATTTTTCCTTATCTGAATTAAAAAACTTTGCTCATTTCGATGTAGTAGAGTAAAACATAAAATGCTGTTGTACTTCTACACCTAAAAGACAATTATGATTCTGTTATTTTCGAGTTAACAGCGCTAAGAAAACCAATTTCGCCGAAGTTTGTTTAATTTCGCTGAACTCCAGTTACTTTTTATTGGACGTTTCCGCTTGGGGAATGGACGGCGTGGAAAAAATTGCTGCCGACTTAAAATAAATTATGCAGATTGGGGATAAGCGGATGATAGCCTTATGAGAAAAGTTTCGCTTTGTTAGGAAACATCGATTTTATATTTGCAGCTGTCGCTGAGGTAAACTTGGTTTCACGAAAATTTAAAAGACTGACGTTATTCGTTTTTCACAGAGTCACCTAAAGCTTTTCCTAAATGCTAATTTAGGTTAGGACCAAGGTTATTATCGTAGATAGAGAGCATGACAATCATCGAGAAATAAAGTCAATAGGCCGTTGTGAGGTAGTTCAAAGTTTTGTGTACCTCGGTTCTTTGATCGATAATTCGGGTAGCTGTGAAAATGAGATTTGACGGCGCATTCAACAGGCACGGGTGGCCATGACAAAGCTTACTAAAATATGGCATGACCATAATATCACTAAAGCTACCAAAATGTCACTGGTTCAGTCTCTTGTGTCCTCCATATTTTTGTATACCTCGGAAACTTGGACTGTTAAAAAGGCAGATCGAGCTCGCACAGATGCTTTTGAAATGTGGACGTGGAGGAGAATGCTGAGAATTCCTTATACCGCCCATCGAACTAATGTTTCCATACTGGATGAGCTCGGTAATCCAAAGAGACTATCTTCCATTGTGTCGATGAGAATGCTTACATTCTTCGGACATATTCACAGAAGCGAGTGGGTGGCGCCGTGGCCGTTCCCCTACACGCTACAGTTGCTAGATATGAGTATCAAGAGCGCCACTGAACTGACAGTAAATCGCGAACCATGGCGAGCTACAGTTCTCAAAACTATTGCTAATATTCGTGTCGGCAATACTCTAGCTCCGACTTAATGCATTTTACGAGTTCACAACATGTCTGTAAAGACACTGTGACTATGATGATGATGAATTTAGATCAAGATATGTTCAAAATGTGAGGAAAAGACAGGTTTGAAGGCATACTTACAGATTATATTTCACCCCATCCAAAAAGTAGAAAATGATCATGAGCCCCTGAAACGCCTAAAAACGAAGGAATATTTTATTGGTTTCGTTTTTTGCTATCTATTCCGACGCCCATGCACCGTTTTTCAAAATTATAGCAGCATTACCTACGACAACCCCTCAGCCTATCGATGCTAGATAAACGCGAACAGGAAGACAAGCAACCGACAGACAGACAAACAGACAGACCGACGGAAATGAGTAACGTAGACTTTCGTTATGTACACATCATAAAACGCCCAAAAAGCATGTTAAAATTGGAAATTTTCGCGAACACAATACTCCCCTTACCTATCGGTGTGGGAAGTAAAAAGTGGAGTCTATTTTATTAATTCAGTACTTCCTACACATAACGGTGGTATCATTTTATTAGTTTTCCATTCATTGCATGAAGCTCGTCTCAGATCCCCTTGAAACCAAATCATTGCTCGCCCGCCCACGAAAAAACATCCAACACAAAAACTAACGTAAATAGTTTCTTGGATATCTATAGGAGCTAGGCGGGACCGTCGAGAGCTATCGGGCCTGATGCTGCTGTCTGTGACGTCACACAATTCGCCGTAAGTATTGATAGGGATTAATGAAATTCTGGCGCCACGATCATTTTCTTGAAATACTGAGAAAACGGTGAAAAATACAAAAGTAATGTATAGGAATAAATTTATAGGAAATTGAATTTGTGACGACTGGAGTCGGTTGATATCTATTTAGCTAGAATCGTTTGGACGTAAGAAGGTTAAAAGTTGGATCTAAGCGTACCCAAATGGTATAAAATTATCTATTATTCACAAAATGATGTACACAGTCATATTATAGCTGTCATGATTGCAGCAGCAGCAGTAGCAAAAGAGGATATAGGACTTGCAGTATACAGGGTGTCCAAGAATTTTCCTTGCCACATTATGTTCTCGTAACAGCAAAAGTTCGAACGAAAGCTGAGTGGAATTTTTAAAAGTACTATAGGGTCCATCATACCATGCTTTCAAAACATTTTCTTTGTACTACAAGTTTTTGATGAACATCGAACTAAAAATTTAAAAGAAACTTTTGAAAGAAGCTTAAAATAACAATGAACGGAAAATACTAGTATGATTGTAAAAAAAGCGTAGGCGCTTAGTGCCATTTTATTCGTAAATCGAGCGCCCGACGCTTTTTTCACAACCATACTAGTATTTTACTTTCATTATTATCTCAAGCATATTTTGAAAGTTACCTTTAAATTTTCATTTCGATGTTCTTTAAGAGCGTGTTTTTTTTTTAGTTTCTTAAGGTATATTTATTTTTAATTTTCCAGCTAACCTTATCATTAAATCTGTTTTTAAATTTTCTTTTTGTCCTGATTGTAGCGCCATCTTCCATACCTTATGTAAAATATTCTACAATCAATAACAGCTTGTTAATTTTAAATTTAATCAAAGAGGCATTCAGAATTACAAAAACCAAGATATTACAACGCGGTTACAAGCGGTCACCCAACCAAGTACTATCCGCGTCCGACGCTGCTTACCTTTGGCGATCGACGAGATTCGGCGTTTTCAGTGCGGCATGACCATTACCTGATAAAATACTTGATTGTGTCTGGTATTGAAGCCTGCTCTGCATGTCAGTCTGTCGATCATTTTGTACGAAGTTGTGGAAGGTCACGCAGTGTGTGGTCGACCAGGACGAGGTTCATCTCTAACTGATTCGGCCATTTGACACAATACTGTAATCCATAGAGCTGTCAACTTCATTTTAATTATTCTTTGTGTATTTTTAATTGAACGTAAGCTACACATCCTGCAAAATTGTTGATTTTAGTAGTCGTAATTCTATTACCACTGTCCAAGTGTCGAGAACTGAGAACACAGAAGCAGTCTGTTCTGTTGGGGCATCGTGAATAATTGTTAATGCAAATCTCAACTCAGGCGAAAGATGGCGCCAAAGTTCCGCACCCTCAGTTGTAGGTGGCTATAAGGTAAAGCCAGCTCGATAGCTACATATAGTTAGGACAACAGATGGCGTTGCGTTGCAGTTACCATTACCTGATAAAATTTAACAACTATCGTTCCAGGAGTATGGGGGAATATTGACCAGTTATATGCAAACAGAGCACCTTTTAGGATTAAGCACAATCTTATAAATCAATGCTGATTAATTAACTTCACAGTCAATGCTCAATGCTGCAAATAAATTATCTATTAAAAATAATGCAAGAAAAAAACAGACAAAGGTATACTAATGAAATAAGATATAATAAAAATAAAAAAAAAACAAACTAAGTGAAAAGTGATTGAAGGTTAGCCAAGAATTGTCTTCTAAATTAATATTATTGTATATATGTTTTAGAAATACCATGTATATGTTTTTATAGATAAGCAGTTATGTAACTGGTTTAATAGGTACAGTTGATTTCAACTACTATACTTATATTTAATGTACTAAGAATGGCAATGAAGCATGATGATGATGAAGAATACTTATCTGACGATGGCAGCGTTGTTGATGAATAAAAAGAGTAGTAAGCCAAAGAAGGAGTGTTACAAGCTCACAAACCCACATACAGGTGAAACTAGTAAAAGCGTGTTAAATGAGAAGGGCGCTGTATTTGGCATTTAAAACTCTAACCACCTGGTATACGGAATGTAATAACTGGAAGGCACCTCATAACAGTACGGAAAGTGTACAGACATTATGCCTCTAAAGTACTGTTACGCCTGCAACCATATCTCACGCGCCTTCGATAAGATCTGTATGTCTGAGACGGCGTTTTGTTTCTGCAAACTTGTCTTAGGTAGCATGAAAACTTAGCGGTAATTATAACCGAGGATTTATTGCCTCGAACAGAACCGATCGACTTGGAACTTAACTTATAGGTGTGGTCGTATTTTTCTACATCCCACGCATATTAATCCATGGCAGTTATGGTTGATCTGTTAGAAAATTAGCAGATGGTTGAACTTTTTATGGGATCTCAGAGGTGTGTTCTTTTTAGAAGATATCAGACTCGTCTGTTTTTGCTTATAATGTGCTGCAAAAAATTGCGTCGGGTAGTTTAGCTCGATACCTCCTACGCATTTTTGAGCTAAAAAAATGGAGTCAAGTTGATTGACTCAGTACTTCGGACACATAATGGTGATACCTTTTTATTATTTTCCCATTGCATTAAATCATAGTATGAGGTCCCATTGCAAGCAAATAATCATCCGCCCGCTTGGCCGCAAAAAAACATCTAACACAAAAAGTCCCGTAAATAATGTCTTATATTGCCATCCGTAGAAACTAAGACGACACAGTTTTAATTCTACAAGCTTCAACTGGACGAAACGAAGCGGCTAGGAGTCCCCAAATCACGTACAAACGAAATTTGAATTGTTTTTATATTTTAAGTTTTTTCATCGTTCCTGCGCTGCCACTGACACGATTTTCAAAATCCATACGCGTTTTCCATCCTTACTACGGAAATAATACGTTGCCAAAATTTCATTAAAATCAATTTCAGGTTACATAATACAGAATGATCCAAGGCAATACTCGTCATCAGAATAAATGGAATAAATCAGAAAACTCTAAGTTAACTTATTTTGTATAACAAAAAATCAGTATCACAATCACTCCCCCCTCAGTCGTCCCAATTTCATTCCCACCCAAAAAAAAGTATAAAATGATCTGGAACCCCTGAAACGCTTAAAAATGAAGCTTAAGTCGTTTTTAAATTATTAGTTTTTTGATTATTGCTGCGTTGCTACTCACACGATTTTTAAACCTGATACATTTTCCATCCTCGCCATGGTAGTAATACTGTCTGTCTGTGTGTTTGTCGGTCTGCCTGTCTATCGTTCTATCTGTCGGTCTGTCTGTCTGTTGGCTTCTTTTGTAGCCTCGTTATCTGAGTAACCGCTGCACGGCTTCTGATAAAATTTGGGTAGCGATATTCTGTGGGGTCGTAGTAGGTAGTGCTGCTATAATTTTGAAAATTGGTGCATGAGCGGCAAAGTAGTTGGCAAAAATAGATTTCAAATACTCTCCCAAATTTCGTTTTTAGGCGTTTTAGGGGTTCCTGATCATGTTCTATTTTTTTTGTCATTGATAAAACTGGGGAGGTGGGGGGGGGGGGGTAGTGAGTTGTGAAACTGAAAAATTTGCTGTATTTACGATGGGTGAAAGAAAGACGTCGCGCGCATAATACACTTTTAGGTCCATCCGAACGTTGCTTTGCCTATTACAGAAACTAAGGGCTTAGGCTCGATTTTATCAACATGCATATTCTGACAAATGCATTGACAAAGCTTTTCTATTGGATGCTGTCTGACGAAAGCTTTCTATTGGGTATTGAGGACTATAGTTATAAATATCGACCAATCAATATCAATCACATCAATATTAAAAGCGAGACATCAAGGCTTTGTCAAAAAGATTTTAGTATTTATGTATCAAAATCACAGTAGCAAATCAATACAGTGATTAATTTGCAATAAATGCAGAATGTTTCATTTCCACCTCATAATTATTGTATAATTGTTAATTTCGAATTGCGCTAGTTTGTGACACAGTAATCAGAAAAGTAGTATCAAAAAGATCTACCTCCATCAATAATCAATGATACCACCTCAGTCAGTTAGAAATTGACTATAGACACATGCTTACTTTTCTGAAGATATTTCAACCTACTAAATGTGTGTTTGTTATAGACCTTCATATAGAAATATTCACAAAGGGTGTGAAAGTGCAACTGACTTTATCCTATATTTCCAATTTATATCAAATTATCCCTTCCTCCATCTAAGGTCTAATTAATGAACAATTCAATTTCCTGTGTACTCTCTGTAACCATTTGTCCCCGTCAAAACGTGGAACGGTTTTTGGCTTTATCCACACTTGTCTAGAAGTTTGTTTTCTTTCTACGTTGTTGAATTCACATTGTTATTGTATATTTTCATTTCTGTCAAGTTAGATGCCTGCGTTGCGAGATGTAAATTTTGGTCATCAGTAAGATAAGGCAGATAGAAGAGTTTTGTCAATATTAACAGTAGTTTCTCTTGAATGTATTTTTCAATGGTTTTGTCAAACATAACACAAAATCTTTCCAATCAAACAGGTGAGCTTGTGGATGTACACAAATAAAGACCAGCTGTGGTAATAAAACTATACAGAGTCAATCAACTTGACTCCATTTTACTTCCCACACCGATAGGTGAGGAGAGTGTTGTGATCGCGGAAATTTTCAATTTTGAGATAATACGCTTTTTGGACGTTTTATGATGTCTACATAACGAAAATGCACGTCACTCATTTCCGTCGGTCTGTCTGTCGGTCTGTCTGTCTGTTAGCGTTCTTCTAGCATCGTAATCTCAGTAACCGCTGCATGGATTGTGATGAAATTTGGGCAGCGATATGTTGTGGGATCATAGTAGGTAATGCTTTAATAATTTTGGAAATCGGTGCATGGGCGGCGGAGTAATTAGCAAAAAACAAAAAAACTTCGGATATTCCTCAGACTTTGTTCTTAGACGTTTTAGGGATTCCTAATATCATATTCTACTTTTTCGTAAAACTGAAAAAATGCTGTATTCATAATAGGCTGTCCCTTGGGCTGTCCATTGTACTGTGAAAGAAAGACCTATGGGCAACATTTACTTTTACTTTCCACACGGATAGGTGACATTTGGGTATGGTGTTATGTCGTAGTAGGTAATGCTGCTATTATTTTGAAAATCGGTTCATGGGCGGCGGAGTAATTAGCAGAAAACAAAAAAATCAAAAATTCTCCAAGCTTCGTTTTTCGACGTTTTAGGGGTTCCTGATTATTTTCTACTTTTTTTGAGTGGGGGTGAAATTGAGATGGTTGGGGGGTGGGGGGTTGTATATAAAAGTGAGCAATTTGCTGTATTCATAATAGGCTATTCAGTGACCTGTGAAGGAAGACGTAGCAGAATATATCACTTTTTTAGGTCCATCCAAACTTTGGCTTGCCTATTACAGAAACCAAGGCACTTAGAATTTTTTGATGTTTGCCTACGATGAGTATCTCTTAAGATCGTTCGATATTGTGTAACGCGGAAACTGTTGAATTCATTTTAATGAAATTTTGACACAGTATTATTACCGTGGCAAGGATGAAAACGTGTATGTATTTTAGAAATCGTGCCAGTGGCGGCGCAGCAATAAAAATATTGAAAATATAAAAACAGCTTAAACGTCATTTTTAGGCGATTTAGGGCTTCCTGATTGCCATATTTTTTTTTAGAGGGGGTAAAATTGGGGTGGTTTGGGGGTAAGGAGTTGTCAAACTAGATTTTAGGGACATCTGATCGTTTTCTGTTTTTTTTGTAATTATTCAAAATGAGCTGAGATAGGATGGTGTCTCGAATAGGGTGGTTGGGAAGCCCCGGAACACATTTCATTACCCCCGACGTTTAATACTGGTAAAATAATCTGTTTTTAAATATCGAAATATCGGCATGCCATGCGATTAAGATAAGAGTTTAAGATTGCAGAATAAAACTGTGTCGTCCTAGTTCTTATGGAGAGAGATGTTAGAAATTATTTACGAGAGTTTTTGTGTTAGTTGTTTTTTTTTGCGTGCGGGTGGGCGATGCTTTGGTTGCAAGGGAATCTCAGATTATAGCTTCATGCTATGGAAAAATAATAAATAAGTATTAATGTTATGTGTGGCAAGTGCCGAGTCAATCAACTTGACTCCATTCTTTTAGGTCCTTCCGAACATTACCTGCTTATTACACAAACCAATGGACATGAGAGTATTGCTTTAGATCGTTCTGTATTGGTATCGGGAAATCGTTGAATTGATTTTATTGAAATTTTCACAGAGCAATATTATCGTAGGGGGGGTGGAAAATGCGTACGGCTTTTAGAAATGGTGTCAGTGGCGGCGAGGGAATGATAAAAAAACAAAAAATACAAAAATAGCTCAAACATCGTTTTAGGCAATTTGGGGGTTCCTGATCGTTACGTTTCATCCAATTGAATCTTGCAGAATAAAAACTATGTGGTACTAGTTCGTATAGAGATGCAACAAACTATTCACGAGAGTTTCTGTGTTGCATATTTTTTGTGGGCGGGCGGGCGATGATTTGGTTGCAAGGGGATCTCAGGCTATAGCTTCATGCAATGGGAAAAAATAAAATGATATCACCGTTATGTGTGGGAAGTACTGAGTCAATCAACTTGACTGCATTTTTTTCTGTCTCTTGCGCATGGAACCGACTAGAGCAGCTTGATGCCGCCGATATGGTATATGGAATGGATATAGCCATAACGCAGAGCGTCATCCCATATGGAAGGACGGAACCGTGGCGTAGGCCCGCTCCCATGCTCCAACCGACCGACCGCAACATTAGAGCAAAACCGTATTCCGTGCACGCGACACGACAGTGACGTGCTCACCTAACCGCTGCAATCATTGTGATCGTATATGCAATTTACGGCAAATATTATACCACCCATTACCGAGCCCATCTAACGTTTTCGAATATGCACGCCTGTTATACAATTCAGAAATGATCGCAGCCATACAGGCTGACTCAGTAGCGCTGCGGAGCTGCCAAGCCGCGAAAAGGGAAAAAGGCGATTTACACAAAATACACCAAACAGTACGAGAAGCTGCATATGCTCCAAAACTAGAGTTGATTGCGTCATAAATAATTATTTAAAAATAAATTTGGTCTTCTTTTTTTAGTACTTGAAAAACAATGATATCGTGTTTTAACCTTAACGATAAAATGCCAAAAGGAGAACTAAAGATTTACATTAACGGCACCTTGTTACCCTATAATCTCACACCCAAATGCCTAGGTGTCACACTGGATAAGACACTATTGTTTAAGAAGAACATATTCAGTCCATCCCAGCCAAAGTAAACAGCAGAAATAATATCTTGCAAAAATTGTTTGGAACCTCTTGGGGCGCCTTCGCTTCTATGCTCCGTACTTCGGCCCTGGGCCTCTGTTTCTCTGCAGCTGAATTGTGCTCGTCAGTGTGGCTAAACAGCTCACAAACTAGATTGCCCAGTTAAACACTTCTGTAAGAACAATTACGGGACGCATCAAATCGACCCCATCTTACTGGATACCGACACTAAGCCAAATAGCTCCACCACCCATCTAACGAGTAAATGCCCTTCTGCAAGAATATAACAAAATCAAAACAAATCCCTCACTGTCAATCCACCAATCTCTCCTTGCGCAGATTACGGTCCAGAAAACCATCACTTACAATAGCTCTCCAACTTGAGTCTGATGGTTTTAACCCAGCAGTTAAATGGGCAGAAATTTGGGCGACCCAAGCAGAAGAAGTGAACAGTAATCTAATTGTTGGTCAAAAGCCTCCTGGTATTGAGCTCCACTGAAAGGAATGGTCGATCCTGAACAGAGTTTGCATGTCGCATGAATTGTGCGCTGATTCATTGTTTACATCAAACAAGTGTGAATCCCTCATGATGCGTCAAAATTTGGAACATACAATTTCACGATAAGAGGAAGATTACAAAATATCCCATAATTAAGATGCTGTAGGAGCTTTATTTGAAGGCGACATGGAACTGGGAATGAAACAGATACCACCATTGCTAGCAATATATTTCAGACTGATCTCGGCAATATTAGCTGAGCTAAATTGTAGTGTACATTTCTAGAGCCTATACCTCATACAAAGCCAATTTGTACATAAACGAATGAATAAATGGATGAATGAATGGAATATACCGCAAGAATGTGACCTTAGAGCATATTCAGGCAACAATAAGGACTTCCTCCAAGCCAAAACATCAGCCGTAGAATAGATTTCCAGGTTCGATATTAACCTATAGCCTAGTTACCGCTTAGATCGCAAAAAAAACAAAAAAAGTTTCACTTTCTTATGACTTTCTCTATATGTACTATAACCATGCTCTAAATAAATATATATTGCCATCTGCGCAGTGGAGGTTGGCAACCATCATTTCGAATCATTCTTCGTCTTGTGCTAAACTTAGTATGATTCCGAAGCCAGGAGAATTTTTTACGCTTGATCCCTCGTCATCCTTCGATCTTGGCCTCAACAAGATGCTACTTTGCTTCGTTTTATTATGGTTACAAGTTCTTGTTTCAGCTCTCATTGAAGAGAGCTTATGCAGAGTCTCTGTCTGTCCGTCCGTCCGTCTGTCCGTCTGCCTGTATACAAAAGATAGCCAAAACTACAGGCGTTAGAGAAAAACTAAATACAGATTCGAAATCACCATGAAAAGGCTAGTCCGGAAAAAATCCGGTTTGGTCAATGTCGCTTTCGGATAAAAAAAACTTTAAATTTTTATACCAACAAATACTATAGTTAGAGCGCCGTTTGAATTTACACTTTTTTTATGGTCAGCCTCCTCCAAAGGCTGAAAGCCTATGGCGCTGTAGAAGTGCTGCGAGAGAATAAGCGTCGGTGCACGTTAGCTTTGAAACGCTGCAGGTTGTAGCCGTAGGGAAACAAATTCTCCGGTAGCTCATTCGACAGCGTTGAAGTTCTCCAAAAGAAGGAATGCTGAGGAGACTGGTTCGGGAAGTAGGGACCTCGACCTGGTAAAGATGAGTTCGCAAAGCCTCTCAAGTGTTCATCATTCGGACAGCCTTTGGTTTTATTATCTGGGAGAGCTCATTCGAACATCTTTCGTGATAGAATCTGTAGAACAGGGACAGATCAGCCACCCTTCTCCGATATTCCGGCCTGTGGAGGTCCTTTGTGAGGCGTACCGATTAATCTAATTGCTCTCTTCTTCAGAAGCTTTAGGGAGTGCTTTGGAGCACATCCCCACACATGGGAGCAGTACTCCGGCGATGGTAGGATCTGTGCCTTGTAGAGCAGCAGTGGTTGCTCTGGTGTGTATAGCTTCCTACAGCGAAACCAAAACTTCAAGCTTCTGGGATGCCGCTTTAGCAATACTGACGACATGGTCGTGCAGGACATGTTATTGTTGATGTTGATCCGCAAAAGCTTAACGGAAGGTGACTCGACTAAGGAGGGACCCTCCATTTCCACAGTTGGTAAGCCAACGTGAGACTTCTTTGTACGTGTTGCCTCAAGCAAATTCTTTCCTACTTTTGTTTATCCATTCTTTGAAGTACCCTACTGTTTGTTATTACTTGGTCCATGATATCCTTAAAATACGTTTGCATAGCCACATCTGAAAAAAATCGAAACGTGACATAGTTCGTGCTTTTAATGCCCATCTCTCAACTCCATATAATAATGTAGTCAGTAAGTAGTCTTTTGTTGCTCGTGATCGAGTAGTCAAACTTAAATCTCGGTTGCAAAGTTCGATTTTATTTTGAGGAAAGTATTTCTGGCTATTTTTAAACTTTGGTGCCTAAATTTCAAAATTGATCGGAAAAACATGTTTTCTTTTCATATTTAATAAAATATGTATTAAAAACTATTTCATTTGTTTTAAACATCCATCTAGGTGCTAAGCGGGCAAAGAATGCTCATTCAAAAATAACATGTTTACCATACAACTACAAGAAAATAATTAACCTCTAGTCTGATGGAGTTCTGTAAGATTTTTAGATAATACGATAGTTATTGTATTTCATCAGCTTCTGCAACAGTTACATACAACGGTTGCTTTATTTTACTTTTTTTTGTTTATTCGTTTCAACAGCTCTAAACAAATTAATCAGGGTCCTCATTCACAAAACGCATAGCCATGTACGTGAATATCACCTGGTATAGAATAACTAGAATTTATAGTTTATATGCTCCTACTCGTACACTCACTGGTGTCCAGTTTGGCTGGTAGACCGTTCCATAGTTATTCGTCTTCTGGCAATTCTACATATAGTCCTGCCGTTGATAATACCTTGATCAGTAAAACTCCAAAATTATTTCCAACACAATCTATGACGTCGACAATATACAGGGTTATTCATGTTATTCGACAGGGAGCATTATGGCTAAAGTATTTGATAAACAAGAAAATAATCATTTGGGATGGATAGAGACCCATAAAGGCTACATTTTAGAAATATTTTTATGTTATACAGGGTGTCCCACAGACACGAAATGTATCAAAGTTGTGTTTTTTTAAATGGAACACCCCGTATATTATTGCATATTCAGATTCCTTGGTGAATTCTAGTGTGACTTTATGTATCATACATGGGACCTAAAGCGAACCGTTTAGGTGTAAATCACCATTTTCGGTATAAGCAGATATTAGGAAAAAATCACAGAGATTATAAAATATGGAAGGCTGTAACATTGCCGTATTACTAAGCACAAAATGCGTCAGCTTTAGTGAGACTGTCCCAAATTATTATTTTCTTTTTTATCGAATACTTTAGCCATAATGCTCCGTGTCGAATAACGTGAATAACCCTGTATATTGCCATGAAGGTTTGCTGCCGTACTACGACAGAATACAAGGATGCTCCAATATGTTCTCTTTGGATTTTAGGGCCGCTTGTCGCGATCAAATTTTTTGTTCTAAATATTGAACAACTTTATCACATTATCGCATAATTATTAAACAGATTGGGCAATTATAAAGCAGTTCAATTCCTTTCTGCTTTTAAAGAGGTTAGTAGCTCGTAACTTATTACTGTTCAACTACTTACCTTTGTATTTTTTAATAATATAAGGAAATTAAAGTGGTATGTATGAGAATATTAGATTGGATCAGATTTAATTTTTTGAGGTAAACTCTGGTTCGCAAACATCAACCAAAGCTTATTGTGTACTCCGTACCTATTAGAAGGGCAAGCCACTTCCTGTGCCTTTAACCAGGTCCAGTAGGTTTTCCCTCGCTGTATAGTCAGTTTAGTCACCTTTCTGCATCACACCAAACAGCCTTTCTCCTTGCTCCAAGTGCTTCGCAGTGATATGTCGAGCAGCCTCTTAAGACTGGTCGCAAATTCTACACTCCTGTCCTCTGTTGTTAATTCTAAGAGTATATAGATGTTGCATGAAGTAGCCTTGCGTGTTTTGAGCCTCACTAGCCACCTAGCGAACCGCTCATATGAAGCGGTTCGCTTCTGTGGGACTTACTTCAAAGGACCGACGACAAGTAGCTGTTCTTCTCTCTTGTTATGTCTTTGTTAGATGGTTACACCGTACACCCTGTACGTAGTGCTTGCGAGTGTACCGTGGAAATTTCGCTCCTACCGTCTATGCTCAGAAGCCATAATACAGTAACGTACTGCAAAACAGTTAATTCTCCTTTGATGTGTCAAACGTGTATTTTATGGTTGCGCTAAGGATATCTCCATAATTCTCAACTCTAATCTAGGAAGTCGACATTATAAACTGCATGAAGGCTTGCTGCCGTACTACGATCAAATACGAGGGTGCTCCTATGTATTCCCTTCAGATCTCAGAAATAAAGAAAGAAAGAACCACAAGCATTTATTGACCAAAGTAGAGTACAATTGACAGGACAATCTCATAATATAATTACAACTTCCCCATTAAACATGAAAAATAATTTGTACTACGTAATACTGCGTCCGTTGTACTGCAACCTGCAATATTTTATCTAAAGTGTCTTAAAATATGTCACGGTAGTTACATATATATATCTCTTTACCCCCGACCTTTTCTGAAAGGAACGCAATAATTTACTTGCGACATCAACATCGTCGATTTCATTATGCAACAATTTATATAAAAATGTAATCAGCGTTTCTCCTAAATGTAATGAAATTATACGAAGCATAGAAAGAAGGTGGTATACCACTTTTCGAGATATTGAGGAACTTCCTTTGAATACGTTTAATGCTAAGTTTGTAACATTTATACAACCTCACCTCACCGCGCGTGACCAAAAATCCGTATGCTCTCGAAGTTCCATTGATCTTCTGTATTATGTTGTTAGCAAATGTAAGCTTTAAGTCAAAGATAACTTCATTGACGATTCACTACGACAAATTTTTATTTGATAACTTTTGGCATTATAAACGATTTTCTAGCGAAACTTATTACCTTGCATTTGCCAGCGTTTAAGTGAAGCTTATTTGTGACAATATGTCTCTATATCAATTATGTCACCTCGTAATACTACACAGTATTTAATAAATGTAATGTTGAAAACTTTCAGATCATCGGCGAATAGCAGCGTGTTACAACTAAGCATTTTATCAGCAATGAATAAAATAAATAGCAGTGGCCCAAGATCACAACCTTGGGGTCTCCCGATTCAGGTACATATGATAACGATAACCTTTTACGTTACTTCGGTATTCAATGTACGAAGTTCGCAAACAATACTTGATATAAGAATCCAAATACATCCGACCGCAAATAACCTTACGCGATATCTAAACCTATACCTCTACCCTGAATAGGGCATGGAGCTCAACTTTGTGAAAGAGTAGAGCGAGAGATAGCGAGCGTTTAAGGCAGCTAGCTTTGAAGCGGGGCTTAGTGTGCGCCTTCTTATGTTTATATCCGATGCCTACACCACAATCTTGTATAATTTGTTGAATTTGTGTTACATTATGTTTATAGTTTCAGTCGTTGAGCTCGGTGTTTGTCTAGGTTTATTTGTATTCAGTTAAACAGTCCAAAGTGATAGGCGATTCATCTCGTCTAATCTAATTCCACAAAAGTGGCACTCCAAACACGACATGTCGGTTCTTAATATGCAAAACCCGACGTGCCCAAATTAAACTATCTGTCCTTGATTTTGGGACCTTGCGTTGTAGCCTAACATCCCATGCCATCGCAGGTTATCATACTCACGTATAGTATTATTTTTACTCTTAAAAAGGCTTTATTCGGTTTTTCTTGATTTCTGTAAAATTTTTGTCCGCTGACTTGTCAGGTTTTGCATTTAGAAGACGATTATTTAATGTCACGACGTTTTGTCCTATTTTGCATTATTATTCAGTAATGCGGCGACCCTGGTAGTAGCTTTGCAATTGAGTATATACAAGTATATTCAGTATCGCAATGTACAGTTATACTGTGCATATCTCACACGCCTTCGAAAAGATATATATGTATATCCACGTCGAGAGTTTTCTTTCAGTCAGTGAACACGAAAAGGCGTGAAAGTTAAATTTGAAATTTGCCTGGAACGTGTCGGATGAAGAAAACTGACAACCTACAATCTTCCACGAGTCAGAATATCTATATTAATAGGTTGAGGGCCAGTGTGACAGTTGAATCTCCAAATTGATAATATTTCTGTTCATTTTGTTGGCTCGAACGTTCAAAAAAATGGAGTCAATTTATTATTTTGGAGCTATAGTCGAAGATTCCTTTGCAGCTAAATTATTACCCACCCGCCCTCTTAGGAAGTAGGACGACACAGTTTTTATTCTGCAGGCATCAGCTGGCGAAACCCCCAAGTCGCCTAAAAACGAAGTTTTATACTTTAGTTTTTTTGTTATTGCTGCACCGCCATTGACACGATTTCTAAAAACCATACGCGTTTTCCATCCCCGCCACGGTAATGATACGGTTGTGGTTTGTTAGAACAAACCTTATATTTGAAGGTGACATGTTTTATCTGTCAAGCCGAACGTTTGATTAATTTAGTTTTTACGCACGTCAATTTCGGGCACAGCCTCTTTCAAAAAGGTCCATACATACAAATTGTACGCACGAGAGAATAGAGTGATCATCTCAATACAGGATGATATAAAGCAATATTCGTATATATACATAAGAAAATTCTGTCCCCTGGTTCCTGCAATAGGCAAGACAATGTTCGGATGGACCTAAAAAAGGTATAATGCCGCTAGGTCTTTCTGTCAAAGGTCAATGAACAACCTTATGAATGCAAAAAAATAGTTTTACAACTTTACAACCCCCTACCCCCTTATCGCCCCAATTTCATCCTAACCCAAAAAAAAGTAGAAAGTGGTCAGGAACCCCTAAATTGTTTAAAATCGAAATTTGAGGAGCATTTTATTTTTTAGTCACTCTGCCGTCAATGCACCGATTTTCAAAATTATAGCAGCATTACCTACTAGTACCTCACATCCTGTCAATTATGAATTCATGTGGGTATATATATGTATGTATATATATGTGTATGTATGTGTGTAAAGGTATAAGGGTGTATGTATGTATATAATAATAATAATAATAATAGTATTTTAATTAATAATAATAATATGTATGTATAATATATTTGTTATTACAAAATTGATGTGCAAATTACAAGAGGTTATACACAAAACAGTTCGCAAATACAAATAAAAAAATATATTTACAAAATGCTGAATATGCTCAAAAAAATCCTCAAATTTATAAAGTTTTAATTTTACAAGCAGGTTACACTACGTTTTATTTATTTATCTATCTAAGCCATTCTCTTGACTGTTTTACCTCCACCCTCTCCTACTCTTTGTACTTATTCTTGGTATTGACGATTGTAGGTACAAGGTTTCTGAAGGAGAAAAGTGGACAAAACAGGCACACGTGCCCAGGTCTGGACTCCTTCAGGATGCCTTGTACGTCAGAAAAAAATGTGTTATCTCTAATGTAATTGGTTGGAGAAATAAAATTGGAAAATTGGAAATGTGGCTCACCTGTATGACTCGTGCGACACTTCTTATTATGCTTATAAATAATAATCAGTGCCAAAACGGAACCATCATCTCCTATGCTATAAGTAAAACGTAAAATTCCCGTTCTAACAAGTTGAATGGATTCTGTTTGCCAAAGTAATGTAGTTTTGAGCTGAAAGGAAGGATATTTTATGAGACAGAATTATGATGGATAGAGTTTTGAAGGGGTTAACTTACGAAAACGTGTGTGCTCGTTCTTTTCGCAGTTGTGCTAGAGAATAGGTAAATTGTTTTCAGACTGTGATGATTGATGTATTGAAGCAAAATATGTACACATTCGTCATAAGAATTAAAAATTTAAAGGGATGTAGGATGTAAGAATATAGCATTTTATCTGAAATAACAAAATTATGACGTGTATATAACGCAAAAGTGTTAAATCTAGCAGCATTTTTCAATTCTGCATGTTCAAAAACCCCATGTTTTCCAGATGTGGCAGTTTTGGTCATGTTTGAGCATTCCGGTCCTACTTACCCGGTATATTAAAGTATTTTTTAAATAAGAAAAAACTAGTTCGCATTTCTTGATATATTCAAAATATTATCGCCAGTACCGTTCAATTAACAGCAAACTAAAATGAATATCTTGATGACTTAATTAAATGCACTTGCGTTATGTTATTGGTCAGAGCTTGTAAGGTCTGTTAATTGTTTTTAATGTGTTATTAGTTTACTGATACAATAATATGATAGTACCTCTAGGAAGTCGATTCTACATTTAATTCAACATATCTTTCCTATCATAAGTATTAAAAGACAGCCTGCGGTAAGCTTACCATAATTTACTTTTAGAAGCGTTGTGTTCAGATCTGAGATCAGTTTCTAGCTTCAAGTGGCAATACCTGTTTTGATATTTTATTTCGCTGAAAAATCTCTTTTATATTTCCTGTTACCTATGAAGAAATGTTATCATAATACAGGACACAGTTTTTTTTCCCAACTCTTTCCAAGAGCCTTTATGCTTGTCATCAAATGACAAAAGAAACTATTTGCCTGTAGATATGTCAAATAATAAAAAAAAGGTGATAGGTACTAAATTACGTGGAAATGTTATTTTATAATTCGTCCTCCAGCATTGTTATATTCATCGCCTAAAAGAATTTTATATTTCTGCAAAAATTAGTGAACCCAGCGGTCTCAACCTTTCTTCCTTATATAATCTTAATCTTTGTATTATGATGGACAAAATTGTAGTCACATCTACTATCGTATATTCCTTGCAAAAAAAATATTATTTAGAAATAATATGCACTGTATTACTTTAAGACTGAATCAACCACATCTTTGTATACAATATAGTATACTGAATTGCCGTAAAACTGGAAATCCAATGTTAGAATAGCTTTATAATCATAAAAAATAACCTATTCTCGGAAATCATTAACTTCCTATGTGTATCAAATTTGGAAATTACACTCATAGCTTCACACACACCATAATATATCTTTATAACTAGATCTCCAGTGCTAGTACCTTTTTGTCAATCAGTAGTTATAACTTTGTTTTATTTCCAGAATCATTTTATTTCTATTCAGATATCTTCCCAGCATGGGCGTTTTGGATATTCATATCATCAAGCATCTATCAAATAGGTCGCTTTGTCTGCTTTGACTGAAAAACTATATCTAGTCTATTGGCTGGGATGGTTTTGTCTGTAAGTATTTCAATGTCCCGGTATAGTTTGAACAGATTGTTTTCGAGCAATGAGGTCGGTGTGTAATTATAGTATGGATCTGTGTTTTCAGTTAGCATACAAGTGCTTTGTGGTGCTTGGTGTAGGACTTTGGCTGCAAACTTCCGTCCGGCGGTGTACTCGGTTCCAGCGACAGTTTTGCATGCAATGTTATGTGTTGTATTATTTCCTTCTGTTGATGGCATTTTCTGCAATTATCGTCGGTTAGAGATGGATGCTTAATTATATATATAATAATATCCATTTAATATTCAAGTAACTCGCTGTATAATATTATTGAGAAAAGTTAAAAGAATATATCAATTTCAACGTATTATTTGCGACCTTGCAAATCCGGAAATTAATAGAAAATAAATTATAACTTGGCAACGTCGCAACCGATCCCAAAAATATTTTAGGGTTGAATAGAGATCAAGAATGGAAACTAGAAAATTTTAAGAAAAAGTTATAGTTCCATATAAAAAAATCAAGTTGATCACTATCCTACTTTCCCGCCACACCCTGTATATTTCAAAATATTTTTAGAATATGCGTCTTAAGTAACCAAATAACTTTTGTATTTGACATTTTCTTTTATCAGGTACCCCTTGCAAGATATCGAAGAATTACGATCTAACTGCCATGGGATGTTGTGAGACCAGATATTTCTTTTTCTTGTTGTGATTGAATGTGATTGTGCGCCTATACTGCGTGACCTACACAAGGAAGGGCAAGTGGTGTATAGCTTTAGTCTGCTTTTAGTATTGCCGCATGTATGTTTGTTTGTTTGTTGTGGAAAAAATTGCTGAGTATTTTTATTTGTCGTTTGCGAAGCGAATGTACGTCTATAATTCCTCTGTACCCTTGCTTTCTATTTATGGTAAGCCTTTCCTTGCAAGCGTTCGGGTTTGACATCCTATGTTGCGTGAGGTTTAGTTTCAGGTTTCAAGTAGGAAAGTCTTCAATACACAGTACTACTATAATAAGCTTTTAAAAGAGATCAGTTGTTTCTTTTCGTTCACTGCTTCCTTAAGCTTTTAAAGCTGAAAAAGTTGAGTACAATATTTCAGTCTACTTTCGATAAATCAGAAGTTTATACCTATGCCTATACCTAGGATAAGCTTCACTTTAGTTTGGCCACCTCTATGGCCTTTACCATAGTACAAAGTTTTGGATAAGTGATACTTTTGACAGCTGCAGGTGAAATTTTGTGAGGCAGCGATGCGTATGCGTCATTTACAGTAAGCCAGATAAGTAGTATTTCAATTTATATACTTCTGGGCCGTTGATAAACACGTGAACAGTCACAAGGTGTGTATCTGAAACACTTACATGATCATAAAGAACAAACCAGGACTGCAGCCGCTACATACAGGGATCTGTACTTATTATGAGAAGCTCATTAAGATAATGATAATTCAATAATAATTAACTTTCGCATCGTTACTGTGCGAATGAAAGCACATGATAAATCTGTAGACCACCCGTGCAATATAGATCAGTTATAATGGTAACATAACATGCGATATTCCTTATTACTGTAGCTTTTGTTGAAACAAAAGCAAATGTTTCTTTTTCAAATTAAGTGACAAGTTTTGGCCGCCCCTCACGATGAAGATGCAGCAAAAACTTCGTTATTTTTGATAAACAGCAAAGCAATGTATCACTATCTCGGAACCGTAATTATGAATTTTCTGACAGTGGAGGAGATAATGGAAGGATTGGGATATAAGAACATCGACTACTACTCCAAATATGTATTAGCGACGAACAAGCATGTCCAAAAGCCTTCTCTTCCTCTTGTAATATTTATCCTGATACGGCTTACTCGTATTTTCTGCCAATTGCACTAAGGTCTGATTTTTATGTCTTATGGGTCTAATAATTTAGTATATAGTAAGATTTACTTCCCACACTGATTATTGAGGGAGTATTGTGATCGCGAAAAAATTCGATTTCAAGATAATAGGCTTAAGGGCTTTATTATGTCTAGATAATGAACATCCATGTCACTCATCTTCGTCGGTCTGTTTGTCAGTCTGTCTGTTTCTGTTCGTTGAGATCGTGTTTTTCTAACTTCGTAATCTCAATAATCGCTGTATGGCTTGTGATGAGCTTTGGGTAGCTATATGCTGTGGGGTCGTAAGTAATGTTCTTATAATTTTGAAAATCGGTGCATGGACGGCGGATTAACCAGCAAGAAACAAAAAAATTCATCTATTTTTTAAACTTCGTTTTCAGGCGTTTTAGGGGTTCCCGATCATTTTCTACTTTTCCTGGGTGGGGGTGAAATTGGAGTGAGTCTTTTTTCGATCCATCGGTACATTGTCTTGCCTATTACAGAAGCCAAGAGTCCTAGAATTTTGTGATTACTCATACATACGAGTATTGCTTCAGATCGTTCTGTGTTGTGTAATCAGAAGTTGATTTTAATGACATTTCGACACAGTATTATTACCGTTGCAATAATGGAAAATGCGCATGGCTTTTAGAAATCGTATCAGTGGCAGCGTAGTAATAATAAAAAAACTAAAAATATAAAAATAGCTCAAACATGATCGTTACGTTTCATCCAGTTGAAGCTTGCAGAATAAAAACTGTGTCGTACTAGTTCCTACAGAGATGCAAGAAACCATTTAACAGAGTTTCTCTGTTGGATGATTTTTTTAGGACGGGCGGGTAATGAGTTGTTTGCAATGGGATCTCAGACTCTCATGCAATGGGAAAGTAATAAAATGATATCGTCGTTATGTATGGGATGTACTGAGTCAATCAACTTGGCTTCATTTTTTATTTTTTAGTCAAATCATTTGGTATCTAAAAAACATGTTTATTTTTCGTTTTACACTCTCAAGTGATAAGCTATTGTGCCCTAAACGGAAAAGTAAAAATCTGAGAAATTAACTCGACTTAGACTTACCTACGGAGTTTTCTTTATATGCGTAATAGGTAATTGTCCCGTTACTTCCAATATTTAGCCACTACTATTTTGAAGTCGCTGTAACTCAGTAGAATCATAACATTCCAACGACAATCGAGCCTTGCTTCAATTAAAATAAAAAAAGTATGAGAGAAGAACAGACAAACTCAGGAACAAAGTCTTCGTACACAGCGCCATATAGTAGGTAGTAGTAGTTGGCCTTACGTCAGCCCAGCTTAGGGAGTGTAACCGTGCTCGCCCACATAACGTGCTCACCCACTTAGACGAAGCGTCGCGAACGGAAGCGGTGCGAAGAAAATTGTGGATTTGACGCCAGAGAAATTTACATCAGGTTGTATGGCAGCCCGCACACTCAGGCGGCGCGAAGCGAAGAGGCGCGTCGTTTGACGCGCAAATTCTCTTCGGTCCAACTAGGCGTCGTTTCTCTTGACGCTTCGCTTCGCCTGAACGCGTGGTACCAGGCGGCGAGAAGATCCAAATATTTCTTGATGCCTCTCGCATATTTTCAACGTTTAGCAGTATTTTGTAGGAAGTAGTGCTAAATTGCGGTCTCTGGCCGTGATACAGAGACATCAGTTACAAAGATAATTTAATTACCGAGCATTTTCTGTTGTTTTTTTCTTTTCTTCTTCTTCCATAGTGGCAATTATACTCAATACAAAGAGTTCCTCTTCTGATGAACCGCTCGTCGTACCTCACTAGACAACGTACCTCGTGCAACTGCTTAAAAACAAATAAAATTCGCGTTGCGCCGTAAAAGACGCGACGCGACGCTTCGCCCCACTGTGCGGATATTGGTTAGATGACGCTTCGCCTCGCGCCGCTTCCATTCGCGACGCTTCGTCTAAGTGGGCGAGCACGTTTAGACGAAGCGTCGCGAACGGAAGCGGCGCCAAGAAAATTGTGGATTTGACGCCAGAGAAATTTACATCAGGTTATATGGCAGCCCGCACACTCAGGCGGCGCGAAGCGAAGAGACGCGTCGTTTGAAGCGCGAATTCCTTCGGACCAACTAAGCGTCGCGTCGTTTCTCTTGACGCTTCGCTTCGCTTCGCCTGAATGCGCAGTACCAGGTGGCGAGAAGATCCAAATATTTCTTTATGCCTCTCGTATGCTTTCAGTGTTTAGCAGCATTTTGTAGGAAGTGGTGCTAAATCGCAGTCTCTAGCCGTGATACAAAGACATCAATTAGGTAATTTAATTATTTTTGGTGTCATTGTGAAAATAGGTATTTAGATTAACATTTTATTTATTTATGTTATGAACCCAGCATTGTTTTGTTTTTTCCTTTTCTTCTTCTTCCATAGTGGCAATTAAACTCAATACAAAGAGTTCCTCTTCTGACGAACTGACCATCGTATCTCACTAGACAACGTACCTCGTTCAACTGCTTAAAAACAAATAAAATTCGCTCTGCGCCATAATAGACGCGACGCGACGCTTCACGCCGCTTCGCCCCAGTATGCGGACATCGGTTAAATGACGCTTCGCCTCGCGCCGCTTCCGTTCGCGACGCTTCGTCTAAGTGGGCGAGCACGTTAATTCCTCTGGCTGGAGTCCATTGGATCCGTATATAAGCCCGCCTAGCAACTCACATTCCGCAATGTAGTTTCCTCAACCCATACATTAGGAGGTCTTCCATCAATCTTCAATCACTGCGAGGCCTGTCCGCCAGTGGTGCCTTCGGTATAGCATACCAACGTCTCTCCGGGAAACTGAATCTTCCCTTTTTTCGACTCATCGGTACTGGGAATGGTCAGAGTGAAATGAAGATTTATCCAACCTTGATAGACGGTTTACCTCGAAACCCCTGTAAGCCAGTGGCGGCTCGTGCCAACTTAGAGAGGTAGTGCCAGAATGACAGCCAAAATTTCAAACCGATATAAAATTAAAAAAAAAAATTTATAACTATGGCCGACAAGCCGAATTTTAATGAGTCTTTATGTTCGACTTACCAAGCATCGATAAACTGAAAAAATTCATATGCATTTTGGATTTTTCATGGGTCTTCATTTTCTCCTATATGTATCTGAATAAGATCATCCGTGCCTTTTTTCGTCCAAGTGTCATCGCCTCCAAATAGAACACACACTCAAAACAAAAGAGTTTGTTAACTTCTTCACAGTCACTTATCCAATTGTTTTTACCATATAGTCTTATTGAATTTACGACAACGCGATTTCTGTCCACTACCTATGAGTTTTTCAATTTTTAAATCATGTGTTAGACGTCCTAATTCCTTAATCTGCAGTTTTTCTTCCAGCGGAAGATTACTAAATGAGTTTAGTAATGCGCCAATTTTATTCATTTTCGCTCCAATAATATATTTTAACACAAAACAGATACCGACCCGAAAACAGCGCACCAGTCACTCAAACTAATAAGATCTAAATTTCAAACTTTTAACAAGAAAATTCGACATCAGCATCAAACATAAACAAATCGAAACTGCTGAAACAAAACAAAAATAGTGAACTATGAATGGAAATATAAGTAATGTGCCTGGCACGATCAAACGTCCAGCATAGCGTTATCTCTGTCACTCATAAGCGTTTGTGATAAGATTTCTCTCACTCTGTTTGTGCCTTATAAGAAACGGCGCGGTCGCGTCGCATCGTCCGCTCTCATTGTGTGAGTTGCCACGATGCCTGTGTTGCCTGGTGCAAGCATTTATGCACTGAGGTGCTATTGCCGTTTCATATAAAACAGAAAAAGTCGTTAGAAACTAACATAGAATAAGAAAAGTTTAAGAGATAGATAAATATGTTTTTGTCGAAAATTAAGGCAGTGCCGTAGCAATGTGGCACTACCTCACCAGCCGCGACTGCTGTAAGCAGAGATATGCAATGTTTCCTCCGCCAGCTTGGCTATCTTTGCATGGCCAACCGCCTCTCCCCTTATCTGCGAATTACCCGAGTCGTCCTGTTCCAATATGGCCTCGTCGACAGTCCAAGCACAATCTGCAGTGCTGCAATTAGCGTTGTCCTCATTGCTCCTATGACGCCCATCCAGGCAAGTCTTTGCAGTCGTTCCAGATTTGTGACCATTGTGGATTTCTGCGCACAAGGCCCCCGGACCACTGTAGGATGTTGGGGTTCAATTCCAATGTTCTTCCTACTGCCCACCATAGCTGCCACAAGTTTGTCAACATGCGACCTCCACATTAGCTTCGAGTCAAGTATGAGCCCCAAGAATGTGACCTCTCTACAGGCCATCTGCATTAGGGTAGATAGCTTTCAATTTACCAAGTAGTTGAACTGCTGGTACAGGTTTTTGGACTGTTTATTGCTTAATGTTTAGCCACAACAAGTGGATGACATCCTCAAAAGTTTGTCAATTTGGGATGAGGCTTCTAAGTATTCTGCCGATATTTTTTTTTAAGCGGCATCAACTACTATGGCTATTAGCCGCATATATCAACACTGTTCCAATGATAGCTCACAACTGGATATGACAAACATTATATTTTATAGTACAGTTGAGTACTTCTAAGCCACTGTATAAGTTTCGTTACTGTGTCTACTGTTGGTGACAGGATGGCTTTAATACTATCCGGTAACACACTCTGCTCTCTCGCCTTCATAGCAAGGGCACTCTATAAGAACGTGACGTACAGTAAGCCTAGTGTCGCATACATGACACTGAGGCGGGTCTGTCCTTGCAAATATGTAGGAGTGTGTTAGTTTGGTATGGCCGATACGGAGTCGAGTTAAAATACTTTGTTGGCGCCTGTGAATATTTTTCGGTAATATCGTCGGGCTCAATAAAGGTTTAACAGCTTTTAACGCTGCGTTACTACAGTTCCATTGCTCCTGCCACCTGTTTCGTAATATTTGTTTAAAATATGCTTTTAGGTCGTCAGGGCTGGTTGGTATATTCAAAGACACATAATTATCTGTAGTGGATTTTGCAGCTGAGTCTGCTATCTCGTTGCCTTTGATTCCAGTTTGGCTAGGAATCCAAGTTAATATTATAATTTTATCCTCTCTTCGTAAATGTGTGACAAGGGCTTGAATCCTTTGTACTTGCGGGTCATTTGTATAAAGGCAATCTATAGCTTGAATAGAACTAAGGGAGTCTGTGAATATAATGAACTTTTGTTTAGTAGAAAAATAGCTGTACAGGAGGGCCTGCCATATGGCGTACAATTCTGCTGAGTATACACTCGATTGGTTCGGTAAAGTCCAGGTGTATGGTATGGTATTGCAGACAAGAGCACAACCTGTGCCGCTTTCGGTTTTGGAACCATCGCTGTAGATGGCTTCATATTCTGGGTGGGCATCTAAGTATCTCGTGAACTCGTTTCTGACAACTAGTGGGTTCGTTTCAGCCTTGTTTGTGTTGCAGAGCAGTAAAGAAGGAGGTTTCCAGTTATCCCATGGAGGAGTTTCACAAGGTCCCACAACGTATGCTGGAGGCAGTGTAATTTCCAAATCATCCATTGTTTCTTTTAATCTTACATATATGGGTCTGGTTATGGTCGGTCTGGAGTTTATAGACGTTTTGTTCTGCCGATATTATTGTTCCAGCAAAATACCTAATATGACAGTGCTAACTCATAGCGTATCTACAAAGAGGACTCTACTACTTTCATTAATTTCATTTACGTGTCACACATTCGACGTACACAATATTGATCGCCACAGTGATTACATTATGACAAGACACAAAGGTGGCCCTGATGAGCATGTCATTAGGCAGATGTACAAAATGAAGTTGTCGTAAAATGTGCAATTGTGCAAATAGCTCAAGAGAACATGAACTTCATTTACAAGTGGCGAGATATGAAATATCTTAATGTATGCCCCATGTAGGGACTTTTGGCATACAGGTCAACCTAATATAAACGCATGTTAAAATAATATATGATATTATGTGCGTTGTATTAACGCTAAAATGAAATTATAGTAGCTAAGACCTTATTGTTGTTGTTAAGCCTTTTCGAACTTCTTGAACTGCTAAAGGTCTCAGAAGTTCAATTGTGACAACTCTGATTAGGCTAATAAGACAAACTTGTTAAATTATTGAAACCAATTATTAATAAGTGTACAAGGTTTACTTAAATCTGTTCTTTTAAAGGATCAAAATCGAGTCTGAAACAGACGGTTACATACAGATGAAAGTAATAAGAACTTGTTAAAAATACATGCCTACGAATACTGACGGGAATAGCTCCTCACCTGTTTTCTGAATTGGTCAAACAAGTATACATCTTGTCGGTGCTACAACGCAACAACTCCCCAAGTAATTTTGAAAAATTTCATATTTGAATTGAAGGGGATGGTCATTATGTACTTTTAAAGAAGAAAATTTAAGAGAGAAGCATTTTTAAAAAAAATAGTTAAAACGCTGTATTTCCACGATACTTTCAAAACGTACGCGAACATTACATGACACTATGACAAATTTTAGAATCGAAAACATGCATGAGAGACTTCAATACTGTCACGAAGATGCGGCACTGCCAGCGACCAGCAATTATCAGTTAATGTACTTCACGGCAATTGCAATTTTTTAGGTTAGCGACTGTAAGACATGAAAAAAAATCCGTCAATGTGTTTTGGAAAAGATGAAAAACCAATCATTTTGAGAATTTTATACATGGATGTTCAAAAGGCATTAAGTTTGACCTGATTTCGTTATAGCAGAAACTGAAATCAAGGTTGAAGTTGGTGTTAATATACTTACTAGGTTGGGTGAAATATAAAATATATCTAAATTTAGGCTATTTTAGGTTGAATTAGGTTTGTACCAGGTGGTTAAGGAGCGGGACTGGGTGAACTCGGCCCCTCCAGACGTTACTGATATCAAATATTTTGAGAACTCTAACCAACTGATCTCAGGTAAGATTGTCACCTATTCGGTTTTTAGTGGCAACGGTTCAACGTCAGTCGCAGGTTTCAATGATCTATTGGTGCAGATATTGGCCAAATATAACATTAAAGCAAACAATATTAAAGCCACCGATTTTACATGATTTTACATAAAAAGCTAATATACAAACTAAATAAAACAAACAATAATACTTAATCACAGACACCAGCTAGAAACAAAGGAACATTTGAAATAAGATACCTATCTTCAAATTTAGATAGTTAAAAATATAGAACGATTCACGATTTTTTGTGTTATCCTTGCGCAGGTGCCATGGTAATCTTTTATGTAACGTTTCAATTTTAGTACATGTACCGTCGAAGCTATGTTAAATATCGAGCAAATGTTGGCAATACCGCATCTATTATCATCTGTCAAGCAGTATCTCATTTCTAAAATTGTATTGTTCTGTGCGCGTGCGTTATTGAAGTATGTTGAAAATACAGTTTTATCAATTTTTTTCTGCTAAAAACGTGCTTCTTTCGCAAATTTTATTTTTGAAAGGCCCATAACAGACCATCCTCTTTACATTGATAAAAAAAGTTTGTCAAATCGCGTGGGGCGCAATAGATCCCATTTTATCACAACAGATAGACTTTAATAATCTATATAACACTAGCAAGATTTTAAACTAAATGTTCCTATGAAGCCATAACGTAGAATGGAGCGCACGAGTATACAATAATTATATTATATTTTTTAATATGCTGCCGTGAAGAAAACAGGTATACCTTACTGTGACGCAGAGGTAGATACTTCTTTGACCTGCCTTATTTTCCAATACGCCTGAGCTAAGACAATTATTAATTGTCTTTGTACTGACAGGATCGGTACATCAACTTCCTCTCGATCAATTAGCCTTGCAAAAACAAAACGCCCACGTAATTTATCGGCGCGTATCTACCAGATGGCGGCTTATTCGACAGGATGCACCAACAACATTGCATTATTACCTGGCCTGCACTAATTATATCATACATTTGGTTTACCTGAGTGGGGTTTCCAGCAAGAACGCGACTGTATAACATCAGGTTTATTATAATAAAAATGCCGCTGGCACCTTTAAGGTCGATTCCCACCGGCAGCGCTGCACAGCAAAATGCTGTGGCTTACCTGCGCCGGTACTCTGTAACTTAGAGATGGAAACGTGTTTTTATCATCATAACGACCATGAAAATCGTGCAGATTCGGATGCCTACCAAACGAGCCTACTACGCTGACATATTTACGAAGCCACCTGATCCCATAGTTCATAAAAACGCGTTTCTAAGTTACGGAGTTCCGCTGCTGTTTTATGCTTCTTCGTTTGTTTCTATGGAATCATGTAAGTTCTGACAGCTGCCCAAATTTGCTGTCTACTTACTTGCTAATGATTAACAGCATTCCAACTTAGGATCAACTTTGAAGAAACTCAGGTTCTTACTGCAACGTCTTGATACTATGCCAGACTTCACAGAGACGCCATCGAAATACAAAGACATCACAATAATTTTAATAGGAAAGTATTCAAAGAGAGTCAAGAAAGTAGTTCTTATCCCAGTTCTTTTAGTAGAAAAGGTTTCTTCGGATTTTGGGATAAATTAATGGAAGAGGTTTTTCTCAAATAGCCGACGTTTCGACGTTTATTTTACGCCTTCTTCAGGGCTAAAATTCATACGAAGGCGAAAAATATATAAGTAAAAAGTATAGAGTGTTAAAATGATGAGTATAAGCGTTGGCAATTCAGTCTAACATACACATTAAACATTTTTACACATGAAGTTACAATTAAAATTTAAGAGATTTTTACATTTAAAAAGGTAACTCGGCAAAATAATAAAAAATAAAAAGCCGGTACATCACATAAAAATTTAAAAGCTAAAAATATAATACAATTTTCCGTTTAAATGTTAAAATACACTAACATTTAAAGCATGCATCCTTACCTATTGAGCACACCCCTATAGCAACAAAGAATAACATATCCCTTTGTGTCAATAAACAACAAAAAAACATTCCAGAAGATTGATTTTTGGATGGAAGGATGTATGCTTTACATTTTAGCATATTTTAACATTTAATGGAAAATTGTATTATATTTTTAATTTTTATATCTTTATTTTTGATTGTTTTGCCGAATTACCTTTTTTAAATGTCAAAATCTTTTAAATTTTAATTGTAACTTTATGTGTAAAAATTTTCAAATTTTTTAAATTTGTTTGTTAGACTGAATTGTCAACGCTTATACTCATCGTTTTGGCACTCTATATTTTTTACTTATATATTTTTCGTCTTCGTATGAATTTTAGCCCTGAAGAAGGCGTAAAATAAACGCCGAAACGTCGGCTCTGTGAGTTAGAACCTCTTGCATTAATTTATCCCAAAATCCGAAGAGAAATATTCCTATTCCTCAATACCACCCTTGAACAAGAACAAGTTTATAGCTTCTACGCCTAAAGAAAAAGCAGAGATCTTACGGACGCTTTGCAGCGAATTCTACTACGGACTTACAAGGAAGTATACTCCGACCACCACCATAAACGTGAACTCGAGAATGGCAGAGGTCAAATTTCATCATCGTGATGTAAAAAACTAAAAAACATCCTCCAAAGACTAAACACCAAGAAGGCTACTGGCCCTGACCAAATTCCAGCCATTGTGCTTAAACGCTGTGCCGCTGAGCTTGCACCTATTCTTTGCAAGCCCTTCAAACTATAGTATCAGTGAGGCGTGTTTCCCGTTGCATGAAAGATTAGCTACGTACTTACAATCCATTCCCAAGAAAAGCAATAAACCGATCCCATCAACTATAGACCAGTGGCTCTTTTCAGCATCATGTCTAAGATTATGGAGACTGTCATTAACCCACAGCTCCTGAAATACTTAGATAACAATAACTTCATAAATGATCGCTAGTATGGTTTCCGTAAGCTTAAGTCTACGGGTAATCTCTGGCCTATGTCACTCACTTGTGAAACAGAGCAGAAAGTACAGTTTAACGTACAAAAAACTCAGGCAACAACACTAACAAAGAAGTCTCACTTTGGCTTAGCAACTGTGGAAATTGAGGCTCATCCCATTGTTGAATCTTCTTCCGTCAAGCTTTTGGGGATCAACATCAACAATAACATGTCCTGGTACGACCACGCCGTAATTATTGCTAAAACGGCATCCAACAAGCTTGGAGTCTGTTCCGCTGTAGGAAGCTGTATACAGCAGAGCAACCACTGCTGCTCTACAGGGTCCAAATTCGACCATCGTGGTATTGCTCCCACGTGTAGAGATGCGCTCCGAAGCACCCTTTAAAGCTTTTGCACACTATCCCGAAAAGAGAAATCAAACTAATCGATATGCCTAACCCCACAAAGAACCTCCGTAGACTGGAACATCGAAGAAGGGCGAAATGAGTAAATGAATACGGACCAGAGGCTATCCAGCACGGAATGTGGCTGGTGCATAGGCCACACGATGGGCCCTTTTGCGCCTCTATCCGCGCTAGTTCCTAAGACCTGCCCTTTTGGCAAAGGCAAGTACATTCTTAGGTCCTATCCGTTTTATCTCTATCGGTTCCAAGGTTCTTGAGTCCAGCGTAGTCTGCCTGTGATAACCCAGGGTTTCACAGCGACACAAGATGTCTGCCGAGGATTCTTCCTCTTCACCACACCACGTGCATGTTGGGTCGTTGACCACCCTCATCACGAACAAGTGACGCCTGCAGGTGTTATGACCCGTTAATAGGCCTACTAGCAATCTCAAGTTACTCCTATCCAAAATCGTCCTATTCTCTCTGCAGGCCCTGCTAATAGTTTCCGAGCTTGATGGAGATGACCAGAGAGACTCAGAGAGTGTTGATTCTGGATCCACTCTCCAGTTGTTTTCCCAATCAAGTTTGCAGATAGTCCTAAGGCTGGTTCCGGGCCCACAAAACTGTTGCCGGATCCCATCCTAGCCAGATGATCCGCCATTTCGTTACCCTTTACCCCAGCGTGCCCAGGTACCCACATCAGTGATACCTTGTGTTTAGCTGAGATGTCGTCAAGAGCCCTCCTGCACTCCAGGACCAGTCCCGACGTTATTTTCCAAGCATTCAGTGCTTTGATGGCTGCCTGACTGTCAGAGCAGATAGTAATCCGCCTCCTAGACCCGTCAATTTCCCGAATACGATTTACACAAGCAAGTATCGCATAGACCTCAGCCTGGATACTGTGGTGTGCCCCCCCCCCCAAGAGGAAATGAAAGTCTTGTATGGGGTCCGTAGACTCCCGAGCCCGAGCCCTCTCTAGCGAGTGAACCGTCTGTGTATCAGACCTGTCCTTCCTCCTTTCCCTAGACTCCCACTCTTCCCTTGACGGAAACACCATCGTGAATTTGCGATTGAAGCGATGCGTAGGAGAAACTATATCGCTCGTCGCCAACAAAATAGGACTATCCTCATGCAACTCTGCTAGAATCGTCGAATGTCCTTTGCCTGGATTCATAAAAGTCCAGCTACCCTGACTCCAGAGATGGAACCCAGTTTTCTAGCTTTCCCTTGAATTACCAGATCCAAAGGAGGAAGATTCAGTGGCACTCAAAGGTGTTGTGCACACTGCACTGGTTATACTAAGACATGCCAAACGTTGAACCTTATTAAGTTTGGCTCTTATTGCTTCCGTCTTTATACAGGTCGAAGAAGGGTGGCTGACCTGTCCTGTTCAACAGATTCACAGAAGATGCTCGAGTGAGGTCTCTCAGATAGTAATACCAAAGGCCGTCCGAACGAGGAACAATAGAGAGGCTCTGCGAGCTCATCGCCAAACCAGTCTCCTCCAGCATTCCTTCTTTTGGAGTGTGAAATGAGCTGCCGAGGCATTTGCTTCCCAACGGCTTACAGCCTGCAGCGTTTCAAAGCCAACGTGCACCGAGACTTGGCCTCAGCGCTTCTACAGCACCATAGGCTTTCAGCCTTTGCGGATGGCTGACAATGAAAAAATCCACTCGTAGTGGCGAAACGTCAATCCTTAACACTCAACGACGCCGGCCTAAAAGCCCAAGAGTCACAAATTCTTTCCAAGATAGTGCTTTCATGCTTCATTTTGTGTGCTGTAGGATTCTGTCTTTGAAAGAGGCTACAGTTAGTAGGCCATTTTGTTCCGCAATTTGTTTTCAACTGTTTTATTTTCTAGAAAAATCGAATGCGGATTTTCTCGAGCTTTCAAAATTTCTTAGCATGAGATTCTGTTACCTTCAAGTTGAGTGCCTTTTTTTGTCTTTTGATCCGCTAAAAAATACCCTCTCAGGATATAGTAGCTGTAGTGAGAATATTTCATATACAGGCTGTAACTTTTAAGGATGTCCACACCTATACCACCATGTAGATCTCGCTGAGCTGATCATTTTTCGATAAGCAACATGGGTCCAAAAACGAACCGTTACGGAGATAACGCTACCGAAAGTTATCCTTGCTGACGCTTGAAGTTAGGCAATTCATTCAACGCCTCGTAATTGGCAGAGGAGAGAGGGATCAGCTGCTAAGACAGATTCGGCTTGTCAACATTTAATCGCCATGGCCCAAATGTCAAAAGTAAACCAAACAAACAAAACAAAAAAAAAAAATTGCAAAAAAACAACAAAAAAAAAACACCGAGATCAGTCAAAAATCAGTGAAGCAGAGGTTCCACGTGGCCATCGCCTTCTTGCTCGCACAATCTGGCTCGATGGATGACCGATGCAGTGGCAGCGTTGATTACCTGTGGCTGCTCCCTGACGTCTCCAGCTGCTGCAATGATGCGTGCAATCAGCTCTTCTACTGTGTGCGGTGCACCCCCTTGGTAGACAAGTGCTTCCAGGTGACCCCACAGGAAAAAATCCAGGGGATTGAGATCCGGAGACTGGCCGCAAGGCGTCGAATTAATTGCCTAACTTCAGGCATCAGGAAGGACTACTTCCGGTAGCGCTATCTCCGAAACGGTTCGTTTTCGGACCCATGTTGCTTATTGAAAAATGATCAGCTCAGCATGATCTACACGGTAATATAGATGTGGACATCCTTAAAAGTTACACCCTGTATGATTAGAAGAACTCTGGAATATATCAAACAAAAGGAATTAGAAGGTGAAAAACCTTTATTGGCGCAGAAAGATTAAGACCTCCGAAATATGCGAGAAGAATTTGATGTGACGAGGTTTCAGTTTAATCAGATCCTGATCTGCCAGTGGCATTAAATGCAGTGGTATCAAATGCAGAAAACTGAAGAAAGTCGACAATGGATCTATCGCACGAAATTCATCATTTCTGTCACTTGGTGGTGGATGGCCGTATACAAGGGGTAGCTCTTCACGGACGATAGCCAGTTTTATTTGCCTTGTAAATATGTTGCAAATAAACCAAAAATCATTCACTGCTATTCCATTGCAGACTATGTACGCAGACCATCCCTTTGTTTTATCGTTTACATGACATATAGTAGCAAATTGCAGAAACAGTATACATAACAAAAGCCGAATAGGAGATAAGAGATGAAAAATGTCCATAAAACATTATCAACGACAACACAAAATATAAATATAGATCCATCCATCCTAAAGCAATATAGACGTCCATTATGTATATGTACATATATTCTCCCTTCACATCAATAAAGCTTTTCTCTCCCTTGTCGTAAAATGTAAACATAACGGCAAAAAAGGGCTCGTTTGTTTTCCAACCCCTTAATATAGTTATATTTTTATTATACTACGGAAAGGTAATGGAAATGTTTGCTGTATTGTATTGTGGTACAGTGTTTGTTTTAGCTCGCATTAGGTGATATTTTTTGGATGCGGGCGGTTACTTGTTTATTTACCCCTAAACGTAAACCGTTAGGGAACGAAGTGTCCTGTGCTTTTTTATGGTGAGCCTCCCGCAAAGGCTTAAAGCCTATGGCAAAGTAGAAGCGCTCCAAGATGATAGGTGTCTGTGCACGTTAGATTCGAAACGCTGCAGGTTATAGGCGTCGGGAAGTAAATTCCTTGGCAGCTCACTCCACAGCGTCGAAGTTATCCAAAAGAAGGAATGCTGGAGGAGACTGGTTCGGGGAGTACGGACCTCGATCTGGTAAGGATGAGCTGGCAGAGCCTCTCGAGTGTCTTCAGATGGCCTTTAGTGTTATTATGTGGGAGAGCTCACCCGAACATCTTCCGTGAGAGAATTTGTGAAACAGGGACAGGTCAGCCACCCTTCTTCGATGTTCCAGGCTGTGGAGGTTCTTTGTGAGATTAGGCGGATCGATTAGTCAAATTAATCTCTTCTGGATAGTGTCCAGAAGCTTTAGATAGTGTTTCGGAGCGCATCCCCACACATGGAAGCAGTACTCCAAAAATGGTCGGACCTCTGTGCATTGTAGAGCAACAGTAGTTGCTCTGGTGTATACAGCTTCCTACAGCGGAACAAAACTCCAAGCTTCTGGGATGCCGTTTCAGCAATACTGATAACGTAGTCATGCCAGGATATGTTGTTGTTGATGTTGATCCCAAAAGCTTGACTATTAGGTGATTCTTCATTTCCATAGCTGGTAAGTCCATGAGAGACTTCTTTGTCAGTGTTGTTGCTTGTGTTTTCTGCACGTTAAACTGTGCTTTATTTAAAATACCCACTCGACAATTGGTTTGATATCTCTATTGCAGTTCACACCATCAGATGTTTCGTGTCAGTCACAGCCATCTAACCATTTGACTATTTATAGTAATATCACCCCTATACGGAGTAACGAACAGCAATTCTGAAAATGTAACTGACGCTTTTTATGTGTTAATACAATTAGAGCGCAGCAGAACAGTTGCCGTCGCAACGAAGTGTAGGGACTCATCCACCAAATAATTTCAACTGCACGCTGCCGTGCCCTGTAAAGAATTTCAAGTAAATTAAATTGCTCTATTTGATCGTGGCCCGAAACAAGATCAATTTACATTTTTACTTTGAGCGCGGCTATCTCATAAAACTCCAATTTTTCCGAGCTCCGACGTGCCAGTTCGAATTCCACTAGACTGCGTGGAGCTGATGCATTACAATTATTTTGGAGATGGCTCCCGTGTTTCATTACTATACAGCCAGGATATGAAAGTACGGTCGTCCAGAGTAAAGCTTATAGTAACGTTCAAGGTATACCTGGCAGTAAATTTTATGGCACTAATCTCTCAACAATTTATCCTCCCAAAGCTACAGTTATACGTGGTTGGCCTGCCTAGATGTTCTCCTAACAAGAAAAGGAGCCAGGTTGGGACACAAGGTATATAGAAAGCCAACGCACACTGATCATACTTACATAAAGAATAAAATCACCACAAATCTCAGAATTACGGAATTAATAGAACTTTGACAGAATGGGCTAGAAAAGTATGCGAAACAGAGGAACTCGTCACCGAACTGGAATACCTAAAGAACTCTCTTAAGGCAAACGAAGGAAATAACAAGAACAATGAAAAGCCTTTTTACCCTATGTACCAGGAATAACAGACAGAATAGGAAAAAAAGTTACAAAAAGAAAACATCAAGACCATCTACAAGCCCACAAGAAAAATACAGGAGTATTTGAGAACGGTAAAGGATAAAAGTGACCAACTCACAACCATCGCATACCATGCACATAGGAACAAGGAAGCGATCGATAAACACAAGGATTACGGAACATAAGTCTAGCTGCCGACTAGGTTATACAGACAAATCATTGGTAGCCGAACATGCGATTTTACCCTACCCTACCATTTATCTTACCTAATGAAATTATTATCAACCAGAATAATAGCGACTCATCTGAATCTAATTTTGACTAGTGTTAATTCCGTTTCGTTTCTTCATATTCCCTTTTTATTCTTAAATAATATTGTTTAAATGGTATTTATTTTACACTTTATAGTGTTAATGTCTATTGAAAATCGTTTGGTCTTTTTTTAGGACTCACTGTAAGAGAACTTATGCACAGCCTCTGTCTGTCCGTATACAAAAGATAGCCAAAGCTACAGGTGCTAGAGAAAAACTAAATACAGATTTGGAATCAGCATGAAAAAACTAGCCCGGAAAAAATCCGATTTTGTCAATATCGCTTCTGGTTCACAGTGAGAGCGCCGTTTGAATTTACTTAAGTAAATTCTTTCTACTGTTGATGTTAGTGCGGCCCTCGATGGTTCTGTCATCGACATGCAGCACGCGACACTATGCGTTGGATAATAATAAATGCTTCTGGCCACTAAAAGACCTTGACTTTTTGAAAGACTTGTACCACAAAATTTATTGCCGCGTATACGTTTTTACAACACAGTATAAGGCATCATCTGCTGCAGGCTTTTTATACTCCTTGGGGTCATTATTTGGGTTTCTTGAACTTTCACGCATACGGACGACTCCAGTAGCATTGAATATGAAACATCTGAGGCACTTTTTTTAGTATTAAAGGAATTAAATTGAGTAAGGCGCCTATTGCTGCCAAACTAACATGTTAAAACGCCTTACTGGCTCATTATCAAATTGTTACTGTTAACATGAATAGAAATTAAACAATTACCTGTCTCTGGAATAAACCTTCAAACCTGCTTTCTGCTCAGGGTTGGGAAGGTTGATTTGATGTACTTACCTGAAATAAATAGAAAATACAATTCAGTAAGTTACTAAAGACGGCTATTTTATTGCAGTGTAATAATATTCAGTATAGTCCAGAAAGACGCATTTGTACTTCGGAGGTAAAACACACTCCTCACGTTTCCCTAAATGCTCAGTAAACCAGTTTTAGCTAATAATTACTTGAACTTTTGATCCGATTTCATATATAACTAACAAAGATTCTCCATTGAATCATTAAATTATACTTCTGCATCTTTTTTTGTGAAGCGCGATTTGAAAAATATGTCTGTGTCCTTGGTGTATACCAAAAAGAGGAGACAAAGATACAATGCCTATCAAATTCTTTTCGCTGCGGCGCCACGTGCATTCTCGATACTAATAAGTTACTCAGTTATTAATGGTATTTATTAATCAATATTTTTTCAGTCCCCTCCCCCTCACATACCCCCAATCTCCATTTTGACCTCACCTAAAGATGCAGAAAGTAATCTCTGTGACAACTAAAAGTGAAGTTTTAGCGGTTTTCATAATTTTCGCGTTTACCTTCCCCGCCACCGGTTAACGATTTCCAAAAACGTAGCAGAATTACTTACTACGAGCCTTCTCAAACTACGTCAAAAACAGTTAAGATGTTACTGAGTTTACGAAGGTAGAATTAATATGATAGACCCATACGCAGAGTGCTGGAAAAACTTGAATATCCGAGGGTCTGAAAATTTTTGATCTTCGTTACTTGAGGTTGAAACTCAAAACAGCGGCCGGATTTGAAATGAGCACCCTCAAACAATACACAATACGATGTTTTTGTCCTGGTAGAAAGTCAGATAACGATTTTAGATATTTAGGGTGAACTTGAATTTCTGAGGATATGAAATTTTTTTATCTTCATTACCTGAGGCTGAAACTCAAAACAACGGCCGGATTTGAAATTGGCGCCCTCAAACTGTACACGATACGATTTTTGTCTCTGGTAGGATGCCAAATATCGATTTTGGATATTTAGGCTGATCTTGAATGTGCGAAGGACTGAACATTTTTTATATTCTTTGCCTGCGGCTGAAACTCAAACCAACCACCGGATTTGAAATTGGCACCCTGAAGCTATACACCATACAAGTTTCCGTGCTGTTAGGAAGTCAGATAACGATTTTAGATTTTCAGGGTGAACTTGAACATAAATTGATGAAATCATTATTCAATTAATCAGATGCATGAGCTGGAAGTCCGAAAAGTTTTTTAGAAAATGACAGTACTTCCTTAGCGAATTTAGATACCAAAAAATTATTTAAACTAATTTTGTAGCTGAAGTTCTTAGCTACAATACCTTATAGAAGACAAGAAATTAAATTCAATATGTTTCTCTTGTTTCTATGCTTTTCCGCATCTACACCGTTTTGGTACCCTTGGGACTTCCTGAATCAATTTTTTATTCCATTTGTTCTTTCAATAGGCTGTATGTTCACTTCAATTGCTGACTAGGATATATATGTACATTTTTTGATTTCTATTGAGCCTTTGGTCATTTAATTTTGGTGGACGAATTGAATATCATTTAGAAACAATAGTGTATTTGCTACAATGGAAATTACTGGTTGTTCATTTCTATCAGATCCTTGTAGTGCATTCTAGTGAGTTCTGTTCTTGCAGACAACACAATATCTGATTCATAATATAAAACGATCTGACGTTTCAGGTGATGTCTCTCTTCAAAAGCTGCAAATCAGAAGGTATGCCACCTCACATCTACTCGATGGCTCAGGCATCCTACCATAACATGGTGTCCACGAGAGGAGACCAAAGTGTTTATCGGCAGATCTGGTTCAGGCAAAACGACCAATTTCAGACACTGCGTGCAGTACCTGGTCACAGCTGCTGGTGCAAACAACAAGGTGCTAACGCCAGAGAAATTGACGGCTCTCTGGTTCGTTTTGGAGAGTTTCGGTAAGTCTTTTTCATTAACGATTAGTACTAGATAGATACGGATAGCTCAATCAAATTTATTTGTTTTATTTAAAAATTTAGGAATACCACATAAAATGAGTGACCGCCAAAAAATTGCTGAAATTACACATTTCGTTTAAAATAATCTTAAAATGGATTTTTGTAGCTGCCGACGTGCATACCTCATATTTTAGAGATGTGACTTTTTTGTACTATTTTTATTAAATTATCCTTCCAATACTGTCATTATTCACTTCCATGAGAAAATGAAATGCTTGGGAAGCAAAATGTCAACCTGGTCTTTATTTTGACTCTCGTATTTTTTTAGGTAACTGCAAGACTGTGATGAACACCAATGCCTACAAGGTTCACCCAAATCTTCAGTTTGGATTTTGACCAAGCTGGTGTGATTGCCTGTGCTAGCTTACAAATACTGATGCTGGAAAAGACAAGGGCTGTCAAGAAAATTGATAACGAAACAACTTTTCATATGATGTATAGGTAAGTTAATCAGTTTTGTGCTGACAGGTTTTCTAGGCGTAATGTAGATTGTGGAATCTCTTACTACCCCATTGTTTTCATCCTAAAACTATCATTGTATGGTGGACGATTTGTTGTGAAATTGTTGTCTGTGTTTTAAAATTTTTTTATAAACATTTTTAGGATGTTGTGCGGAGTCGAAGGCCACCTAAGGAAGGAACTATTTTTGGATAATCTGTCAGGCAACGAAAACAACCAATTCACGACTTACCTACAGAAGCATGAAGACAAGCAGAGAGAATTCAGATGGAATTTTCGAAAGTCTGCAGCTCGTTGAATGTCCTGGGAATCAGCCCGAGTGAACAGAAAGTGACATTTTCTGTTTTGGCTGCAATTTTTCATCTTGGATGCGCTGGACTTGTTGAAGGTAAGATTTTGACAAATGGTGGGATCCTAAGAGATGGTTCTTTTTCATAATACGAATAAAAAACGAGCCTTTTCAAATTACTTGCGGAAAACAAACTGTGATGTACCATTAACCATTCACGTTTCTTTGATCCTTGAAAGAGTGCCGTGGCTTTTCGTGATAAAACTTAAAAAAAACGTATGCCCACAAAATTCAAAATCTTCGTGATTGATCACAATACTCTCCTAACCAATGATCCGTTTCACTGAAAGCCAGTTTACCAATGCTCGGTTAAGTCAATTCAAGCGTAAGCTGCATAAGTTATCTGGAAACTGCCAGTTAAAGTAGTAGTAGTAGGCATTTATTTAGCAAAAAATAGCTATACTTAAAAACATTGTTAAAAACACATTCCACATAAAATTGTCACTTTAGCACATACACATTTGTTCAGCCTATACAAGACATAGAACAACCGAGCGATACAACGTGAGATAAATAAATATAATAAAAACAAACAATGTAAAAGAAAATACTTAACTAGGACTTTACAATGTACTATAGATCTTCAGTCTTTTTTTGAAAACAATTACACTTGGGGATTGTTTGATATAATCTGGTAATTTATTATACTCGGACATACCATAATCGAATATAATTTTTTTGCTTACCATGAGGTTTGATGGTTTCACATTTACATGATTTCTTTGACGTATATTATAGCTGTGTATGTCATGGCGGTACTGTAGATTTTCTTTATATAAGCCTCAATCGATTGCCAACCTAATGTTCTCTGCATAGAATATATGCTGGTATAAATATAACAGTTCAATAAAAATCTCATACACCTATTTTGTAAAATCTGTAGCTTCTTAGTATCACTGTTGTTACACATATAGAAAATTGTTGAACAATAATCAAAATGCGGTTTTATTATCGTATTGTAAATCATATGTTTTGAAAAGCGCGTCAAATGTTTACTGACCCTATAAGCAAAACCAAGTTTATTCGAAATGTTTTTGGAAACATAATCGACATGTTTACTAAATTTTAAGTGTTCATCTATAACGATACCAAGATATTTTATTTCAGACACTCTCTCAAGATGCTCATTCTTCATTTTTACGTGAATAACTGATTGAATATTTGATCTATTAGTTATTACCATGAATTTTGATTTTTTAGTGTTTACAGTAAGTTGATTCTCATCAAACCATTTATTTAAATTTTCTAATGTCATGTTAATTCTCTCAACTAACTGACTAAGGTTACTACCTGATGAATATAAAACAATATCATCGGCAAAAAGATGTAGCTTGCATTCATGAGTGCTCACTGAAAATATGTCATTGATATACAATATAAATAGCAATGGGCCCAAAACACTTCGTTGAGGCACCCCTATGTCAACATTAACTGAATTTGACAACTGTTGATTGATTTTAGTGGCTTGACGTCTATCTGACAGGTATGATGAAAACCAATTCAATACTTTTTCATCAAACCCAAAGTAGACAGCAAGTTTACTAATCAGTATAGTTCTATTAACAGTTTCGAATGCTCTGCGCAAATCTATAAAAACTGCTACTAAAATGTGGCCATTATCTAAAGAAATTTTAAAGTCATTCAATACTCTCTGCAATGCTGTCTCACAAGAGAATCCTTCTCTAAAACCTGACTGATTGATGTTGATTAATTTGTGCTTCTCAATATGTTCAATTACCTGCCTATGTACAATAAGCTCCAAAACTTGTTCAGTGTTTTGTAACATATTTATTGGTCTAAATTCATCAAGTTTTTTTGCTCCAGCAACCTTCGCAATTGGATACACAATTGATGTTTTCATGACATTAGGGAAAATACCTGTTTCAAGGGAAGTGTTCAAAATATGCAATAATGGATACCCGATAACCTGAAAAGTAGCCTTTAACATTTCGAAATTGATTTCGTCAACAGAATTTTTATTTTTTGCTGAAATATAACCTTACGAAGTTCAAATAAAGTAACTCTATTAAACTCTGCTAAAGCAATACTAGACTGGTTAGAACTAACCTTACTGAACATAAGTTCATCCTTGACAACAAACATTTTATTATTCGCCTTCGAAGCTTGGACTATCACCTCAATACTTTCAATAAAAAATCTGTTGAATATATTTTCAAGGTTTTCAGTATTTTCAGTGTTGTTGACCAAAACTGTTTCAATGACAGTAGAACTTTCAGTACTCACTATGGATTTAAGTGTTTTCCACATTACGGTACTGCTACCTCTAGTATTATCTATTTTTTCTTCATAGTACTTACTTTTAGCTTTCCTTAGTGAACTGAGACACATGTTCCTCTCCCTTTGATATATTTGCCAGTTGTTTGCTGTTTTGTCCATTACAAACCTATTATATGCTAATTTTTTGTTATATATTGCAGTCTTTATAGTATCATTGAACCATTCTTTATGATTAAATGTTACATTTTTATATATGAGCGGGCATGTTTCATTCAATGCAGATGTCATCTTGCTGCTGAGAAAGTTGTTAAATACTTCATTTGTGTCAACAGAATCATATCTCCAATCAGATCCAATGAGACCATATGATATCTTTTCATAATCAATGTTTCTGTATGATATGACTTTATTTGGAAACTTATGCATAAAATTTAAATCCACAGAAATGGTTTCATGGTCAGTAATTTTATGGACAGTTGGAACAACATTCACATCATAATTATTAGAAAACACAAGATCTATAGTAGTTGCAGTATTGCAAGTAATTCTGGTTGGAAATTCAACAAACTGCTTAAAACTCTGGAGACAGAAAACATCATTAATTCTTTTTCTATATGTCTCACTGGGAATATCCCATCTTATATTAAAATCACCTAATATCACGTGCACTTGACTTAGATCAATATTTTCCAAAAAACTTTCAAAAAAATCACAAAATTGGCTATGACTAGCATTAGGTGAATGATATACACAACCTATATTGAATAAATCAGAGTGGCTTTTTATCCTGATGAATAAATACCAGTAATTAAGCGAATCAGAAACGTTTTCTAAAATATTAAATGTGCAATTATTATTAACATAAATAATGACTCTCCCAGTGCGCCTACTTGACGAGTTACACCTAATAAGACTATAATTATGAATACAGATTTCCTTATCTAGTATATCATTTGTGATATGTGTTTCACTTAAACAAACTACAAATGGTCTAATCTGAGTAACTAAATAATTTATTTCATCAAAGTTTTTCGAAAGTCCCTCTGCATTTAAATATAAAACATTGACATTATTTTTATTATCAGAGCTCAATACACTGCCTTTCACTTCATGTCGCCGTCGCTCCCTCGGTTTTTTTGGTAAAAAACGGGAAACGTACTTGTCAACTCCTACATGTTGTGGCCATATACAGGGTGAGTTTTTAGTACCGGCTCGGTCGATAACTCCACTACTGTACAAGATAGCGAAAAAAGTTGTATATAAAAGTTGTAGCCACGGATATGCTCCTTGCTTAGAAAATATTTAGATTTATACAGGGTGATCCATAAGTACGTGGTGATGCAAACATGCATTTTTTAAATAAGACACCCTATGTGTTATTCCATATTCAAACTCTACTAATGATTTCCGCTCTACCAATATATGGTATTGTTACATTATACAGGGTATTTCAAAAGTTATGACCATTTCTATATCCAAATCGCGGTCAAATGAACGTACTGTATATCAAAAAGTAAGGAATCAAAAATTATTTTTTTGACATGAAAAGATTAAAGATATCCTCTAGTCTTAAAATCGGCTATAAAAAAAGCCCGTGAAGTATATTCGTATACAGGGTGATGTAGAATGCAAAATCCGGATTTTCTCTCTTTTTTTAAATTGAACCCCCAATATTTTATTATACCAGGGAATTGCTTTTAATATGCTCTTTCATCTTTGTATAGCACTTGTGATGGCTGCATTTGTTAGTTTCTGAGATATTTCGATTTTTCTACAAATTTTAAATATACCTCCTATTTGTATACTAAAATTTATTTATTTTGAGAAAATACTATCAAATTTTATTTTTGCTTAACAAACAACTAAAATATAAGGCCACAATAGTACTTGATCAAGTCAAAACACTGAATTAACGAGATAGTATAGGTCAAGTGTGCTGAGAAAACAATTTTATAGGCGTCATGCATAATTATCAAGCAGATAGATCAGATAGGCTATGACATATTAAACGACAAAGTCCAAATAAAACGATTCTTCAATCTATCAAACGCATCAGTTTTAGAGTGCCTCCGTTCTGGATATTGCTGTTCATAGTTGATATATTCTAGAGGCAAATAGGCAATTTCTCAAAGATTCTCCTAAATACCCCCAATGGAAAAATTAATTTTTGAAGCTGGTTTTTCACACGGTACGGAATTATTGAGCAGGTTATGAAAACTGTCGATTTTTCAAAGCCTACCTGATAAATATGCTTCATAATTATGCATCACGCCTACAAAATTGTTTCCTCAGCATACTTGACTTCATTATCTCGATGATTTACGCTTTTGACTTCATCAAATAGTTTCATGACCTTATAATTGAGTTGATCGTTGAACAAAAAACAAATTAGATAGTACTTCCTCAGAATAAATGAATTTCAGTACACAAATAGAAGCTATATTTTAAATTTATCGAAAAATCGAAATATTTCGGAAACTGATGGACCTAGGTACAACAAGTGATATACAAAGGTAAAAGAGCATATTAAAAGCAATTCTTTGGGATAATAAAATATTGGGGGCTCCATTTAAAAAAAGAGAGAAAATCCGGATTTTGCATTCTACATCACCCTGTATACGAGTATGCGTCACGGGCTTTTTTCATAGCCGATTTTAAGACTAGAGGATATCTTTAATCTTTTCGTGTAAAAAAAATAATTTTTGACTCATTACTTTTTGATATACAGTACGTTCACTTGACTGCGATTTGGATATAAAAATGGTGATAACTTTTGAAATACCCTGTATAATTTAACAATACCCTATATTGAAAGAACGGAAATCATTAGCAAAATTTGAATATGGAATAATATATAGGGTGTCTCATTTAAAAAAATGCATGTTTGCATCACCACGTAGTTATGTATCACCCTGTATAAATTAAAATATTTTCTGAGCAAGGACCATATCCGTGGCTGCAACTTTTATATATAACTTTTTTCGCAATCTTCTACAGTAGTGGAGTTATCGACCGAGCCGGTACTAAAAACTCACCCTGTATATGGATTTTTGAATATGGTTACCATATCCGCTGGCACTGACACTTTGAACGATTTGTACAGGTCTGGATACTTAGACTTCATTTCTTCACATCTAGGATTCTGAACACCGTTCTTTTTGAGGTAGTCCTTAAGGCTGTCAGCAGTTAGATTTAATGAGCACCTGAATACATGGTAGTCAACAAATTTGACAACTCCCTTGAATGCCTCTTCACAGTTTGCTTTTCCATAGATAACATTTCTGGTTCTATTTTTCCTCCTTGGATATTTCCACCCACCTGAATTTTCACCAATATTTTCTCCGTCTTCGCCTGATTTTTCCGCTACACTTGACCTCAACGAAAATTCATTTTTATTTTGACCCTGGTCCAACTAACGCGTTTTGTTTATTTTTGTTTTTATTGTCGCTGGTTCTGCTTTCTTCACCTCTTTTTTTACTGCCTCCAGATGACCTCTCAGACATCGAACGTTTTCTTGCGTTGAACTGAGGATTATTTGCAGGATTGCTAACTGTTTTTTCCTTTTTATTCAACGGATCAAGATGTAAGCCTTTGTTGACTAAGAGGCTTATCATATCTATATTTGATTCCTTTAATGCATTCACTTCTTTTCTTAGTTCCTGTATTTCTTCTTTCAATGTGCGACACTCATTTGCGATGTTGCACTTTATTATTTCGGCAAAAGCGTCACTTTTTAAAAAGTCAATTATAATATCGGAATGATTCAATCTCGTAGACATTATAACAGGTAGATATAATCACACGTAAAAAACGTACGTTTCACGAACATTTACGGACGGACCTTTAAAAAGCACGTCTACGCGCTCGGATGTATAGACTGGTAAAGTAGAGCCCAGAGATATACCATTTGTGTACGTTTTGCGCTATATAAAAACTGCATACCATCTATTAGTACAGTTCATCATTTGGAATAGATACAGTTTTGATAATATTCAATGGTTACCACTATTTTACTGTCGTACTCGTAACCAATTCATGGAATGTGCTTTTAACCAATTTTCTAACAAAACGTAACCTCTTAGAATGGTGAAAATGAAACACTAAGTTGTATTTGAACGTAAATCTGTCGGATGACGTTCACGATGCATATTTTGACCGAACTATGATAAGACCGACACATTCCAGGATTATTAGCGGCTCGACGATGAAGAGGACCGGACTTAGTCAAATTGTTTAGGCAGGTATTGCTACCGTTATTGATAGCAACGCCAATCTGCTTTTACTTTTGTGCGTTACTTTTCTGTCTGAATCGGACGTTTTTTTGGGAAGTGTGACAGCTAGAGTATGTTTCGGCCTTGGGAAGATAATGGGATTTCACAGCGATGTGAATTACCCTGCAGCAGTGAAGGTACGTCAGCGGTTTGCCATTGCGGTGGTGAAAGTAGTGACTATAGTACGGACACTGATCATGAATTTGAACAAAGGGAGGTGGAGGTAGACCAATTAAAACCTCACAAAAGGTCACATCTTAGCGCAGATGCAAAACAAATAGTACTGAATGATAATGTACTAAGGAAGGATCCGGAGAATGAAAGTAAGGGGAGTATGATCAAAAAGACCTCAATTCTAACACACGTTCCATATTCAACAGTATGTGAAATTTTGAGAAAGGGGTCACAAAAGAGGAAGCGTAGGTTTGATGCTGGTGTTTCAAAAGAACTAGATCCTACGATCACAAAATTACTGAGGAATATTGTGTACGAAAAGTGCAAAATTAATGAACTACCCACAATCGAATCCGTTCAAAGACAATTGGCTAGAATGGGGTAACAGTATCCAAGGAGCACATTGCAGCGATGGATTAGGAAGATTGGGTTTAGGTACAGAACTGTGAACAAACGAATGGCTATAATGGTAAGTGCAAGGATTGTGGGATGGCGGCACGATTACTTGCATAAGATAGAGCAATACCGGAACGAGGGGAGGTCAGTGTACTACCTTGACGAGTCCTGGTATGATACCCATGATACCGCTAAAAAGGGATGGACCGACGGTACAAAGGAGTGTTAGCTAAAAGGCGTTCCACCAAATAAAGGATCCCGTATGCTTATCTTACACTGCGGATCATCTGACGGCTAGGTCGAAAACGCACTCAAATTATGCGGAAAGAAAATTGAAGACTGCAATATAGACTACCACAAAAACATGGACTCGGGAATATTTGAGCAATGGTTTGAGTATACACTTATTCCCAATTTAAAGCCATTTGGCGCCATCGTAATGGACAACGCAAGCTATCACTCCAGACAAAGATACAAAATCCCGAATTTAACGTTATCGAAGGCGGAAATACAAGATTTTCTCATAAAACAGGATTTGTACTTTGAAGAAACTTACAAAAAAAACTGAATTATGGAAGTCCTCCACACTGAACAGTTTGAGAAACAATATGTCATAGAAAGCATAGCTAAAAAGTATGGTCATGATGTCTTAAGGTTGCCTCCCTATTTTTGCATTTTCAGTCCTATAGAATTAATTTGGGGACAACTAAAACAACGAATCGAACGTTAAAATTGAGTGTAGAAAGGAATAATTTACCATATGGTTTATACTGTTATATTGAAATGTCTCTACCATATATTTATCAACAGATAATAAGGTTTCAAACATCTTGTTCAACCAACTGATGTATGTGCACTTTATTGGATGGAATGAACATTTTCGTTGTCGCCCACTCCATCGAATTCGAATGCCAGTCCGACCCCGTTCCCTTTCACTGTCGGCACTTTTTGGGGAGATCCTCACTTTGTAAACAAATGGTATATCTCTGGGCTTTACTATACTGGTGTACCAGTAAAGTGTACATCAATGTCTTGATTATGCCAACTATTAGTTAGACTAGGAGTTATAGCATCTTATAGTTGAATACAGCAGTTAACCTGCTCATCTATCAGTTACGGTTCAGGCACAGAACAGGAGAGGGTTTTGTGAGTGAGTTGAGGTTGACCTTATATATTCTGTCGTCTGATGTGCTTGTTCGTTCCACAATTTCTCCAGTGGTTTCTCGTGAGTATTTTCTTAATTGAACAATTGACATTTTGGGTCCTTTAACGTTTAACGGATGATGATGGAGAACTGTTACAGTTTGTGGAATTTGAGATTAGGCCATACACGGTTCGGCAACTTTTGAATCGTTAAAGAGTTCGCTACAGGTTACTTTTCTGAAGTTATTTTGCAACAGAACAATCATTCGAAACTACTTAAACTAACAAGCGACTCTAACAAGCAAAGGACAAAAGATAACCACGAGACCAGATTTTCAGCAAACTACTGACGTCTATTTACGGAGCACTGTTACCAACCTTCACTAAACTGACATATTTTCGAAACTGAAAGTTGGATACCTATGTTATTGATAAACACAGTCCGGGTTAACAACAAAATTAGCCTATTTGACTGACCATTTATAAAGCGGTCCTGCGGTGGGACTACTAATCTGTGTTAGTATCTATTTCCCTTCGGCATGACTCGGTCATTTACATCCTAAACAAATTGATTTAATTTTAGTAGAAAACCAGCGACTTTGGATTTGTGTTCCGATTAATTGTCAACCCAACATGATGTATTTTGGTAATTTTCACATTTAAATTTTTCTTCTTCATATTGGAATCGTATAAAAGCTGTAGTATTTTTATTTCGTTAAAATGAGTAAAAGTATGCAGCCTGCAAATCTGCAAAATATATTAGTCGCGGAAGAGGAAGAACGACTAGGCCACTGAACTAGACCAGACTAGACTACATTTTATTTCCAAAAGGCATGAGGGACATGAGTAGCGAAGTTTAGCATTACCTACTTTAGATCTGCGGTTCCCAAAGTCGTGTGGAGCACAATGAAGGCTGGGGGGGGGGGGGCAAAGCTCTGTGAATTTATTGCTTACAACATTGAATTTGCTTACTACAAAATAGCAAAACAAGGTTTTAGTGTCCCGTTATATTATACATGGAATGTGCATAACTTACCAAATAGATACTGACTGAAGAATCCAAAATTGACTCTCTCATAGTAAGCTTACATGTTCCTGGCTTACAGCTGGATTACACATGGTCAAAGGTTTGAGAAGGAGTGACTTAACTGCTTATTTCAGTTACAAGGATGCTCAATGCAATATACACAAAAATGAATATGAAAAAAATAAATAAAAAATTTATATAGTGACACAATGTTTTGTTAGGATGTCTATCTAACGAAGAAAAAAATGTGTATTTATTTCGTGAAACGATACTAAAAGCAGGCTGTATTAACAAGCCACAGATTGAAAGTCTAGCTTGCTTTAATTAATTGGTCTCCAGGAAGTAGCATGTATCTAACTAATGTACGGAGACATGATAGTGGTCAGGAATTATTCTTCAATCGATTATAAAAAGTCGCTGCATTGTATGAAAAATGAAAAACTTCTGCGGAATAGGGTTGTGGTGTGTGGCGTCGTTTTGATGCTGTAACGATTTTCAACAGCTCTATCATGAACCTTGTAATTGAATATTAGCTTTTGTCTAAGATATTCAGGTTTTGATGAACACAGAATTTTGTGAATTAATGTCAAATACTTATATTCTACAATATTGTTTGATCTAAGCTACTTCCAGACTATATTTCTCAACGACATGTTCTATTTCCTTATGCTAAATATGAAGCGAGCGCAGTTATTTTGAATGATTTTAATTTTGTTTTTTATCAAACGATGCAAACAATACCACAGCAGGCGAACACAAGGCTTTGAAAGAGCAACCGTTTCTCTGTAGAATGGCCTCGGTTTAAGGAACTATTTAGATTTAATAAAGTTAATAAAATATAGTTACAAATAAACTACCTAACTATTTTTCCAAATAAAGACGCATGACATATAAATTACAGCCTTAAGTGTACCAATGTCTACAATTTTGCTCTAAATACAATTCGATATACCGATAGAGAGAGAGAGAGAGCGAGGGTCGCGTCAGACAGATTACCGATTGCGTAGAATACAGTACATTACTATACGACATGGAGCAGCCAGAGAGCATCATTCTCCAGTTTTTTTTATCTGTTTTGTGGACTGTTCTAAGGCGTTTGATAACGTGAAGTGGCCTGAACTGTGAGTAATCCTTATCTCTATGCGGGTTCCTTACCACTTAGTATTTCTCATACAGCAACACTATGAGTCTAGCTTGGCTTGTGTAGGAATTCAGGGTAACCTGTCTAGCCAAACAGCAACCAGAAAAGGAGTTCGTCAGGAATGTATATTATCTCCGATGTTATTTAACATTTACTCTGAATTTGTAATGAGACAGGTATTGGACACTGGAATGGCGGTATAAATATTGGCGGAAGCAAAATGTCCAACTTAAGGTTTGCTGATGATACAACCATTATTGCTGCTTCTCAGGAAGGACTAGTAGCTCTATTAGAAACAACACAGTGCAGCATATGGTCCTGGTATTAAGTACAACAAGACCAAGATTATGATCGTAATAGAGAGAATGATAATCATCGAGAAATAAGGTCAGTAGGCCGTTGTGAAGTAGTTCAAAGCTTTGTGTACATCGATTCTTTGATCGACAGTTCGGGCAGCTGTGAAAATGAGATTCGACAGCGCATTCAGCAGGCACGTGTGGCCATGACAAAACTTACTAAAATATGGCATGATCATAACATCAATAAAGCTACCGAAAAGTCACTGGTCTCTTGTGTTCTCCATATCTTTGTATGCTTCGGAAACCTAGACTGTTAAAAAGGCAGATCAAGCTCGCATAGATGCTTTTGAAATATGGACGTGGTAGAGAATGCTAAGAGTCCCTTATACCACCCATCGAACTAAAGTTTCCATACTGGATGAGCTCGGTAATCCAAAGAGACTATCCTCCATTGTGTCGACGAGAATGCTTATACTCTTCGGACCTATTCACAGAAGCGACAATATGGAGAAACTTGTAGTTCAGGGTCATGCCCCGAGTGGGCGGCGCACCCACGCTGGGTGGATACTACGAAACAGTTGCTGGATATGAGTATCACCGCCACTGAACTAACAGTAAATCGCGAACGAGGGCGAGCTACAATTTTAAAAACTACTGATAATATTCATATCGGCAATACTCTATCTCCGACTTAATGCATTTTACTAGCTCACAACATGTCTGTTAAGAAACTGTGACTACGATGATGAAACGACATGAAGCCCCACTCCTGACCCTTCCAAATAGCTAAAGCTACGAAGGGACACCACTCATCCAGCCAAGCCAAGCCAAGCCACTCCGCCATACTACAGTCACATAATAGGACGAAGAATACAATCGAACATTTCACTATAACCCGACACAGTAAACCACTAAAGCAACTTTCCCGAAACTCTCTTCGCCGTTATTTTTTATTCGGATTTGATTCGCCGTAGAAACAATCGTGAGCGGTCGCCGCGCCAGACAACTTCAGCTAATTTTCGACCTGGAGCAGTCCAGAGGATTTCCTTTAATTTTCCAACAATACAACTCGTACCAGGACAAACTTTCCCGCTCCTTCATCGCCCTGCCCTCCCCCGGGAACTTAAAATTGTGTTTTCATATTATTTCTTCGGAGTTGCTATTTCCTGCGGCACTCGTGGGAAATCTTTTTACGGCACGCAAAATGGCGGTTGCTCTCAGATACTGCGAGAATATAATGCTTCTGGAAGGTCTCTTTGATCTCGGATTCAAACCGCAGTGATATCATGGCACACTTGACGACGCGACGCGACTGTTATAATAATATAGTACATTACATAACAGGTCTAGAAAGCCGCCCATTCCAACAAGTACACTTTGAGACTTGAACTCAGATATAAGCAGAGGTTGTTTTTTATCCCAAAAACTAGTGAAGGATTGACGACTAAGAAGTCCAAAAACTAGCCGCAAAATTCAGTAAGGGGCGTCCTTTGATGTGTAGACACATGGTGGTCCACTTTATAATGGCATAACTTCAGGACATTATAGATAATGTTCAAATAATGATGATTTCTATATCTGCTTATACCCAGGAGAGCTTCGCTTTCAAGATACAAGGTGTCAAGTTTTAATAAAAATATATATTATACTTCGATAGCCCCGTCCTCAAGATCATCCTGTAGCATACGTTTCTCTTAGCTCGTCTGGCGGAATTTTGGGAACAGCGGCGGGCGGGTGGTAATCTTTCGGACGGGACTATCTCGTATAATTGAGGATTGATTAATATTTAAGATAACTATATAAAACATATATCAATATTTATTACTAATGTTAATATGAATTCAAATTGTTAAATATTCAAATAAAATAATTGTGGTAATTCTTGCCAAATTATTATTAATCTTTTTCCTAGAAATGTAACAAACCTGTAAAATAATACGTACATATATCTTTGTTTGTTTGTTCTCTACATAGACATAAATAACAGGTTATGGAAATCAGATCGAGGTGTAAATCTCTGAACATCTACGGGGTCATCTTGAGGACGGGGCTATCGAAGTATAATTAGAGGTTAAACGACTTACTTGTAAGATAGTTCAATCCTCAATTATACGAGCTAGACCCGTCCGAAGAGATCACCACCCGCCCGCCGCTGTTCCCAAAATTCCGCCAAATGAGCAAAGAGAAACGTATACTACAGTGTGGTCTTTTCGGGCGGGGCTATCTCGTATAATTGAGGATTGAACTTCCTTATAGATAAGTCGTTTAACCTCTAATTATTTTGAATATTTCCTAAACGACTGTTTAAAAAATTCTTAAATTTGGTACACAGGATAAACTAAGGATTCTCCATGATTTAGAGAATATTCTACAAAAAGCAGTGGTGGAGATATGGGTATATCCCTTAACTCTTACACCATCGACTTTGTTACAAATATCAATGATATTGTTCAATGATTCATGCTTTTTAAAACAAAAAATTGTTTTTTTGTACAACGAAACGTTTACAAGATACCTATTTTCTCCTATTATGTAGGACATCTACCATGCCCCAAAATTCATGAAAATAGTTTAACCATAGTTTTCCAGATGTTTGAGATGATTAAGCCTCACTCTGTATGTATTTTGTATTGACTGTGATGCTAAGCTAGAATAAATGATCTATAGATAATTGCATTGCTTTTGTTATTTTGGCATTGTATTTATGCAACTAATTAAAGCCAAATATTTACTACACTGCGCTGTGTAGGAAGCCAAACAATGGAAATTGTATTATTTCAATCCCTTCTTTGATTTCATAATAGAATAAATATATTTTTATATTGATGAATTAGTGCTAAGCATAAGTTCCAATATTTTCTAGATATATTTTAGTTCTTAATGTACTACGATTATGCTGAAGCATTATAGTATAAAATGTTATAGTTCTGGACCTAGACCTGGTCAAGGGCACAGGAATGGGTTTAATCGACTAACTTACGTACTTCACTTGTACATTATTTAGATTTCTATTGAAATGAAAGCTTTTTTGGATAATTTGAAGATGTTAGCTACAAATCCGGTCAGTTTTGAGTTTCAGTCTCGTTTGACGAAAACAAAGAGGATCAGATATTCCAGATTTTCAGGTCTACCAAAAAAAAAAAAATCGAAAATCTTTTGGCTTTCCATTGAAATGAAACATCCTGTTTTCAATAATTTGAGGGTGTTGATCACAAGTCTGGTCTGGTCTTGAGTTTTAGTCTTATTTGACAAAAATCAAGCATTCCAGGTCATTTAGATCTTCAGGTTTGCCCTAAAAATCGAAACCCTTTATTGGATTTTCTATTAAGACGAATCCTCGTGTTTTGAATAAATTGAGGGTTTTTATTACAAATCCGGTCACAGTTTTGAGTTTCAGTCTCGTTTGACGAAAACAAAAAATGAAATCAAGAGAAATGAACCCTTAGTTTAACAAAATGAAGTCAATTTGATTGACTCAATACTTCCCACACATTACTATGATACCGGTTTATTACTTCCCATAGCACAAAGCTTTAGTCCGAGATCCCCTTGCAACCCAATCATCGGCAGCCCCCCCCCTAAAATTGTCTCATGCCTTACGTCTTTCCTTCACAGGTTTAAAATCCCCCTCACCCCAAGCACCACAATTTCATCCCCACCCAAAAAAAGGTAAAAAATGATCAGGAACCCCTAAAACATCTAAAGAAGAAGTTTGAGCTGTTTTCATATTTTTAGTTTTTTAATTATTGCTACGCTGCCACTGATACGATTTCTAACAATCATACGCGTTTTCCATCCTCACCACGTTAGTAATACTGTGTCAAAATTTCATTACAATCAATTTAATAGTTTCCACGTTACAAAATACAAAACGATCTAAAGCAATAAATACTCGTATGTACACAGAAAATTCTAAGGTCCAGTTTTACAATCATTGGTAACCTCTCAACCGACAGATGGAAGTTGACCAGTAGTTATCTGGGAGCTCTGTTTCACAAACGAAACCAATGGTAAAGGTTATTTATCTTTATGTTGGCACCACGTGTTGGTCTCAGAGCACTGCCGTAATGGTGTTCCGTGAATACAACCTAACCCTTTGACAAAGAAACCTAACCCTTCTTTTCATATTTTTCATTTATGTTATTACAGAATATAATCAAAATCCATCGACGTCTTAGACGTCAGTGTCAGAATCCAACTTTTATCACCCCCAAAGCTGTCATCGGTTGACTACAACAAATGTAAAGATAACCCATACCTTGTCCTTGTATTGACATAACTACTGGTTGACCAGAGCTTTTGACGTAAACTGTCGAATATGAAATGAAATATTCTCGTTAACCACTAGTTTTCTTTTGACCACTAGTTAACTAACGATTGTGAAACTGGACTTAAGTCCCTTAGTTTCGATAATAGGCTAGGCAATGTTCGGATGGATCTAAAAAGGTGATTTATGTCGCTAGGTCTTCCTTCACAGGTTAGTGGACAGCCTATTATGAATACCACACATTTTTCAGTTTTTCAACGCCCCCCACCCCCCAACCACCCCAATTTCACCGCCATCCAAAAAAACGCAAAAAATAATTAGGAACCTCTAAAACACTTAAAAATGAAGTTTGAGCTGATTCTATATTTTTAGTTTTTTTATTATTTCTGCGCCACCACTGGCACGATTTATAAAAATCATACACATTTTCCATCCACGCCACGGTGGTAATACTGTGTCAAAATGCCATTAAAATCACTCCAACAGTTTCCTCGTTACACAATATAGAACGATGTATTATCGTATGTTTACACCAGGAAAAATTCTAAGTCCTTTGGTTTCTGTAATAGGCAAGGCAATGTTCGGATGGACCTAAAAAAGTTACTTATGTCACTAGGTCTTCCTTCACAGGTCAGTGGACAGTCTATCATGAAAGCAACAAATTTTTCAATCTTACAACCCCCCACCCCAAATTCATCCCCACCCAAAAGAAAATGATCAGGAACCCATAGAACGCCTAAAAACGAAGTTTGAGCACTATTTAAATTTTTTCGTTTTTTGCTAATTCATCCGCCGCCCATGCACCGATTTTCAAAATTATAGAAACATTACCTACTACAACCCCACAGCATATCGCTGCCCAAATTTCATCACAATCCATGCCGACGGACCGACAGACCGACGGAAATGAGTGACGTGGATTTTCGTTATGTTGACATCATAAAACGCCCAAAAAGTGCATTATCTCAAATTCGAAAATTTTCGCGATCACAATACTCCCCTCACCTATCGGTGTGGGAAGTAAAAGGATCAGATATTTCAGATTTTCAGGTCTACCAAAAAAATCGAAAATCGTTTGGCTTTCTGCTAAAATGGAAGATCCTGTTTTGAGTAATTTGAGGGTGCTGATTACAAATCCGGTCGCACTTAGTTTTAGTCTTATTTGACAAAAATCAAGCATTTCAGATCTTTTAGATCTTCAGGTTTGCCCTAAAAATCGAAACTCTTTATTGGGTTTTCTATTAAGACGAATCCTCTTGTTTTGAATAAATTGTCGGGGGTGATTACAAAGGCCATAGGACACGAGCGCGCCGCGGTCAGATTGGTCCTAATCCCACCGGTCAGAAGCGCGCAAAATATTTCGATCACCAGATGGGCCATAGGACACTTGCGCGCCGCAGTCAAATTTGTCCTAATCCCACCGGTCAGAAGCCCCCAAAATATTTTGGATAATACGCAGGTATATGGACACCAGCGCGCGGGCGGCGACGTAAACTTGTGTCTCATAATTTTAACTGATTTTAATTCATTCGTCATTTTTTGCGAACTTGCTCATAGTTAATGAAGGATTTGTAGTCTTCTCCTCCAGTCAGAGGTATCGTTACTATTGACTCAGAAAGTGTTCTAATTTGTCACAAATTTGATCGATTTCTTGACGATGTAAAAAAAAGTCCAAAAAATTTACCTTCACAGCTTGTTTTGTGGGAGCATCATGGTTGTGCTCATTATTTCTTTTAAGAACAACCTCTTCCGATTGATCCATCAGCAAAGATGCTATGCATCGTCTTCTAGAGCATCTGTAGGCTACACCACGGGTGGTTTCTTTATCTCTTCGGAACGTATACTCTTCAAGGACTATTAATCTCTGCCCTTTCACACTTAACATAGTCTCCATTATGAAAAAGTAGAACGCAAACAATACTAACAAACAGCAACTAAGGATTGCAAACTACTGAAATATTTTCATTAAGGGTAGTTTTACATACCTACAGAAGCCGAATAGTCATCTAAATAATCTAAGAAGTAACTGTAAGCTACCGCAAGTCGTAAAAAGACAGATGAAAATTCGCAAGAATAAAAGGGATGTGGTCGTTAGGAATAACCAAGCTTAATTTTCCTTCCGCGCGCAAGTGACCGGAATATTATGTGATAGGTCAAATTAATTTTTATCTAAAGGAACAATTTAGTGGCATTTACTTACCTACTTCTGTTAGTGATCTTGAAAACTATATGACATCACAATGCCTTTTTTAAATTACAAACCCAAAATTTTATTCGCACTTATTGTTATAGAGAATTCTCTACTTAACTAACTAGAACTTAACTAGAAAAGTTAATTTCTTGATACATATTTCCATTATTTTAGGCAATTTCGACAATATCAACAATTACTGTGATAATTTCTATACTTTTTTGCAATTTTCGGAAGGTGATAATATACCCAATGCGCGGTTTTGTTTAGACTGAAACTAATAAATCCTTTTGTTAGAGCAGTTAATAATAAAACAAAAACTATTGACATTGAAAGAAAATTATACTTTTCTAAATTGTTAACTGTTAATAATACATAACATTATGTACAAACATGTTCGTAAATCGTCTTAGATCAATATACATATACATAAAAAGCCATAATTACTAACTAAGATTCTCACCATAAAAATGACATACATTTTTATATATTCTAATCCACTTATCCTATTTTCATTGAGTAATAAACCTATTCTAAGATTCAAAAAATCTTGCTTCTTTTTAGTTGTTGCATTTGGAGCGTGCTTTATTCTGACACTATTCATTTTAATGTATGTGTCTGTTTGAGTACCTATTTATCAAAGAGTCTCAAAAATAAACAATGAGGGATGGCTGTTATAAAAACTCCTATCCCTAACAGAGGGTCGTCCGCTGCAATTTACATGTTTACCTGAAATGGAAAAATAACCAGCCGCTGCAATTTTCATATCCCGGATTAAGGATACTTGACCATCGCTGCAATTTACAATCGCCGGATGAAGGCACCCTTTTTGTAAACAGGTAAAAATCAAACCGCGCGCCCTTGTGACCGATCACCATTACAAATCCGGTCGCAGTTTTGAGTTTCAGTCTCGTTTGACAAAAATCAAAAATTCTAGATCTTGCAGATCTTCCGCAGTACGGAGCAGTTGACGTGTGAGGACGAGAGTCCATCTCAAACAACCAAATCTAATCTCTAATCTAATACGTTCCTGTCAAATAGATGTCTCGGTATTGTAAAGTGGATAGGTAGTACTGATCCAGGCAAGCCCCCATTTACATGTATGTTTAGCCGAATTTTAGTATAGGCAATCTACTGAAGCTCAGCATGTGTATATGAATGAATCTCAGAATAAAAGTATGTAACGGACGTTAACCGCTGCTTCATTGGAATACGCGAGACGTAAACAAAAAAGCTTGTCGGTTAATTAAAATAATTTACAAACCATTCCAGGGATTTACTCGGAAAATCATGACAGGATCGTAATTCAGGCTAATTAAAATTTATCTGCATTACAGGTAGTTATACTGTAACATGTTCAGCAAAGCGTTAGATGTCGAGTAATGACGCTAACAACTTCTATGAAACCTTAACCGTTCTTATACAAAACTTATTATTTCTGACCGTACGGCTTGTGTAATCGTAATCACTTGAATGGCAGTAGTAATTTAGATATTTTTACTGAAAGGCAATTACAATGACAGTACCTCCCATATCCTAGGAGAGGGGATGATGCAATCGCGAAAACTGTGGTTTTTTTCTCAGTACTATTTTGGGGCAAGCTAAAGGCGTCCAGTGCGTTTTTATTCAAAAAAGAATAATAAGACTTATTTTCAAAATTCCTTATTTTAGAGAGTTACTCAAGCGACATCGCATTTTTCAAAATAAGCACAAGTATAGAAACACATTGATGAACATAAGAATAGTATTCGTATTAAAGACTGCTTTATCACAAATAAGTTTTATCATTATATGTTATAAAAAATCGTCACCCTACGCTGGCTGCTTTTTCTCTCACCTACTCCCATATAACATGAGCGAGCTTACATTGAACGTAAATTGAGGGATATGCTGTTGAAAATAAGTTTCTATAATGTAAAAGAATTTATAGATACTCTAGATCTACAGACATGAAATGTATATTATGTATAGTGTTATTGTCCATATACAAATTTTTATGTACGTGTTTTTCTGGTAAGTGGTAGTGGTGATTGCATATTACTTGTTTGTTATTAATGTACATTGCTGTGACGCATTCCATATCATAAGATGATTTGTTGAATCAAGAATATTTATTATTATTGCAGAAAACAAAGAAGCGCAGCCTGAGCTCCGGCACACCGAGCAGCTGCTGTTCCATTCCCCAATGACTACTCCTCACATCGTGAGGTAAGCAATCACTGGGGCCCCGCATCGTGCGCCCTAAGCAGACGAAGGGACCCAAGGATGACTGCCTCCTGCATTCTGGCGGCTAAGATGTGCGCCGCCGCACGGCGCACCGGTATTTTGCGCAGTGCAGAGACCAGCGCATTCTTCATTCCACCCAGGAATCCAATGTTCATAACTTACTTACAGTGTAGCCTGGCCAGAGCCTGCGAAGTTGTATGAGCAACTCCTGATATGTGGTCCGCTTTTTCTCCTCCTTAGAGATGATGTTCTCCTTGGCAGTTGCCAAAAACGAACATCGTCTTCTATTGGTGATCAAGAAAAGCTATGACGGGCTTGTTTGCATGTAGAAACTCGAGCGTGGAGAACGAGTATTTCCAGTAGTTCCGGCATCTCTCGTTCTCCACAACGGACTTTATATAACCTGGAGCGTATGGCAGCACCGTTGTCTCATCGATACCATATGAGTGCCTTAGGGCCTGTCCATATCTCCACGTCACCACGTTAACAACGTAGAACTGTGCGGTGTCGTAGCAGGGCGCGTTGCCACGACGTGCTAGTAACGGTACGGCAACGTCGCCGTGGAACGCCACGTCTAACGTCGTCACCGACGTGTGGCTAGTTCTATTGGTTACGATGTACTCGCTCAGTTAATGTTTTATTGGCATTGTAATTTTTGTTAATAATTCTTCAAAAGCTGATGCAAACATTCAAAAATAACTGTAGAATTTGTGGTCACATGTTTTCAATGCTTCGTATTTTCTAGTGAAATGATTCCCATTACTATTCATAATTGAAAGATACTTAGGGGTGCACCCAGTATTGTCTTTTCACATATCATTTTTCAACGTCTCTCTCCGTCTTTTTAACAATAGCAGAAACAGATGTGCGGTCCATATCTATAACGAGACTGCTATATTTCACGTACATTAGTGAAGAATGTATCAAAATTTTACAAGGCACGCTGACGTGAACAATGAGGTGGCGTGACGTGTATTTTTAGGATACGGTAACGTAAATTGGTACGTTATGACAACGCACCGTGAGACGATACCGCACCGTTCCAAGTTGACGACGTCGTGACGTGGCGATGTGGACAGGCCCTATACTGATAGTAGAATACCCGTAGAGCCGCGTTGTGCCGATGAACGTAAGCCATCTCAGAGTACGTCTTACACGTCGACAAGGTGTTGAAGACACCGCCTTGGCAAGCCATTATAAAGCCCTCAGTCTCCGACCTCAACCCACGAGATCTTCGGTCAACTGTTCAGACAAGCCATGCTCTTCTAGATGTTTGTAGAAGATTCCACGCAATGGCTTATCTTTATGAAGCTTTAAAAGGAAGCCGACTTCGGCAGTGTTAATGTGGGATTTTAATTGTGCGAGATCAAGTTCCATAATGGACTGCGAACACCTCCGCTTGAAGTCGAGTGTGAGGTTAAGTTCCTCGGCTGCTCATATATTTATTATTATTACTATTACATAATCACTGTAGCGACAGCACTTCAAAAAACTTACACATATTCTGAAAGGATACGGAAGGCCATTCAATATGGTCAAGGTCACCTTTTTTTAAACTCCCTGTAGATTCGTAGCTAAGGAAACGCATGTCCAATGGTTGCAACGCGCTACCGGGCGAGCAGGAATCAGACGCTAGGTATAAATTTGTACGTTGGACGTGACTGGTAGGTGCTGTTGGTGTAGCCAGCAGACGCAGACGCTTATGATGTTTGAAGTGGGCTGGAACGGTATTTATTGTGGATCGTGCTGGCTGGAAGTCACTAACTGCAAATGGAATAGACGATGAGATTAGAACGAGGATATAGTGTGAAGTAGCGAGACTGCACCGAGTGCACTGTGCTCCTTGCTACGTTACTCTCGAGTGTTGCTTACAGTGAACGCATCTAGCGAATCGCTGGGACGATCTCCAGTGGCGTGCATATTGGTATGCATGGCTAGGTTTGGACTAACAGACAAGTTGTCAGTACTGTGGGATACAACAGGCGCAACAACGTTAGAGTCAAGCGGAATCGCAACGCAACCCTCTGTTGCGCGAGTCAGTGGACTACACAGTCGAGCAAGTTCGCATGCACACAAGATCGCGGCTCGCACTGTGATCAAAATCAAATCCTGCAATTTTGGAAACAACTAAATGTTTGCCCTTTTAGATATTGAACCTCAAAATTAACCCATTCGATTAAACCCAAAAATTACCGAACTCAAATCGACTATGTCAAGCTAAACCCTCCAACCAACACCTGAACTCCCTCCTCTTTGCTCTTCTCGTTCCTTCCTCTTTTTTTTTTCTTGCCTTACTTCTCCATGACTTTGTCTGGTCTCTGAGTAACCAGATCTCATAGACCGATCGACCGACATGTCCGCAACTAAGAGCAAAAGCCCACCGGACCGCTCTTATTAGCAAGACGAGCTCTGAAACAGGAAGCTCGGACTCCAGCAAACTGTGGAAAATCTAAATAGCAAAATGCATCCAAGTAGTCGCCAATGGAAATCCAATCCACCGATTTTATTAGGTCGGTACTCGAAGAACGGTACTAAAGACTAAGAATCAGGAGAAACGAGACCAATGGACCCGAACTCCTGATTTATGGTCCTACAGAGGATGGCAGGGTAGGGGCTCTTCAAAGTGCAAGATTTAGCCACACAAAGAACAACATGAATAGCCTTATATAGTAAGGGGTAAGGGGAATTCGAATGATCGACTCGCTCCATTTGCATCCATCATCAGGTGTTGGTTGTTTGATGATGCATTTAGTGGCCACTTACATTTTTATTTTTGAACCTTCTTATTACATTTTTTACCTTTCTTAATCCCAAGAGCATCTCTTGTACTTCATATAATGCCAATAATGCCAAGAAGTATTCGTGCTAATATACCTACCTGAATTCTATTGATTGTTGTTCCACTAAAAGATTATGATCAAAACATCTGGACTAAGAAAACGTTAACTGAAGCTCAAATCTACAGATATATGGAAAAGCACGTGTGGCAGGGACGAAATAGTTTTTTATGTTAGACAGGAGTTACAATCTAGTTTCACATTGTAACGGCGCATGCTTTTATCTAAGAGAGGTTTCATTTTCAATATAAAATTGGAAACTGTGTGATAAAATTCTATATGGTTTGAATGCATTGTATAAAAGTATACATTTTTGAAGTAGCTTAATCACGCGTGAAATCATGGTGTTTCGTCAATTATGATAATGTGTGACCCCGACTCTCTGAATAATTATTTTGCAAGGTATTCTTCAAAGTGCTACTAAAAACAGTGACCAGAAAATTAAATTGTAATTAATAAAGGTAATTTAAGATTTTCATTTCGTTACAGTTATAGTTGGCGAAGTAACTGACAGTTGCAATCAAATTCATACAAATGCATTTAAAGCAGTTCGTTTATGCTTTATCTGGGCAACAAGGTCATTATTATTACTATAATTATTAATAGAATGCTGAAGTGTTGTCGTCCTTTCATTGAAAAGTACCTACATTATTTATATACTTAATGTGAAATTTTCAGACTTTCCAGATTCTTAGGAAGTTGCTATTGGTGTTTTATACCTAAATGTAATTACGCTAAAGATTTTTAATATATGATGATAATCAGCATCCAGAATCTGTCCTGATTGCCGTTCTCACAGATTTATTCACGGCTTTTGATCAAGGATTTTCATCAGGTTCCATATTCGGCTCATTGTTGTTCACTATTATATCAGCATTTAGAAGACAAATTTTAAAGAAATCGAGAAAAACTGAATACAGCCTTGTCATGAGTGAAAATAATACTAAAATGAGAGTATGATAATCTACGGTGGTTTGGAATGTTAGGTGTTAATGCTTCAAGATCTAGATAGTTTTTCTGAAATCGAGATTTTAAATTTGGTCACGTCGGATTTTGCAAGTTAGGAACTGTGATATGCCGTGTTTTGAGTCCTATTTTTGTGGAATTGTAGCAAAATAAATCAAACATTCATCATTTTAGACTTTTTTGTGGCTGTGTGTCACAATATATTTCACTTTTAGGCTACTTTGTGCCTTTATATCTTAAGTTATCTCACCTTCTGTTGACAACAACACTGAAGGTTAAGCAGAATAGCTCAAGCTAGACTTCTCCATCAGTTTGGTATCTAAAATTCTAGTAATTGTCAATTTTTGGTCAATAAAAGATGTTGGGTTTTTGCCGTTTTTGGGCTTGATAACTGTCATACCCACTTCGCGTACCGCGAAATGCATCCCGCCGTACTATCCACTAGCACGCCATTATGGATTAACATTTTTACTCCGGTATGTGGCGACATCTACCTCTCAACTCGTCCATACAAGAAAAGGAGAGAAGAAAGGAGAGACTCAGCGCGCAACCATGATAATGAGAAGATAACAACAGGTGTACGAGATCAGACGAGATAACCGAAGATCTTCCTCCGGGGTGTCTCCGCATCTTCCACCAATCTGAAGTCCCGGGACGAACTGCGTCGCCAGTGCATACCAAGTAAGTGGGTAGACTCCTTTTATTAAGCCTAAAACAAAATTTGACTATATGCAACAAACTAAAAGAGCAAGACTCGTCTTGTATCCGCCAAAAGACGACTTATCATTATTACGATTATATTTAGCGAGATGGTCGGACATATCGACTTCCGTCAAAAGGCATGGTAAGTTCGATAAGAAGCTCTCTAGGAGCTTTTAGTGTTTTCAGTGTTGGTTGCCTACTTGCCTGGCTTTGCCACCCCATCACTACTACTACCACCGCTTGTCTCTTTGGGCCGTTCCATATCGTACACGTACGACAATTATCGCATGTCTGACAGCACTGCAACGGCCAGAAGCTCAGCCAGGAGCAACCTGCAGGAAGTCTCATAAACAACCTGCACAAAAATGCAGACATCTACGATGGAGCGACTTGGTGGATCGACAGGAAAAAATCCCCGTCCAGTTGCTAAAATGGCCGATATAACGGCGTCCAGCGCAGAAAAACAGACAGCCAGGCATACTAGATGCTGCCACTCTTATTATTAACTGTAAGAGAAAAACAAATGACAGAGGATAAGACGATCGAAGAGCTGCGCTGGATCGAGAGAAGTGAAAGGTTTATAGGAGAACTTAAATCGCGGTTTTGTTTTCTGTATAGTAAATAAGTGAGTTTATGAGCCGGAGAGCAGCGGATTGCATAGAGGTAGTGACGGTTAAAAATTATTGGGCCATTTTTCAATATCAGATTCTTCTTCTTCGTCTTGTTTACTTTCAATATTGCTATTCCGTGACGAGAATTATTTATGAGCTGATGATTTGCTATGTAGAGCAAATTGTTCCGTATATGAAGCATTTCTCATTTCCTAAACAACCCAGTGTATAGGAAAGTTAAGGAATAAGAATCGTTCCTATCAAATAGTGAGAGCCTTAGGTCATATTTTGCAATGGTGTACTATGTAATGAACATACACAGGGTGTCCCACGACGATTATGACAAGCAATATATTGGAACTGGGCAGTAGTAGGGAATTATAGTTTTAGGGGTGTAACTTAGAGCAAATATAGTATTTTTTCTTATTATTGCGTCACCCAATGAGGTATTTGTTTTTGGTCACCTGACGTCCGATTCAAAAATTTTATCGGGATACCCTGTATACTTGGGACTTTTTGTGTTCCTCCCGATAAAACAATTCCAACAAACTAGCACACTTGGGGTCTAAAGTGATTAATTCCCCGTGTGGGGGCGGGTTAGAATATCTCCCATCGTATATACTGCGTGTCGTAAAAGGCGACTAAAAGGAACCGAACTACTGTCGGTATAAGCAGTAACTCCTTCTCAACCAACAGCTTTGGGTGGACGAGTTGAGAAGAGTCGCGACACCTTCTTGTCCTTGGAGTGAGAAATTGAGGCATGAGGATGCAGAAAGCAAATGGGAAACTACTGCATTAAAGATCATAAAGATATCCCAAGAGAAACTATTAAAATGAGTAAATGCATTTTACGAGTTCACAACATGTCTGTTAAGACATTGTGACTATGATGATGACTACCGCCCAGCTCCGATATACTGCTTGTCTTAGTCGTCGTGGAACACCCTGTATATGATGATGATGATGTATGCAAATTTCTACCCAACGCACATCACATCCATTCAATTTAGACCTCTAAGATAGGTTACGAACGTTTTGAAAATTCCCGAAAATCCAAACCTTAGGAATATTCTAATACTACTGAGAGTACGTGGGTTATAAAAAAATGAAATTTTGAGAATCTCCTATAGAATCTCAAAAATTTAGATTTTTTTAAACTTTTGAAAAATTTTGATACTCTGAAAATAGTAAAAAATCTGAAAATCGACACTGACTGAACACTTCAAGATATCACAATTTGCTAACTGAATAGTTACTTCTTTGATTAGTCATAAAAATTGATCCGTTAACCAAAACTTGGGTATAGGGTCTCAAAATTGTATGACTTTAGAAGAAATTTTCAAGCTGTAATTCAAAATCGATTCGTCTTAAGAAGTCGCTAAATAATCTGCTAAAAGTTGCTAGATAATCAAGCAGAACATACAAGCCACGTTATAAAGTATCGTGTATCCGTGTATAAATGAGAGGTCTTAAATGAGCATGATATCTTAAGTGAACACACTATGGATCAGTCATGAACGTACATACGCTAAAGCTAAAGCTGTAGATTTTGTGCTGTAGATCGTCAATAGTGAATGCACGCCTAGCCTGTGCAAATTGGGTTTCAGTGGGTTGTTACAGTTGCATCTCTACTTTTAGAACGAGAAACGGCGTCGATGTTTACGAGTACACGAAGAGCATGCTACAGCATCCACCTACGCTGTTGCAAGTCGCGCCAATATGGTATTTCGCAGTGAAAGGTGTGGTTCACTGCGCAAACAGTACACATTTTGAAGGAAGGCGATTCTGTGAGAAGAATGGATTTTTGTCGATTTATGCTTCATGTGGACGTCGAAGATGCAACTTTTTTAACTAGCATTTTTCAAACAGATGAGTCCATATATAACTAAAACTCCACGGATACTGCATGCCCTGCTTGCTTGCCTATCTACTTTTTAAGACGAATCCATTTCAAATTACAACTTGAAGTTGTCTTTTAAAAATACAAATTTTGAGACCCGAATTTTTGGTTAACTGATCACTTTTTATGACTAGTTATAATGTAATAGCACATTGTTTAAGTACCCTCAGCAGAAATTAAAAATCCGATGATAAGTTTTTGTCAAACGGTCTGTTGAAATTTTGCGCTCTTGGAGATCCAATATGCCTTTAGAGCTTAAATGCGATCTCTTGCCTACGTTTACTACATTTACAGCAAGCTTGTGGAACCAATGGATAACTAAGAAGATGGGTAGGTATGTGTTTACCGTAAAATGCACGGTTCATTATCTGGTGGTGGAAGATAAATGCCTTTCTTTGCAAAGTTTTTGAAGTCACTTTTCAAAACATGCTTATTTTGACACTATCTCGCGATGTGTTTGATACATCATCACTTTTTTTTAATGACGTGATTGTATATTTTCTAAGGGCTTTACCAAAAGTTCCAAAATTCGACAAATAAATTCTGTTTTATTAGGTTTTTCGTTTGTAGGTACGCATTTTAATGAATATCTCTAAAATCAATTTACCTCTGAAACAGTTGAAAATCGGACGCCAATTTGTATGACTTTTCTTGTTGGAAATGAGCTGTACAGTCTTCTCCTGAAGTACTTGTCATTTGTCATCGAATACCCTGCATATTATGCTTGAAGAACACCTTACATAGTTATTCCTTGCTGTCAAGCTGAATATAAGCGAAATATGGCCTTCCAAGCACCAGACTGCTCAAGTAGTGGCAAAGAAAATTATTCGACGGCATGTAAATAACCTCAAGTAACAGTTATGAAATGGTCTTAAATTCAAATGTAAAATCATGGCTCGAGCTAATTCCAGTCAGTCTTCCATATCCTAAAAAGGAAACACAACGTTCATTGCGTACGAGTGCCTCTTAAATTGCTACTAATGCTATGATATTATGCGCGGACAGATCTCAAAACATTCCTCTGTAATTTCTACTCTACGGGGTAAAGGTGAGGATGTCTTCGTTACCTATTCCTAGTGTACAGGGTCATTCACGTTTCAAATCGATGCTGTATTTTCTTAAACCTGAATTTTTGATAATCAAACAGTTGATTATCTTTCATGATTTGATTTGACGTCCTGAGTCGAACGAGACCACTCTCAGACCGAGGAAACGTTCTGGTGAAAAATACGGCATGTTGAGGTATCATTACCTCACCTAAATTAACCAACCTGATTGAGTTCTTGAAGTCAAAATGGATGCAATCAAAAATCTTTATTTAGCTTTCTAATAAAATGAAACCTCGTCTTTTGGACAATTTGAGGGTGCTGTCCGGTCCGGTCGCAGTTTATAGTTTCAGTCTCATTTGATGAAAATAGAAAATTTGATATCTGTCAGATCTTAAGGTTTGGCTAATAATCGTAAAACTTCATTTGACCTTCTATTAAGACGAAACCTCGTGTTAAAATGAAAAATTTCTGATCTTTAAGATTTGCTTAATAAAAGGGAAACCTTTTTTTGTTTGTTAACGGAAATCTTTATTTAGCTTTCTATCAAGATGAAGCCTAATATTTTGGATAATTTGAAGGTGCCGATTACAAATTTGGTCGCAGCTTTGAGTTTTAGTTTCGTCTGATGAAAATCAAAAATTGGAGATCTGTCAGATCTTCAGGATTGCCCAATAGTCGAAAATATTTATTTGATTTCTATTAAGATCACAAATACCCTTTGTATTTTGGGTAATCAGAGGGAGCCGATTACAGTTGCGGTCGCACTTTTGAGGTCCAGTCTCCTTTGACAAGAATCAAAAATTACAGATCAGACAGACGTTTATTTGACTTTCTATCAAGATGAAGCTTCGTGTTTGGATAATTTGAAGGTGCTGATTACAATACGATCACAGTTTTGAGTTCCAGTCTCTTTTGATGAAAATAAAAACTCAGGTCTTTCATTTCTTCAGGTTTGCCTCAAACATCGAAAATCTTTATTTATCTTTTTATTGAGATCAAACCTGAGGTCTTGGAAAATTTGAGAGAGCTGATTACAAATTCGGTCACACTTTTGGGTTTCGGTAGCATTTGTCGAACAGCAAAAATTTCAGATCTTTGAGATCTTCAGATTTACCTAAAAAATCGAAAATCTGGCTTCTGGCTTTTTGGCTTTTGGCTTTTTATCAAGAGAAAGCCTCGTGTTTTGGATAATTGTAAGGTGCTGATTGCAAATCCGGTCGTAGTTTTGAGTTTCAATGGTGAAACGGGGTGTCAATTGACCTGATTCGAATTGTACCAAACATAGACAAAAGAAACCATTATCAATAGGAAATTAAGCCAAAAAAAAATGGAGTCAAGTTGATTGACGCAGTACTTCCCAGACATAACATTGATATTATTTTATGTTTTCCCATTGCATGAAGCTATAGTTTGAGATCCCCCTGCAACCAAATCATCGCCCGCCCGCCTTCAAAAAAACATGCAACACAAAAGCTCTCGTAAATAATTTCTTGCATCTCTATACGAACTAGGACAACACAATTTTTATTCTGCAAGCTTCAGCTGGATGAAACGTAATGATCAGCAACCCCAAATCGCCCAAAAATGAAGTGTGAGATATTTTTATATTTTTAGTTTTTTTATTATTCCTGCGCTGCCACTGACACGATTTCTAAACACCATACGTATTTCCATCCTCACCACGATAGTAAAACTGTGGCATTAATTAAATCAATTCCAGGTTACACAATACAGAACGTTAGACAGCAATACTCATATGTATGTATACATCAGAAAATGTATTCTAACTCCCTTGATTTCTGTGATAGCCAAGACAATGTTCCTATGGACCTAAAAAAGTACATTATGCCGCTAGGTCTTTCTTTTACAGGTCACTAGACAGCCCATGGTGAATACAACAAATTTTTCAGTTTTACAACCCCCCACCCCTCAACCACCCCAATTTCGCCCCCACTCGAAAAAGCAGAAAATGGTCAGGAACCCTTAAAACGCCTAAAAGCGAAGTTTGAGCGGTTTCTATATTTTTAGTTCTTTTATTGTTGCTGCCCCGCCACTGACACGATTTCTAAAAACCATATGCGTTTTCCATCCTCGCCACGTTAGTAATACTATGGCAAAGCTTCATTAAAATCAATTCCATAATTTCCACGTTACTCAATAGAGAACTATCTAAAGCAATATTCATATGGTACACATCAAAAAATTCTAAGTCCTTTGGTTTCTATAATAGGTAAGGCAATGTTCGGATGGACCTAAAAAAGTTATTTATGTCGCTAGGTCTTCCTTTACAGGTCACTAGACAGTCTATTGTGAATTCATCAAATTTATCAGTTTTACAGCCCCCCACCCTCAACCACCCCTAATTACACGCCACCCAAAAAAAAAGTAGAAAATGATCGGGAACCCCTAAAGCGCCTAAAGCGAAGTTTGAGGAATATCTGAAATTTCTTATTTTTTGCTAATGACTCCGCCGCCCGTGCAACGATTTCCAAATTATAGAAGCATTACCTACTACGATCCCACAGCATATCGCTGGCAGGCTAGAAGAAAACGACAGACAGACAGACCAACAGACCGACAGACAGAGAGACCGACGGAAATGAGTGACGTGGATTTTCATTATGTACACACATCATAAAACGCCCAAAAAGCGAATTATCTCAAAATCAAAAATTTTCGCGATCACAATACTCCCCTCACCTACGACGGGTGTGCGAAGTAAAAGATAGTTTGGGGCCTACCCGGGCACGCTATGAAAAAATACCAAAGAGGTGTTGCTTAGAGTATTCAAAATAAAAGACAGAATTGCCTGGGGGGGGGGCTTGGCTTCGCTAGTATGTACTTCCCCACTTCCCCAATAGCTTTAACATTAAAAATGTTAAAAAAGTATAACTTTTTTATTTTCCATTTCCTGATGTTGCGTCTGGTGTCGTTGTACTTTACTGGTCAAGTACTTTCGAATGATACATATTTGACATCTGCTGAAGTACCAGTACTTTGTCACCACAACCTGGGATGGCTAGATGAAGCAAGTTCAAAAGAAAGGCCAAAACTGCCATAGTTAGAAGGCGTCAAGAAGTTAAAGTCTCAGATCAACAAATCAGAGACCGCACCAGAAATTAATAGGGATAACATACAACAGACAACCACCTCTCCCATAAATAATAGAATACGACAAAACAGGAATCAGAGAAAAGAAATCATTGAGAGTAAGCAAGAAAACAGAGTCACGGGTTATAGAGCGTAGATCACAAAACGGCGGCTCAAGTGAAGGCTAAAAACCTATCCCTTGAAGGGGAAGAGGGAGAAGAAGAACAAGAAAAAGAATAGGAAGGTCTCATAGGTGTCCCATATAACTAAATACTTTCCCAAAAAAAAAATCAGAATGACGATAAAGAAGGATAGTTACCAACATCTTTGTTATAACTCACAGTAACGTAAAATACCTTGTGTAGGTTAGAGGTAGGGCTGAGGGTTCAATTTCACATTTCTCGAACACAGAGACGCAGTATAAATCCTTCGAGGCTGGTGTTTCGCGAATATCTGGACGTTCACATCTAGCCGATAATTTAGAATTATCTAACCGTATATATCATCGCGTAGAACGTGTAGATAATATGTATTAATTAGAGCGAAGGCACATAACGGCTAATCTCAAATATCCGAGGAAACACGATATATATGTCTACCTCCAGGTACGCCAGATTTGCAGGTGGCCAAATAGGTTTGTGTCGAAAGGACAATAGCACTAAGGTAGAATATTTTATTTTTTTGTCGCACAGACAACTGTATCAAATTTTTGAAACTACACAGAAAAAAATACTGTTGCGTTTCCAACTAATTGGTAGTATTTGGATGTTTTTCCATCGCTTTAAATATATTTACAGTTTTTCCAAATCCATGTCATTGAAAGAATTCAATCGTTATATTCGAAGTAATCACAGGTATGACAATAAATTCAAAATAATTTTATATTCGTTCTAACGATATGTATAATCCTTCTAATACCAGCACTGACATATAATGCAATCAAAACATCCTTTTGTTTTCGAAATTTACCCTATATTTCATTTAAGCAAAGCATACAATGTATTCGATGTGCACAAATTATCACTGCAACAGCAGTTCGTGATAATTCATCTGATAAAAATTAAGTTTGTTTCAAAAGGTAACTATTACGCGAACAGTAACCCATACTTTCTAAACATTGTCTATGCTGTTAATGAAATTGGTAAGTAGTATTCGTATCAACAACATCATATATCGAATTCAATAGCCCTTGTTGTTCGCTGAACTATAATTAGTATTCGGCGGGACTGATGTACCGATTCAATGAACGTAAAAAGAAAGAACAGGGGGATGATCTTAGTGTTATTATCGGCGTCAACCCGCCAACATGGACGAGGTTGTTTCGTTGTGTTTCATTGTGTTGTTTCGGTGTTAGACGAGTTGTGTCATCTCGTGTTTTTGCTTTTTGCATCAGCAAATGTGTGATTTAAATGTATCCAGTTATATACTAATGGTGGACCTACTGAGAAATTGGGGCTTAGAAGAGCTAACACCCACAGTTGAATGTAGGTATTAAGATTAGCCAGACAGTTATATTTCAGGTAAAAATGCAACAACTGGTGCAGGCTTATGTCTAATTCTTATATCATGCTCCTTATAACTTCATACAAAATCATACCATTAAACATCCAAACAAATCGATTAGCTGTCCTCGCAATAAACTCTGTTCGTCCAAGGAAAAGAAAGTAGTTTAGCATCAATTTACAAACACAGGTTCGATTCAACGACAGGCTGCGATTTAATCATCCATTGGAATCCAATGACGTCTTGTAGTTGAATCGACAATACGATATAATTCGTTACCAACTATACACTTCCCATTGGATAAAACGTCGCTGTATTTGAGGAACGCTGAGTGTAACGTCCCATTGAATCCAAGTCTTTGACAAGACGACAGATTTTTCTGTGTGTACTATAGCCGGCCTGGCATTAACCCTTAATATACACACTTATTTTTTATGACGAAATTATCACAATGAGGTGTGACTAACCCCATAGTAATTTTTCCCAATTTTTAAATATAACTTATATAACTAGACAATTTCATTCGATCAATTCATTACTCTAATCTAATATATTTTATAATCATAAAATTTCAGAAAAATAAAAAATAAACAAAATGCATGACTGTTTACATAAATGTAGCAACACCTAAATTATTTACCGAAAATTAAGACACACATTATAAATGAAAACAAAAAAAATTAAAACAAAATAACCAAACCTTTGTGATTTTTGGTAATGTCTCTAAAGTACCTTTTTTAAAATTAATAATTTCCTCTTCACATTTCGGTACTTCAGCTCAGACAAATTGAGTTTTTATGTTAGTCATAAATGGGCTTTGCACACGGGGCCCTCAACAAGATCTTTCTCTACATTTTCAACTAAAATATTCTGAATTTCCAACTCGTAATATCTCTAACGTACCTTTTTTGAATTAATAATCTTCACATTTCGGCTCTAAAGTTCACACAAATTGAATCTACATGTTAGTCACAAATTTAATGAGCTTTGCAGAAGGGGTCTCCATAATCTAAGTCAAGTGAGGGAGGACCCAAAAAATGACAAATACCATGATGTCGGTCCAGCTTAGTGAGGGTAGTTCCACTGGCTGAAGCCTACTAGATCGACCTTGGTTCCATAGCCGTGGCTAATCTAGATGTGATCAGCCAGACTATAAAATCCTTAGCTTAGCACCTCTCAGTTTGCCTACACTTTTCATCTATGTATCGTTCACCCACTTTTTGAGGGTTAACGTTACCTGCTGTCTACTCAGTTCTATAAAGGGCTCCATGCCAACAAACTATCCTTCGGTGCCGAGTCTGGCGAGCCTAACAGCTTCCTCATTCCCCATTAATTGGGTGTCACTTCAATTCTATCAAAAGAAGTGACGGATATCTGAAACATCGAAATCACTAATCCGATACAAAAAAATGAAGTCAAGTTAATTGACTCAGTACTTCCCACATATTACGGTGATACTAGTTTATTATTTTCCCATAGCATGAAGCTATAGTCTGAGATCCCCTTGCAACCAAATCATCGCCACCCCCTCCCCCAAATTGTGTTATGCTGCTAGGTCTTTCCTTCATAGGTCAATGGACAGCCTGTTATCAATATTAAACATTTTTCAGTTTTACAACCCCCCCCCCATACTTTTAGTGTTTTGATTACTGTAGCGCCACCACTGTTTCCAGGTTACACAACACAGAACGATCCCTTGTCCCTTGGTTTCTGTAATAGGAAAGGAAACGTTAGGAAGGACCTAAAAAAGTGTATTATGCCGTTAGGTCTTTCTTTCACAGGCAATGGACAGTGCATACAGCAAACGTTTCACCATTACAACCCCCCACCCCCCAGTCGCCCCAATTTAACCCCCCCCCCCCATAAAAAAGGTATAAAATGATCGGGAACCCCTAAAAGATCTAAAAACGAAGTTTGAGCTACTTTCATATTTTTAGTTTTTTTATTATTCCGACGCTGCCACTGACACGATTTCTAACAACCATACCCGATTTCCATCCTCACCACAGTAACAATAGTGTGTCAAAATTTCATTAGAAACAACTTAATAGTTTCCACGTTACAAAATACAAAACGATCTAAAGCAAAAAATACTCGTATGTGTTCTTCTCTAAGTCCCTTAGTTTCGATAACAGGCAAGGCTGGAGGCAAAAAAGGTGATTTATGTCGCTAGGTCTTCCTTCACAGGGCAGTGAACAGCCTGTTATAGATACAACAAATTTTTCAGTTTTTCAACCCCTAACCTCCCAAATACCCCAAGTTCACCCACACACAAAAAAATGTAGAAAATGATCAGGAACATCCAAAACGCTTAAAAACGAAGTTAGAGCTGTTTTTATATTTTTAGCTTTTTTTATTATTTCTGCGCCGCCACTGACAGGATTTATAAAAAACATACGCATTTTCCATCTTCGCCACGGTAGTAATACTGTGTCACAATTTCATTAAAATCAATTCAATAGTCTCTTCGTTACACAATACAGAAAGATCTAAAGCAATACTCGTATGTTTACACCAGAAAAAATGCCAAGTCCTTTGGTTTCTGCTATAGCCAAGGTAATGTCCGGATGGTCCTAAAATTTATGTCGCTAGGTCTTTCTTCCCGGGTCAGTGGACACTCTATTATGAGTGCAACAAATTTTTAAATTTTACACCCCTGCCCCCCCCCTCCGCACAACCATTCCAAATGCCTAAAAATGAAGTTTGAGGAATATTTGAAATTTTTTGTTTTTGCTAATTACTCCGCCACCCATGCACCGATTTAGAAAATTATAGCAGCACTACCTACTACGACCCCACGGCATAGTACTGCCCAAATTTCATCACAATTCATGCAGCGGTTACGGAGATTACGAGGCTAGAAAAACGCGTACAGACAGACCGACAGACAGACAGACAGACAGACTGACCGACGGAAACGAGTGACTTGGATTTTAATTTTGTAGACATCATAAAACGCCCAAAAAACGTTTTATCTCAAAATCGAAAATTTTCGTGATAACAATACTCCACCCACTTATCGGTGTGGGAAGTAAAAGGATGTTGACCTCTAGCTGACCTTCAACTTTATCGTTCTATAGCCCCACTATCCCCCGCTAAAAGTGAAAGGAGTATAAGAAAAAAGTAGAAAATAATCTAAACTACTTTGCAACTCCTGCTATAACTTTAAAAGACTGCAATAGGGTACCTGCGGCATGCAATTTTGCTCACGTAAATATTTGAGCGAAGTCCGTCAATAATAAACTAGCGCTGTGTAAATATATACGAACCCACAATTTCCTGCTGTTGTAATAACTTTTTGTTCACTGCAGAAACATTGTATGCTCTTAATAGTCCATCCTTCATTATGTGCATAAAACAAAGGCAGTAATAAACTCTGGTACATTATAAATTTGTTGCATCTAACAGCCAAATGATGTTTATTGGTTTTAGTGCGGTACTTTTAGCCGTAGTGCCTATGTTACTGGATAATTATACACATATATACTGGTACAGAGGGACAAAAGAGCATTATTGAGGCACGATAATTGCTTTTCTGTGGCGTTCGATTGACTGCTACAAACGGATGTTAGCGTTTTTGGTATCCGAAAGGGCCTACAAAACAATAGCTTAATTGTGAAAACGTTGGAGGTATACCCGGCAGTAAATTTTATGACACTGATCTCTCAAAACGTTAATCTTCTTATAGCATACAGCTTTGTGTGTTGTGTTGAGGACAGAACCATCCAGGAAGGCACTAACATTAAAGAAGAAAAACCAACGAGGTTGCCTATTAGATTTCTATAATAGAAAAGATTCTAACAAAACTCTTTAAGAATACAAATGAAAAATGAGGAAATAAAAAGAAACCAACACGAGTTAAAATCACATCCGGATGAGTCGCTACCATTGTGTGTAATGATTTCACTTGGTTGTGTATTGAAATATGATGGCTCTACTTTTATTACATGTTTAATGCAGTTTGTCCGTTTTTCTTGAATTACTAAATATTCCTGATGTCTAATAAGGTTTATAACTGCTGATGAGCTTTCTAAAGTACATTTTTAAATCGCTCTATATTAACTCAATGAGATTAAAAATACAAAAATAGGGTTGAAGTCTTAAAATTACGCAGCCACTACTGCGCCCCATTTCATAAGCGATATACTGTTTATCAGTTGCAACTTTTAACTGACTTTTTTCAAAATCTGGCAAAATTGTGACATTTTGTTTTGTAAGAAATTCAATAATCTCAGCCTTTCTAAGCGAAGGTGTAGGTATCTCTTCCAATGGTCTCGTATGTAATGTAGCATTATCCATTACTATACCCCTCGGAATATTTGGCAAAGTTTGATTTTGAAACCATTTTTCAAGCTCCAGGCAACAGTACAATCCTTAGCAGGAGTTTTGAATAATATTTTTTTGTGATAAATGTATGCTTTATAACAAAACTATTTTTGTTTTCAATTTCTTTCGCAATAATTCAAAGGCTACATAAAAATGAAAATAGGGTTGTGAATCCAGTACCGAAGACGCCGACAGCTACCGAACCCATGTGACGTCACGATTGTGTTCACGATGCATTCTTTTCATCAACGACATCCTACTCCGATAGGAGATTCTAGATTCCCAGCCAATCGTGAAAATAGATACTTGTAACTAGTGTATATTTGTTGCAACATAGACGATGAAATTTGCAGCTCGAGACGAAGTCTACGATCGAAATAAACATCTTTTTGAGTATTTGAAATTAGATTACAGATTGCAGTAATGAAGCATATATACACAGGGTGGTCCAATAAGCGTGCGGTGCTCACTAGCGGCCATACCGGTTAAATTAGACGAAACTGTTTGGTATAAAAAACGTTTATTTTCAAATGCTCCACACTCAAAAAATATTTTCAAAGATGGCGGACTTCCGGATATACCGGAAATAGGCATCAACTTCCTTATTTTAAATGAAACACCCTGTATATTATTACATTTTAGACATAAGTGATGGTTAACAAACTGGACCTAAAAATCGATGCTTCATTCAAAAACGTAATAATATACAGGGTGTTCCCATTTGAAATAAGCAAGTTGATACCTACTTTCGGTAAATCCGGAAGTCCGCCATCTTTGTAATTATCTTCTAAATGTAGAGCATTTGAAAAGAAACGTTTTTTATTTAAAACATTTTCGTCTAATTCAAACGGTATGGCCGCTAGACAGCACCGCGCGCTCATTGGACCACCCTGTATATGAACCAGCGCTACAGGCCTTATAGGCCCTTGGCTTCTATCTTCTCTACTATCTGTCTCCATCTTCTTCTATCAGCTGTATGTTTTCTCCAATCGCCAGAAATGACCTCTTCTTCTTCTTCATCATCATCCATTTTTTCTTTGGGCGTCCATGTCTCCTTTTACCCCCTTCCGCCATGAACAGCATATTTCTGGTGCATCTTTGCTCTGGCATTCGCATGATATGTCCCAACCATCGGACACTTTGAGCTCGTATTTTCCTCGTTATTTTTGGTTTCCCATATAAGATCATCATTTCCTCATTTGTGCGTCTCCTCCACTGCCCTTCTCCTGTTCTAGTGCCTCCAAAAATTTTTCTCAACATTTTTCTTTCCCAAACTTCAAACTTTTTCTCTTCTTGCATAGTCATTGTCCATGTTTCACATGCGCATAGGGCCACTGGTCGTATTATCGTCTCATAAATTCTAATTTTCGCTTTTCTTGATACTTCTTTAACTTTCAAGATTTTTGCTAACGACCCAGCAGACACATGCACTGACAATATGAATTATAGATGCCCACAGAACGCTCCGTCTATCACGAGAGCACTAACGTTGCACGAGTGTTATTGGTGCCCTATAATGCATCACATGCATATGTGATGGATTTAAAAATTGTTAAAGGCGTCATAGGCGTTAAAATATAACGATAATAATATTTTGCTTCTTAAAACGTAGGAGAATTCAATAGAATTTTAGCGCTTGTAAGTGACGACCTGGTAAGGGCATGCGTCAAATTGGGGAATATTAAACTAATTTAATAAAAGATATGTTCCAAAACATCATCAGCCAATGAATTTCCTTTAATAATGTAATAATAATTTTTTTTGTGTATAACACACTCGATTAAGTAAATCTCCCATTTCATGAAATTTACCCATTAGCCTCCTCTCCTCTTGATGTACCAAATCTGAGCAGCCGGTTACACATATCTAAAAATCCACGCCTATAGGATGATGCCACCAAACTAGTCCTCTTTTTCTTCAGCCATTCTTCTGAACGTTCTTCCTCTATTGCCGCACAAGTATGTTGATCTAGTGCAGGTAATGAAGCATGGCGGCTCGGCGACTGGCTTGCACCTGCACGCCTCATCCCGATCATTATTCGCAATCATAACTGTACAGCTAGTTTAATTAATAATTCCTCTTCTTCTTTTCCTTTGCAGTTAGACGCCGACATTGGTCTTGTCGCACGAAATAAAATCGTGACTGGCATAAGTCGAAAATGGCGGTCAAAGACAACGCGATATTCACCTCACGTAGAGAAACCTATGCTCAGATATGTTACAGACAGCACAATTGTGCGTTTTTCTGTACAAATGATAATGTCTGTTTGCATAGGATAAATAAAGGAAATCTAATTACCATAAAGCAGACAAATTGGTAGTTACCTGCAGTATGTTTGCACTTGTACCTATATTGGTATAAAAATTAATCAATTTTATTGCAAGCCGTTGGTCTACAATAATGACGTGCTACCCTCACTAAACTGGGCAAGCCCTTGGACAAGCCATTCATAGATCTGCGATTTATTGTTTTCGCACATGTCTGTAGCGCGAAACAGGAACATCCATTTTGAAATTAGCAAATATGGCTGACCCTAGCCCCGATGACTATGACAGTGTTCAAGCTCAACCAATAGATTCCAAATCACATAGGCGTATCATGAAGAGCGCCAATTAGGGTTATAATCGACAGTATAATAATAATAATAATAATAATAATAGCCCCCATCAGGTGCTAGAACGTTGTCGCTCGTTTGGGGGCTTAGAAAGTGACTTTTTGATGGTCAAGCTATGTCGGTTGATGGTTCGTCGGACGCCTTAATACCACCGCGGAGTTGTCATGCCGACGGGGCTCGTGATCAAAAAGTCACTTCAACCAAGGCTAGCACATTCAGGAAGCTGTGTGCTGGGTAGAGTTCACATACCCTGCCGAGCACAAAGCTCCTTTCCCCAAGCTATCCTGACCTCGGTCAGATAGGGATTTGGCAAATCTGGGGAGAAATGCCACAGAAGGCTGAGCGCCGGTCCTTCTGTCTCACACCGTTATTGCGCCCCACACTTCAACGACCCCAGCAAGGCGTGGTTGGGGAACGTTGTGAGGGGTACGCAACCGGGGGGCTTGCCTTAACCGGCCGGCCCGCGAGGAGAAAGCCTCAACAAAACCCGACAGTAAAGTCGCAAATCCTCCGGAGCACCTTGGGCCAACTTCGGAGTAAATATAAGTCCCTTCTCTCCTGGAATGGGCGTCACCCGGGAGAGCGACATTTATATCGTCCCTACTCGTGGGAACACGATGCATAAAGTTACTACTAAAAAGAACCAACGACGGCCCAGGGTACGTCGATTAAACTCACCCGAACCCCAAACCCAAACAGAGCAACCCAGAGAACACAACCCAGCTGCGGATGTTTTGCCAGCACAGCCGGCAACCACCAAAGCTGGTAAACCCAGACAGCGCTTACAATGGACCACTGAAATCAACAAATATGTAATGCGCTGTTACTACACCGCCACAAAACTAGAAACCATCTCTACAGGCTACAGACATGAGCTGCACAGGTTATTTATAGCACAATACCCACACCTCGCAGAACGTGTAACTGAACAGCGACTCATTGACCAAAAACGAGTCATAACAAAAAACAACCGCCTTACACCCGAAGAACTACAAGCTATAAAGGTTCTTGTATCCAATGAAATAAATACTACCCATCCGAATCACCCACAGACCTCAAACAAAACCACAGTCGACAACACTAGCCTACACTCAGAGACAGATCCAGAACATGAGCATACACAACATACACCAGATACCGCTGTCCAATCTAATGATTCGTTAGCCACTGAATCAATCATAGAAGGACATGTCATTCATACCCGAAATGACCAACCTCCAAACAAAGACACAACCAATAACACCATCATACACTTAGAATTGGACCCAGAACATGATCATGCACCAGGTACACCAGAAACAGCATGCACTACCTTACCTTCCACAGCCACACGAAACCAAAACGTTACTATACCACCTGCCATCACACAATCTGCCGAACAAGTGATGAACACACAGTACAACAAATGGTGTGGCACCAATCCTACATTGCGAGATCCCCTACCCAGACTAATTTTCAAAAACAACACTCGACAAATATTACACACAATAAATGTCAACATAATACCACAATTTTTAACCAAGGACAGTGACCTAGAAGACATCCATACTGTAATATATGCTGCCGCAGCAACCACACTCATACTTAACGGCCAAAAACTCCCAAAACGATCTATAGCCCGTACAACTGAAAGATCTAAACCTAAATGGCAAATAAGAATTGAAAATAAAATTAGCACAATCAGAAAGGATCTGGCACACCTCGCGCAATACACCAACAATAACAACCGCTCGAAGCGCGTACAGACAACAATTAATATACTCAAATCCAAGTCACCACAACAGACAATACCAGAAATAGCTGATACCCTTAAACAGAAGCTTGCAGTCTATACCGCTAGACTCCGCAGATACAACGAGTCCAATGCCAGAAAGGATGCTAACAATCTTTTTCAGAAAAGTGAAAAACAGTTTTACCAAAAGATAACCGACAACCAGATAACAGCAATAGAACTTCCTAGTAAACAAGAGTTAACTGAGTTTTGGGGAAGCCTATGGTCAGAACCCAAAACACATAATGAAAACGCTCTATGGATCAGACAAGAAGAGGAAAAACATCAACATATAGCAGAGCAGGGAGGCGTTATCCTTACACCAGAGGAAATAGCTGAAACCATAAAGCATACCCATAATTGGAAGTGCCCAGGCGTAGATAATGTGCAAAATTTCTGGTACAAACAATTTAATGCAACATACGAAATGCTTACGGACCAAATCAATAAAGCCATACTCCAACCGAATAGGCTTCCCAAATTCCTCACACAAGGAATAACGTATATAAAACCCAAAAACGCAGACACCAAGAACCCTGCCAACTATCGCCCAATCACTTGCCTTCCCACCTTGTACAAGATTATCACCGCAACAATATGCAGGAGAATTGAACAACACCTCACGCAAAACAACATCCTGACTGAAGAACAAAAAGGATGTCGAAAGCAAAGCCAAGGTTGCAAGGAACAACTTATAATTGATAGTGTGATCATGGAGCAAACCAGAAAAGAACATAGGAATCTTCATACCTGCTTCATCGACTATAAAAAAGCTTTCGATTCTGTACCCCATAGCTGGCTAGCGAAAACTCTTCAAATATATAAAATCAACCCGGGGCTACGTCAGTTTCTTACAAGAACCATGGAGACATGGCGAACCAACATACATCTCAAAACCCAGGACGGCCATATCAAGACAGATGAGCTACACATAAGACGCGGCATCTTCCAGGGTGACTCTCTCAGTTCACTGTGGTTCTGTCTCTGTCTGAACCCACTCTCCAACGCACTTAACAACACAAACTGCGGTTTCAGCATTAGACACGAGAGATTAAATCAACACAAAATCAACCATCTCCTCTACATGGATGATATAAAACTATATGCCGCCAATGAAGTACAGCTGAGAGAGTTAATCAGAATAACAGAAGTTTGCTCGTCAGACGTCAGAATGGAATTCGGAATGAGTAAATGCAGGGTCCTCCACATCAACAAAGGCCAATGGAAGGACCACCCCGAACAGGAAACAGTAGCTGGCCAAACACTAAACAACATGAACAAGGACGAAACATACAAGTACCTGGGCTTCAATCAGAACGTTAAAATAGACCACACAAAAGTCAAGGCACAACTAACCCAAGAGTTCAGAGATCGCCTCATTAAGCTACTAAAAACCAAATTGAATTCCAGAAACCTTACAAAAGCCATTAACACATTTGCGATACCTGTCCTCACATACTCTTTCGGCATTATCAAGTGGTCACACACTGATATAGAAAACATCCACATCCTCATACGGACCGAACTCACGAAACACCGAATGTCACATCCAAACGCATGCAAAGAAAGGCTCACCATAGACAGGAAACAAGGAGGCAGAGGGATTGTAGATATACAGTCGCTTCGCACAAGACAGATAAAGACACTCAGACATTTCTTCCAAAACAAACAAACAAATTTACATCGAGCAATAGTAAAAGCAGACAAAAACTATACACCACTCAATCTATCATGTCCAGACCACGCCGCAGACACACACAATCCCACACAATCGCAACAAGAAAAAATAAACACCTGGTCGCAGAAACCACTCCATGGCAAGCATAGATACCGTATTACGCAAGACCACATAAACGAAAAACAGTCATACACCTGGCTGCAGGATGGCCAGCTCTTTCCAGAAACTGAAGGATTTATGCTTGCTATTCAGGACCAAGTTATTGCGACAAGAAACTACAAGAAATACATAATTAAAGACCCATCCATAACAGAAGATAGCTGCAGAAAATGTCACCAACAAAAAGAAACAATAGATCACATAACAAGCGGATGCAAAGTTCTTGCCGGTACCGAATACACAGCCAGACATAACTCTGCGGCCAAGGTCATACACCAAGCACTAGCCACAGCAAACAAATTAATAGAAAACACAGATCCATACTACAATTACACTCCGACATCAGTACTCGAAAACGATCGGTACAAACTATACTGGGACGTTGAAATACATACAGACAAGACCATCCCAGCCAATAGACCAGATATAGTTTTCCAGTCAAAGGCCGACAAAACTACCTATTTGATAGATATTGCCATTCCCAACGATGTGAATATCCAAAACACCTACGCTGGGAAGATATCCAAATACACGGACCTTGCCATGGAAATAAAACGACTTTGGAAACAGAACAAAGTCACAATTATCCCCCTCATTATGTCTGTGTCAGGCCTTACACCAAACACGTTTACACAACACCTTCAACAGCTGGGCCTGGACGAAAAGTTACACAAAGCATTCCAAAAGTCTGTAATCCTGAAGACCTGTAATATTGTGCGATCCTTCCTAAATTCCGATCAATAATAGTCAGGGTGTTGACTTGGCACAGCCCGTCAACACTTGTTGCTACCGCAATTATGCGAGAGGAACTTAGAAAGTCAGATATAATAATAAAACCAAGGCTAGCACACTCAGGAAGCTGTGGGCTAGGTAGACTTTACGTACCCTACCAAGCACAAAGCTCCCTTCCCCAAGCTATCCTGACCTCGGTCATATAGGGATTTGGCAAATCCGGGTAGAAATGCCACAGAAGGCTGAGCGCCGGTCCTTCTGTCACACACCGTTATTGCGCCCCACACTTCAAAGACCTCAGCAAGGCGTGGCTGGGGAACGTTGTGAGGGGTACGCAACCGGGGGGCTTGCCTTGAGCGGCCGGCCCGTGAGGAGAAAACCTCAACAAAACCCGACAGTAAAGTCGCAAATCCTCCGGAGCACCTTGGGCCAACTTCGGAGTAAATATAAGTCCCTTCTCTCCTGGAATGGGCGTCACCCGGGAGAGCGACACTTAGATCGTCCCTACTCGTGGGAACGCGATGGATAAAGTTAGTTTTTCAAATAACCAACGACGGCCTAGGGTACGTCGATTAAACTCACCTGAACCCCAAAACCAAACACCACAACCAATAGCACACAACCCAACTGCGGATGTTTTGCCGGTACATCCGGCAACCACCAAAGCTGGTAAACCAAGACAGCGCTTACAGTGGACTACTGAGATGAACAAATCTGTAATGCACTGTTACTATACCGCCACAAAACTAGAAACCATCTCTACAGGCTACAGACATGAGCTACACAGGCTGTTTACAGCACAATACCCACACCTCTCAACACGTGTAACCGAACAAAGACTGATTGATCAAAAACGAGTCATAACTAAAAACAACCGTCTTACCCCGCAAGAACTACAAGCTATAAAGAGCCTTGTATCCAACGAAATAAATACTGTCCCACCAAGTGACTCGTTAGCCGATGAATCAACCACAGAAAGGCAAAATATTCATTCCCGAAATAGCCAGACTCCAAACACAGACACAACCAATGACACCAGCATACATTCAGATATGGACTCAGAACATGAGCACATACCAGATATACCAGACCAGACGTCAATTAACCTACCCCTCACAGCCACACAAAGCCAAAAGGTTACGCCACCGCCTTCCATCACACAATCCACAGAACAAGTGATGGACACACAATATAACAAATGGTGTGGCACCAATCCTGCGCTACGAGATCCTTTGCCCAGACTGATTTTTAAAAACAACACCCAACAAATATTACACACAATAAATTCCAACATAATACCACAATTCTTAACAAACGTCAGTAACCTAGAGGACATCCATACCGTTATATACGCTGCAGCAGCAACAACACTCACAGTAAACGGCCAAAAACTTCCGAAACGGTCTAAAGACCACACAAGCAACAGGCCTAAACCTAAATGGCAAATACGAATCGAAAATAAAATTTCCGCAATCAGAAAGGATTTGGCACACCTCGCACAATACACTAACAATAACAACCGTTCAAAACGCATCCAGACAACAATAGATATACTCAAATCCAAGTCACCTCAAAAATCGATACCTGAAATAGCTGATACACTGAAACAGAAACTTGCAGTTTACGCAGCTCGGCTACGCAGATACAATGAATCCAACGAGAGAAAGAACGCTAATAATCTTTTCAAAAAAAGTGAAAAGCAGTTCTACCAGAAAATAACTGCAAGCAACCAGGAAGCAACCATAGAACCACCAAGTAGACAAGACTTAACTGAGTTTTGGAGTAGTTTATGGTCAGAGCCCAAAACGCATAATCAAGACGCTCCATGGATCAGACAAGAAGAGGAGAAACACCAACATATAATGGAACAGGGTGACGTTATTCTTACACCAGAGGAAATAGCGGAAACAATAAAACATACTCACAATTGGAAGTGCCCAGGCGTGGATAATATACAAAATTTTTGGTACAAGCAATTCAGTTCAACATACGAAGTGCTCACAGACCAAATCAATAGAGCCATACTACAACCTAATAGGCTTCCTAAATTCCTCACACAAGGAATAACGTATATTAAACCTAAAAATACAGATACCAAGAACCCTGCTAATTACCGTCCAATCACTTGTCTCCCCACCCTGTACAAGATCATCACTGCAACAATATGTAGAAGGATTGAACAACACCTAACACAGAACAACATCCTCACTGAAGAACAAAAAGGATGTAGAAAACAAAGTCAAGGCTGCAAGGAACAGCTTATAATTGACAGTGTGATCATGGAGCAGACTAGAAAAGAACACAGGAACCTTCACACCTGTTTTATAGATTATAAAAAAGCCTTTGACTCGGTACCCCACAGCTGGCTAAAGAAAACTTTACAAATATATAAAATCAACTCAGGACTTCGTCAGTTTCTTACAAGAATCATGGAAACATGGCGCACCAACATACACCTCAAAACTCAGCACGGCCATATCCAAACGGATGAACTACACATAAGACGCGGTATCTTCCAGGGAGACTCTCTCAGTTCACTGTGGTTCTGCCTCTGTTTAAATCCGCTCTCCAATGCACTCAACAACACAAACTGTGGTTTCAACATTAGACACGAGAAAGTTAATCAACATAAAATCAATCATCTCCTCTACATGGATGATATAAAACTATATGCAGCAACTGAGGTACAACTGAGAGAATTGCTCAGGATAACGGAAGTTTGCACGTCAGACGTAAGGATGGAATTCGGAATGAGTAAGTGCAAGGTGCTCCACATCAACAAAGGTCAGTGGAAGAGCCATCAAGAACGGGAAACTTTAACTGGCCAAACACTGGACAACATGGACAAGGGCGAAACATACAAGTACCTGGGTTTCAATCAAAGTGTTAAGATAGACCACTCACAAGTCAAAGAACAACTAATACAAGAGTTTAGAGACCGCCTTATTAAGCTACTAAAAACAAAACTAAATTCCAGAAATCTTACAAAAGCCATTAACACATTCGCGATACCGGTCATCACATACTCCTTCGGCATCATCAAGTGGTCGCACACTGACATAGAAAACATCCAAATCCTCATAAGGACAGAACTCACGAGGCACAGAATGTCACATCCGAACGCATGCAAAGAAAGGCTTACCATAGATAGAAAACAAGGGGGCAGAGGAATTATAGATATACAGTCACTCCGCACAAAACAAATAAAAACACTCAGACATTTCTTTCAGAGCAAACAAACGAATTTGCATAGAGCAATAGTCAAAGCAGACAAGAACTATACACCACTCACCCTCTCCAGTCCAAACCACGCAGCAGACACACACAATCCCATAGAATTACAACAAGAAAAAATAAACACATGGTCGCAGAAAGCACTTCACGGCAAACATAGATACCGAATTACACAAGATCACATAAATGAAAAACAGTCATACACTTGGCTGCAGGATGGCCAGCTCTTTCCAGAAACGGAGGGTTTTATGCTTGCTATTCAGGACCAAGTAATTGCGACGAGGAACTACAAAAAGTACATAATTAAAGATCCATCCGTGACCAACGATAATTGCAGAAAATGCCACCAACAGAAGGAAACAATAGATCATATAACAAGTGCATGCAAAACCCTCGCTGGAACCGAGTACACGGCCAGACATAACTCTGCAGCCAAAATCATACACCAAGCCCTAGCCACAAATAACAAACTAATCGAAAACACAGCTCCATATTATAATTATACACCGACCTCAGTACTTGACAACAATCAATACAAACTATACTGGGACGTCGAAATACACACAGACAAAACTATCCCAGCCAATAGACCAGATATAGTTTTTCAGTCGAAGGCAGACAAAGTTACCTATTTAATAGATGTTGCTATCCCTAATGATACGAATGTTCAAACCGCCTACGCTGGGAAGATATCTAAATACGCAGACCTTGCCATAGAAGTAAAACGACTCTGGAAACAAAACAAAGTTGTTATTGTACCCCTAATTATGTCGGTCTCAGGCCTTACACCTAACACATTCACACCACACCTGCACCAGCTAGGCCTGGACGAAAAGCTACACAAAATATTCCAAAAGTCTGTAATTCTTAAGACCTGTAATATAGTACGATCCTTCTTAAACTCCGATCAGTAATAGTTTAGGTGTTGACTTGGCACGACCCGTCAGCATCTGTTGCTACCGCAGTCATGCGAGAGAAGCTTAAAGAAAACATAATAATAATAATAGCGTTTATTTGCCCAACAGAAATGAATCCCTTTACAGGGCAAAATACATTGGATAAACTACATGAAAACAAATAAAGTTGTACAGAGAGTAATCTACAAAAATGGAGATATTCACAAAAAAAATATATACATATAATGGTTAACATAGTATAGTTCTAGCAATTTGCTTAACCTCATTATGCGAGCTGATAAAAGGGTCAACATGATTTGACATTCTATTAAAATTGGTGCACATTACAGCAATAGGTGATTTCAACAACATATTAGTCCTAGCAGTTTTGCAATAGAATATGGGGTTGCATCGCGAGTTGTATTGGGGAACATTAAAGTAAATGTAACCTAAGAGATCAGAGCAATCAATCTTACTATGGATTAACTTATATAAAAACGAGATAGAGGACAGTACTCTTCTGAACTGTAGGGACTCCATGTCATGTTGATCCAAAAGCAATTTATAGTCAATACCTCGTTCAGGATAAATGCGATGAATCTTAAATGATAGATATTTAAGAAATCTTCTTTGAATGCTTTCGATTCTCTCAATTTGGTATTTGTAATACGGACTCCATACTACCGAACAATATTCAAGCTTGGAACGGATAAATTGAAAATATAAACATTTCAAAGCTGCAATGTTATCAAATTTACGACAGTTCCTCACAATAAAACCATACATTTTTCCAGCTTCGGATATTTTCAAGTCTATATGTTCGTTAAAGTTCAATTGAGAATCAAATGTCACTCCTAAGTCTTTGATGGAAGAAAGATGGTCTAGTAAGGTTTCCTGTATATTGTAATCATAGGATAATATAGCTTTTTTCTTAGAGAATGTTACAGTCTTACATTTAACTGGATTTAAAAATAATTTGTTGTCTGCACACCATCTGTTAATACAGTCAAGAGTTGATTGCATCCTGATACAGTCATCAATTGTAGAAATCTCTAAGTATATTTTTAGATCATCCGCATAAAGTAGTCCGTTCACTTCCAATTTCTCACTTAAATCATTGATGAATATAATAAATAACAATGGTCCCAAATTGGACCCTTGTGGCACTCCTGATGTTGCAAAATACACAGAGGATGAGAATCCATTATGAAATACGGATTGAGCTCTGTCATTTAAGTATGACATAAAAAATGCTATCAAGTTTGGAGAAAAGCCAAGATGTAACAATTTTTTGAGTAGTATACCAAAGTCAACCCTGTCAAAGGCTTTTGCAAAGTCAGTATATATCACATCAACTTGACCGCCAGAATCAAGGATACCGGATATATACTGGGTGAATAATACCAGGTTTGTTTCAGTTGAACGGCTACGGACAAAACCATGTTGGAACTGCACAATTTGACTTTGAATAACTGGATATACACGATTGTAAATGACAATTTCAAATAATTTCGAGAAATTTGAAAGGATTGTAATAGCACGATAATTGCAAACATCAGATTTGTCACCAGTTTTGAATATTGGTACAATTTTGGATAGTTTCCACCTAGAGGGGAATTTGTGTGTGTTTATGGCCATATTAAATAATAAACATAGAGGACGTGCCAATATATAAATACAATCTTTGACAATAAATGATGGGATATTATCCAAACCAGATGTAAATTTATTTTTGAGCCTTTTTGAAGCAACGATTATTTCTTCCTCATTAATATTATCTAAAGCTAAGGTATTGTTTAAGTGAATTTGGTTGGAAATACTGTTATTCTTATCTGGATCGGATGAATCAACAAAAACGCTACTGAAAAACTCCGCAAACCCGTTCACAATATCTTGTGGCTGCGATAATGTTTGGTTATTATAATGCATTTCACTAGGTATTCTGGATGATTTGCTTTTACATTTTATGTATGACCAGAACTGACGAGAATCATTATTGATATTATTCTGAACGTTTTTCACATACAGTTCATATGCAGAGTTAATTTTGACCTTGATCTGAGATCTTAATTCCTTGTATTGCTGAAGAAGATGTTCACTCTTTGTTCGCTTGTGTTTGGCTAGGATTTTTTCCTTTTTCTTAATGTCTTTAATAATATCTGAATTAAACCACGGTGGAAAAGTTCTCTTATGATTCTTGTACAAAGGAACATATGCATCAAGGATGGTGTTGATTTCAGTATAAAACTGATCAACAGCATCATCAATATTATTATAATTATTTAAGAATTCCCAATTTGTAAACAATATTGTATTATATAGCTCAATAAAGTTTGCTTTACGGAAGTTATAAGTTTTATGATTTTTGTTAGGCTCAAGAGTGTTATTTCTGTTATGTATACTATTTAGCACAATGAACAAAGATGGGTGGTGGATATCCTCAGAAACAATAGGAGGTGTGTTATGCCTAACTTCACAGTCTAAATTAGTCATCACAAGATCAAGCAGTCTCCCATAATTGTTTGTAATAGAGTTAATTTGTGTAAGAGAAAAAACTTCTCTAAATTGATTTATGGCCGCATATCTTTTGTCGTTAATATTTGACTGTACATACCCTGTTACATTAAAATCACCTAAAATCAAAACATCCGCACTCGACAATACCTCTAATAATTCGAGTGATTCAAAAAATAATTCAAATTCGTCAGTACTAGTTGAGGGAGGTATATAAATAAGCACTATAATGAAAGCCTTATGTTCATATAATAGTTTGCATATCAGAAAATCAATATTAGAAAAATTATTTTGTAGGGGTTCTGCATCTACAATATTGCATTTAATAAAATTCTTACATGCTAAAAGTACGCCTCCACCAGTCGCAAGTCCTGTGCGCTCTAGATTTCTGTCCTTTCTAAATACCTGATACTCATTAGGAATTAGCTCACTGCTTAGTACCTCAGGTTGAATCCACGTTTCTGTGAGGCAGATCACATCACATTCACAATCACTAAAGTACGAATACACACTGTCAACTTTAGTGTTCAAGCCTCTCACGTTTTGATACAAACACACAAGATTGTTCACTCTGTCGGGCCTTGTAGGTTTAAATTAGCGATACTGGGAATGCCATTCTTATATCTAATGGTTACATTTTCCCCTTTCTGTTTTCGGTCGTTTAGCTCATTTCGTAGTGTCTTCAATGTTTCGACCTGCATCCTCGTTAGATCAGCTTCGATATAGACTTTTCTTTCACGCTTTAAGTTTTTCTTTTTCTTGATGATGGATAAGGCATCTTCAGAGGAATGAAAAACGACTTTTAGGGGCCTATGTCCATTTTTGTTTTTCTTCCCAACCCTGACTGTTTTCATGATCCTTGGCTCAGCCTGAGTAATGTCTGATAAAATCGTTTTAACTTTAGACATATCTGTCTCCCCGCCAGATATATTTCCAGGACTTTCGGGAAGATTGAAGAACATTAGATTATTTGCTCGGGCCTGTCTGTCATGAATTTCCTGAACTACTGTTTCTTCTGTAAATGGTGTGTGATTAGCAATCTGAATTTTTAGCGAGTTTAATTCCGCTTCTAAAGACTCAATTTTAGCGATAAGTTTTGGAACCAATTTCACTCCCATTTGACAGTCTTCACAGTAAAACCTTAGAAGTCTCTTACCTCGCAGGTCCATGACTTTTAGTTCCGATGCAGTTAGATCTGAACATTCCCTGTGAACTACTCTTGTACAGCTGTCACAGGTTATTACAGGTTCATCTTTGGTTAGTCCTTTTTTACACTTGGCGCAGACCATTTTGCAAGATTAGTAGCGCGCCACTGGTTTCCTGACAACAGTTCTTGTAGATCGTGAAACTATGCGAGGTCGGTTTTTATCTGAATATTTCGGACAAAAATACAGATATTACCGATAATTATGAATAGCCACGTTCTTATGATCTAACAATCATATTGATCATATTTTGAGAATCACTTTGATATAAAACAACTAGGAATTACGTAATTACTTCTGCTAGTAAACTCAATATTATAAAGAGCGAACGGAAAACACGTCTACTCTGTACGACGACGACGAGTATACCGAACATGCACACATAAAAAGAAATCTTCAAGTCAAGAATTGTGATATTCTTGTAAATACATACTCACAACAAGAATATCGGTTCTCACTCTAAGAAAGAATATTTGATGAGAAAATTATAGAAAATTTGTATCAAGAATAATATATGTTTGATTTATATACTTATTTTAAAGAAATATGCCCCGAAAGAAAATATAATTTTCTTTGCAACCAAGGCTATAATAAATTAATAACAAATATTTCATAATTTTATATCAAGATTATCATTTTTTCCAGCGGTGCCCAGTTTACTTTTATCAAGAATATAGACAGCTTGCAAATGTGAACTTTCACTTACAATATGACAATCTTGGTTTGAAAATAAACGCTGTTTTACAAGCACACCCTATATTTGTATCAAGTAAATCATTTATTTGACGTCTACCAACGTCGGAGTGCGCAGGCGCGCAGCATGTCACGGGTCAACTCTAACCTCTCCACCCTCTCTACTTAACAGCCTGTTGCCCGTCGGCGTCCGCGCCGCCATTATCGGTTTTCGGATTGTCGCATTCGTCGCCGTCTTTAGCACCGTAGCGTAGTACCTGCATCCTGGATCCTGCATAATAGCACATAATAGCATCTGGTCAAACTGTTAAATGAATTGCCATTACCACGTGATACCCGTGATACCACCGTCAACCATCAGTCATCGAATCTGCCGGTAGTGCTGGTCCACCACCATTTGAGTCGCGTCCTAGTTCCCATCAGCTTCTTTATCACTGGATCTATCCAACCATGAATGAGCTATTAAAAAAATTGGGATGCGAAGACCTGACTCAGGTGTTCCTAGATAAGTACTAAGTATATTAAAAGTGATTTAAGAAATCTTGCAGAACTATTTCTCCAAAAAAATTTCTACCTGCTCATAGAAGAGTTTGAATGCTCAAATTAATACTACTAGATTCCTCATCCAAGAATATCACAATTTTGGAATAAAGTTGAGCTACTTGCGTTAGGTTTATGAAATGCTTCAGTCAAGATTATGAAATACTTCGATCAAGATTACCATATGCTTGATTTAAGATTTTGGTATTCTTACTATCAAGAATTTCCCAGTTTTGCATTGCAAGATATTTTCTCAATGTAACCCTTATATTGTCAAAGATATCGTATTCTCACTTTAAGATAAGCATACCTTTCCGCGTATAGGAAGTTATGGTATACTTGAATTAAAGCATCTGTGCTCCATCTAGGAAATTATTTTTATGTGTGTAGAAGTTTTAAGCGAAACATTGAAAGTCGTTACCTAAAAGTAATAAATACACAGAAATAGTAAATCGACTCTTGATTCTTTGGCGTAGTATTAATGGATACTGAAGATTTAGATTAAAGTTTCTCCTAACATACTTAGAGAAAAGGTGTCAATTTTGAAAAAAATCGGTTTGGTAAGTGGTCGGACTGTAAGTGTTTGTTAAATACACAGAAAAATGTTTTACTTCCCACACCGATAGGTGAGGGGAGTATTGTGATTGCGAAAATTTTCGATTTTGAGATAATACTTTTTGGGCGTTTTGTGATGGGTACATAACGAAAATCCACGTCACTCATTTCCGTCGGTCTGTCTGTCGGTCTGTCTGTCGGTCTGTCGGTCTGTCGGTCTGTCGGTCTGTCGGTCTGTCGGTCTGTCGGTCTGTCGGTGTGTCGGTCTGTCGGTCTGTCGGTCTGTCGGTCTGTCGGTCTGTCGGTCTGTCGGTCTGTCGGTCTGTCGGTCTGTCGGTCTGTCGGTCTGTCGGTCTGTCGGTCTGTCGGTCTGTCGGTCTGTCGGTCTGTCGGTCTGTCGGTCTGTCGGTCTGTCGGTCTGTCGGTCTGTCGGTCTGTCGGTCTGTCGGTCTGTCGGTCTGTCGGTGTGTCGGTCTGTCGGTCTGTCGGTCTGTCTGTCGCGTTTTTCTACCCTCGTAATCGCTTTTCCTGCTACAACTTTGCACACATAACACCTATATATCATCATAATTTGTGATAGTTGTCTCGAAAATACACTCTTATACTAGAAAATATGTCAATCTCACTACAACACAGCACGGAAAAAAATTGGCGCCACTAACACCCTAACGGCAACCCGTTGTGCACGTCGTAGTATTTCGGGAAGTAACAATTGTCGCTTCGTCTTATATGGAGCAAACGTTACGATGATATATCGTTCTATTGACAATGCTGCTAGTTATAATAAAATTAAGTATCCTGTATTTGAAGAACAAAACATCATTCAAGTGTAAAATATTATTCAAGTTGCTTCAAAATGACCATGTATGCTGGTCAATAGAATGGCGGATACAGTGGGGCCTTCATCAATGTACCTGGAGCTGGTATACGTTTAGCAATATAGCAATTAGTGTAAACAAGGCCCGAGTATTTTGGGAATAACTTTTAATGTAAGCACTCCAGTCTGGTTTTTGTCGAACCATAGTTTATGATATTTTTCCTGAAAATACACTCACATCCTAAAAAATATGTCAATATTACTACAACACAACACACAAAAAAATGGGCGCCACTAACAGTCTAACGGCAGCCCGTTACAAACGTAGTAGTATTTCGGGAAGTATTTAATAAACAGCGTTGTTGTTTCGTGTCGTATGAAGCAAACGTTTTAGTTCTTTTAATAATGCCGCTAGCTATAATGAAGTAAAGTAGCCTGTATTTGAAGAAAAACATCATTCGGGTGTAAAATATGATTCTAAATGAGCTTATTTACTCGTCAATAAAATGCCGGATACAATGGTGACTCCATCAATGTACCTGGAGCTGGTATACGTTCAACAATATAGCAATTAGAGTAAACAAGGCGCTTTGCGAATAAGTTTTAACGTAAACATTCCAGCTCTGTTGGATAAGACGTCAATGGTCAATGGCAAATATGGAGACATTCTGCAGAAATGTCAATCAAATACGAAGTTAAATATGTGATTTGATCTCCTGTAGTGAAATAATAAAACTGAAAATGACACCTTTTCCTAAAGTGGCGCCGGGAAATAGTAACAGAGCATACACAGAAAACGGAAGGTTTTGTGTTCTCTCACGGTTCTAGAGGATGCTCAACCCTCAACCCTCAACCCTCTACTCGTCCAACAGCATATCGGCTGGCAATTGTGTGACCGGTAAGCATTTCAAATTGAATTCCGTTTTTGTCTGCAATCCAGGAATTTGCATTTAAAGCATGTGGCGCGTGATGGCGAATTACACATTAAAGTGATAGATGGCGGCGATAAAGTATATCCTAGCCGAGTGGATTTTTTCGCGGATTACACCCGGACACATTTATTTGCTCCAATCGGCGCCATATCTCTGCCGCGGACTGCCTCCCCGCCGCCCCAGAAGCCGTTTAATTCGAAAGCGCGCACAGAAAGAATGGCCGCAAGTCGATGAAAAATTCGAGTGTGACGGAAATTGCTTGCTTCTGCATTATTGAACGCTTTTATGCATGTCTAGATGCTGATTTAAGTGTTTCCGTGGGCTCTTAGAAACACCTCGCATTATTCAAAAAATTTGGGGTTCCTCGTTTTCTGTCACGGTCTCTTATCCTTTGTCTTTCTACTTTTAGCTCTCACTGAAGATATTTTATGCAGAGCCTCTGTCTGTCCGTCCGTCCATCCGTCTGTCCGTATACAAAAGCCAAAACAAGGAGAGCGCCGTGTGAATTTACTCGAGTAAATACTTTTTTTTCTTGAATATCATATGACACGATCTATTCCGGGATTGGAGCACATGATCAGATGGCCTCATATAGTCAGCAAATATTTGTTTACAGTTTACAGGTTAGGTTGATTGTGAGTGTAGAAATTATACCTCTTGCGACTGAGACCCTATATTATAATGTAAATAATAATAAAATGTCTTTGTTTATCTAGCGGATATTCAGCTCTAATGGTTGCTTTGAAGTAAATTTAAAAAATGCAGGTCTATACATAAAGAACAACAATAATTTAAAAAACAAGTAAAGTACATCACTACAGTTAAATATTTAAGATTTACGATTTACTATCATCTAAAATAAACTCTTTAACTTTAATTTCAAGTAATTCAATGGCTGATGGCTTACAAATTATTGGAAAGATACACTGGCGTTCTGTTGTTAAGTATAATATGTTGTCTATTGTGGCTCACACCTATTTAGGGTTCACCGTACAATCCATACCTCCTGACGGAGGCGATGGTCGTGATGAGTGGAACTTCCTTGAAGTCAGTAGGTTCCAGATGAAACCAGCTCTTCCCAGTACTGGGTCAAAATCGATAGTTCGACGTTTGTTCCAGACCTATTTTCCGCAAGTGGTTTCTCAGACGACAATGCTTGTCAGCATACCGACCAGATCACTCCTGCTCCATTCTAGAAGCCTCGGGAGGAGGGATGGTCTGACTTCGGTGTAGTAGCCCTGGTGTATCTCGCCAATGTAGGAGTACTTTCCCCTCTGTTATGTGGCAGTGCTTTTTTGCAATGCCCATAAATGGAACTGGTCCCATGAATCCAGATTAAGTTCGTTCTCTTGCGAGTGTGTCGGCCAATTCATTGCGTTGCACTCCACTATGACCTGGAATCCAAACCAAACTTGCTTTGTTCCTTCTTCATTGAGGAGATGTAGACAGTTCCATACGAGTCTTGAGTCAATCTGTTTAGAGCTCAGTGCTTACAGGGCAGCCTGGCTATCTAAAAATATTTTTATAGATTTGTTTATCAGAGGTCGTTTGCTCAGATAGTACCTGTCTCCCAACTCTATAGCTATCATTTTTGCTTGGAAAATTATGGTGTACCCCCAAGGTTTACTCAAACCTCCTCTTGGATTAGTACCAGCCATTCCCGCTCTTGTCCCCAGTTCGCAAGGCTGGAGGATCATATGAAACTGTCACTCCTATGCCATTCATCTCTTCCGGGAAAGCGGACGTTATAGGATCTTTTTTTGGTACTTTGATGAAGTTTACTCGCCTAGCTTAAATATTAGTGAAGTGGTTTGAATTTCAATACATTTTGTTGAGTCTGAATGAGCAAAAAACAATGAATCAGGAAGATCGAATGAGCTTCAAAAGTTTTTTTTTAATTTTCATTATTGACCTTCTTCTATGGCATAATCCGTTCATCAAAAGGGATCTCTCAGTTTTACATGTGAACTGAATGCTATAAAAAATGGTTCAGGTGCTGTTTCAGGAGATCAAAGGACCACTTCCTTTAGTGTCGAAGTAGGAAAATTGGCCCTACATATTACCTACGCATTCCCAACTAATCGCTTTCTATAAATTTACCTGGAATATTATTTTCAACAGACAATTTGGTCGAGATTTTCGGAGCGTGAGTTTTACCTGTTGATAATAAGCATGTGCCAGCAGATGTTCACCTTTTGTTAACTTTGGTGTTGCCGAGCGCTCGAATTTGAGTGCATACCATTGGCGTTCACTTGTCAATATGAGATAGGGAAAATAAAATCTATAGTATAATAAATATTTTAACTGTTTGGTAAAAGTTAAAAAGGCGGCAGACTTAGGGCCGGTTGTACAATGCAAGCTTAAGCTTCGGCTTAAGCTAAGCCGACGTTAAACCACGTCAGTTGCAAATCGTCCGTTGTACAACGCTAGCTTAGCCCCCCACTCCAAGCTTAGCACGAGCTTACGTAAGCCGAAGCTTAACGCGAGCTTAGCTGAGGTTTAAACCTAACCTGATACAAGTGACATTATATGTCAAGAAGAAACCTTCAAATTGCTTGTCACTTTATTAGGTCATATTTTTTGAAAGATTTGTGTCTAATTTAACAAACAGAGCAAATGAAAGAACAGAGACAGAAACGGAAATTTTTCGGATGATTGTGTCAGTACGTATTGCTTCATTGATGCCAACTGTAGTGACTTTCATTATCAACCAGGTTTAACTAAGCCGACCATTGTACAACGGGTGTCGACTTTAAGCCTGAGCTTAGCTAAGCTTAGGCTTAACAAAGCTCGTGCTAACCCCGCATTTGTACAACCGGCCCTTAGTAGTAGTTGGGTGTTAATGTTTTTGGAAAATGTATGTTACGCTATCAATGCAAACGCCTCAATTATCTTGGAAACGGTTTGCACGATTTTCATGAATGTTGGGACAAAAGGGTTTTGCAATTCGGCCAATCTTGCAATGGTATTTACAATATTGTCAGATCTACCGTTTTTCCGAAATTATAGTAAACTTTATTATTTCAAGTGGATCACCCCGTATATTTTTTACAAAGTGATCCATTTGAAATAACAAAGTTTATTAAGTTTCCGGAAAAACCGTAGATCTGACAACACTGTAGATACCATAAAATGATTGGTCGTATTGCAACACCCTCCCTTCCCAAAATTCATTAAAATCGTGCAAACCGTCTCTGAGATAATTGAAGCGTTCCACACTTTAGACTCTCTGGTATGTATAAGCATCATACTTTATTAGAAAACATGGACTTTTAATTTATATTTTTCTAATACCGTAAAGCAAATCCTAAGAATCATCTGATGGAATTCTCTGATCGAGTATGATCTGCAGCAAGGCGTTTAGTGTCTTGATACGTATTATTTGTAATTTGTAAAAATTGTTATTAGACCAGTCGATACGTATTATTGGTCCAGGACCCGAAGAGCTACCGATTCATCCATCTCTTATGGTACACACACAAAATCTCCAAAAGAATGATCTAACACCGTTGGTTTTCCAATGGGTACGAATTGTACCTCACAAATGTTGAATTCATCGAGAGTGGGTATCAACAACATAAGGCGACGGGTGCAGGCTTCATTGATATGATGACAGCATATGATACCATAAACATTCGGGCACTGCATCAGCAAGCGTACTCGCTCCCACCCTGTTTAACATCTACACAACCGACCGATCGCTTGCCCTTGGTATCATACCTCCAGCTATATATACACCGACGTGACAATAGGGCTCTTTCCAGGAGGTTGAGCAGGGACTGTTTGAACGTCAATTTTCTCCACGACCTGTATAAGGAAAAAAGGAAGAGGTTGCAAAACCTCATCCTTGCAGCCAGGAGGGAAAAATGGAAGGAGCTATGTTCTTCTCTTGAAGAAGACATTTGGGGTGAAGGCTACCGAATCGCAACAAAGAAAATAACAGGCATGGCGCCCACGTGCAACTTAAGCATAGAAAGGAAGCTCGAGGTAGTGCGGCAACCCTTCCCAGTCCGACAAGATGTCTGGCAACATGACAGCTTGGACGAGGATGTGGAACCGTTTACAATGGACGAACTACGGGTAGCGGGAGAAAAGATTAAGACCAAGAAAGCACCGGGTCCAGATAGAGTTCCCCCGGAGGTCATCAAAGAATTGATTGCCACTGCACCGAGCCTACTGCTAGGACTACTGAACCGTCTTTTGAAATCACAAACTTTCCCGACCATCTGGAAAAAGGCTAGAGTAGTGTTGATTGCTAAGGGGAGTAAACCCCCAGAGCTTGCTTCGTCATACCGTCCCATTTGTCTTCTGAACACAGTGGGAAAACTGTACGAAGTACTAATCCGGCAGAGGTTAGAAGCGGCACTCGAAGAAGCGGGAGGCTTGTCGCCAAACCAGTTTGGCTTCCGCAGTGGCAAGTCAACGAACAACACATTGGAGGCCGTTCTATGCTCCGTAGAAGGAACCTCCAATAAATGGGGAGCACTGGTGACACTTGACGTGCAAAATGCCTTTAATACGGCGTCATGGGGCATTATAATGGAGGAGTTGAATAACCGTGGCATACCGAGGTATTTGCGGAATCTGATTGGCAGCTATTTTAGTGACAGAGCTATAAAAATAGCAAACATAGAGCTGGAGATGTCTACAGGAGTTCCACAGGGATCAGCTTTGGGTCCTCTTCTCTGGAACGTCCTGTATGATGGCGTTTTAAGGATAGTTCTTCCTCGAAACATAAAGACTATGGCGTTCGCGGATGACCTCGCTCTGGTAGACTCCACTAAAGACGAGATAACTTTGGTACAAACAACAAACGAAGCGCTGAGAAGGATAGATGAGTGGATGTCTAGACACCACCTTCAGCTGGCACCAAGCAAAACTGAGGCGGTCATTCTCCGGGGTTCTAGGATCACTAGGAACCAAGTGAGATTCCAACTTAGGGTAGTGCAAATAGTACCCAGCAAATCGATAGTGTACTTGGGGATTACCGTAGACAACGAACGATGTTTCAACGAGCACATAAAGAAAACTGCGGTGAAAGCAGAAAGAAAGGTGGCATTACTGTCACGTATAATGCCAAACGTAGGCGGCCCAAGTATGCGAAAAAGACAGATCTTGAACGGAGTTATCCACTCAGTTATGCTATACGGAGCTCCAATATGGTATAAAGCGATGGAGAGGAAAAAGCACCAACAAACCGTAGACAGAGTGCAAAGGAAGTCGCTGCTGAGGGTGGCCAGTGCGTATCGTACTGTGTCTACCAAAGCACTACAGGTTATAACAGCGATACCGCCACTGCATTTGTTGGCCAAGGAGAGGAGATATACCATGTATGTCGCGGAAGGTGCTCTGCCAGAGCGGCGGAGGACCGCCAGGGAGAAAACTATGGACGAGTGGCAGGGGCTCTGGTCCAGTACAACTGAGGTGGCGCAGTGGACTAAGCGTCTGATTCCAAATATACAAGAGTGGGCAGAGTGTAAACACAGGACAACCTGCTTCTACCTAACACAGGCGTTGTCGGGCCTAGGTCCCTTTCGGGTATATAGAAACAAAATAGGACGAGCTACGGACGATCATTGTCGACATTGTGGCCAAAGCGACACAGTCGAGCACGCCCTATTTGAGTGCGACAGATGGTCCTATTACAGGCAGGAAGCGAGAGCGAACCTGCCTGAGGACCTGACCCCAGAGAACATGGTACCCATCATGATATCGAGCGAGAAACGCTGGAAAATAGTACACAAGATGGTTCAAGGCATCTTAAAGTTGAAAGAGACAGAGGAACGTCGGGATATGTAAAAAGAAGAAGTAAGAATAGAAGAAAAAACATACTTAACTCATCTCGCACTGTGAATAATATCGTTCACGATGATGCCCGGTGCAGATGGAGATCGAGCAGAGGTAAAGAAAGAGAAAGAATGGGTTTTAGCCGGTCGGGCCGTGGTGACATATCGGGTGGACGCGTTTGCGTCCACTGGACATGACATCAGAGGACTCAAGCTGGTTCAACGTCGGGCGGGCAGACTCTCTGTCATACCTCCAGGTGTGCCAGTGTTTCTGTCTTTGCGATCAAGCCGATTTCTTAAACCCTCTATAATAAAAAAAAGGGACTGTTTGAAGTGGTATTGGAGCTTGATCAGTATCATAGTCGGAGCCAGCTGAGACCTAACTTGACGAGAACTTAGACATGCGCTTTTCACCTACGAAATAGAGAAGGCTCCAGAAGACTTCGGCTAGTAAGAAGAGGTGTGCACCTACGGTACTGTACATATCCAAAGTATCTAGGTGGGACATTAAGCAGAGCTCTAACGTACCTGGCAACACTGCAGCGACACTAAAATGAAAAAATGAAAATGTCCAGAAGTAACAACATCCTTCAAAAAATCACGAGTTCTACTCGCCAAACACCAAAAGACAGACAGACTGGCGGAAATGAGTGACGTGGATTTTATGTTGGTATCATAAAACGTGCAAAAAGCGTATTACCTCGAAATCGAAAATTTTCCGCGATTACACCAGTGGTCCCCTCACCCATCGGTGCGGGAAGTAAAAACTACTAAATATTGTACCAAACTACTTTTATTCGTTCAAAGTATTATATTATATAAACTGTCTCGTTAACATATTAAAACATATGGAGACCTAAGTTGAATAAGATAAATATAGTAGATATAATTATTATTAAACTTAATATACACGTATATATCCACACACCTATTGAAACGAACTTGGCTATGCTAGACATTGCTGTCCATTGAAAAGAGTTGTTTTTCCCTAATCCCTGCCATATGAAGAAAATAGTGATAAATCTCATTATACCCCAAACAATCTCCCTCCCGTTAGTACGCTCATGGCTTTCATCACAAAGTTTGAGGCAGGTTGTACATAAACATCCATGCTTGGTTCAGTGCAGAACTAAAACTGTACGGCAATTGTTTGCAGTAGTGTACCGCAAACTTCTGTCAATGGGCACATGGACATAACACACCGACTGCATTTTGTCGTTTTAGGTCATATTTATAGATCGATTACGTGGCAATGGGTGAACTTGATATGGATGAAAAATAACGTTATCTTATGTTGACTTTAAGAATATGCGTATTTACGACTAGTTGGTCTGTATAATACTGAATAATTCAGGAGTCGCATCATGTAGAACATATTAGTCTAACTTGAGGCGTAAGTCTAAAAAGTAAAGCATGGAACGCCTCTATCTCGGAAATGGTTTGCACGATTTTGATGAATTTTGGGATAGAGGAATTTTGTAACAAGCCCAATCTTGCGATGGTATTTACAATATTGTCAGATCTACCATTTTTGCGCAAATAAAATAAACTTTGTTATTTCGAATAGACTATCCTGTATATTTCTACATGATTTAAATCCTTCAAAAATACTGAGTATTTTTTATGATATTTCCTATACCTAAACGGCGGCGGTTACAGCAGATGCTCAAAATATTGTCCATTTGCTTTAATTCAACAAGCCATGTGATTCTTGAAGCTTTGCAGTACATTTGCAACATGTCTGAATTTTCAACAGTAATCACAGCCATTTTATTTAGTTATTTTATCTTGGGCGGATGCAATGTACATTTAGTTGTACCTCCAAAATTATTAGGTTTATATATAGGAAATGTTATACAAAAAAAACGGAGCCAAGGTGATTGACTCAGTACTTCCCACACATAACAGTTGCAACCAAATCATCGCCCGCCTGTTGTCAAAATATATCCAACACAAAAACTAGCAAATTGTTTCCTAAACCTCTCCGTAGGAACTAAAACGACACAATTCAGATTCAACTGGACGAAACGAAACAATCACGAACCCCAAATTGCTTAAAAACGTTTGAGCTATTTTTATATTTTTAGATTTTCTATTATTGCTGCGCCGCAACTGACACGATTTTTGAAAACCTTACGCATTTTTCATCCTTGCCGCGGTAATTATACTGTGTCTAAATTTCATTAAAATTAATTTCATAATTTCCATGTTACTAAATTCAGAACGATCTAAAGCAATACCTACCCCTACCAATACCAAGACCCTTGATCTCTGTAATAGCCAAGGCAATGTTCGGATGAACCTAACAAACGTCTACTATGCCGCTAGGTCTTTCTTTCACAGGCTAATGGACACTATTTTGAATGGAATAAATTTTTGAGTTTTACAGCCCCCCATCCCCTAACCGCGCCAATTTCACCCCCACCCAAAAAAAAGTAAAAAATGATCAGGAACCCTTAAATATTTTCAGTTTTTTAATTATTGCTGCGCCGCCACTGACACGATTTTCCCAAAGCATACGGGTTTTCCATCCTCGCCGTGGCAGTAATAGTGTCTCAAAATTGCATTAAAATCCATTTGATAATTTTCGCGTTACGCAATAAAGAACGATCTAAAACAACGCTCGGATGTATACATCAAAAATTCTGAGTCCCTTGGTTTGTATTATAAGCAAAGCAATGTTCGAATGGACCTAAAAAATTGTATTATGCCGCTAGGTCTTTCATTCACAGGTCATTGGACAGCCCATTATGAATACAACAAATTTTTCAGTTTTACAACCCCTCACCCTCCAACCACCCCAAATTCACCCCACCCAAAAAAAAGCAGAAAATGATCAGGAACCCCTAAAACGCCTAAACACGAAGTTTGAGGAATATTTGAAATTTGTCGTTTTTTGCTAATTACTCCACCCCCCGTACCACGATTTCCAAAATTATTGGACCATTACCTACTACGACACCACAACATATCGCTGCCCAAATTTTACCACAATCCGTGCAGCGGTTACTGAGATTGCGACGTTAAAAAAAACGCCAACAGACCGACAGGCAGACAGACAGACCGACAGACACACAGACAGACAGACCGACAGAAACGAGTGGCGTGGATTTTCGTTATGTACACATCATAAAACGCCCAAAAATCGTATTATCTCAAAATTGAAAATTTTCGCGATCACAATACTCCACTTATCGGTGTGGGAATTAAAATAATCAGTATTTTTAGGGGATTTCAAAAAAGTAAGATCGGCTATATTGCAGAACCCCGATAAGCGAAAGTTCATGAAAATTGTGCAAACCATTGAGGCGTTCCACACCTAAAAGATTCACTCTGTATTTAAACTAGAGTATACTAGTCACAACTCTAACGTATTAGAGGTTATATACCTACAACGCTACTATGTCAAAACAGTACTATTAGTTTGAAATTGGCACTACTTAGTTTTCTCGTATATCAACGAGGCGTTAATATTTGTTCACGTATGAGATATTCATTACAGCTCATTTAATAGCCGCATACTCTATCTTTCTCATAAGCGTATCGGACGTCTATAAATAACGGACCGTTAAGGCGGTAAATAAAGCCATGGATTCTCAAAGGTGTTAATAAAAAGGCAACATTCCTCTGCCGGACACAAACAAGTGCGTAGAAAGACGTCTTTGGCGAAGCTCATTGAAATTTCGCAGATACACCTAGGAAGTGTTTTATGAGACAATCAATTAAATTAGCAACTATTGGCTTCGGAGATAATTCACAACAATCGTTACATGCCAATGTACAGACGGCGGTTGCAGTTGTGTCGTTTCACAGTGGACAGGATGCCTAGTAGTCAGCTGGAACACTTAGTAAGGCTTGGGTATCGTTTGTGCTTTCACTTATACATCGTTACTGATCAGCACAAGGAAAGTCTTCTGACAATATAGCAATGTTGACTTATGGTAACGTCGTATACGTGATGACAATTACAGTATCATCGTTCAGAATGAAAAACAATTGAGCCTGAGTTTATAAATTTCTTGTACGATATACATATCTCTAAATTATTAAAATCTATGACACTTCTTTTCGCCTGTAAGGCACCACCCTTCAACCCGCAAAATTTCAATACCCACTATATCTTTACAGTTCAGTGCAATAAAAATACCTGTTAAACCCATAAATGAGTTTTAATTGTCCTGATGATATTCTTTACCTTTCAGTCCTACCGGAATATTGCCTAAATGTTACCACAATTGATGGCACCAACATCATGTGGATATGTAAGTGGTTTGAGCACGAGATGTAGGATTAGAGAAATACATTCAATGTTGCTTATGCAGTTTGCTGATCTGTGGTAGATTTGCTAGAAGTAGCATGATAACTTTGCTTTTGCTCATATTGCATTCTTTTTTGGTAGCATCAATTTAGATAACATGGTATTGTACCTACAATTTATGATTTGGAAGCTACTCACTTAACTGTAATGAGATCTTGAGACCGTGTTACTACGATGGCGATAAAAGTCGCGTTTGGATGTCATGGCATTTGTAATTAGCAAAAACTCAAGCATCAGGATACCCCGGAAACATCGTTATAGTCGTTTTGTGGGTTTGTGGTTACTTCTGTTTTTTAAGGCAAATCGTGGTTCTAAAGGAACGAGAGTTTAATGAAAAATTTTTATAATTATGTGATTGCCCTTCAATTTGTGTACAAATATATCAAATCTGAGGAGGTCCTTATTGCCTCCAAAGGCAATTATGTCTCAACATATTTTGGTACAACATTCAGTTCATAATCCGATATTGACAAATAGTAATACTGTTATCCAAAAACCGCTAAATGAGGTTACCTACAAAGACTAACATGTAAAATGACATCTCAGATCAAAGTGCCTGGCAATGTCTTTTGCACGTTGAGTTCTATGTACGATTTCATTTAATATATGAGGTAATGGTTGTCTTTCAAAAATTATACCTATGTATGTGAGTCCCTATTGACCATCGTCAGATGCAAAACTATAACTTCCTTCGGTGTTGTCCTTTTTATGAACGGCGGGTCATTGATGGCTGATAAGCAATACACGCAAAGACAAGTAGTCTCAATTTTAAATCGATAATACTATTTTGACACTATGGTAGCATTGTATAGATTTTTATTACAAGTATAATGATACGGTTAAAAAATTGATACCATTGTTACATCTTAATAAAGATAGAGTTACGCTTAAATAGATGATAGTAATATTGAATTTGTGACCCATAATTTGATCGTCATTAAACGTTCCATAGAGGTTTTATCGCAGTGAGCTGGCGCATTATTGGGATAGAGGACTCAGGTGCCCATTCTCGAGTTTGGCCGCAGGTTTTTCATATATCAATGACCTCAGGCAGGCACTGTTCTGAGACTGTATTCTGCGTAGCCAAAACGAAACGATGTGCAACTCAAAACAAACTTTACTTTTAGCCTTGGTCGGCACATGAAATCTAAAGTATTCTTTTAATTATATTGTAGCGTCAGATCTAGTCTACTGATGGAAGCAGAACTATATAAGGCTTCTATCTTTAGTGGTGTAATATCTGGGTTAATGCTATCTTTATAAACTAAAGTCTTTTCAATTGAAATAAGTATATCGTAAGCTCAATTCTAACATAATTTGCTTATAATAACTTATCACCAAATTCTATGCTACCTTTTCTTGTGTGTGCGCTATGCAAAACAAGAGTGTGTGAAAAGTACAGTTGTCTCAAATAGCTCGACTCTATTTGTGTAATATTTCTGTACCTGTCACCTGATACCGATTATCCCATCAGCTGCTTCGCCAATGTCGGGACAGGGACCGCCCGCCCACCACCCTGATGTTAATGATCCTTAAGGAAATCGTTTTACCATTTAGGAGCAAAATAAGTACCTAATTGCGGCTTTGAGAAGCCCACATTCCTACGTATACTGAATGGAACATAACTATGATTTTTGAATGTACACGCTCAGACATAAAATATGAACCGCTTCGCGATGTAAAGGGAAACCGACATTTTTCTCAAGAAGGCCTGTTTGACTGGGTATGCCGAGAACTTTTACGTAGACAAATTAAAGACGCTGTCTGGTAAGCTACGTGTCGCCATTTATTACTACAGTCTAGACATAGTGGACGGAGGAATAGACCTATTGCATTTTTCTAACAAAAACCGCACATACTCTGATCAGTTTAGTTCGATAAGCTTGAAGGAAAAATCTGATCAATGTTCTCCAAACCAAAGAATAAGCGGCAAGTTATGTCAAGCTTTACCTAAAATTTGTTGAAAGAAGGTGTATGTTACATTATTTACTCATAGTATTGTGATCCTAAGACACAGAATTAATTTTCCCTATAACGTCGTCCTGTTAAACGGGCTCAGTGGAGAACGTTTTCATTTCCCAAATGATCGACCCAGGACACTCAGCATTCGTCGCAGAGTCCACATTTCGAACGCTTCGATCTCATTTGTATCTGTTGCCCTCATCGTCCATGCCTCCACACCGTACAATAGAGCTATTTCATCATAACATTTCGTCATTCTGTAACTGAAATTGAGGCGACCCTTTTTCGAAGTTCCAAGCTATGGAGATCCTTTGAGAGGTTAGTGCCTCGGAGTACATCCCCATACATGGGAGCAATACTCCAACGATGGTCGGATCTGTGCCTTGTAGAACTGCAGTAGTTCAGTAGTTGCTCTGGAGTATATAGCTTCGTACAGCGGAACAAAACTCCAAGCTTCTGGCATGCTGTTTTAGCAATACTGACAACGTGGTCGTGTTAGGACATGTTATTGTTGATGTTGATCCTAAAAAGCTTGACGGAACCTGACTCGACTATTGGGTGACCCTCTATTTCCACAGTTTATAAGCCAACGTGAGACTTCTAAGATAACCGCTTCACTCACAGTGATGCTTATATACGAGTATACATATTTAAGCCATGGTATACTTATCGCGACTGCATTGTATTATAGGTTATTGGCAACGCTACCAATAACCTTTTGTTGGCAAGAAATTTTCGAAGTTTCTGGAAAATTATTCTAGTCTGTTCAATTTTGCATCTTATCTCTTGATCAGCCCAGATAAGACCTGGCCTGAAGTATTGCTCTCATGTCTGGGAAGCTGCTGCCCCTACTACCCTATCTATACTAGATGCTGTCCAGAGAAGGGCAATTCGACTAATTGGCGCCCGGTCTTAACGCGCCACCTCCAGCCACTTTCTCACCGGCGTGTTGTTGATGGCCTCTCACTTTTCTATCGATATTCAAATGGAATCTGCTCCTCTCAGATATCCTCTAACGTTCCGCCGCCCACCGCTACTATCAGATGCACCCGCGCGACCGCAGCATCTCACCCTAAGGCGGTAGTTCTTCATCCATCAAGAACCGAGCGGTACAACCGCACACTTATTCCCAGGGTGTCCAAGGCTTGGAACGGACTGCCAAATGTATTTACTGGGCCTGCGGGTATTGGCCCATTCAAATCCCGCGTTAACAAACTTCCCGTAACATAACCCTTTCACAGCAACCGCGGTACTCTGGTATTTAGGGTCTGCCTCTGGTCTGCTCAGTTATAAAAAAAATCTGGGTCCCGTCTTTCGTTTATCATATATCCCAAATATTTAAATTTGCTGACCCGTTCAATGTTCTCTCCACTCAAGCGTTTGCGATTACTTGGAATATGGTTTCTGCCAACAACCATGAACTTGGTTTTGCCGATGTTTATCTTTAGACCAAGCCTTTGGCCCTCTTCGTTAGGGACGTGTCGTGAGTGAAACTCTGGCCATGAGGGAGGAGCCGTGTGGAACCTTGAACCATTGTAATTTCCTCTCTGGGTATTGGATGTCATCAGAAATTAACTAGGCATCAGAGGATGATTCCTATGTTTGCACTTCAGCAGGACTGAACAAGGTGATGGTGACCTTGAGTATAAAATAGTAGTTTATTTCATTTTTAAAAGTCAAGTTTAAAATAGATATTTACACTTCTTTTGTAATAGCTATTGAGTAGTTTTTTTTGTCTCAAGCGATTATTCATTAATTTTTTTGTAATACATAGCACCCCAGCACACATTTTACACTTTCTTAAATTATTCATTCTTTAATTTTGAATATATTTTACATCAAATTATGCTATGAAGTTGTTTCCATCCTGACCTTAAGATGACAGGTACCTTTTTTATAGTGTGCATAGTTGTTATGAATATTCAGGTAGCGAATGCCTGTTGATAGTGTCAGGCAAAATTAAAACTGTTGCTCAGGCCGTCCCCTTCCACTAAAGCAGTCTAGTTCAGTTACACTGAGGAAACCCTTTAACCCTTGCTCTTCAACTGTAGGTCTGGTCGATGGAAGAATTGTAACATTTGAAGTTACGCATGTAAGGCTTTTGGCGCCCAACGTGGGGCATTGGCTCCAGCACAGATTACTGATCAGCCCTGCATACTAGCCATCAACTTCCAAGTCACCAAAATAAGATATAATTGGAAGTTAGTACACAACAAAATAAAAGTTGTCTCCTGGAACAGCTGTCAGACAATGTCATTTATTCAAAATTATTTTTTCGTCTAGTTTTGTATTGGTAAATGCCACAAAGGTGACCGGAACGCCAGTAAAGTTTACCCTAGCTTGTACAGCTACACGATAAGTTTTAGAAATTACGTTACCCAATTAAGTTTCCAGCTAAACGTACCATCAGGATTAACTTGAAAACCATGTGTGCTCAAAAAATATTCGTACAAATTTTGTGCACAATTTCGCCAAAAATATGTCTGGCATCCATGCAAACCGGTTTAATTTATCAAACAAAGCACAGGAAATAATATAAACTGAAGTGTAAACTAACTGGAACTGATATGGTACAATTCGATTGCACCAGTTTAAATTTACTGACGTGCTCTTTCATCTAGCGAATATTTGCAAGTATAAACATTCGTTAAACAACGAAAGCTACTTTTTGTGGCTAACAAACCGGTTAACCAGTGTGGACATTTTTCAGTTTTGGTAATATGGTCGTTAGTCTAGTCAAAGCGGAATATTTAAAACATTTATTTGGATCTTCGCTGTGCCTATGACTAGTTTAGTCATGCTGTAGAGCCGTGTACACAATGTATAGTGAATCAGTGTTCTGATAATTGGTGTTTTGAATTAAAAAAAAAATAATAATTTTTTGTTGTGATAAAAGGAAAGATCATAATATATATGTTTCATAACAAAATTGTTCTTGTTTTCCCTTTTTGCAATAATTCAAAAGATATATCAAAATAAAAACGAGTTTTTGAATCCAGTACCGAAGACACGCCGACAACTCCAGAACCCCTGTGACGTCACTAAGGTTAGCATTGTGGAAACGATTGCTTAAACAAAACATATTTGATCAGGTACTTTATTACTGAAATTTGTCATTCAATTTGAAACATTCAAATGCATATTCATTTCGATCGTAGACTTCATCTTGAGCTGCAAACTTCATTCGTCGTCTATATTGAAAAAAATATACACTGGTTACAGTTAACTATTTTCACAATTATTGGCTGGGAATCTGAATCTACTTTCGGAGTAGCACAAAACTTCCCAAAGGAACATCCTGACCACCTTAGTGACGTCACACGGATTCGGAGCTGTCGGCGTGTCTTTGGTACTGGATTCAAAAACCCATTTTTATTTTAATATAAGTTTAGAATTATTGCGAAAAAAATGAAACAAAAATGGTTTTGTTATAAATCTCACATATGATCTTTTATTATAAAAAAAAATATTCAAAATCCCAATTATAAGCTGTTGCGGTAAGACAGCTGACAGCTTCCATGCTAGGGTTGCTCAAGCTATGAGTAAGATAACGTTTAAAACCAAAACAGTCCGGAAGGTGCCACTGATCCATCTCTTTGAGATCTCTTACAATGCCGGCATCTCGTCTGGAAGACTGGAAGTTAGCTTGTATCCAGCCGGAGCCAAAGAAGAGATCACAGCTGATCTAAGCACAGACCTATATATAGCTCCGTTTTCTGTGATCTGCAAAGTGATGGAAAAATGCGTCAACGAAGAGCTCACGAAACACATGAGCTCCATCACTTAATCAACGAGAGATAATATGGATTCCGGCATCACAGATTTTAAGCGTATTTGAAATAATGAGAAATTAAGTCGACTGGAGTATACACGTTTATTACCTAAAATGCCAGACAAATACTACAAACTAAACAATAATTGTTAGCATGTGTACAATTTTGCTTTACACGCTTGCTCAGTAAACTGAATTAATTACCGCGTATTAATTTACAAACATTCTGTATTCATAAACCTCGAACGTATCATCATATAGATATGAATCTCCTTTTGTTGGTGGTCAGATAGCGTTAAAAGTAAAACAAATGCAGTAATTAGCGCTTATCCAGCCAACCCTGGTGTTGTTATGGGCGTCCATTATTTACTATCCAAATAATAATTATCATGTTTTCATGGTTTGTTGGAAATGTTGGCGATTCGGTGCTTCAAATGGTCTTCATTAAACTTTGGGCTTATATAAAGTTGCTTTATTTATTTGGAATTTGTAGCTTATGTTTCAACAACAATTGTACGAAGCAGTCAGAACCCACTTTTTACACTAATTTGGCCAGTCTCTCTAACCAGAGAACACAGAAAAGAGAAAAAGCATCACTTGGTTTGACTCTTTGAAGTGGATCCCCAACCCTTTGAGTTACCAATTAACATCGACAGCGATTGGCTGATATCGTGTTGTTTATACAAAATTAATAAAAATCTACACAACATACATTTAAGCAAGAATTTCGCATTTAAAGTATGTTGCAAAAGTTTTGAGAATTTTTCAAAACTCGGAAGGTAGTTTCACCGTCAGAAGCAATTCAGAAATCTTTACCATGGTAACCAGTCAACATCTAAACGTAACAATAAAACCAGTTTGGTCAGATTTTGGTTATGATGTAAGTTGTCAAAATGTCGTACAAATTAGATATTCGGAAGAGTATTTGCAGTCTAGTTGGACGACTTGATAAAAAAGTAATAGTTCGCCTATATATCAAGATCAAAATATTTCTGTTGTCGCAATTTATCGAGCGATCCGTAAATGCGAAGAAGGTATTCCTAGTATAAATTTATCAAAAAGTTGACGTCCAGGAGCGTTGAATGCTGCCACAGTTCAAAGAATGGTCAACAGAAGTGAACATCGAGTTGGAACTTCAATACGAAAACTTGGACGCATTTTGCAAGTCAATGCTAGCAAAATCTGTAGAGAAAAAAAGAAAATGTCCTATGTATCCCCCAAATTTTATATAAGAGACTTTTAAGGCTGTCCAGATAATGTAAAATTTAAACGAAAAGAAAAGTTTGAAAACAAAGTGTTAGTGTGGTGCACTATGTCAGACAACGGTATTTCACAGCCGTACGTTGGACGAGTTAGGGCCGAAGCGGTTACCGCAGAAGTCTGAAAGATGTTTGCCTAAACTACTCAATTTTATTAATACCCATGCTAATGAAAATGTAATGTTTTGGTCAGATCTGGCTTCAAGTCATGCTTTGTATACGAGAAACTGGCTAGAACAACACGGAATACCTTTTGTACCAGTAAACCCGATAACCCTCCCAATCCTCCTCAAGCAAGATCTGTCGAAACTTTTTGAGCTCCGACTGAGTGCTAAAGTTTATAACAATGGCTAGGAAGCTCAAAACGAACAACAGTTAAGAAGAAGAATAATGATAAAGATCAAAGAAATTGATTTAGAATCTGTCCAAAACCTAATGAGGAACATTAAGAGAAAATTGCGAGCCGTGGAAGATCATGGCCCACTAGCAGTACCTACTTTAATATCATTTTTATATTAAGAAATATTGTTATTTTTTGTAGTTCTTGTTACAGTTCAAATATATTTTCAAATATATGTTTTGTTATTATTATATAGTTATTTTTTTAATTTTTTGAGAAACTTCTCAAAACTTTTGCAGCATACGTTAGCAATTCATATAAACTTTATTTTTCAAAAAAAACCTTTATGCTCTATGTGAGCCCAAATTTGAAGATTTGCGAAGCCAAAGTTCTACCAGAGGGCAAACAATAAATACAGCATCCAAAGCGGAGTGTTAGAACATCAACCTTATTGCACGTGTTCTATTTGGGTTATGGCACTTTCCATAGTCATATGGAGCTCGCTTTTAGTTGGAAGATGAGTAAACTAAATAGTTTGTTACATTACTCTTTAATTCTTAGGAAAAATACATTCTATCATATCTATCATTTTAAAATTATTGTATGCAGCCTACGTAAAAAGCTATTCAGAAATTTAACGATCTGCTAGTAATTTTTAATAAATAATAATTGTTCAACTATTGCTTTCTAATACTGAAGTTTTTGTGCACCTTATTACAGCTATGAATGGAAGTAAGGAGGTAAACAATTATTGATAATATATAATAATAAAAGCATTACATATCAAATTTGTTTTCATCAATTGGAATATATTATTGCATATTTAGATGCCTTGGTGAATTCTAGTGTAAAAAATTGAATATCGCAGCGATTATAAAACCTAGAAAGCTGTGCCTCTGCCGTCTCACTAAGCATGAAATGCGTAGAGCTTAGGTTAAATGGTCAAATTTGAATTATTTGTGTACCTGGACAAATCGGTAGATTAATTAGAGGAACTTCAGACAACTTGATTTTTTGAAATGGGAATACTAAATTTCTTTCATACAATATAAGATTTGATAGCTTTTCTTTTGATATAAAATTGTGAATATCAATCTCTCATAATTTCCATGTAAAGAATTAATTTAGTAAGAAACAAATTAAAGAGGGTGGAGGACGGAGAAAGAGAGAGAGAGAGAGCGAGAGAGAGAAAAGAACTTATTTAGTAAGAAAAAGACTTTTGGAGGTGATTAAGTTCTCATTACTAAAATGAAGTACTTGTAAATGAAACAGAACGTTTCTGAGTTTATACTACTTCACAGATTTGTCTTGCTCTTTTATTTCAATTGTAGCCAATCCTGGCAATATTAATGAACTGTTCATTAACATTGTAACAAATCATTTACAGCATATATTAAATAATATACAGATTTCAAAATAAATGACTCGAACTAAATGAAATAGGTTCTTCTCCTTGAGTTTATATTTTTAAATTCGTCGAAAAAGCAGTTATTGGAATCGGCTGGTTTTCGCAAATTTTACAGAAGTCAACGTGTGAGGTATCGTTTCTAAGATAAAATTACCTCCTGACTTATTTTCTGAAAAGAAAATGCTATTTTATATTATTATTTTTCCCAGTAACCCCCACCACCCCCCACCATTACATCATAGATTTACACGAAAAGTGGACCAAAAGATAGAGAGCATTATAATAGTAAATCTTGAAATTATTAGGATAATTTTTCTGACAGTTACAGCCATTTTAAAATTCGAAAATTTGCTACCCTTTATGCACTTTTATTCCACCATTTTTAAAATTTTGCGGCATGCGCGGTAGCGTTTTCGTCATAATAAAACGTGCACGTTATTGCGGTAGCATCAGAATCCCACGTATTTTTTTGAGTTACCCCTACCCCTACCCCTTTTATGGTCATTACAGCGGGACCAAAAGCTAGATTTTTGTTTCTAATGGTAACCTTTTTATAGTGACCAAGTTTGAAGAAAATTGGAAAACTTTGATTTTTTATGTGCTGTGTGTCTGTACGTCCGCGACTTCGTTCTCCAATTATTCAAAAACGCTTCAAGAGATTGATCCCAAATTTGGCCAACATAAATTAGTGAAGTTCCTTTCAATTAAAAAGATTTTTGTGCCGATCGGACAATGGAGGGGGGGTGAAAAATGTTGGGGGTTCGCAAAAAAATTGTAATGCAACATATAAATTTGATAGCACCAGTTGAAGGAGAAGGTGTATGTCTAAAATGGTATACCACATGTTCATTTTTTCTTAAATGGAGGCTAGAAAAATTGAATAAATTGACATATTCAAACTTATGAATCTCAGCCACTTGAGTCGGGGAAGTTCCTAGAACGATGTCGACTGGATATCGAACAACAATAGAGATATTCAAGATCTTCCAAAGCTCTCAGCTTATCCATTAGCAGATAGCAAAACCCAGCCTGCACTTGCTCGGATTGGATTTTAACACATGGCGCAACTGAAAAAAGTATTGTTCCGTTCTAATGTTCTATTGCATACTGGGCTATACAGTTTAACCTAGAACCTAGAAGAGTTAGAAATTAGTTTCGTCCCCACTGGACTATCCGAATAGTGAGAGAAAGCATAACAACATAGCATTTTCAAAAAAAAAACATTGATGAGCATGCAGACCTGCGCGGAATTCAAAATTTTTCACTTAATATAAACACTGCAAAATTCGAAACAGATGCCAAATTCGTGATCAATGTTCCCAAATTATCAACACTTGAGTCTTTGTCGTGATTCAGAACCAAGAACTTCGCTAGAATTTATCTTTTTTAACAAAGAACTTTTTCAATGCTCCAATTAAGACTTCCATGCCTAATTTAGGGATGTTACTTCATTATTTCCTACTATTTCTTGTATAAAATTCACTGCTCAATACAATGGTGGACTCAAATTGGCGCCACGACATCGATTTTCGAAAACAATTTTTTTGATCGAAATACAGACCTGAGCGGAACCCAAGATTTTTCACTTACTTTAAACATTGCAAAATTCGGAACAGAGCTGAAATTCGTGATTAACTTTCTCAAATTAACAGACACATAAGTCTACGAGTCTAATTGAGAACCAAACATTTGGCCCGAATTTGTTTTTCTGCTCTCTATCTACGATCATCCCCCGTGTGGGGACGGGTTAGCATATCTCCCATCGTATATCCTGCGTGTCGTAAAAGGCGACTAAAAGGAACCGAACTACTGTCGGTATGAGCAGTACCTCTTCTCAACCAACAGCTTTGGGTGGACGAGTCGAGAAGAGTCAGGACACCTTCTTGTCCTTGAGGTGAGAAATTGCCCCTAAAGGCGGATGAACCAGTAGATACCATCTGGTCAACGGCATGAGGATGCAGAAAGCAAATGGGAAACTACTGCATTAAAGATCTTAAAGATATCCCAAGAGAAACTCGTAAAATGAGTAAATGCATTTTACGAGTTCACAACATGTCTGTTAAGACATTGTGACTATGATAATGATCTACGATCATAACCTTGGTCATGTTGTAGTTAATACCAAAACCATACGCTACACTGTGTTGTTCTAGGATGTTTAATAGGCTACTTGTTCTTCCTGAGAAGCAGCAATAAGGGTTGTATCGTCAGCAAATTTTAGGTTGGATATTTTGCTTCCGCCAATAGGTATACCGCTATTCCAGTTGTCCAATTGCTATCTCATCACAAATACAGAGTAAGTGTTAAACACGTTAAATACATATACAAATGTACTTATATTGAACATCAGAGCTATTCAAGATATTCCAAAACTTTCAGCTTATTCATTAACAGATAACAACACCCAGCCTGCACTTGCTTGGATTGGATTTTAACACATGGCACAATTGAACAAAGTTCTGTTCCGTTCTAACGCATACTGGGCTATACAGTTTAACCTCTTTCAGAAGAGCTAGCAATTAATTTCGTCCCCACTGAACTATCCGAATAGTAAGAGAAAGCACAGTGCAAATGTTATTCGTGCGACCGAGCGTTTGTGTCCCCTCTAAAGTATTTAATTTAATACGGAGGCCGCTGTTCCATTCCGACTAAATATACACTATACAGTGATATTTTACAGTTATCGCTATTATCTTGCGAATACAGTTCCGAGCAGAATGTAGGGTTCACATTAAACGGCGGTATAAATATGCATGGCACACTGGAGGATAATTAAGACCATCTTCAATTTAAAGAGTTGTGGTAACACTCACTGAAGTAGTATGCCCAATGAGGCAGCTCAATAGAATGACAGGCTGGTCAGACTTTAATTTATGGTCAGCCTTTCGCAAAGGCTGAAAGCCTCTGGTGCCGTAGAAGCACTGCGAGAGGATAAGTGTCTGTGCACGTTACATTTGAAAGGCTACAGGTTGTGGCTGTCGGGAAATAAATTCCTCATTCCACAGCGTCGAAGTTCTCCAAAATAAGGAATGCTGGAGGAGACTAGTTCTGGGAGTAAAGACCTCGACCTGGTAAGGATGAGCTCGCAGAGCCTCTCTAGTGTTCCTCGTTCGGACAGCCTTCGGTGTTATCTGGGAGAGCTCACTCGAACACCTTCCATGATAGAATCTGCGAAACAGGACAGGTCAGCAACCCTTCTTCGATGTTGCAGGCTGTGGAGATCCTTTGTGAGGTTAGTGGTATGGATTGGTCCAGTTCCTCTCTGCTGGATAGTGCCCAGAAGATTTAGAGAGTGCTTCGGAGCGTACCCCGAGACATGGGAGCAATTATCCAACGATGGTCGAATCTGTGCCTTGTTTGGCAGAAATAGTTGCTCTGGTGTATACAGCTTCCTACAGCGGAACAAAACTCCAAGTTCTGGGATGCCGTTTTAGCGATACTGACGACCTCGTCGTGCCAGGACACGCTATTGTTGAGGTTGATCCCCAAAAGCTAGGAGGAAGGTGACTATTGGGTGACCCTCCATTTCCACTTTTGGTAAGACATGAGACTTTTTTGTCAGTGTTGTTGGCTGAGTTTTCTGAACTTAGTTTCTTATGTTAGTTTCGACAATAAATTGTTGATGGCTTTCCTAGATATTATTCTACCATACAAGCGTGTAGCCTAGATTAAACACAGTAGACTATTTCTGCCATATCTGGAGGTCTGTTGGGCTCTTACTATTCTTACCATACTCAACATATCTGAGAGTAGAACAGCAGTTTGACTTATCTGTGATCTGTTAAGACTTGCCTCCCCCAGCTGCTTCCTCGTCTGCAAATATTTGAAGACTCTTGTACTGCAATAAATGCTACCGCTCATGCCGCAAAATTTTCAAAACGGCGGAATAAAGGTTCGTAAAAAGTAGCAAATTTTCGAACTTTAAAATGGTAGTTACTGTCACAAAAATGATCCAAATAATTTCAAGCTTTTCTGATCATGTCACAAAGAGGTTTTTGTTCTCTACCTTTTGGTCGACTTTTGGTGCAAATCTATATAATTCTATGGTGGGGGGTGGTGGAGGTTGCTCGGAAAAATAATAATACAACATAGCATTTGGGGGGTGGGTTGGCCCAATGGTTAGGGTCGAGGGCTCGTGACCGGAAGGTCCCGGGTTTGATTCTCGTTAGAGGGAATTTATTTCTGGTTTTTTCAACCAAAAATAAATATCTATAAAAGAGCTCAGCGAGAATCCCCACCTGAGCCTTCACTGTTGGCTTCCAATTAACAGTGCTGTTCCTAGGAGGCGACGGGAAACAGTAACAAAGCCCACACAGATCACGAGGCTAATGACCAAAGCAGTCGATGCCGATGACACAGAAGGTAAAAAAAACATAAAATTTTATTTTTAGAAAATGAGTCAGGAGGTGATTTTTTTGGAAATGACACCTTGCACGTTGACTTCGGTAAAACTAAATAGAAAAAAAAAACAAAAAAATAACTTACCCCTCCTTTGTCGGGGACAAATGATGCTTGGGAAAGCTATGACTAATTTTATGAACATAATTCCATAAAACTTCTCCCAGACATCTGACCCTGATGCGGATATAATCTCCAGCCATCTTTCCTTGCTCACACAATAGAATCTTCAGCGAGGCTAAAGATAAAAGAACCATATCTCTCGCTACCTTTCTTACTGCCTGGCGAGTATGCCAGGGCACGTCCGAATATGATATTAAATAATGCTTTTTCCTTGTTGTGTGTATTACCAGCTAAGCCGATTTCCTCTTTTCCTCTAGCCAGCAGCGGCGAACGTTTAAACTGCCTACAGGGGTTCAGGTATTTAAGGATTAAGATTGCTGAAAAAGTAACAAAAGAGCTATACAAGATTTAAGCTATCAAGACTCTTTTTTTTTTCAATAATAATAATTTATTTGCTCACGTAATACATATCAAAATTTGTAATCATAAATAAGAAATTAAAGGCAAATAAATAAATAACTACGCCGGTAAAATTATAGTAATCAAAAAAATAAAAAATAAAAATAATCTGCGCATTTTTTTTGTGAAAGTGTCCACTGGAACCAAGGGTTGTGCGTGGGCGCCATTCGCTTTTGTGTATATAAATTCTTGCGCTACATAATTATACAAATATATATAATAGACACATATATCTTTAACTTTTTTTTTTAGTGACTGTGAGGGCAGAGGGAGAAAAAGATATATACACATATATACATATATATTTTGTTTCGATTATAGCTAATGCAAACCTATCAGCTTGTGTACTTCATCTCGACCTAAGGTTACTACGTAAATTTTAAATCTACTTTTTATCATATTTAATGAATTTATTAAATTTAAAAGGTGTTTATAGTCCTGTGGAAGATGATTGTAGATTTTATGTGAAAGGTGAGTATAAGATCGTAAGCTAACGTTTTTTTGGTATAAATTCATTATCATAGAGCCTTTTTGTTTATATATAGTAATGTATTCATGATAAACTTTTTCAAATTTTGTCCTGTTTTTATAAATATGAATGATAATTTGGTGCATGAATAACTGTCTGAGATCTAATATACCTGTTTCTAAGAATAATGCGTTAGTAGGATACATATTTTCTTTACTGTATATTATTTTAAGAATGCGCTTTTGCAATGTATCAAGAGTTCGCATATGACAATAGGCTGTACCAACCCAGCTCAATATACCGTAATGCAGTCTTGATTCTACCAAGGCATAATATAAGGTTTTCAAATGTTTTAAATCTAAAATATATTTCAAGTACTTAAAACGATACAGAAGCTGCCTCAATGTTTTTGTAACATGATTTATATGCGATTCCCACCTCAAATGAGAATCGATTATAACCCCTAAATATTTATAGGTACTAGCCGAATTTAAAACACAAATTGTCCCGTTACTTTTTACGTTGAGAGTTTGATAAACTGGTAAACATCTGGAAGTATTTGAAAATGGAATGAACAATGTTTTTTCATAATTAACAGTTAACAATTTGTGACTGAATAAGTCGAATATATTTGCTAAATCAGTTTCAACTACCGATTTGAGGGTATCCCAATTGTCACCGCTATATATCATCTGCAAAACTAAGTAGGTAGCCACACGACCCTGCCTTAAGTACACTGTTGATATAAATTGTAAATAATATAGGCCCCAATACTGTCCCTTGAGGCAGGCCCTGTTTTATTGGTTTTTCCATACTGTAAGTATCGTCTATTTTCACTACTTGTAAGCGATTCTCCAGATAACTCTTAAATAGCTCTTGCGGTACCCCTCGTACTCCTGCATCCTCCAAGGCCCCCAACATCTGTGTATGACTCACAGTGTCAAACGCCTTGGCAAGATCCAGGAATACACATGAGGTTGGCTTGCTTATTTCTAATAACTTTGTAATTTCTGTGGTTAATTTTGCTATTGCATCATTAGTAGACAACCCCTCCCTAAAACCAAATTGTTTTTCAGAAATAATATTGTGTAAATTCAAAAATTTGCTTAATCTGTTCTTTAAGGCTTTTTCAAATATTATGGCTGACACTGATATTACTGAAATGGGCCTATAGTTATTAATATATTTTCTATCACCTTTTTATGTATAGGAGTTACAACTGCAATTTTGAATTGTTGAGGAATTTGACCTGATGTAAAAATGGTATTTATTAAGTGACTCAAGGGTCTTGCTATTGATTCTGACAAATTTTTGAACAGTTCTGTTTTTAAACTATCAAATCCTGTAGATTTTTTACTTTTTAGCGATCTTATAATAGTAATAATTTCAGCTTGACTTGTTGGTTCTATAAAGAAAGAATTGTGGTTTATGTTTCGTGGCGGTGGTTGTGTATTTGGCTTTACAATTTTTTTGCATATGTCTCTCCTATACTACAAAAGAAATCATTGAAGGCTTCTGCTATACTCTCTGGGGTATCACAGACAACGTTAGCTGTAGTCACTATAGTTTTGGGAATTCTTTTACTCTCCTTCGAACAAATATTATTAATAACCTTCCACAAATTTTTTGCATTATTCTTATTGTCATTTATTTGTTTATGGTAGTAATTATATTTTGTTTGTTTAATAATCTTGTCTAATTTGTTCTTATAGTTAAGATATTATAACTTCTTTTCTTCATTAGTTGGATTATGTTTATATTCTGAATGTAATTTGTTTTTTTTATCAACCGAATTCATTATGCCTGTTGAAATCCATTGTTTTTGTTTTACATTACATCTTTTAATCTTCGTTATTTTTGTATTTTTTGTAGTTAGCATTTTTAATACGGAAATAAATATGTTCGTTAGCTTATTGACATCTGTTTCATTATAATAAGAGTCCCAGTCATACCCTAAAATGTCCTTATTCAAGTTACTATAGTCTATGAACTGAAGGCTTTTAGGAGAATTAACATTAGATGGAATATGCAACATTTTTATGGGTAGGCCTATTATAGTGGCTCTGTGGTCTGTGATGAAATTTTCAAATACCATTGAGACGCACTCATGTTCAAAATGAGGTATATTACTACCATCCATACTTTTTACAAAGGCCCATAGTCTACGAATAGTTTGCTTGCATATGGCTCATTCTGTACTACATTATTTTTAAAATGGACCTCGGGGATAATAAAGTAACGATAAATAATGTCAAGCACTGATTTGAAAACGGCCCTCAGTATGAAAAGGTAATGATAAAGAAATCGCGTTAGGTGTCATTATTGCTGGTGACAAAAAAATTAGCGCTCTTCTGTTCCTACACCGTCTTCATCAGAAAAGTAGACAAAGATCAAGAACCTCCAAATTACATAAATACGAACATTGAGCTGTTTTTATATTTTTTGTCTTTTCATTATTGCTGCGCCTCTGATACGACTTCTAAAAACCATAAGTATTTTGCATCTTTACCACGATAGTAATAGTGACTAGAAATTAAACACCATTTCATAATCTCCAGGTTACACAATACAGAACGATCTAAAATAATATTCGTATTATGTAAGCATCACAAAATTCCCCTGGTTTCTGTAATAGGCAAGGCCATTGTTCGGATGGACCTAAAAAGTGTATCATGCAGCTAGTTCTTTCTTTCACAGCGCAATGGATAGCCTATTAACACAACAACTTATTAAGTTTTATAACCCCCAACTACCCCAATCTTACCCCTACCCAAATAAAAGTAGAAAATTATCAGAACCCCTAAAATCCTCAAAAGCGAAGGTTGAGGAATATTTTTTTTTGTTTTTTGTCAATTGCTCCGCCACACAATGAGACCAAATCCAAAAAAGCTAGCAAAAACGAAAAAAGTTACTGGATAGGGTTGGAGGGGGGGGGTGGCTCTAGGATACCTCCAGTAATGAGGAACCAGTCAGGAAAAGTTATTTGTAGTTGCTACTGGCCTTTGTTCGTTTGTTGCTAAATGCTAATATTCTTTTATCACGTAACTGTAGTTGATCCAGATGGAATCATCTTTAAAATGTATCTAATGTGTATTAATTTTTTTTTATGTATTTATCAATATATGTTATTTTAATGAATGAATATTGTAAGAATGCGCTATGTTTTGTACGAAAAGTAATATTGCACCCGTTTACACCCCTGCAAAACTTATTGGGCGTTACTGGTAAAAGCATAATCTGCAACCTCAAAAAAAAAAATGCTGCCCATAGCTACCCCTTCGTGTTTTAATGCCTTTTCATGTAAAAAAGATCATTAATTAACTTTTACGAAACTTATGATTTAACAGATATAAAATATTCAAGCTATATTGAACAGTTTTTGCAGTTCTGATGAAGGATTTGTTATCAGCGATCCTTAAAACCCCGAGCAAAATGTTTACCATTTGGTGAAGTTTTTCACTCCTTGAAGAGGTTATATTCACTATATTGACTCCGCCATTCTGAAAATCGCGATTCTGGTACCAGATTCGTAATCAGCGACACCGAAAACATTGAAAATGATGCGAGCCAAAGTTCGATGTGAGAATTGGGTATTTCATACAAGGAGTTGGTGAACTAGGGGCGAAAGAGGTGACATTTGGTAAACCTGGTATTAAATTTGTAGTCAGCGACTTCAAAAACCCCCGAGTAAGAAATAGATCAATAACTTGGTTTTTCGATTTTTGGCCAGCTTTTTTGGATTTGGTTCCACTGTGCGCCGCCATGTATCGATTTTCAAAATTATATCTTCATATGGCATATGGCTACCCAAATTTCATCACAGTTCTTGCAGCAGTTACTGACATTGCGAGACCAGAACAACTCCAACAGACAGGCAGACAGACCCGACAGGCAAACTAACGGAAATGAATAACGTGGACTTTTGTTATGTAGATATAAAATACCCAAAAAGCATATTATCTCAAAACTGAACATTTTCGTGATCATAATACTCCCTTCACTTGTCGATGCGGGAAGTAAAACGCAATGTTGAGGAAAAATGCAAAAATCGCGTAAATTGATTTTAGCGATTTCCTAGTAAAACCATCCGCCGCTGGAGCTAACGTTGCTTACATATAATTTCAATATCAAATGGGAAAGAGGTGGATCTACACTGTTACAGTCATTGTAAACACAACGAACACTCGCTTTAGATGTTATTTATTGTCACTCTATGGTAATAACTGTGTTATTTACATTAAGTTGTATGTCAGGGTTTATACATTGCGACTGCGGTAAAATGCAATGATTGTGGAAGGCTGGAAGCAATTTCTGGATAACTGTATATTTTTTAGTTAGTTATACATATTCATCCCAAGCAGAAGAGACTACAGCGTACTTATTTATCTCCCTTTGTATAGAAATAATTAAACACAAACGATCATTTTCAAGTTGATGCTTTTTTGAAGCTATGTTTTATTAAAAATGTCAATATTTCTTCTGTGAGTTTTTCTTAGACAGAATATTTGGATGAGACGACAGTACCGAAAAAGGCTTGTCTTTGAGATTACAAGTCTTATGAATCTCTTAACTGAAGGGGGTCTATACTATATACATACATTTTCAATTAAGTAGGTCGTCAACCCCTTACTAATTTGCTTAATAGGTACCAAATGAATATTATACGCAATCATTCAGATGGGAGCATATATACCACAGTACCTTGATGTGGGTGTGACCTGAGAAGACCTGAGAATATAAGAAGAGAAGTGCAAAAAGAAGTTGCCGACAAGGACTGACCACCTTATTGACTTTGTTAAGCTATATCTTTACCTTTTCCTCTATTGCAGATATTCACATGATTTCCTAGTACCAGAGACATTTAGAGACATTTCAAAACATCATAATAAAATGCGTACAACATTGAAAAAGTGTTTTCAATATTGAGTCTACAAATGCGGAATTGGTACAATGATTTCTGATCCTATCACCAAAAAGTGTAGTAGTCAAAATTAAACTACGATCGCAAAACATATATAATCGATATAATTTAAAGATTCATTGATTCAACGCTTGGAGGTTCTTAAGAACTTTTGCCCATATTTCAAACAATATTATTGTCGTTACTGACTCATTAACAGTAAATATAAAAAATAATAGACGGTAAGCGTAAGCGCTGTTTCAACGAAGACCATGGCAATCATGGCATCGCTTTTACGTACCCAGTCATCACTTTTCAGAAAACGCGTTAGAATTGATGGTGGTAAACCACAGATCAATTACCGCTGATATTAATATTAGGAGTAGTCGGTTATATTAGTGATTAGCGATTATAGATCCATGATAACTGTTTATTGCTCATGCACATTCATAAGATGATGTTTTTCACTTATTCATGCTATTAACCAGCAAAGATAGATCTATGCTTAAAAATCGTTAGTTCAATGTAGCATCTACATCATAAGTATATCCTAAATCAGGACGAGTAATTTGTAGACTTCCCAGAAGTACAATGTTGCACATCTTTCTTGTATAAGAATAACACAACTCATAGTAGTGGAGGTAAGGATAGGAATGTATCTTAGTGGAATCTAAAAATAAATCAGTCGTTAGTGTCGAAAAGACTTATGGTCCACTTTTGATTTAAAGAATATTAATTAGGTTCCAAATCCTTAGTAGACTGTCAATCAGTCTGCTTGGACATGCTAGAAGGAAGTACGAAATGAATGAATTTCAAGTCTAATGAAAAGCACGACCACTTGACCCATAGTACTTTATTTTACTGGAATTCGAGTCTATTTTGGGTTTAAGCAAATTAATTTCAAATGACACACCAATATAATTTAAGATCGGCGCTTATTGACATAACGCAGTGTAGCCGTAAGCTGATCCTTTTTGGTTTTCGTGCTAATAACCAACAAGCAGCAATGCCTAAATGTCATCACTTGATAAACACGAAAATAATTGGATGTGGTGGATTCCATTTACCTTTTCTTACCTTCCACACTGATAGGTGAGGGGACTCATTTCCATCGGCCTATCTGTCCCTCGGTCTGTATGTCTATCTATCAGTTATTCTAGCCCTGTATCTCAGAAATCGCTGCATGGATTGTGATTAAATTTGGGTAGCCTTATGCTGTGGGGTCGCAGTAGGTAATGCTGCTACAATTTCGCAAAGCGGTGCATGGGCGGCAGAGTAATTAGCAAAAAGCAAAAAAATTCGAATATATTTGGGGTGGTTGTAAAACTGAAACATTCATTGTATTCATAATAGGCTGTCCATTGTCGTGTAAAAAATACCTAGCGGCATAATAAACTTTTTCAAGTCCATCCGAACATTGCCTTGTTTATTACAGAAACCATGGCTTTTTTCTGATGTACTGTATAACATACAAGTATTATTTGCTTTAGGTCATTCTGTATTATGTAACCTGATAATCATTAAACTGATTTTAACGATTTTTTGACACAGTATTACTACCGTGGCAAGGATGGAAAACGAGCACGGTTTTTAGAAATCGTGTCAGTGGCGGTGGAGCAATAATAAAAAACTGAACATATAAAAACAGCTCAAACTTCGAGTGGTTAACTAAGGTAGGATGAGGTATCGTATTGGGAACATTTTTTAATTACGTTCAAACGTTGATACTGCCAATATAACCTGTTTTTAAATATAGGCAAGTCGGCATGCCATATGAATAGGATATCTGTTGAATATTGCATGATAAAAACTGTGTCGTCTTAGTTCCTACGGAGAGAGATTCAAGAAATTATCTACGAGAGTTTTAGTGTTGGCTGCTTTTTGCTTGATAATTTGGTTAGAACGGAATCTCAAACTATAGCTTGATGCTATGGTAAAATAATAAAATGAAATCTCTATAATCTGTGGGAAGTACTGAGACAATTGTAGTGCAACCATATAAGATGATTACTTTGTTGTTTATATTAATGTGTGTTATTTATATTGATGAACGATTAATTGGAATATAGTCTTGTAATGACCATCGCCCGAAGTGTTTTATTTTCCCGAACATTACATGGCGATCCTGCCAGGATTTGGACATGATCGAAAACATATAAAGCTTCTGCCGGGAGGCTCTCATCCTTTGGCGCATGCATTTTTTTGATGTGCGTTTTCAATTTATCGTGTCTGGAAAACATTTTGTGACAAAGGTCACATTCGTGAGGTTTTTCACCTGAATGCACCAGCTGATGCCTTGCTAAATGGGACGCACGCTTAAAACGCCTAGGGCATTCCAAGCAAGAGTATTTCCTCTCCATTTTCTGCCATGACGAGAGGGATTTAGCTGCGTCGTCTTGACCGGCTCCAATTGCAGCGGCGCCACAACTATCGTCATCTGCTCCCTCCTCTGCTTTTAATGGTTCTGCTGCTTCACTTTCAGTTGTATTCTCACTGCTTTCAATGACTTCAATTGCACTTTGGGTTTCAGTACCTGAGTGATCTTCAGTGTGAGCATTTTGAGACTGACCAGTTACTGGAGCACTTGATTCCTTTTTTTCTTGTTTATTTTCAACTGTGTTTTCTTCTGAAGCATGTGTACTGCTTCTTCTATATTTTTCTTTCTCTTTGTCTTTAAACGTGTCCACAATCAAACCAGTGATCTCCAAACTCTCAACTAAATCATATACAGAGTTGAAACTCTTTCCAGGTACAACAATAAAACCTTTGTGAATTAACTCAATTAAATACTGCAGCTGCTCTATGGCTATTCCGTACATGTATACCGAGGAATTTTGGTCGCTTTCCATGAAAATTTTTCGGAAATACGGGCTCACGGCTGCCAAAACCAGCTTATGCACTCTGACGGAGCCGTTTTTGCACCATAGCGTACAAACTGTTAAAACATCGTTCTGCAGTAGAGATTTAAATGCCGTTTCAAGATTCCTGAGGTGGTCCTCCGTACATATTCGTATTTTTCGTTTCATTTTTACTTCCCACACCGATAGGTGATGGGGGTGTTGTGATCGCGAAAATATTTGATTTTGAGATAATGCACTTTTTGGGTGTTCCATGATGTCCACATAACGAAAATCCACGTCACTCATTTCCGTCGGTCTGTCTGCCTGTCTGTCTGTTGGCGTTCTTCTAACGTCGTAATCTCAGTAACCGCTGCATAGATTGTGATGAAATTTGGGCAGCGATAAGCTGTAGGATCGTAGTAGGTAATGTTCCTATACTTTTGGAAATCGCTGTACGGGGGGCGGAGAAATTAGCCAAAAACAATAAATTTCAAATATTCCTCAAACTTTCGGCGTTTCAGGGTCCCTGATCATTTTCTACTTTTTTTGGGTGGGGGTGAATTTGGGGTGCTTGGGGGGGGGGGTGAATTTGTTGTATTCATAATGGGCTGTCCATTGACCTGTAAATGAGAAACCTAGAGGCATAATTCACTTTTTTAGGCTCATCCGAACATTGCCTTGCTTATTATAGAAACCAAGGGACTTAGAGTTTGTGATGTATACATACAAGTATTGCTTTAGATCGTTCTGTATTGCGTAACGCGAAAATTATTGAATACATTTTAATGAAATTTTGACCTAGTATTACTACCGCAGCGAGGATGGAAAACGCGAATCACCCTGTATAAACGTCAAAATTTAAGTGAAAATATTTTTACGTTATAGCCCTCAAGGGTCCCTACCATCATCAAGTGACAGATTTTTGAAATATTTTTTAGTAAGCCCACAATCCTCCGTCCAAGCACTATTGGCCCACCCTGTATATAGCTTCATGCAATGGGAAGGTAATAAACTGGTATCACCGTTATGTGTGGGAAGTACTGAGTCAATCAACTTGACTCCATTTTTTACACTTATTTTGGTTGATTTGCACCCGACGCCGAAAGGCTGATCTTCAAAAGTGAGGTTATGAGTGTCAAAGAAAACTTTTTTCGTTCAGTGTAGCCACCAGGTGTGATGTTCCATACCTTCTATAACCCTGCGGCTATGCAGATGGTTCTGCTATTTTATATTAGCAACATATTTCACATTAAGGCGAGTCCTGCCCATATTTTTCTTTGTGGCAGTGTTCGAGTTGAACATTCTAATTAGCAGGATCCTCTGCTCCGGTTAAGTTTTATCCGCAAGCGCCACGGTGGCATCTGCCCGGATTTATGAAACGTATTAAGGCTTCTCGTTCCTCTTTTTTCCGCTGCTGACTAATTGGCGCAGTTACTTTACACACGCAGCTCCCATAAATCAGCGTAATAATGCGGTATTGCGAGAAATCTGCGTCAATTAGTCCAGTCAATGTCTTCCTTTTATGGCACCCTCAGGCCTGCCGTCAATGTTGTTAATGCCACAAACAAAAAACCGAAGCCAAGAACGTGGCACGTATTTTCTATAGACCTTGAGATGCTTACAGTGAAATATGTGGTACTTGTTTACGATGAAGAGCCTTCCACAGCATGAAATAATTCAAAATTTAGTTGAAGGGAGCTAACTAGTCAACATATTAAGTTATGCAGTGTGTCCGGATAGTCGACCGACAATGCTTGGCAGGTGATAGACCTCACTTTTCATGAGCATTGAGACAGAAACATGAAGCCTTAAAAATGCTTAATTCTCAAGATACACGATGTAAGGTCTTACTTTTATTTTCGTTTTTTCTCAATTTATTGCACAATAAAATGGCACAACGGTCTAAAATTACGTATCGAGGGCTTTTTGAGGCAAGAAATCCAAATTCAACAATGGTTTTGGCACAACGGTGTAAAATTACGTATCGAGGGTATTTTCAGGAGAGAAATGTAAATTCAATAACGGTTTTGCTATCATGAATAGAAGGCACCATACCACCTATGGCAAATTGAATTCATTTAAATTATCAAAACTTTTTTCTGGTTTGATGTATCAATGTGAGTATCAAACATATCGCTTCCCCAATATGTTTTACCTGAAAAAGGTATGCTTTGTGTAAGTAGTAGTAACCGTTTTCGAGACAACCTTTATTGAAATTTCTATTTATATTATATTGTAACATACTGTATATTATGGTATTCGTGTATTGTGTATTAGTTGTCATGCATGATGTAAAGTCAAAGTGTTAGGTTAGATCTTTAAAGTGTAAACTCATCAAATCGTCTAGAGTTTTCGGGAATGACGGATGGGCATTCTAGAATGTCATCGAATTCTCTAGATGAGGTGAAGAAAAAGAGGCCGTCGTGACAATTGCCTTGTCCAAAGCGTCTTGTAAGGTTCTGGGACTGGATAGTCTTACGATTCGCTGAACGTCCAGGTCCGCAATGCCTTCCACAAACATACGAGCAGCAACGTATTCCTGTGTTTCAATGGGGCTGTTGAAAAGTGACCAACACGAGGCAGCCTTGAGAAAGCTCAACGAAAAACACAAAAGTGAAGTTTCTGCTTTGAAAAATGAAATCAAGAGATTGAAGGCTTTGGGTAAGCCGAAGAAAGCGGAGGATAGATGTGACCAAGTTAAGGACGAAAATGCAATGCTCAAACAGAAGATTACCCAGCTGGAGGCTGATAACGCATACTGGACCACGCGATTGTGCAAGCCAAAAAGACCGCGGTCAAGGAAGACGAGTCAAGGTTGAGAGAAAGGTTGGTGCATCATGAAGCAGAAATCAAGAAGATGAAATCAGATATGACGCATGCTCTTGATAGTGTGAGAAAGGTCATGGAAGACTTGTATAAAGCAAGAGACAATGACAATAAGATGAAAGAGCAACTGGCGAATTTGGAAGATGAGAACGTTCGACTGAAAAATTTTGATTGGATTTGAAGCAAATATTGGCGCAGCTGGAGAGAGAAAACGCGAAGATAGGAACAGAGCTTAACGTTACGCTCAAGGACGTGTCATGGGGCTCTGATCAAGCCGCGCAACTAAGGAGCGAGAATGGTAAGCAGAAGAACAGGATTGCGCAACAGGAAGACAAACTGAGCAGACTCACAGAGGAACTGGAGAGCAACCTGAGTGACGAGAAGGGAGCGTCGAGAGTTGACAGTCGACAAGACGAAAAGGCCCAACTGAAGATGATGATAGCAGAGTTAGGGAAAGAGAACGCTGCTGGAGCTGCAAATGAGAATCACAAGTTGAGCAACGGATATCGCAGTTACAAGGTGATCTGGTATGGTGTTACAACACACGACAGAAAGAAGGGTAGATGTCCAAAGCTTCAACATCATTTGGAAGGACCCTACTTGGTGACGAACCGCCTCAATGACGTGGTCTTCAGGTTATGTACGGGAAGTGGAGAACCGAAGGTCAACTATACTGATGTCTGTGGTGATACAAGAATCGAAGTTGTTCGTCGAGGACGCCGAACGCTAAGGGGGGAAGAATGTAACATACTATATATTATGGTATTCGTGTATTGTGTATTAATTGTCATGCATGATGTAAAGTCAGTTAGAGTTATCGGGAATGACGGATGGGCATTCTAGAATGTCATCGAATTCTCTAGACGGTTCGATGAAGTGCATTAAGGCGCCACGGGTAGCGTGGAGAGTTCAGTTCAGTTGAGTTCAGTTCTAGTTGAGATAAGGGTAAGAGATATTGTATTGAGTTGTGAAGTAGACCAGTGAAAGTTACGTTCAGTTTGATTCTTTGGTGAAGAAAAAGAGGCCGTCGTAACAATATACCTTAAGCTAAAGGTTAAGTGGAAGATCAGCGTAAAGCTAAATTTCGCCTTTCCGACAAAACAAAAATAAATTTATTACCGTAATTAAAAAAAATGGAGTCAAGTTGATTGACTCAGTACTTCCCACACATTACTGTGAGATCAGTTTATTATTTTCCCATAGCATGAAGCTTAAGTCTGAGATCCCCTTGCAACCAAATCACCGGCAGCCTCCCCCCTTCCTAAAATTGTCTTATGCCGCTAGGTCTTTCCTTCACAGGTCAATGGACAGCCTATTATCAATACTACAAACTTTTCAGCTTTACAACGCCCACCCCACCGCCCAACCACTTCAATTTCACCCCCACCCAAAAAAGATAGGATATGATGAGGAACTCCTAAAAACATCTAAAAACGACGTTCGAGTTGTTTTCATACTTTTAGTTTTTTGATTATTGCTACGCTGCCACTGACACGATTTTTAACAAACATACGCGTTTTCCATTCTCACCACGGTAATAATACTGTGTCAAAATTTAATTAGAATCAATTTAATAGTATCCACGTTAAAAAATGCAAAACGATCTAAAGCAATAAATACTCGTATGTACGCAGAAAATTCTAAGTCCCTTAGTTTCCGTAAAAGGCTAGGCAATGTTCGGATGGACCTAAAAAGTTCATTTATGTCGCTAGGTCTTCCTTCACGGGTTAGTGGACAGCCTATTATGAATACAAGAAATTTTTCAGTTTTTCAACCCCCCACCCCCTAACCACCCCAATTTCACACCACCCAAAAAAAATGCAGAAAATGATCAGGAACCTCTATAACCCTTAAAAACGAAGTTTGAGCTGTTTTTATATTTTTACTTTTTTTATTATTTCTGCGCCGCCACTGGCACGATTTATAAAAACCATACGCGCTTTCCATCCTCGCGACGGTAGTACTACTGTGTCAAAATTTCATTAAAATCAATTCAACAGTTTCCTTGTAACACAATATAAAAGGATCTAAAGCAGTACTCTCGTATGTTTACACCAGAAAAAATTCTAAGTCCTTTGGTTTCTGTAACAGGCAAGGCAATGTTCGGATGGACCTAAAAAAGTTATTTATGTTGCTAGGTCTTCCTTCATGGGTCAGTGGACAGTCTATTATGAAAGCAACAATTTTTTGAATTTTACAACCCCCCACCCCCCAACCACCCCAATCTCACCCCCACCCAAAAAAACGCAGAAAATTATCAGGCACCTCTAAAACCCTTGAAAACGAAGTTTGAGCTGTTTTTATATTTTTAGTTGTTTTATTATTTCTGCGCCGTCACTGGCACGATTTATAAAAGCCATACGCGTTTTCCATCCTCGCCACGGCAGAAATACTGTGTCAAAATTTCATTAGAATCAATTTAGCAGTGTCCACGTAACAAAATACAAAACGATCTAAAGCAATGCTCGTATGTACACAGCAAATTCTACGTCCCTTAGTTTCCGTAATAGGCTAGACAATGTTGGGATGGACCTAAAAAGGTGATTTATGTCGCTAGGTCAGCTTTCACAGGTTAGTGGATAGTCTATTATGAATACAAGAAATTTTTCAGTTTTTCAACCCCCCACCCCCTAACCACCCCAATTTCACCCCACCCAAAAAAAAACGCAGAAAATGATCAGGAACCATAACCCTTAAAAACGAAGTTTGAGCTGTTTTTATATTTTTGATTTTTTTATTATTTCTGCGCCGCCACTGGCACGATTTATAAAAACCATACGCGTTTTTCATCCTCGCGACGGTAGTAATACTATGTCAAAATTTCATTGAAATCAATTCAACAGTTTCCTTGTAACACAATATAAAAGGATCTAAAGCAATACTCTCGTATGTTTACACCAGAAAAAATTCTAAGTCCTTTGGTTTCTGTAACAGGCAAGGCAATGTTCGGATGGACCTAAAAAAGTTATTTATGTTGCTAGGTCTTCCTTCATGGGTCAGTGGACAGTCTATTATGAAAGCAACAATTTTTTGAATTTTACAACCCCCCACCCCCCAACCACCCCAATCTCACCCCCACCCAAAAAAACGCAGAAAATTATCAGGCACCTCTAAAACCCTTGAAAACGAAGTTTGAGCTGTTTTTATATTTTTAGTTGTTTTATTATTTCTGCGCCGTCACTGGCACGATTTATAAAAGCCATACGCGTTTTCCATCCTCGCCACGGCAGAAATACTGTGTCAAAATTTCATTAGAATCAATTTAGCAGTGTCCACGTAACAAAATACAAAACGATCTAAAGCAATGCTCGTATGTATACAGCAAATTCTACGTCCCTTAGTTTCCGTAATAGGCTAGACAATGTTGGGATGGACCTAAAAAGGTGATTTATGTCGCTAGGTCAGCTTTCACAGGTTAGTGGATAGTCTATTATGAATACAAGAAATTTTTCAGTTTTTCAACCCCCCACCCCCTAACCACCCCAATTTCACCCCACCCAAAAAAAAACGCAGAAAATGATCAGGAACCATAACCCTTAAAAACGAAGTTTGAGCTGTTTTTATATTTTTGATTTTTTTATTATTTCTGCGCCGCCACTGGCACGATTTATAAAAACCATACGCGTTTTTCATCCTCGCGACGGTAGTAATACTATGTCAAAATTTCATTGAAATCAATTCAACAGTTTCCTTGTAACACAATATAAAAGGATCTAAAGCAATACTCTCGTATGTTTACACCAGAAAAAATTATTATTATAATTTTTTATTTTTTCATTATTACTGCGCTGCCTCTGATACGACTTCTAAAAACCATAAGTATATTCCATCCTTATCACGATAGTAATAGTGAGTAGAAGTTTCATCAAACACCATTTCATAATCTCCAGGTTACAGTACAGAAGTCCTTTGGTTTCTGTAATAGGCAAGGCAATGTTCGGATGGACCTAAAAAAGTTATTTATGTTGCTAGGTCTTCCTTCATGGGTCAGTGGACAGTCTATTATGAAAGCAACAAATTTTTCAATTTTACAACCCCCCACCCCCCAACCACCCCAATTTCACCCCCACCCAAAAAAAAGTAAAAAATGATCAGGAACCCCTAAAACGCCTAAAAACGAAGTTTAAGCAATATTTAATTTTTTTTGTTTTTCGCTAATTACTCCGCCGCCCATGCACCGAAATTCAAAATTATAGGGACATTACCTATTACGACCCCACAGCATATCGCTGCCCAAATTTCGTCACAATCCATGCTGCGGTTGCTGAGATTACGAGTCTAGAAAAAAGCGATAGACAGACAGGCAGACCGACAGACAGACATACAGACAGACAGACCGACGGAAATGAGTGACGTGGATTTTCGTTATGTAGACATCATAAAACACCCAAAAAACGTATTATCTCAAAATCTGCATTCTGGCGGCTAAGATGTGCGCCGCCGCACGGCACACCGGTATTTTGCGCAGTGCAGAGAGCAGCGTATTCCTCATTCCACCTAGGGATCCAATGACCATAACCAGCAGACTTACAGTGTAGTCTGGCCAGAGCCTGCGAAGTTGTCCGAGCAACTCCTGATATTTGGTCCGCTTTTCCTCCTCCTTAGAGACGATGTTCACCTCGGCAGGCGCCGAAAACTCAATAACGAACATCGTCTTCTGTTGGTGGTCGAGAAGGACTATGTCGGGCTTGTTTGCCTGTACAAGCTCGAACGTGGGGAACGAGTAGTTCCAGTAAATCCGGCATCTCTCGTTCTCCACAACGGACTCTATATCCCCTGGAGCGTAAAGCAGCACCGGTGTCTCATCGATACCGTATGAGTGCCTTAAATGATAGTAGAGCACTCGTAGAGCCGTGTTGTGCCGATGGACGTAAGCCGTCCCAGCTAACGTCTTACACGCCGACAAGAGATGCATAAGCGTCCCTGGCGTCGGCAAGCTCTACAATGGGTGTCTGGTATATCTACACCCATAGCCCTTTTACGGTACACCAAGGTGTTGAAGACACCATCTTGGCAAGCCATTATAAAGCGCTCAGTCTCCGACTTCAACCCACTAGACCTTAGGAAAGAGAAGGTCAACTGCTCAGACAAACCATGCTCTTCTAGATGTTTGTAGAAGATTCCATGCATTGGCTTATCTTTATGAAGTCTTAAGAGGAAGTCGACTTCGGCAGTTTTAATGTGGGATTTTAATTCTGCGGGAGCAAGTTCCGTAATGGACTGCTGACACCTCCACTTGAAGTCGAGTGTGAGGCTGAGCTCCTCGGCTGCTCGTTTCGCTGCGCTAAAAAGAAACGCTCCTTTTCCCGCATTCCCGTGCTCTCGCACAAAGCAGATCAGGGGATCGGTGCTGTTCGTTACATAGCAGGCAGTGACCAGTACTACTCTATTGTGCAGACGCTCCAAACTCAATAGTCCACGCCCTCCCAGGTGTCGCGGGAGGTATATTCGCGGGACAGAGGACTTAGGATGCAGGCTTCTCTCCATATTCATCCTTTTGCGGGTCTTCGTGTCGATTTCCTTCAGCTCGTTCACTTTCCAGTGTATAGCACCAAAGGTGTATAATAACAATGGGACCGCAAGCATGTTTGTGGCAGCGACTTTGTTCTTGCCGGACAGTTCTGGCGACCAGATCTGCCGGAGTCGGTGCAAATACTTGCGGCGGAGACACTCTTTAACCAATTCTGCCTCTTGGACATGACGACGTTGCGCCACTCCAAGGTAGGTAGGTATAGGTATCTCCGGCATGCAGTTGTCGCAAGATGCTCCCATCAACGAGCTGTTCCTCATCTCCACTATCTCCGCTTCGTCCTTTCTTGAGATGAACCAATGCACATTTGTCTGTCCCGAACTCCATTCCGATAGCATGACTGTACTCCTGCACCACCCTCAGCGATTGTTGTAGTTCGCGTTGGCCGGAGGCATAAAGTTTTAGGTCATCCATATAAAACAGATGGGTGACCTTGTGCCTCCGGTTATTGGGCGTGCCACTGCTGTATCCTTTAGTATTTCTCAACGCTATGGACAGAGGCAAAAGTGAGATGCAAAAGAGCAAGGGACTCAAGGAGTCTCCTTGGAAGACACCTCTTTTCAATGACACCAACTCTGTCTGAACCCGAGTTTCACCTAATGTTCTAGCGAACCGGGTCTTCCAGAGTGGCATCAGTTGTTTGATGCATCCCACTATCTGATTATCCACCGAAAGACATTCCAACAGCCGCACAATGAGCTCATGAGACGTGCTGTCGAATGTGTTGCGATAGTCAATCCAGTCCATAGAAAGGTTTCGCCTGTACTGCACGGAGTCCTGCGTGACACATCGGTCAATCAACAAGTTCTCCCTGCAGCCAGCTACTCCTTTATTTGACCCCCTCAGTTCATACACGTCGAGAAATACAGGATTCACAGCTTGAAGGAGACGCATGTACAAGATTCTGGTGAAGAGCTTGTAACATGCGTTCAGACATGTTATTGGCCTGTAGTTTTTGGGATCAGACAAATCTCCGGTCTTCGGGAGAAGCACGGTTCGACCCTCGACAAACCAAGCCGGAATTGACTGCTCCTGATTTAGCCACGAGTTAAAAACTCTAGCTAAATGCCGGTGGCAACTGGGGAATTTTTTCCACCAGTAGGTGTTTATGCCATCCGGGCCAGGAGCTGCGAAATTCTTTGCGCCTCGTAAGGCGTCAAGAATTTCTTCCGTGTTTATCGGGTGACGCAGTACATTCAAGTTAGGAGTCCTCCTACAAACGGACTCGAACTGCGCCAAGGCCGGAGTGTCTGCTGGGAGAGGTTTGGGTTGTTCGTAAATGTCCCTCCAAAAGGCCTCTACGGGATCAGCAAATGGCGGCTGCTCTATGGCTGGAGGCGGCTGTTGGAAAAGGCGAGAAGGTCTTTCGTAGAACATTCTGTTCTGCTCCAGACCTCTCGCCCGCGCTACCAACGATCGCTTAGCAGCGATTAGCATCCGTATCCTGTCAAGACAGTGTCGCTTGGCAACAGCCAGTACCGCTTGACTGAGTGTATGACGGTCGCGCCTCAACCCGTAGGCTATCTGGCGCACTCGGCGCGTAAATGGCTTCCCAGCCGCTCTATGTTCCATCACACACTGGATACGGGATGCTTCCTGGCGAGCCAACAAGATTTTCGCTTCCATTTGGCGCACCTGTCTCTGTGCTCTCTCAAAAGGAGAGTCTTTCACTCTCCCCAATCTAGCTAGCCTCAGAGCCGCAGCGTAAATTTTGCAATTGATGCTCCAAATGTCAGAGGCCTCCGATAGACGTTCACCAACAACCTCATCCTCTCTCTTTAAATCTGCCAGCTTCAAGGACCTTCCGTTGTTATGCAAGGCCCTTCGGTCACTGAAATCCCCAGGTGAGATGACTTGGTCGATTTCCCTCTCAGCGGGCCTTACCGGCGAACTTTCAGCCTGGTTAACAGGCCTTCCGTCCGCCGAAGGGGCAGGCTGAGCTGGAGCACGAACATATCTCTGCCTCCGGAGGTACGATACATAATCTCGCAAATTCTGAGAGGTAAGCGTGCTATGCTCTGGGTGCATTTCACACCACCTCTCATACATGCGGGACATGTATACCCTACGGCGCGGGCTACTGCTCTCGTAGCAGCTCAGCAGGTCATCCCTGAGCTCCGTCGTCCACCTAAAACGGTCCATGTCATTGTGGGGGTCGTCATCAGGGCAATTCGAAGCACCGCCACCTTGCCCAACGCGGCTTCCGAAACCGGCTCGGTGTGGGTGCTTTTCCTTCGAGGTGGTCGAACCCGAAGATAGGGCCCGTCAGGTGGTTAGCCTTAGGGCCCGCAGCCGACATTTCCGGAGGCAGCCATCCACATTGCCTCCAGAGGATGGACCTGTGAAGGTTGCCGACCGACTTACATCCTTTGGCTTCGGTATACCCTGCGGTGTCGTCACGCACCGGATAGCCTACTGATGTTGGGTGGCTTCCTGCGGGTGTCTGGTTTCAGCCGCCCTTAACGTGGAGTCAGACGCTGTCGGAGTACCGCTCCTTACATGGAGATCCGTCGTGTCCTATTTATTGTGGAATAGCCGATCCTCTGGATGCAGACGCTATTCCACCGTGCTAGTTTTGGTCCGCCCTGGGTATTTCATTTCCCCGGTACCACCCATATCTGGGAGGCGTTCCCCTATCCGCCACCTTGGGGAGGCGCAACTGAGAGGATCTAGCAAACCCTCGCGGTTATTATTATTATTATTTTGATAATCACCATATTTTTTAATACGTTCCATAACAGTAAATCAGCCACCAAACCGGTTACACTGTTGTATTTGTCAACGAATCTCCTTCAAAATGATGCAACACACGTAGGTATGGTAGTCTCATTCAAGATTTTGGAGTAGAGGTTGCTTGGGGTGAGGGGATTGACGGCATAATGATGACGTATTTGGAGGAAAAGCACCCCTCGAAATACAAATCGACGTGTCACGGCAATTTTTATAATTTCAGTGGTAAGGTGGGTGGCAAATTTTAGCTGGGACACACTGTATATGAAGCTGAGTACAAAGCTTTAGCCGCTCTTCAGATGTCGACTTTCTATCCGAAGTACACCCATTTTACCGTTACGTCTGGTGAAAGAGCACACATGCCCTGCGAAAATTGTATATTCTCAGGACATAAAAGTACACCATACGCTCAACGCATTATTTTGATGTTACTAGACCGCTGACAGCGAAATTGTATTTCTTGTATGTGAAAATTACACACACAGAAAAGCAGCGGAAAGATCACGAACTGAAACCACAATAATTTGTTACTATGTGGTAACAACAGGTAAATGTATTTGCATACTCTAAGTACAGCATTGTAAGATTCTATTAACCACCGTAATCTATCAAATTCTAGGTAAGCAGATAAGATTGGTACCATAACGTACACCAGTCAAGTGGTTCTCAAAGTAGGTGATTACTCCGCTTGGGGGACAATTGTTTGCATAAGTAAATCTAAAATATGTACAAAGTCAATCCATCTGATTCCTTTTTCGTTTTGTGTTAGAGACAAAATCACGCCGCCAGATCTAGGTCATTAATGTTTTGCTCCATCCTATCAAACAGTATTCGAACCCTGAGTCGTTAAAGATTACTGGCTATGCTTAGTGTACGAATTCTGGTGCCAGGTCTACTACACCAACTATGGCCATGGAGGCCCTTCTAAACCTAACCCCTCTACATAGTGAAGTAGAGTGTGGTGCCAAAATAGTCGCCTACAGACTGCTATTAACTGGAAGGACAACAGAACAAAAAGGAACTAGTGCTAGACAAAACAGACGTCGTGAGTAAAGTTGCAAAACACTACATACTCGGAATGATCTCCGACTCTATGCTTCCTCAAACATACACGGAGAGATCCTGCATCATACTTTTCCCAGGAAGGGACGAATGGAGGAGGAGTGAGAGTTTCATATCACCCTTCGATCTTGCGCTATTCACGGATGGCTACAAGTCAGAACTGGGGACAGGAACGGGAGCAGGTGGAATCAATCCATGAGCTGAAATCCCAGTAAACCTTAGAAGGTATACCACAATCTCCCAAGCAGAGATGATAGACATAGAGTTGGGAGTCAGGAAGCTGATCAAAAGACCCATGACAAACAAATCTATTAAATGTTGAAGAGTTCAGAGGTCTTCTCGGATTTTTAGGCCGTCGTCTCTTGCAGTTTCTTCCTAAGTTTCACTAGTGCGAGTGGCTAGCACTTTCAGAGGTCTGTGATTTTTGAGAGAAAGCTGCCTGACAACTGAAAAACACAGACCTCTGAAAATGCTATCGGCTCGCGCTAGTGAAACGTTAGGAAGAGACTCCAACAGACGATGGTCAAAAAACCAGAGAAGACCTCTGAACTATTCGACTGACGACTGCCGCGAAAGCCTCAACACCTTCAAATCTATAAACATTTTTTTCGTATAGCCAGGCTGCCCTGAAAGCACTGAGCTCCAAACGGGTTGACTCAAGACCCATATGAAACTGCATACATCTCCCCAACAAACTTGGAACAAGGAAAAAACTAACTTTGGTTTGGCTTCCAGGTCATAGCCGAGTGGAAGGCAATGTATTGCCCGACACACTTGCAAGAGGAGGAACTGAATCTGTGTTCATAGCACCAGAACCATTCGCGGGAAATGCAAAAAGCACTGTCAAGAATACCATCTCAGATTGAGCAGAGAGGAAAACACTTCTGCACTGGCGAGATACAACAGGAATACTACACTTCAAGGCGTTCATACGATACCCCCATTGTCAGGTACCCCGAGGATCATAGAATGGTACAGGAATGATCTCCGCATTCTAGTTGGTCCGTTGAGCGGGCACTGAGTCTGAGGAATCACTTGCGGAAGTTAGGTCTAGAATACACAACATATTATCGTTTCTAGGATGAAACAGCGAATCAAATTTTGTGCTTCTGTCCAGTACTGGAAAGCGCTAGGTTGCAGATCGAACTGGAATCTACTGACTTCAAGGAAGTTTCACTCATCACGATCATCGTCTTGGTCAAGAGATGTGGATTGTGGTGAACTCTAAATAGGTGGGAGACTCAATAGGCACAATAGGGTCGCAGTGAAAGGAGGCATAATCGCTTGTTAAACCTAACCGAATCTAGTGTACAAGTTTAGTAATTAAATCATTGCTGAAGGGTCATTCTTCTTCTTCGTGTGCCCTGTGCAATTTCGCACGTCGGCGATCCCTCGTATTCTTCTCGCATCATATGTAGGGTGCCATTTTCTGCCTGTCTGAATATTGTGGCGGCATCCCTTATTCCGCACCAATCTCTTATATTTCGAAGCCAAGAGTGCTGTTTCCTCCCTGGACCTCGTCGGCCTTCTACCTTACCCTGCAGTATCAATTTGGGTATCGAATATCTGGCACCTCTAAGGATATGTATGACCAAGGTAAGATATTTTTCGATATTTGACAATATCAAGAAGTTCTCGCCAGCGATTCTCAGTACTTCTTCGTTGGTTTTATGTGCAGTCCAGGGAATGTGGAGGAGTTTCCGGAGTGTCCACATTTCAAGTGCTTCTATGCGGTTCAATGTTCGTACTTTAAGAAACCACGTTTTTGCTCCGTAAATTAATATGGGCCAAACATAGCACTTTACTACCCGAAGCTGCAGAGCCAACGGAAGACTTCGTGCTAGAAGAAAGTTCTTTAGTTTAAGAAATGTAGTTTTCGCATATTCAACCCGTGCTCTTACTTCTTCATCGCAGTCCCATTTACTGTTCGGTGTGGATCCTAAGTACTTAAAACGTGTTACCTGTTCTATCTGTTCTCCGTCGATTGTGATATTGATGTTCTGCCGAACTATTGTCATAATCTTCGTTTTCTTGGTATTAATTTGTAGGCCAAAACGTTTACCCAGCAGATTGATTCTATCTACAATGTGTTGAAGATCCTCAGGAGTATTAGCCAAGATGGCAGTGTCGTCTGCGTATCTTAGGTTATTGATTGGAAAACCTTTAATCTTAATTCCTCCGTTCTCGCCTTCCAAGGTTAGTTGGAAGATCTTCTCTACGTAGATATTAAAAAGCAATGGCGACAATATACATCCCTGGCGAACTCTCTTGGTTATATTAAATGTGTCAGAGGTCATTTTGTTATTAATCCTCACCTCTGCAGTTTGTCTCCAATACAGTTGTTGTATTATTCTGATGTCCTTAGAATCTATTTCTATCCCATGTATAGAATAGATTCTAAGGAAGGGTCATTGCCATGGTGAATGACCATTCAGTGCCTTGATGGGACATACTAAGAGAAGTTGATATGTAATAATAAAATGCACATAACAAGTACCAGATACCTGCTAATAGAATAAGTCGGAGACCAGATAAAACGATGATAAATGCATAGTGGAGTCAGGATACAGATACCTATTCATATTATATATGATTAGGTTATTAATGATCCCGAATAATGCCACAAGTAAGAATGTCAGTCGATATAATATAATTGGCAGTTAACTAGTACATCATATCTATATTATACAAATTATGTTCATGAGCATATGCTTTACAGCGTCTGATAACGCTGTTATAGCTTCATTGAATTATTTATATGTAACTGTTACCTTAAGAAGCATTGCTTGTGGCTAAGTTTCCCAACACTTTGTGTGTCGAATAAATCTGACAGTATATGTCGAGTGTGTAAGTGATTCATTTTCATTTAGGTATATCTGATTTGATTTATGTTTATTCTTCGCGCAGCAGGTGTCAGTTCGGATAATTTAATTTTCAAACGACTGGATTCACAAAAAAATTGTGCGTTGAAATGGCGGCCGTAGCAATCAATGGAAGGATAACCAACAGGAGAGTCGTCCGTTAAGGCTAAGGTTAGTGGCAACAATAGTAATAATAATAATACATATTTTTTATTCAACGAATCATCTCACGGTAATATGGAATGAGTCACAACAATCATATCACAATCAAATCATATCACATGCAGCAAAAAGGTGTTATCAGGTACATCGGATAGGAGAAATCGCTGGAAATTATTTTCATGTTCCGCAAGTGGCCGCTAGGGGGCGTAACTATTACGATCAATCGGAAAAACAGCTTTTTGTCAAAGCATATGCAAATAAATGTATATTATAAATATTACCATCATGCAGACTGGACAATTTTCGGTTTTTGTTTGTCAATCGTTTTTTGCTGTATTTTATAACACGTAGTGGCGGGGGAGCGTCAAAGAAGTTTGAATTTAGATGGCAATAACTTCGGTATAAGTTAAGGGAATTAAACAAGCTGGCTCCCGTTTGAAAGAACTGTTCTTACCTAATAATCTGTTGCATAAAAATTATCCAAGTTTAGTTTGACTGAGTAGTTATATGGTGGTATTTGTCATCATAACAATTGTTACCCATTATTACGAAAATTTTAAATGATATGCTATATGACGTACTGGTGGATTGACAGAGGTATAGAGCAGCCCTCGGATATGCTATATGTCTTTTAACATAGATAGATAGAGGTCGTTATTCTTAGAATCTAAGACCACTCAACAGCAAAATAAATCAAAATAACCTAATATAACAACAAGGTTAACAAATAAAATACATAAAATCATACGCGTATACTGTACCTAATTTCAGTGTTGTTCTAGATGCTCAAACTGGGAGGTTTATCCACGCATGAATGAATGCTTAAGTGCATTTAAAACGATGGACGCCATCGAACATCTAAGGCAACACTGATAATAGATATAGTATGCGCATGTGAATTAGGTTTATGTATTTTTTGTTTGTTATCCTTGCTGTTATACCACCTTGTTTTGCTTAATTTTGCTGTTAAATGGCCTTGATTTTTGAGATCTGTTCATACTGATTTTTCTAACCACGTTTTTGTTTGTTGTCTTTATATAGCACTTTGTGATCAACTGAAATTGACGTTTAATAATAATAAAAATAATAATAAATTTTATACTGTAGTTTATCATTGTTTATTTTGAAAAGTCCATTATTATGACAGCACTTTTAGGCAGAATAATTAGCTTTACATATTTTCAAACCTTATTGACCGTCCCCACGATTGCCCCCTATGACACAACTTCTATTGTTACCAGGATTAGCTAACTACAAGTTTGACTGACTCTAAGAGGAAAACCAGACAGACTAGTATAGGACAAAAAAGGGGTATAATGTTCTCTATTTAAACTCAAGGATATAGCAATCCTTGGGTGAGCTCAAGGATAACACAGTCCTTGCGTAAGATGGATATTTTTTTGTAATTCACTATTTTTGACGTACTTTTTCGCTAAGCAACATCTATCATTGGGCATTATTGATGTCGTTACTTCAACTGATACGTAGCACACAATTCTTCAAAAGTCCATCATCATAGTCACAATGTTTTAACAGACATGTTGTGAACTCGTAAAATGCATTTAGTCATTTTACGAGTTTCTCTTGGGATATCTTTAACATCTTTAATTCAGTAGCTTTTCATTTGCTTTCTGCATCCCCATGCCGCTGACCAGATGGTATCCACGAGTTCATCCGCCTTTAGGGGCAATTTCTCACCCCAAGGACCAGAAGGCGCCCTGACTCTTCTCAACTCGTCCACCCAAAGCTGTTGGTTGAGAAGAGGTTACTGTTTATACCGACAGTAGTTCGGTTCCTTTTAGTGGCCTTTTATGACACGCAGGACATATGATGAGAGATATTCTCACGCGCCCCCACACGGGGATTTCAAAAGTTAGGTATGAGTATTTCAAATAAAAAGGGCAAATAAATACTTTCAAGGTAAGGCAATCATTTTTTTTTTAATTTTTATAAACATTTTTTTTGATGAATTGTGGTCTAGTTTCAACTAATTTCGTAGGTGCATATATTTTCTAGGAACCGTCTAACTATGTACATATTGTAGGGCGAGTCTTAAGTTTGGAACACCTCATTATCTCGAAAATGATTTGCATACTTTTCACGAACTTTGGAGTATGGAGCTCTTACAAACACGGCCGATCTTATGGTAGCATTTATACTCTTGTCATGTCTTCAATTTTTCTGGAAACATACCATGTATATTTTCCATTTTCGAAATCCTTGAAAAATACTCATTATTTTGTATTAAATATTCGCCGTACCCAAATTTCATAGATGCCGATACATGATATGTTGTTGTCCGTTTACTTCAATACAACAAGTGATGCAATCTTTGCAACTTCGCAGTACATTTTGCAACCTGTTTGACTGCTCAGCCCTTCTTATCTCTCTTTTCCACTTGGGCAGATACAATGAGCATTTAGAAAATCCGCAATTATGACGATTAGGTATATGAAACATTATGCAGAAAATAAACTGTATTTTTTAAGGATCTTAAAAAGAAAGCAATATACAGGTTGATCCATTTGGATTAACAAAGTTTATTATATTTCCAGAAAAATGGTAGATATGACAACATTGTAAACACCGTCGTAATACCGGTTTTACTGCAAAACCCCCATACCCCAAAACTCATTAAAATCATGCATACAGTTTTCCAGATAATTGAAGGCGTTCCATACTTAAGACTCACTCTGTATGAATGCAGATTCAATAACAAAAATGTGTCTAAGCTCAGTTACCAAGACTCTTAAGATACAATAGTACGAATTATTCGGGCACTACTCCTGAAATTGATACGTAGCTCAATTCGTTATGCGGTATTTTAACGTTTGATAGCCGTAACATAATACATCAAAGCATTAAATTTAAATTAAACTCGAATGAAATATTGCAAATAGAGATGTGTTATCTGGATAGCGTTCTCCATACACACAAGTGGGATTTCAAAGCAGACTTGTAATGACTCATTTACAGTTTGTAAATGCGTACCGACACACAATCGAGTACCCACATATGCTATTTCCGTCCAAAGGCAGGTGAGGATTATTATAAATAAGGAAGAAGCAGATACAGTTCTAGCTGGAAATTATTGGGTTGGCAACTAATCGCGGATTCAACTCATAGATGGCTTCAGTTGAATTTTTAGGTGTGCAGACGTAGTACAAATGTAAAACACATTTTGTTGTTTGATAGTTGGCAATTCAGCTGTCAATAAAAAAAGATTTTTGATCGGTCGAAAAATGGAAATTCAAAAGGAGCATTTCTTTTAGTTTATGGTGACGAAGCCTTAAAAAGGCACTGTCAAAATTGGTTTGAAAAATTTCGTTCTGGTGATTTTTCGCTAAAAGGTGAAAAACGCTCTGGTCGTCCATTGAAGTTGATGATCAATTCTGATTGAACAGCTAATGAAATTAAACAATGCAGTTGAAGAAAAGCGGCCCAAATTGACAACTCGAAAAGGTGTTGTATTCCGTCAGGACAATGCAAGGCCACACACATCTTTGGTTGCACTCGGCAAAAAGTATTGGAGCTTGGTTGGGACGTTTTGCCACATTCACCATATAGGCCTGACCTTGCACCATCTGATTACTTTTTGTTTCGATCAAAACTCCTTGGATGGTAAAAATTATAATAATGACGATGATGTCGGTTTTTTTAGGTACTTAGGTATTTATGTCAAGCGAGACTGAGACTCGAAACTGCGGCTGGATTTATAATCAGCACCTCGAAATGTGAGGTTCCATCTTAATAGAAGGCCCAATAAAGGTTTTCGATTTTTTTAGGTACACCCGCCACCCCGAGAGATCTGAAATTTTTTATTTTCGTCAAACGAGACTGAGAGTCAAAACTGCGACTGGATTTGTAATCAACACCTCGAAATTATCCGAAATGCGAGGTTTCATCTTAATGGAACGCCAAATAAATATTTTCGATTTTCTTAAGTACACCCGCCGGCGCCGCCCCGAGAGATCGGAAATTTTTTGTTTTCGTTAAACGAGACTGAAACTCGAAACTGAGACTGGACTTGTAATCCTCACCTCGAGATTATCCGAAATGCGAGGTTTGATCGTAATAGAAAGCCAAATAAAGGTTTTCGATTTTTACTTCCCACACCAATAGGTGTGGGAAGAAAAAATTTCCAAAATTGCGACTGGATTTGTAATCAACACCTCGAAATTATGCGAAATGCGAGGTTTTATCTTAATAGAAAGCCAAATAAATATATTCGATTTTTTTAGGTAGGTACACTCGCCGCCCCGAGATATCTGAAATTTTTTATTTCCCTCAAAGCAGACTGAGACTTGAAACTGCGACTGGATTTGTAATCAACACCTCGAAATTATTTGAAATTCGAGGTCTCATCTTAATAGAAAGCCAAATAAATATTTTCGATTTTTTTAGGTACACGCGCCGCCCCGAGAAATCTGAAATTTTTTGTTTTCGTCAAACGAGACTGAAACTCGAAACTTGGACTTGTCACCTCGAGATTATCCGAAATGCGAGGTTTGATCGTAATAGAAAGCCAAATAAAGATTTTCGACTTTTACTTCCCACACCCATAGGTGAGGGGAGTATTGTGATCGCAAAAATTTCCAAAACTGCGACTGGATTTGTAATCAGCACCTCGAAATTATCCGAAATGCGAGGTATGATCGTAATAAAAAGCCAAATAAAGGTTTTCGATTTTTACTTCTCACACTAATAGGTGAGGGGAGCATTGTGATCGCGAAAATTTTCGATTTTGAGATAACACGCTTTTTGAGCGTTCTATGATACCTACATATCGAAAATGCACGTCACTCATTTCCGTCGGTCTGTCTGTCCGTCAGTCTGTCTGTCTGCCGGTCTGTCGGTCTGTTGGCCTTTTTCTAGCCTCGTAATCTTAGCAACCGCTACATAGATTTTGATGAAATTTGGGCAGCAATATGCTGTAAGGTCGATTTTGAGAGATAAGACGTTTTTTGGGCGTTTTATGATGTCTACATAATGAAAATCCAAGTCAGTCGTTTCCGTCGGTCTGACTGTCTGTCGGTCTATCGGTACGCGTTCTTCTAGCCTCGTAATATCCGTAACCGCTGCATGAATTGTGATGAAATTTGGGCAGTAGTATGTAGTATGCTGTGGGGTCGTATTAGGTAATGTTGTTATAATTTTCAAAATCGGTGCATGGGCGGCAGAGTAATTAGCAAAAAACGAAAAAATTCAAATGTTCATATATTCCCCAAACTCGAAATTATCCGAAATGCGAGGTTTTCTCTTAATAGAAAGCCAAGTAAAGATTTCCGATTTTTTTAGGTACACGCGCCGCCCTGAGAGATCTGAATTTTTTTATTTTCGTCGAATGAAACTGATCTGATTGATACATCTGATCACCTGATCATTTTAGTCGATAAAGACGTGATAGCATATTTTCTAAGGACTAATACAAAAAATTCTAAAACTCGACAATTGAATTTTGTTTTATTAAAGTTTTCGTTTGAAGGTCTGTCTTTTAATGAAAATCTATCAAAACCAATATATCTCTGAAACAGTTCCGGATCCTACTTTATATGACCTTTTTTTTTGTTGGAAGTATTTTCCACTCTTCATACATCCTGTACATCATTTTTTCTTGTAATCTTGTCTAGCGCTATAAAATGGGAGTCCCCCAAAAATCTAATATTTCGTTATTGCATCCAACACAGGCCCTATGTGCAGCAAACTCGATCGCAAATCTTGTTAATGCTAGGTTCCATTATACTAATACTCATTATGATATGGGCTTGGATCGGTGACCTGTTGGCAAGAAGGGCACCGCTGGGATGCCTCAACTTCAATTAAGATCCCTTCAGCATTAAAGATAATTCCCCTTAGCGCAAGGCCGCTTTGGCTGCAGCCCAGGAAACTTCCACGTTGTGGCCAGGACTAAATGCTCTTCTGGCGGCAAACTCCGTGTTTTTAACAGTATTATAAGTTTTGGTTTTTACTTTGCAGTTTGTGGACGTATCTGTCATCTCTGTTTAAAGTAGACGCCAGAAAATGGTGTCGTTAAACTAATACACTATGCTTCAATCTGCGGGTCCATCCCAACTAAAAAATTATACAGTGTGGAAAAGCCTAATGGATTACATTCATTATTTTGGTTACTGTAGGTATATGTTTATTATAAACCTCGAAATACGTCAAATTTAGATGGTAAATTGGCATTCAAGTCCCTTGGGTTTTATCCTCGTGACCATCATTTGTAAAACTGTTATTTTATGCATTTTTCATTATTGAAGTTGAAATAACTAAAACAATTTGCTAAGGCGTTTCAAACAAACTAAGAACCAGGGCAACAGCCAATCATTCTCAATACCTGTAAGCGAAACAACTTTGAGTATATTTTATTATTTCAGTCGTCTAAATGCAAAACCCGACAAGTCCACGGTAACAAATTTTACAGAAATCTAGAAAAACAGATCAAAGTCTTATTATGAGCCAAAATAATACTAAATCGAGAGTATGATAATATACGATGTTTTAGGATGTTAAGTCTTAACGCCCCAAAATCTAGGACATACAGTTTTTATAAAATCTGACTTTTAAATTTGGACACGTCGGGTTTTGCATGTTAGGAACTATGACATGTCGTGTTTTGACTACTAATTTTGTGGAATCGGATCAAAATAAATGAAACACTTATCAATTTGGATTATTTTACTATAAAGGAATCTAATCAAACACTGTACTCAACGACAGAAACCCTAAACATAAAGCTAGACATTAGAAAGGATACATTTCAAGGGTTACACGATTTAAACGTCAAAATCTAAATTTTCTGACAAACAAAATTCTTCAGAACTAGCAAATGCATTTTCACAATTAGCTTCGATCCTCTGCATTAATGTGGACCTAGCTTCTGTTGAAATAGGCTCTCCAAAATCCGCATCCAAAGCATTTTTCAAAAAACATGGTTATTTTTATCAGTAATTTATCAATACAGCATAAATTAATCTCATTCTCTCAGTAAACTGAAAAACACATGAATTCACTACAACGTATTTTCAGCGACTGGAAAAAACAAAAACACACAACGGTCAGAATGCCTTGTGTGATCGACATGTGACTTGCTCCCGTTGTCCGTATTGGCTCCTGTGGACATGCGGTGTTTGAAATAAAACACCGCTTGGACTTGTCGGTGTTTGCACCTAAGTCTAGTTTTCTTCTATCTCATATTTAATGTCGGGTTTTGTAAGCGAAAAATATAGAAAACGGTAGCGCTGTAGATAATGAACAAAATGGTATATAAAACTCTATTTTGAAAAATTTGTGACTTGTCGGGTTTTGCATTTAGACGACTGATTTAATGTATGGTTAAGTACACATGAAAAAAGTCATAAAAAAGTAAAACGGTTTTGTTCTTTAGTTTTTTCATCTTTTTCCGTTTTTTTGCGATCTAAATAATGACTAGACTACGAATGATGGCTTGGCTTGGAAGAAGTCTTTATTTTTGTCTGGCCTAAGGCCACATTCTTACACTATTTTCCTGACAGTTTGGCATTCTGCTCAACAGTTGTATCGTGGGGAATCGCGAACAAAAATTGGGAGCTCACTAAAAACGGTAATAATTTACTTGACCGAATGTTTTTCATTATCAGTGTATTTTTGGTCGAAACTAACTTAGAAGTGTTACTAATTCATCATCAGCCTACCGTCTATCAATTCGGCTCAATCAAGCAAATATATATAATTATCCATTGGGTAAACGTTTTATTCCCATTTTTCACTTATAAAGAAGGGAATATTGGGCTCTTGAGGTTATTCTTTCTTAGTTTTATTTCATTGGGTAGTTCAAGCCGTGACTCCGTGCATAACGAAACTAGATTTCTTTCTGGGATACGGTACTCTCGATGATACTCGCTGTTGACTGCGTCTAAATATGCCACTCATGAACGGTGGAAAAAATTTCTTAAGAACAATAAATATGTTTACCAATAAGACCAAGTTTGTGGAAATCCGTTCAACGGTTTAGGGTTTATAGCTGTTCATTTAGAAAAACATACATTTACCCCCCACCCCACTACTTTATCTTAATAAATACGTCTCAAACAGAAATTGCTCTAGTAATTCCTAGCTTTAAAAAGCACATATTTTTTGGTAATATTTACTAGATGAATTTCAGTTAAAAAACATTATAAATGCCTAAGATGGCCGTTATACCTCCTAATGACAGACTCGGAAATCTGAGAATATATTTCAGTTTTCTTATAGCACTTCAGCAATGTTTTTTTACCGCAAGTCTCTATGGCGAATAGTTTCCGAGATGCTGCACTTTGCATTCTTATCTGACCAAATTTATAATGTTTTATTATTATCTCAGGACGAATCCGAAATCTTAAAAAGATGATTTCTGACACCGACTTATGTTATGATATGTTTAAATTATATGTCTATTCTTAATAGCTAAAAAGTTGGAACGCCCTTAATTAGATCGCGAGATGGTCAATGTGTGGTCGCACTTATCATATTCCTACGTAACTACGCCACCAGGTGAGGTAAACAATCGACAAAAAAAAATAAAAATTACCTCTTGGCGTGCCCTTACTAAACGGCATTCACCATTTTTTCCTATAAAATCGAAAGTCCTTTTATCCAAAACCGAAAATGGAACAAGGTGGGCCACACACGTTTCAGTCATCTTTACAACAAAATTTCAAACGTTGATTTCTCTGTAACAAATGAGAATTTGAGAATAATTCCTTTTGATATCGGATTTACATTCCGAAACCTAAGTGCGAATTATTTTTTCGAGATTCGTCCTTGTATATTACGAATTGTATGCTAGAAATTGTCGAAGGTCTCTCGTAAACACGATCAATTAAGCGCCATTTTTTCCGACGTGAGACGGCCGTCCGGTGTGTAGAGTAGCGGTATTTTGTACCTTCACCTGGCGTTATGCTAAACACACTCGAACTCCGAAGAGTGGAGCTTGCGGAGCACACATAAAAATGCTCGCCAGACCGTATACGGAAACCGCTGGACCGACAGTCAAGACCCAGAGTAATTTTACATGTACTCTGTGTATTTACGTCGTCGCCGGTCGTCTCGCTTGTGACCTCACAACTTGACTGATTCCGTTATCATCAGTTTTTATACTAACACTATATCTCACAGGCTATCGTATGGATTTGTATAGCAAAATAAGTTGTAATTTTCAATAAATTAAGCCTTAACAGGGCCGATGGCAGATTTGGTACCCCAAGGGTAAAGACGAGAGAGATCACGACTTTTAAAAGCTTACGACTAAAATAAAAATTGTTGTCAAATAAATGTTTTACTAAGCCAATAGTCTAAGATCCCACTTAATATACTTTACCTATAACCGAAGTAACTAATAGTACGATTTAAGTACATAATAATTACGAATGATTGACAACTTAACCTTACCTCTGTAAAATAAATACTGTACAGTGCCGAACTAGCGTTAAGCGTCGTGTCCACTAGCAAATTTAATTGCTAGAGTTACTCTCACAAAGTCACTCGCATAGCGTGAGCACGATGTCACTAGAGAAATATTGCAGCAAAATTACTTGCACATAAAGGACTTGCGACATGCTGAGAGCTTGTAGTGTACACGGTTACTCTCAGGAAATTAGTTTGCTACAAAAATTTCGACACTGTTTCGAAAGCCTTGCAGCAAGGAGTGTTGTAAATCGAATATGGAGAAGTTCAACTGGACGATAGAAGACACGTGTCTTTTAAGTGAAGATTTTAAATTATATCCTGAATTATGGAATGTACGTACTACAAAATCTAAGGACAGAATCAAAAAGCAGAATGCATTACAAAAATTGGCCGACTTATTTAATACTTCGCTACAGCGGAAGCTACATAATTTGCGAACGCAAGTTAACCAAGAGTGGAGAAAAATTCAAAAAAAGAAAAGTGGACAAGGGACTAATGAAATACCTATGTAAGAGTACTTGGGACCTTTTTGACTCATTAAAGTTCTTGTATCCTTAGAGTAGTTCTACGCTGAATCCACTTTCTCACCCGACATTTTCTCCGCCTTTTACTATCTTTCTCTTGTTTTCTTTTTTTTTTAATGAAACATATCACAACTACCCCAGCAGCTACAAATTTTGTATACGACATCTTATCTATAGTCAACACGGAACCAAAACAATCAAGCCCAAGTGAAATTGCGATAGCAATTTCCTAGATTAAATTTGCGACCAATTAAAAGATAGTGTAGACAAACAAGCAAGTACTTGCTGCAAAAAACTATCACAAGTTACTCGCAAGTGGACACGAGGCTTTAGACGTCTCATGGTATGGCCACATTTGCAGCTATTTTAGCGTATATTTAATCATATGCGGTTGCAAGAGGACAGTACTGATATCTGGTAGGCGTTGTTTGTTTATAGTTAATATAACCTGTTCAAAAGTAGTTTGGTAATGGTTGTATAACTTAATGGGAGTATACAAAAAATTGAAAAAAAAGGTTACCAGCTCTCAGTCAGTCGCAGCGTTACGCGGCAGATGCACATGCTCAAATCAAGCACATAAGCATGCCATTAATGAGCAACTGCTACTTCATAGCATATATATACGGACCTTGCTAGAAGTAAGCATGCTAATTTCGAGCATGCTCAAGATTCGACGGTCGTGAGATTTTTGAGCACGCTACCTGTAGCGCGGCTGAGAAGGGACGTGCTTTTAGCATGTCGGGACAGGTCTGATTATTATTGAGCATGCTCATAACGATCAGTTCACAGCAGGTGCGGGTACACGATTTGCCAAAAATGTCGCGCTGGGAAGACGATAAAACGTTGCGATTTGTTATTTTGTATCGCAACAATGAAAGTCTGTGGAATCCAAGATCGCTGTTCTTCTCCTCTCATTTCAGCTAGCCGAGTATCTCCTCTTTTTCTTTATTGATGACCGAAGCTTTTTGACACATTGTATTCTAATCGAATTGATGATATTATTTACTTCTCTGGTAGGAATTTAGGTGAGGTCCAGGGGTCTGGACCCCCGCCCCGGTAATGCTATATTATGCCGTCCAAAAAATTTAGTCCAGAAATACGAACCCACGACCCTCCTCCGATGAGAGCAAATTTAAAAGGTGGTAACCCTAACCTAGATCCCTTCCAAGGGTTCGGGGACCTCCCCTCCGAAATGTTAAATGTTGTCCAAAAAATCTACCTGCAAATATGCACCCCACCCCCATCGAGAGCAAATTGAAGAGGTGGCAAACCCTAATCTGGTCGCCCCCCCAAACCTAATCCTGGATACGTTCCTGGTGAGTTCTCCATTGTTAACTGGCAAATACCTTACTATTAATAAGCATGTGTATCCGGAGTGTTTGCTTTTAGCAGGATCGATAAGAGAATACTCTGAAAAAGCATGCTAAATAAAAAAATGTGTCAGTTTCAAGAGCATGCAAATTTTGGGCATGCTCGGTCAACGATTGAAAATATAATTTTTCTTCACAACGTTTCGGTTTAATTTAATCTAAACGATCTTCAGGTGTGTTAATTTCAGGTGTCGGTTACATTTCTGTAATTTTCTGTTTGTTTGTTAAGCAGCCTCTACGGGTTGAGTGAGCTGAATTCAGCTCTCTCTATCAAACCTGAAGATGGTTTAAATTAAAATAAACCGAAACGTAGTAAAAAAATTGGAGTTCCAATCACTGACCGAAACCCATGAAAAACGACCGTACCTTATTTCAGTTTTTAGCGAATCTATCAAAGGCTGTGGGGTTTGGGGTTTGGAACGGTGCAACGTCCTATTTAGTACATTGTAGCGATTTGTAACCTTGCACGACCATACACGACCACAAAATAATTTCCCCATTCCTACAGAAAGAATGCATACCAGAAAAAATTACCAACATTATTCACCAATTCGCAACATGACACTTTTTCTGAAATTCCCCGGGACAAGCCGCAAATATTTTTCAACGCAGCGGATACAAAAGGCGGATATCCATCAGGTAGACAACCTCAGGTCCGAAATAATAAGTGTGTCGACCTTTTTTTTGTGGAGGTATAAAGATTGATAAAAGGGGTCTGTGAAATTACAAAGCAGCGCACATTGCGCTGGGTTCTCGGAATCACACGCATGCACCTTGAACGCAGGATACCAACTGTCGTCCCGAACATTCAACAGGCCGGCGCCCCAAACACAACCAAATGGACATCGGCAGATGTTTGATGAGATCCGGCGATTTTGTTGGTTCTCGTTGTTTTTTCGGCTTTATTCCACCCGATGGACCTTCACCACATTAGCAAGCGAGGACTACACCAAAACTATACCTACGACGAAAAAGAAACTTTTTAAGTGCTCGCTCAAAATTTTGGATGGTAGAGTCTGAGCCCGCTAAGATTTTCTAACTTTTCTGCCTTGAAGCGACCGACACTTTTGAAATCACGTAATCCAATCGTCATAAAAAGACGTTTTCAAAAAGACTACAGTGCTAGTTTCAATGTTGTCGGGAGTTGCCGCTCGAGGGATGGGAGGGTGAAAACTCTACTTCGCGACGATTTTCGAAGAACAGCATTTCTTGGGTAAGTGCTGCCGAAAAAAATGAAGTCAAGTTGATTGACTCGGTACTTCCCATACATTACGGTGATACCAGTTTATTATTTTCCCATAGCATGAAGCTTTAGTCTGAGATCCGTTGCAACCAAATAATCGCCAGCCCCCCCTCCCTTCTAAAATTGTCTTATGCCGCTAGGTCTTTCCTTCACAGGTCAATGGATAGCCTATTATCAATACTACAAACTTTTCAGTTTTATAACGCCGCACCCCCCCAACCACCCCAACCACCCCAATTTCAGCCCCACCCAAAAAATGCAGAAAATGATCAGGAACCTCTAAGACGCTTAAAAACGAAGTTTGAGCTGTGTTCATATTTTTAGATTTTTTATTATTTCTGCACCGCCACTGACACGATTTATAAAAACCATACGCGTTTTCCACCCTCGCTACGGTAGTAATGCTGTGTCAAAATTTCATTAAAACCAATTCAACAGTTTCCTCGTTACACAATATAGAACGATCTAAAGCAATGCTCTCGTATGTTTACACCTTTGTTTTCTGTAATAGGCAAGGCAATGTTCGGATGGACCTAAAAGACCTAAAAGAGTTATTTATGTCGCTAGGTCTTCCTTCATAGGTCAGTGGATAGTTTATTATGAAAGCAACAAATTTTTCAATTTTATACCCACCCACCCCCAACCACCCCAATTTCACCCCCACCCAAAAAAGTAGAAAATGGTCGCATCTGGTTAGTGAGGTGCTAGGTACCTTTCAGCAAAGTTTTGATGCCTTTTTTCAGTTAGTTGGTAATATCAAGGTATATGGAGCAGTATGCTATAATAATTGCCAAATCGTATTGTAGCGGTCTCTGCTACCTCACATTAGTGATTGTGTACTGCAGATAAATACGGAAGTGTTCTCTTTTTTACGCCAGGATTTACAATAGGCCGGATCGTATGCAACCTAGTGAGCCCAGGTTTGAAGAATGGGTCAAAACTCTTATAGACCAAGATAACAAAGACATGGCATTTACTGAAAGTCATGATGAGTTGGAAGATTCACCTATAATAGAATTCTTTATTATAACATGAGCTCACTGAAGCTTTCATGAGATCAATATACTTAATCTTACATAGTAAAAAGGTATGTGACCTCTTTTGCAAGCATAACTACTTCTATATGCCGGTCTGCTGCTATAGATTACTGATAAAGATGGCTTGCCTTATTTGCAGACAGAGTCCGCCATTTATCAGTACGTATTTTAATATCAGAAGGTTTTACGTCCAACGGTACCATGTCTTTATATGTCGAGTGCGTATGTATGTGCATAGAAGAAAAGCTCTCAAGAAACTGTTAGAAACCTTATGAAATGGCTGTCGAGACTAGAACGATGCATCACATTGAGAATTGTAATGACATAATGACATCCCACTCCTTGACTCAGCATTTTATTGCTGCAATAGTGTATACATAGTTATGTAAATTTAAGTGAAAATAAAGGATGTAATAGGACATTATACGTAAAATCCATGTTTATTACCTTTACCTTTAGCCATAGAGGACGAGCTTGGCAATCTGCATAACGAAAATCCACGCCACTCGCATTTCCGTCGGTCTGTCTAGCTGTTTGCATTCTTCTAGCCTCGTAGTCTCAGTAACCGCTTCATAGATCGTGACCAAATTTGGGTAGCGATATGCTATGAGGTCGTATTGGGTAACGCTGCTATAATTTAGAAAGTCGGTGCATGGGCGACGAAGTAATTAGCAAAAAACAAAAAATTCAAATATTCCTCAAACTGAAATGTTTTTAGGGTTCCTGATGGTTACCTGCTTCTTCCCGGTGGGGGTAAAATTAGGGTGGTTGGGGGGGTGGGGGTTGTAAGTTCTTTGTATCCATAATAGGCTCTCCATTGACCTACGAAAGTAGAGCCTAGCGGTATAATACACTTTTTTAGGTCCATCCGAACATTTCCCTGCCTATTACAGAAACCGAGGGAGTTAATAATGTATGCATACACGATTGCTTTAGATCGTTCTGCATTGTGTAACGGAAAAGTTAACCAACTGAATTTGATGAAATTTAGATACAGTCTTATTACTGTGGCGAGGATGGAGAACGTGTACGGGTTTTAGAAATCATGTCAGTGGAGGCGCAATACTCAAAGCTCTAAAAATATAAAACACCTCTCTTCGTTTTTAGGCGATTCAGAAGTTCTTGATCGTTTTGCAGATTTTACTTCCCACACTGATAGGGGATATGAGATTATTGTGATAGCAAAAATTTTTGATTTTGAGCTAATAAGCTTTTTGGACCTTTTTTATATCTACATAACAAAAACTCACGTCACTCAACGGTCTATCTATCTGTCTGTCTTTTGGCGTTTTTAGCCGCATAATCTCAGTAAACGCTACATGGATTATAATAAAATATACAATTGAAGTCAGAAATATAAGATTTGTGTACAGTTCTTTCAGGTCTCAATCAGTGCCAATACTTCTATAGTGCAGTTACGTTATTATGTAGACCTGAGTAATGACAAAAACGTAATTATATATACAAAATATACCGGGTGTCCCAGAATTTCCTTGACACGTTGTATTTTCGTAACGAAAAACGGTTCAAGCAAGAACTGAGTGGTACTTTTGAAGGTACTATAGGGTCTGTCATACCATGCATTCAAAACATTTTTTTTACGTCAACCCCTAAAACTCACCCCCAACTTTTTTTTTCAAATAGCACCTCATAGGTTTTCCTACATAAATGATATCCCCATTTTATTCAAAATCTTGTGGTACCTTTAATTTTACATGCAAACTTGTTTTTTTCCGTAAAATCATAAGCATAAGACAAATGAAATGATAATTTGTTTGACCCCTGATATTTTCGTAACAAAAACAGATAAAAAAGAAAAGTAAGTGGGTTTCTCAAGGGTAGTGAATGAGTTATCATTCCTTGCTTATGAACCACTTTTTTCTTACTTAAACCCCTGGAATCCTCCCCTAGCTTGTTCTTTCAAATTTCAATCCACAATTTTGCCTGGAAAAATGAATTCTTTACTTGAATTTAATTATCGTAGTGCCTTACTTTTTATGCCCCTACTGCAATTTATCGTTAATTTTTTTCGTTTAATCCATGAAGTCGTAAGCACAAATTAATTAAAACACATGTATGGAAAATTTTTTTATATTATCATGAGTCAACTAATAAAAAAAATGTGACAACAAAACTAAGTGAAAAAACGTGAAAAAGATTTTTGGTTACATCCGGCCGCGCCAACCTCGTGTGCAGGGTGTGCGCCAAAATTAACGATAAATTGCAGCAGGGGCATAAAAAGTAAGGCACTACGATAATTCAAGTCAAGTAAAGAATTTATTTTTCCAGGCAAAATTGTGGATTGAAATTTAAAAGAACTAGCTAGGGGTGGATTCCAGGGGTTTAAGTAAGAAGAAAATGATTCATAAGCAAGGAATGATAGGTCATTCACTACCCTTGAAAAACCTACTTACTTTTCTTTTTTATCCGTTTTTGTTACAAAAATATCAGGCGTCAAACAAATTATCATTATTCATTTGCCTTATGCTTGTGGTTTTACAGAAAAAACAAGTTTGCATATAAAATTAAAGGTACCACAAGACTTTAAATAAAATGGGGATATCATTTACGTAGGAAAACCTATGGGGTGCTATTTGAAAAAAAAAGTTGGGGGTGAGTTTTAGGGGTCGACGTAAAAAAAAAAGGTTTTGAGTGCATGGTATGATAGACCCTATAGTACCTTCAAAAGTACCACTCAGTTCTTGCTTGAACGGTTTTTCGTTACGAAGATATCACGTGTCAAGGAGATTCTGGGACACCCGGTATATTATATTAATGCAGAAAGTGGTAGGAGATAAAAATAATCGCAAATACCCATTTGCAACAGATAAAAACAAAATAAAATGATTTATTTATATATTGACATCTGATTTTTATACAGGAACTATACATATTTTGACTACATTAATGACCGCGCCAGCCCAGCAAAAAATGCCAAGAGGGATTACCGTCGTCGGACCGTCGCCGTCGGGCGTCTTGTGAAGGCATAGGGATACTATGTAGCCGATGCCGGCACTCGGTAGGAGCACAAAAAATGTAAACAAATCTTATATTTCTGACTTCAGTTATACCTGTATTATAACCCTATGACATGTAAGTTGGAAACTAAGAACTTTATTGTGACGAAATTGTTTCGTAGTATGACTATCGTGGAGGAAATGCTAACAGTGTATCGTTGTTGGTACTCTCACCAGTAATGGAGGAGAAATTTCAGAATCGCTCAAACTCCGTTTTTAGATGATTTAAAGGTCCCTGACCATTGTTCACTTTAGGATGATGTTGGGATAGAGGAACATTTTCTGTGAGAACAGATAGTATGTGGGAAGTACTGAAGCAAGACACTTGCTGCCTTTTTTTAAGTTGAGTGATACATAGCCGCCGTGGATTTAAGCTGCTTCTACTTTACATTTATTGAAAAATATCAAAAGTCGAATTTTGGCTATCGGTTTACATTAAAAAAGTCCATCTACTTGACTAATATTCTGACACTTGAACTAGACCAGTACTGCGCAGGATAATGAATATCGGACTGATTTTAGAAAAGCAGCGAACTAAACGCTCTTTTCACGTATAATTAAATTTTGACACGGACGCAGAACGACTACGGTTAGTTCCATTTAAAATTTAATGAACGTGTCTGCTAACAAGCAGCTAATTGTATAATTTGATGCTCGCTCCTATTTTCCAGCCAGTACAAAAAATTAATTTAATTGTTTTAAATTATACGCGCCGGTTACGCGTAAACAAAGAGCGAGTCTCTTTCGAATGCAGATGCAAAAATCACTGTACGCCAATTAAATATTAGGGAGATTTCACACGTAGCGAGATAAAACTTTTCATAGATTGAGATAAATTGAATGACAAGTTTACAGGGATTTATTGGCTCATTAAGTACATCACAGGCTGAGAGATAAACTGTTTACAGACGGTTCGGGTACCCTCTTATGATGGTTTTATGTTGGAGCATACTTTATGTGGCGTGGACATTTTCTTTGGTAAAGAAACGGAGGTTTTTTTTGAGGACGTTTGGAGTGTATAGTCTACCAAGTTTTTCTACCTTGAAGCAACCGACAGTTTTGATATGACGTAATCGATTTCTCGTTTCAAAATGACAACAGTGCCAGTTTGAATCCTGGCGGGGGGTTGTCGCTTGAGGGGTGAGGGGGTGAAAACTCTGCTTTGTGACGATTTTCGAAAAGTAGCGTCGTTTTGGTAAGTGCTATCGAAAACAGGTTCGTTGAAAACTCAAACATTTGTTGTATTCTATAGTGCGCATAACAAAAATCTACTGTGGTGATATCTTGTGTTTTTAGACCTATCCGATTGTTGCCTTGAAATTTTATATCTGTGGAATGATTTGACACATACCTACATATTACGATTCTAACGTATAACTTAGAAACCACTAACTTAATTGTGATGAAATTTTGACACCTTATTACTACCGTAGAGGAAATCGTAACAGGGTATCCTTTCTGGAACTCCTCAGTGGCGGATGAGAAATCAATAAAAAACGGAAAATTTAAAATTTGCTCAAACTTCGTGTTTGGATATTTTCTTCTTCTTAGGGTGCCATCTTCTTACGAAGGTTGGCGACCATCATGACAATTTTCACTTTATTAACTGCGGCTCTGAATAATTGTGTTGTGGAGCAGTTATACCACTCCCTCAAGTTACGAAGCCACGAGGTGCGTCTTCTTCCCACATTGCGTTTGCCATCGATTTTTTCTTGCATAATGACATGGAGAATTTGATATCTTTCACCTCTCATTATATGGCCCAGATATTGTAATTTTATTATTTTAATTTCTGTGACCAGTTCTGTCGTCTTGGAGAGCTGTCTTAAAACTTCCTCGTTGGTAACATGATCTATGTACGATATTCTCAATATTCGCCTATAAAGCCACATTTCAAAAGCTTCTATTCGTTTCATCACGGTTTCTGTTAGTGTAGCTGCCTCTATACCATATAACATGATAGAGAACACATAGCATCTCAGCATACGAATCTTGAGTTCCTTGCTGATATTTTAAAGGTCCCTAATCGTTGTATACTTTTTTGATTGGGATGGTGTAGGAATAAAGGAACTCCAAATTCTTTGGCAAAAACCGATAGTGTGTGGAAAGTATTGTATTAAGGCATTTGACGTTATTTTCATTTTAGAGCTAAATAAGATACTGACAGTTATAGATATTCAAACAATTTTTACTTATACATCTAAGATTTATCAGATTTTCAATCCAAATTTCAGTTTCTGAAAATTATTCTTCTTTCCAATTCTTCCAGGGAAATAACGAATCCATGGAAGTATGAGTTTGCAGGGTATGAACTAGCCTGAAATTCCACTTTTCCCTTAGCCCTAATGCCGGCTACACACGATCCGGCAGGCATGTCAGTTCGAACTGAACAGTCCGCTTGGAGTCCGGTCACCTGAGCGTGTACATATTCCGGTCGCCTTGTCAGTTAAGACTTTTCAGGAGGCCGGAGAAAAATAAAAATTATGTTTGTTCATCCGTCCGGCCTGACGTACTGAAAGGCAAGTCTGAACGTGTGTATAGCACACCCGCCTGTCGGGACACCAGGCCATCAGGTCAAACAGTTGAGTTTAGTACAGAAGTCGTTACCCTATGTCTCGCGAAAGAGAAAATACGTGTTTAGAAAAATTTATCGCGATTTATAACAATGAGCCGTGTCTATGGCAAGTAGGATCGAAAGATTATCACGACCGTGGCAAAAAGAAGCCGCTTATATGAAATTGATAGCAAAATGGAAGGAAATTGATCCTTCTTGTACGAAGTCGACTGTTCTCAAAAACTGAATAATTTGAGGAGTAGTTTTCAGCAACACTAAACCGAGAGGTGCTAACACGTCGTCGTCAGTGGAGGTCATGACGATTGAGACTGATATTATATTTCAGATTTGCCTGAACGTGTGGAGGGTCGTCAGTCCATTAGGTGACCCGTCTTCAGGCGGACTGTTCAGTTCGAACTGACAGTCCTGCCGCTTCGTGTGTAGTGTAAGTTAGTTTTCGCTAGTGTGTAAAACGTCAACTATTTCCTATCAAAACTATTTTAATGGGATTAGATCCTAGTCATGAAATCTCTCAATTTGTTAAGCCTAAGAGTAGATACTGCATCTCCGAAGATTCAACATGTGATTAGCCTACGCACTTCTTTCGCTGGGATATGATTATGTGGAGCATCTGGGCGGGCGCTGCTCCCGTTTTCTTGTCCTTTTTGTATAATTACCGCCTATTATGACGGACGTTATTAACTATCCCTCCAGTGGATATTACAATTTGCGTCTACTAGGAAGCAATTTGAGACGACTAATGACGACAGGGAATGCGTTCATAAAAGCAGCTTTGCTCCAAGCAGAAGCTTTTTTTAATAGAGAATCTCTCAAGGCAAAGAATTTGTCACACTCCAGAACCACTAGGATGGTATATGCATGCTAGATTCCACTCTAATAGGCAGAAGAAATTATGTAATTGTGAAAAATTTGAAAATATAACACTTATTTTTGTTGATTAGTATGTTATTTTTTTCGGACGGAAAGTATCTACCTGATGCTGTAAAACTTGTAGACTAAAAATATATTAAAATAAGTAAAATCTCATCCAAGAAGGAAAGGGGGGGGGGGAGGAACAAAATAAGTGCGCTGAAAGCCACATAGGTGGAAAGGAAGGCCAAATCCGGAAGGAGGTTAAATTCGCGTATCGGTACGACGTAACAAAAGGTCATTACGGATGATTGAACCACTTTCACAGAAAGTAGTGTGTATCAGTTAAGTAGTAGTAGTAGTAGTTTATTTGATCCATTTAGACTACAAGAGTATTGGACATGTCAAAAGAACAATATTTCATTATAAATACACATTATACATATACAGTTAAATAAAACTTAAAATACTATAATTTAGTATAAATTACTACACAACAATAAAAACAACACGATAAACAGTTATAGGGTGATCATACAAAAAGTTGGAAGTTATGACTAGGAATTAAGGTATTCACTCACACTATAGAAACAATGGTCAATAAGGAAATTGCTCAGATTTTTTTTGAACTTGCGACAGCTACCTTACTTGCGTCTAGCCTGACCATGCAACTTTCCAACCCGCAGGCCCGAAGACCGCCGAAGGTCTCCGATTATGCCGTAATGGCGCCACATTTAAATCTAACTGGTAGTAGCAACATATAGATTTCAATTCAATTTAAATCTAACGTAACATTGCTCTATACTTGTCAAACGTCTTGATTCTTGATCAGCTGATGGGCTGTGGATGGGCTGTTGGCACTTGGCGTGCACTTGGCTATTGGGTTGGGCAAACATGGCTTATTTGCCGTATACCACCATGTAAAATTGAGGACTTGTAATTGTGTTTTTTATAGTTCTTTGAACAATTTTACCATAATTGTTGTTGTGTTGTGTTTTTCAAGGAACCTTTTTTGGCAGGTAAGCTGCTATGTCAATTAAAATGATGTAATTCATGAGCTAATGCATGATGAAAACTTTAATGCATATTGAAAACTACAAAGAAAAAGCGTTTAATCGCAAATTACAGTTATCTCATTCATTTGGGCGACAAGTGTTATAGTCGTACTGCATCTTTGTCACTCAATCCTTACCAGATCAAGAAAATAAATCGAGCTGTGTCAGTTTTATTTTGTATTTAACAAGGTGCATAATAGGTATGTGAATAGCTGTCACAGTAGTAATCATTATTTAAAATATTAGAATGAAAGTTCTTAATCACTCATCAGTTAGCTTTCTTCTATTTTTCATTTTTGTTAAAAATATGATTTATTTCAGGATGTCAGATAAGAGTGAGTAACGATACTTTAAGGGACTGGGCAAAACCTGAAGCATCTTTATGTTTATAGGCATAAACTCAATAGTATCAATAACATTGGCCCATACTGTGTGACTGAGGACTGCAGCAGCACATCACTGAATAGTGGTTCACTCATCGCCCTTCGATACACTGAATTATATACTGTTCAAAACCAGCCCTAATATATCGAAGGAAAATATATATAATAAATACATAGGAATATATAACTAATAGTTTTTTATTCAAGTAATAATCCTTTAGCTTCTTGTCGGTGCAACTTTACAATGACCCAATGAGTGTTTTTGAGATAGTCACCCTGTTTGATAAGATACAAATTAATCACAGTATGTTAAGCAGTGTCATGTAAATGTTACTTTCACCTATTTCATGTTACATATTTGGAAAAAAAAGTATGGATGTGGGTATAAGCTAATGATATTATGAAACATTTTCAATTTGATTATGTGAGAAGCATACCCTATAATAATAAACAATTTATTTTTCTCCACCATTTACTAAAAAATATATAGATAGATAACATGAGCATTTATTGGTACTGTTAGTATACATAGTATGTGGAATATACCAGGATCTACTTTCTAGAAAGTCATCACACCCTTCTCCTCCTGGTATCGGTCTGCCTCTTCTGTCTCGAATACCTGGGAAGCTGAAGAATTTTTTCCACACCTTTAATGACAAAAAAGAAGCATTTTGAAATAGTGCACAAATTATTTTAATAGAGAAGTGAATAGTCATTATATAATGTACCTATTTTTTTGGTGCATGTTTACATAATTATTATAATTCATTCATTCATTTATTTGTACTCGTCAAGTACAAATATTACCACTTCAAAGATTACAGCTTGTTTGGGGTATAGGCTTATGAAGTTGACATTACAATAATTAGTAGAGTGTTTTTAAAATTGGTATGGTAAGTATAGGAAAGAACGAAGATATGCATTTAATGCTTTATCAAATTATCCCTTTAAAAGTCTGATGAAGTAGGGACTTTAACATAACAGTAACACATATATACATAGGTACATACCTAGATGAAATGTTTGTGCATGTCTCCTTAAAGTGCTTGTGTCGTAAAACGACTTTTCGCACACATTGCACCAAACCATGCTTCCTCATACAATGAAAACGCAAAATAAGTCAATGCTAAGACAAAATGAAAACACCGGGAAAACAGAGAGAAGCACTTTTTGAATGCCAGGATTCATTCATGGATGACGTAAAACTAACGGCTATTTTGAATTTGAATTCTAGAACTGTCAATGTCAATCCCAGCTGTCATGACAAATGCGCATGCGGGCCTGCGGGTTGGAAAGTTGCATGGTCCGGCTAGACGCAAGTCAGCTACCTTCACCTCTAAGAGCAGCTGGTAGGAAATTGTAAAGCTTAATACTCATATAATGCGGGATTTTTTCAAAAAGGGCTATGTGATGTTTCTTACAGCGTAGGGTATCACCACCACGGGTTGGATATTTATGGTAATCATTATTTTTGTTATACTGTTCTGAGTAGTTTCTGACAAATAATATGCATTTATATATGTAGATATAGGGAAGTTGTCATAAGTCGATAGCGCAAGAAAGTGGGTTTACATGACTCTCGCCATGATAGATTGAAATTTAGTCTTATGGCTCTCTTTTGGGCGACGAATGCCCTTTTTGCTTCTGAAGATATGCCCCACAGTATAATGTTATAGCTCAAATGACAGTGAATTATAGAATAGTAAATATTCAGCAACTGATCTGTATGCAGATACTTCTTTAACTGTACTATAACATAAAAACTTTTATTTATTTTCTTGCAAATACTATCTACGTTATGTCCCCCAACTTAAGTTATCGCTAATAATAGTACCCAGGAAATCTACATATGCGGCCTGCTTGATCACAGCACCATCTATATTATGTGCTCACATTACTCGAGGCTGGTGAGCGATTGTGAAATTGCATAAACACGGTTTTGTTTTTATTGATTATAAGTGAATTTGTCGAGCAGCACTCTGAGAACTGGGAAGCCAACAGATTTAGTTTCAGTTCTAGATCCGCCTGGGTATCTGCATATGCTAAAACTGTTGAGTCATCTGCATATAAGACCACATGATCATTAGATAGATGTCTAGGAATATCATTTATGAAAAGAAGAAATATTAGTGGACCCAAAATTGAACCCTGTGGTACTCCAAGTTTAGTATCAAATGGTTCGATCTCCGATCGTTTATTTGAACTATGATTTTCCTATTATTTATGTAATATTTAATGATACACGATTTGGAAAATCGGATCTGGAGTGCGAAATCTGCAATACAACTAACAGATAAGGCACATACGGGTAAAGCCATCAGTTAGAAACACACACCTAACCCCTCATTCATCTTACATTCCCCCTACACTCACAGCCAGGTGCAGTAAGAAAGCAGTTTTGGTGGAGCGCGTTGATGTCTTAGTCAAAGCGAGTATCGCATGTTGCCAGGTTGTAGGTATACGCTTTTGTCGAGCTTTTGGCATGAAAATCACCAAAAATCGCAAAATTTCGGTAATAATATGTACTAGCACGAAGGTGCTGTTACCTCGTATTACGTGAATAAAAGTTGAAGTATGCTTCTGTACACGTCGTTCTGTTAGTCTAGTGATGTAGTAGTACTATATGTTACAAATTTGATGGTATATATCCACAACAATGATTTTCTCATAGTATCCTGTTATCTAGACTTAATGTGCAGTCTTTAGATTGAGGGAGGAAATATGCAACAATTATATTCTTGTATAAAGTACTGCATAATGTGATTGACGCTATTGATATAATATTACGAGAACTTTTTACTGTGATAGAGCGCTGACCAATTTGTACCTCAGGTCTCCATTTTTCGTTATGTGTAATAATTTTATTTAATTTGCAATGTGAATGGTGATGACTAGGACCAGATGCTGGATATAGTCAAACGGTATCTGCAAGTTTCTTAAGTACAATTTGTTAACTGTTTTTACTTTTTATCTCACTTGTAGTAAAAGTATTTTTGTTTTTCACTCGTTGTTGGTTACGGTTCCTGTAGCAATAATTCTGTTTTGTTGTTTTGCTTTGTTCTTGCCTTTTGTCTCTCTTTCTTTCTGTTATCATTTTTTTTATTCTTTATGATACTCTTGTGTTAACTGTTTTTACTATTTATCTCACTTGTAGTAAAAGTGTTTTTATTTTTCCTAGGTTATAGGTTACGGTTCCTGTAACAATAATTCTGTTTTCTTGTTTTGCTTTGTTCTTGCCTTTTGTCTCTCTTTCTTTCTGTTATCATTTTTTTATTCTTTATGATATTCTTGTGTTCAAACTTTTGTCCAGCTGTGAAGCTGTCGGGCAGTAAATGCTGTTACTATTACTTATTATTATTACTATGCATGGGTGACAATCGCTAGAAATGGAAACTTCGCGGTTGTGAATGTCAAAACGTAGAGAGATGGCCTCTGACCTACGGAACTGCAAAAATATGTCAAACTGACATTATCCTATGAAATTAAAGACTATTGTGATCCTCTCGCACTCTCGAGTCTCTAAAAATGCCTTGGACTACGAGGAAATTACATCAAAACTGATATTGGTTTCAACACTCTCAGTTTATTAGCTTCACGCAACACTGTAGATCTCAGTTGGCTACCAGGCCACGAAAGTATTGGTGGCATTGATTGTGCAGTTGAAACTGCATAAACATTACTACATATTTGTTTTGCTATTTTCAATGACAACATATTTCAGTATTGACTCTCTGTTTATCTAACGGTTATTTGCAAATAGCGAATCAACTACAGCTTTCTGAATATTTTGAGACCTTAAGGCATGGTTGAATCACCACAAATAATTAACTTCGTGGCTATCGTTATTTTTAGCATGCGCAGTAATAAGAAATACCAAAGTAAATGATGCCCAAGAACCCAAGAATGCTAACGAAGGTCTACCAATGTTTATTGCCTGCTCTGACCTTCTTCTTGAATAAATCTATCGTCAAGGCGTCAATTGTAAAACAACCGCTCCATATGGCTAAGCCTTGGGAACTAATGAAATGAATGTTAGAAACAGCTAAAAGTCGCCAGCTCAGAGCTAAGGCTTTTAGTCGTTAACCCGGCTTTGAAATCGCTACTTTGGAAAATCTCCATACCACACCTGGTAACTCTACGGGAACACGTGTTCTGAAGAATGAAGTGGGAGTTATTTGATATTGTGTTCTTTCTCTCTTCAACCTGTTAAAGGCTATCGGCTATTTGCGCCTGATGCGTTTGTATCTGCATTCTAGATCCCGTCTTATCAATCATGTATACGAGAATATGCCGATGTTAAACCTGAATTTCCAAAACGGACGAGCCGGTACATGAGCCTCGTGTATAATTACCAGTTCCACAGATACATAAATTTTTAACAAAACTCTACATATATGAGTTGAAGTTGTTAGTCAAATTGCCCGCAGCTCCTGTATATAGCCACCATACTCTCTCGCATGTAGTCTATGTGTGCAAACAGTTTTCCAAACAAGGCAACAATCAATTCAGGCCCGGCCACCAGAAGTTTGCCGGAGTTCTCTTGTCTGCCGGCTAATTTCAGTGAACAGGATAACGTCGGTCAACACGGCAAACAGAGCCGGAGCATGCCAGCCTCAAACGTCAGCAGTTTTATACTAATCTACAGAGGTGGGTTCGGGCAGAGCCTTTGTAATCTCAATCTCGTTACATGCCAGTGATGTTTAGGGCTACGAGGTATAGTTTTTTCTATGTTCAGCCTCTCGCAAAGGCTGAAAGCGCCGTGGAAGCGGTGCAAGAGGATAAGTCTCTGTACACAATAGATCTGAAACGCTGCAAGTTGTAGCCGTCGGGAACAAAATCCCCGGCAGCTCATTCCACAGCGTTGAAGTTCTCCAGAAGAAGGAATACTGGAGGGGACTGGTTTGGGGGGTAGGGACCTCGAACTCGTAAGGATGAGGTCGCAGAACCTCTCTAGTGTTCCTATAGTTCAGACGGCCTTCGGTGTTATTATCTGGGAGAGCATTATATACAAATGCTATACAGACCTTGATCCGCCTTAATGGATGCTACTAACTGGGATTAATACTTCGAGGGCTGATGCTAAGATGGAATCACCAGGATACATAATCCATATGATTTTTATTTATTTTCAATCTCCAAAAGATATGTGTATAAATTTTAAAGCTCCAGAATAACTGGCTGGTGGATTTCGTGGGTACAAATGAAGTTGATTATTTTATTGTTTTTATTATACATACAGCACGGCAACTTTTCTCTACTATAAAAAAATGGAGTCAATTTAATTGACTGAGTAGGTCGTCCCACAGTTTACGGATACCCTTGCTACTGAGTCATCACCCGCCCGCCCGCAAAAAAACATCCAACACAAGAACTCTCGTAAATAGATCCACAGTTTTGGGTCTCACTGAGCAGAGCTTATGCAGAGCCTCTGTCTGTCCGTCCGTCCATCTGTCCATATACAGAAGATAGCCAAAGCTTCAGGTGCTAGAGAAAAACTAAATACAGATTCGGAATCAGCATGACAAAACTAGTCCGGGAAAAATCCGGTTTTCTCAATATCGCTCCCGGTTCCACAGTGAGAACGCCATTTGAATTTACTCAAGTAAATTCTTTCCTACTGTTTTATTCTACATCCTTCAAATACTATCATGCACGACATGCTGACTTTACGACATTAAAAACCAGATTATATTATCAGTATTAATCTTTAAAGTGCTTCGGGGTTTCTCATACCATCCTATCCAAAACCTCATTCCTTATTAACTACTCAAAAAGGAAGTAGAAAATGATCAGGGGTCCCTAGAGCACTCAAAAACACAGTTTGAACGGATTTTATATTGTACTGTTTCTTTCTTAAATTCCTTCACAGGGCAAAGAATACAAAAATTTTTCACTTTCAGAACCGAGTATGCCAGCTCCAAACATCAGTACTTTTGTACAAATCTACAGAGGTGGATTCGTGCAGGGTCTTTGTAATCTCAATCTCGTTATATGCTAGTGATGCTTGAAGACTGGACCATGATGCGTAAGTTGAATTTACAATTTGTCCAGATATTCGACCGACAATGCTTGACAGGTGATGGACCTCATATTTTTATGAACATTGAGATAAGAACATGAAGTCTTAAAATGCTTAATTTTTAAAATACAGGGTGTCAAGGTTTTACTATTATTTTTGTTTTTTCTCAGTTATTCCGCAATAAAATGGCACAACGATCTAAACATTACGTAGTGGAGACGACACGAGAGAGACGAGAAGTCCAAGTTCAAGCACGCTTTTGCTATCATGGATAGAGGGAGCACCTACGGTACATCGAACTCTTTCAAATTAACAAAACTTTCCTTTTGGTTTGTTGCATCGATGTGAATATTAGGAAAATCGTTTACGCAATATACATATTTAAGTGAAAAACGTATACTTTTTTTTAAGATTTAAGATTTTTAATAGAGGTGACCGTTTTCAGGAACACCCTTATTGAAATTTCCAACGTACCTCAATTAGTTGTAAAATGTAACAGAATGAATTATCGGCATTCTCGGGCTAATTGTTAATATTAAATCAAAAAACATGTTACAAGCATATCTAATTTTGGCGTAGGTGGTGTTGAAGTTTATGGTATGTAAAGGTGTGAGTCTAATATTCATTTGTGCGGAGGCACCGATAATTCAGTCGCATTGCAAATTTCAATTTCAAAGGTTATCTCGACAGTTACCTCTAGGGACTTAAAAACATATTAAGGAAACGATTTTTTGATACTCACATTGATGCACCAAATCAGAAAAAGGTTTTTATAATGTTCTTTTCCCCACAAACAAGGGCTAAAAAAAGAATTATTTATTATTTGCTTATATTGACTAAATACATTTTTGTATTGTAAAAAAAAAATTTTAATGAATTAAATGTACCGCAGGTGGCGTCCTATATTCATGATGGCAAAACCGCAGTTGAACTTATATTTCTCACCTTAAGAAAACCTCTTATGCTTAATTTCAGATCGTTGTACCATTTTAGTGTGGAATAAGTGAGAAAAAACGAAAACCAAAGTAAAACTTGTCAAGCATTGTCGGTCGAATATCCTGACACCCAGTATATAGAGATACTAATACAGACCTTGATCCGCCTTGGTGCTTGTTGGTAAATGGACAAAGGTAGTAATTGGGCTGTACTTGGATAGTCCGCCATATTGGATTCAGAATGACGTCACACAGCTTATCGTGTATCGTATATACAAAATTTCAGCTTAATCGGTTGAATATATTTCCTTCAAAATTAGCTTTGCTAGGGTCTACGCGGTATAGATTAGAAATTTAATTGCTATCAATTTAGTGATCATCTGTACACATTACAGAATTATCTACAATGCTAATATAACTTCAAAAATTACTTTTTGTCTAAGGTAGGGTCGTATTCGGGTAAAGTTTAAACGTATATAATATCATTCCTTTACAGGGAATGAAGAACCAACTACAAATTCAAGAAATTTTTTTCTTTCAGAACCTCCCACTTCCAAATTGCCTCGATCTTACCTACTCTCAAAAATGTGGAAAATGATAAGGAACCTCCACATCGCCTAAAAATGAAGTTTGAGCTGTTTCATTTTTAGATTTTTGATTATTGCTGCGCTGCCTCTGACACGATTTTAGAAAACTAATCCCCACCACGGTAGTAATACTGTATCAAGATTTCAGTAAAATCGATTCTATAATTACCTATAATCCTTTGGTTTTTGTAAAAGGCAAGCCAATGCTCGGATGGGCCTGTTATGCCGCTAGGTCTTTCTTTCACAATTTAACGGGCAGCCTATTGTGAATGCAATACATTTTTCACTTTTACAATCCCCCACCCCCAAACACCCCAATTTACTCACACCCAAAAAAACTAAAAAACAATCATATTCTAAAATTATGGCAGCATTACCAATGACCCCACAGCATATCGCTACCCAAATTTCATCACAAACCATGCATAGGTTGCTGAGATTTTTGAGGTTAAAAAAACGACAACAGACAAACAGACAAACTGACGAAAATAAGTGACGTGGATTTTCGTGATGTAGACAATATAACACGCCCAAAAAGGATTATCTCAAAATCAAAAATTTTCGCGATCCCAATACTTCCCTCACCTATCGGTATGGAAAGTATGACATAAAAACATACCTCCACCTGCCCTAAGAAGACAAGACGCCCTGATAAAAGAATATAAGAAAATAACCAGTAATACACAACTCCCTATCCATGAGGATATCCCGGACCTGTCAATAAATCGACTTCGATCTAGGAAACCCCCAATATTATCAGCACAACAACTATCAGCCAACAACTTCAGCATCAACTCCGAATGGCGGACCCTCTGGACTGAGAATGCTCCAACCGATGTTCGGAATCTCATTGACCCAGTCGTAAAACCCGATGGCTTCGACCAACCGCGACATATATGGAAGACCCTAAACCGGATCAGAACAGGACACGGTGTATGTGCCCATAACCTCCATAAATGGGGAAACCCAGGCTGCGACTGTGGCGCCCCCAACCAAACAATTGGCCACATAATGACAGAGTGTGAACTGAGGGCATGTCAAGGCGATTCGAGGGACTTCTTCCATGCCACACAATCAAGTCCTGAATGGATAGCTGAACTAGACCTTTTAATATAACAGTATTGTATCTAATTATATATGTTTGTTTCTTATTCATGCATTGTAATGTCTTATTTACACACTGACTTGTACATATTTTATGAATTTACCCTGTGTTACGCCATACGCTAAATAAATAAATAGTAGCTTACGAAACATTGAGGGTTCATGTGTGGTTTTGTGTTATACATTATCTAAATCATCCGAGGTACATGATAGATCAAATTTAAGCTTTTTCTGCAATTAAAATATTCACCCCAATATCTGTACGTAACCTTTTGCATGCTTTAGACTTACAAAAATTATATTATGAATACGCCAATAATAGTTTTCTACATGAAGTGGATCCGGTTTAGCAAGTTATAACTTTATAAAAGCTGTATTTATTATATACCAGGCATTTAAAGTAACGCCATGTAACAGTCTGGTGATTTTTTCATTTAAATGCAGTTGACCGACGCTTTTCAAAAACAGACTGCACCAAATGAGACCAGGTTCTGTTTTTTTTCGGCATAATCTATAAGCGCCAGCAGCTTTATTAAAACTGTAATTCGGTTTGGAATCAGGAACAGGGACGTATCGGCACTCGGAAGGTTCAAATGCTCAACGCAGAGTTACGTACATTCGTATTCCAAGCTATTGTCACGTCCTATGTGACTTGGGAGTAGTGAGCTCCTACCAGAGAGATCCGCTTTACTTAAAATTGGGCTTAGGGGGTGAAACTCAAGAATAGTTACACGATTCTGTATTAGGTAAAATAAAAGTACACATCGAACATCAGAAAGAAAAAATGGAAATAAAATGCAAAAGAAAAATTAACGACAACAAAAATAAGGAATAGTACTTACATAATTGGACACTGGTAGGCACAGCGCTCGCGGGGGGAGAATAATTTTGACTCGAGAGGAAAATGACTTTCCGCGATCCCCGCCAGGAAACGAGTGTCCTTTTCAATAATCTTTCCCTCTTCCATCGTCACCATATACCCTCTATTGATCATCGATAGGTGCTGCTTCAGCTCTGTTTTTTTTACAGTCAAGATGTCGTGCTGTCAACACTCGTTTCCGAACAGTACTAGCCATTCTATCTTTAAATGCTGTAAGACTAAAACTGTTAGTCATTTTGTGTGCGTAAATTGCTCCGGTATCCTTCACAAGAGTTGTTTGAGTAGAATGAAGAACAAAATTCGGTTTCTGAATGGATACAAAGTACAGTGCTGCGATCAAACTAATATCAGTGATTTCTGCGAATCTGAGTCTGAAGAAGTGAGCCTACTTGAACAGACAGTCAACGAGCTGAAGGAAGACAGTCTCAACAGAGACAATTAGATTAAAAAACTCAAACATGATCATCAACTTTTCATCAGTGAAGCTATGAGGGCAGAAGATGAATTAAATCAACTATTAGACCAACAGAAAACGCTGATATGCGAACTACAAAATGAGATAAGTATGCTGAAAAAACAAGGGAACAAAAACAGTACAAATAACATGAATGCCAGCACACAAACTCATGCGAAAAAATATGTGGAAAAGACAACATCAACGAGTACATTAGATATTTCCTCCAGAGGCGTTCATGAAATATCTTCAAGGGATAATTCGAGCCAGACAGATGTTTTACAAAATACGCCAGCTTGGAACGATTTGGACAGAAGATTAATAGAAGAAGACGATGAGCCGATAACGGATTCGAACGCAACATCTATCAGACAAAACGAAACAAACAGACATCCATCCTACGACGACCCGGCAACGGATGCGAGTACAGAGAGAAGAAAACACGTACCGCAAATTTTAATTCAGGGAGATGAGTATGCTAGATCTTTTAGGAGGCTGTTAGATTCACATATTGACAAATCATTTCATATAGATGCTTTAGTTCAACCTAATATTGAATTCTCCTACCTTACCAAAGATTTGTTTCAGAAGGTCATCAATTTTGGTCAAGATGACTATGTTGTTGTAATGGTCAACACTAATAACATTAGCAATTCAAAATCCTTCTACAAAGGCATCACTAACCTTTTACCTATAAGCAAGTTTACTAACCTCATATTGCTATGTGAAAGGAATAAGATAGCGGATCAAATACTTATAAATAGGATTAGTGAGAAGGTAGACTCATATAGGAGACTAAACAAAAATTGTTCAATACTTTTCAATTATAGTATCCGTGAACAAGGTACAAAGTTGAAAATTGTAATATTCGTTTGCAGCTACATTGTTAATAAGTGTCGGTCCTCAATTGTTCTGAAGACAGTCAAAATCAATCAGTTTTTTCTTATGCACTAACAGATTTCTCGTCAATGGTTTAGGTGTTTGTAATAGCCCTCATTTGACGAAAAATACATTCAACAATACTTCGAGTCATGAATCTATTGAAAGATTTCGTGACACGGAAATTACAGACGCGAGTATAGGTCCATATTTACATAATAATGATGTAGAACCTGTTAATGATAATATCCAGCCCTCGAAAAGGCAAGCGCACAAATATACCTCAAGTAAATCTTACAATAAATTCAGACTTCTTCATTTAAATATACAGTGTCTGCGTAATAAGGTGAATGAACTTGAGATTATGGCAAACATAGAGAAGTATGATATAATTTGTATTAATGAACACTGGATGACGGTAAATGAAATTGAGAGTGTGATGGTAAAGGGATACAGGTTGATATCTAATCATTGTAGATCTGAAAAAATTCATGGAGGTGTGAGTGTGTATGTTAAAGATGGACTAAAAGCACTTTCTATACACGAAAAATTTGTAGACTTGAGAGCTGAATTAGATTTTGAAGTATCTGGAGCCCTATGCCTAGACAACCTACAAATTATTACCATATATAGATCTCCAAATGGTGATGTAAACATCACCAGCAGCTGAACCTGCTTCTTAGTAAACTCGACTTTAAAAAAGTTATTCTTATAACAGGTGACTTCAATTTCAAGTTCAACCGGAATGACAGACACGCAAGCAAACTCACCAATACACTTTTATCATTTGGACTTCTACAGAGTGTTTTCACAAATACTAGGAACAGCAATTGTTTGGACAATATATTTACTAATATTGAACCCTCCTGTACTGCAGTCAGTACTTTTGACACATGTGTTTCTGACCACCTAGGAATCAATTTGTACTTTGAATTCAAAACTAATAAACCCTCTAAAACAAGGATAAACTTTAGGCCCATAACTGATGAGGGTCTCTTTCTGCTATACAATGATATTGAGAATGTAAATTGGCAATATATACTAGATTCTGATAGCAATGTTGAAACCAAGTTTCGTAGGTTTCTGGAAACAATAGTAAATGCTGTTGATACTTGTTTTCCGACCAAATCTAAACTAGTAACAACGAACTCAACAAATAAATTGCAATGGTTCGACAATGTATTAGCAAATATGAGAGATACATTACACCTTCTAGTTAAATTAGGCAAGCAATTCCCAAATCTAATACCCAAGGAGCTAGTCACTAGATACAGAGCTAAGTATAAATCAGAAATCACCATACGGAAAAAAAGAGCCAATGACAATTACATAAACAATTCTTCCAACAGACAAGCTGCTATGTGGAATATTATAAAAAGTAACAACCCACAAATAAATAATAACGGTGAGACCAGGTTAACGGCAGATAACTTTAACAATTATTTTACAAATATAGCCCAGTCATTAATCAATCAGCTTCCTAACTCACAAACTTCTCCAACAGACTTTATCAAAACAGACTCAAAAATATCATTTAGCTTTAGAGAAGTTTCATTTCATGAGGTTCGGGAAGCTATTTCGAACTTGAAGAACTCAAAGAGCAGCGATCCTTACAATTTAAATACAAAAATAATCAAAACACTTAAAAACTTAATTATTATTCCACTCACAAAATTGGTAAATATATGCATCACTAACAGTATTTTTCCCGATTTTCTCAAAATAGCTAAAATTATACCCATTTATAAAAAAGATTTACATGATGACCCGTCAAATTACCGACCAATTTCATTAATTACCGTCATTGCTAAGATTTTCGAAGTCCTACTAAAAAATCAAATTAATGAATACTTTGAAAAGAACAATCTATTTTATTTTCGTCAATTTGGCTATCGCAACGGGTCATCCACAACTATGGCTATCAATGAATTTGTAAATGTAGTGATTAATGGGTTGGAAAACAACATGTACATTTTAGCTGATTTCCATGATCTCACCAAAGCTTTCGATTGTGTACAACATGATATACTGCTTCAAAAACTGGTGAATTATAATTTCAGTGCAAACAGCATATCATTAATCACTTCATATCTCTCAAACAGAGTCCAATTTGTAAGTTTCAGAGGCTGTAGATCAAGTAAAAACATTATCACCCATGGAGTACCTCAAGGAACGGTTCTAGGCCCAATCCTTTTTTTAATATATATCAATGATCTACCTAAATGCATTGTTGACAGTGAAGTCATTCTATTTGCCGATGATACAACTATAATTTCCACTGACAAAAATTCGACCAATCTGATTGCTCAATCCAGTAAAAATTCTTGCGATATTCAGAACTGGTTGACAGCAAATAAGTTGTCAATGAACACATCCAAGTCACAGTCTCTTATACTCAGTTTGCGGAATCACGGTAGTGATCTTATAGAACCAGTAAAATTTCTGGGAGTCTATATTGGTCCAGGCATGTCTTGGCAGGCTCACATTACAAAATTAACAGCCAAGCTCTCTAGAATAACTTTCATGATCCGCAATTTGAACACCACAGTATCTAAGGAGATATTATTGACAGCTTATTATTCATATTTCCAATCTAATATACAATATGGCATTTTAACCTGGGGACATTCCACACATGTGTCGAAAGTGTTTGCAGTACAACGACGTTGCATGAGAGTTATAGCAAACCTCAACTATCGCGACTGCTGTAAACATGCATTTATTCAGTACAAAATATTGACCGTTCCAAGTATATTCATTTTGGAATGTCTCGTATATATAAGGAGGCACCTCCATGATTACAATAAAAACAGTAGCGTTCACACCTACGACACAAGAAACAAAAATCAGATAGTTCCCCAATTCACACGTCTACTAAGAACAAGATGTGGGATAAATTACCATGGGATAAAGTTCTTCAACGTATTACCCGACCACTGTAAGAACATGAATGAGACAGTGTTTAAAAAAGCTATAAGAAAATATCTGATTGATAAGGCTTTCTATAGTATTGAACAATTCTTAACAAATGATTTTAGTGATTTTGTGCTGTAATTTTATGTTTATTTCAATTATTTGTTTCCGTTGATAGAATTTAAGCTTCATACAAGACTAGTAATGGATAATCTCCATTACTATGGCATGCAATTTTTTTTTCCTTAATGTTTTTTATATATTTGTATGTATAAAGTATCTCTGTTTTTATTGACATGTGCAAACATTTTATTATGTATATAGCACCAATAAATTATTATTTATTTATTATTTATTTATGCATGCGCGTGGCCGGAAATTAGCTAGATGCATCGTCACCTTTCCATGATCAATTCTACACCTTGAAGAGGTGATATGAGGCTTACAGGGTGGTCACTTGTGACACTATTCCATGCAGAAATATACGCGACTTAGGACCTCTGGCCAAGAGAGGCAGTTCTGCTCCTCACTGAACAGAACCCAGCTAAGGTTACGTGTGGGCCTCTTTTTTCTTTATTGGAAATAAGGCATCGACTGCATGGTCATTAGCCATATATCTTTTAGCAACTATTTTGTACTGAGTGATTTATAATGTTAGGTAATGAGCTTATGTTCGTTGGTTTATTGGAGGTCTTACAGTTTGAAAAAGAGTCCAGTTATTTTATGGAAGGTGATTAATTTTCCTATTTCAGTCGGAACGGTGGTTAAAATATTCAGATCAGTCTGTAGTCGCATCATGTTCCTCAAGTTTGGATATAACTGACAATCATAGAAGATGTGCCTTATTGTAAGGGTGACTTGACACTGTTCACATATAGGAGGGTTCTGACCTAGAAGTAGGTATGATGAGGTAAGATGGGTGTGACCTATTCTGGGCCATAACGCCTTCAGCTGTTACTGGTAAGTAAAGGGTAGAAAGCGATCTGATATGTGCACGATGTGGTGAGAAGGAATCCTCGGTGCACATTCTACAGGGTGGTCCAATAAGCGCGCACTGCTCTCCAGCAGCCTTACTGTTTACGTTAGAAGAAAATGATTCCATTAAAAAACATTCCTTATAAAATGGTCTACTTGCAGAAAATAATTTCAAAGGTGGCGGACTTCCGAATACATCGGAAGTAGGTATCAACTTCCTTATTTTAAATAGAACACTCTTTATTTAAATACGCTTTTGTATTCAGCATTAATTTTTAGGTTCAGTTTGTTGACCATAGCTTATGTCTATCAAGCCTATTTTCGAAGTTGTTCAGCAATCGTTAGGAAATTTGACGTTTGTAGTACTCTACAGAACATGTTAATATCTTGGAAACTAAACACGACAGAAAGATGCAGATTTCGGTTTTTAAACGAGCAACAAACATACTTATGTCTCAGAAAGATAATTGTTCTAAAAGCGCATTGAATCAATAGACTAGCAGTTTTCAAGTTTGAAAAGTTCAAACCGTTAAAAACAATTTTTTTCAAATGGGATGATATGATAAGTTTTACATCATTGAATGCGAAATTAAACTCTCTTTCACTTTTATGTTTTCAAGATGTTTACGATTTTGCAATTATTCCTTAATGGCGCGTAGGAATTGGAAAAATCGTAGGTGGCGTGGCTCGCAGACGAAACAATTGGCTGGAAATTTTTCATCCAAAGTGTTTCGGCCACTAATATTAAAACGTGCGGTCGCTCTAGTGGTAAATTTTTCAGCAGGTTTTCCAAATTTGCATTCAGAAAATTTGGAAAAACATTTGTTTATTTTGCGGTTTCCACGCCAAATGTTTAGACTCCATGCTGGTTGTCAGCAAACCTTTCAAAATTTGGATTTACGTCGAAATAAAATATGAGAGTAGGATACAGGACACATGTAGTTAATGAAGATAATGAGTTTGACGTTCTCGCAATTGTAGTTGAAGATCTACATGGCAGTACAGAAGAAATTGGTCTCGATTTATTTGGGTATTGGTCAAGCATCTGTAAAAATAATCTTAATCAAGCACTTGAAAATCCAGCCTTTAAAAACAGAATGAATTAAAGTAATTAGGGTCGTTCTAGGGTCCAAAAGGATGCACTCCTTTTTACCAGGGTGTCGTTTACAGATGAAGCTACATTCCATGATAACGGCCATGTCAGCTGGCATTTTTCGCCGACGTTAATCCAAATTTTCAGAACTCGGTTCCAGCGAGGGTTTGGCATGCGCTATTATTTCCTGCCATTGGTGGAATTTTCTGCGATTATCGATGGTCATGGCATCTTTAATAATCATGTATTTCTTTTATTTTCTTATCATAATCACTTGGTCTTGGATAGCAAGCATAAAACCCTCCATTTCTGGAAAGAACTGGCCATCCTACAGCCAGGAGTCTCTGTTTTTCATTTATATGGTCTTGTGTAATATGGTGTCTATGTTTGCCGCGATTTGGTTCCTGCCGCCAGGTGTTCGTTCTACTTGTAGTGATTGTATGGGCTTGTGTATTATTGTTACTGGACCGCTTGATTGGTCAAAGCACGAAGTAACTATAGCAGGTTCAGTGATGGTGGCCTACTTCATAAGGGTGGCAAAAATCTATCCCCAATTCAAACTGATAGATCGTAGCATTTACAAAACTTATAAACGCTGATTGCTTAAAATGTTCATAAGCTGACAAATACGCTACACTATTTCTAATTGCGGTATTATGCGCATAGAGTAATGTATCCAACACAACTATCACTAACTATAACTATATAACTAAACATATACATGTTACATTTTCAGCCAATTTGGGTGCAGCCCACGCTTCATCAGCAATGTGCTGAGTCCTTCAACGAAAAAATGAAAACGGATGCTTTTGTCTCGTTCTATACTAGGAAAGCCTTTGTCGTCTTTGTCATCAGCTTGTACACTGTTTTCCTGCTTAGTGTCGAAAGCTATTTTGAGCGAAGCCTACCCTGTACGCTTGTTATTCGCCTACCTGCAATTCTGGTGAATTCTTTTCGCCATCTACGTGCACAATAATTAAAAACGGGACCAGCTACGAGAAACCCGACTGAATAGACTTTTAATTAACGTGGACCAAGCGAGAGAATCGATAATTATATTGTTGATGGCCAGAGGATGCGACTGGGCGTCGGTTATGAACAGAATCATTGGGGTAGGTTCATAAAAACGGATATTTTATGTGTTCAGTATGCGCAGTGAAAAAGCCCAGAGTTATCGCTATCCTCAAACCAGGAAAGCCGAATGATGATCCCATAAGCTACCGCTCAATAGCGCTACTAAGCGCAAACTATAAGCTCCTTGAGAGCCTTCTCTATAAAATAATCGGAAGCAAAATCATGGAGAGGGTTCCCATAGAACAGGCCGCCTTTAGATCAGAGAGAAGCTGCACAGATCAGATCAATCACAACCCATATCGAAGCAGGCTTCCAAGATAACCTGAAAACATCGGCCGTTTTCGTGGACCTATCTCCGATGTCCGCTGTAGCACGTCAACAACTCGAGAGGCCTCAAGCACGCGCTGCTACGTATGCTCCGTAATCACCTGCGTTTTTTGTGTCTGTTTTGGTCTAATGGCACAGGGAGCGTCCACCAGTAGCTCGTTATCCAGAGCCTGAGGAACGTATTCAGTAAAACATACTAGGTTTGTTTCTAGCGACCTATTGCCGTTTCTGTCAGTTCGCTGCTTTGTTTTGTTCAGCTTAGTAGAGGGTTTATGTTCCAACTGACGAGGTACTGCAATGCTGTTATTGGGACAAATAAACTAGATTTCCTTTTACTTCCCACACCGATAGGTGAGGGGAGTATTGTGATCGCGAAAATTTTCGATTTTGAAATAACACGCTTTTTGGAAGTTTTATGATGTATACATAACGAAAATCCACGTCACTCATTTCCGTCGGTCTGTCTGTCTGTCTGTCTGTCTGTTGGTCTGTCTGTCTGTCTGTCTGTCGGTCTGTGCGCGTTCTTCTAGCCTCGTAATCTCAGTAACCGCTGCATGGATTATGGTGAAATTTGGGCAGCTATATGCCGTGGGGTCATAGTAGGTAATGCTCTTATAATTTTGAAAGTCGGTGCAGGGGCGGCGGAGTAATTAGCAAAAAACAAAAAAAATTAAATATTCCCCAAATTTCGTTTTTAGGTGTTTTAGGGGCTCCCGATCATTTTCTACTTTTTTTTGGGGTGGGGGTGAAATTGGGGTGGTTGGGGGGTGGGGGGTTGTAAAACTGAAAAATGCGTTGTACTCATAATAGGCTATCCATTAACCTGTAAAAGAAAGACCTAGCGGCATAATACCCTTTGTTAGGCCCATCCGAACATTGCCTTGCCTATTCCAGAAACCAAGGGACTTAGAATTTTCTGATAAATACATAGGAATATTGCTTTAGATTTAGATAGTTCTGTATTGAGCAACGTAAAAGTTATGGAATGGATTTTAATGAAACTTTGTCACAGTATTACTACCGCGGCGAGGATGGAAAACGCGTATGTTTTGGAAAAATCGTGTCAATCAACTTGACTCCATTTTTTCCTTGAATACCAAAGAGCCTCTAAATTACCATTAACCAGCATATAAATTTTACAAGAAATTTAATAATCCAGAGCACGCAAGCAGAGGGAGACTAGAGCACAATGGCGTATAAAGGCGTATATTTTATAGGCTAGAGGCACCCTTTTTGTTATTTTTGAAGTCCTATGTGGCAGGTCAACAACTCGCGAAGCCTCAAACGCGCACTGCTCCGTAGCCACCTGCGTTTTTTTGTGTCTGTTTTGGTCTAATCACACAGGGAGCATCCACCTGTAGCTCGTTATCCAGAGCCTGAGAAACGCATCCAGTAAAATATATGTACTTCTAGTGACCTATTGTTGTTTCTGTCAGTTCGCTGCTTTTTTGTTCAGCTTAGTAGAGCGCGCATGTTCCAACAGACGAGATACTTTGATTATGATTATGATTGAGTCAAATCTGACAAACATCACGCATTGATGTTATTTGAACAAATAAACTGGATTTCCTTTTCCTTGAATACCAAAGAGTCTCTAAAGTACTGTTAACCTAATATAAATCTTATAAGAAATTTAATAATCCGGAGCACGCACGCAGAGGGAGAGTAGAGCGCAATGAGCTATAAAGGCGTATATTTTAGAGGCTAGACCTGACAAATAAAATAATTCACCCGCCCATATGCTTTTATTACCGCGGAGGGTGACATCGCAGTATAAAGCGCATCTCTTGGGCGAAATTTAATAAAGAAGTTTTTACAGCCACACGTTTAACTTTGGAATAATTAAAAAATTAATAATGGACTCCTGGATGCGCCCTCGCTTGTCGTATAGATAATAGACAATAATTTAGAGACACGCCTGTGTTCTCTTTGCGGAATGACAGTGTTGTGCTAAACGCTATTGTCTGTGCATTTGTTAGTTAATAGACCACTAGTTCGTCACAAAGGAGGTTCATATGTTAATACAGAGGTTGCTCCTTTTGAAGTTACTGTCATAACAAAGCACGCAACAGGCGTAAATAAACAGGGTTGTCCTATAGTTCTGCAGTCTGGATAAGACATATACGAGGGTAAATCTTTACTGGTCTCACACAGCGATGCAGAGACATCAACGTTACGTATAGATTACAAAAAAGCATTAGATTGTTTCAAACACCATAAACTCATAGAAGTCATCAAAACTTTTGCAATAGATATAGGGTGCCTCAGTAGGTACTTCGGGATTTAGATTTAGCGCCATTTTCTAGTCAAAATCTAGAAATTGCATATTACGCATCTGTCATTTAGCGATCTGGCAATTTAATTATGGATGGTTTTTACGGCGGAAGAACGTATCAAAATTGTGCAAACTTACTACGAAGGTTCTCGTTCGTGTGTAAGAACAGTTCGTAAGCTTCGCTTATTTTTTGAGCGCGATCATGTGCCAAGTGACAACGCAGTTCGCAATCTCATTCACAAATTTGAGGCTACCGGATCAGTTCTTGATGTAAAAGTGCCAGTTCGTCCGCGTAGTGCTCGATCCAACGAAAATATTGCTACAGTACGTGCACATTTAACCGAAAATCCCAGACCCCCCCCCTCCCCCCAGAATTCGTCATCGATCTCAACAATAATTGAAAATAACGGAAAGCTCTCTGCAACAAATTTTGACGAAAGATCTGGCTCTAGACGCATATAAAATTCAACTGACGCAAGAGCTAAAGCCCCCAGATCTCGAGCATCGCCGCGCATTCGCTAATTTTGTCTTATAAGGGCCTAGACGTAACGCAGAATTCTGTGATAAAATTATCTTCTCTAACGAAGCCCACTTTTACCTAGGAGGCCACGAGAATAAGCAAAATTGCAGAATTTGGGGAAATGAAAATCCTCGAGCGATTGAAGAAAAACCTTTAATTCCTCTTCGAGTAACTGTGTGGTGTGCATTGTGCCGCAAAAACAGACAAACGGCTGAATAAAGACAATGAAAGCAACCTATGTAATGACACATTTTGAAAAGACATCACAACAATATCATAGCTATCTCTTTCTAACATCTTTACTGCGTTAGCTCTTTTTGCTGTCGCTCAGGTAAAAACCGGTTTTGGAGGATGCGCTCCTTGGGGTTTTTTAGAGAAATAGGATGTATTTAACAAATGTTTGATTTATGGAACTTTTTTAACGTTTATTATTGCGGTACTAACAATCATTCTGCTATTAGCGCGTTAACATAATTAACTGATGAATTGAAAGTCACATCGCTAATTTCAAGAAATCTTCGCCTCTTGTCTTTGAAGGCCGATTGGAGCGAAAGTACTACCTTTTTGCAATGATTGTGATAGCTGAGTGTCTGAAGAAGTTTTTAGATCTGCTTGCAAATCACCTCTTTGGATTTTCAAATGCGAGTCGAATATTTAAGTCTCGATTTAAGTCATAATTATTATCAGATCGTAAATTTTTCAATTTACACTCAAATTTTCATGACTTTCATCAAAGTTACGAAGCCAATTATTTTATGTATAGATTAATTAGCAAAAAAGAGAATTTGAAAAGTCTTTTAATTTTTCTTTTGGATCAGTTTTAAGTTGTCAAGGTAGAGAATTCTCTAAAATTCAGAAAAAATTCATAACCCGAAAACTACAAAAAATTGCATAACATATATGGGGGTGATTCAGATACCTCTAGGTGAGCTCTATCTCTGGACTTCCGCTTAATACTACTTTTTGGGACACCCTGTATGATATTCATTACGTTGAACTTTTTCCCAGGGATAAGGTATGAGTGTTTTTTTGTCATAAGGTCGTTAATAGTGTTAGTATTAATTTCGCAATTTATTAGTTTGTCGGCATTTATTACCTGAGATATACGTTGTGAAGTTAGAAAGGATCTAGGTGTTTATTTTGATCAGCAACTCACTTTCAATGACGATATTTCTCAGATGAAAAATACTTATCGAACGTATGGTTTTGTTATCAGGAATTGTAGGAATTCTAATAATCTGTTAGCTTCAAGATCTTCATATTTTAGCTTAGTAAGGTCGAAACTGGAAGATGCGTCTCTCATATGGAGTTCCATATACGTATATAAACATTGGGTTGAGGCTATAGATAAAGTCCAAAAAAATTTCTTAAATGCATATGTTATAAAATGGATGGAACTCGTTCTGAAAGAGGCTCAAACTATGAAGAGTTGCTTTCTAGGTTTGATCTGCAGTCTCTAGAGGAGCGCCGAAACCAAGAATGAGCACTAGTTCTGTATAAGATCTTGCGTAGCAAAATTAACTATCCACACAAAAAAAGTTGGGGTGAGTTACAGGGCTTGAGGTAAAAAAAATGTTTCGTAATGTCATGGAATGATAGATTTAGAATCGTAGTTTTATTTTTTATCCGTTTTTGTTACGAAAATATTACGCCTCAAACAAGTACGCGTATCTTATGCTGATGACATAACAATTTGTAAAAAATGTAGAAGTGATATGGACTAAAGAACATGCAGGTACACCTCAAAACTGCACAGTCGACACAACACTGTGTATTGGAATGCCAATTAATCAGTAATGAGGTAACAGACCTGTATCACATATTGTTAAACTATATTCCGTTACCTGCTAATATGATCACTATAGTAACTAGTGAAAGCAACTGTGCATACAAACTATTAATACCTTTTGTACAGAAAAACTAAAAATAAAGCTGTAACTTTCAACTATAGCTAATGTAGATGTCTAAAAAAATGTAAAAAATAGGTTGGTGTACAAAGTCAAAGATACTACAGGATTTTAAATAAAATAAGGACTTAACCTGTGTAGGAAAAAGTATTGGGTGCTATTTGGAAAAGGAAAGTTGGGGATGACTTTTAAGGGTTGAAGTACAAAACAGAATTTTTTTGATAAATACAAAAATAATTTTATTGTTCAACCTTATTCTTATAGAGTGTTCAATTATGATGATAAATACCATACAATAGTAGATTAGGTTCTCAGACACCCTGTGCAGCGTTTTAGATCCTCTATTTATTCGTATAATGTATCTGCGAGGATATATCCTTCTAATTACAGCCGCATATATTGTACACGATGCGGTGAAGTATCGCTCTCGTTAAAGTACCACAAAGACAAGTTAATTTGAATAACTGTCGGTAATAAGGGCGCTCGTCTATTCTCCAAAGTACTTTGCGGTTGGACGAAACTGTCAGTTTTATTGAAGGCACCTAACAAGCCACATTTAGACGTTGAAACTTAAATGAGATAGACAAAACGTATACCAGCGCTATGGACGCTGATATATGAGGGTTGTTTATAGTAGTTAGGGAACTTACGTGAGGTATTCAACAAGTCTTGAGGTGTGAGGAAAGGGGGAGCAACAGATTCTACACTCTTTGATGATTGCTTAAAATATCGTAGAAGTGCTAAGTTCTCTAATACTGACTGCCCAGAGTGCATAATGTGTACTTGAGAGACGCTACTATCTTTTTATGGTCAGCCTCCCCCAAAGGCTCTAACCCTATCGCGCTGTAGAAGCGCTGCGAGAGGACGTTAGATTTGAAACGCTGCAGGTTGGAGCCGTCGGGAAACAAATTCTCTGGCACCTCATTCATCATCGCCGAAGTTCTCCAAGAGAAGGAATGTTGAAGGAGACTGGTACGAGAGTGTAGGGACCTCGACCTGGTAAGGATGAGCTCGCAGAGTTTCTCTAGTGTTCCTCGTTCGGACGGCCTTTGGTGTTATTATCTAGGAGAGCCCACTCGAACATCTTCCAAGATAAAATCTGCAAAACATAGCTCAGCCACCCTTCTTCGATGTTCCAGGCTATGGAGGTCCTTTGTAGGGTTAGGCGTATCGATTAGTCTAACTGCTCTCTTCTGGATAGTGTCCGGTAGCTTTAGAGGTTGCTTCGGAGCGCATCCCCACATATGGGAGCAATACTTCAACAATGGTCGGATCTGTGCCTTGTAGAACAGCAGTTTTCTCTGGTATAAACAGCTTTTACGGGGGAACAAAACTCCAAGCTTCTGGGATCCAATACTGACACGATGGTCGTGCTAGGACACATTATTGTTGATATTGATCCCCAAACCTTGAACTGTGGAATGGAAGGTGACTCGACTACTGGGTCACCTTCCATTTCCACAGCTGTTAAGCCAACGTGAGACTTCTTTATCAGTGTTGTTGCCTGACTTTTTTGTACGATAGACTGTACTTTATTTACTAATCCCACTCGACAAACGTTTTGATATTTACGTTGATCTGTGAGGCATATTGCTGTCGATGTCGCCGACATACCGTCTCTTGGGATGATAGTGGCTTGCCTGGTTCCATGCACGATATGAATGTACTGTCGTCTGCGAAGCTGTGGATTGGATTAGCATCAGTAATTCAGAAAATATTGAAACTAATGCTATAGTATGTCCAACAATGAAAGATTTATTGAAAAATACATAACAACTATCCTTCAAAGTACACTCGATCCTATTGATCACATTTGTTTCATTGCTTTCCCACTACTTGTCATAAGCTCCTCAGAAACCATTCCTTGACAGCTTATTATACCCATCACAACTATAAATCTGACCCAAATCTTCGATAATTGTTTTTTGACTTTTGAAACGAGTGGATGTTGTATGAAGCAAGGCCGCGGAGCAGGGAGGAGGGGTTGAAGCATAATTTTCACACTTCATTCTTCAATCGTTAGTTGTCCAATTGCTGATTTGTGAGCCGAAGCATTAAGGTACGCGCACAAATCAGCATCCGCATCGGAAGGTTGGGACGGAGGGAATGGCCGAAATATGTCAAAGAAGGACAGTTTTTGGGGAATATGGACACTTATTTCCGGCTCAATGAATGACGAAAAGTTCTTCAATTAATTCAGAATGACTCGTTTTAAATCCTGTTCTCTACTTGGGGCCATAAGACAAGCCACTACTGAAGAAAAATGTCCATCTCGCCATCTATTAGGGCAGAAGAAAGACTGATGATACGCTCAAGGGTGAGTAGGTACTTGCAAAATGCCGACGGTGCCTCGGCATTCTCCGATAAGCATTTCACATATAATACGTCGGTATCGGCACGCACGGCACGCGTCGGCCGGCTTTTAATACTAGTTGCTTTCATTCTCGCCGGATTTTGGAAATTCGATGCCTACCGTATGCACAAATATGTGCGCTGGTCCTTCAAATTTTATAATTTTTCTCCGATCCTTACCGTTCGTGCGATGCCGATTTGTGTGCGCATACCTTTAACCTGACGCAGCGACCAGCCGAAGTCTTTACAAGTTATATATGATGAAACGTTAATTAGGTACTGTACTTACATTAATCTAGGACCTTCCGAACATGGATACTTACCTGTAAAAAAGAGGAATTATAAATAAAAATCATAAATAAATATTTTATATGGACTATTCATAAGTCACAAAGCAAGAGAAATGTCAAGAAATTCGCGAATTCAATGTAATACCATTCCTAAGTTTTGACCTGTCTATATAATGAATGTCTCATTCACACTTCGATCTATATGAGACTAAATTTTGAGCTTTGCAGTGTTAACTGCTTATTTGCCTCTGAGAAGATTTGTGGGGTGTACTGTCAGCCAGGAATGTCAAGTGCGGGGCTTGTGGAAATACTAGAGTTTATTTTAAGGGCAGAAAATCGCCATTTTTAAGAAGCGGTTATGTTGACAACTTTTTGGAAGACTGAATAATAGCGGAAACTATCCAACTACATAACAAATTACCTTCAAGGTTTTAAATTTCGGGTTCGTAAGATATATAAGTAATCTAAGTTCCATAAATCAGAAGAAAATGAATTGGGGTTAGCAAATGAATTTCCATGACACCATTAACTCTTACAGATACGCTTTGCTATACTCGAACGAACTAGCCCATATTTTATCTACTGCTCTTCAAATTTGAAAATGATACCTATTTTTCCTGACCTGTAACAGTAACAGCAACTTCAAGTTGCTGTGCTGTGATCCTGTGATAGTATTGATTAACAAATCCGACGAACTTTTACAAAAACAGTGTGAGGATGTGATATAGGATATAGGTAGTAGTCATAGTCCTCCAATCACACCTCCATTTAAATTCATTAATCAATTTTAAGATTCTAGATGAGAAAGAGAAACAATCAAATTGACTTAATTATCAATAGATTCACATGGAGTTGTTCTGACCCAGAAAAGAGTTATAAGGTGTATAGCAAGTGTGAATGCAACTTACAACTTACTGTAAGGAGCTTTTTCGGTACTATAGAATACTGACATCGCCTTCTTTGTTTGTATACGAATTGTCCATATATATATCTTCAAAAACAGAGATCAGTACCTCCCAGATAAAGAACTACATTTTAATACACGGCAAAGTAATGGTCTACATGTAGCCTTTGCGAAATACTGTAAAGGAAGTAGGTCACCCAATATTCCGGAACCAAAAGTTTATAACAAGCTGCGTAATATGGTGAGCTGTTTTAAAGAAGGCTTAAAGATTTAATGTTAAATGAGTGTTTTTGCGGCGTCACAGAATTTGTAGATATTTGGACTTTGTAATGCTTGCCTTTGTTTTATTTATTTTGTTCATATACATTTGCATGTTTCTTTTATTACTTCTATGTTGGCGAACCAAATGCATATTAATTTTATGTCCGGTGTTGAATGTCGGATAAGGAATTATTATTATCATTAGTATCCTGGTGGGGGACTGTGTAAATAGTAGGAACAGCTGATAATGCACCACCAAAAACGCTGACGTCAGTTGCCAGTTTCACTGCAGTATTGGTTCCTACAAACCCAATTTGTGTAAAACACAACAGATCCTATAATAGATTGGCCGGCTCAGAACAAGAACGGACCTAGTTGGATTCCTCTAATCCATTAAGGCGTGTGCACTTTTGCCCGCTCATCGTGCTCTTTTCATTAGGGACTTCCCCCAAGTCTTTGTAGATTCACTGCAGAATACCGAACTGCTCCCTTGGCGATCAACTGCCGCTGTGCACCTCTTAGCTCTCAGCCAGCCCAGGCAACACTGGTATCATTTAAATGTTAGCTGGATAATGGTAGTTTTCTTCTGTAAGATCTAACTGTTATAGGACAGGAACAATAGGAAACTCTTTCAAATTTTAGAAGCGATGGAAAGAATACCGGTTGGTTCCCTCCCGCAAAGGTTGGAAGCCTTTGGAGCAGTAGAAGCGTTGCGAGAGGATAAGTATCCGTGCACGTTATATTTGAAACGCTGAAGATTGTAGCCGTCGAGAAACAAATTACCGGCAGCTCATTGCGCAGCGTCGACGTTCTCCAAAATGATGAATGCCGGAAGAGACTGGTTCAGAATACAACAGAATACAATAGAATATAACAGAACAGAACAGAAGATAGATCAGAAAACAACGGCAGAGCTTCCCTAGTGTTCCTCGTTCGCACGGTCTTCGATGTTATTGAGCTCATTCGAACATCTATCTATCTGTGATAGAATCTGTAAAATAGGTACAAGTCAATCACCCATCATCATCGATGTTCCACGCTGTGGAGGTCCTTTGTGAGGTTAGGCATACCGATTAGTCTAATTGCTCTCTTCTGGATAAAACTTTAGAAAGTGCTTCGGAGCACATCCTCACACATGGTACCAATACTCCAACGATGGTCGGACCTGTGCCTTGAAGAGCAGTAATAGTTGCTCTGGTGTATATATCTTCGTACAGCGGAACAAAACTTCAAGCTACCGGCATGCCGTCTTAGCAATGCTGACGACGCGACGTGGTCGTGCTAGCACATGTTGTTGTTGTTGATCCCCGAAATCTTGACGGAAGATGACTCGACAATTGGGTGACCCCCCATTTCTACAGTTGGTAAGCCAACGTGAGACTTCTTTACCAGTGTCGTTGCCAGAGTTTTCTGTACATTAAACTGAACTCCACTTACTAATCCCCACTCGACAATTGTTTTGGTATCAGGTTAACCAGTGAGGCATGTTGCTGTCGCCGACGTACAGTCTCCTAGGATAGTAGTGGCTTGTCTGGTTGCATGCACGATATTAATGTACAGTAGTCTGCTTAGCTGTGGATTGGATTGGAAGTTATTTCAAGCAGAAACAGTAAACAAGCCTTGACTACAAGAAACAGAGATTGGTCGTTCAAAAATTTATTCAGCCACCTGCGCAGGCCAGGTGGAGGTCCAAAAGCTGCAAGTTTGACCAGAAGTCCCTCATGCCACACTTTATCGAAGGCTTTCGATATGTCAAGTTCAACAACATGAGATTTGCCATGATTTTTGATTTCTCTGTTTCATAGCTGAGTGACGTAGGCCTGGAGGTCACCCGTAGACCTATACTTACGGAAACCATACTGGCGATCATCTACGATGTTATTGTTGCTCAGGTATTTCAGGAGCTATGTGTTAATGACAGTCTCCATAACCTTAGACATAATGCTGAGAAGAGCCACAGGTCTGTGGTTGCTGGGATCAGTTTTTTGCCTTTCTTGGGAGGAGTATGCAGCCAATCATACATGCAGCGGGAAAAGCCTCTATGATACGATAGTTTGAAGAGCTTGCAAGGAATAAGTGCAAGGTCAGCGGCACAGCGTTTAAGGGGAACGGCTAGAATTTGGTCAGAGCTAGTAGCTTTCTTCGTATTTAGTTTTTGGAGGATGCTTCTTCCATTTCGATATTGAAATTTGACCTCAGTCATTCTCGGGTTCACATTTATGGTGATGGTCGTAGTAGTTCCTTGGAACTATACAGTAGAATTGGCTGCAAAAGCTCACTCTAAGATGTCTGCCTTTTCATTAGGAGTAGAAGCGATGGACTTGGCCGCTCTCGTCAATGGTGGTAATGATGAATATGGAGAGTTGTGACTAACAGTCTTAGCTACAGACCAGAATGTTCTGGATAAACTAGGACATGAGAGAAGCTAGTTCTTAATTTTTTGGATGTGTTCCTTCTTGCTGCTGTCAATCACGAGTCGACAAAAGTGCGGCGGTTCTCGTCATTTGGATTTTTTCTCCATTCTTTGTAATGTCTCTAGAGGTAACTGCAGCTCTACAATGCTGATTCAACCATGGCTTGTTTTTGGAGGGACGCCTCATGACATGCGGAATATAGGCTTCCATGCCGGATATCAATACCTCTGTTATTTCTTGGGCCCAAGCTGATGGATATTGTGACTTGAAGCAGACAACGTTCCAGGAAAAGGACTGATAGTAGTCTCTTAGGTCGTTCCACTCTGCTGATCCGTAATGCCAGACCCGGCAAGGTTTTGTATGGTGGGGATCTGGAGAATGCATCCTGCATAACGCTGAAACGGTGTTATGGTCAGATTACCTCATTTTCGTAAATTAAAGAAACATAATGTTTGATATCCAGGAAACAGATGGTTGGGTTTAGGTCAAGAAAAAGAGGGAGTCTCTTTTACTGTTTTGCCGACGTTTCGGCCTTTATTAGGCCATCTTCAGGGCACTAAAAAATTACAAATTACAGTTATAAAAATTGAATATATAAAATGACAATATACAATAACGAATTAAAAAGGAGGGAGATCATTGCTATTAAAAAAAAACCTAATATACAATATACAATAAACGGGTAGTACTTACACCAGTGATGGACTCCTTGAGTCAAATATGGTGAAAAGGCACATGTAGTATAAACAAGGTATATTAGGGCAAACAACGACACTTAATAAATAAATAAGACCGTAAGACGGAGATTGTCTATTCACACTCGATGTGTACGCCGGACTGGCAAAATCATAAGTATTTCTAAAGGAATTCTATGGGGGCACAAGAAAAAAGGTTAGCAAGAAACATAATATTTCAATATTTATATGAATAGACATGGAATACAGGGCGAAGTTTTAGTGCCCTGAAGATGGCCTAATAAAGGCCGAAACGTCGGCAAGACAGTAAAAGAGACTCCCTCTTTTTCTTGACCTAAACCCAACCATCTGTTTCCTGGATAGTATACAGTAGGTCACTAAACAATTGAGCTGATAATGTTTGATCTGGCAGTGTGAAACCTGGCAACATTGAGCGGGCGTGCGAGAAGCGGTGACCGTTGGAAAAAACGGACATTATGAACGGTTAGCAGTTTGCGGCTAAGAACAGAAGGGAGCACGGACTTAAAAGTGTATCATTCGCGTGAAATGCCGGACCGGCGTCCTACCGGTTTTGTATCACTGCGGGCACGCCTTTTCACCGGGAATTACGCCGCCTTTTTACTGTAATCTCCAGCTCAATAACCTTAACAGCTGGAAACAGTGAAATGAGCGCACAGGATGAAGGAAGAGATCATAAAAAAGAATGGGAGAATCTTTTTTTATTTTGAAGAAGTCTTCCCGTAATGAAGTTTGGCATTTTATATACGACTCACCAAAAGACTACTAGCTATGCCCTAAAGAAGTGTGGTCGTGAAAGCATAAAAGATAAGGCTTGGTAGCACCTACCCGCCAAATATTTCCCCATTCACTGAATTCCTCCACTCCATCTTGAGTAATTTTCACATGATGTTTTTGTCATTATATCACTCGCAAGTGAGATGCAAACACCCAGAAAAGCAAGATATTTGCATTAGAGATATATGTACAGCTTGGCAGTACCCTCTCTAGTACACATCTAACACTTGTTGTTCATACAAACGCTGTCTACGTATATAACACCTTCAAGAGACGCTATGTGTGTAAAACAAAGTATAGACTTTTCTCGATTTAAAAATTATGATAGAAGACGACAGCCCCAGCTTAGGCAGTTAACTCCTTCGAACGGGGTTGGATTGTCGGCCAACGAGAACGTGGTGCTTTTTTCAGAGCGATTGCTGTAACCATTGGACGTAGCGTGGCTACAATTATAGCAGCATGGTATGCATGAATCGAAGAAGGGGAATACAGTAAGCTAAAGGTTCTGGAGTGAGTAGGAGAACTACGGACCGGCAAGACCGTCATCTAAGCGACTACTGGCCCTTCGAAATAAAAATGCAATCCACTCGAGCTGTTGCTGACGCTTGATATGCAGCTATAAGAGGACCTCTTCGAATCCGCATGGTGTACCACAGATTGGACGAAATGGGATCAAGATCGTATCTTCCGTGGCGGAGTGAACGATGTGATCAAGTTTGGTGGTTCAGAAGCCATTGCATTTAACAGCAAGTCACATTTACTTGTGATTCGTGGCATAATGACCACCCAAAATCTTGTGAGCAATAATATGTCTGAGGCCTCTAAAAGAGTTTCTTCCAGCAAGGTAATGCGCGTCTTTATATTGTGAGAGTATTGATTAGGTTCATACAGGAAGCTGTGTTTAGGCTGCCCTCTGACCTCCACAATCGCTAGATTTATCGCCAATTAAAATAAGTAGCATGGGATTAGCTAGTTCGCTACGTATGCGATTTGCCCAATCCTTCGACAGCGCTGGACGAACTGGAACATGCTGTGAAGGCAGTTTGGGAGGCGGTACCACTAGAATCTATTAACAACCAGATTATGAGCATGCCGCCTACGCTAGGGGAGAGCATTCGTCATCATGAAGGGCTTACCCATTATTGACCTGTTGCTTTTTTTTATAAACTAATTCTGGCAAATGAGTTCATTTATTATTGTCTGCAGTCTTGCCGCATTGCATGAATTGCATCCCTCTTCTCAGAGTTCGGATTTCACTTGCTAGGAGAATATAAAGTATGTGTGATATGCGTTAAGTAAAGTCCACAAACACTAAAAACTATCTTATAGGGCTGTTCTAGCTTACAGTACCAGTATCGTTCGAGAATTGGATTGATACGCAAGCCCCACCCTTTTCGTTGAAGTTGGACCGTCGTTTCTCATATGTGCCGGCGCGTATGCGCTCTGTTTTGGTTCTCTGCAAGGTTGGAACACAGCTTATAGGTATCTTTCTTTAAAGCTAAGGAGAGCATATCCTACGGCTAGGTTTGAAGGTAATAAGAATAAAAGATACTATTGTGGAAACAAGTCATGATGAAGTTTGCGGTAATGAAATGGTAGACACGCTCGCAAGGCGAGGGTCAAGGAATAATTTCCTCCATTATGAGGACAACAAAAGTGTGGTTGCAAGATCAGTGTCTTATGAGTTGGTGAGGGATCTCTGCAAGCTAGAGAACAGGACCTCTGTCTCACTGGATAGAAGTCGGCTAAGGTTACTTGTTGGCCTGCAATCTGGCCATAATACCTTCAAACGCCACTTACTTGTGAGGATGTTGGCAAGCGACCAGACGTGTACACGCTGTTGTGAGGAGGAACAATGCTTGGCATACATTCTTGAGTATCACATGCAGACCATACTAGCTACAAGGGTTCTTGAACCAGAGGATATAAGATGGGCAGGATTCAAAGCCGTCCTCACCTTTGCGATGAGGGCCGAAATTGGGAACTAGGGTAAGGAGAGGTGCATAAGGGTATGCACTGGTGATGCTGGTCACCAAAAAGCCTCTCTCCCTCTTATATTCATTCATACATCATACATCTTTACTAATAAATGAATAATTTTTTCCATAACTGAGCATACCGCGAAAAACGTTTCAAGAAAACAAAAACTGCCAAAACAGTTACGTATCTATGGTATCGATGGTTAAAAGTCATACCACAGCACAGTAAACAACCAGCACAATAACTCAGGTTGGCGGCAATTACACGCGTGTCCCCATTTTTTGATGACTTTTTTATAGGGATGCTAACGATACTCCGATACTTGTACTTCTGCACTAATATCGAGTATTTATATCTTAGATACTTTTTGAGCGATTCCTAGCTGGTTTCGATATTTTTGTAGAGATATCGGTATCGAAAATAATTATATAATTATTGAGGGGTGTAATCAATTGCACAAAATTCTCTGTACCAACCAAACGCGCCTATTTGGCTAAAAAATATCGAGTTGGTACTGGTATCGATATTTTCATTTTCGCATCTCTACCCAAACTTCACCCAAGGTCAAATTTTGCGGGAACCATTTTTATATAGAAAATCCTCAGAGATATTGTGCTGGTTGTTTACTATGCTGTGCCTTTTATTCTTTCGGTGAAAAAATTTCAAACTACTCTTTCCAGAGGCTGTAGCACGACAGAATAAGGTTAATGGAAAGGGTGCATGTCTCTCGCTATCATGGCCCGAGAGCTACAAAGCATATAAATATTCCTAAAATATAAAGTACAGTAAATTCTCCTAAGCGCTGTATCACGAGACTGGGAAGAGCGCGTTCGCTAATTTCATAGAAGGCTGCTGTTCCGGAGTCGCACAGAAAGGAATTCAATTGTTTTCTTTCTCACAGGTGTTGGTAGTGTAAGCTAGTTTGTTACACCTTGCAGACACTTGTCTCTGAAAGCTTTCACAGGATGTAGTAGCAGTATGCGTGCAAACAATCTTCAAAGAATGTGAATCATGCTGTCATTCAATTTATTGAACTCTGTCGAATAGATCTGGTAGCGGTACAATATGGCTGCCTACCCTTAGCAACATAACTCCTTCTAATCTGCACCGAGAACATGTTATGGGTAGAGAGTTTAATAAAATTATGAGGAAATCCAGGAAAATCGACTTCGATGGAAATACACCCCTTTTGAAGACTGCTCATGCGGTCCTCAAAATCAACTTTGACATCATCACGAGCGATCGGGAGAGAAATGGAAACAGGAAGTGGCTCCAATGTATCACGACGTACCGTGCATCAAAAACCTACTTGGAGGATTCGATTGAACTTAGACATCTTTTAACCGAATCAGGACCAACTGTGGAAGATGCGCCGACTCCTTACACAGGTGGGGCAAACTTCCTTCAGCCGCATGCGAGTGAAGCCGACAGGCAGACCATCAGACTTGTAGTGCAAGACTGCTCAATAAGGGCATACTCAGGCAATTCAGAAGATTTTCTGATGGCAACACAGGAAACAATTGGTTATGTATCAAGACTGGCCATCTGCTTAAGATTGTGACGTTCTGCTGCTAAGGAGATGAATGAAATTTTACTGTGCGGTTCCATTGAAACCAGAGCTTGACTATATAAATTTAACATAAATTTTTTAAGCCTATATTGACCATTGAAATCATAGCAGAAAAGCGTTAGCATTATTTGGCAGCCTGGAAAAGCACTGACAAGATGCTGCTAAGTTTGTGTTTCTTGATTCAGTGAGAGGTATTGCTATATTTTACTCATTTATGCTGTATAGTAAATTCGCAATAATTGTTCTGCTCTCCTGTTGTACAAAAATCAACAATTGTTTCAGTCTTAGCAGCAGCTGATCCTGAATTTAACAAAATACCCTTTAGCATAATTCGAGCTTCTCCGTTTTTGCAAGGAATTTCCGAAGGTGAAAGTGAAATAAGGTGGGCCACACACGTTTCAGTTATCTTTACAACCAAACTAAAAACGTTGATTTCCCTGTAACAAATGCGAATTTAAGAATAATTCCTTTTGATATCGGCTTCACATTCCGAAACCTACGCGCGATTTCTTTTTTCGGGACTCGTCCTGGAACACGGTGTATATTTAATTTGGAAAGCATGTCAGTGAAGATCGGTCTCACTGGAAATCATCTACCTTTATTTAAAGTAAAACAATTCAGTCTGATATTAAGAAGTGAAACAAGTTTGTAAATCAAACTAATTTCCGTAAGTACGGGGATAGATGACACGCATGGGATGGACTTCAGTTATTATTATCTTTACAAGACCTAATTAGATTGATTACTTTCATTATCCATACGGATACACCGAACTAAGTAATTGAACAGGGGTACATATTATTGCTTTGGTATGGCTTTCGTATATTATGCGAATAGAATATGCAAAGTTAGCTGTGCCTTGAAGTACCCAATATTAGAGCGCACATTTTCCAATAATACGTGAAAATTGTGCAAGTGCACACCAGTATCCGAATAGTTCAGATACATGGTGGGCCAAATGTGAGATTGAAGTAAAGTATACGTATCCCTGTACTTTTAATATCACTAACCGTAAAGTTCGAGCACATATAATATTCTGTAAATACCACCTCTCTTTCCAGAAAGCACACCAAAAGTGGAGCACCGTTCACCTCACTTTCTGTAGCCTTTTGAAATTTCTACCTCTTTTAATACCTTCTCCTCAATGGGGGTCGGGGACCATCAGTTGGAATTCTTCTCTGCCCTGTGGTAAACAGATGCTTGTGGAGGCTTCTCTTATTTATGGATATTATAATCACTGACGTAAGTTCCGAAGCCAGGAGAACCTTTTGATGAACTGTAAAAGCTCGTACACTGTCTCTAAAGATATGACTAAAGTAAGCGGCTTATCTTCTCTCTTGATTTTGTTCTGCTTAAAAGTTCCTGTCCTTTATTCATTCTATCTAGTACCCTACTGTTTGTAACTCACTTCATACACGTCTATATAGCCACACCTCAAAAGAATCCAAACGTCACATGGTCAGTGTTTTTTATCCGTCAACTCCTTATAATAATGTAGACAATGCATAGCATCTTTTGCTTGGAGTTGAGCAGTAAAGCAACGTTTTCATTTTGTAAAAGGTATTTCTGGCTATTTCTAATCTGCTTTTAACGGGGCTTTTAACCTCTTCATCAAGATTCCATTTAACATTTAGCCATCAGCACTCCAATATTTAAATCTCCCTACTATTTCTATGTCCTGATTTTCTAGAAATTATCTATTCTTACAAAACATTAATATCAAATGTAATGATGACCATACATTTTGTTTTCTTTTTTATTTTGAGACAATAACTTTGACTAACATTGTACCACCACCACCACCACCACCAACCATGTACTGTAATTCTTTCTCATCGCAAGCTTGGAGCCCCATATCGTCAGCATACCAGATGGTATTGATGTAATTATCATTCACTTTTATTCCCATTTCCACGTCTTCCAAAGCCTTTGTAACAGCTAAAGGATATTTTGTTTTTTCCCTTGGTAAACGGATACATGTCTAACAAAAATTGTAAGGCACTAGCTTCCATGAGGGCAGTAGAGAATCCTTCATGAATGAGAATCTCTTGGTTTGTCAATTCAAAGTTTTTCTTATCAGATTTCCTACTCACCATCACCGCTGGACCATAGGAAATCTCATGGGCGTTACCTGCTACAAACAGTTGAAAAAGATATTGAAGTTGAACATTTGTGAATGAATTCTTAACCAAAGTATTGAAGAAATCGGTCGATCTATTTTAAAAATGTATGTCACTTGATTTACACACATAAAATTTTAAAATAATTTGATTAATTAGAAGATACTTTAGAAACTAACCCTTTGGGATTTACGACTGACTGTTAGAAATTACATTTGACGCTTTTTGGTTTGTTGATGAATACAACTGTAAAATAAATATGGTTTATAAAAAAAACGCGCTTCCTAAGAACATCGAACAAAAAAGTTAAAAATTATTTTTGAAATAAACTTATAAGACTAATGAATGAAAAATACTAGTATTATTGTGAAAAAGCGTCCGGCGCTCGATTTACACATATTACTGCACAAGGCGCTCACACCTTTTACACAATAATACTAGTATTTTTCGTCTTTTATTGCTTTGAACCTATTTCCAACTTCTGGTTCGATGTTCTTTAAAAGTGTGTTTTTTAGTTTTTTCAAACTCTATTTATTTTTAATTTTTAAGCTAGCTTTATTACTAAATCGTGTTTTTCGTTTTTTTCCAAAGTGTATTTATTTTGCTAATTGTAATGAAGATGTACAGTTGTTTTTTTATTAATATTCATAGCATAGCCATAAGCACTACTGTATAAACAATAATTGAAATTGTCGACTTTTCTGCATAAATTTCACAAAAACTCCAAACGGTTGGATTTCACGACTTTTATGCTCTAGTCGCTGCTACGCCTCTGTGTAACATTAACAAACTTCAAGGTGTCTGCGCTCCTAAGTCAGTAGTGTCACATGGTGTCTATATATCCCAATGAGTCAATGAGTCAATTTTGTATACACGTATACATCCACACCGCATGTCGTTGACCTTAGTCAGTGATTACGTGGAAGTGAGCAAGGTTACTACATGTAAGTGAAAATTGCTTTGTTCGTTTTTTAATAAACTCATAAACACATAATTTTTACTGTTGTTTGAAATTTGTAGACAAGGTAGATGTTTCAAAAGGTCTGTTTCGGACTTCCATTGTCTATATAATTATAGATTTACAACGTTTCGATTGATGTGGTATCTTCAATCGTCTTCAGGTAAACTGTCGAACATGTTCCTTTCATTGCTATTTATTCTGGTCGAGCTGACGTGTCGGTTTCGTGGCTTGTTCTGATTGGTTGCTGCGCGTTCTGCTGAGTGCGTCAGTGACGTCGCTTCTTGCTGATGATGACGAGGTCGTTGGATGGTCACTGAGTCCCACGCTCGTGTCCAAGTTTGTTCTGTCCAATTTTAGTTTTCAGTGAGTGGAGTTATGGAGCTATTAAAGTTCTGTCTGGAGAACAACTATTTCCAAGAAAAGGACAAGTTTTATATGCAAGAAGATGGATTACCCATGGGATCACCGCTATCTCCAATCGTGGCCAACCTTTACAAGGAATGGTTTGAATCAACTGCCATTGAAACCTCTGATGTCAAACCGAATTTATGGTTTCGCTATGTTGATGATACGTTCTTAATCTGGAACCGTGGAGACGAACAACTGGAAACGTTCCTTGCACATCTCAACAGCATGAGACTATCGATAAAATTTACGAAAGAAGAAGAGAGCAATAACAGCCTTCCTTTTCTGGATGTCTTTGTAATGAAAAGAAACACCGAAATAGAAACCAATGTGTACAGAAAACCAACACACACAGGACAATACCTGCATTATACCTCAAACCATCCAACATCAACAAAGAAAAGAGTCATTCGAACCTTGGTCGATCGAGCCAAGAATATTTGTAACACACAACAAGGACTAGGAGAAGAACTACGACAAATTAAAGGAGATCTGTCAAAGAACGCATATCTTAAGAGGCTAGTGGAAGCAACAATGCAAGAGTATTATACTAGCAGAAATAAAGGTCCTGAAGAACACAGGCATTCACTAAGTATACCATACATAAAAGGACTATCAGATACAGTCAGAAGAATAGGACAACACTATAAAATTCAAACGCCCGTGTGGGGGCGGGTTAGAATATCTCCCATCGTATATCCTACATGTCGTAAAAGGCGACAAAAAGGAACACCGAACTACTGTCGTTGTAAACAGTAACCACTTCTCAACCAACAGTTTCGGGTGGGCGAGTTGAGAAGAGTCGGGACACCTTCTTGTCCTTGGGGTGAGAAATTGCCCTTAAAGGCGGATGAACCAGTAGATACCATCTGGTCAACGGCATGAGGATGCAGAAAGCAAATGGGAAACTGCAGCATTAAAGATCTTAAAGATATCCCAAGAGAAACTCGTAAAATGTGTAAATGCATTTTACGAGTTCACAACATGTCTATTAAGACATTGTGCCTATGACGATGATAAAATTCAAACACGATTCTCAAGAAGCACGACAATCCGAAGCCTACTAACGAAAACAAAACCCAAGAATGAACATCAAGAAACAAGAAACTACATCTACGAAGAACTATGTGAATGTGGCATTGGTGAAACGAAAAGACCCCTGGAAGCGAGAATTAAGGAGCACAGACTCAACACCCAGAGATCAAATGCAGGAAAGCCCGGAATAGCAGATCGCGCTTGGACCGAGCATCATAAAATTATTTGGGAAGATGCAAAGGTTATTGACAATGGTATCGCCGGAAATTCAAGGAAGCAGCTTATATCGCCAGCAACAAAAACGTGTACAGCAAGCCTAGTGTGGAAATTAGACCAATATAGCTCCCCTCATAAGAGATATAAAAAAAACTAAAATTGGACAGAACAAACTTGGACACGAGCGTGGGACTCAGTGACCATCCAACGACCACGTCATCATCAGCAAGAAGCGACGTCACTGACGCACTCAGCAGAACGCGCAGCAACCAATCAGAACAAGCCACGGAAACGACACGTCAGCTAGGCGAGAATAAATAGCAATGAAAGGAACATGTTCGACAGTTTACCTGAAGACGATTGAAGATACCACATCAATCGAAACGTTGTAATTCTAAAATTATATAAACCATGGTAGTCCGAAATAGACCTTTTGAAGCATAATTGTTAATTATTTAAGAAATCTAATGATATATTATTCTATGATAGACGCATCTTATTTATATTTATAAGCATGTTAATAACAGTAGTCTAAAAGCGTGTTAACGAATGGATACGACCGCTGGTCCGACGGATTTGAAGCCGTCAAAATCATTTGTGCTGCAAACTTGGAGCGTTCAATTGTCGGTCCGACCTCTTAATTTAAAGGAGAGTTACAAAGTCACAAACAAACATAAATGTGAAGCTAATAAGAGCGTGCTAAATAACCTGACCACTTGACCCTTTGGAAACTTCTGCTGGAAAGGGTGCAATTTGAAAAATATAATTTTGAGCACTCTGTAGCCGCCTCGATTTGCGCACCCTCTGCACGATCCTGTTATAGTGGAACATCGGCGTTGGAGTCGGTCGGTTTCAATATGCGCGTCCTATTCGCACCACCTCCACTCCTTATTATTCCGCTAGAATCGCCTCAGCTACAGAAACTGCCTCTACTGCAGTATTTTTCAATACAGTCTAAGCTCAAACACCTCCCACCTTGCCCCTAAAATGCATCCGATGTCGAAATGTTATTCAGTGGCTAATTCGAAACCAAATTTATAGTAGAACAATCTGTTCATGGAGTCAAACCCACGTCTCTGCACTTATAGGTCATACTGCGTTTTTATTTAAAACAAATTTCCCTACGTTTATTTAAATTGGTAATTTGCTATATATTCACACCACGGATTTATCTAAAACTACCGATTAACAGAAGAGACACGTCAAAAAATTTGTCAAGGAGGACAACTACTCAACCAAAACTACTTCACCCCCTTGCACCCTCTGCCTCCCATCAGCTTCGGCGCCTAAAATATTAAATGACAAAGGATATCGAGTAATATCTCGTTAAAAGGCATATTGGAACCCTTTATTATGACGTTTGATTTTTTTTAAATCGGTTGATTCGTTTTCGAGAAAAGTCGAAAAATCTTTCCGTATCCTAATTTGTTCAAATCGAAAACAAAGATACACGAAAATATCACCTCTTATTGCAATAAGGGTTCAAAAGTTTGCGCGTTATAGCCCAAACGATGATATAGGCGATGTGTTTAAATTCTCGACGGATAGCGGCAAAACCATGTGACATATCATGGCTGCTTTCAATGTTGTGTTGACGAAGGTCATCCAAAATTTCAAGTTGAGGACTCAACACAATAGATTTCAAATAGACGCAGAGCAAAAACTCGAATGGCGTCAAATCAGGATGTCTAGCAGGTCACTTTTTAGGCCCTCTTCGCCCTACCCATACATGTGAAAACGCCTCGTCTAGCCGTTGCCAAACCGGAAGATCATAGTGAGAAGGAACGTCGTCTTTCTGGAAATAGATGCCAGCCTCATCAAGTATAGGGTTTCCATCTGCTTCGATTTGATTTTTAGTAGTTTCAGTGACAAGCGGATTGATGGTATTCCCCAACATACTCAAATGAATGTCTCGATTCAAATTTCTATTAATAAACAATGACCCAATCAATTTTTTGGGGAGTAGACCCTTCTATAAAAGCATGAGGATTTGGAGTGCTCCATTACCTGCAGTTATGCTTATCAACAAATCCCGTTAAATAAAATGTGCATTCATCAGTGAGATAGATATTCTTTAAATGAATGGTATTACCATTAACCGCTGTAGTAGTTCGTCCACAAAAACCAACTCGCCGATCGAAATCGTCTTCGCTTAACCCCAGCGATACTCTTTCATTTTGAATTAATAAAATTTAAAGAACTATTTACTGTGTGGATAAAGTCAAATGAAGTGTCAGTCGGATCCTAAATTTTGTGAAATGAAGTATTAGGATTTGTGCCAAAATGACCAAAAATTTTAACTTGAGCGGCTTAAACCAGAATTTTTTTGCTTCCTACAGATCCACACACAGAAAAATCTATCGTCCTGTCAAAGACTTACGCTTGGATTCAATGGGACGTGAGACTCGGCATTAGACTCGGTTGGTAACGAATTATATCGTATTGTCGATGAAGATGTCATTGGATTCCAATGAATAATTCAATCACAGCCTGTCGTTTTATCGAATCTGTGTTTGGTAATTGATTCTAAACTACTTTATTTTCCTTGGACCAACAGATTTTATTGAAAAAACAGCTGATCGATTCGTTTGTATGTTTAATTGTGTGATTTTAAATGAAGGAGCATGATATAAGAATTAGACATAAGCCTGCGCCAGTTGTGGCATTTTTACCTGAAATATAACTGTCTGACTAATCTAAATACCTACATTCAAATGTGGGTGTTAGCTCTTCTAAGCCCCAATTTCTCAGTAGGTCCTCCATTTAATATATAACTGGACACATTTAAATCACAACAATTGCTGATGCAATACGCAAAACCACGAGATGACACAACACGGCTAACACCGAAACAACACAACGAAACAACCTCGTCCATGTTGGCGGGTTGGCGGCGATAATAACACTGAGATGATCCCTCTGTTCTTTCTTTTTACGTTCATTGAATCGGGACATCAGTCCCGCCGAATACTGATTATAGTTCAGCGAACAACAAGGGCCATTGAAACAAAATTATTTTTTATCAGATGAATTATCACGAACTGCTGTTGCAGTAATAATGTTTGTACATTGAATAGATTGTATGCTTTGCTTAAATGAAACAGGGTAAATTTCAAAAACAAAAGGATGTTTTGATTGCATTATACGAGTATGTCAATACTGGTATTAAAGGATTATACATATCGTTGGAACGAATATAAAATTATTTTGAATTTATTGGCGCACCTGTGATTACTTCGAATATAAGGATTGAATTCTTTCAATGACATGGATTTGAAACAATCGTAAATTGTATCTAAAGCGATGGAAAAACATCCAAATAATAACAGTTAATTGGAAACGCAACAGTATTTTTTTCTGTGCAGTTCGAGTAAATTCCCTAACAAGATCCAAAACATACCTATGTGGAGTCATTTTTCCGGATGTCTGGTGTTAAATCATGTCCACTGTTTTTGCAACTGTCTGCCAGAAATTTGAACATCGCCTATATCATTATTTGGCCACTAAAGGGCAACATTTTGAGCACTCATTGCAATAAAAAGTGGTATTTTCCTGTGTTTTTGTTTCCTATCTGAACAAATTATTATACGTAAGGATTTTGCTAGTATTCTCGAAAATGAACGAACGATTTCTATCTAAATTAACATCGAAATAAATTACGTGGACATACCCTAGAAACAAGTTATTTACTTGATACCCTTTGTGATTTAAAATTTTTAAGTGGATGACCCTGGGAAGCAGAGGATACATACATGAGGGAAATAAGTTTTTGGTTGAAAAGGTTTGGTGGGTAGACATTCTTAAGATCTTTTACAAGATATTTATCAAGTTCAAAGTCTCACTCGTTTGTGTGCGATAATGCTTCTTTCCATTACTCCAGTAATAACGCCTTCTCCCATTCACCTTCGCCTCCTCTGCAGTATTTTTCAATCCATTCGAAGCTCTTCAATGGCTTCCGTTTCATTCTCGCCTGCTATTACCATCCAGTTAACTGCACTGCCGCTTCTGCTGGCCGACTCTTAACGCGATTGTTTCCAGAAAACGTCACAGTCAGTTACCATCACTTTTTCGGTCAACTATGGGGAGGAACGTACGACGCCCTTTAGTACACCTGATTGACAATAAATACAACAAGCCATGCGACCCTTGACGGCATCTCTATTTTATATATTTGTAAGAGGGTCTGGTCCTCCGGTGTTTCGCCACATCCATTTTTGGTGCACTTCATAAAAAGGGATCTCCAACAAACCCAGACAATTATCGCCTACTTTCACAATCTCGTTTGGAGGATTTTATTGGATGGCAAATTTCTCAAGCGCAGGCAGGTTTCGTAAAAGGACGAGGTACGCGTGAACAGATCTTAAAGTTAAGACAGATTATTGAAAAAGCCAGAGAGCATTATTTTCCAGTTTTTGTCTGCTTTGTGGACCATCCTAATCCGTTTGATAACGTAAAGTGGCCTAAGCTGTGGGAAATCCTTATCCCTACAGGAGTTCCTTACCACTTAGTATTTCTCATAGAGCAACTCTATGAGTCTAGCTTGGCCCATATAAGTATTGATGGTAACCTGTCTGGTCAAACAGCAACCAGAAAAGAAGTTCATCAGGGATGTGTATTATCTCCGATATTATTTAACATTTACTCTGAATTGGCGGTATAACTATTGGCGGAAGCAAAGTATCCAACTTGAGATTTACTGACGGTACAATCCTTATTGCTGCTTCTTAGGAAGGACTAGTAGGTCTATTAAACATATAAGAACAACACAGTACCGCATATGGTCTTGGTAGTAACTACAACTGGACCAAGGTTATGATCGTAGATAGAGAGCACGATAATTATCGAGAAATAAAGTCAGTAGGCTGTTGTGGACTAGTTCAAAACTTTGTGTACGGGTCTCTGATCGACAATTTGGGTAGCTGTGAAAATGAGATTCGGTGGTGCATTCAACAGGCACGTGTGGCCATGACAAAGCTTACTAAAATATGGCGTGACCGTAACATCACGAAAGCTACCAAAATGTCGCTGGTCCTGGTCCTCTGGTGTCCTCCATATTTTTGTATGCCTCGGAAACTTGGAGTGTTAAAAGGGCAGATCGAGCTCGCATAGATGCTTTTGAAATGTGGACGTAGAGGAGAATGCTGAGAGTTCCTTATACCGCCCATAGAACTAACGTTTCCATACTGGATGAGCTTGGTAATCCAAAGAGACTATCCTCCATTGTGTCGACGAAAATGCTTACATTCTTCGGACATATTTACAGAAGCGATAATATGAAGAAATTTGTAGTTCAGGGTCATGCCCCGAGTGGGCAGCGCCGTAGCCGTTTCCCTACATGCTAGGTGGATACGATGAAACAGTTGCTGGATATGAGCATCAAGAGCGCCACTGAACTGATAGTAAATCGCGATGAATGGCGAGCTACAGTTCTCAAAACTATTGATAATATTCATGTCGGCAGTACTCTAGCTCCGACTTAATGAATTTTACGAGTTCACAACAAGTTTGTTATGACACTGTGACTATGATGATGATCACAATTGATGGCAGCAAAGGAATGTAAGCTGAGCAAAAGCAATGTTGTCACGGGCTCTTCTAATAAATCTACTACTGGTTTACCAACTGTATTAAGATTAGTGTATACGTAAGCTGTGAATGTGCTCAGGCCACTTAGATGTCCCCATGACATTAGTGCCATTGCTGCATTAGTAACAAGGTACGGTATACCTGAATGACTATAATACAACAAGCCAGGAGGTCCTTGAAACTTCGCAATACATTATGTACATTATGATTATTTTAAAATTATGATGCTTAGGTGTAGGGGAATGTTTCACATATAATAATTACTATTTGTTAATGATTTCAAAAGAAGAAGAATATAATAGGTTGTTCCAGGGGGGTGGGTTGGCTCAGTAGTTTGAATCGAGAGCTTGTGACCGGAAGGTCCCAGGTTGGATTCTCGTTAGAAGCAGACATTTATTTATTGCTGGTTTTTTTCCCTCAAAAATGAATATCCATAAAAAAAGCTCAGCGAGGTTCCCCCGCCTGAGCATTCACTGTTTGCTTCTAATTAACAGTGCTGTTCCTAGAGTTGCGCCGGGAAACAGTAACAAAGCCGCCGATGACACAGAAGTACAAAAAATGGGGTGTTCCATTTGAAATAACAAAGTTTATCCTGTTTTCGAAAAAACTACAGACATGACAACACTGTAAGTAAAATTGCAGAACACCCGCATCCCAAAATTCATGAAACATACATGAACATACTTATCCTTTAGCTTGATTTAAAACTTGAGTACAGGCGTGATATATTCTGTGCACCACCTTCATACACATATATTATATCTTAGGTAATAAATGCAAACAAATTGTAAAATTAGTGTTAACACTATTGAGGATTTTATTACAAAAAAACACTCATACAATATCCCTAGAAAAAAAGTTCACCGTGGTGAATAATATATAGGACTAAATACCTTTCTATTTCACAAGTACACACACCAGAAGAAGCAGCATTAGCTAAAATATTAATTACATTTATATATCTATTTTATTAATAGGGATTGTAGGTATCAAACAGTATATTTATAAAAAACCCAAAACAACTGAATAATTTTGTTAAATAACAATACTTTTTCACAACTACACGTGCGGTGTATTCTAGGCACCAGACGGTGTAGCGGTTAAACTTTACTTGCTCGGCAAAGCTTGCGAGACAACTGACGACTGATGGCGAAGCAACGCTTAAGTAAATACCATCTTTAAGGGTCTAGGGTATAGCGCGCGAAATTGAGAATTCAAGAAAAGACGTATTTCCGTGTTAGCAAGGAGGCGTGGCCGCCTGTTGCCTTTCTGCAGTGTGTGTGTCTAAGATGAGGGGAGATAAGTCCAAAAATCCAAAGCTAAGGTCAAAAGGTCTAAAGACAAGGTCCAAATGTCACCCTAAAAATGAATTTCCCATTTCCAAGCTCCTGACGTTACCTCTAAACTTACAATAATGACGCAAAGAGCGAATTGAAGAAGAAAGCTTACGCTTGTGCAACTATTTAGCCTTTTTTTCGATATCATGTTTGGTTGTTAAATTACAGGCATTTATAGAATGTATGATTTTGCATTGCGGGTTCTCCTGTACGTTAAAGAAAATCGAAAATACTTCTCTTAACTATCCCCTTCTGGAATATTATATATGTAGTTTGAAAATAGAGTGAGTTATGCGAGAAATTGTGAGTCCGTGTCTTACATGGCAAATACGTATGTATAAATGTGTGTATCCAGGCCTCTTAAGGGTTAGGTAGAACAGCAGAGGCGAGACCTTACATCCCTCAGGATACTCAACGTACTTAAATCCGATGGTGTACACAGTACACCAGCGCATGTAGTTAAAGTTTTGGATAAAGGGACAGCGTGCTTCATGAACACAAAAATTTGTACTCCGTACAACAATAAGTGAACTTATTACTCCTTAAGAAAATACTGTACTTCTACCTTCTTTGACACGAAAATCTCATTTCTCAACCTAATACTAACAGTTTCAGTGAATTCGCCCTCTGTGCCTGCACTTTTGCAATTTTCCCACCAGCAAAACTCCAAATGCCTCGAAGAGTACACTTTGGGACACTTATTCGAGTATTTCGTTGTCTGCATCGTTCTAATTGGATTTTCTGTTTATACTGAACTAGCTGCATCTGGTATTTCATTAGCGTCTCTTTTGAGACTCAGCTTCCAGACTAGACCTGATAAAATGCGTCACTCTTGGATATTATACATACGTCGTGTATACGTTCCCTAATTAGACTTGGAAGTGAAATTTTAAGGGCCCCACAGACATCGTTCTTTTTCATCAGGTTTGCACGACGTGCCAACCGATGTCGGTTAAACCGACGGAACGATACCTCCACACACTGTTCGGTTTTCTTTCAGTTTCTCGCAAATTTTTGGTCCGTTAACATGGACAATACTTTAGCATTGGCGGCGGCTTTAGCTATTAAAGTGAAATACAGCAAGAAAAAACGTTCTAAATGGGTGAAACAGTGGCTTTTAAAAAGAGGTCAATTCTCCCATATAAATCTATTAAAAGAATTGCGTCTGGAACCAGGGAATTGGTACAATTATTTGAGGATGGATGATGAAACATACTTAGAATTACTTAACTCAGTAGCACCTCTGATAAAAAACAGGATACTTGGACGAGACAAAGTATTTCCCCTCATGAACGTCTGACAGCACATTTTTGATAGTTGTCGCTAACCCTAGATACGCTTACTCGAAGGCAACCAGAACGACACTGCAAAATCCCGTCGTGATTGCGCGATGAACGGCCACACATGTACCGAGTTGCACGATGGCATTAGAAACCGACGGGTGAAATCAAGCTCGGACAGATTTTTTGGAACGACGGTCAACACAATGGTTTTTCGGCACACACGGACTGAAATGAGTGTGATCGGTTGGCACGTCGTGCAAACCTGATGAAAAAGAACGATGTCTGTGGGACCCTTAGATAGAAGTCTTTGTCAGGACAGACTAGATCAGAGAGGGAACAACTATAAGGTGTTTTAGAGTATAATACTACATGTATTGGTGCATCAAGCAAAAATATTATAGACACTTATTGCTGTTCACCTAATTTGCAGCATTTGTAGTATTTGTGTATTATACAGTCATATGAGCAAGTTGGTCTCCAAGTTTTCTCAAATAGAATAAAAGCACACGAAAATATTACCTCTTATTGCAATAAGTGTTCACAATATTGCCCATTATTGGTCAAACAATGATATAATCTGTGTTCAAATTCCTGACGAACAGTTTCAAACACATGTTGTGAAATACCATGGCAGCTTTCGATGATGCTCTCAGATGCCGACTAAACACAATGGAAAAGAAAAATGTCTAATGTCGTCAAATCAGGCTATTTATCAGAAATTCTATGGGCTCTCCTGACCCTACCCATTTATCTGGAAACGCGTCATCTAGCCATTGCCGAACCGGAAGAAAATAGTGAGAAGGAGCGCCATCTTGCTGGAAATAGATGTCAGCTTCATCAAGTATAGGGTTTCCATCCGCTTAGATTTTTCAGTGGTTTCAGTGACAAGCGGATTGATGGTGTATCCCAACAAACCCAAATAAGTGTCTCCACCTAAATTTCCTCTGGGCCTCCAAATTTGGGTAACCTTAATAATATGCACAAACCCTTTATTATGTGGTAAGTGAAGCAAATTTGCAACTGGCGGATGAATGAGCCTCTATGATCTTGTGTCTTGTGTTCCATATCATTGGTCCCACTAGTACCTTCAAATGTTCTTCCCCAAACTATTTTAAACACAAAAAATAATTACTTAAACATTAATAATACTGCTATTTTATAACAAAAGATTGATTTGTCAGAACAATTTATTCAAAACCCCATGTAAACGTAATAAACTCAATTAGATACGAATGGATGCGCACCTTGAGACCGCTGTGGGTCGCCAACCTCTCCACTACATGGGGGTTATTGAACTCGATAGTAAATTGAATCGAGCAGTCAAGCACAGTTCCTACGATGGGCAGCGATCTTTTTGCCGCCTTCCATGACTTCTAGTTCATAAAGACGGGTTCGCTTGTGATTTTATAGGAAACATTCTATTTTTTTCGGATCTTACCTAGTGTTTAGTATGTAATGGAGGAAGAAGGACAATCTTCTGCTTCTGCTAGTGTGGACAATAACTTAGATTGTGTTTGTGTTGTGTGTATGTTACTAAAAAAGCTTTAGGGGTCATAATTATGTAAATGGGTCTGCTATTCGGAAAAATTATGTTGATCTCTTAGAATCTTTAGAAAACTACGATGCACTAATCAAAATTTATTTAAATGGGTCAACGGGATTTCGAGGTACTACAAACCGAATTCTGAACGATTTAATTAAGTGCATTTTCGACGTTGTATTGCAATACGATTTCGAAATTTCAATGAATTAGAATTTGTCGAGAAGAATGTATGCTGCTGATCAGGAGGGATAATTTGAAGATCATGAAGTTGAACACCGTTGAAATGCGTGCATAAATAGCAGTCCAAGGAGAGAGAGCAGCTAAAGATAGGTTAGCTAAATTACAATGTACAATTTCAGTATCTCAAGCCAATACCTCATACAAGGCTTTCGCGGGCTTTCGAGGTGGCCATATTTGTTAGTACAAATAAATAAATAAATGCACTTCTAATAACTACAATCCATCAAGTTTTCACTTAATGATAAAACACGCCTTTGAATATACGAGAGTTTGTGGAAACAACTGGTTTGAACACATCTCTTTGTGAAGTTACCAAGCTATGTGAATTGGTTTTAACTGTCTCAGTGACAAGTGCTTCAGTTGAACGAAATTTCTCAGACTAAAGCGTTTAAACATTTTCACGAGAAATTCAACAAGCGAAGACAGACTTTCAAATTTAGCCTTATTGGCAATAGAGAAATAGTGCGTAAAACAATTACCGTAAAATCCAAAATGTTATGATAATATTATAGATAAATTTGCAGTGGTTGTTACCAGAATAGACCTTGCGTACGTACTGCGTATCCTATTATAATCTTATGTATGTGTTAGTGTTTGTTTGACAATTTTCGATAGAATTTTAATACAACAATGTAATTGGCCTCGGAATTTTAAAAGGCAAGCTTTTATTAAAGCGCAAAAGTAATGTCTGGAAACAGGTTTCTCCGCTGAATCGCCCGACACTGCCATAGTGTCAAAATAGTATTATTAGTTTAACTAACACTTTCTTCGTGTGTACATTTAACAAAATATTGGGTGCACTTTACGAAAAATGGCTAACAAGCCATCAGAATTTTTGTAACAATTGTTAACAATGAGTACTTGCGGTTTAATCTATTGTTCACTATCTTCCATATATCCTTCTATGTCAGACACGGTGGGTAACTTGAAATTTGTGCTCCTATTGAAGCAGCTTTTATGAACTTGGCTCCCGTTAGGATTTTTTTGATTCGTAAACAAGGTCTGAGCAAGGAGAGAAGTCTGAGCTGAAGCAATTAAAGAGGCAAAACTGACCAAGATCATTAAGCTCAGTAAGAGGCCTTTTATAAATCAAAGCGAGCAGGAATCTCATTAGATCAGTCCAAGGCGGCAGCTAACGTGTTAGTGTTCACTTTGCGCCTCCGTCATCCGTCTAATCGCGTGTGCCATATTCTAGCACCTTGTGATTCACCGCGAATATTAAATTTGCAGCCGTAAATTGCCGCAGGAGTCGTAAACATCACATACCTAATTAAAATCACTTCATAAATTCGAAGATGTATCACCCTCTCGTGTAACGGGTTTGCTACTTTGTGCAAGGTAATTGGACTTTTTCGCATCTACAAAACATGGCTTAACAGATTCCACTAATATGAGATTGAACGTTAGATTGGATACCTGCGGAAGTTGAATATTTTGCATTAATTAAATGCGGAAAATAAGAGCACATGATGCTACCATTCAGCTAACTGTTTCTTAAGGGCACACATATAACGCGAGGCTGTTTACATAGCCGTGCTTCCCGCGAAATTAGAGATCAGGCCTAGTTTTCCTCGTTCGGACGGCTTTGATATCATTATGTGGAAGAGCTTACTCAAACATCTTTCGTGATAGAATCTGTAAAACCGGGACAGGTCAGCCACCCTTCGATGTTCCAGGCTGTGAAGTGTAGATACTCTTTGTGAGGTCAGGCGTATCGATTAGTCTAATTGGTCTTTTCTGGATAGTGTGCAGAAGCTTTAGAGAGTGTTTCAGAGCGCATCCCCACCCAGTAGAGCAATACTCCAATGATGGGAGGATCAGTGGCCTTGTAGAGCAGTAGTAGTTGCTCTGGTGTATACAGCTTCCTACAGCGGAACAGAACTCCAAACTTCTGGGATGCGGTTTCAGCAATACTGCTCCCCAAGAGCTTGACAGAAGGTGACTGGACTATTAAGTGATGCTCCATTTCCAAAGTTGGTAAGCCAACGTGAGACTTCTTTATCAGTGTTGTTGCCTGAATTTTATGTACGTTAAACTGTACTTTATTTACTAATCCGCACTCGACAATTGTTTTGATATCTACGCTGATCTGTGAGTCATGTTGTTATCACCGACGTACTGTCTCCTGGGATGATAGGGGCTTGCCTGGTTCCATGCATGATGTTAATGAACTGTCGTTTGTAAGCTGCAGATTGGATTGGATGTTATTTCCAGTAGCTCGTTGATTTACATCAGAAACGGTGTAGAGGATAGGACCGGTTAGGAGCTACGTTATTACGTTTTTGAATCCAGCATCGATTTTTAGGTCCAGTTTGTTAACCATAGTTTATGTCTACGAAGCCTATTTTCGGAGTTATTCAGCAATTTTTACAAAATTTGACGTTTGTAGTGCTTTACAAAAAAAGTTAATATCTCGAAAACTAAATGAGACAGAAAGATACGGTTTGCAGTTTTGAAATAAGCAAGAAACGTACCTGTATTTCAGTAAAATCATTGTTTCAAAAGAACAAAACCAATAGACTAGCAATTTTCAAGTTTGAAAAGTTAAAAACGTTAAACACTTTTTTTCGAATAGGATGGACTTTTATCTAGACAAATTTGGTTCTATCTCTAATGGTTTTCAAGATATTTACGTTTATTGCAATTATGGCGTAGGAATTGGAAAAATCGTAGCTGGCGTAGCTCGCAGACGAAACACTTGGCACGAAACCTTTCATCCACAGAGTTTCGGCCTCCAATACAAAAGTGTGCTTTCTGCTCCATCTAACTGTAACCACATTATTCTTTAAAACTCCAGTGGTAAATTTTCCAACAGGTTTTCCAAATTTTCATTTAGAAAATTTTGGAATACATTAGTTTATCATACGTTTTCCAATAATACCACCCCAAATGCTTAGACTCTATGCTGATTGTCAACAAACCTCTTAAAATTTAGATTTACGTCGGCGCAAAATATGAGAGGAAACATGTAGTTAATCAAGGTGGTGAGTTTGACATTCTCGCAATTGTAGTTGAAGATCCGCATAGCAGCATAGCACTACAGCAGAAATTAGTCGCTATTTGGGTATTGGTCAAACACCTGTGAACATGATCTTAACGGAGAACCTACATATATAGCATTCTTATCACGTGCAGCTAAATCAAGCAGTTGAAATACAAGACTCGAAAACTGAATGAATTTCTGTAACTGGGGTCGTGCTCGAATCCAAGAAGATGTACTCAATTTTGACAGTGTGTTGAAGCTACATTGCTTAAAAGATTCTGTCATTTTCTCTCTTATGAAATGTAGCTTCAGCGTTATCAATAAAAAAAAATTGTAATAATAACTCCGAAGACAGGCTTCGTTAACAAACTGGACCTAAAAATCGGTGCTGCACTCAAAAACGTAATAAAATACATGTTGATCTACTTAGAATAAGGAAGTTGCTGCCTACTTCCGGTATATCCAGAAGTTCGCCATCTTTAAAATTAATTTTATTTCATTTGAAAAGAAACGTCTTTTATTTAAAGCATTTTCGTCAAATTTAAACTGTATGGCCGCTACAGAGCACCGCGCGCTTATGGGACCACCCTGTATATGTAGGTGGTGTACAGAATACACCACGATTGTACTCAAGTTTCAAAACAAGGCGCATGTAACTAAAGGTTAAAGCATCCAAACAACTAAATATTGACCCATCATTTCCGCAACAAGAATCGTGGAATGCGTTAGACCCGGACAGAATTAATCCGCTTTGGTTGAGACCATAAACGTCAAGACTGTATAATGGACATGCAGCACCTGTGCGGTCAAAGATAGCATATCCTTTCGAAAGCTGTCTTCTAATCTAGATTCGGTATTACTTTCAATTACGCTGGAATGATTCCATAAACAATGTTAAATTGTCGCGCCAGACTAACGGTGCCGTAAATTTCATTCACAAGATTAAATCTCAATCGATTCCACTGCGAGTTTTCTTGCGCAACGTTGGTAGTACGATCCATTCTGCAGTATAATCTAATAGCGTAGAATTAGATTAAAAATCCACATTTTCACCGACACTTAGACAGTAGTTTTAATAACATAACCTCCAAAATGTATCTTCATTACTATCACAATTTTCTGGTTCTTAAATTAAATTCAAATGAATGTAGCTTGCCGGCTAACTTCTGTCGCTAAAGCATAAAAGCAGATCAAGCAGATTTGACTTCACGATTTCATCTTTCCTAGCTTATGACGATACAGTTTTCAATTTGTTGAATGTCAGCGAACAAAGCCTTATTTTGTTATCCCTTATAGTTGTTTTATACACCTTTTTTGATTAGTCTCACATGTATATTTATTTGTTTGTCAGTTTGTAACCCTCCTTTGCGTTAAGAGGCCGGACCGAATATTAAACGCTACAACTTTGCCGCGAAAACTGCTTTGAAAACTACTTCTCATTGCACGAACTGTGTTATGCCGCAAGGTCTTTTTTCACAGGCCAATGGACAGCCTGTTATGAATACAACAAACCTTTTAGTTTTACAGCCCCCCACTCCCAAACCACCCCAATTTCACCTCCACGTTAAAAAAAAGCAGAAAGCGATCAGGAACACCTTAAACGTGTAAAAAAAGTTGAGCTGTTTTTATACATACTTTAATCTTTATTTTATTACTGCGTCGCCACTGACACGGTTTCTAAAAACAACACGTATTTTCCATTCTCGACAAGGTAGTAAGACTGTGTCCTCATTTCGTCAAAATCAATTCAATAGTTTCCACGCTACACACTACCCGTATGTATACCTCAGAAAACCTAAGCCCCCTGGTTACTGTAATAGGCAATGTTCGGATGGACCTAAAAATGTGTATTATGCCGCTAGGTCTTTCTTTCACAAGTCAATGGACAGCCTATTATAAAGACAACAAATTTTTCAGTTTTATAACCCTCACCTCCGAACCACCTCAATTTCACTCCCACCCAAAAAAATGGGAAATGATCAGGAACCCCCAGAACGCTCAAAAACGAAGTTTAAGTAAAATTTCATTTTTTTGTTTTTTGCTAATTATTCCGCCTATGCAACAAATTTTGAAGATTATAGCAGCATTATCTACTAAGACCCCCCGGCATATCGCTACACAAATTTGATCACGATCCAGGTAGCGGTTACTGAGATTACGAGGCTAGAAGAATGCCAACAGACAGAGAGGCAGACCCACACATAGACAGACAGATTGACCGACGAAAATGAGTGACGTAGATTTTCATTATTTAGAGATCATAAACCACCCAAAAAGCGTATTATCTCGAAATCGGTGTGGGAAGTAAAAAGAATTAAAAAAGCGCCCTGTATAAGGCACTTAAATTAGGTCCTGATTTTAACAGAGACGGGGATACATTCATTTTTATATGTAACTATATACGTATACGTAAACATAAAAGGCAACGTACGCGATATTATATTACGTTTGCTGCAAGCATAACTAATGGAAGCCATAACTTGAAAGTTTATTACCTTGAAAACAGTGTGCTGATATATGGAAGCCAGTAACAGAAAGTGTATCGTGTATAAAGTGAAATAATAGCATAATAAAAGTAACAACAGTGAAACATGAAAGGCTGATATTATTGCTTGCCATCTAATTGACGACTTTATATACATATTTAGCACTAAAAGCTTAAATGCTTATTTAAAAATGTAGTCAAGTTGGTTTACTGAGTACTTGGTGGTGATAAGATTTTATTATTTTCCCATAGCATGGAGCTATAGTCTGAGATCCTCTTGCGATCAAATCATCGCCCGCCCGTCCGCAACATACAACACAAAAACTCTCGTAAATAGTCTTTTGCATCTCTCCGTAGGAACTAAGACGACACGGTTTTTATTCTGCAACCTTAAACTGATGTCTTAATCACATCGCATGATATTTGTAAACATGTTGTGTTACTAGTACTTATCTTTAAAGGGCAATGAAATGTTCCGCGGTCTCTCAGTCACCCTATCCGAGACCCCATTCTACCTCGGCTCATTCTAACCATTCCAAAGGAAAAAGTAGAAAATAATCAGAGATCCCTAGAGTACCCAAAGACAGTTTGAACGGCTATCGATTTTTTAAAGTATTTTCACTGCCACTAATGAAACTTTAAAAAACTTTATCGATATTTATCGAAATTACTGTAAATTTACTCAATAAAAAAAATGTCGCCTGAAAATCAAGTATTGAGCTGTTTTTATATTTTTAGTTTTTAGATCATTGCTGAGCTGCTACTAACATTATTTCTAAAAACCAAATGGGCTTTTCGTCTTCGCCACGGTGATACTGTGTCAAAATTCATTAAAATCAATTCAATAATTACCAGGTTACGCATTACAGAATGATACACAGTAATAGTCGTATCTATGCATCAGAAAATTCGAAATCTCTTGGTTTCTAATAACACACAGAGTACCGATTGCATAGTATAGATTCGTTATGTAGAATACTCGTACTATAGGACACAGAGTCTCACCACAGAGATCTAAAACCTATCTATCTAAAAACTATTGATAAACATGATCTTTATACTCACAATCCTGAAAAATCTCTTAAGGAATAATTTGTGTAAACGTTATACAGGTGAAATGCTTTATCACACTATTCTTCATTCAAATACATGTTGAAGAAATTGAATCAAATATTGTATAATAAATTGAGTTATAATTCTGAAGGTACTTTAAGGCCTGTCATATTATACATTCAAAACTTTTTTACGTCATCCCCGAAAACTCTCATCTTTTTGTTTTTAAATAGGTTTCCTACATAAATGAAGTAAAATCATCAGCATGATATCAATGAGGTAATACTTTGTGTGACGTCTAATGTTTTTGCAAAAATACACGCTTTGGAAAGTAAGGTTTTTTTGTCTTTTTTTATTACGAAAATATTACGCCCCAATAAGTTCTGATTTTCTGACAAAAAAATAAAGGTTTATATATAAAATCAAAGGTACCACAAGATTTTAAATAAAGTAATGACTTCACTCAAGCTAGGGGTGCTATTTGAAAAAAAAGTTGGGGGTGAGTTTTAGGGATTGAATTACAAAAAAAACTGTCGAAAGCACGGTATGATGCGTCATTAAGTACCCCTGAAGGGCCCATTAGTTTTATTTTTTATCTGTTTTTGTTAAAAAAAAAATAAATTTTTGTCTATAACCGAAGGTACTATAAGATAAGGAACTAATTTGTGTGGGAAAAACTATTTGGTGCTATTTGAAAAACAGAAGTTGGAGGTCAGTTTTGAGGGTTGAAGTATGAAAAAAAATATTTGAATGAATGGTATGATAGAGACTATAGTACCTTCAGAATTGAAACTCAGCTCTTGCTTGAACCCCAGGTTACCTCCCCGTAAGCAGATGTCCGTGGGTGTTGCCAAAAACATCCGTAGAAATCCGTAGATATTGACATTGGTGGTTTTCGGGTTAAAATTTTTAGGAGCAAAAAACCTGTGTGAACACCGTATCCGTATATCTACAGATAAATCCGTAGAAGTGGCAGCCCTTCTTGAAGCCGCCTTTCGTTACGAAAATATAACGTGCCATTAGAATTCTGGGACACCCGGTACAATACGTGTCTTAAGTCATCTTCAAATAAACATAAATGATCAATAATGGCTTTCAAAATGATACGCTCATACAGGTTCTGGGGCAGATGTTTTAAATAACCATTAAAACGCTCCAGCAGGTGCAAATGTGGAAATGTACGGGCGCACCGCAATTTGCGGACCGGCATAGCATATTTTTCACTTGTTGTCTCGTTGATCCAACGTCCTCGGAAACTTCCCTAATGACACTAAATCCTGGCACGTGCCTTTTCTTAATTGCAACTCTATATCTCTGGAAGCTCCAATGCGATTCCTTGGGTAACAGCGGGCATACCATCATACCGACCGCAGTGCTGCAACCGCTGTGCGGATCATTCCTCGTACATCACCGACGCTGCACTTGCTTGCGTCGCGTGCAGTGTTCTCACTGATGCAACTGTTATGAGGCGTACACATTGCTACAGGTGGATAGTGGCTGAATAGCTTTTTGAACGACCGATCTCTGTTTGTTGTAGTCGAGGGCTGTTCGTCTGACGTATTTTCAATAAACGCTAGTGTTCTACAAGAATCTGTCCTGACGATATAATATTTCTGCTGTACACCAACGAACTGATGGAAATAACATCCAATCCAATCTACAGCTTCGCAAGCGACAGTACATTAGTAACATGCATGGAACCAGGCAAGCTACTATCATCCCAGGAGACGCTACGTCGGCGACAGCAATATGCCCGACAGATCAACGTAGGTAGAAAAACAATTGTCGAGTGAGGATTAGGAGCTAAAGTACAGTTTAATGTACAGAAAACTCAGGCAACGATACTGACAGAGAAGTATCACATTGGCTTACCAACTATGGAAATGGAGGGTCATCCAACACTTGAGTCATCTTCTGTCAAGCTTTTGGGTATCAACATTAACAATAACATGTCCTGAGATGACCACGTCGACAGTATTACTAAAATGGCATCCCAAAAGCTTGGAGTTTTGTTCGGCTGTAGGAAACTGTATACACCAGAGCAACTGCTGCTGCTCTACAAGGCACAGACCCGACCATCGTTAGATTACTGCTTCCATATCTAGGGATGCGCTCCGAAGCACTATCTAGAAAAAGGCACTTAGACTTATCGATACGCCGAACCTCCCAAAGAACCTCCACAGCCTAGAACATCGAAGAAGGGTGGCTGACCTGTCCCTGTTTCACAGATTCTATCACGGAAAATGTTCAAGTGAGCTCTCCCAGGTAGTAAAATCGAAGGCCGTCCGAAAGAGGAATACTAGAGAAGCTCTGCGAGCTCATCCTTACCAGGCCTAGGTCTTACTTCCCAGTCACCTCCAGCAATCCTTCTTTTGGAGAACTTCGGCGCAGTAGAATGAGCTGCCGGGGAATTTATCTGCAGCATTTCAAATCTAACACTTATCCTCTCACACCGCTTCTACAACGCCATAGGCTTCCAGTCTTGGTGACAGGCTGACCATATGTATAAAACAAGTTAGTGAGATAATTACCGGCACTTGCAGCTGACCTAGCTATCCTACTACCGCGTATTTAAACTTGAAGGGATTCGTCGGTGTTCACTGAATGAATAAACGGAAGAAGGGCTATCGGTGCATAAAAGCGGCACCTTCTACACTTCTCCTCACTCTTGCTCTGAAGTCCAGCCCTCATCGTCAAGGTGTGGATGGTTTTGGTTCCTGCCACAGCGTGCTTGACACCCCCTTCACACACAAACGACATCTGAAGTCGTCCTGGCAAGATAGCAGGCCCACAATTAACATTGGCCTGCCTCTATCCAGTGAGAGACAAAACCGCTTCACCTGAACCAGAGGTCCTAAAATATGTTCCTTGACGGAATGTCCAGAGGTTCCTATACGTCTCATAAGATGTTGATTTTGCAACCACACCTCTGTTTCTCTTCTAATGGTACCTGTTTCCAGTCCCATAGCAGTCTCAGGACCCAGGAAATTATTTCTCGACCCTCGCTTTGCGAACGCGTCTCCCATTTCATGAACGCAAACTCCACCATGACTCGGCACCCACATAACTGATGCCAGATGTTTTGCCGAAATGTCATCCGAGACCTTTCTATATTACAGAACGGACCTTGACTGAAACCTACAAGCACTCAGCACTTCAGTGCTGCCTGGCTGTCAGAGCAGATAGTCCTAGTCCCTCCAACTTCGTGAATACCACCGTATGCTTGTGCAGTGCTTTATCCTGTAAGAGATAGAGGAAGAGCACCCAATGTGCACTAGCGGTGCAACAAATACTAGAATTCGCATTCACATTCGCAAAGCTCATTCGAATATCTTGCGAGCATGAACACCAGGAAAAAACATTATTAGGATAATATTTAGCAAACAAAATTAAAAGCCAATTATTTCGTAGCGGTTTTGTTGGAAAATCTTTTCCTGCTATTAGATAAACAGAAACTATACTCTTTAACTAAATGCTTCTGCTTCGTCATTAAAAAATAAGCTTTAAACAAACAAAAGAGCTACCTCTCTCCTAAAATTAAAGAAGAAATATTAAAGAAGCTAAACAATTACTAATCAAACTTCAGTAGAGGGATATTAAACTTCGAAAATTAAAGTTTTGATACCTTATCTATGTCAAATACGTTTCAATATGAAGCATATATAAGACATGTACTGCCTAATATACGCTCGCTTGGAACACTCGTTGGTGGTGTGACCGAGTATGGCCTTACTGCAGGAAGGATAAGCCCATATTTCTACTTATTCGTCTTCCACCATGTTAGAAGGCGACAAATCAATGGTGTGTAAGTGGTAACTTAAGAGAGGAAGCCAGATATAAGCAGCACGTGAAGATACATATTCATATTTGCATTCGCGAATGGTAACAACAATGAAAATAATGGTAATGGTGCTACAATTACGCGGTAAAAGATATAAAGAAAACCGCATTTAGCTAGCGCTACTCGGAGGGGTAAGCCGCTGACCCTAAACTTGTGCACCAATGCCTATTTTGGGCATTACTCTATAATTTTGATGCCTAATGCCCGCATTGTACCCGCAATGTACTTGCAATGCTCGCAATATACCTGCAATGCTCACAATGCACCTGCACTTTTTTAAATGCCCAATATTTTCAGGCTCAATGCCTGAAATGCCCAGTAACTCCTACAATCCTTTATAGGAAAAGTTCAATTAGGGTTTTGACGGGGGTTTGGATACAATTTTTCTTTGTGATAAATGGGATGATCACTTAAAGTTTTATAACAAAACTATTATTTTTTCTTATCTTTTTCCACTAATTCAAAAGTTATATCAAATTAAAAATTGATTTTTGAATCCAGTACCGAAGACGCCGATAGCTCCTGAACGCGTGTGACTTCAGAATTTTATCTCTCCTCTTTTCAGCAACGACGTCCTAATTCTATACCTCTTACCATTATTTTTTATAGATTCCCAGCTGATCGTGGAAACAGTTACTTATGTAATTAATGTGTATTTGTTGCACAATAGACAATAAATGAAGTTTGCAGCTCAAGACGAAGTCTACGATCGAAATAAATATCCTCGTAAATATCTTTTTGAATGTTTGAAATTAAATTACAAATACCAATAATAGAGTACCTAATCAAATATGTTTTATTGAAGCAACGTTTTCGACAGACCGTGGATGCGCAACGTCTAAGCGCGTCAGCCGTCCGACCCGACAATGTCCGCTTTCAAGCGGTTCGAGCCCAGGCCTTGACAACCTTTTTTAATTTTCTTGTACAAACAATTTATTGATACGATTTTTACACATGTTTTTTTTGCTACGATCAACATAGATGTGTTTCTGAATAAAACTTGATTAGACTGTCATCCGCATCTGACTACCTACTGACGACAGCCACGACAGGCCACAGTAGGCCAGTAGGGTACAGACAACTAAAAAACATTACTATTTATTCGCACAAGCTAGTACAAATAAATGCCACCCTTGAAGGTACACCTTGCATAGGGTATTGGCTGATAAATGATACAATAATTTTTGACACGTGACCCATTTTTTGTTTGCGTACGTTCAGTCTAGGGTCAACCGACGCGTGTCACGAGTAAAATCTGGAGATGCGGAAGGAGCCGAACAGCCGTTCGGTTTAAGCGATACTTTCAAAATTTAAATTCTTGCAATGCTCGCATAAATGACCGCAATGCCCGTTTAAATGTCTGTATTTCTTAGCAATGCCCAAAACTCTTACACAATCCACCGTAATGTCCCGCAATGCCCATCACAATCTCCGCAATGCCCGGGTTCTATACACCACTTTTCCCCAGCGGTTTACCCCTCGCGCTACTCTTACACTTAACCAACGAGGTTAGCAATAAATTTTACAAATTACAGGTAGCTTGGTAACAGCTCACTTACAAAAAAAACAAGAAATAAATAAAATATTATAGTTTGTCAAAAGGGATAAAACGGTTAAGACTGATATAAAATAGTTTGTATGACGCAGCGGTTAGGTGAATGATAATTTAAACTTAAAAGATTTGCATTTCTGTTGAAGTACTGATAATGAATATTGTTTTAGTTTTTTTAGTATATAATTGTAAATAATAGCAACGTTATATTATGAAAAACTTCATTTAAACAGTGTCGTTGTTGTAATATTACAATAATTTCTTTCCAGGGAGCTATATTATCTAGATTTCTGTAGAATGAATTTTTTTCTATAAGATAAAGAGGCTGTGATGCTAACAATAATTTATGTACAGAAACTGAATAATGATGCTTCACCACGTCATTAATTTTGAACCATTTCAGTATGATGTATGGACAGTCGGTCACCGTACCAAAAAATAGTATTGGTAAAACCAGAGCTGGTGATTACAGCTACAAACACCCTGTATTTTGGCATATCGAATTCAATATGCAAACAATTCCGACGTTCATCGAAAAGAAGCATCAATTACACGTCTTAGGTGCTATTAAAACGCTGCAAAACGACAAAAGGCGAGGAATACCTCGGCGAGAATAATGAGTTCCATTTATTCGTGTTGTGAATGAATTGCCGCTCACTATGATAAATTATGCAACTGGTGGTGCAGCCATCGCCTATTTGCTTTACTTTTATTTCCTAAGTGCGGGGCGTGAAAGAACAAGGAATGTTGCCATGCTGACGTAAAAAATTGCGACATGGAGATTGGTACTCGACACTTGCCACGCATTTTCAAGTCACTTGAAGCAAGTGAAGTGCAATGATTTGACAGGTGATGTACTTCTGTATCTGTAGAGAGGGGAGGGTGAGTGGTCCCACTGCACTTAGGCCACAACTGGCCCATTGTGCACCCCCCAAGGGAGCTGTTTTCTCCTATCATCGCCCATCCTGCCCATTGTAGGAAGGTGAACAAGTGGTTCTCACTCTCTACATATCAGAGTGCCATTAAATCCCATAGAGTGGAGGTGTTTGCTGCTGTAGGGGTTTCCTTGGCAAATCGGCAACTTTGTAGTTCTTCCCAACGTTTTACCATTTGGGCATGGGAGTGTTATTTGGCTATTTCTGCAGTTGTGGTTGTCGACATTCCGGAAAGGTTACAGACAGGTGACAGGTGTACTTAGATCGGAGTTTTTTTATGGTCAGCCTCCCGCAAAGGATGAAAGCCTAAGGCGCTGTACAAGCGCTGCAAGAGGATAAGTATTGGTGCACTTTATATTTAAAACGCTGCAGGTTGTAGCCGTCGGGAAACAAATTCCCGGTAGCTCATTCCACAGCGTCGAAGTTACCTAAAAGAAGGAATGCTGGAGGAGACTGGTTCAGGGAGTAGAGACCTCGACCTGCTAAGGATGAGCTCGCAGAGCCCCTCTAGTGTTCCTCATTCGAACAGCCTTTGGTGTTATTATCTGGGAGAGCTTACTCAAACATCTTCCGTGATAGAATCTGTAGAACAGGGATAGATCAGCCACCCTTCTTCGGTGCTCTAGGCTATGGAGGTACTTTGTGAGGTAAGGCGTACCGATAAATCTAACTGCTCTCTTCTGGATAGTGTTCAGAAGCTTTAGAGAGTGCTTTTTAGCGCATCCTCACACATGGGAGCAATACTCCAGTGCTAGTTGGATCTGTGCTTTGTAGAGCAGCAGTAGTTGCTCTGGTGTGTACAGCTTCCTACAGCAGAACAAGACTCCAAGCTTTTGGGATGCCGTTTCAGCAATACTGACGACGTGGTCATGCCAGGACATATTATTGTTGATGTTGATCCCCAAAATCTTAACGGAAGGTGACTCGACTATATGGTGACCCTCCATTTCCAAAGTTGGTATCTGCGTTGATCTGTGAGGCATGTATCGTGTCCTGGTATGATAGTGGCTTGCCTGGTTCCATGCACGATATTAATATGCTGTCGTCTGTGAAGCTGTAGATTGGATTGGATGTTATTTCCAGCAGCTCGTTGATGTACTGCAGAAACAGTGTAGGGGATAGGAAAGATCCTTGAGGAACACCGGCGTTTATTGGCAATACATCTGATGGACAGTCCTCGACTACAGGAAACAGAGATCGGCCGTTCAAAAAGCTATTCAGCCACTGGCGCAGGCCAGGTGGTAGTCCATAAGCAGCAAGCTTGACCAGAAGTCCCTCGTGCCATACTCTGTCGAAGGATTTCGATATGTTAAGTGCAACAACACGGGATTCGCCATGTTCTTTTATTGCTCTGTTCCACAAGTGAGTGACGTAGGCGAGGAGGTCACCCGTAGACCTGTGCTTACAGGAGCCATACTGGCGATCATTTATATGTTATTGTTGTCGAGGTATTTCAGGAGCTGTATGTTAATGACAGTCTCCATAACCTTAGACATGATGCTAAGAAGAGCGAAATGTCTATAATTCGTGGGATCGGTTTTCTTGCCTGTCTTAGGGATGAGTTGCACGCAGCCAATATTCCATGAAGCGGGAAACACGCCTCGCTAATCAGATAGTTTGAAGAGCTTGCAAAGAATATGTGCAAGTTCGGCGGCACAGCGTTTAAGGACAATGGCTGGAATTTGGTCAAGACCAGTAGCTTTCTTCGTGTTTAGTTTTTGGAGGGTTCTTTTTACATCTCATCTCGATGTTGAAATTTGACTTCTGCCTTTCGCGAGTTCACGTTTATGGTAGTGGTCGGAGTACTTCCTTGGAAGCTCATTAAGTTCAAAGGTGGAAACCAAAGACCATCAAGAAACATAGACATTTCTATTCATTCTAATCGCCCTTCTGAACGTTAGCGAGCCTCCATCTTCCTTCAGTGGCAGAAATGTTGCGGTTACTTGTCAGAAAACATAAGCACATCAAAATTGGGGCAATCGGATTTGGTAAATTAGCAAGTGCCTTCAACTAACATAAAGGTTCGTTTTATAATAGTAATAATAATAATTAAAATCTTACATTAAAACTTCCGAAGTCGACTTCCTTTTAAGACTTCATAAAGATAAGCCAATGCGTAGAATCTTCTATAAACATCTAGAAGAGCATGACTTGTCTGAGCAGTTGACCTCTTCTTCCCTAAGGTCTAATAGTTTGAAGTCGGAGGCTGAGGGCTTTATAATGGCTTGCCAAGATGGTGTCTTCAGCACCTTGGTATACAGTGAAAGGGTTATCTGTGCAGATGTAGGTATCCGACATCCGACGTAGAGCTTGCCGACAGGCGCCGGAGGCGCTTATGCATCTCTTGTTAGCGTGTAAGACGTACGCTGGAACGGCTCACGTCCATCGGCAAAACGCGACTCTATGAGTGCTCTACTATCACTTATGACACTCGTTCCCCACGCTCGAGCTTGTACAGGCAAATAAGTCCGATATAGTCCTTCTCGACCACCAACAGAAGACGATGTTCGCCATAGTTTTCGGCACTTGCCGAGGTGATCATCGTCTCTAAGGAGGAGGTAAAGCTGATCAAATAGGCGATTCTCCTGTGCGGATGTAAGGGTTGGACTCTAGATGCTTAACTAAAAAAGAAAATAGATGCTTTTAAAGTGTATATTTAGCTCAGTATATTGGACTATCATAGGTTGGAAGAATAACGAACAACGAAATCCCTAACCGTACGAAGAAATAGAAGGAGCTTCGACCTTCTGCGACTAATTATAGAAGGAAAAGTCCAAGGTAAATGATATGTCGGCAGACGTCAAAATTCTTGGTTGAAGGACATCCGAAGATGGTTTGGTTGCTCATCGTTTGATCTGCTGAATGGCCGCATTTAGAACTATGTGAGCTATTTAGATCGCCTACACTGCCAACCTTCGAAAGCAGAAGGCGTCATAGGAAGAAGTCAACATTCAAAATAGGCGGTAAGGTATAGGCGCAAGCTCTCGGAAGCAGTTCTTTAAAACAAAAATGGGATCATGTCGGGACTGTTCGGTTTATATCGTAAACAAACAGACCCATTGGCACCGAAGATTATATCCGGAGAGTGCACACGCTGTTGTCGTAAATCCGTTCGTCATCCGCCATTATGCTTATCGGAATTGTTGCATCACCGCGACTTGCATATAATTGTCATTACACGGCCATACACTGGAAGTGTATTTCTTGTCCTAGAGATAAAGTTCATTGACTGTACTGCGCATCAGATGCGGCAACTAGATGACGCAGTAGTGCCTGATAACGCCGACAGAGGGCGGTAATTGCCGAGTGGGTCGCATACTAACATACACTAATTAATTGTGAGACTGATGAAGATGCTGCGATAGGAGTGAGCTTGGTAACTAGAGTTATGGAGGCTTTGAGTCAACTGCCAAATGAAGGACTGTTAACACGGAATCTAAGCTCCAATTCTTCCTATGTTGATTTTTTTCACCCCAAAACCTCCTTATTTTCCGTAAAGGTCCAAGGATCGTATAAAAATCTAGGAAAAAATCTAAAGAAAGATATAAAAAAATGTTACTCAAAGACAACGTCGAAATTGGGTAGCCAATTTGAAATTGCTTTATCAAAGAAGGATAAATACGTACATTTTATTAATTGGTTCATGTATACTGTGTAAGGCTTTTGCGACCATCGTCCAATGAATTTGTGGTTCTTGGGTTTTTAGGCCGGCGTCGTTTAGCGTTGAAGCTTGACGTTTCGCCACCACGAGTGGATGGCATCTTCAGAAGCTATTTCACTTCGGCGACTTCCAAAATACAATATTTTGGAAGTCGTTATGTATGTAAGGGGGATGTAATATGATAACCAAAATTATACAATATTTATGATAAACCCTACTCTCTCTAAATTGGGGCAGCCTGGCACTGCTTGTCTTGTTCCACGCATACATGGAGGTAGAAGTAGAGGTAATTTATTTGTGTTTTGCACAAGAATGCTTACATTCGTCAATTATAATAAATAGGATACAATGAATAAAATAAACTAGAACAACAGCAATGTTGCGTCAAAGATAATAGTCAATACAAGTAGTCGTCGTCCGTAGAAAAGAATTTATTAGACTTTTCTTTTTATTGTTAACCTCCCGCAAAGGTTGAAAGCCTGTGGCGCTGTAGAAGTACTGCGAGAGGATAAGTATCGGTGCACGTTAGATTTGAAACGCTACAGCTTCTAGCCGTCGGGAAGGAATTTCCCTGGTAGCTCATTCCACAGCGTCGAACTTCGGGTTCGGGGAGTAGGGACCTCGACCTGGTAAGGATGAGGTCGCAGAGCCTCCCTAGTATTTATTCTTCATTCAGATGGCGTTTGGTGTTAGTGTCTGGGAGAACTCACTCAAACATCTTCCGTGATAGAATCTGTAAAACAGCGACAGATCAGCCATCCTTCTTCGATGTTCCAAGCTGTGAAGGTCCTTTGTGAGCTTATTGCGTATCGATTAGTCTAACTGCTAAAAAATCTCTTGTTGCAGCCCTAATTGTGATAGAGGGAGGCTCTTAACTTCAGCTTTCAGTATATTATATAATTTTAGACTGTAGTGAGCAACTCCGTCGCACGATTTTGTAAGTCTGGTGAATGGCAGCTTTAAAGTAATTTGGCCTAATACTATATCGATGAGTATGGGTTTCATACTTATTCTGATATTTATGAACATACAGTAAACATTCCAGTGGATACAGTAACAGGAAGGCCCTCATGCAAACTATTAAAACTACTAAAATTAGTTTAAACAAACATTATGATACTAATAATAAACTATAAACCACCTACACCTACACCTACACCTATGCAGAGCAAATTTGATGGAATCTGATAATAAGTTGGTGTTCGGAGGGGTTGTATGAGTAAGAATTTAGGTTGAGGTAATAACTAGTAAACTCTGAGACTTTCAAAGTGTCTCTGAATAGAATGGTTGATCTTACGAGAATCTCTTATTTTTTTGCCATATATATGCTTAGTATTCAGCACTATTAAAAAGATAAATAACGGATCGTTGTGTGGCAATTTCATTAATTTTAATATTTTTATTATAAATTAAGGGCTAGCCGCATGAAGCGGCAATATTGCCATTATCATTAAAGTGTCATTCATTTTTTTCACTCTGTCATAAAGCAATAATGAGGGGCAATATATCAGGTAAGATGGTGAAGTTTACCTAGGCCTGTGACCGACACCAGAATTGTACCACATAATTATAAACACATTTCTTACAATTTAACAATTGCCCTTCATTACGTTAAAAAAAATTACTGATTCCGAACCACACCTTCAGAAAAGTGGTTTTATTGACAGGTGCCGTTATTTATGTACGCAACGGTTAAGCGTGATACCATTTTGTCTGGTATGACCCCAGTTGACTGTCTTGCTGCGTTAAGTTAGGTTAGGTAACGTTAGGTTATGTTAGGTTAGACGAGGGGACATACAAAGCGTGCACTTCCACCATTTAATAGAATATAAAGAATTTCTCAAAAATGGCGAATGCTTAATTATGTTTTGACCAGTAGCAGACATAGCTACCTAGGACGACGTCGCCAGTATTGTTAAAACGGCCTCCCAGAAGCTTCAAGTTTTGTTCCGCTGTAGGAAGCTGTATACACCAAAGCAGCTGCTGTTGCTTTACAATGCACAGATCCTACCATCGTTGGAGTATTGCTGCCGCCATGTGTGGGAATGCGCTCCGAAGCACGCTCTAAAGCTTTTCTGGACACTATCCAGGGAGAGGAATAATAATTAGTTTAATCGATACGCCTAACCTAACAAAGAAACTCGAAAGCCTGGAACATCGAAAAAGGGTGACTGACCTGTCCCTGTTTTACAGACTCTATCACAGAAGATGTTCGAGCGAGCTTTCGCAGATAATGACACCAAGAGCCGTCCTAACGAGGAACACTAGAGAAGCTCTGCGGATTCATCCTTACCGAGGTCCCTACTCCCCGAACCAGCCTCCTCCAGCATTGCTTCTTTTGGAGAACTTCGATGCCGTCGAATGAGCTGCCTGGGAATTTGTTTCACGACGGCTACGACCTACAGCGTTTCAAATATAACGCGCACAGACAGTCATCCTCTTGCAGCGCTTCTACAGCGTCATAGGCTTTCAGACTTTGCGGGAGGCTGACCATAAAAAAGATTTTTTGCACCTTTCCAAAATAGAATAGAAAGGCAACAAACACTGCCTACCTTTAGAGCCAAACTACACGAGCAAAAATTCCGCAGCGTATTTGCCATCAACCCAGCGCAACTAGACAAACAGGAAATCCGTCGCGTTGTTTCTTTCCGTCGGCGATGAGCGTATAGAATGCTCTCGGCTGCTTTAGGGGGTCTGGGTATACACAGTTATACATATTATTTGCCACGTTAAGACACGGATTCCCATTTCGAACAGAACTCACTTGTTTTTCAAACTACATACACACTATTTCAGAAGGTGATAGTTAAGATCTTAGTGAATGACAACTATTTGCGATTTTCTCAAAAAAGTGTTTTAGTGTGCAAAAAACTCGCAATACAAAATCATACATCCTTCAGACGTCCGTAATTGAACAATCAAACCGATATTCAAAAAAAGCCCAAGTAGATGATAAAGCGCAAGCTTTCTTCTTCAATTTGCTTTTTGAATCGTTAGTTTAAGTCTAAAGGTAACGTCAGAAGCTTCGAAATGCGAAATTCATTTTTATGGTGACTTTTTGACCTTACCTTCAGATTTTTGGGCTTATCTCCCCTCATCTTAGACACACATACTGGAGAAAGGGAACAGGTGGCCACGCCTCCTCGCTAACACGGGAATACGTCTTTTCTTGGATTCTCAATTTCGCGCGCTATACCCTAGACCCTTAAGATCGTCGCCGGCACAACGCAACGTGTTGTGCAGTACGGAGTAAACTATACGAGGTGACATGACGGTGCGACGGATGCGTATTGGATGTATCTACTGAGCGGAAAAGACGCTTTGTATTTGCTACCAATTCCAGCGTAAATCCCGCCGCGTGAAATAGGCCGCGGAAATTCCGCTCGTGTAGTTTGGCTCTTAGGATATTGTAACCGTGAAGAGATGCAATCTAGATGATCAAACCTGTAGCAGACTTTACCCTGAACTTATATTACCCAAGGTGCTCTTTCCCGCATTTTCGTTTAGCTGTAAATCCAGACAGGTTATATTCGTTCTACCGGAGTTCGGATAATTATGAATGTCGCACATTTTATCTAAATACAGCAGCCTATTATCATAATTGAATAACCCGCATATACACTTTTTGACGTTTAAATTTAATCAGAACTGTTGTTTGTTTCGAATTTATATTTCAATTATAAACTAGAACTGTACATGATATCTGTAATTAAAATAAACAGATAAAGGTATAAATAATAGATGTATATGAATCGATTCACAATTATAACTCGGCGGTTCCTGTGAATTATCGTTAATAATTCTTCAAATACAAATTTTCAATAACCATAAAATAATGGATAATAAACAAACACTATTACAGTGCTACTGTTAATATGAAACCGCAGATACAGAAGCGAGCAAAATCTAGTAAGTTTAATAAAGTCACAAAGCAAGGAACATATAGAAGTAGAGTTTCCATTTTGTATCTATAGCTATGTAATTGCGTAGGCAAATCCTAAATACCGTATCACTGCGGCTATGATGAGGCCAGATTAGGATAATTTTTTGTATCTGTGCGTTGAACAGGCCAAGAGTTTCATTTCGGGATAAGAAGTTTTTAGGACGAATTCTGCTAATTACAGAAGTCTGTATCACTGATTTCGATCAGCCTGTCTATCTGTCAGTTTGTCTAGCTCTCCGAGTTAGCTCTTCTAAAAAATGGAAAACGATAATATATTTTCTCGTTTCGTAGCAATGGTGTCATGTTTTTCAGAAAAGCTAAAGACTCATTTGATGTAGGAACCTCTCCTGTCACTACTTTGCTGTTCTATAAAGGGGCAGGTCTGAGGATAACCATTTTAGACGGGGATACGCAGAGGGCGATATATGCGCCTGCTGAGAGAACCAGACGATGGAACATATCTTGCCCATCCTCGAAAACACCTTGCACAATCCGGCACCTATGGGAAGTGAATGTTACGGTAGTGCAGTGTGCTGTACGCTGGAAAGGAAGTACAGACAATAGTTTCCGACGTGTGACGGCAATAATCGTCACATATATATAAGTGTTTTTTTCTTTCTCTAATTACCAATCAACTAATATAAATATAAATAAAACACTCAAAAGGATAAATAATAAAATAAGAATAAAAATATATATAAAATTCATCAATTAGTAGGTAATCCGATGACCTGCCAAACTAATTCAATATGGCTACCTTTGGGCTAACATCTTAATGTTACCATTTGAGGCTGTATTGCTTTATGCTTATTTTTGCAAATTCCTTCATTTGGAGTAGTTTCTTGGGAATGTTTTGGTTTAAAACGCAATATGCCATAAATACATGCTTTGTGGTTAGCTGTGGATCTCGATCTAGTCGGAAAACAGTTGGATTTTATTGAGTACCCGCCGATACATCTCATGGGTTTGTGACTAATAAAAATAAATGACGCCGAGGATGCAGGAGTTGCGTTTAAACATGATGATCTCAGGCTCAAAACTAAAACACAGAAAAAGCTTCCAACTTATACGCAAAATCACGAATCTTCGAGAAATATCAGGGTTTTCTAGTGACAATCAGCTTATATCCATCTCAAAAGACTACATTATAAGGTAAATACATAAAAATAGTGTAAAATTCACAAAAACCAATATTCCAATAACAACTTTACGGGCCTGACGGCGTCAAACTCATTGATAACCTCAAACTATTATGGTTACGATTGGTATTTACCATTTAAAAAATTTTGTATATTCGAATCTCCCGCGTTTTGACTTGCGAGTTTGAAGTCTGACGGTTGACGCGGAAGAAAGAGAGAGTCGTACTTCAACTACCGAGGTGAACGGACGTGTGCGTGATATCCGTCACCCCGTGTGTAGCGTGTACCTCCAATAAGGGCGACCACAGCCTTACATCGCTCAGCTAACTCTGGAATCTGGATAGAGCAACGCAGTACCCAGCTGGGGAAGACATCCGACGCCAACCAACAAGGGGTGAGTCAACCGATTCATGATTAACTTCGATTCTCGTGAGTCTTTTGCGGTTATTTGCCAATTTAGTTGGTCCTTCACAATTAATCTCTTGGCTACAATTACTTTATTGATCGAATTGTAACCATTTTTTGGCCCTCCGAGCACGGATAAATAAATCGCGCTATAGTAAAATAGTCTACGTAAAATCTAAATTGGTACGTATCCTTGACAAAAAACGGAGTTTTTTTGTGACATCGGAATTTGTTAGTGTTGCGCGCTGTTTGTAAAAATTGGTTATATTCGAAAACAAGCAACTTTTGGTGTATTGTGTTGGTAATACATATCTGGGGAGTTTTCTGGGCATTTGAAATTGACATTTTGCGAATTGCGTGAGCGCAAAAGTGTTTTGATTCAGTTGGTTACATTCGGTTGGGGGTTCGAAAACCGGCGTTTCGACATTTGGTGTAGTCGACGGAGATTTCGAAAAAGAATAACAACTGAAAATTTTGTGATTTGTGTGTGGTTGCCGTATTGTTTGTGTAAAGAAGTTGTGTTTACTAGCAGATTGATTCTAAATTTGATTATTTTGGTCTTGTGTTTACACTGAATCGTTACCTGATACCTGAACATGCCTAATGCAAATGTTGTGAAGTTGCAACGGCAACGCGCGCTAGTTTTAAAATCTATTAAAAATGTTCTTGAGGCGGCCAAGAAGGCTCGTGATAATGGCGAGTATCGGACGGAGTTTTTTCTCAGGTATGGAGAGCTGGATGGGTATGTAACGAGGTTTGAGAATTTGCAATATGAAATAATAGCCTTGGTAGATGAGTCTGCCTTAGAGGAGGAGGAAGCAGTTCATACAATGTTTGATGATATGAGATATTCAATAAGGGGCATTCATAAAGATCTTTCTGATGAGATGATGGCTCGTAGTGAGCATGAAACATCTGCAGTGGTCGTAAGAGAAAATTGTTTGAGGCTTCCCAAAATTGAAATACCGAAGTTTGATGGTGACCTTACAAGGTGGCCTACGTTCATCGACTTATTCAATACTCTTATTCATAGAAATAATTCGCTGTCAAAAATAGAAAAGTTTCAGTTCTTGATTTCTTATTTAGAAAAAGAGGCAGGTCGAATAGTAAGGAATGTGCCCATTACTGAGGATAATTATGAAATAGCCTATAATGCATTAATGAGTCGATATCAGAATGAACGTGTTTTATTGAGCAATTATTGGTTTTCAATTTATAATGCTTCTCCCTCTAGGCATGATTCTGCAGTTGAACTTAGAAAATTGTTGTCAATATTTTCTGAAAATTTGGTGGCTTTAGAGATGAGTAACTTGAACCTATGGGATTTTACCAAATTCAATTTATTGTTGCAGAAATTACCTTCTTCCCTTAAAACGCGATTTGAACTAGAACATAATGGGAATAATGTTCCGGGGTTTGACATGCTTTTTGGATTTGTTGAGAAAACCTGTCGAGCTCTGGAAAATACATCCCTTACTTCCGCATATCAAGGGAGTAATGTGTCTAATGCTAGTGGTGGGTTTAGAAAGAATAATAGTCCTGCTAATCCCAAGGGAAGGCAGACACTTAGTTTTTCGACTGGCACATTAACACAGGAAAAGTGTAATTTTTGCAAGGGTTCACCACATTCGTTGATCAAATGTGATAGATTCTTGCAGGCAGAATGTCGTAAGAGGCATGCCTTTGTCAAGCGGACTAGAATGTGTTTTAATTGTTTGGGAGCTACTCATCTAGTAAATAAATGTAAATCAAAAGAACGTTGTGGGGTTTGTGGTGGAAAACACCATGTACTATTGCATTTTCCGGACACTAAAGTGACAGATTGTGATGTCAGTGGTAGTACCTCTAATGAATCTGAGAGTCATGTTCAAGTCATGGCAAGTAAGTTGCCTGTGCAGCCTAGAATGTTGCTTGCTACTGCACTAGTCTCAATATTGGATTCTGAGGGTAGATCCACCAAATGTCGTGTTTTGTTAGATTCTGCTAGTCAAGCCAATTTTATTAGTGAATCTTGTGTGAGAAGGTTGAATCTTACTCGTAAGGAGTATTCAACCCCTGTTGTTGGCATTAATGGAATGTCATCGAATGTGAGTTCGGGAAAAGTCTCTTGTGTTATCTTTCCCTACAGCAAACCGTATCCTAGCTTCAATTTGGAAGCTATTGTGATACCTCAGATTTGTGAGAAGGTACCTCAAATTCCTGCTGTTGTTCAGAAGTGGAAGTATTTAGAAAATCTTTGCCTCGCAGAGCCTTTGGCTGCACATGATGAAATGGAAATTGATCTGCTTCTAGGGGTAGAAGTATTTGGTGAGATCTTACGTTCCGGTTATGTGAGAGGACAGAATGGTGGGCCACATGCTATTAACACCGTATTTGGGTGGGTGTTAATGGGCAAGTTGGGTGGTGTTTCCACTAATAGTGTGCTGAATTTTCTAACTTCTGTGGGGGAATTGGATTGTACATTGAAAAAGTTTTGGGAAATTGAAAGTATCCCTAAGTGTGTCGCATTGTCTGAAGAGGAACAGCAGGCTGAGGAATTCTTTACGTCATCTTGTTGGCGTATGGACTCAGGAAGATATGTGGTGAAGCTTCCCTTTTCTGAATTCCCCCCAGTTCTGGGTGATTCCTATTCACAGGCTTTACATAGATTTAAGCTGTTGGAAGGACGTTTTCGTCGTGATTCCGTCTTACATGAAGCATATTGTGATTTTATGGCTGACTATTTGGAGCAAGGCCACATGTCTGAAGTTGGGAACCAAGTGGGGTCTAATAGTGAGTATTACATTCCTCATCATGCGGTGGTGAAAAGGAATGCGAATGGTGAAATAAAGCTTCGGACTGTCTTTGATGCTTCAGCTAAAACTACCAATGGAAAGTCCTTGAATGATGTTCTTCTAGCAGGTCCCAAGTTACAAAATGATATCGTCTCAATATTGTTATCTTTCAGGTTGTATTTGTATGTGTTTACCGCGGATATACGGCAAATGTATCGACAGATTTTAGTTGAGGAGTCTCACACTAGTTATCAAACTATTTTGTGGAGACCTAACGGTGACGAGCCTATAAGGAAATATCAGTTGAAGACCGTTACCTATGGAGTAACGTCTAGTCCTTTTCTAGCGATTAGGACGTTGCTGCAACTGTGTAGGGGTGAGGGTGAAAGGTTTCCGTTAGCTGTAAATATTTTGGAGAATTTCTGTTATGTTGATGACGCCATTGGAGTAGCAAACTCCAAGGAAATTGCCTTGGATACTCAAAACCAGTTGATTGAATCATTGGCGTTGGGAAAGTTTGAACTGAGGAAATGGGCAAGTAATTGTTCTGAAGTACTTGCTCAGGTACCTGAGGTTCATCAGCAGCCACTTGTATTTGATAAGGATTCTCTTGGAATAAAAGTGTTGGGTTTGCAGTGGTGTCCCACTACGGATTGTTTTTCTTATTCTGTACATCCTCAGATACGGTCCTGTACAAAGAGGAATATTTTGTCAGAAATAGCAAGACTGTATGATCCTCTAGGATTCTTAGCTCCAGTAATCATTGTTCCCAAGCAAATACTTCAGCAATTGTGGGCTTTAGGGATAGGTTGGGATGATGAGCCACCGCTGGAAGTTGCAAACCAGTGGAAAACTTTTGTGGCTGAGTTACCTGAGCTATCTTCGTTGAAAATTCCTAGACATATACTTCATATAGAGGCAAAGTTTACAGAAATTCATGCTTTTTGCGATGCTTCGGAGAAGTCGTATGCAGCTGTAGTTTATCTGAGACAGGTTTCCACGGAGAACAGTATTTCTGTACATTTGGTGTGTGCCAAAACTCGAGTGGCGCCTTTGAAAAGACTGTCGATTCCACGACTGGAATTGTGTGCAGCCTTATTAGCCGCAGAGCTGATTGATTGTGTATCCCATATAATGGTAACACAGAAAATAGATAATGTTTGTGCTTGGACGGATTCGAAGGTAGTTGTGACGTGGGTCAAATCTTCTCCGCATAGGTGGCGGAGCTTTGTAGCCAATCGTGTAGCTATAATCCAGGAGAAGGTAGCTCCTGATTCATGGTATCATGTGGTTGGGAAAGAGAATCCTAGTGACTGTGCTTCTAGGGGGACTTTTCCTCGGCAATTTCTAGAACAACCCTTGTGGTGGGAGGGGCCAACTTGGCTTAAGCTTCCTCGGGATGATTGGCCTGTAACTTGTGTAGGTGAGCCTTCCTGTACAGATGTACAAGAAGAAGCAAAGGTTGTTTGTATTACTATTCACGGCTCTAGTATTGTTTCAGAATTGTTGAATAGATATTCTTCCTTACGCAAAATTGAGCGTGTTGTTGCTTATTGTTTGAGATTTCGTAAAAATTGTTTGTGTCGAAAAAGGGGTTACCCGCGTGAGATAGGTAATTTATCCGAGGCTGAATTGTATGAGGCTATGGTGGTTCTGGTCAAAGACGTGCAAAGAGTTGAATTGGATAATGAACTGCGGAAAGTTCGTCGAGCGGAGGTCTGTCCCAAAGCTATACAGAAGTTAGCTCCTTTCATTGATTCCCAGGGTGTCCTGAGGGTGGGCGGTCGCTTGAGACAGTCTAGTCTAAGCTATGATCGGAAGCATCCAATTCTGCTCCCTAGGAAGCATCGATTGACTTATCTCATTATCCAAAGTGTGCACAATAGGAGTTGTCATCCTGGACCACAAACTTTGCATTATCTGTTAAGGCAGAGATATTGGATACTATCTGCCAAACGGGCTATAGCTTCAGTGTTATCTCGTTGCATAAAATGCTTTAGAGTTAAGCCTCCTCCAGTGGTCCCCATAATGAGTGATTTACCTTCCGTTAGAATTTCGGAAGTCAAACCTTTTTCCCATAGTGGCGTAGACCTTTTTGGTCCTTTGAGGATGTCTTTAGGTAAAAGACGAGGCATTAGTTCTCAAAAGGTGTACGTGTGTCTTTTCGTGTGTATGGCTACTACAGCAATACATTTAGAAGTTGCGTCAGATCTAACTAGTGAAGCTGTTCTTGCAGCACTTAGGCGTTTTATAGGGCGGCGAGGACGTTGCAGTGATATTTATAGTGATCAAGGTACGAATTTTGTTGGTGCTTATAAAACTTTACAGTTATTGGGTGCTAAAGCTTCTGAAGCTTTGCAAATTAAGTGGCATTTTAATCCTCCAGCTAGTCCTTCCTTTGGAGGTATATGGGAGTCCGGAGTGAAATCTGTGAAAACTCACTTGCGGCGGGTGATAGGTGCGCAAGTGTTGACTTATGAGGAATTGAGCACCACTTTAATCCAAATTGAGGCAATGTTAAATTCGAGACCCTTGTGTAGTTTGAGTTCTGATCCTAACGATGTAGGCAGCTTGACTCCGGGTCATTTCTTGACATTAGAGCCCCTGAATGCTCCGCCTGACGAAGATTTGTTGTGTGTGAAACATAGTCGGTTGAACAGGTGGCAGTTAGTGCAACAGATGCAGCAACATTTTTGGCGGCGCTGGCATATGGAGTACCTCCACACCCTTCAGCAACGACATAAGTGGAATACACCACATAATCCTCCCTCGGTCGGCCAGTTGGTTCTTCTCAAGGATGAAAATACCCGTCCTTTACAGTGGCCATTAGGCAGGATTATTAAGTTATATCCCGGTACGGGAAACATTTCGAGAGTCGCCCAAGTTAAGACGAGTAAAGGGCTGTTAGACCGTCCTTTATTGAAACTGTGCCCTTTGCCGGCACAATAGGCCATGATTTGCTTGTATATGATAATTTTTTTTTTTTTTTCGTGTTGTGTTATGGGTGGGATAATTCCACTAATTTTCTTTTGTGGGTAATATAGGAATTACTATGATTGGAAAAAATATTTTTTTTTTTATATTTTTTGGTGGGCGGAAAATGGTTACGATTGGTATTTACCATTTAAAAAATTTTGTATATTCGAATCTCCCGCGTTTTGACTTGCGAGTTTGAAGTCTGACGGTTGACGCGGAAGAAAGAGAGAGTCGTACTTCAACTACCGAGGTGAACGGACGTGTGCGTGATATCCGTCACCCCGTGTGTAGCGTGTACCTCCAATAAGGGCGACCACAGCCTTACATCGCTCAGCTAACTCTGGAATCTGGATAGAGCAACGCAGTACCCAGCTGGGGAAGACATCCGACGCCAACCAACAAGGGGTGAGTCAACCGATTCATGATTAACTTCGATTCTCGTGAGTCTTTTGCGGTTATTTGCCAATTTAGTTGGTCCTTCACAATTAATCTCTTGGCTACAATTACTTTATTGATCGAATTGTAACCATATTATCTATGCTCAAACTGACATAAAATGTCACGTGGTAAAACATTTTACTGGAATTCGATGAAATTGTTTGCTGAAGAAGCAAATACTTGAAAAATATGAAGTAGTAGAGAAGGGAGCAGAAGAAAAACTTTTATCTTGATGAGGCGTGGATTAGTGAAGGTTGTATAGTATCAAAAATGACGTAAAGCATAAATATAAGCAGTGCTCGCGAAGCTCTTTTAAAAGGCCTGTCAAAGGGTATTAAAATACCTTCATGAAAGAATCTAGTAGTCGTCCATATTGGAAGTAAAGAGGGATTTCTATAAGATTACCACGAGCACATGAATTCAGATGTTTTTGAAGGCTATTTTGGTGAAACGATAAAATATCTTCCGGCTGATTCAGTGGTAGTTATGGATAACAGAAGCCATCATTTGCGACGCATAGAGATAACTCCAGCCTCGTCCTGAAGAAAACAAGAAATTATCGACTGGTTAACCTCCAAAAATATTGAATTTTGAGACAATCTGTTAGAGAAGGAATACATATATAACAAACTTACATACATCGTTTTATGAAATACGCCGTAGAATATATAACACAAAAACATGGTGTAACTGTGGTGTACACACTGACGTATCATTGTGAACAAAATCCTATAAAATATATGTCATCTTAAGTGAAAGACTTTGTAGCACGAAATAAGACGACACTCAAAATAAAAGACCTTAAGTCATTAATAAAGTAACAACAGAGACGTGGCGAATGTCAATCCAGTATGTTATTAAACAAGAGGAGAAAATGTGGAATCTTGACCACTTATTCGAAGACCGTCGACCCGTTAATTATAACATCAAGAGGAGACGAAAGTTCCTTGGATGATAAAGAATGTTATGATTTTTTATAATTATTTCATTTCTGTATAATGCATTTTTTGTAGGTTTAATAAAAAATGTAATGGCACCTATTTATTATTATGAAAGTAAAATTCTTTCCGGTCTACAAGTATCCTACCTGCAAGTCTGTGGTACACCATTCTCAATGTTATTGAATACATAACTGATAGAGTATGTTAATTGCCCCAAACCTGCATCTGATCAAAAGAAAGAATTTTGCAATGAAATCATTGGAAAACTATGAAAACTGGCTCAATATTCGCTGGGTCACAATGTAGTCCCTTTGCATACCTAGTGAGCTTTTATTGCTTTCCACATTTCTGAAACAGACACACTATAGATCATCTGTTGAAAATTTGCTTCTTTGAATTGGCCCAGTGTTTGCTATAATGACAAAAAAAATGTACAGCTTTCCATACAAGGGGTCAGAGGGTGAAAACGTTCGTTTTCTAAAAAAGTCAAGTGGAAATAGCCCTTAGCGCGAAATTTACAAATTTCCAACAAATTTAAAGTTTGATATTTCCCATATTATAGGTACGACCATTAATTTCCTGATAAAATGTGGTCGTAGATAACTTAAAGTATGGGAAACCTCTGGTCATTTAAATGGAAGCCACTTTCTCTATATCACCGCTCTCCCAATCTACCCGTGGAAAAAGTTTCGCGGGCATAATTTCCTCTTAGCGTCAAGCTGCAAAAATTTTTAGTTAGCAGCCGACGATTCACCCAAACTTCATCACGGGCAGCAATTTCCACCAGATTTACTATCAAAATATTTTAAATTTTTGCCAGGTAAAGTAGGCAAAGTACAAAATGAGAATATACGGTATACGGTTAGCTCCAAATACCATCTCGCCACTGGCGTGCCTTTGGTTTTTTGTGGGTACCTTAGCAGTCAAAAGGGCAGAGATGTAACTCTACTGTATGAAGAAATTATGTCTTGGACAGTTTGTTATTAAGTACTAGTGGTGGCTAGGCCCCATCGAAGGCTAATCAGTGATCGTTCTGTTATTCAAGAAAACTCAAGACTCTCAGCAGCTACAATTAATAGTACACGATTGGCAACGCCGATATAAATGCATCGGACGCAGATAGCCGAGTAGCTAACTCAGCCTTTAAATTCTTGAAAGCTGGATGTACATAAATTCTTGTCAATGGGCTATACATACTATACTTACCATAACTTAAAATATGCCGGATGACGCCCCTAAGTATACAAAGTGCGGGTACTCACCTGAAAAGAGAAAGATCGTTAGTCTTGATTTGTTAATAGTATGTGTATTGTTCGGTAGACATATACCTATACACGTAACAAAATTGAATACACACGTATATATTTTTACAACTAAGCAGCCATATTCAAAGATAATACCGCACAACATTGCCTTAAGACCGGCAAAGTGTTCGTAGACCTAACTGCAGCCTATGACACCTGAAGGGAAGGGATCTTATGCGTATCGTATCATACGCTGCAAAGTAGTAGGCACCCTAATATACCATATGATTTCAGCCAGATCATTCCAGGACGCCAAACTGTCAGGTATATAGTGCTAGATTGTGGCCTTAGAGCATATAGTGTCAACAAGAAGGACTTCGTCCAAGCCAAGCCATCAGCCATAGAATACTTTTCCAGGCTCGATATTAAACCCTTAGCCTAGTTACTATTTAGATTGCTTTTCCTTATTTTGTGTTGTTTGTCTTAACTATTTCACTTTTTTGTGACTTTTTTAATGTGTACTGCAACCATACGCTAAATAAATAATACCTATATATTTTATATCTGCTACTGTACAGTTATTCATTGCACACCCCATATCACGCCAATGCCACCTCAGTTTTCTTTCGCTTATAAAAATGGTAGATGATTTACCGAGCGAGCAGGCTTAAAAAATAACCCGCTTTCCGGGGACGGAAAACGGTATTTATGCCTTTTTATAAATTTTGAAGTAGGCAGACGAACTGGAGCAGGAACCAACGAGAATTTTTTACAGGCGCCGTGGCAACAAGAGCGATATATTTTGCGGCGTGAAATGCGTAGCATCATTTTGCTCAATTATTTTGTTTTATTCCTGATTACGTACTGCACTGAGGTGCCCCTCTTAGTCAAAAAATTTGTTGACAGGTATCTTCGTAGAATAAACCACAAAGATCATTTCCACGTGACGATTTTGAATTTTGGTGAACGTGCTAGGTAAATTTCATTGCATCTTCCACCATATTTGGAACAAGCAGATCAAGACTGTTGACAGAGCGTTGGCGTTGTCTAGAACTTTACATTACGTGAGAGGCTTTGATTTGATATATTAAAACGTATTTAACACGTGAGATCTTGTATAGCTTTGCTGGGAAACACGATTGTTCAAACTTCTTCCCCAATTCCAGAAGTGATACTTTTTGTTCTTTTCGAAAAGAAGCAGACTTTCGATATTAATAGAGCAAGATGGTTACATAATTTAATTAACATAATGTTAGGACTCTTGTAAGACAATGTTAGCCAATGCTAAGGCAGTTTCAAATTCCCGTTTTGACGTAAATTCACTCAAGATATGCTAGAGTCTAGGTTTGAAAAGAGTTATATTATTATTAACATAATAGTAATGGCTTAAAAATATACAGAGACATAGCAGTCATTATATTTGCGTCCTTAAACAGATTTTTACAGGAGTCTCCTCTTCTTTTACCAAGAAATGGTTTTTTTAGATTACAAGAACTTCATTAATGCGAGAGTACCCCAACAAACGATATACCAGCAAATTGTTGATTGAACGTAAGCATAATAGTATAATATTAGAATCAATATATCAATACAAAACTTGATGAGCCATAGTTTGGAGCAATGAGAAGTAAATTTACCAATGACAAAACCTATATGATTGGTGCATGTCAGACAATGGCCAAAATGTACGCCCAAGTGTTTAGTAGACTGACATTGGGGAAAGTTATGACCGCAACACTTAACTATTAGGCTGAAATTCAGAGTGAATGTGCTAAACATGATAAATTCAGTTTTACTGATATCAAGAACCAACTTGTTGTCAAAACAGCATTTTCGATCTATTTAGGCAGCACTACTAGTTGCCAGACTAAGCGTGTTAGTATCAGTGGCAGACACAATGAAATTAGTATCATCAGCATATTGTGTAATTGCCACGTCAGGACAGTTTAGTTTCAAATCGTTTATAAAAAGTAAGAATAAAATTGGTCGTAAAATGCTTTCTTGTGTAACATCAGATGTAACATCAACCTGAGACGAATTATGAACTCCATCCTTTTCAATCATCATTCTTGGGTCCTGTCAGATAAATGAAATTCAGTCCAGGCGAGTCTACAACCTCTAATGGCGTAGTTATGAAGTTCGTCTTCGAAAGCTCTAATCGAATAAAAAAATATGGTTGCTGCCTTCATTTTGTTTTCAAGACTTTTTAATATTACACACAGAACACAGCTAAAACTGCATCCTGGGTATTTTTATTCTTAGTAAGACCAAATGGAAGACAATCCAGTAAGCCTGTTTTATCAAGACAGATAAGGAGTTAGTCTGGCGAGATAGCCTCGCTCAAACACCTTAGAAAATGCAGACGAGTAGGGCAATACCTCTACTGGGATATTCACGTCGTTCGACACGGAGCATTATGGCTAAAGTGTCTTATGAAGGAAAATAATAATTTCGGATGGATAGGGGCCCAATAAGGCTTCATTTTAATATTTTCATGTTATACAGCGTGCAGCAAAACACGAAACGTACCAAAGCTATATTTTTTAAATAGACCACACTGTATTATTGCATATTCAGATTCCTTGATGATTTCTAGTGCGAATCTATTTATCACATGTGGGACTTAAAGTGAACGGTTTAGGTGTAAATCACCATCTTCTGTATAACAGATGTCAGAAAAAAATTTAATATCACAGTCATAAAGTTGATCTATTGTAAGGAATTTTTATAATCTTGTCTCTTTACCCTAATTCGTCTTTCTTGATTTGATCGGAAGTTTGAAATTAAACGAAAACTACCAGAGATTGAGATTCACAACGTTATATCATTAGAAAAGCTATCAAATTTTACATTTAGCCGTACAAAAAAATTAGACACTCCCGTTTGAAAACATCGTTATCTCTGATTTCATACTTAGTAGTGCGGCAAAGTTACAGCCTTCTAAATTTTATAATCCCTGTGATATCCAATTTTTTTCTGACATCTACTTATACCGAAAATGGTGCTTTACTCCTACACGGTTCGCTTTAAGTCCCATGTGTAATACATAAGGTTACTATAGAATTCACCGAGGAACCTGCATATGTAATAATATATAGGGTGTTCTATTTACAAAATATAACTTGTATACGTTTCGTGTTGCTTTACTGGGTCTCTATCCATTCGAAGTTATTATTTTCTTTTTAATCGGATACTTTAGCCATAATGCTCCGTGTCGAATAACGTGAATATCCCGGTACAGTTGGACGTGAAGTGTCTATTGTCACTAGTCATTAAATTTCAAAAACCTACATGCTTTGAGCCGAACCCTGTATTGTATTAGAAATTGGGTTTTTAGAACTGAATATATGTATAAGTCTCTCAACAAATGTATCGCTAGCGGATAAAGTAGAGAAGATATCCGTTTTCGGGTATAAATTCCGTGGGGCTCCCTAATTCCGGCCAGCTTTAAAACAACTAATTTCAGCCATTATGGCTCCTAAATCAATGCAGTTTCCGTGCTGGCGATGCATCGCCAGCAACCTTTTTCAAGCGAATTTACGTGATTTGTTTCCGAAACAATCCCCGTATTCCCCGGGCGAAAAAGGCACAATTTCAGCGGCCATACTTGATTGAGTGTCTGATTCCGTCGGGGTATTTGCTATGTGCCAGGGCTTATCCGATTGTAAACATTGAAATAGCTGCAGTGTATGATGGAACGATCACTTTTTGTGTTGTTTTCGGTGAACTCACAACTAGACCTTACATCGTTACATTCTATTCGGACTTTGAGCTTTTTTGTTCTTGAGCATACTCAGTCTTCTTCTTCTTTAGGTACCATCCCTATTCTAGAGGTTGGCAATCCTCAAGTCAATTCGAACTTTGGGAACCGCTGCCCTAAGTAGCTGATTATTGGAGCAATTATACCAATCTCTCAAGCTTTTCAGCCAGTCTTCTCCTTCCTATTTTTTCGGACAGTTTTTCCTTCTAATATTACTTGAAGTAGATGATAATCTCCCCTCTCGTAACGTGTCCTAGGTGCTGTAATTTTCTTCTCCTGTTAGTTAGCAATACTTCTCGTTGTCTCAGTCTTTAACTCAACTCAAATTCTTAACTTCTAGTTTCATTTCCAAATTGCCTAAACGTTTAAAGTACATTGGGGCAATAATTATGGTAATCGTCTTTGCTAGAAATTCTACACCAGTTGAAGTTTACCCTAAACAGTTGACTTAATATTTATATATAAAATATGTATATAAGATACTCAAACAATTCGTGTTAATCAGATAGTAACAACAAAAATCCAAATTTTTTAAAATTCCAGTATGAACATTTAGGTATATATTTTAAAGAGTTACAGAGTGATTCCCAGGTTGATTCTTTCTTTCCTAAAATTATAATCTGTGTATAGTAGCCGTAAAATGAACAACTTTTTCACAATTCTCAATTTCAGCAGCCATACTTGATTGAGTGTTTCATTCCGTCGGGATACTCTTATTTGCTATGTGCCAGAACATATCCGATTATAAAAGAATGATCACTTTCTGTGTACTTTAGCGTGAACTCACAACTAGATATTATACCGTTGTCTTGAGGATAGTCATTCGTTTAACTCGATCAAAATTGGGGTTTTGGAACAAAAATATTTTTTTTTGATAAATGGAAGTGAAAAAATGTTTATGATACCACGTATGGATTTCCGGTTATTCGACCGACAACTCTTGATAGGTGATAGACCTTACATTTTGATGAACATTGAGATAGAAACATGAAGCCTTAAAATGCTTAATTTTCAAAGTAGAAGGTATCAAAGTTTTACTTTTGTTTCGTTTTTTCTTAGTTATTCCGCAATAGAATGGCACTGTGATCTATAATCATGTACAAGGAGGAGGTTTTTGTTGCGAGAAATTAACCACGATTTTGCTACCATGAATAGAGGGCGCCACCCACGGCACATTGAACTCAATTAAGTTATCAAAACCTCTTTTTGCTTTGATTTATCAATGTGAGTATCAAAAAAACCGTTGCCTCAATATGTTTCACGTCAAAAAGGGATACTAAAGCCCTAGAAATAATCATTTTCTGGAAAACCTTCATTGGAATTTTCAATGCGACTGAATTATAGGTATTTCGGCACGAACGAATATTAGGCTCATACTTTTACATGTACCATTTACGAAGTATTCTTAAGCTTCATTGCTACCTATTTCAAAATTGGATACGTTTGAAACATTTTTTTTGTTCTAATATTAATTCGTCCGAGAATACGGATAATTCATTCGTTCACATTTTACAACTAGTTGGGGTGCCTTGGAATCTACAATAATGGTTATTTCTAAAACGGTCACCTCTAGCGACTTTAACAAAGTATACCTTTTTTACGAAAAAAATATATTCCGGAAACGATTTTTTTAAAATTCACATTGATGTATCACCGGAAAAAAGTATTTTCGATTAAAAAGGGTTCGACTTGCCGTAGGTGGCGCCCACTATTCATTAAATTTCAGATTGTTGTGCCGTTTTAATATAATTAATGAAAATTGAGAAAAAGCAAAAATAAGAGTAAAAATTTGACACCCTGTATCTTGAAACTTAAACATTTTACTATCTCAATGTTTAAGTGAGAGGTCTATCAACTGTCAAGCATTGTCGGTCGAATATCCGGACACCCTCCATATAAGTTTTATAAGAAAACTATTTTTGTTTCGTATTTCTTCTCGCAATAATTCAAAAGATGTATCAAAATGAAAACTGGAAAAAATGGATTTATGAATCCATCACCAAAGACACGCCGACAGCTCCCGAACCGTGTGACGTCACTTTATATTCCTTTCCCCTTTTTACTCCGATAGTAGATTCTAGATTCCCAGCCAGTCATGAAAATAGTTACTTGTAGCTGGTGCACATTTGTTGCAACATAGACGATGAATAATGTTTGCAGCTCGAAACGAAGCATACGATCAAAATAAGTATCATTTTTAGTACGAGGGTTGCTCTATATTTCTGTCAATCCACACACACACAGCTGTTTCACGCTTATTAGCGATCATCAGGGCGCCATAGGTCGATTGACGAAAATAGAGAGCATCAGATTTTTCATGTCTACCAGACTTGTGAAGCATGTGAGAGCAGGCGATCTTTTTTAATGTTTGAAATTAGATTGCAGATTCCAGTAATAAACTACCCAATAAAATATGTTTTGTTGAAGCAACTTTTTCGGCAACGCCGCGATAGCGCAACGTTTTAGAGAGTTAGCCTTCCGACTAAACAATATCCGTGTTCAAGCGGGGTGTTGCTTTGGGTGTCTGGCCTTGCAACTCTTTTTTTTATTTTTGGTCAACCCCTTGTAACACGATTATCAGACGAAGCTACAGTGCTATGAAAATACCGTTTGATTACAAATTTTATGCGCCTCCACACTGTGTATGCAGTATTCTGCTGTCGTGAATTGCGCCGAAGTCGCTGAAAATAAAAAAAAATGAATATCTCTGAAACAGTTGAAAACCAGACCCTATTTATATGACCCTTATTTGTTGGAAACGAGCTGTACAGTCTTCTCCTAAAGTATCTTCCACTCGTGATAGAACACCATTTACATTGTAAACATGGTAATGGGCATAGTTCGGTCCTACCAAGTTTTAAATACAATAAATACACTGCGATTTATAGATATTTAACAACAGACCATTCGACAAGACCCACCCAGTAAACTGTCCATTACTGGCTTTCCGCAATTGGTATCTATAAAAATATTTCAGTCATCTGCATAATTTATCAGTCAGTAAGGAGTATGTTTGTTTAAGGTATCTGGAAGATCACTTATTTCACCACCACCCATCTCAGAAGTACGGAATTATTAGAACTTTGACAGAACGGGCTAGAAAGGTGTGCGAACCAGGAGAACTTGACATCGAACTGGAACACCTAAAGAACGCTCTTAAGGCAAACTAATATTCAGAAAAAGAAATAACAAGAACAATGAGAAGAAATAGGGCAAAACAACAACCTAAATTGATAGCAAAAGCTTTTCTACCCTATGTGCCTGTGATACCAGGCAGAATAGGGAAAATGTTACGAAAGGAAAACGTCAAGACCATCTACAAGCCCACAAGAAAGATACAGGAGTATTTGAGAACGGTGACGGATTAAAGAGACCCACTCACAATACCGGGGGTTTATCGCATACCATGCACAAGTGGGAGTGTATATACATAGGAACGACGAAGCGATCTATAAACACAAGGATTGCAGAACATAAGGCTAGTTGTCGACTAGGTGATAAGGACATATCAGCGGTAGCCGAACATGCGATTAAGGCCGGATGCCATAGGATTTGAAAAGACACTCAGGTCCTTGCCGCAACATCTTCATACTATACCAGACTCCACATAGAAGCCATCAAAATACAAAAACACCACAATAATTTCAATAGAAAAGAAGAAATACAGAGAGTTAACTGGACATGGGTACCCATCCTAAAGGACCTGGAGACACTGCCATATCGCAACGAGGCGGGGCTACCATCGCTACCGGGTTGGGCTGTGTCCATTAAGGGCCGGTTGTACAATGCAAGCTTAAGCTTCGGCTTAAGGTAAGCCGACGTCAAACCACGTCAGTGACAAAATGTCCATTGTACAATGCTAGCTTAACCCCCCACTCCAAGCTTAACATGAGCTTACGTAACCCGATGCTCAACGCGAGCATAGCTGAGGTTTAAACCTAACCTGGTATAAAAATGACATGATTTGTCAAGGATGAACCTTCAAATTGCTTGTCACTTTATAGGTCAAATTTTTTGGAAGACTTGTGTCTAATTTAACAAAGACAGCGAATGAAAGAACAGAGACAAAAACGGTCGTTGCCAAAATTTGACACAAACTGTCATAAGTGCCTAACAAAAAAAGGTAATCTTTCAGATCATTATGTTAGTACGTATTGCTTCATTGATGCCAACTGTAGTGAATTTCATTATCAACCAGGTTTAACTAAGCCGACGATTGTGCAACGGAAGTCGACTTTAAGCCTGAGCTTAGCTAAGCTTAGGCTTAACAAAGCTCGTGCTAAACTCGCATTTGTACAACCAGCCCTAACAGGTATAAATACAGGTGCAGATCCACCAGTTGTCAGTATTTTGGAAATCGCCGAAGTGAAATAGCTTCTGAAGATGTCATCCACTCGTAGTGGCGGAACGTCAAGCGTTAACGCTAAACGACGCCGGCCTAAAAATCCAAGAACCACACATTCATTGAATCTTGTTTGTCAATGTCCGAGTAACATAACCTTTATGCTTTGTCTAGTGTTTCAAAAATTATGCATTTTATCACTTTATTTGGTGTACTAAGTACAATTTTTGAGCATATTACAATTAACTACACTGTTCCAAGTAAATTGATATTGAAAAATAGTTTCGTCCGGACTTTCAATATGGATACTGTAGGTGTATAAAAGAAAATGATTAAATCATCATTCTGGGCGTGTTTTAAAAACATTTAATACTAACATCTAATACTAATGATTCCATAGCTTGAAGTAAAGTTTTGCTGAACATTCCTTTATTCCTCCTTCAATAAACCCCACTTAAGAAACAACCTTCCAGAGGGCCTCATTATTCATTACAAGCAGGCAATCGATCATTTGATCTTCTTTCGCATTCAATTTCTCCTGAAGTCGAGTTTCGTCGACCTGAGCCAAAGACAGCGAAAGTATATCATGTCGGATTCATTCCACGGTATTACTCCCATTATTCTGTTATTGAGCTGTATTTGTTCGAGTGATTTATAGAAATCGGTGTACGCCTGTTGGATTTTTATTCCGTAATAACGGTAGGAGTGGGTGCTTGTTCTGTAATTGGGAAAAACGGCCATTATTGCGATGTTAAGGGAAAAAATAAATTGAGCAAATAACGGAAATTGCTCATAATTTATTGCGCTCAAGGGGCTGGGAATGTAAGGAGCGTTGAAGATACAGCTTAGATATATATTTTTCGGAGTGGGGTATGTTTCTTGTTCTCAAACGTTTCTGAGAACGGATAAATTATGGCATAAAGGATAATCGCGGAAAAGTCAAAAACAACACAACATACAGAGTGAATCTAAAGTATGGGACGTTTCAACTATCTCAGAAATGGGTTTCCACGATTTTTGTGAAATTTGGGATGTGGGAGTTTCGCGATATGACCAATCTTAAGAAGGTATTTACAATGTTGTCAGATCAACATTTTTTCCGAAAATATAATAAACTTTGATATTTCAAATGTATTACCCTGTATATTTATACATTTTTGGAATCCCTGAAAAATACTGATAAGTTTTTGTTTTTCATAATTTCGGAGCTATTCCTGCTGTTATCTGCCTATTTTCTATTGTTTTGAGCTGCTTTCTGTTGTACTCGGTTGTATTTGATTGTTTTCTGTTATGTTTGGGTGTTTTCTGTTGTATATAGTCATTTTCTGTTATTTCCAGTAGTTTTCTGATGATTTTACATAGTTTTGAGCTATTTTCTGCTCGTTTCTCTTGTATTCGGTTGTATTTGGTCGTTTCCTGTTTTTTTCCCGCTATCTGCCTGTTGTCTATTGTTTTGAGCTGCTTTCTGTTCTTTTTGGTTATATTTGATTGTTTTTTGTTGCGTTTGGATGTTTTCTGTAGAATTTATTCATTTTCTGTTGTTGCTAGCTGTTTCCTGATTATTTCCTGTTCTTTTGAGCTGCCTTCTGTTCTTTTCTGCTGTATTCGGTTGTATTTGGTTATTTTTGGCTGTGTCTGTACGTTTTCTGTTGTATCTAGTCGTTCTCTGATGTTTCCGGATGTTTTCTGCTTGTTTTCTGTTGGTTCGAGCTATCGATCTATAACAATACTCGTATGTAAAAAATTCTGTTGGTTTCTATAATAGGCAAAGCAATGTTCAGATGGACCTAAAAAGGTGTAATATGCTGCTAGGTCTTTCTTTTACAGTTCATTGAACAATTTTTTATAATTAGAATAATTTTTCCGGTTTCATATCCTACCACCCCCTCAACCACCTCAATTTAACCCTAATTCAAAAAAAAAGTAGAAAGCCATCAGGAATCCCTGAAATGCCCTAAGACGAACTTTGATGAAAATTTGGAATTTTAAGTTTTTTGTTAATCATTCCGCTGCCCATGAACCGATTTGCAAAATTATAGCAGCGTGACCTACTACTACCGCACAGCGTATTGTTACACAAATTTCGTGATAATCCATGCAGCGATTAGTGAGATTACGAGGTTAGAAGAACGCCAACAGATAGACAGACAGACCGACGGAAATTAATATGGGAAAGAAATATACCAGAACTTTTAGATTAGTAAAAGAAGTTATATATACTGCAAAGAGCAGATAACAGACAAAATACACTCCCATGGCTATTGAGTGAGGTTTCAGAGTTTCGAGGATCTCACAGTTGAAAATAATCAGCGTTGTTCAGCCTGTTTTTCTAATGGAGTGGGGGTAAAGCTTTCTTTGGTCTAGCCTAAAGGCATTGTTGACTGACGGTCACCAAGACCCACATTTTCTCCTGATGGGACCAAGACAAACCTTTATTAATCTAGCGAAACGAATTGCTGATTAGTGGTAGTCATAAAATACATTTTTCTGTACTATACCGCAACACAACAAAGTGAAATCTCTGTCAATGAGCATTTTCTTCTGAAAAGGCAAGAATAAAGCTTAGCCCCGTCTATCTAAAGGCATGGTTGGTTAGTGGTCACCAGAAGCCACATCTCTCTGTCGCTGAAGTCTCCCCCAAAAAGACTACAGATAATGCCGGCGTCCATTTGAAAAAGCAAAAACGGTATATTTCAGAGTTCCCTGCTTTCAGACGTAATCATCTCAGGACACTCTCAATGCGACACTCCCTTTCCGGGATGCTACACAAAGCTGATTTATCCCACACATGCCCCGCTAGCTACTCTACATCGGCAGCAAAGAAATAAAGGAAGCGTTACCGCCCCATTTGCGGGACAAAGAAGAATACAGAATAAGGATATTACGGGCATATATAAAAATTCCTCTGAACCTGAAATGCTACTCGACGCTCAACTTTGACAGTGGAAAAGTAAGTGGGAGGGAAATACGTCACTCTGTTTAGGATGAGCATGTTGCACTTTTAACCCGTAGCTATCCTTTCCCGATGCACAGTAGGATATTTCAAGTAATGTCGCCTTAAAGATTCCACAAAAAGTAGCAAGTATATCATTGTACATGTTCTATTGTACAAATATTACTCCTGCAGTAGTTAAGTAGCGACATAATTGGATTTTTATGTCATAATTTTATAAACCAATAGGTCTACAGAATTTGCTCCGGTTTCTCTTTGATATTTTTCCGAACTTAGCATATAATTTTCTCCATTATATTTTTAGGATATTTATAGAATCAGCTCTCTACTATAGATTATATACAGAGTGTCCCTGAGATTCATTCACTCGTAATATTCTCGTAACAAAAAAAAGTTGAAACGAAAACTGACTGGAATTTTGGGGTCTATTATATCATGGTTTCCAAACGTTTTATTTGGACGTCAACCCTTAAAACTCACCCACAACTTTCTTTTTTCAGATAGCTTCCCACAGGTTTTTCTACATAAATGATATCCGTATTTTATTTAAAATCTTGTGGTACTTATGATTTTTTATGCAAACCTATTGTTTGTGTGAAATCATAAACATAATATAAATAAACTAAGAATTTGTTTGACTCAAAAAATGGCTAAAAAAGAAAACTAAGTGGGTTTTAAAGGGTATTTGATACATACGTTCGATAACAAATGTCTTCTTTGTCTTTTTTCAGTACGAAAATATTATGCATCAAAAATTCCCCATTTTATTTATTAATACTTATTATGCTTATAAAATTGGGAAAAGAACTGGTTTGTGTATGATATAAAGGCACTACAAGATTTTGAAGAAAATAATGACCTCATTTATGTAGGAAAAGTTGTGGGTTGCTATTTGAAAAAAAAGTTGGGGGTGAGTGTTAGGGGTTGAAGTAAAAAAATACTTCGACAGCATGATGTGATAGGCCATCCAGTATCCTTGAAGAACCCACTGAGTTTTGCTTTTAACTGTTTGTCTTACGAAAATATTACGCCTCAAACCAATCCTTTATTTACATCATGCCTATGACTTTATGCCAAAAATAGGTTTGTGTATAAAATCAAAGGTACTACAAGATTTTAAATAAAATAAGGACTTAGTTTGTGTAGGAAAAACTATAGGGTACTATTTAAAAAAATAAAGTTGGGGTTGAGTTATAAGTTATAATGGTTGAAGTAAAAAAAATGCTTTGTACGTATGGTATAATAGACCCGATAGTGCCTTCATGAATTCCACTCATTTTTTTTGAACTTTGTTTTGTGTCAAGGAATTTCAGGAACACTCTGTATATTATTAGAGATTTTGTTTTCTTTGAATACCCCTTATATTAGGAGGGTATAAGTAATATATCTTATAAACATAAGAGCCCTGACGAAAGTCACAAATGTGTTGGTCTGGCTCTTATTGTGGCTTTTGTTTGTTTTTTTTTGCATCCTTGCTGCTCAGGTTACACCGGCCTGTTGAAGCCAGTGATCAGAAATACGGATCGCCATTTACTGCTCCTATACAATCTCCTTTATTACAGGTACGCCTGATAACTTCTGTTGCGGTTCTATCCATATCTCCACACTACACTCCTTTTTTGAAGTATCACGACAGGTAGCTTTTTCTAGCCTCCATGGTTATAACCATGGGCAAAACCTTATAAACATAGGGGTCCTGACGGAAGCCACAGATGTGGTGGTTTGGCTCTTGTGGTGGCTTCTGGTTGATTTTTTTTCCATCTAGGTTACACCTTCCTGATGAAGCCAGTGAGCAGAAGTACGTATTGGTGGTTATTGCTCCTATACCATTTCCTGCATTGCGGACGTACCCAATAACTTTTCTTACGGTTCTATCCATATCTACGCACGAGACTTATTTTTCTCTAAGACTCATGTTGATGTTTGAGAAGTCTTCAATAACAAATAATGCATTACCACCACAAAAGTAAGTGGGAGGAAAATACGTTACTCTGAGTTGGATGAGTTTGTTGCGCTCCTAACCCGTAGCTATCCGATGCATCTTCTTCCAATAATGAGTACAGTAGGGCATAGGAAGTAACGTCGCCAAAAAGAGACGACACAATATTGAGCACTTGTTCCTATGAGTATGAGGTAGCATACTACGGTTGCGACATTATACGATCAATGTGGATATAGAATCCGCCATACTAGTTTGGCTGACCCATTTTGACAGCTCTAGAATTGTGTGATTTTTTCTAATGACATTAACTATCTTTATGTAAGTCTTTACATTAATATAATGTAATGTTTGTAAGTCAATTGGTTTTTGAACGTTTCTTCAAGCAAAACTTTGTATTAAAAGAGTTTGCCTAAACAACTTCTAGAACTGAACATTACTGAGCTTTGTGTGAATTGTTCGAGAGCATTATTAGTTTCAATAATATCTATTTATGAGGAACGCATCTTCACACTCGACTTCACGCACAGGTGTCAGCAGTTCACTACGGAACTTGCTTCCGCACAATTAAAAGCCCACATTGAAGCTGCTGAAGTCGAATTTCTTTTACGACTTCATAAAGATAAACCAATGCATGCAATCGTCTTCAAATATCTAGAAGGGCATGGCTTCACACTTGACCTTCTCTTTCCTAGCATCTTGTGGGTTGAATTCAGAAACTGATGGCTGTATAATGGCTTGCCAGGATGATGGTACACCATTGTAGAGTTATGGGTGTAGGTTCCAGGTGATATAGGGTCCGTTATGGAGAACGAAAGATGCCGGATTTACTGGACTTGTACAGGAAAACAGGCCCCAGATATACCTATATAGTTTCTTGCACCTGCCAAACATCGTCTTTAAGAAGGAGGAAAATCAGACGAAATATCAGAAATTGCTCGGATAACTTCGCAGGCTCTAACCAGACTACACTGTAAGTCTCCTGGTTATGGTCATTGGATCCCTAGGTGGAATGAGGATGCAAGCTCTCTGCACTGCCCAAAACACCGGTGTGCCGTGCGGCGGCGCCAGAATGCAAATAGTAGTCATCCTTGGGACCCTTCGTCTACTTAGGGCGCATGATTCGCGGGCCCAGTGATTGCTCACCTCACGGTATGAGGAGCAATCACTGGGTAATCAAACGGCTGCGCGGTGTGTCGGAGCCTGGCTGCACCTTTTTGTCAAAAATAAAATAATACTTTGAATTTAAAATGCTTTTTCACTAATATCTCTCACACTTTTTCATGTTTTTTGCCCCGAAGTAGACGTAAAACAAACTTCGAAGCGTCAGTGCATTGAGAAAATAGCCCTTTCATTTTGACTATCTCTGTATTCGGAGAGTGTTTGCTTTATTTGAAAATTAAATTGCGATAAGGTCTTCTCTCCCTTGAACGATGTTTTTGGAGCACGTGAATCCTAATAATACCCCTTTAAACGACCGATGTGTGTTCAGAACATAAAAGGTCGATAAACACTCAAGCATCCTCGAAATATGAGTGCCCTTGTGATGAGCAAGTACAGACACGAAGAGTGATTAAACGGGAGCCAAAGAATGGTATTATTCTTCTCAAATACTACAACTGTGTGAAGATTGAACGATTCTAACAGGCTTGTTCAGCATACTTTTTTATTGCATATTCTAAAAGAGCTTATTGAGTTTAGTAGCTGTGCAAAATTTCAGAATTTTCTACTATGCTAGCTTTGTGAACTGCATACGCGTCTTTTGGATAATTGATTTAATTATTTCATCGACACTGAATACTTACCAACCTATTTGAATTCGTTGATACTGAGTTTAATGATGGAAGGAAGACAGAGGAAGAAAAATTATAAATATTGTATAGTTCCCCAATGTGAAAATACGACAGTGATCACTCCTGATGAATTTCTTATTAGTTTGCCATGAAATATAAGTTGTAGCAGAGAGCTATGCATAGGCATGAGTTTGTGAGCGATATGTCAACAAAGTATTGCTGTGAGGGCAATTTTAATATAAGTATGTTTATAACTACGTGAATTGTATTACTATCAAGAAACCGCCCGGTTATGAAATCGGAAAGGATGCGTATTGTGGGATTACGTCTGAAATAAAAAAAGTTTTCAAGCATTTGTCCATGCCCTTCTAAAGGTATATTGAGGTCAGTTGCAAGCAGATTTCATATAAAAATTTTATAAAAGCATTGGAAAAATCTATTCTCATTGATATGTGGAACATGTGAAAGGCTGTTTTAAGTCCTTTGATGACCCAAAATTCATATGTATTTTAATTATGTAGAAAAAATGTTTTATATTATATTATATTATATTATATAGTTCTTGTGTCTCACTTTTCTCTATTTGAAATGTGTATCTCAGTCTTGTATATTTTGTTTAAGTTTGAGGAAGATGTTGAAAATTACATGTGTTACAAACTATTAAAAATGTAAAAAATGTAAAATGAAACCGGAAGTAGTTCCGCAGATTTTTGACTGCCAAAAAGGCCGACAAGCCTTACACGCTAGAGATCTTCGGAATGTCTTCCTTAATACAACGAAAATGAGATTTAGATGAACCTAGTACCAGCACAAAAAGAACTCGATGTTCGTCACCAAGCAGCGTATCTAGCACCAATGTTTCGCAAGTAGAACTAGAATGTACTAAAGACAACGAGAGAGGGAACGTTGGAAGACAGATAAGTGTATCCAAGTCAATATAAAGGCCAAAGTTAGATCAAAATATGTTGAGTGCAATATACTAAGAGCAGCCACTAAGGAAAAGCAAAAGCAAATGCCATTAAAACATATCCCAAAAAAATTATTACTCCCCAACTAGTGGCTCGAGTTCGGATCATTGCAAGGAACTTATAGAAAAGCGGACTGCTTTTCTTATAGTTAACAATCCGGAAATGTATATTGGGATACCCAGTCACTCATTATTTATAATTAATATGCTTGCCTGCTACAAAGTGCCAGTTAACAAAAATAGAAATATTTAAAACTTTGAAAAAAATTAAACTTAATATTTCGTATAAAATTATAGCAGATGATTTCTGTATACCGGCTGCAATAGTTTGCTCGATAATTAAAAAAACGGTTCCAAAATTAGTCGAACGTTTAAAATCATTTACTCCATCGGAAATCAAAAAATGCTTACCGATACCATTTCGAACAAGATTCAAAAAGGTACAGTGTATAATCGATTGTTTCGAAATGTCCATCCAAAAACCAAGAAACCCAATCCTGCAGTTATTCTCTTGGTCAGAATATAAAAAAAGCAATACTATCAAATATCTTATAGCTTGTACTCCTGATTTCCTACATATCTAGAGGTTTTGGTGGCAGAACTACCGACAAAATGATTGTGGAAGAATCTGAATTTTTGAGTGTGTTAGAAAAAACCACCTGATCAAACAAAAGATAGCATCACTCAAAGTACTAAACTTATACTTGAATATATTACAAACGTATGCTTGCCGCTGTCGTTGTACAGCCGCCAGCCGGTCTGGGCTCGCCGACCGACGCGTTGACGTCACAACGACGAATTTTGAGTGCATGAAATATTTTGGTCTTTGAAGGCGCGTAACTTTTTCAATTCTTATTCAATTAAGTTGAAATTTTTTTTGTATGTTATATGTAAGTAATAATAATTTATCAAAATGCGCATAAATATGGTTATTGGAATTTCACTGAACGACCCTATGATAATAATATAACTGATGGTGCCTCTACTTCAGACATACATGCGTGCTCTGATTTATACATGGATACGATTTGTAGGTATATCACTCCCAACACAAACCAGTGTGTAGTGTATCATCGCTCAAATAGGCTTTGTTTTAGTGTTTGAAGTTTTACATATCGAAAAAATTAAAGTGGGGCAGAGATATGAGATTCAGTGTTGTGTTTGTTTGAGTAAGACACCAATTGAAACTTCTAAAATAATGATAATAGTCGTATATATAGGCGGGTGCTTGTACGACTAGTGTCGTTTCCCGCTCCTCAACTTTCACACCTGTCGGTCCGACCACTGTCGTCCCTCTCTTAGGTTCCTTTCACGCATGGCCTCTTGCACATCATCGTGCCATGGCTTTGGTGGTCTTCCTCTATTTTTTGTTTCAGTTGGGATCCAGTCCCATATCCTTTTTGGGGATTCTCGCATCTTCCATTCTTTGAAGGTGACCAAACTATAGCAATAGCTTTGATTCTATAGTGTCAAGAATGGTACTGTTTACTTGCATTTCTTCTCTTACACGGACATTACTCACATGTTCTAGGCGAGATGTTCTATTGCTGCGCATCCAATAGTCCATTTCGAGTGCAACGCATTCCACTGCACTTCCTTTTCCATTTCCTCAAAGCTTCTTCCATATATACCTTGAAGAGTAGTGGGGCTAAGGGGCATCCTTGTCTCAATCCTTTGGTCACTTTAAATCCTTCAGAAATTTCTCCACATACTTTGGCTTTCGGCTGCATTTTGTATCGGGCCTGCTGATACGATTTCTCTCCATAGCTGGTCATAGCTTATTCAATGGCACGGTATCGTAGGCCTTTTGCAGATTAACGAATACTAAACGCACTTCTCCACGCTCGACTCTTTCTCAATCAAATTTTTGAAAGTGAAAATTCCGTCCTTGCAGGATCTGCCAGCTCTAAGTCCATTTTGCTCCTCCGCTTTGTCAAACTGTTTTTCAATTTTCATCTTTAATAATAGTCGTCTTCATTCAAAAAACTATAGAAAACCTTATTGGAGAAGTGTAGCTAGCGCTACTCATACACTCAGCTTAACAACATGTGATAAAAGTTACAGACAATTTTGAATTTAACAGCTCAGTTACAAAAAACGTAAATTAAATACACATAATTATTACACTGTATCAAAAAGGATAAAATGGTTAAAACAAATATAATATAGTGTATGATGCAGCTGTTGTATAAATAATGAATTAAAAACAAAACATTTGAATTGTTTTTAAATACTGATAATAAATATTATTGTATGGTATAGATTTAAAAATAATGGCAACATTATATGAAAAACTTCGTTTAAGTAATGTCGTAGTACGTTGTGGTATTTTGTCCCTTAGAGAGTTATATTATGTATATTACTGTTGGACGAAATAATTTTTTCTCCGAAATATAGAGGAACTAGCAAGAATTTATGTACATAACCTTTAGCATTGGATTTCAAGGTTTTTACTGCCACCAATACTCCTTTTGACGTAACAGTGTCTAATGAAAAAAATGGAGTCAAGCTGATTGACTCCGTACTTTCCACACATAATGATGATATCATTTTATTGTTTTCCTACTGCATGAAGCTATAGTTTCAAGTCTCCTAGCAACCAAATCATCGCCCACCTGCCCTCAAAGAACATCCAACACAAAAACTCTCGTAAATAGTTTCTTGCGTCTCCGTCCCTAGAAACTACGACGCTACAGTTTTTATTCTGAATGCTTCAACTGGAATATGCGAAACGACCAGGAGCCTCCAATCCATCTAAAAACAAAGTATGAGCTGTTTTTATATTTTTAATTTTTTGATTATTGTTGCGCCACGACGGACACGATTTTTCAGAAACTGGCGTGTTTTCCATTATCGCCGCGATAGTAAATTCTGTGTAGAAATTTCATTAAAATCAATTCCATAATTTTCGCTTTACGCAATATGCATAGAATGAAATTAAACAATACTCGTATATGTATCTCATCAAAATTCTAAGTCCCTTCGTTTCTGTAATAGGCAAGTCAACGTACAGATGGACTTAAAAAAATATTCCGCTAGGTATTCCGTAGGTCAATGGACAAAATATTATGGATCCAACAAATGTTTCAGTTTTAAAACCCCCCACCTCCAACCGGCTCAATTTCGCCTTCACCCAAGAAAAGTAGAAAATGATTAACCCCTAAAATGCATAAAAACAAGGTTTGAGCTGTTTTTATATTTTTAGTTTTTTATTATTGCTGCGCCGCCAGTAACACGATTTTTCCAAAACATAGGTACGAGTTTTCTATCCTCGGCGCGGTAGTAATACTGTTTAAAATTTCATTAAAATCAATCCAATGCAATATAGAACGATCTAAAACAATACTCGTATGTAGACATCACAAATTCTAAGTCCCTTGGTTTATATAATGAGCAAGGCAATGCTCGGATGGACTTAAAAAAGTATATTATGCCGCTAGGTTTTTCATTCACAGGTCAATAGACAGCCCATTATAAATACCACAAATTTTTCGGTTTTACAACTCCCATACATTGAGGTTCTTTATCAATAACCTTAGCATCTTCCCAAATAATTTTATGGTGCTCTTTCCAAGCGTGATCTGCTATTCCGTACTTTCCTGTCTCTGCTCTCTAGGTGTTGAGTCTGTGCTCCTTAATTCTCACTTCCAAAGGTCTTTCCGTTTCTCCAATATATACTTTACCACAATTACATGGTACTTCCTAGATGCAGTTTTTAGTTTCTTGATGTTCATTATTGGGTTTTGTTTTCGTTAGTAGACTTCGAAGAGTGGTGCTTCTTGAGAATCGTGCTTGAATTTTATAGTGTTGTCCTATTCTTGTGACTGTCACGTTAGCTAGACGAGAATAAATAGCAACGAAAGAAGCATGCGCGTCAGTTTACCTGAAGATGATTGAAGATGGAAGTCCGAAACAGACCTTTTGAAACATCTACCTTGTCTACAAAGTTCAAACAACAGTTTGAGTATTTCCATCTGGGGATTTAATAACTATAATTAACAAAGATTTCAACTACGTATTATTGTATAATATAGACGACGTACTAAAGTGCCTTGTGATATTAAACTCATAATCATACATAAAGCCGTCTTATGTATAAGTATGATAGATTTTATACAAGTAATCTAATCCTCTTATGCACCTGCAGACAAGATGCATTTTCCTGCTTGTAATCGTCTTCGCTGTTTCCCACCAAGTCATTTGTTCTTATTTGCTGCTAACTTAATTTCGCGCAGCGGTGTTTACATGTGTACAGCATACTGTGAACATGATGAAAAATTTACTAGAAGTAAAGTGAAGTAAAGTGCATTGATCAGTGTATTACAGGAAGGGCCATTTACTTTATTGAACTTAGGGCTCCGCGTAGATTGAAGTGGCCTAGAATTCAAAAGAATAGCTTCAACTAAATCAACCCTAAAAACATATGCTGCAGATAAGATGTGATTGAACGAAATAGTTCAAGACGTGTATGTCATGTACGATTGTGTGCCACTCAGATTTTGAATGACGCATCACCTAGATAATTATTGACCTATATCCCTATTGTCTGTAGTTTCAAAAGCACTTTAAAGGTGTCTAGCTTCAAGAATTGTTTAGTATTTTGAGACAAACCAACTGTTTTCAATGCCAACTTAGCTTCTGTATAAGTAAGAACTCATTCATTGGTATTCTTGATCAGATTTCTCAGATAGCAAATGATAATATAAAGCTATTCTGTGATTGTGTTAGTTAACCAATTCTTTAGCAAAAATTATAAGCCTACAACTTTGCCAATGAGAGTCATGAATTAAAAAACACATATCTGGCAGACCTATCTCAGATAGTCAGGATTGGAAGTAGATTATCTGGAAAAGAAATGATTAGAGTAGGGGTTCCCCAAGGCTCAATTTTAAGCAATTATAAGACCCGTATTTCTAATATTGTCTGTATGAAGACTAGTCTACCAGCAACAATAATGTACATCATACTCTTTTTGCTGATGATACAACTACATTTTCCTATAATCCCATGTCATTTAAAAACATATTCAGTCTATTGCAACCAAAGTAAAGAGCAGAAATAACATCCCGCAAAAATTATGTGGAACCTCATGGGTTGCATCCGCTTCTACGACCCGTACTTCGGCTGAAGTTTTCTCCCAGAGGGGCTGAACAGCTCACATACTAGACTGATAGATTCCCAGTTAAACACTTCTATGAGAACTATTACAGGATGCACCAAACCAACTCCAACTTACTGGCTACCAACTCCAAATAGATTCATCACCCATACGTCAAAAAAGTCACTTAAGAAATTGCAATAGCTATCCAACTTGAGTCTTATGGTTTCAACCTGCAGTTAAATGGACAGAAATCTGGGTGCTCCAAACATCAGAAGAAGTGAACAGCAATCTAACTGTTTGTCTAAAATCCCCTAGTCTTGAATTTTACCGAAAGTAGTGGCCGACCATAAACAGAATAAACAGAGCTGTTGTCAGATGTTCCGCTTGAAATGCAGTTCACGATCTTCTATTTTTAGTATTTTCATATAACGTTACTCAACTGTGATAAAATAATCTACATCACGTACTTTCATAACATGTACAGCTGTACAATACATGTACCGCAATATTTTCAATTAAAATATATAGATATTAAAGGACAATAGTATAATTATTTTGGAACATTCGCATTCTCTCCCCAGTCGGACAATACTTAGATCGCAATTTTCTTTTATTTTGTGTTGTTTGTCTTAGGGCCGGTTTCTCAATGTTCAGTTGAGAGTGTCAGATAGGTAGCGTTTCTATGGATACAAACTGTCAGATAAGACATACGTGAATTCGTAAGCTTAACCTTCAATTGTTTAAACAATTTATCTAACAGCTAACCGTTGTCTTCCAGATAAATATTTAACTGGACATTGGGAAACCGGAACTTATTCGTTTTACTTCTTTATGACTTTTTTTCATGTGTACTATAGGTTAGGTTAGGTTGAAAGTGAGTGGGGCAGAGCTGCCTCCTTCCACTGCGACTCAGTTGTGTTTATTGTGGCTCACACCTTTTTAGAGTTCACCGTACAGTCCGCACCTCCTTACGAAGGCGATCAACGTGAAGGGTGAAACTTTCTTGAAGTCATGAGGTTCCAGTTGGGCAAATCCGAATGTCTGGAACCTAGCATTATCCGGTACTGGACAGGAGCAAAGAATATGCTCCGCTGTTTCGTCCTCCACGTAGCAGAAGCGACAGTATGAAGTTTGTTCAAGACCCAACTTCCGCATATGGTACCTTAGACGACAATGTCTCGTCAGCAGACCGACCAGAATGCGGAGGTCGTACCGATTACATTCCATGATCCTCGGGGGGGCCTGACTCGAGGGGTATCTTATAAACGCCTTCAAGTGCAGTAGCCCTGGTGTATCTCGCCAGTTCAGGAGTGCTTTCCTCATTGCCCAGTCCGAGATGGTCCTTTTAACGGTGCTTTTTGCAATGCCCGCGAATGGTTCTGGTCCTATGAACACAGATTCAGTTCCTCCTTTTACTAGCGCGTCGGCCAATACATTGCCTTCCTCTCCGCTGTAACCCGGAACCCAAATCAAGGTTACCCTGTTTCCCGTTCCGAGTTTGTTGAGGAGGTGCATGCAGTTCCATACCAGTCTTGAATCAACCCAACTGGAGGACAGTGCTTTCAATGCAACCTGGCTGTCTGAAAAGATTTTATAGATCTGTTTGTCAGGGGGCTTTTGATTAGTGCCCTGACTCCCAGCTCTATGGCAATCATTTCTGCTTGGAAGACTGTGGTATACCTTTCAAGGTTGACTGAAATTTCAACTCTTGGATTGGTATCCACTACTCCCGCTCCTGCCCCCAGTTCAGACTTGGAGCCATCAGTAAATAGCGCAAGATTAGAGGGTGATATAAAACCGTCCCTCCTCCATTTGTCCCTGCCTGGGAAAAGGACGTTATAGGATCGCTCTATATGCGCTTGGGGAACCATATAGTCCGAGACCATTCCGAGTAATTTCACCCATTATACCCGTTGTGTCTGGACCTAGTTCCGTTTTGTCAGGTCAGCCGGTTGATAGCTATCTGTAGGCGATCACTTTGCAACTCTTTCCACCTCAATGTGCAGAGGTGTTAAGTTTAGAAGGGTCTCCATGGCTAACGTTGGTGTGGTAGACATGGCCCCAGTGATGGCCAAACAGGCGGTGCATTGCAGCGCCGCCAGCCTGACTCTAGCTGTCCGTTGTAGGCATTTCTGCCACCAGCCAACAGCGCCATATACTACCATGGATTTGACCACCGTCTGATATATCCAGTAGATCAGTTTCCAGTCAGTGTCCAGAGGGCGAGGCGGGCCTTTTCGACTCTGTTATCCAGGTGAGAGTTAAAGGTGAGTCTTTTGTCCAATATAAGACCAAGATATTTCACCTCCTCTGCAAACTGGATTGACTCACCCGCTATTCTAGGTAAATGTGTACTATAACCACGCTAAATAATAATAATCTCTAAAACGGCATATTGTAGATCCAATATTACTTCAGACTCAATGGACTGTAAGACTGGCCTAAAAACATCCATAATCTACATAATCCATTCTATCGCGATTAAATCTAGAATCTGTTTTCGCGACGGTCGATCACGTAATCCGAGAGCCACGAGATGTAAAAGTGAGGTGCGATCCACGCCCGAGCGATCTTTATGAGTTCCATTGAAACTAAGCCATCGGATTATAAATCGCAAAAAGCACTACTCAAAGCACATTTCCAAGGATGAATAATAATACGGTTGATGAATGGAGCGGGAAGTTGCGGTAAACACCATCAATTGTCGGAGGACCGTAACGCGGCTCTGCTTCGGCTGGATTTTCATAAAACTTCATCCTTTCACTCTAAAACCGTCTTTCTGTTACTCTAATCGCCATAAGCGTCCGTAACTGGGCATCTGTCTTCGGTGTTTGTCCCGAGTGAAAAATGATCGGTTTTTGCTTCACGGACAGGTCATTCTATGTAAGCTCAACGAATAATACGAGGTGGGAGTCTTTGTAAGCAACACGGGCGAGTTTATTTATTTGTCGAAAAAGGCATCCACACGTTCGAATCATAAATAATTTGTTTTTAGTCATACAGGGTGAGGCAGCATAACCTCCTTTCTAATTCCCACCCCGTCAGGTTAGGGCGTGTTCTGATCGTTTTATGATATCTACATAACGAAAATCCACGTCAGTCATTTCCGTCGGTCTGTCTTCTTCTACCATCGTAATCCCAGTTACCGCTGTATGGATGGTGATGAAGTTTGAGCAGCGATTTGCTGTGGGGTCGTAGTAGGTAATGCTGATACAATTTTGGAAAACGGTGCATGGGGGGCGGAGTAATTAGCAAAAAACAAATAATTTCAAATATTCTCCAAACTTAGTTTATATGCGCTTTAGGGGTTCCTGATCATATTCTACTTTTTTGGGTGGGGGTGGAATTGGGGTGGTTGGGAAGTGGGGGGTTCTGAAACTTAATCTGACGTGTACAAACGAGTATTGCTTTCGATCGTTCTGTGTTGTTCAACCTGGAATTGATTTTGAAGAAATTTCGTCGTGACAAGAATGAAAAGATTGAATAACTAAAGATTAAAAATATAAAAACAAAAAACGTGATCATTTTCCAGATTTTTTAGAGGTGGTAAAATTGGGGTGAAGGATATTGAAAGTGGCTGGATTTTCATAAAACTTGATTCTTGCACTCTAAAACCGTCTTCCTGCTGTTTTTGCTTTACAGCTCAACGGATAATAAGAGGTGAGAGTCGTAGTAAACAGCACGGTGAAGTTTATTTATTTGTCGAAAAGCATTCTCCCCTTCGATTTATAAACAATTTATTTAGTTTTTAGTTATATAGGGTGCGGCAGTATAACTTCCTTTCTAATTTCCATTACAATAGGTGAGGTGATCGATTTTGAGAAAATACACTTTTCGGGCGATTTATGATATCTACATAACGAAAATCCACGTTACTCATTTCCGTCGATCTATCTGTCTGTGGGTCTGTTAGCGTTCTTGTACCCTCGTAATCTCAGTTACAGCAGCATGGATTGTGATGAAATTTGTGTAGCGTTATGCTGTGGGGTCGTAGTAGGTAATGCTGATACAATTTTGGAAAACGGTGCATGGGGGGCGGAGTAATTAGCAAAAAACAAATAATTTCAAATATTCTCCAAACTTAGTTTATATGCGCTTTAGGGGTTCCTGATCATATTCTACTTTTTTGGGTGGGGGTGGAATTGGGGTGGTTGGGAAGTGGGGGGTTCTGAAACTTAATCTGACGTGTACAAACGAGTATTGCTTTCGATCGTTCTGTGTTGTTCAACCTGGAATTGATTTTGAAGAAATTTCGTCGTGACAAGAATGAAAAGATTGAATAACTAAAGATTAAAAATATAAAAACAAAAAACGTGATCATTTTCCAGATTTTTTAGAGGTGGTAAAATTGGGGTGAAGGATATTGAAAGTGGCTGGATTTTCATAAAACTTGATTCTTGCACTCTAAAACCGTCTTTCTGCTGTTTTTGCTTTACAGCTCAACGGATAATAAGAGGTGAGAGTCGTAGTAAACAGCACGGTGAAGTTTATTTATTTGTCGAAAAGCATTCTCCCCTTCGATTTATAAACAATTTATTTAGTTTTTAGTTATATAGGGTGCGGCAGTATAACTTCCTTTCTAATTTCCATTACAATAGGTGAGGTGATCGATTTTGAGAAAATACACTTTTCGGGCGATTTATGATATCTACATAACGAAAATCCACGTTACTCATTTCCGTCGATCTATCTGTCTGTGGGTCTGTTAGCGTTCTTGTACCCTCGTAATCTCAGTTACAGCAGCATGGATTGTGATGAAATTTGTGTAGCGTTATGCTGTGGGGTCGCAGTAGGTCACGCTGCTATAATTTTGAAAAACAGTGCATGGGCGGCGGCAAAAGACAAACAATTTCAAATATTCTTCAAACTTAGTTTTTTCGCATTGGGGAGGGGGGGGGGGGGGTTATTTTCTACTTTCTTTTTTGTGGGGTGAAACTGGGGTTGGTCGGAGTGGGGGGTTTTAAAACTCAGAAATTCATATTAGGATGTACACTGATTGGTGAAAGAAAGTTCTAGTGGCATAATACGCCTTTTAGGTTTATCCGAACATTGTCTTGCCTATTACAGAAACCAATTTTCTGATGTATACAAACGAGTATCGCTTTCGATCGTTCTGTATTTTGTAACCTGGAAATTATTGAATGGACTTTAGTGAAATTTCGATGTGACGAGGACGAAAAGATGGAATAATTAAAAATCAAATATATAAACACAGCTGAAACCTCATCTCCAGGCAATTTGGAGGTTCCTGATCATCTTCCACATTTTTTAGAGGTGGTGAAATTGGAGTGGAGAATTTTAAAAGTTAAAAATTTCTTATATTCGTACTAAGCCCTTTGTTGCCCTGTAAAGGAAAGACATAATATATCTTAGACCAAAAATAATTTTTGAAGTTATACTGGTGTAGATAATTCCTAAATGTGAGCGGATAAACTGATCGTAATGAAATCTGAAAACCATACCTTGGGCCGTGGTAGAGACCGATATAGTCCATGGTTTTTGAAAATTGTGTAGGTGGCGGTGAAAATAAATTTAATAACAAATAGTACAATACAAAGACCGTTAAAACTCTGTTTTTGGGAAATCTAGGGATCTCTGATCATTTTCTGTTTTTTTTTTTTTTGGAGTGGCAAAATGTTCCAAGTTAGGATGATGTCTGGGACAGGATGGTTGGTAAACCCCAGAACATATTTCTATTGATACTGGTAGTGCCATGTGATTAGGATAACAGTTGAAGACTGTAAAGTAAAAACTGTGTTGTCCTAGTTTGTACATAAGGAGATTCAAGAAACTATTTATTACAGTAGCTGTGATGGATGTTTTTTTTGCGGGTGGGCTGGCGATTATTTGGTTGCAAGGGGATCTCGGACTGTAGCTTCATGTTACGGGAAAATAATAAAATAGTATCACCGTAATGTGTGGGAGGTACTGAGTCAATCAAATTGTGTTAATGTTTTGAAGTGCGCGCCACTCAGTTGGCTGATGTCGTAGCAAAGCTCTATTGGCCTCGTTCGAGAGGCGAGACCACAACATAGTAAACAACCAGCATAATATCTCTGAGGATTTTCTATATAAAAATGGTTCCCACAGAATTTGACCTTGGGAGGGTTTTACGGATGTGAAGTTTTTAGAGAGCGAAAATGAAAATATCGATACCGGTACCAACTCGATATTTTTTAGCCAAGTAGGCGCATTTGGTTCGTACAGAGCATCCTGTGCAATTGATTACACCCCTCGATAATTATATAATTATTTTCTATACCGATACAAACGTATCGATACCAGCTTGGAATGCCTCAAAAAGTATCGATGACAAAATACTCGATATTATTACAGAAGTATCGAAGTATCGTTAGCATCCCTACAAAAAATTATCCAAAAGTGGGGATGCGCGTGGAATTTCCGCCAACCTGAGTTATTGTTCTGGTTGTTTACTATGCTGTGGCAAACTATAGAGCTTTGTATAGTTCAGTTATCATGACTTGGAGCGGTGAGAAGGATATTTTTGCCGTTGGGGTCTACTTTTCGAGAGGCCGCAACCTAGTGCACTTTTCAGGATCACCTTAATTTAGCCCTGCTAACCCCTGTCCAGGACAGGAAATCAACTGTTACGTGGTTGACTACGTTCAGATAAACTGCAAGTGTGACAAAACGGAGGAGTGGGGTAGAGTAGCCAATTTTCGATGGAAAGGAGAATGTTTTCTTAGAAAATGTATACTATAGAGGTGTAGGTAGAGAGACGTGATTTAGGGTCGTATTCAGAGTCGGTACTTAAGGGTCCCTTAGTACGTGAGCAATACTCAAGTAACGAAATGTCAACATGACATGTCAACCTGACATTTAGTTGCACTCAAGGCGATTTTGTAGGTTAGTTTTGGAGTACGGTGTTGTCAGTTTCTGTCACATCCGGAAAAATGTCCGGCACAAAACACGAAATACTGGCACAAAATAAGAAGAGATAACAGAAAACATCAAAATGCGTCGGTATAGGCATAACAAATTGACTATGATTTGCGATATGACAACGTCGCTAAATGAATCCCGCCGTCTCGTAGATGTTGTCTCGGAAACAGATACACAAGGAAAGCCATACTTGAGGGTCCCTTAAGTATACGTAATGCTTAAGGGAACCTCAAGTAGTACGAAAGGGACAACCACAAATACGGCCCAAATTTATCTTCGAAGGTATTCGGTTTTATTAATGGCCAGTAAAGTGTGATGAAATAAAATTATTAGGACGAATAGTTGACTTCATTGGTAAGGTTAAGTTCAAATGTACGCCTATGCCTACAACACTGGACCCTATTGGTAGAGGACGAACAATTAAGGATCATTCTGGGAGCTCGTTTTATGGCAGGATATTGCGAGGTTCATAACTCATAGGTATAAAAGTCTAGCTGCATTGTGTTCTTTATCAGAGATGTGACCGGTGTAGGATAGTATGGAGCACTATTTCATAAAATCTATATTAATAATGCCTTAAAATGGTAAATGACAGGCAGAATAGAGAATCTGTCTATGAATGTAGAGTCGATCAACCATTCCTTTATTTCTATAAAACGTCTTGAGAAGGTTTTCAAAAGATCAAAGATCTTTACAGTGAAAAATATATTTTAGTGCAATATCTTAAACGTTTTGATGCTTAATAAGTAAGAGTCATTGCCAATGACGCATGCTTCGAAGGGCATCAATTTCTTATATAAAATCTTATATTTGTTATAGGAACTAAAAATGTACTTTTTTAAACGTTTAACTAGATTTTTTTCTGTTTATCTAACATAAGGCATATTTAGTCTTCATATTAAGATTGTAGAGAAATTTTGAACAATTTTATTAGTAAACTTATCCAAAATTCCATTAGTAGTATGAGATTATACGTTCCTCAAGATTTATACTTCTTAGTAAATCCTTACTACTCGTTAAATTAAGTTATTGGAAAAACATCAAATTGCACGCCTGTAAACCGTAAAAGTTCTAAACTTTAAGAATCAATATCTCATTGAACACTTTTAAGTACTAAAGTTAGCGGTATCAGGGGTACTTAGTAAAAGTCAAGGATATGTAATAAGGTGACAAGTTAAGAGGCCTGGGTACACACATTTATACATATATATTTGCCATGTAAAACAAAAATTCGCAAGTACTATGTAGGTACTAGGATACTGCATAGGTAATATTTCAGAAGGTAATAGTTAATACCTCAATGAATGACAACGCAGAGCAATTTTTTCAAAAAAGTTTTTTAGTGTGCAAAAAAATGCAAATGCAAAATCATATATTCTTCAAATGTCTGTAATTTAACAATAATATAATATCAAAATAAGGCCACATAAGTAACATAGCGCAAGCTTTCTCCTTCAATTTGTTTTTGAATCATAACTGTAGGTCTAAAATTTCTTGACGCGTCAAGCGTCATAAGCTCCTAAATGCGAGATTCATTTTTATGGCAAACTTTGGACCTTGCCATTAGACCTTTGGACCTTATCTTTGGACCTTCGGACTTACCTCCCCTCGTTTTAAACACATAGGTACTGGAAAAAGGGAATAGGCGTCCACGCCTCCTCGCTGACACGGGAATAAATATTTTCTTGGATTCTCAAATTCGCGCGCTATACGCTAGACCCTTAGGACACTGAGATAAGATGAGAAAGAAAACTGGTGTTCTTCGAGTCCTAAATCAGATTTATGCACATCGGTTTTAGGATAGATTGATGATTAATTTGAAAACATGTATGTTCTTACGTTCTTAAGTAATGCAACTGCAAAACCATAGTTTAATACGACTAAATGTCGTACTGGAGCATGGCCTGAGCGATCGCCAGATTAAAACTGTCTAGACATAATACTGTTCGGCTCTAAAGCTGCTTTACAGTTTAAGCTACTCCTGTGAGAAATTTGGACGACTTATGAAATCTGATATTTCCTGGATGTAAGTCCATTCAAAATGAACCTGACGTATTTATTTAAATCACTGATGCTTGTATCCACGCTGGTGGAAGTCATTTTGAAAATTTGTTTGTATAATACCTAAGTTGCCATTCAACCTTTTATAATAAAATTTTGTAGTACTCGCAATTTTTTCCTTCTGTATCATTGAAATGAAGCGGTTTTTCAAATATCATCAAAGAATTAAATATTCTTAAAATATTTTAAAGAATCACCCTTCAAATGTTTATTGCATGATTACCAAACACACTGTATTAATATAAAGCTATATAATGAAAGCAGCAGCATTGCTGAATATAGGCGAATGAATTCTCTCAACCTCTGTGAAATATTTGTTCGAATCCTATGATAAAAATGGAAAAAAGACTATACACCTCTGTCTGTCAATTTTCTTTAAGGTTTGGCGATACGGAGCGAAAATTTATTTCTTGTTTTTATCAATCACAAGCAAATTTCTATAAAAAAAGCTCTACAGGGATTCCCACCTGAGCATTCAGTGTTGGCTTCTAATTAACAGTGCTGTTCCTACAGTGGCGCCGAGAAACAATAACAAAGCTTACACAGAATACGAGAGTAGTCGATGTCGTTGGCTCCAAAGTAAAAAACAAGTATTATCCATTTTTCTAGATTTCAACAATTCTGCTTAATTCTTTCAAACTTAATTTAAAGACGACGGTTGCTCTGTATCTCCGCCAATCCACCGGAGATATAGAGCAACCCTCGTATATCGACTCTCATATGCAGTAGCATATAGAGCCGCGCTCTTCTGGTCAGGTCAAGCGAACGCGTTGTGGCGTTCCACCAAGAAGTCTGCTGCTGTTTAGCAGCGATTTTCTTTGGTTTGCCGTTACCTTCAGGTACCAGATCTTTTCTGTCGCCTACTCTTAATTTTAAGAATTTGTTTGTTTGGTTCAAAAACCTCCAAATGAATCTACACCGTTAAAAATATCGGTCCGTTGATCTTCAGGATACTAGCTTTGGGCTAAACTGTATCTGGCACCGAGAGAAGAGCAATCAAATAGAAAGAAAGAAGTGCAAACGACCTCCGAAGCCATAGAGAACAATAAAAGTCCTCTGAAGCTCTTCCACTAATCGGTCATGACCACTGGCGCATTTTCAATAAAACCCTCCCCTCTCATCTGTTCGTTGCGCGATTTCTGATAGTAATACCCGCACTCGGGCCATTATCGCCCCCATATTGAGGTAGCGCAAAATGAAGCCAATTCAGGAATTTGCCGTTTTATTTCTGTACTACAAGTACGGTCAATTATTCAGAAAACGGTTTTAGTCTGAATATTACAACTGGCGTTCCCATTTGCCGTTTTTAATATACTTAATAGCACTGTGCCAGCATTGGGGATGCACGTGGGCGCCGGTGTGGGGGCGACGTTGATTACAGGGGGTGGTAATGATAGACACTGCCAACTCGAATTTAATATTCATTTAGCGATATGTTCAGTTTACTGGGAACTGGAGATTCCAGTTAGTCATTGGTACCGTAGGGGCAGTAAGGGCCGGTTTTACAAATGCCGGTTTAACTTAAGCTTTGCTAAACTTATGCTTAGCTAAGCTTGAGCTTAGCGTTGACATTTGTTGTACAACCTGCGGCTTAGCTATACCTGGTTGAGTATAAAAATCACTACGGTTGACACTAATGAAGCAATGCGTGCTGTCATAATTATCTAAAACACAACCTCTTCTTAAACCTAAGCTCAAGCTAGCATTGTACAACTGGTCCTAAATGGTATTATGTAGAGCAGTTGTTGGCACCTATTTAAATCACAAGTGAGCCACTTTTTCGTAGTCATCTTTTGAGTAATACTTAAGTTCCCTTGAGTACTACTCAAGGGAACCTCAAGTGTGTTTTTTCTTGTATATCAGTTTCCTAGGCAACATCTACGAGGCGGCGGACAAACATTTTGCGACGCCGTAGTAACTCAAATATACATACAATTTACTATTTGTTATGCCTATGCGAACGTATTTTGATGTTGTTTTATGCTGGACATTTTTCTGGATGTGACAGACACTGACATCTTCCTCCAAAACTGACCTACAATATCGCCTTGACTGCAATAAAATGTCATGTTAACGTTTCCTTACTTGAGTATTGCTTAAGGAGTCTTCCGCAAGGGACCCTCAAGTCGTTATCAGAACACAACATTATACTTAAGGGAGTATTAAGGGACCCTTAGGTATCGACTATGAATACGGCCCTAAGGTGCTTTCCAATTGAACAGAAAGATATTTATATCAAACAAGGATTACATTATCATACAACGATAGGGTAAGTTCGTTGAGATGTAAATACCACCCTTTTAGGCCGAACAAGAAATAACTCTTGTGAAATCTAATACCCTATGGCAAAAATGCAACTCATGCACTATCAATGGAAATGTAGCTCTCAAAACTATATAGCAGCTCATTGTTTGGGCACTGAGGGAACAACTTCCGCTGAAAGGAAAGGAAATATTATTAGAAATGTTGTTCCGTCTGATGACAACAATCAAAAGAGTACGAGGAGCTTATTTTCAAAATTATACGAGTTGGAAATGATTTACGGAATGACAAAGCGATAGTCAGTCGCTCTACGCAACATGAGTCTGTAAGAGCAACAGTATGTCAGTAACACCAAGGATGACATTTCGAACAATGGTTGTAACATTTGTTGTTGTTTTATTGCCTTCTCAACTGCCAGATTACACAATAAAGGGTCATATTCAAACCATCATAGCTCCTAAACTAAGTTACTTACAGCTAAGGTGCACAGCTATGTTTTCAGAAAACGTCATGTGCTGTCGCTCACAAATAAAAAAGATGTAGGCTAATAGCCCAGATTCTTCGTAAAAGCTTAAAACTTAAAAAAGCGCCAAGAATTAGGTAATTATGATTTTAACATTTTTTTTGCCCTTTTATGAAATAAAATTTGGGAAATATTTACCATTAGCTTATGTTCTATATGCGTCGCTATCAAATGATACATATCTTGTGTCCTTAGGACCCTTACATGGGTAACTATGGATAAATTAGTACACTCATGCTTTGATAAAAAGAACAAAATGGCTGCCATTTTATTATAGTAGGAGAAAAACTACTTATGAGGGGTGATTTGTCGATAAACCAACTTCCTAAAACCCCCGAGAACGACGAATGGACAGATTGTATTTTCTGCAAATATTCATGTTTGATGTTTCCCCCAGGAAAGTTACTACTGCGCGGTCATGGAAGTTTGGGCGAATGAATGCTCGTTAAAGTATAAATGCATGTGGGAACACTCTACGTGGACCTAATCATTTATTTTAGTTGGAAAACTGCGCAGTGCAGCGCTTTTAAATGTCCTCAACAGCATGTGCTCCTTTGAAGACGATTTTGTTACCGCTGCAGTTAATAGAGTGAAATGTTTTAATGAGAATTAGTTCGTAAATTCGCTTTACGTGTCATGATAGAAACATAGAAATGGGCAGTGTACATAAAAATCGTATTTCGGTATAATTAGCAAGGCATCGTGTTTTTCTGTTATCAGGAATCATTGACTGACGTGGCCTTATGGCCGTCTGTTATACAACCTATATATGACCTAGACTTGTAGGTTTAAAAAAACTCAATTTGGTGAATAAAATTCTATTATACAGGATGATTATTAGACGCATAAGTATTAGACAAATTTTACCTACTAAGACTTCGTCTGCTACAATTCATTATTGTGCAGTTTAAGTCGTTCTTTGCCGTTCTTTGTCGTTGGCCAAGTGTGCAGCCGCGTGATCAAAATTCTTAGTACATTCACCAGATTTGATACATGTCTCTAGATGCGTCTCATTCACCAAATTTTAAAATTCCTCTTAAAAAAACACTGGGCTTAGCGAATAAAATTTTACGATACGAGATGATTAACAGACCAAAATTAGCATATTCTACTGCAGATTAGGAGAACGACAATTATCACACAGAAACCCTCTGTTGAAAAACTCAGTCGAGCAATTTGGCAAACATATAAGACCGCATCTTATACATTTTCTTTTTAAATGTCAATCTTAAAAAGTAACTTTTTGAATAATGTCTTATCTAACTTTTGTATAAACCCAAAATATCCTAATTTTAACTGACTATGTGAAGCTGTAGGCTCCATTCGATAAACTCTTAAATGTTTTCCTTTTGTTCCATTTTTCATGAACAAGTCAGAGAGACATAAGAAGAACAGCCAAGACCAACTTCGCTTCCAGTATCAGAGAAATGAAATAAATGACGGTTTATTATTATTAATAAGAAAGAACGAAAGGACAGCGGAGCACATACTGTGCTGGCAAGAACAAGGTTTTAGACTTTCGGATGAATCTATCTGGAACCTAATGACTTCAAGGAAGCTTCACCTTCGTAAAATGGTACGGATTATTCAGTGAACCTTATATACGTGTGAAGCAACTTTTGTGATAAAACCAAATATTTATAGCTGAACAATTTAATGGGCAACTGAAAAAATCAAAATTCATGTAGTTTAAGGGATCATAGTAGGTGGGTGTCATAGGTGATAGATAGAATGCTACCAAGTGTCAAATAGGTTGGTACGTTATCATTTATTTCAAGTGTGTGAGTTTAAAAATAACATTTTACAGATGAATTGAGTTTAATACGTCTGTCTGCAGAAACAAATATGCAAAAAAATAAACTGCATGGAGATGCAGAAAATGGCCGTAAATAACTTTCTGAAAGAAAACTGTCAAAGTGCGATGTCCAAACAATTTGATGAAAAAAAAATATGTGGAAAAAATGCTGAAATCGGAAAAATCAATAAACACTACGTATTGGATGAATAGGAGAATCAAAGAACTCCTTAAAGGGATTCGTCGTTATCACCACCAACTATAATTGCTGCAACTCTCGAGCTGGATAAAGTTCAGAAACGATTAGTTGAGGTAAAGCTTTATAGCAGACGTCCGACCAAAGAACCATTGATTTTCGAACGAAATTGTCATGCGAGAATCGAATTTGCTCAGCGTTTTGTGAACTGGTTACAAAATTTTGAACTTTGTTGGAACGAGGTTTCCAGTTAATGCAAGTGTTCATCCAAAGTACGTTGCTTCAGTCATAAAGCATGGAAATGGTATTGTGTTGTTACGGTGTTATTTTTTGTGGGGCAGAGTAGGCCCACTACATTTTATAGACGGTACTATGACTGTGGATCGTCATATCTACAGGGACACACTGCAAAATACTGTGCTTCCGTATGCTGTGCGATTGATACCTCTGAGATTTGTATTCCAACAGGACAACGACCCAAAACATTCGTCTCGCCTTGTTCGGGAGTAGTTTCAGGAGAGCAATATCCAGGCTGTTCAATGGCCAGTGCACTCACCAAAGCTCAATCCTATTGAAGACCTTTAACAAGAGGTTGAACGTAGTATTCAGACTGCTAAATCTCCAAATAAAAAATCCTTACTTGATTATACATATTACCGAGGTACGGACGAATGCGTTTATTTAATGCCGCGTCATTGTCAAACAGCTACAGCCTACAATCCATACCTTATTAGCTATTAAGGACCCATTTTACTCCCCTCACCGATAGATGCATGGATTGTAACGAAATTTGGGCAGCCATATGCGTAGGGTTGTAGTAGGTAATGTTCCTATAATTTTGAGAAGCGGTCCATTGGCGGCGCGGCGGAGTAATTAGCAAGAAACAAAAAAATTAAAATATTCCTCAAACTTTGTTTTTAGGCGTTTTAGGGGTTCCTGATCATTTTCTACTTTTTTTTTGGTGGGGATGACATTGGAGCGGTTGGGGGGGTGGAGGCTTGATAAACTGAAAAATTCATAATAGGCTGTCCACTGACTTGTGAATGAAGGCCTAACGACATAAATAACTTTTTAGGTCCATCCGAACATTGCCTGCCCTGCTACAGAAACCAAAGGACTTGTATTGTATAACGAGGAAACTATTTAATTGAATTTAGTTAAATTCTGACACAGTATTACTACCATGGCAAGGATGGAAAATGCGTATGGTTTTTTATACATCGTGCCAGCACAGAAATAATAAAAAAAACTAAAAACATAAAAACAGCTCAAACTTCGTTTTAAGCTTTTATAGGTTCCTGATCATATTCTACTACTTTGGTGGGAGTTAAATTGGGGTGGTTGGGGGTTGGGGGTTTAAAAACTGAATAATTTGTTGCATTCGTAATAGGCTCTCCACTGACCTGTAAAGGAAGACCTAACCACATAAATCACCTCTTTAGGATCGTGCAAACATTGCCTTGCCTATTACCGAAACTAAGGCATTTAGAATTTTATGTATACAGCCGAGTATTTATTACTTTAGGTCATTTTGTATTTTGTAGCGTGGAAACTATTAAAGTGATTCTAATGGGATCACACAGAATTACTACCGTGATTGTGATGGAAAACGCGTGTAGGTATTAGAAATCGTGTCGGTAGAAACGTAGCAATAATAAAAAACAAAAAACATTAAAACAGCTCAAACTACATTTTCAAATATTTTAGGGGTTTCTCATCATTTTCTCTCTTGTTTCAGGTGGGAGTGCAATTGGAGTGGTTGGGAAGTGGGGGGTTGTAAAAGTGAAAAATTTGTTGTCCTGTCCATGGCCTGTGATATAAAGACCTAGCGGCATAATACGCTCTTTAGGTCCTTCCTAACTTTTATTTACTTATCACTTGAAAAGTCTGTTGGTTTCTACCAAGAAATTTAGAATTTTCTGATGTACATAGCATTATATTGCTTTATATTGTTCTGTATTGTGTAATCTGGAGTAACCTGAAATGGCTGAATTAATTTTAAGGAAATTTCGACATAGTATTACCTTGGCGAGGATGGAAAACACGTATGGTTTTTAGAAATTGTGTCAGTGGTGGCGCTACAATAATAAAAAAACTAAAAATAGTAAAACTGATTAAACTTCATTTTTAGGCGTTTTTGGGCTATCAAGGAATCCCGGATCATTTTCCAATTTTTTTTTGGGAGGGAGCTGAAATTTGGGTGGTTGTGGGGTGGGGCGTTATAAAATTGAAAAATTCGTTGTATTGTTAATAGGCTGACCATTGACCTACGGAGGAAAGAACTGGCGGTATAACACAGTTTTGGTGAGGGGGTAATATGTGTGAAGTACTGAGTCAAACAACTTGACTTCAGGTTTCTGATCAGTTTCTCTCTTGTTCTGGGTGGGAGTGCAATTGGAGTGGTTGGGAAGAGGGGGGGTTGTAAAAGTGAAAAATTTGTTGTCCTGTCCATGGCCCGTGATATAAAGACCTAGCGGCATAATACGCTCTTTAGGTCCTTCCTAACTTTTACTTACTTGTCACTTGAAAAGTCTGTTGGTTTCTACCAAGGGATGGAAGGATGGAAAACACGTATGGTTTTCAGAAATTGTGTCAGTGGTGGCGCTGCAATAATAAAAAAACTAAAAATAGTAAAACTGATTAAACTTCATTTTTTTTTTGGGAGGGAGCTGAAATTGAGGTGGTTGTGCGGTGGGGCGCTGTAAAATTGAAAAATTCGTTGTATTGATAATAGGATGTCCATTGACCTGTGGAGGAAAGACCTAGCGGCATAACACAGTTTTGGTGAGGGGGAGGGGGGGGGGGGGGTGGCTGGCGATGATGTGGTTGCAAGGGGATCTCAGACTATAGCTCCATGCTATATGGGGAAATAATAAACTGGTATTACCGTAACATGTGGGAAGTACTGAGTCAAACAACTTAACTTCAATCTTTATATTGTAATAGACCTTCAACTGTACTAAATACAAAGTTTGTGATTTTGGAGTCTTTAACTGAAATGAAAAATCGAGTTGCGTACTTTTGTCGCGCTAACCATGCGAATTGTCAGAATAATGAATTATAAAAGTCATTCCTCCTATTTTAAATATTTAAATATTTCTTTTACCAAAAAGGTTGATTTACTTTTGCCCAATAGTGTATATGTATTTTTATGGCTGAGCTACCGTGGCTACCGTGCAGTTTAAGTTTTTCTTCGTTGCCTTTTTCGTCCCCGGAAGATTGTGCAGCGGCCTTAAGCCGTCAGAATACTCAGCACATTCACCACATTTGAGAGTCGCGTCTCGAGGGTCGCATCCACCAAATTTTAAAATTCCTGCGGCAGCAATCCTAACGCCACGTCGCGGCGCGGCGCGGCGTGCCGATCGATTCGAAATGCGCGACTGAACTTTATGATCGGCCGTTCTGCCTCGCTATGTCACACCAGGGAATCCGGGAGCCGTTCTACGGTGAAGAACGTCCTCAGCTGGGAACACAACGGATATACATAGGGAAAGGATAATGCTGTTTATGCGACACTGCTTACACGTAACTGAATTTTGAAGTAATAAATGTATGAGCGAAACGCTATACAGAATATCTGGACAGAAAAGTAAGACAAATGTGCGCATATAATCATAATAATAATTCTGCCGCAGCAACCACCCTCATAGTTCTTCTTCTTTTAGTACAATCTCCTCAGCGGAGGTTGACGACCATAACTTGGCTCAAGTTTCACTCCCATACTTAACAGCCAAAAACTTCCTAAACGATTTAAAGACCACACATACTCATACTTTATTCATGTTCTACAAACAATACACACGAGCTCACACAAGTCAAACAAAAAACATGTAAGCCCTGGTGAGTAAGCAGTTGAGAAATATAGCAATCCAAAAAGGAATATTACATATTACATATATACATATTATAGTTAAAAATATACACACATAAAAATATAGAAATATTATACAATTAAAAGTCGAATGCTATAGATCACAGGTAAAACAATCTCATTCCGCTATGAATTCAGCTACACTACAAAAAGCCTGGCTAGTTAAAATTTGCTTAACTTTATTTCTGAATTCTTGCATATGTAGCAATCTTATCTCGACTGGAAGCTTACTGTATAATTTTACAGCTAAAAGCTCTGGAGAATTTTGGCACCTAGAAAGTCTACAATGTGATGGCATGCCATGCCTTTTAAAAGCATTCTCAAACTTGTTGGTGTTTGTGACACTCTCAAGAATAAAGACCGATGGAAAGGTCATTATGCCTGTTTCTTTAAATAATGATCTACAGTTGTCTCTATATTTGAGACCCGTTGCTCTTCTTTGGAGACCAAATACTCTATCCGCCGACGGCGCACTGCCCCACAATATTACACCGTGGGCCATAACCAAGTGGAAAGGTGCGTAGTAGGCAGCAGGTGTAGTCTTTTGAGTCTACTTGACACGGAATCAACATGAATGTCCAATTTCAGTTTGGGATCGAAATGTAGCTCCAAAAATTTGAAGGTCGCAGGGTTGGGTAACTCGCTGTTATCTCTCAGCAATAAAACCATCTTTTGGGTTTTGTTATTGTTGAGCTTCAGTTTGTTGGCATTAAACCAGTTTTCGACTCTCCATTGAGTCTCTATGGCCGTCATCTGTAAACCTAAATGGAAAATTAAAATCAAAAATAAAATTAGCACAATCGGAAAGGATCTCGCACACGTCACACAGTACACCAACAATAACAACTTCTCAAAACGCATACTGACAACAATAAATTGACTCAAATCTAAATCGCCACAACAAACAATACCCCAAACATACGATACACTTAAACAGATGTAACGAGTCCAACGACGGACAGAATGTTAACAATCTTTCTCAGAAAAGTGAAAAGCAGTTTTACCAAAAGACAGATAATCAGATAACAATAATAGAACCTGCAAGTAGACAAGGGTTACCCGAGTTCTGGGATCAGAAACCAAAACTCATAATGAAAACGCTCCAACGATTAGACAGGAAGAAGAAAAACAACAACACATACCGGAACAGGGAGACGTTATTCTTATATCACAGAAAATAGCCGATACAATAAAGCATATCCATAATTGGAAGCGCCCAGCCGTAGACAACGTGCAAAATCTCTGGTACAAGCACTCCAGTGCAACATATGAAATGCTCACAGACCAAATCAATGAAGCTATACTCCAACCCAATAAGCTACCGAAATTCCTCACACAAATAGTAACATATAGATTAGTTTAGTTTATTTTGCTACATACAAACATATAAAACCAGAAAACGCAGGCACCAAGAACCCTGCCAATTACCGCCCTATCTCTTGTCTCCCCACCTTGATCATCACCGCAACACTAGGCAAAAAGATTGAACAACACCTTACCCAAAACAACATCCTGACTAAAAAATAGAGAGGATGTAGAAAACAAAGCAAAGGTTGCAAATAACAATTCATAATTGATAGTGTGACCATGGAGCCAACTAAAGAAATACAGAGGAATCCCAATACCTGTTTCATCGATAATAAAAGAACTCTGTACCCCATAGCTGGCTAACGATAACTTTTTAAATATATAAAATTAACCCAGGCTTTCATCAGTGCCTCACAAGAACCATGGAGGCATGGCGAACCAACATAGAGCTTAAAACTCAGGACGGCTATATCTAAACGGAAGAGCTACACATATTATATGACGTGGTATTTTCTAGGGTGATTCCCTCAGTTCACTGTGATTCTGCCTTTGTTTAAATCTACTGTCTAACGCATATTCCAAAAATATGTAATAGAATTATTTTTCAAGGCCTGAAACTAATAATAATAATAACTTAACGTCATGAGGAAATAATGTGTCAAAAAACCGTGAAATGTGCCATTCTACGATGGTATTTCATTAAAATTTTGTTTCACGTTTCAGAAAGAAGCGACGTGACGCATGTAATTGGTACATAGCTCTTTGCTGGGCTGACGTCAACAACTAATTAAAATGCTTAAATGAGGCAGGATACATAATAAACAATGCGACATGATGTCCTTTGTTTTCGTTCGACACAGTATTAACAGCACCGCTGTTATTTCAACGGAGTTTTTGCTTTTCCAGTTTGGATCGTATTTAATTTAGAGTTGTTGTGCGTATTGCGGATACGGTGTTGGGCGCATCCGTTGCATTTTTGGTATATTTTAATTAAAATTTGGTATAAAAACTTTAATGAAACTGATACAATGCAGGTTTTACTAAACCTAAAATGCAGTCTGATTTGTATAACCCTCTGTGAACAAAAGCTACTGCTGAAAAATCGTTTGTTTTTTGAAACTCAATATGTTTGAGATAAACTTTCGCTCATATGCGGGCCCACGCAATAATTCCATCGCACGTATTTTCTCATGTTACTGAAAAACATGGAAACTCTTTTTTACATTTATCGACATATAGTGGGTCCCGTACAGTTCAACCGATTGAATTCCCAATTAATAATCCATACATGTAAAATGTCTTCTTTTTGTTGAATACAGACATTATTATTATCCTGATTGCGGTAGCACCAAATATTGACAGGCTGTACCAAGTCGACACCTTATCCGAATTTAGGAAGGATGGCACAATAACAGGTTTTCAAGATTACAGACTTTTGGAATATATTCGCGCAGGCGCAACTGTTGCAGGTGTGGTGTAAATGTATTTGGTGTAAGGCGTGATACCGACATACTTAGGGGGAATAATAAATAATTCCAGCCAATGTCCTTAAACGCTGTGGCGATGGCGCTGAGTTTGCACCTGTTCTTTGCAAGCTCCTCAAACTATTATATCAGAGAGGCGTGTTTCCCGTTGCATGGAAGATTGGCTACGTACAACTGATTCCTAAGGCAAAAAAACGATTTCATCAGTTATAGACCAGTCGCTCATTTCAGCCTCATGTAAACGATTATCGAGACGATTATGGAGAGAGTCGTTAACACACAGCTCCTGAAATATCTGGACAACAATAACATAGTAAATGATCTTCAGCGGCCTCCGAAAGCCTGGCCTACGCCAGTGGCTGAAAAGCTTTTGGAGCCACCGATCTCTGTTTATTGTAGTCAAAGGATGTTATCAGAAGCATTTTCAATAAACGCCAGGGCTCTTCACTAAACACTGTTTCTGACGTACATCAGCGAGTTGCTAGAAATAACATCCAATTCAATCTACAGCATCGCAGACGACAGTACATTATCATGCATGCATGCATACATTACAGCGTCCGAACAGCACGGTTTTCAAGAAAAAAAAATACTGTAAAACTAACCTAGCCTGCTTGACGCAATATATTAGTTATAGCTTAGATAACAGGGGTCAAACAGATGCCATTTATGTGGATTTACAGAAAGCATTTGACCAAATTGATTTAGGTATATCATTAGAGAAACCCAAATGGTATGGGCTTTCACCAAATTTTTTGAAACTGCTTGGCTCTTATCTATTTGGGAGGAAGCAGTATGTTGAGTATGAAGGTTATCGTTCAGATATATTTGAGCCAAGTTCAGGTATTCCCTAGGGTTCGAATTTGGGTCCCCTTTCTGCTGTTCATCAATGAATTAATATCATTAATTACTTGTAGCAAATTACTATATGCCGATGATCTAAAAGTATATTTCAGTATACATTCCATTGATGATTGTTTGACTTTGCAACGCAATATTGATGCTGTACAAAGTTGGTGTAATAAAAATAATTTGCATATTAATCTGCAAAAATCACATGTGGTTACGTTCAGCAGAAAGAAGAAACCATTAAACTCGGATACACTGCTAACTCAATGTCGCTGAATAGATGTGATGAAATGAAAGAAGACTTGGGCATCACTTTTGACTGCCCTTTGTCATTTATTCAACATGTTACTCAAATTATATCATCTGCGAATAGAATGTTGGGATTTGTAGTCAGTAACGGTAGAGAATTCGCAAATACAGACATAATAAAAATGTTACACAGCTCCTTTGTTCGTTCAAAGCTAGAGAACTGCAGTTTGGTCTGGTATCCCATCTATGCCACACACATTCTTTCAATTGAACGCGCTCAAAAAAGATTTTTATGTTTTTGTCATTCAAGTCATCGGGAGTATATCCGGAAAGGGGAACTGAATATTCAAGAATACTTAATAGTCATAGTTTTTTATCACTAAATACAAGGCGCATTTCAAATAGTTTAAGTGTTCTCCATGACCTACTGCATAACAATATCAATTGTGAATACTTATTAAGTAACATTAGTTTTCGTGTTCCTAACCGGAGTTCCAGGCACTCGCTTACGTTCTACTGTGAACTATCCCATACCAATGTTTTGAAAAAATCGCCAGTTACAGTGATATGTGCGAATTTTAACTTGCTACCAGGAATTTGTGATATCAATACGTGTTCTAAAAACCAGCTATTGGAGCAACTATCGGCTCTTACTCATAATATGTAGGCAGTCCATCTTCAGTCATTTCTCTTAGTTGTATTTTTTTTGTATTTGTGTTATTGTATTTTTGCAAACTAGGTTAAGTATTAATAAGCATTATACTTTTTCCTGTAATTGGGTGATTTTACACCTGCTGGAAATATCTATCTATCTATCTATCTATCTAGATATCTATTATTTCTCCATCTATCTATGCATTGAACCAGGCAAGCCACTATCACCCCAGGAAACGGTACGCCGGCGACAGCAACATGCCTCACATATCGACGTCGATATCAAAACAACTGTCGAGTGGGAATTAGTAAATAAAGTATAGTTTAGCGTATAGGAAACTCAGGCAATGATACTGACAAAGAAGTCTCACGTTAGCTTACCAACTGTGGAAATGGAGAGACATCCAATAGTCGAGTCATCTACCGTCAAGCTTTTTGGATATCAACATCAACAATAGTATGTCCTGGCACGACAGTCAGTATTACTAAAACGGCATCCCAGAGCCATGAAGGTTTGTTCCGCTGTGGGAAGCTGTATACACCAGAGCCCCTACTGCTGTTGTACAAGACACAGATCTGACCATCGTTAGAGTATTGCTGCCATGTGTCGGAATGCACTCCGAAGCACTCTCTAAAGTTTCTGGACACTATCCAGATGTAAGCAATTAGACTAGTGAATATTTCTAGCCTCACAAAGGACCTCCACTGCCTGGAACATCGAAGAAGTTTGACTGACCTGTTCGTGTTTGACAGATTCTATCACGGAAGATGTTCGAGAGAGTCCTTCTAGATAATAACACGGAATGCCGTCCGAATGAGAAACCTAGAGAGGCTCTGCGAGCTCGTCCTTACCAGGTGGAGGTATCTTCTCTCCAAACCGGTCCCCTCCAGCATTATTTCTCTTAGAGAATGTCGGTGCTGTGGAATGAGCTACCGGGGAATTTGTTTCCTGACCACTACAACCGGCAGCTTCACAGCGCCATAGGCTTTCAGCCTTTGCGGGAGGCTGACCATAAAGAAAACTTTATCTTGTTTCCAGCATAGATGTTCTAGATATTCATATGTAGAAGAAGTATAACCTATTTACCCCAATAGTCTTATCTGAATGAATTTCTCAACATCCCAGTATAGTTTGTATTAACTGTTTTCGTTAAGGTGCTCTTGTGTTGTAATCAATTGTTTTTGATCAATATTCATAGCATGTCGACTTCCTTGAATAAGTTTCTCAAAAATCGTATCTACCAAACTGTTGGATGTCACGTCGTTAGGCTCTCGTCGTTGCGCCTGTGTGTAATATTAACAAACTTTAAGGTGTCTGCGCCATCTGTTAGTCAGCGGATACGACCGCTGGTCCGACGGATTTAAAGCCGTCGTCCGTCGAAATAATTTCGCAGCAAAGTTGGAGCCTTCAGTTTTCGATTCCTACCTCTTATTCCAAAGAAAAGTTACAAGCTCACAAGCATACAAGCAAAGTGCGTGATAAAAGATATTTTTTGTCTAATAAGGTCTTTAAATTCACCCACTTATCAAAACTTTGGTCTCAATAATTCTCTCCAAACTTTTGGCTTATCTATAAATTTCAACCAACGATATCACTTGAGCTGCACTCATGCAATATAAGCGCAGCAGAAAAGAGCAAGCACAACATCAGTTGGGAGCCGTTTCAGTGAAACTACATATCTTCATACCCCGTTCATTATCAAGCGTTACTTCATTGCACCCCCTGGGATAGTTGGTAGGATATCTAGGCCGTCATACTCATCCAAAGAACAGCATGTATAATGTTACATGGAAGCTTGGGGATTCGCAGGTATATAGTGTGGCTTTAGAGCTGGATAATGTTGTTTACGGTGTAATTGTTAGACTCTGCATACAGCCGTAACCAAATTCCCCCATTGTATATACGTACACATATAATAATAGTCATTGCAGGCGATTATAGGCTGCTTTATTAGGTAATGACAATGCAGAGAAACCAATGTTCTCTGGGAACGCACAAGGTGGCAGAAACAGCTAAGCACGTACTACATTATACGTAAACCGTTTTACTGAAGTTGCTAACTTGTTGAATCAAAGTTAAACTATCTCGTTAAAAGAAGTCCTCACTTTTTGATTTTCAAGGGAAAGTAGTTGTAATTGATCGGATTGGACCATGTCCATATATGAAAATATTTGATTAATGATCCAGGTATATCTGTTCTAAATTAATCTATATATTACCATATGATACATACAAATATAAAGAAAACTATAATTTACAAAAATTCGTTAAATAATTAATTTAATCGTGTAACGTAGATATTTCTTAATTTTCTTTTATTTTTTAGCTCTTTTGAGTTTTTTATATATATTACATATGCTACGGTTAAAGTGTCTACTCGGTTAGTTTAGTGGAAAGTTACTTTTCAATTAAAATAGCAAGAAATTTTGGTTAGTTTGTATACTATCCAGCGAGTTTGTAAACTAGCCAAGAATTGCCATTAAACTATAAACCACAAGAGTTACACAAATTGATGGGGTTTTTGGCTAGTGTACAAATTGTCTATAGTTTTTGGTTAAAGTGTGAAATGAATATTTCTAGTAATATATAACTACCAACTCTTTGGTAAACCCTACTTCTTGCTAAGAATTATTTAAATTAAATTAACCAAAGGAAATGACTTAGTTTGCATGCTACCCAACGAGATAGCTATTACATATTACTAGGAATATTTAGTTCGCACTTTATTCAGATACTGTGGTTAGTTGTAAAGTAGCCAAAACCCCCGGTTATTTTGCGGAATTCTTCTGTAGTTTGTAGTTTAGCTACAATTCGTGGCTAGTTTACAAAGTATTTGGTTATATGTAGTATAAATTAACCAGCATTCATTAATATTTTGATTGAAAGACAACTTTCCACTAAAATAACCTGGCGTTCGGATAGTTTGTATACTATCCAGCTAGCTTATAAAGTAGCCATGTAGGCACTTTAACCGTAACATATATATTAGTTATTTAGTAATTAGTGAAAGAAAAAACACATATGTGACCTGCACAGACGTCGCAAGTCGTTAGTCGCTGCACTGCCGTGTGTCATGAGTCGCCTCGCATCAGTCCTGGATGTTGCAAGGGATTTTCAAGAATGGGCAAGACAGCAGATGCTCCATTGTCTGGTTGTCCTCACAGGCACACAAATCGTCCTCGGTGTATCCTCATCGACCTCATCTCACTAGGTTATTCCTAGACCAGCCCACTGGGCATCTAATCCTGATAAGACTCTTCCAGGTCCTCTATTCTATATAGTTGTGATCTGGCAGCAAAGCTTTCAGTTATGTTCCAAGTTGGTATGTGGTTCTCTGTTAGCCGTCGCCGTCGCTTTCACAGTACCTCTTTGGTTACTGATTTAGAGTCTGTCACTGGGTTTGTTGGCATAATGAAATTGTTCCTGTATGTAAGTATGGGTGCTGGGGGGCTTTTGCCCATTATCTAATTTCGCTTGCCGCTTATCGAGATGGAATAGGCAGGTTTCAGATTTATCTGGGTTTAGGCGTATACCAAGTTTAACTTACGGTATTCAGCCATTCTTGCTAGGGACTCTGTTAACCTTTTTTCGATTTTCTCGACGTCTCGAGATTAGCACGTAATGACTGTGTCATCGGCATACATGAAACTATTTGTAGAAGGGCCGACAGGTTGATCGCTTGTGTACACATTGAATAGAAGAGGCGCCAGCATGCTACCCTGGGGGAGACCGTACTTGGTTCTATCACTGACTCCGCTATCTCTGGAACTCCACGTAGAATCTCCTACTGTGCAGCAATGACCTTAGGACCTTTGTCAGATGGTGACTTTCTGTCATCCTGAATATTTGTTCAAGGAGTATTTTGTGATAAAAAATAAATAATAAAATAAGTAGTAACAAACAGATACGAATATTTTGCGCATTCTCGACAGATACGTGGAATACAGAAGGTAGTTTTGATTTCCAGCAGAGGGCCTTAAGCTAGGCTTATACCAAGGCATTAACTAGCAACGAGTAACCTGAAACGTGTCAAGATAATATCATGACGCGGCATATAATGGAAATCTGCGTAGTCTAGAAGAGATCATATTTCCTTAATCCAAGTGACACGCAACGCCCTGTTGAAATTCTCGATTTTTTTGTTCGAGATGACGTGGATATTTAAGCCTGCTCCAATTGGGGTTATTTACGGATTCAGAATGGATGATAACCTTGTCTGATGGAAAAATTAAAAGCCCACGTTTTATCGCTTGCCGAATGTTTGCTCAATTATGGTTGCTTTCAGCGTATCACGTTCAACGTGATGTAAAATCCCGGATGAATGCGGCTGAGTTTGATTAACGAGTTTACGAGGATATTCGGTCATAACAGGACAGCTTAATGCTTTTAAGACGCGACACTGCATTTTATCAAACAGAAGAAGTTTAAATGAATATTTGGTTTTGAGGTCTACCAAAAAAATTTTTATCCTGCAAGACAAGTCTTGATTTATTTTTATTTTTATTGAGAGATTCTTAAGGGTCTAGGGTATAGCGCGCGGAATTGAGAACCAAAAAAAAAAAATACGTATTTCCGTGTTAGCGATGAGGCGTGGCCGCCCGTTCCCTTTCTCCAACGTGTGTGTCTAAAATGAGAGGAGATAAGTCCAAAAATCAAAAGGTAAGGTCAAAAGGTCCAAAGGTAAGGTTCAGAGGTCACCATAAAAATGAATTTCGCATTTCCAAGCCCCTGGCGTTACCTTTAAACTTACAATAATGATTCAAAAACCAAATTGAAGTGGCCTTGTTTTAACAATGCAATAATTAACGAAAATAATAGTATTATTGTGAAAAAAGCGTGGACGCTTTGTGAGACATTATTGGTAAATTGAGTGCCCTATGCTTTTTTACAATAATACTAGTACTTTTCGTTTATCATTTTTTTTTAAGCTCATTTAAACTCTTTAGATCGATATTCCTTAAAAGCGTCTTTTTATTTTTTTAAACTATACTTATTGATTTGCAACATATCCAGTTTGAGTAAATTTCGTAACAAGGTCCAAAGCATACCTTTTCGAAGTTATCTTCCCTGGATACCTGCCGTTAAATGAAACAGCACTTTCTGAAGCACATTGATTTTGAGCATCATAAATTGAAATAATTTCTACTGTCTTTGCGCAATCCCGTAGGAATTTGAACATCGCATATATATCATTCTTTAGCCAATAACGTGCAACGTTTTGAACATTTATTGCAATAAAAAAATGAAGTCATGTTGATTGACCCAGTACTTCCCACACATTACGATGATACCAGTTAATTATTTTCCCATAGCATGAAGCTTTAGCCTGAAATCCCCTTGCAACCAAAACATCGCCAGTCCTCCCCCTCCCAAATTGTCTTATGCCGCTAGGTCTTTCCTTCAATCGTATAAGCTTTTCAGTTTTAAAACCCCCCACCCCCCAACCACTTATAAAAAGTTAGAGAATGTTCAAGAACCCCTAAAACATCCAAAAACTAAGTTTGAGCTGCTTTCATATCTTTAATTTTTTGATTATTGCTGCGCTGCCACTGACACGATTTCTAACAACCATACACGTTTTCCTTCCTCACCATCTCACCATACTGTTTCAAAATATCATAAGAATCAATTTTATGATTTTCACGTTACAAAATACAAAACGATCTAAAGCAATAAATATTCGTTTTTATACAGATAAGTCCCTTAGATTCTGTAATAGGCAAGGCAATGCTCGTATTGACCTAAAAAGGTGATTTATGTCGCTATGTCTACCTTCACAGGTCAGTGGACAGCCTATTATGAATACAACCAACTTTTCAGTTTTTGAACCCCCCACCACCTAACCACCCCAATTTCACCCCCATCCAAAAAAACGCAGAAAATGATCAGGACTATCTACAATGCTTAAAAACGAAGTTTGAGCTGTTTTTATGTTTTTAGTTTTTTTATTATTTCTGGGCCGCCACTGGCACGATTTATAAAAACCATACGCATTTTCCATCCTCGCCACGGTAGTAGTACTGTGTCAAAAATTTACTTAAAGTCAATTCAACACTTTCCTCGTTTACACATTAGAGAACGATCAAAGAAATACTACATGTCTACATCAGAAAAAAAAGTACTTCCTCCTAACCACCCCAAATTTCACCCCCACCAAAAAAAAAGTAGAAAATGACCAGGAACCCTAACGCCTCAAAACGAAGTTTGAGGAATATTTGAAATTTTTCGTTTTTTGCTAATTACTCCACCCCCCTTACAACGATTTCCAAAATTATCGGAACATTACCTACTACGACCCGACAGCTTATTGCTGCCCCAATTTCATCAAAATCCATGCAGCCGTTGCTGAGTTTGCGAGGCTAGAAAAACGCCAACAGACCGACAGACAGACGGACAGATAGACCGACGGAAATGAGTGACGTGGATTTTCGATATGTAGGTATCATAAAACGCTCAAAAAACGTGTTATCTCAAAATCGAAAATTTTCGCGATCACAATACTCCCCTCACCTATCGGTGTGGGAAGTAAAATGATATTTTCGTATGTTTTTGCTTCCTATCTGAACAAATTAAGATACACAAATATATTTCTAGTTTTCTGGAAAACGAATCGACGGATATTAAAAAACATACGTCAAAATAGAGGACTTCGACATACCTTTAAAATAATCTATTACTACTCGGCACCCCTTGTCATTTGAAATTTTTGGGGGGATTACATTGTAGGGCGGAGAGTGTAAGCGGGGAAAGTTGTTTTTAGTTAAAAAGTTGTCTTCATCCTTGACAAATCGTTTGACGTGTCTCGGCGATTTTTCTTTTAATCAGTAGTTTTCTCTAAATCCGTGGTAGAAAGTTTTCAAATGAACACCATGTATAGTTATTTTTATTATCATGCTTACATCCGCATGTGGATTTCTCAATTCAAATTCGTACCAGAAAATGTCGGAAACAGTCGACGGCCGGCGGGACTCGCCCTGTCAGCTCAACTTCGAAAGCGCCTCCGATCGCGTCGATCTAGATGTCACTCGTCAGACAGATCACTTAACCCTAGAATACTAACCATTCGTAAAATTTACGAATGGAAATTGCAAAAGTGTGATATGGCAACTAGGTGTTGTACCTAGGATTCTCACTCTGTGTCTAGCTTCGATATTTGACTCGGTAGTCCATTTCCACAGTCTGTTGGCGATGTCAGTGTAGCGCGTGTTCGTATATTCAGCTGTGATTTGTGAAATTTACGATAGGTTAGTATTTGCGTTACTATTATGTAGCATCATGTCCACAACTAAACTTTTTGTATAGGTGTACTTGCATGACCATGTCAAATCCAAAGTCATATAATGAGCTAAGGCCGCTGACAGATGAACAACTAGAAGCATTGGCTGTACCCCTAAGCTCCTCAGATGATGAAGATGACCAATGTAGTGGTTCAGAAGTTGAAGACAATTTGGAAAACTACTTTTCCCCATCCGAATCGGAATATGAACCTGATACGTCTGAAGCAGAAAGCACTGATTCTGAACAATATGATCTTGTGCGACGTAAAAAACTAAGACCAAATGTGGGCACATGACGCTGAGAATGGCAGCAGAATGGAGACTAATGAAAATCGATCTAAATACTTCGGAGTACCAGAAAACAGAGAAAACAATGTTGTAGGGGATGAAGTTGTTGCAGAAGGTGAACTACATGAGTTGGAACTTGAAGAAAGCTACCCAGAAGCTCATATGAATGCCAGCGCTGCAGGGAATGTCTCGGATACTGCAGATAATGGAAAACAAAATAATTTGGGGCCGGGCCTTAGGGGTAAGAATGGACATCGATCCTAACATGCGCAAACGAATTTCAAGTAGAAATATTGTCCATATAGTACAAGGGCCATCCGGAGCAGCACGCGAAGCACAAACACCCTTAGATGTTTTCCTTTGTTTATTCAATGAATATATACTTGAGAAAATTCTCATCCACACAAATACAGAGATACGAATTAAATCTGAAAAATACAAAACTGCCAAGGCAACGACTTCCCAAACTAGTCGAGATGAATTATTGGCACTTTTTGGACTATTGGTATTTTCAGGTGCCCAAAAGGATGTTCGACTATAAAATGTCAGGTTCTATTTACCGAGCAACAATGAGCTGTGAAAGATTCAATTTTTTAATAGAAAGCCTGCGGTTTGATGATAAGACAACACGTACTGAGAGAAGGCAATTAGACCGTTTTGCGCCAATTCGAGATATATGGGATGAATTCATATGCAATTGCAGTCACTCGTACAAACCGGGTAGTTACATAACTATCGATGAACAGTTATTGGGATTTAGAGGGCGCTGCCCATTCCGAATGTATATACCTAGCAAGCCCTCTAGATATGGGATTAAAATTGTAATGTGCTGTGATGTTGGAACTAAGTACATGTTTGATGCCGAACCCTGCCCTGGTAAACATACTAACACTCAAGGCGTACCGCTAGCAGAATATTTCGTAAAAAGACTGACAAAAGTAGTCCACGGAAGTAACCGAAACGTTACAATGGACAACTGGTTTACATCAGTCAGCCTAGCAGAACAGCTCTTGGAACCACCTTACACACTAACACTAGTCGGCACCATGAGACACAATAAACGGGAAGTGCCTGCAGAGATGATAAATCTGAAAAATAGAGAATTGGGAGATTCAATATTTTGTTATGACAGAACAAAGACACTAGTTTCTATCAAAACAAAAAGAAATAAAAGCGTTCTAATTCTGTCGACAATGCATGAAGGATCAGCTGTATGCTCAGATACTGGAAAGCCAGAAATTAATATATTTTAAATAAAACTAAGGGCGGAGTGGATGCATTCGATCAAATGTGTGGAAGTAGAAGTTGCTCAAGGAAAACACGAAGATGGCCATTGTGTATACTTTACGGAGTGCTAAACATGGCATGTATAAACTCATGGATTATTTTTAATCACAATTCACAAAGAATGGGGAAGAAAATTATTTCTAGAAAAAAATGTATGATCCAACTTCACGAGCAGCTGACAAGGCCATGGTTGGAAAGGCGCATAAAACTTCCAACTTTACAGCGCTCACTAAAAAATATGATCGGCGAAATAATCGAAATTCCACAACAGGAGAATCAAGAGGGATCTTATGTAACGAAGCGTACAACCTGTTACATCTGTCCATCAAAAAAACGCAGAATGACAGCACTCTATTGTAACAACTGTCACCAAGCTTTTTGCGCGGAACATCGCGCACGTTGCTGTGTCACCTGCTACAACGACAAATAAATTTATGTATTTTAAGCTTATTTTGTAACTACTGAGACTTATTTTGGTTTATTGAATCATTCATTTAATACGAGACTCGCTTCGTTGTGCTGATTATTTAGTTTGAATATGAGATCGTAAAATTTACGAATGGTTAGTATCCACGGCAGTGGCGCCGGCCCGTTCCCGTGTAGTATCAGGCGACACTTTCGAAGTTGATCTGACAGGGTAACCTTAGCTCAACTGGCGTGAACGCCGGAGTACAATTCTGGAGGTCGTGGGTTCGAGTCCCTCCGATATTTTCTGGTACGAATTTAAACCCTGTATATAGTTTGACCGCATTCCAGGATTTTGTTACTGAATATTCAGAATAAATAAACTCTCTTATACGCTTGCTTCGTTAAGCTCGTTCGTCAAAGTCAATGGGATTAATTTCGGCATCTTATATCGCACCGAACAAGATCTGTTGAAAGCAACCATAACTGATCAAGTATTCATCTCAAGCGATAAAACGTGAGCTTTTAATTTTTCCATCAGGAACGATTATCATCCATTCTGAATCCGTAAATAACCCAACTGGAGCGGGCGTAAATATCCCGACGCCAACGTCTCGAATGAAAAAAATTCCAGAATTTCAAGAGGGTGTCGCTTGTGGCTTCGTCGAAAAAAAAACGATCTCCCCGAAAATCCGTCGACCTCCTCTTTTATATGGCGCGTCGTAATGCGAGACCCTTTTGCAGCTCCTTTCCGGGCGTTTCGTCATGCCGCCAATCAATTTCGGGTGCGAGGACGCAAAAAAGGGCGAACAGAGGAAGCGGGAAAAAGTGCGGTTTAATGAAAGCATTTTGAAAGCTGCTCCGGCTTAGTAGGGCTTTTTATGGTATTAGGGACGCATGTATAAATGCAGGGATTATATGCAGAGAGTGCTTAGACATATACTGTACTTATCATCTAAACCCATACATTTCTTAACGTTCAAGCATAGGACGACTAGTGAGACGTTCAAGTATTATATGGGAGAAGCTACAATGGACTAGTATCATGAATTTTATTTCTGGTTGCATATCATAGAGTACGTCATAAAAAGCATCTCATTTTTTTCTCCGATTTTTTTGGGCACAGGAAAGCCGTGAAAATGAGGAAAATATTTGAATTCTCCTAGGGCAGTGACGTCACTGCCCTAAAGGCGAACAGCCAATCAAAAGACAGATATGTGTGCTGTGTTGCCGCATTCTGATGGCGCGCGGAGCTGTACGCGGGCTGGCTCATCTATCTTGTCTTCTGTTCCCGTCTGATATGTTTTGTGGTTTTAATGTCCCGTGATCCGAAATTCCAGGGCTGTTCCAAATTACGGTTCTATAACCGTCCTAGAACTGTTTTCATCATGCCCCACCCATTTTGTGATTCTAGAATCGATGATTGGTTGGTACGCTGGTGGACCAACCAATCATCGTTTTGAGAACTGTAAAATGGGCGGGGCATGATGAAAACAGTTCTAGGACGGTGATAGAACCATAATTTGGAACAGCCCTTCCGAAAGCTAAGTTAAGGTTCCTGATCCGTCAATCCTGTCAATCAATCGTCATTCGGTCATTGTCATTTCCAAATTCCATTGGGCTTTGGCTGTAATTTTCAACAATCTTAAAGTTATTATTATTTGTTTGCGTTTATTTGTACAGGATATCCTTTTATTCCATTTTAGTAGGTTTCAAGTTATTTTATCATAACATAACCAACAAGTATGGGTAAAATCGATAGTGGATTGACAAACGCCGATTCAGATAACCTGCCTAAAGTTGATATGGCTATGGTGAACGACTTTTATGTGGATAATATGCAGTTCTTCAATACGAAGATGAGAAATGTGAAAGCTAAGAAGTGAGTTTCAAATTATTTATAACACTTTGGATAGCAAATAACATGTTTATGTGAAATGTAAATGTTTTGCGAGTCGGAGCTGTTCTTGGCAACAATGCACTGCTGATAATTCGCGCGGTTGGCACTGATTGGCTGAATTTGAATTCCTTTCTTTAAACTTTAGAATGGAATTACTAAAAAACAAAATGATGTGGAAAGTAACGAAATGCAGCAGAACGTTTATTTGTGTATGCACTAAGCGGCCATAATAATTAAATCATTGTTCTTAACCTCGTGATACTAGTCCATTAACCTAAATCAAGAATGTAATATTTCTGATCATATATAGTGTTCTATTATTAAATCAGTATGGCTTCTGTAAGCATAGGTCTACGGGTGACCTTCTGGCCTGCTTCACTCACTTGTGGAACAGAGCAATTTATTGAAAATCATGGCGAATTCCGCACTTGACATATCGGAAGCCTTTGACAGAGCGTGGCATGAGAGATTCTGGTCAAGCTTGATGCTTATGGACTACCACCTGGCCTGCGGCAGTGGCTCATTAGATGTTTGAACGACCGATCTCTGCTTGTTGTAGTTGGAAGCTGTTCACCAGACGTATTGTTAATAAACGCCTATGTTTCTCAGGGATCTGTCGTATCTTTGTTTCTGGTCTACATCAACGAGCTGCTGGAAACAACATCTAATCTAATACATCAAAACAAATGTCGAGTGAGGATTAGTAAATAAAGTACAGTTTAACATACAGAAAACTCAGGCAACAACATTGACAAAGAAGTTTAACGTTCGCTTACCAACTGTGGAATTGGAGGATCACCCAATAGTCGAGTCATATTCCGTCAAGCTTTTGGGATTTAACAACAACAATAACATGTCCTAGCACGAAAACGTTGTCATTAGTGCTGAAACAGCTTCCCAGAGGCTTGGAGCTTTGCTCCTCTGTAGGAAGTTGCATACACCAGAGCAACTACTGCTGCTCTACAAAGCACCAGTACGGCCATCGTTGGAGTATTGCTCCCATCTGTGGGGATACGCTCCCAAGCACTCTCTAAAGCTTCTGGACACTATCTGCAAAAGATCAATTAGACTAACCAATCCACCTAACCTTACAAAGGACCTACATAGCCTGGAACAGCGAAAAACAGTGGCTGACCTATCCCTGTTTCAAGATTCTATCGCGGAATATATTCGAGTGAGCTCCTCAGATAATGACACCGAAGGCTATCCGAAGGAGGAACACTAGAGAGGCTCTGCTAGCTCATCCTTACCAGGTCGAGGTCCCTACTCCCCAAACCAGTCTCTTCGACGCTGTGAAATAAGCTGCCGGAGAATTTATTTCTCGACGGCGACAATCTGCAGCGTCTCAAGTCTAACGTGCACAGACACTTATCCTCTCGCAGCGCTTCTACAGCGCCATAGGCTTTTAGCCGGGAGGCTGACCATAAAAAAAATTCAATTCAATACTAGAAATATCTTGAAAATTAGAATGCCGAAATCTTTAATCAATTATAATTATGATAATCGTAAAATCTTGAGTAATCATCGAGTATATCACCTATCAGAATAGTAACCATTGACTGACGCATTTCATAATGTTGCAAACAGCTCAAGACTTTGGTCTTCTTGGAAGAAGCATCTGTACAAGCGTCGAGAAATTTCACGTTATACTTTTTTTTAATTTGCATGTTGTAAAATACCGATTGCCCGAGAATATAATGGTATATTAATCATCATCATCATAATCATGTGGTACTGACTGTTGAGTTTGCAGCACGAGCCGAAGGCGAGAGTGACTAAAATACAAAATAATTACTAATTATTATCACTTCTGTAAAATAACTACCGTACATCATCGAATTAGCGTCTGACGTCTCATGGCACGGTCACCTTTGCAGTTATTATACCATGTACTTAATCATATGCGTTTCCAGGTGATTGGTACTGGTATCTAGTAGGCGTTATTCAAAACCCACGGCTGATACGTGAGTTATGGAAACTAATTCACGCTGTTTGTTTATAGGTAGTATAATAGCCTGTTCAAAGGTAGTTTGGTAATCGTTGTATAATATAGTGGGGTAGATAAAAATATAAACTTTTACTCTGACTAGAATTTCAAAATTTCTGGAAAACTGGGGTTTTTTTCCGGAAAAATTGCAAAAAACGGTGAATTTCCTCAGAAATAGAAAATTACTATAATACCAGTATTAGTCAATTAAACAATTGTTTTAATTTAGATATGAAATGTAGCGTTACAGCCCTGAAAACATTGTCGTTCGACGAAAATGAAAAAAATTCCTACAATGCTAGACTATTTTAGCTTTTAGAGCCAGGCTGAAATGGATATGGAGCAGATTCATGAATTCTAGGAATGTAATGCTAGGGTATCAGAATCAGAACCCAGGTTTTTTCTCGGAAGACTTTCACTAGTTTTGTCAGTTTTTTCAAGTGTTTTCATATTAATTTCTGTTATTCTTCATAAATATATTATATATCACATACTTGATACTTAAATATGAACATCTTTGTGAGATCTTCAACTCCGCAACAATCATTTCATGAGAGTATAATAATATAACAAACAGACACAGGTAAAACCATGAACTATTAACAAATGACTATAAGACCTGTAGTAGCGATCTATCAGTGTGCAGGGAATAAGAATATCGCATTCTCAACAAAGTAGCTACAATTTAAGCTGTTTCTATTCCTGATTGAAGAAGTAGGAGCTCAGTTGGAAAATATGGCATCTTTACTAAAACATTATGAAATACTTGGTTGAAGAGTATTGAGATTTCAGTTGTGAAGAAAATTATATACTCAGTCAGAGCACATTTCTTCAGAATGTGTATTAAAACTAAACATATATTTTTCTTGGTACAAAATGATCATAATTTCCTCATCAAGAAATTTTTTCACAGCGAGAAGGGATGTTCTTGCCGCTAGTATATCTTTACAAGGTTATGAGAATTTCTGAAATGGAGAATATCTTTTTATGTATTTAATATAATATGTATAACCTTAGAGAAATATTTAGTAAACCCATGCCTTTAATATATGTATATATAGTTTATATAAAAATGTTTGACCTTACTTAAAATCCTTTTTTTTTATTTTACAAACAAGTACTTCATTACACGCCAAATTCTGTTGCAGAAATTGAAAAAAGTGCCTAACTGGTAGTATTCGATAATACATATTGCATCGCTTCTCTCTACAGACATGATTTTATCAGAATAGTGAACATTTTCATCTTTCTCCATTACACATCCATCCTTTTATGGCGAAGCGCCTTGAATTCTTTCCGTGGTTAGAGAGGCTTGAAGATATTTCCAACTAAAGCGATTCCAGGGTCTGCACGTTAGACGCATTTAGCATTCTATTAGAGCTTTTCTACCACAAACCGTGAACACAAAGCTTTATGCTGACCTTTCCATGTAATCTAATAAGGCCAGATGGATATGTCTTGATATTTTCGGATTTATACGAAGGAATATCATATGAGCTCAGAATAAAACGGGAAAATATATTATGGAAACTTTAATGCTTAAAAAAGTACCAAGAGGATTCTCAGTTTCTCAGATAAATAGCAAAAGAAAGGCTTCCGTATACCAGCTCCAGTCACGAGGTTCTCTTAAATTGTCAGTAGTAGTAGTAGTAAGATTAGTGCTTCAGTCAGTATATTTGGTTTAGTTAAAGCCATGCTATGATTTGTGCATACGTAGGTTTAAATCGACTACATGGAACTTCGATCAGTAGAGTAGATCTCTTGGGGATTCGGCATCAACAATAACATGTCTCGGCACGACCACACCGTTAGTATGGCTAAAACGGCATCTCAGAAGCTTGGAGTTTTGCTCGACTGTAGGAATCTGTATACACCAGAGCACCTACTGCTGCTCTACCAGTCACAGATCCGACCATCGCTGGACAATGCTACCGTGTGTGAGGGTGCTTACCAAAGCACTCTCTAAAGCTTCTGGACACTATCCAGAAGAGAGCAATTAGACTAATCGATACGCCTAACCTCACAAAGGACCTCCACAGCCTGGAACGTCGAACAAGGGTGGCTGACCTCTGTCACTGTTTTGCAGATTCTATCACGGAAGATGTTCGAGTGGGATCTCCCAGATAATAATACCAACAGCCCTCCGAACAAGGAACAGTAGAGAGGCTCTGCGAGCTCATCTTTACCAGGTCGAGGTCCCTACTCTCCGAACTAGTCTCCTACAGCATTCCTTCTTCGACGCTGTGGAATGACCTGCAGGAGAAATTGTTTCCCGACGGCTACAACCGGTAGCGTTTCAAATCTAATGCGCACCGACACTTGTCTTTTCGCAGCGCTTCTACAGATTCATAGGTTTTCAGCCTTTGTGGGAAGCTGACCATAAAAAAGACTCTTTCATATTATAGGTTATATGCAGACTACCATAATTTAAAGCTGGCACTGCTTCTCTTTGTATGTGGAATCCGTAGTTCGACATTAAACATAAAATACTTGTCTATAAATATAGCTAAATTACGATGGAGTTTCTACTTTATCTGTTGACTGTGACTCATTATAGTTGGATATGCTCCAGGAAAGAATCCAGCAAATGTTCTTCCAACTAAAGATGCCTCTACTTCTCTTTTATAACTATCGTCCTCCTTGTGTAGTCTAGTACTTATAAGGAATATATACCATAACGAAAAGGGCCCGAAGCTGGGCTAAGACTAAGTAAAACTTGTCCTCGAGTATATGTGGTTATTATTAGTTGCCAATGAAATGCGAATGTACAAAGGGACAACCACTAAACTAAACTCTATGTTGGACAACCAACAAACCAGGACGAATCACCCTCCATACCTGAACAGTCCCTCTGCTACCGTGGAAAAATCGAGAGATAGAGACACTGAGTCTCCTAAAACGAAATTAGCCTCGTAAGTATATGAAAGAGAATCCGGTACGTAGAGCAGTGCGAACTCTTTGACAGCACAGCAGCGACCTCTACGAAGTGTGAGAGCAGCGCCCTTAACTCGGTTAGATGCAAATGCAATCAGGTTGCCGTCTTATGAGTGGCGATGTGAACACTCGGCGGTGGCTGAGGCAACTTTGTTATAGAGAAAGAGCCGCAAGAGACCCCACCCCGCCTTGGGTGCAGCGCGGGGCGGTAAGGTGGATTAAGATTGTCATTCTGTATTCATAGTATATCCTATGGTTGTTTGTAGATGATGCGTCAAGGGTAGTAAACTTATACGAGGCGTGGTCCATATGGAAGCGTATCATTTGGACACGAATTTACAAAAATTACGATAATAAATCGTCTTTATTTCTTAGGCAAAGTCGAGCACAACTATTCTTACTTAACCTAATGTAGACTAATCCGCAATTCTGTTAAAGTTCATTTCAGGTAATTAGGCGTAAAGAAGATTTGTTCACATTGCAACGAATTAATGTCTTAAATAATGTAACTTAAATAAAAAATGGAGTCAAGTTGATTGACTCAGTACTTCTCACACATAATAATGATTTCGTTTTACTGTTTTCCCATTGCATGAAGCTATAGTCTGAAATCCCCTTGCAACCAAATTATCGCCCACCCTCCCGCAAAAAAACGCCCAACACAAAAACTGTCGTAAATAGTTTCTTGCGTCTCCCTCCTAAGAAACTAGGACGCCACAGTTTTCATTCTGCATGCTTCAACTGAACGATGCAAAACAATCAGGAGCCTCTAAACCTTCTAAAAGCGAAGTGTGAGCTGTTTTTATATTTTTAGTTTTTTGATTATTGTTGCGCAACCACCGACACTGGCGCGTCTTCCACTCTCGCCGCGATAGTCACTTCTGTGTTGAAATTTCATTAAAATCAATTTAATAATTTTTGCTACATACATAGAACGAAATTAAGCAATACTCGTAAACTCCAAGTCCCTTGGTTTCTGTAATAGGCAAGGAAATGTTCACGTGGACATAAAAAAAATACGCCGGTACGTATTTCTTCCATAGGTCAATAGACAAACTATTATGAATACAACAAATCTTTCAGTTTTACAACCCCCCCACCCCTTAATCATCCCAAAAACTCCCTAAAACGCCTAAAAAGAAGGTTTGGGCTGTTTTTATATTTTTAGTTTTTTATTATTGCTGCGCCGCCACTGACACGATTTTTCCCAAACATACTCGTTTTCCATCCTCGCCGCGGTAGTAATACTGTGTCAAAATTTCGTTAAAATCAATTAAATAATTGCGTTACGCCATATAGAACGATCCCTATAGAAAGTCCCTTGGTTTCTATACTGAGCAAGGCAATGTTCAAATGGACCTAAAAAAGTGTATCATGCCGCTATATTTTTCATTCACAGGTCAATGGACAGCCAATTCTGAATACAACAAATTTTTCAGTTTTCCAACCCCCCACCTCCCAACCACCCCAAATTCACCAGTACCCAAAAAAAGTAGAAAATGATCAGGAACCCCTAAAACACCTAAAAACAAAGTTTGAGGCGTTTTTATTTTTTGTTTGATTTTTTATTATTGCTGCGCCGCCACTGACACGATTTTTCCAGAACATACGCGTTTTCCATTCTCGCCGCGGTCATAATATTGTGACAAAGTTTCATCCACTCCATAACTTACGTTACTCAATACAGAACGATTTGAAGCAATATTCCTATGTATTTATCAGAAAATTCTGTCCCTTGGTTTCTGGAGTCGGCAAGGCAATGTTCGAATGGGCCTAAAAAAAAGGGTATTATGCTGCTAGATCTTTCCTTTACAGGTCAATAGATAGCCTATTATGAGTACAACACATTTTTGTCATTTACAACCCCCCGCCTCCCCAACCACCCCCAATACTGATGTTAGCGTTTTTGAATTCTGTATTTTCAAGAACCTCCAAGTATTGAATTTCACCTTTCCAGCTGTGGCAGTTTTGGAAATATTTAAGCGTTCGGGTACCGTTTACTGAAAAAGCGGTGTTGCCGTATCTCAGTAATTAATAGAAACAAAATTTTGAAATTGTGAGATCTTACTAACGACATGAGCAATTCATTGCAATAAAAATAAGTAGAAGATTCTATTTAAGATAAATTAAAATCGGGAATATTTGTTTAAAAATTTGGAAAAATAATGTATAACTTGGCAACGTCGCAAACGCGAAAAAAAAGATTACAAGGCGAGATAGGGTATTAGTAGATATTTCGATTTAAAATAAAACATACAGGGTGTTACATTTAAAAAAACATAGTAAAATGACCTTCAAGTTGCCGTAATTTAAAATTCTGCCAACAACACCCTGTAGATACAAATTACTGGTAACGTCCAAAATAATATCCAATTGATACTCAAGTAACTCGTTGTATAATATTATTGAGAAAACTAAAAGGAATATATCAATTTGGACATATTACTTGCGACCTTGCAAATCCGGAAATTAATAGAAAATAAATTATTACTTGGCAACGTCGCAATCGATCCCAAAAATAGCTTAGGGTTGAATAGAGATCGATGATGGAATCTTGAACAATTTAAGAAAAAGTTGTACTTCCATATAAAAAAATCAAGTTGGTCACTATCCTACTTTCGCGCAACACCCTGTATATTTCGGAATACTTTTAGAATATGCGTCTCAAGTAACCAAATAACTTTTGTATTTGACATTTTCTTCTATCGGGTATAGCTTGCGAGATATCGAAGAACTACACACTAACTGGACACCCTGTATATCATCCTGATATTTTCCTTCTGAAGTAACTTCCCAAATCCGTCGGTAATCCGGGGTAAAAGCACGATATTATTGTTTCGCCCATACTTGGCTTCAGCCTCCACCTGCTGAAGTATGATTCCATGATGAAAGCTCGGCAGTTAGTGTGGACTCTAGAATGTAACAGTTCGTATTTCTGTACACCAAAGCCAGGTCATCTGCATTGGTATTTCTTCTAAAATTTCACAGATCTTCTTCCATTTGTTGAACAGGAACCAGCAATTATTTAGACTTTGCTTCCTGGTTGTTTTCTGACGACACCTCGTACTATTGTACTAAAGTGTCGTGTAGTAAGTGCTACATCGTACTTAAGCTTTGCCTTCCTAGTTACTTAGTTTAGCATAAAGCCCAATTTTCGAGTATGTTCCTAATGAAACGCTAAATGGCTGTTCGCCCATGCTCTGCTCTAGAACAGACATGCCACTCTTAACGTCCCATTTTAGTGGAAAACATGAATGCACAGGTCTTTTGACGGGAAGGACTAGCCTCATTTCATTCAGTGCAACCCTCTTGAAATAGAATGCAATAAACGGAACGGCTGGGTTTTAATTTTTGCATCCAAGTACTGGAGGCCATTAAGGCACGCGATACTCCGCGCTTTTCATCGAATCCAAATGAGGGAATGAACTGAATTAGGGATGACTCAAACGTCGATAAGCACGTTGCCCATTTCCACGATGAATACAAAATTTGTGCCGATAAAGAGGGAGTAAGTATATAGAGTTTTAATGTGAATTTCACCTACATACCTACATAATTTGATACCAAGAGAGCTCATGGCCAAGAAACTAGTATAGATGAGAAAATCTTGAAGTTGTGGCCAAAATTTTGGAAGGAGGCTGTTTGTTGCTGCATAAAGGAGACTCTAGTATTAACTGGCAAGCTTCCGGCAATGTTTATTGCCGTTTTCAGGGCTTTCTATAATAGAAGAAAAGAGGAAAAATTGAGTTTGAAACATTATAATAAAAATTCAGCAATATACTCACAACGTTGAGGTTTGCCAATGGAAAAACAGCACTGCATTGAATCTAAGACTTAAAATGCCAGCTTTAATACAAAATCGTCGAACAATTTAAAAAAAAAATGTATGCTAGTGTCGGTGTCTTCACAACAAACATATAGGTGTAAAGTTACAAAAGACACAACGACCTTTACATACTAATTAAACAGGAAAACATAAAATTCGTGGCTTAAGGACACACGCTTTTCGATTTAAAATATTCTTAATAAAGACGGTCTTGGTCTAACAGGTGATCAAAATGGCCGGTTCTTTGTGAAACGTGGAGACAGAATGCGGCGAGGGAGATGATTGACATACAATATGGATTATCAATTATATTCACATATGACGCTACCAACTGTGAGAAAACAAGAACCTGAAAAGTCAAAAAACACCAGAGAGGCAGAATCTCAGTTATTTATTTATTTATCGTATGGCTCAAAAACATGCCAATAGTAAATATAGATTAAAAAAATATATATTATAACCTATACTAAAATAAAATAGATGCAGCTACAAACTAAGATACATAGTTCTTTCGTATTTACAGATTGATGTCCAGTTCTTTCAACCACTTCAGCGCCAACGGTGTGGCTGTGAAGAACTCTTCTCGCGATCCCTGAAACGCACGCAGTTGACATTCGCTCGTAATATGGTTTATAGTTTGGCGGGGCGCATCACAGTCACATAAGGGAGATTGCACATAGCCTCACCCGTAAAGGGAATCGGCACATCTGCCGTGGCCTGTTCGGACTCTATTAAGTTTTACCCTCTCTTTCCGGGGTATTTCTGCGCCGGTGCTCTGTAACTTAGAAACGTGTTTCTATGCACTATGCACTATGGGATCGGGTGGCCTCGTAAATATGACAGCGTGCCGTGACAGCGTAGTAGACACGTGATAGGCAACCGAAACTGCCCGATCATCATGGTCGTCATGACGATAGAAACATGTTTCTATCTCTTAAGTTAGAGAGTACCGACGCTGATCCTGAAAGTAAGGCTGCCCCCATAAATGCGCATCGTGAGTGGTGTTCTGCAAAACCTTCCCACTGGGAGCGCCGTTGGTTTAAGGAGTCGAAGTTATTGGTTTTAAACACTTCTGCGTCCCTTATTGGTTATAGTTATTGGTTATCTCAGTTATAAAATGTGAATACAGGGTGGCCTAAAATAATAATATAATAAAAATCACATGGCATAAACGAAAAATTTTTCAGCGATTCCAACACAACTATTAAGGTTGTGATAGAAACCTGCCAAACCTTTCCCTTTCCATGTTTGAAATATGTGAATAAATGCAGCTTAAATCATCAATGTCCAACTCCTTGTTCAAGTTGTTAGGGGAGTTCTTTCCAAAAATGTTCTGTTAAAATAGTTGGTTTCAACATTCAAGATCTTAGCATTGCTTGTAGAGCTAGATTGAAAGTCCCAACTAAGTTGAGACCTTCAAGCTGGCAGAAACTGGGGTGCCTTTGGGCTGCTCGGTTTACTTACGGTGGGTCGTGGATCCTTGGCAACTTATTCTTTTCCTCTTATAAGAGATGTCAGGCAAAATGACTAACTTTTAACTCGAGATTACTCTAAGGTTCAAAAACTTCAAGAAAAAGGGCACCAGGAGTGTTCACCTCCAAACTCCAAGGAGGAGGAGAAGTTAGTGAAATTTGCCCAACCTCTCCAGAAACACTGAAGGGATGGGTGTAGAAAAATTCAAAAGAGAATTAAACAGTAACAAGTATATTGTTTCTAAAATATAACTAAATAAAAAGTGAGTTATGATATGACTTCTATTACAGTTTGAAAAAGGGGACTGCTGGCTTAAGTGAGCGATACAACCTGGCTTGCTTAAACGAGGTCGTCTTCTCCTCCTAGGTCGGCTTGTGGGCTCCTTCTAATAGCTCCTTCAGAGGGTCCTCTTTGATGACCGGCAGCCTCTTCAGGTTCCCTAGGCCAGACCACTCCTGCTTGACTTCCCCCTTTTTAGGCTGAGGGGTATCTGGGTCTGGCTCGGCTACCACTTCCGCCCGCCGTCATGCAAAGTATAAAAAAAGAAGGATTAGTGCCTGGACCCTCTATGGCGAAACTCCAGGATGTAGAAGGTTATGCAAGCTCAGGCGTACTACTTGGCTTTGAATTGAACAGTTAAAAGCCCCCTCCCCAACAATTTAGTTGAAACAATATCTACTTAAATTTAACAAAGATCCCTTATAAATTGCTTAAATTCTATACTAAAAATTTCTTAAAAGTTAAACACAAAGCTATAGCAGATATCTCCCCACAATGGTTCACAATTGAATCTGCATATATAAAAAAAAGGAATATAATTTTAAAATAAAGTACCAATATCGTATCAACAAAGTATCACCTAACCTAGATACTTGATAGGCCTTTCAAGTATAATACTTAAAATAAAACTTTAAAAATATGAGTCTTGAAGTGAGCAAGGCTACGGTTCACTTAAGTTCAAAGCAGTTTAATTGATTTAAGAAGAAATCAAGGCTATGATTCTATTAAGTTGCTGCTGGCTCTAGTGCTCCAGAAAATTTAGAATCTTGAAAGGTAATGCAACCACAAAAAAAATTTATCAAGCCCACAAATATTTACTAAAATGTCTTAAAATCAAATATCACAAACAATCCAGAAAATTGAAACTATATGCACAGTAGTTGCAAGGTACGAGCAACTATACTTCAATAAATACTCTCAATGTTAAAACTATAGCTCCAAAAGAAACAAAAATCTATGAGTACGTTCAGTCTCACATAGATGTACTTCGGTAGGCTGTATCGGTTGTAAATATGGAAAAATTTGTCAAACTCATACAGCAAAATTACAGCTCTAAATTTGCAGAATGTGTGTGAGCACACTCAAAAACTATCAAACTATACCAAAATAAAGAAAGATGCTTCTCTCTCTCTCTCTCTCAAAAAAAAAGTACGAAAGGGGCAATACTGAACAAGGTTAGACATCTATGCAAAAATGCCCATAAGTCGCCCAAAATGGCGGAAACAATGAACTAAGCAATGTTTACACAGAACTCTACAAAATAAAAAAGGTGTGCTCTCTCTCTCTCTCTCAAAAATGTACAAATGAGCAACAAAAAAAAAAAGGAAAATCGGAATGAACGTCACAATTGGAGGTGACCACAAACTCTAGATGCGAAAGTACGTAAAATAGCTCGATAGCTGCCAAAATGGCGATCAAAATTGAAATAAGCAAATTTTACGTACCTTCTATATCCAAAGTAGCAGGAACAGCTTGTAGTCACACTCCTGTAAATCCTTCCAGGGTCTAGAAGTAGGTGGAAAAGGTCGTGTATTCCTTTAGATTGACATCAGCACCCGGTACCAGGTCAGTTCCTTCGGGAAGCAGATGCACACACTCGGGCTGAAAAACACATATAACACAGTATGGCGTTCACAACCAAACTACAAAAAGAAACTAAATCAACAATATCGGGTCTAGAGACTAAAGGTTCAATATTAACAGCAAAATGCTAGCAAAACACGAAATCACTCGCTGGTTGCCCAGCGCAGGACGGAATTATACCAAAATGTCCGAATGGCCGAATTTTCACAAAAAATAATTGCCCGTGTTATTGGGTTAGGTACTTCAAATAGAAATCTCGCGAAAGGAGAGTGAATAAACTTCAAAGCCAACCCCACGGGAAGGTGATTCCAAAAATCTATTTCATGAAAGACGGCAGAAGGCCAAAAGGACAGAACCGACCTGTTGCTGCTGAAGTCGAGATCGAAAGAGTGCCGGGATCGGAAGAGACTCGGGATCGAAAGAGATCTAGAAGTCGTCAGTGAGCCAATTTATAAACTTACACCGGAAACTTCTAGATGTTGTAGCTGTCACATCACCAGTAAATTTTTACTACCAACCTAGGTTCTCAAAGTAACTAAAGTCTTAATTGCAAATCAGGACAGAATTATTATTATTAATGAACTCAACTCATAATAGGGAACGAGAAATGCACTAAAAGAATGAAACTAATAACTTTGCAAATCTAAATCATATAAACAGTAATATGGTAACAATTTCCCCGCAGGTAGGCAACCCACGTTGCGCACACATGCGAGTCTTGTTGCATATACAACATACCTATAGGCTAAAGAACAAATTCCAGGCGTATTATGGGTATCCATAGGCGCGGAAAAGGGGTTCTTTTAATAGCGTAACGGCAAAGCATAAGGGAGGAACAGATATTTACCTGTCAATAGGAGATCATTCTGTAAGAATTGACCTATAAAAGGAGTCACAGACGACGTGTAACGAAATTAACAAAAATTTCGTTACATGCTCCAAGACACTGTGTGGCCTGTTTCAATGGCATATTATGTTAAACCACGGCTAGTTACATTGCGATTGGGATGTGACTTTTATGTGAGTTTATCCTTCCTGATAAATATCTTGATGTCTGTCCTATATATGACTTATTACAACCACTACAAGGCATTTTGTAAACAGCATTGGATTTCTCTAACAATTTAACAGGGATTTTTAATTTCGACTAAAGTTTGGAAAGTGCAATAATCTTTGTCAATGCAATTTTGATTAAGGAGATTATCTACACAAGATAATGTTTTATAAACAGCTACAACACCATCCTGGTTACCCGGTTAATGTGTTGTTGGAGGAGAGGTTTGAATCTATCACGATACATTGTTTTGTTGTATGCTACTACTAGATCTTTTATTGAAATTAAAAATGTGTTTAAGCTTGGCAGTTAACACCAGAGTCTCCCTTATGCATTGATCCACAGTCTCTATTCAAAATTCTGGCCACAACCCCAAGATCTTCTCATCTATACATAATTTGATACAATAGGCTTATGCTCTTTGGTCGGCTTACGCTCTTTCTTCACTTGTCTAAATGAGAGCCAGTAATACAGTAATCTCATGGATCACGACGCTCTCTGTCTGATTAGACTGATCATATTATGACACACAAACTGCAATCTCAAGATGAGACAATACCATATCTCATTTAGGGCCAGCTGTACAAATTCCGGTTCAGACAAGCTTTGCAGAGATTATTAGATGTACAGTTAAGGTTTAGGGTATAGCGCGCGAAATTGAGAATCCAAGAAAATAAGTATTCCGTGTTAGCGAGGACGCGTTCCCTTTCTCCAGTGTAGGCGGGTGTGTGTGTGTCTAAGACGAGGGGAAATAAGTCCAAAAATCCAAAGGTAAGTGCAAAAGGTCCAGAGGTAAGGCCCAAATGTCACCATAAAGTTGAATTTCGTATTTCCAAGCTCCTGACGTTATCTATAAACTTACAGTAATGATTCAAAAAGCAAATTGAAGAAGACAGTGTCGTGTTCCACCAAACATGTGCATATTATGTTGTTTGCAAGTCATTTCTATATTTGGGTTGAGTTTTTAAGATGCTGTATAGTGTGATAAAGAAGTGGTGGCTTATCAAAAACTTTTGTTTTTTAAGTCTTTTTAATTTGATTTCGCTGTATCCTCTTTGCATTGTGACAATTTATATAACGATTTTCTATTGATTACATACGCTGTTGCTATTATTTTTACTATAGATATATTTTAGAGGTTATTTACCAATTGTACCTGCACTATAATAATATAATCCTATTTTCACTAATTTCATCGATTTCAAAGAGACTGTTTGGCTTCGCCCCACTGTAGATTCTTCACGCACTAGCTCGTCGGCAGTTCTAAGATACTTTTGGGCTATATTTGCACTGAGTTAGAAATTTTACAATCTAGGGATTTCAATATGCAAAATTTTCTCGGGCAACTTCTTGTTACCAACAAGTATCGCAAAACATTGGGATGGATTTCATTTCAAATTATGTGGGCTACAATACTTTCCGATATTATCCATGCTTCATTTATGGATTTTTGTTCTGTAGATTATCAGCATGGAAATCTTGCAGATCTGGAGTATAATGTATAAACAGTAAAAATCCTAACACTGAGCCCTGTGATACTCCCGATTCTCTTTTGCTCTCTGAGGACTGTTTGTTGTTTATACTTTTCTCCTCCTTTCTCCTTAGATAAGTTTGGAGAAATTTGAACGTCTTGACAGACATCTTTTACAATATTGAAGGTTTTTGAACTTTTGTAAATTTTTAAGTTTTTGAGAAATCATAATCACTAACCTAGGTAGTAGTTCTCAAAAAACGAGGTTTGCTATTCAGGACATTGATAAGAGTTATTTATTCCAAATTATTTGCATTTTGTACTAGGATTAAAGGCTACGTGGGTACCTAAAACTTCAGCAAAGAGGTTATACTTCAACACATGCGGCTTTAATTTATCGCTCAGCAACGCAAGACGGATCAAAACTAACTTCAAAGTTCGATCTTTGTCTGCAAATCCATATTGAATGAACTACATTGTTCTAGGAAGGCTAAGGTTGACATCCATGTTTAAGGAATCCTGCTAGTGCAGTTTAAGAATTTGAACGTTCTTTTAAAATTTTGAAAGTCTTTAAACTTTTGTAAATTTTTAAATTTTTGAGAAATCATAATCACTAACCTAGACACCTAGAAAGGTAGTTCTCAAAAAACGAGGTTTGCTATTCAGGACATTGATAGCTATTATTTATTTCAGATTATTTGCATTTTGTACTAGGATTAAAGGCTACACATGTGCCTATAACTTCAATAAAGAGCTTATATTTCATGCGACCAGTAACGCAAGACGGATTAAAACTAACTTCCAAGTTCGATCTTTGCACCAAATCCATACTGAAACTAAATCGTTCTAGGGAGGCTAATGCTGACATCCATTTTTAAGGAATCATCCTAGTGCAGTTTAAGAATTTGAACGTTCTTTTAAAATTTTGAAGGTCTTTAAACTTTTGTAAATTTTTGAATTTTTGAGAAATCATAATCACCAGCCTAGGTACCTAGAAAGGTAGTTCTCAAAAAACGAGGTTTGCTATTCAGGGCATTGATAAGAGTTACTGATTTCAAATTATTAGCATTTTGTATTAGGATTAAAGGCTGCATAGGTGCCTTAAACATCAACAAAGAGCTTATATTCCAACACTCGCGGCTTTAATTTATCGACCAGTAATGCAAGACGGATCAGAACTAACTTCCAAGTTCGATCTCTGTCACCAAATCCGTATTAAACTACATCCTTCTGGGAAAGCAAAGGCTGACATCCATTTTTAAGGAATCCTCGTAGTGCATTTTAAGAATTTGAACGTTCTTTTAGAATTTTGAAAGTCTTTAAACTTTTGTAAATTTCTAAATTTTCGAGAAATCATAATCATTAATATAGATACGTAGAAAGGTGGTTCTCAAAAAACGAGGTTTGCTATTCAGAACATTGATAAGTGTTATTTGTTTCAAATTATTTGCCCTTTGTACTAGAACTAAGGGCTACATGGGTGCCCAAAACTTATATTTCAACACGTGCTGCTTTAATTTATCGACATTGACGCAAGGCGGATCAAAACTATATTCCAAGTTCGATCGTTGTCACCAAATCCAAATTGAACTACATCGTTCTAGGAAGGCTAAGGCTGACATCCATTTTTAAGGAATCCTCGTAGTGCAGTTTAACCCGCCGCTTACAGCTCACCATTCTCGAGCACATAAAAGGCTTTGGGAGCGTCCCATCTGATATACCTGGAAGTGTCGTTATTGCACGCTAGGTGAACGAACATCTATTACATATTAAAGCTGTATTCCAGTTGGGTCGTGCCTTTCTTAATATTCACGGACCGCGCCATACCGCACAACTATGAAACTACATAAATCTAGGCGGCGATGACGTGGAGCTACTACTGCACACATATACGGTCTCAAATTAATGGAAGTCTTTTATGAAGGGTGGATCTGTGCGGTGGGAAACAAACGGCTCGGGAATATTAAATACTTCCTCGCTGCTCGCAAATCAACGTTAGTTACGCCCTAGAAGGTCGATACTAATCCTACTGTTATTCAGAGCGTATATTGAGGGAATCATGAATGTAGGTTAAAGTACTAAAGAGGTGAAATATTTTGCATGGCTTCACAAAAACGTGAACGAAAAAGAAGTAATAGGAAGCGCAGTCCTTTCTCCCAGTTCAACGTGTTTATGTCGAATTCTTGTTGTTCTTCTTTCCAGCAGTGTTTACAGTCTTCATTACAGGGTCTGCATGACATAGAATCGGCATTTCCGTGTTGCTTTCCTGGACGATGACGAATTTCAAAGTCATAGCTTTGAAGGTATTCAATCCATCGAGCAAGCTGCCCTTCCGGATTCTTGAACTTCATCAACCACTGCAAAACTGAATGATCGGTTCTCACGATAAATCTTCTTCCGTACAATAAGTTGTGGAAATTTCCGATCCCTTTCACCACACTGTACAACTCTTTTTCGTGTCACACACCAGTCCTTCTGGGCTTTGTGCAAAGTTTTACTGTAGTATCCAATTACTTTTTCAATGCCATCTTGTTCTTGAGATGAGACAGCTCCAACAGCATAATGGCTGGCATCTGTGTCCAAGTAGAAAGTTCCACCCCCTGTAGGATGCGCTAGTATCGGTAAGGAGGTCAAAGCTGTTTTCAATGCCATCGAAGGCTTCTTGGCAGATGGAGTCCCAATATAACTTATTACCATTCTCAGTCAAGGCAAATAGTGGTTTGGCGATGGTGGAGAAATATTTTACAAATCTGCGATAATAACTTCACAGTCCCAAAAAGCTTCATACCTCATGAGTGTTGGACGGTACTTTCCATTCCTTCAGAGCCTGCACCTTCTCTGGATCCGTCTTTGGTCAACAAATGTCCGAGGTATTTTATTTTTCTTTTGAAAAGATGGCATTTCTTAGGATTTAGCTTCAAGTTCGCTTCCTTAAGCTGCTGGAAAACTTGTCTTAGTCGGCATAGCTCTTCTTCAAAATCTTTTTCAAATACAATGACATCATCGAGATATATCAGTGCTGTGTTCCAAGATAAACCTTGTAGTACAACATCCATTAGTCCTTCGAAGGTAGTGGGTGCATTGCATAGACCGAAAGGCATTACTATAAACTGAAGAGAAAGGGACAGGAAGAAAAAAGATGAGTAAGTCCAGTGTCTGTTGTATCATAAAATATCTTGAGATAGACTTTACTCACGTTAAGGCCACCAACCATTGCCCAACTAACAATACTGAGTTGTGTTAGAGTTGTAAGAAGGTTTACTCCGCATTGTTTGCTCCGAGTGTTGTAACGCGAGTTGAATACTATAATTCATCTATGACCAAAGCAATTGCACTACTAAACTAAATACACAATAATAACGAACTATTGACAACTTAAGACCTTACTTCTAGCACTACAGTAAACAATGTACACCGTTCGAATTAGCGTTTGACATCTCATAACTAGCTTCGCACAAATTACTGCGTGTATTTATTCACTACGTTTACATGCGGGAATACTGCATATCAATACTACAAAATTTGGATCGAAAGTGAATTGAGTTTGAAGGTCGATACCGCTCTTTTCTAGGTTCAAATGTGGATCGTATCGGACTGAAGTCCATGAAAACGGGTAACCATATTGAAACACAATCAGCGACTGCACATACGGCATCGTGAAAATACAAAGCCTTCAAACTTCGGGTACTCGAAAAAATCTATGCGTGGTTATAGGTTATGTGAGACTTGTAGGTTAGGACAGTCTTAACGCCTTGCTCACCACCCTACGAAACGGATTCAAATCGATCTGAAAACTGAACATGTAAACATCCAATAGTCGAGTAATCTTCCGTCAAAAATTTGGAATCAACATCAACGATAACATGTCCTGGCACGACCACGTCGTCAGTATTGCTAAAACGGCATCCCAGAAGCTTGGAGTTTTGGTCCGCTATAGCTAAAGCTTCTGGACACTATCCAGAAGAGAGCAATTAGACTAATCGATACATCTAACCTCACAAAGAACCGCCTCAGCCTGGAAGGTCGAAGAAGGGTGGCTGACCTGTCCTTATTTTACAGATTCTATCACAGAAGATGTTTGAGTGAGCTCTCCCAGATAATAACAGCAAATGCCGTCAGAACTAGGAGCACTAGAGAGGCTCTGCGAGCTCATCCTTACCAGGTCGAGGTCCGTACTTCCCGAACCAGTCTCCTCCAGCATTCCTTCTTTTGGATGATGTGGAATGAGCTGCCGGGAAGCTTATTTCCAGACATCTACAAGCTGCAGCATTTCAAATCTATCGTGCACGACACTCATCTCCTCGCAGCGCTTCTACAGCGCCGTAGGCTGCTTTGAGCCTCTGCTCTGACACACAACTATAAATTGGAGCGCGCTGGAAAGATTTGCAATATTTCTGGTTCAAGACAACGTAGAACCTCCAGTTTTTCTTTGTGCTCGTCGAGATCTCAATGTCTGGGCCATTTTCAGTACACTATAAGTTCAGGAAATTCCTGGAAAAATGACTCTTTTTATCATGTAAGCTTTTTAATAATAGAAATCTTGTTGTACTTTAACTACGTCTGATGTTCGATGTTGGTTTGTTTCGATATTTGATATTAAAAAGTGGGCTGCTTACCGACAAGAAGTTTTAATGATAAATCTTAATAAAAAATATAGTATAAATATAGTAAAGTTATGATTCAATATGATAAATAAATGAAACAAAGCATAAAATATGAGATAACAAAATGAGCATTTAATGATATTATAATGATCTTATAACTGGTGGACCAGCCCAAAGGATCTGTCCGACACGGGAATTTCCATTGAACCCTGCTGCGTTGCCAAGTGCAGAAGCCTCCTGATGTAGCGCGTCCAATGTCAATTTTGTTCACAATGCCGAAAAGGCATATTATCTTAAAATCGAAAATGTTCGTGATCGCAATTGTATTTACTTATAAAGCGATTCAAACATTCTCTAGCAGAATGGATAGCTTCCTCATTAAGACGAGCGCATGAATTCGTTGAAAATGTACTTGACAAATTTCAGCTAAATGGTTCTAATGTGTATGATGTGAATCTACATGTGTATGCCTACGGACACAGACTTATGTACTAGTAGCTCGTTTCAAAACTTCCCACCACGGATTTATCACAAACCGCTGATTAATTGAAAACACGCGAAGACACGTCAAAATATTTGTCCAGGGGGAAAACTTTTTAACCAAAACCTATTTCACCCCATTGTACCCTCTGGCTCCTCAGGGGAATCTTTTTGTGGTGATCTGGAACGCGCTCCTGGCTGCCAGACGTTAGAACGCACCTTTAGCGGTCACGTGACCGAAGTTTGACATTGATGTCATCGACGGATGATTTATGAAAAAATATAACATCTGAGTATGAGTGTAATTAGGCAATGAAGTTCAGATAAGTAATGTATTTGATTATTACTACATGATATATTGTTCAGATATTTTGATATTTGTCAGAACATGAGAGACTTTCCATAGAGCAACCAATTCCGTAACAGTTCCATATTAATTTTCAATCTGAGCCAAAGATACTGTTCTGTAATGCTTTTGTGTTTTGTCACTTGAATAAAGTAGTGGGTTGTGGTAATAGTTTGGTTGATAGTTTATTTATTATTACGAGCGGGGATGGTTTTTGAAAAACGTAACAAGCTGGAGACCAAAATTTAGACATTACATTTTGGAGTCTTTTTCACGAATATTTGCAGGTATGTTGTCTTTTGAGTTTGTATTATTAACTAATGTGGTCTGGCTACAATTTTTAATGTGTTTCACAATGCATACTATACATCCTGCTTTTGAGACGATACTATATGGCGTTGGGTCTCTGATTTCCATCTACTCTAGGTATTAGGTCCTGGAGCTTGCAGCTTGGTGGTGTTTAGGTATGTTTATTTAAATCCTTACTGATTTCTCTTTATTTATATATGATATTTATTTACGGAAGGCCGATAGCCTGGCAACAGCCCAGGTCGGACCTATTCCAATTATCTCCTTTATTTGCTCTTTTATATGGTTGGTTATATTTATTTATATATGCTGATATTTTACATTTGTATACGTCCTATCCATATTTCTCTCCCTGACGTTGAACAGAGATCTATCCCACCATGTATTATTATTAGTATTTATCATTTAGACTGTGAATGTTTATAACCATTTCTTTATTATACAAATATCAATAACAATAGCCAGTTTACCACTATTATTAAGACGTTTTTAAATCGTATATTTTAAGATATCAATATAAATACTTCACCAGTAAAATATATGAAATACAAAGCACTAATGATTTGATAAATACAAGAATCAAGTAGTAAAACCATACCATCAACACTCAGCACTCATGATTAATAAATACAAAACAAATGTTAAGAAACAAATAATAAAAAACAATATAACATTTCTGTGTTTTGATTTCATTCTCTCTGAGTTGGTACACGTGCATGCTAAAAGAATCTGGTTATCATGGGCACACATACAACATTGGGTTCTAAATTCCACTACTGGACGTCTTGAACACTTTGGCTATTGCTAAATTTGGTATCGGTTTTGACAGTGACCAGTTGCTCACTACAATTTCCATTTTAGCAACTGTCCATCATTGTTTTGCGAATAATGGGCAACATTTTGAACACTTATTGCAGGTTTTTTATACCGTCTCTAGATGCGACTGACAAATCTTTGTACTTTTTTCTTGCCTGTTTTCACTACTGTACCATGCACTGGTGTGCTTGCCTGCGTGCGGAACTGGCGCCGGCCGAGGCAGGCTCTCGCTTCACCTGCGTCTACCTGCGAGAGGGCTCGGCGTTGGTCAACGCCGGTAACCTGCCGCTACTGTGAATGCATACTAAGCTCTGATGGAATGCTTTGTACATTAAAAAAACCGCATCCGCCATAAGAAAGGCATTTCCGAAAAACCATTTGACAAGTGTAGTAGACAAATATAAATGTTCGGCATTCGTTGCCCGTTCCCCAGTGCGTCTTTTCATGGCCAACCATTAATCCCTGCATCTGATCAGAGCCGCACGCAAGCCGGCGGCGGCCGGCGTGTCGCGGCGCTCATTTGTTTTGATCGTCGATCGGCCACCGGCCAATCAGCGCCCGGCATAAATCAAATCGACTGTCCGGTCGCGGCCACAATACATCCATTATCTGGAAAACAATCGGCAAACAGCAGAGCACACGGTCCGCGTTAACCAGGAAAACTCCGCACAACAAAATCTCGCTGGAGGTATTCTGGTGGAACGGCGACATTGGGTCCGTCGGGCGGTGCCCTGTGTTTCGTTCAAATGGAAAAGTCCAGCGGGATTGGATATATATACACACACGTGTGCTTCCACTGCTATTTATTGTTGCCTTTTTAATTCCCCCGAACTTTCGGTAAACATAAGTCGGATCAGGAGTAGAGTGCGTATGTTCTTCACTAGAAAATCAGGAAGGAGTTTTTTCTTTGGTAGTGAGGGTTAGGGTTTAGTTATAGTGTTGGGACAAGTTAACTTTACCGAGCAAACGTTCTCATAAATTTCGTAATTTACGGTAAAGTTCGCTATGGTTGAAGCGAAAGTTCCCATTTGGGGAATGTTGAGAAGAACCTTTTACATATTATTAAGTGTGGCATCTGAGAAATCTCGCTTGAACGTTGCAAACAATTCCTGTCGAACTTTCACTAATAAGATAATAGGTCATGAATACTTTATGAACATAAGAGTACTAGAAGTACATGAACAAAGTTTTGTTCATGTACTTTAAGTACTCTTATGATTTCTAAAGAAGTGAAGTTCCTTTTTTATTAACACGCTTTTATTATTCACCTGTGTAATTATACTATGTATTATGAAGTCAGACCTAACACCGAACACTCCAACTTTGCCGCGAAAACGATTTTGACGGCTTCAAATCCGTCGGACCAGCGGTCGAATCCGCTGACTAGAGGCGAAGCGGCGAGAGCTTAAAAGGCGTGATATCCAACTGTTTGGGAGTTGGTATTTTTGTGGAATTTATTCAGGAAAGCCGGCAGTTGCAATTATAATTTATCCAGCAATGGTAATGATTATGCTATGAATATATCAAAAACAATTGTTCATCTTCATTACGCATTTGAAATATAGTTTAAAAAAGCTAAAAAAAAACGCAAAAGTACATCGGAATAAAAGTTGAAAACAATTTTTAACATAAGCTTAGAACAATAATGAACGAAAAATATTAGTATGATTGTGAAAAAAGCGTGGGCCCTTTGGGCCATATTGTTCGTAAATCAAACGTCTGATGATTTTTTCACAATAATACCAGTATTCTTCGTTCATTATTGTTGTAAGTTTATTCTGAAAATTACTTTTAGCTTTTTAGTCTGTTGTTAAATAACAGCGCGTTTTTTAGCTTTTTGAACTTTATTTATTTCATTAGCAAGTTCCTTTCTAACGGTTCGTTTTGGTAACATTTTCAATGATATATTTAACGTTTTCTTATAATGTATTGTCACGACGGCCTCTTTTTCTTCACCAAAGAATCAAACGGGACGTAACTTTCACTGTTTTACTTCACAACTCAGTACAATATCTCTTAACCTTATCTCAACTCAACTGAACTGAACTACTGCCACGTTACTCGTGGCGCCTTATATCCAACCATCTAAAAAATTCGCGACATTCAGATGACACTCTAGAGTATTCTAGAGTGCCCATCCGTCAGTCCCGAAAATTCCAGATGATTCGATGACGTTTACACATCAAAAAAATCTAACTTAACATTTTGAACGAAACATCAACAACAATACAAATAAGCAATGCTATATAAAGGATGTTACAATATTAATGCTTATCCTGTTGAGTAAAGTCTGTTTGAGCTTCTATAAGGTTCTACGTAATCATATACGTCCTCCATAAAAGTACCAATTAAGCTAGTTTTTATTGAGTACCAATTAAGCTAGTTTTTATTGATTATTCAAAATTCGGTAATTTACCAACACTATCCAGTTGCCTTAATATTTGCCGCCTCATCCTTAAGGCTTATTGTGCACCCCCAGTCAAAACAACGTCTCATCCTAAATCCTCTGCCAACTTAGGCTCCTGCTTACACTCAAAGCGGGACAGTTGAAGATAACATGCTAAGCTGTTTCCTCTGCCTCACCGCATTTCCTGCACAATGAGCTTGCCACTTCCATCCCCAGTTTTGCAGGTGTGCACTGAACACCTAATGGCCGGTTATAGATCCAACCGCATTTGGTAGTTCCCTCCTGCTCAGTCTGAGAGCGTCTGCGGTATTATAACACAGTGGTCTCCTCGTAACATCCCCACCACTCTGTCCCAGCGGTTCTGGTGTTCATTTGACACTCAACTGGTGACAGCTTCTCGTTCTATGTTGTATGATATAGCACATGCTGGTTCTGGCCCGGCGAGATGGAGTTCATGCACCCAAGATAATGTTACCTTGTTGGTCTTCGCCAATGTCTTTAGGGTATTATGACAGTCCCACACTATTTTTGAAGTAGGTATAGTGGTTACTTGCCAAGGCCATCAGAGCCGCCCGGCTGTCTGTATTTATATAGTCGTTTTGCCATTATCCAGTGATTACATCTCTTGTGGGTAGGCAAGTAATCACTGAATTGGCGAATTGCCGATCCTAAGTCGTCCAAGGCGGCTAAGATGTTTATCGTTGCACATTACATTGGTGTGCACGCAGTGCAGAGAGCAGTGTATTTCTCATACCACATTGACCATATGACAATGACCATAACTAACCAAAATAATAATATTAATACAATAAAATGGTTAGCTCAATTTTTCACGAACATGATTGAAAGGGTATCCATTCCAAGCGCAATGAAAAAGTCTAGAGTTATCGCTATCCTCAAACCAGGAAAGCCGAATGATGATCCGAATAGCGCCACTAAGCTCAAACTATAAGCTCCTTGTGAGACTTCTCTATAAATGAATCGGAAGCAAAATCCTGGAAAAGGTTCCCATCGAACAGGCCGACTTTCGACCAGAGAGAAGCTGCACAGATCAGATCATGCCAATCACAATCCATATTGAAGCAGGGTTCCAATAACCTGAAAACATCGGCCGCTTTCGTGGACCTCTCTGCAACGTACGACACTGTATGGGGGCACGGACTTTTCTATAAACTTTATCAGTCGCATGCAAACAAACCCTGCAACTTATTGCCAACATGCTTACTGGCAGGGTATTCCAGGCTATATAGGGGAAGTAGAGCGAGTTCCTCAAAAATGCTTAATGACGGTCTCCCCCAAGAGTGTGTCCTGGCCTCACTGATTTTCAACCTTTACATTTCCTATATGCCTGAAACTAGATCTCAGAAAATGTTACCTTCTGATTTGGCGAACTTGGGAATTTTCGTAAATTGAGATTGAGCCCAAACCCGATGGAAACGGAGACGGCGTGCTTCCATCTATCTAACAAAGCAGCGAATAAGCAGCTCCAGATTTACTGCGGTGTATACCTTACTACATCACAATACGCACCCAAAATATCTTAGGGTGTCTCCCTAGATATGACATTGACTTATAAGAGGCACCTGTAGGACACGGCTGCGAAGCTGCGGACTCGGAACTACATCTTCCATAAGCTATGCGGTATTACATGGGGCTCTACCGCTGAAACACTAAGAACCTCTGCACTTGGGCTGGTTTACTCGATAGCAGAATACGGCGCTCCGATCTGGCTCAACAGTGCACATACCCAAAAGGTAGACACTCAATTGAACGGACCATGGGGATATTCGGGGGAACGCTAAAATCAACTTCTACCGAATGGCTACCTGTTTTGAGCCTTATACCCACTCCAGGTCTCCGGCGCAAAGCAACTCTCCTCCGAGAATATAAACCTATACAAGGCAACTCTCAACTTACCATACACCAGGATACGGATAAATCATGCAGAAACAGACTACGATCCAGAAGACCAACCATAAGAACTGTCAGAGAACTACACACGTCACAGTTCGACCCCAAAGACTTGGGATCAAAAATTGACAGATAACTGCCCTTCTCAGGGCAAAAATCTTCCGTGCATAAGAATGAAACCTCCCACTTTCGATCAGCCCCGTAAAATATAGACATCACTGTATAGAATACGCACCGACTATTGCATATGCGCGGACTCATTATATAAATGGGGCAGGGTATAGTCTGCGAGGTGTGACTGAGGCGGAAAAGCAAACAGTTCAACACATGGTGATGGAATATCCAAATTCAGCATATGGGGGAAACTTTGATGACTTCCTAATGGCCACTGATGCCTCGATTGACTATGTGTCTAGATTAAATGTCTGTTTGAGAATTGGACTTACTTATAATTTATTTTATGTACCTACTTTTATGTGTTTTGTATCATATAAAGCCATGCGATAAACAGTAAATAAATTGTCACCCTAATTATGCCAGCCTCAGGCCTTACATCAAACATGTTTACACTACACCTACAACAGTTAAGCTTGGACGAAGAGTTACACAACATATTCCAAGTCTCTAATCGTGAAAACTTGTAATATTGTGCGTACAAATTTAAAGAAGTTAACTTTGACTACGGTTCTAGTGTTTTATACTTGGGTGATCTAGGCTCAATTCAATCTCAGTAAAAGACCGATTATACTACTTTAATACGGCTTCTGTTTATAAATTGAAGAACAGTATATTAGCCACTGATTTTAGCGAGTTTTTTAGTAGTCATGGGTGAAGTTCATACAGTACAAGGAATGTTAATGATCTTAACATATACAAAACTAACAAACAGAGCATCACAATATCATTACTTCATACATCTGTGAGACTCTGACAGACTTCAAAGAGCTGTCTAGAGAATATGTTTCAAAAGTTTAGAGATTTTTTACTTTTTTAAATATATTATGTTATCTCGAGTGTTATCTATTATTCTATTCTTTCACTCTGTGTATTAGTTAAAATTATTGTAATTAGGACTATTGTACTAGGATTTTTATTTTTGAATAAACACTATCTATCTAATTATAAGACTCCGCCAAGGATGATCCAGTCCCTAATTTGGCCATAAAGTTTCGGCGATGTCTGCAAAGTTTCCAACTTGGCTGAGGCGAAAAGCGTTCCTATGAAATTATATAAATCTCAACGATGACACAAAGCTGTGCACACACCACATAGCCTCAAATTAATGGAATGCCTTTATGAAGAGTAAATCTCTTGGAGGGACGGCCAGCCCTCGTGTCGCGATGACAAGGAAAAAGCGACAGAATGCGGCGGATTTCGCTCCAGAATAAACTCCCACTCTAGTCGCGGACGCGTAGTTTTGCTACGAGCAATTTGCCTTGAATTAAAGTTTATGGATCGCGCAATGCGGATCTCGAAGCATACCGGGCGAGCCAGAATTCATTTAACGTTGGTACAAACTAGAATATCACGGATTCCGTGGAAACGTCATGGATAGCTTCATACTTAAGAAACAAGAAACAATATGTAGTTATGGTTGGGAAATAATCCAAAACTGCAGGAGTCTTATATGGTGCACCACAGGGCTCGGTTCTTGGACCAGTTTTCTTCCTTCTGTACATAAACGATCCTCGCGCCTCGTTTATGAATGACAAGTGTATAATACTCGCCGATGACTCGACAACTTTGGCAAGAGCTGGGAGGCAATGCGAGATGGATAAGGCAAAAATCTGGTTCTCATCCAATAAACTTGACCCTTAACTGGTCCGGCGTAATAAGGCAACCTACAGGCTGCAAAAGACTATATGTTATTATAAACACTGCGGTCGCCCTTCCGCCACTTCTTCCGTCTAACCCTTAACCTTCCCATGCACAGAACCAGAACAGTATTGCATTTGTTTGTATCAAATGAGCACACTTTGATTTTAAACATAGTTTCACAGACAACGCCGGACCGTTCGCGGACGTTTTTGGTATGTTTCGGATTTTGAATGAAATGACTGTAGTAAATTCATGTAGGCTATAGCAATGTTATAAAACTAATCCAGCAAACAGGGAAAAAGGTGTTTTCGGGGTGGAGTTAGCAAAGCAATTAGGTTGTATGAAGAGATGTGTGGCTAAAACAGTATAACAGTGAGCTACGCGTTACTATTCTAGAGGAACACTTGCAGGTTGCAGAATCAGAAAAAAATACAACCGGCAGCCTGCTCCTTAAAAAACGTAAGATGTGTCATATGACTCCTAGCAACACGCACAGAATGACAAGATACGTGTTTGAAATAAGCCTGTTTGCCTAGAATGTACTGGGTCTGTATGTAATAACTGCTGTGCTTAGCAGCAATGAGGTTTACCGTAATATGTTACAAATACAAATATCTGAAAATTTCTATTTTGTTAGACATTTTTGTTTGTCTTAAAGTTTTTCAAGCTTAAGAGCATGTTCATATTAGTTAATTTACGTTTCCCATTTATCAAGCTTGATATAAAAATGTGTTTGCGTTATATTCTCTGAGTGAAGTATTCGTTTTACAACAATTTTTTGTTTTAAACGCAAGATTTTAAAAGTTGAAGTCTCTCAGACTACACTTGACCGTTGGTGTACCAGATCTACCACCGGACCTCTTAATTCATTTGATTTAAGACATACCTGATCTATCCTTCCGCATATCTCTCCAGAAAATCATCCATTACAACAGCTTTCCAACTTGAGTCTGATGGTTTTAACCGAGGTTTTAACCTTTGAGCTCCACCGAAAGGCATGATTGACCCTAGACAGAATTCTCACGTCGCGCGTCGCAAGCGGGTGTGCGCTGATTCGTTGGTTAAATGGAACAAGCGCGAATCCCCACGACGCGAGTGATGCGACTGTGGAGCGGAACGCTAAAATGTCAGTCATATATAGGGCAAGAATGTGGTTTTAGAGCATACCCGGGCAACAACAAGGACTTCCTCCAAGACAAGCCATCAGCTGTAGAACGGATTTCCAGGCTAGCTAGCTGGGTTATTGACTTACGCCATAATTCCAAATTTTTTCTAATCCTATAAATTCGAATGGTTAAATTTTACATATTGACTTATAGCCTAAATTACTATTTAGATCGCAATTTTTTTGTTTTGTGTTGCCATTTAACTTTTTTTTTTTTGACTTCTTACTTCCCATACCGATAGGTGAGGGGAGTATTGTGATCGCGAAAATTTTCGATTTTGAGATAATACATACACTTTTTGGGCGTTTTATTATGTCTACATAACGAAAATCCACGTCACTCATTTCCGTCGGTCTGTCTGTAGGTCTATCTGTCTACCTGTCTGTCGGTCTGTCTGTCTGTCTGTCTGTCTGTCTGTCTGTCTGTCTGTCTGTCTGTCTGTCTGTCTGTCTGTCTGTCTGTCTGTCTGTCTGTCTGTCTGTCTGTCTGTTTGTCTGTCTGTCGGTCTGTCTGTCGGCGTGTCTGTCTGTTGGCGTTCTTCTAGCCTCGTAATCTCAGTAACCGCTGCATGGATTGTGATGAAATTTGGGCAGCGATATACTGTGCTGTCGTAGTAGGTCATGTTCCTGATCATTTTCTACTTTTTTTGGATGGGGGAGAATTTGGGGTGGTTGGGGGGTGGGGGGTTGTATAACTGAAAAATTTGTTGTATTTATAATAGGCTAGCCATTGACCTGTGAACGAAAAACCTAGCGGCATAACGCACTTTTTTAGGTCCATCTGAACATTATCGTGCTTATTATAGAAACCAGGGACTTAGAATTTGTGGTGTATACATACAAGTGTTGTTTTAGATCCTTATATTATTATATTGCGTAACGCAAAAATTATTGAATTGAGTTTAATGAAATTTTGACACAGTATTACTTCCGCGGCGAGGATAGAAAACGCGTATGTTTTGGAAAAATCATGTCAGCGGCGGCGCAGCAATAATAAAAAGACTAAAAATATAAAAACACATCAAACTTTGTTTTTAGGCATTTTAGGGGTTCTTGATCATTTTCTACATTGCTTGGGTGAGGGTGAAATTGGGGCGGTCGGGGGGTGAAAAAAAAACTGAGAAAATTTGTTGTATTCATAATGGTTTGTCCATTGACCTGTGGAAGAAATACCTAGCGGCATATTACACTTTTCTGAATATTGGCTTGCCTATTACAGAAACCAATTTTGTGATGTGTACATACGAGTTTTGCTTTATTTCGTTGTATGCATTTTGCGTAAAGCGAAAATTATTGAATTGGTTCTAGTAAAATTTTGACACAGAATTTAGTGCCGCGGCGAGAATGGAAAACGCGTCTGTTTTTGAAAAATCGTCAGTGGCGGCGCAGCAATAATAAGAAACTAAAAACATAAAAAAAGTTCAAACTTCGTTTCTAGATGGTTTGGAGGCTCCTGATCGTTTTGCATCGTTCAGTTGAAGCATGCAGAAAAAATGTGGCGTATTAGCTTCTAAGGAGGGAGACGCAAGAAACTATTTACGAGAGTTTTTGTGTTGAATTTTTTTTGCGGGCGGGTGGGCAATGATATCGTATCGTATCACCATTTTGTGGGAGGTACTGAGTCAATCAACTTGACTCCATTTTGTGATGTATACATACGAGTATTGTTTTAGATCGTTCGATATCGCGTAACGCGAAAATTGTTCAATTGATATTAATGAAATTTTGAAACAGTATTACTACCGTGGCGAGGATGGAAAACGTGTATGTTTTGAAAAAATCGGGTGAGTGGCGGCGCAGCAATAATAAAAAACTAAAAAATATAAAAACAGCTCAAACTTCATTTTTAGCCGTTTTACGGTTTCCTGATCATTTTAAATTTTTTTTTAGGTGGGGTGGAATCGGGACGGTTGGGGGATGGGAGGTTGTAAAACTGAAAAATTTGTTGTATTCATAATAGTCTGTCCATTGACCTGTAGAAGAAATACCTAGCGGCATATTATACTTTTTTAGGTCCATCCGAACATTGGCTTGCCTATTACAGAAACCAATTTTGTGATCTGTACTACGAGTTTTGCTTTATTTCGGTCTATGTGTAGCGTAAAGCAAAAATTATTGAATTGATTCGAGAGAGAATGGAAAACTACTCTGTTTTGAAAAACCGTGTCAGTGGGTTGGAGGCTCTTGATCGTTTCGCATCGTCGAGTTGAAACATGCAGAAAAAACTGTGGCGTCCTAGTTTCTAAGGAGGGAGACGCAAGAGAGCATTTACGAGGGTTTTTGTGTAGGATGTTTTTGCGGACGGGTGGGCGATGATTTAGTTGCAAGGGGATTTCACTATAGGACTATAGCTTCATGCAATGGGAAATAATAAAATGATATCATCATTATGTGTGGGAAGTACTGAGTTCAATCAACTTGACTATTTATTTGTACTACAACTATTTATGCTAAATAATAAATGTATGGCAAATTCCTTGATTCCATTTTACCTGTGCCATAGGTAGCCAGAGACCTGAATCTGTCTAAACCGACTGGATCAATATTTCAAACGTAGAAGGCGTAAACAATGGTGACATTCGTTTGTTCTCCATGCGCCGTGTTTTCATGACAATACTATTAATAAAGTAGGCTACGTCTGCCACAGAGCTCAAGCGCGTGGGACTGTTATAGCAGATTCGATGTAAAGAGGATTTATCGGAAACACACGCGGAGGTGAACAATGCCAGTACATCGTGGGCTTGTCAATATTTAGGCCCTTTGACATTTCGATCGTACTATGCTTAATCAGATGGCTACTACAAGGGATTTCTGCATAGAATCATCATGGCCTAAAGATAGAAAGGTCATTAATGCTACCCTACATTTTGCTTTAAGACTCGTATGTAGTGTAAGCATAACATATTTTAACCACCATTCTGCATGACACTCACCCTGTAAGTACCCGCCTATGTTTACGAAAGTTTGGTACCATGTGTTTATTGTCTATGGCACTTAATAAAGATAGGACCGAGAGTTTATGGACGGTCTTGGTGTAAGGGTAGGTAGTTGTAGGTCTTAATGGCTATCCCTTTTGTCTTTGAGAAAGATACGAAAAAAAAAAATGAAAACGTGTACGGCTAACTATCGTAACGCGTGGTGCTTCGGTTATTGTGAGTGCAATTAATTAATTTAGGGGTGAGTTTTTCACTGAGTACATTTCTGCATTTATCCGTATATCATTGCATGCATGTTTAATGATTGCTTTGAAACTATAACTGATTGAAACTCCCTGACTCCCTAACGAGACTTGGGATAAACTTGTAACAGTAAGGTATGATCATGAGCTTACTGGGAGCAGGGTGGGGGTTACTTATGTATTATTCGAAATACTTCACCCTCTCTGAATTAATCAGTAGCAGTAGCGTACCTATCTAACTCCAGCCCATGACCTTAATTGACTTGGAGGACCTCCTATCGAGACCTGGGGTACTGTTTAGACTCCCTACCGAGACCTGGGGTTTAGTAACAGTTAGGTATGGTCATAGGATTGCGGGGGAGCACGATAGAGGTTACTTAACACCTCATTGTCTCTAAAGTAATCATTAGCATTAGCGTACCTGTCTAGCTCCAGCTCAATTAATGAATTAAGGACCCACTAACCAGATCTGGTACTGTTTCGACTCCCTAATGAGACATGGAATAAAAGTTGTGACAGTTGGGTACAATCACATGATTCCTGAGGAGCACGGTAGAGGTACTTGATATATTAATCTGAACCCCTCAATCTCTTCGCAGTAATCAATAGCTGACGTACTTGTCCGGCCTGGAAACAAGGTGTTAGACAATTCATGAGGGTAGGATGTAGTCCGCCCATTGCACCAATGGATTCATATCTTGGAAGTCTTCCATGCGGTAGGAAGCTACCCTTCTCCTTGATATGGGAGGTGGATTGCACTAACTCCACCTGTGTCAGTTGTAGGGCATGTTCTCAGGTCCAAGTCTTCACTCATTTATAGGGGTACGTACCTAGATAGATCTAACGCTTAGCAGATTAAACTTGCGAGTCAGATTCATAGGTAAGGTGCCGTAAATCGATGTGGCGGGTGTGGTCGGTTGTGAAGCCAAGACACACTTTTACCATCTGTGTGACACCTTTGGCTTTGCGCTCTACTCTCGTGTGTTCATATTACGGACGAGTGCCAAAGTGGCGGTACTGTGGGATTGTGCCTTATACCTTAGAAAATTTTGAGATCATCCTCAAGCTATGTTCGAAGCCTCTGATGTAGTTCGAAAGCATCCTGGACCTCTCAGCATTGATTGGGAGATAATATCAGTATCAGAGCAGAATAACATAACATTGAATGTAGCGGCTGAATGTGGAAGATACTCATGAGCATTTTCAAAATACAGGCCAGAGTCCGACTGATTCTACCACGTCTTGTCAAGCCGCTGATTCCTGTCGTCTTTTTGCCAAGCAAGTGGGTTCTTCATTATCCTGACGATACCGATAATCGAGAGCATGGGATTTCTTTCCGCATTACCCTCGTAAAACAAATTTCATAGTGCAGGGTATTGCGTTGGTTTTTTATCGTATCTTTTATTATTGTATCCATATCTACGTCTATTATTTTATTACCTACGTCTTTCTATAGTAGTACACAGGTTGAGTGAAGCTCAGCGCCTTGGACTCTTGCGACCAAACAATATCTCTTTTTAGAAAAATAACTGCCAGCGTATTTATGTCGAACTGGACTACATTTTAGAGGTAATGATTTTCTTAAACGAAACACTCTAATTATTGCATATTCAAATTTCTCAGTCAATTCTAGTGTGACTTTATGTGTCACACATGGGACATAAAATGAACCGTTTAGGTGCAAATCACCATTTTCTCCGTGTTATGCTGAGGGCGTCAGTTCTTGATGACGTGTCGTTCTTCATGGATTGTTTTCACTGGTCGCCATAGTGAGCTATTCAGTAGCGTTGCTTCTGACTAACGTGGCCGTTCGATGGTCAATAAGTTCCACGTTTGTGTCCAAGTGTATTCTGTCTAACTTTAGTTTTTCTACATCTTATATGAGAGGCTGCCATACTGATCTAACTTCCACACTAGTCTTGCTATACGCATTCTTGTTGCTCTCGACATAAACTGCTTCCTTGAATTTCCGACGATACCAGTGAGGTTTTTTGTCAATAATCTGGGCGTCTTCCCAAACGATTTTGTGATGCCTGGTCCATGTGTAATCTGCTTTCTGGACATTTCTGTCTCTAATCGCTGGGTAATAAATCGATGCTTTGTTGGTGCACTGTTTTCATATCCGACTGATACCCAGATCCAACTGATGAGATCCGAAAGACCGAAACAGCGTTCCAAACAGGGATTGCGATATCCTTCCTATCCACTTTCTTCATGTTTGTGCTCTAGGAGTAGTTGGTTATGTTGGTTCACTACTTCTTGTCAGTGCGATACCAGGCTTCACCCAGGTCCACCTGATGAGATCCTGAAGAAAATCACTTTGTGTGCTTTTTACACTAAAATACAAAATAAAAATTGATATGCTGAATAAGTATTCTTGAGGGTATTCTACTTTCTTGCATTATTGAGCGTACTTTCTTACCTTATTTACTTTACTTGGGCGTCTTAATGGATGTAAAGAAGACAAACCTGCCGCTATGAATTTTTTATCTGCTCAATATAATCTAATGGATAATTACTTTACTTAATCTTTTAGGATCTAAGCGAACAGGAAAGAAAAAGTACCTAAGGTAACATTATTTTCCAGGACCGGCATAAGTGTGTTAGGAGAAACCTTATTTCCACCAAGATCATGAGAAACGACATTGTAGGTCTTTCTTAGCAATCAGATTTAACATTCTATAAGCTAATCTGATGCAAATGCATTTTACTCAAATTAATGGCTTCGTGATGTGCATTGTCCAGCGACTTCGACTTAATTTCTCATAGAAGGTCCACTGCCCAATTTTTTCAAACCTTTTGTTGTCCACTTCATGTAGAAGAGACCTAAGTAGTCTATTCATATGAATTTATAATTTTAGGCAGTGCATAATGGCTCTTTCATGGATAACTGCCGAAATATCGAGAATACCGAGAGTGTTGAGGTCGTGGTGCAATCTACTGTTGGATACGTACCAAGGTGCATCCACGATGGTACAGAGAATATTCGATCGACATCATTGTATAATGTATAGTAACTGTAGTTGGTTTACTGGCACAACTCCAAAGTTCGACTTCATAGGTCCATATTAGTTTTAGAACCGTTTTGTAGATGAGCAGTTTATTTTCACTTGATAGATGTGATTTGCGACCTATCAACCAGTGGATTTCTTTGATTTTTAGTTTAGTTTGCTTTTTTGTCTTCATCATATGAGTTTTCTAGATCAGTTTTTCATTAGAGTAAAGACCAAAATATTTGACTACTTCTGAATGTGGTATATCGATCTGATTAAGGCTGACCTTGCCTGAGAGTGAGCGTTATCCCCAAGAATTCAGATTCGTTAACCTTAATTCTCCAATTTCACAACCATGTTCTGATAAGGCGTAGGTATTCTTGAAGTTTGGTTACAGCAGTTCTTGTATCTAAATTGGTTGCAAACATTGCAGAGTCATCTGCAAATGTGCAACAAGCAACAACACAGCATTTCCTCCAGGACGGTGCGCGAAAACGGATAAAAAAGGCTGACCCCTTTGCACAGAAACTAGCGCAAGTCTTCTCTCCACATCTCAAGGCATGAAGGTCGAACAAGAACTAGCATCGCCCATTCAAGCACGTATCTTTTTATGGTCAGCCTCTCGCAAAGACTGAAAGCCTATGGCGCTATAAAAGCGCTGTGAGAGGATAATTGTCGGTGCATGTTAGATTTTAAAGGTTCCAGGTTGTAGCCGTCAGGAAGCAAATTCTCCAGCAGCTCATTCCACAGCTTTGAAGTTCTCCAAAAGAAGGAATGCTAGAGAAAACTGGTTCGGGGAGTAGGGACCTCAATCTGGCAAAGATGAGCTCACGAAGCCTCTCTAGTGTTCCTCGTTCGGACGGCCTTCTGTAGGCTCACTCGTTCATCTTCCGTGACCGAATCTGTAAAACAGGGACAGGTCACTCACCCTTCTTCGATGGTCCAGGCTGTGGAGGGCCTTTGTGAGGTTAGGCGTATCGGTTAATCTCATTGCCCTCCTCTGGATAGTGTCCAAAAGCTTTAGAGGGTGCTTGGCAGCGCATCCTCACACATGGCAGCAATACTACAACGATGGTCGGATCTGTGCCTTGTAGACCAGCAGTAGTTGCTCCGTTGTTGTTACGGCACAGAGGTCGCTTCAAGCGCGGCAACGCTGCGGATCAAACGGTACCACCGGTAACGCTGCGGATCAAAACGGTACCACCGACAACGTCGCAACCTCTACTTCAAACCGTGTTCTGTGGTGGGTCCGTTCATGTTCGTGGGTGTTATTGTTCTGCGACTCTGCGTTTGTGGTTGACAGGTGTTTTGTGGTGAGGGGGGTTAAGTGACAAATGCCAAAATTAGAAGTTCGACTTCAATGGGTAATTCGTGTAATTCGTCAAAAAAAATGGATAATCTTTTATTTAAAATTCATATCAAAAGGAATTTACTGCCTTCTTGGGTATGGGCGAGTTAGCGGCTTGTTCCGAAAAGCAGATCTTATACAATGCTTGAAAGTTGCGTAAACACTGCCTACTATAGAATTAAGCTAAATCAAATGCGTAATGATCTGTAAATATACACATATGTACAACGATTATAAAATGAAGAGATCGCTGGGGGCCCCACTTCTCTGATGGTCCCTGTCCTTATGCTACCTATAACTATGTCTGGTAAGAGTCTTAATTACCTACAATACGCTCAAGAAAGAAAACTTAACTAACTGATGTTCTAGGTGAACACTCCTAGTGGCTACAGTTCCTATCGGAATAAAGCAAATTCCCACCTGTAATCTGACGGATGTGGTCCAAGGTTACCTGGAGCTTCCTCACTAACGGTCTGACATGCAAGCGAGTGAAAACATGCAGACGAATGTGTTGCAAGCATACAAAGAGATGTGGCTGTCGTAGGGGTAGGCATGCAGCAAAGCAGGTGATGTTATTGTGCACTAAGCTGTACTACAAAGGTTGCACTATGTTTATACGGGCAAAGCCTAGCTGTTTGCAGTGAGTTGGTGACTCAACCCGGAGCTGTTAGGATATGGTCCTGATCTCAACCGTAAAACCATAAAAGCCGTTGGTGTTGGGTGGCTTTAAGGTGTTCCCTTGGGTGCTGTGTGACTTGGATTTTATATGAATCCCACGGAGGTGGTTCTGCAGACACTGCAAAAACAAAATCCAATCCGACACAGGATTTCTTCTTGATCAAATCCGGAATAATGCGCAATGACCACCTGGTCCTAGTAGATCAAGAAGTCAAAAGGAAATGCTTTTTTCCATGAAAATCAGCGCCAAACTCGCCTGTCAAATGGTAATGAACTCTGGTGATTTAAATTCTGCGGTTCGACCTTGGTCCAACTGTCTACAAGGTACAAAACGATAGATGTCAATCAGAAGCAAGGCTAACCTCTTCTTCTTCAACATGGACATGTAAACAAACATTCTGAATAATTAATGTAATGAAATTGTATGTCGGTGTAACTCTAGTGCTAATATTTTCTGTTATTTTTAGGTGATTGCAGCTCAGGGTGCCTACCAATAGGGGGGGCAATACACAAATACTTTGTAAGATACAAATAGGAATTGCTTGTACAGTTGGCTTAAAAATATATAGATGTTACATACTACAGATTTACATATTATTTACAAGACTTAAAATTATGGTCAAATGTGGGTAAGTACAACATATTTGGATCTGGAAATCAAACCGTAACATTGTATACAGCTTTCTACAGCGGAATAAAGAATAAAGTATGGCATTTTAGCAATACTGACAACGTGGTCATGCCAAGACATGTTATTGTTGATGGTGATCCCCAACAACTTGACGGAAGGTGACTCGACTATTGGGTAACTCTCCATTTCCATAGTTGGTACGCCAACGTGAGATTTCTTTGTCAGTGTTGTTGCCTGAGTTTTCTATACGTTAAACTGTATTTTATTTACTAATCTCCACTTGAGAATTGTTTTGATAACTATGTTGATCTGTGAGGCATGTTGCTGTCGCCGACGTGCCATCTCCTGGGATGGCAGTGGCTTGCCTGGTTCCATGCATGATATTAATGTACCGTCTTCTGGGAAGATGTAGATAGGACTGGATGTTACTTTTAGCAGCTCATTGATGTACAGCGCAAAGAGTGTAGGAGATAGGACAGATCCCTGATGAACGTCGGCGTTTATTGAAAATACGTCTGATGAGCAGCTTTCGACTACAACAAACAGAGATCGGTCGTTCTAAAAGCTATTCAGTCACTGGCGCAGGCCAAGTGATAGTCCATAAGCAGCAAGCATGACCAGAAGTCCCTCATGCCACACTCTATCGAAGGCTTTCGATATAACAGAGCGCAGGTGAGAATCTGTCCGAGTCCTGCTCTGTACGGTACCTTTAAATGTAAGTGGCCGGTAAAAGAAAACAGAAAACGGCAAACAACAGTTATGGAGTTTCAGTTGATGGGAGCAACATCGTCTGGTAGTGGAACGGACGGGGTAATAAGAGTTTAGTTTAAAAGAAACCTTTCATAGAAAATTGTACACGAGTTCCGGAGAGCTTTTTCCGTAGCTACGACTAGCCGTATGTTTGAGGAACTGTGTTCTAAACATTTACGTTTTCTTGAGGTATTGGGTTGCCGGTTCTTGTTTGGATGTAATGGTGTAGAATTTGTTTCCACAGGCCAGTTTATATGTTGTAGATTGGTGTTAAATTACATTGAACTAAATTGAATAGCTAGTATCGCGTTTGTTTTTGTGGATTGAAGGTACTACCTCTTAATTGCTAATTCAGTTGTTGTGACATAAATTCCCGAGTCCTAAGCACTGTTTGTGCTACAATCCTGCTACAGGTTAGGTTAAAAGTGAGCAGGGTGATTATAGCACCGTCCACTGCGACCCTATTGTGTCTATTGAGGCTCACACCTATTTAGAGTTCACTTTACAATAGGGTGTGCCGTTTTATATAGAGGATATACAAATTTGTGTATTAGTAAGTATTTCATTAGAAAAAAATATATGTCAATTTTTAGAACTGCCACAATGACACTACATTTTTTATTCCCAAAAATTGAAATTTTTGCAATATGCATGTAATTAAAAGATCAGTTACTACACTAAAATACTGTTGCGTTTCCAATTAATTGTTAGTACTAAGATGTTTTTTCATAGCTTTAAGTATATTTACAGTTGTTTCAAATCAATGTCATTGAAAGAATTCAATCCTTATATTCGAAGTAACCTTAGGTACGCCAATAAATTCAAAATAGTTCATTGTAACGATATGCATAATCCTTCTAGTACCAGTATTGACATGTAATGCAATCAAAACATCCTTTTGTTTTCGAAATTTACCCTATGTTTCACTTCAGCAAAGCATACAATCTATTCGATGTACAAAAACTATTACTGTAACAGTAGTTTGTGATAATTTATCTGATAAAAATTAATTTTTTTTGACTACTACGCGAACAATAACCCATGGTTCCAAAACATTGTCTATGCTGTTAATGAAATTGGTTAGTAGTATTCGTAACAACATCGTATATCGAATTCAATGGCCCTTGTTGTTCGCTGAACTATGATCAGTATTCGGCGGGACTGATATCCCGATCCAATGAACGTAAAAAGAAAGAGCAGGGGGATCATCTTAGTGTTATTATCGGCGCCAACCCGCGAACATGGACGAGGTTGTTTCGTTGTGTTGTTTCGGTGTTAGCCGTGTTGTGTCATTTCGTGTTTCTGCTTTTCGCATCAGCAGTTGTGTGATTTAATGTGTCCAGTTATATACTAAATGGAGGACCTACTGAGAAATTGGGGCTTAGAAGAGCTAACACCCACATTTGAATGTAGGTATTTAGATTAGTCAGAGAGTTATATTTCAGGTAACAATGCAACAACTGATGCAGGCTTATGTCTAGTTCTCACATCATGCTCCTTAAAACTTCATACAAAATCACACCGTTAAACATCCAAACGAATCGATCAGCTGTCCTCGCAATAAAATCTGTTGGTCCAAGGAAAAGAAAGTAGTTTAGAATCAATTACCAAACACAGATTCGATTCAACGACAGCTGCGATTGAATCATTCATTGGGATCCAATGACATCTTGTAGTTGAATGGACAATACGATATAATTCATTCCCATTCGATAGAACACCGCTGTATTTGAGGAATGCTGAGTGTAACGTTCCATTGAATCCAAGCGTGAGTTTTTGACAAAACGACCGATTTTTCTGTGCATAGAAGACGAACACATTTTCTTCAATAGCTATTTTCCTGTATTTGCAATGTGAACTGCAACAATGATATTTTCTTAAATTTTTATTTACATTTATTTTTCCACCATATCGAAAAAAGATAATCAAATAAGATGAAGTTCATATTAATTTAATGTAAAAAGTGAAACCATAAGTTTCACAGAATGCAAAATGAAAATATCTAAAATAACATTATCTACTCATTGAAACAGCCGAAAACTACAAAAAACAATAGCAGTCTCTGTTGTTTCCTGTGGTTTTCCGTGATTTGCTGTTGTTTCCGATTGTTCTCTATTGTATTGCGTTGTTTTTTGTTCTTCTCCACTGTTTTCTGTTGCGTTTTATTGTTTTCTGTTGTAGGTATAACGGGTTATTTTCTGTTGTTTTCCGTCCTCCTCTTTTCTTCTATTACTGTTTTCGGCTGTTTTTTTTGTTGTGTATTATTCTTGATTGTTTTCCGTTGTTTTTCGTTATTTTCCATTGTCTTCTGCTGCGCACTATTGTATTAGGTTGTTTTCGGTTAATTTGTATTGTTTTCTGTTGTCTCTTTTGTCCTCTGTTGTTTTCTGTTGTTCTTTGTGGTAAAAAATTAAAATGGTTTTATTTTGTTTTTTGCGATCTAAATAGCAACTAGGCTATATATCGAGCCTGGAAGTCCATTTTACGGCTGATGGTTTGGCTTGTAAGTGGTCCTTGTTGTTGCCTGGACATGCTCTAAGGCCACATTGTTGCAGTATATGCCTGACAGTTTGGCGTTCCGCACCACAGTCGCACTTGTTTGCGCTTGTTCCATTCAAACAAATCAGCGCATACTCTATGCGACGTGCGATTTCTGTTTAGGGTTGACCATTCCCTTCGGTGGAGCTCAAAACCAGGGAGTTGACCAACAGTTAGATTACTGTTCATTTCTTCTGGTGTTTGGGTCGCCCAAATGTCTGCCCATTTAACTGCAAGGTTAAAACCGTCGGGCTCATGTTGGAAAACTGTTGTAATTGTTGGTTTTCTGGATCGTAATCTATACCAGGAGAGATCAGGTACATCTTCGTCGATTGGCGGTGAGGGATTTGTTTTGATTTTGTTATATTCTTTCAGGAGGGAATTGGTGTTGATTTGATGCATCCCGTAATAGTTCTCGTAGAACTATTCAACTGGGCGTCTATCAGTCTAGTATGTAAGATCTGTTTAGCCATACTGGCAAGAAAATTCATCCGCAGAGAAACAGAGGCTCAGGGCCGAAGTATGGATTGTAGAAGCAGAGGCGCCCCAAAAGGTTTACGATAGTGTCCTATCGAGTGTTACACGTGTTTGGGTGTTGGATGATAGGGCAGGAAAGTGCCGTTACGGTAAATCTTTTGCTCTCTTTTTGTCATTTTATTGTTAAGGTGAAAACACGATGTTATTGTTTTGCTCATACTTAGCTTCAGCGTCCATCTGCTGAAGTATGATCCCAGGATTGAAAGATCGACAGCTACTCTAGAGCCAGGTTACCTGCATATGTGAATTTCCGGGAGGATAACTGATAACTTACTCAGTTACCCTCGTACAAAGCAAATAATTTCTCGGAACGCTCGCACGTCGACCTACTACATTTATGTAAAATCTGCCATTAATGGGCTCAAATACGCGATAGAACGCGCACCAGTTATAAAAATACCGATTTATCCCGAGCTCCGCGAAAAATCCTGAAAACATGTCGTGACGTCTGAAATCTCGATGGTATTATAAAGACCTCTTGCGTCAGTCATTTGTATTAACTTAGACGTTCCAGAGATTTTACGGTGAGAATAATTGTGTTTACAGAGCTATTCAAACTCTTCGTTTCCGGCTGGATGTACGAAGTGATCCAGAGAGTTTCTAATACAGTTACGACATAAAGTCTTGTCACCAGGTACAAAAGAATATACAGGGTGTCCTATAATCGATGTATACAGCAAAACTGCAGATTTTTTTGGAAAAAATCTCTAGATTTAACCAAACATACCTTGCTGCAAAAGTTGATAGTGACCGAAATAGAGGGTGTCATATCATTTCGTTTGTGCTTAATAGTTCAAAACCTCACTATTTTGTATCACTTTGTACTAGAAATTATTAATATAATTTCCAACGATTTTTCAAAAGCCATTTTCTCAATTTACTGAGCGGTTACATATTGGCAAACGGATGAATCATCCATATCTTATTTAAGGTCATATAAGCGAGAATACAACGAAACCACTTCCAGTGCGATCGTAAACATGGACTTTTAATTTTCATAAGTTAGTTGCCGCTTTTGCGGCCAACATTTTGTTCAGTATGCTATCAACCGAACACTTTCAGAAAGCCGCAGCCAGTGTTGCGGCCTCGGCTGTAAAGAGCACACATGACTGTGGCCTCACAAAGAAAGTTAAACAAAATATGTTTTCAGAGACCAAACAAAAGGATTGCGGGAAAGGCTGCCTCCATATGTAGCATTATTTTATACGTCATGTTTTCTATGATATGCTCGGTGCTCTGAATTGATGTAGCTATGAGACTTTGTAATCGCTCCAAATGAATATAAGTGGTGATTAAATATACCTAATATAATTCACCTCGAGCATTCATGGTGGATGAAACTAAAAATAAACACTCTTTATTATTTCTCAATAAGTGCTGTAAGGTAAACATTGAATAGTTTCTTGCAAACACAGACATGAAAAGGCAGCAAAATATACTAAGTGACATAGCAAACAGAAGATTCAATATTAATGAATTTATTACAACAATTTTATTTGGCTTTCTACTAATATGAAACTTTGTGGTTGGATAACTTGAGGGTGCTGATTACAAATCCGGTCGCAATTTTGGGTTATAGCTTCGTGTGACGAATATTAGAAATTTAAAATCTTCAAGTTTGCCCTAAGAAACGAAAATCTTTATTCAGCGTTCTATTGCGATAAAGCCTCGTGTTTTGTATAATTTAAGCGTGCTGATTACATAATCATCTGGTCCCAGTTTTGAGTTTCAATGTCGTTTGACGAAAATAAAAAATATCACATCTGTCAGCTCTTAGGTTTACCTAATACCTTTAAAACCTTTATTTGGCTTTCTGTTAAGATGAAGTCTTGTGTTGTGGATAAACTGAGGGTGCTGATTACAAATCCGGTGGCAGTTTTGAGTTTCATTCTCGTTTGACTTTATGATTTTAGATCCCTCAAATCTTCGGGTTTGCCTAAATAATCGAGAATATTTATTTGGCTTCCTGTTAAGATGGAATCTCATGTTTTGGATAATTCGAAAGTGCTTATTACAAATCCGGCCGCCGTTTTAAGTTTCAGTCTCATTTAAAAACAATCAAACATTTTAGATCTTCAGGTTTGCTTAAAAAGTTGAAAACCTTTATAAAGGCTTTCTGCTGAGATGAAGACTTGTGTTATGGATAATCTGAGGGTGCTGATTACAAATCCGGTCGCAGTATTGTGTTTCATTCTCGTCTGACTTTATGATCTAAGATCCTTCAGATCTTCGGGTTTGCCTACAACATCGAGAATATTTATTTGGTTTTCTATTAAGATGGAACCTTATGTTTAATATAATTTGAAAGTGCTTATTACAAATCCGATCGCCGTTTTAAGTTTCAGTCTCATTTAAAAACAATCAAAGATTTCAGATCTTCAGGTTTGCCTAAAAATCTGAAAATCTTTATTTGGCTTTCCGTTAAGATGCAATCTTGTACTTTCAGATAATTTAAGGGTGCTGATTACAAATCCAGTTGCCGTTTTAAGTTTCAGTTTCATTTGACGAAAATGAACAATTTCAAATCTTTCTTACTTAAAAACTCCGATCCAATAGTATGAATTCTAGCTTAGGGGGTACTGAGCTAAGAACCCTTGATGGCAGGAATTTTTTGTAAAATGATTAAGAGATTATTGGAACTATTCCCTGTAAGACCTTACTATCAAATTTACCAAGATAAAAAATATTTTTATCATGTTTTGAATTTCTGAGCTTTGGAGCTTTGACGTTTTTGGAACACTCAGGTTTTAGGTTTGTAAAAGAGAGTATATCAGAGCTTTGGTCAATCTTAGATGATTATCACGTTTGGTTGCGCTTTTTTCCCTCTTGAGGTTGTTAGAATCTAATTTTTTTAGTAAGACCTCAACTTCACGCCAATAAATATTATTGTGCATTTTATCATTGTGTTTAGTTTTGATATGTAGGTCTTCTTCATGTTTGTGTGATTTTTTTTTGCTTTTTTTGTATTGGTGGTGGGCATTTTCACTCTACAGTTTTGCTATTAGGTAAGCTTAATAGACTGTTGTAGACTTAGCACTATGGAGTTATACGCTGTACATTAAAAAAATAGTGACAGTATAAGAATTAGATAAACATTTTTGTTGTAGATAACGCCCCCTTACACGGTCACACTACGCCTCTATTGTGTCGGTGTACGGTCGGTGATCTAAGAATCTTTCAGCAAATTACCGAAAGTGTCTTTCCCTATTAAATTTTCTTTATCGTCCTATAGGTGTTTGAGCCTATTAGACAAAACTCTCTTATCAGAACGGTTATTGCGATAAGAAAGTGTGTCTAAGTAGACTTGTCATTCTAACGCTGTCATTCTCTAGACTACAAGGGCAGGCCGACACTGCCCATCGTTATCCTTCCAAAAACTCAACCTTTCGCCAGTTCGCTCAGATTCCAGATTCATACAGCGATTTACCGTCACATTGAATATTTTTTCTCACGTACAAAGCATTCATATTCATACCCTAAAGGGCCATACTAACGCCTGTCAGAATTTGATGCCCGCTATAACTTTTATTGGTGACGATTTTCGTGAGAGGGATTTGCTACTCGTCAATAAATCCTGTACCCACCGGGGTCGTATGAAGTATACGCTCATATTGCTGGAAATCTATTTGAAATTAGCGTGTCTCTTTATGTCTATTACAGGTCAATGGACAGCCTATTATCAATCCAACAAATTTTTGAGTTTTACGACCCTCGAACCACCACAATTTCGCCGCCACCAAAAAAAGGTAGAGAATGATTAGGAGCCCCTAAAACGCTAAGAACAACGTTTGAGGCATATTTGGAATTCTTTGTTTTTTCCTAATTATTCCGCCGATAAAGTCACCGATTTTCAAAATATCGGTACCCAAATTTCATCACAATCCATAAAGCGGTTATTCAGATTACGAGGTTAGAAGAACACAAACTGACAGACAAACAGCCCAACAGATTTACAGACCAACAGGCTGACAGACCGACAATCAGACAGATCGACGGAAATGATTGACATCGATTTTCGTCATGTAGACATCACAAAATGCTCAAAAAGCGTATTATCGTAAAATCGAGAATATTCTCGATCACAAAACTCTCCTCACCTATCAGTGTGGGAAGTAAAATATCCATTTTTGCAAACTATTAGAAATAATGCAAAAGCAATGATATAAAAAATTACAGAAGTGAAAATGTACATCCCTATGAATCCTTGAAAATATTACAAAATCAAAGATATAGAAATATCAAGGCCGTTTAGGGTCCATTAATAAAGCACGCCCGCGCAGTTTTCCAAACATCCTTTATTAACATTAAACAAAAAAACATTGGTTAAAAAGTGACGTAGCAAAGAATCACTAACGTGATTTCCTTTACCAGAAACCAAGTGCAGACATAGAGATATCTGTTGAAATCAGCGAAAGCTGCCCCTACGTATTAAAATCTTCCAACTAGCACTGGAAAATTCCCAAGGGTGTCTCGAATATAGTCCTCCAGCAAAAAGAGAAACAACTGTAAGTGTGGCAAAAACTTCCTGTAGGTGTCGGTAGTCGGTGTCATGTCTTTGAAAATCCAGACGCAACCGGCGAGAATTAAATTATTTATTTCTTGCCGGGCTTTGCGGGCGCCTTTACAAAATTAGTTTGCGCCCGGAACCTTAATAAAGCCAACTAAGTGGAAAAGCAGAGAAAGACCACCGGAAAATAAAAGCGGGATCTGTGTTAAAATAAATTAGAGCGGAATCACCCGCTATAAGCAGAGCGCCAGTGGTGGTCATTCGGCTGTGGTGAGGCCGGTCATGCGCGGGGAGAGCGGGGGGAGCGGGGAGGTACCTGGTTCTCTTAGGACTTACATTAGTCCAGTATACTATGGTAAAAATATGGTATTACCTCAGATTTTCATAAAATGTTGAGATTATTGTATTCCTAGGAATGGTGTTTTTTTTATAACTGAGCAGACCGCGCAGGCAGAGTCTAAATACCAGAGTACCGCGGCTGCTGTAAAAGGGTTATGTTAGGGGAAGTTTGTTAACGCGAGATTTGAATGGGCCAATACCCGCAGGCCCAATAAATACATCTTCTGGCAGTCCATTCCAAGCCTTGGACACCCTGGGAATAAATGTGCGTTGTACCGCTCAGTTAATGATGTATGAAGAACGACCCTCTTAGGATGAGATGCAGCGGTTGCACGGGTACATCTGATAGGAGCCGAGAGCGGCGGAACGATAGAGGATAGCTCAGAGGAGCAGATTCCGTTGGAATATCGGTAGAATAGTGAGAGGTCACCAACAACACGCCGGTGAAAAAGTGACTGAAGGTGGCGCGTAAAGGCCGGATCGCCAATTAGTCGAATTGCCCTTCTCTGGACGGCATCTAGTATAGACAGGGTAGTAGGGGCAGCAGCTCCCCAGACATGAGAGCAATACTCCAGGCAAGGTCTTCTCTTGGCTTTATATAGCGTGAGGAGGTTACATGGTGAGAAATGCTTTCTGGCTCTAAATAGGTACCCAAGCTTTTTACCAGCAGCTGTTGCAATTAATGCGACGTGTTCGTGCCAGATCAGATTTTCTGTAATGTTGACTCCTAATAGCTTGAATGAGTGACTCCTTGGCAGAGCCTGGTTGTTCATTAGAACCTGGTGTTGGCTTGGGCACTTCTTGTTTTAGCGTACAATACTGGGTCTTGGAGGCATTAAATTTAAGCACATTCTTAAACCCCCAAGCGGTAATGGTATCGAGATCCTTTGAAAGTGAAGCTGCCACTGCCAGTTTTCTGCGTTCCAGCTCGACCACAGAGATCGGTCTATTGCTCATGATGCCTGCATGCAGCGTACTGTCATCCGCAAAACTGTGGATTGGGTTTGTAGTGCTAGAGAGTAGATCATTAATGTGAAGCAGGAACAATGTCGGAGCCAATGCCGATCCCTGCGGAACCCCGGCATTGATGCTATGGAAAGAAGAGGAAAAGCCGTCTACCACGACAGAGATTTTTTGACCTGAGAAGAAGTCTTATACAGTATTTTCAAAATTTACAAATATTCGGGGCCTCAAAATTCTTGGAGGGTTTCAACATATTCAAGAGGAAGAAGAAGAAGAATCCTGAAACATTTCAGTCACTAAACATTTTCAAAATTCTTCTTTGTAATATGGAAGGCTTTCATCGCGAATTCGGCCTCTGTTTTGGGTTCTTGTCACGTTTGAGGAAAACTGTAATTCTTAAAAAATATATATAAATAAGTGTAGCTTGACTAGAAGTGGCCACAAAATAAAGTTTGAGGAGACACGGGTTCTTGCTGTGACCCTCCTTTTGCTACGCCAGATTGGACAACACAAAAGGTGGCATCACCTTCGCTGAATGCATCCACAGATAAGGTAATATAGAAATGAGAAAATATCATTCTTTTAGTAATAAGAAAATGCCACGGAACTTTATGATAATGTTCTTTGTCTTATTTCGTGATAAAATTTTGATTCTATTGAAAATCACAAATCAACCCCTGATTTTGGGGATTGTAGAATGAAAACCATTGATCTATGGTAATTTTCATGTTATTTTTAACAGCCATTTGCTGCAAAAATTCGAGCAAACAAGCTTATGTAATGTATGTTGCAAAAGTTTTGAGAAGTTCTTCAAAAAATTAAAAAAAAAATATCTCACAATAATATATTTGAACTGTAACAAGAACTACAAAAAATAGCACCATTTCTTAATATCAAAATGATATTAAGGTACTGCTAATGAGCCACGGCTCGCAATTTCCTCTTAATGTTCCTCATTAGGTTTTCGAAAGATTCTAAATCAATTTCTCTGATCTTTAGCATTATTCTTCTTCTTAACTGCTGTTCGTTTTGAGCTTCCCAGCCATTGTTATAAACTTTGGCACTCAGTTGAGCCCAAAAAGATTCGATAGGTCTTGCTTGAGGAAGATTGGGAGGTTTGTCGTTTCGTGGTACAAAAGGTATTCCGTGTTGTTCAAGCCAGTTTCTCGTACGCAAAGCATAATGACTTGAAGCCAGATCTTTCCTTAAACATTATAGCATGGTGGCTATTAATAAAATTGAGTAGTTTACGCAACGTATTTTTTTGACAAAATATTCTGTATAGTCCTTCCATTTGATATGGCAATCTAAATATATCTCTAAGTACTTGATACTGGTGACCGCTGATATAGGAGCTACCTGTCTACGACTGATTTGCAAGCTGATCTATTTTGGTAAGACGTTTGCGTAAGACGCGAATGGAACTAAGTGAGTCTTGTTGAAATTTACTGTTAATAGTCGACTACTGAACCAATTGAGTATTATTTTAAGACCAATTACACGTGATAGTTTAACTAACTGGCGCCAATGAGTCTACTACTTCTAGTATGTGTAAACCCGCCCTTATGCTAAATTACCCTTTGTACTTTGAGAAACGTACCTGCACAAATGTAGCACTGAAACGCGATGGACCGACAGAAAATAGAGGAAAAGTAAAAGAAAAAAAATCGCTCAAGAAGCTTGTATCAAGTGGAATTTCTGTCCTCTCAGAGCAAAAGAAAAAACAGAGAACGCCAGTGTCTATAAACAAAGCACCCTCTATAGCGGGAAGCAAAAAAACCAGGTATAAGTGATGGTGATTACATGGACACAAAAGGGAGAGCGTTTGCTAAAACTCGAATTACTAAATTGGGACTACTAAGGGAAAAGGTCAAGTGGGGAGCAGTCCGAGCGTAATTTTAATTATGGCGGTCTATTTGGAAAAACATTCCTGGAAATGGATTTTTCACCGGGTTTTATGCGGACTTTAGGCTGGTCGAGGGTTATAAAACCAGTAGTCAATGTGGAAGGTAAAACGTTGTACATAATCTGAATGTGAGTCATATTGCTCTAATAAAGCTCTGGAAATATAGAATGCCATATACAGGGGCACACATTTTTAATGTCCTGCTAAAAAGTAACTTAGCTGGGAAGGTACAGATTGGAAAAAGTTTAGAGAGCGGCAGAAGTCAAATTTCAAGGTTTATTAAAGGTAAAATTGTGTTTTTTCGTTACTACGGAACTGAAAGACGCGAAAATGTTATGACGTCCATATGTACACTTTCATCAATATACTAAAATTCAGTTTTTTGAAGTGGACATAAAGCTGAGAAACCTTTGATTTCACACTTTTCAATTTAGGTCCTCCCAGGTAAGTTTCTTGAGTGGGAACTTAAAACAGTGTGCCACTAGAAACTGGGAAGAACTGGTGTAGGAAGTCTGTGGTGCAGACATAACATTTTTACGTATAGTACTCGCAAGTATACAGGATGTTCCATGGCGAATAAAAGATACTTAAGAAGAAGACTGTACAGCTCATTTCCAACAAAAAAAAAGCCCACATATAGAGTAGGGTCCGAATTTCAACTATTTCGGAGATTTAACTTTCTTTCATTATTTGATTTTCAGCTATTTCGGCCGCATGGTTGGTGAATTTACGACCGGTCGATGTTATGTAGTAAAATACTAAATACACAATGCGTAAAGGCATAAAATTTGTCATTCAGTTCCATAGAATAACTACTTCTGATAGTGTGTGCCTGATAATTTTGGCGAACGTATGTCCGCAAGTTTAAAGCCAAAATTTCAGAAAAATACATAAAAAATATCTCCAAGCAGAGCGTATTCGGGCCTAAAAAGCGACATTGTAAAATTTTTTTCGCAGATATTTTATCTGTTATTTGGATACGAGCTTACGGACATCATTATATCCACGCAAAACATCTGCAGCAAACCATGCGAAAAGTCTATTTGTCACTTTAAGTATCTGGTAATGTTATTATCAGCCGTCGTTACAATACTATAAAGGTATCGCTACGCCAGATTGTACAGGGAGTCCGTTGAGACTTATAAACATAAGTACAACAACAACAACAACACAGAAGAAGCATACAAGCTCAACAGAATATGGATACCCGCCTTAAGGGACGCAAAGATTCTGGGACGCGCAGGAGTTCCACAGTCATCGGCGGTGCATAGCGCAGCCGCCCCCACTCCTAATCCGGGGAATATAAGTGCCAACCCTGTGACGCGGCTCAGTCACAGCATAGTAAACAATCAGCAGAATATCTCAGATTGGCGGCAATTACACGCGCATCCCCCTTTTTGGACGATTATTTGTAGGGATGCTAACGATACTTCGATACTTGTACTCTGCACTAATATCGAGTATTTTTATCTTAGATACTTTTTGAGCGATTCCAAGCTGGTATTGTTACTTTTGTAGCGGTACTGGTATCGAAAATAATTATATAATTATTGAGGGGTGTATCAACTGCACAAAATTCTCTGTACGAACCAAACGCGCCTACTTGGCTAAAAAATAACGAATTGGTACCGGTATCGATATTTTTATTTTCGCATCTCTACTCAGACTTCACACCCGTAAAATCATCCCAAGATCAAATTCTATGGGAACCATTTTTATATAGATATTCTGCTGGTTGTTTACTATGCTGTGGTCTCAGTCTCTCGGAACACTCCGAACCAGTGACATCAGCTTCTGAGGATGACGACCACTCGTGTTGGCGACACGTCAGGCAGCGAAGCGCGCGGAGCATGTCGACCGGCCCGAACAGCCCAAGAACCAAGAGTTCATCGGGTCATGGCCGCGAAAGTCTTACACAATACAGTGCTCTATTCGTCTCAAATGTTTACAGCCCAATCGAAAGGCATCAGTGCCATCAGTGGTGATGTTACCCAGTGTGTTCTGAAGAAATGGGAATAAAGAGCATTCCCATTTTTATAATGGAACTAGAATTTTTACATTGTTGACTGACCTATTTTCTGTGAAATAAATTCAGCGAGCTCGTTTACATTAGCGGTGGTTTAAAAACTAATGTGCGGCTCGTTTTTACTCAAATGGGTATCGTTTGTAGACATTAAAACGCTCAAAGGAATTTTACTCCATTCTCCGTAGCTTTCCCGATTTTCCTTGATGAAAATAGCTTCCACAAACAGATTTGAGGTAATGATCGTGACCAGTGGTAGTATAAGAACTTACAACATTCTGAAAAGTGAATCTGATAAAATGTTTTTGGCATATATGCACCTCCCTATTCATATCAAGACTTCCGGTATTTTTCTGTTCACTGCTACCTAAACCGGAAAATGACTTTTGGTAGACGGTACAGCTATTAGTAGCGGTATAATATGTGGCAACGCCCTGCTGAAATCACATCAAGGGTACTATATTATTTTCCAGACGTCAATGCATATCAAGGTAGTAGTAGTAGCTGTGCGGCGGCTGCACCTGGCAAGTAGGCTCCAGTAGGCTCTTTTTCGTTATCCCCGAATATCAGCCCTCAGCCATCACTGCTTCCCTCCCCCTCTCTGTCAAGCCTTCATTAACTATTAACAAAGGCCAGTATGTCAGCCCACCTTAGGGGAGAGTAACTCCTCTGGCTGGAGTCTATCGGATCCAAAGATCTCATATCTCAGCCTGCCTACCAGCCCACGATCGGCAAAGAGGTGGCAGGTTGTCTCATTGGCCTCTCCACCCCCAAAATGTCTTCAATTCTTAATAGTGATAGATGCCGCCTGAGCTTGCAGTGCCCCGTCAGAACATCCACGAGGTTTCTGATTGCCCATCGTTCTTAGTTCCGCAGCCATGCTGATCTAGATGTGTTCAGTCCCGCTATTAAATCCTTGGCTTGTTTGTATCCCTCACTTTACCTCCACTATCCATCTATTTACCCACTTTTTGAGGGTTAACGTTACCTGCCGCCTTCCTAATCCTTTAAGGGGCTTCGGGCTAACAAACATTACCCCGGTGCCGAGTCTGGCCAGCTTATGGGCTTTTTCATTACCAAGAACTTCCGTATGACCCAAGACACACATCAAGGTAGCTTTCTTCAGTCTCACGAGCTCTTCCAGTCTCTCCGCGCATTCCTGAACCAAAGGTGACCTGGATGTGGGCCTACAGATTGCTTTTAGTGCCGCCTGACTATGAGAGCAGATATAAACCTTCTGATTCGTGTCCTTTTGCACCTCCTCACAGTATCCAGAAGTATTGCTTCTTCTTCTTTAAGTGCCATCCCCATTCCGGAGGTTGGCAATCATAAAGGCAATTCGAACTTTGGAAACCGCCGCTCTAAATAGTTGGTTATTGGAACAATTATACCAATCCCTCATATTCTTCAGCCATGAATGTCTTCTCCTTCCTACTGTTCTTTTCCCTGCGATTCTTCCTTCAATTATTACTTGGAGTAGATAATATTTCTCCCCTCTCATTATGTGTCCCAGGTACTGTAATTTTCTTTTCTTTATGGTTACTTTATTTCTTCATTCTTATTAATACTGTTTCGTTTGTAATTCTGTCTGCCTATGATATTCTCAGAATTCATCGATATATCCACATTTCAAAACTTTCGAGGCGTTGGGTATCTATTTTTTTCATTGTCCACGTTTCCATCGGTAGTAGTAGTATTGCATATCCTCCTATTTCGAAAATAGTGGTGTTCGTACCTAAAGAGTAGCTCTTCCGTACTCCTTGATTTTCCACATACAACTTTGCTTCCGCTTCTTTTGAGCCCCAGCAATGGCCACTACCCGACCTTGGTGGTGGGATCTGAACAAGTTTTTTTTTAAATATTAAAATTCTCAACTGTCAAATTTTTTGGTATTATTGTAATTTAATTTACCCACTTGTCATATTTTTTTAAAAATGTTATTGTAACCGGGGCTCCATTGCATATTTCTTTTTCTTTATACTTTAATCATTAATAGAATAAGTTACATCATTTCACACAATAGTTTTATTCCACTCCTTGATCCAGGATGAAGTTTTTATATACACCCTTTGATGTTTGGTCTGCATTATGTATAAGCCCAGTAGGTATAAGCCTTGTATTATTTAAAACTGCTTGACACGAATCCACCCACTAGATTTCTAGTAAACCTGAGATAACCTTTGCTACCTGACAGCAGCGTGGCTGGATGAGGTATTGATTATTATTATTATCATGCGTTACGGTGTGACAGCAATCTTTTACCTTCTAATATCCCGGAAACCTAATTCATGACTTTCAAATACTTACTTGACGTGATTTACTTGAATAATAAACAATTATACCAAACATACAGCATGAAGTTCTTATGTCTAACTATTGATTAAAATTGAATTTTATAATTCATATTCAAAATTTAATTAACGAAATAGTAGTAGTATGTACCGTACATACTAAGAACAGTTAGAGACATTCTTGGAAGGAACATCACCAAAAATTGTTATTTTGATTTATTCCAAAGTAGTAGCTTGGGTAAATAAATTGTAAGTTTTACAGAGCGCAGAGCAGTTAGATGCATCGCCAAGAAATAGAGTAGACCTAGAACTTCATGCAAGCCACTATTTTTAGAATACAAAATTATGACCGCAGTAGCACTATTTATTTTCGAAGCGACATCACTAATATTCAGAAATAAAACAAAATTTGAGACCATATTTATTATTAGCATAATGCTACATGAAATTTCAGGATTAATCAAATATACTTGAATGCTTAAATATCACGCCCCATTATGACAATGCTTAAAAACATAAATCTGGACATTAAAAAAAAGATAAACAAATACAAGAGGAAACACGCTAAAGTACTCTGATTTATATTAATTACTTTGACTCAAATAATCGCTCCTTGAATGCGCTGAGCTGAGCTGAGCTTGGCGCTGTTTTTCACATAGTCTGACAATTTATTATATTCATTGATTCCATGGCCAAATATAGAGTTTTTAGTGGTAATGAGGTTGCTTTGCTTTTTGCCGTGTGTTGTGGCCATGTATATTATAATGATACTGTAGGTTGATGGTTAAATATTGTGGTAACATGTTGTATAATATAATATAATAGAATATGACATAAGACAAAAGAATGATTTTAAATTAATCCGCCACAAATCGTCACTTATTAAAGATTCAATTATCTATAATGGAGTGAAGATTTATAACAAACTTTCTCAGTCTTTTAGAATTCGAAAAGATTTGGAAGTTCTCCGCAAAAACCTTAGAGATTTTCTGTTATAAAAACCATATTACACCTTAAATGGGTTCTATGAAGAGTTTTAGTGAATATTCCACAAGTTTTGTCTGTTATGTGGCTTTTCAATAATAATCTTGTACTTGTAATCAATCCTATTCAGCTTAACAGAGATGTTGTGACAAATAAATGGACTAAATTATTTTTTTATAAAAAGTTTTTCAAACAAAACATTCAAACGTATATTTGAAGGGAGAACGAGAAGAGATGGGGATGCTGGTTTATGATTTGTGCTTCGATGTGAACAGAATTTATAGGACGTACAACAGAATGAATAATGGAAATGGGAGGGTGGATTGTGCCACCGTTTCCACCCCGATTTATGACCGGCCTTGTAAGCCTGCGCCCCCGCGGATGGAGAGCCGGTATGCAGAGAGTTATGTTTTTGCTCTAATCGTTTTAATTATTATGGTATAGTACGGGACGAATGGCGGAAATGCAGACATAACCCGGGAGATAATCGTGTAATTTGGGAGATTTATAGGTTACGGCCTGGGGCGGTGAGATGGAATGCTCTGAGGTGGAATTGTCTGTCGGGGCATCAGTTGTGCCTTTTGCGTAAACCGTTGGGTATTACGATATATCGGAAAATAGCAACACTGGTACTGGTCAACGTCTTGTACTAGCGAAGTTGGAATATTATGGGATACGTAGTAAATTACTTGATTTGTTGAAATCGTATCTGGACAATGGTATACCGTAGGTTAGCTACAACGGTGAAAACAGCGCATTAGTTTGGATTCATAATGGCGTCCCTCAAAGATAGGTCTTAAGCCTAATTCTATTTATCATTTATATTAGCCTTTAACTGCAAGTGCTGGTGTGCTGGATACACCATCGGCTTTAGGTATGTTCAATTTCCTGAAAGATGTAAGGCATCGCCTCCGCCGTACTTCCTAACCCTCAAAGATGGTATTTACTCAAAGTTTGCTTCGTCGTTAGTCGTCAGTTGTTTCGCAAGCAAGTGAAATTTGACCCCTAGTCCGTCTGATGCCAAGAATACACCACGCCTGTAGTTATGTAAATAGTATATTATTATTGTTATCTAACAAACTTATTTAGTTATTTTGGGTTTCTTATAAATATAGTTTTTACTTCCCACACCGACAGGTGAGGGGAGTATTGTGATCCACGTCACTTATTTCCGTCGGTCTGTCTGCCTGTCTCTCTGTCGGTCTGACTGTCGGTCTGTCTGTTAGCGTTCTTCTACCCTCTTAATCTCAGTAACCGCTGCATGGATTGTGATCCAATTTGGCTACCGCTATGCTGCTATAATTTTTAAAATCGTTGTAATGGTGTGGGAGTAATTAGCAAAAAACAAAAAAAATATCCCTCAAACTTCGTTTTCAGGCGTTTTAGGGGTTCCTGATCATTTTTTACCTTTTTTTGGGTGGGGGTGAAATTGGCATGGCTAGGAGGTGAGGGTTGTGAAATTCAAAAAAATTGTTCTGTTCATAATAGGCTATCCATTGAGCTATGAAAGAAAGGCCTAACGACATAATACCCTTTCTTAGGTCCATCCGAACATTGCCTTGGCTACTACAGAAATCCAGGGACTTTAGATTGTTCTGAATTTAGTAACATGGAAATTATGGAATTCATTTTAATAAAATTTAGACACAGAATTATTACCGTGGCAAGGATGAAAAATGCCTAAAACCTAAGAATATAAAAATAGCTCAAACTTCTTTTTTAAGCAATTTGAGGGTTCCTGATTGTTTCGTTTCGTCCAGTTGAAGCTCGCAGAATAAAAATTGTGTCGTTTTAGTTCCTGTGGAGAGATTTTAGAATTGATTAGTTTTTGTGTTGGACGTTTTTTGAGGACAGGCGGGCGATGATTTGGTTGCAAGGGATCTCAGACTCTAGAGGCTTCATACAAAGGGAAAATGATAAAATGATATCACTGTTATATGTGGGAAGTACTGAGTCAATCAACTTGACTACATTTTTTGATACCTACAATCCCTTTTGATAAAAAAGCTATACAAATGTACTGATGACAATATTTTAGCTAATGCTGCTTAGTTGCATAGAATACTCGTACATCACGCGTGTACTAGTGAAACGAAAGGTGGTTATTTCGATATAATTATAACATTTTCTACGTTGAAGTTTTTCCCAGGGCGAAGGTATAAGTGTTTTTTGTAATAAAATCGTTAATAGTGTCAATACTGATTTTGCAATTAGTTTGTTGGCATTTTATTACCTAAGATATAATATAAATGTAGGTATTGTACAAAATACACCACGCTTGTACTTAAGTTTTAAAACAAGGCGCGTGTAGCTAAAGGTTAATGGCTTACCATCTTCAATCAAAAACAGTAACTATCTCCTATTCGCAGATGATACTACCCTCCTATTTAGAGACAGGATGCCTAACAATACTGAGGGATTGAGGCAGGCCAAGCAATGACTTTCTGATAAAAAATTAGTCCTAAGTGAGAGCATATTAGGCTGTGGATTAGGTTTCAGTTGCCTTTTCCACTGTTGACAAATCGTTAATTTATTCGCTTTTACTTCCCACACCAAAAGAGGAGGGGATTAATGTAATTGCGAAAATTCTCGATTTTGAGATAATAGGCTTTTTTGGCGTCTTCTGATGTCCATGTCCATGTCACTCATCTTTGTCAGTCTGTCTGTCGGTCTGCCTGTCTGTTGGCGTTCTTTTAGCTTCGCAATTTCAGTAACCGTTGCATGGATTGTGATGAAATTTGAGCAGCGACATGCTGTGGGGTCGTAGTAGGTAATACTCATATAATTTTGAAAACCGGTGCATGGGCGGCGGAGTAATTAGCTAAAAATAAAAAAAAAACTATTCTCCAAACTTCGTTCATAGACGTTTTACGGGTTCCTGATCATTTTATATTTTTTGGGTAGGGATGAAGTTGGGGTGGCTGGGGGTCGTGAAACTGCAACACTCTTTGGATTCACAGTAGGCTGTCCAGTAACCTGTGAAAGAAAGACCTAGCATCATAATATACTTTTTTAGGTCCATTCGAACATTGCCTTGCCTATTACAGAAACCAATGGACTTTTCGGAACTTTCTGACATATACATGCGAGTGTTGCTTCTGGTCGTTCTGTATTGTGTAACTTGGAAAGCATGAGATTGATTTAAATTAAATTTTTACACAGTATTATTACCGTGGCGAAGATGGAAAATGTTTATGATTAATAAAAATCGGGTCAGTGGCGGCGCAGCAATAATAAAAAACAAAAAATACAAAAACAGGGCGGTGGGGGGGTCATAAAACTGAAACATTTTTTGTATTCATAATAGGCTATCCATTGACCTGTGAAAGAAAGACTTGGCGGCATAAGACACTTGTGTCACCGTGCGTAGTGTGTGGGAAGTGCTGTGTCAGTCAATTTGGCTACGTTTTTTGATTATCAGCCACCACTTTTAAAATCCATCGCAAGCTTTAAATACAGGGTATTTGTCACAACATCTACCCGAAGGATTTCAAATCCACATCTTTTTTACTCCACTCCAACGTGCGAGGGAAGTTTTAGGAAAAGTTAGATGTTTTTGATATTTTCATATACTTATTTTTCTTTCACTACCTGATGCAGATACTGCAATTGCACTGACATATAAACATTCACGTACTTTACAGAGTAACGGTGATAGGGACATTAACTTTTGTGATATAACAGATATAAAAGACTTAAAATATTAGTTGAAAAGCGAGAGGTTATCATGAGATAACATCTGGTATAGTTGTATAAAGAAAGTTTATCCGCGTTTGATTAAGAAGTGCTATTATGGTACAAATTCAAGACTCATAACTTACCACAAAGCGTCTCAGTACTACAGAGTCTTAGACTTACCTGGAAAAGAAAATATAAGTTTAACTGATATTTCAAGACACAAGATAAAATATAAGGTAATTAGACAAGTCATTAGTTATAGATTGAACATCCATGTAGTCGCGACCGGTATTCTATGTCTTCATGAATAATTTTTGAGTAGAATCGTAAGGCAAATTGGAATTGTCAGAATTCGTTTTATGCCAATTATAGGTGGCCATTTTTTACATTCAACTGATTCTCTACCGTCTTTAAACTTCTGACACAACCTCCTTCCACCTTTGGAGGACAGATAAGACAGGAAAATATCGTGTAAACGAAGGATTGCCACTTGATGGCAACCCTAGTGATGTGTCAGTCGTCCTTTTTTAAGCATTCCACGATGACTCCGTCAAGTCTCATTTCCATAAATCACAGCTAGGGTACAGAACATTTAACTAATCGGCCCGACCAAATAGCCATTTAAATCTCCGTTGCGCCGTCGTTTGGGCTGAAACATTAAAATACCACCCAGTCCCACCTACTGTTTTATATTCGGCTCGCGAAGCGGCGATGTTTAAAAAAAATTGACGCGCCAGCACTGACAAAACAGGAGCGATTAAAAAGGTTTATTGCTAATAGCACTCTACGTTGGTCATCCGTACCATGAGCTGGAGATGTGACCAGCGAGCAACCATATCTGGACACCATTTTCAAACTATTTTGGGGTTATGTTGATAGTGAGTGAGGCGATTATATTATACTCCTTTTCACTGCGTCCCTATTATGTCTTCCTTAAAGTCAGCATGTTTCACAGGGGTAAATCCGAAAGTCTGAAACCTAGGTCTTTCTAATGAATTTGTGGTTACTGGGTCGAGGCTTGACGTTTTGAGTAGATGGCATCTTCAGAAGCAAGTTCACTTCAGCGACTTCCGGAATACTGACGGCTGGTAGATCTGCACCTGTATTTATACCTCTGTTAGTGGTGACATGACCCAACTAGGTAGCGTTGGTAGCCCCACCCCCTAGCGGTATATCAGTATCGTCAGGCCTTTAAGGATGAGGCCCATGTCTGGTCTGTGTTTTTTCTTTCCTATTGAAATTGTCGTGGTGTTTTTATATTTCGATGACTTCTCTGTGGAATCTGGCATAGTATGAAGACGTTGCGGCAAGAACCTGATTTTCGTCAAACTTGATCCTATGGCCTCTTCCCTCAACCGCATATTCGGCTACCGCTGATTTGCCTGTATAACCTAGTCTCAGCCTTATGCCTCAATAAGTGAGGATAGCGAAATCATTAAGTAAGGTAATGCTCGTTAAGAGCGGTGTTACACAAGGGACAGTTTTGGGACCACTTCTATTTAAAGTCATATATAAACCGAATTACGGAGAAATCATATATTTATTTGGCGCCAAAGCTATATCAAAAAATATCTAGTGATATAAAGGAACTACGCTTCAATAAATCCTTTGGAAAATGTCTTAAAGAAGAAGAAGAAGAAGAATTTGTTCATACTATAGACAGAAAACAAGTAGATAAATTAATCGAAAAATCATATTATAACGGAATTCGTAACTAATCTAATTATTTTATAAACAAATTTAATCTAAATTATCCATTAACAAACTTACATAGGTACGTAATGCCTATTTTGTGTATATGATATGCATTGTAACACTAATTTATCTATATACAGGCTTTGTTCTTCTATGGATGTATCATATTTGTTTACTAATTTGTTCAATAATTTGTTTCAATGTACCTTAAGAGTAAATAAATATTATTATTATTAATATTATTCTTCGTTTTAATGTATATACTCCCACAAGTGCATGGGATGCGATAAACCCTCGGTGTTGTGAGTGGGTTCCTTTTATCTTTGACTGTTCCCAAATACTCCTGTACTTTCTTGTGGACCTGTAAATGGTCCAGACGTTTTCATTTTGCTCTTCATTTTGTAGTATGTGCCAGATACATAGCACAAAAAAGCTTTTGCTATCGGTCAGGTTGTTGGTTTTCCTCCTCATTTTTCTCCTATTTTCCGCAAGTGATTTCTCAAACGACTATGTCCTGTCAGCAGCTCGAGGAGGCCTGACTAGAGGAGTATGGTATGAATGCTTTCGAGTATAGTAGCCATGGTGTATCTCGCCAGCGCAGGAGTGCTTTCCTTTCTGTCCAATCTGAGATGGTTTTCCTGGCAGAGCTTTTCGCAATGCCCACAAATGCTCATGCTGCCTATGAGGCAGATTCGGTTCCTCCTTTTGCGAGTATGTCGGTCAATTCATACGAGTCAACTTGTTTGGAGTTTAGTGCTTTGAGGGCAGCTTGGCTATCTGAAAAGACTTTTATAAATTTATTTTGCAGACCATAGTTACGTCGACTGCAACTTGTTGTTTACGCAACCGGACAAGTACTTAAAAACAAGCCATTGTTTCCAGGTCAAAAATAACTCTTAAAAATGTATTCAACAGATCCTGATGACAAAACAAATTTCCGTACTTTTGATCAGGCAGAGCAAGGGAGAAACAGATATTTTTTCCACGCACTCGCTGTTCCTGGGGGTTAAAATTTAATGAGGCAAACTGAAAAAGACAAGAAAAGACGATATAGGCCCTGCTGCATCTATTACTTTTTAAACTATTCCATGGATCTCTACAACACAAAAAAATCTCAAGATCTAGGAAAATGTTCCTTGACCTGAAAGGACTGAACCAGCTCCAAAGTGGACATGTTCCAAACAAGTATTGTGATATCCTTGAGCTTACTTTGGTTAAGGTATAAGCCATTCCCTTCATGTTTCCCCAAAACGGACACGAGCCAATAGTGTAATGCAATGTCCGTAGCGGTATATTCTCTTAGAGTAGTTGTTTTTGTTGGTTCACTGCTTTCATATCATGCTAATACTGGGCTTTGCTCACGTCCGCCTGATGAGATACTACAGATCGAAACAACGCTGCCTGATGCGACTCAAAACATGTTTTAAACAAGGATTGAGCTCACCTTGGTAAAGGTGGTGCTGTGTAGTTTTTATGGAAAATTTTTGTCTGAAAGTCTATCTAACCAACGGATGATCACTTCCATCGCACACTACTGATATTCCACGTGTTAAACGATACCGTCTTCTGGATCAAGGTATTAATATTCCAGAGGCTAACTGGATCGGAAGTAACATCGCACATAGTAAAAAGCTCGATATTTCATGCAAGATCTGAGACTGGGAATAGAATTAAGTATAAGAAGGAACTACACGAAGCGTATCGAATAACCCTTTAGGGGTATGCCTTCCTGACGGTGTGCCTCTGGGAGCAAGGAGCTCCAATATTTTTATATATTATGTGCGACTTGCCGATGGAATATAAAGTAGTTGGCCGTGGAGATGATGCTAAAAAGTTATCGGCGAAGTAGGGCTATTTCCAAGAGATGAAGCTAACTACTTAAAGTAGCAAAGCAAACGGTCAAGTAAATGAAATAAATCATAGTTTTAAATCTAAAAAATATAGTTTGAAAAAAAATTAAAAGCACGCTTTTAAAGAACATCGATGTCACGTGCAAATAAGCGTTGCGGGGATGTGTAGCGAGCTCTTTTTAGAGTTTTCTTTTTGTTCGCCTACATCAACAACACGCGTCCCTCCCCCACATCCCTCGTAACGCATTTCTAGCGCACATTTCTCGAAACATGTTAATAGCACACATTTCTCGCCAACATGTCTTGTTTTGTACATACAGAAACTTCGCTCCGCTAAGCCGTTTGTAATCCAAGAGATTGTATTGGTTCGTAAAAACACATTCTTCTTAATACATCCTAGCACATCTCTGGTGGCAACGCAACCTAATACTAGTATTTTTCGTTTATTATTGATTTAAGCTTATTTTAAAAAATGAAGTCAAGTTGATTGACTCAGTACTTCCCACACATTACGCTGATACCAGTTTATTATTTTCCCATAGCATGAAGCTTTAGTCTAAGATCCCTTGCAACCAAATAATTGCCAACCCCCCCCCCCCCCCCAAAATTGTCTTATGCCGCTAGGTCTTTCCTTCACAGGTCAATGGACAGCCTACTATCGATATTACAAACTTCTCAGTTTTACAACCCCCACTCCCCCCCAACCACCTCACTTTCACCCCCACCCAAAAAACTGATAGGAAATGATCAGGAACCCCTAAAACATCTAAAAACCGAATTTGAGTTGTTTTCATGCTTTTCGTTCTTTGATTATTGCTACGCTGCCACTGACAAGATTTTTAACAAACATACGCGTTTTCCATTCTCACCACGGTAACAATATACTGTGTCAAAATTTCATTAGGATCAATTTAATAGTGTCCACGTTACAAAATACAAAACGATTTAGACCAATAAATTCTCGTATAGTATACAGAAAATTCTAAGTCCCTTAGTGTCTGTAATAGGCTAGGTAACGTTCGGATGCACCTAAAAAGGTGATTTGTGTCGCTAGATCTTCCTTCACAGGTTAGTGGACAGCCTATTATGAGTACAAGAATTTTTTTAATTTTTCAACCCCCAACCCCCCCACCACCCCAATTTCACCCCCACCCAAAAAAAAAGCAGAAAATGATCAGGAACCTCTAAAACGCTTAAAAACGAAGTTTGAGCTGTTTTTATATTTTTAGTTTTTTTATTATTTCTGCGCCGCCACTGGCACGATTCATCAAAACCATACGCGTTTCCCATCTTCGCTATGGTAGTAATGCAGTTTCAAAATTTCATTAAAATCAATTCAACAGTTTCCTCGTTACAACGATCTTACGCAATACTCTCGTATGTTTACATCAAAAAAAATCTAAGTCCTTTGCTTTCTGTAATAGGCAAAGGCAATATTCGGATGGACCTAAAAAAGTTATTTATGTGGCCAGGCCTTCCTTCACAGGTCAGTGGACAGTCTATTATGAAAGCAACAAATTTTTCAATTTTACTACCCCCCACCCCCCAACCACCCCCATTTCACCCCCACCCAAAAAAAAGTAGAAAATGATCAGGGACCCCTAAAACGCCTAAAAACGAAGTTTCAGCAATATTTAATTTTTTTTGTTTTTTGCTAATTACTCCCCCGCCTATGCACCGATTTTCAAAATTATAGGAACATTACCTACTACGACCCCACAACATACCGCTGCCCAAATTTCATCACAATCCATGCAGCGGTTACTGAGATTACGAGGGTAGAAAAACGCGACAGACAGACAGACAGACAGACCGACAGACCGACAGACAGACCGACAGACAGACCGACGGAAATGAGTGACGTGGATTTTCGTTATGTACACATCATAAAACGCCCAAAAAACGTATTATCTCAAAATCGAAAATTTTCGCGATCACAATACTCCCCTCACCTATCGGTGTGGGAAGTAAAAACCGAATTTGAGTTGTTTTCATGCTTTTCGTTCTTTGATTATTGCTACGCTGCCACTGACAAGATTTTTAACAAACATACGCGTTTTCCATTCTCACCACGGTAACAATATACTGTGTCAAAATTTCATTAGGATCAATTTAATAGTGTCCACGTTACAAAATACAAAACGATTTAGACCAATAAATTCTCGTATAGTATACAGAAAATTCTAAGTCCCTTAGTGTCTGTAATAGGCTAGGTAACGTTCGGATGCACCTAAAAAGGTGATTTGTGTCGCTAGATCTTCCTTCACAGGTTAGTGGACAGCCTATTATGAGTACAAGAATTTTTTTAATTTTTCAACCCCCAACCCCCCCACCACCCCAATTTCACCCCCACCCAAAAAAAAGCAGAAAATGATCAGGAAGCTCTAAAACGCTTAAAAACGAAGTTTGAGCTGTTTTTATATTTTTAGTTTTTTTATTATTTCTGCGCCGCCACTGGCACGATTCATCAAAACCATACGCGTTTCCCATCTTCGCTATGGTAGTAATGCAGTTTCAAAATTTCATTAAAATCAATTCAACAGTTTCCTCGTTACAACGATCTGACGCAATACTCTCGTATGTTTACATCAAAAAAAAATCTAAGTCCTTTGCTTTCTGTAATAGGCAAAGGCAATATTCGGATGGACCTAAAAAAGTTATTTATGTGGCCAGGCCTTCCTTCACAGGTCAGTGGACAGTCTATTATGAAAGCAACAAATTTTTCAATTTTACTACCCCCCACCCCCCAACCACCCCCATTTCACCCCCACCCAAAAAAAAGTAGAAAATGATCAGGGACCCCTAAAACGCCTAAAAACGAAGTTTCAGCAATATTTAATTTTTTTTGTTTTTTGCTAATTACTCCCCCGCCTATGCACCGATTTTCAAAATTATAGGAACATTACCTACTACGACCCCACAACATACCGCTGCCCAAATTTCATCACAATCCATGCAGCGGTTACTGAGATTACGAGGGTAGAAAAACGCGACAGACAGACAGACAGACAGACCGACAGACCGACAGACAGACCGACAGACAGACCGACGGAAATGAGTGACGTGGATTTTCGTTATGTACACATCATAAAACGCCCAAAAAACGTATTATCTCAAAATCGAAAATTTTCGCGATCACAATACTCCCCTCACCTATCGGTGTGGGAAGTAAAAACCGAATTTGAGTTGTTTTCATGCTTTTCGTTCTTTGATTATTGCTACGCTGCCACTGACAAGATTTTTAACAAACATACGCGTTTTCCATTCTCACCACGGTAACAATATACTGTGTCAAAATTTCATTAGGATCAATTTAATAGTGTCCACGTTACAAAATACAAAACGATTTAGACCAATAAATTCTCGTATAGTATACAGAAAATTCTAAGTCCCTTAGTGTCTGTAATAGGCTAGGTAACGTTCGGATGCACCTAAAAAGGTGATTTGTGTCGCTAGATCTTCCTTCACAGGTTAGTGGACAGCCTATTATGAGTACAAGAATTTTTTTAATTTTTCAACCCCCGACCCCCCCACCACCCCAATTTCACCCCCACCCAAAAAAAAAAGCAGAAAATGATCAGGAACCTCTAAAACGCTTAAAAACGAAGTTTGAGCTGTTTTTATATTTTTAGTTTTTTTATTATTTCTGCGCCGCCACTGGCACGATTCATCAAAACCATACGCGTTTCCCATCTTCGCTATGGTAGTAATGCAGTTTCAAAATTTCATTAAAATCAATTCAACAGTTTCCTCGTTACAACGATCTGACGCAATACTCTCGTATGTTTACATCAAAAAAAAATCTAAGTCCTTTGCTTTCTGTAATAGGCAAAGGCAATATTCGGATGGACCTAAAAAAGTTATTTATGTGGCCAGGCCTTCCTTCACAGGTCAGTGGACAGTCTATTATGAAAGCAACAAATTTTTCAATTTTACTACCCCCCACCCCCCAACCACCCCCATTTCACCCCCACCCAAAAAAAAGTAGAAAATGATCAGGGACCCCTAAAACGCCTAAAAACGAAGTTTCAGCAATATTTAATTTTTTTTGTTTTTTGCTAATTACTCCCCCGCCTATGCACCGATTTTCAAAATTATAGGAACATTACCTACTACGACCCCACAACATACCGCTGCCCAAATTTCATCACAATCCATGCAGCGGTTACTGAGATTACGAGGGTAGAAAAACGCGACAGACAGACAGACAGACAGACCGACAGACCGACAGACAGACCGACAGACAGACCGACGGAAATGAGTGACGTGGATTTTCGTTATGTACACATCATAAAACGCCCAAAAAACGTATTATCTCAAAATCGAAAATTTTCGCGATCACAATACTCCCCTCACCTATCGGTGTGGGAAGTAAAATGATTTCTAACTTTTACTTCCCACACCGATAGGTGAGGGGAGTATTGTGATCGCGAAAATTTTCGATTTTGAGATAATTCACTTTTTGAGCGTTTTGTGATGTGTACATAACAAAAATCCACGTCACTCAGTTCCGTCGGTCTGTCTGTCGGTCTGTCGATCTGTCTGTCTGTCTGTCTGTCGCGTTTTTCTACCCTCGTAATCTCAGTAATCGCTGGATGGATTGTGATGAAATTTGGGCAGCGTTATGCTGTGGGGTCGTGGTAGGTAATGTTCATATAATTTTGAAAATCGTTATACGGGGGGCGGAGCAATTAGCAAAAAACGAAAAATTTCAAATATTCCTCAAACTTCGTTTTTAGGCGTTTTAGGAGTTCCTGATCTTTTTCTACTTTTTCTTGGGTGGGGGTAAATTTGGGAAGGTTGGGGGGGGGGGGGTTGTAATACTGAAAAATCTGTTGTATTCGTAATGGGCTGTCCATTTATATGTGAATGAATAACCTCGCGGCATGATACATTTTTTTAAGTCCATCCGAACGTTGCATGCTTATTATAGAAACCACGGGACTTAAGAATTCTTATGATGTATACATACGAGTATTGTTTTAGATCGTTCGATATCGCGTAACGCGAAAATTGTTCAATTGATTTTAATGAAATTTTGACATAGTATTACTCCCAAGGCGAGGATGGAAAACGCGTATGTTTTCGAAAAATCGGGTCAGTGACGGCGCGGCAATAATAAAAAAACTAATAATATAAAAACAACTCAAACTTTGTTTTTAGGCGTCTTAGGGGTTCCTGATCATTTTCAATTTTTTTTTGGATAGGGTGAAATCGGGGCGGTTGGAGGGTGGGGGGTAGTAAAACTGAAAAATTTGTTGTATCATCATTATGTGTGGGAAGTACTGAGTCAATCAACTTGACTCCATTTTTTTGTTCAATGTTCTTTAAAAGCGTGTCCCTTAGTTTGTTAAAACTATACTTATTTTATACAAAAAAGTATTTCCAATGAATGATCACCACTTTTATTTAAAAAAAAACTTGCGACAATTGTTTCGACATACAGTGTCTTTATCGAACAATGATTTTAAACTTATAGTACTACGCTATTTATACAAGATATACACATTAATGGGGTAACTATTATGGCTAATCGTTTGTTCTCCGAAAACCATCGGACATATTTAGTAATGGTGAATTATTGAAATCTGTTTGGTCATTAAGGAGGTTACATGAGAATTTGAGCTTGTCGATTTCTAATGCTTCTAAAAAATTTTATTTGCGTCCTTGCTGTTCTATGTGTAATATTTCAAAATCTTCGTTGAAATTATGGTTTTCGGAGATCAAATGATTGGCGTAATTAGAATTATAGAGTTCGTTTATAAATGACACCTTATGTTGGTTAATGCGGTTTCTGAATGCTCTTCCACTTTGTCCAATGTACACTTTAGGGCAATCCACACATTCTAATTTGTAGACACCAGACTTTTCATTTTTAGTTGATTTCATTTTACTGTGTTTAATTATATTGCCTAGTGTCTCTTTGCATCTGAAGGATACATTGCGGTCTAATTCTTTAAGTGCAACGTTATCTGATAACTGTCCTATGTATGTAATTGCGTTTTATGTGTTATTCGATCGATTGTCGGTAATCTGAGGGTATACTAAGTTAACTGCTTTTTTGTATTGCTTCTTTTTTATTATAGAATCGATTAGAGTAGGGCTATAGCCATTGTTTGAGGCAATTTGTTTTATTATATTTAGTTCTTTATTATAATTTTCGTTATTCATGGGCACGTTAATTAGTCTATTGACATAACTATGATATGCTGCAATTTTATGTGAGTATGGGTGGTTGGAACTGCTGTGTATTGTGGTATCTGTGTGCGAGGGTTTATGATAAATTGAATATATATGTTTGTTTTATTGTAGTTTAATTGTTAAATCTAAAGAGTTAATGGCATGATCTATTTCTTTTTCTAGTGTAAATTTTATTGTAGGGTGTAATTTGTTAATTTCGTTTAAGATATTATGTAGTTGTCTATCGGTTCCGGTAAAACAAATCATTATGTCGTCTACATAACGATACCAATATATACATTTACTAAAAGACGGTATTAGTTGGATTTTCTGTTCGGGGTTGTCCATAAACATTTCTGCGAGTAAAGAGCTTAGAGGGTTGCCCATTATTAGTCCTTCTTTTGATATATAGATTTTGTCATTAAATTCGAAATAATTTTGGTCCAAGCTAATGGATCGAGGATATCTTTTTTTATTACGGGATTTGTGTTATTTTTTGATAAAAGTTGATCGACTATTTTTATTACGTCTATCGGTGGTATACTAGGGAAAAGGTTTTGTACATCAAATGAGGCTAGGATAGCATTACTAGGGGTTATAATGCTTTTTGTTCTTTTTATTAGTTCTTGGGAGTTGTTTATACTAAATTTTGGTGTGAATTTGCAGTGCTGTAGTAATAGATTATTGAGTTTCTCTGACAATTTATACGCTAGTGCTGTAACGTACGACATTACAGGTCTTATAGGGAGATCTGGTTTATGCAATTTGATAAGTAAATATAATTTTGGAGTTTGCGGGTTCATACTAGTAAGGTAGTATGCAAAGTAAAAAGGTTAAAGAGTATATCGATTTGACTCGTTTGAAAACTTTCCATTCCGGATTTCTCGAAAACTGCCGAGTAAAAGAAAAAACGCCGAGGAACTTTGTCAAGGGGGACAACTTCATTACCAAAAACTACTTCACCTCCTTTTACCCTCTGTCCCCAGAGTCATCTCCTTGAACATTTTAAATGACAAGGGGCATCGAGTTATGTAAGGTATGTCTAATTCCTTTATTTTGAGTTTGGTTTTTTTAAATCGGTCGATTCGTTTTGGGAAAAAATAGGTAAATCTTTGTGTATCTTTATTTGTTCAAATAGAAAACAAAACCACACGAAGATATCTCTTTTGATTGCAATAAGTGTTCAAAATGTTGCGCGTTATTGCCTAAATAATGATATAGGCGATATTCAAATTCCTGATGAAGAGTTGCAAGAACATCTTGTGGGATATCATGGCTGCTTTCGATGATGCGCTGACGAACGTCATCCAAACTTCTAGGCTGGGGACTAACAATAGATCCCAAATGGCTCCAAACCAGGAGATACAGTAGGCCATCCAATGGACCCTCTTCGTCTTATCTATTTATCTGGAGACGCGTCATCTAGCCACAGTGGAACCGAAAGGGTGAGAAGGTCTTGCTGGAAATAGAGTTGAGCCTTATCAAGAATAGGGCTTCCATTCTCTTTGATTTGTTTTTCAATGTTTTCAATGGTTTCATGACAGGCGGATTGATAATATTTTCCAACATACCCAAATAAATGTCATAAATGTGTTCATAAATAATGCTTTGCTTGAAATACCTGCCCATACATTAATTTTTTTTATAGGACCTTCCGTTTTTTATTTGCAGCAGTTCCAGTTTCAGTAAATTTGGTAACAAGGTCCTAGACATATCTATGCGATGTTATCTTCCTCAGATATCTGGCGTTAAACGGAACAGTAGTTTGCCGAACACATCGATCCTGGGCACCATAAATTGGAATCATATCCACTGTTTCTGTCTGTTCGCCTATGTCATTATTTGGCCAATAACGGGAAACATTTTAGACACTCACTGCAACAAAAAGTGGTATTATCGTGTATTTCTATTGCCTATCTGAACAAATTAAGATACACAAAGATTGCTCTAATTTTGTCGGCAACGAATCGACCGATTTTAAAAAAATGCAAACCCCAAAATACAGGAATTCGATATACCTTTGAAACAAGATATTACTCGATATCCTTTGTCATTTGAAATTTTTGAGGGAATAACCCTGGAGGACGGATAGTTTAAGGGGGGAAAGAAGTTTTTTGTTAAAAATTTGCTCCGCTTGACAAATCTTTTTTCGTGCTTCGCCGCTTATTCTTTTAATCAGTGGTTTTCAAATAAAAATCATGTATACATATGCTTTGTACTGAATACTAATCGACTTCCGTTGAGCATGCCACCATCAATACGGCGTACATCTCCACCTGGAGGACAGTCGTGCAGGTCACCAACAGCGCAAAGCTTGGCTGCATGTTTTTTCCGTCCAGGCAGAAGCCTGCTCCCCTGGATCCCGACTCCTTTGAGCGCGATCCGTCAGTGAAAGGACATATTAATATCCTAGAGTTGACTAGAAATTTTATTGATTAGGTTACCATAACAAGATATCGGTTTCTAAAACTCTTGCTATCATAGGAGAGATCAAACTACCGGGGTCCAAAGAAGCGGTCATTGAGACAACAATAAATTTTTCGAAGGACAGCTTGAACTTTTAACCGGCCTTTATCTTTCGCAGCTTCGTTCCGATGTAATGCTGGTGGAGCACATAAAACACCTCGGCTAATCCATTTTTGGTTACCGCGGCCAAGCTGGCCGCGTTATAAAAATGCCATTTAATGTGGAGGGATGAGCTTTATCCGGGGGAAAGACTTACCCGAGAAGTGAGAGGACGCCTCATGTGAGGACGGTATCGCGCCCATTCCATCGCGGCTATCCGGCATTCTAGATGAAATTTATAACAGGTATTATGGCCGATTTAGGCCGTCACCGCTCTGGAAGGAAGGAGATTCGGGAAGCTCTTAATTAAGCGTTCGGTTTTCCGACAGTGGCGTACTTTGCTTTATTTAGATTTGGCGCCCCTAGGCCCGATTTTATCAACAAAGGCTCTAACCAATCAGAGCAGCCCATTCAAAAACATGCATGTGTCAATGTTCTCTGAAAATTATCGATCTTTCTTAAAGTGTACCACAAAAAGGTCAAAAATGACATGTTTTATATACAGTTGACCATTATGAGCCATCTAGAATCATTTCCAGCTTGATTTTCCATCGTAAAGAGGTGAAAAATTGCATTTCCTTGTTTAACAAAGAATTTAGCGATTGCGAATCTGAACCCATCAGATTCCACAAAAGCAGTAGATTTGATCACAGGATTGTTGGTCTATCAAATGGTAATGATGACAAGAAATTCAAATTACTGCAACAATAATTTACTGTCGATCACAATTATAAATACCTACAATATACCTTCGTATTATAGTAAAGAGGGGTGAAAATAACATTTTGTTGTATTTCACAAAGCTAAACACACGCTCAGTGACTTTGCTGGGAATAACTGTAGATGAGGCTCTCAAATGGGAACCTCATATAGACACTCTTTGTAATAAATTAAGTAAGAGTCTTTTTGTATTGCGTCAACTTAAGCGAATTTCTTCACAGGAAGGGTTACTAAGTGCTTACTACGGTATCTTCCACAGTCACCTGGTATATGGTATTGTTATATGGGGTGGCTCTTCTCACGCGATCCGAGCTTTTAAGTTACAAAAGAAAGCACTGAGAGTCATAACAGGAGCACGTTACAATAGTCACTGTCAGCCGATATTTAAAAGTTTGCACGTATTAGCAGTCCCTTGTTTGTATATTTACTACTCATTAATTGCCATTCATGTGAATTCCCAGAATTTCCGCATCCAGTCAGATATTCACAATTGTAATACCAGAAGATCTGAATCATTAAGGCCACCCAGATACCGACTAACTACTTCTAAGCAAAACTCTTTAGACATCAGGTTTTATAACAAACTGCCTCATGACTACCATCAAAGCAATTTACACACGTTCAAGAAAAAAGTCAAGCAGATGTTACTGGACCACTGTTTCTATTCCACACAGGAATATCTGAGCACCAATATTAACAGTTCTCACTGAGGTATATATATAATATATATATTTTTTCTTTTTCTGAATTACTATCACAAGTCTCTGTACATACATATTACAGACATATTAAGTTAGTCTTAATTACCTATAGGTTTGTTTTTTACCCTTTCTAGGCTTTCTCCACTTTGACTTACCATAAATGCATTCATTTGTATAAAATGGTCAAATAAATAAATAAATAAATAAATAAATAACTGTTGGCTCCAAGTGTGCATTACTGGTTGCCAATCCTTAATGGCATAGCTCGCGGGCTGGGGTATAACATAACTTTATATTTTGTAAACAAAGAAACTGTCGTATAACCCGTGTAGTCAGAATGTGAATCAGGTGCTTTATATACTTTTCAGAAAAGGTGGGGAATTAGGAAGGATTTTTATTCATATGCATGCCTTGCAATGCGTTTCTCATAGTTTTGGCGCTACGGTGCCTTTTAACCAGTGCCGCTCCGCTGCACCTTTACATCTTCTGTGAATATTTCTATAAAAAGGTCTATAACAAACATGCATCCAGTAGGTGGAAGATTCTCCATGATAGTATGTATTTGTCTATGATACATCTGACTGACAGAGGTGGAATTGTCAATTATTAAATAAGGTTGCTGTGATTGATACTACTTTTATAATTCTGTCACAAACTATCGCAGTTTACAATCAGTAATTACACAATCAGCAATGAACAATCGGGCATTAATTTTCAAATCAATCGTTCTGATTTTCTGCTATGATTTTGATCCATGAATTCTAAAATATTTTTGACAAAAGTGTCATCCAGCTTTGATGTTTTGTTTCCAATATTGATAAAATACTATTGGATGATACTTACTAACATAGCACTCTGTGCATAGCCCTCAATATCCAATAGAAAGCTTTTGCTAAACAACACCCAATAGAAAAGCTTTGTCAAAGCCTCTGTTAAAATATGTATGTTGATAAAATCGGGCCTTAATCTTCCGGGACTGACGCTCTGTTTTTTTGAGACCGATCACTGGATGTAGTGATATACTGCGGATGTCTGTTTTAGTCAGTTCTTCATTATACTTTTCCCTAAATTTTAGCTTCTACTTATCAGATCTGATACGAAAGAACACAATTTTGAGTTACATTAATTTATTGTAGATGCCATTTAACAACTAATTATGAACGTTTTTCATGGATTTCGGTCAAATAATAAAACTAACATTCTTCTTCACTACGTTTCAGTTTATTGTATCTAAAGCACCTTCATGTATATAAAAGTTATTAAACATTGTGTGTATATAATAGAATAAAGTAAGTAAAGTAGAGAAGAATCTCCAGCTGTTTTTCTTCAGTTAGGACATCTTTCGGACGGTTTCTACTTTTATTAACCAGTCGCCCGTCTGCGAGATCTCGTTCGTAAAGTTTTAACCACTCATCCACATAGTAGGGTATTTTAAAAGCTATCATACAATCGCAACTTCCGTTTTGATGAAAATCTTCAGGTGCAATATGGCTTCGAAATTTAACATATCTGATGTCAGTCAATACTATAAGTATTTCGTATTCCGTATTCCGTAAGAGGAATATCGGATTGAGTTAAAAGAATGCAAACTATTTGGAATCCTCAAACTTCACGTATGGAACATGATATGAAAACGCAGAAAATTAACCAGACAATCTGACAATACTAAAATATACAGGGAGTCCGTCCATCTACAGTATTTCGAATTTAATTAAGAAAAACATGGAGTTGAGTTCAAATTATTTGGAATCCGTCAGCTTAACGTATAGGTCATGCTTATATGAATACACAGAGCATTAAGCAGCGTATTCGACCAAACCAAAATATACAGGGGATTCTACTTGAAATAGTTAAGATATCGGTATTTGAAAAATTGTTTTTCCAATGACTGTAGCAAACATCCTTTATAAATATACAAAAAATATTAAATTCTATTCCCTGTTTTCGAAACACAAAACCGTACTTAAGGGATCATCAAGTATTAAGGGACTGTTAAGTATCGACTAAGAATACGACCCTTAGTATCTCCCTCCTCAGCGGAGGTTAGCGACAATCATTTGGAATAATTCTTCTCTGTCTTGTGCTAAAGCTAAACGGATGATTGTGCAAGCCTCTACCACTGACCTAAGTTCCGTAAGTTTTACTGTAGTTAGAAATTATTTTTTATTACTTTTTGTTACTAGCTCGGTCCATGATACCCTTAATATGCATCTCTACACCTACATCTCTGGTTGCATAACTATACATGTTGCGTCAATTTTTTCTAAAGTACTATAGCCCAGTGTAATTATTGACATTTTATTATAATGGACAACTATGCAGGCGCTATTTTGAAAAAACTGTAGGAAACGCTTTTCTTGATTACTGCCACTAAGAATTTTTGTTAGATACAACGTTGTTTAGGCCGACCGATCAATTGTTGATTTCAGTAGGCAGTAGACCATCTCTATATTATATTTAATCAAAATCATTATTTGTTTTGCGTATATGGAATGGGAGGTAACCAAATATTTCCCAAACCAGCAACTGTTATGGTATCTGTTTCTGTGGCAGTAAGTACGCAGGCCAGAAATACCGATATCGGCCAGAAATCATACATGAGCCCCGTTTCCTGATTTTATGCAGTATTATGTTTATTCCAGGTAAACACCAGTAAAGCCAATCATATGCAAAATCAATCCATCTTTGTACATACATAGTTCACAAATAAATCCAAAGCAGGTATGTTGGAGATTTCATTAATGCAGCATTAGCATTTATGGCGATTGCTCTTCGAATACGTCCATAGAACCAGGCAGATAAATTTGGCTCAAACGTGCAACGACAATACGCAATTGGTAATTGCAGAGTTACGGGCACTTGTCCGGCTACGTAGAATTATTGTCATTATGACCATTAGCAGGTGATACTTTAGGCCTGTCAGTAGACCAGTCGTCAAAAGCAAATATTTCAAATAAATCCGTAATGTTTAGAAACTTCGGACGTATGTTAGTGCATGAATTAAAATAACGTAGGATTAAGGTGCTACCAGAAAAATGGGGTCAAGTTGATTAACTTAGTACTTCCCACACATTACGATGATACCAGTTTATTATTTTCCCATAGCATAAAGCTATAGTGTGAAATCCCTTGCAAATATATAGGTAAATATGGCGGCTACTGATAAGTCTAGTGAAGTTGTTGCTGATAACAAAATTTGTAAAAGATGTGGTAATGTCGCAAGATCTGGGTATCAGTGTGCAAAATGTAGATGTCTTATTCACAATGGTTGTTTAAAGTACATGAAAAACTGGCAGAAGTTAGATGCAAAGACAGTTATCTGTTGTGGAAGTGAGGAATCGTCCGACATGACATTAACACCCGGAGATGAATTCGTGGACGACGAGGACAGTGACAGTTCCTTCTGCAGTGTTAAGGAAATTCTGGAAGCAGATGTAAGTAACAATAGAAAGGACGTCATAGTTTTGCAAGAATTAATTAAACATAAGAATGTTATAATAAAAAGCCAGGCTAAAACAATAAAAAGTTTGGAAAAACAAATCTCCATATTAACTAAAATGTTAGGACAACCTACGGCATCTACTGGGGAGCATGTTACACATGATACAGTTCAAAACAGAATTCCGTATATAAAACGATCGGTCACCGGTGCTGATAAATCGAAGAAACCTATCTTGACGCTGTCACCAGTGTCACCCGTGGGGGCCACAATAAGCAGTGATAGTGAACACGCCACAACGGAACAGGAGGCATCAGTCAGTCACCAGCCTGAAGCAGTTCTGTCGACCACGGCCACTGCTATCAGAGCTCCGCGTAACTCGGACCGAGATCAAGGGGATACTGATTGGCAAGAGGTGCGAAGAAAAAGAAATAAAAACAGAAACAGTTTAGTTATAGGTAGTGGTTCGGAAAATAATATTGTAAAGGGTGTAGATAGATGTGTAGCTCTACACGTTAGTAGAATTGATCCCAATGTTAAAGTAGAAGATATGAAAACGTATTTGAAACCCAATTTTCCAGAAGCCACCATAGAAAAGTTAAACTCTAAGCATCCGGAAATTTACTCGTCCTTTAAAGTAACTATATCTCAAAGGAATTTTAAAAATGCTTTGGATGCAGATAAATGGCCACAAAACTCCTGTATTCGAAATTTTTTACAACCACGGAGGAACACACCGCCGCGGACCTAAATTTTAATCCATCTCTTTTACTGCTAAACATTCAATGTATTAATTTTAATAAACTCAATGATTTAAGTATTTGTATGTCCGAATTTAAATCGTTGAAGTTTGTATTTTTAACTGAGACGTGGGCGTCAGCTGACTCACTGAAACATTTTGTTTTAGAAGAATTTCAAATGGCGAGTGCTTATTGCAGAAGTGAATGTAAGGGTGGTGGTACTGCTATATTTTGTAGACGTGATATATCGTTTAAGAGTATTGACATGTCTAAATTTTGTTCCGACAAGCATATTGAGATTTGCGCTATACGATATAAGTGTGATGTTGACATAATTTTTATTTGTTGTTATAGGTCTCCTTCTGGCGATATACAGATTTTCTATACAAATTTGAATAGAGCCCTTAATTCTGTTTATAGGTCTGGTATCCGCATTGTCTTGCTGGGTGATTTCAATATTGACTCATATAATGCAAATAGTGAAAACGATCGATTTATTTCTATGTTAAGTGAATTCAACATGAATGCAAAAATCAAATGGCCAACCAGAATAGGTCGAACGTCAATCTCTATCATAGACCAAATATTTACAAATTTTGAAAACCGAACACATAGTTGTGTATTAGATACTACCCTTTCGGATCACAGGATAGTATTTTTAGAGTTTGAAGGTAACCATAGTAAAGATGGATCATTTAAGTCTACCAGAAGATTGTTTTGTGAAGATAACTTGAATAGGTTCATACTGGATATAGCGGGTGAAGACTGGTCGCAATTATATCTCATGTCAAACCTCAATATGGCATTTGATTACTTTTATGAAATATTTTTTTATCACTTCAATGTCAATTTTCCAAATATCACGAAATCGTTTAACCGAAAATCGAAAACTTGGGTAAATAGCGATGTGAGGACATCCAGTCAAAATTTAAAGAATTTGCATTTTCTGGCAAAACTCTGTCCTGAAACCAGAGATCGTTATCGAGAGGCCAAAAAACAACATCAAAAACTAGTATGTAGTACAAAAAAGAATTATTTCCAAAACAAAGTTTTACAGTCTAGTAATCTATCACGATCTACTTGGAATGTCGTTTCGGAATTAACAGGTCATAAAAAACAAATCAAGAACATTTCAGTAAAGGATGGCAATATTCTCTATCAGGATCCCGAACAGGTTGCAGATAAGTTGAATATAAACTTCAAGAATGTTCCGAAGTCCATCGTAGAAAATATAACCAAAACTACAAGTTCTATGAAGACAATTGAGAATAAAAGTCAGGTTTATCCTAGTTTGTATTTATATCCGTTCACGGAGGATGAATTTCTTAAATTAATAAACATAAAATTAAAAAACAAGTTTTCATCTGGACCTGACGAAATATCGAATTATGTAGTAAAAGCGGTGTTACCCTATATCATCAAACCGCTTGTTTTCTTGATAAACTTATCTTTTTGTAACGGGGAGTTTCCTGATGTACTGAAAAAAGGTAAAATTATACCTATATATAAAAAGGGCGATCCTACTGATCCTAATAATTACAGACCAGTAACTGTGCCTTTTTGTTTTTCCAAAATATTTGAGTATTGTTTTTCAGAGAGATTATGTTCACATATTAGCAGAAATAACATTTTAACGGATAAACAGCATGGATTTTGTAGCGACAAATCTACGGCTACAGCTATATATTCGTTTTATGTAAAATTGATTGATCTGATAGAGACAGGCGAGTGCCCAATGGGAATCTTTTGTGATCTCAGCAGGGCATTCGATTGTGTAAATCATGATATCTTGTTCAGAAAACTATTTAAATATGGAGTCACTGGTAAATCTCTTGAATGGGTCAAAAAATATTTGGAAAACAGATCACAGTATGTTTCTTTAAGTCACAATTATGGTAATGAAATTAAGGAAGTTAAATCGTCATCCATTATGACTGATATGGGAGTTCCTCAAGGGTCTATTCTGGGGCCCATTTTGTTTATATTGTATATAAACGATCTGGATGAATTACTGGACCATCGAGTACATTTTACATTGTATGCAGATGATGCCTCATTGATAATTTCGGATACTAGTGACGATCTACTGCTTTCTAAATTTAATGACAATTTGGAAAAGTTGAACGAATGGTTTGCACAAAATCAATTATTTCTAAACGCTGAAAAGACTGCTGTGATGAGATTTCACCATGTGCAGAAGAAGCTCGGTGACATGAGTTTGAAAGTGAATGCGAGACCGCTAGAATTCTCCGAAAACACAAAATTTTTGGGGATATATCTAGATGAACACTTAAATTTCAAAAAACAATGTGAGCATATAATATCAATGTTGAATTCACATTCATATATGTATAAAAATCTTCGAACAGTTCTTAGTGAGACTCAGATGATCGTTCTTTACTATGGTCAGGTTGAATCAAGATTGAGGTACGGCCTTTGTTTCTGGGGTTCATCTACTGCTATGGTCGATGCCTTTCTGTGTCAGAAAAGGCTAATTAGAAGTATGGCTAACGTCAATAGAATGCATAGTTGTAGAGAACTGTTTAGAAAATATAAAATACTTACCTTGCCTAGCCTGTATTTGTATGAATTGTCTGTACTGACATATACAGGTTTAGAAAAATGTATTAAGAACAAAGACGTTCATGGACGAAATACAAGGCAATGTGACCAGTTACATGTACCTTTCATGAAATATGATATTTCTAGAAAATCTCCAAACTACATAGGACTGAAAGTTTTTAATAATTTACCGGGAGATATTAGAAATACGAACAATTTACATATGTTCAAAAAAAAACTGAAGCAATTTTTTATTGAAAAATGTTACTACTCCACTTCTGAGTTTTTTCAAATTTAGGGCGATTTCGTTTCGTTTGTATTTATATATGTGACTTTGTTTGTTTCTTTCTTTTTTTTGAGTGCAGTCTTATACAAACTGTCTGAGAGTTTTATACATATTTTTATTTAGTGTTGTTTTGTTTGTGTTGGTTTGACTTTGTCTCTCTTGTGTGACGAGTTCTATACATATTTTTAACATATGTCAAAAAAGAACAATAAATCATTATTATTATTATTATTATTATTATTAATCAAATCATCGCCCATTTGCCCACCAAAAAAACACCCAACACAAAAACTCTGGTAAATAGTTTCTTGCGTCTCCCTCCTCAGGCACTAGGACGCCACAGTTGTGATTCTGCATGCGATGCAAAACGCTAAGAAGCCTTCAAACCGTCTAAAAACGAAGTATGAGCTGTTTCTGTATTTTTAGTTTTTTGATTATTGTTGCGCCGTCATTGACACGATTTTCCAGAAACTGACGTTGTTTCCAGTCTCGCCGCAATAGTAATTCCTGTGTCGAAATTCCATTAAAATCAATTCAACCATTTTCGCTTTACGCAATATACATAGAACGAAACTAAGCAACACTCGTATATGTAAACATCACAAAATTTCAAGTCCCATGGTTTCTGTAATAGGCAAGCCAATGTTCAGATGAACTTAAAAAAAGAATATGCTGCTAGGTATTTTTTCCATAGGTCAATGGACACATTATTATGAATACAACAAATTTTTCAGTTTTACAACCCCCCACCCTCCAACCACCCCAAATCCACTCCTACCAAAAAAAGTAGAAAATGATCAGAAACCCCTAAAATGCCTAAAACAAAGTTTGAGCTGTTTTTATATTTTTGGTTTTTTTATTATTGCTGCGCCGCTACTGACACGATTTTTCCAAAACATACGCGTTTTCCATCCTCGCCGCGGTAGTAACACTGTGTCAAAATTTCATTAAAATCCATTCAATCATTTTCGCGTTAAGCAATATAGAACGATCTAAAACAATACTCGTATGTATACATCACAAATTCCCTTGGTTGGCGAGGCAATGTTTGTATGGACCTAAAAAAGTGAATTATGCCGCTAGGTCTTTCATTCACAGGTCATTGTAGAGCTCATTATGAATAAACAATTTTTTCAGTTTTACAGCCCCCCACCCCCCAACCACCTCCAATTCACCAGCACCCAAAAAAAGTAGAAAATGATCAGGAACTCTTGAAACGCCTAAAAACGAAGTTTGAGGAATATCTAATTTTTTTGGTTTTTTGCTAATTACTCCGCCGCCAATGCACCGATTTTCAAAATTTTAGCAGCATTACCTATTAGGATCCCACAGCATATCGCTACCCAAATTTCATCACAATCGATGCAGTGGTTACTGAGATTACGAGGGTAGAAAAACGCAACCGACAGACGGACAGACAGACCGACAGATAATGGGTGTAATGCTAGTTCGCGTCCGTAGTAGAACACTACACGTGCACCCTGGGTAACGCTAAATGAACTAGCACCTACTGGCGACCAGACAATCCACGGATCTCCTGGTCTACACAAATCACAATGCTCTGCACAAACGTAAATAGTCTTTCTAAAGACTCACTGACGAGGAAACTCGGACCATCAGTCCGAATTTGCCAACTAAATATAGAGGGAATAAGCAAGGCAAAATGCCAGTACCTACACAGAATTCTAAAAGATAACGACATTGACGTGGTCGGCATTCAGGAAACACATGCTGAAAACGAAGAGCAACTAAATTCGAGGGGGAAAATAGCTGGATTTGATTTAATAGGTGCTACATACCACAAAAACTATGGTGTGGCCACATACGTACGAAAAGACATTGAAAACGCCATTCTAGTAGAGACCTTTTCGGCCGATAATATTCATGAAGTTGTCATAAAAGTGGATGACATCACTATATCTAACATATATAAACCTCCTGGCACCGCATGGCCTGAACAAGTATTAAGACCCATCCATCATCCTGGTGTATACATTGGTGACTTCAACAGCCACCACGAGCTATGGAAATACGGTATCTCGGACCATAATGGAGAGAACCTGGCGAACTGGACCGAAGCAAATAATATTCACCTCGTGTTCGATGCCAAAGACAGAAACACGTTTAGATCAGCAGCCTGGAAATCAGAAACCAACCCAGATCTATGTTTTGTTACCAGAGATAACGAAGGTAACCCCCTACCAACAGGTCGTAAGGTTTTAAATGATTTTCCGCACTCTCAACACCGACCCATACTAGTTGAAATTGGAGCCAGCATACCCCTTATAAGATCATTCCCAAGACCCAGATGGAATATTGGTAAAGCTGATTGGCGCCTATTCGCCAAAAAGTTAGATAAACGGTTGGGTTGGATAGCTCCTACTTGTGGTAACTACAAACGATTTGTTGGTGCTGTCATTAGTTCAGCCAAGGAGACCATTCCCAGGGGATACAGAAAGGAATACGTGCCAGGCTGGAGTGAACACAGCGAGCAGCTCTACGATGCCTTTTTGGAAAGCGGAGATCGAGAAGTGGGCGATGAACTCTTACACAGCCTGGACGCACACAGGCGTACTGTGTGGGAAGACACCGTTCAACAAATAGACTTTACACGATCTAGTAGACAAGCATGGGCATTACTACGTAAGCTGGGAGGCGGAAACCAAATCAAACGAGACTGCACCTCGATACCCCCTAACGCCATCGCTCACCACATCGTAAAGACATCCCGAGCCTCAGGCGACAGAACCCACACGCGCAAAGTCAAGCAGAACCTAAAGTCTCTCAAAACCGCTGCACATGAGAACTCAACTTATGCCCAACCAATAACAACTGATGAACTCTGCAAGTCTCTAGGCGAGATGAAACTGGGCAAGGCCCCTGGCTCTGATGGCATCCACTCAGAATTCTTGGTCCATTCTGGAAAATATGCCAAGGTCTGGCTGACGAAATTCTACAATAACATAATTGATACAGGCGTAGTGCCCCACCTACTTAAAAAAGCAAAAATTGTCGCCATTCTAAAGCCAGGAAAGCCTAGCGTTGACCCTAAGAGTTATCGCCCAATTGCATTGCTAAGTACCGTATACAAACTGCTGGAAAGACTGATTTTTAACCGCATTAGCACTAAGATTCTAGAATCAGTACCAGCAGAACAAGCAGGTTTCCGCCCTCAGAGAAGCTGCACCGACCAGGTCCTCTCCCTAACCACCTTTATCGAGAGCGGATTTCAGCGTAAACTAACGACGTCTGCAGCTTTTGTTGACTTAACGGCTGCATACGATACTGTGTGGAGACAGGGGCTGATCGCTAAATTTTTGCAAGTTATACCCTGCCAGCGCATGGCCAACCTACTGAATGACATGCTTAGCAACAGACCCTTTGAGGTCATTATGGGTAACGAAAAGAGCTCGCAAATGAAACTAAATAACGGGCTCCCTCAGGGGTCTGTGTTAGCACCGCTCTTATTTAGTCTTTACATAGCAGACATGCCCCAAACAGAATCAAAAAAGTTTGGCTATGCGGATGACTGGGCACTGGCCACGCAACATAGTAAGATAGAAACAACAGAACAAACTCTTACAAATGACCTCAATAAATTAGCAAAATACTTTCGTGACTGGAGGCTCCAGCCAAATCCAAATAAGACGGAAGTAACCTGTTTCCACCTCAATAACAGACTGGCGAATAGAGAACTAAACGTCCGTCTCGAAAATACCGTCTTAAAGCATAGCAAGTTCCCAAAGTACCTAGGAGTCACTCTGGACAGGACTCTGAGCTACAAGCAACATATACTAAATACCGCTGCTAAGCTGAGAACACGAAATAATATATTACAAAAGCTCTGTGGAACCACCTGGGGATCTTCAGCTTCTACACTGCGTATATCAGCTCTGGGCTTGATATACTCAGCAGCAGAGTACTGCTCACCGGTGTGGCTGAACAGCCGCCATACAGCGAAAGTTGATGTTGAGTTAAACCGCACCATGCGAATCATAACAGGCACGATAACCAGCACTCCTGCTACTGGCTTCCCGTTTTAAGCCATATCCCCCCGCCACAACTACGCAGGAAAAACGCTCTTCTTTTACAATACGAAAAAATTAGGAAAAACGAATCACTTCCCATTCATGACTATTCCGAGGGCCTTGACATTAACAGACTCCGATCCAGAGATCCCCCCTACAAAATGGCTGAACAGTTAATGCGTGATGGTTTCTCCATTTCTGACCAATGGAAGAGCCAGTGGAACGCAACCGCTCCAGTACATGCTCGGAACCTACAGTGCATCACCACAAAACCAACAGGGTTCGAACTGCCACGTAAAACATGGTCTCGTGCCAACAGAATAAGGACCAGACATGGGAGATGCGCAGATATGATGAAAAAATGGGGTAAAGCGCCTTCGGCAAGTTGTGACTGTGGAGCCGAGAGACAAACCGTCCAGCACATTATCGAAGAATGTCCTTTGAGACTGTACACTGGCCAAGCAGAAGACTTCTTGAACCTGACCAACGGAACAGTCGAATATATTAAAAATTTGGTTGTTTGTTTGTGAAAATAATGACTATGTATCTTGTAGTCTATACTACATTTACTCTATTTATATTTATATCTATTTTTTTTTGTTTCTTATTTATATCTTGAATGTGATTTGTGAGCCATACGATAAATAAATAGATAGACCGACAGACAGACCGACAGACAGACCGACAGACAGACCGACAGACAGACCGACAGACAGACCGACAGACAGACCGACAGACAGACCGACAGACAGACCGACAGACAGACCGACAGACAGACCGACAGACAGACCGACAGACAGACCGACAGACAGACCGACAGACAGACCGACAGACAGACCGACAGACAGACCGACAGACAGACCGACAGACAGACCGACAGACAGACCGACAGACAGACCGACAGACAGACCGACAGACAGACCGACAGACAGACCGACAGACAGACCGACAGACAGACCGACAGACAGACCGACAGACAGACCGACAGACAGACCGACAGACAGACCGACAGACAGACCGACAGACAGACCGACAGACAGACCGACAGACAGACCGACAGACAGACCGACAGACAGACCGACAGACAGACCGACAGACAGACCGACAGACAGACCGACAGACAGACCGACAGACAGACCGACAGACAGACCGACAGACAGACCGACAGACAGACCGACAGACAGACCGACAGACAGACCGACAGACAGACCGACAGACAGACCGACAGACAGACCGACAGACAGACCGACAGACAGACCGACAGACAGACCGACAGACAGACCGACAGACAGACCGACAGACAGACCGACAGACAGACCGACAGACAGACCGACAGACAGACCGACAGACAGACCGACAGACAGACCGACAGACAGACCGACAGACAGACCGACAGACAGACCGACAGACAGACCGACAGACAGACCGACAGACAGACCGACAGACAGACCGACAGACAGACCGACAGACAGACCGACAGACAGACCGACAGACAGACCGACAGACAGACCGACAGACAGACCGACAGACAGACCGACAGACAGACCGACAGACAGACCGACAGACAGACCGACAGACAGACCGACAGACAGACCGACAGACAGACCGACAGACAGACCGACAGACAGACCGACAGACAGACCGACAGACAGACCGACAGACAGACCGACAGACAGACCGACAGACAGACCGACAGACAGACCGACAGACAGACCGACAGACAGACCGACAGACAGACCGACAGACAGACCGACAGACAGACCGACAGACAGACCGACAGACAGACCGACAGACAGACCGACAGACAGACCGACAGACAGACCGACAGACAGACCGACAGACAGACCGACAGACAGACCGACAGACAGACCGACAGACAGACCGACAGACAGACCGACAGACAGACCGACAGACAGACCGACAGACAGACCGACAGACAGACCGACAGACAGACCGACAGACAGACCGACAGACAGACCGACAGACAGACCGACAGACAGACCGACAGACAGACCGACAGACAGACCGACAGACAGACCGACAGACAGACCGACAGACAGACCGACAGACAGACCGACAGACAGACCGACAGACAGACCGACAGACAGACCGACAGACAGACCGACAGACAGACCGACAGACAGACCGACAGACAGACCGACAGACAGACCGACAGACAGACCGACAGACAGACCGACAGACAGACCGACAGACAGACCGACAGACAGACCGACAGACAGACCGACAGACAGACCGACAGACAGACCGACAGACAGACCGACAGACAGACCGACAGACAGACCGACAGACAGACCGACAGACAGACCGACAGACAGACCGACAGACAGACCGACAGACAGACCGACAGACAGACCGACAGACAGACCGACAGACAGACCGACAGACCGACCGACAGACGGACCGACAGACAGACCGACAGACAGACCGACAGACAGACCGACAGACAGACCGACAGACAGACCGACAGGCAGACCGACAGACAGACCGACAGACAGACAGACAGACAGACCGACAGACAGACCGACAGACAGACCGACAGACAGACCGACAGACAGACCGACAGACAGACCGACAGACAGACCGACAGACAGACCGACAGACAGACCGACAGACAGACCGACAGACAGACCGACAGACAGACCGACAGACAGACCGACAGACAGACCGATAGACAGACCGACAGACAGACCGACAGACGGACCGACAGACGGACCGACAGACGGACCGACAGACAGACCGACAGACAGACCGACAGGCAGACCGACAGACAGACCGACAGACAGACAGACAGACAGACCGACAGACAGACCGACAGACAGACCGACAGACAGACCGACAGACAGACCGACAGACAGACCGACAGACAGACCGACAGACAGACCGACAGACAGACCGACAGACAGACCGACAGACAGACCGACAGACAGACCGACAGACAGACCGACAGACAGACCGACAGACAGACCGACAGACAGACCGACAGACAGACCGACAGACAGACCGACAGACAGACCGACAGACAGACCGACAGACAGACCGACAGACAGACCGACAGACAGACCGACAGACAGACCGACAGACAGACCGACAGACAGACCGACAGACCGACCGACAGACGGACCGACAGACAGACCGACAGACAGACCGACAGACAGACCGACAGACAGACCGACAGACAGACCGACAGACAGACCGACAGACAGACCGATAGACAGACCGACAGACAGACCGACAGACGGACCGACAGACGGACCGACAGACGGACCGACAGACAGACCGACAGACAGACCGACAGGCAGACCGACAGACAGACCGACAGACAGACAGACAGACAGACCGACAGAGATTTCGCGATCACAATGAGTGAAATGGAGTCAAGCTGGTTGACTCAGTATGTCCCACATATAATGGTGATATCATTTCATTATTTTCCCGTTGCATGAGAGTCTTGCAACCAAATCATTACCCGCTCGTCCTCAAAAAAAAAGACATCCAACACAGTAGCTCTCGTAAGTAGTTTCTTGCATATCTGTAGGAACTAGGACGATGCAAGATTCAACTGGATGAAACGTAACGATCATGAACCCCCAAATCGCTTAAAAATGAAGTTTGAGCTATTTTTATGTGCTGCGCCGCCACTGACACGATTTCTAAAAACTATAGGTATTTTCCATTCTTGCCACGATAATATTACTTTCTCGAAATTTCTTCAGAATCAGTTTCAGGTTACACAATACAGAAGGAAAGTCCCTTGCCTTCTGTAATAGGCAAGGGGGTGTTCTGATGGACCTAAAATGGGTATTATTCCGCTAGGACGTTCTTTCACAGGTCAATGGAGGATCTATTAGCAATAAAAAAACTTTTTCAGTTTTAAAATCCCCTACCCCTAACCACCATAATTTCACCCCCGCCCAAAGAAAAGTAGAAAATGATCGGGAACCCCTAAAAAGCATAGAAGCTGTTTTTATGTCTTTTAGTTTTTTATTATTGCTGTGCCGCCACTGAAATGACTTCTAAAGATCATAAGCTTTTTCCATTTAAGTTAAGGTAGTAATGTTGTGTCAAAATTTGATTAAAATCAATCCAATAATTGTCTCATTATACATTACAGAACGTTTTGAAGCTAAACTCATCGTATGTATACATGAGGAAATTTCGAGAAAAATTCTAAATCCCTTGGTTTCTATAATAGGCAAGGCAATACTCGTATTGACCTAAAAAAGTGTATTATGTCGCTAGGTCTTTCTTTCACAGATCAATAGACAGCCTACTATGAAGACATTTTTCAGTTTTGCAACCCCCACCCCACCCACTACCCGAATTTCACCCTCACCCAAAAAGGTAGAAAATGATCGGCAACCCCTAAAACGCCTAAAAACTAATTATTAACTTACTAGACATTGTAGATTGTTCCGTAAACCTCTACCATCTACAAATTTAGCCCAAGCTATAGGAATAACTTAAACAATACATCCCTTTTAGGCCTTTAATGAGCTTCGTTTAAAGATTAAAAACCTTAGTACAGAGATTTGGGAGCCGCAGGCAAAAAGAATGCCTTAATTTCTCCATCCACTCATCCAGAAACAATTAGCAGGCTAATTTTTAATACAAACCCACGAATCATAGCTGAAGTAGCACAAATTTAATAAAATGCTAACAGAGAGTCCCGCGCCGGGTGTGGCACCTTATTAATCCGCCATAAAAGATCTAATGAAGTCAAGTTGGCCAGGAGATGGGATGCGGCTAGCACAGGGAGGTATTAAATATTTAAGTTGGGGAAGAAGGCTTAGGGAAGTATACCGCAGGAACGTCGCTATCTTAGCGCTGTAGATTTATTAAGATGAGGTTATAGTAGACTGCATGAGGGCAACATATTTGTGGTATAAATGGGCAGTGAATGAATAAAAGGAAGGAGGCTAGCTGGCGACATGAACCTTCAGCGCATAGGGCTTCAAGCAGACTCTTCTAGACCTCTTCTTACCCCATAACTCCAGCCCTCATCGCCAAGGTGAGGATGGCCCTTGAACCACGTATAATCTGCATGTGGCATGAGGGACTTCTGGTCAAGCTTGCTGCTTATGAACTTCCACTTGACCTGCGCCAGTGGCTGAATCACTTTTTGAACGACCGACCTCCGTTTGTTGTAGTCGAAGGCTGTTCATCAGACGTATTTTTAAGAAACGCCGGCATTCCTGAAGGATCTGTCCTATTCCCAACACTGTTTCTGCTGTACATCAACGACCTGTTGGGAATAGCATCCAATCCAGCCTGCGGCTTCGCAAACGACAGTACATTAATATCGTGCATGGAGACAGGCAAGCCACTTTCATTCCAGGAGACGGCACGTGGGCGACAGCTAGTTAGCTTACTGACAGACCAACGCAGATATCAAAACAATTGTCGAGTGGAAATTAGTAAATAAAGTACAGTTTAACGTACAGAAAACTACGACAACGACACTGACAAAGAAGTCTCGCGTTAGCTTACCAACTGTGGAAATGGCGGGTCACCCAATAGCCGGGTCACCTTCCGTCAAGCTTTTGGGTATCAACAACAATAACATGTCGTCAATATTGCTAAAGTGGCGTCTCAGAAGCTAGGAGTTTTGTTCCGCTGTAGGAGGCTGTGTATATCAGAACAACTACTGCTACTGTTTGAGACACAGACCATCGTTAGAGTATTGCTTCCATGGGTGGGATGCGCTTCGAAGTATGCTTCGAAGTATCCTCTAAAGCTTCTGGGCACTATCCAGAAGAGAGCAGTTAGATTAATTGATGCGCCTAACCTCACAAAGACCCTCCACAACCTGGAACATCGAAGAAGGGTGGCCGACCTGTTCCTGTTTCACAGATTTTATCACGGAAGATATTCGAGTGAGCTCTCCTGGATAGTAACAGCAATGGTTGTCTGAACCAAGGACACTAAAGAGGCTCTGTGAGCTCATCCTTACCAGGTCGAGATCCCTACTCCCCGAACCATTCTCCTCCAGTATTCCCTCTTTTGGAGGTCTTCGACGATGTGGAATGAGCTGCCGGGGAATTTGTTTCTTGACGACTACAACCTGCAGCACTCCAAATATTACATGAACCGATACTTGTCCACTCGCAGCGCTTCTATAGCGACATGGGCTTCCAGCTTTTGCAAGAGGTTGACCATAAGTCTCTCATTCTCATCCTTACCAGGTCGAGGTCCCTACCCCCGAACCAGACTCCTCCGGTATTCCTTCCTTTAGAGATATTCGCTGTGGAATGAGCTGCCGAGGAATTTGTTTATCTGCGACTACAACCAGCAGCGCTTCAAATCTGACGTGCACCGATACTTATCCTCTCGCAGTGCTTCTACAGCGACATAGGCTTTCAGCCTTTGCGAGAGGCTGACCATAAAAAGAAAACTAGACATTGTGTATGGGCGAGTTGATTGAGGAAATATAGACCAATTTCACTTTTGTTTATGGAAATTAAATGTAATATAGTCCTTTAGGCAGGAAAAAGTTTAGTTCAAATCACCTTTAATCAAGAATGGTTGCCTAAAATTTCTAACAGCTTATTTTAAATGGCAATTCTAGTCACGTTATTTAGTATCTAAGATTCCTAATAATATGCCGTGTTATATGTAGGGGAATTTGTTTCCCGACAGCAGCGTTTTAAACCTAACGTGCACCGAGACTTATTCTCCCGCAGTGCTTCTACAGCGCCATAGTCTTTCAGACTTTGCGGGAGGTAGACCATAAAAGAAATGTGATACACCTGGGCATCACAGCGAAGTGGAATGTGCGCGAAAGACTCCTCCTCCTCGTCACGTACACGTTGGGTCGCTTCCACCCCTATCACATAAAAATGACAGCAGCCCACAAGTAACCTTAGTCAGTTTCTGTCCAGTGAGAGACAGAACCGGCTCACTTTGGCCAGAGGTTCTCAAATAGTTCACTAGCTTGAAGGAGATGTCCAGAGATTCCTCTCCAGCTCATAAGTTCTAATGGTTCCTGCTGCCAGACCCTCAGCCGACTCAGGAGCCTGGAAATTATTTCTCGACCCTCGTCTTGCGAGCTGCTCGTCCGTCGTGTCATTACCGAAAACTCCAGCATAACTCGGCAGCCACATAAGTGACACCTGATGTCTTGCCGAAACGTCGTCCAAACCTATTTACATTGCAGAGCAAGCCTTGATGTAAACCTACAAACACTCTGCTTTTAATGCTGCCTGACTGTAACAGCAGATAGTAATCACGGCACATTTTCTGTCTTACAAGTGTGAAAAGGAAAGTCAGAAGAAAATTCATATACAAAAAATGGAGTCAAGTTGATTGACTCAGTACTTCCCACACATAACAGTTGATATCATTTTATTATTTTCTAAAAAAACTAGTAACTAGTTTCCCAAATCTCTCCATAGGAACTAAAACAACACAATTTTTATTCTGTGAGCTTCAACTGGACGAAACGAAACAATCAGGAACCCCCAAATTGCTTAAAAACAAAGTTTGAGCAATTTTTATATTTTTAGTTTTTTTATTATTGCTGCGCCGCCACTGACGCGATTTTTCAATACCATAAGCATTTTTCATCATTGCCACGGTAATAATACTGTGTCTAAATTTCATTAAAATCAATTCCATAATTCCCATGTTGCTAAATTCAGAACGATCTAAAGCAATACTCGTATGTATACATCAGAAAATTCTAAGTCCTTGATTTCTGTAATAGCCAAGGCAATGTTCGGATGAACCTAAAAAAGGGTATTATGCCGCTAGGTCTTCCATTCACAGGTCAATGGACAGCCTATTTTATGAATAGAACAAATTTTTGAGTTTTACAAACCCGCACCCCCTAATAACCCCAATTCCACCTCCACCTAAAAAAAGTCAAAAATGATCAGGAACCCCTAAAACGCCTAAAAACGGAGTATGAGGGATATTTAATTTTTTTTGTTTTCTGCTAATTACTCCGCCGCCTTTGCACCCATTTTCAAAATGGTAGCAGCATTACCTACTAGGGCCTCATAGCATATTGGTACCCAAATTTCATCACAATCCATGTAGCGGTTACTGAGATTACGAGGGTAGAAAAACGCGAACGGACAGACCGACAAACAGACCGACAGACAGACAGACCGACGGAAATGAGTGACGTGGATTTTCGTTATGTAGACATCATAAAACACCCAAAAAGCGTATTATCTCAAAATCGAAAATTTTCGCGATCACAATACTCCCCTCACCTATCGGTGTGGGAAGTAAAAGAACATAAGTGATGTTTTTGAGGACTTTATCTTAAGCTACCGTTACACGGAGGGTTTCGTGGCGCGCCTAAAATGTATTAATCCAAATGAAATGGACTCAGAATTGATTAATAGACACATATATTATGTATTGTAACAGTATACTAAAGTTGCTCCTCTCTGTACACTGCCCCTTTGCTTTGAAATATAGGTACAAATTTACCGTCAGAAGCGTTTTCGTCGCACATAGTGTGGCAATTTACCTTCCAAACATCCTGCTGTGGGTTCCCGGACACATTGGTGTACCGAGTAACGAAAGAGCGAGCGGTGGTCGGACATACTGACTTTCAGGAGGTCTGGTAGGTCCGACAAGGAACTTTCTAGGACGTGGGATGTTTTCAGAGTCTTCAGTGGAGTTGGTAAAAAGGACCAAATGTGGCCTACCTCCCTGGCTTCGCCTCCCAATCACTACTACTACTATTACTTACCACACGCAACACTTGGGTTCTGTGTAACGCCACCTTTATGTTTTAACGTTTTGATATATTTATTATGTGGCCATCTAGCAAAGGAGCGAAATTAGGTGTTCTTTAGTAGGCCTTGATAAAAAACCTCAGCATTCAAGAGTTTAATCTTAAACGAAGGTTATCGAGGGTTGCGAAACGGCCGAAGTAGACAAGAAAGAGAAATCGTTTACTCGCTCTTTCAGAATAAGAATTAAGGCGCCTCGGGAGAACGAAGAAAGGAGCTCGTTTACCCCACTTTTTTCATTCAAATGAAAGAAAAATTATACGGTTGTTGGCGAATCGCAGATTCTTCATACAAACAGATGGATGGGGGAAAGCTTATATACTTTGCACAACAAAAACTTGGAACTTGGATGAAATCCATCTGCTTTATCAGAAGTTTTGAGCCGCTGGCGCTGTAGTCGATTCATATGCTTGGCTTGACAATCAATCTACTTTCAATTGAAAATGCTAGCTGGCTATTGTTGTTTGTCCAATTTAAATCAATTCTGGTAATACAGAATATGACAGAGTGGTCTTGTAAATTGTAGATGCTCCAATATGGTGTAAGCTTTTCATTGAAATTAGTGTGTAAGTGTCTCTAAATGTCTCATCACGAAGAAATTGTCACTAGTTTTACCCTCTATTTTAAAGCATAGTTAGACGTCTACTACGAGCTGTATATGTTAGCTGTCTATCTTGTTCATATATTCATAGTTTATGAACTTCTGGTTCTTGGGCTGTTCAAAGTAAAATGTAAAAAAATTAATGAATGGAATAAAGTTGTTGTGGCTTAAGAAAAAATGCAGTCAAGAAAAGAATTAATTTTTTTATATCTTTGTAATTACAAGGTTATAAATTCTGTTCAAAGTGCGCTCGCCCGATTCTAATGCATGCATCGACGTCGGATTTCAAACGTGTTGGTGTGGATCCGCATCTCACAAAAGCTGCATCAGTTACTTGAACAAAGTGATCCACGTCGTTTCTACTTCGTAAAACGATACCGCATTTGAGAGAAATTAAAATGCAAAATATGTATGGATTGTATAGACACACGTGCTATAAAATGTGGTGATCCCAGGTGCGGCGCCTACATTCATAGAAAATGCTTTGCTATAGTGTCAAATATAAGTATGTTGGTTGTCGATCCTAAAAATTGGAGATGCCGTGGCCTAAAAGCGTGAGCTGCAGTGAATCCAGCATGAACAAGTTACAAACACAAATAATACTCCTAAATTTTACATGGTGGTATAGGACAATTGCCATTGGTTGTCCAACATCAACTGGTAATCACATCAATTGAGGTTATGGCGGTGAGTCTGGCAAATAAAGACTATTATTTTTAATGTTTTGTTTAATCATTATACCTTTTACCAAATTGATAAACCATTGTATATCAGTAGGAGTGTTTCCATCACCTCTTAAGGAAGCAATGGTGGTACGTGCTTTCAAAAATAAAGCATGTCCTGATGATCCAAACAACTATCGTCCCATATCGCTTCCTCCAATTTTCTCAGAGGTTTTTGAGTCAATCTTAAAAGATCAAATCAATAGCTTTTTTGAAGAACATACTTTATTTCACCATGCACAATATGGTTTTTAGAATAAGAGGTCTAGCATCCTTTTATGATTTAACTAAGGTCTTTGACTATGCTTCTGCAGAAATTGTAGTATTATAAACTTGATACTCAGAGCATCAAATTAATTCATTCATACTCACAAAATCGCTCACAGTATGTGGCTTTTGATGGAAATGTATCTCAACGCCAGCAAATAAAATAAGGAGCACCAAAGGGTTCGGTTTTGGGCTCTTTGTTATTTCTGGTATATATAAATGATATAAGTGATTTTCATCCCAATTCAAATTTAATACATTTGCAGATGACACAACTAATATCATAAAACATAATGGTGATTTGGCATTAAGTAATATTATAATGCATGAACTTCAGATGGGTTTTACAAACTGGTTCCTGGACAATAGATTTAACCTAAGTGACACAAAAACTCAGTGTATGAACTTTTCGCTTCAACGGGTTAACCCTGAAACACCCTGTAATAAACCCGTCAAACTCCTTGAGGTTTACTACTACTATTCGCCATTGTTTGTCAGAGCGGTCCGGAGGACCGTTGCTCTTAGCTGCAGTCGTGTCGGTCGATCGGTCTGTCAGGTCTGGTTACCCAGAGACCAGACAAAGTCATGGAGAAGTAAGCGAAGAAAAAGAGAGGAAGGAAGGAGAAGAGCAAAGAGGAGGAAGTGTGTCGGTTGGAGGGTATAGCTTGACATAGACTATTTGAGTTCGGTAATTTTTGGGTTTAACCAAAAGGGTTGATTTTGAGGTTTGGTATCTAAAAGGGCAAAAATTTAGTTGTTTCCAAATTTGCAGGATTTGATTTTGATCACAGTGCGAGCCGCGGCCTTGTGTGCTTGCGAACTTGCTCGACTGTGTAGTCCACTGACTCGCGCAACAGAGGGTTGCTGTGCGATTCCGCTTGACTATAACGTCGTTGCGCCTGTTGTTTAATGTAATCCCTCAAGTAAGGGATGTCGAGGTCCCTGTGAAGGGTTTCGTTAGAAACATACCATGGGGCGTTAGTTATTGTACGCAATGTCCTGCTCTGCAGAACCTGCAGGTTTCGCATGTGCGTCTTGGCGAGGAAACACCAAGCCGCACATGCGTAGGTAATTGCTGGTCTAATGATCATTTTATAAAGTCGAATTTTATTTATCAAACTCAATTTTGAAGTTCTACATAACATAGGGTAGAGTTGACGAAACGTAACTTCGAATTTTGTTTTTAACGCCTGAGTGTGTTTCTGCCAAGTCATGCCCTTGTCGAGGGTAATTCCTAGGTACTTGGCAGAATTTTCCCATGGAATCCTAGTACCGTCTACTGAGACCTCTAACGGGGCACCACGACGTTTTTTGGTACAATATATAGCCTGCGTTTTCGAACGATTAATTTTGATGAGCCACCGATCCGCCCCCTCTAACACTTCATCCACCGCGAGCTGCAACTCATCGCGGACTATATTTCCAGTCCGCGACTGAGCTACAATCGCAGTGTCGTCAGCGTAGAGATAGACTTCACAGTTGCTGGGGCAAGGGACGTCATGTATGAAAAGTGAATAAAGGATAGGTCCAAGGACCGAACCGTGAGGAACACCGGCCTTTATGGGCCGTAATGTCGAAAAAGTATTGTTAATTTTGATTCTAAATTTCCTTCCTTCGAGAAAGGATTTTAAAAGTTTTAGAAGCCAAAATGGGAAACCCTTTTGAATTAATTTATAGAGGAGGCCCTCATGCCACACCTTGTCAAAAGCCTTTGATACATCCAGAAGCAAGATGCCAGTACTTTTGTCTTGAGTGAATCCACTGGTTATACGCTCCACCAGCCTGACTGCCTGCAACTCCGTGCTGTGCTCAGACCGAAATCCAAATTGAACGTCAGGAATCGTGTTGTGATCTGACGAGCAATTCTCAAGGTGACGTTTAACCACCTTTTCGGCAAGCTTAGACGGCGCAGACAGTAGACTAATGGGACGATAATCCTGCGGAAAAATCGAACCCACCTTCTTTGGAATCATGATGACATCAGCAACCTTCCATGCCCTTGGAAAGTACTGAGTTCTGAGAATTGCGTTAATTATTGCCACCAGATATGTCAAAGCCTTCGGCGAAAGTAATTTCAATGCCTTATTTGTGATCTGGTCCTCTCCAGGTGCTTTACGAACCTTTAGGTCTTTAATATGACCTTGAAGCTCTGCTGCTGTGCAATGAGGAATCACTTGTGATTCTTCGGGTGTGCTATGTAGAGCTTCTGTAGAAGAATTTTGCGAAGAAGAATCTTCAGAAGAGGAATCACAAATAGAAGCATCATCGCCACTGACGCCATTGGTCCTAAAATATCTCCTGACGGATCTTACAATTTGTCGCTCCTCATCGAGGTCATTATTCAGATCATAGTTGGGTGAGAACTGATTTTCCATGGCATCAGCAAAAACCTCCACCTTTTCCTCAGTCGTGAAGACAACACCTCCAGGACCATGGATATGGGGAAGTTGTTCCCGTTTGCCATTCCTGAGCGATTTTGCTACTTTCCAGAGAGGAACACTTGAGTCCAGCATTCCCGCCAGAAAGTCGCTCCACTGCTCGTTTCGGAATTCATGAAGAGCGTTTCTCACTTCATGGACAAGATTTGTTGCCCTACGGATGTCGTTGGGATGACAAGATCTTTTCGCCTGTTTGATTGCTGACCTTTTATCAGATATTTTTTGCCTAATGTCGGCAGGGAGGAAAGGTCTGCCCGGTCTCCGTACAGGAAGAACGGCTGCACGTTGTAAAGCTTGTTGAACAAACCCTGTCCATTCCATTTGAGCGGCATCTATTTCATTCTCATCATCTATGATCGGGATATCTGGAAACTCTCTGAGAAGGGACTTGTATAGTTCCCAATCAACGCGTTTCTTTGGAGGAGTTTCCTCCGCCAAAGTACTCCCATCACCCACCTCCAAAACGGAAGATGGTCGCTTGGGATGTCATACATGACACGAGAAGTAATACTGTATCTACAGCTTCTAGATATTGCAAAATCAATTACATCTGGTGCTTGAAGATGATTGAATGGATAGTGTGTAGGCTCGTCAGTGCTATGTATGGGACACCCATTTCGTACTACATGGTTATACAGCCGAATTCCACTAGTAGAATTTAGCCTGGAATGCCATGCTCGATGTTTGCAGTTGAAGTCCCCTGCCACGAGAAGCGAACCCGAGTAGTCCAAGAGGACCTCCAAGTCCGCCTCACGTAACCTGGCACCACACCTGACATACACCGACGTGATCTTCAACGGGATGCCTCCTGCCATATTGACCACCACAGAAGCTGCCTCGATGGTTTGCATCTCAGCATTTGTGCTAAAGAAGTAACGTTTGACGCAAGGTCGACGCGCTCGTATTTATATAAAAGTTAAATTATTGTAGTAATTAGTGAAGTGAAAATTTTGGTATTTTTGTGACGATACGCATAACACTAATTTCCACTCAACAAGGTAAAAATCTGCAGATTAACACCAATGCAAATATGTGTTTAACAATAATCCGCATAGTGCAAAAAAACTAGGCAATCGTTGACCTCTGTAAGGAACAGCAGATATTTTATACAAATACATAAACAGAAAATCCATAAGCACAGGTCCGGACTCTAAAAATGGAAGGTAGATTTAAATGCTGCAGCAAAGATTTCAATTATAAATGTTGTATTGAATACGCAGGACTTTTTCATGTTAGTTGTGCAGCTCGCCTGAAAAAAATAAAAGAATTTGATGGATATAAAATCATATGTTCCCAAAGATGCCAAAAAACATATGATGACAAAACAAACCAGTTAGACAAGTTACAAGCAGAGTCTCTGGAGTTGAAACGAATTCTCCATGAAAAAGAGGTGAATATAGAGCAGTCGGTGAATGACTGGGAAAATGAGAAGAAGGATCTGAGGACTGTTATGGAAAACTTGGAGAAGGATAATATAGATCGAGAAGTGCACTTAAATAAACTGAAGAAAATGATGCGTGAATTTGAGGATGCTGCAATGGAAAATGAAACAACTCACATCGAGGAGATCAAAAAACAAAAAGATGTCATATCTCAACTTTGTGACGAGATGTCCCATTTACAACAGATAAATGATGAGTTGAAATTCAAAATTGAAACTTACGAGAAAGACATCCAACACTTGAATAAGAACATGGAGGACATTACGGATATCAACAGAAATATGGTTACTACAATTGAAGTTCTAGAACAAGAAAACAGGATGTTTGCGGCCCAGTTAAAAATACATAAACAGCCATGTAAAGAGAATAATTCCCGTGACTTGGAGACGATCGACTTGACTGTACCACCTTCAGAGGGAAAGAAGAGGGTAGATAATGGCTTCACAACTGGTGATATGCCCGTCTGTGTAAAAACTGTGGTGAAACAGCAAAAGGTAATGCGTTCTATAGGCATAGATAGGGCTATACCAAAAGATGTACGGAAATTTATCATAATAGCTGATGAGGAGGGTCGAAATATGTCTACAGTTTTTAGAAGTCAACTTCCACATTTCATAACAACTGTGTTTGTGTATCCAAATACTGACTTTTTTACATTATGCAAACTTGCAAAGAAAGAATCTTTCTATTGTAATGAAAACGACTTTGTACTTATTATGTTCAACAGCTCCAATGTACAAAATACTGCATCACTGAAAAAAGGTTTTAAATAGTTTGCTTCCCATTGCAAAAACCACAAATCTAATTATGGCACCTAAATATAGTATAATGGAGGACGCCGCTATGGGGCAAATTATCAGAACTGCATTAAATGAGTTCCAACTCAAGCACTATAATGCGTCAGTTCATTTCTTTGACAACATCACTTGCCCTAGGATATTTTGTAAGTTCTTGTGTTCAAGATTTATGGTAAATTTCTGCATCAATCCCAAAAAAATTGTATTGAAGACAATTGATAGCTCGAATGACTTAGCAAGTAAGAATGTTTCTGTTGACAATGAATTGACTAATGCAATCAATTTAACGAATACTTTAGAAGATGTAATCTCAGCAAGATCGAAAAGTCTCTCAAATTTGTTGAGCACATCTAATTTTTTAGAATCAGCGAACCCGCAAAAGAGATCTCGATAGTGCCCGTACCCTCGGTAAACCAGATTAAAGAGAACAGTTATTATAAGTTACTTAATATTTTACATCAAAATGTTCAAAGTCTATCTAATAAGCTTTTAGAATTAGAGATACTCCTAGATAATAGAAACTGTGATATCTTTTGTGTGAGTGAGCATTGGGCCAAATACGATCAACTTCTATCATTGCAGATACAGAACTTTGAAATGGCTAGTTTTTATTGTAGAAGTTCTTACATACATGGTGGTGTAGGTATATTCATTAGAAAGGGTATTCGCTATGAAAATATATCTATCTCCTCAGTGGAAAAAGACTTTGAATGTGTTGCTGTTTACTGTAGTGATTTAAAAACACTAGTTTTAACTGTATATAGGAGTCCATTAGGTAATCTTAAGATATTTTTAGAAAGGTTAGATGATACCCTCACACGATTAGGCAATAAATACAACAACCATAAAATTGTAATTTGCGGTGACTTTAATATAAACTTTCTGAGTAGAAACACTGGACTGAACTCTCTTCTAGATCTTTTCAGTATTTGGGCAATGAAACCTACATTATGTCACCAACTAGGGAAGATAATTGTATCGACAACATATGTGTGAATTTTGATGAGGAATTTTATGAGAGTTTCGTAGTAGACGGAAATATCAGTGATCATTTCGCACAAATTATAAGGATCAATTACAAAAGTACTGAAAGCGCCACACCTAAAGTATGCATTAATTATTACAGACAACTTAATAATAAAGATAATATCAAATACTTCAACATGCTTCTAGAACAGGAAACCTGGTCTGATGTTTTTACAGCAAGTGACATCAATCTAAAGTTCGCTAATTTCTTTAAAGTTTTCTGCCATCACTATGATTTAGCATTTCCTTTAAAATCTAAACGTAAATTCTCAAGTACAAATGTACGAAAGCCATGGTTAACTAAAGATCTTATAGTGTCCGGTGAGAATCTGAAAAATTTATTTCATCTAACAAAACATAGCAATGAGTTGAAAATTTACTATAAGCAATATAAAAGACTCTACCGCACCCTGCTTAAAAAAGCGAAAAAAATGTACAACAGAGATGTTATATTGATGGCAACCAACAAATCTAAAGCTGTCTGGAATATTATCAAACAAGGTAAGAGATCAAAGGATAACGAAATAATCCTAGAAAATGGAAATGATGTTATTAAGGAGCCACACTTAGTTGCAGAAGCTTTTAATAATCATTTTTCGGATACGACTAAAAACTTTAATAGTAAAGTGTTATTAGTAAACACATGTAGTAGTTTTTTCTTTCCTCCAGCAGTAGAACAGGAAGTGCTAGCCTTAATAAAAAATCTCAAAAGTTCCAACTCAACAGGTTATGATGACTTCAGCGCCAATCTGCTCAAAAACTGTGCTTCTGGCATTGTAAAACCGTTGACATACCTACTTAACTATTCCCTGGAAGTAGGCGAGTTTCCAAACGCTTTTAAAGTGGCAAAGATAATTCCAGTTCCTAAATCAGGTTCACGTAAGGACATTAATAACTATAGACCAATTTCTTTGATTAGTCCATTTGCCAAAATTCTTGAAAAATATGCTGCAAACTGCTTGACATCTTATTTCTTAAAAAACAAACTATTCAATAGTAATCAATTCGGATTTCTTAAGGGCTTATCTACTCATAAAGCTATAGCAACTTTCATAAACATGTTATATGAATCTCTTGATAATGGCAACAAAGCTCTAGGAATATTCATTGATTTGAGTAAAGCATTTGATTTAGTAAATCATGAACTGCTTCTCAACAAACTTGATAGGTATGGAGTTAGAGGTCTGCCACTATTATGGTTCAGAAGTTATTTAAGTAATAGAAAACATTATGTAGAAATTAGCAAACATAAATCATCTGAACTAGACTGTAAAACTGGAGTGCCCCAGGGCTCTATTTTAGGACCACTACTTTATATAATATTTGTTAACGATTTCCAAAGTGATAAATATGTTATGTATGCAGATGACACATCTCTACTAGCTGTAGCTAATAATGCTGAAGATATTGTGAAAACAGCTTCCACTAAATTGAGAAATGTACATCAATGGTTTACAAATAGTGGTCTTGTACTAAATGAGACAAAATCGGTATTTGTACGGTTTTCATTCTCTCATACCAACTATGATAATAGTCTCATGATAAGAAGCCTTAGTAGTACTCTTAGACAGGTTGAAACAGTGAAATTCCTTGGCATTCATGTATCACAAAACTGTAACTGGGATATGCATGTTGATTATGTTTGCAAGAAGCTTGCCTCCATATCATACTGCATCAATCAGTTAATACATGTGACTGATAGATCAGTTGTTTTGGTATATTATTTTGCTTACTTCCATGCCACAATATCATATGGAATAATGGCTTGGGGTGCATCTCATGAAGCAAACAGAATATTTATAATGCAGAAAAGGGCTGTGAGAATTATCGCTAGGGTAGACAAAAGAACTAGCTGCAGAGATATTTTTGTGAGCCTTGGTATTCTGACATTGACCAGTATTTATATCTATGATCTGTTGATGTATGCCAAAAACAACAGGCATCTATTCAGAACCCTGAATGATCATCATATTTACGGTACTAGAAACTCCCATCTCCTTCAAATTCCAGTACATCGATTGTCAAAAACAGAATTATGCCCTAAGTTCATGGCAATTAAGGCCTACAACAAACTGCCAGGCAATTTGAAAGAACTGAGTCCCAATTTATTCAGGAAGGAGATAAAAAAGTTACTTTTGCCCAAAGCATACTATAGCCTTGGTGAATACCTCAATGACCATACACTGAGATAACACAGGTTTCTCTTTCGACTGTCAGATGTTTTTAGAGGGTGCTGTTCTTTTAAATTTTTTATATTTCAATACTTTAAATTTTATTTATTTTAATATTTTATCCTAAATTCTTATAACTGTTTTTAAACTCCTTATTAAAATAACATTTAACTTGGATAAAATATACTGTCATAATGTTGTGTATGTATTTGTATGTGTGAGTATATATGTACATATATATATGTGTATGTAAGTATAGTATAGTAGACCGCATATTATTATTATAATTATGTGCATCTGATATAATTTCTTTTTTGTTATTGTAATTTGACTCATTCAATGTCATCATTTTGATGATCCTCTGAATAAAGATTTTTGACTTGACTTGACTCTGTGATAGTCAATACCACGTTTGATCAGCACCGCCAAGCCGCCACCCCGTCCATTCAGTCTATCAGCGCGGATGACATCATAATTCGAGAAAGCTAGACGATCTCCCGGATTAAGTAATGTTTCCTGCAGCAGAGCTACGTCTATGCATTCATCCAAAAGAACTTGGTGAAACTCCCGTTTTTTGGGAATGTCCCTTAGACCTAAACAATTCCAAAAAAGAATTTTGATAAATGCAGGCTGTCTACTATTGTACCTAGACATTTACCGGAAAAATCGCCTGCAAGGCCTGTGTGGCGCTTATCAGAGGACTAATTATTTGCTGCAAGGACTTGAGCGCTGTTGCCAAGTCCACGCTTTGAGCAGTCGAAGGTGAGCTCGAGGCAGCAGGAGTAGTCAAGGTTGCAACCTTGGCTGCGTCCGCGTATGAGTTGGTTCTCCTTTGTGCGATGACTTGTAGATTCCTCCTAGGAGTGAATCTGCAGGTGGGACTGTTTGCCGGATGATCCCCACCACAGTTCGCACATTTGCGCACCTCTTGTCCTGTTTGAGTGCACAGATGTGTGATGTGGTCTTGGGCACATTTCAGACACTTTGGAGAAGCAGTACAGTACGACTGAGCGTGTCCATACTTCTGGCAGCGGTGACACTGCCCTATCAATCGGGAGTTCTTTTGCACCTCAACTCTGACAGACAGTCCTAGAAATTCGTGCTCATTAAAAACCTGCTGAGATTTTTCTGTCTTTGGCAGAATCACCACTACCAAAGGCATGGGCACGCCACCGTTGCGCTTCAGGCGAATTATGTGGTGGGGAGCATAACCCTTCTGCTCGAGCTCCTCTTTGATTTCCTGCTCTTTAGTTGATGCTGGGATCCCTCTGAGGACAGCGTGGATATTTCTCTCGGAGGGTAGAGGAAATGTATGGTGAGGAATATTTTCCTCTTTAAAAAGACGGATTATCTTCCGATAATCGTCCTCGCTTTTGGGTACTATACGTATCCCAGCATCAACAGCTACTGCACGCGTAATCTTTATGCCAAGGCTAATAAAGGAATAGTTAATACTGCGCCATCTCGTTGCATCCCTTAATACAACAGGAGTTACTCGGCCTTGGCGAGCTTGTTCAGCCTGTGTATCAATGGTAGCTTGAAACGGCGAAGCAGCGATGTTGCTGCCAGCCGATGGAGCAGTAGGAGATAGTGAAATAACCTTTTTTGGAGCTTGTGCAACCATTGGCTGGCTGGCAGAGGTAGAAGGAACCGACACAGATGGTATTTGGTTTAGTGAAGTTTCACTAGTTGGGGATCTGTGCGTCGGTAAAGGTGGAAATTCGTCGATTTTATGAACAGTTCGCTTTTTGCGACGACGGGCAGTAGTGAAATCACCACCCTGTATATCTTCTTCAGTCTCCGTATGTTGGTCACTAGTTGGGCTATCATGTCTACGTTTTGATAATTTGGAAGAACTGTCATTGGGCATACATTAAAATTTATTAAGAATATTGGTTAAATTAAAAACCTGGGTATTTAGTTCTTCAACGCAGTCCGTCAGTCGCTTAATCTGCTCTGCCTGGTCCTTAATTAGTGCTGCTTGGTCTGCTATGATCTTCTGGAAGTTCTGAGGTTCAGCTCCAGAGCTCTGGTGTTTCGCCTCCCCAGCTGCCAGAGGTGACGTCTCTTGATGGTCCCGCGTGCTTTCAGGTTTTTGCAGCCTGGTATCAATGTCCATACTGCCCACCGTGCTACCTCCATTCGTGGCCTTGGAGGGGTCACCCAGTGACCCCTCAAACTCATTCTCCATATTAAATTCAACTTGAGGTTTACTTAGATGCAAAAATAACCTAGGAAGAGCATATAGCTAGGCTATGTAGTAAACTCTCAAGCCTGGTTTATCTCATTAGATCTTTTTCACAGTGTCTGTCTTTGCCAGCACTTCTAGCTGCATATCATGAGTATTTTGCCTCTACTACTCTGTATGGCATTTTTATCTGGGGTCACTCACCTCATATAGATAGGGTTTTTCGGCTCCAACGGCGGTGCATAAGGGTAGTTTCTGGTCTAGGTTGAAGAGACTATTATCGTAACAAATTTATTGAACTTGGACTGCTCATCTTTCCTTCCCTCTATATCCTAAATTGCCTGAAGCACATCAAAGCCAATTTGCATCTTTTCACTTACCACTCTGATATCCACAACTTCCCCACCCGAAATTATGGAGATATTCTTCCTGAATTTCACAGAATTTCGAGAACCAGGAGGGGTACAGACTATTACTGTTTTAATATTATGTTGCCAGAAAATGTCAGAGCTTTGCCGGATGAGCTGTTTTATGCCAAAATAAAAAACTACCTCCTTAGAAAGGCTTTTAATAGTCATGATGAATTTACGAGCAACAATTTCCGGGATCTTACTTAGGCGTTTGTTTCTTTCCTTTCTCTGTGAGGATCTAATAATGTGTGTATTTGTTCTACACCTTATATATTATATTTTCTGACTGTGCTCAAATGCTGTGAAATTGCTGTTATTTTGTACAATGGATTTTAGATCGTCTCTGTGTATACTTCGCTTTGTATTCTATTTTATCTGTGTATTGACATGTAGAAGCATTTCTAATGTAAACGTTACTTAATAAATATCTATCTATCTATTATTATTCATATTGTTCAAGTAATTGAACCCAAGCTTTTACAAGGAATTGTGTAGTTGGAGGCAGTCTTTACTGCCTTTCCGGTGTCTTTTTCCACTGCACCTCGACTTCTCCAAAGATAGCAAGAGGTCTACCTGTTTCTTGTTTTATAACTTGGGATACATCTGGAAATTGAAACCGTAATTAATTCGTTTGATTAAATTTACAGGCAAACGATTCCTTGCTTATTATGTGTTTTTCATTCCTCAGAACTCCCAAGGAGGCTGAAATACCATTTACCCCGCTTTGTTTATTCAGTCCCAAGTAGGAGTGGCAGCGCCTTGGAGAAATAATTAAAGAGCTCATTCATTTCGTTCTTTAATTTTCGAAAGTGCAGGAATGAAAATTAAGTTACCGGAACACTGGCAATGAAAAAAAATGAGACCGAGGGAAACAGAATTACGTAATTATATGTGCCTTATGGTGCGACACTTTTCATACTGCTCTGCTCCACTTTGCTAGCATCTAAATTAATTTTTTTTTGCTTTTGCTAAAAGCTGGTGGTATTTTAGCGAATTTGAATTAAATATTAAATATGTCCTTGATGTAGCAACTTTAGAGAGGATAGTTGATGGGATTGTAGAAGTTGAAACTCTGGCAGAGGGTACTCGCTCTTTCAAAAATACTTGAAATATTATCACTGGTTCTCAAATAGGACAAAGGCTTGTGTCCTGGGTGAATTCGAGGACACTCATCACGAATACGTCTCGTTTCGGGTTTTGATGCATTAGAAGGAAATTTGATGAAGTATGTATTTGGGGTTCCGCACGGATTTAGAAGCTCACCAGTAATAACCTTCTGGTAGCAATTAAGTTTCTAGGGCCAATATGAGTATACCATTAGATTTTGCGGTAAAAGTTTTATCAGGGAGAGTGATACATAATGGAGAAATCATCTGAAATGAGGATTGAAAGTTTGTCTTTTAGAATTGAATAAAATCAAAAGCTATATGACTACACACAAAAAGAAGGTCAAACAAAATCATTTTACTTCCCACACCGATATGTGTACATAACGGTCGGTCTGTCTGTCTGTCGGTCTGTCTGTCTGTCGCGTTCTTCTACCCTCGTAATCTCAGTAACAGCTGCACGGATTGTGATGAAATTTGGACAGCGTTATGCTGTGGGGTCGTAGTAGGTAATGTTCCTATAATTTTGAAAATCGTTTTACGGGAGCAGAGTAATTAGCAAAAAACGAAAAATTTCAAATATGCCTCCAACTTCATTTTTAGGCATTTTAGGGGTTTCTGATCATTTTCTACTTTTTCTTCGGTGGGGGTGAATTTGGGGTGGTTGGGAGGTGGGGGGTTGTAATACTGAAAAATTTGTTGTATTCGTAATGGGGTGTCCATTGACATGTAAATAAAAACCTAGCGGCATGATACACTTTTTAGGTACATCCGAACATTGCCTTGCTTATTATAAAAACCAAAGGACTTAGAATTTGTGATGTATACGTACGAGTATTGTTTTAGATCGTTCTATATTGCGTAACGCGAAAATAATTGAATTGATTTTGATGAAATTTTGACACAGTATTATTACCGCAGCGAGGATGGAAAACGCGTATGTTTTGGAAAAATAGTGTCAGTGGCGGCGCAGCAATAATAAAAAACTAAAAATATGAAAACAGCTCAAACTTTGTTTTTAGGCATTTTACGGGTTCCTGGTCATTTTTTTTTAGGTGGGGTGAAATTGGGGCGGTTGGGGGGTGGTGGGTAGTAAAACTGAAAAATTTGTTGTATTCATAATAGTCCGTCTAGTGACCTGGAGTAGAAATACCTAGCGGCATATTACACTTTTTTAGGTCCATCCGAACATTGGCTTGCCTATTACAGAAACCAATTTTGTGATCTGTACATACGAGTTTTGCTTTATTTCGTTCTATGTATATTGCGTAAAGCGAAAATTATTGAATTGATGTTGATAAAATTTTGACACAGAATTTATTACCGCTGCGAGAATGGAAAGCGACTCTGTTTTTGAAAAAACCAAAAACATAAAATCAGCTCAATCTTCGCTTTTAGACGGGTTGGAGGCTCTTGATCGTTTCGCATCGTCCAGTTCAAGCATGCAGAAAACAATTGTGGCACCCTAGTTCCTAAGGAGGGAGACGCAAGAAACTGTTTACGAGGGTTTTTGTGTTGGATGTTGTTTTTGCGGGCGGATGGGCGATAATTTAATTGCAAGGGGATTTTAGACTATAGCTTCATGCAATGGGAAATAATAAAGTGGTATGTGTGGGAAGTACTGAGTCCTTGACTCCATTTTTTTATACCTATCATCTTCAAGATATTTCTTTTATACAGATCTCTCTTTAAATAAAGTTCTAACATTGTGAAAATCGATTATATGTTTGTTTTTCATAGCATGTTTGCCGACAGCAGTAGAATTCACGTTCTTATTTTTAACATCATACTTAAGTTTGTACAGGGTCAGTCAATCTCAACGGGTCTGACTCTTGAGACCAAACTATATCTCTTTTTAGGAAAATGACTATATGGGTATATTTATGTCGAGTAGGACTACATTTATAAAATATTGACCGTTATACAAGATGACCTATGAAAGCGTGACATATGCAATTGGGTGTTTTTTTTTTAAATAAAACACACTGTATATTATTACACATTTAGATTCCTTGATCAGTTCTAGTTTGACTTCATGTATCACATATATGAGGCAACAAGAGAGGCGTCGACAATGAAATCTCATGAAGTTGAGGTAGAGGTAATTTATTTGTGTTTTGCACAAGAATGTCTACACCCGTCAAACATAATGAATTAAATATAATAAATAAAATAAACTTAAAAACAGATAATTATAACACAACACATAATAATAATAAAATACAAGAGCAATATTGCGTGCAATACAAGTAGTAGTAGAAGTATGAAATGTTACATTATTAAAACACATTTAGAATGCACCTGATACTAATTTCTTATTGCCGTCCTAAACTGAGATAGAGAGTGGTTTTTCAAGTTTCATACTTATCCTGATCTTGATTCCAGCGCACACAATAACGGAGGAGTTGGAATTTTTAAGTTGATAAATGCTTCCCCGCAATCATATTTATAGTATATTTGCTACTACCCTTACTGCTCTTGTTTTGATGTCTAAATATTCTAGGAAACGTTGAAAAATGTGCCCAAGCGAGTAGACCATAATTTAATTATAGGAGTAGTAATATTTTTTAACTACTTTTCAAACTCCTCGAAATATAGTTCCGATATCCATTTGGAAAGCCATTATACAGCTTAGCAGCAACGTAATAAAAACCCTTGTGCTTAAGCTCAACATTAAAATTTTCTTTGTAGCAGTGCTATTTCCCGCTACTCCATCATAACTTAAACTTCGGTTTATGGAAATTTTCGCTTCAGCGTTATTCAGGAAGCATGTCTCAATTTCCGTGCACTCACTTTTTTACTGACGGTGATGTTCCGTACATATTTAGATAAGGCGAACACAAAGAGAGTGGAGCAATGTAGAAGGAAGACGCAACTTGGTATTCTGAAGATGGAAGCTATAAATATGTGCTACACGCTCAACGTAAATTCAATATGTCTGCTGATAGTGGCAAGTGTTCACTTACTAAAAGGTATTATGCCCCGTGAAGCAAAGGAACTTTACGAGTGTGTCCGACGTAAAATTTTCAGTGCTGTCGTTTATCAAGTCGATCGACACCTCAGTTTTCTTTAAAGACTCACAAACTAATGATAATGTAAGAGCCATTTTCATAATAGTTATTTACGTATAGAGCAATTCCACGGCCATAATCAATCTTGGTCAGCTGATATTGGACAAACATTACTTGTTGTCCATATACCGTCTTGAGGAGGTTTTTTTGTGGTTTTTTATAGTTTTTTGACGTTTTTGCCGTAACTGTTATTGTGTTGTGTAGTTTAAGGAACCTTTTCTAGCAGGTAGTCAGACCTGCCAATGAAAATGCTGTAATTTATGAGATAATGCATGATGAAAAATTGAATGCATATTGAAAATGGCATATAAAAAAACGTTTATTTGCACATTACAAATATCACATTCGGAAGATCAACAGTTATTTCAGTTATACTGCGTCTTTGACACACAATCTTTCTTTATATACCAGATAAAGAAAATATATCAAGCTGTGTGAATTATTGTTATTATCAAGATGCATATATATGAATAGCAGTCACAGTACTAATAATTCTTATTGATGATATTCGAATGTAAGTGTCCTCCCTTCTTACTTGTACTTTGTTTAATGCATTTTCATCACTGATTAGTTATCTTTCTTCAATTTTTATTACAAATATGGTTTATTGCGGGATGTGAGATAGAAGTGAATAACTACTTTGAGTGACTGAGCGAGAACCTGGAACGTCTATAGGGGCAAAGCTCAATAATATCAATAATATTGGTATCTACATCTTTTTCAGCTGTTAACTGTCAACTGAAAATCGGAAATGAAAATATTAATTACAAAAGGTATCACTTGTATATGAAAAACCATCGTTTGTTATTCAAAAGGGGTCTAACGTAAATAACTACTGTACACGTACTGAGTGATAATATATTATGTAATAAAAACTTTAGCCATTGGTTTTTATATGAAACAAGTTCTGGCTGTCGAACGTAAAACATAAATGGGACATCGAACTGAAAGAAGAAAGGGTGCAAATGCAGCGAGGATTGAATTGTTATAGCTGCAAATCTCGCATAAAATTATGATATATAACAGAGGAAGAAGGAGAGAAAAAATCGCTGATTTGGTATTATCGGCTCACGCCATATCATAGTAACCATCAAAAATGATGACTGTACTGACAGGATTGCAGTATTTCGTAACATTAAAGTACTTTCCTTGGTTTTCCGAAACACTGGATTTAAGAAAAACTATCATCAATGACAATCGTACTATCTGGAAGGTTTTTTGTATCATACACCAATGAAGATAAACCAAAGAACACAATGCTTTTGTTTTGGGCAAAGAAGAAAAGGAAATAAGACGTGGACTGACAAGTAAAAAAAATGGTGCAAAATGTGGTATAAAAATTTAATATGTGAATGAAAAATAATATATAAACGAAATAGAGTTAGATAAATGACAAACATCGAATTATGGAACAATATAAGTCTTACGTGTTACAATACAACAATCATTGGTTCAAGAACAAGGACTGTACTATGAAAAGTTGTGGAATGCTGCACTGTGCGGACACAGCAACCACTAAATGTCTGCCCTCGTCGGTTACTGACTCCAAATATAACAATCTCTATTTACCAACAGCTAGCGCCACTACTTCTGGTACTTGCAAATGGATGTTCACATAGGAGACTATTTTTAGCCGCACATTTTCTACGGAAGCTAACATCGGTGAATATGGACTAAGACGGAGGATACTTGCACCTGTACCCAAAATTTCGTACATGTATGTACATTTGAACCCTTTTAAATTGGAAGTGATCGTTTTTCATATACAACTGATACCTTCAGAAACTAGTATGACCCTTTCTGATTTTGAATTGACTGTTCTGATTTACATTTGATACGTTCTGATTTTCATTTGATTATTCTAATTTACATATGACGCATTTTGATTTCCAATTGACAGTTCTGATTTATATTTGATACGTTCTGGTTTTCATTTGATTATTCTGATTTCCCTATGATGCTATCTGATTTATAAATTGAAAGGTGTAGTAGTTGTTGATAACTCACGGCTAAAGCGTTGTTTGTTTATAGGTAATATTGCATGTTCTACGCTGTGAAAAGTAGCCCTGTTAAAGTGTTTAACTGGTACCTTTTCTAATAGCCTGTATTAAAGTTGCATGCTGTTTCTGAAATGTAGCTTCATAGTCAGTCATAAAAACTGAATTCTAATACTTCGATTTTGTCACAGAAAACGCGTATCATTGTAACAATTAAACTGGTTTAAGTACTACTACTTTCAATTAAACCTTTTAATAGTCATGGGTAACGAGAGTTACTATAAAGGTAAATCAGCAGCTGTCGTTATGAGTATTCCTGTCGTAGACACTTTTGTTGCAACGACAACTAAACTGGTTGAAGTACTGCAATTTCCAGTTAAACATATTAATTGTAAAAGTTCAAGGATATTACAGCTGTGACAAGTCACGAAATACGCATAATGGTCGTTTCCCGAGGTGGGGGATGTTTACTATGTTCCATCTCTTTTCTTCTAGAGGGCAAGCGAGTGCAATAGAGATGGATACCCTTCACTGTTGTTTTACATTTCAGTTAGTCGTTACTGGTTACAGTACGGTTACAGGTGTGAGGTGCATTCGCTGTTTTATTATCACATCCTATTATTTTGTGTTGTGTGTGGAACAGAATAGGTACCTACATGGTAAAATATGGCTTTGGAGTGCACTAGTCGTATATTTCCGGTAACTTTGCTGTAAGATCAAAATATGTAACAATTTCCCAATGACATTATGTGTTCGTAGGTGTGATAGACGTTTTATGTGCAATAATAACTTTTTTGTTATGATAAACTCAAGATTTTAATTTTTGTTATAATAACTATTAATTATTTTACCAGGAATAAAGATTATTTTGAGTCTATTTGCTTTTTCAATCCCTCTAATTGAGTATAGAAATTACTAGTATTCAATTAAGAAAAAAATCAGTATTGGTATTAAAGTTTCTCATTTATAACAGTTCAATTTATTATCTGTAGTACAATGATAAATAATCCTGTTTAATTAATGGTATTAAACAAGTAAGTAATTTTGCAGACGTGGTTCAATTGTAACTACTAAACTAAGCTACAGTCACAGTGATATTTTTCTGACAACCACTGGTGTAATATTGCTTGATACCACAATTAATTCTAAACACAATTCACTATTCAATTGCAGCAATTAAACAGTTCAATTGTCACATATTTCGATGCAAAATTTAATTGCGGTGATTGAAATTTTAATCGTAGCGATTAAAGTTTTCTCTCAGTGTAAGCAAGTTTGCTAATCGCGGTATGCTTAATGAGAGTACTTAGATAAAAACATCGATTATTATTATTAAAGTTCAAGGAAAGTAGCGATACGGCCAGAACCTGCAACTTGATATTCGGAAGGTGAAGGTTATAAATATGTGCTACGCGCTCCCCGTAAATTCAATAAGTCGGTAGATAGCAGCAAGTGTTCACTTACTAAAAGGTATTATGTCCCGGGGAAGCAACGGAACTTTACGAGTGTGTCCGACGTAAAATTTCCATCGTTAGTTATAGATTATGGAGTGAGTAGTCGCTATAGACGTAAGCTGAATCATAATCGGTTATCTCTAAAGCCGATGTAAGCCCTAGCTGCTTATGGAAGGAATCGATAACTTTGTACGCGGATTATGTTGCAGGGATCTTAGGAAAAAATGCATAAGCTGCTGACATGATATAGGCCTATTTCATGTCTCTCATACATATACATAATGTATGTGTATGTACTATGCATTTGTTATTCAAGCTAACATATCTACGTATGTATATTCTGTACCAGGGATGCCTTTTTGGGAATCAAAATTTTCTACTCCTGAGTTTAGCGCCAACATAAAAACTGATTTTAAGTCAGCTACTTACAAATCTTTTGCATGTTGTACAATTTATCTATTCTTGGTAAGTCACTGTGAAGTTAGCATGGATTTGCCTATTAAGACATAACTAGCTCATGTGCAAAGCAATATAGCCTAGACACCATAAAAATAGATTGATTATAAATATAATTACAAAACATGAAACTCTAGAATCCTGCAATGTTGCTTTTGGGAGAAAAAATATTAATTTTACTTCCCACACCGATAGGTGAGGGGAGTATTGTGATCGCGAAAATTTTCGATTTTGAGATAATACGCTTTTTGGGCGTTTTATGATGTCTACATAACGAAAAACCACGTCACTCATTTCCGTCGGTCTGTCTGTCTGTCTGTCTGTCTGTCTGTCTGTCGGTCTGTCTGTCTGTCTGTCGCTTTTTTCTAGCCTCGTAATCTCAGTAACCGCTGCATGGATTGTGATGAAATTTGGGCAGCGGTATGCTGTGGGGTCGTAGTAGGTAATGTTCCTATAATTTTGAAAATCGGTCCATAGGCGGCGGAGTAATTAGCAAAAAACAAAAAAAATTAAATATTGCTGAAACTTCGTTTTTAGGCGTTTTAGGGGTCCCTGATCATTTTATACTTTTTTTTTGGGTGGGGGTGAAATTGGGGTGGTTGGGGGGTGGGGGGTTGTAAAATTGAAAAATTTGTTGTATTCGTAATAGACTACCCACTGACCTGTGAAGGAAAACCTAGCGACATAAATAACTTTTTTAGGTCTATCCGAACATTGCCTTATGCCTATTACAGAAACTAAAGGACTTAGAATTTTTTCCGATGTATACAGGCTGTCCATTTAGTGTGTAATTCTTCGATATCTCGCAAGGCATAGCTGATAGAAGAAAATCTCAAATACAAAAGTTATTTGGTTACTTGAGACGCATATTCTAAAAATATTTTGAAATATACAGGGTGTTGCGGGAAAGTAGGATAGAGATCAATTTGATTTTTTTATAAGGAACTATAACTTTCTCTCAAATTCTTCTAGTGTCCATCATTGATCTCTATTCAACCCTAAAATATTTTTGGAATCGGTTGCGACGTTGCCAAGTTATAATTTATTTTCTATTAGTTTCCGCATTTGCAAGGTCGCAAGTAATACGTCCAAATTGATATGTTCCTTTAACTTTTCTCAATAATATTACACAGCGAGTTACTTGAATATTAAGCGGATATTATTATGGATGCTACCAGCAATTTGTATCTACAGGGTGTTTTTGGCAGAATTTTAAATTCCGGCAACTTAAAGGTCGTTTTACTTTGTTTTTTTGAATGTAACACCCTGTCTTTTTTATTTTAAATCGAAATATCTACAAATACTCTATCTCGCCTTGTAATATTTTTTTTCGCGTTTTCGACGTTGCCAAGTTATAAATTATTTTCCCAAATTTTTAAACAAGTATCCCCGATTTTAATTTATTTTAAATAGAATCCTCTACTTATTTTTATTGCAATGAATTGCGCATGTCGAATTTAGTAAGTTTTCACAATTTCAAAATTTTGTTTCTATTAATTAATGAGATACGGCAACACCGCTTTTTCAGTAAACGGTACCGGAACGCTTAAATTTTTCTAAAACTGCCACAGCTGAAGAGGCGAAATTCAATACAAAAGTTTGTATTATTGATAATAGGCTGTTCATTGACCTGTGCAGGAAAGACCTAGCGGCATATGACAATAATTTGGGGGGGGGGGAGGTACTGGCGATGATTTTGTTGCAAGGGGATCTCAGACTAAATCTTTATGCTATGGGAAAATAATAAACTGGTATCACCGTAATGTGTGGGAAGTACTGAGTCAATCAACTTGACTCCATTTTTTTTATAACTGTACAGACTGCGTACCAGGTTACCGCCGCTGCTGTGAAAGGGTTATGTTAGGGGAAGTTTGTTAACACCCGCAGGCCCAATAAATACATCTCCTGGCAGTCCACTCCAAGCTTTGGACACCCTGGGAATAAATCTGCGGTTGTAGCGCTAGGTTCTTGATGTATGAAAAACGACCGCCTTAGGATGAGATGCAACAGTCGCGCGAGTGCATCTGATACGAGCGGTGAGCGGCGAAACGAGAGAGGATAGCTCAGAGAAGCCGACTCCGTCTGAATATCAGCATAAAAGTGAGAAGTCACCAACAACACACCGATGCGAAAGTGGCTGGAAGTGGCGCGTTAAGACCGGGTCGCCAATTAGTCGAAATGTCCTTTTCTGGACAGCATCTAGTATAGACAGGGTAGTAGAAGCTGCAGCTCCCCAGACATCAGAGCAATACTCAAGGCCAGGTATTATCTGGGCTTTATATAGCGTAAGGAGGTTACATGGTAACTTTCTGGCTCTAAATAGGTACTAAAGCTTTTTACCCGCAGCTATTGTAATTGACGCAACGTGTTCGTGCCAGATCAGATGTTCTGTAATGTTGACTCCTAACAGCTTGAATGAGTGACTCCTTGGCAGAGCCTGGTTGTTAATTAGAACCAGGGGTTGGCTTGGGAACTTGTTGTTTGGTAGCGTACAAAACTGGATCTCGGAAGTATTAAATTTTACCATATTCTTGAGGCCGCAAGCGGTAATGGTATCGAGATCCTTTGAAAGTGAAGCTGCCGCTGCCAGTTTTCTGTGTTTCAGCTTGTCCACGGAGATCGATCTATTGCTCATGATGCCTGCATGCAGCGTAGTGTCATCCGCAAAACTGTGGGGTGGGTTTGTGGTGCTAGAGAGTAGATCATTCATGTGAAGCAGAAACAATGTCGGTGCCAATACCGATCCCTGCAGAACCCCAGCATGAAATGAGTGATGTGGATTTTCGTTTCGTAGACAGCATAAGACGCCCAAGACGCGTGTTATTTAAAAATCGAAAACGTTCGTGTTCACAATAGTCCCTCACCTATAGGAGTGGGAGGTAAAACATAATGCTGATTCGATAACTCCCTCCTCTTGAAACGGTTTCTTTCTTGATCGCTTATCTCAAATGGCAAAATGAAATCAGCGCCCGCTATATAATGTTCAGAACAAATAGATAGATCCCATCGACGGAAGTGCTTTCTGGCAGAGTGCTCGAGGCTAATCCCATCTAGAAAGCTTTCTGACGATATTATTTTTTCGGATGTATGGCGCGACTTCCTTTGTCGAAACTTTTCGGAGTATTTGTCGTCCGATTGACTGGTATCTTTATTAGGAGTGATAGTGTTGTACGGATCCGACGAACCGGGATGATATTTCTTAGCCTGCGGTGCTAACACCATTGATACTATTGGATATATAGACCAGTACTCGGAGGATTAAAAAATAAAAGAAATCTTACACGGATAGGTTCAATTCTTTTATTGTTCCAGATAGAGGATACTTCTAAATCCCTTTATCTATCGAAGAATCTCTATGCAGTATTTGCAGCAGTCCAACGTGTGAGTCAAAATGCAGTGACATGGCCATATCCTAGCGCTTCTGGTACTCATTTGATACCCGTTTGGTGCCAGCTGTCCGTACCGCTTGCTGGTTCTGGCCCAAAGACAGGGAGTTTACATCTTCCTTGGCACACCTGTCGGCCCTCTTATTTCCCACCTATTCCCTCTGACTAGTCACCCGAAATGCTGTCACCCTGTTGATTTTCGCCAGTGTCTTTGGGATATTATAGCAGTCCTAGACTATTGTTGTAATATATTGGTTACTTGCCAATGCCATCAGAGCAACCCGGCTGTCTGTATTTCAAATCAAATCTAAATCAAATCACGTATTGGTCCAAAGATCTAAATACATAGACATAGGACAAGTCGTCAAAAAAGACCAAACAAATTTACACCAAACGAATATAGTACAAACAAAAAGACGGTTGAAATTAAAACTGCACAGGAAACATTTTTTTCTTCTTTCGATTCCACAGTTAACAGAACGTCCTATTATAAGTCAACAAATTCGGAAATAGAGTAAAAACATTTACGATAAGGAATTTCTTCAGATGCTTACTACATAAGTGGTCTACAGACATATTCTTCATCTCTGCAGGCAAAGAATTAAGGAGCTTATAACCCATATAAAAAATGGAGTCAATTTGGTTGACTCAGTACTTCCCACACATAACAGTGATACCATTGTATTATTTTCCCTTTGTATGAAGCTATAGTCTAAGATCCCTTGCAACCAAATCACCGCCTGTCCCCAAAAAACATCCAACACAAAAACTAGTAAATAGTTTCCTGAATCTCTCCGTCGGAACTAAAACGACACAAATTTCATTCTGCGAGCTTCAACTGGACGAAACGAAACAATCAGGAACCCCCAAATTGCTTAAAAACGAAGTTTGAGCTATTTTTATATTTTTTGTTTTTTTATTATTGCTGCGCCACCACTGACACGATTTTTGAAAACCAATCGCATTTTTCATCCCTGCCACCGTAATAATACTATGTCTAAATTTCATTAAAATCAATTTCATAATTTCCGTGTTACTAAATTCAGAATCTAAAGCAATGCTCGTACGTATAGGTACATCAGAAAATTCTGTCCCGTGATTTCTGTAATAGCCAAGGCAATGTTCGGATGGCCGCTAGACCCTTCTTTCACAAGTCAATGAACAGCATATTATGAGCAGAACAAATTTTTGAGTTTTACAACCCCGACCTCCTAACCACCCCAATTTCACCCCCACCCAAAAAAAAGTAAAAAACCACCAGGAACCGCTAAAATGCCTAAAAATGAAGTTTGAGGGATATCTAATTTTTTTTTGTTTCTTCCTAATTAATCCGCCGCCCCTACACCGATTTTCAAAATTATAGCAGCATTACCTACTAGGCCCTCACAGCATATCGGTACCAAAATTTTATCACAATCCATGCAGCGGTTGCTGAGATTACGAGGGTAGAAAAACGCAAACAGACAGACCGACAGACAGACAGAGAGACCGACGGAAATGAGTGACGACGTGGATTTTCGTTATGCAGACATCATAAAACGCCCAAAAAGCGTACTATCTCAATGTCGAAAATTTTTGCGATCACAATACTCCCCTCATCGGTGTGGGAAGTAAAGGGACTATTCGTAAGTTGTATTGTGTTTAATGGATCTAAGAGAAGTGGACGCATACGCAGGATAAGAATGTAGATCAGAGTTTTTTTCGTAGGTAGTTGAACATCGTCTAGCAAAAACTATACATTTGTTGATATAAGTTGAAGGTCACGTTAGTAGGGCTGTATTTCATAAAACATGTTCTGCATGATTCGTTATACTTTAAACGGAATAATAGTCGTATAATCCGTTTTTGAGCAACAAACGGTCTTATCGCAAATGGGGAGTATGACAGTATACTACGGCGTAATACATATTTATTAGGTGGGGGGTATCTGAGCAATTTCTTAACTGAAGAATAGCATAGTATGCTTTATTTATTTTTTTACATACTGATTAAGTATATGTGTCCTCCAAGACATATCACTATCTAAATTCAGTCCTAGGAATTTAGTAGCATTCGAAAGCTGTACTGCTTCCGTGTTGACTGCTATGCTCAAAGTTTGTTATGTTTTTTGAAAAGATCTAGTTACAGAATAAAACTGCACAGACATTGTTTTATGGGAATTAACGACTGAAGAGTTGCGAAGCGATTACGTCTAGCTTTGTCTTCAGTTCCTCGATGGTACCTGCATTAGCTGCTATGGTGGTATCATCAGCGTGGAGTGTCAAGCAGTGAGTGGTTATATAAGATGGTAAGTCGTTGATGAACAAAATGAAAAGCAATGGACCCAGTATTGAGCCTTGAGGAACCTCTTGCTAACATTAAATTCGTTTGATGTCTTCTACCCTGATGACAAATTTTCTGTCATAAATGTAAGACATCAGCCGTGTCAAGAATTTACCATGGAAACCTAGGACGCATAGTTTGTGTTCTACTATACTTGGTTCAATCGTGTCGAAGGCTTTCGACAGATCAAAAAAAAGAGCTCCAACTAATTGTTGTCATCTAAATGATGGTAAATATGCTTAACAAAGTTATAATATGCAGTTTCTGTAGATCTGTTGAGCCAAAATCCATTTTGATACTCGGTTAGTAAATTGTGTTTAGAGATGTAGTCAATCATGCGAAGGTATACCGATTTTTTTATTTTTTGCACATAATTGTCGGAATTGTGATACGATGATAATTATCAATGGAGAACACATCACCCTTTTTTAATTCTGGTATAAGCTTACCTATTTTTAAACTTGGGAACGTTCCTTCAATTATGGATGTGGTGATTATATGAGCTAGTGGTTTTGATATCTCTGAAGCTATGTGTTTATGTCTCAAATAATAACACCAAGGCCGTCCGAACCAGAAAAACTAGAGAAGCTCTGCGAGCTCATCCTTACCAGGTCGAGGTCCTTACTCCCCGAACTAGTCTCCTCCAGCATTCCTTCTTTTGGAGAACTTCGACTCTGTGGAATCAGTTGCCGGGGAATTTGTTTTCCGACGGCTACAACCTACAGCGTTCCAAATCTAACGTGAACCGATACTTATCCTCTCGCAGCGCTTCTACAGCGCCATAGGCTTTCAGCCTTTGCGGGAGGCCGACCATAAAAAAATGACTTTAACAGGTAAGTTTTCAACTCTTTACATAGATAATAGGCTTTTTGCTGTATCCCTTACCTATGCATGCGATTACGCATCAGTCCGTATATTTACTCAAGTGTCCCGGTTTAGGGCCGACATAATGACCCACACTCTCCAAAATTATAGCTAGCTGTACCTGCACTGTCTAACTGCGTCCAGAAAATTACCGAGAAGTAATGGATATCTCAGATGTTACCAAGGAATCTTTGTCAAGTTTTTGAAACGGTTTAAAAATACAAACTGTGGCTATTATTACTGCGCTACGTCTAGCTTCATGGTTGGTATATAAGGCGATAAAAATGTTTATCACACCATCTGGGGGTGCAAAAACTGCCGACCGTAAGACTGTTTAATTGTGCTCATGGTGCAGCGCCAGTGCAAATAGGGTTTAGAAGAAAATTTAGTTTGCTGAAGTGGGAGATTATGCTGATTTAGGTTTAGTGTGTACTTTGAAGTTTATATTCATAATAAGGCCGTCGTAAAAAAGGCGCTTAGTACCTTAACTTAGTATTTTCCACAAGTAGAAAGCTTTAGGATTCTTATCACTACCCTAACTTTACTCTCTCCTGGAGAATACCAAAAATGATCAAAAACTCCCACAATACTTTGAAATGGCGATGCTCCAAAAATTCTTGTTCTTTTGCTAACTACTTTTTTGCCAATTTACCGGTTTTCAAGGATACAGTAGTATTAAGGACTCGCACCATGACTACCCCAAATTTATCAAAATCAGTGCAGCAGTTCTAAGGTTACGCGACTCCAAAATACACAATGCTCGCTTATGGTGAAAAAAATATTCTATTTCCACAATTCCGCCTTGAAAGGCATTACCCGGATGTGTTTGTAAAAAGTAATATATGATCAAAGTCGTTTTTTGATATGTTAGAGACCCTTATATAGTTCAAAAGATTTGCTTAATTTCAAGAAGTTAACACTACAACTTAACAGCGAGGTATTTGACTGACTTAACTATTTCAGTCTTTTCATTGTGTCTTTGAACATTTACATTATTCATATTAATAACGCTCTATTTGTATCTTGATGCAACGGTGATTGCTTTAGTTTTAGATGTATTCCGATTGAGTATTCTTCTTTTTGCTGAAGTAGCTGATTTATTTATGTATACTTTACATTTCACTATCATACTTACCGGAAATTCGATATCTAGTTTGCAAGTTTGCGGTGTTACACTTATGATTATTGAAATCTGTGGATACTTTTAAAAATCCTCTGTCTGTTGCATCCCTAAATAGTGAAATAAGATTAAAATAATAAATAAAAGTATCTCTACAATTTTTCTATTTAAAATGGCATTCATTTTGTCAACTGCAATTTCCAAACTACTATCGCAACATGTCAATATGTTGCCATCCGCAAACAGGCCTTTTTTGTCATGAGAGGTTAGGGTTCAGTTGTCCTAACAGTTGCCGCTCAGCCTTAGGGCTTTTTGTGTACCCCCAGGCACAGGGATCGAACAGAGTTTCAGTTCTTTGCGAATTTTGAGATACGTTGTACTATGCTCTCATCCTGTCTTCCCTTCTGTCCTATACTCAGGTGGGAGTTCCTGCAATCACTCAAGACAGGACAGTCGCAGATACTACGCTACTTTGCTGTTTCCTATGCCTCACCGCACTTCCTGTATAATTGCTTTGCCCCAGCTTTTTTTTGCAGGTGTGCACTGAACGTTCAATGGCCAGTTATAAATTCAACCATCTTTCGTAGTTTCTTCCTGCTCAGTCTGAGCATCCTCATCATCCCACACCACTCTGTCCCAGCATTTCTGGTACTTATTTGACACCTAACTGATGACAGCTCTCCGTATCATATTGTATGATATACTACCTGCTTCAAGTCACTGGTTATTATAGCCCCAACATCCTTCTCTGTATGATGAAATAAATAAGCAGCAATGATACTTCTATTGTGATATTAAGTACTCCTAGGAAATACTTGGCTACTTATGAACAAGATACCTAAATCCTTCTATTATGTAAGGCTTCTGCAGCAATTCCTCAAAGTACGCATTCCTCTTTACGATGAATAAAAGCTTAAATCAGCATTTGCTTTTAAATGCCTCATTTTCTCAATTATAACAAATGAACAGTACGTCGGGTTACTAAAAACTCGCTAATTAAGTCCACGCTGTAGCCAATTAGAAAAATTATATTTTTTTAAGTAAAAAGTATCTCCAGATGGATGTTTAGTGTCGTTTTTTTATCGTGTTTTCTTTTGCTGGATAGAAAACAGAAACGGCCTTTCACGACGTTATTCGAAGGATTTTCATTAAAGGAATAATTTTTCTCCAGAACCGAGTGTTCCTTTGCAATTAATTTAGGCATGTTAGATAAATAAATATATTCCAAAAGAAGTATATTTATAATGGGTCTGGCATAAAGAACGGACGTTTTTGAAATAGCTACTCCTCTTCCCCTATCCAGGGGATACAGCAATATTGTTTATTGTACATTGTTCATTACAATACAGTCACAATTTAGAATAATATTCTATACAAAATAATGTCATGTAATAATAAAATATGTGTAAGTCAATATTATATAAATCTGTAGGTCAAGTGGGAATTGAACTAATGCAGCTATCACATTAGGCTTGGAAGTCTGTGTTTCGTAATAGTGTATTACTCAATCCCACATATCATGTACAGAATATTAATATTAAGTATGTAACTTAAATTAAATACAGAAACGAAATTACTTATATATTAACTACACCTACTAACCTTTAAGGAACTACTGAATGAAGCGGCCAAGGAGTAGTGTTTCAGAAAAGTATACAGAAATCGGTATAAATTTAAATAATGAATTTTTCTTCATTGCTTTTTATAAATGTTTTAATTTCTTTTCTGAATACGCGCAATTTTGATATCAATTTTAATTTTTTTGGAAGTTTGTTGAATAACTTGGGTCCGTAATATGTGAAGGAGTGTTGTTTGAGTAAATTCTGTTTTAATATCAAGGTTAATTTTAGACCGGGTATCTCTCATATCACTGATGGTAAATTTATTTTGATCATGAAACATTCTATTTAAACAGATGTGAACATATAGCAAATGTACGTTTAGGAATTTGGATTCAATGAATATTTCTTTAGTTAGGTAAAGTTTGTTTTTTTTCAAGATAACTTCAATGTTATATTGTGAGCAAGTTGTAGCGATGAAATTGTTGATTTGAAGGTTGCACCCCAAACAGGAATGCAGTATCTGATAATAGATTCAACAAGGGATGTATACAAAATCATTAAATTATTTCTTGATAGGATGTCACGTAATTCATAAAACTTATGCATTAGACTTCTCAAACGTTTGGAGACATAGATAATATGATCTCCCCTTTTTAAATGTTGATCAATCGCGATTCCCAAGTATCTAAGTGATTTAATTTTTTTTATTATGCTACAATCACATTGTTTGGTATCATCACAAGATGGTTCATGTAATTTGATATCAATCTCATTTGATGACCTGTAATTGTAGGTGAAAATGTTATGAATTTAGTTTCATTGATATTTAGGGAAAGTTTGTCACTATTCAGCCAAGTATAAATTTTTTTCATACCAGATTTAGCAGTTGACTTCACAACTTCCCAAAAAGGACCTGTAGAAATAATAACAGTATCATCTGCATAGTATATTATATGACCTAAGAAATTGTTTATTTTAGTGCTACCATTGCTGTATATTGAGAAAAGAATAGGTCCTAGAACAGTACCCTGGGGTTACCCTATTTGCGTTACCAATTCTGAACTAAAAGTGTTTCCTATTTTCACTCTTTGAATTCTGTGCGATAAATAATTGGTCATCCACTCTAAAGCAACTCCCCGAATACCATAATTATTGAGTTTTCCAATTAATAATTTGTGGTCGACCGTGTCGAAGGCCTTAGGTCAAGAAAGGTGGCTCAGCTCTTTTCTGATTTATCCAAAGTCTCCACCGTAGTATTTATAAAGTTCATTATGGCATTTTCAGTATTTGATTACTTCATAAACCCAAACTGTTTTTCAGTTATTACGTTATTTTGATCTAGAAACTCTGTTAATCTCGTTAATTTAGTTCAGACAATTTACCAGCTTTGAACATTGGTGTGATACTTGGAAGTTTCCATTGTTGAGGAATATGTCCAGTTAAAAAACACTGATTAATTATATAAGCTAATGGTTTGGTTATATAACAATGAATTTGTTTTAAGGTTTTTACACTTTATGTGGGATTTTAGCTTGTGCCTTTTATATTAATGAAATTCAGGGGCCTAGATGATGCACTACTATCTACTCTGACAACCAGGCAGCATTGATAGCATTGAGTGCTTGTAGGTTTACATCAAGGCGCGTTCTGCAATGTAGGAAGATCTTGGATGACATTTCGGCCAAGACATCAGGTATCACTTACGTGGGTATAATTTCCTTAGTCCTGAGTCGGCTGTGAGGCTGACAGCAAGTACCATTAGAAAGAATTAAAGGGAAAACAGAAGTGTGGAGAGGATGGAAGAGTGCTTGGCACTCATTATATGTCGCTGTGAAGCCTTTGAGTATCACAAGTAGATCATACTAGGTCCAAGGGTTCTTGGACCTGAGGATATAAGATGAGCAGGTCCCAAGGTCGCGGAGTACCGCGGCTGCTATGAAAAGATTATTTATTTTGTTTCATTTATTTACTTATTTTTACTATCGACACGTCCATCCACCTCCAAGGAAACAAATACCTTCTATGAGGTATTGGTATCAAAGTTGTGGGGCTACATTAAAATTTATTTAACTTATCATGCTTATCTTGTTGTCCCAAAAATGTGTATGTCTTCTAGCTCATTTCTGCTTTTTCTCTCCTTTTGGGCCACCGTTGTTTACAAGAGCGATTTACTAAGTCATTACTGTATCGTTTCATATGGTCAAGGATAAGTTGCTGTTACAGATGGCGCTAAAACTGATTTTGGTTCTTCTTCAGCATACATGAAGGCGCCGAACCGTGAAAATGCAATATTTTCAGCCATTTGAATGGTTTATATTTGAAATTTTAACGAAACACTTTGTGTTATGGAAAGTTTGTCAACGTAGGACTTGAATAGGTCAATACCCGTAGGCCTGGAAAATACATCTCATGGTAGTCCATTTTAAGCCTTGGATATCTTGAGAATAAGTGTGCGGTCGCACTGCTCGGTTCTTGAGGTATAAAATAACGACCGCCTTAGGATGAGATGCATCTGATAATGTCGATGAGCGGCGAAACTATAGTGAATAGCTCAGAGGAGCAGACTCCGTTTAAATATCGGTAGAAGAGTGAGAGGTCATTAAGCGCACTCTGGTGAGAAGTGTAACGAAATTTTTATTAATTTCGTTACACGTCGTCTGTGACTCCTTTATAGATCAATTCTTCCAGAATAATATCCGATTGACAGGTAAATATATATGTTCCTCCCTTATGCTTTGCCGTTACGCTATTAAAAGAACCACTTTTCCGCGCCTATTTGTTCTCTAGCCTAACTGGACTATATCTGGTTCTGATACGCAAACGCGACCAGGAGGCGTCACCTTGTCGACACAGGGTTGCCAACGAGAGAAGGATTATTACTCAGGGTTGCCAATGTGGGAGAAGTTAATAAATATAACTATTGTGTTATTTGTAAAAGTTAACCTTGCAAAGTTGTTAGTTTCATTCTCTTAGTGCATTTTTCGTTCCCTATTATGAGTTTATTTTATTAATAATAGTAATTCTGTCCCGATTTGCAATTAAGACTATAGTTGCTTTGAGGTTGGGTTGGTAGTAATAGATTGCTGTTGGCAACACTGCCTTTTGGTAGTGAGAGGGACAGTTGCCTATTGTAAAACCCCCCTCTCTATCCCAAATTTTTTCGTCAACAGGCTTTAACAAAACCGCTTGAGCCTCGACGAGGGGTCTCTCTCTTCTGAATCCTTCGGCTTCTGCAACAGTGTAACCTAGGTCTTTTCTTTTTGGCCTTCCGTCATGTTCATGAAATAGATTCTCTTATTTGTCGTGGGGTAGACTTTGAAGTTATTATCTCTCTTTTCGCGAGATTTCTATTTGAAGTACCTAACCCTGTAACACGGACAATTATTTGTGAATTGTGAATACTCCGCCATTTTTTTTGGATTCTGTATTTCTGTTTTAGTATGCTGCGTTGTTAAACCAGCGACTCTTTTGAATTTTTGCTAGCATACCGTTGATATCGAACCTTTAGTATCTAAAATCGATATCATTGATTTGATTTAGTTTCATTTTCGAGTCAGGTTGTGAATGCCGTACTGTGTTATAATATGTGTTTTCAGCTCAAGTGTGTGCATCTGCTTCCCGAAGGAACTGACCTGGTGCTGATGTCAATCATAAGGAATACACGCCCTTTTCCACCTACTTCTGAGACCCTGGAAGGATTCACAGGAGTGTGACTACAAGCTGTTCCTGCTACTTTGGATATAGAAGGTACGTAAAATTTGCTTATTTCAATTTTTCCTTGTACCTCGTACAATTTTAGAGAGAGAGAGAAGCACCCTTCTTTATTTTGGTATACTTTTGATAGTTTTTGAGTGTGCTCACACACATTTTGCAAATTTTGAGCTGTAATTTTGCTGTATGAATTTGACAAATTTTCCATCTCTACAACCGATACAGCCTGCCGAAGTACATCTATGTGAGACTGAACGTACTCATAGATTTTTGTTTCTTTTGGAGCTATAGATTTAACATTGAGAGTATTTATTGAAGTATAGTTGCTCGTACCTTGCAACTCCTGTTCATATAGTTTCAATTTTCTGGATTATTTGTGATATTTGACTTTGAGACATTTTAGTAAATATTTGTGGGCTTGATAATTTTTTTTTTGTGGTTGCATTACCTTTCAAGATTCTAAATTTTCTGGAGCACTAGAGCCAGCAGCAACTTAATAGAATCATAGCCTTGATTTCTTCTTAAATCAATTAAACTGCTTTGAACTTAAGTGAACTATAGCCTTGCTCACTTCAAGACTCATATTTTTAAAGTTTTATTTTAAGTATTAGACTTGAAAGGCCTATCAAGTATCAAGGTTAGGTGATACTTCGTTGATACGATATTGGTACTTTATTTTAAAATTATATTCTTTTTTTTTTATATATGCAGATTCAATTGTGAACCATTGTGGGGAGATATCTGCTATAGCTTTGTGTTTAACTTTTAAGAAATTTTTAGTATAGAATTTAAGCAATTTATAAGGGACCTTTGTTAAATTTAAGTAGATATTGTTTGAACTAAATTGTTGGGGAGGGGGCTTTTAATTGTTCAATTCAAAGCCAAGTAGTACGCCTGAGCTTTCATAACCTTCTACATCCTGGGGTTTCGCCATAGAGGGTCCAGGCACTAATCCTTCGTTTTTTTATACTTTGCATGACTGCGGCCGGAAGTGGTAGCCGAGCCAGACCCAGATACCCCTCAGCCTAAAAAGGGGGAAGTCAAGCAGGAGTGGTCTGGCCTAGGGAACCTGAAGAGGCTGCCGGTCATCAAAGAGGACCCTCTGAAGGAGCTGTCAGAAGGAGCCTGTCAACCGTCCTAGGAGCGTCAACCTCACTTGAGCAAGCCAGGTTGTATCATTCTTCTAAGCCAGCAGCCCCCCCCCCTTTATAAATCTGTACATTTTGATCACAACTCACTATTTCTTATATTATATTTTAAGATCAATATACTTGTTACTGTTTAATTCTCTTTTAAATTTTCTGCACCTATCCCTTCAGTGTTTCTGGAGAGGTTGGGTAATTTCACTAACTTCCTTGGAGTTTGGAGGTGAAAACTCCTGGCGCCCTTTTTCTTGAAGTTTTTGAGCCTTTAGAGTAATCTCGCGTTAAAAGTTAGTGACTTTGCCTGACATCTCTTATAAGAGGAAAAGAGTAAGTTGCCAAGGATTCACGACCCACCGTAAGTAAACTGAGCAGCCCAAAGGCACCCCAGTTCTGCCAGCTTGAAGGTCTCAACTTAGTTGGGACTTTCAATCTAGCTTTACACAATTTGGCGCCCAACGTGGGGCCCGAACCCACGACCCTGAGATTAACAATTTGGCGCCCGCTGTGAGGGCACGATTTGGCGACCTGTTCTTTTCTTTCTTCGAAGCCTGAAGAGAGGTGTAGAGTGAACTTTTGAAGTGAGTTGACTAGAGTCAGTTTTTTATAGTTTGCCTTTATTCTAAATTTTATTGAATTTTGCTGCAGTTATTTTTCAAATAACTATTAATCTTTTGAATTTATTTTGATATTTTGACGTTTAGATTTTCTCCTGATAGTATCACCTTTGAGAACTATTTATTGCGTTTAAGATTTTATCTTGCCTACATTTTTGAGTATATATTGATTATTGATTCTTATTGATTGCCTACATCTTTGAGTATATAGCTACTGATTATTGATTTTTATTGATTACCTACATTTTGGGTATTTAGACTTATCGAATATTTTCTGATTATTACCCATTTATCTTGCCGATTTTGAGTATTTTTGAGTTATTGAATATCTTTAATTATTGACCATTTATCTTATTGACTGCTGTAAGCAGTATATCTTTTGTCGATTCTTGATTATTGATTGATTTAGATTTTGATTCCCAAAATGGACGCAGGTCATTTATTGAGTGCAGAACTAGACTATGAACTCCGTGTGAGAGGTATACAACCATCTGGTAGTATGGATGACAAACGAAAGGTACTGAGAGGGTTGTTCAGTCAAGAACGAGCTCACAGATCTTTCATTGAGTCATTTATAGTTCAGCCTCATGATGACGATGTTGATGCAATCAAAACGTCATTGACCGATTTAGAGCAGAAGATAGCAGCTTTTGTCAGTTCTACTGGTAGTTCTGAACACAAGAGGCTTGTATCTCGTTTGACCCATGTTTTCGGTAGGATCAATCGCTTAAGAACTGATGATGAAAGTCAGGAAGCCATGAAGCAACGTTTGCTTCTACTTCTTTTAAAATTGGAAGCTGAGCTAGATGAAAAGGTTGCTCCTGCAACTAGCACTCCAGTGGAGAGAATGCCTCCAGCTCCAATTTTCTCAAGCCCCAAGCCTGTCTTACCATATAAGTGGAATTTGTGTTTTAAAGGGACTTCAAATGAGTCCGTTGTCTCCTTTTTGGAAAAGGTTGAGTCCATGAGACTTTCCCGCTGTGTACAGAAAAATGAGCTATTTCTTTCAGCTGGTGATCTATTTAAGGATAAAGCTTCAAATTTGGTTTAATGTTAACAGATCTAGGTTTTCAGACTGGGACAGTTTGGTTGCTAAGTTGAAGGAAGATTTCTTGCCTTATCAGTATCAGGAGGACCTAATGCAGGAGATCAATAATAGAACTCAAGGTTCTGATGAACGAGTCTCTTTATATATTTGTGCTATGGAGGGAATGTTTAACCGTCTCCCTGAAAAACCTGATGAGAAGACCATGGTCAACAAAATCAGGCGCAATCTCTTGCCGTTTTACATAGCCCAACTAGCTCTTCATGACATCAATACAGTGTCAGAGCTGACCGCTCTCTGCAAAAAGCTAGAGGAGTCTAGAAGTTGGTCCAATAGGTATAAACCTCCTATTCCTAGTAACTCTAGTTTCTTAGAACCAGACTTAGCCTACCTTTCAACACCTAGGGATAATCCCACAGAAAACAGGAGGGTGTTTAATAGTAAGTCCTTTGATGTTTTTTCTATATCTAAGGATGAGTGTTGGAATTGTCATCAAACTGGACATAGGTACTCCAAATGTTCAAGTCCTAGGTCAAGATTTTGTTTTGGTTATGGATCACAAGGAGTGATCAAGCCCAGGTGTCATAGGTGTTCGAGAAACCGTAAGACTGGACGACTTAGGTACCCCAGTTCAAGGTCCTGTGCAAACCGAAGCTCCGACTCAGTCGTCTTCAAACAATCGAAAGAAATCCCAGAAAGGAGTGCAAAAACAAAAGTGAAGTTTGTCTCCCCTGTAGAGAATCCGAACCCTTGTACCTTATTAGAAGACCCATGTAAGAAGGTCTGTCCCATGTTTGTGTCCAAACCTGGTGATGAGAGACCATATCTAGAAGTCCAAATCTTAGGTGAGACTTTTATAGCTCTTGCTGATTCTGGCAGCAGTGTTTCAATTTTGGGAAACTCTGGTTTTGCCTTGCGTGAAAAATGGAATGTGAATCTTTCTTTAGATTATTCTCTGCAAGTGACAACTGCAGATGGTGTTCCACAGGCTACCATTGGAAAATTTACTGTACCTATCACTCTTGGTAACATGACAAGGGATGTACAAATTTGGGTAATTCCGTCTATTAATTATAGTCTTGTTTTGGGTACTGACTTCTTAAAAGCTTTCAGAGTTCATGCCAATTTTCTAGATAATCAGTATCAGATGTCAGTTTGTGTGGTGAACACTATTTGTCCTGCCGAAAATCTGAATTCCCAACAGAAGGCCAAACTTTCAAAAGTGATTGACCTATTTAAGTCAATTGGCCCTACTGATAGAATAGGTAGAACTCACCTTCTGACCCATCATATTGATACTGGTCAAGCCAAACCAATTAGGCAAAGACAATACCCCTTGTCACCGGCAATGCAGAAACATCTTGACAAGGAAATCGATCAGATGTTAAAGCAGGGTCTTATTCAGAGATCAAACTCCGAGTGGTGTAGTCCACTTTGGCTTGTGAGGAAAGCTTCTGGAGAGTATAGAATCTGTTTTGACGGACGCAAGCTTAACTCTGTGACTTGCAAAGATGCATATCCTATGCCCCTCATCGACTCAGTGATTAATAAGTTGAGAGATGCTAGATTCTTATCATCAATTGACTTAAAATCTGCATTCTTTCAAATCCCCTTAGATGAGAAATCAAGACCGAAAACGGCTTTTGCTGTTAGAGGACGAGGACTTTTTGAATTTTGTGTCATGCCCTTTGGTTTATCATGTTCCGATCAGAGCATGTGTCGTGTGATGGACATGGTTATTGGTCCAGCATTAGAACCTTATGTTCTCTATTACCTTGATGGCATTGTAATTGCTACACCAGATTTTGATTTGCATTTAGACATTTTGAGAAAACTTTTTGAATGATTGAAACAGGCTGGTCTTACAGTTAACTTTGAAAAATGTGAATTTTGCAGACCCTCATTGAAATTTCTTGGTTTTGTTGTTGATGAGAAAGGCCTTCGTACAGATGAATCTAAAGTATCTGCTATTGTTGATTATCCGGTCCCTAAGACCACCACCCAAGTTAGACGTTTGATCGGTTTAGTTGGCTACTACCGACGCTTTCTAAAAAATTTTGCCTCAATCTGTAGTCCCATTTCTGACCTTTTGAAAGGACGCAAAAAGGGTCAAAGCATTGAATGGACAGAGGACGCTGATCGTGCATTTGCTCAGATCAAGGAGAGCCTAACAACTGCTCCAGTCCTAGCTTCACCTGACTTTTCAAAGCCTTTTATTTTATATTGCGATGATTCAGATACCGGAGTTGGTTCTGTATTATACCAGGAAACTGATGGCATAGAGCATCCCATAGCCTATGCTAGTAAGACCCTGAATAAGTGTCAGAGGAAGTATACCGTAACTGAAAAAGAGCTGTACAGCATTATTGTTGCCATTGAAAAGTTTAGGGGATACATTGAGGGCACACATTTTACTGTAATAACTGATCATGCTTCACTGATTTGGTTAAACAATATGAATAACCCTAGTGGCAGACTAGCCCGTTGGGCAGTTAAACTTTCTCAGTTTGATTTTACAATAGTACATAGAAAAGGATCCCAGAATGTAGTAGCTGATGCCTTATCTCGATCGGTAGCAGTTCTTAACTTAGATACAGTAAAACTTGATGGGTGGTACACTAAAATGATTCAGAACGTCCAAGAAAAGCCTGATGATTATCCTTCTTATAAGGTAGAAAATGGCATTTTGTATAAACATATATTTAGTAGAGATCCTTTAGTGGGTAATTTAACAGACTGGAAAATCGTGGTGCCTCGAGCACATCGTAAAGAAGTAATTAAAATGTATCATGATTATGAAACTGCTGCTCATTTAGGTGTTTCTAAGACCATTTCTCGTATATCAGAACTGTATTATTGGCCATTCCTTCATAAAGATGTATATAGATATATTAAGGATTGTAAGACTTGTGCTAGTTGTAAAGTTTCTAATCTGCCTAAAGCAGGTTTAATGGGCTCATATAAAAACATTAATTTTCTGTTTCAATTGGTCAGTTGTGATCTTTTAGGTCCTTATCCTAGATCTAAAAGTGGGAATCAATATCTTTTTGTGGTCATAGATTGGTTTACCAAATTCACGTTAGTTCAGCCCCTTCGTAAAGCTACAGTCCAGCACATTAATAGGTTTTTAGAGAATAATGTTTTCCTTATATTTGGTGTGCCTCAGATTATAGTATGTGACAATGGACCTCAGTTTAGGAGTAAAGATTTTAAAAACCTTATGGAGGAATATAAAGTTCAGAAAATATGGTTTAATGCCAGGTATCATGCACAAATCAACCATACAGAGCGTCAAAATAGAGTTATTATTGCAGCCATTAGGTCATATATTAAGGAAGATCAGAAAACTTGGGATCAGTCTATTTTCAAAATTGCTCAGGGTTTGCGTTTAGCAAAACATGATGTGACTGGGTATTCGCCAGCTTTCTTAACTTTTGCTAGAAATGTTCCTGTTTCAGGAGACTACTTTGGAAAGATTTCTGATAATGCCAGGAGCATTGTTGAAAATTCTGACAAGAACGCCAGGTTAGATGATGTTCAGGGGATGACGGAAATTTTTTCGAAGGTTCGAGAATGAATCAAAAAGGCTTACCTTCGCAATGCTGAAACTTACAACCTAAGGCATAGGCCCGCCCAATTTTCTGAGGGTGAAAAGGTTTGGAAGGTTAATTATGTGTTATCTAAGGCTGCTGATCATTTTAATGCTAAATTGTCCCCCAAATATGTTCCTTGTATTGTTAATAAGGTTTTATCCCCTTTGGTATATAATTTGGTGGACAAGTATGGTAACGACTTGGGCAACTGGCATGTTAAGGATCTTAAAAAGGATGATACAGGGCTGGATTCTGATGATGATCCAGATCCAGTTCCAGACTTGGAACCAGCCTCTGAACTAGAGTCTGAAGCCAGTGATGATGGGGGTTAATTGCCACGTCTTTAAGGACTTTGCCCTGCTGATAGGGGCTGGCATGGTATGTTTGTGGGGAAAAGAAATACTTCTTTCTGCTCAAGCATCAGTGCCTGAGGAATGCTACAGCACCGGAAAATTACCGGGTGGGAGTAGAAGTCTTCCGACAGGCTACTTATGGACGAAACAACATCTTTGTCTAATCACCTTAGGTATTTACGTCCAAACAGCATTGCTGATAGCATCAGTACGCAAGAGTGTCATTAGGGATTGTTATTGTCTGGTACTTATGGTTATTTTTTTTTATATGATGTATAAATTTGATTTAGGTTCTTTGTTATAGATATGATTGGTCATAGCGTGAAATGTGACTTATTATTTTGGTGTGACAACTCATGTTTGATATTGTTCATTACTATTTGGTTTTTTCCCTGATGACTCATTTGCTTATTTGAGTGCATTCACCGATTTTGTCGTTTGTATATTAGTTCCCGCATTTGACATTTTAGTTATTAGGTATAGTGTCCTGAATGTGAATAGGCACTTTGTATATTAGTTCCCGAATTTGACAGTTTAGTATAGTGACCTGAAGTGAATAGGCACTTTGGTTTTTTTTTGGGCCATTTTTGCAGTGGGTGCTGGTGAGTTCCGAAGCAACAGCTTTCAGTAGCGATGGGCTCTGGAAGGATAAATGTTGGGGGGTGACAGTCGGTAGTCAATGTTCTCACTGGAGACTTGGCGCATGCTTGCTGTCACTACTGCATTCTATCTCAGCTCCTTTGTCCAGGTTGTAGCGGAAGATTGCCAGCAACATTGTTGGACTGAGACCGCGTCATTGTGTGTGGCGGCAGGTTTTGGTTAGTACCCTACAGACTCTCTTTAAACCTGTTCTCTTTTTAGTTTGGTGAATACTACAAGTCACTACTTGTAGTCAAACTACAAGAGTTTTTTTTTGTTCTTTTTGCTGTCATGGTCTTGAAACCGAAGAACCCTTGGTTGGTGCGCTGTTCCCGTCGAGTCCCTGCGCCAATAGACGACTGGTGGCAAGGTGGAACGAAGCCTACGGCGCTGATTTAAGATCTTTTAGCGAAATGGTTTGTTCCAATTGGGTAGTGACTCGAGGGTGGTGACTCTCCTCCCCTCGTCTATTTGACTGGAGAGATCCGCTGTGGTATTTAGGTTAGGTTATTTTAGGTTATTTTGGGTTAATGTTATTGACATTCTCGCTTTAGTTGTACTTGGGTTAGTGTCGGTTGTCATAATGCTTATGTATAGCCTTTGCAAGGGTTATCAGTCATTTTCTTCGTGCTTGTACTGTGGTATTCTCCAATTTCAGGTTGATTAGTACCTTCATCTGCAGTTTAGCATCAGTTAGTTTGAAAATTCTCGAATGACTTCTCGAATTTTTCCTGGTGGGAGGGATGTGTAACGAAATTTTTATTAATTTCGTTACACGTCGTTTGTGACTCCTTTATAGATCAATTCTTCCATAATAATATCCGATTGACAGGTAAATATATATGTTCCTCCCTTATGCTTTGCCGTTACGCTATTAAAAGAACCACTTTTCCGCGCCTATTTGTTCTCTAGCCTGACTGGACTATATCTGGTTCTGATACGCAAACGCGACCAGGAGGCGTCACCTTGTCGACACAGGGTTGCCAACGAGAGAAGGATTATTACTCAGGGTTGCCAATGTGGGAGAAGTTAATAAATATAACTATTGTGTTATTTGTAAAAGTTGACCTTGCAAAGTTGTTAGTTTCATTCTCTTAGTGCATTTTTCGTTCCCTATTATGAGTTTATTTTATTAATAATAGTAATTCTGTCCCGATTTGCAGTTAAGACTATAGTTACTTTGAGGTTGGGTTGGTAGTAATAGATTGCTGTTGGCAACCCTGCCTTTTGGTAGTAAGAGGGACAGTTGCCTATTGTAAAGCCCCCCTCTCTATCCCAAATTTTTTCGTCAACAGGCTTTAACAAAACCGCTTGAGCCTCGACGAGGGGTCTCTCTCTTCTGAATCCTTCGGCTTCTGCAACAGGTCAGGTGTATCGTTCCGGCATTCCGCCATCTTTAACCTAGGTCTTTTCTTTTTGGCCTTCCGTCATGTTCATAAAATAGATTCTCTTATTTGTCGTGGGGTAGACTTTGAAGTTATTAACTCTCTTTTCGCGAGATTTCTATTTGAAGTACCTAACCCTGTAACACGGACAATTATTTGTGAATTGTGAATACTCCGCCATTTTTTTTGGATTCTGTATTTCTGTTTTAGTATGCTGCGTTGTTGAACCAGCGACTCTTTTGGATTTTTGCTAGCATACCGTTGATATCGAACCTTTAGTATCTAAAATCGATATCATCGATTTGATTTAGTTTCATTTTCGAGTCAGGTTGTGAATGCCGTACTGTGTTATAATATGTGTTTTCAGCTCAAGTGTGTGCATCTGCTTCCCGAAGGAACTGACCTGGTGCTGATGTCAATCATAAGGAATACACGCCCTTTTCCACCTACTTCTGAGACCCTGGAAGGATTCACAGGAGTGTGACTACAAGCTGCTCCTGCTACTTTGGATATAGAAGGTACGTAAAATTTGCTTATTTCAATTTTGATCGCCATTTTGGCAGCTATCGAGCTATTTTACGTACTTTCGCATCTAGAGTTTGTAGTCACCTCCAAGTGTGACCTTCATTCCGCTTTTCCTTTTTTTTGTTGCTCATTTGTACATTCTTGAGAGAGAGAGAGAGAGCACATTTTTTTTATTTGGTAGAGTCTGTGTAAAAATTGCTTAGTTTATTGTTTCCGCCATTTTGGGCAGCTAATGAGCATTTTTGCATAGGTGGCTAACCTTCTTCAGTTTTCCTTGTACCTCGTACAATTTTAGAGAGAGAGAGAAGCACCTTTCTTTATTTTGGTATACTTTTGATAGTTTTTGAGTGTGCTCACACACATTTTGCAAATTTTGAGCTGTAATTTTGCTGTATGAATTTGACAAATTTTCCATCTCTACAACCGATACAGCCTGCCGAAGTACATCTATGTGAGACTGAACGTACTCATAGATTTTTGTTTCTTTTGGAGCTATAGTTTTAACATTGAGAGTATTTATTGAAGTATAGTTGCTCGTACCTTGCAACTCCTGTTCATATAGTTTCAATTTTCTGGATTATTTGTGATATTTGACTTTGAGACATTTTAGTAAATATTTGTGGGCTTGATAATTTTTTTTTGTGGTTGCATTACCTTTCAAGATTCTAAATTTTCTGGAGCACTAGAGCCAGCAGCAACTTAATAGAATCATAGCCTTGATTTCTTCTTAAATCAATTAAACTGCTTTGAACTTAAGCGAACTATAGCCCTGCTCACTTCAAGACTCATATTTTTAAAGTTTTATTTTAAGTATTAGACTTGAAAGGCCTATCAAGTATCTAGGTTAGGTGATACTTCGTTGATACGATATTGGTACTTTATTTTAAAATTATATTCTTTTTTTTATATATGCAGATTCAATTGTGAACCATTGTGGGGAGATATCTGCTATAGCTTTGTGTTTAACTTTTAAGAAATTTTTAGTATAGAATTTAAGCAATTTATAAGGGATCTTTGTTAAATTTAAGTAGATATTGTTTCAACTAAATTGTTGGGGAGGGGGCTTTTAATTGTTCAATTCAAAGCCAAGTAGTACGCCTGAGCTTGCATAACCTTCTACATCCTGGGGTTTCGCCATAGAGGGTCCAGGCACTAATCCTTCTTTTTTTTATACTTTGCATGACGGCGGCCGGAAGTGGTAGCCGAGCCAGACCCAGATACCCCTCAGCCTAAAAAGGGGGAAGTCAAGCAGGAGTGGTCTGGCCTAGGGAACCTGAAGAGGCTGCCGGTCATCAAAGAGGACCCTCTGAAGGAGCTGTCAGAAGGAGCCTGTCAACCATCCTAGGAGCGTCAACCTCACTTGAGCAAGCCAGGTTGTATCATTCTTCTAAGCCAGCAGCCCCCCCTTTATAAATCTGTACATTTTGATCACAACTCACTATTTCTTATATTATATTTTAAGATCAATATACTTGTTACTATTTAATTCTCTTTTAAATTTTCTGTACCTATCCCTTCAGTGTTTCTGGAGAGGTTGGGTAATTTCACTAACTTCCTTGGAGTTTGGCGGTGAAAACTCCTGGCGCCCTTTTTCTTGAAGTTTTTGAGCCTTTAGAGTAATCTCGCGTTAAAAGTTAGTGATTTTGCCTGACATCTCTTATAAGAGGAAAAGAGTAAGTTGCCAAGGATTCACGACCCACCGTAAGTAAACTGAGCAGCCCAAAGGCACCCCAGTTCTGCCAGCTTGAAGGTCTCAACTTAGTTGGGACTTTCAATCTAGCTTTAGAGAAGGTTAGAAAGTTGGAGGTGGCGCATCAAAGGCCAGGTTTTCGTTTAGTCGAATTGCTCTGCTCCATACGGCATCTAGTATAGGCAGAGTAGTAGGGGCAGCAGCTCCCCAGGTATGAAGGCAGGCTCTATCTGGGCTTTATATAGCGTGAGGCGAGTAGATGGTAAAACATTCTTTCTGACCCTGAATAGATACTCAAGCTTTTTCCCAGCAGCTGTTGCAATTGACTAACGAACTAACGTTTCCAGACTGGATGAGCTCGGTAATTCAAAGAGACTATCCTCCATTGTGTCGAAGAGGATGTTTACATTCTACATATACACAGAAGCGATAATATGAAGAAATTTGTAGTTCAGGGTGATGCCCCGAGTGGGCGGTGCCGTGGCCGTTCCCCTACACGCCGGGTGGATACGACGATACAGTTGCTGGATATGAGTATCAAGAGCGCCACTGAACTGACAGTAAATCGTGGACGATGGCGAGCGACAGTTTTCAAAACTATTGATAATATTCGTATCGGCAGTACTCTGGCTCCCACTTAATGCATTTTACGAGTACTACACCATGTCTGTTAAGACATTGTGACTATGGTGAAGATGTTGCAATTGACACATTGTGTTCATACCAGATTAGATTTTTTGTAATGCTCACACATAAGAGCTTGAATGAATGCCTTCTCGGCAGGGCCTGATTGTTCACTAAGGCCGGGTGCTGGCTTGAGCACTTCTTATTTTATAGCGTAAAATACTGGATTTTGGAAGAGTTCCTTTGAAAGCTAAGTAGCCGCTGCCAGCAGTGCCAGCCTTCTGCGTTCCAGCTCAACCACAGAGATCGGTCCATTGCTCATGATACTTGCATGTAAAGTACTGCCATCCGCAAATCTGTGGACCGGATTTATAGTGATGAGAGAGTAGATTATTGACGTGAAGCGGAAACAGTTGATCTCCGATTCCTGCGGAATCCTAGCGTTGATGTTCTGGAAGACAGAGGAGATACCGTCTACCACGACAGAGATTTTTAGAGCTGAGAGGAAATCTTTGAGCCAACCGCAAAGGTTAAGAGGGCGGCCATAGGACGAAGGCTTATTTAGAAGAGCTCCATGTCACAGTGTTGATCTAGTGCCTTTGAAATATCGAGAGCAATGACATGAGACTCGCCAAATGAGTGGATAAGTTGTATTCCAAGGAAAAATCCACTTGCCTTATCCTGTTGAACTCCATTCTATGAACCCGTCTCTGTCTCCACCCTGTTCGTGTTTACCATCACATACCCGTATATCGTTTATTTTCCTTCTCCACAGACATTATCAAGTCAACAAGCGTTTATCTGACGACGTAACGTCCTCAGCAAATTTTTGAACTCGACTTTTCCATAATTCGATTATCTGTCCTGGAGTCGGAAGTAAATGGAAAGAAAAATTACATCGCTTTTTTTATTATACGAACCGTTTATTCGATTATCTCAACTCCAAAATTACTTGTCGTTTTCATGATTCCGGTCGATATCAGCCTTTCCTCTTTGACCAGTTTCCATAAGCGTATCTGGGATGTGGGGGGGCTTTTCTAACCCTATTTTTAGCTTCCCCGACAAAGGAAGGGTAAGTTCTTAAAATTTTACCAAAATCAACGTGCGAGGCGTCATTTCCAAGAAGGTAAAATCACTTCCTGACTCATTTTCTTAAAAGAAAATGGTATATTGTAGATTTTTTTTTAAATTTAATTTCTGTATAGTAGATGTAACTAATTGCAGCATAGTTTCAAAACAAAAGTTTCATTCTGCAAGTTATTATCACAAGTTTACAAACGCTCAAGCAATAAAATAATGCTGCATAGATTTATAACAAAGGGTATGTGCTACAACGTAAAAAAAAACCTTTTTTTCCTGCAAACAAATGCTCGGCGCGGGTTGAATGTTGCAAATACAAAGCATTTAAATAACAAATTGTTTGTAAGCAAATTGAATTTTTCACGTTTTTCACGTTTGTTAGTTGAGCTTTGTTGGAAATATAATTATTCTGCTCTAAAGTCATAATATTTGACTCTGTGTAGGCTTATTTTTTATTATCAGTGCTCTCAGATTTCTAGAGGACAGCAATACATACCCCCTATATTTCATTCTCTCTCTCCCTTAATTCGTTTGAGAATGAGATTTTTGTTATTCTATTTTTAGATATTTTAGATTATTACTATAGATACTTTAGTTTTCCAGGCTTCTTGGACATTCCAAACATTTTTGCAAAATTCATGCAGCGGTACTACCAGTAGCTAGTAGGCTGTGAAGGATATCCATTTCTGTCGTACTCTAGCTTTTCTCAGACCTTAGATATGTTACCACAGATGTGTCTCGTTGAAGTTGATTTGTTGCAAGGATTTTTTTCGTCTTGTTTCTTCACTATTGTTCATCTGTATATTTCTGCCAAGTTGGTTATTTTCTTCTGTCTGAACATTTCGTGGCCCGCTAGGTTGCTTATAAGTAGGAGAAAAGGAAAACACCGATTTGGTTGGAAATTTGAAATTACATGAAAACTACCAGATACTGACAATTTCATATCATTAGAAAATAATTAGACATTCTCATTTGAAAAAATCAAGTTATCTCTCAAGGAGGTTTTACTAACTAATCTAGCGATTTCTCAAAGTACAAATATAATTTAAATTCGACTATCTAATCTAAGCTGACACATTCCATGCTTGGTGACACTGCATCGGTCACAGCCTTCTAGCTTCAATAGTTCGTTTTAAGACCCATATAATATATGACACATGCAGTCACGCTAGAATTAAGCAAAGAATCTGAATATGCACAGGGTGTTTCATTAAAAAAACTTCGATATGTCACGTTCCTATTAGACACCCTGTATAAAATTCATTAATTTTTCATGAGGAGAGATATCGTTTGGTCGCAAGGATCCTAGGTGTTGAGCTTGACTCACCCCGTATGCTGCTCACATAATCTGACATAACAAATTGCTGCCTCTACACATTTCGGGGAGCAGAAATCGATTTTATTAATGGAACCGATTGAGAGCCGAAATAAGGGCCCCAAGTGATTCTTGTGATCAGTCAGAGAATAAATGAAATGGAAAAAAGTGTATTTGGTGGAAGGCAAGGAGGCAAGAAGGTAATAAAAGCTTACATTTCGATGGCAGTAAATCCCAAAAAGCGTATGGCAGAGTCGGTTATTATTCCCAAATGTATACTCGCCATTTCCATTCTTGAGCTCATAAATATTGAGGAATATTTCTTTATAAGAATGTCTGCCACTACTTGCTCAAATTCATGTTGATTTTCCTTTCTTATGTCACAAGGCGGAGAAGAATTGTAATCGAGGATGGTTTATACTTATTCTGCGTAAAAAACAGAGCTTGGTTCAGTTAAGGACCCTCGAGCCCTCTATCTTTTCTCAAATTCTCACTACATAGAGTAATATATAATAAATACCAGACAGGCTATTTGTGAGATGAAGAAGAAACTTGACAAATTTTTTATATTCACCTTGACAGTAGAGGTGAGTTGAAGGTCAAGAGGTATCTAAAAATAGTCAGACACCGAATTTTCTATTGGGGATCACATTTTCTAGAAAAAGCTGCTCACAAAATTTATAAAACAGAAATTACTCGAAAGTGTTACATCTGGCCTGCAAAATAAAATGACAGATCTTGTTTTTTCATCACAGATTCGTAAAGAGGGTGAAGGTCATTGTACACGTAAAGACCGAGTAAGTGGTATGATTTTTGTATCTTTAAAGTATTTCAACCGTCAACTTGCTGTGAAAAATTATAGTTTTTCAAATAAAGTTTGACCTTGGACTTAACAGTCAACGTCACATTTTTCTAAAAAATGCAATTTTTCCAATAACATTGAATAAGCCTCAACATATCATTTCCAAAGTTGGACCTAGGCCTAGACGTTAATAGTGACTGATAAGAAACTAAGGTTAAGAAATGGGTTCGACGACAAGGCTTATGATGAGGTATCCATAGTGGATAAGTGATTCACTCCAGCAGATCTACAGCATATTATTAGGAACCTTAGACACTAAGTAACGTGCCGTTTAAAATATGTCACTAGAAATATTAGGCAACCATTTCTTATTGAAGGTGATTTGAACGAAACTTTTTTCCTGCTAAAGGTCTATGTTACGTCTTGTATCCATAAACATAAGTGAAATTGGTCTCTATTTCCTCAATCAACTCGCCTATACACAATGTTAAGTTTTCTTTTTACGGTCACTGCAGGCTGTAGTCATCGGGAAACAAATTCCCCAGCAGCTCATTCCACAGCGTCGAAGATCTCCAAACGAAGGAATGCTGGAGGACACTGGTTCGGGGAGCAGGGACTTCGAGCTGGTAAGGATGAGCTCGTATAGCCTCGTTCCTCGTTCGTGCGGCCTCTGGTGTTATTATCTGGGAGAGCTCATTCTAACATATTTCGTGATAAAATCTGTAAAACAGGTACAGGTCAGCCACCCTTCTTCGATGTTCCAGGCTGTGAAGATCCGTTGTGCGGTCAGGCGTATCGAGTAGTCTAATTGCTTTCTTCTGGATAGTGTCCAGCAGCTTTAGAGAGTGCTTTGGGGCGCATCCCCACACATAGGAGCAATACTTCAACGATGGCCGGATTTGTGCCTTGTAGAGCGGCAGTAGTTGCTCTGATGTATACATTTTGCTACAGCGGAACAAAACTCCAAGCTTCTTGGATGCCGTTTTAGCCGTACAATGTTATTGTTGATGTTGATCCCCAAAAGCTTGACGGAACGTAACTCGACTATTGGGTGACCCTCCATTTCCACAGTTGGTAAGCCAACGTGAGACTTCTTTGACAGTGTTGTTGCCCCAGTTGAATAGCCATGGTCTTTAAACTTCGCTATTTAAATTTCTATGATACAAAAAGACTTGCTATTGTTACTCACCCTGAGTAAAAATGCTTCCAACAAACGCAAATATCTCCAAAATTTGCCTCGTTCAAAAATCCCTCAATAGCTTCTGGTTATCAAGCAAACTTCAATTTTGCCTCAATTTGGCTTATTCAAGTTATGACAGTTGAAGACCTTAGAGTAACAACGATACTTGCCACAAAACTGGTTTATTGCAAAAATTGACCTAAAAGATTCCGTACAAATCCTGAAATATCTAATAATGCAGTAAAAATAATATAATTTACGACTTGGAAGGCTCCAACTGCTTATCGAAGAATACTGGATAAACATTTGCAATTACTAATTTTATTTCGAAGAAATTAATTTATTTAGAAAATATATGTGGCTTGTACCTTTATTCCACTTGAGAGTTTCTGACACGTTTGAATAAAATCCAAATTTCCAAGATCCCAGATTTTCCGGTTCATCTAAAGAAAACCTCGTATCTTTAATAATTTAAGGGCGCTGTTTTCAAATCTGGTAGCACTTGAGAGTTGCAGGCTCGCTTGAAGAAAATCGCAGATTTCCAGGATGCCTGATTTTCAGGTTCATCTAAAAAAATCGAAACTCCGTATTTCGCTTTCTTCAGAATGAAACATCGTATCTTCATTAATTTGAGGTCTCTATTTACAACTCTGGTCGCACTTGAGAGATTCTGACTCGTTTAAATAAAATCCAAATTTCCAGGATCCCGGATTTTCCGGTTCATCTAAAAAAATCGAAAATCTTCATTTCCCTTTCTATCAGGATGAAACCTCGTATCTTTAATAATTTCAAGGCGCTGTTTTCAAATCAGGTTGCACTTGAGAGTTTCAGGCTCGTTTGAAGAAAATCCAAATTTCCAGGCTCCTGGATTTTCAGGTTCATCTAAAGAAATGGAAACTCCTTATTTCACTTCCTTCAGAATAAAATCTCGTATCTTCAATAATTTGAAGTTTCTATTTACAAATCTGGCCACACTTGAGAGTTTCTGACTCGTTTCAATAAAATTCAAATTTCCAAGATCTCGGATTTTCCGGTTCATCTAAAAAAATTTAAAATCGTCATTTCCCTTTCTATCAGGATGAAACCTCGTACCCTTAATAATTTCAGGGCGCTATTTTCAAATCCGGTCGCACTTGAGAGATTCTGACTCGTTTGAATAAAATCCAAATTTCCAGGATCCCGGATTTTCCGGTTCATCTAAAAAAATCGAAAATCTTCATTTCACTTTCTCATCATGATCAAACCTTGTACCTTTAATAATTTGAGTGTGCTACTTAGAAATCCGGTCGTAGTTGAGAGTTTCAGTATCGTCTGAAGAATATACGAATTTCCAAATCCCCAGAAAATGGTTATGGAATTTATCCGAAATTCAACAATTCCCCCAAGCTATTTTGGGGATAAAGCTCAATTCACTCCAAAAAACTTCCCTTTCAGAAGATATAACAAAATAACAAACTAAATGGGTCGAGGAGAAATCTCTAGACCCACAGTTTAAGTTGTTCGCCTTTCTGCACCAATTAAGTGAAATAACCGTAATTACTTTGACACTTTGATAGCCACTAATTACGACGCGCGGGCTTTTTGGACAACTTGTCACCGACGCAGGGCCATTGTGTTAATCTAATTCCACAGCTCCGGAGTCCAGGGAACAGCTAACGGCCGTTATGTACTTAGACAATAGTCCAGTCAATATACGTTCTATAAGCTTCACTGCAACGGTTCACCCGCTTTGAAAATTCCTTCTATATTATCTACTTAGCTGTCATACATACCTAAATAGATTATCTTATGTTCCATTTTCAAAAACTTCTTCATTATACCATTTAGTGTGTAATTCTTCGATATCTCGAAAGGTATACCTGATAGAAAAATATGTCAAATACAAAAGTTATTTGGTTATATAAGGCGCATATTCCAAAAATATTTTGAAATATACAGGGTGTTGCGAGAAATACGATAGTGATCAATTTGATTTTTTTTATATAGAACTATAACTTTTTCTTAAACTCTTCTAGTTTCTATCATTGATCTATGTTTAACCCTAAAATATTTTTGAGATCGGTTGCGACGTTGCCAAGTTATAATTTATTTTCTATTAATTTCCGGATTTGCAAGGTAATACCTTCAAATTGATATATTCCTTTATCTTTTCTCAATAATATTATAGAGCGAGTTATTTGAATACTAATTGGATATTATTTTGGATGTTACTAGCAACTTATATCTACAGGGTGTTTTTGGCAGAATTTTAAATTATGGCAACTTCAAGGTCATTTTACTTTGTTTTTTCAAATGTAACACCCTGTATGTTCTATTTCAAGTCGAAATATCTACTAATACCCTATCACGTCTTGTAATATTTTTATCGCATTTGCGGCGTTGCCAAGTTATAAATTATTTTTCAAATTTTTAAACAAATATCCCCGATTTTAATCCATTTTAAATAGAATCATATACTTATTTTTATTGCAATGAATTGCGCATGTCGAACTTAGTAAGATCTCGCAATTTCAAAATTTTGTTTCTTTTGATTACTGAGATACGGCAACACCGCTTTTTCAGTAAACAGTACCGGAACGCTTAAATATTTCCAAAACTGCCACACATCGAGAGGTGAAATTTAATACTTGGCTGTTTTTGAACATACAGAATTCAAAAATGGTAACAGCAGTGTTGTCAGAATTACCACCTTTACGTTAGACTTCATGAATAGGGCATTCCATTCAAAATTATGACGTAAAATTGGTAAATCTGACAACGCCGATGTTAGCATTTTTGAATTCTGTATGTTCAAAGCCTCCCAGGTATTGAATTTCTCCTCTCCAGCTGTGGCAGTTTTGGAAATATACAGGGTTGGGATAAATTATGGAACCAAGCAAATAACTTTGGAACGGAAAGAATGATATTGCTGAAAATTTGCAGGCAAGTGTAGTGACGTATAATGCATCCGAAGACATTATACTAGCTATTAATGAACTGCCGGTTTAACCGGAAGTACCGTCAACTTTTTTTAATTTAAATGGGACACCCTGTATATTTCTGCAGATTTTAATACATCTTTTTTCCGAATACGTCCATAGTGGGTTAAGTATTAGTTACTGTAAAAACGGGAAAGATAAAGCTTTCAGTTTCGGCGATCGCGTGAGAACTGACAAAGAAGTGTGTCAACTTTTCAATGATTTACATCCCGACAGGGGTCCTGTAACACATTTGGCGGTGACTAAAACACTAAAACGTTTTAATTTAACTGGAAATATTAAAAATTTACCTAAAACGGGAAGACCGCAGTCCGCCACGGACGTATTTGTGAGACAATTAAAAAAGGTTTATCTTTCCCATTTTTACAGGAACAAATACTAAACCCAGTATGGACGTATTCGGAAAAAAAAGGTGTATCAAAATCTGCAGAAATATACAGGGTGTCCCATTTAAATTGAAAAAGTTGATGGTACTTCCAGTTAGACCGGACGGACAGACAGAGGCTCTGAATAAGCTCTCTTCGGTGAGAGGTAAAAATTATCGGATCATTGGATCCACATACCTAATTTGACTGTACTATAAGAAGTGTTGCGTATTTGGGGTACCCGACGAGAAACTATGATGTTGCATGAATGGGCGGTGTAGCGTAGACTCAGCCGACACTGGCTGAAAAGCTTTGAATAATAGGCTGGGGCCTTTTATGTAAATGGTTCTTGCAGGATTATAGTGTGGGATTCGAAATTAATTTGAATCCATTACTGCAGCGTGTTATTTGAGGTTTTTGTGAATTACTCAGTTGTTCACCGCAAAGATAACGCCTCTCTAAGAATAGACAATGCATGTGATTGTAGTATTTCCCTCCCGCCTCTATTGTCTTTAGAAGTAGAAGAACGGGACTTTATAGTTTGATTTCTGCAGAGTTAGGGTTAAGTATAATCTTCGTAAATATACAGGGTGGGCCAATAGTGCGTGGACGGAGGATTGTGGGCTTACTAAAAAATATTTCAAAAATCTGTCACTTGACCATGGTAAGGACCCTTGAGGGCTATAACGTAAAAATATTTTCACATAAATTTTGACGTTTATACAGGGTGATTCATATCAAACTTACATTTTTTTGAATGGAAACCCCTATATATTATTGCATATTTGGATTCCTTGGTCAATTCTAGTGTGACTTTATGTATCACACATGGAACTTTAAACAAGCCGTTTAGGCGCAAATCACCATTTTTGGTATAAGTAGGTATCAGAAGAAAATTGAATACCGCAGCGACTATAAAACTTAGGAGGCCGTGACTGTGCGGTACGACTAAGCATGAAATGCGTCACCCTAGGTCAGACGGCCAAATTTTAATTCTTTTTGTACTTGGAGAAATCAGTAGATTAATTAAGGAAACTTCAATCACAGATAACTTGATTTTTTCAAATGGGAATGCCTATTTTTGTTTAAAGAATCAAATGTAAAATTTGAGTACCTTTCTAACGATGTAGCATGCTTGATATCAATCTTTTTTAGTTTTCATTTTATTTCAAATTTTCAGTCAAATCGGTGTTTTTCAATTTTCCTGCGTGCAAGCAACCTAGCGGGCCATGAAAAATTAACAAAAGCTCGTTAATATGGAGGAAACCAACTAACTTAGTAGAAAGATGCAAACTAACTAGAGCAACGAGGCAAGATTATGAAAATTTCTTACAACATAATAACTCTAACTGGATACAACAGCGGCAAGATATCTAATGTCAATGAGTAGCTGGGATATGACAGAAGTGTTTGTTTTTCACAGCCTACTAGCTATTGAGGTCTACTAGAGCTTGAAAACTTTCCAAAACGATTAAAAATTTTGAAACAAAAAAAAAAGAAAACTGCCAGCGATTTTTGCTTACAGTTTAACATGTTTAGAATGAAATTTCATATTTAATGGGATAAAAAAATTAGCCATTTCCGTTTAGTTAAGTCAAAAGTGACAATATCTCCAACTGGAGCATTCTGAACATCTATTAAAATAATTGCTAGAATTTTTTAATTAAGCTATGTTGTAATTGTGATTATTTCATATAATTTTCCGCAAACTAAATTATGTTTTACAATGCAAACAGACTGCAATTCAAGTTTTTGCTAATAAGTAGAAGTACCTACTGAAGAGTTTGAAGGGTTTCAGTCAGGTATCAATACTTTTGACTTACGGAAATGGCTACTTTTTTATAGCATTAAATGTGAAAATTTATTCACAAGACATAGATATTCTACTGCCAGCAACAATCACTAGTAGTTTTCCTTTGATTAAATATTTTTTTACTGACTTTGGCAATTGGATAATAGCTAGTAGGCTGTGAAAAATGAGCGTTCTTGTTACCGCTATTGTTTCTGGTTAGAGCTAACATGTTGTAAGGAATTTTCATAATCTTGCTTCGTTGCTCTAGTTAGTCTGCATCTTTCTACTGAGTTAGTTGCTTTCTTCGATATTAATGAGCTTTTGTTTATTTTTCATGGCCTGCTAGGATGCTTGCATGCAGGAAAATTGAAAAACACCGATTTGACTGAAAATTTGAAATAAAATGAAAACCAAAAAAGATTGATATCAAGAATGCTATATCGTTAGAAAGGTAATCAAATTTTACATTTGATTCTTTAAACCAAAATAGGCATTCCCATTTGAAAAAATAAAGTTATCTGTGATTGAAGTTTCCTTAATTTATCCTCTGATTTCTCCAAGTACAAAAAGAGTTCAAATTTGGCCGTCTGACCTAAGACGACGCATTTCATGCTTAGTTGTACCGCAGAGTCAAGGCCTTCTAAGTTTTATAATCGCTGCGATATTCAATTTTTTCCTGATACCTGCTTATACCAAAAATGGTGATTTGCGCCTAAACGGCTTGTTTAAAGTTCCATGTGTGATACATAAAGTCACACTAAAATTGACCAAGGAATCCAAATATGCAATAATATATACGGGGTTCCATTCAAAAAAATGTAAGTTTGATATGAATCACCCTGTATAAATGTCAAAATTTATGTGAAAATATTTTTACGTTATAGCCCTCAAGGGTCCTTACCATGGTCAAGTGACAGATTTTTGAAATATTTTTTAGTAAGCCCACAATCCTCCGTCCACGCACTATTGGCCCACCCTGTATTTATATAATGATACTTTTGTTCACAGAAGATGAAAACCTGTTGTCATAGACCTCATTTCGCTCCCTTACAACTAATCCAATCAATTTGCGGATGGTGGAATGATTTTCTTCCTGTTTCTCAAAAATAAATTCAGTTCTGGTAGGTGTAATTTCACTCGGAGTAGTTGTTTCTGCTACAGGACTTAAGCGTGAGATGGTTTTAGGAGTATCTTGAAAATGGACGCCTATCTCTCCGCGTTTTTACTTCCCACGCCGAGAGGTGAGGAGAGTATTGTGATCGCGAACATTTTCGATTTTGAGATAATATACTTTTTGGACATTTTATGATGTCTACATAACGAAAATCCACGTCACTTATTTCCGTCGGTCTGTCTGTCTGTCTGTCAGTCGGTCTGTCTGTCTGTTTGTCGGCGTTCTTCTAGCTTCTAGAAAAATTTCAAATATTCTTTAAACTTCGTTTTTAGGTGTTTTAGGCGTTCCTGGTTGTTTTCTACTTTTTTTTTGGATGGGGGTGAAATTGTGGTGGTGAGGGGTAGGAGGGTTGTAAAACTGATTTTTTTTTGTATTCATAATAGGATGTCCATTGGCCTGTGAAGAAAAGACCTAGTGGGATAATACACTTTTTTAGGTCCATCCGAACATTGCCTTGCTGGTTACAGAAACCAAGGGAAGAATTTTCAGATGTATACAAAATACATACTAGTATTACTTTAGATCGTTCTGTATTGAGTAACGTGGAAACTTTTGAATAGACTTTAATGACATTTTGACATAGATTTATTACCGTGATGAGGACGGAAGGCGCGTATGGTTTTTGGAAATCGTTTCAGTGGCCGCGCGGCAATAATAAAAAAAAAATAAAAACGTAAAAACACCTCGATCTTCGTTTAGACGTTTTAGGGGTTCCTGATCATTTTCATTTTTTTTGGGTGGGGATGAAATTGGGGTGGTTCGGGGGTGGGAGGTTATAAAACTCAAAAATTTGTTGTAATCATGATAGATGGTCCATTGTCCTGTGAAAGGGGTAAACAGTAGAATAACATTATTTTTGCTATCGGGCGAGCGATGAATTGATTGCAAGAGGATCTAAACTACAGCTTCATACTATGGAAAAATAATAAAACTGGTATCATCGGAATGTGTGGGAAGTACTGGGTCAATCAACTTGACTACATTTTTTTAGTTACTGATTACCGCAATTATTTTATATACGTAATGGTATTTGATAATAATACAATTCCGACCATGTATATCGACTGAACATAAATTGCTGTCATCCTTTGCATTTTGAAATACTAACATGAAGAAACTAAATATTTTATAACCAAGATTTTTATCAGAATTGTAATATATTTGGAAGGCTCTCACTTTTTAGATCATAAAATAGTAATATTCCTTTATGGTCAGCCTACCGCAAAGAATGAAAGCCTATGGCGCTGTAAAGCGCTGTGAGAGGATAAATATCGGTGCACGTTAGATATAAAACGCTGTGGGTTGTAGCCATCGGCAAACAAATTCCCTGCAGCTCATTCCACAGCGTCGAAGTTTTCCAGAAGAAGGAGTGCTGGAGGAGACTGGTTTGGGGGTAGGGACCTCTACCTGGTAATAATGAGCACGCAGAGCATCTCTAGTGCTCCCCGTTTGTGATAGAAGGTATATATTCCTACAATATACTATATATTCCGTGTTGTGAATGTCTAGACTAATATGCTTTCCGTTTTCGTGATAGGGCACTGATAAAAGGTACATAAATCTAAAAGATACGTGATTTCTCTACCATATCTACATGAAAGCAACCTTAAGATAGAATAGTTATATATCGTGACCTCACGTTATAAAATCTTAAAGCACAGGAGATTTAGCAAAATAATAAGAACATAAGAATGAGCATTTGTCGGAGGTTGGTCAGAGACTTGCTCAAGTACTTTTGATTTTAAGACTTGCTTTAACGAAAGCCGTGACAGCTCTTTTAAGTATTCCCCTGTCAGAAGTTTAGATCATTGCCGTAATGAAGTTCTTAAGGCAAGTTTGCTTCAAAAGGGTAAGCAATACTGAGGTTTGTCAGCCTCCTGTAGGCTGTGATAAAACTAAAAATGTTTCTTGGGACTTGCAGACCCAAAATGAGAGGTTCACTAGCTAACTAGGTATCTCTTATTACTGGACATAGCCACTTCGGGCAAGGACTCTGTTTGATGTGACGCAGCCAGACGATGAAACTGAGTATAGTAGCAGTAGGTATTGGGAGAAATCTCCCGAACCTAGCCAAGGGCACAACAATTGGCTCGCCCGAATAATACGGGACACACAATAAGCTGTGAGGGTCAGAGTTCACCCCAAACAAATCGATTAAATATACTGAAATTAAATTTTCCATCATTATTGTGTGATTACTTATGCTCAGTCTTGTCAGTCATTATCATAATTTTTCCGATCTAATTCTTACAATTCAAAGACTACATTTCCCAGACCTATGAAACTGCACGAATTGCGGTTGAGGAGTAGCAATCATCATCATCATCATCATAGTCACAATGTCTTAACAGACATGTCGTGAACTCGTAAACTGCATCAAGTCGGAGCTAGAGTATTGCCGACATGAATATTATCAATAGTTTTGAGAACTATACCTCGCCATCTTTCGCGATTTACTGTCAGTTCAGTGGCACTCTTGATACTCATATCCAGCAGCTGTTTTGTCGTATCCACCCAGCGTGTAGTGGAACGGCCTCGACGCCGCCCACTCGGGCCATGACCCTGAACTACAAGTTTCTCCATATTATCGCTTCTGTGAATATGTCCGAAGAATGTCAGCGTTCTCGTTGACATAATGTAGGATAGTCGGTTTGGATTACCGAGCTCATCCAGTATGGAAACGTTAGTTCGATAGGCGGTATAAGGCACTCTCGGCATTTTCCTCCACGTCCACATTTTAAAAGCATCTATGCGAGCTCGATCTGCTTTTTTAACAGGCCAAGTTTCCGAGGCATACAAAAATATGGAGAACACAACTCAACTAGCGATATTTTGGTAGCCTTAGTGATTTTGCAGTACAGACTACGAAAATATATACCAGAATCGGCATAGTTTCGTATCCGGCTCAGTGGTTCTGCAGGAAAGGATTGCTAACGAAGCAGCCCTTCCGAATAGGGAAATGATTCGGGTGGAGGGAGGTGCCGTTCTCAATTTACCGAAAAGTTTCATTTCCACGGAAAATTCGCAGCGTTGCGTTGTCGGCTAACCGCAGCGTATTCGCGGATTAAAAGGTATTTGGAGTTTAACCGTAGCTTCCCTTCTACTTTACGGATTGGCCAATGGTCAAGTCATGAACGTAGAGAACACATATTTAGGAGACGGTTGAGAAGTTTGAAGGAGTTATATCTATTTTTAACATGCCTTTATTAGTTTCACCTGTATGTTGGTTCATTTGCGAACTTGTAACTGTTCTTTGGATTAAAAGGTCGGACCGAATATTGAACGCTCCAGCTTCGCCGCGAAAATGATTTAGACGGCTTCAAATCAGTCGGACCAGCGGTCGTATCTGCTGACTAGAGGCTGGCGCAGGCACCTTAAAGTTTGTTAATATTACACAGAGGCGTAGCGACGAGAGCCTAAAAGTTATGAAATACTGTTTGAGAGTTAGTATTTTTGTGAATTTTATTAAAAAATGTCGATAGTTTTAATTGAGGTCTTGAATTAAGAAAAAAAATTTTTGTGATAAATGGAAAGATCATAATTATATAAGTCTTGTAACAAAACCGTTTTTGTTTTCTTTTTTTTCGCAATAATTCAAAAGTCATATCAAAATTAAAATGGGTTTTTGAATCGAGTACCGAAAACACGCCAACGGCTCCCGAACCCGTGTGACGTCACCATGGCAGTCAGGATGCTCCTTTGATCAACGACGTCCTACTCCGATACTATACATTCTAGATTCCCAGCCAATCGCGAAAATACGGGTAAACTGGTAACTAGTGTATATTTGTTACAATACAGTCGATGAATGAAGTTTGCAGCTCGAGACCAAGTCTACGATCGAAATAAATATGTTTTTGAATGTTTGAAGTTGAAGTCAGATTACAGATTCCAGTAAGTAAGTACCTAATCAAATATGTTTCGTTGAAAAGATCTCCTCAATCTAAGGATGGCCTAGTGGTTAGAGTGTCCGATAGTGAATCTCAGGGCCTTTGAATCGAAACCCAGGCCTTCCTACTTGTTTTTATCAATAAACGTATTGATGTGCTTTTTGCACTTGTTACGCACATTTTTTCTACGATCAACGTAAATATGTGTTTGAACCAAATTTTGTTAGACATATTACTTGTACTGCACAGTGCAAAAGCTAAGTACAGGAGGCGGTGGACAATAAATCAGTGGAAATGAGGTTTGTCCGTCAATATCAATCGCCATTAACTTTTTTTAAATGTAATATTTGGTTAATAAAACAAAATCCCTTCATCCGTTCAATCCATTCATTTTTGAGTTTTTTAATGTAAAAAAGTAACTCAGACTCATAATCACATTCTGTTTATCACTTGGTATTATTATTTATTTAACTTTGGGCAATGAAGCTCAACAATTAAATTTTCATAAAAATTTAAGAAGCAAAAACAAGTGCAATAGAAACAACCAAAAAATATTCTTCTAGGAATTTCAATCTTATCATTGTCTTCTTGACCAGAACTAAAAATAATAATCAATCAATACTTTTACAATAAATAAACTATGAATATAATTATTTTACATAAGAGTTAACACCCTAAGTAAACAAAAATAAAATTATACCTTTTATTTTCACAAATATAAAACTGGATATTCGCACTAGCGAATGTTGGTAGAAGATATTCGCATTCGGATCCACGAATGTCAAAAATGTGACATTGACATTCGTTACATTACTAGAGCACAGTTCCACAAACCCCAATTTAGTACTTTTAAAATCTGAAATAGAATTTGATTCAAAAACATATTTATGTCAATCGTAGAAAAAAATGTGCGTAACAAGTGCTAAAAGCACACCAATAATTGTTTTTGTTGAAAAAAAAAAGTTGGAAGGCCTGGGTTTCGATCGATTTTGATTAGGTACTTACTTACTGGAATCTGTAACCTGACTCCAACTTCAAACATTCAAAAAGATATTTATTTCGATCGTAGACTTCGTCTCGAGCTGCAAATTTCATTCATCGACTATATTGTAACAAATATACACTAGTTACCAGTTTACCAGTACGTATTTTTGCGATTGGCTGGACATCTAGAATCTAGTATCGGAGTAGGACGTCGTTGGTCAAAGGAGCATCCTGACCGCCATGGTGACGTCACACGGGTTCGGGAGCCATCGACGTGTTTTCGGTACTGGCTTCAAAAACCCATTTTTATTTTGCTATAACTTTTGAATTATTGCGAAAAAAAAGAAAACAAAAACAGTTTTGTTATAAAACTTATATATACGATCTTTCCATTTATGACAAAAAAAATTTCTATTTTAAGCCTCAGTTACCGCTCGTGCAGCAATGGTGTGATAATGCTATGAATATTGATCAAAAAGAATAAATTTTTAATCTTCATTACACAGAGTTTTAATAAATATAGTTTAAAAAACTAAAAAACACGCCTAAACGAAAGGTTTAATTAATTAATTAAAAATAAATATAGTTTAAAATATCTAAGCTACATGCTTTTAAAGAACATCGGAATAAAAAGTAAAAAATAATTTTGGAAATAAACTTAAAACAGGAATGAGCAAAAAACACTAGTTTCATTGTGAAAAGGGCTTGGGCGCTTCGAGCCACATTATTCGTAAATCGAGCGCCTGACGCTTTTTCACAATCATGGGAGTATTTTTCGTTCATAATTTTTTTGAGCTTATTCTAAAAATCGTTTTTAACTTTATAGTCCGATGTTCCTCAAAAGCGTGTTTTCTTGTTCTTTTGTCCTCAGAACAAAACACGAATTTTTTAATTTTGGGTGTTTTGAAAGTCCGTTTCTCAAAAATATATTTCTCTATGTTGATACACGTGCCTCTGAAGTATATAAAAATTTTCAGCCGTTTTCACTGTTTGCTCTCTGTGGCGAACGCTAAGATTAGACGTGTTTCTATCAGTAGTTTGTTAAGGTGCCTGGGTACACACATTTATACATACTTATGTATTTGCCATGTCAAAACACGGATTACCATTTCACTCACTTATTTTTCAAACAATGTAGACAGTATTTCATAAAGTGATAGTTAAGACTTTAGTGAATGATATCTCAGGGCAACTTTTTCAAAAAAGTTTTTTATTGTGCAAAAAAATCTCAGTGCAAAATCATATATTCTTTAAACGTCTGTAATTTAACGAACAAAAACGATATCAAAACATGGCCATCAAAGTGACATAGCGCATAATAACCAAAAACGATATTAAAACATGGTCATCGAAATGACATAGAGCAAGCTTTCTTCTTCAATGTGCTTTTTGAATCGTTACTGTAAGTTTAAAGGTAACATCAGGAGCTTCGAAATGCGAAATTCATTTTTACGGTGACCCTTAGAGCTTACCTTTGGACTTTTTGACCTCACCTTTAGACTTTTGGACTAACCTTCCCTCATCTTAGACACACATACTGGAGAAAGAGAATAGGTGGTCACGCCTCCTCGCTAACACGGGAATACGTACTTTCTTGCATTTTCAATTTCGCGCGCTATACTCTAGACCCTTAAAAGGAATATATCAAGTAAATTGCATTAAATTCCACATAAAAAATCTAAAAAACTGTAAAAAAATGGGCAAAATTTATTATGTGCCTCTAGTGAGTCTTGCCTGTGAGTAAAACAGTGGTATGAGCGCATATCGTTGGACTCATGTTATGATATTTTTTCGTATGTTTTACATAAAAAACACGTGACAGGAATATTTGGTCCATGTCCTTTTAATTCTATTCAAGAAATAGTCAATAAAGTAAAAAGCGATTTAGAGTTATTGAATGTGATAACAGGTCAAGAAAAAGTGCGAGGCAAACGCGTTCCAACGTTCGATTTTATTCACAAAATTTATGAATTCATGGGTTTGAATGGTCTATAAGCACTACCTACATGTACCGTTTGCATGAATCAATTCTAATAAAAGGCATCTGGTACTATGAAAAAATTATTTTTCTATTTCCAGAAACAAAAAGAACCTTAAAGCTTTTGCTTTTGATTGTATCAAAAGCAATCTATGCAACGTAAAGTCACTATCAAATTTTTGGAAAGATAGAAGGATTGAACATACTGCCCTTAACCTCCGAGGTACGTAAATGTAAAGGAACATATTGCACAACAATGTGTTTTGTTGGTAATTATCAATCTAAGAAAACAAATAGCTAACTTCTCTGATCTAAGCTTGCCCGCTTAATTGTCCCATACTATCAATGTTCGACCGTAAGTACACCTGGCCATTAAGTCCGCTAAAGCGAGAGGACATTCTACTGACGTCTAAGCTATCCGACCAAGAGCAGTAATCCAACAGTCTCCATTTTCCTAAGATAGTGTTCCGTGCATCGCATTTCCAATCCAAGAGCAATCAAACTCCTCCGAAACTCGATACACACACACTAGGTCGGACTAAACTCCAGATTCTGCCATCCTACAACTCCGTATAAATTTCGAATAACTTCGCCGCCTCCCCTGCATACATACATTGAAATCGGCCACGATTAATCGTGGCATAAATATGAAATAACCACAGATCACGCTTAAGGGAATCGCTCCCTAGGGACTTAACGCGAGAATCGGGGATCGGGTTATGTGAACTGAAATAATCACTGATACATGATCTTATAGTTCCATGATATTTCGGTTTGCGGTATGAACAGTGGCTTCATTACCATTGATACCAGCTACCAGCTTTACCAGCTAGAGCAAGGTCAGATCCGCTAGCAAGAATACTGCTTCATTATAGAACTTTGTATCTTAAAGGTGAACAATCCATGATGACACTACAATGTACTAATATTGTGAAACACCAAAAGCACAGCATCTTAAACTTTGGACTTAGAATTAAGGACTACGCTCCTCATTTGAAGGCTCTTCAATACATAACGTGTTTCTAAAGCATCCCTTCAACACTGCAGATACGTCCTAAGAATCTAGTGAGCTACGCTGGGCTGTGCCACTGAAATCAGTGTCGAAATTAGAATTTTACGTCTATAGCCAACAAATGTACAAATAAGTTAGAGGTGAAGCAGCACCAAAGCTGACGCTTTTTGATATAGTCTCGTCACAAGATAATTCAGTTCTAAGTACCCGTAGATACAAATGTAGAGGAATTTATTGAATAACAATATGTTTGTCAGCAATTACTCATCTAAAAAAACAAATAACCAACTTCACCTATTTAAGAGATTCCTCCTAATTGTCCGATACTATGAAAATGTTCGACTACCAAGTGTACCTCGTCATTAAATCTGCTAAAGTGAGTAGGAGGTGGGGCAGTTTGGCGTGGGAAAATTTTGGAGACCGTGGGAAAATTTTAATGACCGTGGGAAACGGCGGCACCTTTGATGTGTGATTTATGAGAAATTTCTTTGACATGCGACCCTAATTAGCATACTATTGACGACCGACCTGACAGACCGTGGGAAAATTTTGGCGCCCGTGGGAATAATTTAATGACCGTGGGAAATTCTTGGAGACCGTGGGAAAGTTTTAATTGTCGTGGGGGCGGTGATGTGAAAAGCAAACGGCACTGCCCACCCTTGGTGAGGTATCCTCCAGCCTCCAGCGCTTGGTCAGATACCCGCACGCTACTCCCCATGATTTTAAATAATATTTGCCCCATATGCAGTAAAGAAAATACCTCTGCTGTACCGGTGGCTTGAACCCCGACCGCCCGCCTAAAAGCCAAACCCGCTACCACTAGGCTACGAAGCCATGTACCGAACGTTTGCAAGAAATGAAATAAGGGTGAATAAGACAGACAACACCGGCATGCGGCTCGCAGTCGGGCGTCAAGTGGTCTGACTCAGTCGTACAGCAGTGAGCTACGGGGTGGAGTAGGTAGGTAGCCAGTATTTGAAGATTGCGTTTCATGATGAGGTCGTCGCGGAATCTCGGTCGATTATCGTCGAGTGGTCTGACTCGGTCGTATAGCAATATGCGATACCTTTGTAGCAGTTGTTCAGTTAATGTTGTACGATCTTGTCATCGGAGGGATGTGTCTTCATCGGTCGTCGTCAAGCGGTCGGACTCGGTTTTACATCAATGAGTTAAGGCCTGTAGTAAATATTCAGTATTTGAAGGCTACGTTTCATGATCGGGTCGTCGAGGAATCTTGGTCGATCATTGTCAAATGATCTGACTCGGCCGTATGGCAATGAGTTAAGGGCTGTAGTAGGCATCCAGTATCTGAAGGTTGTATTTCATGATGAGGTCGTCGAGGAATCTCGGTTGGCTATCTTAGAGTGGTGTGACACGGTTGTATAGCAACGAGCTACGAGCTGTAGAAGACATCCAGTATTTAAAGGTTGTATTTCATGATCCGGCCATCTAGGAACCTCGGTTGATCAGCGTCGAGTGGTCTGCCAAGGTCGTATAGCAATAAGCTATGGGTTGTAGTAAGTATCCAGTGTTTGAAGATTGTGTTTCATGATGAGGTCGTCGAGGAATCTCGGTCGATCATCCTAGGTTGGTTTGACTCGGTAATATAGCAATAAGCGACGCCTCGTAGAGGAGTCTACACCGATCGTCGTGGCGTAGTTTGCTTTTGTTCGTATAGCATTAGACAATGTCTTGTAATAATTTTACGTTTTCTGATGTTTGAGTTTTATTATTATGTCGTCGAGGATTCTGTATCGTTCATCATCGTATGGCCTGGCTTGGTCGTATAGTACAGTCTCTTCGGTCGGCGTCGAGTGGACTTACTCGATCGTATATTATTAGGCCACTGTATTGAGTGTCCAGTATTCTGAAATTTGTCTTTCGGGTGTCTCGATCGGCGATCATCGACTGGTCTGACTCTGCTTTATGGGTGTGAGTCGGATGGTAGTGTAACGCTTTCTGTTAATGATAGGGATCTTAAATATACATGGAGACATATCCGAGAAAAAACTCTACGTTGACGGACCCCTTAAAGCTCTGGTCAAACTACAATTTTTTGGTTAATCAATTCTCTTTTTCTATTTTATGTTAAATAGATAGACCCTATACGAACGTCATATGGGGGTCCCCAGTCAACCTGGTATAGTTGTTATATTAAATAATGTGTAAGGAAAACGGGGCGATATATAGATGGACAAAAAAAGGAATATGTGCTTATCAGTCAGCAAAAGCTGTCCAAGGGAGACCACGAGGAGGTTAAGCACGCCTCCCTCAGGATAAAAGGATGATAAAGTGGAAAGCCCATGCACATACACACACACGCCCACACGTGTCTAGTTTCCTATTTATTGTTAAGAGTGGTTATGCGCACCTGGATTATAATCTCTCTTTGTGCAATATCCATTGCAATACAACCTTTGATTTTAGAATCTGTTCATCTGTAAGTTTAGCAGGTGCCATCCAGCAATATACGAATGTTAAACAGTCCAGCTGCATGAATGTCAGACCCCAGGTTATTAGGAACAGTTCAGTAGCTGGAAGTGTTCACCGGTTTGACTAGTAATGGGTCTTTTCTAATTCGGTAGAGGAGTATACATATCAATTTTCTTTTATATACGTTTGTTTTTAATCTTCTTCTATTTTTGTCTTTTCTCTTATCTTTTTTTTTAATTTTTTAACATTCTCCAACAGCACGAACATCGGTCTCTAAGTTAATAAAGACAGTTCATTATTTCGTTGGAGTAGCATTGCCTCTTTTGTTTTGCCAGTGACAACCCCTCCCCCATACTTAGAAGACACCTGCTCATTCTTGGTCAGAAATAACAGTATTTCATCTATTTAATTAAAAAGCTGATGCACCTTTTCAGAAATATTATGTTGAAAACTGTGGTTTCCCAGCACGCACTGTTTATACTACACCACTCCATAAAATTCCAATGGACGCGGGGATTTAATCATGAGTGCGAGGTCTTTCCACTCTCTCAAAGGATGGGATAAACAAGGGAGTGGTTGGGATAAACTTATGAAGGATATATCATATCGTATCATTTTATTGGTCAAATCTCACAAATAAACACTGTATTTGCCTACAATAATCAACATCAGTAACAAAAATTGTCTTTACAATACGGCAAGTAAGATACAATATCATTTCATGAGCCATAGAATAATTATGTTTTAATTTTTTTGTATCCAAATGGCACTGAGCTGTAATCTGGTAGAAACTTTCGCTTTAAAGAATTTAGCTAATACTTTTTCTTGCAAGGTAGAGTGATAACTTCATGCTCCTGTGTTCGCCTGATCTGTTTAGACATAACGTAAATAGGTTCGTCTATATTTAAAACCATATCTTTGATTGTGTCAAAGTTGATAATACGAGACGCTTCGTAGGTGAGAGATATTCCTTTAACCTTGCAAACAGTTTTAAATGTCTGATCTCTGTTAGACCACAACTTATAACTATAATTTTAGGCCCTCCAGACACAAACTCTGTGATATACGAGCCAGCCCCGTCTTTTTCTAATTCATCTGTCATTTCACCGATAAAATCGCCTGTAGGTATATCGTTCTCTCCAGGTCTTGATACGTAAATACAGGAATCTGTATCATAGTACAGGCATCGCTCCTGAAGTACCTCTAGATAGCTATATAGCTTCATTCTAGCTTGAGCTGTGACAAATGAAGCCACCACTACATTTACAGTGGCTAATGAATCATAAGCTTCTTCCCTGTACTCCCAATTGACAATCAATGTATTCTCATTGACAGGTAGTACAGTATTGATGTGCTTTGAAGGGCATGACATTAAATTAAAGAAATCTGATGGCTCGTTGATAATTGATGTTTTAGGTTGGTTCTCCCGCTGGCCAAACTTACCCCAAAATGAGTTTAGTATTAACTTTGCTAGAGACCTTAAACCTGGATTATCAACTATTTTAGAAAATTCTAGTAAAATATCTTCTCTTTCAAAAAACTGCTCAATGTACCTATCTCTTTCAGTCTGAGATTGAAAAGCCTGGGGCCAACCAGATGATTCTTGTTTCACCTTTATGAATTTATTCATCATAGCTGTAAACAACCCTTCTTCAGTACCTTTCTTAAATTGAACAGTATCGTATGCCCATACCTCGTATACCTCGATAAGCTGGTACCCCATCTCAATTGCTTTCACTACCTCTTCAACGACCCACGTCCCCGATAAAGCACGCTCATCCTCAGAGTGCACACATTCTCCACCGTTGAGGTTCTCTCCGCACTGTCTACACAGAACAAACATGAGCCTATTATTCATTTTCTGAGGTAACACAGGATGAAATAAGTCAGTAGGAGGTAGCACCTTACATTTAACAAGTCCAGAAATATCTGTTAATATGGGACATTCTTTTCCTACAAATACTTTCGGATGTCCTACAGGGAATTTTCCATACTTACAAACCCATGGGTAGAGGGAGCACACATCCACGTATTTTATCTTTTCATTACCTTGAATCTTGTAATACTTGCAGGAGTTTCCTGTACGACCACCGTAAAACGCATCTCTAGGATCTAGAGGTTCATGCAAAACAAGAGGATGATTTTCGGCGTAATGCTGTAATTTCATGTTTTCAGCCAATCGATTCTTAAATTCGCATTCCCACATTACGGTAACCTCAAATCCTAAAGACTTTAATCTTGCATTCTTAGCCATAGTCGCTTCGTAACGTGAATTCAGTGTTTCCGTTGGTTCTTCTTTTAGAGGTATATCTCTCTGATGCGTGAAACATTGAGGGCATCCATGGTAGTAGCATCCTTCAAATTCAAATATCTGTTTGGTATCTGGACTGTAACAATCTACCTTCACCCCACCCACGCGGGCCTCTTCTCCCTTTGCAGCATGTTGTATGTTTATGTTTCTACTTTTTTCCTCCAGTACCAACCACTTTATGGCCAGTTTTGATTGATTGTTTCGCATTCGGTATCCTCCCTTTGGAATTATTCCGATGGTGTTTGGCTGAAGAAAATTTCTTCTATACACTATATTACATGCTGATGCTATTGTCACCGCCTCCATAAATGGACATACACCGGTTTCCTCAATCAACATCTCTCTAAACTTTAGACATGACTGTGTCAGAATATCTACATCCGATACACAGTACTGTACAATTTCATTTTGGAAGTCGAAAACGTAGTTCTGCGCTACCATTTCAGAATGCCACTTTACCATTTCATTCCTTGCTTTTTCGTCTTTTAAATTATCCGGATCGTAAAACTTGAGAGCAGGGATAGGTCCGACATAATTTTTGTTTGCCGAGCAATTGAAGAGATGGGGAAAATAACCTTTTGACAGCTCTGCAAAACCAAATGCCTTAGGCAATTTAGAAAGGGCCATGTTGAAATAATTTAACGAATCGAGAAATTTCACGTTACCAATAGTCATGGATATCAACTTAGTACCCCTCATGATGAGATCAGGAGTGAAATCTGTGTTTGTTAGAATGCAATTGAGTACGAATTGATGATCGAAACCTCCTCCGTTATGTGCGATAACAAAAACATGTTTGAATTTTTTGCGAATTTGGAGAACATGATCCATAAATGTAGGAATAACTTTATTATCGCTGATAATTTTTTGCCTGAACCCGCAAGTTTGGCAGTAATAAAGTTGTTGCTCCTTAATACAACTGAAACAACGCTGGTTCAATACACAAAGATTTGGTTCGTGAAGAAAGGACGTTACAATATCTTCCTTGTCATTTCTGGGCAGAACTTTTTGGCGAGATACTTCTTGGGTGGTTTCGAGATCATAAAAAATAAACAGCAAATCCTTGACCGGGGGTGCCTTAGTGTGTTTTTGTATGTAGCAAAGATGACCGGAAGGATTCTGTTTATTACAATTTTTGCAAAAGACTTGTCCACAGGTATGTAACCTGTTGGTAGGCACGATTTTAAAACATTCCTCACATCGACGGATTTTTTCACATATTCGGTATTGATAATGGTTTTCTAAACATGTTTGTCCGCGAAAGAACCTTTTACATGAGTCGCACTTTATCGATAATTCATCACCGGAACAACGAGGCGACTGTTGACATCCTGAACATGTTCCTCCGCATCTATGAGCCTTTTTCGAATTAAATGGAACATGACATTCTTCACAAAAATAACTACAACTAAATGCCGCTGTGAGCGAAGATATAACATTATAGTGATTATTATGATGAAGTAAGTTTAAAGAAGGACCGACACCAGAACCTTTAAATATTACATCACGACCCTTTGATCCATATGCGTAAACAATAATTTTGTAATCTATCAAACGTCTTTGGAATTGTTGTAGCTGGGAAATGCCAGCCCCCTCTTCAGGTATGAAAACTCCAGAAGCCTCAGTCAGTAGCCTAGCTCTTTGCTCCTGTAATTTACCGACATTCTGGCGTACTTTTTTAAAATCAGGGTCCTTATCTGTTAAAGCTTTAGCGACCACAAGCGCACGAGGTAAGCACAAGTTGTCATTATTCTTAATGGAAATAATACCTTTCCGTTTAATACATTCTTCGTTAAAAGAATTATATTTTAGAGTTCTAGATGATCCTCGACCCATTGGAAGACTCACAGATGTTATACCCAAGCAAAAGTTTTCAGTATTCAATCCACTAGAGTTAGATTGATATACAGAAGATATTAATTCCCATATGTCATTAACTGTTACCTCAGATACAGGTCTAAAACGCACCCAACCCTGTCCTCTAGAAAAGTCCTTGGAGCAGAAAGTGAATCCTACATAATCAGTAGGTTTTAAATCTTCCGTCCCCTTTAGTACAATCTGAGATATCGCATTTTTCACCCATGTGACAGGATCGGCATTATTAGGAACTGGTTTAATTTTGAACTCTAGTGTACGACCTTGCACACCGAATCGATGAACCTTTTTAGTGGTATCTCTAATCATCAAAAACTTTTCCATTGTTGATGTTCAAGGTTTATGATATTACACTAATTTGACGTCTTCAAAGTAATACTACTTAACAAGATGCGTCTGCACTACCGCACTGTTCAACGATCTGAAACAAAATAAGCGTTATTAGAAGTGCCCTTTTTTATATACCATCTTAACAGCTGACTTAAATAACAGCCACGTATTCAATTGTGCATAATACATAAAATCTAATAAAAAACGATTCTGGCTCTCCGTTCGCTATTCAGTTAAGTAATTTAAAATTATTAGGGAAAGTTAACTCCAAAGATTTAATCTTTGAAAATTAATATTTCGAATACGAGTGACCTTTATAACACAACAATTTGCTTACCATTCCATCAAGTGAATCCATACGAGATACCTTCTAGTGTGTTAAAATTAAAATGACTCTCGACTGTACGGCTAAGAGAGATGAGGTTTCAAGATAATTCAATCCTGAAATCATAGATCATACAGCGCGCATTTTAAAATTTGGAAAACCACCACCTAATAGGCGAACAAAAACAAATCTGCCATTTCAGGGACCACAATTCACAAGACCGTCATCATGATTGGATATGAAACAATAGGTAAAACTATCATCTTGACATTTTTAATACAGACTATAGCTGCTTTACTGAAGAGTACCTATCGGACCTAACTACGATGAATCGAATCAGAATGCACGGTTTCTATAAGAATATTCTTCTAAAAATTTCACTTCTGGTTTTTGTCTCATATTATTATCGAACAGCGTTATCAGACTCCATGATTTTTTCGGTTTTATACACTTACTACCCATTCACCTACAGTTGACACAAAGAATAACATAAGACTACATGGGGTACCCTCCTCTCCTCTCCTTTTCCAACTCACATCTCTCCTCACACCTTTGACCACTGCACCCCCCATCTCTCATCGCGACACCCCCATTCCCTTTCGCTGATCCTCTGTCCCCATAGACAAAACTTTCTTATCAACCATCACAGCCTTCTAACATGCTATTCTTAAAAGATATAATTGATAAAGCATACAAGTCAGGAAAAACGAATATTCTACCGAAAAACTCTCACTCACACACTCACTAAACGGACCGAAATACTGAAAAATAAATCGAAAAATCTCCACTTCTAACCTCAGCTCATTTATGAGATACCTAATACAACATTATCTTCGGATTATGATTTTTAAGAAAAAATCCTCCACCCCGTACCAACTCAACTGTATTCGAAGCAGTTGTCCTATATTATGAAATTATGAAACTAAAACTATATGAGGTGTGTCATATGACAAACAAAATGTTAACGACTGCAGATACACATCGCCACTACACTACCCTACCTCTTACTCAATCAAGAAACAAAAAGCATCACTATAATGAGTACCTTTTACGGATAAATATTCAGGCAAAACAGTTTCTTTAATCCCGCAATCAGTATAAACTTTCTATTACTCTAGATGAAAACGATAAAAGCGTACAAGTAATGAAAAATGAACATTCCGTAAAAAATTCCTCATATCTCCTAAACGAATTGAAATATCGAAAAATAAATCGAAAATCTCCCCATCCAAGCCCTGATTGTGTCATAAAATAATTAACGCAACTTTATCAACAGATTCCGATATTTTTGTAAAAAAGACCCCCTCCACCATCTTCTGCAAACGTCGTTGAAACCACAGGGTTTATGGTAACTATATTATGAATGTAAAACTGTAACACGTATACGATATCACAGGCAAAATGTTAGCGGATACAGCTAGACACTTCCTGCCACTGCCCCACCCGGCACTCAATAAAAAACAAAAACAAAAAAAAAGGCATCACTATAACGAGAACTTTTTACGGGGAAAGATACAGGCAATATTATTTTCCAATTCCAAAATCATTTAAGCTTGCTATAGATGGTATTGGTAAAATTGTACATGTCCGAAAAGCATTTCCGAAGAAAAGCTCTCATATCTCCTAAACGGGTTGAAATATCAAAAAATAAATAACAAAATCCCCCCCCCCTCGAATCCGGGGGTTCTCATATGAAATGTCCAATCCAATAGCACTATCAGATTTTGATTTTCAGTAAAAACTCGTCACCACTACCATATCTCAGTAACAAACTGTCTTTGTGACCATAAATAGCGTTTATGAGTTTTATGACTGTGCTGAATCATGGAAGTAAAGCTGTATGTCGTATACAGTCAGGGACAAAACGTTAGCGACCACACTGCCACACTACTTCATCAAAGACACGAGCTTTATTAGTTGCCAAGAAAACGAATATGACAAACGAAAATACATTTCTTAGTTAAAATCATTTATGCATACACTATCTATATGTTCATTATATGTAAAATTACCATACTCTATCATACAGACCTAAAACCTCACATCCTTTTACTGAAAAGACAAATAAATAAATGTACACTTACCTGATAAACCAGCAAAGCACTGGACAAACGGAGCAGAACCAGAAGAAAACACGTACTGAGATATATGCACTGGACCGCGCTTTTATACTACTCAGAAGTACACGACTTCACTTTTTTTCTAGAACATTTACCAGACATAGATCGGTTCAAATTGTTCTTAGTCTGGCTTTCTTACAGACACTGCGTTCAAAACGGCCTTCGCAATGACCTAACGTATAGCCGGGTGGACGCGTTCCAGAAAAGTACAACGACGCGTACACATGGCTATACGTTAGGTCAACAGCCATTGTGAAGGCCGTTTTGAACGCAGTGTCTGTAAGAAAGCCAGACTAAGAACAATTTGAACCGATCTATGTCTGGTAAATGTTCTAGAAAAAAAGTGAAGTCGTGTACTTCTGAGTAGTATAAAAGCGCGGTCCAGTGCATATATCTCAGTACGTGTTTTCTTCTGGTTCTGCTCCGTTTGTCCAGTGCTTTGCTGGTTTATCAGGTAAGTGTACATTTATTTATTTGTCTTTTCAGTAAAAGGATGTGAGGTTTTAGGTCTGTATGATAGAGTATGGTAATTTTACATATAATGAACATATAGATAGTGTATGCATAAATGATTTTAACTAAGAAATGTATTTTCGTTTGTCATATTCGTTTTCTTGGCAACTAATAAAGCTCGTGTCTTTGATGAAGTAGTGTGGCAGTGTGGTCGCTAACGTTTTGTCCCTGACTGTATACGACATACAGCTTTACTTCCATGATTCAGCACAGTCATAAAACTCATAAACGCTATTTATGGTCACAAAGACAGTTTGTTACTGAGATATGGTAGTGGTGACGAGTTTTTACTGAAAATCAAAATCTGATAGTGCTATTGGATTGGACATTTCATATGAGAACCCCCGGATTCGAGGGGGGGGGGATTTTGTTATTTATTTTTTGATATTTCAACCCGTTTAGGAGATATGAGAGCTTTTCTTCGGAAATGCTTTTCGGACATGTACAATTTTACCAATACCATCTATAGCAAGCTTAAATGATTTTGGAATTGGAAAATAATATTGCCTGTATCTTTCCCCGTAAAAAGTTCTCGTTATAGTGATGCCTTTTTTTTTGTTTTTGTTTTTTATTGAGTGCCGGGTGGGGCAGTGGCAGGAAGTGTCTAGCTGTATCCGCTAACATTTTGCCTGTGATATCGTATACGTGTTACAGTTTTACATTCATAATATAGTTACCATAAACCCTGTGGTTTCAACGACGTTTGCAGAAGATGGTGGAGGGGGTCTTTTTTACAAAAATATCGGAATCTGTTGATAAAGTTGCGTTAATTATTTTATGACACAATCAGGGCTTGGATGGGGAGATTTTCGATTTATTTTTCGATATTTCAATTCGTTTAGGAGATATGAGGAATTTTTTACGGAATGTTCATTTTTCATTACTTGTACGCTTTTATCGTTTTCATCTAGAGTAATAGAAAGTTTATACTGATTGCGGGATTAAAGAAACTGTTTTGCCTGAATATTTATCCGTAAAAGGTACTCATTATAGTGATGCTTTTTGTTTCTTGATTGAGTAAGAGGTAGGGTAGTGTAGTGGCGATGTGTATCTGCAGTCGTTAACATTTTGTTTGTCATATGACACACCTCATATAGTTTTAGTTTCATAATTTCATAATATAGGACAACTGCTTCGAATACAGTTGAGTTGGTACGGGGTGGAGGATTTTTTCTTAAAAATCATAATCCGAAGATAATGTTGTATTAGGTATCTCATAAATGAGCTGAGGTTAGAAGTGGAGATTTTTCGATTTATTTTTCAGTATTTCGGTCCGTTTAGTGAGTGTGTGAGTGAGAGTTTTTCGGTAGAATATTCGTTTTTCCTGACTTGTATGCTTTATCAATTATATCTTTTAAGAATAGCATGTTAGAAGGCTGTGATGGTTGATAAGAAAGTTTTGTCTATGGGGACAGAGGATCAGCGAAAGGGAATGGGGGTGTCGCGATGAGAGATGGGGGGTGCAGTGGTCAAAGGTGTGAGGAGAGATGTGAGTTGGAAAAGGAGAGGAGAGGAGGGTACCCCATGTAGTCTTATGTTATTCTTTGTGTCAACTGTAGGTGAATGGGTAGTAAGTGTATAAAACCGAAAAAATCATGGAGTCTGATAACGCTGTTCGATAATAATATGAGACAAAAACCAGAAGTGAAATTTTTAGAAGAATATTCTTATAGAAACCGTGCATTCTGATTCGATTCATCGTAGTTAGGTCCGATAGGTACTCTTCAGTAAAGCAGCTACAGTCTGTATTAAAAATGTCAAGATGATAGTTTTACCTATTGTTTCATATCCAATCATGATGACGGTCTTGTGAATTGTGGTCCCTGAAATGGCAGATTTGTTTTTGTTCGCCTATTAGGTGGTGGTTTTCCAAATTTTAAAATGCGCGCTGTATGATCTATGATTTCAGGATTGAATTATCTTGAAACCTCATCTCTCTTAGCCGTACAGTCGAGAGTCATTTTAATTTTAACACACTAGAAGGTATCTCGTATGGATTCACTTGATGGAATGGTAAGCAAATTGTTGTGTTATAAAGGTCACTCGTATTCGAAATATTAATTTTCAAAGATTAAATCTTTGGAGTTAACTTTCCCTAATAATTTTAAATTACTTAACTGAATAGCGAACGGAGAGCCAGAATCGTTTTTTATTAGATTTTATGTATTATGCACAATTGAATACGTGGCTGTTATTTAAGTCAGCTGTTAAGATGGTATATAAAAAAGGGCACTTCTAATAACGCTTATTTTGTTTCAGATCGTTGAACAGTGCGGTAGTGCAGACGCATCTTGTTAAGTAGTATTACTTTGAAGACGTCAAATTAGTGTAATATCATAAACCTTGAACATCAACAATGGAAAAGTTTTTGATGATTAGAGATACCACTAAAAAGGTTCATCGATTCGGTGTGCAAGGTCGTACACTAGAGTTCAAAATTAAACCAGTTCCTAATAATGCCGATCCTGTCACATGGGTGAAAAATGCGATATCTCAGATTGTACTAAAGGGGACGGAAGATCTAAAACCTACTGATTATGTAGGATTCACTTTCTGCTCCAAGGACTTTTCTAGAGGACAGGGTTGGGTGCGTTTTAGACCTGTATCTGAGGTAACAGTTAATGACATATGGGAATTAATATCTTCTGTATATCAATCTAACTCTAGTGGATTGAATACTGAAAACTTTTGCTTGGGTATAACATCTGTGAGTCTTCCAATGGGTCGAGGATCATCTAGAACTCTAAAATATAATTCTTTTAACGAAGAATGTATTAAACGGAAAGGTATTATTTCCATTAAGAATAATGACAACTTGTGCTTACCTCGTGCGCTTGTGGTCGCTAAAGCTTTAACAGATAAGGACCCTGATTTTAAAAAAGTACGCCAGAATGTCGGTAAATTACAGGAGCAAAGAGCTAGGCTACTGACTGAGGCTTCTGGAGTTTTCATACCTGAAGAGGGGGCTGGCATTTCCCAGCTACAACAATTCCAAAGACATTTGATAGATTACAAAATTATTGTTTACGCATATGGATCAAAGGGTCGTGATGTAATATTTAAAGGTTCTGGTGTCGGTCCTTCTTTAAACTTACTTCATCATAATAATCACTATAATGTTATATCTTCGCTCACAGCGGCATTTAGTTGTAGTTATTTTTGTGAAGAATGTCATGTTCCATTTAATTCGAAAAAGGCTCATAGATGCGGAGGAACATGTTCAGGATGTCAACAGTCGCCTCGTTGTTCCGGTGATGAATTATCGATAAAGTGCGACTCATGTAAAAGGTTCTTTCGCGGACAAACATGTTTAGAAAACCATTATCAATACCGAATATGTGAAAAAATCCGTCGATGTGAGGAATGTTTTAAAATCGTGCCTACCAACAGGTTACATACCTGTGGACAAGTCTTTTGCAAAAATTGTAATAAACAGAATCCTTCCGGTCATCTTTGCTACATACAAAAACACACTAAGGCACCCCCGGTCAAGGATTTGCTGTTTATTTTTTATGATCTCGAAACCACCCAAGAAGTATCTCGCCAAAAAGTTCTGACCAGAAATGACAAGGAAGATATTGTAACGTCCTTTCTTCACGAACCAAATCTTTGTGTATTGAACCAGCGTTGTTTCAGTTGTATTAAGGAGCAACAACTTTATTACTGCCAAACTTGCGGGTTCAGGCAAAAAATTATCAGCGATAATAAAGTTATTCCTACATTTATGGATCATGTTCTCCAAATTCGCAAAAAATTCAAACATGTTTTTGTTATCGCACATAACGGAGGAGGTTTCGATCATCAATTCGTACTCAATTGCATTCTAACAAACACAGATTTCACTCCTGATCTCATCATGAGGGGTACTAAGTTGATATCCATGACTGTTGGTAACGTGAAACTTCTCGATTCGTTAAATTATTTCAACATGGCCCTTTCTAAATTGCCTAAGGCATTTGGTTTTGCAGAGCTGTCAAAAGGTTATTTTCCCCATCTCTTCAATTGCTCGGCAAACAAAAATTATGTCGGACCTATCCCTGCTCTCAAGTTTTACGATCCGGATAATTTAAAAGACGAAAAAGCAAGGAATGAAATGGTAAAGTGGCATTCTGAAATGGTAGCGCAGAACTACGTTTTCGACTTCCAAAATGAAATTGTACAGTACTGTGTATCGGATGTAGATATTCTGACACAGTCATGTCTAAAGTTTAGAGAGATGTTGATTGAGGAAACCGGTGTATGTCCATTTATGGAGGCGGTGACAATAGCATCAGCATGTAATATAGTGTATAGAAGAAATTTTCTTCAGCCAAACACCATCGGAATAATTCCAAAGGGAGGATACCGAATGCGAAACAATCAATCAAAACTGGCCATAAAGTGGTTGGTACTGGAGGAAAAAAGTAGAAACATAAACATACAACATGCTGCAAAGGGAGAAGAGGCCCGCGTGGGTGGGGTGAAGGTAGATTGTTACAGTCCAGATACCAAACAGATATTTGAATTTGAAGGATGCTACTACCATGGATGCCCTCAATGTTTCACGCATCAGAGAGATATACCTCTAAAAGAAGAACCAACGGAAACACTGAATTCACGTTACGAAGCGACTATGGCTAAGAATGCAAGATTAAAGTCTTTAGGATTTGAGGTTACCGTAATGTGGGAATGCGAATTTAAGAATCGATTGGCTGAAAACATGAAATTACAGCATTACGCCGAAAATCATCCTCTTGTTTTGCATGAACCTCTAGATCCTAGAGATGCGTTTTACGGTGGTCGTACAGGAAACTCCTGCAAGTATTACAAGATTCAAGGTAATGAAAAGATAAAATACGTGGATGTGTGCTCCCTCTACCCATGGGTTTGTAAGTATGGAAAATTCCCTGTAGGACATCCGAAAGTATTTGTAGGAAAAGAATGTCCCATATTAACAGATATTTCTGGACTTGTTAAATGTAAGGTGCTACCTCCTACTGACTTATTTCATCCTGTGTTACCTCAGAAAATGAATAATAGGCTCATGTTTGTTCTGTGTAGACAGTGCGGAGAGAACCTCAACGGTGGAGAATGTGTGCACTCTGAGGATGAGCGTGCTTTATCGGGGACGTGGGTCGTTGAAGAGGTAGTGAAAGCAATTGAGATGGGGTACCAGCTTATCGAGGTATACGAGGTATGGGCATACGATACTGTTCAATTTAAGAAAGGTACTGAAGAAGGGTTGTTTACAGCTATGATGAATAAATTCATAAAGGTGAAACAAGAATCATCTGGTTGGCCCCAGGCTTTTCAATCTCAGACTGAAAGAGATAGGTACATTGAGCAGTTTTTTGAAAGAGAAGATATTTTACTAGAATTTTCTAAAATAGTTGATAATCCAGGTTTAAGGTCTCTAGCAAAGTTAATACTAAACTCATTTTGGGGTAAGTTTGGCCAGCGGGAGAACCAACCTAAAACATCAATTATCAACGAGCCATCAGATTTCTTTAATTTAATGTCATGCCCTTCAAAGCACATCAATACTGTACTACCTGTCAATGAGAATACATTGATTGTCAATTGGGAGTACAGGGAAGAAGCTTATGATTCATTAGCCACTGTAAATGTAGTGGTGGCTTCATTTGTCACAGCTCAAGCTAGAATGAAGCTATATAGCTATCTAGAGGTACTTCAGGAGCGATGCCTGTACTATGATACAGATTCCTGTATTTACGTATCAAGACCTGGAGAGAACGATATACCTACAGGCGATTTTATCGGTGAAATGACAGATGAATTAGAAAAAGACGGGGCTGGCTCGTATATCACAGAGTTTGTGTCTGGAGGGCCTAAAATTATAGTTATAAGTTGTGGTCTAACAGAGATCAGACATTTAAAACTGTTTGCAAGGTTAAAGGAATATCTCTCACCTACGAAGCGTCTCGTATTATCAACTTTGACACAATCAAAGATATGGTTTTAAATATAGACGAACCTATTTACGTTATGTCTAAACAGATCAGGCGAACACAGGAGCATGAAGTTATCACTCTACCTTGCAAGAAAAAGTATTAGCTAAATTCTTTAAAGCGAAAGTTTCTACCAGATTACAGCTCAGTGCCATTTGGATACAAAAAAATTAAAACATAATTATTCTATGGCTCATGAAATGATATTGTATCTTACTTGCCGTATTGTAAAGACAATTTTTGTTACTGATGTTGATTATTGTAGGCAAATACAGTGTTTATTTGTGAGATTTGACCAATAAAATGATACGATATGATATATCCTTCATAAGTTTATCCCAACCACTCCCTTGTTTATCCCATCCTTTGAGAGAGTGGAAAGACCTCGCACTCATGATTAAATCCCCGCGTCCATTGGAATTTTATGGAGTGGTGTAGTATAAACAGTGCGTGCTGGGAAACCACAGTTTTCAACATAATATTTCTGAAAAGGTGCATCAGCTTTTTAATTAAATAGATGAAATACTGTTATTTCTGACCAAGAATGAGCAGGTGTCTTCTAAGTATGGGGGAGGGGTTGTCACTGGCAAAACAAAAGAGGCAATGCTACTCCAACGAAATAATGAACTGTCTTTATTAACTTAGAGACCGATGTTCGTGCTGTTGGAGAATGTTAAAAAATTAAAAAAAAAGATAAGAGAAAAGACAAAAATAGAAGAAGATTAAAAACAAACGTATATAAAAGAAAATTGATATGTATACTCCTCTACCGAATTAGAAAAGACCCATTACTAGTCAAACCGGTGAACACTTCCAGCTACTGAACTGTTCCTAATAACCTGGGGTCTGACATTCATGCAGCTGGACTGTTTAACATTCGTATATTGCTGGATGGCACCTGCTAAACTTACAGATGAACAGATTCTAAAATCAAAGGTTGTATTGCAATGGATATTGCACAAAGAGAGATTATAATCCAGGTGCGCATAACCACTCTTAACAATAAATAGGAAACTAGACACGTGTGGGCGTGTGTGTGTATGTGCATGGGCTTTCCACTTTATCATCCTTTTATCCTGAGGGAGGCGTGCTTAACCTCCTCGTGGTCTCCCTTGGACAGCTTTTGCTGACTGATAAGCACATATTCCTTTTTTTGTCCATCTATATATCGCCCCGTTTTCCTTACACATTATTTAATATAACAACTATACCAGGTTGACTGGGGACCCCCATATGACGTTCGTATAGGGTCTATCTATTTAACATAAAATAGAAAAAGAGAATTGATTAACCAAAAAATTGTAGTTTGACCAGAGCTTTAAGGGGTCCGTCAACGTAGAGTTTTTTCTCGGATATGTCTCCATGTATATTTAAGATCCCTATCATTAACAGAAAGCGTTACACTACCATCCGACTCACACCCATAAAGCAGAGTCAGACCAGTCGATGATCGCCGATCGAGACACCCGAAAGACAAATTTCAGAATACTGGACACTCAATACAGTGGCCTAATAATATACGATCGAGTAAGTCCACTCGACGCCGACCGAAGAGACTGTACTATACGACCAAGCCAGGCCATACGATGATGAACGATACAGAATCCTCGACGACATAATAATAAAACTCAAACATCAGAAAACGTAAAATTATTACAAGACATTGTCTAATGCTATACGAACAAAAGCAAACTACGCCACGACGATCGGTGTAGACTCCTCTACGAGGCGTCGCTTATTGCTATATTACCGAGTCAAACCAACCTAGGATGATCGACCGAGATTCCTCGACGACCTCATCATGAAACACAATCTTCAAACACTGGATACTTACTACAACCCATAGCTTATTGCTATACGACCTTGGCAGACCACTCGACGCTGATCAACCGAGGTTCCTAGATGGCCGGATCATGAAATACAACCTTTAAATACTGGATGTCTTCTACAGCTCGTAGCTCGTTGCTATACAACCGTGTCACACCACTCTAAGATAGCCAACCGAGATTCCTCGACGACCTCATCATGAAATACAACCTTCAGATACTGGATGCCTACTACAGCCCTTAACTCATTGCCATACGGCCGAGTCAGATCATTTGACAATGATCGACCAAGATTCCTCGACGACCCGATCATGAAACGTAGCCTTCAAATACTGAATATTTACTACAGGCCTTAACTCATTGATGTAAAACCGAGTCCGACCGCTTGACGACGACCGATGAAGACACATCCCTCCGATGACAAGATCGTACAACATTAACTGAACAACTGCTACAAAGGTATCGCATATTGCTATACGACCGAGTCAGACCACTCGACGATAATCGACCGAGATTCCGCGACGACCTCATCATGAAACGCAATCTTCAAATACTGGCTACCTACCTACTCCACCCCGTAGCTCACTGCTGTACGACTGAGTCAGACCACTTGACGCCCGACTGCGAGCCGCATGCCGGTGTTGTCTGTCTTATTCACCCTTATTTCATTTCTTGCAAACGTTCGGTACATGGCTTCGTAGCCTAGTGGTAGCGGGTTTGGCTTTTAGGCGGGCGGTCGGGGTTCAAGCCACCGGTACAGCAGAGGTATTTTCTTTACTGCATATGGGGCAAATATTATTTAAAATCATGGGGAGTAGCGTGCGGGTATCTGACCAAGCGCTGGAGGCTGGAGGATACCTCACCAAGGGTGGGCAGTGCCGTTTGCTTTTCACATCACCGCCCCCACGACAATTAAAACTTTCCCACGGTCTCCAAGAATTTCCCACGGTCATTAAATTATTCCCACGGGCGCCAAAATTTTCCCACGGTCTGTCAGGTCGGTCGTCAATAGTATGCTAATTAGGGTCGCATGTCAAAGAAATTTCTCATAAATCACACATCAAAGGTGCCGCCGTTTCCCACGGTCATTAAAATTTTCCCACGGTCTCCAAAATTTTCCCACGCCAAACTGCCCCACCTCCTACTAAAGTGGGAGGACATCCTAGTGACGGCTAAGCTACTCGACCAAGAACAATTACTCAACAGTCTAGTTTTCCCAAGACAGCGTTCGGTGCATCGCATTTCCAATCCAAGAGCAATCAAACTCCGACGAAACTCGGGTCGCACGTACTCGATCGGGATAAACTCCAGATTCTGCGATCCTACAACTCCATATAAATTTCTAATAACTTGACGTCTCCCCGGCGCACATACATCAAAATAAGTGACGGTTAATCGTGGCACAAATATGAAATAGCTATAGATTATCGTTGCAACCATTTTTAACAGCTGAAGCTAGGCGAGACTCGTTAGCAAGAATATAGCTTTATTATAGGGAATAGTGGCATAATGGTAACCTTAAAAAAAGCATCCCTATTTCAATGACAGAGCAGAGCAGAGCATACTATCAACCAACAATTTTAACGCAGTAATTCCAGCCTTCTGAGTCAAGTAAGTTACACCACTTTAATCAGACCACAAACCTTGGAAACTGCAAATATTTATTCACAATCAGCAGATGATTAGGTAAAGGATTGCTAATTCCGCACCTCCGCTACGGGTATGACTTTCGTTTGACTATTCTCTTGATTGGCTACTTGCATTACGATAGCACTATTAAATTAATCTTGGTAATTTACAAAGTGATTAAGATTTAAATACTGCTGAATACAGCAAAACGCATTACAGAGCATTAGTAACTTTAGCAGCTTTAGATTCACTTCTAGGTGTATTGCTTCGTTATGCGACTTTATATGCTAAAGACAACTAGCAGTCATGCTGCAATGTTTAAACTTGGTACGACACTTCAAAACAGTAGAATTATCTTAGGCGAGGTACGCCACTGGAATAAACATTGAAAACTGCAAGTTTAGATTTATAATCGGATTAACAGATGCAGATAATATTTTAATTTGACGATCCTCTGGGTTAGTTACATATCCCAGGAAGTGCTTCTTAAAGTAGTCAACGTTCTTGCCAGTAAGTGTGCTCAGCCATTAAACACGTTGAGGAAAAAGAGAGGAATATCGTACATGTGATTAAACGTATTCGATCACGAACAGTCCCATCACAACAGTATCTATTTTTCTCAAGACAGCATTCGGCTTCCCAATATAAGAGTTGTCAAAGTCCTCTGCAACTCGACGTACCACATACCCGATCGGGCGAAACTATAGATTCTACAATCCTACAACTCCGTATAAATTTAGAATAACTTCGCCGCCTCCCCTGCACGCATACATTAAAATCGGGTGACGCTTAATCGCGGCATAAATATGAAACCACCATAGATCACGGGGATCAGGGGAATCGCCCCCTAGGGGCTTAATGCGAGACTTGGGGATCGGGTTATGTAAACAGAGATAATCTGCGATACATAGTCTTTATTACTCTGTGCTATTTCACTCTGTGGCATAAATTAGTGATGGGAACTATCGAATGAATCGGCCATCGAATAACTACTGAACGAATGATCGCAACTATCGAATGAATTCATTCGAATAAAATCATTCGCTAGACTACCAGCTGAATTTTTTGATCGTCGTTGAGCTGAACCAACCAACTGTGCGCTGTGAGAGAGAATGGATAGATGAATTCTAGTTTGCCAGACGACATTTCACTACTTTATTGAATATTATAGAAAAGTATCCTATAGCAGGGGTGTATTTATGGGAGAATAGAGATAATTAAGGATTTTAAAATCTATATTTTTAAAAAACATCAATAAAAATAAGGTCTCAACTGTGAATACGTATTCCTAGCATATATTATTCGACAGCACAGAAGGATACTATTAGTTATCTCCCAAAACTTACTGATACCTAGAAACATGAATTATACATGGGTAATGTGAATTCATACATGATGGGTATGCAACTTGGCGCACACCTTTCGTTCGATAGCTGATGCCTAACTTTTCATTCATTCGTATATTTTCTATTTTCTACCGCGCAGACTTCAACACCGATTGTAAAAGGAACCGAATGATCATTCATTCGGTTGCCTAACGAACGAATACTCCAGAACCATCGAATCATTCGATAGTTTTTATTAGATGGTTCCCACTACTAGCATGAATAGAGACTCCATTATCCCTGATAATAGCTGTAGCAGCTAGGCTAGATTTGTTAGAGAGAACAGTGCTTCTTTGTGCTACGTTATATCGTAAAGATAATTAGCAGCAATGCTGCAAGGTTTAAAAAGGTTTGTTGGTAAATATTCACCTAAAAAGATAAATAACCAACTCCACTGATAAAGAAGTTTCTGCCCAACTATCCCATTCTACGAAGATCGGGCCAGTAAGTATACCTCGTCATTAAATCCGCTAAAGCGATAGGACATCCTAGTGACGGCTAAGCTAATGGACCAAGAACAGTTACCCAACAGTCTCCAGTTTTCCCAAGATAGTGTTCGATGCATCGCATTTCCAATCCAAGAGCAATCAAACTCCTCCGAAACTCGGGTCACACGTACCCGATCAGACGAAACTCCATGTTCTGCCATCCTATAACACCATGTAAATTTCGAATAACTTCGTTGCCTTCTCGGCACACATACATTAAAATAGGCGACGATTAATCGTGGCACAAATATGAAATAGCTATAGATTGCGCCCAGCGGAATCGCTCCCTGGGGACTTAATGCGAGACTTGGGGATCGGGTTACCTCTGCAATTCATAGTCTTAATTGCGTCACAAGTTTGGGCTATGTGATACAAATAACGACCTTATTATTGTTGCAACTATGTTTAACAGCTGAAGCTAGGCAAGACTCCTTAGCGAGAATATTGCTTTATTATAGGACTTTGTATCTTAAAAGTTTGCAAATTTGATATGGCAAGTACTGACCCTAGTGGAATACCATGAGAATAGTAGTACCAACATTGAAAAGAGCATTCCTCTTCTAATGACAATCCGATACCTTCAATATAGCATAAAACAGAAACAATTTTATACGTAGCAGTACCGCCCTTTGAGTCAATTAAGTTACGCCACTGGTATAAGGTCACAAACCTTGGAAGCTGCTTATATTTATTCATAATCAGTAGACGCTCAAGTAAAGGATTACTAATTCAGCACCTCGGCTGCAGGCATGACTTTCGTTTGACCATCCTCTTGATTAGCTAAATGCATCACGATGGCACTATTGAATAAATCTTGGTCACTTACAAGGTGATTCTGGTTCAAATACTGCCAAATACAGCAAAACAGAGCATTAGTAACTTTAGCAGCTTTAGATTCGTCATTAAGTATATTGCTTCGTCATGGGAATTTATGTCTTAAAGGCAACCAGTAGTCATGCTGAAAGGCCTAAACCAGGTACAACACTCTAAGAACAGTAGCATAGTCTTAGAGTAAAAATAGGCACTTCTGTTTTGAAAATAGAACGTTACTTTCAATACTGGAGAAACCATTAGGAACAGCTTTTCATGCCTTGGGGTCAGGCAAGGTACGCCACTGGAATAAGCATCGGAAGCTGCATGTGTAGAGTTATAATTGGATTAGCAGATGCAGATAAAAATTTAATTTGACCATCCTCTGGGTTAGGTACATATCCCACGAAGGAGTCTATAAAGTAGTCTTAGCCAATCATGGAATATTTCAGTTTTGAATACTGCCAAGTTTAGAGAGACTTACTGAGGACCTTTGCATTTAGTGGTAGATATTTCTCTAGGCAACAAACTTTCAACTTGGGAGCTTCTGCCTAATCGTTTAATACTAAAAATGTTCCGGCCAATAAGTGTGCTCAGTCATTAAACGCTTTAAGGCAAAAGAGAGGATATAGTACATGTGGTTAAAACTATTCGTTCAAGAACAGTCCGACAACAGTGTCTAGTTTTTAAGACAGCGTTCAGTTTCCTAGTACAAGAGCTATCATACTCCTCAGAAACTCGACATGTTACGTACCCGATCGGGCTAAACTCTAGATTCTGCCATCCTACAACTCCGCATAATTTTCAAATAGCTTCGCCGCCTCCCCTGCACACATACATTAAAATCGGGTGACGATTAATCGCGGCATAAATATGAAATAACCATAGATCACGCTCAGGGGAATCGCTCCCTGGGGACTTAATGCGAGACTTGGGATCGGGTTATGTAAACAGAGATAATCTGCGATACATAATCTTTATTGCTCCATGCGATTTCACTCTGTGGCATAAATAGAGACCTCATTATCCCTGATAGTAGCTGTAGCAGCGAGGCGAGATTCGTTAGCGAGAATATTGCTTCATTATATGACTTCATGTTTTAAAAACTTCTAAGGACGATCCTCCAAGGTACAAATCTGGTGTAACACCCCAATCACAATAATGCAAACTTCTCGTAAAAACGCGTCTCTCAATTGAGTCCAAGGTTTAGAATTCTTTGAAAAAATGGAGTCAAGTTGATTGACTCAGTACTGGCCACATATTACGGTGATACCGTTTTACTGTTTTTCCATTGCATGAAGCTATAGTCTGAGATCCCCTTGTAAGAGTCTTCTTGCACCTCTATTCATAGGAAGTAGGACGACACTGTTTATTTCCTGTAAGCTTTGACTGAACGAAACGATAGAGAACCCCCAAATTGCCTAAAAACGAAGTTTTAGCTATTTTTATGTTTTCAGTTTTTTATTATTGCTGCGCCGCCACTAACACGATTTCTAAAAACCATACGCGTTCTCCATTCTTGCTCACTGTACTGGCCTTCACTAGCAATAAAAGCGTATGTAGCAGCAGCCGAAATGTTGTCTGTTTTGCTTCAATCATCGAGTCAAGAAAAATCAAGATCTTCGTTCTTTACATATTTAAGGTATATTTAGGATATCTATGGTAATTTCTGAAATGTATCCTTAGTCTCATATACATATGATCCGTCGTTCTGCACTAGCCTTTCAAATAAAAGCAAAAAATGCTTACCAACGTTTTGACTGCTAATCAAAACGGGTCTAGAGTCTACCGAAATGTTAGCTTTCTTTGTAAGACAACGTCTGTGGGTAAGCTGTGACCAGTCAGAACAAATTATGTTCCATTTTCTGATATAAATATACATTGAGCACCAAGAGACTGATCAGACAGTAATATTCAATTTTATCAAGACTGAACCTATCAAGTATGAAAAATCCCTTATATAGTTATATGGCACTTGACACAGGAATACTATCATTATTGGTGGATTGTTTAATGCCTACAATGTTGACGTTTGATGATCTAAAGCTACAAAATTACACAGCGTGATGACTGATCAATGTAACATGAAGAGATTTTGTAACGTATCTCCACCCTACTAAAAGAATTTGCAATGGACTTATTTTGTCTCATAATCTGCGTGAAAACGGTACTTCACGTGCCTATATAGTGAACGAAAATAAACCCAGTACTGGGAAGTCATACAACTACAGTATGCCTCAGAAACATGTTTTACTAAAACTTCATTAAAATCAATTCAATGGGTTCCACGTAACACAATACAAGAAGACCTAAAGCAGTATTACTATGTATACGTCAGAAAATTCTAACTCTCTTGGTTTCTGTAATAAGAAAGGCAATGTTTGGATGGCCCTACAGACAGATAGTCAACCTATTATGAATACAAAATTTTTTTTAGTTTTACAATCCCCCACCCCCTAACCACTCCAATTTCACTCCATCCAAAGAAAGGTAGAAAATGATCAGGAACCCCTAAAATGCCTGAAAACGAATGTTGATGAATACTTGAATTTTTTTCTTGTTAATTACTCAGCCACCCTTGCACCGATTTCCAAAATTATAGCAAAAAGCATATTGTCTCAAAATCGAAAATTTTCATCACAATACTACGCCCATCTATCGGTGTTTGAAGTAAATGCGTCCCCAAAAAAATACTAAGCATGCCTAGCCCTCTGCGCAACCTTATACTACCCATCGATAGGGTACAAAATATTTGACGGCGCAAGATATTGAATTATAAATTATCTAATATCGAGGCCTATGTTGATTCTATGTTACCAAGAAGCATTTTCAGTAAGATAGTAGTGCTAGTAGTACATAGTTTTTGTGAAAAACAGTAAAGTGCTACACACAGATATACATCTAAATGGCACAGCTGCACAACAAACTTGGAGAAGCCCAAAAAGTAAAAACCGAGGTATAAACTTGTGCTGGGAAAAAACCGATGAGCAAATAGCATACTAATTGTTGTAGGAGGAATCTTGAATTAGAATACAGATTAAAACAAAATAAAGATATCCATCTCATTACCTGAGCACCACGATACTTTGTGTCTTTTATTTACAGAGACCACGTCTTTGGATTATTGATCACGCCATTCCGAGGAAATGAATAATTAGCGAGCGGACCAAGCCGTTCGGAATGAAACCCAGAGAAAAAGAAAAAAGAAACGATAAATCCCTATTTCGAGATCATTAATTAACCCGTATCCCAAGCTTCTTGCATCAAAAGAAACCATAGTCGTACAAGAATTGTGAAGAAGAGCTGATCAATCTACCAACTGGTGATATTAGATATTGTTACCCCTGTTGTTTCTGGTCAAAGTTTATTTGCTGTAAGGAATTTTTATGACATTTCGCTCTTTGCTGTACTTTGTATACACCTTCAGGTTAAATTAGTTGTTTTCTTCCATCTAAACGGAACTTTCTTTACATTTCATGGCCTGATGGCTTGCCTGTAAGCAGAAAAATTGATAAACACCAACGTTAGAATTTATTACAGATACCTGAAAGTTAAGTGTTAGGAGACAGCTATTGAATGGTGACTATATAAATTCAGCTAAATTTTCTCCGTTTTCTTACAAATAATGATTTAAGTTTTAAAAATCAATCTTTTGCTTATATACGAGGGTACCAGATGGCGCACCGGCAGAACCTTTCTGTCGCCTGCTACTACATGCTTCACATGTCTGGTAGACATGAAAGAATTGATGCTCTCTCTTTCCGTCAATCGACCTAAGTATGGCGCACTGATGATCGCTAATAAGCGTGAAACAGCTGTCTGCGTACTGGTGGATTGACGAAGATATAGAGCAACCCTCGTATATCGGCTTTCATATGCAGCAGCATATAGAACCCGCGCTCTCTGGTGGCCAAGCGGACGCGCCGTGGCGTCCCACCAAGAAACCTGCTGCTGTTCAGCAGCGATTTTCTTTGGTTTGCCGTTACCTTCGGGTACCAGATGGCGCACCGGCAGAACCTTTCTGTCGCCTGCTACAATCTTTTGCTTGTAGCATTTTTCGGTTAAGTTTAGTTGAGCAGTTAATTTGGTTTTTTATGCATTAAAATCCATCAATGAATTTTGAGAAAGTTGAAAAAAAAACACGTATTGTATTTTTCCTAATTTCTTGCTCTTTAGCACCCTCTGACTATCTACACTTCTGACAAAGTTTTGCGCACTTTCTTAAAATATTTCTATTTGTATTGCAAATATTCAGTCATAATTTATTATGCGAAAAAGAATTGCATGAATACCCCCCTTAATTTATACATCCAGGGCGCGTTCTGACGACTCACCTATCCCTATGCTGACACATACCGATCCTGGAAACGACAAAATTTTACTTTACTGCGTGACCCTTTTCCTACATAGCGATCTCTCCACCTATACCTGACCGTTGGAGTAGGTACCAAAGTAAAGCTGACACCCAACATGTGAAGGGTTAAGACGCTGACGACATTCATGCTTCACTGGAGGGGTGAACGAACCACGTGAACACATTTTCACAAATAACCAACTGCGTGGTGTAAAAATACTACATAATCTCCTTGAACAGGTGTCGCCAAGGGTGAGAGGTAGAAAAGCGAGCAAGGTAGGAACCTTCGATCCGCCCTTCACGCGCATCTGAGCGTCATTAAATCGCGTAGCGGCGATCTGTGACGCTTCGGCATCCGTTCGCTGTTGTCAACCTCTTTGCGAGCTCCCACTCTTTTATAATCGCCTCTCTTTATAATCGCTTTGTGGGTCAGTTGCCCTTCTCTTGCCCCACCACCCTCATCGCGTCACCCCGGAGACAGAATAGGCAAAGAGCCTACTACGCAAATACGTGCAGCATGTAAGGATAGGCTGAGATGCCTACGTCACGATCGCCGGTTACTCCATCGGCTGGCAGCAACATGGTTTCTTCGTCATCTCAAGCTGCTGTTCATATACAGGGTCAACAAGTTCACCAATGCCGAGTTACTTACCGAGTTATTTACTGTTATATTGAAGGATGCGACGAGACTGCGCACTATTCTTTTATTAGCTTTGGCATAAACTTTGTCACTGTTGTACCCAAAAGCGAAAATATTCCTCACCACCCATTCCCTCTGTCCTCTGAACGAATCAACCACGTCGTCATCAAAGGCATCTCATTGTCAAATACGGAGAGCAAGAAAACCAGGGGTGAACCCAGGGGGGGATATGGGAGATAGATCACTCCCTGAAATATTTGAGTCCTGTACAAAAACTTTATCACCTAACCTATTTTTTAAAGGTCGAATATACAGATAAAGCTAAGATATGTATAAATCGATATTTAAATATGCACAGTTCATGCAGATATACCTATTTAAAAATAATAAAAGATAACCATTTTTTAGGAAATACATTCCTTAGTATATTTTTTACATCAAATAAATATGTAGTTATGATTATAAGCTACTTATAAAATTTATGAAATTCAGTTAAATCATGGTATCACCCCCCGAAAAAATAGGAGTTCAAAAAGAAGGGTTATGCACCCCACCACATAATTCGCCTGATACGCAATAGGGGTGTGCCCATTCCTTTGGTAGTGATCATTCTACCAGAGACTGAAAAATCCCAGAAAGTATTTAATGGTTATGAACTTTTGTTCCGCTGCAGAAAGCTGTATACACTAGATCAACTACTGCTGTCCTACAAGGCGCAGATCCGACCTACGTTGGAGTGTGTAATTAGACTAGTCGATATGCCTAACCTCACAAAGGACTTCTTCAGCTTGGAACATTGAAGAAGGGTGGCTGACCTGTCCCTGTTTTACAGATTCTATAACGGAAGATGTTCGATTTAGGTCTCCCAGATACCAACACCAAAGGCCCTCCGAACGAGGAACAGTAGAAAGGCTCTGCGAGCTTATCCTTACCAGATCGAGATCCCTACTCTCCGAACCAGTCTGCTCCAGCATTCCTTCTCTTGGAGAACTTCGACGCTGTGGAGTGAGATGCCGGGGAATTTGTTTCCCGACGGCTACAACCTGTGGTCTTTGTACTTCAATAATTTTATAGTCATTTTTATTTGGAGGACTTGGCTGGCAGCACTAGAGGAATAACTCTTTCTTTAAGATTTCTGTATATGAAAAGCCAATTTAATAACAAATGGAATATTGTTTATTCAAATAAACCTATACAAAACCCTAGCAACATATCTCCGTGCTCCTCATGGGCTTTTTTGTACGCACGAAAGAAATGCTGAGCCAGAAGGATATATACATTTTCCGTATAATAACATGTCAGGGCTTAGATCGACGTGGAGGGAATTGTGAATTTGACATGCATTATATACACATCTATCAAGTTCTCGATTATTGAGCCTTGCATTTGCCTTTTAATCGGATCAGAAGACAGACAGATATCTTATTCTGCCTGTATGTATGTAGTTTTCATATGTGGTGGAAGAGCACGTAATTAATTCATGCCACATCCACCATTTTTAACAGCATCGGTCCTGGCACTTTGGAACATAAAAAATAATGCATAAATATAGGTAATTATTTTAACATAATGAGTGCGTAAATGTGTACAGAAAATTTTGTCAAGTAGTCTAACTCGGAAGTCTTCAAGCATTTACGATTTTGGGTTGCAGAAACAATTCTGAACACTATGAAAGCTATTTGCTTATATTATGTATATACCAAATAATGTTGAAATAGTTGAAATAGTAATTTGAATCAATAAAGACTGGTTTCTATGGGTATTAACTGTCAGATAAGATTTACTTGAATTCGTAAGCTTTACTTTCAATTTTTTAAACAACTCATCTAACAGTTAACTGTTAATCTCAATATTTATCTTTAACTGGACATTGAGAAACCGGCCCTTTGTCTGTGACCTCTGCATTAAGAGGTATATAAAATACGTTATGGATTCAATCTTCTTCTTCAGGTGCCATCTCCATTTAATGAAGGTTGGCGACAATTTCGGCGTCCTTATTTCCGTCTTGAGTGGTACGAATTAAAGATGATGTGTTCATACCAGTTCAATCGCGTATGTTTTTTATTTTATTATTTATTATTAGTTTTAGTATGTCATACTTGCTGTTCCGGTATATGTGGCCCAGATAAGCAGTCTTTCTTCGTTTTATTGTAGTAAGTAACTCTCTTTCCCTTCTCATACGTCCAAGCACTTCATCGTTAGATATGTGCTGAGTCCATGATATTTTTAATAATCAACGGAAGGGTCTACATTTGTCGTTATGCAGCTGCCAAGATATTTGAATTTCCTAACTTTCTCTATTGCGGTGTCATATATGTTTATGTGCAGTTGTGGGTTTGGAGATCCTGTTATCGCCATTACTGTAGTTTTTGTGACATTAATTCTCATGCCTAGTTGATCTCCAACTTTGTTTATTAGGCGTTGAAGTGCCTCTGGACTGTCCGCAATGATAACCCTGTCGTCTGCATAACGTATGTTGTTCAATATCCTGCCGTTAATTTTTATGCCGTCTTCATTGTCTATTGCTTGGTTGAATATGTGCTCAGAGTACATATTGAATAGTATTGGCGACAAAACACAACCCCATCGTACCCCCTTTTCTATACACACCGGTTCTGATGTTGCTTGTCCATATCTCATCGTTGCTTCTTGGTTCCAATATAGCTTCCCAATCAACAGGATGTCTTGTTTGTCTAACCCTATTTTCTGCAGTAATGTCATAAGGACGGTGTGATCAACTCGATCGAAAGCTTTCTCGTAGTCTATGAAACAGGCATATACATCTTTCTTCCTGTCTCGATATTTCTGGAAGAGGATTGATAAACTGGCTAGTGCTTCCCTTGTTCCTAATCCCTCGCGGAATCCAAATTGCATATCGCTTTGATGGGCTCCACACACTTCTCACATTTGTGGTAGATTCTAGCTTGTATAATTTTAAGTAGGAACTTAATCACTTGGCTCATCAAGCTTATCAGTCGGAACTCGTCACATTTCTTGGCTTTAGATTTTTTAGGGAGGGGAATAAATATGGAGGTAAGCCGGTCTTTTGGAGTATTACCTGTTGCATGAACTTTCTGTAGTAACTGGAACAGTGGCAGCAAATTTTCTTCTTCTAACAGTTTTAGTATTTCTATGTGGACTTCGTACGGACCCGTTGCTTTTCCGTTTTTACTCAATTTAAGTGCTTTCATTATCTCTGATTTTAGAATCTTTGGAGCCTGTTCACATGCATTGTTGCTGTCATATATTCGTTGTGTATCACTAGCAAAAATTTTCTGTATATATGTATGTTTGCCATACTTTTAATATTTCTTGCTCTTCTGTTACCATTTTAATATTTTCATTTAGTATACCTGAATTCAATAATGAAGTCAAAAGTCATGTTTGGCTATACATTAATCAACAAAAATAATGAATAAGTCTAACAAAAGTTGATGTCAAGTAGTTCGACTCACACTTCTCACTGGTCTTCGATGTTGCTACATCGCTCCACCGCTATTGGAGTTTGATAAGTGTAAATAAATGCTGTTTTTCCCGTAGTAACGATCCCGGACAAACTTCAGGCAGACAGGCAGACCGGTAGAAATGAGTGACAGTTCGCTGATGCTATAAGCTACCCAGAAACCTTTTGCATTCAAAACAATTTGCGAAAAGTAAAGAGTCTTAAACGTCTGCATCACATTTCACTTATTTCAAGAAGTTTGTTCACTCGACAATATCAAATTAAGGTACAACAATATCCTCCTCAACTTGGCATGTCTATTAATGGACTAATCAAGTCTACATGGCAGATAAGCATCCGTCAGTAATCGATGTTAATCTCTGAGAAGCATTTTAGCGATGATTTGCGGTCATAGAACGGGATCAAAGTGAATGCAACCCGAAATTCTCGACGGTGAATACAAGACGCAGTTCTAAGGCGACTACTGATACAAGTAGAGTCGTCAACCCCGATAAATTGGCTTTGGAAATAGGTGACTGGACCATTGTCTTTGATAATTTGTAACTAGCGTATACACTACCCCTAATTAATTGCTGTAGTCGTGTAATGACTGCCTGGATATTTGCCGAATTCCTTTCAGTCCAGGTCAGTCGGTGTTGTTTTGTCTGTTTATTTGCTGACAATGTTAGCAACCAGCATCTGTGTGATGATCGAGGTGGTAAACATGGCAAGCTCACGAGCTTAGTGTAAACAAAGGGCATATGTACTGAGCTCTGATTCGCTGAATCCTTCGGAGCTAACTACGTAAACTGAAACTATTACAAGTATTGACCAATCACATGACGCCATTCACTCGGCCTCCAGATACACAGTAGTTTAGTTACACTCGTTGTTAGCATTTAGTAAGTGTTCGATGCGCTTACGACATCGGAGAATCTGACACAGTGACGTATCATGTTGCCTGTATCTTAACATAATAATGATGTAATGATAGTAAGTGTTAGAAAGCATTATTAGCACGTCGTAGTGTACATGACAAATGATACAGTATATAACCGGATAAATTAAACATGAAAGAAGTAAAATAACAAACATAGTAACGCTTAGACTGCAAGGACAAACAATAACTTTTAAATTCCTCTATATTAGAAGGAGTAAGAGTTTTAAGTATGCCTTTAATCTTCGTTTCGAAGTCACATACAGGCAGATGTGTAATACTTGAAGGTAATGTAGTATATAAGTCAATACCTATTACTTTGGATTTATTTATCCTTGAGCGAGGGTGCACATGCACAAGCTTACTCTTCCTTCTAGTGTCGTGATTATGGACATCAGATAAAGTTTTAAATTTATTAATACTATTTCTTACAAACACAAGATTTTCGTTTATATCCAAGAAAAGCGCGAGTCTATGAAGAAAACAATACTCAAAAATCTTCGAAAAGCAAGGAGGTACAGTGATCGGTCGATAACTATCCATGGATGACGTCTTTTTTATAGACTGGAATAACTTCACCCGTCTTTAGTCTTACTGAAAATTCCATTCTTGTGCCCACAACTGTACAGTGCAATTATTTCCCAGATGTATCCTCTGACACAGATAACCGATCCCCAATCCGAAGAGGATGGCGTTGTTTCCCACTCAGCAACACCGAGTAACTTCCGTGCCTCCCCGATTGCAAACACTACACTTGTAGCTTGTAGCTCAGCTACAGCTTACACTGTCCGGCCAAAGAGGCTCACTTGGTAAATTTCCACTAGCGACGTGTAATGCGTACGCTGTGGCCGGACAGAGCACAAATTTCATCCCTTCCATTGGTTATCTACACTGATAAGCGTTCCTGCAGGAAAACAGGGTTGGGATCAGAGAGCGCTTACCTGAATAATACTGCTTGTTCGGTATATATCTAAGTAGTTGATAAGTAATTATTCAACAGAGAATATCGGTTAGCATAAAAGTGCAGTCAAGTTGATGGACTCAGTACTTCCCACACATTACGGTGATATCAGTTTATTATTTTCAATAGCACGAAGCTATTTTACTCTGAGATCCCTTTGCAAACAAATCGTCGCCCGCCCGCTCGTAAAAAAGTGTTTTATGCCGCTAGATCTTTCTTTGACAGGTCAATGGACAGGCTATTATGGATGAATTTTTTTCAGTTTTACAGCCTCCCATCCTCAAACCACCCCAATTTCACCCTAACCACCCTCCCCACTCAAAAAAAAGTAGAAAACAATCAGGAACTACTAAAATGCCTAAAAACGGGTTTGAGCTGTTTTAACACATTTTGTCTTTCTTATTACGGCTGCGCCGCCACTGAATCGATTTCTAAAAACCATACGCGTTTTCCATCCACGAAACGGTAACAATACTGTGTCAAAATTTCATTAATATAAATCTAGTTTCCAGAACGACCTGTAATAGGCACCACCTATCGGTGTCGTTTACAGTTGTTATCTGCTTGCTTTCTGTTGTTTTGAGCAGTTTTCCGCACTATTCTGTTGTACTAGGCTGTGTTTAGTCGTTTCCTGCTGTTTCCCGCTGTTATCTGCTTGCTTTCTGTTGTTTTGAGCTAGTTTTGATTCTATACGGTTGTACTTGGTAGTTTTCTACAGTTTACAGTGGTTATCTTCTTGCTTTCTGTTGCTTTTAGCTGTTCTGTTCTTTTCTGTTGTATTCTGCTGTGTTTAGTCGTTTTCTATTGTTTAGCGCTGTTATCTCCTTGCATTCTGTTGTTATGAGTTGTTTTATGTTCTATTCGATTGTATTTTATCCTGTTCTACCGTTTAGCGATGTTATCTGATTGATTTATGTGGTTTTGAGCTGTTTTCTGTTCTTTCCTGTTGTATTCGGCAGTATTTAGTGGTTTTCTGTTGTCTCCCGCTATCATCTGCTTGCTTTCTGTTGTTTTGAGCTGTTTGCTGTGCTTTCAATGGGTTCCTTGAGCAACTTCTTTTTTTATTATGGTGTCATCGGCTATGGTCATCATTATCCCCATGGTCTGCGTAGGAACTAGGAAAGGCACTGTGCACTGTGTAGTGAATAGTCTGAGAAATCTCACTGAGGCTTATGGAAATTCAGTTCTGATCGAAAAACCCAGATAAAACTGCTAGTGTTTCACCGAAGAAAAAAAATGGTGTCAAGTGTCTTGACTCATCTCACACATTATCTACTACTCACAAATTTGGAGTTCTTTTTGGAGTTCTTCTATCCATACACCATCCTCATCAAAAGAATTAGGCAATCAGAGACCTTTGAAATACCTAAAACCGCAGTTTTAGCGATTTTTAGATTATTCGTTTTTTGGTTGATGCCTCCTCCACCACTGGCAGGAGTTCTAACAACAATATACTGTTATCATATGCTACGCTGTAGTAATACGATGTAACAATTTCATCACAATAAAGTTAATGGTTTTTAAGTTACACCCTATATGATTATAATGTGTATGCATTAAATGTATTCCGTAGAGATATAAAATTCAAGGGCAATATTCGAATATATCTAAAAAGGACACGATATAACCAAATTTAGCTTTTTCAGCGCAATGTAAGGTATTTTATCAATACAACAAAGTTTGGAGTTTTCACACTCCCACCTACCCCACCATTCTGATTTCACCCCCTCCAATAAAATTGAAAAAGGATCGGGAACCTCTAAAACACCTGAAAATGAAGTTTTGAGGGATTGCGATCCTTTTTTGTTTTTTACCAATTTCTCCACATCGCTACCCAAATTTCATCACAATTCAAGAAGCGGTTTCTGAGATTACGCGGCTAGAAGAACCCTAATAGACAGAGTCACAGACGGATGGAAATGAGGGACGTAGATTTTCGTTATGTAAAATGAATAAGCACATAATCGAAAATTTTCGCGATAACAATACTCCCTTATCCCCTATTCGGTGTGGGAAGTAGAATATGGGAAAGTATAAAATGGCCAGGAACCCTAAAAACGTTGGAGCGATAATTATTTTTTTTAACCTGCTCCTGTATCATTTTCATAGTGGTTTGCGATGCTTATAGCGAAAACGTTTTATTGCTTATCAAATACCACTAACTAACAATGCGTACACTGCAGGTATTGGAATAGATGAAGTGCACAATTCATCCCTTTCCAGTAGTTGTCCCTACCGATAACGGTCTCAATGGGGAGAGGAGGGTGAGGATACTCTGGGTTTATCTGAGGACTTTATTTATGGATTTTGGATTATGCGGGATGCATTTTCGATGTAAGCTCGATGGCTATCAGGATAACAGTCCGAAGGATCTCCTTTGTTTGAGAAGATGGTGTCGGCTTTAGTAACTGCTGCAGAAGGTTAAGGGGTCATTTAAGAAAAAATGTCTTTCGACGTAGCACTACGGTGTATGTAGATAAAGATAGCAAACATTGGATTATGCAACAATTAAGCCATAAATAAGCTACTTTATCATGTTCCATAGTTCACACAGTAGCAACCCACATAACCGTTTTCGAAAGTATTGTAGAAGGCAAATATATGTTTTGACCTTTTGACAATTTACCAAGTAGTAATGACTGCTATAGAGTTGGAAGTTGAACAAACGACACTTAAAAAACAAATCTATAAAGACGATTTCAGATATCCAGGCTACCTTGAGTCGGGTTGACTAAAGACTCGTACGATACTGTATACATCTACAGAATGAACTTGGAACAAGGAACAAAATAACTTTGGCGCTGTCACTTTTTATTTTACAAAAATGCGAAAGCAACGTCCTGAATCATCGTCAGTTAGCTAGAATGTTAGTTAACAAAATTAACAAAAAAAATCGGTACCTACAACGGCTGTCGAATAATCAGTTATTCAAAATATTTTTCTGTCAGATTTTGTACTTTGATAAACGCCGAATAAGTAACCACAAGGTGTCTCTTAGATATATGTAGTTTTTATCAAAGGGCCAATGAAAGTTTAACAAACTCTGCTTATTACACGGTATACACCGCATTGATGATGCTAAAATTTGGAAGTCGTATGAAGTTTCATTCATACTAAGCCTAAAGCAGCAAGAAGGTCATACCAAATCATGCCAAGCCTTTCAGAAACCTTGATTTTTGATATTTTTCTTCTAATCTAAGATGAATTTTGGCTACATATGAAAAGTGCTTTCTTCCATAGTATAGTGCTTGAATTGAAAGTAGGTGTCAACCTTGGTAACCCAGACCTAAGTGATCAAGTATTCTTCTCTTCTAACTGTCACTATTTTTATTTCCGAAAGTAAGTCTGGTTAACCAGATGCAAAATTACCCATTTCCTCTTCTGAACAATAGATTACCTCGCGTCTTAACATTTCTCGTCTGGAAAACTGCAACAGACAGAAAGCACCTTACACTGGCGAAGACCAACATTGTAACATTGAGTTTGTTGCCTACACATGTTTCACATGTTTTGTTAACATGAAATCCTGATGCTCTCTATTTCCGCCAATCGACCTATGGCGCACTGATAATCACAAATAAGCGTGAAACAGCTGTCTGCGTACTGGTGGATTGACGGAGTTATGGAGCAACCCTCGTATATCGGCTTTAATACGCTGCTTGCGTACAAAATCCGTGCCTCTGGTGGCAAAAGCGAACGAGCCTTGTCGTTCCACCAAAGAGTTTACTGCTGTTAGTAGCGTTTCGCTTTGGTTGCCGTTACCTTCGGGTACTAGATGGCGCACCGGCAGAACTTTCTGCTTGTTGCCTACACATTGTAACATTGTCTTGGACGTCTAGTCACATAGGAGTTAAGTGGAAATGAGAGGGCCGACAGGTGTGCCAAGGGAGGTGCAGAACTCCCTCTTATCGAGCCTAAACCGGCGTGTGGTACGGCATACAGCATGATATGGGCAGATGTCACCAGTTGGGTGTCAAATGAGCACCAGAAGCACTGGAACAGAGTAGAAGGGAATGTTCAGTCTAAGAGAATGCTGAAGGGAGTCTTGTATTATAATACTGCAGACTCTCTCAGATTGAGCAGGAAGGAACTACAAAAAGTGGTTGGATTTATAACTGACGGCTGGAAGTTCAGTGCACACCTGCGAAAGTTGGAGATGAATGTGTTACGTTCTTTATGCAGGAGGCAGAGAAAAGAGCTGAATACGATATCTTCGAGTGTTCTGTCTTGAGTGAAGGCAGGAACTCCTATCTGAATATGAGCCAGGAGTGAAGACAGGACAGCATAGTCCAATGCATCTCAAGGTTCACCAAGAGCTTAGGATGGGACTCTGTCTGATTCCTTTGACTGAATGAACTATAAGCCCTAAGGGGGGTCTAGGATATAGCGCACGAACTTGAGAATTCAAGAAAATCCGTATTCCCGAGTTAGCTAGGAGGTGTGGCCGCCTGTTCCCTCTCTCCGGTATGTGTATCTATCATGAAGGGAGACAAGTCAAATGGTAGGGTCCAAAGGTCGCCATAATAATGCATTTCGCGTTTAGAAGCACCTGACCTAACCTTTAAACTTGCAGCAATGATTGAAAAAGGACATTGAGGAACAAAGTCTGTGCTAGGATAGCACAATGGCCTTGTTGTGATATCATATTTAGTTATTGAAATACAGACATTTAAGAATGTATTATTTTGCATTGCGAGGCTTTTTGCACACCAGAGAATAGGGAAAATTGCTTTTTGTTGATGTTCATTAAGGTCTTAGCACTATGACCTTCTGAAATTTTATGTATGTAGCTTAAAAAACAAGTAAGTTATGTTCTACATGCAAATCCGTTCTTACATGGCAAATACATAATTATGTATAAATGTGTACCTTGAACCCTAATCCCCACACTATTAAAAAAACAGCTGGCAGGTAGCAACAGAATAGCCTTGTTTGTAGATGTCTATGAGGCTTTTTATGAAGTTTAAAAATTATCTCCTTCTAAAAGTACAATAACGGACCTCCCTCTACATTAAAAGCTACATAAATGCACACGTTTCTAACACTGTTTGCAGATTTTTTAAAATACAGGAAGCACATTATCACATTATAGCAGCGGCTGCAAGCTAACGAATGACTGAACAGAAACTCACTTTCTCTTCAACAAACTTGCAAAAAATCTCCGTGTATCCATACAACTTTCTGCATGCCTCTCAGGTGGATATCTCAAATCTGAGCGCGTTTCTCCGTACAAAGATATATGGCGGTGCTATCTAGCGGAACTTTTTTCTGGTATACCTCCGCTATCTGGATACCCCGACGCGACGTCAGAACTTCTTAAAGCACATTATCTCACCGCTCGTCTGCAAACTCCCAAAGTGCTTAATTGTTTCGGGAGCGAGATACCGGCCCAATTATTCCGCTTTCAACGAGATGGGGTGTAATCATGATAAAATACCCCTGTTTAATACACCCCATCTAGCAAAAGTGTTATAATCAGTCACATTTCCTTCGTCGCGGTGAAGCGAGCGCGACACCCTTCGCTTTGTGGACTGATAAGAGTTCGACAGCGGTCGGGGTTGCCATGATTTTTCAAATTTGCCCGCAGTCAGATTTTTTTTTTGGTAGTGAGGGAGTAGGGTTTAGTTAACCTAATGGTTCACGCTTAGCCTTAAAGCTTATTGTGCACCTCTAGTCAAAGGGATCAAACAGAGTCCCATTCTGAGTTATCTGCGAAACTTGACATGCACTCTGCTCTCCTGTCTTACCTCGTGGCCGACATTCAGATAGGAGTTCATGCTTTCGCTCAGACAAGGACAGTCGAAGATAGCATGCTCAACTGTTTCCTCCGTCTCACCGCACTTTCTACATAATGGGTTTGCCACATTAGTCACCAGTTTTTGCACGTGTGCAATGGCCAGTTATGAATTCAACCACTTTTCGTTGTTCCTTCCTAGTTCAATCTGAAAGCGCCTGCGGTATTATGTCACGAGGGTTCTCTCAGCATCCTGTTAGATTAGACACTCCCCACCACTCTCTACCACCGTTTCGGGTGCTCATTTGACAACCATCTGGTAACAGCTGTCTGCAACATGTTGTATGATACACCACAGGCCGGTTGTGATCCGATGAGAGGAAGTTCTGCAACTTCCTTGGCAGAGCCACGGCTACTGCACCAACACTGGCCATAGAGACCCTTCTAAACATAACCTATCTAAACATTGAGGTAGAGAGATGTGCCAGACTGGTCGCCTACAGACTATGCGCTATTCCTTGATGCCTCCAAGTCTGAATTGGGGACGGGAGCGATAGTAGCTGGTACCAATCCAAGAGTTGAAATGTCAGTGATGCTTGGGAGGAATACCACGGTCTTTAAAGAGAAATGATAGGCGTAGAGCTAGGAGTCAGAGAATTAACCAAAGACCCTTGGCAAACCAATCTATAAAAATCTTTTCAGATAATTAGGCTCTAAAAGCCCTGAGCTGCAAATAGGTTGAATGAAGATTCGTATGGAACTGTATACATCTCCTCAACGAACCTGGAACAGGGAACAAAGTAACTTTGGTTTGGGTTCCAAGCCATAGCGAAGTGGAAGGTAATGTATTGGCCGACGTGTTCGCAAGAGGAGGAACCAAATCTGTGCTCATAAGACCAGAACCATTTGTGAGCATTACAAAAAGCACCAATAAGAAAACCATCTCAGATTGGACAGAGATGAAAGCACTCCTGCACTGGCGAAATACACAGGACTACTGCACTCGAAGGCATCCATACCACACCCCTCTAGTCATAAATAGACATGAATAAACAACAGACTGTCGCTTCTGCTATATAGAGCACTAAAAAGTGGAGCATATTCTGTGCTCCTGTCCAGTACTGGAAAGAGTTAGGTTGCAGATCTTTGGATTTGCCTAACTGGGACCTTTTGACTTCAAGGAAGCTTCACCCATAACGACCATCGACTTTGTCAAGAAGAGTGGATTGTCCGCTGAACTCTAAATAGGTGTGAGCCACAATAGACACAATAGAGTCGCAGTGGAAGGAGGCATAATCGCCTCACTCACTTTCAACCCAAGCTAACCTTCCTTGGCACACCAGTCTCTCATCGTCACCCACTCATATGTGACTAGGCATCTAAGATAATGTTACCTTGTTGGACTTTGCTTTGGTCTCCAGAGTATTAAGGCAGTTCCACACTACTGTTGAAGTATAGTGGTTACCTTGCGAAGCCCATTAGAGCCGCCCGGCTGTCTGTGTTTACTCAGAAGTTTCTTTTTGCGGTATCCTTTATCTATGAATATGCTGCCGCATTCCAAAATTGCGTAATCATCAACTAGATGATGACCAATCTTCAATTCTAGTCATACTTGATTTCAGCAAAGAATTTGGTACTATCAGCCTCTCTACATTGCTATTTTAAAATCGTCTGGAATTGGCAGAGAATCTCTACACATTTTTAAATCTTATCTAGGGAACCGTACCCAGACAGTAAAATTAGGGCACAATGTATAACAACCAAGAGGTGATATTTAATTCAAATAATCTATTTTGATTTATGCTTGCTGATAGAAATAATTTTATAACATCTGTTTCTCAAAACGTTCATCCACAACAATAACCATAACCAAACAAAACAAGCTTTCCTTCCTTCCAAACAATTGAGAAGTGAGTGACTTTTATCTGTGACAGAACAAAAAAAAAGGAACATCACATTATGTTTGACCCTCATTTTATGTAGATGATCTGACATCGAACATTGTTTGACGAACTCTCACGGGACACTAAATCTGGCAACCTTGGCTGAATTTAACAAGACAGTGACTGGCGTTCCTGCACACGCTTCGCTGCCTTGACAAAGAAGAGCTTCAAATGGATAGGGACGAATAGAGAGAACAGAACTCTTCGACAAATTTATACGACACTGTGCTATGCGAAAATGCGGTGCCTTTATTCCACTGCTAACAATACGGCTAAGAAGACCTACGATTCTTATGGAAGGCTTTGCTGGTAAAAACTACGAGGTGGTTTGTCAGTCATACATAAGTCCATGGGTCCCTGCTATTTGCAATAGAGGCAAATGTTTGAAAAGCACCGACACTACATATAGCTGAGACTAGAAAAATTTAAAAACAATACCAACACGTGTGGAATTAACTATGCCCTAAAGCTTGAAAAGACAACTTTTCACTTAACATATTATACAGGGTGTTTCAGAAGTTGGGACTTTTTTCATACAGCGGATAAATACTCGCCAAAATGAGTGTTTTTTCCCAGTAACATACAAACGAAATATTTAGAGAAAACAAGATACTGACCATTAAAGAAATCCTCAATTCTAAGTCCGTCCCTGGGCAATGGCTCACCATGTCATAATATCACAACAAACAAGGCGGGCGGCGCTAGCGATGCCGATGCCGGCGAGAAAACACTAACACAGGCAGTTTGTCATACGTCGCGTTGCTGAGGCATAGTGTACGAGAGTGCTCGACTTGCTACATCTGACGATCGGACTTTAAAAACAACAACAGTGGCGCACGCTTATAACAGTAATGAACTGGTGGACATGATTTTAATGTACGGTGAGTGTGGTCAAAATACCGCTGTGGCTTCGCGAGTGTATGCCGATCGTTTTCCTAAACATACTCACCTTGCACCTCGTCGATTTGCCTCGCTCGCGCAAAGAGCTAGATAGACAGGATGTCTGAATCCACATCGTGGTGGACACGCTGGAAGACCTAGATAATCTCGTATGGTCCAAATTGAAGAAGACATCGTAAGTCGTACTTTTACCTGTAAGACGCCTGCGACAAGACCGCATTTACAACTTCGTAGCAGAATATTTGCCACTAGAAGTGGAGAGGTTTTACATCGGAAAGAATTAGCTTAAGTGGTATGAAAGTTGAGGGTGTATAGTTACTACAAGATCTGAGTATGGAATATTGGAGTGTGCCAGACCTTCCCGACCTTTTAGCAAAGGCCAGTATCTCAGCACAGCTGAGGGAGTGTAATTCCTCTGGATGGAGTTTATCGGATCCAAAGATCCCGTACCACAGCCCACCTATCAACTCACATTCCGTAAGGCAGTGGTAGGTCGTATCATCAGCCTCTCTATATCCCATACACAATTTCTAATAAAGATAGTGCCTCGTCAGAACATCCATGAGGTTTCTGATTGCTCATCGGCCTTGGTTCTGTAGCCATGCTGATATAGATGTGGCTATAAAACCTTTGGCTTGTTTGCATCCCTCACTTTGCCTCCGCTATCCCATCGGCTTCCTCATTACCAAGAATCCCCTTGTGACCCAAGACCTACATCAAGGTAACTTCCTTCAGTCTCGCCAGTTCTTCCAGTCTCTTCGTGCACTCCTGAACGAAGGGTGCCCTGGTTCTTGCCCTACAGGTATGCAGTGCCGAATGTATAAATAGGCCAGCCCAGTTATCGCTGCATTTGTACCGTCTCCGTGCAGTTCTCAAGAATGCGCGGTTTTTCTATTCATACGCTACGTTTTGTCTGCAACATGTCGAACTGTGCAGATGAAACTCTGGTACCTACAAAACGTGTCGTCTAGACCAACCTTAGCAAGTGAACAAGATTAAGAAAATGAAACTAAATCCACAAGGTGCGCTGTGGAAGCTACACTCAATTCAGTGCAGCTAACCACGATATTTCTAATTTAGACTTCCCACCGGTAGCGCAAAACCTTAATCAGAAAAGTAAGGAAAACGTAAAGCGATATAAGCGCGTATCCCGTGTAACACTCCAATATACTTCAGTAAACTTTAATCTAAAATGCGCTAGCGGCATCTGTACCAACATGACGATATATGTTGTACTGCCAGCTGGTACAGCGCTATGCGATATACGTTTTATGAAATCCCAAACATCCCACCCTTGCCCTATAAATATTCTAACATCTTTCAATTTGGTGAAAGCCACCACTATATACCAATTTCATAAACTACGAAATTTACTGACAGTGGTCTGCATTTATAAGTAAATAAGTAAACAAATAAATTGATTTCATTTATCTCAAATGCAATTAGGCGAAGTGTCAGCTATATAGTAGCTATTTTCCAACTTAACCTTATAAAAATCCTTTGAAATATAACAAGGAATGTATAAAAAGCAATAATTTACACACAGTAGACACATGGAAGAGTACTAAAAATCTACAGCTCACCTTCTTAAAAGTGCAACCACATATTAGCCGAAAAAAGAAAATTAAAAACGAAGTCAAGTTGACTGACTCAGTACTCCCCCATATCACAGTGATACCAATTTATTATTTTTCCATAGCATAAAGCTACAATCTGAGATCCCCTTGCAACCAAATCGTCGCCCGCCGATCAGAAAAAAATGTTATGCTGCTAGGATTTTCCTCCACAGATCAATGGACAGCCTATTATGACTACAATAAATTTTTCAGTTCTCAACGCCCCAACCCCCCAACCACCCCAATTTCAGCCCCACCCAAAAAAAAGTAGAAAATGATCAGGAACCAGAAAAACGCCTAAGAACGAAGTTTGAGTTGTTTGTATATTTTTAGTATTTTGACTATCTTTGCGCCACCACTGACAGGATTTCTAAAAGCCTACGCATTTGTTTTCCATAGTAACCAAGGTAATATTACTGTAACGAAATTTCATTAAAATCAGCTCACTGGTTTCCACGTTACACAATACAGAACGATCTGAAGCAACCTCTTATACCTATATACATCAAAAAAACTCTACGTACCTTGATAAAAAAATGGAGTCAAGTTGATTGACTCAGTACTTCCCACACATTACGGTGATACCAGTTTATTATTTTCCCATAGCATAAAGATTTAGTCCGAGATCCCCTTGCAACAAAATCATCACCAGTACCCCCCCCCCCAAATTATAGTCATATGCCGCTAGGTTTTTCCTGCACAGGTCAATGAACAGCCTATTATCAATAATACAGACGTTTGTATTGAATTTCATCTCTTCGGCAGTGGCAGTTTTGGAAATATTTAAGCGTTCCGGTACCGTTTACTGAAAAAGCGGTGTTGCCGTATCTCATTAATTAATAGAAACAAAATTTTGAAATTGTGAGATCTTACTAAATTCGACATGCGCAATTCATTGCAATAAAAATAAGTAGAGGATTCTATTTAAAATAAATTAAAATCGGGGATACTTGTTTAATAATTTGGGAGAATAATTTATAACTTGGCAACGTCGAAAACGCGAAAAAAATATTACAAGGCGAGATAGAGTATTAGTAGATATTTCGATTTAAAATAAAAAATACAGGATGTTACATTTAAAAAAAACAAAGTAAAACGACCTTTAAGTTGCCGGAATTTAAAATTCTGCCAAAAACACCCTGTACATACAAATTGCTGGCAGCATCCAGAATAGTATCCGCTTAATATTCAAGTAACTCGCTGTATAATATTATTGAGAAAAGTTAAAGGAATATATCAATTTGGACGTATTACTTGCGACCTTGCAAATGCGGAAATTAATAGAAAATAAATTATAACTTAATTGTGGTCTGCCTTCCGAACTCATTTCTTGGTCTTAGTCTTCTTAGTCCCCAGGCGCCTTGGTTCAATCATTCACTAGATTTCTAAAAGAGATTATGAAGAAGCATCATGATGACCAAAGATCCTAAGTAAAAGAAGATGTTCAAATTATACATAGTTTTACTATGACGCTCTACAGAACTACCAAGTTTACTGTTTTACGTATTCTGAGTGTATATTTATTGAAGCTGGGAAGACGTTTTGTGCCCCTTATTATTACGTAGAAAATTGTCCGAACAACGTAAAACCCCAGAGAACTTAAGGGGCCTGGGTAGACACGTGGTGCGAGTATACATGGTGTGCTCGCCAGCCGTACGAAATTGAGATCGCTCTGCGCATTGCGTCAGCAACGAGGATTTTTCGCGCGGAGAATTATTAGACGTCGTGATACCACGGCCTGTTTAATCGCGTTTTAGATAGAATCGCTAACGATTTTTGTTTAATTTACTTTGTATTCCTTATTTTGAGTTATAGAAGACTGAAATTTGTATACATAATGCCAAATTGTGCAGTTGTCGGTTGTAAAAACCATAGTAAGATGCAAGAGCCAAATGTAAAATTCTATAAGTTATATCTAAATTTTGGTGGAGTTGCAAAAGGAGCTCCTGACAAAAATAGCCGAGGTATTGCTTGAAGCTCAGAGTAACAACTGAACATAGAGGTAGTAAACAAACCACTTCAGCATGGCGTGCTCAAAGCCATCATCTTAAGTAAATAAACAGATTTTTGATACTTCAGCCTCCAGACATTGATGCAACTCATGTTACAAACCAACGACGATAGAACAACTGAAGACCTCTCATCTCATTCATAAATTCATTTATGTTCACAGTCCAACATTACTTTGGGCAGGGGGCTAGCTTGGTGTGGAAAAAGTGCCAAGATGGCCGCTTGATGGGGACCGTAATTTCTATTGTAAACACCGTCCCCACCCCGTCTGTGCTCCCGCCCCTTCAAAGTCACGTCAAAATTCACAACGGTTGACACTGTCGACTTGACAGTTGACGGTTTTTCGGTCCACATCATCAACGAGAAACGTTCAATGATACGTAGCGCCTAGTACCGGTAATAATTTACTATAAAGCCATGTTGCCATCTGGTAGGTGAGGTGTGATTAGCATTGTAAATTATGAAATTAGTTTTAACATTTCTTACTACATAATGGCTGAGAAATTCGTTGTAGAACGAATTCATTAGACCTTGTGAAATAGCTATGTATAAAAACAAATGTTATTGTAGACCTTGGGTAAGTTGTGGCAACTACGTGTCAATGTCTGACGAATTTTTTTGTAAACATAAGAGGTCTATCAGAGTTCTGTCGTCGTTGTTACAAACACTGCACTTTTTGAGTCCCATCTCGAAAAACTGTTAAACTACACTCGAGTATGGCACAGCAAGTCCGTACAGCTTCACTACGGTTACCAACAAATAGCGAATTCGATTTTTCTGACCAAGCATAAAAGACGCACAAACAAAACAAGCGTTTGACAGTCGAGGTTCTATCGTAAATAAGTCGCATGAAAATTATATTGGCGTTGCCACCTCCTCAAAATCTATGTAAGAAGTCAGAATTTGCGTTTATGATGAAGAAATATGCAATAACGCAGTAGAGGTCAACATACCTATTGATTTTGCTGTAATCATTGTTGAACCACCAAAACACCGTCTTTTTAACGTAGAATGGAATATTTCTGGATACTATACAATTAAGCCGACAGTAAATAATCATGATTGCCGTATCTGGAGGTCAATATGACAACGTAAGGAAAGATGTCGGCCTATTAGAATTAGTTGTTCACTACCTCTATGTTCAGTTGTTACTCTGAGGCTTGGAGTTAATAATTTATGTTTGTAGTGTGTTTCAGTACGTATCGAATGCGGTACCAACTCATTATAAAGATAAACAAGAGTTTTGCAAACATTATTTTTTGGTGTCAGAATGTAATTTCCTCAACGCATCTGATTTAAGCCATCCGGATTCTTTGAACGGGACACTGATGTGGTCATAGTACGAACACCAAATGGATATTTTGTGAGTTTTTTATGCGTTGAATGCGATTGGCATCAACTAATAGCGTATATCTAAAATTACACTCACTAATGCGTTTTCAGTGTTATTCATGTCGAACCAGCTAGACTCATTTTGGGACTACGGTTAACCCTTTTAGTCCAAAATTAATTTTTTTTTGAAATAAAACTTTATTCTTTTTGTCAACAGTACTTAGAATAAAATTAGCATACGTAATTGAATAAATCTACATAGTCATATATTCTTTTGGAAAAAAATGGTGAAAACAAAACTCTGTAATTCTTTTTTATGCCACTTTTCTAAATACGTCGCATCTTCTAAATCATCACTATCATTACATTTGATTCTCGGTTAGAAGGAATTTCGATGAATAAAATTTAAAATTCGTTTGGCTTTACGTTTTTTAATTCGAGAAAGCTCCCTGATTCCTTTTCTGGAAATTTTACTGCCTTGTAGAGGCGTAGCTACCGCCATATCAATTATACGGGGCTCCCGGGCCATGGAAGCACCGCATTTTTTGTTCTTTTGTAAGGGTTGTTTCTAAGGGCCTCAAATAAATTTCTAAACAAGACTCCGCCAAGACACCCTAGGTTTCTGTTGCCTTGTAAATTCTAGTGATTTTGCGGCGAAACCACATTTTTAAATATTGCAGAAATCGACAATGTTTTTGCCAATTCATAATATAATTGATAAAGTATGACCATTTTATAATAAACGAACTCAAAACTGACTCACTAGCCATTGCAATACAGTAATTATTTTAAAAAAAACAAGGATTTGCAACAGTTTGCAAGCACCTAACGTGTCAGACTATGCAAAGCAGAAATATAAATCTAAGTAGGTTTTCGGTAAATTTTAAGAAATAACTTGTTGTCCCCACTAAGAGTTGACGTCTCTAACTACATAATAACCCTCGCGTTTTCATACCATGGCCACTGGGTCGCGAAAAATACATTTTTTTGAAAGGTGGCTTCAAGGTGAAATCACTGAAGACGAGAGGATTAAACCAAAACCTCAGATTATTGTAAAATCAGTATACAGCCGCATAATCCACGTAAAGTTTTATCCGAGCACATTATACAGCATTTTCCTGGTCGTAGTGGATATGGCAGAGGAGCAGTATATCTCATTTTATTAAAACTTTACTTTCTTCGCGCTTCCCATCATACCGTTATTAATTCATTTTTCATTTCCCTTCGAGGTGATTTAAACGTCTGCAGCCACACAATGCAGTCACTTACCAGTCGTCGGTCGCTTCCACGTAGTCGCTAATGAAAATATATACTGGCTTTAGTTACGAACTCGTGATTAAATTTAAACACATACCCACAGGTTTGCGGAAAATTTATCCATGGAGGGGTGATACAGTAACTTCAAGAAAACTTGTGAAGTCGTTGACATTGTTTAGCAATCGATTACCAGAAAAATGAGACGCATTTCTGTCTAGAAACTGATAGTCCGAGAGCCCATGAGGGCCAACCTTCGGAATTCTATAAACCGGAAAGGTGTTCTATGTGTATCTTCAATACAGGTAAGAACGATTCCCACTTATGAAACCTGGGTGGTGGTAGTAACAGGTAGCAAAGGTGTACAAAATCCTGTCTCAGATTTGTTTAAGTATAAAAGCCAATTTTTCCGTATTATATTCGTAATATGAAAACTGGCGTTACTTGTTGTTAGAGACTTAGCCTGGTTCCAACAAATAATCATACACATCATATACGTTATTTACTTTTCATGCTGTATATTGATCTATTGTGATTTTAGAAATCATGGAGACAACCAATATTTGATATATCGTGATACTGTGGGGCAACTCATCGTCACTTGAATTTTCATCGCACAGAAGAGGATAATGACTGTGTTTGATTTACTGGCACAACTACAAAGTCCGATTCCATAATATGTCCATATTAGCTGAACTCCCCTACATGGTAATGATTTATAATTATTATGCTTTTGTTATACTATTAATATTTTTATTCATACGAGTACAAATAAAGGTCAACCTTGAAGGTTACACCTGGAATAAGGGTATTGGCCTCGGTATTGGCTAGATTGTATATCACATAGAATTTTGCCACTTGGCTCTCACACACTGGCATCTCTAGGTTTACATCTCTTCAACCACTCTCTTTAAATTCGGTGTTATCCTCATCTACTTGGTTATAATGGCATCCAAAGATTTGGTTAATGGAGTGTCTCTCGCATTCGGTCACTCGTAACCTCAGAGTGACAACTGAACATAGAAATAGTAACAACTAATTCTAATAGGCCGACATACATCTTTTCTTACGTTGTCATATTGACATATGGCAATCATAATCATTTACTATCATCTTAGTTGTATAGTATTCAGAAATATTCCATTCTACGTTAAAAAAGACAATATTTTGATGGTTCAGGAATGATTACAGCAAAATCAATAGATATGTTGACCTCTACTTTCTTCATCATAAACGCAAATTCTGAAGTCTTACATAAGTGTTCAGGAGCTGGTAACGCGGACATAATTTTCGTGCGACTTATTTACGTAGAAGCTCGACTGTCAAACGTTTGTTTTGTTTGTGCGTCTTTTATGCTTGGTCAGTAAAATCGAATTTGCTATTTGTTGGTAACTGTAGTGAAGCTTCAAGGACTTGCTGTACTATATTCGAGTGTAGTTTAACAGCTTTTCGAGATGGAACTCCAAAAGTGCAGTGTTTGTAACATGGGTTCATTGGAAGAATTTTCAGGTTAGTTGGCATTATATAATTGTTTACAATTGGAACTGTCACTGCGGGGTCACAGCTGATCAATCTTTGGAGGCTGAAGTGTCAAAAATCATGGCTTTGAGCACGCCATGCTGAAGTGGTTTGTTTACTACCTCTACGCTCGTAACATAGAGCTCGAGAACGGTGTTTCTCCAGCAACCAAGCAGTTTCAAGGGTTCTCTCATCCTGCCAGATGTATTATCCTCAAGTCCGCAACAGGTGTGAATGCAAAGAGTACATGTATGCGTTAACATATGTGCGAGGGAAATAGAGCTGCTTTGTGGCCTAGATCCCTCGGTAGCTTAATCGCCGCGCTCGTATTGGTCTATGCGTGATTATTATAAAATGTTTTGTAATAAAATCCTGGGATACGGTCAATAATATATTTAAGAAATATATATGTATATAATGGCCAACGTTTTGACGCTGGAAGTGCGTCATCTAGTATCTCAATAAGTATCAAGTAGCCTACACTATCCGGCAAAAATATTTGAGACTGTTGTGATATAATCTATAAATATATCACACACGCTCTGAAGATGACGCATTTCTAGCATCGAAACGTTGGCCATTATATACATATATATTTTTCAAATATATTATTGACAGTATCCCAGGGTTTTATTACAAAATATTGGAACGGTCAGGATACAAAAAGTAAATAAAAAAATATTGTAAAATGTTCACTGAATGTTGTTTTGAACGCTCTTGATCAATCTTATTAAATGAACTTTTTTGATAAATTAGAAAAAAATCATGAGGCAATCGTAATAAACGACAGCGGATGTGCGGTAAAAGATCGCAATGAACTGAACGATCTATTTCGTTCGCAACAGCCAATGCATAATATACTCTTGGCACTCGTACCTGTTGCAGACTTTTAATGCATCTGGCAGGATGAACGAACCCACGAAACCGTCTGGCTACTGGCAAACATCGTTTGGTGGGTTACGAAAAAAGATAAATATATAGAATTTAGCTTTTATAGTATAACGAAACTATAATTATAAATAATATATTAAGAAATTGAGCTATTTTGCTTTTGCTACCTGTTATCTGCCAAAGCCACCGCTACCCAAGCTTCATAAGTGGGGATTGTTCTTACCTGAATTGGGGATACTCGTGGAAGAACGTTCAAATTTTACAAAATTTTGAAGGCCTGGTGCTTACGGGCTCAATAAAAATCTACCCGATGAGATCCGAGGGACATCGTGCCTTTCAGTAAGGTAAGATGGAAATCATTTTCTTCATGTATCCACAAATGAAGCACCAGAGCCAATAGCAGTTCAACACTTTTCGAACGATATGGATCTCAAAAAAGTAGTCTAAAGTGTATAACTTTATTAGATATCTACCCAATAATAACCCTCTTGGTTAGACGGTACAAGACGGTATGTAGGTATGTCGATTTCAATAGAATTATTTTGGCCTAAGGATCCGCCATTGCTTTATGGGACCATTTTTTCTAGGATTCCCTTAAGTTAGGTTAGACTAGATTGACAGTGAGTGAGGCGATTATGTCTTCTTCCAGTGCAACCCTATTGTACCTGTTGTGACTCATACCCATTTAGAGTTCACCGTACAATCCACACATTTTGATGAAGGTGGTAATCGTGTTTGGTGATTTCTTTTCAAGTCAGAAGCTTTTAAATGGACTGAAACCTAGTTATTTCCCACACTGGGTAGGAGCACAATATGTGCTGCGCTGTTTGGTCTTCCACAGAAACGACAGTATGATGTTCGTTCCTGACCTACCTTCTGCAGGTGGTTTCTCAGATAACAGTTTCCTGTCATCAGAGCGACCAGAATGCGCAGATCATCCCTGCTCCAGTCGTAAGATCCTCTGGGGGAGGGGGGCTGAATAGAGGGGTATGATATGAATGCCTTCAAGTGCAGTAGCCCTGGTGTATCTCGTCAGTGCAGGAGTATATTCCCCTCTACCCAATCTGCGATGGTTTTCCTGACAGTGCCTTTCGCAATGCCCGTAAATGGTTCTGGTCCTGTAAACACAGATTTGGTTCCTCCTCTGGCGAGTGTATCGGCCAATTCATTGCCTTTCACTCCGCTATGACCTGGAACCCAAACCAAAGTTACTTTGTTCCTTGTTCCAAGTTCATTAAGGCGATGTATACAGTTCCATACGAGTCTTGAGTCGACCCGTTTGGAACTCAGTGCTCCCCCTTGTTCGTCAGGGGTAGTCTGTTGAGCTCCCTGACTCCCAGGTTCTACCTGGAAGATTGTGGTATACTTTCTAAGGTTTACTGAAATTTCAAGACTTCGATCAGTACCAGGGAAGGGATCCCCTTTAGGCTGCGGAAGTTTTTCATAAACTCCTCCGCTTATGCGTGTGAAGTGTAAGCATAAATGGTGAAAAATAACGTTGCATTAAACCATATTATGAGCGTGATTCCCTCAGAGATACATGATGATAAAATACAGCAGACGGAATGGAAGGAAGTTTTTCACTAACGCCCGATGGGAGCCGTGAGACGAACGTTAATTGATGAGTCGGAAAGTGGGATTTATTGTTTTCTTTTTCCCGCCTTTCGAGACACCAGCCGGCTGGGAAAGTTTAGGTCGAGTAATGATTCGGCTTGTCGCGGATCACCCTAAAATATATTTATGACGAGGGATGACGTGCACCTCGGGAAATTCTGAGGCTGTCTCGCTGAGAGCGGAGCAGGAGCTTTATAGTACGGTATAACTCTCAAATGTATCAAGGTAAACCGAATTTGTTATTGGGGCTGTAATATTCGTCTTGTCTCAAGCATACCGTAATAGCTATTTATGTAACAAGTGCATAAATTCGGTCTTTATCGGCAAATCCTAAAGTTTACTCATAGAAAACACTGAACCACCCTAGAAAATGACCTTGATATATTTAGACTCTACAGGCTCATCCGAGCATTGTCTTTCAAGGAATATCTGTGTGCCTTTAATTTTTCTTCACAAGCCACAGTGGATGAGAGTTTGTATTTGTTTTGTGGTGCGTTTTCGTTAGATGACTTTTTCGAAAGAAATGGGATTGAGGTGGAAGGGGACTGAGCAAGAGGGGTAAATCAAATATTTTTTGTACTCATGGAAAACCCTTCACTATCCCAAAAAAATACTTTGACATATTGAGACTTTAGAGGCTTGTCCAAGCATTGTGGACCTTTAATTTTCCTTCACAAGTCACAGTGGATGAGAATATGGTTTATTTTGTGTAGCTGTGTTTTCGTTCGATGCTCTTTTCGAAGGGAATGGGATTGGGGTGGAAGAGGACTGAGCAAGAGCGGTAACTCAAATGCTTTTTTTACTCAAGGAAAACCCTTCACTATCCCAAAAAATTACTTTGATATATTGAGACTTTGGAGGCTTATCCAAGCATTGTGGACCTTTAATTTTCCTTCACAAGTCACAGTGTATGAGAGTATGGTTTATTTTTTGTAGCTGCGTTTTCGTTAGATGCTTTTTTAGAAGGGGATGGGATTGGGGTGGAAGATGACTGAGCAAGAGGGGTAACTCAAATACTTTTTGTACTCAAGGAAAACCCTTCACTATCCCAAAAAATTACTTTGACATATTGAGACTTTGGAGGCTTGTCCAAGCATTGTGGACCTTTAATTTTCCTTCACAGGTTCCAGTGGTTCATTTTGTGTAGCTGCGTTTTTGTTAGATGCTTGTTTAGAAGGGAATGGGATTGGGGTGGAAAAGGACTGAGCAAGAGGGGTAACTCAAATACTTTTTGCACTCAAGGAAAACCCTTCACTATCCCAAAAAATTACTTTGATATATTCAGACTTTAGAGGGTTATCCGAGTATTGCCTTTCAAGGCTTATCTGTGAACCTTCAATTTTTCTTCACAAGCCACGGGGGATGAGAGTATGGTTTTTTGTGTAGCTGTGTTTTCGTTGGATGTGTATTAGTGATGTCAATATTGTAACTATCCGGTATGAAATACCCGTTACACCACTAAATACTCGTACCGGGTAAACGCTAAAATAAGTACCCGTTACTTTATCTTGGTCCCGAACTACAAATACCTAGCAGAGCTTCCGATCCAAGCCACCTCGATCGGTACCAATTATTACCGAATCCCAAAGCAGCGCGCTGTGCGGTGCGCTGAGTATCCTGTACCGGTACCGGTACCTCTGCCTGTTGTTCTTACCACAGCATAGTAAACAACCAGCACAATAACTCAGGTTGGGGGCAATTACACGCGCGTCCCCACTTTTGGATGATTTTTTTGTAGAGATGCTAACGATACTTCGATACTTGTACTTCTGCACTAATATCGAGTATGTTTATCTTAGATACTTTTTGAGCGATTCCAAGCTGGTATTGATACTTTTGTAGGGGTATCGGTATCGAAAATAATTATGTATTGAGGGGTGTAATCAATCAATTGCACAAAATTCTCTGTACGAACCAAACGCGCCTATTTGGCTAAAGAATATCGAGTTGGTACCGGTATCGATATTTTCATTTTCGCATCTCTACCCAAACTTCACAGCCGTAAAATCATCCCAAGGTCAAATTTTATGGGAACCATTTTTATATAGGAAATCCTCAGAGATATTGTGCTGGTTGTTTACTATGCTGTGGTTTTTACCATCGTCTTCAGTATCGTAATACTCTACAACGCTGACTACCGGTTTTCTCTGAAATACCGGTAACGGGTACTGGGTACTTTTTAAAATATTACTCGGTATAGGTAATACAAAAATGTACTTATGTTTGACATCACCTATGTGCCGCCCAGGATTCTGTTCCTTTGGATTACAGGACACCCAAATTCAAAAACTTATCGCGATTCCTACCCAACCGAAAGAAACCAAAGGATGCCAGATATAAGAATGCAGCATTTTCAGAGGGTCCCTGCCCACGTCAGCTCTATTAGCAGCGTTATCTGTGCTCAGAAGAACGGATGCGCCCCCTGCCGGCATCGGGTCGAATTATCCACTAAATTAGAGCTCGGTCGAAAAAAGAAGGGAGTCCGACGGCAGAAACATCGGCCGTCGTTTCAGTCGAGTGGTCGGACCTTTGTGCGTGGTGATTTGTAACGACCTAGATACGATCGTGGAGTCTTTTCCTCTACCCTGATACCGATTTTATTTATAAAGGTCTCATTTAAAAGCCATTCTTTCAAGCACATCGGATCTCCTTTTTCTTGAGAATACGAGAGTTATATTCTCTTTATAGACAGGACGGTTATACGCTCGCTGTAGAAGAAAACAGTCAGAATCAGAACCGAAGGGCATACTGTGTTAATTAAAGTGCCGATGCGTTAATTATGAGAAAGTTGAAGAGGGTCATAAAGTGTCATAAAATCGGTACAAAAAAGTCTTTTCGCAGATAAAAAAGTCTTTACTGGCTAGGAAAAATTCAGTAAGCGAAACGTCAGAAGAAAATGATTGCCACCTTACCCAAAACGAGCTCAAAGATATCACAATCCTTGTTTGAAACGTGTCCTAAATCGCATCAGGCACGACGTCCCTAGTCCACGATAGCACTGTTTCGATCTTTCGGATCTCATCAGGTTGACCTGGGTAAAGCCCCGTATAGCCACTGTTGGGTACTGCTTTACTCAGATCCACCTAATAAGATCCAAAGGATCGAAACAACTCTGTCGTGGACTAGGGATGTCGTACCTGATGCGATTCAGGAGATGTTCGATACAAGGGTTGTGATATCCTTGAGCTTACTTCAGGTAATGTAGAAATAACTTTGTTTATATTTTGCCAAAGGTATTTTCCTCCGCAGTGGTTGTTTTTGTTGGCTTACTGCCTTTCAAATGACAGAGTTTATACACACTTATTTTAAAGATCGGTATTGCTGGTCTCAAAAAAGTCTCGAGCTAGCGTCATTCATGGTTTTGTGGGGTGTTTTCTATGATGAAGTGACCTATTTGCAGTCTTATCAAATACCAGCAGGTAAAGCAGGTGCCAAAGTGTATAAGAAATCCGTCTTGGAATCCATTACAAAGTCTTTCACAAAATAAGCCACGGATATTCCAGCAAGATTCTGTTCCAGCTCATAAAGCCAAAGCCACCTAGAATTGGCTCCGAAACAATGTAACGGATTTCATAAGCACCGAAGAGTGGCTACGAGCAAGCCCTGACTTGAATCCTGTAGATTTTAGGGAACATGCTATGCTTCAAGGGACAAGGTAGTGTTGGTTCAAAGAAATAAGCATTTATCCTAGATTTGGCTATTTCTTTGATAAAGCAGGTGGGTGCAACGATAGGTGCTCCTGCATGATGGATAAAGACGGTCATTTTGAGTGATCTTTAACTTTTATATGGCATGTCTGCTTACAAATTTGTAAACTTTTATCAAAAAGTATTTTCTTTTATTGCATAAAGCAAGAATAACAGTATTCATGTTCGACTGCATCATAAACACTGGATTTATGGATTTTTTAGTGTCCATAATTTACCATTTTACTGGACATGACTTTCTTGGACACGATTTTATTGTACTCAACTGTTATTCTGTCAAGTAAAGGCCCCGTCAAACAGAGGGCGCGGCGTTCCGGCGTTCTCTAACAATGCAACGGAACGCTGTAACATGGCGTTCTATAATGCCCTCTATTTGACCGGGCATTGAGTTCATCTATGTTTGAGTCATTAGATATCTTGACAAAAGTTAGCGTAATGCTTATGCTTAACCCGTCAAACAGGCATGTTTGGTGCAAACAACGGAATGCTGTAACGTGGCGTTAGAGAACGCCGGAACGCCGCGTTCTAGAACGCTCTCTGTTTGACCGGGCCTTAAATATTAATATGAACATTATTAGTAATTTTCTTCGTTTTACAGCTCCTGTTATAGGCCGCATACATATTTTCGTAAGCAAGTAGTGGGTAAGAGATATTCTACGGGGCTGGCGGCTGAATTTTATATGATTTCTTCTCCCGCGCTATCCATTTTTTGGATTCTTTTTGTCACAAAATAAACGGAGTAAACAAGTTTAAGGTTGCTAAGCTCGCTGGTTACTAAGGTACGAAAAGCAAAAGCATGCTTAGTGCTCTTTAGTAATAAGACGACGAATACAATAATAATTGTCATTTCGGAAAATAAGATTTCTGCATTGCAGATGAACATGAGGCTTTGTGTACAGGGTGTCCCATTTTGGGCACTTTTACGGGGTATCTCGGTTATTTTAGAAGATAGAGAGTTGTTGTTTTCGTGACAGTGTGCTACTTTTTTGTAAAACTGAAGATGCCGTCAACAAAATTATCATGGCCCTCTTGGTTTTTGAGATACAGGGTGAAATCGAAAATTATCGATTTTGGGACCACCCTCCTATCTCGGTTGTCTTTTATTTTATTGAAAGGTTTAAAAAAGGATTTTATAGAATTTTTTCTGTAGAATCCAGTGGTGTAGTTTGATTTTTTTGACTCTAACCATTTTTCAGTTATAATGAACCAAACATATATTTTTTTAAACGGAACACCCTGCATATTATTTTTGAAGTCAATCGTAAATAATTCCAGCTTTTAGCGAAAGTAGCTCACTGTTGCGAAAGCCGCAACTCTCTATCTTCTAAAATAACCGAGATGCCCCGTAAAAGTGCCCAAAATGGGACACTCTGTACTACTCGAACATGATTAGGCTTTATGGACTTGTCCAGTTTCTCCGAAGATGCGAAACAGGAAACACAGCTTCTGAGAATGTGAACCACTTGTGTTGGTGAAACGTCAAGCAGCGAAGCGCGCCGACATCAAGGCATCGGAGTATGTCGACGCCGGTCAAACAGCTCAAAATCCAACGGTTCATCGGGTTATGGCCGCCAAAGCCTTACACAATACATTTCAGTTTTTCCTTCGCATTCTGCTCAGCTATGATTAAAAAACTTATAATATAATGGGTAATCGGTGCGATGAAATTAGAACTGTCAATAGAAATACGAAAGACATGAAGGTACTTACGATTTGTAAAGCAGAACATCCACAATCCCGACACGGTGACCTTGGCCAGATACTCCATCTCTCCCGTTCCATTGTAGTGCGGATTGGACATCTTCTCCGTGGTGTGCAGCCACTGGTTGGTCGCCATCCCGACCGCCACCAAGACCAACGACACTGTCGCGGACAACGGCGTCAAAACCCACAGACACGACACAGTCGCCTCCAAGCCCCCCAGGGGGTTCTCCTCCCCCTCCCCCTCCGAATTCCGCGATACCGGACGTTGCATTTTCAATTTCAAATCATGCTACCCGTGTTGCAGTCGATTGGATACTACATCATTGTGCGCATTAATACGTTCGGATTACGATAATGTTTTATATTAACTAGCTACGGTAACTATAATGGAATTGAATTAATATTACTCGGTTAACGTTCTCATGTTTTAAATTTAATTTTGGACACGGTGGTTGGGTATCGACCGTCGAAGCTGTACATTAATTCGAAAAATGAGCCCGGGGTTCGGTTTCCTGGTTGTAGGATTGCGGTCCTGGTACGTTTTCGCCCTGGAACAAAGAGAAACGGTCAATTAGCGCGAGTTATTTATTGCTGTGGATATTAAACAACTGCATAGAGCGGATTGGTTAATCCCCGTTCGATTGCAGCAATAGGAAAGGCAATACGAAGGTAAATTGGTGACCCTTGCAGCGACAGCAGGTTTATTGGGATATTGATGGATGTAGCATTGTGCGGGTGTTGTGACCGACACAGGTCACGTATCAACCGCAATTTCATTCCTTCTCTCGTACGATTTGCAGTCTTTGCTTTTATAGCCGGGTAGAATTAGCTGGCTTGATCCCCATTTTTCACCAAAGCACAGTCTCTCTTTTATTGACAGCACACAAAACTGCAAACTCACAAATAAAAAGAAATCCTCAATTCAAGAGTTCTGCTTATCTTGTAAAGATACATGCGACAAGAACATCTGTTCTCGGTCTAGGAAAATTTACTTGATGACAAAATTATAGATAATTTGAACCAAGAAGAATTCTTTTTTGATTCCAATACTCATTCTAAAAAAGTATGCTCTGAACAGGAATATAATTCATTAAGTTTTAGTAACGATATATTTTCCAATTGATCTCCTACAACTTCTATCAAGAATACAAACGGCTTGAGAATTGTGGAGTACCATTGAGAATATGATAGTCATGGTTGATGCACATCGACAGATCGTCACAGGCCTTATAGTCATTTGTAAATAATCCATAACTTTACCTGTGTCTCTGTGTTATATTCTCATAAAGGAATGTTGCATAGTTGTGGTTAAGCGGACCTCATACAAATGTTCGTACTATATGTTAGCAATAAGTATGCGATATGCAATATATTTATGTAGTAAGTATAGTTGTGAATGCGGAAAATAAACATTGTCGGACTTCTGGGCGTAACATATTTTCTAGTTCAATAATACAGGTACATATTCTTTATAATCTTTGGTAGTCAGTATGTTTCAAGATGAATTTTGAAAAATACTAAATAACTCAAAATTGCCGAATGCCCTTGGACGCTTGTTTCAAGAATCCCAGAATCTTGAGCTGTTTGCACGAAGATTACAAAATGCTTTATTGTTTTGTTTCTAAAATTATCATATACTTGATGTGGGTGTTCTTACCTTCAAGTCTTTCCCAATTTTGAATTGAAAATATTTACTTAATATAACCCTATATAAAATGATCAAAAATACCATTCTTGGTTTAAGATTATTATAGCCCTGCTCATATGGGAATATATATACTTGAATGGCAGCACATATTCTTCGACCGAGATTTTATTTGTATGTGTGCAAGTATCTTTCGGCATAGGTTACCTAACCATTTATGTCTCTTGTACCCCAGGGAAATAGGAATTTCTCTGCGAACATCACTAATAATACACGAACACCATTTTGGCATAGAGTATCTGGAGAAGAATTTTCTTGCTGAACAACTGCAACCAACTCCACTGAACTGGAATGTTTCTCGAACATATTGATGATATTATGAATACGATTTAAATACATACAAAATGATTACAAATTATTGTCAACTCAACCACACTCCTGTCACTGAAGTAAATACTGTACAACTTTCGGATTAGCGATTGACGTCTCATAATCATCTTTGCAGCTATTATAGCGTGTATTATTATACAGGGTTGGAATAAAGTATGGAACCAAGCAAATAACTTTGGAACGGAAAGAGTGATATTGCTGAAAATTTGCAAGCAAGTGTAGTGACGTCTAATGCATCCGAAGACATTATGTCAGCTGTTAATGTACTTCCGGTTTAACTGGAAGTACCGTCAACTTTTTTAATTTAAATGGGACACCCTGTATATTTTTGTAGATTTTAATTCATCTTTTTTTCCGAATACGTCCATAGTGGGTTTAGTATTTGTTTCTTAAAAAATTTGTCTCACAAATTCGTCCGTGGCGGTCTGCGGTCTTCCCGTTTGAGGTAATTTCTTTGTATTTTTTTTTAGTCACCGTCAAACGTGTTATAGGACCCCTGTCGGGACGTAAATCATTAAAAGTTGACACACTTCTTTGTGAGTTCTCAGGCGATCGCCAAAACCGACTCTGAATGACCGGCATTTTAAACACCTGAAATGATAAAGAAGCTTTATCTTTCCCGTTTTTACAGAAACTAATGCTAAACCCACTATGGACGTATTCGGAAAAAAAAGATGAATTAAAATCTGCAAAAATATACAAGGTGTCCCATTTAAATTAAAAAAGTTGACGGTACTTCCGGTTAAGCCGGAAGTACATTAATAACTAACATACTGTCTTCGGATGCACTAGACGTCACTACACTTGCCTGCAAATTTTCAGCAATATCACTCTTTCCGTTCCAAAGTTATTTGCTTGGTTCCATACATTATCCCAACCCTGTACATGTTGTGCTCAATAGCCCAGAATGCGTTGTGGATTTCGCTAACTTCTCACACCGCGTTGCGGGTAATCTTTGTATGCGCAGAACGCGTTGTGGGTAAATTACAAAGACCCACAATGCGAAACTCCGAATACCATCGGAAGCACACGACCATTTTTGCATTATGGACAATACAAATATAGCCACAAAGCGAAATTTTATAATCAAAAAATGTAAAACAGTGTGTTACATCAAATAACTGCTCACGATTTAGGTAAAAAATAATTTCCTCTCCATTCCTATACCTTTGAGCAATCATTTATTTATTTTGTCCAATTTTCGATAATTCGTATCGATTCAGCTTTCAATACTGTTTAGATGACAGGCATAATTTCCCCAGTTCTTGTCCTTCTTTAACCTTACCTGTGATTTTTTCATAGTCACCTTCTAAAAATGTAGACCATGAGATGACGCTATATAGAGTTTATTCAAACCATTCTCGAATTATTTTCGAAGTGTTTCTGTCGATTCACTGATCTTATTAAAATTGTTCTGAATAAATAGAAAAAAAAACTTGTTCCGGTATGTTAGGTTATTAGATTTCCGCTTTGTGGCTATTTGTATTATTACCCACAACACGAAATGGTCGTGCATTTCCGACATCATTCGGAGTTTCGAATTATAGGTATTAGTAATTTACCCAAAACGCGTTCTGCGCATACAAAAATTACCCGGAACGCGATGTGAGAGATTAGAGTAATCCACAACGCGTTCCGAGTATAAATTTCGGACAGTGGCCGAATTCGGTTATTGAGTACAGCATATACATTTCCAAGAGGTCCATATTGGTACCTAGTAGGTGTTGTTCTCTTACCGGTGGAGCGTGAGTTATGAAAGTCATTCTGTTTGTTTATAGGTAGTATCACCTGCTCAAAAATAGTTTGGTAATCGCTGTATAACTCAATAATTGTAGTAGATAAGTATATTTTACCTACTTCCATTAAGTTAAACAGGCATTCCTAAACTATTTTTGAACAGGTTATACTACCTATAAACAAACAACATAAATTATTTTTCATAACCCACAGTCCAGCCGTGGGTTATGAAGACCGCCCACTCGATACCAGATGTGATGCCTTAAAAATACATAGTATTAAATAGACGCTATGATAACTGTAAATGTCCCTATAAAACGTCAAACGCTAACACGAACGGTGACAGTATTTATGTTAGTGAGAGAAGTGAGGTTTAGTTGTCAATATTATGCAATTATTATGTATTTAAATCATACTATTCACAGCTTCGGTCATATTCAACTCGTTGATTTGCAGCACTTGCCTACGGCTCGTGCTGCAAACTTCGAATGCGTGAGTTATTACAGTCATTACCACTCATTGGATAATATATTATTATTTACTCCCGTTGAATTATCCAGCGATTACCAAGCTACTTTTGAACAACTAGTACTACCTAAAACCAAACAGTGCCAATTATTTTCCATAACTCACGCTCTAGCCGTGGGTTATGGATAACGCCTACTAGATACCAATAACAATGCCTTGAAAATGAATATGACTAAATATACGGTATGATAACTGCAAAGGTGGCCATATCATAAGACGTCAAGCGCTCATTCGACGGCGTACGGTATTTATTTTACAATACTGAGGTTAAGCTGTCAGTGAGTCGTAATTATTATGTACTTAAGTCTTACTGTTAATTGCTTCGGTCATAGATAGATAGATAGATAACTTTTATTCATGTGCGCCTGCAATACAGGATATGAAACGTCATAAAATGGCAGCTACAATATTACACTCACTATAATTGTTAAAATCCTAAATACATCAGCGAACTATTTGCTACAATCGTAGTACCCTTGCAAACTATAAAACCTGTTTTCTATTAGGAGACGTTTTACCTTTTTCTTAAATTTATAGATGTTATTTATTTGTTTAATCTCATTAGGCAAACTGTTATAAATAGTGCTACAAATGTATGTGGGATTGTGTTTGTACAAAGATAGGTTAAAGTTCTTAATATGAATCTCGTTATTATTGCGAGTCCTATGGTGGTGTATTGTGTGATTCAAGCTAAAATTATCTAAATTGATTCTCACAAAAGTACAGGCTTCCATTATTAGAATCGACGGCAATGTAAGTATGTTGTGCTCAGTAAAAGGAGCGCGGCATGATTGTAATGGCCCAAGATTAAACATTGGTCGAATTAGTCTCTTTTGTAATATGTAGATTCTTTGCCAACCTGTTACTACACCCCAATATAAAATTAGATACTTTAAACGGGGAAAGTAAATGCTTAACTAGTATTTCTTGTCAACCACATGTTTTAGGTTTCTCATTGCAAATAACGCTGAATTGAGCTTTCTTGCTACGTGATCAACATGGCCGTGCCAGCGTAGCTTGTCGTCAATAATTAAACCTAAAAACTTATATTCTGACACCCGTTCAATGGGCTGATTATTCAAGCTCACTGTGATATTTCTTTCTTCCCTTCTATTCGTTATTAACATAAGATTCGATTTTTGGATGTTAATGGAGTTGGTTCTACTTTCCAGTTCATCTAGAATGTTGGCCCTCAGAATAACTGTTGTGTCGTCCGCGTACAAAACTAACGACATTTTGGTACACAAAATATAGTTATCTAGGTCGTTGATGAATAAAAGGAATAACAGTTGTGATAAGATACTTCCTTACGGAACTCCATAGTTAATTGGCATTTTCTTCGAGAGGTGACTACTAAGCCTAACCCTAATTTGCCCATTAGAGACGAATGACTGTATCCAGGCATCTAGGGGCTGTCTAATACCTAACTGATTTATTTTGTTAATGAGAAAGCGCTGCATAACACAATCGAAAGCACGACTCAAGTCAAAGAATAATATGACCACATAATTAAGTAGGTTAAACGCTGCGGTATTAGTGGAGTGATTAGTACGAAAGCCATGCTGACACTGTGATAGTATGCCTTGCTCATCAACAAAACTGAAAAGATAGTATCAAATAGCATATACAGTTGAAAAGATAAAATCAAATAGAATATACAAACAGTTTTGAGAAAGATGATAGTAACATTATTGGTCGATGGTTCTCTACCAGCTCGGCATCACCCTTTTTGTAGACTGGAATGGCTGTTGCTAGTTTAAAATCCGTTGGGAAATGACCTGATTTGACAGAAATATTAAAAATGTGACAAGGTGGGTGTAGCAAGTATAACTTTTATTAGGATGCCATCATTCTGGACCACTAGATAACTCGTTCTTTATTCCATTTAGACTGTTGAGTATTTCATCTGGAGTGATTTCATGGAAATAAATAGAAGATAGAACTTTCGTAGGTTTAGTGCATACGCCATCTAGGCTATTGAAATTCAATAGTAACGTGATTTTTGCTATCCCAGAGAAATATTCGCAAAACATATCACAAATTGCCTTTGTATCATCATACAAAACGCCATCGACTCTAATACCAAAGCTACTATTCTTATACTTAGTTCTACCTGTATGCAGGTTTATAATGTTCCATATTTCTTGTGGGGTGCTTGAGGCTTCGGAGATTCTTTTCTCATAGTATTCCTGTTTTCTTAGTTGTATTTTGTTCAAGTATACTTTTTTTGCTTCCTTATAAGCTTCTAAAATATTGGGATCTTTTAAAGTTTTAGTTAGCCAGTATAAGTTCTTAATAGTATTGCTTTCTGATATAATGTCCTCATCTACCCTGCTGTTGTTTGATTTATAATATACTTTTGTCTTGGTTAAGTGGCAAGCCTTGTCCATAAAGTATAGCATTCAACTCGCGGTAATGCTGATAACTCACTACAGCTCGTGCTGCAAACTTCAACTGCGTTAGTTATTACAGACATTATCGCTCATTGAACAATATACCGTTTCCTGGCCTCTGTAGCAAACGGCCTGCTGTTTAAACTAGTTCCGTTGCGGAAGCAGTCTCTTTCTTGTACTACACAGCAAGTCGACCCTTTGAAATTCGGAATATACGAGGGCGAGGCGTGCGATGGTCGTAAACAGTGTGCGGTTTTCTGATGTAGCGCCGGGTGTTGGCTCAGTCTGCGGTTCCCATAAACTACGGTTTAATAACGGGAATATTTTAGTTGGAATATTGTTCTCCGTTTCTCCGTTTAGATCGCTTGGAGCTATATGCGTCCATGTGTAGATGCAATTTTGAGGGATCCCAAATATCAGGAGGTGATAGAATACGGTAGAAGTAAAAAACGGGGTATAGTAGAGTAGCTCGATACCGTCTATGGAAACTTTGTTTTCTTGTTGGGACATGATAAGTAACTCCTTCCATTGATCTTTTTTTACCTCTGAGAGCCATCAGGACAGAAGTCTTTGAGGCCTATTGTTCTATAACTCCCAGAGGGGGGACGGTGCACGGCCAGCACCGTTGGAATGAACCATCATCATCGCGGACGGTCCGACGAGGGTCCCCCGTCCGGGCCTTCCGGTCGATCATCCAAAGTTCCGCCCGCGCAAAGTGCTCCGCTTAGCGCTCGTGTGGGCGACACCGGCAGACAGTCCAAACTGTTCAGTCTCCCTGGTGCAATTCAGTTACCCACCCAAGCGCTAACCGCGCACAAGGCTGCTGCTGCCCCACTATCGAAGGCAGACGCTGTTCACCGCGCAGCCACGTGGGTCCCCTTTCCACTGGTCTTAAGACCAAGCTAATGATCTGATCGTCTGAATCCTGTACGAGAAACGGTATAATTGAACTTTTTTAGTAGGATTTTTTCACATTTTCTGACATACCATGCTTTTCTGGTCCTTAACTAAAACTTAACACCTCCCTGAATTTGTGGTTGGCATTTTAACTTCTATCAAAGCACATAGAGATTGAAAAAAATCAAGTGACGTGATAGACAGCTGCACACAGGGAAGATCCTAGGGAGGTATATGGAAGATATGATCCCTCATCGGAGTATTTAGGTTCTATACAAAAACTTTTCTACCTAGCCTCTTTCGTCTAAAGAACATATTCTAGTTGGGCAAAAAGAAGTTCTAAACAAATTAGCAAGGAGCAAATCAAGGCGACTTGATTTTATTTTGATGATGTTTGAGTGAGCTCTCCCAGATAATAACACCAAAGGCTGTTCAAATGAGGAACACTAGAGAGGCTCTGCGAGCTCATTTTTACCAGGTCGAGGACTCTACTCCCCAAATCAGTCTCCTCCTGCATTCCTTCTTTTGGGGAACTTCAGGTAACGTTACCTGGTTGGGCCACGTCATCGTTGACAGGTATAAATACAGGTGCAGATCCTCCAGTCGTCAGTATTTTGGAAGTCGCCGAAGTGAAATAGCTTCTGAAGATGCCATCCACTCGTGGTGGCAAAACGTCAAGCCTTAACGACAATCGACGCCGGCCTAAAAACCCAAGAACCGCAAATTCATTGGACGATGACCGCGTACACAGTACAACGTCAAACGGTCCGAATTGGAGAGGAAATACTTGGCTTTTCAACCTCACGGCGGGACTTCGAACCATACCTTTTGCTGCTGAGTCACCGTACGTCAGTTTTGACATCTCAAAAGCAGTTGATTCTGATAAGGAAAGTTCCAGCTTTGAAAATCCTCTGTGGAATCCGCTTTTGGCAGATTCTTGGAACGAACTGAACTACACATATCCGAGATTTGAAATTACTGCTTAAATTTTAGTAGTTGCTCCAACTGCATAGGGAGCATAGAAAATGTTTAAGAGATGAGCATCTACATTTATCGAGAAGACCTAACTACAAGTTTTGTCTATGTTCTAATTTGTCAATTCCTTCATGAATCTTTTCATGGCTATGAATTTCATCATTTTCCTGACTGTGTAAGGTACTTATAATATTTACCTTTGCAAGACCTGCAGATTTTTCAAGTGCGTTTTGGTGATAACTTCCTATCAGTATGGAGAATAAGATAAAAACCCTTTGAACAGACGCACAGTAGGGCAGGAAACCATCAAACGTGGCAATAAACAGAAAAATCAAATTGAGCATGTACGTTTCAGTCTGTGCAATTTTTAAACGTCCCTAACCAGCGCACAATAAACCATAAAAAATTTTGCTCCATCTCTGTCTCTACCGTCGCGAGATGCATCACTTGATAGTCTATACCCGCGATGAGATCAAGAGTGTCAACTTCGTGCAATTTGTAACCTGTTTTAAAATTTTATTTGAGGGAGCATACCTCACACAGTTACATCTTACCATGTGGAGTGTTCATGTTCAGGTATGTGGTGATTTTTTAGTGATTATATTAGTAACTTAGGAATATGTGTAGTCTTTATGACGTCGCTCGCTTTAGAATCTTCGAGTAATCGTATATTATAAGATTTTTCTCGAAAACAACGACAATTTTAGTTACGCTTCAAAGCAGATCAAGCTTTCAAGTTCAACTTTCCTAGATAAATGATTGATGATGAAGTACAAGTATGTATGTGATTCGTTTCAGAAATGAGTTCAAATACTGTATTAATGAAAATAAAAGACCTATAAAATATCATAAGTAGATCACAAAGCAGTGGCATTGGAGACAAGTGTGCTTTTTTGGCTTCTCTTAAATCATAATATGAGTGTCGTTGGATACAGGCACGTAGAATACACAGTAGATTTCCCGAAAATGATATACCTACAATTGCTTGATGGATTTATTACATGAAATTATACAGAGGCTCAGGAAGCACGCAACAAAGATTTTGAAAAATATCTCGAAAATTACCAACCAAGATATAATCAACCCATTTTTTCTAAGTTCTGATCCCCTCATCTCAAGCAAATCAAAACTACATAAGAAAAAACGCCCTCCGATGGAAGCTCTACAATCCAAGATGAAAATGATGATGATAAAGATCAAGATGATAATGATGATGATGGGGATGATCTCAGTATCAGTGAAAGTTAAGAGAAGGACAATTAATAATTTTTTTATTTTAAAATATTACCAATAGAAGCATTTTTCAGTCTTCTGACAATATTTCCAGAAATGTGCTCTTTATTTTTTCATTTATGATATTTTTCTAGTGAATATGACAAATATATACTTAAAGTTGGCTTTATTTTATACTTTTATCACTGCTAGATGTAAATAAAATACTAAGAAATATTAATGAGGAGTATCCTATTTGTTGCCACATTTGAGCATTTCTTGCCCCACTGTGAGACGGCCAGTAAATAAATGCGGCTTTCTCCTAATGCGTAGCGACCGTCATAGGATCACAAAGAACATCCTTGCAAGGACGTTAACCAGCTTTACATCCCAATTTCTCCAGTGTCACTATAAACGAGCACATACTGGCATCTGATACCGTTGGCTGCACTACGAAAAAGATCCACTGGCCGGAATTAAGGAATTTGTTAGAGCCTTTTATCCGAGGGTGGAGGTGTAATTTGGCCGTATTACAGCCTTCAGTTCTTTCTTTTGGATTCGTCGGGAGTTTATCAAGTGAGAAATAGGAGCGTGTAGATGGGACACTAGACGGAATAAGTAAATTGAAGGTGGTGTCCGACAATTGCTTTTTTACCTAAGAGGATTTGTACGGAGTCTGTGCGCCGAGCATCAGTCACCAGCTCTGGCTTAGTTCATCAGGGGCGGACTTAGGATATGGTGGTTGTGAACTTATTTTAAAGAATCTGAGACCAAATCTGCTTGGTAAACGTTGTTCCTTTCAACAGACAATACTGTGCTCTTAGAATAGTGATTCTACACATGCGGCATCCTATACTAAGCTGTATGGCAGCGGATTTCTATCATCGTTGCCAGCACCAGTTCTTCGGTGGACTCCCTATGCAGTGTGTCCAGAAGCTTTAGAGAGTGCTTCGGAGCGCATCCCACACATGGGAGCAATACTGCAACATGTTTGGGTCTGTGCCTTGTAGTACAGCAGTAGTTGCGCTGGTGTATTCAGCTTCCTACAGCGGAACAAAACTCCAAGCTACTGATGACGTGGTCGTGCCAGGACATGTTATTGTTGATGTTGATCTCCAAAAACTTGACAGAAAATGTGTCGACTATGGGGTGACCCTCACTTTCCATAGTTGCTAAGCCATTGTAAGTGTAGTTGCCTGAGTTTTCTGAACGTTGAACTACTTTATTTACTAATCCCCACTTGCCAATTGTTTTGATATATACGTTAATCTGTGAGGCACGCTGCTGTGGCTGACGTACCGTGGCCTGCGAAGATAGTGCCTTGCCTGGTACTATGCACGATATTATTGTACTGTTATCTGCAAAGCTGTAGATTGGATTGGATATTACTTCTACCAGCTCGTTTATGTACAGAAGAAACAGTGTGGAGGGTAGGACAGATCGCTGGGAACATGATCGGTCACTCAAAAAGCTATTCAGCCACTGGCACAGGCCAGGTGGTAGTCTATCACCCGTATGCACCGTAAGTCAATTGTGCGATTAGTTACGTAAACCTGGATTAGATTACTTGTTTACTATGCACCGCAAACTGACAATTTTGACACTGTCACTGTCAAAACAATCTTGCGAACACAACGTTGCCGTATCTCCAATCTGGATTAGTTAATCTCTTGACGGTGCATGGATAGATGCCGAAGATTAGCAAAACGCGATCAGGGAACTAGGATTAGAATCGCCAAACGGTGCATACGGGTGTAAGAGCAGCAAGCTTGACCAGAAGTCCCTCATGCCACACCCTGTCAAAGGCTTCCGATATGTCAAATGCAACAATACGAGATTCGCCTTGATTTTCAAATGATCTGTTCAATAAGCGAGTGACGTAGGCAAGGAGGTCACCCGTAGACCTGTGTTTACGGAATCCATACTGGCATATGTATGATGTTATTGTTGTCCAGGTACTTCAGGAGCTGTGTGCTAATGACAGTCGCCATAACCTCAGACATGATGCTGAGAAGACCCACAGGTTGAAATTTGACCTCTGCCATTCTATAGTTCACGTTTATGGTGGTGGTCCTTGGAAATCTGCAGTAGAATTGGCTGCGAAGAGCTACCCTCAGATGTCTGCTTTTTCTTTAGGAGTAGAAGCGATGAACTTATTCTCTTTGGTCAGTCCGAAAGTCTGCAACCTATGGGGTATGATATGGAATGTAATAACCCTGATGTATCTCGTCAATGCTTTTCTCTATGCCCAATCTGTGATGGTCTTCCTGGCAGAGCTTTTCGCAATTCCTGCAAATGGTTCTGGCTATGAACACATATTCGGTTCCTCCTCTTACGAGTGTATCGGCCAATACATTGCCTTCCACTCCGCTATGACCTGGACCCCAAACCAAAGATATTTTATTCTTTGCTTCAAGTTCATTTAGGAGATCTGTGCAATTCCCTACGAGTGTTGAGTCAACCCGTTTGGAGCTCAGTGCTTACAGGACGGCCTAGTTATCTCTAAAGGTTTTTATAGATTTGTTAGTCAGGGGTCGTTTGACTGACCATAACTCCCACCTCTATGACTATAATTCCTGCTTGGATGATTGTGGTAGGTATACCTTGAAAGGTTTACTGAAATTTCATCTCGTAGAGTAATACCAACTACTCCAGCTCCTATGTCCAGTTCGGACTTGGAACCATCCGTGAATATCCCAAGGTTGGAGAGTGATATTAAGTGTCTCTTCCATTCCATTCGTCTCTTTCTGGGAAAAGCACGTTGTAGGTTCTTTGCGTATGCCACTCCGAGTATATGGCGGTTTATGATTTTACTCATAATACCCGTTGTGTCCAGTCCTAGTTCCTTTTTGTTCTGTCTGCCAGTTCATGGCAATCTATGTGATCATTCTGATACCTCTATCTAACTCAATATGTAGAGGGGTTAAGTTTAGCAGGAGTCTAGAGATTGATTTGTTATTGTTATATCATACCTAGGATTAAAACTAAATAAAAAAATTAGAAGAATAAGTAAATATTTAAAAAAATGATAAATTTGGTACAAAAAGCCATACGATGTATAGGGGAACTACGTTAGGAATATAGGTAGCGGCATTTTTCGACAAATAGAATGTACTGACTGTTGCTCAATGTTGCGAATTTTGGCTTTTTTGTTGACATGTGGTAAGGATCGGCACCGTTTCCAATTTGGTAGGTCATAATTATAGCAGTTTCAGAATGATTTGTCTCCCTCGAAACCGCACTGTAGAAATTGGAACGTAAAGCTAAAAACTGTTCCAGGGCAGCTCATTTCGAACAACATTCATTCTGCAAGGTCTCATGGAGTTGCAATAATAATGGTAATAGCCCAACGTACTGGTGGTCTGTTTCTTTTCCAACTGCAAAATAATCATATTTAGACAACCAGTTCTACATATATTTAAAAAAGCGCCATAAAAGATGTGCTAGCCTGATCAGAATCTGAACCCAACATACTGCGAAGACTTTCTCTTTACACTTAAATAAAATAAGAAAATAAAATACCATCTCCTTCGTATTAATACAGAGAGATATAAAAGAGAGTGGATTACCTTCTACATGCAATTGCTGCAACTGTTAACTATGTACAGTGTCTAGAGTTTGGTTTGTGATTGTAATATAAGGTCTGTAACTTAAGCTAAACCAAATAATATTAGAAGAGTAGACGAACATATTGAAAATCATGAGCCTTGGGCAAAAGACCATACGATAGATAAATGAACTGGGTTATGAATATAGGGGTATTTTTCCCAATTATCAAATATTGCTTAGGGCTCAGGATCTTGATATGCGCGTGTTTTGGTGTTTTTTGTTTTGTTTGTGGTAAGCATTGACACCATTTACAATTCTGTAGGTCATGATTTTCTCAGTTTCAGGATGATTTGTCTCCCTCGAAACCATGGCACTGTAGAAATTGGAACGTAAAGCTGAAAACTGTTCCAGGGCAGCTCATCTCGAACAACATTCATCTTGCATGGTCTCATGGAGTTGCAATAATAAGGGTAATAACTCAACGCGCCGGCGGTGTATTTCTTGGCCGACTCCATGCAAAACAACCGCATTCCGGGGATACGGGACGGATTCCGGGACTCCGGCAACGTTAACCGACCGCACGGAGGCAGTTAAGCGGGGATTTTTTGTTCCGCAGGGAGCGCCAGACTTAAGGGCTTTGTTTGGAGGGATATCTTTTTCGGATATGATACCATGGGGAGGATTCACTTTAGGGATGAACTTACTTTTTTCGTGAAGTTACCTCTTTGCGCGCAGATGTTTGTATGTGGTATCGAGGGCTCACCATAACAAAGATTTTAGCGGTTGTATTGTTGAGCGGAATTAAGGGCATAGTTTCCACTTAAGGGTTCCTTAACACTTGAGGGTCCTTTAGGTACTGTTTCGTGTTTGGCGGTCATTCGAAAGCGACTGTCACTCACCCATGACAAACATGTTGGCCAGTGGGTAGAGAAAAAGGGCGGGATATGCCTAAATAGCTACTTTGTAGGTTAAAAGGTTAATAACCTCAAATTCTAACTGTACCTTATTTTACCTATCTGACAAAGATGTGTGGATCAGGCTGTCGGGTATATATTTTACATACAGGGTGACCGACGGGAACCGGACGTTTTTCAAATGGTTATTATAACGCCGCTAGCGGTGGTAGGGAGGGGATTTAGGTATCAGTCGTCTTGCTGTATAATGCCATTCTAGTAGCTATGGAGCAGTGGACCGTAGAGCACTGTATGTTCGCTTATGACGCGTATGTTAAAAATGCTGAGTCGGTCATGGCCGCGCAGCGACTGTTCCGCGTTCATTTTAATCTTAGACGCCACGATACTATTCCAAGCCGCAATACCCTTCTCAGATGTGTTAACAGTCTGAGAACAACAGGAGTGGTTGTGAAGAAAAATCCACCTGAAGACCAGTATCGGAAATTTTGTTTGTTTATATCTCCGCTTAAATAAAAATGAGCTTCATCACTCATGACGATTACTGCACCTTCATGGTCTCCAAGCAGCATTTGAATTCGAATGGCGAAGTCTTCTCGTTGCTCATAATCTGTTGGCTTATGCTGCGGAACAATACACATCTTGTAAGGATAAAACGCTAAATCTTTTTTCAATAGTATGCGCACTGACTCACGACTTAAGTTTAATTCACGCGCGTGTCTTCGTGCAGACCGTTGAGGGCTCCGAGTAAGCGCTTGTCTCACCCGCTCGATGTTTTCTGGCGTCCTCGCAGTCTTCGTGGGACCAGGTGGCTTTTTCTTCACAATCATTCTTGTTGTTCTCAGACTGTTAACCCATCGTCCAAGATTAAAATGAACGCGCGGCCGTGACAAATCAGCATTTTTAACATACGCGTTTAAGTAAATTTATTTCAGTAACTGATCCCTGTTTGCTTGCTACTACTTACCACAATAAATTGTTTCCCCAATTATTCGACAGTGTAGTTTCAATAACAGCGCAGTATATTTGAAGAACTCTTTTATAACAGACTGCGAAGCTGTTAAACTTGTTCCATAGCATAATCAGCAGCATCTTCTTTGTTAGGAAAGAAAGCTAGTATTTTAAGTTTACTGTACCTTACAATTTTAACAAATAAAGCAATAATTATGCCATGATACCCTATTAGAATCAGTGCTCCCTTTCCTGTAACAACGTTGCCGATTCCAGTGGAAGATATGAAAATTTGACTCTAAAAGGATTACGTGGGGGAGCGACAAGCTCACTAACAAACCTCGAGGGGAAGACGTCATCTTCTCTTAATTCTGACGCTACCAGATCTCCCACTGAATAAATATGTTGGTATCGGTAACAACTCAGTATTCAGAGTTGATGTATTTTTTTATTTATTTCGCGATATAGTACGATGAATCCTTGTCATCAGACTTCAATCAAAACAATTTTTTTCTGGTTTTCTCTTGTTTACTTTTGTATCTCTTATTATCTCCTATTTTCTCTTTATTCTCTTGTTGTCTCTGGTTTTCTTTATTATTTTTTATCTTGTCTTCTCTTGTTTTCCCTGGTTTTCTCTTGTTACTTCCCACACCGATAGGTGATGGGAGTATTGTGATCGCGAAAATTTTCGATTTTGAGATAATACGCTTTTTGGGAGTGTTATGATGTCTACATAACGAAAATCCACGTCACTAATTTCCGTCGGTCTGTCTGTCTGTCAGTCTGTCTGTTAGCGTTTTTCTAACGTCGTAATCTCAGTAACCGCTGCATGGATTGTGATGAAATTTGGGTAGCGACATGCTGTGGTGCCGTAGTTGGTAATGTTCCGATAATTTTGGAAATCGTTTTGCGGGGGTGGAGTAATTAGCAAAAAACGAAACATTACAAATATTCCTCAAACTTCGTTATTAGGCGTTTTAGGGGCTCCTGATCGTTTTCTACTTTTTTGGGTGGGGCTGAAATTGGGGTGGTTAAGGAGTGGGAGGTTGTAAAACTCAAAAATTTGTTCTACTCATAATAGGCTATCCATTGACCTATGAAAGAAAGACCTAGCGGCATAATAACCTTCTTTAGGTCCATCCGAACATTGTCTTGCGTATTATAGAAACCAGGGGACTTAGAATTTGTGACGTATACATACGAGTCTTGTTTTAGATCGTGCTGAATTTAGTAGCATGGAAATTGTGGAATCGATTTTAATGAAATTTAAACGCAGTATTACTACCGTGGCGAGTATGTAAAATTCGTATGGTTTTCAATAATCGTGTCAGTGGCGGCGCAGCAATAATAAAAAACTGAAAACATAAAAATGTCTCAAACTTCGTTTTTAATTTGGGGGTTTCTGATTGTTTCGTGTCGTTCAGTTAAAGCTGGCAGAATAAAAATTGTGTCGTCTAATTCCTACGGAGAGACTTAGAAAACTATTTACTAGTTTTTGTGTTTGATGTTTTTTGAGGACATGCGAACGATTACTTGGTTGCAAGGGATCTCAGACTATAGCTTCATGCGAAGGGAATATAATAAAATGATGTTACTGTTATGTGTGGAAAGTACTGAGTCAATGAACTTGACTCCATTTTTTCACTTATTTTTGTTTTTTCCTTGTCTTCTCTTGTTTCATCTTGTTTTCTCTTGTTTTCTTTTGTTTTATCTTGTCTTCTCTTGTTTTATCTTGTTTTCTCTTATTTTCTCTTGTTTTCTTTTGTTTTTCCTGGTTATATCTCCCGTTTTGTCTTATTTTATCTTGTTTTATGTTTGTTGTTTTGTTTTCTCCGCTTTTCTCGTGTCTTCTCTTGTTTTCTCTCGTTTTCATTTATTTTATCGTGTTTTTTTACTCTGGATTTACCTTGTTATTGGCGAGCAGATACCAACGCCGTAGCATTCGTTGATAAGTGAGCTGCCTGCATTTTAGACTGATCTTTTCTCGGAAGGCCACCTGCCGCATGAGCCACACTCTTCCCTTAGAGGATACTTTACCGTAAATTTGCAGTTGAAGCACTGTGTAGGGGAAAATATATCACTCCCCATATGTAGAATAGGCTCACAGGCTCACCCCTTTGCAGTTCTGAGAGAATGACAGAGTATTCGCTGCCAGGATTGACGAAGGATCAACTACTCTAACTCTTCAGTTGGAACCCAGACGCCCTTGCTCTCTCCTTGAGTTACCAAGTCAAGTGGAGGACGAGTCCGTAGTGGATCTAGCGTGCTCAATGGAGTAGGGCGTGTTGCATTGGCACCATGAGATTTGGTGCAGTTCTGAATTTTAATTGTTTGCTCACACCCCAATGTCGATTTTTGAAAATATAACAGCATTATCGACCACGACTCCATACCGCCCTAAATTTCACTAAAAGCTCGGGTGGCTATAGCGACCGGCAGACCCTACAGATGCACAAAAACACATTATCAATACTCACCTCAAGTATGAAAGTAACATAACCATGATACACGACACATTTTAAGAAATTTCAACTTGGGCCCCTTGTTATAAGGATCTTAAGTAAATCAGATATGCCAGAAGCACTTTGACCTCGAGTTCAAATTTAACGCTTTACCGCCCTTTAGAGAAGTATATTGTGGTTATTGAATCCAGACTTTGTCGATGTTGGGACATAATTAATCGGAGCTTCCCATCACATGTTAAAGCCTAGTGGATAATTGCTTTTTTCATTACACAAGGCCTTTTCTTCCAAACAAAGAGGGTTTGAGCTGTGATGAAAGACATACCGATGGAAAGTTTCCTGAGAGGACATTAAACCCAAAACCGGTGTAATAAAAATGAAAAATAAACATTAAATTGCTACGGGTACCAGCGCTAACTTTTATATATCCAGCTTTTTTGCTTTGAAAATTTATAGAACTTACTCACATACTTTTGGTAAATGGGCAGCCAACCACCATTTCTTATAAAATATCAAGGCGGGAAAATGTGACAAGAAATCTGTGTGAGAATTTATGTAAGGTCCAGTGGACTGTATGCCAGAAAATATTGCCTGTCATTTCAATCGCTTGCAAAAAGTAGTAACGATATGTTTTTGATAGATTCACTTACTAGACCCTTCAGAAAGCAAATATATATCCAATACTTTAGGTTGATCAAGCAACCAATTTTGTTTCGGCTCTGCTATTTTTTTGATCAGACTCGAGAAATCAGCTGAGAACACTGACTTTAAATATTCCAATTACTGTACAATTTTCACTCAGAAATATATTGCCCTTGTCATGATCTATTTATAGATTGTGAACATGACATATTATGAAAAGGTTTTACCCACGTCAGGATAAGCTGCAGTCACAGACAATATATAAATCCTAACGCTTAATTTAGAAAAAGCAAATGTCACTTTTGAACTTGTCACTTTCAGCAAAATTCATTCAAGCTTTAATGAGCCAACAGAGTAACCAGTTAGCTCCGAGTTAGTGTCAAACAATATTCAGCTTCCGATAGTGTACGAAATTATTTTTTTCATAAGTTGGATATGCACTGAACTTTATTGGTTTAGGTGGTAGAGCAGCCTTTCCCGTTAAGGCCATGTGCTGAACCTCGCCCTAATTGAAATCATTAATTGTTCTTTCCTTGCTGTATATTAAAAGACATTTTTTTGTGTTTAGCAGCATCGACTACTGTGGTCATTAGCAGCGTAGTATTGTTGATTAGATATTAATCAGTCATACATCTCAGACTTGATTTAATGGTTACTGAGATTAGTGTTGAGGTAAGTGGTGTAACACTTTACAGTTTAAATTTTCCAATATAGTTGACTATAGTGACTTTCAGGTACAGAAGGATGGTACTGTAATTCTACTGTAATGGTAGTGTTGCATGTTTCACACATGGGGGGATCTTGACCAAGAAGGAGGTACGCAGTACGTCCAATTCTCAGACGCTAATTAACTCGGGAGCTTACGAACCGGAGTTTTTAAAAAACTACAATTCGATTGACCGAACTAATAAAATTTATTTTTAAGAAGTACAATGTTGATTGTTAGCCGTGCAAAGTGAATCTGAAAAATTAGAATTGAAACAATGAGTATATAATACATTTCAGATAAGCAATACAATAAACAAGGAATATGCTGAATCTGCTGTCTCGGCTGCTTCCTCTCGTGGATGCAGTGGCGTAACTCTCCCCTTCTTAAACAGAGACTTCGGGCTGGAAAAGCACTGAAGGCGAATTTTCTTGAACTCCCTTGACTTCTCTCGGTCTTTCTTGATTTCTTGATTTCTTTTTCAAAAACTTGATTGACATATAGGTAGCAATGGTAACCATTGTTAGAATAATGATTGACCATAGGAACCAATTTACTGGATTTGAGCTTGATTCTTCTATCACCAACTGATTCATAGTTTCAACGTTTTCTTGAATTTTGTGAAGTTCTTTTAACGGAATCTTCCCTAATTTCAGTGGTCTTAATTTGACTGCTAAGTCCACTGATATGTTACTGATTACTCCAGGTAGTATTAAGGGCTTTCCAAATACTTCTTGTTTCGAACTCCCAAAGTGGTATTCTTGGTATTCTAAGCTGCAATTCATTGGGACTTGGATTAGGGCACTTCCCTTTATGGCGAGGTATTCAAGGTCTGGACATCTGGCTTTCAAATTAATTCTTTCTTCTGTAACTATAATTAGATACTCTTCATTGATCCGGTTGAATATCAGCTTTGGAGGTTGAACTGGTATCGGCTGGCACAGTGGCTTCTTATTTAGGATTAGACTTGATACACAATCTTCCTCAGGGTGGAACTTGATTTCTTCTTGTCGGCAAATATACGAATTTTCTACTTGGATACAGGGTTGCTCCATATATTGGTAAGCTTCTTCTTCAAGAGCCAGATAAGGTTTTTGGGGTATAATTATGGTACTTTGGTTGGTAGGAACTGGAAATAATTGGAAATATTCCAAGGTTTGTGGATAGGCAATTGGTATTTCGATGGCAAAAATGATTCTCTCCTCACGATAATAACATTTAACACTAATTATTGAATACCAAGATTGCAAACTAATATTTAAAATCTCATTAGGTTTATAATATCTTTTTATATCTGCCAAAATTTGTATTAAATCTTTATTTGTTAAAATGTCTGGATGTACTATGTTCAGCTGAGCAAATGTAATTGCATTTTCTAGGTTATCCAAAAATGAAATAATAACATTAGCACTGATAAAAATCTGGTCTAATGTACTTACATAAATGGTATAAATATGCATTTGATCAGTGACATTATCAATATATTTTTTATAATCAGCAATGTATTTAGAAATCTTCTGTTGATTTTCACTAATTGAATCAATTGTTTTTGAATATTTTTCAACAAGGCTTTTTGCAATTGAGATTTGACAATTTACTTCCTTAACAATTTTTTCTTGATTAGAATTCAGTTTTTGTATAGCATTATCATAACGTTGGCCATCTGAATCATCTAAAGTTCCAAATAACCACTTGCTTATGGATCCACCTAGGTTTATTAGTCCTCGCTTTTGTTTGTTTTTCTTGAAAAACATATTTTGAAATTTACTTTCCATTTCAGTTATCATGGGTAATAATTGATCGTATTTATTCTTCAGTACTGTATAATACATAGGAGTAATTTTCTCTAAAGAGGAGTTCAGCTTTGTATACGTCTTTACTAAGTTATATATATGCTTATCTAAGTATTTTGAATTAATATCATGTAAAAATATATGTTTTCTATCAATTATATTCGCTTTACCTAACTTAAAGGGTAAAATACCGGGGGTATTGGATAACTCTGTAACCTTAACTTCACTCGCTATCAGTTTGGTTACTACGAGAAGGACCAGGAAGATTTTCGTGGCTTTCATTTTCGTCCTGTAACAAATGAGGCTTCCTTAATTCCTTCATATGAACAATTTCTATTTTTCCTTTACTATTTCTTATTTCAGCTTTATTATGTTCTAAGATCTTTACGATAGTATAAGGTCCTATAAATTTATTATGTTTTTTATTCCTGATTTTTGGACTCTTTTTATAAACTGTTTGATTCACTGTAAACTCTACACATTGATCACCTTTTACGTTCCTTTTTTCTAAAACCTTTTCTTTATCCTTAATTAGTTTATTTTGAACCGTATCATATACTTGACTAATTTTTTGAACATGAATATTGAGTTGTATACGAGACAAGGCGTCTGCATTTGAATTTAACTTTCCCTTTTTGTATACTACTTTATAATCAAATTCTTCTAATTTGAGTCTCCATCTTACTAATTTTGAACTTGGTTCTTTCACATTGAATAACCAGGTAAGAGCACGGCAATCCGTAACAATTGTGAATTTGCGACCAAAAAGATAAGGTCTAAAGTATTGACAACCAAATAATATAGCTAACATTTCTCTTTCGGCTGTATGATATTTTTGCTCGGTTTCATTTAATGTACGAGAGGCATATGCTATGGGTTTATCTTGACCTATCGGTCCTTGACTTAAAATTGCACTAATTGCTACTGCACTTGCATCAGTAGTTAATATAAACTCTTTTGTGAAATCAGGATAGATAAGAATTGGATCATTACATAGCATTTCTTTGCAAGTATTAAAACTTTTAATAAAACTTGAAGTGTGGACAACTTTAGCATTCTTTTTTAAACAAGACGTCAGCGGTTTCGTGATTTTAGCAAAATCTGATATAAACTTTCGGTAATATCCAACTAATCCTAAAAATGATTTAATTTCTTTTTGTGTTCTTGGAATAGGAAAATTCTTTACGGCTTTCACTTTTGAAGGGTTAGGCTTGATACCTTCTGGTGTGACTATGTGACCTAAATACTCTACAGATTTTTGTAAGAAGTTTGACTTATCTAATTGAACTTTGAAATTGGCTTTCCTCAATCTATCAAAGACTTTTTTTAATTTTACAATATGATCTTGAAGGCTTGTACTAAAGATGATGATATCATCGAGATAACAAAAACAAACTTCATTGATTAATCCTCTTAGCACATTATCCATAACTCTTTGGAAGGTAGATGGACTATTTTTTAAACCAAATGGCATTCTAGTGAATTCCCATTTACCGTTTAATGCAGAAAAGGCAGTTTTTGGAATATCATTTTCATCCATTTCAATTTGATGATATCCAGAGGCTAAATCTAAAGTTGTGAAATAGTTTGATCTTCCTAATTTATCTAGAATATCTGTAATACAAGGAATAGGATAGCGGTCATCAACTGTTCGCAAATTTAATTTTCGGTAGTCAATAACAATTCTCCATTTTTGTTTACCTGACTGGTCCATTTTCTTTGAAACAATCCATATAGGGCTGTTGAAGGGACTATTCGAAGGTTTTATTATACCTTGTTGTAACATCTTTTCAATTTGATTTTTTACTTCTGGTTTATGAACTTCAGGAAATCTATAAGACTTTGTATAAATTGGGGTTTCATCGGTTAATCTGATTTTATGTTTAATTTCGTTTGTAAAACTTAAAGGAATTTGTTCATTATAGAAAATATCTCGATATTCAAAAATCAATTTCCTAATTGCTCTATTTTCTTCTTCATTACAATGTGATAAGTTAATATTTTTTAAATTGGTTTTCAGAATATTATCATACTTTTTTGTGATGTCAGCATTTTCATGAATGTCAGACATAAAGTTTGTGTCTAAAGGATTAATAAGTTCAATGTCAAAAGGTTTTGTGATTCTAAGACTGAATGCTTTGGAATTCGGATTATATACTGTGGTAATTGCAAAATAATTTTCTATGTTCACTAGGGCTTCTGGCGAAATCAAATTATTACCAAAATCTATTTCTTTTAAGATTCCTAAACCTTTTTCGTAACACACAGGAATTCTTATGACTTGTTCTGATTCTGGGTTAACAATAATATTATAATTGCAAGGCTGAAAGTTCTTTTTTAACTTGTTTTCTTCATCCAATATTAAAGGAATTTGGCTAGAAGGTGTAACCAAAATTTTATTTTGAATATTTATAGTAGCTTGTAACTTTTGTAATAAATCTATACCAATAAGTCCGTCATACTTTGGATTAAAATTAAAAATATAAAATTTATGCCATTGTTCACATTCAAAAATTTCGAAAATTGGTATCACTGCTACTTCATTATGATAACTCACATCATGAGAAGTTTGAATATTAAATGGTTCATTTTGAATATAGTTTTGAAAATAAGTGTATGCTAGATTTGGAGAAATTAAACTTCTTGTGCTCCCTGTATCTACTAAAAATTTTGCATCTAACTCTGGTATATAAATACAAGGTAAATTATTTTGTGAAAAATTAATTTCTATCAAGGTTGATTCTTCGGAGGCTGGGCTTGAGTAAAATTTTGTTCTGAATTATATTGTTGAGTTTCTTGATCTAGGTCAAGGCTTTCTTGCGCTTGTACAAAACTTTCGTCATAGGAATAAGCACTATCACTACACTGTTCATAATTTTCATTTTGTTCGTAATTAAAATCATAATTATCTTGTAAATTATGCAGTTCTTGGCTAGTAAAATTCCTAGGGCCTGAATTTTGGAAGAAATTCCTATTTTGATTTCCTTTTGGAAAATTTGCATTTCTTGTACTCGTAGACATGGGTTCAGGTTTTGTTTGGGGAACTTGCCCAGTAGGTTTAAATACATTAACATTTTTAGAAGGAAAATTTTGTTTTCCAAACACTTGTTGGTTTGTAAAATATCTAGGAGGTGGCATATTTTGTCTAGGTTGAATATTAATGGGTTGCGATGGAAAAGTATTCCGAGGTTGTGGCAACGTATTTAGATATCTTGGGAAATTATTAGAATTATGAGAAAACTGAAGAGGTAACTGAGGCTTTGCACGATTTTGGAAGTTCTGGGATAAATTAGTATTTTGATTTTGTCCTGATTGTCTCTGGTGAAGAATAAAATTTTCTTCTTCTAATACATACGAAATAGCTAGTTCAAGACTATCGGGACTTCTTAGTCTAACCATATCTTGTATTCTACCTGTCAATCCACGAATGAATGTTTTTAAACATAGCTCATCATAATTTTTTGTTTGAAAAGTTCTCTCTGCTATTGATAAATTCATCGAAATTAACTTTGAAGCTATTGCACTTCTCGCTCTTTGAATTCTTTGTCCAAAATTAAAAAATGATTCAGATTTCTGAGGTTTCATTATGATTAGTTCTTGCACTAAGCAATCTAAATTCCTTTGATCGCCAAAACTAAGTCTTAAAAGTATTTTTAAATCATTCCAATTTCTAATTTCTGGTCTACTACCAACTAAAGCTAAAGCATTTCCTGTTAGTTTACCTACTACAGCTCTAATCAAAAAACTGTTAAGGGGATCATTTTGATTATACGAATTTGTATAAGTTCTGATTAAATGATCACAGTGTTTAATAAAAATTTCTAAAATATTGCTGTCTCCATTAAAATTTGGGATAGTATCAATATACAAACGTAAAAGTTGATAATTTACTTGGGTTTCGGTACTCATCGTGCTAATATTATCACTAGTACTATCACTATCTAAGCTTAAGTTATTGAAAATTTCTAGTAAATCCTCAATTTTGGTGCTTTGTTTGCTTGCTTTTTGCTTTTCTTTGTGTTTGCCTTACTTTCTATGTCTGAAAGATTATATTCACTAATTTCCAGACGTAGTCATATGCATTGACCCTCTTAAAACTAAACTAGAGATATCATGTACGCTGATATCCTAGTGAGACCACTTTGCCCTAACACCAACACGGAAAACAAGGATTTTGGATAAAAGGATGGCTCACCAATATGCACTTGACGAGGTCCAAGCTTCTTCTTCAACCCCTGTCTGCTTCCACGTAGCTTCTTCTTCTGCAGGATCGTCTGGCCGTTAAGAGTTTCACTCAGAGAAGTTATCACGGCGGCGGCGAAACTTCTCGACCGAATCCTACTGCTTGCTGCGCCAATTAACTCGGGAGCTTACGAACCGGAGTTTTTAAAAAACTACAATTCGATTGACCGAACTAATAAAATTTATTTTTAAGAAGTACAATGTTGATTGTTAGCCGTGCAAAGTGAATCTGAAAAATTATAATTGAAATAATGAGTATATAATACATTTCAGATAAGCAATACAATAAACAAGGAATATGCTGAATCTGCTGTCTCGGCTGCTTCCTCTCGTGGATGCAGTGGCGTAACTCGCTGTACATGTACCCTTTCATTACGGGATAGTGGGGTATTAGGAGTCCAGCGTCCAATCCTGGGTTTAAGCCTACGTAGCTGGGTGTCCGTTCCCTCCCACAGGCGCTGCCATTTTTTTTTCATTACTGTATTAATCAGTAGTTTCTGTTCTGATACCTTGATGCAGTCTATATCGGTGGATGCAGCACGGCGAGCGGCTTCATCACCACTTTCATTGCCTTCTATGCCGACATGTCCTGGACCCAAATGAAGACGATCGATTTCCCAGAATCTAATTTTAACGTAGCCAGTATCATTTGATTAAGTGGGTCATGACTGTGTGTTTTTTAAACTTACTAATAAAGACATTTATTATTATGATTATTTAGCCTGAAAATATATCTGTCACAACAAAATTGGCATTAAGAAACGTTTCAATATATTAAACCAGCACAACTAACAATCATCATCATCATAGTCACAATGTCTTAACAGACATGTTGTGAACTCGTAAAATGCATTTACTCATTTTGCGAGTTTCTCTTGGGATATCTTTAAGATCTTTAATGCAGTAGCTTCTCATTTGCTTTCTGCATCCTCATGCCGTTGACCAGAAGGTATCTACTGGTTCATCCGCCTTTAGGGGCAATTTCTGACCCCAAGGACAAGAAGGTGTCCTTACTCTTCTCAACTCGTCCACCCAAAGCTATTGGTTGAGAAGAGGTTACTGCTTATACCGACAGTAGTTCGGTTCCTTTTAGTCGCCTTACGACACGCAGGATATACGGTGGTAGATATTCTAACCCGCCCCCACACGGGGCACCACTAACAATAGCATTGTCAAAAACTAATTCAAATATGGACCTAATCTTGATTTTGGAGCTAGGTGCTCATATCGAACTGCTTAAAAAGCCTATAATTGAACCCGGTTCAATTAGGACCATTCTAAATTTCTGACACTCCTAAACCTAACCTTTCGTGGTTCTGTACTGAACGCAAGACTAAAGACCAAGTTGAAATGATTCAGTGCCTGCAATACCACGCTTGGTTTCATTGGAACAGTGTTGGTGCTAAACCAAAAAGGAAAATATTCAAATGTTCATCTCTTAAGAATCTTCTTACACATTTTGTTAGCAACTATTAGAACAAGAATTATGTTTTGGTACAAAATTTTTATGTAATTTAAGTTTTACTGAAAGTATTATCCCTACTCTATCAAGATCTGAGGGCAGGTTCAATTTAGGAGACCACGAGTTCAATTTGAGCACCTGGTTGCCTTAAATGAACCATTTGCAACGCCATATTAATTTGGTTTTTCTCTTGTTGTTAACAAATATAAAAATAATTTATGCTACTCAAGATATTCTTCACGGTTGAAACATTTGTTTTGTTTTACCAGTTTATTTTATGTTTTAACGGCACACATGTACGGACAATTTTTCAAAATTTGGTTCAATATGGGCAACCACAACCCTATACATTGCTACTGTTAATAGTTCATTTAGAATATCTATTAAAATAGTATGCCAGAGAGCACATCTCCTTCTAATTTGTCGCTGGTAGCCGAGCAGCTCCAGCAGTAATGAATAAAATTTGTTCGGGTCGTCCTAGCAGGCGTGGCGTCGCGTCGGGTAATGAAAGACAAAGAAACAAAAGCGAAGCGCTGCGTCGCGACGGCCCGCAATCTTTTGTTCCGGCCGGACCGAAAAGCGTCATCAGTGCATCCTTCGCTCACTCTGACAGATGTTGCAATATAGCTAGTATTTTGTCTCTCCAATTCTGAAGAGAAACTACTTTTAACATCACACTGCCCTATTTTCCTTCTATACGTATAAAATAGACGATATTCAACATATGGTATATGTATGTACCCCTGCTTTTGAGGTGTTATTACGTATAAGCTATTATCATTTCACGTACTATAACTACATGTACCTATTGCACCTATCCTTTGCCAGCTCTTTACACTGTAGTATCAGCGAAGCATGTTTCCTGCTGCATGGAAGATTGGCGACGTTCAACCCATCCCTAAGAAAGGCAGAAAACGAAATCATGGCAAATCCCGTGTGTTGTTGCACTTGACATGTCGAAAGCCTTCGACAGAGTGAAAAATGACGGACTTCTGGTCAAGCACGCTGCTTATGGATTACCACCTAGCCTGCGCCAGTGGCTGAATAGCTTTTTGAACGACCGATTTCTGTTAGTTGTAATCGTAAGCTGTTGATGAGACATATTTTCAATGAACTCCTCCCTCAGAGATCTGTCCTATTCCCCCACACTGTTTCTGCTGTACATCAACGAGCTGTTGGAAATAACATTCAATCCAATCTACAGCTTCGCAGACGGCAGTATATTAATATCGTTCATGGAACCAAGCAAGCCACTATCATCCCAGGAGACGGTACGTCGGCGACAGCAGCATGTCTCACAGATCAACGTAGATATCAAATCAGTTGTCGAGTGGGGATCAGTAAATAAAATACAGTTCAGCGTACAGAAAACTCAGGCAACAACAACTACAAAGAAGTCTCACGTTGGCTTCCCAACTGTGGAAGTAGAGGGTCACCCCATAGTCGAGTCACCTTCCGTCAAGCTTTTGGGGATCAACATCAACAACATGTCCTGGCACGACCACGTTGACAGTATAGCTAGAATAGCATCCCAAAAGCTTAGAGTTTTGTTCCGCTGTAGGAACCTGTATTCACTAGAGCAACTACTGCTGCTTTACAAGGCATAGATCCGACCGTGCGTCGCTGGAGTATTGCTCGCACGGGTGGGGATGCACTCCTCAGCACTCTCTAAAGCTTCTGGAGACTATCCAAAAGCGAGCAATTAGATTAATCCATACGCCCTCACAGATGACCTCCATAGCCTGGAACATCAGAGAAGTGTGGCTGACTTGTCCCTGTTTCAAAGATCACGGAAGATGTTCGAGTGAGCTCTCCAAGATAATATCGCCAAAGGCTGTCAGAATTAGGAACACTAAAGAGACTCTGCGAGCTCATCCTTACCAGGTCGAGGTCACTACTCCCCAAACCAGTATCCTCCAGCATTCCTTCTTTTGGAGAACTTCTACGTTGTGGAATGAGCTGCCGGGAAATTTGTTTCTTGATGGCTACAACCTGCAGCGTTTCGAATCAAACGTGCACCAACACTTATCCTGTCGCAGCGCTTCTACAGCACCATAGGATTTTAGCCTTTGCGAGAGGCTGACCAATGACCATAAAAAAAATATGAATGGAATTTGTAATTGTTACCATGTTTCGACATAACATATTTTATGATGTTTACATCATCTATTATCTGACCAGCGGATCTGAAGCTACAAAAGGAATGCAGACAAAAACGTTCGATGTTGCCAAGTTTATTCATAAAAAAAAGCAAAATTAACGGTAACAGCTGTTTGAGATAATTTTATAGCTACTTTAATATAGTTGTTAATGTATTTCTATTTAATATCCGATATTTCTTAATCTACCTGTTATAAGTGTACATATTTTCTGAAGATATCATCAACTTCAGGTGAATCGGCAACAACTTACGAATCCTGTCATCCAACGTCTTGTCAGGGAACCTTATTGGTTGAGGATCTGCTACCATGCCGTTGCCATGGAGATTAAATCTTGCTATTGGCCGCCCTGCCACCAGCTTTATGTTCCTGTCTCTCTCTCTCTGTGTGGAAATATCGAAATACCAGTGGTGTTTTATATATCGTGTTCGTAATCTTTCTACAGATTGTACCAAACTATTTGAGTATCTCTTTTGTCGAGTTTATTGTCTTGTCAGCTTGTTAGGTCCACTGTTTTTCGTCGTTATTATTGTTATTATCTTATTTAAAAATAACATTTAGAAAAAATGGAGTCAAGTTGATTGACTCTGTACTTCCCACACATTACGGTGATACCAGTTTATTATTTTCCCATAGCATGAAGCTTTAGTCTGAGATCCCCTTGCAACAAAATCATCGCCAGTACCCCCTCCCCCCCCCACAAATTGTCTTATGCCGCTAGGTCTTTCCTTCACAGGTTAATGAACAGTCTATTATTAATAATACAAATTTTTCAGTTTTACAATGATTATTCCTACGCTGCCACTGACACGATTTCTAACAAGCATACGCTTTTTCCATCCTCATCACAGTAATAATAATGTGTCAAAATTTCATTAGAATCAATTTAATAGTTTCCACGTTACAAAATACAAAACGATCTAAAGCAATAAATACTCGTATGTATACAGAAAATTCTAAGTCCCTTAGTTTCGGTAATAGACAAGACAATGTTCAGATGGGCCTAAAAAGGTTATTTACGTCGCTAGGTCTTCCTTCACAGGTCAGCGGACAGCCTATTATTAATACAGCAAATTTTTCAGTTTTTCAACCCCCCACCCCCCGAACCACCCGAATTTCACCCCCACCCAAAAAAAACTCAGAAAATGATCAGGAACCTCTAAAACACTTAGAAACGAAGTTTGAGCTGTTTTTACATTTTTAGTTTTTTTATTATTTCTGCGCCGCCACTGGCACGATTTATAAAAACCATACGCGTTTTCCATCCTCGCCACGGCAGTAATACTGTGCCAAAATGTCATTAAAATCAATTCAACAGTTTCTTCGTTACATAATGTAGAACGATCTAAAGCAATACTCGTATGTATACATCGGAAAAAATTCCAAGTCCTTTAGTTTCTGTAATAGGCATAAGGCAATGTTCGGATAGACCTAAAAAAGTTATTTATGTCGCTAGGTCTTCCTTCACAGGTCAGTGGGTAGTCTATTATGAATACAACAAATTTTTCAATTTTACAACCCCCCAACCCCCAACCACCCCAATTTCCACCCCCACCCAAAAAAAGTAGAAAATGATGAGGAACACCTAAAACGCCTAAAAACGAAGTTTGGGGGATTTTTGAAATTTTTCGTTTTTTGCTAATTACTCCGCCGCCAATGCACCGATTTTCAAAATTATAGCAGCATTACCTACTACGACCCCACAGCATATCGCTGCCCAAATTTCATCAAAGTCCATGCAGCGGTTACTGAGATTACGAGGACAGAAAAACGCGTACAGACAGACCGACAGACAGACAGACCGACAGACAGACAGACCGACAGACAGACCGACAGACAGACAGACCGACAGACAGACAGACCGACGGAAATGAGTGACGTGGATTTTCGTTATGTAGACATCATGAAACGTCCAAAAAGTGTATTATCTCAAAATCGAAAATTTTCGCGATCACAATACTCCCCTCACCTATCGGTGCGGGAAGTAAAAGGAAAGACGCTTCATAGCCCTGAAGTATTCACGTAAAATCCGCACGCCCATGGAAATTTTATGAATGAAATCGGCCACGTTTTTTCACAACTATACCCCTCTTACCTATGCCCCGTAGCTTCAGAACCGTTGGCCAGATGATATGTAGTACTGTCCTAATCCAATCCTCTGTCAGTCCGTCGGTTTGTTTATCGGTCTGCCTTTCGTATACAAAAAGGCATCCGCCCTGTACACATTTAATAGGAACGCGGACCCGTCAGCCCATGGCCCCATTTGTCGCCCGTATCCCCCCAATCCCCGTCCGTCCCCCCTTCCCTCCTTTTCCCCCCAACCCCCCGGAATCAAGCCGCGTAACAGCTGGCTCGGCAGCCGGCGTTGGCTGTGCGGCTGAAAACTCGCCGATGACTCTTTTCAGCTCCGACCGGAAACAAAAGCCGGGGGCGCTGACATCCCCCCTTCCAACTTCCGCTTTTTATTGCAGCCTCGAAGCTGCTGGCGTGATTTTCTTGCTTTCTGCCTCTCTTCCGCCAGTTATTGTTATTTAAAATAAACTGAGGAGAGCCGATCCGCCGATAAATTAGAATAGAATAGTTTCATTTGGAACTGTATATGAAGGCGTAGAAGAATCCATCATAATAAATTAAAAGCAAAAATAACCTTAAATGCTATAAAAAAAATAAAATGAACTTTTTCTCTGAAATTTTAAATTTCAACATATAGCCTCAGTATACACAATTTATATGACCATAAAAGGTTGTCGCGAGGTTTACGTAGGTGTTTAATTAAACTGAAATTTAAAAACAAATTAAACTTAGCTGTTGTTACTCAATTGAGACATAATTATGTAGATGCTAGTTTATTTACGCAAGTAAATCGCGCGACAAGGTTTTATTATCATATGCATTGTGTATGATGAAGCTAAAATTTTATTGTCTCCTTTTTAGATCATTTAAATAAACGCTCTTTTTTTAAAAAGAAGGCGAAAAATTGCTTTTAATTTATTTCTTCCTTCTAGATATCGCTGGCTACGCTTTTAAGTGTGTTCATCTCATTCAACTTGTCATTATTGCAAGGTCGTTTGCTGGTTAATTGCGAACAGTCTAGCTGTTCAATAGGAATACGTTCTAATGATTCTACTCTATCACGTATGCTTGAAGAAGCATAAAAAATTTCAAAGGTTCCCCTTATTGGATTAAGAATTAAGAGTGATGTCACAATATCATTATACTTCGATATCCCCGTCCTCAAGATCACCCTGTAGTATCCATTTCTCTCAACTCGTTGGCGTGATGTTTAGATTAAAAAGCTGCATACCTGCTTCTGCTGTCCCCCGCTTAGGTCATTACATTTCTCACGCTCAAACTGTGCGTTGGTTTTATTTATCGAAAATACCGAACCGGAAACGGAAAGTGAGTGATTTCATAGACAAAGTGAAAAGGAAAATGGGGAAACTACATGCCTTGCTGGACAACTTCACATCAAGTAAGTGTACACATATTTGTCATTTCATGAATTTTGAAAGAGATATATCCAACAACAATGACCAATCCACTGTTGTGTTAGAACAACGAATTCGAATATGGTTGTGTTAGAAGGGTACTGATGAATATCAGTTATCTATTCGAGTACACCCTCTAGTATGGGATTTCCACCTTTGCTTACTAACAATGATTAATACATTGTTAGTGAAGACGTAAAATGAATTGTTGAGCCTCAATATCTCAATATGGCGAAACTGAAAATTGTGTTTTAACAATGACTAATACATTGCTTTAACCATAGGATGTCACTGGCTTTCAAGTGGTCGAGTAGAGAATACGAGTAATATCGATTCTCTTGAGTCTTATTATGAGAAATCGTCAACATGGGCTATCAACAACAATCAGCATCGCCTAAAATAAATCGGACATTTATTGCATGGTTTCATTGACCATAAATTAAGGTAGTGGCCTCAGGAAGATGAGTAATATCGTTTTTCTTGGGCCGCTCATATGTTTACGATTCTGTCGTGATTTGTTTGTGCTTTCGTCAAAATGCCGAAATCGTGGAAATGGACAATGCACGATTTTTCACAAAGTAAGTGTTAATTCCTAAATACAACGCTTCCAAAAGATTCGTCGGTAACTACGACGACATGCTTACATGACAATTTCCTGGTGGTCCGGGAACCTCTCCAATAGCGAACTTAGTTTATTAGAAACCCTCGTATCTATCTCCTGACAATTTTATCTCATGTTCGTAATTCAGTGTGGGGGACATTGTGTGAGGTATTGGAATTCTTCAGAGAAGAAAACTCACCTAGATTCGTCAATTAATCCTAACAGTAATAAGATTTTTGTAACAAAAGTTTTTTCCGGACAACTTTTGAATACTTGAAAAACTAGTGGGAACACTTTCTATGAATCTGCACTGCATTATATATGATTCAATCTTAAACGATGATTTCGAGGTAATTAATTCAAAATCATACAATATTCATGGACTCAAATTTTGTTTTATTTCGGTATATCAGTGCTGTCGTTCCACGGAAACCGCAACTAAAATGGGGCATAAACGCCAACCGTTTCTACAATCATGAGTAAAGTCTGAATTGAGACACTCAACTAGCAGCTAAATGGGGCCAAACACGTCAACTGCTTCTACAATCATGAGTAAAATCTGATTGAGACCCTGCAACCCCATCTACAGAGGCCCACAGTCTCTACAATCAAGTAAAATCTGATTGAGACACACAAACAGAAGCTAAAGCAACGAACTGTCGGAGTTTCTACAATCATGAGTAAAATATGATTGAGACGCACAAACAGCAGCTAAATGGGACCCACCAGTTTCCACAATCATGACTAAAATCTGATTGAGACACACAAACAGCAGCTAAATGGGGCCCACCAGTTTCTATAATCATGAGTAAAATCTAATTGCGACACACAAACAGCAGCTCAATGGGGTTCACCAGTTTCTACAATCATGAGTAAAACCTGATTGCGACACACAAACAGCAGCTAAATGGGGCCCACCAGTTTCTACAATCATGCGTAAAATCTGATTGAGACACACGAACATCAGCTAAATCGGACCCACCAGTTTCTACAATCATGAATAAACTCTGATTGAGACAGACAAACATCAGCAAAATGGGGTTTACCAGTTTCTACAATCGTGAGTAAAATCTGATAGAGACACTCAAGCAGCAGCTAAAGGGGCCAACAGTTTCTACAATCATGAGTAAAATCTGATTGAGACACACAAACAGCAGCAACAGGGGGCTCATCAGTTTCTACAATCATGAGTAAAATCTGATTGAGACACACAAACAGCAGCTAAAGGGGACTCACCAGTTTCTACAATCATGAGTAAAATCTGATTGAGACACACAAACATCAGCAAAATGGGGTTCACCAGTTTCTACAATCATGAGTAAAATCTGATTGAGACGCTAAAATAACATCTAAATGGGGCCCACCAGTGTCCACAATGAGACACTGAAACTGCAGCTGAAGGGGCCGTAAATGCTAACAGTTTCTACAATCATGAGTAAAATCTGCTTGATACATTAACGAAAATGGCAAGCATCGGGAATATGGGAACGTGAGTAATATCTGGTTTCAATCTCCTTTGAAGTAAAAAAAAAATGATAAGTAGTGGCCCTGCCAGTGAAGTACTTAAATATGAAAAATATGGTTGAGAATCACCATTCATCACGTTGTGATGTCTTCAATGTGGTGAAATCTCGTTCACGCACATTGAAGGCAAACCAAATACGGCTTTCTTCAGTCCGCGAATTTTATCTCTTTTTACAGTTGACAATGTTTCGAAAAGTCATAGGTACTAACACTAGATTTCAACACATCCTAGTAAACACCCAGTTCGCATTGAATGGGATTTCAAGACAAATGCAGCAAACTGAAAGGATGGAATCTCAAAGTCAACCATTCGGTTGATATCGTACCACAAACGTGGGGGAAAAATAATGTTTTAATTCTTGTATCTTAAGAACAAAAGGAGATAAAATTTATGAAAGTATTACTATTACACAAACATACTTATTTGTTATGTTATTACCTGTTTGTGTCTGGCTGTCCGAAGCTTGACACACTGTTACGAAAACGCGCCCACAAAATCTTCAAGGTCGCGTGGGATGATAACGCTGCCAAATAATCATTAAAAATAGCGGCATACCGCGAAGGTCTCAATCCATCGTACCGCAGCTTAGTGCGGGTTTACCGAAAGCGCTGTTAGCATCGCTTCATAAACCAAAGAGTAGGAATGTCCGGAAATATTTCCAGACCTTACAGCACTTATTGCAGTCTTATTTATCTAACGGTTTAGACAACTTTCTCCTGAACATATAAAATTTGTCAGGGGAAGGGAACGAAACTGAGCAACAAGAAGGAAGGGGGAGCCAGCCACTGCGCCATCCATTTCCAAAAAATTCTAAACCTATTAAGAACCATTCAAAGTCACTCGGGTTTCTTTATGTATTTCACCCCGAATATGTTTTATTCTTTGGTAAAGACAAATCAAACTGCTATAATAATGTTAATCATTCGATGCAACTTCCTGCATCCCTAAGGTTCTTTATAACAAACAAAAAAAAAGTTCTAGGGTTTACGTTTAGTACGAGTACTAATAACATGTCCGTACCACCAGAAAAATCCTAAAAAATCAATAAGAGACAAAAATAATATAAGAATTGGAGATTTTGCCATCAGGTTCCTATTGTCGGCACTCCCAGCCATTTCATACAGGTGGGCTCACATCAAAAAGCTTGAACACCAAAATTAATAGTGCTATTGCGGTCATAAATTTGCATTCTAGAAATGATGACTTGCATTAAGCTAGGTGCAGCGTTTCACATGGAAACGTCATTACCAAGTTAAATACCAATAGAATTATTAGAATACATTATTCACTAAACCACTTTTCAAAAAAAAAAAATATTGGTTTTGGCACTATCGAATCAATTCATTTGCTTTCATCAGAGCCAAAAATGGTCCAGTGTTTGTCTCTTGGCACCTTGATCCTTAATCTTCCGCTATAGATGTGTTAACTGGGAAGAAATGTTTTTCAAAGCATTCCCACATTTCTCGCTTCTACCGAGGATTTGAAACCGAAAACAACAGCTGAGGAGGCACAAGGAATCGCAGTCTACCTGTTATGGAAAACGCAACCTGGGTTTTAGCATTGGGAAACCTACAAATAGCAAATCGCACCTGGTTTTTAACGACAAATCACTCTTACTTCCACCTTGCAGGAACCCTCATCCTCTGTGGAAAAGCCTTACCCTGCATCTACATAAAATAACATGTTGACCAGAACTTTAAGAGAATTGATCAACTTTTACTTACGTCCAAAAAACATTACGACCCAGCCACACCACAAACTGTAACCAAAAAGGCTTAATGTTGGGAGTTGGGACACATCTGTATTTACAGCACAGAGCACTGGCCACGCCTCCACTTTCGCAGTCTTTAGGGAAGGCTTACACGTTAAAACCTTAGACATACCACAGGGTGAAGTGATAGGTCAAAAGTTTTTGTTATGTTTTATAACAGACCCATATGCCTGACGATTTATATCTTGCAAAATCACTGATAATAAAAAAATGGATAATGAATTGTGATACTACTAAACTAAACTTACACATTACATAGGTGTGCATAAAAAAAAGAAAAGGATGAAAGATTATTGAATTAAAAAAAAACTTCAAGGCTGAACAATTTCCAGACTTGTTCTTTCTCTTTCATTCGAATTATACTCAGATCGTGAAACCATCTTCACACATCTACGGGGTGATCTCGAGGACGATATCACTAATGTTAATATGAATTCAGATTGTTAAATATTCAAAGAAAATAATTATGGTAATTTTTTGCCAAATTATTATTAATCTTTTTCCTAGAAATGGAACAAACCTATAAAATAATACGTACATATATTTTTATTTGTTTGTTCTCTACCCAGACATAAGTAACAGGTTATGGAAATCAGATCGAGGTACAAATCTCTGAAAATCTGCAGGGTGATCTTGAGGACGGGGCTATCGAATTATAATTGGAGGTTAAACGACTTACCTGTAAGGAAGTTCAATCCTCAATTATACGAGATAGCCCCGTCCGAAAAGATCACCACCCGCCCGCCGCTGTTCCCAAAATTCCTCGATCTGATAACAAACGAAATGTAATGACCTAAGCGGGGGGACTGCGGACAGCAGAAGCAGGTATGCAGTTTTTTTTATCTAAACATCACGCCAACGAGTTGAGAGAAACGTATACTACAGGGTGATCTTTTCGGACGGGGCTATCTCGTATAATTGAGGATTGAACTACCTTACAGGTAAGTCGTTTAACCTCTAATAATTCTAGTCATTAGCGACAAACTGTTGCAGAAGTGCATTATTTTTCGGGTTAGTCCCAACAAGCAGTTCCATCTGTTAGCCTTATTGTAGAAATGCAATAAAAATAACCATTCTGCCATCTTGGATGTTCCGCCACATTGGATTTAAAACGACGTATCGTGTATTATCATCCAAAGTGTACAAAATTTCAGCTCAATTGGTTGAAGACATCTGCTTCAAAATTGAGTAGCAATTTTTATTGCTAGGCAAAAGCCTTTTGTCTCAGTCGAAGAGTGAGTTATCAACATAGATGGTGCGACCTGATGAGCGTCGGCATTATCAAACAAATACCGTCCAAAATTGGCCCTGGATGGACGCATTGAGAAGCCTAAAGGCTATTTTTCGGCACCTGTCCCAAGTTGCGTTCACGGCACGTTCCAGTTCATCCAACGTGGACGGGGGATTGGGTAAATCACACGAATGTAGTTACCTGTCCAATTCTGTACTTCTTCAATTGGCGATCGTGGAGGCAAGGGTAGCAGTCTGTAGGAACCTCGTTGACAGAATTGCAATATGAGGACGCGCATTATCTTGCTGGAAGGAACCCTATCTGAGGCCTTGGACATATTATGGAACGGCAACTGGTTCTAGTACCTCATTCACCTAACATTGCATGCCATTGTCGGTGCCTGGCACCAATATAACTGTGACGACGATTCGAAGGGGCCTCCTTACAGCCTCCTTATAGCTGGATGCCAAGCATCAGCAACAGCTCGAGTGGATCGCATTCTGTTTCAAAGGGCCAGTAGTCGTAGATGACGATCATGCCGATCTGTAGTTCTTCTACGTGCTCCAGAACTTGTAGCACGCTGCATTCGCCCTTCTGCGATCCATGCGCGCCATGCTGTTACAACTGTAACACTACGCTCCATAGTTGTAGTAATTCTGTTCTCGTTTACCCACAATCAGACGCCGCTCAAAGGAGCTTAACTTTACATAACCAACTAGCCTCTCACCATATTTACAACAGATAATCACAGTTTTTGGATCGTCAAAAAGTCAAGACTTGTTTTTACACATATAGAGCTTTCCAGAAGTGACATATCTAGGTAAATAACATCACAATCAGGGTTACCACGGTGCGTTTCTGAAAAATGTACTGAGTAAAGACTATAAACTGTCAAGATTGTACTAAAATTCGTGATAGGTGGAAATGGACCGACATGGATGAACCGAAACTCGCTACGATCTTCTGAAGAGCAAAAAAAGCTCTGCAACCATACAATTCATTGCATTATACATTCGTTTCAACAATCCCAACATATCAAATGAAAATTTTAGGCACCAGAGCGGTCAGTTATATTATATTGTTTTATAAACCGAAGCGGTCAGACTTTTTTCACGAACCGGCAGCAGCGGCGACGTTTCGGTCCGTTTCCAAAACTTTGAAAATGTCCTAGAATTAGGCCTTATATTAATGAAATTTATTTTTATGCTTTGAGGCCGAAAATGTACTAGAAATGGTACAAATGTACTAAAACGGCAGCTCTGGTCTGAATGAATGTTAAATGTGTACTAGAGAGGGTACGCCAAACTGTGCACAAACTTTCATTAGGAACACCCCTTTTTTGGCAGTGTTAGGATTTCACTTAGAGTAGTAGCACAGCATAGTAAATAGTTAGTACAATATCTCAGTTTGACGGCAATCACACGCACATCCCGCCATTTTGGGTGATTATCTGTCAAAAGAGTCATTTGCGTCGGTGGACACCATTGACGCGAGGTCGACGCTTGTATTTGCTCATTGCTGAAATAAAATGCATAGGCGTACGCTGAGATTTATTGTATACGCTGTGCTCGTAGCTACTACGTTTCCACGAGCTTTTAAAACGTTATTAAAACGTTTTGAGTTTTTAAATATATCGTGGAAACGTCAATTGGATACGTTTTCAAAACATTGCCTCAAGATCGATTCGCCAATTTTTGGGATCGTATCGAGATCCAAATGTCGTCGAAACGCCATCTACCACTTTCAAATAATCAATAAAAATTTTAAATTATTATTAAAACTAAATTAATAATATAGCGCCACCAACAGTTTTGTAATCTTTTAAAATTTTTTGTTGATTTCTCATGTTCTGTTCTGTGTACACTTGTGCATGCTGATTCGTTACAAATGTCCTTATTCAGTATGCAGATACAACAAACACGCAACTGTCAAAGTCCAAAAAACGAATTTAATATCCTCTTAGCCTAAAGTATACCGTGATATGTATTATGCCATTTTAAAATGCTTATTAGAACGTTGTTCTGGAATTCAGTAGATCTTTTGGATCAATCTCAAAACACTTCAAAACACGATAAATGTACAAAAACGTACCTACTTATATCCTTCACAACTAAAACAGGTTTTTAATTTTTTTATGCAACATATATCATATTTTTTATTTCATATTATTTGGATAACAACATAAAAATAATGAACAAGCATTTCATATTTACATTAATGCATCGAGTATTTTTGTCATCGATACCTTTTGAGGCATTCCAAGCTGGTATCGATTGTATACTTTTGTAGGTGTATGGGTATTGAAAATAATTATATAATTATTGAGGGGTACAATCAATTGCAATTCTCTGTACGTACCAAACGCGCTTTCACTGGCGTGTACAGGGTGGCTTAGTAAGAATGGACGCCGGGAATATCTCGATAACCGTTAATCATATCTGTGGCTTGGATGAACAAGTGCCTATCTACGTAAAACAAGTTTTGAGAAAAATGAAGATTTGTGAAAAAAATTCGAAGTGTTTTTTTATTGACGTTTCTTAACCTAGCGACATGATATTTTGATAAACGTTGTAATGAAGCGCCAAATATTCATAAAATATGAAACTATTAGGTTTATTGAATGTCGTTATAAGATTTTTGTTAGTTAGGCCCCAGCAGATTGGTCTCAAGTTAATATAGGCCTTGTCTTTAATACAATAATAAAATTGACACACTTAGGACCAGAAAATTGTTACTTAGGACCGGTTGTCGTGTAAAACATTAGTTAGGCCCTTTTTACCTCGCCGAAATTTTCTTCATTATGTTTAATTATAGTGGTAGGAGTGACAAATTTAAGCTTTTCTGTAGTAAAAACTATTTTACTAAAAAAATACATCTTCTGCAAAATGTGTAATGCATACTAATATAGAACCATGAAAATATTCATTATTTGTAACAAAAAAAATGAATAGCAGATACACAGATGTATGCGAGATTGTGTCTCAGAAGTATGGGTTACTCATCATAGCCTAACACAATAGGACAAACGTCTTCGTCGCCACTGATGCTGTCAGCTTTTAAATTAAAATAAAATAATTGACTGTTCGGATGTATCTAACATAACAAGGTTGTAATATCTTCAGGTTTCTTTTTAGGCAGTAGAAGTGGGTATGCATCATGTAGTTTTTTTAAACTAGGATGTTCTGTGGTTAACTGTCATTTTTTAGGTTGTTGTTTGCGAAATCTCAAGCGCCTATAACATACATCAGAATTAAAGTATTATATATTTTTCAAAATAATAAGGACCTATAAGTAGTAGATAGGACCTACATTTAAAACCAATTATATGTCTATATTACACTTAGGCCATTTGAACCTTTTTATCTGCAAACTAAAAACGGCCGAAGATAACATAGGTCTCATATTTCTTACAAGAAATGATACATCATTTATGCCGACTTTTAGTTAGGCCTCAAAGTGAAGCAATAAGCCAAAAAGGCATAAAGGCTCAAGTCCAAATAGGCCCCATTTAGTGGGTCTATATTACAAGATAGGTCCATTTACGACATGAAAAATGTGTAATTAGTGTAGAAAAGACCTTGATAAAAAGACTTGAGGTATACATAGGCCTTTATATACACTAAAGTGTCCATACTTAGGCCTTTTCACATACTATGTAATCCCCAACGAAAATGCCATTTGACTTAGGACCTACTCCATCGGAAAGAGCGCATTCTATTTATGAAGTTGAGCCCAAAACCCCATTTTAAGAAAATTTGCACATAGGCCCTTGTTCATCCAAGCCACAGATATAACTTCGAGCAAAAAAATTATTAGGTAAATCGGAGAGAAATCGCTGGAAATTATTTTCAAGTTTCTCAAGTGACCGGTAGGGGGCGTAACTGTTACGATCAAACAGAGAAACGGCTTTTTCTCAAAAAATATGCAAGTAAAGATATATTATAAATTCTACCATCATGTAAACAGGACAATTTTCGATTTTTTTATAACAGTTTTTTGCTCTATCTTGTAAGATGTAGTAGTGGGGGAAGGTCAAAAAAGTTTTATTTAAATGGCTATAACCTTGGTATAATTTAACGGAATTAAGCAAGCTAGGTCTCGTTCGGAAGAGCTATTCTTGCCTAATAATTCGCTATATAGAAATTATCCAAGTTTATCTTGACTTAGTAGCTATAGGGCGGTATTTGACATCATAGCGCTTTACGCATTATTACGCAAATTTTAAATAGTATGCTATATTTTTGTAACGCAGATATATAGAGGACAAAATTCAGAAGTCAGTGCAAGATTCAACTTCTTAGCTATTTTAATACTGGAAATATCAATAAAATAGATATTATGACCAGTGTGGCTATAGGAATATAGCCTCCGTCACATCGTTTTAGTAATCATTCTATAGATAATACTCAAGTAAAATCACTAGAAATCATATTTTAACTTTTTGAAGTATCCTGCAGGTGGCGTAGTAGTCGCCAATAAGTGCTATTTTCAATGTTCAAAATAATGGACCTTTTAAAAGAAACAAACAAAAAGAAATTACCGTATAAAATTTATTACTATATTCATTAGTATTAAACGTCAATTTGAGCAGAAGTATTATGTGAACTCTACAAGCAAAGATAGTAAAAAAAATAAATGTGAATAGATCTTAAAAGTTAGACCAATTAATAGCAAAATAGAGCAAAATAAGATGGTGTAACAACAAGGATAACAAACAAAAAGTACACAAAACTAATTAACATGCGTATACCTTACCTGTGTTGCCTTAGATGCTCGATAGCGTCCGTCGTTTCAGATGCATTTATGCATCGATTCACGCGTCGATAAACCTGTCAGTTTGACCATCTAGAACAACACTGAAAATAGGTATAGTATTCGCGTGTGAGTTAGGTTTATGTATTTTATCTGTTAACTTTGTTGTTATATCCCGTCACTTTGCTTTATTTTGCTGTTAATTAGCCTTAATTTTTAAGACCTATTTACTTACATCGATTTTTTCTTACTAAGTTGCTTGTTGAGTTCATATAACACTTTGTGATCAGCCCAAATTGACGTTTAATGATCATAAAAATAATAATTAATTTTATACTGTAACTTATTTTTATTTGTTTCTTTTAGATGTTCCATTATTATGAAGATTGAAAACAGCACTTATTGGCGACTACTCCACCACCTGGTGGTTATTTTAGAAAGTCAAAATATGATTTATAGTAGTTTTATTTGCGTTTTATCCATAGAATGATTACTAAAACGATGTGACGCAGGGTAGGGCAGCAATTGCTTCTGAATCTCAGCCACTTCTCATAGTACTATTGATATCTCCGGTTTGAAACTAGATATGAAGTTGAAACTTGCACTGGCTTTTTAAGAAGTCCGTCCTCTATATATTTGCGTTAAAATCGATATAGCATAATACTATTTCAAATTTTCGTAATAATGCTTAATAACTTATGATGTCAAATACCGCCCTATAGCTACTCAAGATAAACTTGGATAATTTTTATATAACAGATTACTACGTAAGAAGAGCTCTTTCAAAAGAGACCTAGCTTGTTTAAACTATACCAAAGTTATAGCCATTTAACGAAAAACCTTTTTGACATTCCCGCATCACTACATCTTACAAGATAGAGTAAAAAACTGTTAATAAAAAAAAATCGAAAATTGTCCTGCCTACATGATGGTTGAATTTATAATATACCTTTGCTTGCATATTTTTTGAGAAAAAGCCATTTTTCTGATTGACCTTAACAGTTATATGATTTGCGGCTACCAAGACATTGCCGGCGTCCATTCTTATTAAGCCACCCTGTACAGCTGTACAGGGTGGCCAAAAAATATTATATTGGTACCGGCATCGATACTAGGTATTTATTTTCGAATCTCTACCCAGACTTCACACCCATAATGGCACCGTCAAGGTCAAATTCTGTAGGAGCCATTTTTATTTATAGGAAATCCTCAAAGATGTTCTGCTGCTTGTTTAGTATGCTGTGATAGTAGTATGCATTTCAGACTATGCCAGCTGTTGGTTGATGATATGCCGACAGATAATGCCGGCTGAATTACGACCTTAAAACATATCCTGGACATATTTTTTGACCTGGAAACCTCAGCTGGCGAATTTTTCCGGCCTATAAAGAATTACCATTCGTCCGGAAATCGTATTCGGGCAGTTTTCCGACACCAGCAGCGGACGGTCAGCGTGTCGCGGACCGTTGGAAAATCCGTTCCGCGCGACTTGCTGACCGCCAACCCGCCACACAGACGCGGGGGTGAGGGTGGGAGGAGGGGGGCAGCCGGCGGCGGCACCGCGCCCCTATTTATCACCCACCCTTATGATTTATCGAGCCGATAAGAGAAGATGCGGGACACACAGGGACGTACCAGCCTGGAAAGCTCGGAGCTCCAGGATCGTTGCTGAAGACACGAACCTATATCGGGCGCCCTAGTTTCTTTTTAATAACTGAGCAGACTGCGTAGGTAGAGCCTAAATTCCAGAGTACCGCGGCTGCTGTGAAAAGGCTTGGTTAGGGGAAGTTTGTTAACCGGGGATTTAAATGGGCCGATACCCGTAGGCCCAATAAATACATCTTCTGGAAGTCCATTCCAAGCCTTGGACACCCTGGGAATAAATGTGCGGTTGTACCGCTCGGTTCTTGACGTATGAAGAACGACCACCTTAGGACGAGGGGCAGCGGTCGCGCGGGTGCATCTGATAGGAGCGGTGAGCGGCGGAACGATCGAGGGTATCTCAGAGGACCAGATTCCGTTTGAATATCGGTAGAAGAGTGAGAGGTCACCAACAACACGCCGGCGAGAAAGTGGCTAGAGGTAGCGCGTTAAGGCCGGGTCGCCAATTAGTCAAATTGCCCTTCTCTGGACGGCATCTAGTATAGACAGTGTGGTAGGGGCAGCTCCTCTGACATGAGAGCAATACTTCAGGCCAGGTCTTATCGGAGTTTTATATAGCGTAAGGAGGTTACATGGTGAGAAGTACTTTCTGGCTCTAAATAGGTACCCAAGCCTTGTACCAGCAGCTGTTTCCTTAACATGTAATATTTTCTTAAAGAAAAATGGTTCAAGCAAGAACTTGGTCGTGAGTCTGAAGGCACTATAGAGTCTATGATACCATTTTACCAATATTCATTTTACCATACCAAAGCATTTTTTTCTACGTCAATTCTGAAACCTCACGCCCAATTTTTTTGTTTTCATATTTCGCCCCATAGGTTTTTCTACATAAATAATATCTCTATTTGATTTAAAATCTTGTGGAACCTTTGATGTTATACAGAAACTGTTTTTTTTTTCGTTAAATTATAACCACAATATGTATAAATAAATAAGAATTCCTTTGACGTCTAATACTTCTGATAAACACGGATAAAAAAGAAAACTGAGTAGGTTTTTAAGAGTACTATCATGCGGAGAGAAATGTTTCCTCAAAAACTCAGATATCGGCTAGAGCTATTCTAAAAACCCATCACCACTTAAACTTAGAAACTTATTATGTACCAGCTCCTTTCCAAAATTTAAATCCTGTGAAGTTTAGCGCTTCCGTCGAAACAGTTCTACAGGAAAATGCATTTTATACGATTTGTGAGCACATGGACTTCCTTTGAAAGCGAAATATTTTAAATTTTGTATATTAGCTTTTTACCTCTAAATGTGTGTATCGCTGTTTTTTACTTTTATGTATACATCTATGTTTATACACTGTTTTATTTTGTCTTGCAACCAGAATACATTTTTACATAGAGTAGTGAAATGTAGTCTATCTAATGGCTGATTTATTATTTTTCTTTTTTAAACACTTTAAAACTACAATTTCAATATATTAATGTCGCTATGTATTAATTTAAAAACTTATTAATGAATTTAATTAAAGATCAATTTTATAAATGACATAAAACTGGCATATTGATATCAGGGTTTGTTACATTAAATTAATGAAACATGTCATTTATCTGATAAATTCAATACATTTATATTAAGATTTCTTGCATCAGATAAATGAACAGTGTCATTAATTACAAAATGGTATAGATTGAATTGATGAAATTAGTTCATTAAAACAATGACCGAGTCCATCATAATGATAAAACTTAATAGTGATAAAGATAATGAATTACTTTCCATTATATCGACGAACCTTTTTTTCGGTTAAAAAATGATGAATCTATTCATCACTTTAATGAAATTTTCCATGGTATTTAGGGTCTCTTATGGTTCAGTGTGGTTGCGCAGCAGCGACCTTTCAAGGATACAGTCACTGGTTGGAAAAAAGATGATTTTTGATTAATTTTTTGAACATCATTGAGCCAGCGTTTTTGTAATTTGGCAGTATTGTTCACTGCAATGGCAGTCCTACGACTAGTATTAGCAAAAAAATTTACGCCACTAGTATTGGTATTGTTTTTCAGATTAGATAGATAAAAACCCAAATGTTTTATCTCTTGATGTCTCCTTGTGCCTCACTTTGTTTTCAAGAAAAAAAATAAAAATCACTCGTCGAAAAAAGAGTTAGAGCAAGACAAATTATTTTGTTCTTCCTATTGATACACCGCAACTACAAGAGCGTATTTCTCACTCAAATCCAGGTAGAAAATTTGGAATGAATATGTTTTCTAAAAAGTGGTTTTCATGATACAGGACGACAATTTTTTTCCAAATTTTGACGCCCTGTATATTGAAAATAAGACTCTTTCAGACAACATATGTTTATATGAACTTTTCTACCTGAATTTGGATCAGAAATACTTCCTTGTAATCACAGCCTATCAATGAGGAGAAAAAAGTTAGCTTGTTTTGATTTAGTATCTTTTTAGACACTCTGAGAAGTCGTTATTATTTGTTTCCCGAAAACAAAGCGGGATACGAAGGCACGTCAAAGCACAAAAAGGTTACGTTTTTATCAGTTTAATCCGAAAGACAAAATTTATTTTTTTTTTGCTAATATCAATCGTCGAACTGCCCCTCGAGACGGCACAGGAAATGATAACCATTTTCTAGTCAGTGCTAACTTAGCGACTTGTTGAAGCTTAATAATACCGCCACATTACAAAAAATTGGATCAGTGATGTTTAGGAAATTAATAAAAAATCAGTTTTATTCCAAACTTTGGTAACCTGTATCTTTAAAACGAAGCTTTTGCGCAACCATGTTTATACTAAATTTCCATCTTAAAATTAGTTTTGCTATCGAGTGTTTGAATCCTTCTACTGAAAAGTGGACCACCCTCTAAACGTAAATAGTGTAGATATTAGAGAGATTTTGAGCTACTAAAGATTGGGACGACGCTATCCGTAAAACATTATTCTGAGCATGCGCAGTGCGTTTCGAATAACGGATAAGCCATTAACAATTGTTGGACCTATTTGATTTTAACTTAGCCTCATATTATGATCGATTTGCTCGGAAATGTCCAAGAAATGTTACGTGCAACAAGTAAACACCACAAGCAGAAAATAGATCACATCACAAGTAAAATAAAAAATAGATTATGCAGGATCCCCGAAGCATAACATTTCATCTTTCACTACCATGGTTCAATCCCGTGATGATCACACGCTGTTGCCAGAGACGCCTAACTTTGTAGCTTTTATTGGACAATACTGTCAAATAAAATTGACGGAAGAAAACCTGAATCTTTTGTACAATGATAAGCCACAAAATAAGTATTGCTGATATCAAAATCATCACGGTTCTTTTCTCATTGCGGCATAGTTGTTTAGACCTGGCAATACCGCACTTAATCACATCGTACCGTAAACTTCCGTACAATAAAGTCAGGAAACAGACGTCTAAAAACTCTCCATTATAGCATACAAATGATGCCTGAACTGACCTTTTCACATGACACATGTGCCGCTAACAAATAGGTAACAAATCTATAGGTAACAAATCTCCATAGTTCACTATACTTCTTGGCGCTCCATTCAAGGAAACTTTGCTGCTCATGCCAGCAATAACGACCGAAAGTTTACTCCATTCCCAGCTATATTTCCTTTTTATACACAGAACACATAATGCGACCACACACAGCTCCAGGAAAAACTTTCTTATTAAAATGGCAAATTCCCTTTCCTGCGGGCGCCAACGTATAACAGCACATTTCGTATTCGCCAAAACTCCGCGCACTTATTTGAAAGTTCGCTACAAACTTTCACACAATCCAGAAAGAATAATGACGTCACTGGAGTTATTGGAGGTCGGAATGGGAAAATGGTCGACGCCTCTTTGCAGAACAGGAAACTTGTGCATATTTCATGAAAAATATACAGAAATGTATAAAACATAGCAGTTCCTGTTTTTGTTTTCTTCTGCTGGTAATAGCGCAGAACTCTGAGTTAAGCATAAAAACACACGCTAGAACAATAAAAGACGCTGTGGTGGAGTTATAACAAAGTCTAGTTAGCCAGAGCCTTTCATTTCACTTAGCTAACCGCATCATTGGCCTTTTCATAGAACCACAACTATTAAAACAAATTAAAATCAAAAACATCTTTAAAAAAGAAAAAAAGATTTTATTTAAATGCTCTAAGAAGAAGAAAATAAAATGTTCGATTAAAATTTTAACTATCAACTTATAGCTCCATTGTACACATTTTAAATGACCATAAAAGAGCTTATTTCTTTTAATTTAATTTTTACCTTTTTTTTCATCATTGTTGCAAGAAAGTAGTTTGCTGGTTAATGTGCTTCTTATGGTTTTTCCTACTGAAGGCCGCTTATGTTTCACCAGCAGCAAAGAGCTTCAAGCCTAAGTAAACAACGGCGTGGTCGAATTCAGAAGTCCGCCAAGTGGGATTAAGGGGATGACAGAATATTTTTCTAATTATTCTCAGAAAGCCCTTTCATTTGATGCCCATATTGCAGAAGTGCATAAAAAAACTACTCCGCCATCCTGCATGGTCCGCCATATTGAATTTAGAATGACGTCACATTATTTTTTGAGTTACTCTCAACAAGATCTTTCATTTGATACCCATATTGCAGATGTCCACAAAAAATACTATTCCGCCATCCTGGATGGTCTGCCATATCGGATTTAAAATTGCGTCACATTATTTTTTCATTTACTCGCAACAAGCCCTTTAATTTTGTACCCATATTGTAGGAGATAAGTATTCCGCCATCTTGGATGTTCCTTCATATAGGAGTTAGGATGACGTCACCTTATTTTTCAATTTATCTCAACATTTTCTTTCATTTGACATCCATATTGTAGAAATGCAGTAAAAATAACAAATTTGCCATCTTGGATGCTCTAGTTATATTGTACACAAAATTTCAGCTCAATCGGTGGAAAATATCTTCAAAACTGAGTAGTAAGATTCCACCTGAACAAATACATATACAGGATGGGCCAATAGTGAGTGGATGGAAGATTGTGGGTGTATTACTCGTAAGATACATTTTAGAAATCTATTACCTGATTATGGTAGGGACTCTTGAGCCCTACAACATTAAAATATGTTCGCTTAAATTTTGACATTTATACAGGGTGATTCATATCAAACCTACATGTTTTTAATGGAATCCCCTATATATTATTGCGGATTCTTTGGTGAATTCTAGTGTGCCTTTATGTATCATACATGGAACATTAAACGAACCTTTTAGGCGCAAATCACCATATCCAATCAGAAAAGAATTGAATACCGCAGCGATTATAAAACCTAGAAGGCCGAGACTTTGCGCCACGACTAATGAAACGCGTCGCCTTAGGTCAGACGATTAAACTTGAATTCTTTTTGTAGTTGGAGAGATTAGTAGATTAATTAAGGAAACTTCAATCGTAGATAACTTGATTTTTTCAAATAGAAATTCCCAAGTTGGTTTATAGAATCAAATGTAAACTTTGATTACCTTCCCGACAATGTAGGATTCTCGATACAATTCTTTTTTGGTCTTGATTTTATTTCAAATTTTCGGTCAAATCGGCATTTTTCAATTTTCCTGCGTGTGAGAAAGAAGAGAGAGAAACAAAAGCCCGTTAAGAAGGAAGAAATCAACTAACTTGGTAGAAAGATACAAAACGAACTAGAGTAACGAGGCAAGATTATGAAAGTTCCTTACAATGAATTAGCTCTAACCGGAGACAACAGCGGTAAGATATCTAATGTTAATGAGAAGCTGGGGTATGACAGAAGTTTTTTTTACAGCATACTAGCTATTGGGGTCTGCTAGAGATTGACAACTTTCCAAAACGAAAAAATTTTTTGATATCTATAAACTATAACCAATCCCGGAAATTGTCATCGAACATCAATATACATAGAACTAGCTCGGCTCAACTGATATTCTGTCTTTAGTGTCTTATGCATCTAAACTTCAGTTACAATTTTAACCGCAGGTTGGAAGTTTCAGCCAAAATGCCTTCTAATTAAAAGAATTCAACTTTAAGATAAAGTTAGTCTTCGATTTTTCAACACTTTAGTGACCAGTTGAGTGTTTACTACCAGATAAGATATTTACCTGTACATTGAAACCGGCCCTTTGTCGTTTAGCCCAGAATCACTTTAGCTACTATCCCCATGAAACACACTATTCCTAATCGACCTACCAAATGAAACAACGGTCGGAAGGACACACATAACATTCAAAAAACTAATAGAAAAGTCTTTCCAAACAGAGCAATACAAGACCAGAAGTTTCGTTCGGAGGACAACTTCCCAGTAGCGAGAACAAATTTTAAAGTCAAACTTAACAAACAATTTCGGTCATTACATCTGAAAGTTTCTATCGGAGCCCGATTTCATTGATTACACAACTGAGAGCTGCGGTCTCATCTTTAGTTATCCGGAATGCTAAACTAGTGTAGACTTTACTCTTTCTATTATAATTAGTAGCAGAATAATATTGGACCTGATGGAAATCAGCGTACTCCAAACAGGTTTATATATCGAAAGCGACATGAGCTGGAGGACGAACATCAACGAAATTAGTAAAAAGTTATAATGCTCTGTTACAGCTCAAAGCCCAGCTAGTCAGCATTTACTTCTCGATTGTATATTGATATCTATAGTACCATACATTAGTCTGCATAGTCGTGTAGATTTGTTTTTAAGAAATACAACATTCTCGCTTTGCTATCAATTTATATATACAAATCAGTACTATCTGCCAAGACAAATTTTTACCTTTACTGAAAAAATCTTGATCTGCGTAGTTACCAAACTAGGGGCTTCAACTCGCTTAGCAATTAAGCAACAGCACAATATATTAGAACAGTCCTTTCTATATGGGTCACGACGATCTGAGTTAGCTTCAAATTTTGAACATTTAAAAAGTTCCTAACATTTTGAAAATATCAAAAATATTCAAAATTTTGAAATATCTAAACATCCGTAAATTTTGAGAACTCTTAAAATCATGACGAAAGCGCTGCTGCAATGCTCCATGTAAAAAAGATATGTGTAGTGAGTCAATAAACTTTACTCTAGTTTATAAACACTCCAAAAAGTTTCCCATCTTGTTCGATGCGAAAGGTGAAATCCACCTTCAACGTTTTCGTTTTTCTATCTCTCTACAGTGAGCCTACACGTACGGGACACCAATCCTGCAGAGGCTTTTGTTTAAGCAGATTTCGAAATGCCACCCATTCTCCTGAGTGGATTGTTTGATAAAAGTTTGGGAGTTGCGATATGGACTGCCTTCCTAATTGGGTTAGGTGTCTACGTAATGGATCTCAACTTTGGCTGATTTAACTTTATAATTGAAGGATTAGGCAAAAGTATATAGTTTCTGTTGTAACCCCAAGCCGATTTTCTGGATTTACTCGAAGTTGAAAATTTCCAAACTGGAATATTGCAAAGGAATCGTTTATCGGATAGATGAGTGTGATGAAAGTGGTAGTACTAGTTGTCCATAGAACGTGAAAAAACCTATTTATTGTACAAGGTGTTATAGGACGAATGGAAAATTCTTTGGTAGAAGGCTGTACAATTCCAACAAAAAAGTCATATAAAGTTGGGTCCGTTTTTTAAGTATTCCACAGATAAATTGATTTTTAAAGATTTTCATTTAAATGCAGACCTCCGTCATTATCAACTAAACGAAAATGATCTGATACAAGCACTTCGTGAGATAGTGTCAAAATCAGCACGTTTTGAAGACATTACAAAATAATGAATTTATCTAAAAAATCACCAAATAATTAACCGTGTACTTTACGGTATACACAAGCCCATCTTTCTAGTTATCCATTGGCACCACAAACTTGTTGTAAATGTTATAAACATAGGCAATAAGATTGCATTTAAGCTCTAAAGGCATATTGGATCTCCGAGAGCGCAAAATTTCAACAGACCGTTTGGCAAAAACTTGTCATCGGATTTTTAATCTTTAGCATAGATCTATTTTAAATTACAACGCCTCTATAATATTGAAATCGAGTGTATTCTTTAGTTCCATCTCAAATTTCTTTTTACTTTGTCACACTATATTTTATTTTGTAGTGTTAAGTGCTCTTAAAGTAAGTAGTACATAATAGTTGATGATATATATGCTCATGCTTCTTGTATTTCCTTTTAAACAGTATTTATTTAAAATATCCATTAATTTTTTATTCTTCTCAAATACAAGTCTTTATAAAGAATTGCCAGTTTTACATAAAGCTCCATGTATTTTATTGCATATTTGGATTTCTTGATGAATTCTAATGTGACTTTATGTGATGTGATGAAATGATATATTCAATGTCACACTTGGGACTTTGAGCAAATCATTTAGGCATAAATCATAATCTTTTTGTATGAAGTAATTGAATATCGCACCTATTATAACTAAGAAGGCTGTAACTTTGCGGTGTGACTAAGCATGAAATTTGTCAGGTTATAGGTTAGACGATCAAATTTGAATTCTTGTTGTACTAGAAATCCGTAGGAAAATGGAGGAAATTTCACAGGCAACTTGATTTTTTTTTAATTAGAATCCTTAATTTTTTATTTAAAATTGAAACTTCTTAGATTTATACTTTTTAAGCATTATGTCGTTTTAGCTCTCACTGACTCAATGAAGTCACTGAAGAGAGCTTATGCAGAGCCTCTGTCTGTACATCCGTCCATCCGTCCGTCTGTCTGTATACAAAGGATAGCCAAAACTACATGTGCTAGAGAAAAACTAAATACCGATTCGGAATCAACATGAAAAAACTAGTCCGGGAAAAATTCGGTTTTGTCAATATCGCTTCCGGTTTAAAAAAATTGAATTAAATTACGACAGGTAACTGACGACGTGTTATTTACGGTGTATCAATATTCCTGAAGCACAGGCAGCATGGCCGAGCGGTTAAGACGCTAGACACCAGTCCGAAAAGGCGTGGGTTCGAATCTCACCGCGGTCAATAGCTTTTTTCTATTTTTTTTTTATTTTTTTTTATTTTATTTTATGTTTATTTTGATTTAAATGTTAAATTTGTTGATTACTAGTCCGGGAAAAATTCGGTTTTGTCAATATAATAAAAAATTTAAAATTTTGAACCAACAAATTCCACAACGAGAGCGCCGTTTGGATTTACTCAAGTAAATTCTTTCCTACTTTTTTAATATATAGCAGTAAAATAACGATAGCTCATTTGCTCTTGTTGACTTATGTGACCATCACTCCTACAGTAGATAAGTTTACAAACTTGTTATGTCTTTTACTAGTTCACAATTGCAGTACGACACTTACCCTTTGTGCAGGTAGAAAATTGCATCTTGCTATTGCAAAATTGTTCAGGCGGACAAACACAGAAGCCAGAAATACAATTTGTAAGGCATAGCTGATAAACGGCATCCCATATACTTTTTTGAACAAAACAACCGATAAACGTTCCAAAAGCAGCGCTCCCACATCGGACTATCACCGCCCGCTTCGGCATGTATGTATCTGAAATTCTCTTTGGTAATCGATTGGTTTCCCTTTCAAAAGAAAATAGTGCCACATCCAATTTCCTTTTTACGGAATTGTATACGGCTTCTGTATATGTGGTTCGGTTCCTGCATTTCGCTCCTTTCAAAATACATGTTCCTTTATAAATTGAACACCGATTTGCTTCCTCTGTACGACTGCGTAGCAACAATGTTGCTGTGGAAAAGTACAAAGGGCCGCTGGATCCGATGCTGTTACAAAAAGGGAAAAAATTCAATTTCGTCGGAGGTAGTTTCAGGACTGAGGCTGAAAAGCAGATGCTTTTAAGTCACCACCAATGATGAAATTTGAGTAAATACATAATTTTGTACCCTCGGTATGTACCCATTGAGTTTATTTATTTCGCGTATGTTTATAGTGCACGAGAAAAAAGTCGAAAAAGAAGTAAAACAGTGTTAAGACGAACAACAAAAAATGAAAAAATGAGATCTAAATAGTAACTAGGCTATAAGTTTATATCAAGCCTACAAATCCATTCTATGGCTGACGGCTTGGCTTGTAGAAAGTTAGTTACCTGAATGTGCTCTGAGGGCACACACTTACATTGTAAGTCAGTAGTTTGGGGCTTGTTCCATTTAAACAGCGAATGAGCGAAACAGCGCACACTCGATGCGGCGTACGAATTCTGTTTAGGGTCGACCATTCCTTTCGGTGGAGCTGTTAAGCCAAATAGACATATTTTTTTACATTTCATCTCATCACATACATATACAGATCACTTCTCATAGGTATTGCGATGTTGATTTTGACAGGCTGGGGTCACAAAAACTAAGGAAGACCATCTAGGAATACGCCAGAACATTCCCCAAATTTTACAATTACCCTGAGACATTCGGCAACAGCGGCACGTGATAGTAGCATAAGTTCATTCTTCCAAAACTCAAGGCCCCAACGGCATGTGACAAGTGCCAGTTGACACCTCTGGTTGACACTGTTGACAGCTTGACGAAGATTCGTTTGCATTTTTCCTGACGGACAGCTACAAAAACAGTGGAAATGATTTCAATTTATGGTGCCCAAAATGAATGAGGTCGCTTTAATGTGTACGCCAGATATCTTGGGAAGATAGCTTCGCATAGGTGCGAATAAAAAATGGAAAGTTCTGGATGAGGCCGCTGAAGTTGAAGTCTTGTGTCATTTTGGCATAAATCCTAATACTGCATTACACAAAATTGTGGATCCGACTGACGTTTCATTTGGCTCTTTACATACAGTTGCTAAATTCCATAAATTTTATCTATTCGCAATACAAACAGTGCAAGAGTTAACCGAAGACGATTTCATGAGTTTTGTGAACAAATGGCTACAGCGCTTAATGGTAATACCATTCCTGTAAAGAATATCTGCCTAACTGATCAACGAATATTTTAGCTAACTGGATTTGTTTATAAGCATAACTGTAGGTATTGGAGCAATGAAAATCATCATGCCTTTGTAGACATGTACTGTAGGAATTTTAAAGTGAAGAAAAGTGATTTGGGTATGTTGGGAAATACCATCAATCCGCTTGTCACTGGAATCATTTAAAACCAAATAGAGGAGGAAGTGAAGATACGTGGAGATTTTTATAATTTTCTCGAAAACGAATCGACCAATTTTAAAAAATTAAACGCCAAAAGAAAGGACTTCAACATCCCTTTGAAACGAGATATTACTGCATATCCTTGTCATTAAGAATTAGTATGGGGATAACCCTGGGGGCAGAGGATGCAAGGGAGTAAAGTAGTTTTTGGTAAGAGAGTTGTCTCCCTTGACAGATACTTTGACGTGTCTCGACGTTTTTTCTTTTCTGTGGTTTTTGATAAATCCACGGTGGGAATTTTCAAATGAACAGCCTGCATAAAAAGTACACTGTCAGTTATCTAAGCTCATTACTTTCTTAGAACAAACTTTGGCCAATTTTAGTAGTTATATCAATCTACCGTCAGCCAGAGAAGTGCTCAGTTATAGATAAGTTCCAGAATTTACCCTGGGTTAGTTACTGCAATATCATCCCGTCGGGTACCTACATGGTAAATGGTCGATGGACGATCGGTTGTATATTATATATAGTCCATTCCATTAAGGAACATAGGGCCTCCACAAGCTGACGCAAGTCTCATCTATTCTTCGCAAGAACTTTTATCTCCCTCCATGTCTTGCCCATTCTTCTTGCCTCGTCTGCAACTGTCCTTCTCTAGGTTCCTTCCTATGTGTTTAGTTCCTTTGAGGTTCCAGTCTAACGCCGTTCCAGCTACTGATTCTTCTGTTTCTCTTCGCACAATATGACATCCAATTCCACCTTCTCTGTCTGATCTCTTTCCCAACTTTCTTCAGCGTTGATATCTTCCACAATTCTCCATTCGATGTTGTCCTTGGCCAAAAAATCCGTACGACCCGTACGTGCAGAAATCTATTAGTGAAAGCCTGGAATTTTTGCTCATTGGCCTTTGTTCATTTCCATATTTTGCATCCATACATGCCCCTGATTTCACGTTAATATTGAAAATGCGGAACTAGGTTGTGGACGTTGAAAATGCGGAACTAGGTTCTGGACGTGCTAAAATTGCCAAATGCTTTTCTTGCTCTTGGTAGACGCTGTTGAATATCTTGATCTGTATCTCCTGTGTTATTACCTATACTGCCTAGATATTCAAAGTAGTTAACCATTTGAATCACTTTGCTGTAAAGAAGGTGAGGTCCTTTACATTTACTTTTATTCCCATATCTGAGGGTATCTGTAACTTTGCTCCTTCTGGTATTATTCCTACCTGTAGAGGTTTCTTTGATGAGTTGGTTTAAGGTGAGGAGGTCATAAATCTTCTGAACCTGAGAGTTTCGCCTTAATTCCGTTCTATTCGTGTTGAGATCTATTATCATTCGTCAATGCACTCTTGGTTCACCCTGTATATTCGAACAACCTATAGCTGTCAGCTAATTAAGCTCCATTACTTTCTTAGACCAAAGTTTGGTCAATTTTAGTAGTATCCAATCTACCATTAGTCAGAGGAGTGCTCAGCTATAGAGAAATTTCAGAACTTACCCCAGTTCAATTACTGTAATACCATCCCCTCGGGAACCTACATAGTAAATGGTCGATGGTTGGTCGGTTGTGTGCCCGTCGGTAATTGCTGTTTTGTTCGTTATTATTCATTACACGAGTGGGTAAATATTCCAAGGTCAACGCTATATCAAGCATTCAGTGACTAGCGGCGGTATTGATTGGCAATTTTAATTGGAACCAGCCTAGTTTTAGTATATTTTTCGTTCATTAAAATTGTTTGGTGATACATCTATTGCAATGTAGTATGTAGTCATCATGAATTGATCAGCGCGCAATGAGGTAAGGGGAGTGGGAGGTTCTCTCAGGTAGCGATCGTCATTATCATGTCGAGTCTAAGCAGGGATAGAGAAGATAAGTAAAACAAGGACACTATATACTATCAGCAGCCACTATCCAATTACAGTGCTGCATCGTTTTTAATGTGGGAAAGGTGATATTAATTATTTGCCATTTTGTTTACAAATAAAGTAAAATAAGACGTAAAAGGAGGAAATAAGATGAATAGTAGTAAAATTAAGTATATTATTGGAACATTTCAAATCGAGGCAGCATAAATAAAGAGTAATGGCAACGTCTTTACTTCTTTCACAGAATTATTTTCTCTGGTCTATTTACAATGGTCACACGGTACGTAAAAGTGCTGACTAAGGGTGAAGAATGGTACTGAATATGACATCTCATCCGATTTTCATCAGATTTTTTATTGATATAACCTTAATTCAACCAGAAACACGTGGTTACTCATATTGTACATATTCCTCAAACTTCGTTCCTAGGCGGGTTAGGGGTTCCCGATCATTCCATACCTTTTTTTTTGCGTGAAGGCGAAATTTTGGTGGTTGAGGGTGGTAAAACTGAAACATGTGTTGTATTCATAATAGGCTGTACATTGAATTGTAAAAGACAGACCTAGCGGAAAATACACTTTTTCAAATCCATCCGACATTGCTTTACCTATTGCAGAAACCAAGGGATTTAGAATTTTATGAGGTATATCTACGAATACTGCATTTGACCATTCTGCATTGTGTATTGCCGTGGCTAAAACTAAAAATATAAAAACAGCCAAAAGTTCGTTTTTAGGCGATTTAGAAGGTCCTGATCATTTCCTACATTCTATTTCCGACACGAGAGGGTATAGGGGAGTAATGTTATTGCGAATGTTTTCCTATTTTTGGGCGTTTCATAATAGCTACATAACAAAAATCCACGTCACTAATTCTCGTCGGTCTTTCTGTTTGTGTATTGGCTTCTTTCTAGCCACATACCTCTGTGATGTAATATGGGTAGCGATAAGCTGTGGGTAATGCTGTTATAATTTTGAAAGTCGGTGGAGAAATAAGAAAAAGAAATTATTGTTGGAAACCCTCTAAGCGTCGTTTTTAGGCATTTCAGAAGTTCCTGATCATTTTCCACTTGTTTTTGGGAGGAGCGGATGTTGGGAAAATTCTCACGCCGAGTGTTGCTTTTACATCTTGTATCTATGGAACAATTTGACACATACGTACTGCAATCCTACAACAGTGTAACTTGGAAATTATGAGCTTCACTGTGATGAAGTTGTGACACCGTATTACAACCGTGGAGCAAATGGTAACAGTGTATCATTGTTGGAACTGTTTTCAGTTGCGGAGGAGAAATCAAAGGAAACCGAATAATTTCAAAATTGTTTTTAGATATTTGTCTATTTTTCTGATGAGGATGGCGTAGAGAATGGTGGAACTCCAAATTTTTGTTAGCACCGATATTGTGCGAGAAGTACTGAGTCAAGACACTTGACGCTATTTTTCCTTTCTTTCTGCAGGGGTCTCTGGAACTGCAGCTGTTAGAAACAAAACTGATCGATCTGGTGCAGGTTCGTTTGAAACTTCTGTGTACGTGTTTACCTTGCATTTCGTTCCTTATTCGTCAGGTATCCGTTTCAGTTTTCAAAGTAAACAATACATATCGGGTTCTCTTTGCGAGACAAGATATATATTTACTTACATCCGACATCCGAGGTGCGTTCTCACAAAATGTTTCGTTCGGGGCAAACGAACGTTGAGCTGCTACAGAAAATATACTACTCGCAAGTAAAACTCGAACACCTAGAAAAAAGGGGGATATTTGCATTCAACATTTGTACACAGCTTGGCAGTACCATCTCTGTAACATTTTTTATTTATTCATATGCTATTTACCTACATGGTACCTTTAAAAAGCTCTAGACGTGTAAAAATAAAGCATGGCTATTTGTCGATTCAAAAACGATGATATCTGTTCCAAATGTGGCGAGAGACCAGAAGACGGCAGTCCCAGTTTACGCAGTAGGCCAATGAGAACGTGGTGCTTATTTCAGCGCAATTGCTGTAACCAGGGGGTGTGGCGTGGCAACAGTTGTAGCAGCCTGACGAGCATGGATCGCAGAAGGGCGAATGCAGCGAGCTAGAGGTTCAACAGCACGTAGAAGGACTAGAGACCGGCAAGATCATAATTTACGACTTCTGACCCTGGGGAATGCGACCCATTCGAGCTATTGACAATACGATATAATTCGTTACCAACTATACACTTCCCATTGGATAAAACATCGCTGTATTTGAGGAATGCTTAGTGTAACGTCCCATTGAATCCAAGCGTAAGTCTTTGACAGAACGACATATTTTCCTGTGTGTGCTGACACTTGGTATGTAGATATAGGGATAACCATTCGAATCCGCACGGTGTACCACAGATTGAGTGCAATGGGCTTAGGATCATATCGTCCTCATCTAGTGCTTTCACGCACTGTAGATCATCGTCGCCAACGGTTAGATTGGTGCCAAGAATACCGACAATGGCATGCTGAGTGGCCTTCTCCGACGAGTCCAAGTTTTGTCTGGGTTTTGACAGGGCGAACGACGTGATGTCCAGTTTGCTGTTGAGCGTCATGTAGACAGCCCTGTTGGTTTGATGGTTTGGGGTGCCACTGCATTCAACAGCAAGTCACCATTGCTGTGATTCGTGACGCAATGGCTGCGCAACGTTATGTGAATGAGGTGTTAGAACCAATTGCCGTTCCATGTGTCCGAGGCCTCGTAGAGGGTTGGGGGGATGAGGTTTCTTTGATTTAAATTAAAAAATTAATAAGCTGTTGCTGATCGGGGAGTATTTAACATGGTCTGGCAGATAGCGCTTCAGTCAGGAGAAAGTCTGTCGGGATTGCTAGTTTTAACGCAGAAAAATCCGTCGTTTTGTCCAAGACATTCGCTTTGATTCAATGGGACGTTACAGCCAGTATTTCTCAAACACAGGGATGTTTTATTCAATAGTTGGTAACGAATTATATCGTATTGGCGATTCAACTACAAGATGTCATTGGTTTCTAATGAATGATTTAATCGCAGCCTGTCGTTGAATCGAACCTGTGTTTTAAGTTGATTCTAAACTACTTTTTTTCCTTGGACCAACACATTTTATTGCGAGGATAGCTGATCGATTCGTTTGGATGTTCAATCACCGTTGAACACACACACACCTGATTTTCTATGAAGTTATAAGGAGCATGATATAATAATTAGACATAAGCCTGCACCAGTTGTTGCATTTTTACCTGAAATATGACTGTCTAACTAATCTAAATACCTACATTCAAATGTGGGTATTAGCTCTTCTAAGCCCCAGTTTCTCAGTAGGTGCTCCGTTTAATATATTATAACTGGACACACTTAAACCACATGAGATGACACAGTACGGCAAACAACGAAACAACACAACGAAACAACCTCGTCCATTTTGGCACCGATAGCAGCAAGATGATCTTCCTCTTCTTTCTTTTTACGTTTATTGAATCGGGACATCAGTCCCGCCGAATACTGATTATAGCTCAGTGAACAACAAGGGCCATTGAATTCGATATGTGATGTTGTTGGTACGAAAACTACTTACAAGTTTCTCTAACAGCATAGACAGTGTTTTAAAAGCATGGGTTATTGTTCTTGTATAGTTACCCTTTGAAAAAAAATTCATTTTTATCAGATGAATTATCACGAACTGCTGTTGCAGGAATAATGCTTGTATATCGAATAGATTGTATGCTTTGCTTAAATGAAGCATAGGGTAAATTTCGAAAACAAAAGGATGCTTTGATTGCATTATATATCAGTAATAGTATTGGAACAATTATACATATAATTAGAACGAATATAAAACTATTTTGAATTTATTGGCGTACCTGTGATTACTTCGAATATAAGCATTAAATTCTTACAATGATATGGATTTGAAGCAAATGTAAATATATTTAAAGTGATGGAAAAGCATCCAACAATTAATTGAAAACTCAACAGTATATTTTTTCCATGTAAGTGAAAAATGAATGTAATAAATACAGTTTGAAAAATAATTAGTTTACAAAAACTGGAAAACAGGTTTGAAAAGAACATCAAACTAAAAAGTTACACATAATCTCCAAAATAAGCTTAAAATAATAATGAACGAAAAATACTAGTTATTGTGACAAAAGCGTGGACACTTTGTGCCACATTGTCCATAAATCGAGCACTTTTTTTTTCACAATTTATACTTGATGTGAATGTTACAATTTTAAACGCCGCCCGCAACGGCTCAAAAACGTCTATTCAAGAAACGACCACTGACAATGAAACGACCACTGAAACGACGAAACGACCAACTGTTCCCGTTGCTCTGACAACCGGAACGTCCATCCCATATACCGGGTGTTATAATATACGGATGAAACCATCACGTACTATACCTTTTCCAGCTGTAGTTTCTAAAGCGTCAAGTGATAATTCAAAACGATCAAGTAAATTTTCCAACTCGTCACTTGTAGTTTCAAACTGTTAGGTCCAATTTATACCTGTCTGTTTGAATTTAGGTACAATTAACAAGTTGGAAACTTAACTTGACCGTTTTGAATTATGATTTGACGCTTTAGAAACTACAGGTGGTAAAGGAATAGTATTTTTCATTATTGTTGTTATTTTTAACTTTTTATTTCGATATTATCTGAAAGCTTATTTTTTGGTTTTATCAAACTATGTAAATTTATTTTTCCATTCTATGATACTTGTAATGATTTCAAATATAGCCAATCTATACCCATAGTCATCGAAACACAATTTAAACGGCAGTAATTCTCTTTGTATGTGTATCGAATGCCGGAGATAAGCCTGCCTGGATGGCTTCTGGCGCTTCAGAACGGGATGAAATACGATTCCCGAAAGGTCCGTAAAGGGAGTTTCACCTTTCCGTTGGTAATGGGCGAGGATCAGGCGATTTTTCCGCTGCATCAGCGAAGGGATGAATGGATACGGAGCAGGGGAATGGATTTTTGATGCTTTATGATTTGTCGCTGTTGTTGGCGAGAAAAATTGTTTTGGCTTCTGCTGTGTCCCACTTAAGCCACGTTTCCATTCTGGCATAAAGAACCGCTGACTTAAAATTCTAGGATTTGTTCAAAAAAATACTTTTCTGTGTATGCCTTCAAATCATTGTACTGTTCTCTGTTTATATCTATTCTAAAATATAATTCTGTAATCTGGTCACCTAACAACATTGGTGTTGTTAATTCTAAATAGCTAAAATCGTTAACCGATCCGATCGTTGATCAGATCTAATATTTTCAGTCCCTCAGATCTTCAAGTATACCCTGAATATATAAAATCGTTTAATGACTTCAAATTAAGACGAAAAGTCGTATCGCGTATAATAGTTTGAAGGTGCCAATTTCAAATCCGGCCGCTGTTTTGAGTTTCAGCCTCAGGCAAAGAAGATCAAAGGTTTTCAGTCCCTCAGATCTTCATCTTCACCATAAAAAACTGAAATCGTTATCTGGCTTCCTATCAGAACGAAAACTCGTATCGTGTATAGTTTCAAGGTTCCAATTTTAAATCCGGCTATTGTTTGATCTTCAGACGCATGTACAGAAGATCAAAATATTTCACACCGTCAGATCTTCAAGTCCACCCTGAATATCTCAAATCAATATCTGGCTTCTTATCAGGACAAGAACTCGTATGGCACATAGCTTGAGTGTGTCAATTTAAAATCCAGCCGTTGTTTTGAGCTTCAGCCCCAGGTAAAGAAGATAAAAATGTTCAGACCCTCAGATCTTCAAGTTCACCTTAAACATCTAAAATCGTTATCTGGCTTCCTATCAGAACAGAGACTCGTTTCGTGTGTAGTTTGAGGGTGCAAACTTAAAATCCAGCCGTTTTTTGAACTTCATCCTCGGGAAAAGAAGGTCAAACATTTTCGGACCCTCAGATCTTCAAGTTCATCTTAAAAATCTATAATCGTTATCTGGCTTCCTATCAGAACGAAAGCTCGTATTGTGTATAGTTTGAGGGTGCCAATTTCAAATCCGGTCGGTGTTTTAAGCTTCAGCCTCAGATAAGGAAGATCGAACATTTTCAGAACCTCAGATCTACAAGTTCACCTTAAACATCTAAAATCGTTATCTGGCTTCCTATCAGAACAGAAACTCGTTTCGTGTGTAGTTTGGGGGTGCCAACTTAAAATCCAGCCGTTGTTTTGAGCTTCATTTTCGGGAAAAGAAGATCAAACATTTTCGGACCCTCAGATCTTCAAGTTCATCTTAAAAATCTATAATCGTTATCTGGATTCCTATGAGAACGAAAGCTCGTATCGCGTATAGCTTGTGGGTGCCAATTTCAAATCCGGCCATTGTTTTGAGCTTTAGCCTCAGGTAAGGAAGATCAAAAATTTTCAGGCAGTCAGATCTTGAAGTATACGCTGAACATCTAAAATCGTGATCTAACTTCCTATCAGAACAAAAACTCATATGATGTATATAGCTTCAGGAGGCTGATTTTAAATACGATCGTTGTTTTGAGCTTTAGCCTCAGGTGAAGAGGATCAAAAATTTCCAGACCCTTGGACATCTATGTTCACCCTAAATATCTAAAATCATTATCTCGCTTCCTATCAGGACGAAAACTCGTATCGTATATAGCTTGAGAGCGCCAACCTCAAATACGGCCGTTGTTTGGAGTTTCAGCCTCAGGTAAAGAAGATCAATAATTTTCAGGTCCTCAGATCTTCAATGTTCACCCTAAATATTTAAAATCGTATCATCCTATCAGGATGAAGGCTAGTATCGTGTATAGTTTGAGGTAAGATCAGCCTCAGGTGGGGATATCAGCTCTCGTAGTAGTTGTTTCTGTTGGTTCACTGCTCTCGTATTCTTGCAAACTTACCAAAAATGCAACAAACTATTGTAAGAAATTTCTTGAACTTTTTTGCATATGCCTGTGTTGCACTTGACTGCATACGCAATCGTCCACGTGCACAGAGGGAGAATATGTTTCTATCAGTACACTCCCATAAACCAAAAGTACCAGGTAATGGAAATGATGTGTACTTATGCCGCTGTGGAACCGGAGAGCTACAGCAGGTCTCTCATAAGGTTATATACCTCTACTAAAATATTCAAAAGTGAAAACACCACTGGCTCGGTCTATGTGTATAAAACTTAATTTTGTGGTGCGCATAAATCAGATCGTCCCGACTGCTATATTACCTTGGGACCCTAACCGGCTTCTGAAGGAAAGAGATGTGCTCCTCGTATGCATCCGTAATCTTGTGGGGAGAAAACAGGGAAAAAAGATGGGTTGAAAGAGGGGAGCAACGTTGCATGTCATGCTTCAGAAGCGCTGTATATCAAAGGAACATACTAGATTTAAGGAGATGTATCAGTCAACGACGACATTTAAAATGCATAACATGTAATATTTATTCCAAAATATACTTACAGATTCTTTTTCTTAAGTTACTTCCTTTATATATTATACCAGAGGGAAAAACAACTATTTGGATGTTTCGTCTGAGGTTTCAGACTTCATGAGCTGCTTATATTTTTTCAAATAGTGTAAAAATCCACTTTTCCTCTTTTTATAATAATCAGTTGTTACAGCATATTGCTTAGTACATCTATAAGAAATACAACCAAAGCTAGATAGATAGATAGATGGATAGCTTTATTGGTCATTGATACATTGCGTATATATGACAGGTCACATTGTAAATTTATCTAAAGCTATATGGCCAGGTCAGAATGATATCAATATACATGATCACAATATAATTAGAATACTTAAAACTTAGATTTAGTTAAAATACTTGCTAGAAAGAAATAAAAATAAAATAAAATGCTAAAATTAGACACATGAAAACTACTACTGTTCTTAAAATTCATTGAGAGTGCAAAATACATGATCAAGTGAATAACATTTCAATTTGGCTTTAAAAACATTATAGTCATTATTAGTCTTTAGATAGTGTGGTAGTTTGTTGTATATTATTACACAGTTGTAATATGGTGACTTTTTAAAGTGGCTCGTATTGTGCCGTTGAATACAAAGGATTTCACTACTTCGAGTGTTGTATTCATGGTAATGTCCTAGGTTAGTAAAGAGATTTATATTCTTTTTAACAAATAGAGCACATTTAAATATAAAAATAAACGACACAGTTAAAATCCTTTTACATTTAAAAATACCTCGGCATGTTTCTCTAAACTTGGTGTTAAATAATAAACGTAAGATACGCTTTTGTGCTATAAATACTCTTTCCTTATCTTTTGAGTTTCCCTAAGCCATAATGTTGTAGCTTATGTGAGAATAAACCAATGCATAGTATACACATATCAACCCTTCTTCGTCTAATAGATCTTTTATTTGCAAAATCGCATAATGTGCTTTGCTAATATTTTTACATAAATTGTCAGTATGATGGATAAAGTTTAATTTTGCATCAAAGTATGTACCCAGAAGTTTTGTTGCTTGAGCACTGTCATAGCCATACGTTGTAAGGAAGTTATTGGGTAGTTGCCTTTGAATTGTATAGTTAACGATAGCCATTTTGGTCTCATTCAGTATCAGTAATATACGCTGGCACCAACCACTGAAGTGGTCTAAAACCAGTGCAATATTTTCTTGTAATTCTTCAAGATCCCGTCCCTTAACTGTTATGGTCGTGTCATCTGCAAACATAGTTACTCTTCCATGTGATATATGAAGAGGCAGATCGGTTACGTATAGTACCAAGATCAACGGGCCCAGGACAGAGCCCTGCGGACACCCATGCTCAATTCTGTGACTGCTGACATGACTTGCCCTATTTTGACCTGTAACTTCCTCTGGGTCATATATGACATTAGCAGCTTTAATGGTATCCCACGTTTGCCTAGTTTTTCCAATTTGTCTTCAAGATATTCTTTATTAATAGTACCAAATGCTTTACTTAAATCGAAATGCATTGATATTACATACTCATCCTTATCTAAATGTGTATAAATATATTCCAGGTAGTGAAATGTGGCTGTCTCTATAGATTTATTAGGCCGAAATCCATGCTGTGATATAGTAAGCAGACCTTCACGCTCTATAAAAGAGCTTATTTGGTTATAAATATGTTTTCCCAATAACTTTGACACATTGATAATGAGCGAAATCTGTCTGTAATTTTCCAGATCCTCGCCGTTACCCTTTTTAGGGATCGGTACCACCCAGGCTAATTTTAAAATTTCTGAAAAACAACCATTTTCAATCGAACTGTTAAACAAGGTAGCTAGCTGATCTTTTATGTCATTTTGTATTGCTTGAAGTATTATGAATGACAATCCATCAAATCCAGATGAGTGTTTATTTTTGCATTTTTTCATTAACCCCTCAATGTCCTGCGTTGTTACGGGTACAATGAATAAGCACATTACGTGGAATGAACAATATGTAGAAGGCAATGACAGGTTTTCCCCGAATGCCTGTTTGACACTGTTTGGTGCAGATGCTGAGAAGAAGTCTGAAAATGTATTAGCTACTTGCGTATCATTCAGCTCTTTTTTGATGTTCAGGTTTATGTTTATTGGTTTCTGTTTTGCCTTGCCTAACCTGTAATTGCCGGTTGACCATATTTGTTTGGATCTATTGCTGGATTCTGAAATTTTTTTAGTGTAGTACGATTTTTTTAGATCATTTAGGGTTTTTCTATATCGCTGTTTTTCCGCAACATCAGCATTTCTTGTTTCCTCAGATGGATAGCTGGTCATTAGCCAGAAAAGGTCTTTCAGATACCTACTTTGATCAAGAACATCTTGGGTAATCCATCCATTGTTAATCCTCAGAATTTTCCAATCATCACCAGAAATATATTTAAAAGTGAGATCGTTGCACATTTTAGGTGTCTAGTCTTTTTATTTTTCATGTCATAATGATAAAAGTTTTGGGAGTTAAGATACATCTGGCGATGATTCGAAAACTCTAAGGATTAATTACGTCCAAGGTAATGTCACATAGTCTTTAAATTTATTTATATATTTCTATCGAGGTTGTATTTCCTATAGACGTACTAAGCAATTTGCTATAAAAATTGGACATTATGAAAAGGGGTGAGTGAATTTTCACATTTTTTGAAAAAATATAAACAGCTGATCAAGTCTGAAACCTCAGACGACAAAGAACAACCTGTACTGAACCAAAAAGCAGACCTCAAAATTATTAGCTCGTTGTGCACGAATGAAATAACAATAATAAAAGGTGTGATACAAAGCTGTATCTTCTCACCTTTGTTACTTATTCAATGAATATGTGGAAAAGATTTCTCAGTTAGCACTTGAAGATGAAACGAAAGGAATCAAAACAAATAAATAAATGGCTGCCATATAAATAACCTGGGGTACGCTGATACAATAATAGTGGACAACATGGAAGACTGAAATTTCATGCTGGATAAAATTAGCAGAATCGGAAAACAGTATGGCTTGAAGATCAATACAATAAAAATTAACTTAGTGATTATAAGCAGAAAACAACATGCCAACGACCAAGTTTTCATAGACAGTCAACTGATCGATTGAGTAGATAAATTCAAATATCTGAGTTGAACGCTTAATGAAAGATGGGACTGCGTCGGAGAAATCAAAATACGTATTACGAGATCCTTGCCTTCTATGCCTAAAACATCACTAAATCTCAGACTACAAGTATTAAAATGCTAGATGTGGCCAGTACTAATATATGGCACCAAAACTTGGTCCCTTAAAATGGATAAAATGAAAAGTAGAACTAACCTCGTTTTTTGAGAATGCCATGGACAGAGCATATTACGAAACGAGATGTACTGAATAGAGCCTACGCCCAAAAAGGGTTACTGAAAATGATGAAAAAACGCAGAATAGCTTACTTACATGCTTAGAGGCCCCAAATAAATTTTAATGAGTGGTACTCGTGGTTCCGAGATATCAGAAACTGATGTCACGTCAACGTCGTCTCAACAATAGTGAGGAAAGAAGATGAAGGCAGTTTACACATTGTCGGCCACGAGAGCAGATAACCGCCTACATGCTGCAAAGCGTATGGCACCCAAAGCAGAAAATAATAAACTGCAGAAAGCGTTTTTTTTGTGCTAGCACTAAATTGTTAAAGTCGAATACATTGACCTGCGTTTTAGGACTATTATGTAAGTACGAATTACTGTCATTTGAAAACAGATAGGTTTAATATGCGCTATTTCAAACATAATTTTGAGGTATATCCTTTATGAACTGTTGCACCTACACACACCTTTGTTGAACTTCTCATCGTTAGGCTTGAATGGATAGTCGCATCCGTGTTGACTCACCCCGTATAGGCCTGTGAGGGAGCTGCAATCCTTCAGATGCGTAGCGGGCAAAGTACATATCCTTTCCATTACTCGGAACCATGCACGTATGACTGTGCATATTTTCCCGATGTGATGGAGAAAAGAATATATGTATATACAAGTGCATTCCTAGAATTTAAATACAGAGGTAGTGGCTAAAGTTGCTACACCCATGAATTCCGTGATTCACTGTAAAGTGCAGAGCAAGATAGGATCGTGAATGCTCTATAATTTTCACTTTTGAATAGGCATTTTTGCGTTATTCCATGTTCCTTCCAGAATGGGTTGTGGTTGGTTTGTAGTTAAATGTATTTGCATAGAACTCACCCCAAGCTAGCGCAACATTTAAGTAATTGAGATGAATATATTGTGGTGGTCAGTGCTTTGTTAATGTAGAAAATATAGCATCAATTGTTTTTTACTCTTTTTAGTTCATAACTAAACAGAACCTCGTTTAGCCTCAATTTAGCCTGAAATAGAACGCCACTTATTATCAGGATGTAGAAGCTTCCAATAATTCGATGTCCATGGACTTTTACATTTCTAGAAATGATTCTCTTATATTAGTACATCAAAAATGTAACCTACCATTTGCCAAGAAAATCAAACATGAGAACAAAGCTAGTTACCACTATTTAGCTATAATCTGTATTATGATGTGAGCATTTAAATTTCAGAGATTTTCAGACGCATAAGTCAATTGTTTTATTGGAACTAAATGCCATGTAAGTTTGTTGTTGGTAACCGCCTTAATTTTAGCATCTAACAAGTGCTCACTAAAGACTAATTCTGCCGAATTCTTACAGACACAAAACATGATTTTTTCCAAATCAATGTCTAAAACGATAAAACTATATTAAACAGTGGCATGATGAATACTGACTAGGAAAAAGATCTCTTGTTTTTGGACCAATACCGCAGACTTCTTAACAACTTGCTAGTTAGCGATTTGACTAATCTACGAAGTATTTGTTTTGAATAGTCGATCCTCTTTCCACTCTATTCTGCTAGTCAAGCATTTTCGAATAAATATATAGCTTGGTCATATATATCATGAAAAAGAAATAAAATTTGGAAGTCGTTATTAGGTTTCAGGTTTGAACTTTCAAAATGACACACATATTCATCGGAGCATTTTCACTGTCTAGCAGTGGTCTAATTCGACTCAGTATATCAAGCCACGTCAATTAGCACTTGACTAACCACCAAATGAACCCATTTTGACCTCAATAACTCAACCGGTCGGGATAAGTTAGGTTAGATACTAAGATTTCAAAGTGCCTTAGAATGTTATCGTTACATTACCTCAGCCTTGTGTCATTGCACTCACCACCACGTCGTGTTTCACTATATAAAGATACACCATTTTCAGACTACACTCTTCGAGCTCAGGGACATTACTAGTAATGCCTGTATTTTTCATTACAGAGAGTATAGGAAAATCGGCTAGATCGTAGGGATGGAAGCATTCGCACCCCCGGAAGCATGAGAAAGTCTGCCCGCCCGACGTGCGACGTTGAACCAGCTTAAGTTCTTTGATCTGATGTCATTTCACGAACGCAAACGCGTCCATCCGACATGCCACCACGGTCCGACTGGTTAAAACGCCGGTAGGCTTGGACAAGCTTCTTGTCTATAAGTAAGCCATCTCTCACACTCGAAGGTAGGTATTGGCCACCCTCAGCAGTGACTTCCTTTAAGCCTGTCAAGCTCCTGCTGATGTTTTTTTGAGTGCCCATGCCACACTGGAGCTCCATGAAAGACAATCAGCTCTTTTTCTAATGCAAACTACCTCAATACTCGGCAACAACCTAGACAGCGCTGCTACTATAGCTTCTGCATGGATGAGCGACGCCCATGTATTTGTGTGAGGAGCAAAAATATTCCAGGATCAAATAATACGTGAGCTTCGCAGATCCTCGCATATTATCATGAATATTGTATAACATTTATTTCTGATATCGGAGGAAATCTGCTTGGGTGGTGCACGTCGGGGCTTATTCACGTGCATGTTGCAACTCGTTTAGGGCAGCAGAGACGCCGGAACGGAGGCGGCAGCCGCGTTTTGTTTTCAGAGTTTCCCGAGAAACATTTTCATACGATAATGCGGACAATGCGAGTTATGTTATGCATGGAAGATGTCGGGGCTGCGAAAAGAACGGACGGAGAAAGCTTAGCAGTGGCGACTGGTGAGAAAGGATTCTGTGATCCCGAGCTTACGAAATAGGATATAATTTTCGACCTTCTATCGAGATTACCGTGAAGGTTCTTTATGAGTGAGGCGTAAAGAATCTACGACTAGACAGAATTATTATTATCACTTTATAGCAAAGTGAACAATTTGATGTATAGGAATGAAGTCCCGATTGCAAGCAGCATGCTATTGCTTTAGTTTTTTTTAAGATCGCGTAATTATCGGACGTGTTCGTCCGATAAGTAACAGATGGCGAATGATAACGTATGTATCACACTTGAGGGGTTCCTGAGGGGGTTCCATTCCAAAATTGGCCTTATCCACCTTCCACGAAAAATGAGATAGCGATATTTATGTCTTATATGAACACTCACCTATGTGATGATCCACTTTAAACAAGTCCTCACATCCTATGTTAAAAACATGCAAAAGTTGCTCCGTCATTCCATAACTTGCCTGATCCATCGCCTATATCATCCCAAAACTTGCTTACGAGCGACCGTACTCAGAGTTATTTGACTTGCTGATGAGTAATTGCAACAGTGTTTTTAGAAAAAAAAATGTTTTTTTTTTGGCCACAATATGGATAATCAATCTTCTTATTTACCTGATTTTTATTTAAATTAATATAAATATTACTCTTGTGACGCTTTTTATCATTCCATACCTTGCTTTATCCTAGCTAACTCGTTAAAACTCGCCTTATCTATTTTATTTTTGTAAATATCTTCGACATGAAGAAAACTAAATTTGAATCAGTGCTGAAATACTGCCCCCATTGTGATAATGCTTCCACTTGTCAATTTTTTGTTACCTCATATTTCTGTACTTCTACTATATGTTTTTCGCGCATAACGAAAAATTATGTTGTGGACAAGACGAGTTTTGGAATAGAATCCCTCACTTTATCATAAGCCTTCGATCTCTTAGGACGTCTATTTATTTAATCGTGTCTAGCTATACTTGAATTAAGTTAGTTTAGTTTTATATCACTTTTTTGCTTTTCTATATCGTTTTTTCTTTTTTTATAATACATATTACTACTAGTTCATTAGAAATTAGAGAAAGGAAAAAACAGATATATGTGATGATCACAGACGTCGCAAGTCAGACATGATTGTATTTGCTGATATCTCTTTCCAGTGTCTGGCACACTGCACTGCCATGTTATTTGCTTCCTATAGATCCTGAATTAGTGAAAGGGGTTATCAAGGATGGGCAAGATGGAAGATGTTCCATCGTCTGGTTATCCCCGCAGGCGCATAAATTGTCCTCAGTATATCCCCATCTCACTAGAGGTTATCCCTATACCTGCCCAATTGGCATCTAATCATGTTGAGACTTCTACAGGTCCTCTATTCCAGTTGAGGAACAGACTTTCAAAATGTATTTAGTATCCATGCTATTCGGTAGGAAATCATATCATTATTTTCGTATATTGTACGACACAGTCTGGGAGCTGAAATGATAGCAGCAATACGCGAGAAAACTACGGCACACTATTAATGTATGGAACTATAATGGAATATGCTTTTGAATGCGCTGAGAATAATCAAAATGACTTCATTAAAAAAAATTAATAACCGTCTACATATACTACTATTATAATTTTTGATTGATTCTAATATACTGCATGTATTTTAATTAAACTAAATAAATTTTTATTTTTGCTACTTAACTATGAAACTGAAATTACATTTTGTCCAGTAGTGATAAACCAACTGCATTATGTCTACGAGAGTCAAGCAAACTGCATTGTGTCCATTAGTTCTTTTATTTCCCAAGTTGTTTTTCAACTTTCTTGTACCAAACTTTTCGATTGAGTTCAATAGACCCATCCCAAATCTTTTTTTCTCTACGATTTGGTTTCTCTGTACTGGTTTTTGGCTTCTCCTACAAATTTTAGTAATAATGGACAAAATGCAATTTGAAAGTCTGCTCCTCAGTTGTCATCCGGCAGGAAGGCTTTCAGTTGGGTTCCAAGTTGATGTGTGGTTCTCTGTTAATCGTCGCTTCCACAGTACCTCTTGTGTCGACGAGAATGCTTTCTTCGGACATATACACAGAAGTGATAATATGGAGAAACCTGTAGTTCAGGGTCATGCCCCGAGTGGGCGGCGCCGTGGCCGTCCCCCTACACGCCGGGTGGATACGGCGAAACAGTTGCTGGATATGAGTATCAAGAGGGCCACAGAACTGACAGTAAATCGCGAACCATGGCGAGCTACAGTTCTCAAAGCTATTGATAGTATTCGTGTCGGCAATACTCTAGCTCCGACTTAATGCATTTTACGAGTTCACAACATGTCTGTTAAGACATTGCGACTATTAATCTTTGGTTACTGATTTGGAGTCTACCAGTGGGTTTGCTGACATACTGAAACTCTTCCTGGATTTAGGTCTGGATGCTGGAGGCTTGTGACCATATAGATTGTCTTTTATCTAATGGCTGTCTACTCCGTTTTGCCATACATGAGGCTTTCAGTCTGATTCGTGGTGGGGCTATTCTTCTTAACATGTATAAGGGCCGGTTTCTCAATGTCCAGTTAAAGTGTCAGGTAGATATCTGCCAGATAGCGTTGCTATGGATACAACTGTCGGATAAGATTTGCGTGACTTCGTAAGTTTAGCCTTCAGTTGTTTAAATAATTTATCTAACAGTTGCTGTTATCTTGCAGACAAATATTAAACTGGACATTGAGAAACCGGGCCTAAGTAGACCATGTTGGTAGGTGTTGCACAACACGTAATTATCTTACAGGTGTTGTTCAGGGTAGGATCCAGTCCATGCAGGGCATGCACATTCTGCTAGGGCAAATCACATGACAAGAGTTGTCATCCGCAATACGCCAGGATGGGCCCCCAGTGAAAGTTCACAGCTTGCGAATAATACATCTTCGTATTCACTCCTGCTCTAGTCTCTAAGTGCGTTTATATTATAGAATCCTGTCTAAAGTAACACACCAGATTCCATTCTATTTGCAATTCCCTGTTCGCTTGCCGGTTATAAAGATGGAATAGGCAGGTATGAGTTTTGTCTGAGTTTGCGAGTATCTATCTTAACTTAACTTATAGTATTCAGTTTGTTAGGCACTCTGTTAACCTTTTTCCGAATTCCTGGATGTCTTGGAAGTGAAATGTAATAGCTAAATAAAATTATTTGTAGAAGGGCAGATAGGTTGGTCGTTCGTGTACAAATTGAATAGAAGAGCGCCAGAAAGCTACCCTGGGAAAGACCATACTTCTGGTCCTTCCACCGACTTCTCTATCCCTAGAACTCCACGTAGAATCTCCTGTTCCACAGCAATGACCTCAGGACCTACGTCAGATGGTAATTTTCTGTCATCTTCAAGATTTTTTCGAGGAGGATTTTGTGATTAATGGTATCAAATCCGCCGAAAGGCCCACGAACACTGCCTCCGTTTTTTTCCCTCATTTTGAAACCATGCTCCATCCACCCATCTATTCGAGTATCTAATAAAGTCTACCGGCTTTGCACTAGATGTAAATGACGTAGTCTAGTAATGCGTCCGCAGATCTGTCCTGGATGTAACCATACCGGTGTTCGCGTATCACATCGTTTCTGTCGAGGTGCCACAGGGGTCTGACAATTACATTAAACAATTTTCATACTTGACCAACATTTAGTTACATTTTAAACATGAAAATTACACTCCACAAACTTTAGAATTCCCATAGAGGCTTACAAACTAAGAAAATACATTTTAATCTCACCTCTATCACACGCAGTCCTCCGAACGTCTATGTTTCTTAACACAACCAACATAGCAATGGGGTGTGCCTATATATACAGCAACGTCTTTGTTCCACGACGTAAATAAACCTGATCTTGTACTACAGATCTCTCTGGGGTGATTAATGACATAACGATCTCCTAATGAAATACCGTGACTCAGCGTATCACATGGCGCTCTCAAGGGCACGCCCTTGGATCAGTAACTGCTGTAGTGCTTTAGCCGTGTTGTAGTTTTTCATGGGATAGGTTTCTATACAGGGTTTGTAGAAAAACGGAAAACGATTAGCGCATGTCAGGTTAGTATTCGTAAGCGTAAAGTTCATACTTACTCGTACCTATTCAGCAAAGCCTCGCCTTTTACTTCAATAATACTGACCTGTAACAAAGAAACACATCAAAATTAAATGAATAGGAAGTGGATTAATAAAAAAAATAATTGGTCTTTCTTTCTGACCTACACTCAGATAGGGGTTCGTGCTTTCACTCAGGGCAAAACAGTCGAAGGTAATATGCTCAGCTGTTTCCTCTGCCTCACCGCACTTCCTGCATAATGGGTTTTCCACCTCAATCCCTAGCTTTTTAAGGCGTGCACTGAACGTCCAATGGCCAGTTATAAATCCCACCACCTTTCGTAGTTCCCTCCTGCTCAGTCTGAGAGCGTCTGTGGTATTAGAACGCAAAGGTCACCCCAGTATTCCTCTTAGACTGAACATTCCCCACCACTCTGTCCCAGCGCTTCTGCTATTCTGGTATTCATTTGACACCCATCCAGTGACAGCTGTCCATACTATGTTGTATGATATACTGCTGGTTCTGCCCGGTCAGAGGGCGTTCTGTGCCTTCAAACGCACACCTGTCCGCCCTCTCTCTCTTTGCCATCCACTCCTAGGTTTCTAGATACCCAAGGTAATGTTACCTTGCTGGTCTTCGCTAGTGTCTTTAGAGAATTATGGCAGTCCCACGCTAGTCCTGAAGTATGGTGGTTATTTACCCAGGCCATCAGAGCTGTACGCTATCGCGGGTCTGATTACCCTGGAGTCCAGCCGGTTTACCGTCCAAGGTACAACCAATAACTCGTCTCAACATCATTGAAGTGATCTGAGATCGACTCACAATGTTCTGTATGTGGCTGTGGCTTAGTTAGTTTATCAACTAACTTGACTTCCATGTATTTCACTTCTTTGGTTACTTCTTGTTTGCTTCGTGAATGGTACCATAATAGTTTTCGAGGGATTTGCAAATAATCCCTCTGTAACGCAATATCCCTCCGCTACGGACAATGCCCCCTGCATTGGTTCCAGGCAGGTTTCCATGTGTTTACCTCTTATTAGGATTACAATGTCATCAGCTAGCATTGGGCATACATCCCTTTCTCGTTTAGTGTTACTAAGGAGCTATCGACTACCAGAATCCACAGTTTTGGTCACAACACGCCACCTTGTGGACAACCTCCTTGCATCTTCACCTTCCGTGTAACACCACATAGGGAGGAGGCTTTTGTCTTTCTACCATGCTTCCAATCCATCTCGTGCTTGTCCTTTCAGTACACCTGGACTCCAGCTTTGATACTATCGAGCCAGTGCGTATGTTATCAAATGCTTCATCGAAGTCCACGAACACTGCCAGTAACAAGATTATGTTGACTTGGCCACCATTATAAAATCGTTAGCTCAAAGTGTAGTAATTTTACCTTCACTTTGACAAATCATGACAAAGCTTATAGAATATAGGCGCACCTCTATTGCATAGTTCTATAAATTCACTACATAAGTAGTGAGTACTAGTAATAACACTTTTAAATAACTGTAACAAGCAGCAATCCAGAAATGAAGATAGCATGTTTCTAGTAAAGATGTTCTCACTGCAAACACAATTCTGATCTAGATTGTTTTTTGTTCAGCGAAACTATAATGCACTGTTCTTAGGATCCCGACAGCCTCTTGGAAACTCATGTTGTTGTATACAAGATCATAGTATAATCTATGCCTCATAAACTCCTGTACTTTACTCTTACCTCGAAAAAAAGATCGTAGATAGTATCTGTAGGTATAGAGTTGATGTGAGAGATTTGGCGACCTTAAAATGTTTATTACTACTGAGAAACGAGTGGGAAATACTGCGTCTAGCAAATTGGTCTCTCTCTCTCTCTCTTATCCCATCTTTCTGCCACTAAGTCGGTTCAAGCTCATTATCGAACAGCTTGTTTCAACATCATCCCCAGTGGTATATTCTCTATCACAGAATATACTCTAAGGACAAACCCTTGTGCAGCAAGAGGCATCTTCCCTACCATGACATACCAATGCGCTTACAATTGCCCTAGTCTACAGCCAATAACTTGTGTGTTATTAATCAGCAAATAATTGAGACGGAGCCGGCCTAATTCCGGAATAATTAATCTCGCATCATTAAATTCGTAACGTGCCCATTAAACGAGCGATCCTTTCTAATTACCCAATAGCAGAGGCGTAGCTTTTGTTCACCAGGCGCCTCGGGGATGCTGCATTTGTTGGAATAAAATACCACAATTTTTACGTTTGAAGCACTACAGCTATCTGGAAATTATAAAGTGCATTTGAGACATAATTCGTACTAATGAGCTTTAACAAAAGCCGGACGGAACCGTTTATAATAAAATTGGTTTCGGATTAACGATTTAAACTGCACCTATTTTACATAGATTGCTTTACTTTTTACATACTTTTATTAGTATGTATGTATTAGTATAAGTATTTATGCAAAAGAATTTTTCAATACGAGTCTCTTCAACTTTGAAGAATTATATTAGACAAAAGACCACACTTATTTAGAGCCGATTAAGATAAATATAATTCAATGCCATTAATTAATGTTGCACCTTCACCATATTTAAAAATCAATACACTCGCCTTACCGCATTCACCATTTTTGAGAGAGATGAAAATGCCATCATATTTTCTTTTACTTCCTACAAAAAAAAAAAATTGCCCAAACTTCGTTTTTAGGCGTTTTAGGGATTCCTGATCATTTTCTACTTTTTTTTGGGTGGGGTGAAATTGGGGTGGTTGGGGGGTGGGGGGTTGTAAAATTGAAAAATTTGTTGCTTTCATAATAGACCGTCCACTGACCTGTGAAGGAAGACCTAGCCACATAAATCATTTTTTTAGGTCGATCCGAACATTACCTTGCCTATTACAGAAACCAAAGGACTTGGAATTTTTTTCTAATGTAAACATACGAGAGTATTGCATTAGATCGCTATATTGTGTAACGAGGATACTGTTGAATTGATTTTAATGAAATTTTGACACAGTATCACTATCGTGGCAAGGATGGAAGACGCGTACAGTTTTTATAAATCGTGCCAGTGGCAGCGCAGAAATCATAAAAAAACTAAAAATATAAGAACAGCTCAAACTTCGTTTTTAAGTGTTTTAGAGGTTCCTGATCATTTTCTGAGTTTTTTGGGTGGGGGTGAAATTGGGGTGGTTGGGGGGTGGGTGGTTGAAAAACTGAAAAATTTGCTGTAATCATAATAGGCTGTCCACTGATCTCTGAAGGAAGACCTAGCGACATAAATCACCTTTTTAGATCCATCTGAGCATTGCCTTGCCGATTACAGAAACCAAAGGACTTTGTATTATTGATAATAGGCTATTCATTGACCTGTGAAGGAAGGACCTAGCGGGATAAGACAATTTAAGGGGGTACTGGCGATTATTTGGTTGTAGTGGTGGTATCCCTGTAAGAACCTGCAGCGCTTTGTTAGAGACAGTACGATACGCACTAGCCACCCTTAGTAGCGACTTCCTATGCACACTGTTTAAGGTTTGCTGGCACCTTTTCCTCTACATCGTTTTATACCATACTGGAGCTCCGTATAACATAACTGAGTGGATAAGTCCGCTCAAGATCTGTCTTTTTCTCATAATTCGGCCCCCTAAGTTTGGCATCATACGTTATAGTTATGCCCGAGAGTAGCCATCACAGAGAAGCGACACAACCTGTCGGCACCTTTGATATTCAGCGGGTCATTATTTGGTGATCTTGAATCGGCTTGAACTGACACGCATCCACAATATAGAGCAATTCCACGACCATAACCTCAAACGTCTTGATCAGCTGATATTGGACAGCCGCACGTGGAGTTTGACGGTTTGACATTTGTCCACAATAACCCCGCGCATGCATTTTGAAAATCGGTCCCTGCTGTGTCGCTTCTCTGTGATGGCTATTGGTATTCCCCAAATACAATATCGATTTGCTGGGTACTATTTGCACCCCTCTAAGTCGCTTTCTAGTGATCCTCAACCCCCGAGAATGACTCCTTAGTCTTGCTTGGTGCCAGCTAAAATTGATGCTTGGACATCCACTCATCTAGCCTCCTCAGATCCTCGTTTGTCGTTTGCACCTTTTGGTGGAGGCTACCAGAGTAAGGTCATCTGCTAACGCCACAGTCCTTATGTTTCAAGGAAGAGTTAACCTTAAAACCCCATCAAACTACATTTCAGGGTAGAGGAACCTACTCCGATCCCTTGGTTTGCATAGTATGTTGACCTACTGATAGATTTCGAATCTATTGTTTGATACAACCGCTTCTCAATATTTTTCACTGAATTGCTAATGACTTGTAGCCGACCCACCTATAAAAGAATATCAGCCTCATAAAGCGAACACCCAAAAAAGTAGATAAGATTTTCTAGCATCCTATAAAACTTTGGCAGATAATATTCGTACAACAGAACATTATATCTAACGGTTATGGAGCTCAAAATAAAGTGTACGCTTTCAGTAGGGCGTTGTCCTATGGAGAAGCGGTTTTTGTCTCTTTTGACTGCTAATGGTATAAAGCGTCCCTAATCTAAAAGAAACGCCAAAGACAAAAGGCCTATGTCACAGGCACCTTCTTTTTTACGTTTTCAGTTTGCTTTGATGGCTTCGCAGAATTTCAGGACCGCATCAAAGATAGGTTTTGTCATCTTTTCGAATACTGTGTGGTAAAAATAATAGAGGCTTTATAAAACAGTAGCAGTTTAAATATGAGTAGGCAGTTCTTGTGTTGTTTGTATAAGTTCTCACAGGAATCATCCACGTACAAAACCTGGTTTTTCGACAATATCACTCCAATGCCATCGCTAAACATCAAGTATAACATTATATGGCTTCATTCTACAATTACATGATGTAACAGAGTTTGAAGCTGGATTGGTAGTAACCCTATCAAAAATACATGAAAAAAGTCTCCCACTATTGCAAGGAAGGAGAATGCTGAGAGTTCCTTATACGGCCCATCGAACTAACGTTTCCATACAGGATGAGCTTGGTAATCCAAAGAGACTATCCTCCATTGTGTCGACGGGAATGCTTACCTTCTTCGGATATATACACAGAAGCGATAATATGGAGAAACTTGTAGTTCAGGGTCATGCCCCGAGTGGGTGGCACCGTGGCTGTTCCCCTATATCAAGAGCGCTACTGAACTGACAGTAAATCGCGAAAGATAGCGAGCTACAGTCCTCAAAACTATTGATTATATTCGTGTAGGCAATACTCTAGTTCCGACTTAATGCATTTTACGAGTTCACAACATGTCTGTTAAGACATTGTGACTATGATGATGATTGCAAAGGTCAATAAAGACAAAATCTGGAAAGTGGCAACTGAAACCTGAGACATAAGCTGCTTATATTTTTTTTCTGGAAGCAATACTATTACATACTTCTATGACTAGAGCTAAGAGAATAACTTAGTTTATCATTGTAACTGGAACCAGACCGAACAGGGTAAATAGCTCTGGAGTTATTAGTATTGACCATCTCAAGCAATTTTCTGCTATATACTCCGAAAGAGACAGTAAATTTTCTAACATAATATCCTGGTCCATCAGTAAACAAGTGTCTTCATTAATTTACAAATTACAACCACTTCAGATTTCAGAACATTTGGAGAACACATGGTCAAACTCCCTTAAATGGTGAATGAAGCAGATGCAATAATTGGTTTGGACGACTTTGGAGGTTTCTTTTATCACTGACCAAGGCACGGAAAATATACAATGTCACAATAGCTAAGAAATAAGAGTAAAATACGTTCATATAGCTTTCTTCTAATTCAAAAATGAAGCAAGTGTTTAATAGCACGGAGCACTATAAGCATTGAATAACTATAGCGTGTTTGATATGACTTTTGACAAGAATTGCCCGTAGATATACTGTCTTTTGCTTTCAGGGAAAAGTATGATAGTGTGTTTAATTGCTAAATTACGATTATTAGAAAACAAGACAACATTGTTAAGATCAGATTGCAAATTCTCAATTATCTGCTGTATATCACCTGGATTGAAGTGACGTAAGATTTGTGTATCACTAGCCAACAATTATAAACTAGAAAAAGTGACTTGCGTACACAAATCGTAAACATAAGTTAGGATGAGTAGGAGTCCCAAAACTGAACCTTGAGGTACACCGGAGGAGAATATTTAAAATGTATTCTATATTATTTAGAGTTGATATACACATAAATAACTAACGTCGCCAGTCTCTGATAGCTAATCTCTTATTCAGTTTGTAGACATGAAGATTACAGAAGACGTCGTTTGGTACAAATTGGTTTTGTCTGTTGCAACTGGCGCCTCTACCTCCCTCTCCATAATCAACGCAATCCACAGAAGAGCACTTCGATTCCATTCATTACACCGCCTTGATACGCCATCTCCTGCCACACCTTCATCGGTGTATGGTTGATGATCCCTCATTCTACTTACTGATACTCTAATGAAACTGAACAGAAAGCAGACTAATTTTAAGAATAGTTTTAGAAAGTTTTTGAATAAATACATCATCGCTAAGCACCAGTCTCTCTGTTCTTTGATACATCCAGTAGTAAACAGTAGGATTGGGCATACAGCTCCAAAAGCCTGAAGGTGTTATCAGGACGAGGTAGTACAAATCTGGAAGCTTAAAATAAAATAACCATTTGCGCCTTATTTGTAGGTTAATATGCCAGCTTTTCCAGATCATACTCAGTCTAACGAGCCCCATAAAAAACAGATGAGCGTTTATTAACGCGTTCACGCGCACACCTGCTAAATATAAAGCTGAAGCTTTATAATACAGCAAACGCTCCTACACGGAGCTTTGCACGGCTGCTAGCTTCGCCTGGCTCAGGCGAGGAGAGAAACTTGAATTTGCGACTCTAATAAGCAAAGTGCAACAATGTTTTAAATTTATTAAGTGTATAAAGGCGACAGTGGAAGTTAATAAAGGTAATGATTATGAATGGCCGACCTGGTTCTTCTTTCACGGATCTTAGGACGAGACAGTGGTGGCACATATTTTTTTATATATCTTACACGTAATGGAACAAAACCTGAGATAAAATGCAGATCTTTTTGTTAAGTAAAAATCACATCTTATATGTATAGAGCTATTCCACGGTAGTAAAATTCAGCCAATAGTTTTTTGTTCAAGTAACAATCCTCTATAGCTTCTAGTGTGTCCAACTTTATAATCACTCAATCAGTGTTTTTCAAATAATCACCTTGTTTTATAAAAACTATATCACTGTGTTAAGCAAACTGCCATTTAAGATACATTTTTTTGCTGTATCTCCATTTCATGTTACATATTTGGAAGAAGTATGAATGTGGATATAAGCTATTGTATTGGTAATACGAAATATTTTCTGTTCGATTATGTGAAGTGTAAGTGTAAAATGATTCATTTTTCCCCACCATTTATTAAAAAAGTATAGATGACAACATAAGCACTTATTGACAGTATGTGAAACATGTCAGGATCTACTTTCCAGAAAGCCATCACAATCGAGGCTCTGCACCCATAAGATTCTATGCTCCTCACTTCCTGGTATCGGTGTGCCGAAGGATTAAAAAGATTCTGTGCATCTTCAACGGATCTTCATGGATTTCATTCGTTAAGGAAGCTATCCATTATCGTAGAGACTTCAAGTCGGTTTGAATTTTTTATGTCGAAAGGTAGAAGTCCATATAATTTTGGTGCTAAATAGAGATATGACCGCTGCATGACTGATTTATTTGGTTTGTGAATGACTGAGGCACCTAGCTTGTATCTAATGTTGTGGTTATGGATAATTGTTTATGTTCATTTGGATGTCTATGACACCAAGTTACAGCACGTAGAAAATTTAATTGCCTAACGTCACATGTTTGGGTCTCATATAAGTCATTGACCGGGTATATTTTTATCTTGTTGAATATTGATTTTAGGATAGCTTTTTGAAGTATATCCAAATCGTGTATGAACTTTTTACAAGCAGCACCCCAAGCCAATACACCATAAATGGGGTGTGTTTCTATAAGTGTATAATAAATAGTTCGAAGGTACTGTTCTGTAAGTAGTATACTTGATAGATATTTGACCTTACATGAAATGAATCTAAGTTTTCTACAATATAGTCAATGCGAATATTCTAACGCAAGTGAAGATCTAAATAAACACCTAAATATTTTATATTGCTTTGTTCCTGAATATTTATGCTTTTGCTATTTATAATAAATGATATATCTGTGTAACTTGGTAAATGCTAAATGGCTGAAATAAGATGTGAATGATAAAAAATAAACGGGTGTTTAGAGTTGACCTGTACACTTTTGGAAATATTCAATTCTCTATATATTTTTACTTGCCATAAGCAGGTTGAATATAAGCGTTCAAAGACCCTCAGGTATTGAATTTTATCGTTCCAACTTATGCAGTTTGGATATACTTGAGCATTCCGGTACTTTTTGCTAACCCGGTATCAATAAAAAACTGAGTGGAATTTTTGAAATTCTATCATACCATGTATACAAAATGATTTTTTGTACTTCAACCCCTATAACCCCTATAACTCACCCCTAGCTTTTTTTTCAAATTGCACCCACAGTTTTTCCTACACGAAATAAGTCTTTATTTTATTTAAAATCTTGTTGTATCCTTGATTATATACACAATTGTATTTTTGCCGTAAAGTCATAAGCATGAGGTAAATAAAATAAGGATTTGTTTGAGGCGTAATATTTTCGTAAGATAAATAGTTAAAAAGAAAATTAAGTAAGGTTTTCAAGGGTACTATCATACCGTGCTTTCGCAATATTTTTTTGTACTTCAGCCCCTAAAACTCACCCCCAACCATTTTTTTCAAACAGCACCCCACAGCTTTTCCTACATACATTAGGTCATTATTTCATTTAAATCCTTGTAGTGCCTTTATTTCATACACAAACCAATTTTTTCCCAATTTTATAAGCACAAGATGAATAAAATAAGGATTTTTTTGAAGCGTAATATTTCCGTAATAAGAAGAGACAAGAAAGTAATTTGTCTTCGAAAGTATGTACCGAATACTCTTTGAAGCCCACTTAGTTTTTTTTGTCTGTCTTTTGCGTCAAACAGATTCATATTTTATCTATATTATGCTTATGACTCTATGCAAAAAATAAGTTTGCGTTTAAAATCAAAGGTACCACAAGATTTTAAATAAAATAGGTATATGATTTATGTCGGAAATCCTATGGGGTGCTATTTGAAATAAAAAAGTTGAAGGTGTTCTTGTTTCAACTTTTTTTTTTGTTAAGAATATCACGTGTCAAGGAAATTCAGAAACATCCTTTATAGAGGAATTGTTCATTGGCTGTTTTGCTCCTTATAACGAGCCGCGCCTGAATTGCTCTTGATTAATTTTGTACAAAGTTATTTGATCCAAGTTGTCGAACTATGGACGGGCTGCGCAGCCTTTATCTAAATGAAACCGTTAACTGCAGCGTAATTGGAATGTGCAACTACATGTTTCACCAGCCATCGCCTTTGCTACCAACATCTCCCTCATCACAGGTATCAGGATGTTTTTGTTTACATAACAGGGCTCAACAGCGCCGGCCTGCTTTTGTTGTGAGTTCTACATATTTTGCCCACTACCTAAACCTGAAGGAACATCATGTTATCACAAATATGTGGTAATATGTATGTTCGCATAACATGACCATCTATAAAGCAATATTTTAAACAATATGAAGTATGCATTTCATCTACGCCTAGCCTATACAAAATCTAAATTAACAACCAAAAAGGAAATATTGTATATGTTACGGTCAAGGATGATATTTCGATCTTTAATGATATTGGCCGGCCATTGTCGTAAATGTCCTATTACAGCGGGACGTCCTGATATAATGGCCGGCGGATAGCGTGAATATTCATGTAAACTGGGCAGTGTTGATAAACTGAAAATGGATTTACGTTTTTACGACTTTACCTGGGCAATCTCATTAATGTCCGCTCAAGAAGGGACTGTCATAATTTAGATCAAGTACCACAAACAAGGGAGCCCTTATGGAAAGATTTACACGAAGCGATCTATCCATGTTTGGAAAAGCTTATATATTGGAAAACCTCAGTGACGATATTGAACGGAAAAGAAATTCACTTAGAGAATCTGTAAGATAAAATACAATTTTTGGAGGCTAATGATATAAGCCTTGCTATAAGTAAGGGCGGCTGCAAAAACAAAAAATGTGCGTCTTGTGCCAATGGCAAAATCTGCAATTCAAAGTGCCACGGTTTTAATATTTCAAGTTGTCATATTTAATGATTAGGTACTTGATATTTTAAGTTTTATTTCGGTTTTCTGTGAAGCGACGAAATTTTTTTTTTTAATTTTCTTCATTTTTTCAAATAGCTGACTAATATATGTAATATCAACTTCGCCCACGCATTGATGGTCGATGTCGTGAATGGCCGGACAAAGATGCAAAAACTAAAATATTTCCAACCTTGTCCACGACTGACGGTCATTCCTGTTACAGCGAGATGGGCAATAACGATAATAGGTAGTGTTCGTTGTTCTTAATTCACCTTACCGCTCCAGTTAACAAATACGTTGCCAGAACAGCTATTTAACAGATAAATAAATAGTTTTCGGAGCAAGACACCACTGTAAGATGCCCCCTAACCTTAGTTTGAGCTACAACTTTGACACCGTAACGTCAAAGTAGCAGATGAGTATTGTAAAGATTGTTGTTTGAAAGAAAAACATAATTCAATAGTGTTTGATGTAGTTTGCCTTAAAATGATGGACGAGTTGATTTTATTCTTATTTCTGTTAATAAAATTTAGCCGTCGTCTTCCTTGGTAAAACGAACTCTGACTCTTTTTATTATTTGTAACACACTCTTTAAGATTGACGAATTTGGAAGCATTTTTATAAAACGATGGATAATAATTATTGCAGATCTACTCAAAAGTCAAAACCAGTGTCACTGTCAAAACCATGATGATGATGATATGATCTAATTTTTATTCGTGGTGCGCATGCGTGTCGCTTCGTCAATCGCTATGGCTATCGTCCGTACAATACCGGCATTTAGCGGTTACGATATACGTAAAACGAAATGCAAATGTCAAAGTTGTCAAATAGCGTTAAACGGAACATCACTTTGTAAGTAACGAAAACTGCCTAATGGCCTGCATGTTTGGCAACTAACGTTAACGGCCGGCCAATGTCGTCAATGCCCAATTTACAACAGTGGCCGTAACTTATATATACACATATCTGCATACAATACTTATTGTGCATACACACATATACAACACACATACAAGGTGTTCATTTGATAACTTCCCATCACGGACCATCGAAGAAAAATTGCCGAAACACGTCAAAAGATCTGTCAAAGGGACAACCTTTTAACCTAAACTACTTCAACCCCTTATACCCTCCACCCCTCAGTGTCATCCCCTCAAAAGTTTTAAATGGCAATGTCCTTTATTTTGACGTTTGATTCTTTTCTTTATTTTTTTATTTTTCTGAAATGTTAATAAAATATATTTGAATAATGAATTAATTAAACGAAATTGCCTAGTACGATGGGTGCTGTAAACTAAATACTTAGAAATTCAAAGTAGCATAAGTCTTTCATTTTTCATTTTCAGGTGTTACGTCTGGTATCGTTGTACAATACTCGTAAAATGCTTCCGAAAGATATATAGCTTGACCATATACCAGGGGTGAAATGAAGTTCAGCCAAAAGGGTAAAGTAAAAGCAAACAGATCTGAAATTGTTGTAAAATTATATGTCAATATGATTGAATTTTAGAACTGGGGTATCTATGTAACGTAAGGTTCTATTTACTACATCTCTTATTCCATTGGCTTTTTCAATAGAAGTATCAGCTTTAAAAACATGTAGCCTTAGATAGCCGCAAAATGTTAGTTTGCACTGAAATGAACAAAATTCGCCGCTCTATTGATTTAGGCTCGACTGCTAAACCGACTTAAAAATTTTGGATTTCATTCGATGTAAAATTTAGTCCTCTGTAATATTGCAAAGAACAACATTTTCCGTACAAGGCATCATTTTCCAGCTACAACCAAAAAACTATAAAAAGTCCCAAAATTTGGCAGTTTTTAGGCTGTGAAACTATTGATTTAAGCTCTAACGCTAAACCCGCTCAAAAGTTTTTGATGTTATTCGACGTAAAATTTAGTCCTTTTCAATATTGCATGGACTGACATTTTCCGTCCGACGCATCATTTTCCAACTATAACCAAAAAACTAAAAAAAGTGCAAAAATTTGACAGTTTTTGGACTGTCCTGCAACGGTGCAAACTCAGATTACACGTATCTAGGGCCCAATATTTCCAGCCTGCTGGGAATTCATTCCAGAAAAAATCTGAATTTGATTGGCGCATAGTTGTATAAGATACATTTAAAAATTGGAAAAAATGACTTTGTGGTCAGTCAGACCCCTGTGTGATAATTCTGTCACAAAAAATAAGTGTGTATATTAAGTGTTAAATATTGCATTGTTATATTTCTATAGTGCCAGTCTCTATATTTTCTGAGGCATCCTTGTACAAACAACCCTCTCAACGTCCAAGTAAGTTTGTGTGCAAGTTACGCAAGTCATCTCCTTTCCATTGACACGGCCCTGTATGGAGTTCGATGCGGTTCATTCCAGGAGCATTATTTATGTATTGAATAGCGAGAGGCTCTTTGGTAAGATGAGCCGGAGCTCTCTGCTAGAAACTCCAAAACTATTTTGAGTGCCTTACATAACGCTCTGCTGAACCGCAGACACCGAATGAAATACGCGAATAAGAACATACCTTGATATATATTGCGCGGCATACTCGCAGCAATACAGCTAGTTGGAGTCAAGACAGGTATCTTATAAAGCCCGTTAGACGATTCAACTTCAGCTATATCAAGTTTGGAGAAACGTATGAACTTTGGTCTTGATTAGTTTGGAAATAGCTTGTTATTACTGCGGAATTAAAAGTGTAAACAATAAGGCCCAGTTTCACAATCGTTAGTTAACTAGAGATTAAAATAAAATGAGTGGTTAGCGAAAACAATCCATCTCATAGTAGGTGGGTTACGTCAAACGCTCTGGTTAACCAGTAGTTAAGTTAAGCCAAGGATAAAGCACAGCAAAAACAATTAGCAGAATATCTCATAGGTAAGACAATGATGCGTAATTTTCGTGTCCAGCAAGAGCATTCTAGGAGTTCACAAGATGTCTGTTAAGGCATTGTGACTTTGATGATGAAAGATTGTATTCTCATTTTCTATTTATAAAGAAGGGAACTTTGAGCTCTCTTCATCATTCTTTGTTTTATTTCTTTGGGTGTTTCAAGCCGTGGTTCAGTGCCTAATGAAACTAGGCTTCTTTCTGAGTTCCGGTACTCCCAATGATATTCCTAGTGAGTTGCCTCTAAATATGCCTCTAATAAAAAGTAGTTATTGTTTCTATTTTGAGAAGTCAAGTTCTTTTTTTTTCAGGAGCCGTCCGACCTTGCTGTCCCCGTCAATACTTAAGCCTTAAGGCCGATTGTATTATTGCTCCTCTCTTTTACAGTATCCACTCCAGCAATCTAGATCCCTGCATAAGTTTATGCAGTTTACCTACTGGTCCTGGTGCTGAGCCGTACTCCATTGGTTCTAGCTTGGTCTTCCCAAAGAGCTGTTGTCTCTTGTGATCTAGCGCTTCGCACTCACAGAGCACAAGTAGGGCTGACTCAGTTCCTCTTCCACACAATCTGCATTTGAGGTCTACATTGTAGAGTCCCATTTTATTCAGGTGTTCCTTCAGGCCACAATGTCCTGTGAGGAGACCCGTCGTTATTCGGAGCTGATTTCTACTCAAGGAGAGCAGTGTTTCAGCCATCTTCTTGCATGGAGCTTTAATGAATGTTTTTCCATGAACACATCCTGGCAACAAGTTCCACTGCTCCTTGTGCTGATGTTTCATCCATTCTCCCACCTGGTGTCTGATTGTGCTTTTAGGCACCCCCAGGGGTTCTGCTCCAATGTATAGGGCAGACGAGCCTAGTCTTGCTAGCTCGTCCGCCCTTTTATTGCCTCTTATACCTGAGTGTCCAGGCACCCACTCCAAAGTTACTTTGTTGTGTTCTGCCAGTCTTTCCAGTTCTTGTAAGCATTCCCAGACTAGAGCAGACGTAACTTTGGGCGCTTCTAGTGCCCTTAGTCTAGCCTGACTGTCTGTAAGTATTGCGGTCCTCTTGTTTCTGTAGGATCGTTCATTATTGATCCTTGCACATTGCAGGATGGCGTACATCTCTGACTGAAATACCGAGGCGTATTTTCCTAGCAGAATGCTCTGTCTAGTTCCTCTTCCAAAGATTCCCGCTCCTGTACCTTGCTCGGTCTTTGATCCATCTGTGTACCAGACTATTTCCCGAAGCAGGTTGTTTACTTCACAGAGTTCTCGATCTCTTATTATAGTTTCGAATTTCTTGTTGAAGAAAAGTCAAGTTCTACTACAGCTAATCAAAAATATCTTAAGAGCATAAAAACTAGTGGAAGTACATTCAACTTGAAAAAGCATTTTAAGCAGTTTAATTTTTTTTCAATATGCAAATATTTGAAAATCTATGTTGTTGTGAATACAAATACTTAAGAAAACTTATACTTTGTCATTATGTATCAGGGAGTATCGATACTTGATCAAAAGATATTAAACTGGTATGGGTATCGATATCTTTTGTTATTTTCGCATCCTATCCAGACTTCTAATTCATAATGGTGCCGTTAATGTCAACTTCTGTAGGAGCCATTTTTATATAGGAAATCCTCATAGATATTCTGCTGATTGTTTATTATGTAACCTTACTTCAAAATTAACCTACAGTATCGCCTTAAGTGCAATGAAATAGTTTCCTTGCGTCGTGAGGGTCCCGTAAGTATTAAGAAGTCCTTAAGTGGGCCTTAACTACTTATGCCAAATTTCAGTCTCTCTAGAACCACAAAGTGAAAGGAATCGTCACAGCTTCTTCATTAAGGAAGCACAGTATCATTTCATGCTATAAACCTTGGCCCCAGAAGTGACCTGAAAATTTTATTAATTCCAGTACACCAGAAGATCGATTTATTACAATGTGGTTGATGTGCGCTAAAACTTTAAAAGGAAATAATAAAGCAAGAAGCTGCGAGAGCTTTTTATGGTATCCTCATCGTAAATATCAGACTCTTATAAAGCATTCTATGTTTGTATATATGCATACATTTTTATCGGGCTGCTTCCTGTTATCCTAACTTTATGTTCCCGGGACGCATTAATATTTCAACATAACACGAAAATGTATTACTTGGGAGAGTCCCAGCTTCTACGAGTACTTCCTTTCTTAATACCTTTGAACTTATGTTCCAGTCACAACAGTATTTTGAGATCAGCCTTTATGGAAAATTGAATAATGAATAATGTATAGCAGTTGTATGTGGGCCAATGGACAGCCAAATAATAGTGTCACGCGGGCGTCCACAGATAGAACACACCTAGAAGTATTTGAATGACCCGCATATATGTTATGCATTTTTTTTTAGTTTTCGAGTTATGATTTTTTTCGTATTTTCTTCTCACTCCTTGGGTTACAAGAAATTATGGGTCACAAAGGTAGACTTTATTGATGGGAACTTTATTGTAGTTATTAAGTGAATAGTATGCCTTGAAAATGCAATTGAGAAGAAAAATCAAGTAGCTGTCTCAATAATGTCTACCTCTGTGACCCATGACTTGTAAGTCAGAAGCGATGCTCCTGACGTTCGGCGGTGAGTCTTTGAGACGTCCAGTATTTCTTTGTTCCTCATCCATACCCGCCAGCATCTAAATACTGTGGCCTCATCTCCCCCTAGATGACGACAGTGTTGCCAAATTACATGCCTGGCTCTCGGAGACCAACGATTCCACCCCTTCGAAATTCGCTAAGTTGATACCATGCTGCACAAGAGCATATTGATGAAAGGCTGCAGGATGGCCAACTGTTTCCAGAAACTGAGTACTTTATGCTATCCAAGACCAAGAGATTGCGACACGAAACTACATGAAATATATAATTAAAGATTTAACAAACATTCAACAAACGCAAGCAAAATTCTCACTGAAATCGAGTACACACCTAGACATAAATCTGCAGCTAAAGTCATACGCCCAGCACTAGCTACAGCAAACAAGTTAATAGAAAGCACATATCCATATTACAATAATTACTATACACATCATCACCAGCCTAGTAACCAGTCAATACAAGCTATATAACTAAAATATATAAAATATATATAAGGTACAGTTTAACGTACAGAAACTCAGGCAATAGCACTGACAAAGAAGTCTCACGTTGGCTTACCAACTATGGAAATGGAGAGTCACCCAATAGCCGAGTCACCTTCCGTCAAGTTCTTGGGGATCAGCATTCACAATAACATGTCCTGGAACAACCACGTTGTCAGTATTGCTGAAACGGCATCACAGAAGCTTGGAGTTTTGTTCCGCTGTAGGAAGCTGTATACACAAGAGCAACTACTACTGCCCGACAAGACGCAGATCCGACCACCGTTGAAGTATTGCTCCCAAGTGTGGGGATGCGCTCCCAAGCAACCTCTAAAGCTTCTGGACACTATCCGGAAGAGAGCAATTAGGCTAATCGATACGCCTAATCTCACAAAGGACCTTCACAGCCTGGAACATCGAAGAAGGATGGTCGACCTTTACCTGTTTTACAGCTTCTGTCACGGAAGATGTTCGAGTGAGCTCTCCCGGATAATAACACCAAAGGCCGTCCGAACGAGGAACACTAGAGAGGCTCTGCGAGCGCATCCTTACCAAGTCGACGTCCCTGCTCCCCGAACCAGGCTGTCTGGGAATTTATTTCCTGACGGCTACAACATGCAGCCTTGCAAATATAACGTTCACAGACACTTATTCTCTCGCAGTGCTTCTACAGCGCCATAGGCTTTCAGCCTTCGCGTGAGGTTGACCATAAAAAAAATATTACAGCAAATAGGCCAGATATAGTTTTTCAGTCAAAAGCAGACGAGTTTTCTATTCGATAGGTACTGCTATTCCTAACGTAATTGATATCCAAAACATCTACGCTAGGAAGATGTCTAAAAACATTGACCTTGCCGTAGAAATAAAACGACTCTGGAAGCAAAACAAAGCTACGATTGTCCCCCTAATTATGTCGGCCTCAGCTCTTACACCACACCTACAATAGTTAGTCCTAGACGAAGGGTACAACAAAAATTCCAAGAGTCTGTAATCCTGTAATATTGTACGATCCTTCCTAAATTCAGATCAATAAGACTCCAGATGTTTACTTGGCAGAGCCTGTTAATATTTGTCGCTACCGCAGTCATGCGAGAGAAACTTAGAAAGTCCTAATAATAATAATGATAGTGTTTATTGTCGAAATAGGTAAGAGTAAAGTAGTAAAAAAGAGTAAAAAACAGATGGTACCCAGAAAAGTTGTATAATAATTTGTTTTGAAGAGGGAAGTGAGAGCGAAACTAAGTTTAAACAATAATAACAATAACTAACCTATAATTATCTAAAACTACAAAACGGCGTAGACACCATAGGATTATATGTCCCATCTTAGGTATGTGTACACATCAGGTTACATTTCGTATTTTAGGTTTTATTTCTCAAGCATCGGGTTCTATTTTCAGTTTCAGGTACATTTGTTTCATATTTTATGATATGAAATGTGTTTTTTAACTTTAAAGAATGATGTTTTTAGTGTCAATCATTTGATAAAATTTAAGTCTAGGTTGACTGTTGGCATTAAGGGTCTCTTTCATTTTTGACGGGATTATATTTTTGGGTGAAAGTGAAATTCCTCTGACCTACAGACCTATTTGATTTCGGTATGCATACTAAGCATTGTATTGATCTTGCCTGATGATTTTTGTAAAATATATCGCAACTATTTCGAATGCTTGGTCCTTTATAGAGACTGTCAGCATCCACTTTTGAGCTATTTCTAGTTTTTTGTAATATGTATTCATCATTGTGTCTCATGCCAAGACTCCATATGATAACAGAGGTTACACTATGTTTCATATATGGTTAAATAGGGTTAATAACTCTTTAGTAGAGAAAATGTCTCTGATGAACTTAAATTTTGTTGTATTTAGTTTTGCACTTAGTCTTACCGATTTCACTTTTGAGCTATTTCCAGTTTTTTTGTAATATGTATTCATCACTAAATATGATAGCAGAGGTTGCATAAATATTTTTAATTTATTTTATTATTCATTATTATTTATAACATACTATAGTAAATACAAATAGTGGCCAGTCTTGAAGATTATACCTTGTATAATGTTAGTGGCTCAGAGTTATACATTAAATTTAGACCCTAGATAAGGAAAGTTAGGGGATACCGCACACCCGTTTGATGCTATACGAATTAGCTGTGACCGAAAATGAATAGCTGTCAAAATATTTTTTATGATATTTAGCGTTTTTAAGACCAATCATTGTAAAATATTGTGGTGTGCATAATGGTAGGGTGTGCAGCTTACGATTGTAAAAGCCACAGCAGCAGGAAGGAGCCAGGAATCACTTATCACAGGCTTTGGTACGTTTTTGGTACTTTTTGATAACAGAAATGTCAGTCGCGCATTCCGTCCTCTCTCTTTCTTTGTCTAAGATTTAGACACTTGTTTTTTTTTAACACATCATTGAGCGGTTTTTTTATACTCTCGACTCTTCTAGTATTATTTGCCTTCAGTTTCTGTTCCAGTGTAACCTTCTGGTCTTCGCATGTCTCATTTATATAGTTCCTTCCAAGTTTAGTCTCTGCCAACAAGGTTTATATAGGGTTAATAACTCTTTAGTAGAAAGAATGCCTCTAGGTAACTCGAGGCCGGTTCTCACAATTCAGTTCAGATAATGAACGTGAGAACATATTTTCATTAAAACTGATCAACGGGTTTGTACTCTCAGTCAAAGTGAAAGCCAGTCCTACTTTACATTCATTTTGACTTAATCAGTATTAAAAAATGAACGAAAACGTTGCTTAACCGGTTAAAATGATTCACTAAAACTGTACAGTGAGAACAAAATCAACGTCAGTGAAACTGAATACTCAGAACCCGCCTTTTAATTTTGGTGTATTGCCTATTGCACTTAGTATAGTTAGACACTAGTATAACTGTGCTATCTTCCACCTCGATATGGTTGGCCCGGGTCATTGAATCAAGTTCAGAGGAAGGTCGAAGGATATCCAATACTCCTTTCAAATTTCTCCTTTTATGAGCCTCGACAGCTGAAAAGTCGGTTTTCGCATTTTGTGGGTCTTACCGATTCCATCATCGTAAAAGGAAAGGTAGGTGGAAAGGTAAATAAAAGCAACTACCGGAAATCTAATTAATTTTAATCGAATCTGTTCCATCAAGTCAAGGACCCTGCGTTATGAGGGGTATTGCTAAGAAGCATATTGTTAAATTGAAGGTAATTTCTTTCTTCTCTAACTTCTCTTCCTAAAACCGTGTTTGACAATCACAAATAAAGCCTCACACACTTGCCTATGAAACTCTGGCTAAAATATTGCAATCGATAGTAGACTTTTACTTCCCAAAAGACGACACCAAGGATAATTTACTCATTTGAAAGCAATGAATCAACAGAAACAACAACTCCTATGGCTAATACTCCTACTGGCATTGAATTTTTTTTATAACTGAGCAGACCACGTAGGCAGAGCCTAAATACCATAGTACCGCGGCTGCTGTGAAAGGGTTATGTTCGGGGAAGTTTGTTAACGCGCGACTTGAATGCTCCGATACTCGCAGGCTCAATAAATACATCTCCTGGCAGTCCATTCCAAGCCTTAGATACCCCGGCAATGAATGTGCGGTTGTACCACTCGGTTGTTGATGTATGAAGGACGACCGCCTTAGGATGAGATGCAGCGGTCGCGCGGGTGCATCTGATAGGAGCGGTGAGCGGCAGAACGATAGAGGATGGCTCAGAGGAGCAGGAGAAGAAGGAGAAGAGCGAGAGGTCACCAACAATACGCCGGTGAGAAAGTGGCTGGAGGTGGCGCGTTAAGTTCGGGTCGCCAGTTAGTCGAAGCCCTTCTCTGGACGGCATCGAGTATAGACAGGGTAGTAGTAAATTACCCTAATGGCTCTAGTGCTTCCTTTGGGGAAACATTAAGAAATTGTTGTTCATCCTACACAAAGTGACTTCAAGGACATCACAATCCTTGTTAGGACATGTCCTGAATCTCATCAGGCTCGATTACCCTAGTCCACCACAATGTTGTTCCGATCTTTTGGATCTCATCAGGTGGACCTGGGTACAGCCCGGTATCAGGCTGACATGAAAGTAGTGAACAACGATACTGTCGTGGTCTAGAGAAAATGTGCCTGATGCGATTCAGGACATGTTCCAAACAAGGTTTGTGATATCCTAAAAGTCACTTTGGGTAGGCTGAAATCATTTTCTTAATATACTTATTTGTTTGAACATTTTTGTATTTATTTGTTGCATTTTATCTTCAATACAATAAAAGGCGAAACACTCATTCAGTGCATGACTCAAAGGAACAAAAATATAAATCAAACTTTATTCGCTTTAAGCAGCTTCCTCTTAGTTTTTCTGTTCCGCGAAGAAATAGTAATATTCTACATAAATACAAATTGTTATGAATTACAAAGGATTTGAAAAAGAGCGCCACCAACAGCAGCATAGCTACTGAAGCTTTAACGTTTCATGTATAGTATAGAGCTATGCACGACATGGTCAACTTCTTAAATAGGACCCCCACATAAATAGTATCCCTATTTTATTTAAATTTTTGTGATACCTACCTTTGATGCTATATGGAAACTTATTTTTTCTAAAAATCACAAGCATATTATAAATAAAATAAGAATTTGTTTGACGCTTATTATTTTTTCAAAAAATGGATAAAAAGGCAGACTCCGTGGAATTATAACGGTACTGAATGGGCCTATCATACCATGCCTGCAGAAAAGAATGACTTTTTTATGCCTTTTTACGAAGATATTACGCCTCAAACTAATTCTTATTTTATTTACCTTATGCTTATCATTCTACAATAAAAAATTGGTTTGTATATGAAATCAAAGGCATTGCAGGATGTTAATAGAAAGAATGACTTCACTTGCATAGAAAAAGCTGTTGGGTTGGAAGAAAAGTTGAGGTGAGTTTTAGTGGCTCAAGTACAAAAAATTTTTTCGAAAACATAGACCATTCAGTACCCTTGAAAGGTCCATTTGGCTTTCTTTCTTATCGGTTTATGTTACGAAAATATTACTACTCAAATAAATCGTTATTTTATCAATCTCATTCTTATGAATTTACAAAAAATAGGTTTGTGCTTAAAATGTAAGGTGCCACAAGATTTTAAATAAAATAAGCACTTAAATAACCTATATAGGCCTATATTTTCAACAGTCACCTATTTACAGGAAATACAAAAGATTATAAGTGATAGTAAGTTAGTAAGAAATAGAAGGGTAGAATACTTAATATTAAGGATCGGAGAGTATATCTACATAAAATAATGCACTAGAAATAGATAGATAAATATGTTAGCAACAGCAAGCGTATGAGAAGTGTAAACAAACTAAAAATGAAAATACGCATCGTGTCGTGCAAGCTAATGGTTGCGGTAAAAAATTAAGCAAGCTACTTAATAAATAAAAACGGATAAGAAGACAATAATAACCCATTTACGTTAAATGCAAAAGATTGCATGAAATAGTGGTTTAATATCGAATAGAAGAGGATTACGCTTAACTTAATCTGTGTAGGAAAACCTATTGGATGGTATTGGATGCTATTTGAAAAAAAAGTTGGCGTGAGTTTTAATGGTTGAAGTACAAAAAAATGTTTTGAAAGCATGGCTTGATAGATCTTGTAGTACCTTCAAAGCTACTATTCAGTTCTCATTAGATTTTTTACGAAAATATCATGTGTCAAGGAAATTCTGGGGCACCCGGTATATGGATTACCTGCATCATGGACAACTCTGGGCAACGTTCTTCAAACCAAAAAGCAGTCGATAAGCTTTTTAAGGTTTCCTTGTGTTTTGTAGCTGCGTGGTCTTCCTTTGGGGTTGCAGTCTGTATCATATCATTCACTTACAGGACAGATCATGCTTTTAAGGAACATATGGCAGAATAAAAGCAAACGATTATTATTCCACGATTTTTCAAGGATCGTTTCTTGAATTCCAATCACCTCAGTCTCATCGCCTTGCACTACGTGTGTGCGAAGGCCATGTAACAAGGCTGTGTTTTATGGTGCTTATCTAGCCAAACCCTTACAACACAGATATCATGCGTCTGTGTACCTCTGTGCACCGTGAACTATCCATTTTGCGGCAAACGTAAACTCGATCGAATGGACAGACTGAAAACAAAATAGTGGCAACGTATATGCGCTGCCGCCATTATGTAACTACCGCTGGGTGCGGAGATGTGGACCGAGAAAAATGAGAGAAATTCCGCAAATCTCATTGGACCGTCCACGCGGAAGGAGAATAAAATGTACCATGGAGTTTGACAGCTTTAGCAGTGCCCTCATAACGCCGTGTACATGAACGGCGCACAGTGACAGGGACGGATTCAAGGGTCTAGGGTATAGCGCGCGAAATTGAGAATCCAAGAAAATACCTTTTCCCGCGTTAGCGAGGAGGCGCGGCCGCCTGTTCATTTTCTCCAGTGTGTGTGTCTAAAATAATGGGAGATAAGTCCAAAAATCCAAAGGTAAGGTCCAAAGGTCGCCATAAAAATGAGTTTCGCATTTCGAAGCTCCTGACGTTACAGTGTTGATTCAAAAAGCAAACTGAAGAAGAAAGCTTGCGCTTTGTCACTGTTGTGGCCCTGTTTTAATATCGTGTTTTATTGTTAAATTACAGACATTTGAAGAATGTATGATTCTGCATTGCGGGGTTTATTGCACACTAAGAACCTTTTTTGGAAAAATTGCTCTTAGATGTCATTCACTAAGATCTTAACTATCACCTAATGAAATACTGTGTATGTAGGTAGTTTGAAAAACAAGTGGGTTCTGTTGGAAATGAGAATCCGTGTTTTACATGACAAATACCCAGGCACTTTAAGAGAAGACGGTCCAGTGGGCAACATCTATTGCGCTCCCTTCAAGTCAAGATAATCTGACTGACACTGGCTTTTCTCAAATATATAGGTATCACATTGGTTAGGACACTGTCGTTTAAAAAATATATTCATTCCATCGCAACCAAAGTAAACAGCAGAAATAACATACTGCAAAAATTATATAGAACCTCTTGGGGAGCCTCCCCTTCTACGCTCCGTACTTCGGCCCTGCGCCTACGTTTCCTTGCGGATCAATTTTGCTCGCCAGTATGGCTATACAGCCCATATGCTATACTAATAGACGCCCAGTTAAACAATTCTTTGAGAACTACTACGGGATGCATCACATCAACAACTTGCTGGCTTCCAACACTCAGCCAAATAGCTCTACCACACACCCGTTGATAAAATGCCTTTCTGAGAGAATATAACAAAATTAAAACAAGTCTCTCACTACCAATCTACGAAGATATACCTGATCTCTCCTTGCGCAGATTACGGTCCAGTAAACCACCAATGGACTAGTATCATGAATTTTTTTTTGGTTGCATATGATGGAGTACGTCATAAAAAGCATCTCATTTTTTTCTCAGATTTTCTTTTTGGCACCGGAAAGCCATGAAAATAAGGAAAATATTTGAATTCTCCTAGGGCAATGACGTCACTGCCCTAAAGGCAAACAGCCGATCAAAAGACAGATATGTGTGCTGTGTTGCCGCATTCTGATGGCGCGCGAAATGCCGGATCTGTACGCGGGCTGGCTCATCTATCTTGCCTTCTGTTCCCGTCTGCGAGTCGGAGCTGTTCTTGGCAACAATGCACTGCTGATGCTTCGCGCGGTTGGCACTGATTGGCTGAATTTGAATTCCTTTTTTTAAACTTTAGAATGGAACTACTAAAAAACAAAATGATGTAGAAAGTAACGAAATGCAGCAGTACGTTTATTTTTGTATTTTGTACAGAGTTCGCATGTCGCGCGTCTCATGGAGTGAGTTCTGATTCGTTCTTTAAATGGAACAAGCGCGAATCCCTACGAGGTTGGCACTGATTGGCTGAATTTGAATTCCTTTTTTTAAACTTTAGAATGGAACTACTAAAAAACGAAATTATGTAGAAAGTAACGAAATGCAGCAGTACGTTTATTTTTGTATTTTGTACAGAATTCGCATGTCGCGCGTCTCATGGAGTGAGTTCTGATTCGTTCTTTAAATGGAACAAGCGCGAATCCCTACGAGGTGACTGTGAAGCAGAACGCCAATCTATCATCAGGCATATGGTGCAAGGATGTGACCTTAGGGCATATCCAGGCAACAACAAGGACTTGCTCCAAGCCAAACCATCAGACGTAGAATGGATTTCCAGGCTCGATATAAACCTATAGCCTAGTTACTCTTTAGGTCGCAGTTTTTTTTTATTTTTATTTTGTGTTGTTTGTCTTAACTGTTTTACATTTTTTATTACTTTTTTCATGTGTACTATAACCATACGCTAAATAAATGAATAAACTGGCCTTTCTTAAGCGGCCTACAGACGTTGATGCATGCTGCGATTCCTGAATCGATTCAAGGTTTCATGAAACTTGCATCAGTTGCATAGCTTCCTACTCAAATCGAATCCTGTTGCGATGCCTGAATGTTACGTTACGTTTCGTGATACAAGTAGCAAAGTGTGTAGTACTGAATCACGTATTTGCCATCACTTGTAGCTTGCAGCGATGCAGAGTCTGGAATCCCATTTTGGTCGGTGTGCCATGACGTCCAGTCGGTGACACTGATGACGCTGATGCAGGCTTCAACGTGTACAGTATTTTGAAATTTTGGATTTTAACAGTTCGTAAGTGTAAAGTAGACCATTTTAGACGACTCCACAGTATGTTAAAGTGCTGTACGATTTGCAAGAGACGATTTGATCGTAGTGAGTGTGGATGGCGTCATTGGTAAGAATGTAAGCACATGGCAAATAATATACTACTATCAAGTGAAATACACAGCTTGGTAATACTATCTTTCGTACATATGTAACACTTTTTGTTCATTCTATTAACCTGCAAGGCACCTCTAAAAACAGCTAGACGTGTAAAGACAAAGCGTGGCTGCTGTAACCATGGGGCGTAGCGTGGCTACAGTTGTAGCAGCATGACGCGCATGGATCGCAGAAGGGCAAATGCAGCGAGCTAGAAGTTCTGAAGCACGTAGAAGAACAACAGACTAGCAAAATCGTCATCTACGACTATTGGCCTTCGAGACAGAATGCGATTCACTTGAGCTGTTGCTGTCGTTTGGAATGCAGCTATAGGGAGGCTCATTCGAATCCGCACGGTGAGCCACAGAAGGGTTAGATTGGTGCCAAGAACACCGACAATGGCATGCTCAGTGGCATCAGATGGCCTTCTCTGACAATTCCAGGTTTTATCTGGGGGCACATGATGGACCCCAGTGCGTAAGATGATGACGGGGCGAACGACGTGATCTCCAGTTTGCTATTGAGCACCTTGTACACCGTCCTGTTGGTTTGATGGTTTGGGGTGCCGTTGCATTCAACAGCAAGTCACCTTTACTTGTAATTCGTGGCACAATGACCGCGCAACGTTACGTGAATGTTATGTGTTAGAATCAATTGTCGTTCCATATGTCCGAGGCCTCGAAGAGGGTTTCTTTCAGTAAGCTGAGGTCAGGGTACTGCCCTGACCTCCACGATCACCCGATTTATCGCCAAATGAAAAAGTATGGCATTGGATGGGTCAATACATAGGCGATTTACGTAATCCTCCGACCACGCTGGACAAACTGGAACATGCTGTGAGGTCAGCTTTGGACGCTGTACCTCTAGAGTTTATCAACAACCAGATTACGAGCATGCTGCGTAGGCTAGAGGAGTGGATTCGTTAACGTGGAGGGCCCACCCATTATTGATATGTATTTTTTTATAAACTAATTATAACAAATGGGTTCGTTTATTATTGTATGCAGGCCTACCGCATTTCATCAACCCCAACCCTTTTTTTTCTAAGTGTTTGGGCCTCACTTGCGAGTAGTATAACAATATGATCTTTGAAACAATTAACTCTCTGTTAGAGCATAGGCTTTGCTTCTTCAAACCTATTCGAATTCGTTGACGTACCGCGCCACTGTCATCAGCGAGCATTTCGTGAATGCGGAATGGGGGTGAAGGATATATGGTGTGGCGTTATCATTTATTTTGCTACATGATACTTATGAGGTCGCATTTATTTAGAAGGGCTCGACCAGGACAAATGTACCGAATGTGTGAGAAAAAACGTTGCAAAAACCTGCGGACAGTGAATGAGTGAAACTCGGTTTTAGAAGAAACCGAAAATGCTATACGGAGCCTCATTCTTTTATCGCAGGTTTTATTTTACCTTGTGCAGACTAAAGTTTCTTATTCTAAAATTGGTAAATCTGACAACACTGGTGTTAGCGTTTTTGAATTTTGTATGTTCAAAAACCCCCAAGTATTGAATTTAACCTGTCCAGCTGTGGCAGTTTTGGAAATATTTAAGCGTTCCGGTACCGTTCACTGAAAAAGCGGTATTGCCGTATCTCAGTAATTCATAGAAAGAAAATTTTAAAATTGTGAGATCTTACTAAATTCGACACGCGCGATTCATTGCAATAAAAACAAGTAGAGGATTCTATTTAAAATAAATTAAAATCGGGGATACTTGTTTGAAAATTTGGAAAAATTATTTATAAGTTGGCAACGTCCCAAACGCGAAAAAAAAGTATTACAAGGCGAGATAGCGTATTAGTAGATATTTCGATTTAAAATAAAAAAAATACAGGGTGCTACGTTCAAAAACAAAGTAAAATGACATTCAAGTTGCCGTAATTTAAAACTCTGCAAAAAACACCCTGTAGATGCAAATTGCCGGTAACATCCAAAATAATATCCACATAATATTCGAGTAACTCGCTGTATAATATTATTGAGAAAAGTTAAAGGAGTATATCAATTTGGATGTATTACTTGAAATTACTAGAAAATAAATTATAACTTGGCAACGTCGCAATCGATCCCAGAAATATTTAAGGGTTGGATAGAAATCAATGATGTACACTAGAAGAATTTAAGAAAAAGTTATAATTCTATATAAAAAAATCAAGTTGCTCACTATCCTACTTTCCCGCAACACCCTGTATATTTCAAAACATTTTCAGAATATGCATCTCTAGCAAGCAAATAACTCTTGTATTTGACATTTTCTTCTATCACATATACCTTGCGAGATATCGAAGAATTACACACTAACTAGACACCCTACTGTATAATTTGAATTTATGGAAATTTATAGAAATGTGTATTATCAGGGGTATTATGTTATAGATATTCCCACCCTCTCTATAATGGCGCACGGTATGGCTTAGAAATTTCATTGCTATTAGTTTAGTAGAATTATCTACAACAATATAATTTCAAAAATTAGTTCACTGCCGGTTGGGGCAGTATTCGGATAAAGCTGAAAAGTATATTATGTTATTCCTTTACAGGGCAACCAAGAGGCCACTATGAATACAATGAATTTTACGCTTTCACAATCCCCTCCCTCTAAATTATCCCAGTTTTATCCTTCGTAGAAAATGTGGAAAGTTTGGTTTGTTTTTATGTTTTTAGTTTTTTTACTATTGCTGCGCCACCACTGACAATATTTCACCATACGCGTCTTTCATCCTTACCACGATCGTAATCCTGTGTCAAAATTTCATTAAAATCAATTAATTACCAGGTTCCACAATATAGAATGATCTAAAGAAATACTCGTCTGTATGTACATCTGTAATAGGCAACGTAATGTTCGGATGAGGAAAGCGTATTTTGCCTCTAGGTCCTTCTTTCACAGGTCGATGAGCAGCCTATTATGAATACAACAAATTTTCCAGCTTTACAAGACCCCACCCTCCAACTACACCAATGTCACTCCCACCCAAAATAGAAAATGATAAGGAACCCTTAAAACGCAAGTTTGAGGAATATTTAATATTTTTTAATTTTTTGCTCATTGGTCCGCCACCCATGCACTGATTTTCAAAAATGTAATGACAATCTGCAACGGTTACTGAGATAAGGTGAATAGAAAAACTCCAAAAGACAGGCAGACAGAGAGACAGACAGACCGAAAGACCGACAGACAGACTGACGGAAATGAGTGACGCGACGTCGATTTTCGTTATGAAGATATATGGAGATATCTTAAAATGCCCAAAAAGCGTATTACCTCAAAATCGAAAATTTTGGCGATAACAATACTCCCCTGCTTTATCGGTATGGTATTAAAACGTTAAGAGTAGCTATAATTGAAACACAGTAGCTCATAGGGCAAAAGCAACAGAACGTTCAAATACACTGAAACACATTGAAAAAAGTATGTACTTTGTACTACTACTAATATATGTAGGAACGACCACATAAAAATGGAAGAAACATCCGTAAATAGTATTGAAATGAGATAATGCCAAGGCGAAAAAATTAGAAAAAAACTAGAGCAACAAATAGAGTAACAGTAGCAGTGAAGCAAGTGGTTTAAGGGGCCAGGGTATAGCGCGCGAACTCTTGAATCCTAGAATACTCTTCAAGTATGTGTGTCTAAAATAAAATGAGGGGAATTATGTTTGAAAGTCGCTTTGCGATACTGCTGACGGCCGACCGCCTCAAAGACGATTTCGCATCGAGGGGAGTCAAGAGCAACCGACCGCTAGCCTGCTGATAGTGTGACGTTACCTTTAATTTTAAAAAAAGTGAGTTGTGCGTGCACTTGCGAATCCGTATTTTACATAGCATTATTCATGAGTGTACCCAAACCCCTTAAGTCGGAGAATGACGGTGAAATAATGACGGATATCTGCGAAAGAGAACTTGGAAGGACTAGTAATTTGATACTAAGAATTAAGAAAATGCTACCTCTTTAGCAGTTTACCAAGTCGAGGAAACATGGCTCATAAATTCACCGTATCCGGAAGTACTGTTTTCAGAATAAAACTTTTATAAGTGCTGTTGACCTTTAGAAGTTTATTCACTCAATGCCTCATAAATTGACCCTATTCATACGCCTATCTGCAATGGAAAACAGCTTCAAAGGCCTGTTTACTTCATACGCAATCTCTGAGAATAAACTAACTTCATCATTGGACTGGGCTAATTAACATATGATAAATTTCAACATACTGCGACCATTCAGTTCATGTAGTGTACTGCGGTTTGTCTCTCTCCAAGGGCGTAGACAAGTACGGGCATAGATGGGCAGCTGCCTTCCTCCCTAGAAGTCTATGGATAACCACATGCTACATGCTACGAGTCCTATCGAAGCGAAAAATGTAGCTAGGAGCTCTATAGTCAACAGTTGAGAGGAGGTAGTTGATTAACTTTGTGTGAGTTCATTATTATGCATTGATTCGATAGCCAATGATTCAGGCATTTTGGAAACTGTTGGTAATGCGTTACACTCAAATACTATCGACATGGACACATGCATAAATGAATCATATCAAAAGATTAGCGTCAATCATAAAGGATCATCGTAGTTTGGTACAGCCAGAACTGCAGCTGCCATTAGAACTCATTTACAAGTTCTGCAACATCGCTCCAACTACCGGTCTGAGTCTCCAGGAGATTTTTGGAAACACTCGATTTTTGTTATTTGTTTAGATTCCCTTATATCTTATATCTGCAGCAGTGTTTTTCTGATGAAAATTTATCTGTTTTTGGTTTGATGTTATTACATCCCAGTGTAGTGTTATATTGAATATACATAAATCACAAATTTTTTGCCAATACCACCGCTTGGAAGCTTTCAATAATAAAACCGAAGTATGGTATAACCTGTGGCAGAACAAAGGTATGGCAAGAGAAAACCTTAGGCAAATAGACCTTAAGCGAAGCAGAAATATACTTTCCTGCAACAAGAAATGCGAAACAAATTTCTTTGGCACAACCTTGCACAACAAGTTGCATAGAAGAGATTCCTCTACACTTGTCCGTGTACACAAAAAGATGGTACACAAAAATGGAGATAAAACGGTTTCGCAAAGAACCTCAAAAATGTCTGCTAATGTAAAAAGTAACTGTATTTTCCACAATAAACGTTATTGTATCGTGCAACCTTTGGACGGAACTGTCAACACTTTGAAGAGAAAATGAAAAAGGGTCTTTCAAATACAAATAACATCTCCTTCTCGTCCCTGTCAATATCAACTATTACTGACACTAACTTACACACTCATTTAAAACAAATCTTTATGGGAGAGGGGGGGGTTGTGGCCACCCAAACCCCCCTTTGTTACGTCCTTGACGTTATTAGTATCCCTGTCTGCCCCCCCTAAATGAAATCCTAGCTGCGCCCTTTCTCTCTACGAACTCCTATATTATTCGTATCCCGCACATCAAAAGCTGAACAGGGAGTGGCACACAGATGCTCTGGCGGACCTACAAATATTCCAGGAACAGAGAATGACAGAATCGTCTGTTTGACCTTTAGTTTGTGTACGGTTCTGCGAGTGGACGCTGTTGGCTGGTGGTATGGTCCCTTTGCCCGCATGACTTTGCTAAATGTCACCGCATTGGGGTGCAACCGCCCCTAGGGCCAACTAACGTTTATTAATGGACACACTTTGTATGTGTGCTGAAATTAAGGTCGGATTTATGCAACATAGCTTGAATTAACTTAACTTTATCCGACCCACCCGTGCCACGAAAGTTACGGAAAGCTTACAGCTAGAAGCGCAGGCCAAGCGGAAGCTCGGCAATCATAAAGGCAATGTCGAAAAAATAGCGCAATATATTGTAATTGTTCAATATTTCTTCAGCATCTAAAACAATGTGCTCATAAAGTAGTAATTTAAAGTAGGAGGGGTTGTAGAGCTAACGTGAAAGCCGTTTGTAATGACGTTCTCTGACTACCAATTTCAAAATTTGTGGACTATAAAAATATAGGCATGAAGAAAACTAGTACTTTTAGAGCAATGTCGACCAATTTATTGAAGTTCCGAAAACAGAATTATTTAACTAGAGCTTATTGTGGAGTTTTTTGACTAACGGTCTTCTTAATCGCCCTGTATACAGTTATTCTAAAATCTAGACCGATATTGATAATATAGCTTGAATAGAATAGAATAGGATAGAATAGAATATAATTTATTGTCTTGTGATCATTATACAATGTTACAGGACTAGTCATATAAACAAAAAAGTGTATAGAGATAATATAGAAAAATAGACGGAAAATAAATATAAACAAACAATACTTGAAACCTGGTACAATTCACAACAAACTAGCAAAAACAAAAATACAGAACAAGTCACTACAGGCATCTAAAAGGTCAGCACGCATATTCAGAGGCAGCCTAAACACTAAAATATAAAATATAAAATGAAACACCAAATAAGCTCAGGTTGAAAAAAAATCAGTTAGCGAATATGGGCACATGTTTACAAGATATCTTCTCAGGTGGTTTTTCAAGGTGTTTTTGTTGGTAGACCTTCTAAATTCGGCTGGCAGGTGATTATAAATCTTCGTACATATATGTATACAGCGGCGATTTTTTATACAAGGATATGTTGTGGGATGTAGTTGAGAATGGAGTTCTTGTAATGTAATTAGTGTTTATACTATTGTTCTGCGTAAACTTGTCTGTATGGTTAAGTGCAGAAATAGCACATTTTAGTATAAATATGGCTCTTACTGTCAACAAGCTGTATTTCTTAAAAGTGTCCTTACAAGAGTCTCTTTTCTTGATATTGAAAAATAACCTGATGACTCTTTTTTGCAATACGAACCCTCTGTTTATCATATTTGATTGTTGAGGTTTTTAAAAAAACAATAGTTATTGTCCTTCTACCAAAATGATTAATATTCCGGGTCAAAAGCGAGTGCGGGTGCATTAAAGATTACAAAATACAAAAATATGTAAGCTACAGTTTATAAATGAGCTGAAGCTCATTCATTTCTGGAATGAGGTATATAATGGTTTGGACACCGACTAAACTTATACTCGGTAGTTTTCGGTGATTTACTCATATCCATTTTAGACCAAAAGTTAGAAGCTACTAAAATTTAAATAAATGGTGGTAATTAGTTTTGAGCAGTTACCATTCTTGGGATTACTGAGCAGTTTTAGGGTCTCGGCCTCACACTGCCTTGTGTCGGAATAAGAAATAGATTCTAACCGATATAAATGTTTAATACTTACAGCCGGAGCATAAAGCAACAGGCAGCGATGTGTCAGTGTTTGAGGTAGCGCCGCGCGCAACTATTTTTTGTCGGTATATCCTTGTAGTAGGGATTATAGTAGATTAGCCTCGCCCGCTGTAGTTGAAATCTTCACCTCGCAAATGTGTTGGCCTCAACCAGTTTACTAGAACAGAACATACTACTTTTAACGTTAAATTCAGGGGTATTGGCGGCTTTCTGAGATCCTAAAATAAGCAGTCCATAATAATAGCTTTGATCGAGCAGAAATTTGTGTCGTGTCTTCCAAACACCTATCAATATAAACATATTTCTTATGAGAACCTCCGTCGATAAAGCTTATAAGCTATTACGCAGCATAATTACAATCAATTTATGATTCTTGGGTTTTTAGGCTAGCGTCGTTGAGCGTTGAGGATTGACGCTTATCCATCATGAGTGGATGGCATCTTCAAAAGCTATTTCACTTCGGCGACTTCCGAAATACTGACGGCAGATGGATTTTTGGCTGTATTAATACCTGTTACCGGTAACGAGGCCCAACTAGGTAGCGTTGGTGGCCCCGCTCCGTCGCGGTATGGCAGTGTCTTCATGTCCTTCAGGATGGGTACCCATGTCTGGTTGACTTTCTGTGTTTCTTCTTTCCTATTGAATTTTTTTCATGTTTTTGTGGCTTCTCTGTGGAGTCTGTCGTAGTGTGAAAACATTGCGACAATACCTTGAGTTTTGCAAACTTGATCTCATGGCCTCCTTCCTTAATCGCATGCTCGGCTACCACACTTTTGTCTCTACGAGTATAACCTAGTCGATAGCTGGTCTCATGTTCTACAATCCTTGTATTTATCGATCACTTCGTTGTTGCTATGTATACACTTCCACATGTGCATGGTATGTGATAAACCCTCGGTGTTGCTAGTGGGTCTCTTTTATCCTTGGCCTTCCTTTCTAGTAGGGTCTGAAGTAGATCTCAGGAACTCTTCTCGGTTTTAGGGTTCTGGGATCGACCAGGATAATTCGGATATCACGGATAACCTAAAAACACGATACTCGCTCAAAGACTCTATAATCGTAGTTTAAATATAATATTGTAACATACTGTATATTATGGTATTCGTGTATTGTGTTTTAGTTGTCGTGCATGATGTAAATTCAAAATGTTAGGTTAGATTTTTGATGTGTAAACGTCATCGGATCATCTGGAATTTTCTGGACTGACGGATGGGCATTCTCGAATGTCATCTGAATGTCTCGAATCTTCTAGATGGTTCGCTGAAGTATATAACCCACATAAAAAAAGTATATAGGTATACAATGTACATACAATGTATATCAAATCAATGGATATGTATATCCACAAATGGAGCAAGAATATCCAATGGATGTCAAATAGACATCAAAAAAATATACATTGCATGTACGTTTGTCGCGAACTTTCACATCCATGGCATATCCATAGAATGTACATATGGACGTCTAAGGTACATGCATATTATATTCATGGTACATACAACGGATATACAGGGTTACTGGTAACTCGACCACTTTCCTGCAAGAGGTGATAGAGGGACTCAAATGTAATAGATTTAACCCCCCATACGTAATTCCGAAAACCGATAGTTTTCGAGATAATTAACATTTAATGTTTTTCAAACAAATGTCCAAATTTCCACCCTAGATCCTAAAATAAGAAAAAAACCAGTTGTTGATTCTGATAATTTTTATTTTAGTATTTAACTAACACATACACAAAGCTAACTTAGTATTAAAATGTTTCAAAATACTAAACAGTTCCAAACTAAATACAAATATAAGAATAATCAACATGATTTTTACATTCACCGTGAAAGAAAATTATCTAGCTCAAAAAAATTATACAAACCGTGAACAAATCGCTAAAAAAACTTTCCTACCTAATAACCTTTTCAGAAAGATTATAAACAGCGATGAATAAAAATCACCTATTCAAAAAGAACGAATGACAGTACAATCATTATTGATAAAACTCAGTTACATACTAGAATGTTTGCAAATGCGGTCGATGATTTTATCCAAGTAAAACAAATTAAATCCACTCAAAGTTTCTAGAGATCTTGCTCAATGTGTTGCCCTTGAATACAAGTACGGATCCGCTTCCTCACTTCGGTTTTTGTAACTCGTGTTGAAAAAGTTCGTTTCATCTCCTCCGCCGCATTGATATTTTTTTGCCTTAGTTCGTAAACCAATGCCTTCATGTGACCCCAGACGTAGAAATCAAGAGGTGTCAGATCTGGGCTCCGCGCAGGCCATGGGATGGGTTCACTCGTCCCTATTCATTTGTTCGGGTATGTGTTATCCAACAACTACCGAATTGTGATACGGTAATGTGCTGGACAACCATCATGCTGGAATATCATGTTGTTGATGATTCTGTATTATGTTGATAAATTTTGTTAAATAGTTACATGTGGTTATACTGTCATTGTTGTCCTTAGAATAGGCCATCAGATAAGGAAGTTTTTAAAATAATTTGTTTGACTGGTTGTGTATCTTTTTTTGAGCTAGATAATTTTCTTTCACGGTGAATGTAAAAATTTTGTTCTTTATTTTTCAAATAATTGTATGTAGTTTGAAACTATTTAGTATTTTTACACATTTAAATACTAATTTAGATTTGCGAATGTGTCAGTAAAGACTAATTTGGAAATTACTAAAATCGACAGCAGGGTTTTTTCTAAATTTGGGATGTAGTGTGGAAATTTGGGCATATCGTTGAAAAACATTAAATGTTAATTATCTCGAAAACTATCGGTTTTCGCAATTACGTATGGGGGGTTAAATCTATTGCATTTGAGTCCCTCTATCACTTCCTGCAGGAAAGTGGTCGAGTTACCAGTAACCCTGTATACACATCCATGGTATATCCATTAAATCTACATTCATGTACTTTTGATGCACATGCATAGTGTATGAAAGTTCAATGTAGAGGCAGTAAGATAAACAAACTTTAGGCTTTCATTATGTATTGTTATTAATTCAATTTCTAATTACAATAATAATACTTGGCAAAATCGATTACTGTGACTGTCATCTCTTTTCTGTTGAATGGCATGTCTAAAATCACAAAGAAATCAAGGTTATAAAATTTTGTAGGTGGTTTGTTCCGCTTATGACTTACCGTCAAACGCTGGATGCGAGTGTTATCAGTAGGAAGAAGATAAGTAACATTGCACAATATTTCACTCGATCAGGTAATCAGGCACAACCAGCACCAGCACACACGCGAAGGACGCGAACGAGTCGTACGACGGAATGACTGGAAATCAGCAATGGCGGCACTAGTTGTACTTCGCGCAGGCGTAAACTACTCGATGCATATATGATACATAGACCAACATCTTATGTATATTCACATATGGATATACCTACGTGAACATACATAGTATATTACACATTTTTCATATGTACATATAACGTCCTATGAATATTCAAAATATACATGTTCAAACTGGAATATCTAATGTACATTCTATGGATGTACATATCCATATAGTGTTATGTGGGAATGCGCCACGAGTAGCGTGGCAGTGGTTCAGTTCAGTTGAGTTGAGTTGTAACTGAGATAAGGTTAAGAGATACTGTATTGAGTTGTAAAGTAAAATGGTGAAAGTTGCGTCCCGTTTTGATTCCTGGTGTGAAGAAAAAGAGGCCGCCTTGACAATTGGTGTCAGAAGTGGGATTAGCCATCGAATCAACCCAGGAAAAGGAGAACGAGTGAGTACAGTGACCGTTAATGCCAGTAACCAGAGCTATGGCGTCCGAAATCAGCGCATTGGTGACTATGCCACAAGAAATGGGAAACAAATTAGAGAAAGCTGAAGCCGAAACGAGTGCATGTATGCAAGAGGCCGTGATGAATCTTAAAAGGAAGTCGAAGCACCATCAAGACGAGCATGCAACCGTTGTCGTGGACCCTGAAAAGAAGTTAAACTATCACCAAGACGAGGCAATGACAGGTTTGAAGAGTGAACAGAAACAGGTTATGAATAGGCTGGAGGAGCAGGGACAATCCGTAAGCCAGGCATTCATGAATCAAGACCAGTATGTTAGTGGAGTATGTAGATACATCACAAATGAATGTTAAAGACCATCAAGTGAAATATCATGTCAAGGAAATGATCAGAGACGATTTGCTAGTACGCAAAGCAGGTGGCGTTGGTCGAAGGAGGAAAAAGCTTGTATGCTGATATCAATGCTCAGGGACTCTGCAGCAGGTATTTTCGAAAATCTTTCCTCTTCAGAACTACGTGACTATGATAAGATTACATCTGCATTAAAGTTACGCTTTGGAGATGAACGCTTAACAGAGCTGTTGTATGGCCAACTGCACCAACGGAGCCAGAAAGCCAACGAGGATTTAGCGGCATTTGCATACGAAGTCCAAAGGTTAGCCAAACGGGTATTCGTCAACAGTCCCATCAAGACGCAGGAATGTTCGCCAGTTTGTAGAAGGCATTGCGGACATTGACGTTCAGCTAATGGTAAGACTAGCCAGCCCGATAACTTTACAAGATGCTTTCATCAAGGCTCTCCAAATTGAAGCTGCCATAAAAGCCACGCGAATGACTAGGAGGGTGCGTTCTGGCGAAGAAGATAATGAAGGAGAAGCTAAAGCCACTACGTTCATTCCAAGATAAGAAATTCCTTCCATGGAAAACCGCCAGTTCGCACAAATGTAGAAAGACCTGGCAAGTGTACGTGCTGGAAATGTGGGCAGAAGGGACATTTTAAGGTGGGCTGCCGCCGCATAGAGGTTAACAAAATGAGGGTGGATGTAGAAAAAGCAGATGAGTATACGTACAAAATGAAATCCATGCAAGACAAGATAAACTCAATGAAGGAGAAGTTTGACAGAGATATGAAGAATTTACTAAAGCAGAACGAAGGAAGTATCGTCAAACTTCAACGACAACATGAGGTAGCTATGAGGGAACTTACAGCAGAAAGGGATAGGCTGAAGCAGCTGCTTGACTCCCAGAAACGGAAAAGTATGGATATTAAGAGTCAATTTGAAAGGGACAGGAAAAATCTGCTGAAGAAGAATAAACAACACGAGGCGGCTTTATGGAAGCTCAACGAAAAGCACGACAAAGGAATAGCTGCTTTAATGGATGAAATCAAAAGACTGATGCCTTTGGATGAGCTGAAGAAAGCGGAAATGAGGTATGACCAAGTTAAAGACGAAAACAAAGTGCTCAAATGGAGTTTAACTCAGATGGAGGCTGAAAATGGATCTTTTGAAAAGAGCTTGAACAATACAGTTGCTGAAGCTAAAAAGAGAGGGGTCAAGGAGGACGAGTCAAAGTTGAAAGAAAGGTAGGCGCAGCTTGAAGCAGAAAACTAGAAGCTGAAATCATATTTGAGTGGCGCAGTCGATAATGCGAAAGAGAGTAAGGAACATTTGTCTCAAGCAAGAGACGTTGATGGTAAGGTGAATCAGCGACTCGTAAACTTGAAAAATTAAAACGCTCGACTGGCAAACGAAGTGAAGAACGCATTGGCTGAAGAACAACATGGTGGCACTGAGATGAAGCAGAACATTATGCAGTTAGGAATTGAGATCGATAAGAACAAGAAAGAACTGAATAAGGTCGCTGAGGATACAAACACACAAGTATCTGCAATATCAGCGATGCAAGACGATGTAAAGTTAAAGCAGAGATGGGCGCAACTGGAGAGAGAAACCGTAAAGACTGGAGCAAAGCTTGACGCTGCGCTCAAGGATGCGTCATGGAACTCTGACCAGGCCGTACAACTCAGGAGTGAGAATGTTAAGCAGAAGAACAGAATTGCGCAGCTGGAAGACGAAATGAGCAGGTGCAGAGAGGAAGTGGAGAATAGCCTGAGTGATGGGAAAAAGGATGTATCGAGAGCTGGCAACCTCCAAGACAAAAACGTGAAATTGAAGCAGATGATAGCAGAATTAGGAACAGAGAACGCTGCTGGAACTAGAGATAACAACCACAAGTTGAAGAGAAGGTTATCGCAGTTGGAAGATGGTTTAGTGTGGTTTTACAAGTCACGACGGAGAAATGGGTTCGAAGCTACAACGCCATTGGGAGGGACCCTACGTGGTGATGAAGCGCCTCAACGACGTAGTCTACAGGTTATGTACGGGAAGTGGAAATCCAAAGGTCGACTATACTGATGTCTGTGATGATACAAGAATCGAAGTTGTTCGTCGAGGACGCCGAACGCTAAGGGGGGAAGAATGTAACATCTGTATATTATGGTATTCGTGTATTGTGTTTAAGTTGTCATGCATGATGTAAATTCAAAATGTTAGGTTAGATTTTTGATGTGTAAACATCATCGGATCATCTGGAATTTTCTGGACTGACGGATGGGCATTCTCGAATGTCGTCTGAATGTCTCGAATCTTCTAGATGGTTCGATGAAGTATATAAGGCGCCACGAGTAGCGTGACAGTGGTTCAGTTCAGTTGAGTTGAGTTGTAATTGAGATAAGGTTAAGTTACTGTATTGAGTTGTAAAGTAAAACGGTGAAAGTTACGTTCTGTTTGATTCGTGGTGAGAAGAAAAAGAGGCCGTCGTGACAATATTAAACCGATTAAAACTAGAAAATTCGTCAACTCCAGTCTAAACGCTACCGTTCAATCTGACAAGTCAAGGACGACTGACTTCGAGTGTTGTCACTCTAACTTCTCACTGTCACTCGATTGCCACTTGAAACCACTACAGGTCTTCTGCAGGGATACATTTCGTAATCATAATATTCTAGTTGTCACCAGTTTATTCATAATTGAATATAAAAGCGAACGAATTTACCACTGTGTCACATCGGAAAAATACTAGACAGCAATCTGGTATATACGTACCCTACATAAAGTACCTGCTTGGTTTTAATGCACCCAGCTGTTTAGATCTAAAAATTTTCAATAAGATTTGCATGGTTTTAGAGCTAAAAATAAGAATACTTTTAGTAAACAAATATATGTACAATTTAAATGAATTTATTCCATAATTTGAGTAAATACTCGTACTACATTCTGTATTATGTTGAATTGTAATTGCAGTTTTTATTCTACATTTTTTGTCTGTCTTGATTATGACGATTTCAACCCGGTGCTGTATTGTTCTTTGAAAAATAAATATTGTATTTTGTATTGTTTTGACGGTTATCTAATACTTCTGTATCGTTACTGTGGGCTTGTAGATGGTCCTGCCTTTTTACTTCCCACACCGATAGGTGGGCGAAAATTTCCGATTTTGAGATAATACACTTTTTGGGCGTTTTATAATGTCTACATAACGAAAATCCACGTCACTCATTTACGTCGGTCTGTCTGTCTGTCGGTCTGTCTGTACGCGTTCTTCTAGCCACGTAATCTCAGCAACCGCTGCATGGATTCTGATGAAATTTGGGCAGCGATATGCTGTGGGGTCGTAGTAGGTAATGTTCCTATAATTTTGAAAATCGGTGCATGGGCGGCGAAGTAATTAGCAAAAAACAAAAAAAAATAAATATTGCTCAAACTTCGTTTTTAGACGTTTTAGGGGTTCCTGATCATTTTCTACTTTTTTTTGGGTGGGGTTGAAATTGGGGTGGTTGGGGGGTGGGTGACTGCAAAATTGAAAAATTTGTTGCTTTTATAATAGACTGTCCACTGACCTGTGAAGGAAGACCTAGTGATATAAATAACTTTTTTAGGTCCATACGAACATTGCCTTGTCTGTTACAGAAACCAAAGGACTTGAGATTCTCTGGTGTAAACATAAGATTATTGCTTTATATCGTTCTATATTGTGCAACAGGGAAACTGTTGAATTGATTTTAATGGAATTTTGACACAGTATTACTACCGTAGCGAGGATCGAAAATGCGTATAGTTTTTATGAATCGTGCCAGTGGCAGCGCAAAAATATTAAATAAAACTAAAAATATAAAACAGCTCAAACTTCGTTTTTAAGCGTTTTAGAAGTTCCTGCTTATATTCTGCGTTTTCCTGGATGGGGGTGAAATTGGGGTGGTTGGTTGAAAAACTGAAAAATTTATTGTATTCATAATAGGCTGTCCACTAACCTGTGAAGGAAGACCTAGCGACATGTCACCTTTCTAGCTCCATCCGAACATTGCCTAGCCTATTACCAAAACTAAGGGACTTTTCTATATACATACGAGTATTTATTGTTTAGATGGTTTTGTATTTTGTATCGTGGAAACTGTTAAACTGATTCTAATGAAATTTTGACACAGTATTACTACTGTGGTGAGGATTGAAAACGCGTAAGGTTGTTAGAAATCGTGTCAGTGGCAGCGTAAATTTCGTTTTTAGATGTTTTAGGGGTTCTTATCATTTTCTACCTTTTTTTTGGGTGAGGATGAAATGGGTGTAGTTGGGGGGTGGGAGGGGTTGTAAAACTGAAAAGTCTGCAGCTTTGATAATAGCTGTCGATTGACCTGTGAAGGAAAGACATAAGGCATAAGACAATTTTAAGGGGGGGGCGGTCTGCCGATGATTTGGTTGCAAGGTAGTCTCAGACTAAAGCTTCATGCTATGGGAAAATAATAAACTGGTATCACATTAATGTGCGGGAAGTACTGAGTCAATCAACTTGACTTCAGTTTTTTGTAGCATTTTTCCTATTCTGGCTGTTATTCCAGGCACATAGCGTATAATTTCAACATATGATAGAATAAGTCGGTGCCAGCGATCATTCCTTAAATCCTTCCCGAAGTCGATGACACATGTTAGCGGCTCATTAAGGATCCGTAGTCGTGTTTTTAGTGAGATGACATGGCTTGGTTGCGAGTCTGTACAAATACGTCGTCATCATCCTAATGTATCGCGTTTCTGTGGAAGAGGGCGCGTCAATTAGGCGTCAGTCATCCGTCGCGACGGCATCTCGCGCCAACCGAAAACGAATATAGACAAAGCATTTCCCGAGTCATCAATCTTCGCTTTGGAGGCGAAACACATTGTTAGTTGCGCGTCATAAGGCGCGCCTGGTGTAAAGCAGAACTAACAGGGGCGGAATCTAGGTTTCTTCTTAATTTCCCTACGTTCATTGTTAAACGTCCAGATAACATCTGCCCTGCCTCACATATCTATCAAGCTACCTTTTACATTTTCCACGCAATCCATAAAAGGGTGCCACCACCATCATGATGTCCTCACCAAGCTGGCAAATAATGTTTGTAGGCTTATTTCACATATATCTGACGTGCCGGTTAAACGACACCTTGCTGGCACCGACACGATTTGAGCATCGATTCACATATACCCGGCACAAAGCAGTCGGCACGTGGTGGTTGTGGTCAGTGAACTCTGAGCATGCTTTGTGATAGTTTTAGAAGCACCGTACAAATTATTAGCCATTTTGGTATTATACAGACATCTAAGGAAAAGAAGAAGGAACAAATTGTATTGAATTTACCCAACCAATAGTAAAAGAGAGGAAGTCGGTGCATTTTGTACACTTTTTGAGAGAGATACGTTTACAATGATACATTTTTCATTTACTTTAGATTGTTCGTTCAAAGTTTTGGGTTTATAGCTACGTAAATGGCACAAAACTCAATTTGTTATCATATAAAATATAATAACGACTGCCGGCTAAATATGAAATATGCCACTTGCTATTAGTTCCCGCTACTTGTATTACAACACCGACAGTCTGCTTCTGCTACGAGGCAATCAAGTTCCCTCGATACAAGCACGACAGTCGCTCGTCGTTTACACGACCACGAAATTTCTCGGGCAAATATGAAAAGCTAGATATAATCTCCAAAAGGTCACCAAGTTCAGATATCTCGGTAGTTGGATAACTGAAGATCTAGATCCAGACTTAGAAATACGTAGCAGGATCGAGCAAGCCAGAACAACATTCATTAATATGAGAACCTTGCTAAGCAACAGTGGACTTAACTTAACGCTTCGATATCGCTTTGTTAAATGTTACATTTACACCATACTGCTATATGGTGTAGAAACCTGGACCATAAAGGCCAACGTGATGAATCGTTTGGAGGCCTTTAAAATGTGGGTATTTAGAAGACTACTCAAAATTCCCTGGACAAATCACACAACAAACGTTGAAGTTCTAAGTCGAATGGGTAGAGAAAGAGAATTGTTGCCAATAATAAAAAGAAGAAAAACTGCCTATCTGGGTCATAGATTTCGAAATTCCAAGTACCAGTTCTTAAAACTTATAATGAGGCATCGGAAGGAAAAAACACTCATGGCTAAAAAACATAAGGGATTGGACAAATCTCGATGCGCACGCACTCTTTAGAGCCACACAAGATCGAGAGGAGTATGCCAGAATTGTCGCCAATATCAACTAATTGGATAAGGCACCTTAAGAAGAAGAAGAAGAAGAAGAAGAAGATATAATCTCGCAGTCCGGTAAACGTTACCCTATACACGACAGCCGGTGTGTGAAATAAGCCTTGAAGGTTTCCCCAAACCAATGGACTCTGGGAACGGGATCGGCAGAATATCTCAAGTTGGCGGCGATCATACGCGCATCCCGCCATTTTGGATTAGAATCTGTCAAAAGGGGCATATATGTCGGTGGACACCATTGACGCAAGGTCGACGCTCATATTTGCTTAGATAAAATGCATAGACCTAGGCTATGGGATCTTGTATATATAGTCATTGCAGAAATAAGTACTATAATTGCAGAAGAAGTTTCTTTTTATTTAGAGCGAGTGTGAGAAGTAAAAGCAATCCTACAGCTATTTTCTGGCATGAGGCTTTGACGAATACTTTCCGGCCTGAGAGGAAGTCTGCGAGTCAACCGCAAAGCTTAACAGGGAGCCCGTAAGACGGGAGCGTGTTTAGGAGAGCTGCATGCCAGAGTCGATCGAATGCCTTTGAAATATCGAGAGCCTAGACAAACGACTGTATGAGTTTGCTCCACACATGTGTGGCGTAAGGCAGGAGATCTCCAGTAGATCTTTGGTGTCGAAATCCATATATTGTCTATCGTTGACTAAGTTATGGAGCTCTAGGTACTTCATGAGCTACTTTACTTCTAGATACATGTATATTAACACAAGAGTTTTGAGGTGATAACAAACTGAATGCTCTAGTGACATCTTCCTAGGATTTCAGCGTCACTCAGATTGTAAATGATACAACAAAATAGCACTCATAATGCATGATATATCTGCAGCTTTCGCGCCAAATTGAATAAAATGTTGCCCGTGTCATCAGGCGTGTGTTCTGTTCTCGTAGTGAGATCTTTCAGCTCCGCGTGCTGTCGGCAATTTCGTCGTTCACGATTTCATTCTTGACTTGGCACAAATTTAGCTCCATAGTGAACTTCGGAGGTTGTCATCTGGAACTCATCGCTGAAGGGTGCCTAGCTTTTCTATGCGGCTTACAGGCTTGCAACAGTATCGTGACAGCGAGAAGATTTGTTGATTTGTTGGTTTCTCTCAGAGGGCTGAAGGGTTTGAGGTAACAAGATAATGTAATTTCTGTAACTTATCCTGTGGCTATCTCTCTGGTCCGTCGCGGTTTACTGGCCCCTCTTTAAAACTAGATATGTTTAAAGATACACTCTGCTTTCTAAAAAAGAAGTTAAGGAAAATTGTGTTTGATTATTTCCGAGTATTGGTGTTGGTTTGTAATTGTAATGTGTTTTAATGTTTGTGTGTGTGACTTTGGCTGTAAAGTTATGTCTAACTGTGTACTCGGTTTCAGCGAGACATTTGCTTATTATGTAGGTACTGTATTGTTCCGTTCTGTTGGTTGCAATTATCGACGGTTCTACAGCCAGGTGTATGGCTTGTGGTCTTGTGTAAAGCCGGCGCCACATATGCGGGTACTTGCCGAGTATCAATACTCGCCGTTTTTCAGCCTTACTCGCCGAGTAGCGAGCACGTATTGCCCTACATGTGCGTAGTTGGCTATGTTTAGTTTCGAGAAGAAAGGGAATGGGAAAGCCCGAATATTCATAGCAAATTGAAACTTATTAAAATTTATGGACAGTAGAATCAACGTCATCATCAATGGAAAATAATAATGATATAGTCGTGGCAGCAAGTGCCGTTTTTGATATGTGTAGTGCTTATATGTTAATAAGGAAAAGAAAAAATCAACCAAGAGGAGGCGATGGTGGATGGTTTCATTAAATAGAAGCCGAGAGAGATAATAAAATAATTAGCAATAACATCAAACCACAATGTTAAACACATTTTCAGGTATGGCGGACCACACCTAGTTGCCGATTTATTAAAAGAACCGTCTGGATTTTTTGAAAATTTTTGCAGAATGTCTTCCGAAGATTTTGAATATCTACTCAGCAATGTGCAGGGTGTTATCGGTAGAATTTTAAATTACGGTAATTTGAAGGTCATTTTACTTTGTTTTTTCTAAATGTAACACCCTGTACGTTTTATTTTAAATCGAAATATCTACTAATACCCTATCTCGCCTTGTAATTTTTTTCGCGTTTGTGACATTGCCAAGTTATAAATTATTTTTCTAAATTTACAAACAAATATCCCCGATTTTTATTAATAGAACACACTGCATACTTTATTTAATATAGAAGTATTCCCTAATAATGGTTTACAGCATGAACAAGTTTCAACTGGTGTTCCTCACCGCCTTTTCAGTAAACAGTACCGGAAGGCTTAAATATTTCCAAAACTGCCACAGCTTTTTGAACACACAGAATTCAAAAATTCTAACATGCTAACAAATAAACAATGCGAATAAAGTTTTTACTTCTCTAGTCCGGCCCTGTTCCTGTTTCTGTGTCACTATTCGGGTACTTATTTGTGTTCGGCAAATTCCGACCATTCGCACAAACTGCTCCAGCCACACTAACTAGTAGGCGTTTGCCGAATTGCGAATATTCGCTGTTCGTTGTTCCCTAAATGCCGCATGTGTAGCGCCGGCTATGGCGCCGGCTGAATGCTCGGTGCTCGGCATATGGCGAGTATTCGGGTAAAATCCTGCAGCCACATAGCCGAATAGCAATTAATCGGGGCTCGTTGCTCGCCGAGTACCGCATATATGGCGCCGGCTTAACACGGTATCTGTGTTTACCGTAGAGTGCTTTCCGCGACGCGGTGTTTATTTATTTTTTATTTTTGCATTTGTATGTGATTCTGTGCGTCTGCTGCGTGATATAGCTAGGATGGTATGAGTGGTGCATAGTTTTTGTATGCTTTAACCATTGACGTTTGTAAGTTAGTTTGTTTTCTTTGAGAGTTTTTATTTGCCCTGTGTGAAGTGACTATGTTTCTAAAATTCCTTTGCGGTCTTGTGTTCTGCCTGCGGTAGCATTTTTTGTTTTGTGGGTTCTGTTCGTTTGAGTATGTGGATGTTTTCTATGTCAGTGTGCGATCACATGATGATGTTTTTATTAATCAGATTAGACGTACTGCTTTGACTTGAGTATGGTTGATCTTAACGTTCTGTCTAGCATTTGTCCATTTATTATTTCCTGTTTGGGATGGTTCTTCCATTCCCCTTTATGTGGAGCACCTTTTATTTCCTCATTCCTAATTCCATCTTGATGTCTGACGTACAAACTTCTATTCTTCGAACTAATTCTCTCAGTTGCATTTCAGTGGCGTCTTATCATCGATGTAGAGAAGATGATTGATTTTGTGTTGATTATTATTAGTATTATGTATCACATGACCATCTGATTAGTAATAGTTATTTATGTATCAAGGGCATAAAACAAGCGTTTATGGACCGCAAAATGTAAATTTGCCTAGCGGCTCGGGCTATTAACATGTAAGGTCCATAAACGCTATTTACGCCCGAAATGTATGAAAAATTTTATCCACGATCGTTTTTGTAATCCTTTATTAATAAATAAGTACGTTTTTTCTTTTACCTTCTGTGACTAACTTATAGTGAATATCGTTGCAACTTGCTTGAATTTTATACTTTGGTGGTGTATATTATTTTTATATATTATTATACACCTTGTGTAGTAATCTGCCAAATCATTTGTATTCGTTTTATAGAACACCGGACACCTATGTCCGCGTTACCATAGCAACTGAGTAAATAATACGGGAACAAATGGTCGCCATTTTTAACTACAGTTGGATTGCAAATAGCAGGTCTATACATACGTACGTTAGAATATTTTCGAATTTCATCGATATCATGGAAAGTAGTGACGATGAAATGGTTTCCGGAACACCATCGGAAATTTTGAAGGTAGCGGAAGATGCAAAATTAAGCTTGCTACCCGAAAAATGTACGACAAGGCCTACGGGCGGAAAAGAAGCTCACGGACGCTGAAGTAGCACTTTAGTGCAACAATAATGTGTACTTTACTGCCCGATCGTGCATAAAATTAATTTAATGTTTTTTATCCAGTTTATTTTCTTGTCGATTTGACGTCATTTGAACGAAAATGATGTAAGGCATTGAAAAAAAAACTGCAAGCTCTTAGTCAGCCGCAGGGTTAGGGTTGCCAGGTGTAAACGGATATATCACTATCACTTATCTGCGCTCACCTGTTTTTTTTTTTCAATTTCAATACAGAATGATAATTGCATCCATGTTGGGGTGCGAACCTGCTCGCGTCCGCGGCCGAAAACGTAGGCGTTAAATCGCTGAAGGTAAGCCGCACGAGCACCCTGGATAGCGCTAAAGAGCAGGGCCTTTCCGTGCTGAATGACCAAGACCGGGTATCCAACCCCGGTGGCGGACAGCACCACGGAGAGGTTGATGGGCAGCGTCTGACCCGGAGCGGGCGGCTGTCTGAGGACGACGACCTGGCTATGTACACGGAACCGACTATGGATCAAGAAACTGACTGCGATCTGGACCGGCTTGACGACGACACGGCTATGCACAGGACAAGAACCCAACTCAAGGTGTCAGGCGACCCGTGCCGAGGAGTGCGTGGCGGTAGGGGAGTACCGTCTCAAACGGAGCCTCTGAGATACCGGGCGACCTCACAGAGTACGAAGCCTTACATCCGTGCAGGGGGCACCGCGGATGTGGACAGTATATTTCCCCTACACTCGTGGGAACAGATATGGAGAGCATAGAAAACTTTTATCAGGGGGGGAAACCGGAAGGGGAGGGCATAGATCCTTTCAAGAGGAGGGACAGCCTCAAACGAACGCCGCCTGGACGGGGCCGAACTAAATCTCTAACAGACATGGATAGGAGGGTATCGGAGAGTGACAGCTCCGCAAAGAGGAAACGGGAGGAAGAGGACTCTTCAAAGAAGATGGTCCTAGACGAGTTAACCGATGTGATACAGAGGTTAGTTAATAAAGCCAGGGAATTGGAATCTCATATAAGAATAAACCAGAACACTAAGACCACTATAAAGCAGACTGGCTTGGACTGCCTGAGGCTGGCCACGAAAGTACAAGCGTTAAACAGGAGCCGACTGGAATCTGCAAGCAAGGTAGATGAAGGGTGCATCAAAATAACTAACTCTATTGGTGTACAGACTGATCCGGAAGCATTTGAAGGTCAAGGCAGAAGCATAGGTACCCAAGTGGACTTGAAACAGATTGTATCTGAACAGGAGGAACTAGAGATAAGAGAGGCTCAAAAAATCCGTGAAATCGTAGAAAAAGAAGAATCTTTTACGGCGCTTACGACAATAATAGACAAGAACTGGCCGGACAGGGCATACAGATCTACCAGAATGGAAGCTGGCTACCCACAGTCCACCTGGGAACTAGATGTGGTAGTAATAGTCGACCCAACAAAGTATAATAGAGACGGGATAGTAAGAGAGATAATTGATAGGCACCCTGAAATTGAGCAGGTAATGAAGGAGAGTGATGAAGGCCAGGTGGACCACTTTGTGAAGACGACAAAGATAATATCAGATAAAAAGGGGAGCTTGGAAAGGTCGCAACATGTCTATGTCATCAATCAATGCGTGGATGCAGGAGGAGTGAACGACATTGAAAAGACTTTCGAATTAATCAGGGAATGCAGGCGCCAAATTCTAGGTTTCTCAAGTAAAAATTTCGTGATAGCTGCAACACAAGGCATGGACGTCATTTACCTGAGGAAGATCACGGAATTTCTACTAAACGGTACTGAACTGACAGCTGCAATTTTAACAGCATGCCCGACAAAAAAGGCAGTAATTCGGCAGGAACCAAAGGCACCCAGAGCTTCTTTAAAGAAATCTTCAAGGCCGCGAAATGACGCAGTTATTGTTAAGGCAAACGGTCAGTCATATGCTGATCTCGTTAGAGGACTGAAGTCTAAAGTGAACATTGACAATGTCAATGTACAAGTGTCTAAGATGCGGGAAACAAAGAATGGCGACCTAATTGTGGAGATTAAAAAGGGAAATGTGGATGACCTCCAGAGAGCGATAAAGACTAGCTGCCAGGACGCTCAGCTCATCAAAAAGGTAAACGAGACCGTTATACATGTAAGAGGGCTGGACGGCACCGCAACCGAAGAGGAATTATTAAAGGCAGTGAAAGGTGCTTTGGTCGAAAATATTAAAACGTGTAGAGTAACATCTCTGAGACCAGCCTCTGGGAAAAGCCAGAATGCCACACTCATTTTGGATTACTACTCGGCGAACAGATTAGTCAGAATGGGGAGCATACTAGTAGGCTGGGTCTACGCCTCAGTGGAGGTAAGGAGCAGAGTACCGGATAAATGCCTCAGATGCTGGCAAAAAGGACATGTCACGCATGAATGTAAAGGCCCAAATAGAGAGGACCTTTGCTATAAGTGCGCTCAGCCAGGTCATAAACGGGTAGGATGTCCAAATGATGCTTTCTGCCCCATATGTAACATACCAGGTCATACAGCCGGAGACAGGAGGTGCAGGCAAAGGCCCGCCAGCAGTAATCAGTAAGCCTATATAATGAGATTTCTCCAGATTAACCTCAATAGGTCCAGGGCCGCCCATGATATGGCTTGGGCCACAGCGATGAAGAGGGGCGTTCAGCTTATACTTGCAAGTGAACCTAATCGGCAGATAAGTAGTAAGCCAGGGTGGTATACTGATCAAAAAGGAGTTGTGGCTGTATACTTCCCAAATAGGAACCTTCAGGTAGAAGCTGTTAAGCCTGGTATCGGATACGTGGTAGTGAAAATAAGGATTTGTCACATTTTCTGTTGCTACTGTTCCCCCAACATAACTCTGGAGGAATACGAACAATATCTAAGCACCCTTTGGCAAGAAGTTATAGTAACGCGGGGGGAAGTTATCGTCCTTGGAGACCTCAACGCCAAGGCACCAGATTGGGGTTCTGGAATCACTGACCATCGGGGGAGTATACTGTGCGATTGGTTGGCGAGACTCGATATGGTTGTCCATAATGACGGAGTAACGCCAACATTTCAGAGAAACAACGCTCAGTCATTTCTAGATGTTACGTTCAGTACTCAAGGTTTGGCCAGAAGGATATCTAACTGGAAAGTCCTTGAGGAAGAATCGTTAAGCGACCATCGCTATATATATATTTTGAGTTGGATGACGCAATAACATTCAACAAGCCTATGAGTGATAGACGGGGAAAAAGCATAGATAGGCAGAAGTTCAGAGAAACATTACTGCTGCTATTAGATCATAAGGAGCTAAATGATATATCTCCTGAATCAACAGTAGAGACCTTGAAGCAGGCCTATTCAAAAAGTTCAGCGGGCACTATAATTGGCACCAGCAGAGCTTCTTACTGGTGGACTAGTGAAATTGAAACCAAGAGATCAGACTGTTTGGCGGCTAGGCGTAAAGTTAAGCGACTGAGGCAAGCAGCAGGTCCTTTTAGCGAAGTCACAATCAACGCCCAAGGTGATTATAACATAAAGAAGAAAGATCTGAGGAAAGCCATTAAACAAAGTAAACGTCAGCATTGGATGCAACTGTGCAACAAATTGGAGGAAGACATTTGGGGCGAGGGCTATCGCATCGTCACTAAACATTTGACTAAGCTGAGGCCACCCTTTAGCCTTACTGCAGAAAAGCAAAAAGAGATTGTTTCCGATCTCTTCGTTAACAGACATGAGGACTTACCCAGAGCTGAGGAGCCAGCTGAAGCCGAGCCATTCACACTAGATGAGCTGAAAAACGCCGGAAACAAAATTAAGGCAGGAAAAGCACCTGGTCCCGATGGTTTACCGCCTGAAGCAATTAAAGAATGTATTGATGCGGCACCTGGATTTCTGCTGAATACACTAAATAGCCTTTTACAGCAGCAGGTCTTCCCGGAGTGTTGGAAAACGGCACGCGTACTACTACTCCATAAACCTGGTCAGCCAGAAGGGATAAGTTCTGCGTATAGGCCTATTTGTCTCTTAGATATATTAGGCAAGCTGTACGAGATACTAATAAGAACAAGGTTGGAAGATGAGCTTGAAAAGGGAACAGGACTATCTGAGCGGCAATTCGGTTTCCGGGCAGGAAGATCGACGATACAGGCCATTGAATTGGTAATGAAGCGCGCAACTTCTTCAGCTGACAAATGGTGTGCCCTAGTGACGCTCGACGTGAAGAATGCTTTTAACTCTGCATCGTGGGAAGTGATCATGCGAGAGTTAAAGCATAGGATGGTGCCCAACTACCTCATGAATCTAATTGGAGACTACTTTCGTCAGCGAAAGATCACGGCTGCTAGGAGCAAGATGCGAGTGTCGGCTGGGGTGCCGCAAGGATCGGCTTTAGGGCCCCTGCTTTGGAACATACTATATGACGGGGTACTCAGACTAACGTTGGCATATAATACCACGGCTATTGCTTTTGCAGATGATCTGGCAGTAGTATCAACTGCAAACGATAGGTATACCCTAATGAATAGGATGAATAGCTCCCTGAAGAAAATTGACACGTGGATGGAGGAAAACCGCTTACAGCTTGCGCCCCAGAAGACTGAAGCAGTCGTTCTTAAGGGTTCTAGGAAAACTAGGAACGAAGTACGATTTATAATTAAGAACATAGAAATCGTACCAAGCAAGGCGGTTAAGTACCTTGGGATTACCATCGATAATGAGAAGACATTTGGGGAGCATTTAAAAAGGGTAGTTAAGAAAGCTGAAACCAGAGCAGCGGTTCTTGCTCGGCTGATGCCCAACATAGGGGGACCTAGTAGTCGGAAGCGAGAACTACTTTGTGGTGTGGTACAGTCGACCGTGTTATATGGAGCCTCTGTGTGGAGCATCGCACTAAGGAGAAAGCGTTATCGGGACTTACTCGACAAAGCCCAGAGAAAACCTCTGTTGAGAATTCAAAGTGCCTACTGCACGGTGTCTACTAGAGCCCTACAGGTGGTTGCGGCAGTTCCCCCACTTTATCTGTTGGCGGAGGAAAGGGCTAAACTGCATAAGACAGGTGGACAAATCACGGCAGCGATAAGAACAGAAGCCAGAAAACATACACTGGAAACCTGGCAGGCAGTGTGGGAAGAGACAACAGAAACGGCCCAATGGACCAAGAGGCTTATACCCCGGATCCAGGAATGGGTCGGCTGCAAACATCGGGTGGCGGAATACTTTCTTACACAGGCTCTAACGGGACATGGTCCTTTCAGATCATACCGGAAAAGATTCGGACACATTCAAGACGACGTTTGCACGTCCTGCCAACAAATTGATACCCCAGAGCACGTACTTTTTGAGTGTAGAAGATGGGAGGAGGAGCGGCAGAATGCAGCAAGACTGATTGGAGCTAGAATTACGCCAGACACCATGGTTCGATTAATGATCCAAGGGAAACAGGATTGGGAGATAATACACGATATGCTGAAAAGCATACTATGTGTCAAAGAACGGGAAGAGAGAGCAACATCGGGAGGTAATGTCCCGAACTCCTAATCTCCACATCAGTGGAGGAGGGGAGATGTAGGGCAAGCAGACGAAATTGAAATAGAGAGAAGACCATAGACGAAGACCGCAGAAAAGACAGCCCCTAACGTGATGTTATGTCTGCACGACGGTTCCGGGGAAGGGGTGTTTCGCAGGACCCACTCGTTCCGGGCTGCGGCCCGGCGACGGTCCATGGTAAAAAAAAAAAAATTGCATCCATGTTAGTTACTAAAATACATTAGTGCCAGTTGGAAGGTGGCCGCAAAGGTTACTATTGCTTGCAGTGGGATCCTGTAGTGATACAACTGACGCGACCATTGGTGCCATTGACACCATGCATGTGTAAATTCTCCTTAAGACAGCCGCCACTGTCAGTAAAGCGGCATCTGCAACGGTACTCTGTAACTTAGAAACGAGTTTCTATGCACTTTGTACTATAGGATCGGGTGGCTTCGTAAATATGTCAGCGTAGTAGGCACTGTGTGGTAGGCTCCCGAAACTGCCCGATCGTCATGGTCGTCATGGTGATAGAAACATGTTTCTATTTCTTAAGGTACAGAGTACCGGCGCTGCCGTCGTATGCAGAGAAACCAATGCAGCTCGGAGCTTTCCGATTTCCCGTTATCAGACAAAACCAGGGAAATCCTTAATCGCCTTAGACAGGGCGTTATCTAAAGTGCCGATCGATCGCGCCCGAAACATACCAACATCAACACAGAGGAGGCGGAAGATTACAGAGCCTTATAAATAATTTCGATCTGATCTCGCGACTCGGGCCGAACTTTCCTCGCTTCTAAATCCTGCTCCCATTACTTCCGCCTCAAAGCAGCTCTAATCATTAATCTGCACACCTCCAACAAGGCCGGGGGCACTGATGCGAGAAACGATTATGCGTGTACAACTTCTGAGGACCTTTTGGAAATTATGCTGGATAGATCTCTATACAGAGCGATCTACCTTCATTGATAATCCCTTGGATGCAGTGATGTAGAATTAGGGAGGGCACGCAATTTTAGCCTCCGCAACTAAATTGCCTCCCACACCATGTCTATGGGTGTATATAATAGAGAGCGCATGTAGCGACGCGACAACCAGGAGACCTTTTTGTCCGCTCGTCTGGCGTCAGGCCCTCGACGCAACTGTCTCCCATCTATTGGTTGCAATGCAAGTGTCCCACATAACACTATATGGATATGTACATCCATAGAGTATACATTAGATATTCCAGTTTGAACGTATATGTTTTGAATATTCATAGGACGTTAAATGTACATATGAAAAATGATATACAGTAGTGTAATATACTATCTATATTCACGTAGGTATATTCAAAAGATGTTGATCTATGTATCATATATACATCTAGTAGCTTACGACTGCGCGAAGGACAGCTAGTGTCGCCATTGCTGACTTATAGCCATTCCGTCGTTCACGTCATCCGTCGTAGTTATAGCGTGAGTGTGCTGGTGCCGGTTGTGCCTGATTACCTGATTGAGTGGAATATTGTACAATGCTACCTATCTTGTGGCCACTGATAACACTCGCATCCAGCGTTTGACGGTAAGTAGTAAACGGAACAAACCACCTAGAAAATTGTATAACCTTGATTTCTTTGTGATTTTAGACATGCCATTTAACAGGAAAGAGATGACAATCACAGTAATCGATTTGGTAAGGCTTGTTATTGTGACTAGGAATTGAATAAATAACAATACATAATGAAAGTATAAAGTTTGCTTATCTGTCTGCCTCTATACTGAACTTTCATAGACTATGCATGTGCATTAAAAGTACTTGAATGTTCATCTAATGGATATACCATGGATGTGTAAATTCGTGACAAACGTATATAAAATGTAAATTTTCTTATGTCTCTTTTACATCCATTAGACGTTCGTGCTACATTTGTGGACATACATATCTATTGTATGTACATTGTATATACCTTGTTATGTAAGTATATACATGGTATATGTTATGAATATACATGTTCGTACCTGGTCTATGTTACATATACTATGCATGTACATACATATGTACATTCTATGGATATGCCATGGACGTGAAAGTTCGCGACAAACGTACATGAAATCTATATTTTTTTGATGTCTATTTGACATCCATCGGACATTCTTGCTCCATTTGTATGGATATACATATCCATTGATTCGATATCCAATGTATGCACATTGTATATACTTTTGTTATGTGGGGTGCGCGCACGGAGGCAAACATGTTGCCGGCCAGCCTCTGGCCACCGCTGCTCATCCGTCACGGCAATACTGCTTATCTGTGGCAAACGTGTTTATTCATGTAGGCCACCAAAGAACAGACAAAACAGTGTCGATTTCAGAAGAAGACATAGATAGTAATAGACTGATTGAGTATGTGGAAGGAAGACCGTTGTTACATAACAAAAACCTAAAGGAATCGTCGTAAAATGTTGCACAATTAATTCACCAAACTTTTGAAACTCATTATAAAATAGCGGAAAGACTATTTTGGAAATATTCTTAATTTTATGAACATTGTGTGAAATTTTCCTAATGTCAATCTGTCATTCCATAATGGATGCACCCAATGTTGCCTTTTTCGCTGTCGTCTCCGGTTTCTGAGAACAAGCGCACGTACTACAACCGTCTTTTCGAAGTCCATGTCGATAAATGTGGCAAAATTCTACGAAATGTTGCGTTGCTGTCGCTTCCGTGTGCGCGTCATTCAAATATCGGCAACTAGACAGATACAGTGAGGAAAAAACTGCCAGAAAACGAAGTTGCTCGTGCGTTTCCTCCCTTATGGTATTGTACGCTATCAAATAAGAAGTACCCAAGCACCCGGTTTTCAAGAACAATCAGGATCTGCCAATGTGTCACTCATTTAAGCCCTTAGGTGTCAACATTACAGAAAATCTGATCTGGCGCGAACATGTTGCATCGATTGCAATAGCTGCTACTAACGCTATATAAAGCCCAGATAAGACCTAGCCAGAAGTATTGCTCTCATGTCTAGGGAACCCCTGCTCCTACTACCCTGTCTATACTAGATGCCGTCCAGAGAGGGGCAATTCGACTAATTGGTGATCAGACCTTGACGCGCCACGTCCAGCCACTTTGTCACTGGCGTACGGTTGGTGATCTCTCACTCTTCTACCGATATTCAAACGGAGCCTGCTCCTCTAAGCTATCATCTAAAGCTAAGCGCGCACTGGGTCGGACGGAACAGTACGCACCTTCGGCACTCCTTTTAGGTGACTGCGCTCAATGGGTCGGTTGGTACGGACGGAACGGACGGACGGACGGGCGGAAGGTCGGAAAACAGAGATAAGCAGTCTCGTAATAGGCTGTTATGTATTGTGAAAACCAAAACGATATGTTGAGTGAAGAAGAAATAATTGTAAGTCTAATGTTGGTAGCAGAAGAAGAAGAAGAAAGGTCAAGAACTCGAGGAAAACCCAGATTTTGGATTCATAGAATAAATGGTAAGAGATTAGAGTACCACCGTAATTAATTTCGGAACATCCATGCTCTCTTTGCAACTAGTATTGCTCAACTGATCAGGCACACGCCGAAGGGCTGATGAGTCATCGGTACGGCCAGTCGGGATGGTCGAGATGCCTAGAAATCTTTCTTTCAGGATTTTATCGGACGGCGGAAGGTGCGGATGGTCCTGTTCCGATAGTGACGACCCAGTGCGCGCACCCATAGGCAAATCAATGCTAAACATTTTTGAAAAATCCTGTGCGTACCATTCGTACCGTACCGTCCGACCCAGTGCGTTTAAGGCTTAAGACGGTCGCTCTTCATATATCCAGAACCGAGCTGTGCAACCGTGCATGTATTCCCAAGGTGTCCAAGACTTGGAATGAGCTACCAGGAGATGTATTTATTGGGCCTGCGGTTGTTGGCCTATTCAAGTCCCGCGTTAGTAAACTTCCCCTAACATAACTTTTTTACAGCAGGCGCGGTACTCTGGTATTTAGGCTCTGCCTATGCAGTCTGATCAGTTATAAAAGAACTGTAATTAATTTTTCATTAATTTTCGGTTTTAATAAATTTTCGTTGTGAACTACCGTAATAATTAACCGTAAAACTCACTTCACTTGGTATTATAATAGATTGGGGAGTGAGTTTTAGTGGTTAGAATCGAGGGATCGATTCTCGTTAGAGACGGAAATCTATTTCTGGTTTTTTCAATCTAAAATAAATTTCTATTAAGACGATGTTCAGCGAGAATCCCCACCTGAGCCTTCATTGTTCACTTCTAATTAGCAGCCCTTTCATAGAGTGGCGCCGGGAAACATAAACAAAGCCTACATAGAACACGAGGCTAATGACTAAAGCAGTCGATGCCGATGACACAGAAATGAAAAAGATCCCTCAGCTGTACTTTTCATTCTTAAAAATCTTGATGTGCATGTTTTGAGAATTGTTTATTATGCTCTTTTCTACTCTAAAAATGAAGACAAGTTGATTGACTCAGTAATTCCTACTCATAAGGGTGATACCAGTTTATTATTTTCTCATAACATGAAGCTACAGTCTGAAATCTCCTTGCAATCAAATCATCATCGCCCGTCAGCCCGCAAAAAATGTGTTATTATGCCGCTGGAGCCTTCTTTTACAGGCCAATGGATAGCCTATCATGAATACAACAGAAATTTCAGTTTTACATCTCCCCGCCTCCGCAACCCCCCCACCCCAGCCAACCCAATTTCACCCCCACTCAAAGAAAAAGCCAACCCAATTTCACCCCCACTCAAAGAAAAAGTATAAAGGATCTTGTTGTTTAATGTAGTTATTTATTTTATTTTATATTTACAATAAACGATATTATTAAAAAAATACTATTTCAAAAAGGGGGTAAAAATGTGTTTTGTAATGGTTTTAAAACACAACACCAACATACATACTAATTTTCATTGTTTGTTAATAAAACGAATATAAATACAAGTAAGTACAAAAAAAATCTCGTGCATCACTTGATCCACGATTTTAACAGTTTTGGCCCTTTTGCGGCCTTGGATGGCCTGTTTGTAATCATAAAACCAAATTTTTGTATATGTAATCATGTTATTTGTGAAAAGTTGACACTCGATTCGCGTTTTCTTCATCTGTCGTCACCTTTGGAATCCACCTTGCGGCAACCTGCCGATACCTACTTTTTATGAATAATTTCCTGAATGTAATCGTAAGACAAATTAACATTATCCAAAATTAATTTGATTCCAATTCAGTGATCATACTGTACCAAATCGTTAATTTATGCAACTTTGTGCATTTGACAAAGAAATATTTGAAAAATTATATCTAAGCCCCCAGAAGTCAGTAGTTCAACTCAAAGCTTCTAACCGGAAAAACGTTTCCAGCCCATGTAAAATAGTCCTTCCCCTCTTGAACAAATCTTATAACGAGCAATTGTGAAATGAATACATTTTGTCTGATTTTGATTTAACGACGTCATGTCTCTATATATCCCTATAAAGGAACCTTAGGCAACGCTCCAGTGGCATACAATCAACAATTTAAACAGCAATATGGCTGTATGTACTTATGCAACGCATCCGAGGTATCCTTGTAGCTTGTCAGCATGGAATTCATTCAAGCATGTAATGGGAACCGTGAAGAAAATTGCTATGCCTTGTATATCCGTACAAAGTATTTAATTTGCAATTCTGTCGGCGTGCTCAGAGATCGTAAAACTGGTGGAATCTCAAAAGTTGATTACCAGCTTGGAAAGATGTCGAGCGCCTTGCTCTCTTATCCACCCAACCTTGCCGTGAAACCTCCCCAGAACGCGTTTAACTGTGATTGTTAGTTAAGGAATTTTCCGGATTTTTGCCATTATCTGCAGCACCCCACTGGGCTTGACTTGAGTCGAAAGACTTTCTAAGTTATAAAATCACGTGTATATCCCTTACCCCAGGCACGTTAGGTCCCAATATTCACGCTGATGTATGTTTTCGAAAATAACGGAAACCTTTGGTGAAACGATCTCTGCCTATCCAATGTGGCGACTAGAAGAAAGATAAGTATCCATTACTGAAAGAGGAATGATTGCAATAAAGGGTTTTTCCTGATTAATATGTCGGACTTTTTTATGGTCTGGCTCTTGCAAAGGCTAAAAGCCTATGACGATGTAGAAGCGCTGCGAGAGGATAAGTATCGGTGCGCGTTAGATTTGAAACGTTGCAGGTTGTAGCCATCGGGAAACAAATTCCCCGGCCGCTCATTCCACATCGTCGGAGTTCTCCAAAGGAAGTAATGCTGGAGGAGACTGGTTCGGGGAGCAGGGACCTCGACCTGATAAGGATGATAAGGATGAGCTTCTCTCGTGTTCCTCATTCGGATGGCCTTTGGGTTTTAATATCTGGGAGAGATCACTCGAACATCTTCCGTGATAGAATCTATAAAACAGAGATACGTCAGCCACCCTCTTCGATGTTGCAGGCTGTGGACCTCCACAGTTTATGAGGTTAGGCGTATCGATTAGTCTAATTTCTCTCTTCTGGATGGTATCCAGAAGCGTTAGAGGGTGCTTCGGTGCGCATACCCACACATGGGTGCAATAACTGCAACGATGATCGGATCTGTGCCTTGTAGAGCAGCAGTGACTGGCTCTGGTATATACGGCTTTCTACAGCGGAACAAAACTCCAAGCTTCTGGGATGCCGTTTTAGCAATACTGATGACGTGATAGTGCCAGGACATGTTATTGTTGATGTTGATTCCCTAAAGCTTGACTCAACTATTGGGTGGCTCTCCATTTTCACAGTTGGTTAGCCAACGTGAGACTTCCTTGCCAGAGTTGTTGCCTGGGTTTTCTGTACGTTAAACAGGACTTTATTTACTAATCCCCACTCATCAGTTGTTTTTATATCTACTTGATCTGTGGCGTATGTTACCTGGTTCTATATTAATATACTGTCATCTATGAAGCTGCAGAATGTATTGGATGTTATTTCTAGCAGCGTACATCAGAGAAATAGTGTAGGGGTTAAGACAGATTCCTGAGAACACCGGCGTCTATTGAAAATACGTCTGATGAACAGCCTTCGACTACAACATACAGGGATCGGTCGTTCAAAAAGCTATTCAGTCACTGACGCAGGCCAGGTGGTAGCTTAACCAGAAGTTCGTCATTCCACACACAGTCAAAGGTTTTCGATATGTCAAGTGCAACAACACGGGATTCGTCACGATCTTCAATTGCTCTGTTCCACAAGTAGTAACGTAGGCCAGGAGATTACCCCTAGACCTATGCTTGCGAAGGCCATACTGGCTGTCATTTATGATGTTATTGTTGTCCAGATGTTTCAGGAGGTGTATGTTAATGACAGTCTCCATAACCTTAGACATGATGCTGAGAAGAGCTACAGATCTATTGTTGGGAGGATCGGTTTTTTGCCTTTCTTAGGAATGGGTTGTACACAGCCAATCTTCCATGCAGCGAGAAAAGTGCCTCGCTGATACGAATGGTTCACATCGCCACGCCGGCGCCGTAGGGTGTTGTCAGTTTTTAATGTTTGGTCAGAGCAGACAAATCCACTTTATTTATCTCTATGGTGCTTTCTACCACAGTGCGGCGGGTATCGTGACCTACAGCGCTGCGAGATGAACTACACCTCTATGGACAATAAGGATATTTATAGAAGTCATGCAGCTCACGTGGCAGCTCTAGGTCTACTTTTTGTACATAACCAACATTTTAGGTGTCACTTAGTTCGGTTAGGGTTTGTGAAAAGTTTTCAACTTCGTGGCATTGAGATACATGACACTTAAAAAGGTGGATCATATCAATTTCGGAGAGGATTTAATGTTCGACCTTTGTACGTCGGAACACTGCAATCCAACTTAGACCAGGAGCGGCGGCCATACCAGAATAGGGCGATTCATGGAGAATAATATCCTGATATAATCAATCTGGGTGGAAAGAGCATAAGACACCTTAAGCTTCGATAATAGATTCTCACTAATCACCTTGAAAGGGGATGATTGGATGAGAGGAAAAGTCAAATTTTCGCCCCATAGTCTAGTGTGCTTCACTGACGCATCACTCTTAAAGGAGTCAGGATCCCGAGGAGCAGGCTTCTGCCTGGAGGGTAAAGAGGTGCAGCAAAGCTTTGCGCTGGGAACCTGTTCAGGTGTGTTCTGTGTGTTCTGAACAGAGCACATATATGTGCTCTGACAGCCAAGCAGCTCTAAAAGCGGTGGCAGCTCCGAGGGCCAGATCGCCTCTAGCTCAAGAATGCTCTGCCGCCCTTAAGAAATTAGCAAGTCATAAGAAGGTGACCGTGCTGTGGGTCCCTGGACAAATTTGTTACCGGGTAACGAAAGAGCAGACCGATTAGCTAGGATAGGGGCTGGCAGCCCCTACATCGTCCCAGAAACCTATGCTGGGAGTTAGCAGGCACCAGGTCAATGTAGCCATGGACAATTGGGCCCACAAGGATCTGGTCAAAGCCTGGTGAGAGAGATTACTGTAGGCAATCCAAAAGATTCATAGCAGGCCCTGATAAGGGCCGAACGCTATAGCTATTGAGTAAAGGCAGAGATACGCTCAACCTTCTGGTGGGGACTCTCACTGACCGTTGCCTGCTGAATAGACATTTGTCACTCAAGAGAGTGGTAGGGGACCCAATTTGCTTCAGCAGCTGGGAGACAGCGTTCCACTTCCTGGGCAGATGGGCAGATGTGCAGTGTACGCAGTGCGCAACCTTAGGGTTCAGATATTCGGCACGATGAAGTTCGGCAAGGTGGTCGGACATGCTGACTTTCGTCAGGAGGTCTGATAGGTTAAACAAGGAGATTTCTAGGACGCAGAATTTTATTGTTTTCAGTTACTGGTTTACTGGGGTTAGCAAAAAGGGCCAAAGGTGGCCTTCATGCCTGGATTCGCCGCCCCATCGCTACTACTACTACTACTATCACTAGACCAGGAGCAGTGAAATAACGGGCGCCATCCAACCGATACCGATAAGGATTTGGGTATTACAGAGTATCCTCAAACATTATTTTCGACAACTTTTCAACTTATGTATAGTTAACAAGCTTATCAACACAGTTTTTATCTTTCGTATAATCATCCCTCTTCCTTGACTATAGGCAGGAATCTTCCATTATATTTGAAGCCTTTAATGTATTTAGAGACCGCATGGAAGAACCGAGTCAAATGACTTGAATCAACTTTATTGATAACCATTCTTTCCAGAATGTTCTCCAAAGAGTTGATCAAAATTGGCAACTAGAAACGCAGAAAAATACCCCTCTTATTGACCCTGATTACCTAACAGCTGACAGGTAACGAAGGTAGACAATAGGCAGCTTTTGGACCACCATAAATACCGAGTTTTGTGGTTATCGTTATTCTGAGCATGCGCAGAAATAAGAATAACAAAGGCCCGTTATTTACGGCAAATAGGGATAACGATTTTTGCCATTATTTATGACATGGAACAGAGAATGTTTTGCACAGGGCAGAGGATTCTATAATTCCTCACTGAGTTCTACCTTCCACCCATATTTACCCTCAAATATTGTATGGTAGTCAGCATTGTTGTGGAAAAAGAACAGGGAATGGGTGACCTGTTCCAATAATAGGGACCTTTTGTACGTACGTTGCCTGACGTTATTTCGCGTTATCGGCTATTTGTGGCATGCGCAGTTTTCCCGAAATGACGGAATCTGCGAATAACCGATAAAGTTGTACGCTCTCTAGGAAAGATTACGGTACGATTTATTACGTTCGGTATTGCCAGGTCTAAAAACCACTATGCGGCAATGAGAACAGAGCCGTGATGATTTTGATAGCAATAATACTTACTTTGTGGTTTATCGTTGTAGAAAAGGATCAGGTTTTCTTCCATCAGTTTTTATTGAACAGTATTTTCCAATAAAAGCTACAAAATTAGGCGTTTCCGCCGTTTCCGGCAACATCGCGTTAGCATCACGGAATTGAACCATGAGAGCGAAATGTCATGCTTCGGTGGTCCTGCAAAACCTGTATTGTTAGGTGTTTATTTGTTTATGATCACATCCAATATGCCGCCGATGCCTCAAAACGATATCTAAAGCTTGTTCCATTCTGAGCGTTTGCAATGCAAAGTCTATAAAAATAACAAAAGAACAGAAAGCCTAGAGCACGAACCTCACTTATTCTACGCAACTTTAAACAATGGTGAATGCAAAAAGTCAAAGTTGTATACTCTGCATAGCGTAACGTTACAATCGTTTGATGACGTCAATAACCGTTAACGTTTTACTACTGATACTTTGGAAAGCGTCCTGCAAAGGTCCCTAATATATTGAAAGATTCCATTAATAGATAATGAGAATAGTGTAAGGACCAGTTCAGGTTAAGGGAGTTTTAAATAAAAGAAAGCTGAATAAATGACCACACCTTTACTTCAACATTACTTTTACAGTGTATATTTCAACAGTATACGGTTCTAACCAATAAATCAGTATGTACTTACTGCTATTCTGAGTTACAGCCAACAGTATACAATAATTGCACACGCAAGAATACCTTCACCCTCTACGCGTAAACATAAACAGCCAACAACTCCTCAAACGGTACGTCCTGTACGACGCGACGTCTCCAGACCATCTCCCTGCCGGCGCAGCGCGCAACTGTAACCCGATAGCGGACAGTTCACAAAAGAGTAGCTTGCCTAAAGACGTTAGACGTCGTCAGCAATAGACGACTAAATTAATGACCGAACACCTGGATAAACGGTAATAAAGCTAACAATAGTTTACCGCTTTAAAGGTTATACCCGAACACAACAATTGAAACGTCAAATCACGAAAGATATGGTTGCGTTTACTGGTGCAAAAAAGTCACTATTGTCTAGCAGTAGCTTTTTTTTGGTTTTAACCCCCGAGAGCCGTCAGCACTGCAGCTCCTGTGGGCTTATTGTGCTATAACTCTCAGGGGGGGGACGATATGCGCGGTCGGCAGACGGCGTGTCGTTCCATCGGCCACCGACTGCCGATCCGCGGTGCTGTAAAAACTGTCGAGCCAATAGTGTGACCAAGAGCGACCGAACGCGGCCGGTGCGACGAGCAAGCGTGGGAGGATTTATCCCCACTCGACGCCTGCCGTCCATGAACTAACCATGCCTGACGCTGCTTAGTCTCCGACTCGACAGCGGGCCGCCTTAGTGTAAATAAACATGGTGTGCTCACGCGCATGCAGCCGTCCGAGCGCCGGCACGCTGTGACGTCAGCAACGAGTATTTCTGTCGGCGAACTGGCGGGAATACCACATGATGGATTATATTTTAATTTCAAAGTGATAGATTAAAGGAGTTCAATAGCCAATTATTTGACAATTATGTTATAGAGAAGTGTAAAATAGGTAATTTAACGACTTTTTCTACAAAAATGTATTATTTATTGGTAAATTTGGTCATTTTTTCCCTAAGTTTACGCCTACAATTTTCGAAACTAATCCTTTTGTTTAAATGCCTGAGTCTGACGTATATTTTCGTTTGTATTAGATATAATATAATTTTGTCAGGAAATTGTTTGATGGTTTCCACTGGGGTCTATCTCTTAATAATTTTTTAAATATGTTTGTTTAGAAGACGACTGTCCATGGAATTTATCGAACTCTATCTCAACCAAAACGGGCTACTTTAATCATCTCCTCACTTGGATATACAAGACTGACTCTAGATAGAAACTCAATCCAGTCTGGGGCCCGATTAGAAGAATTAAATTTGGTTTGCGCCCCCAAAGCTAGATTAGGATATTCGCTTCTGAATCTGTAGGCCACATATCCGGCAATAAATTTCAGTCCCTCGTTGGAAATCGTGTCTGGCATTTTATTTTTTTTCCGATTTACACAAAAGGTCATGTTCTTCAGAAATAAAGTTATCTAGGTCATAATCTGGACTCTGAAAGGTAAAGTTCGAAAAATGAATATCACTTGAATCATTCTCTGTCCCAACAATATCGCTGTCAACAAGAACGTTCTTGAAAAACTCCTCGAGTAAAGCACACGTCATCAGCTTCGATGTTAGAATTACTCCAAACTAAGTTTTTGACTTGTAATGGTTCAAGTAGGCACGATTCATTGCTTTCTTCTGCATATTTATTCATTGAAAATACGGCAGGTGAATATTTTCCGAGGATGTACCATAAAAATTTCAGCTTTAATAAATGTTGAATGCTAATTTGTGAAATGATCACCATTTTTCATATTAATTTCGTCATTTCGGTGGCAAGAATTACTCCATTGCATTGCGAGATTTTAATTTTTCGAGTACTTATAGAATTTTACATTTGGCTCTTTCATCTTACTATGGTTTTTACAACCAACAACTGCACAATTTGGCATTATGTATACAAATTTCAGTCTTCTATAACTCAAAATCAGGAATACAAAGTAAATTAAACAAAAACCGTTAGCGATTCTATCTAAAACGCGATTAAACAGGCCGTGGTATAACGACGTCTAATAATTCTCCGCGCGAAAAATCTCCGTCGCTGACGCAATGCGCAGAGCGATCGCAAGTTCGTACAGCTGGCGAGCACACCATGTATACTCGCACCACGGCCTTACCCGCACAGCTAGCCGGGTCCCCTACCCTAGCAGTAGTTTGATTAGCATTGTATTATGTAAGGCTTTCGCGGCCATAATCTAGGGCTGTCCACGCTCCGCCGTCTTGACGTCGGCGCACCTCGCTGCTTGACGTCGGCCGAATAGCCCAAAAACCAACAGTTTATCGGTAGTTAGCACTATCGTAAGTAACGTTAATCGAGAACGTGGTTCAAAAATTCCCTAATACCGAATTCACAAGTTACCTATATGATCCCTCTCCACTCAAGTTTTCCAATAAACAGCAATTTACATATTACCACTCAGCTGCAGCTTAAGCATTCCTTGTATTCATACCCCATAATATTCGCGGAACTCATCGATAACAGAGCAGCCAGCTAGCATGCACAGCAAACAAACACGCCCTACCTATAATTTCAATATATTGCCGGTTGCAGCGTTATAAACTATAACAAACTTTCCCTCACCTCCGCACCCAAAGTCTACAAACTGCATCACAGGACGGCGGCGGCGGCGCCCGCAGCCCAAAACAAGAAACACGTTTGGCGAACGACGCCTTGCCAGCCTTGCTGTATGGGGTATGCACGTGTATATGTGTGTACACAGGTATATAGAGAGAAACGGCGGTTGAATAAACCCGGCTCAGTGAGCAAATGTGACGATTGTGTAGATAATTGCTCAGAGTATGTGGTGTTTACCTTGAGGTATCATGATGGGGTCATATGTGACCTACGATAGGCAACACGTTTGTTAGGTTATAGGGTATTTAAGACATCGGCATCTCGTTATTATCAATATCCTTTCAGTACACCAAGGAAATAAAGTAAAAAACTAAAGGTAAAACAGAGACCTTTTGCAGTGGGGCACAAAAAAGTTAAATATATCTACCCTTGTGCGTCTTGAGATATCGAAGGCCAATGGTCACGAAAATCTGTTTTTCGGAAAAATATCAAATAAATGGATCTGACGTTATAACAAGAACTTACGTAAAATAGTACTCTCTATAAAATTGTGTATAGATTTTTTTCGTTCGACCAACCGTTTCCGAGGTGTAGCGTGAGAAACATTGGCTATTACTATAATATACAGCAGAGCTAAAACTATAAATGCAGTTTTTATAATATTTAGACAAGAAAATTAAATTCTCACTATTAAGGCCACAAAAATTTGTTTATTCAAAGAATATATAAAATAAATAATTAAATGTACTTTTTTCACAGCACATTTTCAATGAAATGCAGAGTACTTATGAATACAACAAATTTTACAGTTTTATAATCACCCACCCTCAACCACCCTAATTTCATCCCCACACAAGAAAAGGTAGAAAATGATTAGGAACCCTTAAAACGCCTAAAAACGACGTTTGGGGAATATTTGTATATGTAATATATAAATATTTTGTTTTTCGATAATTAATCCACCTCGCATGCATCGATTTCCAAAAATATACCAACATTACTTACTATAGCCACACAGCATATTGCTACAGAAGTTTCATTGCAATCCATGCAGCGGTTACTGAGATCACGAGGCTAGCAAAACGCAAACAGACGGACAGACCGCCAGACAGACAAACCGACAGACAGATTGACAGACAGACCGACGGAAATGAAATCCACGTGCATTTTCGTTATGTAGGTATCATAGAACGCCCAAAAGGCGTATTATATCAAGATAGAAAATTTGCACAATCACAATTACTTCCCTCACTTATCAGTGTGGGAAGTAAAAGTGTATCATTCTGCTAAGTCTTTCTTTCAAAGCATCAGTGGACAGCCTATTACGAAAACAATACCCTTCTCAGTTTTACAGAACTCTCACCCCCCAACACCCCGTTTTCACCAATACACAAGAAAAAACCGGAAATTGACCATGAACCCCTAAGGCGCCTAGAAACAAAGTTTGATCTGTTGTTAAATTTTAGTTTTTTGATTATTGCGCATCGCCACTGACATTTCTGAAAACCACACTTCGCCAAGGTACCAGTATTATATCGCAATTATATTAAAATCACTTCCAGGTTAGATAATACAGAGCGATCTAAAGCAATAGGTAGATACATCGGAAAATTCCCTTGGTCCCTTGGTTTTTGTAATAGGCAATGCAATGTTCGCGTGGACCTAAAAAAATATAAGTATTATGCTGCTAAGTCTTTCTTCCACAAATCAATGGACAGCCTATCATAAATGCAACAAACTGTTTAGGATTCACAACGCTCCACCCCCCAACCACCCCAATTTCACTCGCACCCAAAAAAAAGTAAAAAATGATCAGGAACCCCTAAAACGCCTAAAAACGAGTTTGAGCTATTTTTATATTTTTAGTTTTTTAATTATTGCTGCGCCGCCACTGACAAAAATTATCGAGCGCTCCTAGCACAAAGTTTGTGGTATATTTGATATTTTTTACTAACGACTTTGCTGCCCATGCACTGATTTACAAAATTATAGCAGCAGTACCTACTATGACACCACAGCATATCGTTACCTAAAATTCATTATTATCTATGCAGGGCTTACTGAGATTGCGATACTAGAAACACACGGACAGACAGGCAGAGTGGCAGTCAGACAGACCGATGGAAACGAGAGACGTGGATTTTCTTTATGTAGACATCATCAGAAGTCCAAAAAGCGTATTATCTCAAAATTGAAAATCTCCGTGATCAAAATACTTCCCCCACCTATCGGTGTAGGAAGCAAAAGTGTATTATTCCGCTAATTCTTTCTTTCACAGGTCTATGCCATTCTCTAAAGTTTGTAGTGAGTGTCGCGTACAGGCATGTCTGGACCTGTCAACAGAGTTACAAAACATCGAAGACTTCAGCGCAAGAAACGATTAATTAATTTTGACTTTGGTTATAAAGTTTTAAAAATTGAAATATGAGCACTTCTCATTTGAGTAGCTTGCCCCCCCCCCCTCAAGAGCTTAGATCCCTGAGCTTTGCTCGGACTGCCCTATGCTACTGTAGTGGGGGAAATCAAAAGTTCTTTGTTGAAAAACGGCCGTCAGGTCTACTACAGAAATTTAAAAAAAAATATTAGAAATTCGTCCTCATCAAAATATTTCAAGACCCAATTCATTTCCAAATAAGTTACCAGCTCACCACAAAGTATACAGTAGTCGCTTGTTACTATCGAAAGCATTCTAAACATAGTTTAGTATTTGTTCACGTTTATTTCGCGCTGACTTTAGCTAAACTGTGACCAAATGTACAGGCTCGGATTATGACTGTAGCTCTGTATATCAAATTAAATGCAGCAATCAGCATGTTTACTTGTTTGCATAAAAGACTAGTGGCGCCAAACATCAAATATAGAGCTTAATACGTTGTGGCTTGGGATCCTGTAGTTTGGTGTTAGTTTTGCGGGCTCCGCTGTTATCCGGATTTGTTCTTTGACGCAACAGTGTGTGTTTTTGTAATTTCTATGTAATTTGCACAACAGCGATTTATGATACGAGTATAATGCCACTTATGAGTATGGATATGATTGAGGAGGAACTTTAATAGTTCTCTTTAAATAATATCTCACGAAGGGCATGTATGTATATTGAGACAGATATTGAAAACTTCTTTCATGATAGAATTCTATACCTTACAAAATGATGCATGATCTTCAGTGCACCTGCGCTAAGATAGACTTTGATTTAACATTCGACGTGTGTTAGAAATCATTTATCAAACATGTCAATGTTTTGCGTATCCATCGAAAAAATATGTTTTTATTTATTTATTTGCCTTTGTACCTGCACAACAGAAAAAATCCAATTATAGGGTAGTGAAGATCCAACTCTATAAAAGTAGATATATGTATACATTTTTTTGTTTGCTTTTATACGTGCTAAACTGACAAACATCCAATAATTAGAGAGCAGCAGAAATACAAGAGTTATTGTAATTATAAAGACAAGAGAACCGTGAAAATATATCTATACTTAAAACACTAGTAAACAGAGATAATATGTAAGCTAAACTGGATCGCAATAAATTACAACAAAGATTACAAACGACACATAAATTTCATCCTACAGACTGAAAAGGTATGTCTTCTTATAGCGTTTTCGACTTAATGGACTAGTATCACGAGGTTAAGAACAATGATTTAATTGTTATAACCGCTTAGTGCATACAAAAATAAACGTACTGCTGCATTTCGTTACTTTCTACATCATTTTGTGTTTTTAGTAATTATTCATTTTAAAGTTTAAAGAAAGGAATTCAAATTCAGCCATTCAGTGCCAACCGCGCGGATCACCAGCAGTGAATTGTTGCCAAGAACAGCTCCGACTCGCAAAACATTTACATTTCACTTTACTGTTAACCTAGCTTTCGGAATTTCAGATCACGGGATATTAGAACCACAAAACATATCAGACGGGAACAGAAGACAAGACAGATGAGCCAGCCCGCGTACAGCTCCGGCATTTCGCGGGCCAGAATGCGGCAACACAGCACACATATCTGTCTTTTGATTGGCTGTTCGCCTTTAGGCAGTGGCGTCGCTGCCCTAGGAGAATTCAAATATTTTCCTCATTTTCACAGCTTTCCTGTGTCCAAAGGAATTGGAGAAAAAAATGAGATGCTTTTTATGACGTACTCTATCATACACAACCAAAAAAAAAATTCATGATACTACTTCATTGCCCTACCACAGCACCAATATGCACTGAGCGTTAACATTTTGTTTGTCTTACATTTGAGTGCAAGACTCGTCTAGTTTTTTGTTTTCTATATTTATCCATTTATTTGCACGAAGTCTCTGAGCTCGTGGCCATTTTGGTACATCTTTGGGAGTTTCTCTCGCATGATTGCAACAGCAACAAGTGTAGACGGGCTATGCCAAGTGAATTCCTGACATATTATCAATCCGAATTCAGAAAGGATCGTACAAGCTTTCAGGATTACTGACTTGGAATACTTTGTGCAACTTTTCATGCAGGCCTAACTGTTGTAGGTGTGATTTAAATATGTTTGGTGTAAGACCTGCGACCGACATAATGAGGGGGCCTATAATAGCTTTGTTTTCTATTTCAGAGTCATTTAATTTCTATGGTAAGGTCGTATATTTAGATATCATCTCAGCTTAGGTGTTTTGAATATTCGTATAGTTGCGAGTAGCAATATCTGTCAAATAGGTAACTTTACCTGCCTTTGACTGAAAAACTTTATCTGTTCTATTTGCTGGGATAGTTTTGTCTGTATGTATTTCAACATCCCCGCACAGTTTGTATTGATTGTTTTTGATTACTATGTCGGCGTATAATAATTCAAATATGGATCTGTGTTTTCTATTAGTTTGTCCATTGTGGCTAATGCTTGGTGTCTGACTTCATCTACAGAATTGAGGTTTTGAATAAAAAATGTTTTTATCACAAATGAAAGATCATATATAAGTTTTATAACAAAACTGCTTTTGTTTTATTTTTTTCGCAATAATTCAGAAGTTATATCAAAATAAAAATGGGTTTTTAAATCCAGTACCGAAAATACGCCGATGGCTGCCGAACCCGTGTGGCGTCACCAGGGCGGTCAGGATGCTCCTTTGACCATCGACGTCCTACTCCGATACTAGTTTCTAGATTCCCAGCCAATCGTGAAAATACTTACTGGTAACTAGTGTATATTTGTTGTAACATAGACGATGAATGAAGTTTGCAGCTCGAGTCTGCAATTGAAATAAATATGATTTGAATGTTTGAAGTCAGATTACAGATTCCAGTAAGTAAGTATGTAATCAAATATGTTTCGTTGAAAAGATCTCCTCAATCATCGGATGACCTAGTGGTTAGAGTGTCTAAGAGTGGATCTGTGAGTCGTTTCAGCGAGAGTTTTTCATGTGCTTGTTACATTATATATTGTTTCTTTCTGTTGGTGACGTTTCCTACAATTATCGTTGGTTATGGATGGATCTTTAATTACGTAGTTCTTGTAGTTTCGTGTCGCAGTAACTCCTGGATAGCAAGCACAAATTCCTCCATTTCTAGAAACATTATTATTATTATTTATTATTATTGCTGAGTTACACGGTGTTATAATAACATATTGGATTGGGGTAACTTCTTTAGGAAATTCGGTGGTGGTTTAGTTCTCCCCTCGCTCCACGCAATATGTAGCTCTTCCCCCGGCTTGACTCTCTTGATAAGCCGATAAGGTTTCCCGGTATACCGTACTCTATCCTAGATGTCGGAGATTACTTAGCGGCAGTGATAGATGGCTGCGAAGAGGCGGAGAAGATCAGGCCGCTGCTATCGCTATGTCGCACCATCGCATTCGACACAGGTTACGGCTAATTGCTTTATCACTCGGAACTAACGGTGTGTTCTCGCCTTAACCGAAGATTGATGGTGGTTTCAAGACCAACGCCCAGACGGATCTGGCTACATTGCACTAACGAAGGGTTGAATCGGTCTTGTCAATGTTGGTGGGGTAATAGTCGTAGGACTGGTATGATACAAGAAATTTCGAGTGAGAACGTGACAGTAACGTCACACATTTATGGCGTACCGACGCAGACAACATGGCGGGTGTCACTGCTTACAGTCAGGGGCGTAACAATTATTTTCTTTGAATGATAACATAATGAAAAAAGCAAGTGTTACATCACAACAACTCTCTTGACACAACACAAAATCTAAAACAAACTCGCACACAAATGATCATCAAACGATTTTCCGCAAATTAGTCTAACCGCCGCTACTGATGAAAATTTGGACGTCAACCGACCAGCTGATCATATTATGTACACTGCTCACCTACGCAACTATGAACTCACTGACCTGCATATATTTTCCATACATTTGCTCATAAATTATGATGTGAGAAATTTCATTTGTTATTAGTTGGCGTTGTATCGGTGTTCAGAGATTAATATTGTTGTAGGGCTGAATTTTGAAGAGCACTATTATTATTCACACAAGTGAAATCCGAACACCAAGAAAAAAAGAGATACGGTTTATGAAATGCAGCAGGACTCGAGGCAATAATAAATGAACCCATTTCCCATAATTAGTTTAAAAAAATAAAACAGGTCAATAATGGGTGGGCCCTCCATGTTGACGCCTACGCGCCATGCTTGTAACCTGGTTGTTAATAAGCTCTAGAGATATAGCGTTCCAAGCTGCCCTCACAGCATATTCCTGTTCGTAGTCGGAGGATTGGGTAAACCGTGAATGTACTGAATGTACCGATCCATATAGTTCCATACTTTTTCAATTGACAATAAATCGAGTGATCGTGTAGGCCAGGGCAACACATGACCTTAGCTTCCTGTAGAATACTCATTACACCCTAACAATATGAGGACGAGGATTATCTCGGGCGAAACCCTCTGCGAGGCCTCGGAGATACGGAACGGTAACTATTTCTAACACCTCATTAACATAACGTTGGGCCGTTATTGTGCCACAAATCACAAGTAAAGGCAACTTTCTATTAAAAGCAACAGCACCTCAAACCATCAAACCAATGGGACGGTGGACATCGCACTCAACAGCAAACTGGAAATCACGTCGTTCGCCCTATCTTCGTCTAATGCATTGGAATCCATCGTGTGGCCCTACACAAGACCTGAACAAGCCGCATGAAAGACCGTCTGATGCCACTCAGGTTGCCATTGTCTATGTTCTTGGTACCACCCTAACCATTGGCGACGGTGATTTGCAGTGAATGGAAGTACTAGATGCGCCCATTTCACGCAATCTGTAATATGCCATGCAGATTTGAAGGGGCCTCCCTATAGCTGCATACCAAGCGTCAAAAACAATTCGAATGGCTACAACTACGTAGATGACAATCTTTTCTGTCTATGGTTCTTCTACGTTCTCCAGAACCTCTAGCTGGGTGTATTTGCCCTGCTTTGATCCACGCGCATGATGCTGCTACAGCAGCTACAGCCCCATGGTTACAGCAGTTGCTCTGAAAGGAGCATCACGTTGTCGTTGGCCTACAACCCGTCCCCGTTCAAAGGCGTTTAACTAAGTAAATTGGGGACTTCTGGGGGCACCTCTACACAACCAATTAGTCTTTCGCCACATTTGAAACAGATATCTTAGTTAATGCTATAGCTAAAGCTATACTTTGGTTTTACAGGTGTAGAGCCTTCTGGAGGTGCCATGTCAGTAGATAGCGCCTAAATGGACAACAAGGGTTAGTTGTATCCTATAGAGGGTATTGACAAGTTGTGCACCAATTTTCAACGCGAAACTACCTATTTTTTCTGGGTGTTAGGATTCCACTTTAGAGTAGTAAATATTCTACACCTATCAAGTTTATCAACTTCGTGTTTGGATTTCCCTGTATATCTTTCTAGACTCCTAAAAATCATTTTGGGACCCGATATATTTTGGATCAAATGATAAATAAACGTTCTTGAGTAATTCTCTTCCAATCTAAAAGGTTATAGACTCGCGAACTATTAAAACCTTAACTCTTAGGCCCGATTTTATCAACATGCATATTTAACAAAGAATTTAACAAAGCTTTTCTATTGGACGTTTAGCAAAAGCTTTCTATTGGTATTGCGGGCTAAGTTAATAAATATCGTCCAATAGTATTTTATCACTATTGAAGGCAAAACGTCAAAGCTGGATGACAGTTTTCATCAAACTATTGTTGTATATTTGTTGCAACATAGGCGATGTATGAAGTTTGGAGCTTGAGACGAAGTCAACGATCGAAATAAATATCTTTTTGAATGGTTGAAATTAGATCACAAATCCCGGTAAAAAAGTACCGAATCCCAAATCACATATGTACCGTTGAGGCGATACCTTCGCCGAGATGGCGGGTGGCCGAGTGGTATGGTGGCCGACAACGCGTGCCTGTTCTGTGGGAGGTGTTGATGGGTGTTGGTTCGAGACCCTGCCCGTGCAATTACTTTTTTCATTTTTTTTAACCAAAATATTTATTGATAATCGTTTTACTCATATTACACACATGTTTTTGTACGATCGACATAAATGTGTTTTTGAATCAAATTTTATTAGAGACCTTGGACGCCCATCAATGCTAACAAGAGAACATAGACTCTAGTTACATGCCTGTGATAGGGACAGACCAAACTCCCAAACACAGCTCCCTCATCAAAGGAGACCTAGAACCCTCGTGTGATATTTGTGGAGTAATACTGACTACGAAACACATATTGATTGAGCGCCCGTTATTGGAATATTATCGAGGGTCAACACCATCAGACATTCTTGGACCACCAAATACAGTTAATTGCCTCTTACAGTTCCTTAATGCACGCATATTGCATATTACAAAATACAAATTGACCGCCGCCGCTAATAATCTCATTGGATGTTTGGAATAAAAAAAATGAAGTGAAGTTGATTGACTCGGTACTTCCCACATATTACGGTGATACCAGTTTATTATTTTCCCATAGCATGACAGCCTATTATCAATACAACACATTTTTTAGTTCTACAACCCCCCACCCCACAACCACCCCAATTTCACCCACAACCAAAAAAAAGTAGAAAATGATCAGGAACCCCTAAAACGCCTAAAAACGAAGTTTGAGGCATATTCGTGTTTTGCTAATTACTCCGCCGCCCATACACCGATTCTCAAAATTATAGGAACCCACAACATATCGCTACCCAAATTTCATAACAATCCATGCAGCGGTTACTGAGATTACGAGGGTAGAAGAACGCCAGCAGACGACAGACAGACAGACAGACAGACAGACCGACGGAAATGAGTGACGTGGATTTTCGTTATGTGGACATCATAAAACGCCCAGAAAGCGTATTATCTCAAAATCGAAAATTTTCGCGATCACAATACTCTCCTCACCTATCGGTTTGGGAAGTAAAATTAATAAAATAACCATTGACCCTAGCAACTTTTCTTTGAAACCTCTCATGACTTAGTGTAGAGCTAATCAGCCGATGTACCAAAAAATGGAATCCGTGTCATTGTATATTATGTACTATTTATCAAACGACTTGTATGTCCCATAGTTCGATCTAGCTTAATGTGCATCTAACGCCAGAGATATCGAGTGCCTTCATAATACATTGACGTTACATCAGCTTTGCACTTGCTTTAACTATCTGCAGCAAGTAACACGTGTCAAGCTGTTAGACGTCGATATTCATAAAACATTAGCTTCGTTTAATCGAAGAGGCACTAGCTATTTGCTGTCCGTCTTTCGCTGAATAGGAAATGCCCGCGAATGCCAGCTATTTGCTCTCAGGGAAATCTGCATACGAAATGTCCGTCTAATCAGACGGAAGGGCGGCGTGTTTTCGATGAAAATACCATGAGATGTAGTTCCACCGAAGGAAATCAGATGCATTCGAGTGTAGATAACATGGTCGGGAGGAAAAGACGTGCGATTGGCTGGATACGGACAGGCTAGTTTCGTTACCAATGTAGCACGGTTTTCTCATCGTGTCTCTCTGAATAGGTAATTTTTGGACCACCAGAAATAACGCATTTCATGGCTATTGTTAGTTTGAGCATACGCATTAATAATAAATAGGTAGATGAATCCCAATAACGATAACGAAGGTCGGTTAGTTACGGCGAATAAGGATACAGATTTTTGCCGTTATTTTTGGCATCGAACCGAAAATGTTTTGTAGGTACAAGACAGATGATTCTACAATTCTATGCTAAGTTCCACCTACCATACCTTCGTCTATATTTAACCTCCAATGTTGGAGTCTCGTGGCGGCTGTGAGCCAGATGCGTCGATTTTAGGTTAGGGTCGCTATAACACGTGCATTTCAGTGATTCAGTAATTTCAATATCAGTTAATCGTGATATATGATGTATATTTTTACACTTTCGATACAGTACAATACGCGGTACTCATCTTTTTATGCAATTATAATGATAGTTTCGAGTTAATTAAAATAAGTGACGCTTTACTTTCTGGACTGTAACATAGCCAAAAGCCAGACTCCGTTACAGTCCCCGTAATGAGCTGGTTGATTGCGCAAGCGCCCTGAAACACAAGGATGGAGGTAGAAGAAGAAGAACCTCCAGACTTTTTACTGGCTTGACGTCTATTTGATAGATATCAGATGAATTAGGCTTTGAACACAACGGGAACCATTGACCCTCGACCCTCGACCATAGCATCCGTTGTATCCACCCGCTAAGCGTTGTGTTCGCTCACTAAGAAGTGCATCTCAGACTCAATTTTTTAGTAGTGGTCTGGGTATTCAATCCTGCAATTCAGGACCGTCTGAGTCATATTTTTATCTTACCTCATTTGAAGCGTAATCATGATCATTGAGTCTTGCCATACTGACATATTTCTTATAAATAAATGCCAGATATTCTAATAAAATGTAAAATAAGCATACAAGAAAACATCACCGAGTGTAAGTTACTTGTCATTGGCGGTTCTTGCACAGAGCACAGCCCTGTATTCTTTCAAAGTTTAAAAACAGTATACGCCAAGATCCGTCAAGACTGATTCTGGGGTATTTTTAGTTATCACTAGCCGAACAGCTGTTCGTTGTTGGCACAACTTAGAGACAAAGTATTAGATAAAAGGGTATAGTCAACATTTTTGTAAACATAGAAAAACGAATGGGTGACCTCTTCCAATAATATTTTGAAATATATCATCCATAGTCGTCAAGATATTGAAGATAGTTTAACACTCTGAATGTTACACCTGAACAAAACAACTAAAATGTCAAATAATGGAACATGTAGTTAGCTTTACTGGTCCGAAAAGTCATTTTTGTCTAGAAGTAATTAGCTCATTTCGTTATTCTCGACGTTATTTTAAGTAGTCAAAGAACTTCCTAATATCGGCTTGAACTCGACAACGTTTGTGGAGATTTGAGTAGCCAACTAGTTTTTTAACCTCACGAGATAAATGATCTGGAAATTAAACAATTATTATGGAATGGAGTATTATCCAAAAAAAGATTTATGGTCGAATATTGATTTTACGTCTTCAAAAATCATGTAACGGATATTTCAATTTTTTTGTGTGAACGTGAAGTGGCTTAGAATCGCTTCCAAAATTCAGACATAAAATTTTGAGCTAAAGCTGTGATGTAATAAATCTACCCTGTCGTCGCAAGTCTTTCGTAGAGCCATGCTTAGAATGTAACTCTACTTTGCCGTCTGACCTTCTCATTTCGTGATCTATTTTGGGTAGATTAAACACCGTGACAGTCGTCACACAATGAGTGATTTTCTGTCACACTAGTGACAGGCCGATAAAGACCTGACGGTCGCCAGTACATCAGTGTGTACTGTCGGATGTCATAAAGTAAAATCGTGAAAGGTAACAAGAAAAAATATGTTTAGTAGACAGTAAAATACGTTTAATAGACAAAAATGAATGTTTATGCAATAACAAAGCAGAAAACTAAATAAACACAAAAATTAACTTTACATCACTTATAGAAAAACTAAGCCAAATTTTAGCAACACGGCACTCTTGACCTATGCTTAATGTAAATTTACATGACCATAATATATCTGCATCCGGAATAAACATCGCTTTTGGTTGGTTGATTTCTTAGGCGGGAATTTCAAGTGATTTGAGTGAGTCTTCTCTTCAAAGGGATGATTTTCAAACTCTATTTTTACTCCACGTGAGCAGACAGAATTTGAGCAAACAGTGTTACTATTACAAATCCGATGCAAACAATACATTTCAGCGTTTAAACATGTTTACCCGGTACAAATGAAATCGATAGCATTTTTGGTAATTGCCTTTTTGCAAGAGAAAAGTATGAAATTGACTGCATTTTCGATTACTTTGTAAACACATTTTAATTTATCGTATTCACGATTGGTTTTTGATGACTTTAAATTCCAATTTTATAATTTATTGTGTAAGGCTTTCCCGATCAGGATCCAACAAACTGTTAGTTCTTGGGCTGTTCGGCCGGCGTCGACACGCTCCGCCGCCTTAGCGAACGTTTCGCCAACACGAGAGGACCTGTTCAGCCTTTTCTGAGTGATTTCATGCATCCAGCCCATTAATAGATAACCACATTTTCTTGAAAATAAACGTTATATTTCGGGCATTTCTTGTATAGTCTTTCTAACGCTAATTGAACCAAACAAACTACTGGGTCAGTTCGATAAATCGTGTCATTCTATGTTAGTAGATAATATGATTATCTTAAAACCGCTAAATCACACCGGGTATTTCTACGCTACTACAATAAGCCACCAGCACGGTGTTCGACGACGTCCTTGATATAAAGCAAGAAATATTCAAGATTTAGATGAGTAACTATATCGAGAGGGATGCGGCAAGGCAAAGGAGCTGTCACCAGAAAGCAATAAATTGTAAAAATTTAGAGAAATTTGGTTTTTAGGAAACTCAAAAATTATCTCGAAATTTTACTTTGGCGTGGGTGTTTACAAACGAGCCTGCTGCCTCTGTTCATCATTGGTGTTCTTAAAATAGCCGCGCCGCGTAAATCGTAGGGCGCATATACGTTATCCTTATTATTTATGGAAATGCACGGAAAATATCATTTTGGAGACCGTTTGCTATAGAACTACATACAAAAGATTCAGAACTACCATACCTTTATTTCACTTTTATCAAAAATGCTTAATTATTATAATTATCTATCAGGGTTTCAAAAGGAGAGGAATAGCGGGCGCGGTGTTCGCAGACCTTTCAATGGCATACGATATCATTAATCACAAAATCCTCATCGGAAATATCTTGAAGTTCATCACCATCATAGCCCTGAAGAAGGCGTAAAATAAACGCCGAGACGTCCGATTTATGAGCAAAAACACCTCTGCAGTGCTTTATTATCCCAAAATCCGAAGAACCTTTTCTACTAAAAAACACTAATTACCGCACCCTATCAGAGATTCATGGGTACAATACTCGTGGCAAAAACAAACTAGTACCACCAAGAAGTAGAGTTAACATAGCTAAAAGTCTTGGAGTTGACTATTATAATATACTTCCTTAGAGTGTCTGCAACCTGCCACTAAATGCTTTCAGAAGAAAGGTTAGATGCATTTTATTAGAAATCGCTCCCTACAATTTTAGTGAGTTCAAAGAATATTTTTAGAAATTTTATTTGTAGGTATAAATAATGTTCGACTAGGTTTTAACTGTGTCTCAATCTTTAAGTGTTTATTTTATTGTTTTTAATCTGTGTCATTGTACGAGCATTTACTTTTATTATGATCCCTACCATGACAGAGGTAAACAAGGACTATAGAATACTCGTATGTTTACAGTATTTATGTTTAACCTGACTCGTCGACAGTGTTTTATACATTCACTGGTATAATAAAGATCTATCTATCTATCTAAGTAGTAAAAACGTTGGAATAGGATTTACTTCCTACGGTATTTCTACTCAGTAGCTGTATGCCCTTTAGATACAATTGATCGAAAACATCAGGTGCATTTTCAATAACGCGTGACCTGCCTTGAGTTACTACCACTATAGGAGCTGTTTGTCCAGAAAAGGAAACAAAGAGCAAGCTTTCACCTTTGTTTTATGTGCCAACAGCAATATCAACGGACAGCTCCGTTAAGCATAGCTTAACAGGCCTCTTCACATCCGTCCTACCTATAATATAATAATCCCATAGATTAAAACGCCTTTCTGTGCCGCTCTGCGAGACCCTCGCTGGCATTAAGGAAATTTGCAGACTCCTTTGGGGCTTACCTCCTCATTCTCGGGCCCAGAAATCCTTAATTCATTATCATAGAAACAAGCGCATTATGAGCAGGGGCTTGGACTATATTAGACAAGAACGGAACAAACAGAAATATTGGATGGCTAGGTCAAGGGTCTTTGTAATGTTTGCTAACTAATCTGGGTCCAGTTGTAGTTAGTTTGGTAAGTTAGAAAGGACCTCTTGAAATATGGCTTTCGATTAAATTTATTAATTTTCTAATAAAAGCTTTGCTGAGACCCTGTAGAGGGATAGTTTAGTAGTACTCCGTGATGTATGAAATTCCACCCCTTACCTTCTATAGGCTAGAACATAATTATTTCTGAAGTCATCGGGTGTAGTGTGTACTACGCTGAAACAGCACATTGTACTACTGATAATAATTGTGTGACACTCGAAAGTAACAAGTACTCTCGGCTGACACCGGACTATATGAAGTAACTGGCTGTGAAACAGCATATTTGGTAACTGCGCATACAGAATTGAATCTGCAATACGGCCGGTGAACTACAAAATTGCATCGCGAATTAGTTTAGTCATTATTTAAGCATTTTACGAAAACCAATCAAAATTAAACTCTCGATTATATTTTAAAATCTTGCCGAAACTTTTCAAAAATCCCTAAGCGCCTGCTGTTCCAAAAGATTTTCTTCCTTCTCTTTGCTCTCCACCTTTCTTGCTTACTTTCCTCTTCTCTTCTTTCTTTGACGTTGTCTGATTCCTAGTTTCTCAGCCTTGACAGACTTACGAACTGATATCATGACACAAGAGCTAAGATCCCGTATACAAAGTGACAGCCACACAGATGCCGATTCACCACTATCTTTGTACCCTAAACTGGACTATGTAATTGAATGTATCATGTGCCACAAAGTGAATCCTAAAGGGGTGGTTTGTGAAAGTGTGAGCATCTCATAGACACCTACCCCGAATTAGCTAAACCAACGTTTGTCAACATAAGACACGTTTTTTGAGTACATCTTTTATATACACCAATTTGAAACCCAACGCCTTATTGTCAACTATGCATGCCTGAAGGCGTATTCGAAACTGGATATTGGTAGTAACATATATAATTATTAATATGCGAAGGAGCAGTATCAAAGATTATTCATGAAGTAGTGCAGGTGCTTGATCATATACGATTGTTAGTGATTGGATAAATCATGGTCATTGGATCCATAACGGAACTTTATACTTTAAAATAAATAACAATACCAACTCACGAACGACACATTATAATTAACTTTAGAGGTGCGCTGCGCCGACACGTTCAAACAACTAAACGATTAAAATTCATTACAGGAAATGACAAAGCCTAGTGTCCACTTTGTCTCTTCAGAGTTCCAGTAATGTTGTCATCTATGTTCTGATTCGTTGTTGGATCAAACTCAGAAGCCTTATGCGTAACGTATGTTGCAAAAGTTCTGAGATTTTTTTTCAAAACTCGGGAGGCAGTTTCACCGTTGGAAACAATTCAGAAATCGTGACCATAGTAACCAGTCAACATCTAAACGTAACAATAAAACCATTTTGGTTATGACATAAGTTGTCAAAATGTCGAATGACTTGAAAAAAAAAAAAGAAATAGTTCGCCTATATCAAGATCAAAATATTTCTGTTGCCACAATTTATCGAGCAATCTGTGAATGCGAAGAAGGTACTCCTTGTATAAATTTTCCCGGAAGTGGACGTCCAAGAGCTTTGAATGCTGCTACAGTTCAAAGAAGGGTCAACAGAGGTGAACATCGTGTTGGAACTCCAACGCGAAAACTTGGACGCATTTTTTACGTCAATGCTAGCACAATCTGTAGAAAAATGAAGAGAAATAACGTAAAATTCCGGAAAAGAAGAAAATGTACAAAGTATTCTCAAAATCGGTTAGAAAGAATTCCTCAATGCTGTCGCAATTTATGTCGTACTCATTTTGCTGGCAACACAAAAATTATTCTTGACGATAAAAAGTATTTCACATTTTCGAACTCAGAAATCAAAGGTAATGATGGTTTTTATACAAGAAACTTTGAAGCCTGTCCAGATAATGTAACATTTAAACGAAAAGAAAGGTTTAAAAACAAAGTGTTAGTGTGGTGCGCTATATCAGACAACGGTATTTCATAGCCGTACGTTGGACGAGTTAGGGCCGAAGTGGTTACCGCCAAAGTCGATACTCAAAGATGTTTGCCTAAACCACTCAATTTATTTAATACTCACCATGCTAATGACAATATAATGTTTTGGCCAGATCTGGCTTCAAGTCATTATGCTTTACGTACGAGAAACTGGCTAGAACAACACGGAATACCTTTTGTACCACGAAACGACAACCCTCCCAATCTTCCTCAAGCAAGACCTATGGAAACCTTTTGGGCTCAACTGAGTGCCAAAGTTTATAACAATGGCTGGAAAACTCAAAACGAACAGCAGTTAAGAAGAAAAATAATGCTAAAGATCATCGAAATAGATTTAAAATCTGTCTAAAACCTAATGAGGAACATTAAGAGGAAATTGCGAGCTGTGGAAGGTTATGGCCCATTAGCAGTACTTTCATACAATTTTGATATTAAGAAATATTGGTATTTTTTGTAGCTCTTCTTATAGTTTGAATACCTATATTATTGTGAGATATTTTTGCAATTTTTTTAAAAACTTCTCAAAACTTTTGCAACAACGTTACGATCAGTCGAAATTTCAAAACCAATATCGAGTGGAGTTCAAAAATATAATATCGTACGATACGAATCTCGCGTGCGAATTATATTAGTCGAGTTTAAGTCAAGCGCAATAAAAACTGTCGAGAAATTCGTCAAGCTCCTAATGAGAAAAAGGTTACCCTAATAATAGGCTTATTTCATAGTGCAAATAGGTTCTTTATTGGTCTTGAATTATTTTATTGTCCCTTATTTTATGAAAACGTCTGAAAGTCCAAAAACAACCCACTCTCTTTTAAAATATTTAAATTGGGTTCTATGGGCTGGATATAGCGCAGCAAGGTGTTTTAAATCGAAGGAGATGTATTACTATATGCATCGATATCAATACCAGAACACCAAACAACTTCGACATATGCACCCGTCCTATCTCCTCAAATCTCCTCATCTGTCTCGTATGAAGTACGAGGATCCCGGTCGCGGATAAGTGAATTCTCTGCAGCTGGCGAATTGGCATTCCAAGGCAGTCGAAGCCGTGACGGAACAGATCAACCTTGATTGCACTGTCACCGAAAACTCCGTGAAACAAAGATTCAATAACGTAAACTCCCGGAGTTTACCGGAACTGGATTAACCTATTGCGAAGAGTTTTTCTCTCGATTTTTCGTTGAATTAGTATACTAAGGTCTATGGACTGTGTAATGCTCGCATTTTTACCAAACTTACTATCTTCGATTTATGTACCTGACGTGAAGTATGATAATCTGCTGGAGATTATAAGAGTCTATAAGTGTTGTCTTCCCTGAGCTCACACGGAAAAATCCTACAACGTCCTTTTCCCAGGAAGGGACTAATGGAAGAGGAGCGACAGTTTCATGTCACCTTCCGATCTTGCGCTATTCACAGATGGCAAGCAAAACTATGGCCAGGAGTGGGAGTAGCCGATACCAATCCAAGAGTTGAAATCTCAGTAAACCTTGGCGGTTATACCACAGTCCTCCCAGCAGAAATTATAGCTATAAAGTTGGGCTTCAGGTTGCTGATCAGAAGATCGTTGACAAACAAATCTACAAAAATCTTTAGAGATAGCTAGGCTGCCTTGAAAGCTGTAACGACCCTGGCTCACCTGAAAGGCAGACCCGGGGGCAACGGTGCAACCAACTAACCTAGAGCGGTAGAGCAATGACATATTGTAACAAAAGGACATGAGTTCCACCCTATGCATACACGAGTAATAAACAGTTACTAAATTGTAGAGGGAGAGGTTAATAAAAATTCCTGAATAATATTAATACAAATATTTAATGAAATATAAATGCACTATAAAATATATAAAAAAAACTGATATAGTGGAGTGTATAATGTTAAAAAAAAGTCGCGAAGCAGCGAAGCTGTTAGGATTAATATATAAAAGCATGCTTAATGTCATCTACACGGTGTTCAAGAGCCAGCGACCCACACCCAGGCCCACCAAACCCTTGATGTAGGGGCGGGACCGCAGCTCCCGCAGTAGTCAAGGCCACCAGGCTGGCAGCAGTCGGCGAACCATCTGGAAGGCCCCCAACGGTCTCATTAGGGGCCACCATGAGAACCACCCCAAATTCACCCCCACTCAAAAAAAGCATAAAATGATGAGGAACCCCTAAAATCCCTAAAAACGAAGTTTGAGCTGTTTTTATATTTTTGGTTTCTTTGTCGTTGTACTGCGGCAAAGCTTCATTAAAATCAATTTAGTAATTTATACGTTACTCAATACACAACGATCTAAAGCAATATTCGTATGTATGCATTAGAAGATTCTTAGTCCCCTTGTTTCTGGAATAAACAAGGCAATGTTTGGATGGACCTAAAAAAGCGTAATATGTCGCTAGGACTCTTTTTCATAGGTCAGTGGACAGTCTATTATGAACACAACAAATTTTTGAGTTTACAACCCCCCTACCTCCAACCACCCCAATTTCATCTACACCTAAAAAAGGTAGAAAATTATCAGGAACTCCCAAAACGCCAAAAAATGAAGCTTGAAAAATATTTAATTTTCTTTTGTTTCTTGCTAATTACTCCACCGCCAGTGCACCGAATTTCAAAATTATAGCAGCATTACCTACTAGGACGCCACTGCATATCGGTACACAAATTTCGTCACAGTCCATGCAGGGGTTACTGTGATTACGAAGCTAGAACAATGCGCACAGACAGACAGTCCAACAGATAGACAAACCGACATAAATTAGTGACGTGGATTTTCGTTATGTAGACATCATAAACGCCCAAAAAGCATATTATCTCAAAATCGAAAATCTTCGCGATCACAGTACTCCCCTCCCACTATTGGTGTGGGAAGTAAAACGCTGCAGTCGAGTCTGTCACCAAAAACAGCGTAAAAAAAAAGATTCGTTAACGTAAGCTCCCGGAGCTTACTGAAACCGAATCAACCTATTTCTAGAAGTCTTTCGCCTGGGATTAAATTAGGATATTCCGGTCTATAGGTGGAGTGAGGCTGATATTATGCGCCACCTGGGTTTTTAACGCGACAGACTGTAATTTCCTTTTTGGATTTATTGGCGGCATAAATTTGAACGGTTGAAATGTCGTTTATAATTCGCATTTTCTTATTTAAATATTCGAGAGTTATGCATAGGGATCAATTGATATCTTGATTAGGAAGCAAGAACGAAGTTAAGGGTGATTTTTATTTTTTATATTTGAAACGCTTTTCAGAAACCCCACATGTCCATAAATTTGAGATTTTGACTTTATCAGCTTAACATTCAGCTTAACATGTTGTTCTAAGAAATACGTCTAAAGTATGCATGTATTAGAGAAACCTCATAAGTCCTAGACTCCTGAACGTGTGGTGTTTCTCAAATATCAAAAAATCTTTCAATGGCGAACTAGTGATGACAGCTGCAATTTGCTGTTTATCTGAGGAACATTACATGTCCAGCGCCATTTCTTTTTTTTGTCACAGCATTAGAAGATTTTTTACTTCTCGTTTATTAGAAACCTGACACCAGATATATATACTTTATGTTGAAGTAGTCATTTTTATAGATCTTCAAGTCGTTTTCAAATGGAACAGTTTCTTCAAGTTTCCTCAAAATAGTTATTTTGGGACATGTGAGGTTTCTGAAATAAGCGATTCATTACTTATTTTTTTATTTATTTATCTACTTATATTTTTATTGACTTATTTATGCATTCTCATTCATATTTATTCATTAATTTCTCATACTGTTAATCAGAATTGATCTGAAAACTACTTACCTCTACCCTTAACATTTTTAGTTCAAAAATATAGGATAGGATGTTTTGTTGAGTACCTGGAAAAGAAAAACATACTATCAGAAAAGCACTACAGGTTTATGGAATGGAGGTCTACCAAACAAAATAGATAAAAATTCCCCAAGTCTACGCATTTTTATAGACTTGACGAAACGTATTAGAAAGGATTGGATTTAGAATTTAGAGTAAAGAGGTATAGAGGTATAGTTTGTTGAAGATCTACCTAATTAGAGTGTTAGAGTGAATTCTGGTATTCCGCAAGGCACCGTTTTGCGCCTAGTCTTATTTAATATATGCTTAGCTAATCTATAGATACAAACTATGCCAGGGGATATTGTAGCTATGCGGATGTTACTGCAATATTACCTTACGCCAGAACGTGGGAAGATCTTGAATATGTTGCTGAACGAGATTAAATGACTGACTTTAATATTTTGTTTCTGCCAGAATGGGCGTATCCTATGATTTTCAAATAGAACTACTGAAGTTCTATACTGCTTTGAGGTAATATGTGCAAAAGGTTTTATAAATGTTTTTGTTGCGATACAGCAACATAGATGTTCTATGCTGATGTGCCCAATAAAACTTAACACATATAAATAATGTTTCTAGCCGAGTCTTGAAGCGGTCCTGCTAGGCTGGATGTTTAGCTTTGGTTGCCACCGTGATCACATATACACAGTAAGGATTGCATTTTTTATATTGTTTTATAATGTGCCACTATAAGGCCATGTGCCAAGTCCATTTTTCATGTTAAAACTGTTAAGCTTAACAAAAACACTCGCTGTTCATTCTCAAACTATCAATCAATTGCTCAAATATATGAATTAAATCAGTTAAAGTTATTCATATTAGGTATGTCTCGTGCGTATCAGTGTTTTGTTTTTCATAGAGGATATAAAAATTAAACTTTCCAAGAACAAACCCGGACTATATCAAATAATCATAGTATTTTCCGCAAAAACATAGGCCGTTGCTATTTCTGTGGTAGTTATTTGAATTTTTTTTTATTATTTATTTATTCATGTTCTGTATATCCCGAGGATATAGAAATTGAATTTTTCAACATACCCGGACAAATGATAATAGTATTTTCCGTAAAAGTATGGACCTCTGTAGCAGTTATTTAGATTAAAAATGTACAAACAAGCTTACAGTGTGAGATTCAAATTCAGAGGCTTGTCAAATAATTCCTTTGTTGGTTGGTTTATTATTATAGTATTTTAACTCAACAGCAAGTCAAGAAGTGGCTATTATTTGAGATTAGATATAAGCTGCATAACATTTTTATAGTTTTTTTTTTACCTACGGAATTATCCGTTTCTATATACAGGGTTGGGATAAAGTATGGAACCAAGCAAATGACTTTGGAACGGAAAGAGTGATATTGCTGAAAATTTGCAGACAAGTGTAGTGACGTCTAATGCATCCGAAGACATTATGTTAGCTATTAAGGTACTTCCGGTTTAACCGGAAGTACCGTCAACTTTTTTAATTTAAATGGGACACCCTGTATATTTTTGCAGATTTTAATTCATCTTATTTTTCCGAATACGTCCATAGTGGGTTTAGCATTAGTTTCTGTAAAAACGGGAAAGTTAAAGCTTCTTTATCATTTCAGTACACTAATAGCTAACATAATGTCTTCGGATGCACTAAACGTCACTACACTTGCCAGCAAATTTTCAGCAATATCACTCTTTCCGTTCCAAAGTTATTTGCTTGGTTCCATACTTTATCCCAACCCTGTATATGGTCGTATGAAAAAAATGGGTATTACTATTTTATCTCTAGTACTAGATTAATTGAAATTTTACCATCTAACCCAACCTGACGAGTTTTATGTATAGTAACATGGCAAAGTTACAGCCTTCCAGGTTTTATAATCGCTGCGATATTCATTTTTTTTTTTGTGATATCTACTTATATAAATATTAACATCTAAACGGTTCGCTTTAAGTCCTACGTGTTATACTAGAATTCACCAAGAAATCTAAATTTGCAATGGTATACACTGTATTCAATTTAAAAAAATCCCTAACCCAACCTGACGAGTTTTATGTATAGTAACATGGCAAAGTTACAGCCTTCCAGGATTTATAATCGCTGCGATATTCATTTTTTTTTTGTGATATCTACTTATATAAATATTAACATCTAAACGGTTCGCTTTAAGTCCTACGTGTTATACTAGAATTCACCAAGAAATCTAAATTTGCAATGGTATACACTGTATTCAATTTAAAAAAATGAAGTCAAGCTGATTGACTCAGTACTTCCCACACATTACGGTGATACCAGTTTATTATTTACCCATAGCATGAAGCTTTAGTCTGAGATCCCCTTGCAACAAAATCATCGCCAGTACCGCCCCCCCCCCTCCCCCAAATTGTCATATGCCGCTAGGCCTTTCCTGCACAGGTCAATGAACAGCCTATTATCAATCATACAAACTTTTCAGTTTTACAACCCGCCGCCCCCCCCAAACCACCCCAATTTCACCCCCACCCAAAAAAGGTACAAAACGGTGAGGAACCCCTAAAACATCTAAAAACGAAGTTTGAGCTGTTTTCATATTTTTAGTTTTTTGATTATTGCTACGCTGCCACTGACACGATTTCTAACAAGCATACGCGTTTTCCATCCTCACCACAGTAATAATAATGTGTCCAAATTTCATTAGAATCAATTTAACAGTTTCCGCGTTACAAAATACAAAACGATCTAAATTTAAATACTCGTATGTATGTATACAGAAAATTCTAAGTCCCATGGTTTCGGTAATAGGTAAGCCAATGTTCAGATGGACCTAAAAAGGTGATTTATGTCGCTAGGTCTTCCTTCACAGGTCAGCGGACAGCCTATTATTAATACAGCAAATTTTTCAGTTTTTCACGAGCGCTGATCGGAGCATCCTACGCGGCCGGCACTTTGGACGATCGACCGGATGCCCGGACGGGGGATCCCCGTCGGACCGTCCGGGGCCTGGACCATCCGGGATGATTCCAACGATGCTGGCCGTCCACCGTCCCCCCTCTGGGAAGTCATAGCACAATAGGCCTTAAAGGCTTAAGTGCTGACGGCTCCCAGAGGAAAAAAAAGCAATAAATACTCGTACAGAAAATTCCCTTAGTCCCTTAGTTTCGGTAATAGGTAAGCCAATGTTCAGATGGACCTAAAAAGGTGATTTATGTCGCTAGGTCTTCCTTCACAGGTCAGCGGACAGCCTATTATTAATACAACAAATTTTTCAGTTTTTCAACCCCCCACCCCCCAACCACCCGAATTTCACCCCCACCCAAAAAAACTCAGTAAATGATCAGGAACCTCTAAAACACTTAAAAACGAACTTTGAACTGTTTTTATATTTTTAGTTTTTTTATTGTTTGTGCGCCGCCACTGCCACGATTTATAAAAACCATACGCATTTTCCATCCTCGCCACGGTAGTAATACTGTGTCAAAATTTCATTAAAATCAATTGAACAGTTTCTTCGTTACATATAATATAGAACGATCTAAAGCAATACTCGTATGTATGTATAGTGTATACATCGGAAAAAATTCTAAGTCCTTTAGTTTCTGTAATAGGCATAAGGCAATGTTCGGATAGACCTAAAAAAGTTATTTATGTCGCTAGGTCTTCCTTCACAGGTCAGTGGGTAGTCTATTATGAATACAACAAATTTTTCAATTTTACAACCCCCCAACCCCCAGCCACCCCAATTTCCACCCCCACCCAAAAAAGTAGAAAATGATCAAGAACACCTAAAACACCTAAAAACGAAGTTTGGGGAATATTTGAAATTCTTCTTTTTTTGCTAATTACTCCGCCGCCAATGCACCGATTTTCAAAATTATAGCAGCATTACCTACTACGACCCCACAGCATATCGCTGCCCAAATTTCATCAAAATCCATGCTGCGGTTACTGAGATCACGAGGACAGAAAAACGCGTACAGACAGACCGACAGACAGACCGACAGACAGACAGACCGACAGACAGACAGACCGACAGAAATGAGTGACGTGGATTTTCGTTATGTAGACATCATGAAACGCCCAAAAAGTGTATTATCTCAAAATCGAAAATTTTCGCGATTACAATACTCCCCTCACCTATCGGTGTGGGAAGTAAAAAGAAAAACATAACTTTGATATTTCAAGCCCTCGACAAATCGTTATTTTTGAATGTACTCCAACTCGACCTACATACACTCGCATAGTTATTTTCCATTGTCACAAGAGTCCCATGCATCGGTTCAACCTGTATATTACTAGGAATATTGAGTTTACACTTCATACAAATACTGTGGATAGTTTGCAAGCGCGTTTGTAGCTTTTTGAGCGACCGGTCTCCGTTTTTCGTAGTCGTAGGCTGTTCATCAGACGTATTTTCAATAAACGCCGGTTTTCCTCAGGGATCTGTCCTATGCCCTATCTGTTTCTGCTGTACATCAACGAGCTACTGGAAATAACATCCAATCCAATCTACAGCTTCGCAGACAAGCGGAACCAGACAAGCCACGAAGCCACTATCATCCCAGGAAACGGTACTTCGGCGACATCAACCTGCCTCACAGATCAGCGTAGATATCAAAACAATTGTCGCGTGGGGATTACTCAATAAAGTACAGTTTAACGTATAGCGAAGCTCAGGCAACAACACTTACAAAGAAGTCTCACGTGGGCTTATGAACTGTGGAAATGGAGGGTCACCCAATAGTCGGAGTCATCTTCCGTCAAGCATTTGGGGATCAGCATCAACAATAACATGTCCTGGCATGACCATGTCGTCAGTATTGCTAAAACGGTATCTCAGAAGCTTGGAGTCTTGTTCTGCTGTAGGAAGCTGTACACACTAGAGCAACTACTGCTGCTCCACAAGGCACAGATCCGACCATAGCTGGAGCATTGCTCATATGTGTGGGGATGCGCTCCGAACCACTCTCTGAAGCTTCTGAACACTATCTGGCAGAGAGCAATTAGACTAATCGATACGCCTTACCTCACAAACGACCTAAAAACCTCCACAGCCTGGAACATCTATTTTGCAGATTCTATCACGAAAGATATTCGAGTTAGCACTCCCAGATAATAACGCCAAAAGCCGTCCGAACGAGGAACACTGGAGAGGCTCTGCGAGCTCATCCTTACCAGGTCGAGGTCCTACTCCCAGAACCAGTCTCCTACAGCATTCCTTCGTTTGGGGACCTTTGACGCTGTGGAATGAGCTGCCGAGCAATCTGTTTCCCGACGGCTCCATCCTGCAGCATTTCAAATCTAAGGTACACCGATACTTATCCTCTCGCGGCGCTTCTACAGTGCTATAGGCTTTCATTCATATTGACTATATTATAAGAAACCTTAGATTCATTTCATATAAGGTCAAATGTCTATCGAGTATACTAACAGAACAGTACCTCCGAACTATTTATTATACACTTATAGAAACGAACCCCATTTATGGTATATTGGCTTGGGGTGCTGCTTGTAAAACGTACATGCATGATTTGGATATATGTACTTCAAAAAGCGATCCTAAAATCGATATTCAACAAAATAAAAATGTACCCAACCGATGCGCGATGATTTATATAAAGAGACCCAAATATATGACCTGAGGTAATTATATTTTCTTCGTAATGTAACTTGGTATCATAGACATTAAAATGACCATAAAAAAATATCCACAACCACAACACCAGATACAAGCTAGGTGCCACAGTCATTCCCAAACCAAATAAATCAGTGATGCAGCGGTCATACCTTTATTTAGCACCAATTATATAGAATTCTACCTTTCGATATCAAAAATCTATTTACAAACCGATTAAAAAAGTATCTACGAGAATGGATAGCTTCTTTAACAAAAAGTGAAATCCATGAATTCATTGAACATGCACAAAATCATTGATTTTTAATCCTTTTTAAAACTTTTACAGATTTATCTATTTTGAAAAATTGTCTATATGTGCATATATAATATATGTATAACTAAGCATTCGATTAATCCATGTACAGACATAGTTCTTCTATGGATATTTCAACATTTATTTACTCTTTTTTTTCAAATTTTGTATCTTAAGAGTAAATAAATTACTATTACTACTATTATTATTATTGCTATTATCTCATTGTTATTAACCTAATGAGTTTGCATCAAGCTACCCTTGTCTCACTCAGCTCTTTATGTCATTGACACATCCTTTTAATAAGCGATAAATTCGTCACCTCTGTCTGGTGTCTTAGGGTCTCCGGTTAACAAGCCAGCGCAGGAATTTGCAGGTCCGCCCTCTTATATCCTTGTCCGCCAACCTTCTCAGCATTCCGCAGGTGTAGTTTCGGAGCTTTGCCTCTTCTCTAAAAACGAAATTTAACACCTATTTCCAATTTTGGGCAGGTATTCCATTACGCTGAAACTTTAAAGCGTACCGTTTATTGGTATATATATCGAGAATTCTAGGAGATGCTCTCTGCTTTGGAACATTTTGTTGGCCGAGAGCAAGCAGGCTCTGGAACAAAAGATCGCCCGATTGCAAGGTAGGTATACAGGGCGATTCCCTTCGTCCAGGTTTCACCAACTTTCAGCCTTTCTTTCTCTCTCTAAAGGACGACACAGTTTCAACCAAGAAAGACTTTGAAGTTTCCTAACCTAACATATGGTAACTTTTTGTACTAAAAATAAGTAAAGAATATAATTAGCTTCACTAGTTCAAGAATTTTTTGATACAGATTACGACTTATGTTTGGCAAGACTGTGAGTTGAGAGCTACTACTCTAATTGCAATAATGAGAAAAATGGATTAGTGTTTTCCAAACCAAGCCTGCCTTAATATTTCCTGGTTTATTGATGATTTGAACTTAGGTCCCGAATACGAAGGGGAGGAAACAGCTAAGCATGTTATCTTAGACTGTCCTGCTCTGAGCGAAAGTATGAATTCCTATCTGAGTGCAGACCTGGGGGGAAAACAGGAGAACACAGTCCAATGTATCTCAAACTTCGCTAAGTACTTAAGATGGGACTCTATTTGATTCTATTGACCAGGGATGCACAATAAGCCTGAAGACTGAGCGGCAACTATCAGGGCAACTCAACCTCAATGCTCTCACTACTAAAAATAAAATATTAATAATGAAATGACTTGCAAAATTCATTGATTTTAGAACGCTATCACTTATAAACCTTACACAATAAGTTTTATTCATTACCTTCCGGCAGTATAGTTGGTGCTAATAGAAAAGCAAGACGTATTTGTATATTATAAAATGGCTTCACGCAAAACTGCGTATGTCGCTACAACTATGAGATAACCTACAAAATGGCAAGTAAATGCTCAATGAAAGAACGATTGAAAAGCGTGAACAGTATACCCATGTTTTGTTGTTGAATAAAATTGAATACAGCGAGCCAAAGCACTACAAAAGTGCTGATAAATTTCAATGCGTGAAAAGCAACACCCCCAACCCTGATCTTTCGAGCCCTCCATATCTATTTTTTTCTATAACTGCATCGTGTATTAGTTCCACGTCTGATATCAGATATTGTCACTCCAGGTTTACATTTTCCCACACGTACAGCGATTTCACAAATGCGGAACTCCTTTTTATTTTATTTCTATATTTTGGTTCTAAAGTGCTGCATAATAAAGATCGCAAAACACATCGCCGATTCCCACAGAATCACTTTTTGGAGTCAACTTGTTGACATCACAATTTCATGAGGTAGACTGAGTGAGTCACGAGGCATCATACATTACATTATAATAATCAATGCCTACCTTAGTCCGCACAGCAGTACAATACAGATGAGTCATCTTCAAAAAATCCGGATCGGCATCAGTAGTACTACCCGTCATTCCAACTCTGTCGACGTTATCGACGTAATTCTGATAACTAATGTCAGTGTTAATGACCGAGCAACCATAAGGATAGAAGAAGAAGAAGAAGAAGAAGAAAAAGAAGGGCCGCGTTAAATTCCGATACACTCCTAGCATATTACTGGCTCCCCTTCTAGATTTTTCAAGAATGCATATGCAATACAATATAATGGTCTTTAAGAATTATCAGTCACCGATTCAGCAAGTTAGTTCTAAAATCAATGAAATTTATAAAAGATCATTTTCACACAATTATACAAAATGTTTGATAATAACAAATTTGTTGATATAAGATTACTTTTATTATTTTTCTTATAAAATCCGCAATGCACCACATACTTCCACTCATTACACATCGCCGTCTGACATTTTTAATGACGATTTTATTACAATATATTGACTCTTGACAAAACAGGAATAGTAGACATGAGTGTATAGGATGTCCAAAATATAACGATGACTTAAGGCGGCTATCTTCAAGTGATCTAATCCCAATTCCTGACGCACTAGTTTTCAATATTTTTGCATGAAATTTTTCCATGAAGTTTAAAAGGAAATTACACAGGGGGCTATCGAAGCATTTTTTGAAAAAAAAATGATTGAACATGAAATATGATCGCTTGAAGTTGCCTATTTTCTTCGTCAAATTTGTAATTTTTTTAAGAAAAGCCCAGCAGTAAAAATGAAAAAGTGCTTCGATATCACTCTGGGCAATTTCCTTCTAAACATCATGTGAAAATTTCATGTAAAAATATTGGAAAATGAAGCATCAGGAATTGGGATAAAAAACATCTGCGAATCATGTAGCGCGCACCTGTTTATTTATCACGCCCATCGTCGGTTCCTCTCCAGCTCCCCGCATCTTCCGGAGAAACTATTCCGGATTGTAGGAGCATCGTTAACCTTCAGTTATTCAGTTCATTTCTCTAATGACGTCGTGCACACGCTACGCAAGTGACTTGTGAGAGTAACTCTAGCAATTTTATTTGCTAGTGGATATGAGGCTTAAGATCCGCAAGTTGCTTTTCAGATGACTATCAAATTTCACTCAGCCATCTAATGCCAGCTCACGGACAAAGAAGTGTCTGATGTGGATGTGTTTTATTCGGGATTTTGACTCAATTTGACTGCAGCTTCGTCATCAACTATCAGAACTGGAATTGACTTCATTTCCACAATTTTATCAAACGAGCGTGTCACCCACACTATTTCTAAACCACCCTCTGCTACCATGTTGGAGTGCTTAGAACGGATCTTAAGGACTTTGAGGAATGAAGAGTTTGACACCCTTTATGACGATTTTATTTCAATATATTGACATAGGACAGGAGCATATACGATTCCAAAAACATAACGATGTCCAAGAAGAATGTAGCATGCTGGGTGACATCAGATAGCCTTCTCCGACGAGACCAGGTTTACTTTAGGGGCACACGATAGACGTCAACGCATTAGATAACGACAAGCTGTATGACGTGATATCCAGTTCGCCGTTGAGCGCCATATATGCCGTCATATTGGTTTGATGATTTGGGGCGCCATTGCATTTAGCAGTAAGTCGCTTTTTCTTGTGATTCATGGACAATGAAACTCGAGGAGAGTTTGTTCCAGCAATAGAATGCACGTCCTGATAAAGCAGGGGTGTCGGTGAGGTACCTACAGGCATCTGAGGCTCGGGTGCTTTCCTGTCCTCCACGATCACGCGATTTATCATCAGTTGAAAAAGTGTGGTCGATATATTGCGAGCATGCCGCGTAGGTTTCATCAACATGGAGGGCCCACCGGTGATTGACCTGTTGTATTTTTTAAAAGCTTTTATTTAACTTGCAATGTATGTACGCTTGTTCGGGTGGAATCTTGCAACTCAATTTTGAACCAGATATCTTCAACCGATTGAGCTGAAATTTTGTATACCCGTTTAGTTTGGATGACAATGCACGATAAGTTGTACGACGTCCTTCTAAATCCAATAGTGGAATAGTTATTTAATGCATTTCTACAATATGGGTATCCATATTGATATGAGAACGCCCAGTAGATGCTAAGGGGAATGACAATCTAATGAGAGGAATGTCATCACTGACAATAGATACAATAGATCCACTGATGTCATTTTTAGTCAAATGATGCATTATGTTGTGAGAGTTTTGGGAAAATACTATTCAAAGCCGGCAAGTCGCTTTATCACTGCATGAACCTGACGACCTGAGAGAAGAGAGTTTTTGCATTTGGCGCTCAACTAGAGGCTTGCGGTGTGATCAAGATTCTGGCAGGAGTCACAGGAGATCCTGGATCGAATTGTACGAGATGCTTTATTCAACCTACTCAGTGGTCATCGCCATGTTGTATGGATGACGGAGACGACATCGACATGACGTTAGGGGGTAGCTAACGAACCGCTGGTGCACCGAGCAACTACGAAGGGTAGACCGGACGGCCGGTGTGTATGACTGTGACAGCGGCGTAAGTGGTAAAGAAGATCCGCGGTAAGGATTTTCCAAAAATAAGTTGTAAAGGAACATTTGGGGTGCTGGACTGACTTTGGAAAAATAATAGGGATAAACTTGTGTTGTTAGTGGACTCTTATCACCAACACAGTTTTAAGGTTATGTTTAGAGAAGGTCTATATTTTTAGTTTAGTTTAAGGTTTTCATGATGTCTAATAAAAGAAAATCTACGAAAATGAGTGGATATCAGGATAGCGCAAATTCTAAGTCAGAAACTTTCATTCAAATGATGGCAAATAATACGTATTTTTAGATATAATACGTATTATGATGATGATGTGTTTTGTTGTAAGAGTTTGGGGAAAATATACTATTTAAAGTCGGTGAGTTGTTTTATCACTGCATGAACCTTGTTTACGACCTGAGAGAAGAGAGTCTTTGCACAGTGAAAGGGCTTGTTGAGAGTGACTCGAAAAATAATATGACGTCATTATAAATCAACTATGGTGGAGCATCCAAGATGGCGAAATAGTTCTTTTTAATGGACTTCTGCAATATGGGTATCAAATAAAGGGGCTTGCCGAGAACAAATAAAAATTTTGTTTGATATAAATGCAAGTTAATAACTAAAAAGTAAAAATAAATTATAACAAAAAAAACTTTAAAAAAAAAGCTTTTATTTAAGGGTTCTAAAAAAAAGAAAATAAAATGTTCCTTTAGGCCCGATTTTATCAACACATGCATTCTAACAAGGGCTTTGACCAATCAGAGCAGCCCATTCAAGAAATGGCATCTGTCAAAGTTCTCTGAAAATTATTGATTTCTCTTGAAGTTTCCCTCAAAAAGGTGAAAAAAGACATGCTTTATATATAATCGACCATTATGAACCCTCTAGTGTCTTCTCAACTCTGATTTTCCATCCTGAATGGGTGAAAACTTGCATTTTCTTGACGAACGAACAGTCTAACGATTAATTGATCTAGACCAATCAGATTCCACCATCTAATCACTGGATTGTTGATGTATTAAAAAATGATAATGAAGAGAAGCTGCATTATTTTGACGAATACAATGTTACTAACTATAACAATTATTATGAATACCTGCAATATACCTTTGTATTATAGTAAAAATGGCTAAAGAACATTTTGTTGCATTTTCCAAAGCTAAACACACTATTTTAACTGTTGGCCAATCACACCTCACACAAGTAGTAGATAAAATTTATGCAGTGCACTTTTATATGAATATGCTGATGTGAAGAAAATCTAATATTATTACCTACTGCCTAATTCTGATAAAACTAGAATGTTACTATCTACAATAATTATAAATACCTGCGAGATACCTTTGTATCATAGTAAAAAAGGATATATGGAGGTACTTCACTATTCACCAACTTCCAACTTCATGTTTTTCCTATTATACCACCTTGCCAGGTTCTCTTTTTAATAACATTTAACATTAGTCCTACCAAATATTTTGAGAGGGTGTTCACCTGTTGATATTCCAAGGTAAACATTTGCATTTTGCCCTACTGGAAACGCAGGTACATAATATAGCTGTTTTCAATTGGAAAAGACAACAATTTCACTATTTTGTAAAATACCAGAGCAGATAGGATAGCCTTGAAATTTGAAATCAGATGTTTTTTGTTTCTGTCTGTTAGTGAGGTTAGTGTCTACTGTCTAGGCTAGGGATGTGACAATAGAACTCTTCGTAACCGCTACCAGTGGCGTGTGGCGCCAATGCTGCCACCGACGACAAATTAATAGATGGCCGTGACCGAAATTCTGTATAATAATCAGTCAGTCACTATATTGAAGTTCTGCAGCCTGCTGAAGTTTGTGATTAATAGAACTAGCTGCAAAACCAGAAGTATTCGCCTTCTAAATAATAATGAGGTGGTAAATATATGTATATGATTTTATTATACAAAAAGCGTGAGGTGTTCAGCATTAATTGTTAGAGACATTCATCATTTCGTGGGTGGTTATTAGTCGGTATTTGTTATACCTACACAACATAACATTGCCAATTGGTATATCATATCAATGCGATATGGTTACTACTGAATCGCATTATTCGATATTTCTGGAGTATTTATTCGTTGGAGAACCCAATAAAAATGAATCATTCAGCTTCCTCTTGCAATCTGTGATTAGTATAATATTTATTAGTACAACGGGAACTATCGAATAAAAACTATCGACGGCTTCGATAGTTACTATTCATTCGAATTATTCGATTCTCCTGGAGTATTTATTCGTTTTAGACAATCGAAAAAAAATTAATAACAATTCAGTTTCTTTTGCAAATTGGCTTTGAAATCTACACAATAGAGAATAAAGTTAGGCATATGCTATCGATTTGTGTGCCCCCGATTACATACACAATGTTGGATATTAGTTGATTAACACCTTTGATTAGGACTCTATACTTATATTTATGCATTTATAACTATGACAGCATATCCAAATTTACATTATTTCAATATACCTATTTGATGCTTGGAAGGATCAGAGTAAGCTTTGGTCGAATAATAAAATAATTCTGTCATCTGCGTATGTGTCGTATTCCATCTATGCATGGCCGACTTTACTCACTAGGCCAGAGCATGAAATATGGCAACACTGAATCAGCAGGCCGAGTTCAAAGAGCAGAAAATAAGGTTGGAAGGTGATTTTTAATGTGTTTCTAATTATTTACCTGCACAAACGAAACTATAAAGATAAAAATATGCCTGCAAAGTGTGTAGTACCAGGTTGCACTAGCAATTAGTGCTTCCAATGGAGGACATAAACAGAAGTGGGTGAAAGGTATTCCTCATAAGGGCTGGTTATATTTATAAGAATAAAGACAACAATTACAAACATTTTAAAGGATAAGACCTATTTTAAACCACAATGTGGTACCTACAATGTTTTCTGGACCTCCCAAATACCACAGAAAAAGACAGTTAATAGAACTCATCTGGGCAAGCCAACGAGGGCATGCATCTGGGCATACCTACGAAAAGATTTTATACTGAGAGGGAATCAACACCAGCAAGAATGGCTTCACAGTGACCTAATAGTGAATTTTTCTAGCTCAAGTGACAATTTGCAAAGTAAATTGAGTGTTCATTTAAGTGGAAGTGGAAGTGGCAGCAGGAAACAGGTAGCTTTATTTTTATTTTGTAGTGTCTGACTATGATGAACCAGACATCAGATGTAAGTGGTATTAGTAGTAGTAGTTCTAAAAAGCATTTTTTTCTTAATTTATTAACCCAGATGAACTCTAATCATATAAAATGTAATAATTATTCTGAAACTATAGGCCCACTATTTGACAGCTAAGCCACGTTGCCACATCTAAGGCTCCGGCCTAGTGTAGAGTCGGCCATGATCTATGCGAAAAGCGCTGCACTTTATATATACTTCAAGTTGCACTGATATTGATGTTTTTTCAAAAATAAAAGTTTTCAAAATCCTTAATTACCCTCTCAAATACGCTATTCGATACTTTTGAATAGTTGTTCAATAACGTCTGGCAATCGGGTATTCGTCGATTCACTCACGCCCACAGCGCAGGTTGGTTGATTTAGCTGGTAGTCTAGTTAATGTTTTTATTCGAATTAATTCAATCGGTAGTTGCAACCATTCATTCAGTGGTTACTCGATTCCCTAGTTCATATCAAAGTGCCCATCACTAAATTCTCTGTTGGATTGACGATTGACATTCCGTTCACAGCGTTACCAGATCTCCTCTGTTTGAGGGGGATTTGCTATATCAAGCCCCGAGCATTTTACACTGAAATTTGCTGTTGCAACTAGCTATTACATAATGTTTCAATAATACGATCTAACACATTACACCCACAATACCGTTGGAGGAAAAATACTTTAGGATTACCTCAAAAAAAGTGTTCTGTAGACAAATGTCCCGTGTTTCGAATTTTGCCTGTTTTTCATTATACCTAATTCAGTCTTTTGCAAACTTTGAATATTCTCTCAAATGAATTTGCTGAAAAAGAGCCATTGCAGTTTTGCGCTGTTTCTTTGCTTCACATCAACCTCTTTTAGTTAGAACTCGAAAGAAGAATTAGATTAGGTACGCCTTTTGATTCCACAGAATTGTTGAAGCTACGTAGGAGATTCGAAAATGTACAAAAAAAATTTCAGAGCTAACAGAATCAGAAACTCAATAAAATTTTTAAAATAAATAAAGTTTTTTACCACAGTTGATTTTTATTCGTATATACCATCAAGCTCACCTGTTTGATTGGTCCTATTTTCTGTGTTTATTTTTTGCGTTATATTTTGTCTGCTTTAGGAAAAAACACATTCAAGAAAAACTACTGTTGAGATTGACAAAGCTCCATCTGCCTTATACTACTAGAGTAAAAAGTAAAATTTACATCTAGCAACGCAGGGCCCACGCATCCCAACGTCCGCCTCCCAACGATTTTGACTTGACAAGAAAACAGATGTGAAAATACAAAATATACAATAATAATAATTGTGAAATTGTGAAGATTGTGAATTTACCAACGTATAAGAAGTTTCTTTACGCTTTGTTATTAGTTTTTCTTGAAACAAGTCTGGATAAAGCCAAAAACCGTTCCTTGTTTTGACGGGAACAGAGTTACAAAGAATACACAGGGTATTGAATTATTTAAAAACTATTATACCATAGATAGAGGAAGGAATCATTTGATATAAATTGGAAATATAGGATAAAGAACATCAGCTGCACCTACATCTCTGTGAATATTTATGTATGAAGATCTATAACAAACATGCATCCAGTAGACATAAAAGTATGTATGTGTTTATAATCAATTATTTCTCACTGAGGATGACATGAGGTGATATTATTATTAATTAAGGTGGCTGTGATTGATAGTACTTTTATCATTGTGTCACAAACTATCGTGCAGTTCGCAATTAGTAATTATACAATAATTCTAAGGTAAACATGGAAAATCTGGCATTAATTTGCAAATCAATCGCTTTGCTCTGATTTTGTGCTATGATTTTGATACATGAATTTCGAAAATATTTTTGACAAAAGTGTCATCCAGCTTTGACATTTTGTTTCCAATATTGATAAAATACTATTGGATGAGACTTATTAACTGCAGACCTCAACACCCAATAGAAAGAGTTCGTTAAAAATCAACCAATAGAATCTGTTCGTTGGAGTGGAGCATAATGATAAAATCGGGCCTTAGGGTGTTAACTATCAACTTATAGCCTCATTATACACAATTTATATGATCATAAAAGCTTGTCGCGCGATATACTTGTGTAAATTAACTAGTACCTATTCAATTGACTAACTTGATCTGCTAAATCTAAGTGTGTTAAAATTTCAGTTTAATTGAATTTCTATAGGTACTTACGCAAACCTCACGACAAGCTTTTATGATCATATAAATTGTGTATAATGAGGCTATGTTGATAGTTAACACTCTAAAGGAACATTTTATTTTCTTTTTTTAGAACCTTTAAATAAAAGCTTTTTCTTGAGGTTTTTTGTTTTAATTTATTTGTAAACTAACTATGGTGAATGGGTTCGTTTAATATTGTCTTTAGTCCTGTCACACTTCATGAACAGCATCCATTCTCGGTGTTTTGATTGCACTTGTATAATTTTATCTGCTCCAAGATGTTGTTATCTTCATTTACCGTTGTCTCGAACTCCAAGAACTAACACGTCGTCAATCATAAAGCCTGATGTTATTTCACGCAATATAAATCATCAATACCGCTATATTTATTTCCTGACAGAGTAATCCGTAAACCGGATTAAACTTTTTCAATTAACGCAGCTGGAATCAAGTGAAAGACGCTGTCACCGTGCTGTTAACAGGGTGGTGCGACACACGTACCTTCTACCAGACCGGTAGTTATAAGTTATTCGGGGGAGGCTTTGAACCCGAGTTTGAAGTTCGAAAAAAGTATCTCACGAACTTCGCTAAACGACAAAAGTACTTTATGCGCTAGAGTCCTGCACGACAGTCTTCCAGGTGGAGGTGTACACCATATAGTCTATTTGGAAAAAGACTATTATATCTCAAAAATGTATATTTTCAGGAGAGCTCGTTAAAGTTTTATGAAACTGCCACTGCAATTATTTTCGAATCAACAGTTAGTAAAAGGTTTAAGTATGAGTTAGTGAGTATAGTGACACAACGTCTCTACATGCCCGCAGTATTTTTTGTCTTCGGAATGAGTCCATAATTGTATTTTTTATAATTTTTTCTTTTTTGAGTTGTGACAGTCTTCATCATAATTTATTATTCTGCTGAACTATACTATTTCAGAATATGACGCTTTTGCACCAAATAACTGCCACGTAAATTATGTTTTTTTGTCATTTTGTGATGGTCTTTTCGCAAAAAATGAGTGCCTTTCTGTTCGGCGGTTATCTATGGTTGTAATATAACTGACATATTGCTGTCTTGCTTTAACGCCGTGTCACGAAATGAATATATGACGTTCTTACATGGCGCCATCTGTGGCTAAGGAAGCGAGTTAGGTTTATGATGCTTTTATATAAGAAAATATGCATCCAATAAATTTGTGGTTCTTGGGTTTTTAGGCTGGTGTCGTTTAGCGTTAAAGCTTGATGTTTCGCCACCACGAGTGGATGGCTATTTCACTTCGGCGACTTCCAAAATAACTAAAAAGTACAGTATTGTGGAAATAGCTTTTGAAGATGCCATCCACTCGTGGTGGCGAAATGTCAAGCATCAACGCTAAACAACGCCGGCCTAAAAACCCAAGAACCACAAATTCAAATATGCATTATTTCAAGATGGTTAAATCGAAAACCTCAAAAAGTGAAAATTGTGAGATACCTATGACATTTTTTTGCCAAACAGATGACATTAATGGCGGCATACGCGACAGAACATATAAAGGTTTTTTCAATTAGGACGGGTCGATCTTGGCAGGCTGGGGCGACCACGTTGCTGTGACAGCTTCAGTCAAACGATTGTTTATTATAAGTCGCCAAATCACAATGACAATTTACACAATTGAGCAGTGTGTACAAATGATAAATGCGCCCATTCTACGGAAGACGCGATGGTGCATCAAAGTCGACTCTGTAACGTTTGGTTGCGCAATTTGAGACCACAGGTTCAGTCAACAATCAGCCAGCACCCGTACGTCAAAGGAGGTTCAGATCAGCCGACAGCATCCCCGCTGTCCGTGAAAGTGTTCAGAGGAACCAAAGACAATCAGTTTATCGCTGTGCACATATACTCGGCGTTTCGCAGACTTCAACCTGGCAAATTTTGCGCCGGGAGTTAGGCCTACATCCATATAAAACCCAAATTTTACAAGAATTCAAAGACGATGATTATAGACAACGCCGTTTGTTCGCTGACTAGGCTTCGGAGCTTTTAGAAGAGGACCCCAATTTTGGCTAAAAAAACGATGAGTGGCTGTGTGAATAAACAATGCTAACTCTCATAGGACTCGCGAAGTAGAAATGCACCCACAAAAATTTACTGTTTGATGCGAATTCTGGGCTGGTGGCGTTATTAGTCCGTACTTTTTCCAAAACGACGGTGGTGACACCATCACCGTACTTTGGCCCAAGTTGAACGACATCGAGGTGGACGACATGTGGTTCCAGCAGAATGGTGCTAACTGTCACAGAGCGGATGCCACGTTGAACCTTCTGCATGAACGATTTGAGGGTCGAGTTACCTCGCGCAGAGGTAATGTGAATTCGCCACCAAGATCGTGCGATTTGACCCCATTAAACTTTTTATTGTGGGCTTTTTGAAGCCACAAGTCTATGCCAGTAAGCCGAAAACTTCCGATGATTTTAAAGTCAATATAATCCAGGTTATGTCTCAAATTCAGCCAGATTTATGCGGCAAGTCAATGCTCGTGTTCATCAAGTTAGGATTGCTGCACATTGAGTTGATGACTCATCGAACGGCTGGGATGAAATATATCAATTAAGGGTAGATCATGTTTCTGTATTGTACCCATGAGAAGATGTCAATGGTTCTGGATAAATAAAAAGACACAAACGATAGTCAGTGAAGAAACCTAACCTAACAGACGAACACTACGTACCTACGTCACTGTCACTATGGCTTTTTGTGAAGAGAGAGGAGGTTTTGTAAAACAGTTATTCCCAGTTTTTAATATGGTCTCTTAATTTTCGAAACAGTTTCAACTACCATGATTAAAATAATTAACAATTAATTCAAACGTTCGTCAACCCCAACTTATTAATGCAATAGTATTAACTACATAATTCCAAGGAACATTTTTCATATTATGCAATGAGCAACAGGTCACTGTTCCAAAATTGATACCAAATTTTGAAATAGCCAAAGTGTTCAAGATGTCTAGTGGTGGAATTTAGAACCCAATGTTGTGTATGTGCCCGTGATAACCAGACTTTTTTAGCATGCACGTGTACGAACTTAGAGAGAATTAAATCAAAACACAGAAATGCTATGATATTGTTTTTACTTCCCACACCGATAGGTGAGGGGAGTATTGTGATCGCGAAAATTTTCGATTTTGAGATAATACACTTTTTGGGCGTTTCATGATGTCTACATAACGAAAATCCACGTCACTCATTTCCGTCGGTCTGTCTGTCTGTCGGTCTGTCTGTCTGTCGGTCTGTCTGTCGGTCTGTCTGTCTGTCTGTCTGTCTGTCGGTCTGTCTGTACGCGTTTTTGTGTCCTCGTAATCTCAGTAACCGCTGCATGGATTGTGATGAAATTTGGGCAGCGATATGCTGTTGGGTCGTAGTAGGTAATTTTCTTATAATTTTGAAAATCGGTGCAGGGGCGGCGGAGTAATTAGCAAAAAACAAAAAAAATTAAATATTCCTCAAACTTCGTTTTTAGGAGTTTTAGAGGTTCCTGATCATGTTTTACTTTTTTTGGGTGGGGTGAAATTGGGGTGGTTGGGGGGTGGGGGGTTGTAAAATTGAAAAATTTGTTGCTTTCATAATAGACTGCCCACTGACCCATGAAGGAAGACCTAGCAACATAAATAACTTTTTTAGGTCCATCCGAACATTGCCTTGCCTATTACAGAAACCAGAGGACTTAGAATTTTTTCTGGTGTAAACATACGAGAGTATTGCTTTAGATCCTTCTATATTGTGTTACAAGGAAACTGTTGAATTGATGTTAATGAAATTTTGACACAGTATTACTACCGTGGCGAGGATGGAAAACGCGTATGGTTTTTATAAATCGTGCCAGTGGCGGCGCAGAAATAATAAAAAAAGTAAAAATATAAAAACAGCTCAAACTTCGTTTTTAAGCGTTTTAGAGGTTCCTGATCATTTTCTGCGTTTTTTTTGGGTGGGGTGAAATTGGGGTGGTTAAGGGGTGGGGGGTTGAAAAACTGAGAAATTTCTTGTATTCATAATAGGGTGTAGGGTAGGGGCTGTGAAGGAAGACCTAGCGACATAAATCAACTTTTTAGGTCCATCCGAACATTGCCTAGCGTATTACGGAAACTAAGGGACTTAGAATTTTCTGTATACATACATACGAGTATTTATTGCTTTAGATCTTTTTGTATTTTGTAACGTGGACACTATTACATTGATTCTAATTAAATTTTGACACAGTATTATTACCGTGGTGAGGATGGAAAACGCGTGTGTTTGTTAAATATCGTGTCAGTGGCAGCGTATATAGCAATAATCAAAAAACTAAAAGTATGAAAACAACTCAAACTTCGTTTTTAGATGTTTTAGGCTGTCCATTGACCTCTGACATTTGTTTTGTATTTATTGATCATGAGTGCTGAGTGTTTATGATATTGTTTTATTACTTGATTCTTGTATTTATTAATCATGATTGCTTTGTATTTCATATATTTTACTGATGAAATATTTATACTGATACGATTCAAAAATGTCTTAATAATAGAGGTAAACTGGCTCTTGTTATTGATATTGTATAATAAAGTCGTCGTTAATAACATTCTGAAATAATCAACTAGAAATTTTGAATTCTTGAAGGCAGATACCTATGTGATTAACCTTACCAAAAAAAAATTAATTCCATCTGGCAACAATTCTTGTGAACCAACGTCCTTAAAGTACTTGAGAGCCAATAGCGCTTGTCTGATATCTATGCAAATTCTGATATTTATGCCCATGATATTTCTTTGGAATATTTTTGCTCGCTATGATCATAAAAACAAACAAACAACGCCAAATTCATTTTCGATTCGTTATGTGCTAAAGTCTGCCCCTAATGGCAATTTTGACGCCTCGACTATGCAATAGGCCATTACTCCACTGCAGTGGCAACAATGTGCACGGAAATCGCATTCCAGAAAGTAATTTTCCTCATAAGTGCGGGTATTTTTCTCCACCTATTTGGTAATTCCAGCGAAATTGCCTTCGAACTGTTTTAATATATTTTATTGCTACTTACCGGGGCCATTTTCTCTCCTGAAATTCCCGGATTTCTTATTACTCCTTACCTGACAATGAGATCGCGAAATTTATGTTAGACTTTTTTATGGGAATTGAATCAATTTGATTCTGCTTCTTGCTGAGGTGCAGCCGTCTTGAATATATATACGAACTCATGGAATGAATAAAATTGTACTCTTTATTGAAATCAGTCCAAGGAAACTGAACTCATGTGATACATTATCCTCAGACAATACCTAAGGCGTTAGGGTATAGCATAAATAAAAAAAGATACGTATTTCTCAAGATGTGTGTCTAAAATAAAATGAGGGGAGCCAAGAACGCTCGACCGCTGGCCTACTAATAATGTAGCGGTACCTTTAAACTCACAGTATTGATTCAAAAAGCGAATGAAGAAGAAAGCTTGCGCTAAGTCAATTCGGATGCCTTGTTTTGATATTGTGTTTGGTTATAATTGGAATAGGATATCGAAAATGTAAGCATAGCATAGCAAGCATGGTATATAAGGATATAAATAAATCAACAAATAAACATAAACCATAAACAACATATAAAAGGGCTGATTACAGGAAACCGTATAGCACATCACCGTGATTAACCCCACTTACTTAAGTGAAGAAAAGAGCAATAATTATTAGACTAATCGATATGCTCAACTTCACAAAGGACCTCCAGAGCCTGGAACATCGAAGAAGGGTGGCTTACAGATTCTACAACGAAAGATGGTCGAGTAAGCTCGCTCAGATAATAACACCGAAAGCCGTCTCCGAACGAGGAACATCAGAGGGGCTCTGCGAGCTCATCCTTGCCAGTTTGAGTTTCCTACTCCCCGAACCAGTCTCCTCCAGCATTATTTTATCTTGGAGAACTTCGACGCTGTGGAATGAGCTGCGGGGGAATTTGTTTCCCTACGGCAACAACCTGCAGCGCTTTAAATCTAATCTGCATGGTTATCTATCTTCTCGCAGCGCTTCTACGGCGCCATAATAGGCTTTCAGCTTTTGCGGGAGGTTGACCATAAAAGAAAAAAGCTTATTTCCAGCCATGACACTCTCTCTAGTCTAGTACAAAATTTAAACTGGAATATAAGGCGGGTTCTCACGACTCAGTTTCGCTGAATCAAGTGATACTGAACGGATAGTGAACGTGAGAACACCTTTTCATTAAAACTCATCAGTGGGTTTGTACTTTCAGTCAAAGTGAAAGCCAGTCCTACTTTTCATGACATTGACTGAATTATTATTGAAAAGTGAATACAAAAGTCAAACTGACGTGCGAGAATCTTTTCTATCATGAGAGACATCAATTTTAGCACTTCAAGGTTATGATAACGTCGTTTCCATGAATGCTGAATCAGATAAAATGATTCAATAAAATTGAACAGTGGGAACAAACGTCGCTTTCATTAATGCTGAGTCAGTCAAACTGATTAGGTGAAACTGAACAGTCCGAACCCGCCTTTAGTTAACATAAGCTATTGCCATCAGTATACCGTATAAGTTCAGAATTCACTTTTTTGAGGCCACCTCTTTACTTCGCCCCTAACGTATTCAGAAAATGGAAAAGCGCAACAAAACCTCAAGCCAAGTACTGAAAATACTTTATTGTTACTCGGACAGCTGTTGCAGATTTGTACTACATTTCAGATAATTCGCTTACGCTTGCGGTGGCTTCTTTTCATTGTAGTCATACGTTGGATCATCAGTGGGAAATTTGTTTTTCAGCTCCTGCTTCTCTATTTCCTTTTTGATAACCTTACTGACTTTCCGGATTCTTTTCCTCTGTTTAGCATGCATGTCAAAGTTCTCCAGAGAGTATATGTTATGTTTGTATGGCAGCTGCTTGATCTTAATTTTGGAGCCCTTTGTGTAGGTCAGAGGGCGAATTTGCTGCAGAATTGGGAAAATAACACGTAAACGCGTGGTTATAAGTGACATGGGTAATTTTGATTTTGATGAACATGAATTTACGTTTGATACCTTTCGACGTTTGTGACAAATGTAACCTTCATAGACGATCTATACAGAGCGTTGTGATATTTGCTACCGCGCAGTCGTGTTCCACTCCATCGCTTCCATGGGATTTATCGATATTAGGCTCTGAATTATCTTATGAATGTCTTCCATGGTATGTGAAATAAAGGCAGAATGTGAGACCATTATTTTCTGACAAAAATGAACTATCAGCAACCCAGCTTGCTATTCCGCTATGTGGATAAACGCCATCCAGATTGAGTGATATGTTTTAAAGAAAATTTTATATTTTGAGATAATATGCTCTTTGAGGGTTTTATGATGGTTAGTAGTAGTAGTAGTAGTGATGGGGAGGCGAAGCCAGGCAAGTAGGCCACCTTTGACCCTTTTTGCCAACCGCACTGAACCAATCACTGAAAACACTAAAATTCTACACCCTAGAAAGCTCCTTGTCGAACCTACCAGACCTCCTGACAAAAGTCAGTATGTCCAACCATTTCGCTGAATATAATGGCTCCTCCCCAAACTTCGTCGTGCCGAATATCTCAACCCTAAGGCTGCGATAAACTGCACATCTGCCCAGGAAGTGGAACGGTGTCTCGTCCTCCTCCCAGCATTCCACCACCAGAGCAAATGGGGTCCCCTACCACTCTCATAAGTGACAAATGTCTATTCAGCAGGCAGTGGCCAGTAAGAACCCCCATCAGAAGGTTGAGCGTCTATCTGCCTTTATTCAAAAGCCATAGCGTTCGGCCCTTATCAGGGCTTGTTATGAATCTTTTGGCTTGCCTGGCAGTCGTCTCTCTCTAACCAGGCTTTCGCCAGTTCCTTGTAGGCCCAGTTGTCCAGGGCCACATTGACCTGGCGTCTGCTAATTCCCAGCATAGGTTCTGGGCCGATGCAGGGGCTGCCGGCCCCTACCCTAGCTAATCGGTTCGCTCTCTCGTTACCCGGTATACCAATGTGTCCGGGGACCCACAACAGGGTCACCTTCTTATGGCTTGCTAATTTCTGAAAGGCGGCCGAGCATTCTTGAGCCAGAGCTGATATGGCCCTCGGAGCTGCCACCGCTTTCAGAGCTGAGGCTGTCAGAGCATATATATATGCTCTGTTCAGAGCACTGTTCGACTTCCGTCGAGTATGCCGCCATCAATATCGCATACACTTCCGCCTGGAAGACAGTCGTGCAGGTTCCCAGCGCGAAGCTCCGCCGCACTTCTTTACCCTCCAGACAGAAGCCCGCTCCCCCGGATCCTGACTCCTTTAAGAGCGATCCGTCCGTGAAGCATACCAGACTATTGGGCGGAAACTTGACTTTCCCTCTCATCCAGTCGTCTCTTTCCGGGATGACTAGTGATAATCCCTTATCTAAATTTAATATGTCTTTGGCTTTTTCCACCCTGAATGACTATATCGGGATATTACTCTCCGCGAATCGCTCTATTCTGGTGTGGCCAACTAATGGTTCTCGTGCTACCCACGTTCCCCCGTCACGCATTCTCAGGCAGGCCGACATCGCCTCTCTCTTTATCCAGAGGTGCAGAGGCGGCAAGCCCAAGAGTACCTTCAGGGCAGCAGTGGGTATTGTCCTCGTGGCACCTGTTATGCTCATTGCTGCCAGCCTCTGAATCTTTGCGAGCTTGAGCCTAACAGAAACCTTCTCTACGCTCGGCCACCAGACCGAGCAGCCATATTGGATCCTAGATCTTACTACTGCCGTATATAGCCAGTTTAGTACATTGGGTTTGAGGCCCCAGGTTCCGCCGACTACCCGACGCAACTGCCACATGGTAGCTATAGACTTTTTATGCACATAGTCGATATGCTGTGCCCATGTGGGTTTGTTATCAATTATAACCCCCAGGTACTTGACCTCCCGTGTTAGGGTGAGTGGTACACCGTGGAGAGTGCTTTTTGGGGGTTTTATGATGGTTAGTTTAGGTTGAAAGTGACTGGGACAATTATGCCTCCGTTCACTGCGACTCAAATTGTGTCTCTTGTGGCTTACACCTGTTTAGAGTTTACCGAACAGTCCGCACCTCTTAACAAAGTCAGTGATTGTGAAGGGTGAAACTTTCTTGAAGTCATAAGGTTCCAGTTGGGCAAATCCAAATGTCTGGAACCGAGCTCTTTCCAGTACTGGACAGCTGCACAGAATATGCTCCGCTGTTTCGTCCTCCACGTAGCAGAAACGACAGTCTGATGTTTGTTCAAGACCCAACTCCCGCATTTGGTTCCTCAGACGACCATGTCTCGTCAGTAGACCAACTAGAATGCGGAGATCGTTCCTGCTCCATTCCATGATCCTTGGGGGGGCCTGACTAGACTAGAAGGGCATCTGATACACGCCTTCGACTGCAGTAAGCCTGGTGTATCTCGCCAGTGCGGGAGTGCTTTCTTCTCTGCGCAATCTGAGATGGTCTTTTTAGCGGTGCTTTTTGCAATGCCCGCAAATGGTTCTGGTTCTATGAACACAGATTCGATTCCTTCTCTTGCGAGCGCGTCGGCCAATACATTGCCTTCCACTCCGCTGTGACCCGGAACCCAAATCAAGGTTACCTTGTTCCCTATTCCGAGTTCGTTGAGAAGGTGCATGCAGTTCCATACGAGTCTTCATTCAACCCGATTGAAGCTCAGTGCTTTCAGTGCAGCACTGTCTGGCTGTCTGAAAGGATTTTTGTAGATTTGGTTGTCAGGGCCTTTTGGGTTTTATGATATGTACATAACTAAACGACATCAGTGATTTTCGTTTGTCTGTAACTTTGAAAATTAGGTATCAAATATTCCTCAAACTTCGTTTTTAGCGTTTCAGGGTTCCTGATCGATTTCTACTTTTTTGAGTGGGAGCGAAATTGGAGTGGTTTGGGTGTGATAGTTTTAAGACTGAAAAACCTGTTGTAATTATAATAGGCTGCCCACTGATTAGTGATACAAAGGCCTCGCGGTATAATACATTGTTTTAGGTACATCCGAAAATTGCCTTCCCTATTAGAGACACCAAGGGGAATTTTCTGATGTATATATACATACGAGTATTGCTTTAGTGTAACCTGGTAATTATTGAATTGATTTTAATGAAATTTTGACTCAGTATTATTACCGTGGCGAAGATAGCAAGTGGTTTTTAGATATCGTGTCAGTGATGGCACAGCAATAACCGTAAAACCAAAAATATAAAACAACTCAAGCTTTTTTTAGGCAACTAGAAGGATCCTGATCGTTTTCCATATTTTTTGAGAGGTGGTAAAATTGAGGCAGTTTGGGGATAGAGGGTTGCGAAACTGACCAATTTGTTGTATTCGTAGTGGGCTCTTCGGTGCCCTGTCAAGTAACGAATGCTGCCTCCTCATATTAGACAAAAAATAATTTCTCTTTATTGATATCTACACGGCGTACGGGAGCGTGTGCCTATGGTTTTTGAAATTGTGAAATTGTGTTAGCGGTGGTGACACTAAATAGAATACGATAGAAAAGTTGTTTAAATTCCATTTTTGGGTACTCTAGGGATCTCTGATCATTTTTTAGTTTTTTTTTTGAGTGGAACAACTTTTATTGCCCTTTAAGATTGATACTGGTATTATAATCTGTTTTTGAACATCGGAAAATCGGCATGTCATATGATTAGGATATCAATTGGAGATTAAAGAATAAAAACTGTGTCGTCCTAGTTCCTACGGAAGAGAGCAAGGAACTATTTACGAGACGAGTTTTTCTGATGGATGTTTTTTAGGTGCGTTCGGGCGGGTGATGTTTTGGTTACAAGGGGATCTCAAAGTAGAGCCTTATACTATGGGTAAGTAATAAAATTGTATCACCTGAATGTGTGGGAAGTACTGAGTCGCGATGTATCGGTATAAACATCAACAAATATTCAAGCCTTGTCCTTGCAAATGCATAATACAATATTTTCAGTCTATACACATTCCAAAAATCTCATGAATGATTTACAATAGATCCATAAGTTCTTATATTAAACGTGGGGCGGTTCCTCCTTAAGGCGCAATGTTGGACCCCCCGCCCTCTGAGCAAAAGAAAAAAAATACTTTTTAGTAAATATGTATGCAGTGCTAGTACTTCTTTGTAAGTAGCACACAGTGCTCAGACTATAAAAACTGGCACTCGCAGCACACTAAGCTGGAACTTCACCAGTAGCTCGTCACGTGGTTGACTGGAGGCACCAAGGCACGGAGGGCATGGACAGCGGACCGATAAAATGACCAATAAAACCCAAAACGTTACCGTTGGCGGCGTTGACATATGAACAGAGGCCACTCCTTCTGACGCGCCTCAGTCATCTTCTCTTGTTGGAGTCGCTACGCGTTGTTTACATCGCAATTCTAACCCATTAACCGATTATTATAATGAATAATCGGGTGAATGCGTTGCTTAAGATGAGCTTTGGGCAACTTTCCTTTGAGCACAAAATAAAAATAAGGAAATTATAAATAAGATTACAAAGATGAAAATAAGTGGATACTAATAAAATGCATAATGTTTTGACAAAATGATGCAGACGGCTGCTTGGTTCAGTAGGTTGCGCTGACGTATTTCAATCAAGCGTTGGGAGTTCGATTCCCAAGCTAGAGAGTTTTTTTCATCATTAGGCGGGATGATAAGTAAAAAACTCTTAAGAAGTAACATTTTGTGATGAGTGATAAGCAAAATACTCCTACGAAGTGACTTTTTGTAATACTAGCTAGAAAAAACCTTTGAAAAACAACTGTTTGTGGAAACTGAAAACTCGTATTATGTGCAGGGTGCAGCTGCAGTCTCAACAATCTCTGGTAGGATTATCGTGTAGATTTTTGTTTTTAAAATTTTGTACGCCTCCCCCCCGTTAAAAAAATTTAGGAACTGCCACTGTGTAAAGTACTAAGAATTTCATGCACTTTACTAATATTTCTGCTGCGCATACTTTGTGCAAGCGGTATGTCCACTATGTATTTGTGATTAGGTAAGCAACGACTTTCCGCGAACAAAGACGACGCAGCAATTAGTCACTGCAATGCAGGCACATATTGCTAGTTTATCATTGTTGGTGGTCAGAGCATGAGTTATTCGCCATGCGTCCTCGAATGCCAGGCCCTATTCCCTAATTAAACGGAGGCGGCTTTGGGGCGTCGATATTACTTGGCAACTGGCAACTGTTTCGTCAAATGCTAAGACAATGCGGGCTATTAACTATCGAACATAGGCGTAATTTTAGGACGTAAAGGCATAGAGATGTTACTGAGGGAGTAGAGAGGCCGCATGTATGTAGACGCCCATAGGCGGGCTAGCTAAGGGTCTCGGTCGAAGCTCCCGCTCTCCAGTGGTCCTATTCTTGAAAGCAATGGAAAGGACTTTATACCCGCATTGGATATTGCTCCACAATGTTCAAGTCAAAATATTCCGAAAACGGTACACAGTATCGAGTTCTACCAAGAGCAACTTTTTGCTGTAGAGTTGAATGATGTTCAAGTTCACCTAAAATTTTAATTTATGAATCTAACCTCCAAAAAGTTATGTTCAATACTACGTGGTATGAACCGTGTAACTAGCGCCCTCTATACGAGTTATAGGTACTAAGTCAAATTCATAGGATGTACCAGTTTCCAAAATATATTCGTGTGAAATTTTATTACAACGTTGTTAGTATTTTCGGCAAAATCGTAAAAAATGTGTATAATTTTTTTTCAACGCCCTGTATCTTGAACACGGATGGCGTTACGACATTTTTTTACTACATTAACCCCAGTTAATTTTCAGTTTTCTACCTATCCTAGAGACAGGGTCACCTTTTTTTTGAACATTCTGTGTAATGGTATATATTTTATAAAAGTGCAGAGGATCATCTAAAAGGTATGCATTGAATATTACGTACTCAAGAACGGCAACACGGCACACATACCTGTATTCCAAATGGATGTTTCTCTATAGGACCGTGACGTCACGGTCATAGAGATATTCAAATGGTTTTCTCATTTTCTCGGCTTTCCGGTACCTACACAAAATAAATCGCGGAAGAATGTGAGAGGATTCAAATGCCGTCATTTACAGTCATAAAAATTTCATGATACTAGCCTATTATTTAACCACAAAAAGTTTGAGAGTATTTGGTTTTTTATGGTCAGCTTCCCGCAAAGGCTGAAAGTCTATGGCGTTGTAGAAGCGCTGCGAAAGGATAAGTGTCGGTGCCCGTTAGATTTGAAACGCTGCAGATTGTAGCCGTCGGGAAACAAATTCCACGGTGTCGAACAAACTTCTGGGATGCCGTTTTAGTGATACTGATGACGTGATCGTGCCAGGACATCTTATTGTTGATGTTGATCTCCAAAAGCTTGACGGAAAATGACTCGACTATTGGGTGACCCTAAATTTCTACAGTTGGTAGGCCATTGTGGCTTTTTGTGTTCCTCCCGATAAAACAATTCCAACAAACTAGCACACTTGGGGTCTAAAGTGATTAGTTCAAGAGCTACAGGTACTTAAACGACTGTACCACTACCATCATGAAACACTACCAAAATAATTTAACTGTAGGGGTACATGGTAGTGGTACCATCCTTTAAGTACCTGATTTATTGGAAGGAACACAAAAAGTCACAAATATACAGGGTGTCCCATTAAAATTTTTAATTCGGACGTTACGTGATCAAAATCAAATACCTCATTGGGTGACACAATAATAAGAAAAGATACTATATTTGTTCTAATTTACACCGATATATTGCTTGTCTTAATCGTCGTGGGACACCCTGTATATTTCACTACGCCACTGGTAAAAATTAAACTTTGGTTGCATTTTTTAAACCTCGTTTTGCCCTGGACCCCTAACACCTACGCCTGTGCTCCACCGCAAGACTATGTCTTGTCAATTTCGCGTCGAAGTCTCTCATTAGTTCCTAGTCGGGCCTGTGTTAAATTCATATCGATTTGTGTACCGTTATTAGCTTATGAGCTTCACTTCTGGTTAATGAGTGACTCGAATTTTCGTAGTACCGGTACATTCTGGCTATAGCAAGAACCCCAACTTAACATATTGCGCCTCACTATAATGCACAATGAGGAACAAGACAAAATCCGAGAATTATGTCCATATAATGTTCGGGATTGCATTCATAATTCGTCACATGACTGTAAAATACCAGTAGTAATAATAGTTTAGTAGATGTTTATTAGCAGAATGTTATACATAAAGTCTGCAATTACTTAAACACTTAAATATCGCGCCTCGTCATGATACAGGTTAAAAGAAACAATTTACGTAAATAAAACAACACGGTTCATATGCACTCATTAAGAATATTTGTGCACACATAAATTATACCTTAACGTTAAGCAATATACAGGGTAGTCCGCTTTTTAGTATTAGGACTTCAACACTCGATAGAAAAACTGATTTTAAGGTGGAGATTTCATAAAAACATAGTTGTGCAACAGTTTTGTTTTTAAGATATATGGTTTCAAAGTTAAAAAAAAATAGATCCCTTATTAATTTCTTAAACATGATTGACCCTATGTTGGCAGAGTGGTGTTCACTGCAATAAGGCGCTAAGTCAACACTGACTATGAGATTGTTATCATTTGCAGTGGCGTCCCGGGGACAGTCACACGATAAATGTTAGCAAAAAATTGTACGCCACTGACCTTAAAAAGAATATTCGCGGCTTGTAACGGAACGGAGTCTGTGTGGGAATAATCAATTTTCAGTACTGGTATACGTGTTTTGTTCATTGAAATCGTCTCTAAAGATGTCATCGATGGATTTTTCACCTTTTTGTTAGAAAATCACCGGACTAAACTGCCAGTTTTAAAAGTCGCGGTATTGTGGTGCTCAACTGGCTAGTCACCGATTTTACTCACCAGAGAGTAAAAAAATCAGCAGTCTTACTCGCCACTGGATCAACCGTTTAGGGTAATGCAAATATTAAGTTCTATTCACTGACCTAAGGCATCTTTCCGACAAATCATGACAATATGTCGCGATAAATCATAATAAATCATCCTTCCATAATTCATAGAACTAATCAATTACCGAAATGCTGACGTATCCCATAATCTGTACAATCTGTCAGTCGAAAACAAATATCATTATCAGTCGGGCACTAAACTTGCGAAATAGAAAGAAAACCTCATTACAGGGGTATGATTAAGAAGAGAAACAGCTATAAATCTACTCAACAAACAGCACACTATTATAGTGGAGTGCAAAGGAAGTTTCGGATACTTCCGGTGAATACAAATTATCGTCATTTATAACGACGGAGCAGGCTGACTAATTGGAGTCTTCAGTATCAGATAGCTTTTCCAACTTTCTAGTTATCTACAGGCACAATTATAAGGTAGCAGCTGCGGGGAACTGATATCAGTCTCGTGATGATTAACTATAACTTTTTAGCCCAATCGAAAGGACCAAGGCCAAGAACAGGGAAGACGATCTCGATAGACTTGGTGTAGCAGTAATGAAAAATTGTTCGTGCACTTTGTGCACTAACTTTACAGGTCTATCGGATATCGGCTAGTCAAACTATGTATGTGTTTAATCTTTTGGTAAGGGTTTGTTTTAGCAAAACCCGAAACGGGCGTTGAGATTGATGTCAATTGACACGGATTGACGCCCTGAGTCGAACGATACCACTCCCAGACTGAGGAGACGCTCCGGTGAAAAACTACAGCACTTTGAAGATTCCAAACCTAACCTAGCTTAACCAAACTAGTTGAATTATTGAAGCTGAAATGAGTTCTAATCGATTCGGATTGAAGTCCTGAGACGAACTAGACCATTACCAGCGCGAGAAAACATTTTGGTGACAGTCTACGCTACTTTGAAATTCACAAATTCCAATAGCTTACCTAATATAAAGTAAGCAAATCGGTAGAGGTAAAAAGGTGTGTCTATCGACTCAACCTGATATCTTGACTCAAATTGTGCCAAATCTAGACTGTACGACGGTTTATTTTGATTCTCAATTAGAAATTAATCAAAATAAGGTGAGAATCCTACTTGGGAAACTTGAGTTGCTCAGACTATTTAAAATATGCAAAGACAGCGACGTCTGGGGGGGGGGCAGCCCCCCGTTATACGTTTACACAAGCCTAGTATAACATAAACTAACCTGGTTTTCGGTTATTCGTATTTTCTCAATAGCTTTAACATTAAACATTTAAAGTATCATAACTTTTTTATTTTCCATTTTAAGATGTTGCGACTGGTGGTGTTGTGTTGTACTCATCTAGTGCTTTCACACGATATATAGTTTCACCACATATTTCATGAAAAATCATCGAAATATGAAAGTAATTTTGAGGTTAGGTTTGAAATTTTAAAGTGGTGCAGATTTTCATCGGAGCGTTTCCTCAGCCTTGAAGAGGCCTAATTCGACTCAGGACATCAAGCAGAATCGATTAATACTTACTTAACGACCAATTAAATCGAATTTGACCTCCATAAGTTGATTGTTTGGCATAAGTGAGGTTAGGTACTGAAACTTTAAAGTGTCATAGAATTTTACGGGGGCGTTTCCTCAGTCTAGGAGTGATGCCGTTCGACTCAGGGCGACAATCCGCGTCGACTGACACCAATCTCAATGCCCGTTTCGAGTTTCGCTAAAACGAACTCTAGCCAATTTTTTTGTCGACGAACATGAAAGTTGCTCGACCAAAAGGTGGCTAACAATTTAGAGCTTCGCGTACTATCCAGGAGTAAGTTGCTTTGTACTAAGTGTTTCATCATACTGCATTGTATAATATGCCAAATAACCTGCCAAAATTCGAGGTCTGAAAGTTGCAGTAAATATTCTGAAATATGCGAGAAGAATTTGATGTGACGAGGTTTCAGTTTAATCAAACCCTGATCTACCAGTGAAATTAAATGCAATGGTATCAGATGCAGGTAATTGAATAAAATCAACAAGGGACCTATCGCACGAAATTCATCGTTTCTGTCACTTGGTGGTGGATGGCCGTCTACAAGGGGTAACTCTTCACGGACGAGAGCCAGTTTTGTTTGCCTTGTAAATATGTTGCAAATAAATAAACTAAACTAAACTTCGCCCCTCACTTATCTTATTTATTTGAGAGGTAGAAAAAAGTTTTTTATGTGAAATTTTTATAGTTTTTTTCATGTCATCCAGGATGTGACAAGAAAAAAAAACTAAAAAATAATAAAATATAGTTGTTTTCGTATAAAGTTATATTTTTTGAATGGGACACTCTATATATTATATCTCGAAAAGAAATAGATGTTTTTCTTGTTTTCAGAAATACCTTACCTTTTGAGGCTTTTAGAATATATAGCCACAAAATTTCTAAAATGTGGAAATAAACCTCACTCCACTATAGCCATGGCGGCCGACAAACTGTTGGATGCCGTAATAGTAGTAGTAGTAGTAGTAGTAGTAGTAGTAGTAGTATAGCGTTTATTGTAGATATAAAATAAATAAAATACAATAAACAACAAGTGACCCTAAAAAAGTTAAAAACTTGTGCTTGGGTATAAGTAATTATTATAAAATGGAAACAACAAATAAGGGCTAATTCAGGAATATTTATATTTAAATATTATGTATTCCATATATATCAGTAATAATAGGTATTGCATATGTCTACAAGTTGGTGAATTTTAATGCGCTTATTATTTACTATCCATTGTTTTAAACCATAATTGAATGAATTTAAAGGCACTAGATATTTTATGCTTTCTGGTATCTCATTGTATAGTCTTGGAGCAAGAAATGTATGACATCGTAATAAAGTATTTTTTCTTGCTTTTGGTACAACATTACATGCATATCTTATGTCATATTTGTGTTCGTGTTTTGTCAAGTTTGATTTATTTTTATATTGGTAAATACCTAATGACATGAAAAATGTTTGGCGGATATCTAGAATTTTTGTTTTAGAAAATAACAAGTCACTAGGATATGTACATTTCACTTTATATAAAATTTTTATTAAACGTTTTTGTATAATTTCTATTGCTTTTATATTATTTTCACATGCTGCGCCCCACACCACAATACAATATCGTATATGACTATGAACAAGTGCTTCGTATACAATGATCATCTGTTTATAGGTAAGTATAGTGGAAAGGAGTTTAAATTTGCTTATAACGTAACGAATCTTTTTGACAACATATTCGGTATGCTCTTTCCATTTGATATGGCAATCTAGATATATTCCTAAGTACTTGATACTGGTGACCATTGATAGCTACCTGTTTACAACTGATTTGTAAGTTGGTGTATCTCGGTAAGCCGTTTGCGTATGATGCGAATGGAACAAAGTGAGTTTTGTTGAAGTTGACTGTTAAAAGTCGACTACTGAACCAGTTGAACATTTTTTTAAAACCATTTTCAGCCTTTGATTTTAATATTTCCCAACTTTCAGCAGAAAATATAACAGCTGTATCGTCTGCAAAACTCACAATATCTCCGCTCACATCAACCGCAAATAGATCATTTATATATATGTTAAAGAATAATGGTCCCAGTACCGTTCCTTGAGGAACACCGCATGTTATAGGCAACGGAGAACTAGAGCATTTATTTATCATAACAGTTTGTGTCCTATTACTTAAATAACTTTTAATTAGATGATAGATTTGACCCCGTATACCATAATTTTGTAAAGTTTTCATGAGTATCATATGATCAACTGTGTCAAATGATTTTGCTAGGTCAACAAATACACATAATGTTGGAATATTTCTGTCTACATTTTTGCATAGTTCTCCTATTACATATGTCACCGCATCTTCAGTAGATTTATTTTTTTTGAAACCGAACTGTTTATCAGAAAATATGTTATATTTCTCTAAAAATTCTGTCAATTTGTTCTTTATTATATTTTCAAAAACCTTTGCCAAACAGGAGATAAGTGAGATAGGTCTATAATTGGATAAATCATATTCATCACCAGTTTTATGTACAGGCATCACAGTCGCAATTCTGAGTATAGATGGAAAAATACCCTTTTCCAGACAACAATTAATTATTCTAGTGAATGGCTCCGAAATCAGATGTGCTACGATTTTGAGTGCTTCAGCAGTTAAATTGTCTATTCCAGGTGTTTTGCCATTTTTCAGCAGCATTATTGAATTAATTACTTCTTGTTCAGTGATTTCTTGTACTACAATGGAGTTTGAGAGTCTGATTGTTTGTGTGTCTAGGTATCGGATACTTGATTTAATTTTTTCTGCTAGACGTTTACCAATAGAGCAAAAGTATCGGTTAAATTCATTACTAATATTTAAGTTAGTGTTCAACATGTCTCCACTTTGAGACATAATTTTACCAATGTCTTTACCAGAGTTATTTACACCTATAACGTTATTCACACATTTCCATAGCTTTTGTGTATCGTTGGTATGGTTCATGATTTTATCTTGATAATACGACAATTTTGTAACTCTGATTAAATTTGTAAGCGCACTATGATATTTTTTATATTCTTCTTTATTTTCTACTGACGGATCATTTATCATTATTTTGTAAAGCCTATTTTTTTCATTTACGGAATTTATTAAAGCAGCAGTGATCCATTCTTTTCTTTTCTGTTTGTTCTTTTTTATTCTCACTTTTGTTGTACAATTTTTAATGTGTGTTGTCAGAGTTGTAATGAATGTTTCTGTTGATTTTTCAATTTCACTAGCGAAATACACCTCATTCCACGATTCATTTTTTAGTTCATTTAAAAGTTTATCTTTATTTAAGTATTCTTTGTATCGCAACATTTCACTATTAAGTGGATTATTTGTTCCTGGAAGTAGTATCTGTAGTACTTGAGAAAAATGATCTGTAATTGATGTTTCAACGATAACGGGAATTATTCTCACATCTTTAATTTTGTTATTAATAAATATGTGATCAATACACGATTTTGTACTATCAGTTATTCGAGTATAGCTGTTTATTGCAGATGTGAAGCCATGAATGCTTAAAATATTAAGATAGTCCTGAATGTTGGTTTCTTCTCCAAGAATATTGATATTTATATCACCTATTATAACATGCATATCTGCAGATATGCATGTTGCAAGATAGTGATTGAGATTTTCAACAAATTCATTTAAGAGTGTTTGTGGTGATCTATATATGCACGTAATCAAAATTCTTTTATTACACTTAGTGAAGTATATCTGAACGATTTTGATATTCCCAATAATAAATGTATTATAACTATGTAAAGTATTTTCTCCTATATACACTACCACTCCATCATTTTGATTCACATCGCCATTGTTGTACACTAATGTGTATCCATCAAGCTTATACAACGATATATCATCTAGCTTCCAGGTTTCAGATAGAATTATAAAATCTAAACTAAAATTAAGTTCACTTAGTAGTAATTTAAGTTCATCTAAGTTTTTGTTTAAGTTCCAGATGTTCATATGAAACATATGCAAACTATTCTTACTTTTTGTAATATTTAGTAGGTTATTGAGATCATGTGTGTCTTGAGCAGTATGAGTATTAAATGTTTCGATTTTAAAATCTCTAATATAACTATCCATTTAATACGTTATGTATAATTATTATCTACTTTTATTTTCGTTCAATCAAATATAGTTCAAAATTCAATGTTAGAAAGGTACTGAGATTGAAAATATTTGTAAGTAGGACATTTCTGATCGTCGGATGTGTAGGTAACATCGTAATTCCTATTAAGGGTCTCATTATAATATGTACAATTACAACATTTTACTAAATTTTGTTTACATGATTTACTTTCATGATTTTGACCACATATCGCACAAACATGTGAATTTAGACAGTGTTTTTCTGAATGATTGAATCGTTGACATTTCTGACACTGCAGTACTTTATTATTTTCGTATCGCGTTGTTAACAAGTGCAAATAACTTATAGTTTTATTGTAAAAAATCCGCTAAATTATAATAACGGAAATCAAAAACTTGAAACTATACGTTTACTTTATAAATTCTCAATTTTTAGTAATAACCATTAATAACATTCCCATCGATTATCAAAAGTATATTGAAAATAATGGCGGACACATTGAACATTTATAAGGTCATCTTTGTTTGCAATATGCTGGTTAATTTTCTTAGACTGGTTGCGTTATAGAAATTTTCTGAATTTGTCTTCTATATATTTGAATGTGATTTTTGCAGCACAACTCCGGCAAATAATTCGCTGTATTCCCTTTTTGCTTTAGATATGTTGCTATTTTTATAAAATAAACGTATAACTTGAAACTTCATATCCGTTATAATAATATAACGGCATTTTTTCAACAAAACTGGAAGTTATTCGCACTTGTAAGCAAAGCGATGCTTTTTACCTTGGCAAAATATCCGAATGATACAAAAAATTACCGCATTCAATTGAAGGCACAAGTGGATAAAGGTGTCATGTAACATTTTTTGGAAAATGTGTATTTTTCATTCAATAAGCTTAAAATATGCTTCCGTTTCATTCTTAAGTCCTTTTGTTATGTTATTTTCATAAATAACATCGATATTTAGGTGATAAAGGTGTTATGTACAATACTTTTTACTTTTCACAATGGATAAAAGAGTCACGGTAAGAAGGAGTATAAATATCGTTCGATGAAAAAATGTTTGAAGACAACGAAGGGCATCCAAAGAAAAAAAGAAAAACCAATTATAGTGATTAGATTAGTTTCAAGTTTTGTGTTTTTTTGCAATAAAAAACACCAATGTTTGTGTACGTTGCTCTTTTATCCATATGATTTTAATACAGGCTATGCCACTTTTTCATGTATAAAGGTGCCATGTACATTCAAAGTCCATTTTCCCGTGAAATATAAAAGTGTCTACAAATTAAAAAACAGATGAAGAAACTACATAACTAAGCTTCAAGAATACTTGAACTATATGCCCCAAATGTGGTGCATAAAAAAGTTCCAATCGAAGATCTTTATATCGATTTTTCTCGGAATAATTATTTTGTGACATGACACCTTTATCCACTTGTGTCTTCAATTGTTTTTCGGCCGCCTTTGAAGCTAAATATTTTGAAAACCTTTCAAAATAAGGTGAATGAACCCTATCTTTTTTTAAACAAGAGAAAAAATATATTTTTTTCCGTGATATAATATATAGTTTAAAAAATATCACTTTATACGAAAACAAGGTTTTTTACTATTTTTTCTTTTTTTCGTTTAGCATTCTGAATAACAAGAGAAAACTATAAAACTTTCATGTGAAGACTTTGTTTCTATTTTTTCAAATAAAAAAGATATGAGGGGTGGCGAAGTATGAGGAAACACCCGGTCCTTTTTTTGTTCCATTTTTCATCTTAAGCATAACCTTCTTCTGTGTTTCTGTTGTCCCTTGTATACGCATCATGTCCATAAGTCCTGAAATCCTTTCCGACCTAACACTGACATACATAACCCCATGAAAATTTTTAATATATCTACCACTCTTGCTACGGAAATATTCCTATATAAATGCCAAAGGGTCTTTTGGGCCCGCGTGGCAGCTCATGTTATATTCATGGTAGATTTTAAAAAGACTAGCAGAGAGAGTCATCGAGCTTGGGATCGTCTTGCTGTTCTCTATCAGGATACCAATGGATTCCGAAAAAGGAATTCGGTATTCGGATACTTCCCCCTCTGTGAAAAGGTATTTCATATTTATGGGTATTTGGAGAGCGCTACAGCGTGATTTTCCTCAATAGAGTGTGATATCGTAACACCCTCAACTTCGACTATATGAGGTTTCTGCAAACACTGATGCCGAGACGTATTTGACCTTATTGAGTGCCTGAGCTTGTTATGGTATAGTTTAAAGCAGCACGTAGGCTTCTGAGTTAGTCACGCATTTGCTGCAAGAACACTGAGCCGTATCAAAAAAGAGTAGATATTTGAGATGAAAAGCGGGTCGTAAGGGGTTATCCATACTATCAGTTTTGAAAATTTTGGAAATGTAAAAAATTGTCAATATTTATCAACCTAGTCTAATCGTTACGTAGCAAAAAAAACGTTTTTGACAGCAAAATGTCGGAAGGAAATGAAATTTAGCGGGATGGTAGACATTAGTGCATTAATCTACACCTAAGTTTGCGACCAAGGGCGGTATCCGCTCGAGGGAGGGGTGAAGCTCCTCTTCGCGACGATTTTCGAAAAATAGCATCGTTTTGGTGAGTGATATCAAAAAAAGCTTTAAATGGTTTATGGAGGGAAGAAAATGCTGCATATGTTTGGTATTAACATTTTTCATGTGCGGCCAATAGTTTCCGTCCTGCAGTTAGGGTTTTTTTTCTGATTTTCACTAAAATCAGAATTTCATAGCGGATTCCCACATAACACTACATGGATAATGTATGTTCATATGAAAAATCATATACACTAATGTACAAAATTTTATAACCTTGATTTCTTTGTGATGTTACACATGACATTCAACATGAAAAAGATGATAATTACAGTAATCGAATTTTCCGAGTATTATTATTGTAACTAGAAATTGAGTTAATGACAATACATAATGAAAGTATAAGGTTTGTTTATTTTTCTGCATCTACATTGAACTTTCATACACTATGCATGTGCACTAATAGTACATGAATGTACATTTAATGGATATACCGTGATGTGGAAACTCGCGACAAACGTACATGAAATGTAATTTGTTTATGTCTATTTTACATCCATTAGACGTTCATGCTCCAGTTGTGGATATACATATCCATTATATGTATATTGTATTTACTTTGGTATGTTATCCACCTACCCGTCCTTGGTGTGTATAGGCACATTGCTGTTTTCATTCTGTTCCTGTTTGTTATCATTTTATTCGTTTTTACTGTACGTGTCTTGTGGCGTTATATTTTAATACCGTTGGCAGTGTTTTATTAATCCCGTTGTTTATCTAGTCAAATTCTTATGATTTTTTTCCTAATAACTATAAAAACTTCGATTTTCTGTTGCCTGAAGATGACTTAATATAAGTCGAAACGTCGCAAATAGAAAAATAAGGAGTTTTTGTATGAATGACCTTATCCTACAAAAAGTAACTGAAGTTCATCACAGTAGGTCAAAATCTTTTACAAAATTTGGTATGTTAGTATATACATGGTATATGTTATGAATATACATGTTCATACCTCATCTGTGTTACATATACTATGCATGTACATTAGACGCACATATGTACGTTCAATGGATATGCCATGGATATGCCATGGATATGAAAGTTCGCGACAGAAGTACATGAAACGTATATTTTTTGATGTCTATTCGACATCCATTGGACATTCTTGCTCCATTTGTGGATATACATACATATCCATTGATTCTATATCGTGTATGTACACTGTATGTTTTTATTATGTGGGTTCGGACGAATGAATGATATTTTCTAATTTCTGAATTATCTGTAGCTGCCTAACCTCATGTATTTGGTTTAAAAAAAAATACGACATTTAGGAACCGCTACCTACTACCGATATTTCTGTTACGAAAAATACCTTATATGTGCATACTTTTAGTGGAAATGATACTACCTCGGCGTTGTTTAATTAAGACAAGATTCAATTTGCGACCTCTGTGAGTTGACGGAGAGGGGAGGGGTGCAAAAACTGTTTCGCGACGCTTTTCAACAAATAGCGCCGTTATGGTAAACTATCGAAAAAAGGTTAAACGATATATGGAGATAACGAAATTTTTTTACAATTTTGGTCTTTACATTTTTCATGTGCAACCAATAGTTTCCATTCTACAGTGCCCCCAAGGTTGGGGGATGGTTTGTGATTTTTACTGAAATCAGAATTTTATCGCGCATCAAAGATTGCGTATTGTGACAGTGTATATTTTCCAGCACATTTACAAGCCGATGTTCTAAGACTTCAAAAAATACAAAATTCTTGCATCAGATCTGCGTATGGCATACGGAAGTTTGATCAAGTAAGCGATTCATACCGCGATGCTGGTTGGCTTCGACTAGACAAGATTAGGAAGTACCATCAGCTAGCTTTGACCCATAAAATCATACTTAACAAAGGGCCAACGTATTTATATGACAAATTTGTAACATTCAGCACTAATAGCAATAGAGATACAAGGAATAAGCTGCCATTTGTCATTCCAAAACACTCGACTGCCTTGTTTAAACGCAGCTTCACATACAATGCAGTGAAATTGTACAACAGCTTACCTAACGATTTTAGACATTTTTCATTATTCAATTTTAAGAAAAGGTTAAAAATTTTAATAAAATCAGATGAATGTTTATAGGACGGACTTTGCTATGTGTTAGGGAAATGATTTAAGTTTACATATACTATATATTGGCCACCTCGTTATTCTACTTAACCATCTATGTGATTACCACCTGTACATAATTTTATAAATCGCACAATGTACATCAGGTGTTTGTAAAAACGTAGAAAACACGTGTGTATACAAATCTCCATATTATTATAACGCAACCTATAGTATACCAATGTACACTATATGTGAGTGGTGTATGTGTGTGTGTAGTTTTAATTTGTTCTTTGTTTAATTTTATTTAGTATTTTATTTAGTTTTTGGGTTGAGTTGAAAAACAACCTTGTTGGTTGACACTCCGCCTTTCGTCATTTGATTATGAATTTAGTATGTGTTTTGTTGTACTTAACTTTTTTTTCATGGCGAATAAAGACCTATTATTATTATTTTTAAGTCAAAGAACGCTATCAAAGAGTTCTACAACACTTTTTCACCTAAGATAATAACATTTCTCATATCTATATTATCTGCAGCTAAAAAAGTACGACATTTAGGAATACATCGCTACCTACTACCTATATTAGCCAATCGTTAAGTCCTACAAGCACAAAAGGTCGGAAATAAATGAAATTTGGTGGAACGGTAGACATTGGTCTCCTGAATGTACACCTAAGTTTGTGACCTCCAGGGGTTGTCGCTTGAGGGGTTGGGGTGAAAACTCTGCTTCGAGACGATTTACGAAAAATAACGTCATTTTGGTAAAGTGCTATCAAGAAAAGGTTCATATGAGAGAATTATTTTGCGACCTATGTAAGGTCGCTGCCCGAGGGTGGGGGGATGGGGGTAAATTTTGTTCTCTCCATAAATCATTTGCTCCTTTAGAAAACATTATATCCTTACTACCTGATGAAATACTTGGTCGAGGAGCACTGAAATTTTAATTGCAAAGTAAACTAAATTCTTGGTCATGGCACATTTATTTAGAATGAATAGGTAGTGATATCAAAAATATATTTTTCTTGACTCAAATTAACCATAGCTCCTCATTGAGTAAATTTTATTGGAGGGAGAATAGATGTCTTCTCGTAGGAAAATATTTACAAGGTTACCAGAGTTCTTGAATTGAGAAATTCTCTATATGTGTGTTGAAGATTGAATTTCAGATTTGAGGATGTTATTTTTGGACACAGGGTATAAGCAGCAGTTCGGCCAAATCAGCTCACTTAATTTGATATTATCTGAACCAAAATTAATTTCCATGCAAATGCACCGAATGCAAATTAATCCCAGAACTCGGATTAGCATTAATCTTGGTTCAAGTTCGCGTGGTGAAAAACTGACCTTAATTCTGGCAGAAGTTATGTAAAGAACAAAGTTTTGCTTTTCTCTCTTTGTGCTGCTGACTAATGGATTTACCATGTACTGTGGAGAGGAAATATGAAGACCGAGAAAAATATAAATAGAAAATTAGAGTTTTTAATTTGTTCCTGGAAAACTGAAAAAACCCTGGAAGCATTTTGCTGCATCAAGAAGACAAATAGTTTGTGTTTTGGTTTTGTTTCATAAAGTAACACTGATTCACACGTTGTAGACGATGGCGATGCTCAGATGAGGTAAAGGGAATTTTCAGTATTTTGTTACGAAGCGGTTTTATGGCATCGTATGTACTACGAGTATATCGGAGTGGCGACAAAATTAGAGAGATAAAACGAAGGAATCCGTATCGTAATACATCAAGTGTATCGGAGAAACGTTGGTTTCGCTGAGTTGGTAGTGTTCCTCTTTCAAAGTATTCTGCGACATTGCCAGACGCTGCACGCGAAAAATACATATTTTATAGAGCTAAGGATACATTGTATTGCAAAGCAGGTGATTGAATTGAAACGACGATCAATGTTTATACATAGCTCTGAGAGGCTTAATTAACGTTTTCTTCCCTCCTCGAAAGTACTAAAATCTCCGAAATATGATACCAATTATATGTTTGTTTACTATAGCCACCAGCGGTCACCAGTGATTAAGTTACAACAACGCTTTTATTGATCAACGTTCCGTATATATTTTAAATATGTTACAGTCAATGGAAATGTGTATATTTTCTTATCACCGTTCAGCCGATGCATGGAAATAACTGATATGAAGTTTTGTCTTAGCAACGCTATAAGATCCACACAAATTTAACCCTTAGACGTCTATGCGGGGTCGTATTGGGAACACGAGTGACGATTTCATCTAATATATATTTATTGGAACGTACTGGCAAACTCGCATCTAAGCATGCCTTGGTAACTACGTGCTGCATGATCTTCTAGTGTGTTGCGACGCTTTGGGGCTGTAGGGTTAGCAGTAGTAGAAGATTCGGCATTAAGGGATGCTAAAGTTTGCATTAATAAATAGGATTTTATTACAATTTTCCGTCAGAATGGGCTATTGTGAGAACACCAGAGCACTTACTTACACTGAGCTTGAAGTAGTAATAAATAATCATGTAATGAGTGACCTGTTATTTTATCTAGATTAGACATTCGATTTTCCTGTTTACCATTTTTTTATTGTTTTATGTATTTTATTTTCACTAAAACTTAGAAAACTGTTATAAATATTTGAGAGCGTATTCTTTTTAGGAATACCCGTAAATATTTAGAAAAATTCATTATTTATTTGGGGTTAATATCTAAAAATGGCAATGGAATATAAAAAAATTACGTGTATACATATAGCATAAGTCATATAGTATGGAACATAACATAAGTAATAAATAACAGATTTGTTTCCATTTACGTATGTACTAGATAGTTAGCACTGTAATTTTTTGCGCACGCTAAGAGTTAACAGGAGATATTCGATGTTCAATTAGAGAGATAGTTATAATACCCTAATTAAGCGTTTGGTGTAGAGGGCAACGGATTACGCAAATCGATTGGAATTTGATCTTAGCTCGACTATAACTGAATGGTTGACTTATTAGTCGAACTGGCTACAGTATCTCGGCATCTTATGTAACGAGTATATCTTGCAATATATGGTTTAATTGGGTATTCAGGATATTTAATACTAATCTAGACTGCTAGCTGTTCACCTTTCTGACACATGCGGAGTAAACGTACATAATTTTTTGACTCTGCACCACCACCAAATAGAACATTAACAGGTTCACAGTGAGATCGAAAAAAGTATTAAAAGGTGTAGCGTTGAGACATACGCAGACTACCAGAGAAGATATTCCAGAAAGAATTGGACGCCGTATCGGAATGATACTGGGGCATTAAAAATCAAATTACGCTTCGACAAATCTACCCACTGTTGTGGACTTTGCAGCTCTTCAAAATTAAGTTTGTACAAGATTTGATTTGCCGCTTCTTGTCTACTGTCCAGTAGATGACACGAAAGGCGTATAATGACAATCGGAGTGCTAGCATGTTTGTAGCAGCGGCTTTGTTTTTACCGGACAGTTCTGATCACCAGATCTGCCAGAGTCGCTACAAATACATACGGCGCAAACATTTTTTGACCATATTTGCCTCCTGGACATGACGCTCTGGCACTTCAATGTAAATATAAGTGTCTCCGGTATGCAGTTGTCATAAGATGCTCCCGTCCACACGCTTTTCCCTCTTAAGATGAACCATGACATATTTGTCAGTTCCAAACTCCATTCCAATATCATGTTAAAAGTCATCCATATAAAACCGATGGGTGATCTTGTGATTTCCGCGAATGAGCGTGCCACAGCGGTATCCTTTTGTATTTTTCCAACAGCATGCTTCAAGTCATCAATTCTTATACGGTGTGTTCTATGAATAAACATTGTGGATATGTTTGAAATTTTGGAAAAATAATTTATAATTTGGCAATGTCGCAAACGCGAAAAAAATATTACAAGGCGACATAGGGTATTAGTAGATACTTGGATTTAAAATAAAAAATACATGGTGTTACATTTAAAAACAAAGCAAAATGACTTTCATATAGCCGTAATTTAAAATTCTGCCAAAAACACTCTGTAGATGCACATAGCTAGTAACATCCAAAATAATATTCATTTGATATTCAAATAACTTGCTGTATAATATTATTGAGAAAAGTTGAACGAATATATCAATTTGGACGTATTACCTGCGACCTTGCAAATCCGGAAATTAATAGAAGATAAATTATAACTTGGCAACGTTGCAACCGATCCCATTTAAGGGTTAAATAACGATAAATGACGGAAACTAGGAGAATTTAAAAAAGCTATAGTTCTTAATGAAAAAATCAAGTTGATCGCCACTCTACTTTCCCGCAACACTCTGTATACTTCAAAAGATTTTTAGGATATGCTTCTTAAGCAACCAAATAACTTTTGTATTTGACATTTTCTTCTATCAGGGAAACCTTGCAAGATATCGAAGAATTACACACTAAATGGACACCCTGTATAAAACAGATAGGCGACCTTGTGCCTCAGGCACAGCTGTATCCTTTAGTACCTTCAGAGCTATAGACAGCGAGCTGCAAAGGAGCAAGGGATTCATGTTGTCTCCTACGTATGACAGCAACTCTGTCTGAACTCAAGTTTCACCTGAAGTTATATTACTATTATTATCAAATAAGGCAGCATGAAATGTTCTAATACTCAACAACTTGGCTTGATATAGCGCGATGCAAACTCCCAAAAACAAGAGAATATTGCTACTGAAAATACACTGTGGAACAACCGGAATGGCAGTCAGACCTCAAGTCCAAGCCAGCTGTAGCATCCCCTTACGGACAATCAATTTAGATATGACGTGCAGCTGCACACGCAATTGCCGTATTTCATAGTTTCATACAGCAGCGCCCGAAGTCCTTAACAGCTGTCGCCACAGTTCAGCTTGTTTCCAAAATATATTGCTTTGCTGCAGTATGCTGGCGTTTTATAAGTTTTTTCCTGAATTTCTGCGGAAGCTTTGCTTCTTGTTAAGTTGCGGTTCCGATTAATTTCAGCGACGATTGCGGTTGACAATATGCTTCTAGTCCAAGAGGAATACGACTCAAGCTGGATTTCTAAAAAGGAAGCACTTGGAAGCATCTTAATTTACAAGGGCCTGGAGATGCTAGAGATTTTTTATTATGTATATTATGTAGGAAATTGTCATCCTGACGATATCCATAGGGTAACGAATCTTGTCTATGAAGTAAAAAAGCACCCCATGAATTTCTAAACAATCAGTGATGAGATGGAGAGATTGTCCGACAGGAATGCTTGACTTAAGTATTGTGTTGTATTGTTTAGAAAGTATCAAAATTGCTCAAAAATGGTAAACATATCCATGGTCATGGAGCCATTGTCTTCTTTTGAGGCAAGAGGCAACTGGTTAAGGTAACAGTCCTAGTCGTTATGTTGAAATCATCCCCATATAGCAAGTAATTGCAGCGAGGTTTGGCAGATATATCGCTAATGGATATAGTAAACAATAGCAGACCAAGCACATACCCTGAGGTTCAAGGACCATTAAACCTAGTATGGTCTGCGTGTGATATCCAAGGGCTACACAGCGACATAAAATGTATGTCGAGGACTCTTCCTCCTCACCATAGCGTGTACACGGCGGGTCACTTGTTATCTTCATCGCATATATGTGACGTATGAAGGTGCTACGCTTGGATACCAGGCCGACGAGTAATCTTAGCCGGCTTCTATCAGCCCCACAGCCGCCTCAGGGCCCAGGGCGTCTATTATTTCATTGCCACCAACTCCAGCATGACTCGGCACCCACATAAGTCACACCTGATGCCCTGCCGAAATGTCATCCAAGACCTTTATACATTACAGATACTGTCAGAGCAGATGGTGATCCTCTGCCCCTGAATTTCGTGAATACAAAAGGCACAAGCTAAAACCGCATATATAGACCACAGCGCCGGAGCTTTCGTCGGTAAGTGAGCCGCCTGTGTACCAGACTGGCCCGCCTCCCTCCTCAAAAGGCCACCTGCCGCTTGGCCCCCACTCTTCCCTTGTAAGACACTTCACCGTAAATTTTCAGTCAAATCGATATGTAGGAGAAATTATACCACTCTTTGTTATGTAGTATGGTGTCATCCATTTACAGTTCCGAGAGGATGGCACAGTGTCCCCTGCCAGGATTCACGTAGGACCAACTGCATTGACTCCACAATTGGAATGCAGACGCCTTAGTCTCCCCTTAAACTAACAAGTCTATTGGGGGGAGGTTTAGCAGTGCTTCTAGCGCGCTCAATGGAGTTGCCCGTACTGCACTTCTTACACTAACACAAGCCTAGCGTTTAACATTATTAAGCTTTGCTTTGATTGTTTCCATTCTTACATTACAGCAGTGATCCATATAATAAGGACGACCTTACGATTGTAGTATAGAGCCAGAACATCACCTTGGGAGCCAAGCCTAAATTCGCTCCTACAACCCCTTCTACATACCCATAACGCAATGCGCAAATCGCTTTATATTATCTCTGAAACTGTACCCATGGATCAACCTCTGACTACTATGATAAGATCATCTGCATAGGCCTTCACGTATACACCCATATTGCTAAGCCTACCCAGAAGCTCATTCACCACAAGGCACCACAATAAGGGAGATAAGACTCCCCCTTGCGGGCAGCCCCGCGCTACTTCAACGCTATGGCAAGCGTCATTCACCGTAGCTTAGAGTTCGGTGCAAAGTAACGCCCAGGTACTTCGGAAATTTTCTGTGCGTAGTAGTTGGTTCTCGAGATGGACTCGCAGCTCTTTGTTCGCGATGCTTGCTATAGTCGGTTTTCAAGGAGATAGAGATAGAGAGCGAGAAAGCAGGCAAGTTAAGCTGGTCAACCTTCATTACCTTTATTGAGGATCGTTTACCTATGTCTTATTACTCCCCAATTACGCTCCAATACCAGTGTCTCAAAATAAAAGTTATTTGAACAGCTGGAGTTGTACCGAGATGCGTGAAGCTAGTAAGCTGAGAGTGTTAAAACTTCAGAGTCCAAAGCTTATGAAGCGGCCCGAGAGTCCAGGAGGATCACAATATGCAGGCAGGCTAGTCATAGAATAATTTCAGTTTGATATATTTTTGAATTCCGTATGTCACAGCTCACCGTTACCCACAAAATACGTCATACTGGGCGTTTCGGTTTTGACATTCACAACCGCGAAGTCGCTATTCCTGGCATTTTAATTATGCTTGCCTAACATTGGCAAGTTCTGGCGATTTTCATACAAGAATCTAGATACAAGCATACTTATAACCTGGCAACATGCGATACTCCCTTAAAGTGAGACGTCAATGCCTGAATGCATTCCACCGTCTTGATGCGCTTGGCTTTGAGTGTAGTGAGAATCAGTGCTGCCGTTTTAGTACATTTGTACTATTTCTAGTACAGTTTTGATGACAAAGTACAAAAGTAAATTAAGGCCCAATTCTAGTGCATTTTCAGTTTTCGAAAAATGGACCAAAAAATCTATATCTTTGACAGTTGCGGTCCGTAGAATCCTTTTTTTTGCTCTTCAGAAAATTCTAGCGCGCGTCCATATATCGATCAATTTCCAGCTCATAATGAAATTCAGGGATTTTACTACAATCAAGTACATTTCATTGCTTTCATTCAGTACATCTCAGAAACGCACACCGGCAGCACTGGTGGGAATGTAGGATGCATGAAGGGTAAGGCGCCCCTTTTTAACTGATAGCTTTGCCTGTTAGTTGCATTAGAGATTTCGTGTTCCAGATCCACTTTACCAATCTTTGATATAAAGCTGTGCTACTGGTACATGCCTATATGCTGCGCCTTTGTATTGTGCGACATACAGTGGCCTGGTGTTTGCCGTCCACGAATTAAAAAAGTTTTCAATGCAAGCGTGAATAATGGTGCGGCTATATGACTGCTCTTTTACGCGTCCATCGATGGCACGAAAACAACGTATCGATCAGTCATTTTAATATCGGCCCTCAGCACCTGCGAAAAAAGCAATTACGATCCACAGCCACAACGATGGCGCTAGCGTTACCATGGATCCATTAGTTATTATCTGGTTTATGTAATACGCAATCCCGATCCAAAATTCCAGTACCTTTTCGATTTTCTTGCACGATTGCAAGCGTTCCACAAATCAGGGCTTACTGCAGATGCCCAGCTGATATTGCACGAGGCCCTATGTCTACCAGTTTTCGTCAATGCCGCGAACAGTATACAAAGGATGCATAAATAAAAATTAATAAACTTAAAAATGGGTATGTTCAACCTATTCCGTTGAAAAACAAATTCAGGGAGGATTCTTTTCCCAATGTTTTGTTGCAATATCCAAAATCCTAGCTTTGTCCTAATTGATTCTGTCTAATTTTAGTTCCATGCTGGGTTAGATCACAGGTGTATATTTGACGTTTGTTAGAAATTAATTATTGGAATGTCATCATTTTGAATATCCTTCAAAAAAAGGAAGAGGAGCAAATATATCCCTTAAAATTTTGTAATGTTCATGATTTCCCAAATTATAATAATAACAATTATCATTAGTCTAAGTTTCTAAGGCTCATGTCCATAATCGATACTTAAGGGTCCCTCAATACCTGAGGGTCCTTAAGTAAGGTTTCGTGTTTCGATAGCTACTTCAGGGTCCTATGTAAGGCACCCTTGAGTAATACTCAAGTAACGAAATGTCAAGATGACATGTCAAGATGGCATTTCGTTGCAGTCTAGGCAATTTTGTAGGTTAACTTTGGAGTACGGTGATGTCAGTTTCTGTCACAACCTGAAAAATGTCTGGCATAAAACACGAAATACTGGCACAGAGCAAAAAGGGATAACAGAAAACAACAAAATGCGTAGGCATAGGCATAAGAGATTGACATATTTGAAATATGACAACCTCGCCAAGTGAATCCCGCCGTCTCATAGATGTTGTCTAGGAAACAGATACACAAGGAACCTTGAGAAGAGACGACTATGAATACGGCCTTAAGCTCTTCCCGCATAATTGCCAACAAGTGCTGGTGAGCTGTGCCCAGTCAACACTTGAAGGATCATACAGTATTACAGGTTTTCAGGATTACAGTCTTTTGGAACACTTTGTATAACTTTTCGTTCAGGCCTAACTGTTACAGCCTAAAACGGACATAATGAGGTGGACGAAAGTAGCTTTGTTTTTTTTTTAATGTTTTATTCCCATGACAAGTTCCGTGTATTCAGATATTTTCCCAGCGTAGGTGTTTTGGAATCACTTGGTCCAGGATAGCAAGCATGAAATCCTCCATTTCTAAGAAACAGCAGGCCATCCTGCAGCGAGGTGTATGTTTTTCATTAATATGGTCTTGTGTGACTTATTTTTTCTTGTTGTGACTGGATAATTGTATGCGTCTGCTACGTGATCTGGACAAGAGAGATTAAGTGGTGTATAGTTTTTGTCTGCTTACACTATTGCCCCTTGTAAGTTTGTTTGTTTTCTTCGGAAAAAATGCCTGAGTGGTTTCATTTGTTTTGTGTGAACTGACTGTATGTCTATAATTCCTCTGTCTCCTTGTTTTCTGTCTGTTATTATTATGCATGTCTTATTTTTTCTCGCATGGTTGCGGTAGTAACAAGTATTGACGGGCTGTGCCAAGTCAATACCTGACTATTATTTTTCTGAATTCAGAAAGGACCGTACAATGCTACAGGTCTTGAGGATTACAGACTTTTGGAAGGTTTTATGTAACTTTTCATCCAGGCCCAATTGTTGCAGGTGTGGTGTAAATGTATTTGGAGTAAGGCCTGAGACCGACATAATGAGGGGGACAATGACAACTTTGTTTTGTTTCCATAGTCGTTTTATTTCTATGGCGAGATCGGTGTATTTAGATATCTTCCCAGCGTAGGTGTTTTGGATGTTCATATCATTGGGAATCGCAATATCTATTAAGTAGGTCACTTTGTCTGTCTTTGACTGGAAAACTATATCTGGCCTGTTTGCTGGGATGGTTTTATCTGTATGTATTTCAATGTCCCAGTATAGTTTGAATTGATTGTTCTCCAGTACTGAGGTCGGTGTGTAGTTATAATATGGATCTGTGTTTTCAATTAGCTTGTTTGTTGAGGCTAGTGCTTGGTGGATGACTTTGGCTGCAGAGTTATGTCTGGCTGTATACTCAGTTCCAGCGAGAGTTTTGCAGCCACTAGTTATGTGTTCTATTGTTTCCTTCTGTTGGTGGCATTTTCTGCAATTGTCATCAGAGATGGATGGATCTTTCATTATGTACTTCCTGTAATTTCGTGTCGCAATCACTTGGTCCTGGATAGCAAGCATAAAACCTTCCGTTTCCGGAAAAAGCTGGCCATCCTGCAGCCAGGTGTATGACTGCTTTTCATTAATGTGGTCTTGTGTAACACGGTATCTATGTTTGCCGTGGAGTGCCTTCTGCGACCAGGTGTTTATTTTTTCTTGTTGTGCTTTTATGTGGTTGTGTGCGTCTGCTGCGTGGTCTGGACAAGAAAGGGTGAGTGGTGTGTAGTTTTTGTCTGCTTTTACTATTGCTTTATGCAAGTTTGTTTGTTTACTGTGGAAAAAATGTCTGAGTGATTTTATTTGTTTTGCATGAAGTGACTGTATATCTATAATTCCTCTGCCCCCTTGTTTTCTGTCTATGGTGAGCCTTTCCTTGCATGCTTTGGGATGTGACATTCTGTGTTTTGTGAGTTCTGTCCGGATGAGTATATGGATGTTTTCTATGTCAGTATGCGACCACTTGATAATGCCAAATGAATATGTTAGGATTGGTATAGCAAATGTGTTAATAGCTTTTGTAAGATTTCTAGAATTTAGTTTCGTTTTTAACAGTCTAATAAGGCGGTCTTTAAACTCTTGTGTTAGTTGTGTTTTGATTTTTGTGTGGTCTATCTTAGCGTTTTGATTGATACCCAGGTACTTGTACGTTTCATCCTTGTCCATGTTGTCTAGCGCCTGGCCAGTTACTACTTCCTGTTCGGGATGGTTTTTCCATTGGCCTTTATTGATGTGAAGCACCTTGCATTTACTCATGCCAAACTCCATCTTGATATCTGACGTACAAACTTCTGTTATCCTGAGTAATTCTCTCAGTTGCACTTCTGTGGCGGCATATAGTTTTAGATCATCCATGTAAAGAAGATGATTGATTTTGTGTTGATTTGCTTTCTGGTGCCTGATGGTAAAACCACAGTTTGTGCTGTTAAGTGTGTTGGAGAGCGGATTGAGACAGAGGCAGAACCATAGGGAACTGAGAGAGTCACCCTGAAAGATACCACGACGTATATGTAGCTTATCCGTTTGAATATGACCGTCCTCAGTTTGAAGGTGTATATTTGTTCGCCATGTCTCCATCGTTCTTGTAAGAAACTGACGAAGCCCTGGGTTGATCTTGTATATTTGGAGAGTTTTTGTTAGCCAGCTATGGGGTACAGAGTCGAAAGCTTTTTTATAGTCGATGAAACAGGTATGAAGATTCCTGTGTTCTTTTCTGGTTTGCTCCATGATCACACTATCAATTATAAGTTGTTCCTTGCACCCTTGGCTTTGTTTTCTACATCCTTTTTGTTCTTCAGTCAGGATGCTGTTTTCCGTGAGGTGTTTTTCAATTCTTCTGCATATCGTTGCGGTGATGATCTTGTACAAGGTGGGAAGACAAGTGATTGGGCGATAGTTGGCAGGGTTTTTGGTGTCTGCGTTTTTGGGTTTTATATACGTTATTCCTTGCGTGAGGAATTTGGGAAGCATATTGGGTTGGAGTATGGCTTTATTAATTTGGTCTGTGAGCACTTCATATACTGAGCTGAACTGCTTGTACCAAAAATTTTGTATATTATCCACGCCTGGACACTTCCAGTTGTGAGTATGTTTTATTGTGTCAGCTATTTCCTCTGGCGTAAGAATAGCGTCTCCCTGTTCCGCTATATGTTGATGTTTTTCCTCTTCCTGTCTGATCCATGGAGCGTTTTCATTATGTGTTTTGGATTCTGACCATAGGCTTCCCCAAAACTCAGTTAACTCTTGTTTATTAGGAAGTTCTATTGCTGTTATCTGGTTGTCGGTTGTTATCTTTTTGTAGAATTGTTTTTCACTTTTCTGAAAAAGGTTATTAGCGTCCTTTCTGTCGTTTGATTCATTGTATCTGCGTAGTCGAGCTGCGTAGACTGCAAGTTTTTGTTTGAGTGTATCAGTTATTTCTGGTATTGATTTTTGGGACGACTTGGATTTGAGTATATCTATTGTTGTCTGTATGCGTTTTGAACGGTTGTTGTTGTTGGTGTATTGTGCGAGGTGTGCCAGTTCCTTTCTGATTGTGGTAATTTTGTTTTCGATTCGCATTTGCCATTTAGGTTTCGACTTTTTGCTTCTGTGGTTATTGGACCGTCTCGGAAGTTTCTGGCCGTTAACTATAAGTGTGGCTGCTGCGGCAGCATATATGACGGTGTGGATGTCCTCTAGGTTACTGTCCTTTGTTAAGAATTGTGGTATTACGTTGGTGTTTATTGTATGTAATATTTTTTGGGTGTTGCTGTTGAAAATTAGTCTGGGCAGGGGATCTCGCAGTGCAGGGTTAGTGCCGCACCATTTGTTAAATTGTGCGTTCATCACTTGTTCGGAAGATTGTGTGAAGGAAGATGTTTGAGTAACGTTTTGGTTTCGTGTGGTTGTGGGAGGCCGGTTAGTGCATACTGTGTCTGGGGCATCTGGTATAAACTCATGTTCTGGGTTTTCTTCTAAGTGTGTGCTTGTGGTGTTGGTTGTGTTTGTGTTTGGAGTCTTATCGTTTAGGGTATGATCGTGTTGTGTTTCCATGATTGATTCATTGACTAGAGAATCATTCGTTTCAACTGTATTTATTTCGTCCGCTACAAGATTCTTTATAGCTTGTAGTTGTTGAGGTGTAAGTCGGTTATTTTTGGTAATGACACGTTTTTGGTCAATAAGTCTTTGTTCAGTTACCCGTGCTGAGAGGTGTGGGTATTGTGCTGTAAATAGCCTGTGTAGTTCATGCCTGTAGCCTGTGGAGATTGTTTCTAGTTTTGTGGCGGTATAGTAACAGTAGATTACAGATGTGTTCATCTCAGTAGTCCACTGTAAGCGCTGTCTTGGCTTGCCAGCTTTGGTGGTTGCCGGCTCTACCGGCAAAACATCCGCAACTGGGTTATCTCCTATTGGTTGTTCTCTTTCGGTTTGGGGTTCAGGTGAGTTTAATCGACGTACCTTAGGCCGTCGTTGGTTATTTGTAGAAGTAACTTTATGCATCGAGTAGGGACGATCTAAATGTCGCTCTCCCGGGTGACGCCCATTCCAGGAGAGAAGGGACTTATATTTACTCCGAAGTTGGCCCAAGGTGCTCCGGAGGATTTGCGACTTTACTGTCGGGTTTTTTTTTTGAGGCTTTCTCCTCGCGGGCCGGCCGGTTAAGGCAAGCCCCCCGGTTGCGTACCCCCCACAACGTTCCACAGCCACGCCCTGCTGAGGTCGTTGAAGTGTGGGGCGCAATAACGGTATATGACAGAAGGACCGGCGCTCAGCCTTCTGTGGCATTTCTCCCCGGATTTGCCAAATCCCTATCTGACTGAGGTCAGGATAGCTTGGGGAAAGAAGCTTTGTGCTCGGTAGAGGATGTAAGGTCTACCTAGCCCACAGCTTCCTGAGTGTGCTAGCCTTGGTTGAAGTGACTTGTTGATCACGAGCCATGCCGGCATGAGAACCCTGCGGTGGTATTAGAGCCTCCGATGAGCCATCAACCGACATAGCTTGCCCATCAAAAAGTCACTTTCTAAGCCCCCAAACGAGCGACAACGTTCTAGCACCTGATGTGTGACTTATTTTTTCTTGTTGTGACTGGATAATTGTATGCGTCTGCTACGTGATCTGGACAAGAGAGATTAAGTGGTGTATAGTTTTTGTCTGCTTACACTATTGCCCCTTGTAAGTTTGTTTGTTTTCTTCGGAAAAAATGCCTGAGTGGTTTCATTTGTTTTGTGTGAACTGACTGTATGTCTATAATTCCTCTGTCTCCTTGTTTTCTGTTTGTTATTATTATTATTATTCTGATTTTCAAGTTTCTCTCGCATGACTGCGATTATACGCATATTATTATTATTATTATTATTATGTCATACTGTCTGTCACCACGGCTCAACAATCAGCTGTTTTACTCAAGGTCTGGGGATGCTTTGTGCCGATCCCTTTGCGCATTGATATTTTGGATTAGATAGAGATAGATTTGGACAGCGGCGGCATGGCAGGGTCATGGATATCTACGTAGAATATGACTATAGAGATAAATAATATAGATCACACCGCAATCTAGTACTTTATGGGAGGTAAACACTGAGGACAACATAAAATTTATGTTACCTTTAAGGCTTACCTTTGTACACCGCATAGGTTCAGTATTATTTCTTAATTCTGCCCTGTTGTACACTTTTTCCTACTCCACCCCTGTCAGGGCAAATGAAACTATCCCAAAATGGCGTCGCTGACGTCAGATATTTGCATCACGTCATCACAGGGCAACCAACCGTGTGCAAGACAGCTGATCATTTGTTGAGCCGTGCTGTCAAGCATCACAGGCGTACACACCCAGGAACCAGATAAGGAGGGGGGGATAGAATAGCTCTGAGAAGATAAAGTCTAGTGTATTGTGTTGAGTCGTCCGCGCAAGTGACCGAAACACTGTATATCGTTTTATATATCGATAGGAGATTTGAGATAAAAATATGTAAAGAGTTTTCTTTGTCCGCTTCAATAAAATCATGGCCGTTTTGATACGATTCCAAGCGACTGCCCGGAATAGGATATTCAATATATACGCTGAATTAATTTCTTACAGATTCCGGCTTTACATCGAAGTACGGAATCAATCTCTTGAGGCTTACTCGCTTCCCTGCGTATATTAAACGAATAATCACGTATCTACATACTGTAAAACGTTGGAAATCCCTTCAAGGAAATAAAATCAAAAAGGCGTTTGCTCGAATATTCTTTTTCAATGTGGTGGTCAACAGCCAGTAATGAAGCAAAAATGCTTTTAAATATTGTTGCTTGTGTACTGTGTAAAAGGGGTGACACACGTACAAGCAAGTACGCGTACCTATGGCTTGACGACCTTTTTCTCCTGTGCGTCACGTCCGTAAGTACGCGTACTTTAAAACCGTCGCGCAAATCGCCGGCGATCCAACTGGTTTGAAATCTTGTTCGTAGCTTGTCTCGGCTCATACGTGTGGCAGCACTGCGAGCCGCGAGACACCATTTTGTTTCGGCAGTCCATAGATGCGCAACGCTTGTTGTGTTTGGCGTTTGTTAAAAGTTTTGTTGATTAGGGAAATTATCAAAATGAGTGATTTCAGCTTCACGCGTGTCACCGACGTCGAGCCGAGTAGGTTCGCAAACTTAAAAACCGCGTACTTAAAGTTCGCACGTGTGTCACCCACTTAAGGCTTTCGCGGCCATCGAATTTGGGTTTTTAGGCCGGCGTCGTTTAGCGTAAAGGCTTGACGTTTCGCCACCACGAGTGGATGGTATCTTCAGAAGCTATTTCACTTCGGCAACTTCCAAAATACTGACAGCTTGAGGATCTGCACCTGTATTTATACTTGGTGACGTGGTATATATGGTTGCTTCAGAACTCGGAATGGTTCGATAATATATTAGTAAATTACTATTACTTAAGAGCACTACAGCAAAGCCAACATACTGCTTTTGGAAGTATATCGCGAAGATGGTGGCAGAAAAAAATGCAAAAATTGGAGTTGGAAATACTTTTCTGTTGCTCTGCTTATATCTAGTATTTGACAAATCTAGTAGGACAGTCTCTTAATTCTCCCATAAAGGACAGAACAAAATTCAGCTATGGCCAAACATGTATATATTTGTTACTCCTAACATATTTCATATAGGGTGGTAGGCTTGCGTGGAACATAGGTATTTGTTTATTAACTACCGTTTTTCAAGCAGAAATAGCTGCAAAATACGCATAGATAGAGGATACGGTAGAAAGACCTATGTAAACACCACCACTATGCTTTCAAAATAGTGTGGCATTGCCGTAATACCCTAAAGACACTGGCGAAGACCAAGAAGGTAACATTACCTTGGTTGCCTAGCCACATAGGAGCATGTGGGTGTGTGTGCTCGCAAAGAACTTAGGATGGGACTCAGTCGGATCTATTTGACCAGAGGTGCATAATAATCATCAAGGCTGAGCGGTAACCATTAGTGTAACTGAACCCTAACCACCTCGATTTTAAGAAAAAGTTTTGGTTGCTACTACCATAGCAAGAATGGAAGAAGCTTTTGACAGTTGCCATAGTGATGACGGAGTAACCATCAGAAAGTTGGAGAAATGCTCAAACTGCACTATTGTACATTCTCGTGACCTCAGGTTATTTCTCAAAATGAGGATGAGGAAATTTGAAGGGATGCGGAATACTTGTAGTGAGTTGTACCTAAATTTTACGCTTTACGATTTGTTACTGCTTTTAAGCATGATCGTTAAGTGTTTGAGATCACAACATTACAAAACTTCATTTTACTTCCCACACCAATAGGTGAGGGGAGTATTTCGTGGTGCCGTAGCGTCTACTGAGCTTTTCTATTTCCAGTTTTTGCAGTGAGATTCTTTTGAGGGGTTAAAAGTGGAGTTCCAGACTTTGTTGAACGCCCTTCATATTTCAGATAGATTCCTTTAGGGAATCAACCTTTTATACTAAAATTTTATTGCCCAAAAATTTTGACGTACCTAATTCGAATATAATTGGGAATTTTCAAGTCGCACTGCTTAACGCCATTGGGCTTGATTAAGTACTATTTTGTCATTCTTCAACCGTTAACTAGTAACGTGGCATTTCTGTTACATTATTGAGAACGTGCCGTCTGAGAGGCGTCATTGGCATTATCGGATTTTTTTAAGAAAAACTTCATTTTAAAAATGTTTTTATCAAATAGGTAGATTTAACAGAATCAATTTTAAATTTAAGATAAGATAAACATGTGTTTAGAGTTTAACAGGTCATACGAATTAATTTTAACTCATATAATAACAGAAAAAAGTGCACTTGCAAATACCTCGGGAGAAAATAGAAACAAATACTAAAAACAAAACCTAATCATTACATTATTCTTGATCACAACCAAATTCGCACGTATTAATTGCACTGCAATTTTTCTGCACAATTCTCACAACTTTTTTTGGTGCATTCTAAACCAACAGCCTTTTGGCACATATAACAGAAAAATGCAGTTCTTGTTTTCCGCATTGGGGGAAATATGGTGAAATGTTTGCGTTTTTCTAATAACTCGGATTTTATTTTAGGAGATAACTAGAAACCTGTTTACATTTTCTCATAGTTTTTAAAGTAGACACCTAATTCGCGCTCTTCTTTGTAAGTGTCACTTTTTATCGCAAAATTTGGATCGACATCCATTTTGTCATCGTTGCCAACTTCGTCGTACCATTTTAAAAGCTGCTCTTCAAGGTTACTATCCCAAAAAGTACTGGAACGTCGGTACTTTATCGGAAAATTAATGGATTAATCGACTTACCTTAAGGAAGATTAATCCTAATTTTCCGAGCTTGTCCGAAGATATAATTATACGTTTTAGTTTCCTGAAAATAACAAAATAAACGAATAACCCCATCTCTATTTCATCCGCCTACTCTAGAGGGTACTGCTACCGCTCATTCCGTTGAAGTGCTTTTGGGAAAAAAATCGCCTAACCAGCGGGAGATACAGGGCGGGTCTTTAATTATATCTTCGGACAAGCTCGGAAAATTAGGATTAATCTTCCTTATGGTAAGTCGATTAATCTATTAATTTTCCTTCGCTTGTCCTCGATATAATTATACGTTGCCGTTGTAGCGGTTCAGAGTAAAGAGAGCGATTTTTTTTTCGAACAGCATATTAATTCAATATATTAGTATATTATCCGAGATCAATATGGAAAATACATATTCTTTTTTAATATAAATTTACAATGAAAACATCAATTCGTACATAATTATATGTACTAAAAATAAGTCTATGAATGTAAATAACATACACACCCTACACATGTATTTCTGATACCAACAAAACAACATTAATTTCACAGCATTAATCACACAGCAACAAAACAAAAAAATATATACTATATACGTGCGTACATAAGTATAATGCATTAATAGACATACTAACAATTGTCTCGGAAAAGTTATTAGGATCTTTAAAGGACCTATTATGAAATGCAAATACAAATCATTAGAGTTTGGTGAACATTTAACAATGTTTAATGTATGTATTCCAGCTACATCTCTTTTTTTTACACTGACTTATACTGGTCTGTGACTAAGCTGCATGGAACACTTCTTCATTAGTGAGCATGAGTTTTTTTTCTTGCTGGCGGTATGGTATTCTTTTTCATGTAAAATTCTATAATAGACGCGATATTCAATTCCGGTTTATCTTTAAAATAAGAAAATATTAGATTCGATTGATATTTGGCCGATCCAGATGTTTTTTTTACTTCCCACACCGATAGGTGAGGGGAGTATTGTCATCGCGAAAATTTTCGATTTTGAGATAATATGCTTTTTGGGCGTTTTGTGATGTCTACATAACGAAAATCCACGTCACTCATTTCCGTCGGTCTGTCTGTCTGTCTGTCTGTCTGTCTGTCTGTCTGTCTGTCGGTCTGTCGGTCTGTCGGTCTGTCGGTCTGTCGGTCTGTCGGTCTGTCGGTCTGTCGGTCTGTCGGTCTGTCGGTCTGTCGGTCTGTCGGTCTGTCGGTCTGTCGGTCTGTCGGTCTGTCGGTCTGTCGGTCTGTCGGTCTGTCGGTCTGTCGGTCTGTCGGTCTGTCGGTCTGTCGGTCTGTCGGTCTGTCGGTCTGTCGGTCTGTCGGTCTGTCGGTCTGTCGGTCTGTCGGTCTGTCGGTCTGTCGGTCTGTCGGTCTGTCGGTCTGTCGGTCTGTCGGTCTGTCGGTCTGTCGGTCTGTCGGTCTGTCGGTCTGTCGGTCTGTCGGTCTGTCGGTCTGTCGGTCTGTCGGTCTGTCGGTCTGTCGGTCTGTCGGTCTGTCGGTCTGTCGGTCTGTCGGTCTGTCGGTCTGTCGGTCTGTCGGTCTGTCGGTCTGTCGGTCTGTCGGTCTGTCGGTCTGTCGGTCTGTCGGTCTGTCGGTCTGTCGGTCTGTCGGTCTGTCGGTCTGTCGGTCTGTCGGTCTGTCGGTCTGTCGGTCTGTCGGTCTGTCGGTCTGTCGGTCTGTCGGTCTGTCGGTCTGTCGGTCTGTCGGTCTGTCGGTCTGTCGGTCTGTCGGTCTGTCGGTCTGTCGGTCTGTCGGTCTGTCGGTCTGTCGGTCTGTCGGTCTGTCGGTCTGTCGGTCTGTCGGTCTGTCGGTCTGTCGGTCTGTCGGTCTGTCGGTCTGTCGGTCTGTCGGTCTGTCGGTCTGTCGGTCTGTCGGTCTGTCGGTCTGTCGGTCTGTCGGTCTGTCGGTCTGTCGGTCTGTCGGTCTGTCGGTCTGTCGGTCTGTCGGTCTGTCGGTCTGTCGGTCTGTCGGTCTGTCGGTCTGTCGGTCTGTCGGTCTGTCGGTCTGTCGGTCTGTCGGTCTGTCGGTCTGTCGGTCTGTCGGTCTGTCGGTCTGTCGGTCTGTCGGTCTGTCGGTCTGTCGGTCTGTCGGTCTGTCGGTCTGTCGGTCTGTCGGTCTGTCGGTCTGTCGGTCTGTCGGTCTGTCGGTCTGTCGGTCTGTCGGTCTGTCGGTCTGTCGGTCTGTCGGTCTGTCGGTCTGTCGGTCTGTCGGTCTGTCGGTCTGTCGGTCTGTCGGTCTGTCGGTCTGTCGGTCTGTCGGTCTGTCGGTCTGTCGGTCTGTCGGTCTGTCGGTCTGTCGGTCTGTCGGTCTGTCGGTCTGTCGGTCTGTCGGTCTGTCGGTCTGTCGGTCTGTCGGTCTGTCGGTCTGTCGGTCTGTCGGTCTGTCGGTCTGTCGGTCTGTCGGTCTGTCGGTCTGTCGGTCTGTCGGTCTGTCGGTCTGTCGGTCTGTCGGTCTGTCGGTCTGTCGGTCTGTCGGTCTGTCGGTCTGTCGGTCTGTCGGTCTGTCGGTCTGTCGGTCTGTCGGTCTGTCGGTCTGTCGGTCTGTCGGTCTGTCGGTCTGTCGGTCTGTCGGTCTGTCGGTCTGTCGGTCTGTCGGTCTGTCGGTCTGTCGGTCTGTCGGTCTGTCGGTCTGTCGGTCTGTCGGTCTGTCGGTCTGTCGGTCTGTCGGTCTGTCGGTCTGTCGGTCTGTCGGTCTGTCGGTCTGTCGGTCTGTCGGTCTGTCGGTCTGTCGGTCTGTCGGTCTGTCGGTCTGTCGGTCTGTCGGTCTGTCGGTCTGTCGGTCTGTCGGTCTGTCGGTCTGTCGGTCTGTCGGTCTGTCGGTCTGTCGGTCTGTCGGTCTGTCGGTCTGTCGGTCTGTCGGTCTGTCGGTCTGTCGGTCTGTCGGTCTGTCGGTCTGTCGGTCTGTCGGTCTGTCGGTCTGTCGGTCTGTCGGTCTGTCGGTCTGTCGGTCTGTCGGTCTGTCGGTCTGTCGGTCTGTCGGTCTGTCGGTCTGTCGGTCTGTCGGTCTGTCGGTCTGTCGGTCTGTCGGTCTGTCGGTCTGTCGGTCTGTCGGTCTGTCGGTCTGTCGGTCTGTCGGTCTGTCGGTCTGTCGGTCTGTCGGTCTGTCGGTCTGTCGGTCTGTCGGTCTGTCGGTCTGTCGGTCTGTCGGTCTGTCGGTCTGTCGGTCTGTCGGTCTGTCGGTCTGTCGGTCTGTCGGTCTGTCGGTCTGTCGGTCTGTCGGTCTGTCGGTCTGTCGGTCTGTCGGTCTGTCGGTCTGTCGGTCTGTCGGTCTGTCGGTCTGTCGGTCTGTCGGTCTGTCGGTCTGTCGGTCTGTCGGTCTGTCGGTCTGTCGGTCTGTCGGTCTGTCGGTCTGTCGGTCTGTCGGTCTGTCGGTCTGTCGGTCTGTCGGTCTGTCGGTCTGTCGGTCTGTCGGTCTGTCGGTCTGTCGGTCTGTCGGTCTGTCGGTCTGTCGGTCTGTCGGTCTGTCGGTCTGTCGGTCTGTCGGTCTGTCGGTCTGTCGGTCTGTCGGTCTGTCGGTCTGTCGGTCTGTCGGTCTGTCGGTCTGTCGGTCTGTCGGTCTGTCGGTCTGTCGGTCTGTCGGTCTGTCGGTCTGTCGGTCTGTCGGTCTGTCGGTCTGTCGGTCTGTCGGTCTGTCGGTCTGTCGGTCTGTCGGTCTGTCGGTCTGTCGGTCTGTCGGTCTGTCGGTCTGTCGGTCTGTCGGTCTGTCGGTCTGTCGGTCTGTCGGTCTGTCGGTCTGTCGGTCTGTCGGTCTGTCGGTCTGTCGGTCTGTCGGTCTGTCGGTCTGTCGGTCTGTCGGTCTGTCGGTCTGTCGGTCTGTCGGTCTGTCGGTCTGTCGGTCTGTCGGTCTGTCGGTCTGTCGGTCTGTCGGTCTGTCGGTCTGTCGGTCTGTCGGTCTGTCGGTCTGTCGGTCTGTCGGTCTGTCGGTCTGTCGGTCTGTCGGTCTGTCGGTCTGTCGGTCTGTCGGTCTGTCGGTCTGTCGGTCTGTCGGTCTGTCGGTCTGTCGGTCTGTCGGTCTGTCGGTCTGTCGGTCTGTCGGTCTGTCGGTCTGTCGGTCTGTCGGTCTGTCGGTCTGTCTGTCTGTGCGCGTTTTTCTAGCCTCGTAATCTCAGCAACCGCTGCATGGATTTTGATGAAATTTGGTCAGCAATATGCTGTGAGGTCGTAGTAGGTAATGCTGCTACAATTTTGAAAATCGGTGCATTGGCGGCGGAGCAATTAGCAAAAAACAAAAAATTTCAAATATTCCCCAAACTTCGTTTTTAGGCGTTTTAGGTGTTCCTGATCATTTTCTACTTTTTTTGTGTGGGGGTGAAAATTGGGGTAGTTGGGGGTTGGCGGATTGTAAAATTGAAAAATTTGTTGTATTCATAATAGACTGCCCACTGACCTGTAAAGAAGACCTAGCGACATAAATCACTTTTTTAGGTCCATCTGAACATTGCCTTATGTATATTACAGGAAACAAAGAACTTAGAATTTTTTACGATGTATGACACTGCTTTAGATCGTTCTCTATTTTATAATGTGGAAACTACTGAATTGGTGTTAATGAAATTTCGGCACAGTATTACTACTTTGGCAAGGATGGAAAACGCGTATGATTTTTAGAAATCGTCTCAGTGGCGGCGCAACAATATTAAAAAAACTAAAAACATGAAAACAGCTCAAACTTCGTTTTTAGATGTTTTAGGGGTTCCTGATCACTTTATACTTTTTTTGGGTGGGGGTGAATTTATAGTGGTTGAGGGGTGGGGGGTTGTAAAACTGGAAAATTTGTTGTATTCGTAATGGGCCGTCCATTGATATACGAATGAAAAATCTAGCGGCATGATACACTTTTTAGGTCCATCCGAACGTTGCATGCTTATTATAGAACCCACGGGAATTTGTGATGTATACATACAAGTATTGTTTTAGATCGTTCTAGATTGCGTAACGTGAAAATTGTTCAATTGATTTTTAATGCATATTTCCTGAAGAGGGGGACGCAAGAAACTATTTACGAGGGTTGTTGTGTTGGATGTTTGTTTTGCGGGCGGGTGGGCGATGATTTAGTTGCAAGGGGATTTCAGACTATCTAGCTTCATGCAATGGGAAATAATAAAATGGTATCATCGCTATGTGTGGGAAGTACTGAGTCAATCAACTTGACTCCATTTTTTTTATATGAAGTATTTTTATTTTAATTTTATCAGATAATTTCTGTATGCTTTCGAACTCCATTAATGTTAATATTTGAACCGCCGACGATAAAGTTGGCTTCTAGCAGTATCAGAGCCACACCTGTAACAAGCTTATAGATTAGATTTTCAAATGATAAGCTGTGTGACGGATACCATTTTCCTTGTTAGGGATCTGGATTCCAGGTTATGTCATGTTTGGGTCTTGATGGATGTCTATAAAAAAACTCCTCTAAAAATTCTACATATTATCTTTTCTTCGCTAGAACTATAGATTAGGTTTAATGCCGATCTATAGGGATTTAAAAACTGAGTAGGAGTTTCACTCTTGGTGAAATTAACCTTGATATGCTTCAAAGTTATACACAAAAAAGGTTATTGTTGTTTTTAATTACAAATTTCCAGTAGTTTCTGAAATCAAGCTGAGTACTGTTTCGGGGTTCCCTCAATTTTTAGAGGCTATCATCATCATTTCTATAACGTTTTCTGGTATCTGTCTGAAAAGAGCACTGTACAATCTCCCTGCCAGTAGGAAATAATCTGCTTGTACAGAGGATGAAAAAAGAAGAAGTGAGTATACATACTCATTATGCTAAAAAATGACGTTATTATTATTTCTATAATAGTTTAAGAAACATTGGAGATACCAGGGTTGTGTTGGCCAATCTAGACAATTCCTGAAGCCCTTTCCTGAAGATTTTTCTTTTCAGAACTCTACTGAAAATGGGGGAAAACATACAAGTAGTATGTGTAGCCCAATTGATGTAAATGTGTCAGTAGAAGGATTCCATTATAAGTTTGGTTTTTTAGTCTTGTAATAGATATTTAATCATTTTGATTGGTTTTTTGTGGACAAACCTTTATTTGATATTTGGAGGGGAAGAAACCCTGGTAGAAACAAATTTAGCAATTAATTTGTAATGTTCCCCTATAGTAGACGTATTATGCTTTTTTTTAAATCTGCAAATCATTTTTTAATGTCTTTTTTTTTGCAGTGAGATCTGCATATTTACTGCATCATATTTAAAGCCCAAAAATTATATGGTCTGTAGCCGATTTGAGTAGCAGCAGATCCTAATTTTATCAAAAAACCTTAACCTTTTGAGAGGATTATAGTTATTCCAGTATTCTTCATACATTGGAATGTATCCTTTCCTATTACTAGGATATCGTCTAAATAGAAAACTGTCGATACGCCTTTGAGCTTAAGTCTTTCCGCCCCTGGTTTAAGAAGTTTGATAAAAATATAGGGAGCTACCTTCAAGTCAACGGGAAGACAAGTGAGTTAATACAATTTATTGTCGAATCTGAACCTTAAAAGTATTTCATGATTCTTTTTAATGCAGGATTTGGAGCCTCTTTTCGAAAGATATGCCTCTTTATTTAATAATTTGTTCTATGACCTTCACTGAAGTGAGGGGCGTTACTGAATCTACTGATTAAATTCAAATTACATCTATATGTTCCTTGTGGTTTTGGAATGAAAAATAAAATAAAATAAACTTAATTTTAGAGTAGGAGGAGATATTTTGCTACCTCCAATTAACCTCCAATTAACCCTAGTATTCAGGGAATAGGTTATCCGAATTTCTTACATAGTAGGTTCGGACTTTTGCATTGGCATAAATTGAAAAGGAATAGATATCACTTCAATCTAAAGTGTAGTGAGTAAGCACTATCTACTTGACGGCTGGCGTCCGAGCGTTAGGCGCGCAGTCAGTATGTATGGGCGGTTGTTGTGTTAGTACGAATAAACGTGTAAACAACAGCTCTGGTTTTTTTTACAAAAAAAAGAGTAGATATTACACATACAGACTTTCTAATTTTCCAATTTTGCAAATACTTTGATAGGATGCCAGCTTAAGTAGTATATACATGTATACACCTTGTATGACTTTGTAGCATTAGCTGGCTTCTTTCTTCCAATATGCTGATGGTGGATGACCCGACTTCCTCTCCCCCTTCTCTCCTCTTTCTCTTGAATTTGAGTTGAGGGAGGTTGCAGTTTCATTAACGATGATTATATATGCCCGCTGAGGTGCTACAATCTGAATTCTGACGAAAAACTGAATTGACGGTGTAACGAACGGATAATGCACGATAGCAAAATAGTTGGTAAGCATCAGCTGGAACTATGAGGTTGCTTAATTGTTTCTGCAGAAACATTAATGCTTCTATAACATTTGCGATTGCACCTATGCACCTAACCCTACAGCTATTTCTTGTAAGTGATTTAGGAATCTATTAATTGTCTTTTTTATACAGTGAATAATTCCTCCACTAATTTGAGGAGAAGGTAATGCCTTACAGTTGCTCGGTACTTTATATTCTCCTAAAAATTCTTCTCTTTGATACTTTGTCAGCCATTTCTGCAAAAAACTCGAAAGAAATTATATTTCGTCATGTACTGGCTTGCTTACCTTATCTTCAAAGTTTGGTTTAAAGCCGAGGCAGTAAAAAAAACGGCTCCGGCTTTGAGGCGTGAAGCGTCCATGCTCGTTGGTCTAAACAAGCCGTGGGATACTTTTTGCCTTTTCTGATCTGCCGATGAGTCTGAGATTAGAACAAGAACACACCAGCTTCGAAGAATTGTTCGAAGAATAGATTTCTTCTGCTTATTACTTACTACAAAAAGGAATAAAGATTAACGCATGCTAATCTTATCTTTCATACGAAGTGTTCCTTCTGCTAAACTGTTTTTTGGACCAACGCACATTAATCCAGAAAAAAACAGGATCAACAAATGAACAACGAAATAATTTCACCACATCTGCCAACTTGATCTTTTACCCAGAACTAACGAACGTTAATTGTTTTTGTTTAGCAAAAAATGCCGAGCCAATATAAGGTCGTAAATAAATAAAATCGGACGACTTTACTTACTGAACGAGTTTCTGGAGATATTATGCTACCTTGCATAATATGAATTCTACTACCCCACATATAAATAGAATCGAACGATTCTAGTTATGCCAAAAAGACAACATTAAGGCCTACCCGATGATTCTGATGAACTATCTGACGATAGGCAAACCTAATTCTTTTCACACTGGATTTGTAGTAGCTTCCTCCTACGCCTCTTCTATCCTTATGTGGAGCACGCACACTGCCCTTTTCGACACATTTTTATTGTGAAACACATAAACAGTTTGTAAACTGCGGAACATGTACTACTGACAAGCACGATAGACGGACTGAGCGGTAGCAGTACCGTCCAGGGTAGGTGGATGAAATAGAGATGGGGTTATTCGTTTATTGTTATTTTTAGGAACATCGTGCTGACAAGTAGATTTCACGGACACTACGACGTATAATTTTATCGAGGACAAGCGAGGCAAAATAACTGCCTTACAAAAAGTGCTCAAATGTTACTGACTTGCTACTAAATCGACTGAATGAACATAGAGGCGTAAAACCAAAATCAGACGGGAACAGCTGGTAATGTGGTGATGTCAATTTTCAACCGTCTCATTTATAACGTTAGTAGTTAAAGGCTAAGGATCCAAATTATTCCCAGATCTATTTCTAGTGCCTCTAGCTTACTGTATCCTCTTTTGAACTGAAAGAGTTCCCCTATATTTTTTCAGATAAACGCCAGATACCTCGACTGAGCTCCAGTATATCCGCGATAGTCAGTTTCCACCACCATTGCAGTAAATCTGGAATGGATATCGTCCAATGAACATCTAAATGCGGTACATATCAGGGGTGTAAAGCGTAAGGATCCCGACTTTCCAGGTTCGTGAAGAAAACGGATCCACTTATATATTTTATACCGACTCGTATTCTTTCCGTTGAGTTTGTCAACCCTCGACGTTATCGCAGCCATGCGCGAATTTATTGGCTGAGGGTTTTATAGGAAATGGTATTCCTTTCCGAAATGACCTTATTAAAAGTCTTCAACTTCGATCCGCTCTCCCCTCTTTAATGATTTATGCTGCTGTGTACAGTCGAAGGGGTTGAAATAGCAGTTAGAATTTTAAATTCCAAAATATTCGGTTTTTTCATACTCCAGATTTTGATGTGTTTGCTTTTGGTTTTCTTTTTTCGCTTTTTATATGCTTTTTATATTTCATTTTTTCAGTATGTTTTTTTTAATTGTTTCGTTAGTTGTTATTACCTTTTTTATTGATTTTATTTGTTTTTTATTTTTTATTTAAACTTTAACCTTTTCCTGCCTCTTCCTCTACAACAATTGTAGTACTTCCCACGTATTAGGATGATACCAGTTTATTATTTTCTCATTTCACCATTTCATGAAGCTGTTGAGATCCCCTTGCAACCTAATCTCTCTTGTGAATAGTTTTTTGCATATCTCTCCGTATGAACTAGGATGACATAGTTTTTATTCTGCAAGCTTTAACTGGACGAAACGCAAGGTTCAGGAACCCCCAACCCCCAAATCGCCTAAACACGAAGTATGAGCTGTTCTTATATTTTCAGTTTTTTTATTATTGTTGCGCCGCCAGTGACACGATTTTTAAAAAGCATACGCGTTTTTCATCATCGCTACGGCAATAATACTGTGTTGAAATTTGATTGAGATCACACAATACAGAACGTTCAAAAGCAATACTCCTATGTATACTCGTATAATTTCTGTAAATATTCGGATGGACCTGAAAGGTATATTATCTTCAACTCCATCTTCATCTTTACTGATACAATATATATGTATATGGTTTTGCCAAAAAACGAAAAAATGTATATTTAGACACAAGTTCACAAAAACTAAAATTTTAGTTGCCAAACTTCTTTTCTTAATTTGAAAAACTTATAAATTCTGTTACGTTATAAAAACATGTGTCTACAAGAGACTTTTTCAAAATTAATTAAAAACATTGATTTTTCCAGTTCCAGTTAGAGAGACCTCTATCGTAAACGCAACTCAACCAAAGCATAGCATCTAACAAGATTCCTAGAAACTTGAATGTGCTAGAACCCCTTATGACGGAGCCTTCCAGATATATACTCAGTGATGGCTCCTTCCCGAAAAAATATAAAGTGACGAGGAATCCCTAAAACGCCTGAAAATGAAGTTTGAGCTGCTTTTTCATTTTTTGTTTTTCGATTATTGCTGCGCCAAAACTGACACAATTTCTAAAAACCAAACGCGTTTTCCATCCTCGCTACGGTAGGTCAAAATTTCATTGAAATCAATTCAATGATTACCACGTTACAAAAGTAGGCAAACTTGGACGTATACATCAGAAAATTCTGTCCCTTGGTTTCTGTAATAGGCAAGGCAATATTTGGATGGAAAAAGCATATTATGCCGCTAGATCTTTCACAGGTCAGTGGACAGCCTTCTATGAATACAACAAATTTTTCAGTGTTACAACCCCCCACCCCCTAATCGCCACGATTTTACTCCCACCAAAGAAGTAGAAAATGATCAATAACCCCTAAAACTAGTTGATGTCACTTGATTAGCAATAAACGCATTTGCTTTCTGTTTATTCATATAACTCTCATCTAGTCAATGCATTTTCAATCACAGTAAAACCATTTGCTATAGAAATTTTCATGACGTTAATCCAGATGGGTTAACCAATAGGTTTATATTGAATGATATAGAAATTGCCTGTGCGTAGCTTTTAGCATAATTGAAAAATACATATTTTGAATCTAAGCCCTACAAAATCCATATTTTGCAAATATAAAATATTAAAATCCATCCATGTTTTTTTAACAATCCTATTATAAGAGATACATATGTACGCTGTGAGCACATGCATATGTAAATATCATATGAATGAGACACAACGTGTTTATCAGAAATAATCTGCGTACATCACGCAATAGGATTTTACACAGATTGATAAAAATAAGTGGCTAGTTCTTAAAAAAAACAGTTTAAATTATGGTACAAACTACAATGTAATATTACATCTGACAGTTTGGATTTACAATTGATGCTTTAGAAAAATCGAGCGCTTGACGCTTTTCTCACAATTATACTAATTAGCATTTCTTGTTCATTATTGTTTAAGCTTATTTTTAGGATTATTTTTAACTTTCCGGTCGCCATTGTCACCCGAATTGTTCCGTAAATAGATACAATAAAACAATTAAAACAACTACATACGAACATAGACACAGCAGTTAAGCTGAATTTACATTACAAAACTAGTTCCATGCATGCTAAAATTAATTACACGACACTGGTTAATGAGAAAATTTTCATGAAATCAAGTGTCGTGAAACTTTCAGTATCAGTGATCTTGGCACTGTCCGCATCCAAACTTACTGCAATTCGTAATGTTGTTGCACAAATAGCTATTTACAAATTAAAGAAGAGACTTGGACGTGAGAAAAAACGAAGGTGGGTTCGAGAGTATTTATCGATAAAAGATAGCTGGGTGCAACTCAGTTGATTTCTGAATTAGCAGGTGGTGATCCTGAAAGTTACAAAAACTATTTTCGAATGAGTGAAGCACTCTTATTAGATAAAGTCTCCAACTGAATATCAAAACAACATACAATATGCCGTGAAGCATTGACAGCAAAAGTGAAACTCCAAATTACGTTATGTTATTTAGCAACTGGAAACAGTCTCCAGTCATTACCATACGAATTTGGAGTATCAATATGTAGCATATCAAAGTTTTATCTCTAATTTTATATTGTATTATCCTATTTGATGTTATATATTTTTATTCGCAGCCCAGCGTTCACTTGTCAGTTTTACAAAAAATCGGCATACACTCTCTGCGAACATTTTCGTGATACTAATTTTATCACATTTACAGGTCGAAACTATTGCATGTCACTATGTAGTATCATTCAAAATTCGCGTGACACGCGAAACCAATTCAGTTTCGTCAAACTGATGCATGTGTGAAGGAAACGCCTATTTACACGTAAAACTAAGAGTGAAACTAATGCCATCACACTGGTTTTGAGAAACTAGTTTCGTAATGTAAAATTCGGCTTTAGATGGTGAAGGAACTACATTCCAGTTAGACTACTGACAGACCCTTGTCAAGTAAACATCAAACTAAGACGTCGTAGGTCAAATAGGTGCACTCAAACGACCCCTCAGAAAACTTTACGACACGGGTCGTCATCTAAAAGCCGTCAGTGTGAAATGGACAGCCGTTAAGGAATTTCGTCCCTTACCTTCGACCCAAAGATAGTTTGCATATCGTCCCTGAAAACTCTCGAATTGGCGTGAAAAGGTAGATGGGATCTGTCAGATGACTTCAAGTCATCCGATAGAGAGCTGACCCTAGTGGCCAGAAATTTGTATTGGCGGAGTCTCTGCCCAAACCGTTTTTTTTATCAAACCTTGCTTCTTTTAGTTAATACAACATTAATTCAGTTTGTTTATCTATACTCCAACTAAATTATATAGCTATTACCAAACTACCTTTTGACACAACTACAAACAAAGAGCCTGAATTAGTTTTTATAATCCACGCTCCAACCGTGGCTCACAAACAACCCCTACTAATTACCAATAGAAAATATTTTTCGTTTTCCACTCACGTTTTGGTTCAATTCAGGCTTCTGAAACAAGTTTCTGTGTGATATTGGCCAACTCGTAATGTTCAAAAAATATTGTAGTGTAAATCTTTCTTTATGATGTAGTGGATTGTTTCATTGTTTGCCACCAAATTCACATTGACGATACCGTATTCTCTCTTTTTTTGTTTTTTTACGACCTAAATAGTAACGAAGCTATAGGTTAATATCGAGCCTTTAAATCTATTCTAAGGCTGATGGAGGAAGTCCTTGTGTTGCCTGGTTATGCTCTAAGGCCACTTTCGTGCACTATATGCCTGGTAGTTTAGAGTTCCGCTCCTAGCTGCATTGTGGGGATTGGGGCTTGTTCCGTTTAAACAGCGAATCAGCACATACTCCATGCGGCGTGCGAATTCAGTTTAGGGTTGATCCTTCCTTTCGGTGGAGCTCAAAACCAGGAGGCTCTTGACCAACAGTTAGATTACTGTTTATTTCTTCTGGTATTTGGGTCACCAAAATGTCTGCTCATTTAACTCCAGGGTTAAAACCATCAGAATCGAGCTGGAGAGCTGCTATAATCTGGACCGCAATCTGCTCAAGGGGAGGCCAGGTATATCTTCGTGGATTGATAGTGAGGGATTTGTCTTGATTTTGTTATATTCTTTCAGAAGGACATTTCGTGACGGATGGTGGAGCTATTTGGCTGAGTTTTCCTAGCCAGCAAGTTGGGGTTGATTTGATGCATCCCGTGTTAGCTCTCATAGAAGTGTTTAACTGAGGTTCTATCAATCTAGTATGTGAGTTGTCTAGTCACACTGGAAAAATTTAGTCGCAGAGAAACAGAGGCTTGGGGCCGAAGTACGAAGCGTAGAAGCGGAGCATAGGCAAATTGAATGTCATCAGATCTATACTTCTTCAACAGGCGGCACCGACAGCTATGATCATTAGCCGATAGATTCAAAAATTACGTCACTAACAGTGCAATCTACTCGCCAGCTATGAAACTAGGGAGTGGGTAATGCAAGGATTGTTTATCGAATTAATTACACAAGGTCATGCTAGGTGATTACCCTAAATAATCAAGTTACTGGGTTATACCTTTTGTATAAAAAACTGATATCGATCAGGATTTCGTTCCCGCTTTTATAATCGCAGAATACGTAAATCGGAGTAGTAGGAAAATCGCAGACTGAAAACTTTCAAAGAAGGAAATGGCGATTCAAGCGATTTTTAACGGTAGATAAACGCCTGTAAGTAAATTGCAAAAACGATAACGTTCCACGGCATGAAGATAAATGCGTTTTATAGATGATTCTCAGGAGAATTCCGCCGGAAATTAATTGTAGCTTTAATCCATAAAAGAATTAATTCTGCGGATATCGCGCACTGTTTCGCCATCTCGTCCCGCCTGGAATTGCATCAAGTCCTCCGTTTTACTCGTTTTATTGGTACAGGACTCTAGCAGATTAAACAGGGTGGTGGTGGGGCTCTGCTAGGATGTCTCCAGACGGTCATTGTTACTTGGCTCATTTTTGAGTACAAAAGAATACGGTCTTGTCAACCAAAGAGCTGGATTAAGATGCGGTAAATCTTATCTGGCCAGGGGTTAAATTTAACACAATATAATATAGAGGATGATTTCGAAAGGAGAGAAAAACGGGGGCAGTGTTCGTGGACTCTTCGGCGGCATATGATACCATTAATCACAAAATCTTGTTTGCAAAAATCTTCAGGATGACACGGACTTACCACTTAACAGAGGTCCTGAGATCACTGCTGTGCAATAGGAGGTTCTACGTGGAATTCTAGAGATGGGGGAGTCGATGGAGAAACCAGAAGTATGGTCTCCCCTAGGGTAGCGTGCTCGCACCTCTTCTATTCAATTTGTACATGAATGGTTGGCCTGTCACCTCTTCTACAAATAGTTTCATCTACGATGACGTAGCCATTACTGCCAATCCCACGACATCGGTGAAATGAATCTTTGGCAAGAATCACCGAATACTACAATTAAAATCAGCAAAGCCCAAACCCAGATAAAGCTCAAACCTGCTTATTTCATCTTGATAACCGGCAAAAGAACAGGGAAATGCAAATAGAATGGAATTCGACCAGGCTACAGCACTGCCTAATTCTAGTTTATCTGGGTGTTACTTTAGACGGGACTCGTGTAATTCACAAGCTGGTTAACTCGCAATGGGGGCCCGCCCTGGCTAATTGCAGACGACATTCCTTGCTATATGCTTTGCCTTAGCCGAACACGCATACCTTGTATGATCCAGATAGATTGATGTTAACAAACCTGACGCTGAACAGCACCTGTAGGATAATGACGTGCTGTCTAAAAACCTATATATGTATGTTACCGGGAACAGCCCCCCTCAAATCAGAAGGAAGGTCTCATGTATAGCAGAACGAAGTAGACAGTCATTAGATAAAAGACATCTTCTATATGGGCACAAGCCCCAGTATCCAAAATTGATCCCGGAAGATTTTAATTATGTCCACAAACCCGCTGACAGTAACCAAAGAAGTACTGGGGAAGCGACGGCCAACAGGGAACCACATACCAACTTGGAACCCAACCGAAAGTCTCCCTGCCGGATCACAACTGGAATGGAGGACCTGGGAAAGTCTCAACGGGATTAGATACCTGGGGGATAACTAACATCTAATAACATCTCCCATTGCTGAAAACCCCTTGCACAATCCAGTGCTTATGGGATGATGGCAAATAATTAATACAATGATAATTGCACAAATTAATATCCAGGTTATTAATCTGGGTCGTTCGGGGTCGAAACATTAGAGCAACAATGTTGTTAGAAAACATAGTATTATAGGAGTGGACCTGACAATATCTGGTGAACATAATTATCTGTGGTATATTGCATGCTTTTGCATTACAAATACTTTATTGCTTGAATTATCAAGCAACGCATTAGCGTTGCATAACCTTTGAAAAAACTAAAAATGTAAATAATGCATAAAAAGGTCTGGAAAATGTGAACAATCGGACTTCAAGTATACAAGAATAATTTACTAAACTCCGCTGTTATTCTTATCAAAGCTAGCTGTAATCACCGTATCGCCCACAAAGAGACTTTTACCACTGTTTCTTTCTCCCCGTTTTCGCGCTATAAACATGGTTATGTGACATATGATTTCTAAGGCAAACAGTATCTATATATGTCCGGAATCTGAGAATCTGTCGTAAACAAGCTCCGTCGGGGTTATTAATGTGTTGGCACCGGGAGGGATCTCCGCTAATGTACTTTATGGATTTTTGAGGCTATCGGATGGTTATGGTGTCCTTTGGGAGTGTTTGCACATATTATGACTTGCTGGGAAAAGTAACGTCATTGTAGGAAAACCAGAAGAATGGAGCATAAATATTGAGATAAGCGAAATGAGTGTAGGAGCAATTCCTTCTTCTGACATGTATGCAGTGCTAGTTTATACCTATTTCTAGTACAACCGGTTGCCTGATTTGCAAGTAGCACACAGTGCTCAGACTATAGAAACTGGCACTTGCAGCACACTAATAAGCTCGAACTTATCCAGTGTATCGTCACGTGATTGACTGAAGGCGCTAACGGAGGAATGGCACGGATAGTGGATTGAGAGCGCTCCTATTGATCAGTCACACGTTATTAGCGTTCCTATTGGTCAATCAGACATTCATCGACTTTGAAAATGACCAATTAAAAGTAAAAGGTTACCAGTGACACACGAACCAATACGAACAGAGGTCGCTCCTGTCAAGCATTGGGAGTTCGATTTCCAAGCTAGACGAATTTTTTTCTTGGTTAGATGGGATGATAAGTAAAAAACTATTAAGAAATAACACTTTGAGATGAGTGATAGCAAAACGGTCTTGAGAAGTGACTCTCTATGATACTAGCTAGAAAAAACTCTTTGTGGAAACTGAAAACTCTTATTATATGCAGGGTGCAGCTGCGGCCTCAACAATTTCTGGTTGGATTTTCGTGTAATATTTTATTTAAAATTTTGTGCGCCCCCCTCCCTTTCAAAAATTCTGGAACTGCCACTGAACGAGTGGCACTTGGCGAATGTATTTATTAATTTCATTAAATATCTTGGTGGATGCGCGTGTAAATATTTGTCACATTCACCATATTTTGATGTCGACCTGAGGCCACACAATTTGCTTTAGGTAAAATATACAATATTGGCACAACTGAGTATCTGTGTATGATTAGAAAGATGAAGTTTTTCAAAGCTTGAAATACGTTTTTTTTGAGCTTTATATTCACCTCTTTAAAAACATGGATCAGTGACGCCTCAGTGAAGTTTCGACCAGATCTTCACTTCTTCAAACTCTTACTCGTATTGCTATAGTTATTATAACTGTAACAATAATTCACTAAGGCTTAGTTGAAGAGGAGACTAGTGTCACAATTCTTAACCTTTAATTACCACACTGGAGTCTATAAAACCCTGGCATTGTTTTTATTTTTGATAGTATACCTTGGCGCATCCACCTAAATTTAGTTTACTTTGATATAGACCTTAGCGAATGAAGTTAGCTTGGTGTCTAATTGACCCCAGTGTGTTATCTGAAGGTGGATATTTCATGAGCGCGGTTTTGTTATTTCATTAAATGTTTCCAAAAATGAAAATATTCAATCACGACTTACACCACCTCTGACCAAGAGAGAACTAGAGTTGGAAATTCAGAAGATTTTAGTTGAAAACACAGAAGCTGGCCTTGTTCGATACCTTTAGTGCAAAGCATTTGTGACTAATCATAAAGACTCAATTTTTGTGAATTGTAGTGCCGAAATATGAAAATGAAAAATTATTAATTTAAAAAAAGGCCTTTAGCTCTTGAATTAATCACTTTAGACCGCAAGTGTGCTAGTGTGTTGGAATTGTTTTGTCGGAGGAACACAAAAGGTCACAAATATACAGGGTATCCCATTAAATATTTTGAATCGGACGTCACGTGACCAAAAGCAAATACCTCCTTGGGTCACACGAGAACAAGAAAAGATACTATATTTGCTTTAATTTACACACCAAAATTATAATTCGCTACTACTGCTCAGTTTCGATATATTGCTTGTTTTAGTCGTCGTGGGACACCCTGTATGTTATTTAGTTTATCAATATGAACAAAAAGATGTATGAAGTAAAAGTATCAATGCTAGTCTATTATCTGATTTGCTCACTATCAAAGTCCATCTAGTAGTTACTAGTTCCTTAATTATACGTTGTAGGATCATAAAATATAATATGTATCAAAAAATCCACAGCTATGTCAAATGCAGTATTCGAATAGATCTGGAAGATACAGGTGATCATGAATATGGGCAATGGAATAAGAGATCACCGCACAATATAACACGCTTTTTGGAAGTATTATCAACTAAGGCTACACACTACAGCGTACCTCGAAATTGGTAAATCAGTTATTGAGGTTAGGCTGCTAGAGAAATGGCAGCGGACAGGCAAATTCAAATGAGACATTCAGGAAAATTCACGGAAACGAGCTTCATAGACTTTGGTGAGCTAATGTCCCAGAAACTTATCTCAGAACCAAAAATGCTCCAAATTAAAGTACTCTTCTCGTATAACTATGGTGTGGGAAGTGAGAAACAATAGATATATAGATAGATAGATAGACTCATAGAAAGAGGTGAAATGAAGTTTTGTGGTACCTGTAAGATGCCAGGGAGAAGTATTATCAGAAAATGGATTGCTCGTTATCATTAAAAATTGCGACTTATAACGTGTATAATTTCAATTCAGTTATTTCTTAAGAGAAGCAAAGAGATGGTTACAATAAGAATTGATCACAAGTAAATTTCTATAGAAAATAGCTCAGCGAGAATTCCCACCTGAGCATTTCACTATTGGCTTCTAATTAACAGTACTGCTCGATGGATGGCGCCGGAAAACAGTAACAAAACCTACACAAAACACTAAGTTAATGACACAAAAAAATAAATAAAAATCAATCACTAATACTTAGGATATGTTTGCTAATTCAAATAATAATTGGCCATAGTCTATAGAAGTATTAGTAGGGGTGATGGGGAGGGGAAACCAGGTAAGTAGCCCCTCTTTGACTCATTTGATTCCAAGAAACCGTCCTATAGAAACGATTATCCATTATTCAGTAAAACTGGTTACATTTACTGTACTACAACGTACCTCATTAATTTCAAAATTCGTTATAGCAGGTAGGGCGTGATAAGTTTCCAAAATATAACATAAAGTATGACATACTTACCTCACCCATGACTTAGAAGTAAAATTGGGCAGATTGAAAATAATTGAAACAAGCAGGTATGAAATAAATCTTTATCAGGGCGCTATTTCGTTACTCCAACGATGATTCCGATTCTATATAAAGCGGTGTTAGTAGCCTTACGTACACGTTTATAGAACATTAAAAATTTCACGGCTTCTCGTAAGTGTCATCGTAAAAATGCTACGTCGTATTGAATATATGACAAGACACAGGCAACAAAACAGATATAGATACTGAAACACACTAATAAATCGTCTTTTATGTGTTTTCATGAGCCCGTATAATATTGACTGATATATTTATTTGATTTTTTTTACTTACCTATCTAGTTCTTTATTTATTGGTTTAATTAATCATTTCAAATTTAGATCCTATGATTATTTTTTGAACAAAAAGATGCAGGCAGGGCTCCGACACACCGAACTGCTGTTCCATTACCTAGTGACTACTCCTCACTCCGTAAGATCAGTAATCACGACGGAACCTAAAGATGACTGCCTTCTACATTCTGACAGCAAAGATGTGCGCCGACGCACGGCACACTGGCTTTACGCGTAGCGCAGAGGGCAGCGTATTCCTCATTCCACTTGCCATCACCAGCAGACCTACAGTGTAGTCTGACCAGAGTCTGCGAAATTGTTTAAGCAAGTACTGATATTTGGTCCTCTTTTCCTCCCCCATTGAGTCGATGTTCACTTCGACAGCTGATGAAAACTCTATATTGAACATCATCTTCTGTTTTTAGTTGAAGAGGACTATGGCGGGCTTGTTTGTTGTTAGAGCACTCGTAGAACCGCGGAATGCCGATTGATGTTAGCCATCCTAGCATACATCTTACGCACCAACAAGAGGCCCACAAGCTTCTCTAGTGCCTGGCGGCAGGTCTACAATGGGTGTCGGGTTCATCTACACCCATAACCCTAACGGTATACCAAGATGTTGAAGACACCGTATTGGCAAGGCATTATATAACCCTTAGTCTCCGACTTCAAACCACTAGACGTTGGAAAAAAGAAGGTAAGCTGCTCAGACAAGCCAAGCTCTTTTTGATGTTTGTAGAAAATTCCATGCATTGGCTTATCTTCAAGTCTTAAAAAAGTCGACTTTGTCAGCTTTATTTAGTTATTTATGTATTTCGAATCTACATTCTACTTTATATAAACCAGTTGCAGGGTGAGGTAGAAAATAGAGAAACATCATTTTCTGAACATTAATTCCAATGGTCCTTTTAGTAACTCTTTCCAAAAAGACGTAAGCTTTATTCTGTATTTCCAGTGGATTCTCAAGTCCGGAAAAATGCTATTCAACTACAAGGCGGTCAATATCCATGTCTTCACTTGGTATTGAATGAAAAACATGTAAAACAAATGAAACATCGACGGTTTAGTAGGAATGTTTACTATTATTAAAGACGATTATGAAACGAGTATATCCTTCGTATCAAAGTGTCATTCTAACCTCGTTACAAAATCTACTATTTCTACTTGCTATGTAATATTTTTAGTCGGATACTAGAATAAATCCGTAGTATTTTTACAGCGACAAACCTGCAGAAAGACGAAGAACTTCATTAAAAAGTAGACGGCAAACGAACCTATAGGGCATGAAGCGTGAATTCAATACGCCTGATAAAATATTAATGTAGGACTTTGCTTTGAACCCACTTCCGGCAAACTTGGGTGAGAGTGAAAGTCATTATACATTAACTATATTCAAGGATGTTAAAGGGTAGGAATCGCTGGCCTCAGGTTCTAAAATTTATAGATAGACAGATTTATAGATATGAGAAAATCATATCCAAAGGGATCAGTTAGCAGTAGTACCGGTTATGCTTGTGACGAAATTTTCGGGATCTCGGAGAATTTTGATAAAAGCCAGACAGACGTCAACTTTGCGAAACACACCAGCGGAAATAGTGTTATTAAGACTAAGGGAAAACTTCGTCTTCAGTAGAGTATCGGAAACCTTATACGGGTTATTATCCTTAAAAATGGTTAGTAGTACCATTGTCGCTTTTTGGTGACAAGAACAACCCGTACATAGACCTATAAGCGGGCCTTTCCGCACCTCGTCTTACTCTAATTCCCAAGTCCAGCCCTCATCGAAAAGGTGAGGAAGGCTTTGAGTCCTGTCCATTTTCTACCTTCGGGTTCAAGGACCCTTAAACCTAGAATAGTCTTCTTTAGTCTGCCTTGACAGCCAAGTAATAGAATGTGTGCAAGGACTCTTCTTCCTCGCCATAGTATGCATACGTCGAGTCGCTTGGAAACACCGTCACATACAAGAAACGTCTAAAGGTGTTATGGCCAGGTAGCAGTCACACAAGTAACCTTAGCCGACTTCTGTCCAGTGAGAGACAAAACCGCCCCACATTGGCCAGGGATCCTAAAATGAGTTCATTAGCTTGACGAAGATATCCAAAAATTCCTCTCCGTATCATAAGATGTTGATTTTGCAACCACACCTCCGTTTTCCTTCTAGTACTGACTGACCCTCCCTCCCCCATCAAAGGGTCGCCTGCGCTTGACCCTCCTTTTCCCTTGTAGGATACTTCACACTAAATTTGCAGTCGAAATAATAGGTAGGAGAAATTATACCATCCCTCATAAGTAGGGTATGGCTATCCCTTTGCAGTTCCGAGAAGATGAACTAGTATCCGCTGCCAGGATTCACAAAGGAGGGAGGTAGATTTAGCAGTGCTTCTTGCAGTCGTGCGTTCTGCAGTTGTTATACTAACACAAGCCAAGCTATAACTGAAACTATTCCTGAATTCTCTAATCCAGGATAACTGACCTCTGCATTGTCCCTAACAAGATGTTTAATGTTATATGACACAGCGGTATGCTTCACTGGTGTAACATATATCTCATTCCACATGGAAGTTCAATGATCATGACTATGTAGTTAACAGTGTACTATTTGTTTTATCTGGAAAGCTGTAGGAAATACAGAAACAAGGCTTCGTTTTCTATTGACGCTCAAGGAGGAATATTTAGAGTGTACTACGTACACAAGTGATAACACGGAACATGAGTAATCCCAGTAAGTCTCTCAGACTTCTCATTCATGTCTGAAATTCCCGTAACTTGGACATGTCGGATTCTTCATAACTATATCTACTTACCCATCAGCTTGCACCCAAGAAATAACAGAGGTATTAATATCCGGCATGGAAGCCTATATTCCTCATGTTGTCAACCATCCCTCCAAAAAGAGGCCATGGCTTAATCAGCGTCGTAGAGATGCAGTTACGTCTAAAAACCAACGTTACAAAGGATGGAGGAAACATCCAAATGCCGAGAACCACTGGAGTTTTATCGACGACAGAAATCACTGTACACGCTTGATTGACAGCAGTAACGAGGAACACAACCAAAAAAATTAAGAACAAGCTCCTCTTATGTCCTCGTTCATCCAGAATATTCTGGTCTGTAGCTGACGTTGTTAGCCAGAACTTTTCCTATTCGTCAATACCACCCTTAACCAGAGAAGACAAGTCCATCGCTTCTACTCCTAAAGAAAAGGCAGACGTCTTAGGGGGGCTTTTTGTATCCAATCCTTCCATAGACTTCCAAGGAAGTACTCCCACTGCCACCATAAACGTGAACTCGAGAATGGCAGAGGTCAAATTTCAACATCGAGATGTAAAAAGCATCCTCCAAAAACTTAACACGAAGGAAGCTACTGGTCCTGATCCAACTTCAGCCATTGTCCTTAGACGTTTTACCGCTGAGCTTGTAGATATTCTTTGCAAGTTCTTCAAACTATCGTATCATCGAGGCGTGTTTTCCCGCTTCTTGGAAGGTTGGCTGCTTACAACCCATCCCTAAGAAAGGCAAAAAGCCGATCCCAGCAATTATAGACCTGAGGCTCTTCTCAACATCATGTCTAAGATTGTGGAGACTGTCATTAATGTACAGCTCCTGAAATACCTCGACAGCAGTAACATCATAAATAATCTCCAGTATGACTTTCGTAAGCACAGGTCTTCGGGTGGCCTCCTCGCCTACATCACTCACTTGTGGAGCAGAAGAATAGAATCCCATGTTGTTGCACTCGACATATCGAAGGCCTTCGACAGAGTGTGGCATAAGGGACTTCTGGTCAAGCTTGCTGCTTATGGACTACCACCTGGCCATCTGGAGAGTGGCTGAATAGCTGTTTGAACGACCGATCTCTGTTCGTTGTAGTCGAAGGCTGTTCATCAGACGTATTTCCGATAAACTCCGGTGTTCCTCAGGGATCTGTCCCATCACCTAGACTGTTTTTGCTGTACATCAACGAGCTGCTGGAAATAATATCCAACCCAATCTACAGCTTTGCAGATGACGGTACATTAATATCGTGTATGTAACCAGGCAAGCCACTGTCATCCTAAGAGACGGTACGTCGGCGACAGCAGCATGCCTTACAGATAAACGTAGATATCAAAACAATTGACAAGTGGTGATTAGTAAATAAAGTACAGTTCAACTTAAGATAAGTAAAAAGTACCGAAACGATTGAATATCTCCAAAACTGCGAAAGCTGGAACTATGAATTTCAGTACTGGGGTTTATGAACATGCAGAATTTAAGAATGCTATAACAGCAAGCCTTCCAGATTTACCACTTTTGCAAGTCATAATTTGGTAATTTTAAATGGAATGCCCTATTTAGCTTTTGCACCGCTTTTTCAGTAACGGGATGCCCAAATATCTCCAAAACTGCTATAACTGGATCGATAAAGTTCAATACCTAAGGGCTTTTGTATAATGCATATTTCAAAAATGCTAACAAAAAAGTTTTCAGATATACCACTTTTGCGTAGCACGTCATATATAGGGCATTCCATTCAAAATAACATTATGACGTGAAACGTATAAGTGGTATATTCGATAACATTGCTCTTCGCATTTTTTAATTATGCATGTTGTACTACATTCGACATGTGCAATTTATTGCAACAAAAATGAATAGGGCGTTCCATTTCCTTTCCATTCCACTTTCCATTCCACCTCAAATAACAAAATTGTGACGAGTAACGTAGAAATGGTAAATCTAGCAACATTTCTGTTACCATTTTTGAATTCTGCATGCTCAAAAACAAATATCGAGTTTTATCGTTTGGCAGCTGTTTTACTAACCCGGTATATAAATTATGATTCCAATGCTTTTACGATATGAGTGCAGATCCCTAATTTGAACGTACTTCCGAAAAAATTGAAAAAGAGCGAAAATCATTACATTAGCTACACTGAAATGTCAAAGGAGTCGAATAGCTGACCTAAGATTCTAGACTTATATTTATAGATATGAAAAAAAGTACAGTCAAAGGACTCAGATAGCGGTAATACAGATGTCACATTTTTACGGAGAAGTTTTCAGGATCTCCGGGAAGTTTGGAAAGGAAATAAAAGCAACGAATGCTAGTGGATACTTCAGCGGAGATGGGGTATTGAAAAATGAAGAAAACTCCATTTTCTGTCTCGTACCGGAAGTAAATACGCCCGGAGCAATTTATAATATTAGCACTGTACGGATACACTGAGATACGCGCCATGTACCACATGCATTTCCTATTTTTGAGTGTAAAGTTTTCCTTTTCTGCGTTAGATATGAAGTTTTTGGTGAGTTATAAAAATAAATATATAGCTTATTATATGACATACTATGTAGTTCCTGTTTGACATACAATTTTGTTGCTGTAGGGGATGCTTACTATTCAGAGGCATCTGAATGGGACTCATTGTCTCATGTACTGAAAGTTGACAACACCCCGCATCTGTGTAGTGAGGAGCTAGGTACCTTATGGCAAAGTCTTGACACTGTTTTTCAGTTAACCGGCAATAGCAAGTTGTATTGAGTAGTATGCTATAATTGCCAAATGTATTGTAGCGGTCTCTGCCATCTCAGATTAGCGTTTATGTACCGCAGATAAATACGGAAGTTTTCCTTTTTTTCAATCAGCACTTAGTTTGAGTAGCTTTCCTGATCATATTTATCCTAGTGACAAAACGTTAGAAGAATAAGTCAAAACTCTCATGCGCCAAGATAGCGAATGCTATGCATTTACTGAAAGTTTTCCTATAATAGAGGCAATACATGAAGAAGACTATAAACCCACATAGATATGAACTAGAACACAACAGCGACCGGTCAGAACAAGCCGCAAAGAATGACACGTCATGAAGAACTGACGCACTCAGCAGAACGCGACATCGACCAATCATAACAGGCTGCGAAAAACGGCACGTCATGCGTCCGTAAATACCTACGAAGGGAGCATATTCTGCAGTTCACCTGACGAGATTGAAGGTAGCAGATGAATCGAAACGTTGTACTCGAAAATTGTGTAGACAGTGGAAGTCCGAGACAGATCTTTTGAAACATCTAGCTTGTCTACAAACATCAAACAACAGTATAATACTGACGTTTTATTGGACTATATTTTCATCTACCTAGCCTCACGTTAAGAATTATACAGAGCTAGTCTAAAGTATGGAACGCATCAATTATCTCGGAAACGGTTTGCGCGATTTTCATAAATTTTGGGATAGGGCGGCTTTGCGATACGGCCAGTCTTGCGATGATACTGACGATGTTTTTTTACTGGTTATTCTCTGTATAAAATTTCCGATACCTAAACGTCATAATTTAGAAGTTACAGCAGATGCTTAAAATACTGTCCGTTTACTACTACAAGCCATGTGATTCTTGAAACACTTTGCAGCATGTCTAAATTTTCCACAGTAAACATAGCCGTCTTATTTAGTTATTTTAACTTGGGTGGGTGCAGTGTAAACTTAGTTATAACTCCGAAATTGTGAAGTCTGTCATACAAAAAATGATCAGTATTTTTCAAGAATTTCAAAAAGGTAGAAATATACAGGATGATACATTTGAAATAACAATGTTTATTATATTTCCGGAAAAATTGTAGATATGACAACACTGTTAATACGGTCGTAAGATTGGTCCTATTGTAAAGCCCCCATACCTCGCAATTCATCAAAATCGTGCAAACCATTTCCGAGATAATTGAAGCATTCCATACTTAAGACTCGCTCTGTATATTCTTTACGTTGAAAACCACTGCAATATTCGTTATTCCCGGGGTTGTTTCGCACTTCCATCTATCTTTTTTCAAACAGAATGGTCGATTGTCCCGCTACCAGGAATCGTCTGCAACCGAAAGATCAGTAAAACAAAGCAGAAATACGAAGAATAACGCTCATCACAGAGAGCTCTCGTTCCTACTGTTCTCGGTATAGAAATATATACAGCTGTATGGGTTTTCAGCATGATTTAACTCGAACGGGGCTCATTTTATACAAGTTAAAAAGAGTAAGCCTCAAGCAGGGTTTTCCTAGCAACGCACATTTTACGCGGCGTAGAACGTAGTACGGCCGACTCAACGCAACATCCAATGCACTGCGTAAAAAGTGTTTTCCTAGGATTGTCAGTTGCGTCCTTACCTTCGTTATGAGTAAAAGAAAGACAGTCACTTTGGCGTGTTAAATATTGGAAGATGAAGCTTTGCAAGGCGACATTGACATAACAGCCACGATTCTGCGATTCATAATAGTCAATTATTTCTTTCTAGTCAATTATTTCATCTCTGATTGACGACGAGGTAAAATTTAAAGCATATTTTAAAGTTACAAGGCAGCAATTCTGGTTTCTCCTCGATATTGCAAAAGAAGATTTAAATGTGGACCATGTAATCGTGTGGGACACTAAAACAGATTTGTGAACTCATTTTCACATAGCGCCCTCCACAATACGGCGCGCACAACTGACTATACTTCGATAGAACGTTTGGCGTAATGTTTATATAGAAAATCATTATCATTATGTTTCTTACGCTCGAACCGTGCGGTGTTTGTTCATGTTTATGAAAATGCCGAACCGAAAACGGAAAATGAGTGAGTTCAAAGCAAAAGTGAAACGGAAAATGAGAAACCTACATGCCTTGCTGGACAACTTCACATCAAGTAAGTGTACACATATTTTTCATTTCATGAATTTTGAAAGTGACATATCCAACATCAATGACGAATCCATTGTTGTGTTAGAACAACGAATTCCAATATCGTTGTGTTAGAAAGGTACTGATGAATATGAGTAATATCTATTCGCGTACACCCTCTAGTATGGGATCTCCACATGATTAATACATTGTTAGTGAAGACGCAAAATCATTTGTTGAGCCTCAATAAGAACTAAATAGACTGCTCTCCGAGCAGTCGACCAGTTGCGTTGACCGTGTTACGCTGGCACAAGCGTGTAGGAAAACGCCTCCATTGGTTTTCATTAGCTATGTCCTCAGCGTTTTACGCCGACCGAATTAGGTTTTACGCCGCGTAAAATGTGTGATGCTAGGGAAACCCTGCTTTATATTCCGCATCTGGCTACGCTACTTCTTGGCCAGCATCATAGCTGCCATATGCTGAATGTTGAAATAGCTGCAGTAGTAAAGTAGTAAGCTCTAGGGTGTATACTGTACAATCACTTTGAGGAAGATAGAACATTTCATGTAAATTACTCTCTGCTGGCATATTTCATTTTCTTCGCCCGATTTTGAAGTACATTGTCAATGGCGTTAGCTTAATAGACGTTTTCTGGCTGAGTGTTTGTGGACTAAATTGCTGATTCATGGGCTATTCGGCCGACGTCGGCACGCTTAGCCGGCTTGGCGTCATCGTGAACCTTTGCTTGACGTTTCGGCCTTGGCAACTAATATATACTTCAAAAATAGCGTGAGACTGCCATAATGCCCTAAAGACACTGACGAAGACCAACAAGGTAACATTATCTTGGGTGTCTAGGAATGGGTGGTAATGAGAGGGCCGACAAGTACGCCAAGGAAGGCGCAGAACTCCCTTTCATCGGGCCAGAACCAGCATGTGGTAAAACATACAACATGGTATGGACAGCTGTCACCAGATGGGTATCAAATGAGCGTCAAAAGCACTAGGACAGAGTGGTGGAAAATGTTCAGTCTAAGAGGACGCTGAGGGAACCCACGTGTTCTGATACCGCAGATACTCTCAGGTTGAGTAGGAAGGAACTACGAAGGGTGGTTGGATTTATAACTGACTATTGCACACCTGCAAAAGCTAGAGAATTAAATGGAAAACTCATTATACAGGAAGGGAGGTGAAGCGGGATATATCTTCAACTGTCCTGCCCTGAGTGCGAGCAGGAACTCCTGTCTGAATGTGGACCAGAAAGGAAGACAGGAGAGCATAGTCCAATGCATCTTAAAGTTGGCAAAGTATAGGACTGTGTTTGATATCCTCGACCAGGGGTGCACAATAAGTCTTGAGGCTGAGCGGCTACTGAAGCCTAACCTCCCCACCAACAAACTCAAAATATATATTTTCCATTGTAAGCAAAATTGAATTGAAATAGTTGGTCCACACTTTATAACGTATACCTTCGGTTCATCTTCAACACTAGAGTACCTGGTTCTGGTGCAGCCGTTTGGTTAACATTCATAACCTGATATATCCTGCAGACTGAAGTGTATAGCGGCTTATATTAAAAGTTTCTCCAATAAACGAGGAAGCAAATATTGCATCTTTCGTGTATAAATATCTTGTTACGTGAGATCAAACAAGAAAGTACATATATAGACTTCGTTCTGTATGAGATTCGCTCATATTCATATTTTTATTGGAGAAAATGAGCACAGAGGGGAGTATTACATGACGTTTTTAAGAGAAAATACGGCTTCAGATGGGTAGTTATAAGGAAGTATATTTATTGGGAAAGAAAATGTGATGTGCCTGGTATCTTTATATAGCTGTATGTAACGAATATACTTTTTTACCGCAAGAAAATTTATTTGAGCTTACATCCAGCGTATGTGTAGGTGGAAAAGCAAGATTCTTGTCTATAAAATATAAAATTGGAACCGATTGCAACTGCTCACATAAGAAGATATTCTCAATTCAAGAATTCTGATAACTTTGTAAATATATACCAGCAACAGGAACACCTGTTATGGCTCCTTATGCGGAAATTATAGTTAATGCAAACCAAGAAAAATTTAATTTTGATTTCAATACACGTTATAAAGAAATATGCTCTGACTGAGAATATAACTTTCTTTGCAACTAACATTTCAATACCCTTCGACCAAGTATTTCATAAAGTTTTAGCAAGGATATCATATTTGCCAACAGAGCTCTTATTACTTCGATCAAGGATACAAACAGCTTGAGAATTGTGAAGTACATCCAATGAGAATGTGATAATCTTAGTTCATATATATTGACAGGTCGCCAGAGGCGTCGCCTCATAGTTCAGTATAAATAATTCATAATTTTACCAGTGCATTTTAGATTATCACACTCTCATGAATGGATTTCTGAGGCGTTGGGGTTGTGGTGGGCTATGTAACTACTGAGTATGTGATAAGCATTTATGTAGTAGTTTTGAATGGAATATAAACAATGGCGGACCGGTGGGCTTTACATATTCCTTTAGTTCAAAAGTACAGGTACATATTTTTTATATTCCGTGCTAATCGGTATTTTTCAACATAAATTTGGAAAACTGCTGTATAACGTTTAATTCTTTGAAGAAAACCATAATCTTGAGCTATTTGTGCCAAGATTATGAAATGCTCTAGTCAGTATGTAGTATTCTTATAGACGAATGTTTTGTTTTCAAGATTATTATTACTTGATTTAAGATCTCGGTATTCGTACTTTTAAGAGTTTCCAGATTTTAGTTGAAAATATTTTCTTAACATAACCCTATGGGATCAGAAATATAATAATAATAATAACAATAATACGTCTTTATTCGCTATCACAAAATAATAACCATGTACCGCCTAAAGGGTGGTTTTCAACTCAACCGGAAAAAACTCAACTAGTATAAATATTTGAAATATAAACCCAAACACAGTTCATACATACACATGGTAGACACATGTGGTGGAGTATGGGAGGAATTGGCTAAAAAGTGAATAATTATTCTTGAGAAAAAGAGACTATTAAATTCACATTGCGTGATAAAATAAAATTATACCGATAACCGTAAATTAACTAAATATTATATAATCAATAAATACTTCAAAAGAACTATGTATAGGGGACTGAACCTCAATAATATTACAGTATCAAAACAACACATTTACAATATTTTCATAGACACAAATATCACATTCTTGGCTTAAGATAATTATAGCTTTGCACATATAGGAGGATATGGCGTACTATGATTATTCTTCCTACAAAGAATTAATTTTTATGCACCTAGTCAAGACTATTTTTCGAATTCAGTTTTATATCACACCCAACCAGGAATTATTATGCATCAGTCGACTGAAAGTATGTTTGTATATAATATATAATTGTCCGTTGTAGGCGAGAATTGTAGATTACTTTATTTATACGGGAAAGTTATAGAATTCTTTTAGTTATGAGATAAAAGTGACAGTTGTTCTTTACATTTTTTCACGTTTAAGTCCAGCGCTTTCGTGTCCTTGGTCACCTCCTAATCTAATTCTCATTGGGTTTGATTGATTCTTTGATATAAAAAAATTGAGGTGAGGTGTCGGTTATTCAGAGAAGTGACTTTAATATGATAGAGTCACGGAAGGAAGTTAGCTGAATCCTTGTTTATATCACTTTTTAAACTGCACAATTCTGTATTACAGCTTATAGTTTGTATTAGGCTGCGCTTCCACCAGAGATGTGCGAGGATGTGTTACAAGGAATGTGTTTTTAAAGAACCGATAGAATCGCTTGAACTACCTCGCCTCGCTCAGCACAGCTCTGGTGAGAACGGCTTAGTGGAGCGAGGTTTTTGTACGTACCAAATAAGACATGTTGGCGAGGAATGTGTGCTAGAAATGTGTTTCCAGAGATGAGTGTTAGAAATGTTGACGAGGTATCAGGGTTGCCAGTTCGATTTTCATCTCTTCAATAAATATGTATCTAGTTAATAATTCAGTAGATTTCAGTAGACCAATTCAATGCTTCATAATTTTCGGGATGGGTTAGTAAAGTAAAGCTAACGTAAGAATGTATTTTTCAGAAATGAAGAAAAGTAACACAGGTACAGCAAATAGTAACGAATAAAATGTAAAACACAAATAATCATACTTTATGCCTGAATCGCAAGAGAAAAAAATCTCCATCAAATGAGCCTCTTTTCTTTTTTGAAACAAAAACAACAGAATATTGCCATATCGTGGGAAATGCTTGAAAGGAAAATTATACAATAATTATTTACTGATATTTGTATGTCCTATAACGATCTCAGCTATCCCATCCCTTAGAAAATAATAGAAAACATATGTGTACATATATTCAAACAAAAAATTTGCACACCTACCTGAATATTGAGGATTCGAGTTAGGACAAAAAAGCATTCCTCAGTCGCATCTCTCAAGTTCTTTGAAACATAAGACAGATCATTGTCATTGTTTGCAAATTGCATATATCGTATGGTCGTCGATTGTAGATTTCGCAACTAAGTAATTAGATACCCGAAATCTAGTAGTTTATTATGTTTTACATATTGCGGTAGATTTACAGCCTGAGAAGTGTAACAAGAGGCGTGAGAAATATGAAATAGAGACAAGGATAGCAAGAGACTTTGAGGATATGAAATAACGTGTGTGTGTGAGACAGCGGCGAAATTCCCAAGTCTCTTGCTACACTTGTCAGGCTGTAGGTGTGTTTGAGGTAGAACGGTGGCCAGTCGACTGAAACGGCAGATATATTGCCAAACGGTACCTTACAGGTATTCTTGAATTGATGCATAACACTTCACTGCTGGATAATAATGAAACTAAATTTGATGACTGATGCTAATTAATTAATTTACTTTTTTTTTAACGTATAGATACAGACATCCAAACATACATACAGAGTGTGATATTGAATTATGCTTGCAGTGAATAATAGTTTTATTTTGAGACCAATGTAAGTAGACATTTGACTTATTATTGTACCTCTAAACTCTACAGGGTTATTCACGTTATTCGACACGGAGCACTATGGCTAAAGTATATGATAAAAAAGAAAATAATAATTTCGGATGGATAGAGACCCATAGAGTCTACATTTTAAAAATATTTCCATGTTATACAGGGTGTCCCAAAAACACGAAATGTATCAAAGTTATGTTTTTTTTAAATGGAACACCCCGTATATTATTACATATTCAGATTCTTTGGTGAATTCTAGTGTGACTTTATGTATCATACATGGGACTTAAAATGAACCGTTTAGGTGTAAATCACCATTTTCGGTATAAGTAGATATCAGGAAAAAATTGAATATCGCAGAGATTATAAAATTTGGAAGGCTGTGACTTTGCCGTATTACTAAGCATAAAATGCGTCAGCTTTGATGAGACTGTCAAATTTAAATTACGTTTACGCTTGGAGAAATCGGTCGATTAATTAAGGAAACTTCGATCAGCGATAACTTGATTTTTTCAAATGGGAATGCCTAATTTTTTGTATACGGTTAAACGTAGAATTTGATAACCCTTCAAATGATATAAGGTTGTGAATATCAATCTCTGGTAGTTTTCATTTAATTTTAAATTTTCAAACAAATCGGAGATTTTCAATTTTCCTACCTATAAGCAACGTAGCAGGCCATGAAATATAAACAAAAACCTGTTCAGGTAGAAGAAAACAACTAACTTAGCTGAAAAATACACACGAACTAGACTAAAGAGACAATATTATAAAAATTGCAACAAACAAAGTCTAACCAGAAACAACGGCGGTAACAATATCTTTGGTCAAAGAGAAGCTGGGGTATGGCAGAAATGGATTTTTTCACGGCCTATTACCTACTGCAATGTACTAGAGATTGGCAATTTCCAAAACCATTAAACATTTTGAAATGAAACGAAAACTACTAGCAATGTAGTAGGCAGTTTTATTAGTTTCATAATAAAATTTCACATTTAATGATATAAAAAAGTATGCAATTCTGTCAAAACTCAATTCAAAAGTACCTTTGACTAGAGTTCTGAAAATTCTTCAGTACTTATTAGCAAGAATGCAGAAAATGAAGTATGAATTAAAATTTGTTCAAATTATAAAACATAACTTAAATGGCAGAAAATTTCAATCTGATTTGTCAGTATTCCTTTTTTGCAATATTACTAACAGATATTGAGAAATAGAAAGGCTCCAGTCAGAGGTATCGTCTTCGACGCTAATTACTACTTTTTTACACCATTACATATGATTGATAATTGCGTGCTGGCGCAACAGTCGCGTCGCTGGTTGTTTTTCTTTCATATCAGGGTTTTCAATGTCTTGGAAATTTTTAACCTCTAGTAAATTGCGGTAGCCAGTAGACTGTTGAAAATATCTATTACTGCCATACTCCAGCTTCTCTTTGACCTTAGAGATGTTAACGCAGTTGTTTCTGGGAGAGTTGATTTGTTGTAAGGAATTTTTATAATATTGTCCCTTTAGTCTAGTTCGTCTGTATTTTTCAGCTAAGTTAGTTGTTTTCTTCTACATGAACAGGTTTTTGTTTATATTTCATGTCCTGCTACGTTGCTTATAGGTATAAAAATTGAAAAACGCCGATTTGTTTGAAAATTTAAAATTAAATGGAAACTACCAGAGATTGATATTCATAACCTTATATCATTTGAAGGGTTATCAAATTCTACGTTTAACCGTATAAAAAAAATTAGACATTCCCATTTGAAAAAATCAAGTTATCGCTGATCGAAGTTTCCTTAATTAATCGACTGATTTCTCCAAGCGTAAACGTAATTTAAATTTGACAGTCTCAACAAAGGTGACGCATTTAATGCTTAGTAATACGGCAAAGTCACAGCCTTCCAAGTTTTATAATCTCTGCGATATTCAATTTTTTCCTGATATCTACTTATACCAAAAATGGTGATTTACACCTAAACGGTTCATTTTAAGTTCCATATATGATACATATGATACATAAAGTCACACTAGAATTCACCAAAGAATCTAAATATGCAATAATATACGGGATTTTCCATTTAAAAAAACATAACTTTGATACATTTCGTGTTTTTGGGACACCCTGTATAACATGGAAATATTTTTAAAATGTAGCCTTAATGGGTCCCTATCCATCTGAAATTATTATTTTCTTTTTTATCAAATACTTTAGCCATAATGCTCCGTGTCGAATAACGTGAATAACCCTGTATAAATAGCTATAGTACAGTCTATCTATATAACATTTGTTTACAAAGTGATAAGTTCCAAAAAAATGCTGACAAGCATTCACAGTTTATATAAGAGCTACGATAAATAAATGAAGTACAACCATGTTATGGTTTTTTCGTTAAGCAATGTTGTATGGTCCTCTTTATGCGCAAGCACTCACTCGGTAAAAAAATTACATAACCCTCCAGATGGATAACTAACACTAACCTTCTGAAAGATAAACACAATATACATGATTGTTTGAGTTTTATAATTATCCTGAATAATAATGACCCATTTGAGAGTTGAATTTCAAATATGTTTTCCTGTTTATTATGTATCTATTATAACAGTTGTTTGAAATGAAATACAGCTTCTGAAAAACTTGTATAGATATTGGTAACAAGTAGACCGTTTTAAAAATATACGATACTTTAACATAATTTTTAAACGTGACTGTTTTGGAATAAAAAGCAAACAGTGCAATTTTGGAAGTGAAATAATAAACATCAGAAGTATAGAATGAATCAAAATATTTTCCTGGATTCAAAGAAGCCTAATAGATATTATTTGAAAATATCGGTATATCAACGGTATATTGATTGTATATTTAGTATATTGATCGTAGCAGAAGTGTTCACCAATGTGTATTTTGTAAGATTTTCGCGACCGTGTTCCGATGAACGGCGTGCTTTGCTACCGTTTCTTGGAACTCGTCGAACAGGTAACAGGTTCTGAGGAGTTCATTTCACAACAAACCACAAAATTTGATGAAGTACCCATTTTCTACCGAAATAAGTGTCTTAGGCTATGGTTTCATAAATTGCGCACATCAGTGGGTGACTACACCACTGCCAATTCTTGAACTTTACTTTCCAATCGGACATTTCCTTAAGCTGACCAGCATCATTCAGACGTCAAAGTAAGAAGAAACATATATATTTTCGTGCAAAGAATCACAAACATCCAATAATTCTCAGTCTGGCAGCTAATGGGGTTATCCTTATGTATGGCGCATGATTCGTTTTCCTTAGCACATTTCCTAATAGAAAACGCAAGACGTACATTTCTCCCACGTACTGCATCACCTACATATACTACGTGAGCTGAACAGGCAATAGGGTAAAGGTTAATATATTTTCGCCGCAACCATTACAGAATGAAATCATTCCAAAACCTTTTTTATTACCAGAGAATATACACCTTTACATTAGTATAAGAAACAATATTCTGACACATATACTTTTATTTTTATTCTAACACCTGTGTAAATGTGAGGATAAACGCTTTTCCAATTTTCTTCTACAATCCCAGATTGCTATGAAAGATCTGTCTGAAAAACAGCTGTTTTCAAGAGACAGACAAAACATACATGCAAGAAGATGGGTTGCCCGTAGCATCATCGCTAGCTCTAGTTGTGATCTATCTTCACATGGAATGGTTCGGAATCAATTGCTATTAAGAGCTCAAGCGTCAAACCAAAGTTATGGCTTCGATATGTGCATGACAAATTCATAACTGGAACCATGGAGACGAACAAATGGAAATATTATTTTCGCATCTCAACCACAAGCCATCCATAAAATTCACAAAAGAAAAACCAACAAAGCCTTCAGTTTTTAGATGTCTTGGTGATGAGAAGAAGTACTCAAATAGAAATCAAAGTGTACGAAAATACCAGCTCACCTGCATTATGCCTCAAACCATCCAACATCAATGAAGAATGGAATCTTTCAATCGCTAAGAATATTTATAATGTACAACATGGACTGAAAAAGGAACTACGTCACATTAAAGAACGCATATCTCAAGAAGTTAGTGGAAGCAACATTACAAGGGAGTGGTACCAGCAATAATATAGGTCCTGAAGAACACAGGCATTTACTCAGTATACCATACGTAAAGATTAACCAGATACAGTCAGAAGAATAGGGCGAAATTATAGGATTCATACACGATTCTCAAAAAGCACCACTCTCCGAAGTCTACTAACAGAGACAAGACCTAAGAGAGAACATCAGGAAACTAAAAACTCGATCTACAAGGTGCTCTAGGACGCTAAGGTTATTGCCTAAGAACCTCACTGATATCGCCAAAACTTTAGAGAAGCGACTTATATCAAAACATGTACAGCAAGCCTAATAAGGATATTAGGCCAATACGCCATTGAACCACAATATCATGAATACCGGTCAAAACGACACATCATCAAGAACTGATGCAAAGTTAACAATATAATGGGCAAACGTTGATTAGAATTTACGTTTTTCTAGTATTATGTACTTTTTGGTTCAGTGACCTGGTTTGCAGACTATCGCAAGTTCCTAAACAAGGTAGTTATCAGAGTTATTCTAACCAACAATTGAAACCAATTTGTAAATACCCCGTATTTCCAATACATTCAATATTTTAAATGTAAATATTTGATTCTATGCACTGTAGATTGAATTGTTACCAAACGTGTGTAATCGGAAGCTAAACTGTCACTGAGAGACATCATTTATGGAAAGTACATTTGCAACGCATCAATCCACTACTGCACTTAAACTTCTTTGCAAACTTGGAATGAGAAAAAAATCCTATAACTCTGTAAATATCCTAACAGAGTGAGTATTTTCTCTCTATTTCATATATTCGAAATGTGACGCGGACATTTCTCCAACCAGACTCTGCCTCGCTTTGATCCCATCCCATTAAATCCTTATCGATTAGCTGGTGAACAGACAAAAATAAAATATACTCTGTTTATATATTTTCCTCTCGGAGTTGACCTATATATTCCGCAAATCTTTATATAAGGAAATGCTTCCAGCCTCGGGCAGTGGAGGCACATATCGGACTCTAGGTCTCCCAGAGGGAAACAGATTTAATTTTATCTTAAACCAAACTCTTTCGGAACACAGAAAAATCTGGGATTTGTGGTATTTGATCTTAGATCTTTGTATCTAGCGCCAAGTATAATAGACTGCTGGACGGCCAGAGCTACTTTTCATTTGCATGCTTGATGCATCGGTACAGGTAGAAGTGGTTGAGTGTTATATATATATATATATATATATATATATATATATATATATATGTATGTCTAAGGTATACTTCCAAGACATTAGCTGCGGTATTCTCGACAGTTCCAAGACATTTTTACAGTTCCAAGACGGTCTTGGAAGAAATTTATGTTTAAGGTATAGTTCCGAGACTTTCGAAAATGTCTTGGAAGTTTTTTATGACTAAGGTATAGTTCCAGGTCCTATTAAATATACGTAAGGGTTACTTCCGGGACACTTGTGTCTTGGAACAATTTTAAGCCTACCATATGTTTAAGGGGTAGTTCCAAGACAATCCTTTTCAATGTGAATAAAAAAGATGGTTTGTATTCTGGTAAACACTTTGGAATACACAAGTCTTCCTAGTGAGGCTAACTAAATATTCAGAAGTCATCGATAGGAAGATTTCACATGTTTTTATTTTAGTTTAAGATTGGGGTATTATCATCAAAGGAGCATAATATGGCACGCGCAAAAAAATATTAAAAAAATGCGTTCGACTTATAAGATTGCTGTAAAAATGGGACTATAAAATAGACTTAGACAGATTTTTTTGTGTCCTTGGTTTCCAGTGTTTCCAGTGGCGCATTTACAAATTTTGTTCCGAGGTGAACCTATTCGAGAATACTCTAGTTATAAACTTCAAGATTTGGAAGTCCATTTTACTTCCCGCAGTCCCACACCGATAGGTGAAGGGAGTATTTTGATCGCGAAAATTTTCGATTTTGAGATAATACCCTTTTTGGTCGTACCTATATAACCAAAATTTACGTAACTCATTCCCGTCGGTCTATCTGTCTGTCTGTTGGCGTTTACATAGCCGCGTAATCTCAGTAACCGCTTCATGGACAGTGATGAAATTTAGGTAGCGATATGCTGTGGGGTCGTAGTAGGTAATGCTGCTGTAGATTAGAAAATTAACGCATGGGCGGCGGAGTAATTAGAAAAAAACAAAAAATTCAAATATTCCTTTGACTTAATTTTTAGGCGTTTTAGGGGCTGATTTTCTACATTTTCTTGGGTTGGAGTAAAATTGGGGTGTTTGGGGGTGGAAGTTGTAAAACTGAAATTTTTTTGTATTCATAACAGGCTGTCAACTGACCTGTGAATGAGAGACCTAGCTGCATAATAAACTTTTTTGAGTCCACCTGAACATTGTTCTAGCTATTACAAAAGTCAAAGAACTTAGAATTTTTTGATGTAACTTACGAGTATTGCTTTAGATCATTTTGTATTGTGTTAATTATTGTACTAATGACAATAAAATTTTTACAAAGTAATGTTACCTTCGCGTCGCGAGGATGGCAAACGCGTATAGTTTTTAGAAATCGTGTCAGTAGCGGCGCAGCAATAATAAAGAAACTAAAAACATAAGAAGACCTCAAACTTTATTTTTAGGTATATTAGGGGTTCCTCATCATTGTCTATCTACTTTTTCTTTGGGTGTGGGTGAAATTGGGGCGGATGGGAGGTGGGAGGTTGAAAAAGTGAAAAATTTCTTGTATTTGTCCATTGATCTGTTTAAAAGAAAGACCTAGCGCCATAATACACTTTTTTGGGTCCATCCGAACATTGTTTAGCATATTACAGAAACCAAGTGAGTTAGAATTTTCTGATGTATACATACGACCTTACGACTGTTGCTTTACCTCGTTCTGTATGTGTAAATTATTGAATTTGTGTTAATGAAATTTCGATACAGTACCATTACCGAGATGAGGATGGGAAACGCGTATGGTTTTTAGAAATCGTGTCAGTGGCGGCACATCGATAGCCAAAAAACAAAAAATATAAAAATAGCACAAATATCGTTCTTAGGCGTTTTAATGCCTTGTATTGTATAGACATAGACAATATGTAATTAGTTAGGTGGGAGCTCGGGTGGCTTAGGCCCGATTTGATCAACACGCATATTTAACAAAGACTTTGACAAGGCTTTTCTATTGGATGTTATTTAGCAAAAGCTTTCTATTGGGTATTGAGGGCTATGTTAATAAGTATCATCCAATAGTGTTATATCAATAGTGAAAACAAAACGTCAAAGCTGGATGACACTTGTCGAAAATCTTTAGAATTCATGGATCAAAATCATAGCAGAATATCAATCAATGCCACATTTTTCATGTTTGCATTATAATTATTGTATAATTACTAATTGCAAACTGCGATAATTTGTGACAGAATCATAAGAGTACCTAGTATCAGTCACAGCAACTACCTTATTTAATAATTACAAATGCCACCTCCGTCAGTCAGATGGATTACAGAAGAAAAAAATACATACTTTTATGAAGAATCAATCTTTCAATTTCTGGATGCATGTTTGTTACAGACCTTCTTATAGAAATATTCACAGAGGATCTAAAGATGCAGCATATATATAAAATAAGGTTATACGCAGCTAAATAGTGAGCTTAGCCGTTCTGGATAGGCAACTAGTAATGCACATGCACGCTTGGAAAATAGCTTGCCTAACAGTTAAATCGTTTATTTAACTTTTGAAATGTAACATGCTATGTTTACCCCTTTTTACTACCCACACCGATTGGTGAGGGGAGTATTGTGATCGCGAAAATTTTCGATTTTGAGATAATACGATTTTTGGGCGTTTTATGATGTCTACATAACGAAAATCCACGTCACTCATTTCCGTCGGTCTGTCTGTCTGTCTGTCTGTCTGTCTGTCGCTCTTTTCTAGCCTCGTAATCTCAGCAACCGTTGCAGGATTGTGATGAAATTTGAGCGATATGCTGTGGGGTCGTAGTAGGTAATGTTCCTATAATTTTGAAAATCGATGCATAGGCGGCGGAGTAATTAGCAAAAAACAAAAATAAATTAATATTGCTGAAACATCGTTTTTAGGCGTTTTAGAGGTTCCTGATCATTTTCTGCGTTTGTTTTGGGTGGGGGTGAAATTGGGGTGGTTGGGGGGTTGGGGGTTGAAAAACTGAAAAATTTCTTGTACTCATAATAGGCACTAACCTGTCAAGGAAGATCTAGCGACACAAATCACCTTTTTAGGTCCATCCGAGCATTGCCTAGCCTATTACGGAAACTAAGGGAATTTTCTGTATACATACGAAAATTTGTTGGTTTAAATCGTTTTGTATTTTGTAACGTGGACACTATTAAATTGATTCTAATGGAATGTTAACACTGTATTGTTACCGTGGCGAGAATGGAAAACGGGTATGTTTTTAAAAATCGTGTCAGTGGCAGTGTAGCAATAATCAAAGAATCAAAAATTATGAAAACAACTCAAACTTGGTTTTTAGATGTTTTAGGGGTTCCTGATCCTACCTGTTTTTTTTTTTGGTGGGGGTGAAATTGGGTGGCTGGGGGGTTGTAAAACTGAGAAGTTTGTAGTATTGACAATAGGCTGTCCATTGACCTGTGAAGGAAAGACTTAGCGACATAAGACAATTTTAGAGGGGGAGGCTGGCGATTATTTGGTTGCAAGGGATCTCAGACTAAAGCTTCATGCTATGGGAAAATAATGAACTGGTATCAGTGTAATGTGTGGGAAGTACTGAGTCAATCAACTTGACTTCATTTATTACTATAAATCAAAGATATATTGCATGTAACTATAATTATTATGGATAGTAAGTTGTGTATCACCAATAATGCAGTGAGTGAATTTCTTGTCATCATATCATTTGATACAGCATGAAACCAGCGATCAAAAGTACCGCTTCTCTGGAATCTGATTGGTTGAGATTAGCAATTGCTAAACTTTTGATTAAACAAGAAAATGGAATTTTTCACCCATTTAGGGTGGAAAATCAAACTGGAAAAATACAAGATGGTTCACAATGGTCGATTGTATATAAAGTGTGTCATTTTTGACCCTTTTGAGATAAACTTCAAGAGAAATCAATAATTTTCAGAGTACTTTGACAGATGTATGTTCTTGCTCTGATTGGTCAAAGTCTTTGTTAAAATGCGCATGTTGATAAAATCGGTCCTTAGCCTACAAGAATGATATTAGCCCCCCCAAAAATCAAAAAATAATTCGTTCTGTTAAGTTTATTGTATTTAGGGCGGGGAGTTAAGCCCCTACAAAATCAGGGACTTAACTACGCCTATGATTACGCCCCTCTATTACTTTTGTTTAAGACCGCCAGTGATTTTCCGGCAATCGTATTCCGATAATGTTATATAATAAACAAACATATTTAGTATGAATGGCCTTAGGCCAGACTTCGCCATTTGTATTTTTTACAATAAAGTCGTTATTATTATATTTTACTTGTCTTCTTTATTTACGTTCTTATACCGAGATGACAAATCAGAAAGGTTAGTGAGCTATCATTCTCGAGACCCAATTCAATTCCAAATAAGTGCACACTTGTAATTAAACTTTTAGGATATGAAGCCCTTATAATGTTATTGATTTACTATAAATTTTTATTTCACTGACGTCACCTCAGAGCTCGCTAACAAAAAAAGAATAATTGGCTGTGTATTCCCACCCTGTGTTCCCCTTGCAAGGCCACACAGCTTGACACTTTTTATACCTGCGCACCGTATTAATGACTTCTCTGTAATTTTTTTACAATAACGTTCTGCTGTCCGGAAGATATAGTACAGGGAAGTGAGCAAAAGAAGTCATGGTTAGTGAGTGGGGAGATTAATTCATCCAGCAAGCTGACATAGTTTTGGGTCATGTTTGCCTACCTTAATGTTTGCTGCGTAAGATTTATGAGCAAGTAAAAGCTATAAACAAATAAGAGTAAAAAAATGTATTCAAGTTGATTGACTCAATAGGCACTACCCACAGATTAGGATTACGCTGTTACTATTTTATTATTTCCCCATAGCATGAAGCTATGGTCTGTGGCCACCTTGCAACCAAATCATCGCCGCCCGCCAAAAGACATACAACTCAAAAACTCCCGTAAATAGTTTCCTGTAGTTCTCTCCGTAGTAACTAGTACGATACGAGTTTTTATTATGCCATCCACAATTGATGTCCAGCTCACATGGCGAACCAATTTTCCGATAACAACAGATTATATTACCAGTATCAGTCTAAGGGCAATGGAAAGTGTTGTACAGATACAAAAAATGTCGGAGTTTGCCAGCCATCATATCTGAGACGCCATCCTACCTAGACTCATTTCGAATTCTCAAAAAAAGGAAAAAAAATGATGAAAGATCCCTAGATTACCTAAAAACAGAGTTTAAACGGCTTTTGTATTATTTCTTTTTTAATTTAGTTTCATCGCCACTAACACAATTTTCCATAGACTATGAACTTTATCGATCTCCACCGCGGTCCACGGTACCCTTTAGAAACTTCATTGCTATCAGTTTAGTGCTGAACTACACATATTACAGAATAATCTACAATAATAAAATTTCAAAAATTATTTTTTGTCTAAAGTAGGGCAACATTTGGATAGAGCTGAAAAGTATATTAGGTTGTTATTTCACAGGCCAATGAAGAGGCACCCACGAATATAACAAATATTTAAATTCCAAAACCCTGTACCCCAAACTACGTCAATTTTACCCCCTCTAAAAAATATGGAAAACGACCAGAAATATCCAAAGCGCGTAAAAATGAAGTTTGAGTTGTTTTTATATTTTTAGTTTCGTTTACTGCAAGAGGTTTCTTTACTCAAGAAGCAGACGTTTCAGCGCTTATTTTATGCCTTCTTTAGGGCTAAAATTCATATTAAGGCGAAACATATATAAGTTGAAGTCTCGGTGAATATATAAATTGAAAAACGTTGAGTATTAAATTTGACAATTCAGTCTTACAAACAAATTTGAAGTTTTTACACATAAAGTTTTCAATTAACATTTAAAGGGTTTTTACAGAATGCAAGCAAAACAACCAAAATAGGAAAATCAGTACATTGAATTTTTCATTCCATATCATTAAAATGGTAAATAACAATCAAGTGTATCGAGCACACGGAAACAAGGGAACATATCCTTTTGGGTCAAAAAACAAACAACATTCCAGAAGATGGCTAAAAAAGACTCATAAATGACAAATACCGTTAGTCAATACACCTAATTTTGTTATCTGCTGCTGTACAGTGAAGCCAGTGTCAGAAAATTATGAATATTTATACTTACATACATATTATTTTATAGATATAACAGGTTCAGTCATAAAGGCAGACAAATATTTGATTGTGTTGTTTTATTATGGTTTGAGTTTAATGTAATTGGTAATCAATAAATTATAAATCTGGCTCAGATCGAGAGTATCAGATTTCTTGTAGATGAAGAAGAATTATATGAGTTGTTTACATTTCTTTCAGGTCTCAATCAGTGCCGACACTTCGATGGTGCAGTTGCGTTATTATGTAGACATGAGTAATGATAAAAACGCAATTATCCATACAACATATATATTATAATAATTCAGAAAGTGATAGGAGATCAAAATAATCTCAAATGCCAATTTGCAATTGATAAAAACAAAACAAATTGATCTATTTGTTGTATATTGATATCCGATTATACACAGACAATATACAGTTTTGACCACGCTAATGACCGGGTAAGCTCCCTAGCCAGCACAGCTAAAAATGCCGAAAAGGGATTACAATCGTCGGACTCGTTTGGCGTCTTGTGAAGGCATGAGGCATACTTTGTAGTATCGGCACTCGGTAGGTTCACAAAAAATATAAACAACTCAAATATTTCTGACTTCATCTATAGCAAGCCTTGAGATGTAAATCATTTCGCTGATCAGTCGTTTCTTGTAATTAATCTCACTGTCAAGTATAGTGACAGAATCGAATTTAAAATGATTATTATACTCGAAATGATGAGACGGCTGTATGATCCCTATCATTTTTATGAGTGTCTTAACATGATGACATATGGACTCTTTTCTTTGTACAGTGTATAATACTATTTTAATATTAAGAGATCTATATATTATGCTATATCAATAACTTAATATACTTAAAAAGAACTTTAAAGCATTGAACTCTTCGTTAAAAACTATTCACATACTTCAAACTTCAATGAGAACATACGACTCTTTTTTTTTTCGAAAAAAAAATTGTTAATTATTTACACAATTTACACGGTTAAATAAATATTAAATTAGAATAACTAAAATAATAAAAAGCAAAATCCATCAATACAGTACAGAGATTTATATCACTGTATTATGAAACCAACCAATTTGAATGCGATATTCAATTTTCTGAGCCCACGGATTTGAGTGTTATCTCACTACCTATCCTAAAGCCAAGTCTATTTCAACTCTTTGAAAGCTTCAGAGGCGCATTTGGAAATGTGCGAATATTTCTAAAACTGTTACAGGAAAATGTACAGAGTGATTGGTAAATTGGTGAAGGTGGCATGCTAATAAATTGAAAATTAATAATCCTATGTCCAATTCCTAATAGTTTCCGAAATAAATTTAATTTTAGTAATGTTTATTAAACTGTAGAACTGCAAACGAAAACCCTAATAAAACAAAATCTTATTGTCAGATTAAGAAATTTGGTGTATTAGGCCCTGCTATTTCGTCATTATGGAAGAGAATAATGTGATCATTTATAAAAAATTTCCCAAGATTAAGTTACAAAAGAATGAATTTGAGTACAAAGCTTCAATAGCGCGTTTGGCAATAACTTGGCATGGGATTTCTAATTCTTGTTATTGGACTTGGATAATATGCTATTTTTTACTGTAGTGTTCCATGTAGACTCTGTTACTCACATCACGATTAATCATAAAAAGGAATCAGTCAACCAAAACTTCGTCATGGTATCTCAAAATTGTATAATTTTAAAAGAAACATTTGTTGTTACTTAGAATATATTCGTCTTAAACAGTTGCTAGGTGATCAAACAGAACATGCAAATCATATTAGAAAGTATCTTGTATCCGTAGATTTTTAATCATGTACGTATGAGATATCCAAAACATGTTAAAACTATTAATTAAACTCTAAGACATCGTAAATCGTGTAGAACTAACTAGGACTAACATTTGCATCATTAAAAAATCAATTATTGGTTTAATATTCACAGAACATTCCTTCGAAATGCAGTTAATGTGCATTTGGAAGATGTTCCGTTACAACTTAGACAACACATCATGGTATATCAGGACGATGGATGCCCGGCGCACAGTCGTATAAGCGTACGGTAATCGTTGGATGCAGTAATTGCACTATATCCACATTGTTGGGTTCCCATGGCCAGCAAGATGTTTAGACTTAACACCGATGGACTTTTACGTCTGGGGACGTATCAAATCGTTGGTGTACGACCCTCTACGCGGCCGCGCTCAATCAACGAACGACCTTCAACGAGAATCGTCGAAATAGAGGCACATGTCGGGATGAGAGCTTCCATCAGAAATAGAGGTGGACAATTTGCACAAGATCTGCAACCATTAAATCGAAAAATGGTTTTTTCAACCACTCAGTTTTTTCCCAATTCGTTAATTCGATCTGTCTGATTTGCGATCTCTCAGGTTTTAGTTAGTAAATGTAACATGATTTGCGAATCTGATTTGTACATAACTGAAGATCAACGGATAAAAGGCACTTTGTAACATGGCTTGCATGTTCTACGTGGTTATCTAGCGACGTTTTGAAACAAATCCTTTTTAAATTACAACTTTAATTTTTCTTTTAAAATTATACCAGTTTGTGATACTGTCTCGAAGAAGACTTTTAACTTTTTACGACTCGGCATGCTGTATTAGCACATTATTCAAGCACGAATAACAAAAACTAGAAATGTGATGACAAGTTTTGTATTCTCGAAAATCCATATGCTTCTACGTCTGGGGCTTAAATGCAATCTTCTTGCCTATGTTTAACACACTTCCAACAACTTCGTGGTACCAATGGATAACTAAAAAGATATGCATGTTTTTGCTGCAATGCGCAAGGTTAATTATAGGGTAACTTTTTAAGCCTAATTTATTTTTTGGCAGTTGCTCATGGATTGACTTTTCAACGCATAATAGTTTTTAGACTATCTCGAGAAGTTTTTGATACATCATCACTTTCTTTCAGTCTGTAATCGCGTATTAGCATATCTTCTAAGGACTAATACAAAAACTCCGAAAACTCGTAAACTCGACAATAATAGGGCTTGCGTTTGTAGTTCTGTGTTTTAATAAAGTAAAATAATAATAAAATCTAATATATCTTGGAAACTATTGGGAATTGGACATGGGATTATATTTATTAGCTAACCAGATCGACTCACCTCCTCAAAGAAATATATTGAATAACCAACTACCCTGCTATAATTTCTTCTTGAAGATAGTGTATCTTAAAAACACAATTAAACATTTTTTACTGGTAACTACTTTAAGAAGTCTATCATTTTACCCCTCTATTTATAACTTTTATTTGCTCATAAAAATTACCCTGTGAACAGCTGGTTTACTTTTGTGGGTAAATATGACCCAAAAATTGTGTCAAATTTCTGGATCAAAGGGTGTCACGAGAAAAACCTTATTTTCCTGAACTAACAAAGAGGAGCAGTCTGTGATGTGTTTCGGGATATATGTAGATATACATTTGAGAGAAGGATACTTCCAAGACTTTCAGTTATTCACACGAGGTGCCAGTCTTGTTTCAGCTTAACATCTGTGTGGTGTTAGAGAGAGAAGAGAATAATATCACGAAAATACGTTATACCAGCGGTGAACCCCGCGGCACTTGGGGGGGGGGGCGCAAGGCACTGTAGGGTCGTGTTCTGATGCAAGGTGGAAGGTGTATCTTGCGCTGATTTTTTTTTGCCAACGCGCTATCTTGAATATATAATTATTAGTATTGTTAGCCTGATATATTTTTATATAGGTTAGTATAATTTTATGCTTTCTTATAGAAAATTTCTTAACAAGTTATGATCATTTACAATCTCGGATAGCTATATTTATTTGAGCGACTGTTAACAACTAACTTTTGAGCATAGCGATTGCGATAGCACAATATAGGAATACTTGGATGATTTGATGCTTTGTTAGGAAATACAGGAACAGTAGTGATATATAATACACAAGGGCGTACCCAGGTAGGGGCAGGGGGGGGCAGCTGCCCCCACCTAGAAGATTAAATAAATGTAATTTTTTTTGGCAAATAAAAATTAAAAACGTGTTACCTACTCTGCGCAAAATGAAGTGTTGGAAACAAAATATCTTTTCAGCCAGATTTGTTCTTTATTTTCTATAGTTAAATATTCTACAACATTCGATATAGAGTCTGTATAGTGAGTCGTGTCGGTCGTGTCACAACGTATTTATTAGAATATTTTATATGGCGACCTTCAGCCGCCGTCAAACGAAACGCAAAATGTTTTGATCAAGTTTTGATACACTTTATTTATTTCTTTATTTCGTTTTTATTATTTGTTAGTTATCACTAACAATGAAAGTGTCAGTAATGATTTATAGTCGATAATTTAATTTCTAGAATCTGATTTTGATTACGAGACAGAATAAATAAAAATTAAGTACGGTTTTGATGCAAGTTTGGTTTTATTATATAATTTTTGTTTTCAATGCTATGCTAAAATAAAATAATATTCAATATGTTGCATATTATTTTAAGTAGTATATATCTGTACAGATTTAGTTTAAGATTCTTAGTGTTCATAAAATAAAATAGTGAAAGTATCAAACTCAAATTTCATAGCATATTCTATTCAGTGCTTACAACTAAATTATTTTTAAATTTGCCGCGGTTATTTCTGTGCCGCGACTCACTAGACAGACTCTAGTATACTGTTAGCGATGCAATATAATTTAAATCTCCCACAAAACCGTGGTATCTCGTAGTTTCCGCTTCCGACGAGACAATCAGAGCCATATAGGATTAAAGCTGAATATAATTGGAAGAAAATAACATCTAACGCCATCTAGTTTCGGACGGCAGTACTTTTTCCAGTAAAAAGAAATAGGCTCAATGTATACTGTATACGGTCAATAGAGACATCTAGTATTGAATAGCAATACCACGAAGAATATTCTAGCATGGACTATTCCGGAAAGAAAAGACAGTGATAGCATGTATTATAAGACAAGGATGGAAATAGAGTCGAGCTCGAGTATTTTCTACATATTTCGGGAGCGAGAATATTTTCAATATATAAGCGGAACGTAAGGCAGAGCACGTGAATTTAGTTCGAATACAATTCAGTTCGGAGTGGAATACGAGCGAATATTTCATACGCCATAGATAGTGTCTTATAGTTTCGTTGCGGAGACACGAGATTTACGTTTACTGCGCAACAACTGGAAATATTACTCCGTCAAATGGATATCAGGAAATTCTTTGAAAGAGGTGAGTCAAAACAAAACACTTAAGTACATACTTAATATGATTATTTGATTTGTTTAAGGGGGGCTATGACTCTCTTGTAAGTGTATATCTTAGGCATTACTTACAATATTTAAATTTATTAATTACAACACGTGGTTTTGTTATAATAGCTAAAATAACATTTGTGAATATTTTGTGATAAAAAAGTTAAAAAAAAACATAAAAGAAAGATCCTTGCAATATTTTGGATTTATTAATAAGATCATACCGACAACAAAATCCCTTTTCTCTAACGTCACAACAAGTGTATTATTTCAAATTACTTACCTAGTTTTGATTATTTGGCGTTCAAACCATATGCAAGAGAATGTGAAACTTGATCTTTGATTTTCGTCCTATGCAACCCGCCTAAACACTTTAAGGGTAATTCTGTGTATCCATTTTTTAGGGAGGCCACGCGAAAAAAGAAAAAAAGGTCGGGAAAGTAGCAGTGGAAGCGATGAAAATGACAACCATGATAAAACCACTCATGTAATGCCAATATCATTGCATGCTAACATTGGACAAGCGTCAAATTCTTCAGTAGAACCTCTTAATATATCTGTTGCCGACTATTCTTCTCCATCGACATCCCAACAAACTTATGACGTCAACGTCGATCCTGAAATTATAGTGGACGATGGCTGTCATGAAAATGATCTGGGTCGTTATGTTGGATTGGCTACCCAGCTATCGACGGAAAAGAAGAGGGAGTTGTTACAAAATCCTTGGATCCCGCCCAGAAATTACGATTTTGAAAGTGATGCAAGCCATTTAAAAAGAAAATTTAATCATGCTTGGTTGGATCAATATTCACCATGGCTAGTATATTCCAAGCGACTAAAAGGTGCTCTTTGTAAGTATTGTGTTTTGTTTCCTCCGCCCATTAGCACTGTGAGAGGAATTTTGGGATCGTTTATGGTCAGGCCATATTTAAAGTTCAAAAATATGCATGAAGACTGCCGAAAGCATGCAACGACCAACCTTCACCAAACGGCGACAAATGCTGCAAAAAATTTTCTTGAAAATGTTCCTGTAGACATCCAACTGCAAAGTGGACACCAAAAAGCAATCGATGAAAACAAACAAATATTGTCATCAATTATTTCTTGTATAGTATTTTGCGGTACACATGATATGCCTCTTAGGGGCAAACAAGCAGATGAGGGTGTTTTATTAGATTTATTGAAGTTGAGAATCGATTCAGGGGACAACAAATTAAAGAGTCACTTTGAAAAGTGCCGTCGAAATGCAATTTATACTTCGCCAAGAATACAAAACGAACTAATAAATTTATGTGGCGAAGTTATTCAGGAGAATGTAATTAGTGAGGTTCGGAAGACCATGGCTTACTCAATCTTAGCTGATGAAACAGCAGACGTATCTGGGAAAGAACAGCTGTCAATAGGCGTGCGGTTCTACGACGAAAGCAAAAGTAAAATCAGAGAAGAATTTGTAGGGTTCGTTGAACTAAAAGCACAAAATGCTTCCGCAATCGCCGAAGCAATTGACAATTTCTTAATTAGTTCTAACCTCTCCAAAGAAGATTGCGTAGGGTTTGGATTTGATGGCTGTTCTACAATGGCAGGAAAAGAGGGTGGCGTACAAGCCATTTTGAGAAAAAAATATCCTCGTGCTTTATATTTTCATTGCTCAAGTCACAAACTCAACCTTGTTGTGAATGATGCGAACGCAGTGCCAGAAATTAGAAATACTGTCGCCACTGTAAAGGATGTTATAACGTTTTTCAGAGAATCGACTACACGTCGAAACTACGCTCCAAACCTATCACGATTATGTGAGACGAGATGGTCCGAAAAATATAAATCAATCAGAAAGTTTTCTCAACATTTTTCAGAGCTCGTGAAATCTCTAGAAACGTTATCTGTAGAGGGAAATTATGCCACCAGAAAATCTGCATATCAGTTGCATTCAGCCGTTACAAAACCAGTGTTTATTGTTTCTCTACAAACAATAGCCAAATATTCAGCAGTTATAGAACCAGTAGTTAACGCACTGCAAGCTAAATCGATCGACATGATCTCGGTAGGAAAACACATTAAAAATATCAAGGACATTCTCAGAAATGACCGCGAGTTTCCTGATAGAATATGTAATGAAATACTTCAAAAAGCACGAGCTGTTGCAATGGATTTGAACATAGAAATTTCGGTTCCACGTCTTGCTCATAAGCAAACACATAGAAGTAATCCGCCATCAGACAATGATAACGAATATTGGCGGCGTTCCCTGATAATACCATACATTGATTCACTCATTTCATCATTGAATATTCGATTCTCCCAAGAAAATACTCCGGCGTTTGCTTTAAGCAGGCTACATCCCTTGTATATGACAAAAACCAGCATTGCAGACCTACACAAAAACGCAGAATCATTCCAAGAATTTTATAACCTGGATATCACCGGGGAACTGAACCTTTGGCATAATTTATGGGTGACGAAGGCTTTATCAGATGATCAATTAAAGGACATAGAAGTAGTTGATCTGTTCAAAGAAGCGAACATTTTTTACCCTGCTGTCAGAAAGGCATTAATTATTTTAAGCACTATCCCATGCACCACGGCGACCGTAGAACGGTCCTTCAGTACGCTGCGAAGAGTTAAAACGTGGCTAAGAAGCACCATGGGTGAAGAAAGGCTTACGGGTTTATGTCTGATGAGCGTACATCGCAATTATTTAAAAGACAACAGTGAGTTTATTGAAAAGATTGTCATAGACAAATTTTCGGCAAATCCGAGAAGATTACTGTTAAATTAAAATAAACATATATAATATTATATATTATACATAATGTATAGTATAATTATTATGTACTTATAATCTTTGTTTTGTGTCATCATAAAAGTTAATGAATAAAAGTCAATTTTCGAAACAGGTATAAGCACTAAGCAGCCCCCTGCCCGCCCCTAACTGAAATCCTGGGTACGCCCTTGATAATACACTGTGTTGATTGAATATCTGAATAAATATCGTTCATGACTAGTGTTAGTATAATACGTACCTACAATTTATTTTTACAATACTTAATTATAAGTATTCAGCTAGTTATCAAATATATTTTTTGTTGTAATATGCACCACAAAATAGTTCAAAGGCAGATCAAATAATGTAATGCAGACTTTTTTATAGTGCTATTAGTGCTACAACGTGGCATAACCTAAATTCTTCAACATATTAAAAGCCTTTTACAGGCGCAAAGTGAGCAAGCGTAGTGGAAAGAGTATATAAGAAAGTCCAATGAATATTTTCTAACTAGTGTGTATTTACATAAAAATGATTAATGTCCTAATGAAAACTAAATATCCATCTCGTCCATGCTTCTCAAAGAAAACGTCGATTGTCGGTCAGGATTTGATTGGATTTTTAGGTGATTTAATTCACATTAGTTATACCATCAGGCGGGGGGTGGTCCAGTTGGTCCAGACCCCCCTCCCCCAAAACGTTATATAACAATCTCCCTCGCCCCCCGCCCCGTCCAACGGTAAAGAATTATTTTTCCTCAAGTCCCAGTAAAGCAAAATTAAAAAAAGGTCCCAATCCTAATATCTCGACCCCCCCCCCCCCCGCCCCGAAACTAAATCCTGGATACATACCTGTATACGATACTTAATTTCATTCATGATTTTCCGAATTTAAAAAGCATTTACAAAACAAATACATTTTTCTTGTCCTCTTATCTACAGGGTTATTCACGTTATTCGACACGGAGCATTATGGCTAAAGTATTTGATAAAAAAGAAAATAATAATTTCGGACGGATAGAGACCCATACAGGCTACATTTTAAAAATATTTTCATGTTATACAGGGTGTCCCAAAAGTACGAAATGTGTCAAAGTTATGTTTTTTTAAATGGAACACCCCCTATATTATTGCATATTCAGATTCCTTGGTGAATTCTATTGTGACATTATGTATCCTACATGGGACTTGAAGCGAACCGTTTTCGGTGTAAGTAGGTATCAGGAAAAAATTTAATACCGCAGAGATTATAAAATTTGGAAGGCTGTGACTTTGCCGTATTACTAAGCATAAAATGCGTCAGCCTTGATGAGATTGTCAAAGTTAAATTACGTTAATGCTTGGAGAAATCGGTCGATTAATTTAGGAAACTTCGATCAGCGATAACTTGATTTTTTCAAATGGGAATGCCTAATTTTTCTTATATGATTAAACGTAGAATTTGATAACCTTTCTAATGATATAAGGTTGTGAATATCAATCTCTGGTAGTTTTCATTTAATTTTAAATTTTCAAACAAATCGGCGTTTTTCAATTTTCCTACCTATAAGCAACGTAGCAGGCCATGAAATATAAACAAAAACCTGTTCAGGTAGAAGAAAACATCTAACTTAGCTGTAAAATGCACACGAACTAGACTAAAGGGACAAGCTTATAAAAATTACTCACAACAAACAAAGTCTAACCAAAAACACCGACGGTAACATATCTTTGGTCAAAGAGAAGCTGGAGTATGACAAAAATGGATTTTTTCACGGCCTACTAGCTACTGCAATGTACCAGAGATTGACAATTTCCAAAACCATTAAAAATTTTGAAATAAAATGAAAACTACTAGATAATGTTGTAAGCAGTTTATGATTTTTATAATAAAATTTCACATTTAATGATATAAAAAAGTATGCAATTCGGTCAAAACTCAAGTCAAAAGTACCTCTGACTGGAGTTCTGAAAATTCTTCAGTACCTATCATCAAGATCGCAGAAAATGAAGAATGAATTAAAATTTGTTCAAATTATAAAACATAACTTAAATAATGGCAGAAAATTTAAATCTGATTTGTCAGTATTCCTTTTTTGCAGTATTGCTAATAGATATTGAAAAATAGAAGGGCTCCAGTTAGAGGTATCGACTTCGACGCAAATTAGTCCTTTTTTACACCATTACATATGATTGATAGTTGCGTGCTGGAGCAATAGTCTCTGGTCGTTTTTGTTTCATATCAGGGTTTTTAATTCTCTTGGAAATTTTTAACCTCTAGTAAATTGCGGTAGCCAATAGACTGTAAAAGATATCTATTACTGCCATACTCCAGCTTCTCTTTGACCTTAGATATGTTATCGCAGTTGTTTCTGGGAGAGTTGATTTGTTGTAAGGAATTTTTATAATCTTGTCTCTTTAGTCTAGTTAGCGTGTATTTTTCAGCTAAGTTAGTTGTTTTCTTCTAACTGAACAGGTTTTTGTTTTCATGGCTGCTACGTTGCTTATAGGTAGGAAAATTGAAAATCGCCGATTTGTTTGAAAATTTAAAATTAAATGAAAACTACCAAAGATCGATATTCATAACCTTATATCATTAGGAAGATTATCAAATTCTACGTTTAACCGTATAAAAAAAATTAGCATTCCCATTTGAAAAAATCAAGTTAACGCTGATCGAAGTTTCCTTAATTAATCGACCGATTTCTCCAAGCATAAACGTAATTTAAATTTGACAGTCTCATGAAAGCTGACGCATTTTATGCTTAGTAATACGGCAAAGTCACAGCCTTCCATATTTTATAATCTCTGCGATATTCCATTTTTTCCTGATATCTACTTATACCGAAAATGGTGATTTACACCTAAACGGTTCACTTTAGGTCCCATGTATGATACATAAAGTCACATTAGAATTCACGAAGGAATCTGAATATGCAATAATATATGGGATGTTCCATTTAAAAAAACATAACTCTGATACATTTCGTGTTTTCGGGACACCCTATATAACATGAAAATATTTTTAAAATGTAGCCTTTATGGGTCTCTATCCATCCGAGATTATCATTTTCTTTTTTATCATATACTTTAGCCATAATGCTCTGTGTCGGATAACGTGAATAACCCTGTAGAGATGGTAAAGGTTAGGTTAGTTTTTGATTTATTATAATTTTTTATTTCAATGACAACACGGCGACGCCTCAGACCTACTCTTTGCCTCAGACAAACATAAAATAATGGCAGTGGATCAGGTCCCGGCTGCAGAGATTTTCTATATCAGAAAATAAATCCCGGCAGCCCGTCCATTTCAGCAAAGATTTTGCAATTTTTAATATTATTGTGAGTTGTACTTAAATGAAAAAAAACACAACCAAACAACCATTGTTGGTTTTATAGTGAAACTATGCATTACCTTTGGAGAACTAACAAATGAAAATCTACGTTAGATAGACAAATATAACACTATTTACACAAATGACTATATTAGACACGTTTGTACAAAACAGTACGTTCCTATTTCATTTACAGGCTACAAACTTTCAGTTATTATTTAACATACTAATACAGTTTTATAACATTTATTCTTTGTTTATTAAACTAACACATCCGACAAAACATCCGACAAAACCAATACTTCTGTTTAGGTCTTCTTGCCAGAGAAACACGTATCAAGCAGCTACTACATCTGATGAAACTTTCATTGAGATCATGGTTACAAATAGCAAATATCCACTGGTTCATTTTTTTTTTCTTTTTAATGATGGATTCTAGAGTATTCCATGCTTCATTTGTGAAATATCTTCGAATATAAAAAGGTTCACAAATGACTCTTCAATAATCTTGTTGTTGATAAGATCCGGTTTGTATATATCATAGTCCTATATAAGAAAACTGGGTGAGGATATGTTGTCAACTTCATTTGTGTCTTTGATAAGCCAGGACAATAACAGTTTTTCTTTTTTATTGTAATTAAATTTGATGAAAGGATTTTTTTTAATAGCTTTTCTTTTCTTGTGTATAACCATTAATTCGATGAAATATAATTGTTTATAGAATTATTACCTAGTCTTTCTGAAACTCTTTTTTTCCTTAATTTTTAGCTCTTGACCCCCTTGTATACAACAGTATTTGATGTAGTAATACGTTAAATTCACATTAGCTTTCTCTATAACATGTGGTACACGTTTTCGGGCAGAAGTACCTAAAAGTTCTATTATCTTTCATCCAGTATTCGCTTAATATTTGCTTTTTATGCACTTGATGAAATCTTCAAGTGGATTAAACTTATCTCCAAGTTTCATTTTCACCAGCAATAATAGTAAAAACCGAGGTTAAAACTAAAAACACCATTCACCAAAGACTAAAGGTAAACAGAGCATGAAGATAACCTCTAACCTCGTATGTGGAAATGCCGGGTGCCGGGATTACTTTTCTAATGTAAAAAATGCCGGTTGCCGGGACCTGAAAATTACAATCAATATCCTGAATGCTGGGATTTGAAATTAAAATGTAATAAATTCCGGTTGTAATTTTCATGCCCGGGCTGCCGGTACCTGATCCACTGCCAAAAATAATAATTATCTGTGTGATTCTTCGGTGTGTTCCCCTTGCCACGCGGCACCGCTTAACCCTCCTTTATACCTGCACCTACTCTTTGCCTGCACCCAGCACCCGCATCAATGTCATTTTTTATCATAACGTACATACTGATATCCGGAATATAGTCCAGGGAAGTGAGCAAATAAAGCACTATTTTATTATTTTCCCATAGCAAGAAGCTATGGTCTGAGGTCTTTGAGATAATTATGCAACCAAATCATCGGCCCGTCCGCTAAAAAACATACAACTCAAAAATTCTGGCAAATAGATTCCTGCAGCTCTCTCCGTAGGAACAAGCACGACGCGAGTTTTTATTCTGCAATCTCCAACAATATCAATCTAAGGCCAATGAAGAGTGTTGTACAGACTACAGATACCAAAAATGTCGGGGTTTTCCAGTCACCCTATCCGAGACGTCATCCTACCTTGACCAGTTCTGAATATTAAAAAAACAAAAATTGAAAATGAGGAGAGATCGCTAGATTACCCAAAAACAGAGTTTGAACGGCTTTGTATTGTTTCGTTTTTAATTTGGTTTTACCGTCACTAACACAATTTTCAAAAACCATAGAATTTATCGATCTGCACAATGATCCATAGTGTAGGTTTAGAAATTTTATAGCTATCGGTATAGTGTAGAACTACACACAGAATTATCTAGAACAATTAAATAAAAAAATGTGTAAGGTAAAAAGTATATTGTTTTTCCTTCACAGGGCAATGACGAGGCAACTGCAAATATAAAAAATGTTTCACTTCCAAAACCCTGTACCCCCCAGCTACCTCAACTTTATCCCCTCGAAAAATATAAAAAACGACCAGTAACCTCCAAAGCGCCTGAAAACGTTTGAGCTGTTTTTATATTTTTAGTTCTTTGATTATGTCTTTGCCACCACTGACATGATTTCTAAAAACCATACGCGTTTTCCATCCTAGCCACGGTAACAATACTGTGTCAAAATTTCACTGAAATCAATTCAATAATCTCCAGCTTACACAATGCCGAATGATCTGAAGCAATACTCGTATGTATCAAGGATAAGGTCCTTGGTATGTATATATGAAATTTCCTTGGTTTCTGTAATAGGCAACGCGCTGTTCGGATGGATCTAAGAAAACATACTATGTAGTTCTTTCTTTTACAGGTCAATGGAGGCTATTATGAATACAAAAATTTTTTCAGTGTACAATCCACCACCCCCAACCATCTCGATTTCACCCCCCCTCCCCTCAAAAAAAAAGTCAAAAATGATCAGAAACCCCTGAAACGCCTAAAAACGGGCTACGAGATATATTTGAAATTTAGAGTTCTTTGCTAATTTCCCAAATGAATGCAGCATTATCTACTACGACTCCTCAGCAAATCGCTACCCAAATTTCATCACGATCAATGATTAATGAGTAATCTCAGTAATCACGAGGCTAGAAGAACGCCGACAGACAAACAGACAGACCGACCACCGACAAACACACCAGCAGACTGACAGATTATGTTGTGTAAGCGTATCATCTCATAATTGGACATCTTCACGATCGCAATACTCCCCTCACCTATCGCTGTAGGAAGTAATATGTCAAATTTTCTCTTAAAGTGGTTACCAGCAAAAAGTGTTAACCTGTGTTTTTGAGACAAACTATCTTTAAAAAGATGCCTTAAGCTTTTAACTATAAAACGGCGAAGATTTCGAAAAATTAAGGAAACGTAATTTAACAATAATAATTGCAAAAATAATCTATGGTTATTTTGGTACTACAGAATACGTCGTTAGCAACCTTAACCAGAACCTTTTGATGACATACTCGCTGCAGTGCGCAACGAAATTTTCTTGTGGTGCATGTTATCTGGTTCAGACATGAACTGCGAATCTGTCTGGAGAAGCTCATTTCTTGAGAATAAATTATCCAGCGGTCCATTCTCAGTGCTGAGTTTATATAAGCCATCATCGTTAATTTCGGCAACGATGGCTAATATATTCCGTGGGGTTAATCGACCTCTATCAACATCCGGTATCGAATCAAAACATTAGCCCCTTTTTTTAAAAGAGCAAATATTTTATTTGACTCGGTCAGCATTTTCGTGGCTTGAATTTTGATCATTTTATGTGATTCATCTCTCTCTCTTAATATCCCTTTGTTTCTTTGAGTTAGCTCATTCAAATTACTGCCAACTTCACCTTTTTCTAGAATACTACCACATTCACCATTACCAGACATCCTATTATATTATCATTGGGCGCAATTTCTGTGAACTCGTTTAGTCCTTTGTTTTGATCAGGGTCTTGATTCTCTGAATCCTCTTGGCAGGAATTTATACTAGTGCTTCCAATGTTATTAACATCTCTTAAGTTTGTTAAATCATCACCGTGCCTGTTTACCATCCTGTTTATTATTTTTTCTAAGTATTCATTTTGCAATGTTTCAAGGACATCTTCTGATAGTAGTGTAGACCTATTAGATGACTCTATGCAGAGTTTATTCAAACCATCCTCGAAATCTTTTCGAAACGTTTCTATCGATTCGCTCATTTTACTAAAAATTATTCTAAAATTAAGCTAAGAATGGACAAAAAACAACTGTAGCAATTATGTTAGGTTATCCGATTTCACCGCTTTGTGGACATTTCTATTACCCATAACGCGAAAATGGTCGGGTGTTTCCGACCGCATTCGGAGTTTCGCATTGTGGGCCTTTGTAATTTACCCACAACGCGTTCTGCGCATACAAGGATTACTCAGAACGCGATGTGACAAATTAGAGAAATCCACAACGCGTTCTGGGTATAAATTTCGGTCAGTGGCCGAATTCGGTTATTGAGTACATATACATCTTTCTTATTTTTACTATATTCTGATACTCTTTGTAGAGTCTTATGGAAATAAACGATGTATGTATGTATTAATTATGTCCATGCTATTTATCCATAACTTAATATGGAGTTCATTAAAAGCGATTCTTTTTTAACAAAAAAAATATTTGAATGAATATTAGGTGAAAAGGTACACAAAAAATAAGAACCCTCATCGTATGTTTATTAATTTTGTTATCTTAATGTATTATTTATAACAACGCTTCGTTGAAAAATATTCGCATACTTCAAACTTCAATGAGAACATACGAAGAAATGGTTTTAGTTCGAAAAAGGAAATTATCAATCATTTACATGGTTGAATAGATATTAAATTATAATAATTAAAGAAAGAAAAATCAAAGTAGATCAATGCAGATACATCTGAATGCGATATTTCATTTTCTGAGCCCACGGGTTTGAAGGTTATTCCAGCACATACCCTAAAGCCAAGTCCACTTGAACTATACTTTGAAAGCTTTTGAGGGACATCTGGAAACGTGAAAATATTTTTGAAATTGTTACAGGAAAATATACAGGGTGATTGTAATGGTTAACTAGAAATATAAGCATGTTTCTACTGCTATGTGTGCATGGTTAATTATATGGCAACTGTTTAAGATGAATTCATTGTTTGGTAATTTAATCTTGGAAAGCTTTTGGTACGTGATCACTTCCTTTTCGTCCATAATGACGAAATAGAATATTTTCTAAGGACTAACATACCACATCTCTAAATTTGACAATAAGATTTTGTTTCATAAGGATTTCCGTTTGCAGTCCTACATTATAATAAAAATCACTAAAATTCAATGTTTCATCATCATTTTATAATATAAGGCGTCTTCTTGAAGATAGTTTGTCTTAAAAACAGTTACAATTCAAGTTTGTCATTTTTACACGTTTATTTATTTATAACTCTTATTTGCTCATAAATCCTGCGCAGTTTACTGCTGCTGGTTTACTTTTGTGGGTAAGTATGACCCAAAAAACTTGTCTCAAATTGGTCGATGAATGGGTGTCACGAAAAAAACCTTATTTTCCTGGACTAATCAAGAGGAACAGATCACTGGCCACTGTGATGTTTTTCGGGGAATATACATTTGAGAAAAGCATATCTCCAAGACATTCATCAGGTATTCACACGAGGTGGGCACCCCTGTTTCAGCATGCATGGTGTCATAAACGGATATTGGCATATTCCAGTGGCGAACGCGGAACGGGGCATAAGGAACTATAGAGTCGTGTGCCTATGAAGGGTTTAAGGTGCGTCCATGGTCGTCTTCAAGGTCAAACTGATTGTGTTTTACATCTGTGAATAAAACCATGCATTTTGTGACAGCATGCAGTGCTGCCAACACTGTTGCTGCCATGATTTCGCGCTATTCCCAAGATTATTTAATTCGCATTCTTGGTGGCCTTTTGACAGTAAAACTTAATTTGCATGATTGCGAATTTTTACTGAAAAAATGTTTAGTAATATACAGCGACGGGTATGCAATATGCATGACATGCATCATATGATTTTTAAGGTTGGCACTACCGAATTTTACGTGAAACTTGACTACAGACTAGAGCAGGTTCTAAATCAGTGAAGAAATCCATGAAGAAATGCATTGACTTAATTGACGTCAAATTCCTGTTTTACACTTATCAGGTTTGACCTCGAACTGAATCCACGAATTAAAACCATGGATTTTTTGTTGATGTAAAACGGGTATACGCTATTTGCTTCTTGCACTATTTACTGCGAAAAAGGCCTATCAAGTTGGAGCACAGCATACTAAACAACCAACAGAATATCTCTGAGGATTTCCTATATAAAAATGCTCCCTACAGAATTTGACCTTGACGGCGGATGGGCTTGAAGTCTGGATAGATATTCGAAAATAATCATTTCGATATTTTTTGGCCAAGTATAGATCTGAACACGCCAATGAAGGCGCTTTGGTTTGTACAAAGAATTTTGTGCAATGAAGTACACACCTCAATAATGATATAATTATTTTCGATACCGATACTCCAACAAAAGTATCGATACCAGCTTTTAATCGCTAAAAAAGTACTGATGACAAAAATACTGGACAGAGTAATCTAAAATTTTTAAGACATATTTTGCTTGTTATGTATTAAGTTGCTATTCAAATAATATAAAAAAAATAACATACTTGACATTTTGCAAAAAAATGAGAAACTTCTTTTAATTGTGAATAAGAAACTTTATTCATAAAAATGTAAGAAAGAGGTACGTTTTTGTACATGCACAAAGCTATCGTGTTTTGAAATGTACTGAAATTAATCTTAAAGACTGAATTCCAGAAAAACCTTCTAGAAAGTAGTTCAAAATGGTATAAAATGTCGACAATAGGCTTGCATAAAATTTAACTCAAAAGCGTTCTGGCTGATTAGCTGTTATATATCAAATCACTTAAATCGTCTCGATCGATCTGTAAAAATAGTGTCCGTACATTTTGGAGTACATATTTTATTTGTAGGTTATAATTATGTACTTACCTTAAGGCATCATTCGAGAATCTAAAAAAACTTTTTCTGCAATTAAAGTACTTATTTCTGCAATATTTATCAGTACACACATTTCCAGCACATTTTTTATCATTATGAAAGACCAACTATCGACACCGCGTTCCTATGCATTTTGTTTCAACAATGACCAAATACTAGCGTCGATCTTGCGTCAATGGTTTCCACCAACGATGTCAGTTGGACGTCGTTGGTTTCCACTGACGTTATGCCTATTTTGACAGATACATACCCACAATGGCGGGATGCGGGTGTGATTGCCGCCAACCTGAGATATTGTGCTGATTGCTTAGTATGCTGTGGTTGAAATCCTGTGGCGACTGTGAGTCAGTCGAGTCGATTTTAGATTAGGGCCGTTATAACACGCGCATTTCGGTATTTTCAACTTCCAATCTTTGTTAGTAGTGCTATTTGATACACATACTACTCGCAAGTGAAATCCGAACACTGAGAAGAAAAGGGTTGAGGTTGACGAAATGCGGTAGGACTAAGTATTTGCTATAATAAGTTTATAAATAAATACAACAAATCAATAATGGGTGGGTCCTTCATGTTGACGAATGCACTCCTCTAGCCTACGCGGCTTGTTCGGAATCTAGTTGTTGATACACTCTAGAGGTACAGCCTCCCAGCATGTTCCAGTTCGTCCAGCGTGGTTGGAGGATTGGGTAAATCGCCTACGTATCGTCCCATCCAATGCCATACTTTTTCAGTTGGCGATAAATCGGGTGATCGTGGAGGCTAGCGGACCCTGACCTCAGCTTCCCGTAGGAACCTTATCGATACCCTTGCAACATGAGGACGTGCATTTTATCTTGCTGGAAGTGTTCATGCCTTATGGCGGATGTTTCGACGGCTCGTCCCGCTGCGTCAGTTTTGTTGGAGCCCAACCAGGGTTCATTTTAAATGTTGAAGTCACCCAATCCAGCTGTTGTCCGCGAGTGAGCGGTAGAGGCAACAGATGCACTTGAGAAATGGTTTAAGGTCCAGCTTATAAGCCATATAAGATGTTCTTTCTACCAGATTCTAGAGCTGGATAGGTTGCTATGTACAAAGGCCAGTACTCCTTCAATTTTTTCTCAGCCATAGTATTCCCCGAGGACACCGTCCTTCTGGACATTCCGAATGAGAACACGCTTTATGCCCGGAAAAAATGTTTGTACATTGAGGGTTATCATTGTTGTTGCTACGAAATCTGAAGAAAAAGAGTGAGGAAAGGACAAAGATTAAATCTGACCAGAAACCTAAGTGAGGAAACATGCGGACATTTCACCTCAATAATTTGCGCGGTATGGTGCTACCCTCGTTTCTGTTTTCTGGTTGATTGGAGGGGGTGTAATATCTGAACTTGCGTTGGCAATTGCTGTGTGACCATTCTATTCTATTTCCATCTTTCACGACTTGTTTAATTTGCTATATAAAGGCAAATAATTTATCTTCATTTAATATCCTATTTATATACTTCATAAAACTTACGTCTACAACCGGCAACAGCAGATTTTATTTCCCGCCTTAAAGGCGGTCCAGCATCGGGATTGGATAATCGCAGCAGATTATATTTAATGGCCCTTTTATACTTACGTTTTCCATCCCTTTTACTTCCCACATCGATAGGTGAGGAGAGTATTGTGATCGCGAACATTTTTAAACTCGACATGATAATGACGATCGCTAGTTGAGAGAACCACCCGCTTCCCTTTCTCATACCGCGCTGGTCAATTTACAATAGTCACTCAGTAGTGCCTTATCTGCGCTACTGGTATATACATTACATAATCACATTTAAGGTTCCTTTTCTAACAAAGGAACCGTAGCATAGGAGAATGACTAACAGACACGAATATGCCTCTGATAGCCCTAGAAAGCAGTGTATGAGTTATACAATGAAAGGCATCGTGTGAAAGACTGGCTTTTACCTCTTCATCAAGAATTTCAGACTGGAATAATGCCATGACAGCTTCTCAGTGTATTATTTAAAACGCAAAGAGGAAAAAATGATAAGTTTTACATATAGGTTTTATATAAAATACAGGGTGTCCCACGACGATTAAGACAAGCAATATATCAGAACTGGGCAGTAGTAGGGAATTATGGTTTTGGGGATGTAAATTAGAGCAAATATAGTATCTTTTCTTATTATTGTGTCACCCAATGAGGTACTTGTTTTTGATCACGTGACGTACGATTCAAAATTTTTAATATGTATATTTGTGACTTTTTGTGCTCCTCCCGATAAAACAATTCCAACAAACTAGCACACTTGGGGTCTAAAGTGATTAATTCAAGAGCTACACGTACTTAAAGGACTGTACCACTACCATTATGAAACACTATAATCAATGGTAGTGGTCCCATCCTTTAAGTACCTGTAGCTCTTGAATTAATCACTTTAGACCCCAAGTGTGCTAGTTTGTTGGAATAGCTTTATCGGGAGGAACACAAAAAGTCACAGATATACAGGGTGTCCCATTAAAAAATTTGAATCTGACGTCACGTGACCAAAAACAAATACCTCATTGGGTGACGCAATAATGAGAAAAGATGCTAGATTTGCTCTAATTTACACCCCAAAAATGATAATTCCCTACTGCTGCCCAGTTCCGATATATTGCTTGTCTTAATCGTCGTGGGACACCCTGTATACATATAGTCCGATGTTTTTATTGTATCTAATACTAACATATACTTTTGAAAAGCTTGAATTATTTCCGATTGACTTCCATAATAATATACAGGGTGTTCTATTAAAAAAAAATATATGTTTGCTCCATAACTGAAAAATGGTTAGAGCAAGAAAAAATCAAGCTACACCACTGGATTCTACTAAAAAAAATCTATAAGACTCTTTTTTAAACTTTTCAATAAAATAAAAGACAACCGAGGGTGGTCCCAAAATCGATAATTTTCGATTTCACCCTGTATCTCAAAAACCAAGAGGGCCATGATAATTTTGTTGACGGCATCTTTAGTTTCACAAAAAAGTAGCATACTGTCGCGAAAACCGCAACTCTCTATCTTCAAAAATAACCGAGATACCCCGTAAAAGTACCCAAAATGGGACACACTGTACAACCGGTCCTAAGAGGTTCCATTTCAAGGCTGTCGAAGATCTGTCAAAATCGTTAATTTCCATTAAAGTACATCTCAAATGAAAGAAAAAAAAAAGAATCTAAAGAAAGTCAAAATCCTATATAGAATTTTGACAATCTTAGCAACAGACAGACAGACAGACCAAAAGACAGACTGACAGACAGACCGATGGACATTCAGATAAAATTGCGGTATTGCAATACATCAACTGTTGCCCTTTTAAATTAAGGAAATAATTAAAATGGTAAATAATAAATTACGTGCATGCATTTGAGAGTACAAAGCTCCAGCAGGTGACAGAAAGTGCACTTAGCACTAACAAACGTATCTTAAACAATGACAGAGCGACCAAAAATATAGACCTACAGCCTGGAACTGATTAATTGTGAATAATAACTAACATGCAAGGAACATTTAGGTATATATAGGTCCTGCGGATGGCAGAAGTCATGTACGAGAGATGCAACCTTATGTACACTTTATGTACTCAACACTAGCAAATGTGTAGAGAACAACGGAAGAGCAACCAAAAAGATACAAGTCCTGGAACTAACTAATAGTGAATAATAACCCACATGCAATGTACATTTGGGTGTATATAAGTCCAGGAGGTGACAAAGGGCATATACTAGAAAATCAACGCTATGTATACTTTATGTACTCAACACTAGCAAATGTACAGCGTATGTACGAATGTCTCGGAACTACCCCTTACGCATACATATATATATATATATATATATATATATATATATATATAGGACAAAACAAAAACAAAAAGGGTGCAACCCGGGCTCCGACACACCGGGCTGCTGTTCCATTTCCCAGCGACTACTCCTCACACCGTGAGGTGAGCAATCACTGGGTCCGCGAATCGTGCGTCCTAAGCAGACGAAGGGACCCATGGATGACTGCCTTCTGCATTCTGGCGGCTAAGATGTGCGCCGCCGCACGGCACACCGGCATTTTGCGCAGTGCAGAGAGCAGCGTATCCCTCATACCACCTAGGGATCCAATGACCATTACTAGCAGACTCACAGTGTAGTCCGGCCAGAGCCTGCGAAGTTGTCCGAGGAGCTCCTGATACTTGGTCCGCTTTTCCTCCTCCTTAGAGACGATGTTCCCCTCGGCAGGCGCCGAGAACTCGATAACGAACATCGTCTTTTGTTGGTAGTCGAGGAGGACTATGTCTGGCTTATTTGCATGTATAAGCTCGAGCGTGGAGAATGAGTAGTTCCAGTAAATTCTGCACCTCTCGTTCTCCACAACGGACTCAATGTCCCCTGGAGCATACGGCAGCACCGGTGTCTCATCTATACCGTATGAGTGCCTTAAATGGTAGTATAGCACTCGTAGAGCCGCGTTGTGCCGATAGACGTAGGCTGTGCCAGCGTACACCTTACGCTCCTTCGTGGTTAAAGTTATATATATATATATATATATATATATACCCGTCTGGGTCCGGGTTTAGAATGTTCCCAGGGTTTAATCTGCCTGTCGTAAGAGGCGACTAAAAGATTGGTAGTCCTTGCCTTAAAAGGGCCTATGGTGGTCACCGGCTGTGAAAGCAGGCGTATGAACCACCATAGTGAGGAAGCGGCTGCACCTATGTTAAGGACGGCTTCCCGACAGCGTCTGACCCCAGGTTAGGGGCGGCTGATAGCAAACCTGGCAGTAGGTATAAAATGCGCCCCCAGGAAGCCGACCAACATCAAACGGCTATTCGGTGCGTGGCGACACTGTGGGGATAACCCAAGCCAGGGATGAAAGCCGGCCGGCAACCTGTACAGGTCATCCCTAGGAGGCAATGTGGTCGGCTGCCTCCGAAATGTCGGCTGGGGGCCCTAAGGCTAACCACCGGACGGGCCCTACCTTCTGGTTCGACCGCCCCAGAAGAAGAGCACCCACACCAGGCCGGTATCGGAAGCCGGCTCTGGGCAAGGTGGCGGTGCCTCGGATCGCCCTGACGACGACACACGCAACGACATGGACCGTTTTAGGTGGACGACGGAACTGAAGGATGACCTGCTGAGCTGCTACGAGAGCAGTAGCCCGCGCCGTAGGGGATACATGTCCCGCATGCATGGGAGGTGGTGTGAAATGCATCCAGAGCATAGCACAATTACCTCCCAGAGCTTGCGGAACCAGGTATTTTACCTTCGGGGGCAGGGATACGTTCGTGCTCCAGCTCAGTCTGCCCCTCCGGCGACTGAAAGGCTTGTTAACCAGGCTGAAAGGTCGCCGATGAGGCCCGCTGAGAGGGAAATCGACGAAGCCGTCTCACCTGGAGATTTCAGTGACCGAAGGGCCTTGCATAACAACAATAGGTCCTTCAAGCTGGCAGATTTAAAGAGAGAGGATGAGGCGTTGAGTGAACGTCTATCGGAGGTCTCTGACATTTGGAGCATCAATTGCGAAATTTACGCTGCGGCTCTGAGGCTGGCTGGACAGGGGAGAGTGAGAGACTCTCCTGTCGAGAGAGCACAGAGGCGGGTGCGCCAGATGGAAGCGAAAATCCAGTTGGCTCGCCAAGAAGCATCCCGTATCCAGTGTGTGATGGAATATAGAGCGGCTGGTAGGCCTTTTACGCGCCGCGTACGCCAGATAGCCCGAGAGCTAAGGCGCGACCATCACACGCTCAGTCAAGCGGTACTGGTTGTTGTCAAGCAGCATTGTCTTGACAGGATACGGACGCTAATCGCTGCTAAACGATCACTGGTGACGCGGGCGAGAGGTTTGGAGGAAAACAGATTGTTTTCCGAAAAGCCTGCTCGTCTCTTCCAACAGCGACCACCAGTCATAGAGCAGCCGCCAACTGCTGATCGCGTGGAGACTTTCTGGAGGGGCATTTCCGAACACCCCAAACCTCTCCAAGCAGACACTCCGGCCTTGGCGCAGTTCGAGTCCGTTTGTAGGAGGACTCCAAACCTGAATGTACTGCGTCACCCGATAAACACGGAAGAAATTCTTGGTGCCTTACGAGGCGCAAAGAATTTCGCAGCTCCTGGCCCGGATGGCATAAACACCTACTGGTTGAAAAAGTTTCCCAGTTGCCACCGGCATTTAGCTAGAGTTTTTAACTCGTGGCTAAATCAGGAGCAGCCAATTCCGGCTTGGTTTGTCGAGGGTCGAACCGTGCTTCTCCCGAAGACCGGAGATTTGTCTGATCCTAAAAACTACAGGCCAATAACATGTCTGAACGCATGTTACAAGCTCTTCACCAGAATCTTGTACATGCGTATCCTTCAAGCTGTAAATCCCGTATTTCTCAGCGTATATGAACAAAGAGGGTCTAAGAAAGGAGTAGCTGGCTGCAGGGATAACCTGTTGATTGACCGCTGTGTCACACAGGACTCCGTGCATTACCTGCGAAACCTTTCTATGGCCTGGATCGACTATCGGAAGGCATTCGACACTACGTCTCATGAACTGATTGTGCGGCTGTTGGAATGTCTTTCGGTAGATGATCAAATAGTGGGATGCATCAAACAACTGATGCCGCTCTGGAAGACTCGGTTCACTATAACATCGGGTGAAACCAGGGTTCGAACAGAGTTGGTATCATTTAAAAGAGGGGTCTTCCAAGGAGACTCCTTGAGTCCCTTGCTCTTCTGCATCTCGCTACTGCCTTTGTCCATAGCGCTGAAAAATACTAAGGGATACAGCTGTGGCAAGCCCAATTACCGGAGGCACAAGGTCACCCACTTATTTTACATGGATGACCTGAAACTCTATGCCTCCGGACAACGCGATTTAGAGCAGTCGCTGAGGGTAGTGCAGGATTACAGTCAAGCTATTGGTATGGAGTTCGGGATAGACAAATGTGCCATGGTTCATCTCAAAAGAGGACGTTGCGGAGATAGTGAAGATGAGGAGCAGCTCGTTGATGGGAGCATCTTGCGACAACTGCATGCCGGAGATACCTATACCTACCTTGGAGTGGCGCAGCGTCACATCCAAGAGGCAGAATTGGTCAAAGAGTGTCTCCGCCGCAAGTATTTGCACCGACTCCGGCAGATCTGGTCGTCAGAACTGTCCGGCAAAAACAAGGTCGCTGCCACAAACATGCTTGCGGTCCCATTGTTGCTATATAGCTTTGGTGCTATCCACTGGAACTTGGAAGAGCTGCGACAAATCGACATAAAGACCCGCAAAAGGATGAATATGGAGGGAAGTCTACATCCTAGATCCTCTGTCCCGCGAATATACCTCCCGCGACACCTGGGAGGGCGTGGACTATTGAGTTTGGAGCATCTGCACAACAGAGTAGTACTGGCCACTGCCTGCTATGTTACGACGAGCACCGATCCCCTGATCCGCTTTGTGCGAGAGCACGAGATTGCGGGTAAAGGAGCCTTCCTTTTTAAAGCAGCAACACGGGCAGCCGAAGAACTTAGTCTCACGCTCGACTTCACGCGGAGGTGTCAGCAGTCCGTTACGGAACTTGCTCCCGCACAATTAAAAACCCGGATTAAAACTGCTGAAGTCCAATTGCTTTTAAGACTTCACAAAGATAAACCAATGCACGGAATCTTCTACAAACATCTAGAAGAGCATGGTTTATCTGAGCAGTTGACCTTCTCCTTCCTAAGGTCTAATGGGTTGAAGTCGGAGACTGAGAGCTCTATAATGGCTTGCCAAGACGGTGTCTTCAACACCTTAGTATACCGTAGCCGGATTATGGGTATGGATGTGCCCGATATCCGCTGTAGAGCCTGCCTGCAGGCGCCAGAGACCCTTACGCACCTCTTGTCGGCGTGTAAGGTGTACGCTGGCACAGCCTACGTCTATCGGCACAACGCGGCTCTACGAGTGCTATACTACCATTTAAGGCACTCATACGGTATAGATGAGACACCGGTGCTGCCATACGCTCCAGGGGACATTGAGTCCATTGTGGAGAACGAGAGGTGCCGAATTTACTGGAACTACTCATTCTCCACGCTCGAGCTTATACATGCAAATAAGCCCGACATAGTCCTCCTCGACTACCAACAAAAGGCGATGTTCGTTATCGAGTTCTCGGCACCTGCCGAGGGGAACATCGTCTCTAAGGAGGAGGAAAAGCGGACCAAGTATCAGGAGCTCCTCGGACAACTTCGCAGGCTCTGGCCGGACTACACTGTGAGTCTGCTAGTAATGGTCATTGGATCCCTAGGTGGTATGAGGGATGCGCTGCTCTCTGCGCTGCGCAAAATGCCGGTGTGCCGTGCGGCGGCGCACATCTTAGCCGCCAGAATGCAGAAGGCAGTCATCCATGGGTCCCTTTGTCTGCTTAGGACGCACGATTCGCGGACCCAGTGATTGCTCACCTCACGGTGTGAGGAGTAGTCGCTGGGAAATGGAACAGCGGCCCGGTGTGTCGGAGCCCGGGTTGCACCTTTTTTGTTTTTGTTTTGTCTTATATATATATAGATATATATATATATATATATATATATATATATATATATATATATATATATATATTACATCCCTAGACCTTTTTGATTCCTTTCATAATCCAACCTTTTTGCATCTCCCGGAAGGAGTGGAGCTACACTGAATTTTAATGCGAATAGTGGTTAGTTGTCGAATTTCAGGTATAGCTATATGTTTTTTGTTACTATAGCTACTATATTTCTAATATACATCATTTCACTCTTGTCCTGTATTGAATCCGTTCATCTTACCGCCTATATTGAATCCGACCGTATAAATCATTACATAAGTCCTACTATTTTGATTCCGGAAAGCGTATATTTGACCATAGAACAGTTATTTTGATTCCGGCAATGTTGTCAGATTTATTATAAGTGGTATTAGTGAGGACATTGTTAAAGCGTTATATGGATATAGAACAACCAATCAGAAATGGAGGTATAATTATAGTTATATTAAATTTAGTCATTCCAGAATCGATATAATATTTAAGCTTCGTATATACGAGTAAAATAAGAAGTTTTTTCATACAGAAGCAATGCGAGAGGATAAGTATCAAGCCGTTTCAAACCTTCAAAGTATTCAACCAGGCAGCCGTTATGCAAGCAACCATCGTCGATTTCGAAGAAAAGATGAAGCACCACCAAGACGATGCAGTCGCAGGTTTGAAGAGTGGGCAGGATCTGGTGATGACTAGACTGGATGGAACAGAGGCAAGCTATGAGCCAGGCATTAAAAAAGCAGGACCAGCATATCAGTACAATCGAGACACAAATAGCAACAGTAACGATACCAAAAAAGCATGCGACATCACAAAAGCACGTTGAGGAACAGCTACAGCAAGTGGAGGATCGTGTCAAGGAATCAAGGAGAGGATCTGCGAGAACTTGGTGCAGGTGAGCGTGATTTAATAGCTGTGCCACCAGCTTTTCTTGATATATACAGGGGCGTAGTAGCAAAGTCGTAACCATCCAATGACAAAATGACATTTATTATTTGAAATCTAAAAACATAGCACGTATGAATAACTGGTCAAATGAAGAAAAAGCTTGTGTCTTGACATTAATACTCAGAGACTCTGCAGCAGCTATTCTAGAAAATCTCTGCTCGTCAGATCGACGTGACTGTAATAAGATAGTATCTGCACTAAAGTTACTTTTTGGAGACGCGCACCTAACAGAGCTGTTATATGGCCAACGTTTGCATACGAAGTCCAAAGGTTAGCAAAACGAGTATTCGTTAACGGCCCCATCGAGACACAGGACACGTCGCTGTTCGCCAGTTTGTTTAAGGCATTGCGGATCTAAACGTTCAGCGAATGGTGAGACTAGCCAGCCCCAAAACTTTACAATATGGTCAAGGTTCTACAAATTGAAGCTGCCACAAAAGCCAATAGAATGACTAGGAGGGTGGACTCTGTGGAACAAAAAAATGAATTAGAAGTCAGGGCCACATCGTTCATTCCAAGAAGAAAATGTGGTAGCTTCCAAAGAAGCCCAGTTCGCATAAGTCTGAAAGGAGCTGAGCAGTTTATGTGCTATAGATGTGTGCAGAAGGAGTATTTTGAGGTGGGATGCCGCAGCATACAGCTTGACAACATGATGGTGGATGTAGGAACAGCAGATGAGTATGCAGACAAAATGAAATCCATGCAAGAAAGGATAAACTCAATGAAGGAGCAGTTGGTAGGGATAATTATGGGGAATTTGATAAAGAAGAACGAAGGAGGTATCGCCAAGCATCAACAAGAACATGAGATAGCTACGAGGGAACTTACAGCAGACAGGGATAGGTTGAAGCAGTTCCTTGCTCTCAGAAATGGAAAAGTATGGATATTAAGTGTGAGCTTGAAAGGGACAGGAAGAACTGCTGAAGGAAAATGAACAGCACGAGACTGCCTTGAAGAAGCTCAACGAAAAACATGAGAAAGAAATTGCTGCTTTGAAAGACGAATTCAAGAAACTGGTGGTTTTGAATCAGTTGAAGAAAGCGGAAAAGAGATGTGACTAAGTTAAGGACGGACATGCAATGCTGAAACAAGTATTACCCAGCTGGAGGCTGAGGATACATGCTTAAAGAAAAACCTGGACACGATTGTGAAAGCCAAACAGACCGGGGTCAAGGAAGACGAGTCAAAGTTGGGAGAAAAGTTGGCGCAGCTTGAAGTAAAACATCAAGAAGCTGAAATCAGATTTGAGAAACGCGCTCGATGGTGCGAAAAAGACCATGGAATATTTGTGTAAAGTAAGAGACGTTGAAAAAAAGATAAAACGGAAGCTGGCGAATTTTAAAGATGAGAACGCTCGACTAGGAAGGGAGATGGAAGATACATTGGCTGAAGCATAGGCTGCTAGCTCAGAGACTAAGCAGTATTGGAGGATCAGAATAATAAGATGAAACAGAAGATTGAACAGATGGAAAGCGATATCGATAGACTGAAGAATGAACTCGATAAGCTCATTGTCGATGCAAATAAAGCGGTGTCCCGAATGTCAGCGATGCAAAATTGCGATGTACAGTTAAAGCAGAAATTGGCACAATTGGACAGGAAAAACGCGGAAATTGAAGCAGAGCTTGACGCTGCGCTCAAGGACGTGTCAGGGGGCCTTGATCAGACAGCGCAACTTGAGAGCAAGAATGTTACTAAGACGAACTGGCACAACTGGAAGGTAAACTCAGCGGCTCACGGTGGAACTGGAGAACAACCTGGTGAAGAAAAAAAGGGAGTGTTGGGTATTGACAGTTTCCAAGAGGAAAAAAACGCAAAATTGGAGAAGACGGTAGCCGAGTCAGGAAAAGACAACGCTGCTGGAGCTGAAGATGAGAATCACAAGTTGAGCAAAGGATATCGAGTCAGAAGGTGATATGGTGTGGTCTTACAACCAAAGATGGAGAGAAGGGTAGATTCCCGGAGCTTCCACATCATGTAGAGGGTTATGTACGGGAAGTGGAAAACCGATGTCTGTGGCAATACAAGACTTGAAGTTGTTCACTGAGGATGCCGAACGCTAAATGTGGAAGAATGTAACATACTGTATAATATGGTATTGGTGTATGTCTGTTAGTTGTCATATATAATATAGTCAAAAACGCAGGTTAGATTTTTGATGTGTAAACGTCATCGTATCATCTGGAACTTTCGGGACTGACAGATGGGCGTTCTACACCTTTTCCAGCTGTAGTTTCTAAAGCGGCAAGTGATAATTCAAAACGGTGAAGTTAATTTTCCATCTCGTCAATTGTAAATTCAAACTGACAGGTATGAATTACACCTGACAGTTTGAAATTATAAGTGACGAGTTGGTAAATTAACTTTGCCGTTTTGAATTATCATTTGACGCTTTAGAAACTACAGTTGGAAAATGTGTAGTATGTCATCTGAATGTCTCGAATCCTCTAGATGGTTTGATGAAGTATACATATACAGGGTGAGTCAAGCTCAATGCCTCGGGCTCTTGTGTTCAAACGATCCCACTTTTCGAAACATCAACTTTGCGCGTGTATGTAGGTCGAGTTGGACTACATTTTAAACATAATTACTTTCATACATATACCGATTTCTCCAAATACAAATGTAATTCAAACTCGACCGTCTAACATAAGCTGACGCATTTCATGCGTAGTGACATGGCAAAGTCACAGCACTCGATTTTTTATAATAGCTGTGATATTCAATTTTTCTATGACATCTGCTTATACCAAAAATTGTGATTTGCACCTAAATGGTTTGATTTAAGTCCCATGTGTGATACATAAAGTCACACTCAAATTGATCCGGGAATCTATGCAATATGTAAGGTTTTCCATTAAAAAAAACAAAACTTTGATATGTCACGCTTCTATTAGACACCCTGTATAAAAGTCATTATTTTTAAACTCTAGTCCAACTCGAGCTACAGATACTCGCAAAGTTTTTTGAGTAGTGGTTTGGTTTGGTCACATAGGTCCGAGGCGTTGAGCTTGACTCACCCTGTATAAGGCGCCACAAGTAGCATGAGAGGATTGGTAGTTAAGACAAGTTAAGTTGAGACAAGGTTAAGAGATTCTGTAATCAATAGTGAAGTAAAAATGTGAAAAGAGAGTGCAGTTTAATTCCTTGGTTTGAAGAAAGAGTAACCGTCGCGTCGCGACAATATTCACGCCGATCCTAAAATACTATGCAGAGCATAGAACAGTAGCTCATACCGTAGCATCGAAGTTCTCCACTAAAGTAAATAAGTAGTTAACGACAGTAGCATAAAAATAATGACACAAGTCTCATTTCTTTACTTCAGTTTCATAGAGGTGAATGTCGGTTTTAATTGAGCTTTCAAATCCACGTCACTCATTTCCGTCGATCTGTCTGTTTATCCAGGCATTTTTGTAGCTGCATAATCTCAGTAACCGCTATTTCGATTTCGATTAAATGTGGGGAGCGACATGTTCGTGGAGTCGTAGTAGGGAATGCTGCTACATTTGTTTTTAATTGGTGAATAACCAAAAATTATATCAACTCTGTTTTTAGTTTTTTTAGAGGTTGCTGATCATTTCTCGTTTTTCATTCTATAACCTGTAATTTGGTAGCTACTAAATTGTCCAATAAAATGTTGACACCGTATTTCTATCGTGGTAGAGATGGAAAATGTGTACAGTTTTAGAAAATCACAGAAAGCCGGTGGCGGCAAAGTAATCATCAAAAAAACGTAAATTATAAGAACGGCCCAAATATTGTTTCTAAGTCTTTCAAAATAGAGGTGCTACCTCTATTTAAGGGGGGTTAATTTGAGGTGGATCGATGAAGGATTGATTTTTTAATTGTTTTTGCCCTTGATAATCCTAATTCTGTAACTTGGAATCCTGCAACTTGAACGTATACTTCCCACACCAATAAGTGAGACGATAATTGATTGCGAAAGCTTTCAATTTTGAGATAATACGCTTTTTGGGCGTTCCATGTTTTCTACATAACGAAAATCAACGTTACTCATTTCCGGCAGTCTGTCTGTCTGTTGGCGTTTTTCTAGCCTCGTGACCCTTTTACCCGCTGCATGGATTATGATCAAATTTGGAGAGCGATATGCTGTGGGCTCATAGTAGGTAATGATGCTATAATTTTGAAAATCGGTGCATAGGCTTCGGAGAAATTGCTAAAAAACTAAAAATTATCAGAACCCTTCCAAACTCTGTGTTTAAGCATTTTACGAGTTCCTGACCATTTTTCATTTGTTTTTGGCAGAGGGTGAAATTGGGATGAGGGGGGTTTGAAAACTTAAAAATCTTTTGTATTCATAAAATACTCCACATTGCGCAAAATATTTACTTTGGTGTGCTTTTTGGATGTATCCGGATGTCGCGGATACATCCAAAATTCATTTTATATCTGTGAAATAATTATTGGATGCAAACGTATTATAATCCTATAACGTGGAACTTGGAAACTCTGGGCTTGATTGTGATGAAAATATGACACAGTTTTATTACCATAGATGAAATGCTGACAGTGTACCGTTGTTTGGACTCTTGCCAGTTGCGCAGGAGAAATTAACAAAAAACTAAAAATTTCAATACTCAACCTTCGTCTCTAGATGTTTCAAAGATTCGTGATTATTGTCTAATTTTTTGATGAGGACGGTGTAGGGATAGAGATACCCCAATATTTTTGTCAATACCGATAATGTATGGCTAGTATTGAGGCCCGACACTTGACGCCATTTTTTTCGTAGGTATTACTTTTAACGTAGGTTCTATATATTTTATCGGAATTTGCACCGATGAAGCCTTTTTCATTTCATTTACTTGTAAAAGTGTGCATACAAGTATTGCCACCCTCGAGGGTTATGAATAAATAAAAGGTATAAAAATGTTCCCCGGTATCATAATAGGTTAGAGTGACCTAAGGGATATCGGGGTGCCGGATCTAGGCTGTGGGTATGATGACACCGACCTAGAAATGGGCGCCGCCGGCCCTTTGCACCACGCCGGTGCCGCTAATTACTAGCGTCGGCGCGCCGGCAACGCTTACTTTCAGCTCATTGGATGATACAATTACCTGTTTTTACAACGCTCCATCCGCCAGAACCTGACCGCCAAGTCACAGCCCTATCACAAAATTATTATGTTATCCTACCTCCTCAACCCTATTTTTTGAAAGAGCAATACATTATGGAGTTCATATGAGAATTTTTCATTCCTAGAATTATTCCCTCAATTTCTGAACGTAACGCCGCCAACAACTCATATTTTATCCCGCGCCGCCGGTCAACATGCCACAAGCGCTCATATCTGTACCGACCGCGCTTCCAAATTTGCGATAGACAAACGCTTTTGTTGGGGAATATCGTCATACTGCTGCGTTGCCACTGATATTTGCTTGAGGAATCAAAATAATCGACAATGTGTAACCAGGTATACATTATATATACATTGTCCTCCGCCTAGCGGTCAGTCTCAGAACTTTCATCGTATATCTCGTTACGAATGGGGCACTGAATTGATTCCACCCAACGTTCGATTGCTGCCATACCACGCTAGGTAGCATAAAACAAAGTATCAAAACAGATTCTAGGGGACATTTAAGTAGGAACCTGTAACATATGATGCTCTTGAGGCTTTCTGGGGCGCGGCAAATCGAGCTAACTATTTTGACTCCGATATACGGAGTCAAAATAGTCAAGGAATCAAAATGATATGTGCGAGTGGCGTTGATGGAATCAAAATAGTGCTAGGGATATATATATATATATATATATATATATATATATATATATATATATATCTACACGGTACAACTGTGCGTCTCCAATGCAAAATCTTAGGTTCAGTCGGCGTCCGAGGTCACTGGGCGTCCGGATATACGGACGCCCAGTGACCACCCCCTTACAACCTTGTTTTCGATACTTATAACAGGTGTAGATTCCAAAACCGTTAAAATCGGCTGGACGCCCGCTGGCACCTAATACTGATTCGCGTACAAAATCGAAGTTCAAGCTTCTACCACCTGCTGCGCTGGGGGTCCTCATTTATATACTTACCGTATACAGAATCCAGTGCACGGGTTTACCCGGCGCCGTATATAGAATCCAGTGCACGGGTTTACCCGGCGCCAATTTTTTATATTAATCTATTTTTAGAATAACTATACTACGTACACTGCAGCGGTTTACTCGGCGACTGCCGTCGTTTGTTGTCATTGAATATTGTCTCTCCTAATACATTGGAGAATTGTTTTGGATTTAATTCAGTAGCTACCGTTGGAGCTAAACTCTAGGTTTACTCTAAAGTCGGAATAATAACGAAAACATGTGCATAGATAACAGTTTTATGTTTAACTTCTATGAAGTGTAGAAGAGAAATGTAGTTCGATTCATTGATTTATGCAACTACAGTGCCTGTAACTAATATTGCTATTCTTGTGCTCGGATATGAGATTTTTGAAAATTGGTTACTATGATTATCAGTAGCTTTCAAATATTTCATCTAGTCGAAATTATTCTCTAAAGGCGAGACGCAATCTTCCAAAAATTTTATTCCAAAATCTAATGTTTTGAAGTCTGAATTTTTCAAAAATTTCATAATTTTTCACGAAACGTCCCATTGTTTACACAAAATGTTTCTTAACATCGGTTATTTCCGAGATTATCACAGACTAGTAAAATTTCATAATGTTTATTGCATCTTGAAGTTTCTCAAATTTCCAAAATTGGTCGAAAAGTTCATTCATTCAAAAAACCTCATTTTTCGAATAAACCCTGCTTCTTTGGTTGTTTTCGTTATAAATATCTCGGAATTTTCCAAAAAGTTTTGAATTTTATCTTAAGGGTCATTGCTTTGAAAAAGTAAAAATTTTTAAAATGCAAAAAATAATCAATATATGAGTAATTTTCGACAATAGCATAATTTGGTGTCATTTAAAATGTTTATTTTTCAAAATTTCGAAAAGTTGCAAAATTGGTCGAAAATTTCACTTGTTTTGGAATCATCTCGTTTACCAAAATCATAATTTTTTTACGGTTACTGTTTTGAAGATCCTAATCTTTCCAGGAAACTAAAATTTCACGTGATTATCTTGAAGTCGGATATCTCAAAATTTTTATATTTTTTTGAAAATTTTATAGTTTTTTAGGAAGGCAAATCTTTTTCGAAAATTTCATAATTCTTCCACAAAGTTTCAAAACTTTACGTTTTTTCAGAAGTTCTCAGTTTTTGTCAAAAGGAAACTATTTTAGAAGTTTGAATGTTTCCTAGAGGCTTTCATATGATATGGGAGCGAAATAGACCAAACTCCAGTTTTCATGTTTTACGTGGAAATCAGTAATGATTGATAGCTGTTTATCAAACCCAATTGAAATATCCTCAGGTGTCCCTCAAGGGTCAGTCCTGGGACCACTCTTGTATTTAATTTACACAATTGATATGTCCAACTCCGTAGAAAACTCGTCAGTAATGTGTTACGCTGACGATACACAAATTTACAAAAGCTTCAACACCAACTCCATGGATAGTGCACTCCTTCAGATTAATAATGATCTAAATGCCATTGCAAACTACTCTCAAAATAATAATTTGAAACTTAATAAAGACAAGTGTTCAGTAATGTTATTTTGCCCAGGCCCTAAACACCATTTTATAACCAATCACTTTGATGTCAAAATTAACAACGACTCTTTGAATATGGTAAGTACTGCCATAAATTTGGGATTAACCATTGATACTGATACTCTGCGTTTCAAAGAACATGTGTCAAATGTTTTGAAAAAATGTTATATTAATTTGAAGTCTTTATATGTAAATCGTTCAATTTTGAATTTTAAAATAAGAAAAAACTATGTGAGTCTCTCATATTTCCTAGCATATTTTATTGTAGCAGTGTATACTATTTTTGTTTAGATTCGGTTACTAAGAACAGATTACAAAAACTGCAAAACATGTGTTGTATTTTCTTTGAAAAAATACGATCATATCTCTTTGAAGAGAAATCAGCATGGTTGGTTAGGCATAGAAAATGCGTGTAAATATTACTTAGCAACATTTACACATAAAATTGTTTCTTCTCGCTCCCCCCCTTTACGAAAAACTTGTATTTCGACCTAGTAATTTAGACATCAATTTTAGAGATACCCATGTATAAAACTGTACAATGTACAATGCCATGAAGATTTACAATGATTTACATGATACATACAGGGTGGGCCAATAGTGCGTGGACGGAGAATTGTGGGCTTACTAAAAAATATTTCAAAAATCTGTCAGTTGATCATGGTAGGGATTCTTAAGGGCTATAGCGTAAAAATATTTTCACTTGAATTTTGACGTTTATACAGGGTGATTCATATCAAACCTACATTTTTTTGAAAGGAACCCCCTATATATTATTGCATATTTGGATTCCTTGGTCAATTCTAATGTGACTTTATGTATCACACATGGAACTTTAAACCGTTTAGGCGCAAATCACCATTTTTGGTATAAGTAGGTATCAGAAAAAAATTGAATATCGCAGCGATTATAATACCTAGAAGGCCCTGACCTCGCGGTACGGTTAAGCATGAAATGCGTCACCTTAGGTCAGACGGCTAAATTTGAATTCTTTTTGTACTTGGAGAAATCAGAGGATAAATTGGGGCAACTTCAATCACAGATAACTTGATTTTTTCAAATGGGAATGCCTATTTTGGTTTAAATAATCAAATCTAAAATTTGATTACCTTTCTAACGATATAGCATTCTTGACATTAATCTTTTTTCGTTTTCATTTTATTTCAAATTTTCAGTCAAATCGGCATTTTTCAATTTTCCTGGGTGCAAGCAACCTAGCAGGCCATGAAAAATAAACAAAAGCTCGTTAATATGGAAGAAAGCAACTAACTTAGTAAAAAGATGCAGACTAGTAAAATTTCAAAATATTTATTGCATCTTGAAGTTTCTCAAATTTCCAAAATTGGTCTAAAGATTCATTCATTCTAAAAACCTCATTTTTCGAATAAATCCTGCTTCTTTGTTTGTTTTTGCTATAAATATCTCGGAATTTTCCAAAAAGTTTTGAATTTTATCGAAAGGGTCATTGGTTTGAAAAAGTAAACATTTTTAAAATACAAAAAACAATCAAAATGTGAGTAATTTTTGACAATATCGTTAGGGTAATTGCAGAGGTCGTGAAATCGCCTCGGGAGTATACATAGCGTAAAGAAAACCATATCAGGAAGCAGTAGGAAACAAAAAACATGATTTTACGGACGGCCAAAAAAAGATATTTGCAAAATAAAATAAGGATATATTCAAATTTTTCCACGTGACTTAAAACAAGGGCTGACGTCACAGGTATCTTATCGATATCGACAATCGGTACTGCTACAGCGCAGGTCAGTGAGATTCAACTGCAAACTATTTCTGATGTTGCCAAATTTCTTTTTAAATATTTACGTTGGCCATATATCAATAATTTAATTTACGAGCGAGTTTTGTTATATGGGTATACATATTCCCAAATGAAATAAGACTTCTCTTTTATCCTACTACAGCCGTAGTTCCTCATTGAGTAATACTGCGAGATGCAAAATGCAAAACGAAATCATATCAGCTGCTCGAACGCAACCATATTTTCTTTGTGGTTTGCCAACTGCGCATTCGACTAGAGATGAAACAATGCGACTCAATTTATTGATACTTAAACATATTTGAAACAGGCAATTAACCCACTAGCATTTTTGTTGCAATACATTTTTATATCTGATAGGTATCACAGTTCATCCTGTTTGTGACCGAGATTCGCAACTAATCGAACCCATCATTTTATTTTGACGCATCCCATTATGAATGAATTCAAAGATAAAATCTAATTCAAGCCCATCCCTACAAGGTGAATTAGTAATCTAGCCTAACTTTTATTCTTTTGACTTTTGTACTTTTGTGTGTGCCTGTTTTGTGGTTATAATGATCAATGTCAAAATGTTAGGTTAGCATTGGCTATCGATATCGAATATCAATACTTTACATCCCATCACTATAGGATATCACTGACGTCAGAGGTTGTTTGCGCGGCATTTTCCGGCATTTGAAACAATTTTTGGAATATATCTCACAGCCGACACCAAAAAACCAAACAAGTGATTTTGTCATGTTTACTGGGCTCTAAGGAACGCGTAAATGACATAATATTTTTTTCTGCAAGTACCCTAGTAATTTAAAATGTTTATTTTTCAAAATTTCGAAAAGTTATAAAATTGGTCGAAAATTTCACTTGTTTTGGAATCATCTCGTTTATTAAGATCACAATTTTCTTAAGGTTTCTGTTTTGAATATCGAACTCTTTCCAAAAAACTCAAATTTCACGTGATTATCTTGAAGTCGGATATCTCAAAATTTTTATATTTTTTTTGAAAATTTTATAGTTCTTTAGGAAGTCAAATTTTTTTCGAAAATTTCATAATAATTATTTCACAATGTTTCTAAACTTTACGTTTTTTTTCAGAAGTTCTCAGATTTTGTCAAAAAGAAACTATTTTAAAAGTTTGAATTTTTCTTAGAGATTTTCATATGATCTGGGAGCGAAATAGACAAACTCCAGTCTTCATGTTTTACGTGAAAATCAGTAATATGCAGCTTGATTCATGTAACAAATACAACTTTGGTTTGCCGAATTTATGGAGTCACTGTGTATAATTAAAGATGAGACTGCTGATGACTGCTCCTACAAACCCTTGTTAAACTTTTTTCGATACCTTTCTAGTTTACCCAACTATCGACCACCTCTAAAAAATTTGATAACGCCACATGTTAAGATTATACTGTAAATATAAAATAATATAATGGTATGAAATTATCCAGGGCAGCGCACCTAAAGAATCTGTTTTAATTGCGCCCCACTTTCCTGTACATGCTGTAATTTTGTTTTGTTTACCCTCGACATCCATATAAATAATCATTCAACTCTCATAAGCCTTTTTGTGAACATAAAATAATTTGTGAGATAAATGGGGGGTGTCCAGAAGTGAAGACCATATAAAATGTTAAAGGTCATTGTTTATTTCATAAAAAATCCAGTGTACAGGTTTACTATGCTCCCCTATTGTAAAGTAAATCTATTTTTAGTATCATCATATTCTTTGTGTTTTGCAGCGGTTTACCCAGCGTCTGTCGCCGAATCTTGCCCTTGAAATGTGCATAGTACCGAAATTCCTTGAGATAACAGCGTCTTTCCCAGCTATCAAATATTCTCTGCTCACGACGTACTTGCAGATTTGTGTTTCTTGCATGGGTACAGTACTTAATAGCAGGCTAAGAACTCAGGAGTTGAGCGTTTAGGCTATACCGAAAAGCCTATGAACACATTTCGTCTATAATATGCTAATGCAATTCTTCAGTATATTCCATTTCCGTGTAAGCGTAGTGTACCCACAATATAATACACTCAAAGGCAATTTTTGGGCTATAGTGACTTTATTTTAAGTTGCAGTACGCGATGAAAAGTTCTATACATATTCTGTGCTCAAATCTCCGTAACCATATACAGGGTGTCTCAAAAGGACCCGACTATTTGAGGTAGAGAAAAACCAAATGGAGAGATAAAGGAAGAAATTTTACTTTTTTTACTTTTTCAAAATAACATTCTTTAAATGACGCCCATTTTGTTGACGGTATTCTTCAAAGCGTTTATGCACATTATCAAAACGGTCCAACTACTTACCGCTCGCTCGGTAAGAACACTGGTTAGATATTGCACTTTTAGTTGCCAGGATGCACATTTAGTTGCCACAATATTGAAGAAAGCATCAGATCGATAGCAACTCAGCAACTACTTGGAACAGTTTTTGATAAAATGTGCACACACGGTTTGAAAAACGCCTTCAACAAAGTGGGCGTCATTTAAAGAATGTTATTTTGAAAAAGTAAAATTTCTTCCTTCATCTCTCCATTGGCACTAATCAATGGTATTTACAATAAGCCGGTTTTGGTTTTTCCCTACCTCAAATAGTCGGGTCGTTTTGAGACACCCTGTAGTATTGTACCACTATAACTGCATAGCTGTATCATAGTTCTTGGGCAGTGACTCCTCTCATTAGCCATTACGCTTCTAATCAACACGCTCAAAGTTCCACTCATTCTAACGGCTATCTCAGAACCCTTGCCCCGTGGCAATAAGCCATTTAAGGGTGGACGCCTAGTAACATCAACGCTGAATTTACAAAAAGTCTGTATATAAATTCTATTAATAGACAGGCATAAAAAATATGGACGCCCAGTGGAGCTAACGGTGAACTATGACGCCAAGCGACCTGTTTCTGAAACTTACTTATATACAGTTATATACGCCAGACGCTGGGTAAAACGCTTTTGGTCCGGACGCTGGGTGATCCGCTGTAAATAAATATATATATAGTCGCATCAACTCAAATATACTCAAGCTACAGCTTAGTGCCGAGTAATACATGGGGACAAGCAAAATCAACTCTCCTGCGTATCAGATCGTTATCCTTTGTTCTGTACCTTAGAGAAGGCAGTACCCAAATACCAGAGTACTGTGACAGCTTTTTAATGCAGGTTTTTAAAACACGAACATTCAGAGGCTCAGTAAAACCGCCATCTGTCACACATATTCAAGCCATGCACATGCTAAGAACTCAAGTGTATACGTATCGCTTTATTTTTAAAGTATGAAGACCTCACTGGTGCATCCCAGAGGCTCTATCAGCAGGACTATGGAGAACCCAGTCACCGTTGAAATACCGATAATAAGGTCACAAGCCACTCGCTGATGAGAAGGATTTTAGAGGTGGCTCGTCCAGATAGTGTCACTTGTAAGCTGAATTGTAAACTGTACCTTATATGGATAGTCTAGAACGTCCACTAGTAAGGATGTGATCAATACTCCTGGTCAAGATTTTTCTAAGCTATCCACCAAAGGAGGGTTCGATGATGAGAAGTACTTTCTAGCACTGAATAGGTACTTGAAGTTTTCGTTAAAACTGTAACCAGATCCAAGGTCCTGGCGGAGGTTCAGTTTTGATGCTGTATATCGACCAGAAATTTTATGAAAGGACAGAAAGTTGTCTTACCGATCGTAGTTCGGAAGCTTGTTGGTAAAAACTGTATGCCACATGTGATCAAATGTCTTGGAATGAATGCGAGCATCTCCGAGAGGATAGGTAGGCTAGGTTCGGTTAGGTTGATAGTGACTATATCTATTCCCACTGCAGCCCTATTGTGTCTGTTTTGGCTCACACCTTTTTAAAGGGCTCACCGTACAAGCCACACCTCTTGACGAAGGCGACCGACGTGTTGGGTGGAATTTGCTTGAAGTCAGTAGATTCTAGATGGTTGAATGTGAAAGTTTCAAACCTAGCTCATTCCAAGGCTGGACCGGAGCATAGTATGTGCATAGCAGAAGCGACAGTCCGATGTTTGTTCCTTAGCTATTTTCGGCAAGTGGCTTCTCAGATGACAACAGACCAATCAGAATGTGCAGATCATTCCTGCTCCATTGTAGGGCCCTCGGAGAAGCGCTGACTACACGGGTATGGTATGAACGCCTCCGAGTGTCGTATCCCTGGTGTATCTTACCAGTACAGGAGTGCTTGCCTCTCTGCCGATTCTGAGATGGTCTTCCTGTCATTGCTTTTCTTGTCCTGTGAACGCAGATTCAGTTTCTCCTCTTGCAGTAAGAGAATAGGTAAGTTCACTCCACAGATCGTGACGTAAGGCAATTGTCCCCTGATATTGGACCCCATGTTGCGTGTCGTAGGCTAAGTTGATGGCGAAATATTGCTGTATCTTTCACTACTCAGCCCGTTGAATAGTGGATTGACCTAACATAGTAGTTATTAAATGCTGATAAGCCTTACACTGACTGTATGCATTGCTATATATCTATTAGCGCTGCAATGTAGAACGGAGTATAGTACGTCTATTAATACAATCATCTCCATCTAGGTATCGATTTATCTAACATTAGGCAGTTGGCTCTGATAAATATTATGACGTGTTACACAGGGTTATACATTGCATCCGTAAGCTTGATATATGTGGAGGGTCTGTAATTTTTCTTGAAATAGTATTCACAGCTCGGCAATGTTTTATAAATAAATGTGCTTGTTTCATAAACGCAAGCTTGTCATACCAAAGCCACCACCAAGTCACACAAGTGAGTCTGTGTCGAAGTATAATACGCCTGATGGAACCAATCATTTTTCTAATCACCGCACGTTATTCCGCACTACTGGTTGAGTTACATTTCTATTTATAGTGTATCAGGAGTTTGTGTCTAATGAATTCATTTGACACATGTCAGAAACACCTTTTCTCTGAATATCGATATCCATCTTGACATATTCACATAATCTATGAGTAAGAACTAAGGGTACATTCGTTATAGTGATGTATCAAATCCGATTTGCTAGGCAAGAATTCTATGATATATTGCTACAACCTACTTAGCTATTATTTAAGGTCTATAAGCATTATAAGACTGACTGTATTGTCATATATCTGTCAGCATAATCCTAAGGAAGGCAATGTCGAACGTAGCACAGAGTAAAAAGGACAACACACCTATAACACTCATCTTGTCACCCTGCGTTGGCAATCCAAGGGTCTCCGGGTCCCTTAAGGTCCATTCAAGCCCGGAGGGGGTCTGTCCCCGTTTCCCATTGGTCACTGCCCTGGCGTGGATGGCTGCAATTATTCCGGATGTAGCTTTCATTGTTCTGGCATGCTGAAAGTGCTGAACAAACTTTCGTATGGGGAAATGAACGTTGCTTCAAGTGGTGGTTGGCCCGTTCACTTTAATGACCTGCTTATATATATATATATAAAACAGCACTACAAGCCTTAAAGGCTCATGGCTTCAATTTTCTTCACTATAGTTTGCCATTTCTTCCTATCCCTTGTTTGGACTTCCCAGTTTTGCACACCCAGTTTTTTCAAATCTTCTTTCACTGCCTGTAGCCATTTTTTTCTAGGTCTACCCCTATTCCTCCTTCCTCCGTATCCTTCCAACAGTGCTCTCCTGGTAATTCTTTCGGGTGCCATTCGATATACGTGTCCCAGCCATCTTACTCTCTGAGCTCTAGCGACTTGTGCAATGCTAGGACGTTGGTAGATGTCCATAAGCTCTTTATTCGTTCTTCTTCGCCATTGTCCATCTTCCTGTCTAACACCGCCTAAAATTCTCCTTAATATTTTTCTTTCCCATATCTCCAATTTAGCAGCATTATTTTTGTTTAGAATCCATAGCTCACTTCCATACAAAACTGAGGCTCTGATTATCGTATTGTATACTTTTAGTTTAGTTTTTCTAGAAATAAACTTTGATGTCAGCATTTTCATAAGGCACCCCATCGCTTTGTTTCCTTTCATTATTCTTTGTTCGATTTCACTATCCTCATCACTGTTACTAGTTATTACAACTCCTAAATAGATAAACTGCTCTACCTTTTCAAATTTGTATACTTTTGCATTGTCCCCTTTTAATATTATATATTTTTCTTTCCCCTCCTCACTTGTCCTCATTGCCATGTATTTGGTCTTATCCTCGTTTATAACAAGCCCGTACTTTTTTGAAAATCGCTCAATTTCCTTAAATGTTTTTCCTAATTCGTCCTTTGTCCTAGTAAGTAATACGATATCGTCAGCATAAGCGATTATCTGATGCCTATTATGATATACCAGCCCCTTTGTATGTAATTTAGCTTCTCTCAAAATGTTTTCTAGAACCAAATTGAATAATACGGTAGATAATGGATCTCCTTGTCTTAAGCCCCTGTTGACTTCAAAACGGTTTGATACCCTCCCCTGTAGTGTTACTTTATTAGATGTATAGCTTAGTGTCATTTTGATCAGGTTTATTATTTTCTGTGGGACATTCATTTTTACTAAAGCACTATACAATTTATTCCTATCAACTGAATCGTAAGCCTGCTTATAATCAATAAAGAGCATATGCAGTGCCAAATTTTGTTCATAGCTGCTACTTTGGATGTGCTTGATAGTGGCTATTTGATCGATGGTTGACCTGCCTTTCCTGAAACCTCCTTGGTATTCACCAATTCGGTTATCACTGTACCTATTCAGTTTTCCTCTTATGATCAACGCTAAAATTTTATAAGCAACATCTAAAAGTGCGATACCTCTGTAATTGGAGCACTGTGTTAAATCACCTTTCTTATGTATTGGACAGATAATAGCAGTTTTCCAGTCATCGGGTATTTTCTCTTCTTCCCATATTTGCCAAATTAGGTTTATCAATCTGTTTACCAGATTTATTCCACCATTTTTCCAAATTTCCGCTTGAATTCCATTTTCTCCACCACTTTTGTTGTTTTTCAATTTGATTATAACTTCCTCAATCTCTGCTTCTGTTGGTTTTTCAATGAACTCCTCGTTGTCTTCTGTGATTGCCTCCGCATCTTCCTCCATTGCTTCATCCTCCACCTCATTCAGTAAATCTGTAAAATATTCTGCCCACCTGCTTAACTTCCCATCTATGTCCCCAATTAGTTCACCGTCTTTGGATCTGAAAAATGTTGTTTTCTTGTTTCTATCTACTTTACTCTTTTTCACTTCTTGGTAAAAATTCCGGATATTATTTGTTATCATTTGGTTTTCTATATTTTGTAATTTGGCTTCCCAACATTCTCTCTTTTTGTTTCTGCAGAGTTGTTTCACCTTCTTTCTCAGTTGCTCATATTTAGTTTTACTTTCTATACTGCGCTTATTTAGCATCTCCAGTCTCGCTTGATTTCTTTCTTCTAATGCTTTTTCACAATCGGAGTCAAACCATTCTTTGCATTTATTTTTTGCACCTTCCTTGAGCCATTCATCCGCCACTTCTGTAACTGCCGTTTGAATCTGCTGCCACTTGCCTTCAATATCCACTGCTTCGATTTTTTCCAATTTCATCTTTATCTGTTCCTGCACCTTGTTTTTTCTTTCATTATTTTCCAGGAATTTGTAGTTATATTTCTTCATTTTGCTCGCCTTGGTGTTTGCTTGACTTCTGGGCCATTCCTGTTTCATTTTTGCTACAACCAAAAAATGATCAGAGCTGATGTCTGCGCCTCTGTAACTTCTAACATCTTTGATACTATTTGCATGCCTTTCATCAATCAGAACATGATCTATTTGATTTTCTGTTTGTCCGTCAGGAGAGATCCATGTTGATTTGTGGATATTTTTGTGATCAAAGTGCGTGCTCATTATTTTCATATTATACTGCATAGCAAATTCGATTATCAATTTTCCGTTTTGGTTACTACATTCATGTTTGCCTTTTCCACCTGTTACCCTTGAGTACATTTCTTCTGTTCCTACCTTGGCATTCAGATCCCCTATTAACATTTTGACATCGTATCTTGGGAACTTTTCTATTATATTTTGTACTTGCTCATAGAACTTAACTTTTTCATCAATATCTTTCTGTTCAGATGGTGCATGGATGTTCAAAATACTCAATTTCCGGTACTTGCCTCTTACTCTAATCCAGCACATTCTTTCTGAGATAGGCTCAAATGCTATTAGAGCCTTCTCTATCTCTTTATTTACTAAAAACCCTGTTCCTAGCATTCTGTCTTCCCCCCCACTGCTTAGAAAAGTATAGTTATCAATTTTTGAAATCGACTTCCCTTTAAGCTTTGTCTCCTGGAGTGCAAGAATATCCATTTTGTATTGTCCCATGATTCTAGTCAGCTGCTTTCCTGCTCCTTCCTCATAAATACTTCGTACATTCCAAGTACCTAATCTGATATGATTTACTTTGTACGGAGTTGTTATAAATTTCTTACTACAATTAAATCCCTTTTTTCCTCTCATATCCATGTTCATAGCAGTATTCCTATCCATGCCGTGCTCTTGATCAACATTATTTACCGTCAGTTTTTTGAGATTTCTAACCCTTTAGTTGCATTATTCCATTTCCATACCTGTCCGTTTACTACCAATTTGCTATACCCTATTTTTACCTGTTTTCCTTTACTCCTTTCCTCCTTTGCTATCATCCTTATCTGTTTTGCCTTTTCTCTTTCCTTCTTAGTGGAATCCTCGTTTATGAAAATTTTTCCGTCTTTAAAATTTTTGAGTTTGTACTTGTTTTTCATCAATTTTTCCTTATCTTCTTCCTTTTCAAATTCAACTAAGCAAACTCTGGCTCCCAATTTTTGTGACGATTTCACCTGTACTTCTACTTCCAACAGATTTTTAAACATATCCTGCATATAATCTTTTAGAACAGCTGCCTGAATTGTATCCGTGTTGACCCCTGTTACTATAGCGTTTTTCTTCCTTTTCTCCTTTTCTAACCACTCCACCCTATCACTCACTTCTTCCAATCTATCTTTGATTTCTTTGTTTTCTTTTTTGAGTTCTTGATTCTCCTGCCTAAGTACATTGTTTTCTTGCATTATTTTACTTATGTCTTCTTTAACTCTTTTCTGGTCTAATCTCATTTCATGCATTTCAGATTTCATTTCTTTAACTAAATCTAACAGTGCATCCAGTTTGTCGTCTGTTCTTGATTTTGTCTTTGAAGGTGTTCTGATGATTTTGGAGCTCCTTCCAAAAGGATCATCCTCATTTTCTCTTTGGACTTTCCTCTTCCTGCTATCATCAGTGGAACAGTCGTCCGAATCCATATTTCTAAGCTACTACTACACTCTAAAGACTCACCCTCTGTATGCCCTCTTGAACCCTCCAACCGCAACTGCGTGACGCCTCTGTCTCTTAGCACTATTTCACCAATACAACAAATATTCTTTCTTATCACCTGTTCCCCGCTCGGCACCGCTCCCCGCCTCGACGGCTCGGAGGTTACGGCACGATATTATTAATATGATATTTCTAAATCTGTCCCTTTCCAAAACGTGTTTTTTATCATGTAGATACCACTACGGCTACTAAACTCACGCTTACACCACAATGTGAAAATTTTTGCTCGATATTTCCCGTTTATTTCGAGTTTAATATCGGAGCAGATTCACGCGAGTTTACACCTTTCGACGACCACGGGCGTCAATGACCTGCTTAGGTTTGAATAATTTGTCAATTTGTTTGATTTATAGCACTGGCTGTAGTTTATTCGCTTTTCTCTACGTCAACTACTTCTTCTGTCGTTAGTTTTCATTGATTCACGTCGGAGGCACTATCTGTTTATATGTTTGTTCATGCTTTGAAATTAGTTAGAGTTAAATGGCGAGTGATTATCGATTTCCCAACTTTGGGCAACTGGCTCTGATAAATGCGTCAAGTGCTGCATTACGTTATAACGAGTCTCTTGTCGTTTTTAAAATGCTGCCACAGTACATTTTTTACCAATTCCATAAAGCTCCGTAATCCAAACAGGTGAATCTGTATCCAAGTGTATTTTGCCTTATGAAGCTACTGTACAAAATACGTGTTGCCAGAGTCTTTCTATGTATCGCTTCTTGTTATTTTCTGATATGAGAAGCTGTCTTCTACTTACAGTATATTGGGTGATTGTGTCTGACCAACTTATTTTAAAAATAATTATAATACTTTGCTCAGAACATCAGTACCGTAGTTTGACATGCTCATGGGATCTCTATGTAAGACCCAATTGCTGTTCTAGGTTAGAGCCATTATCATCTCTCCTCTTAATGAATTTTTGCTCAGTGAGAACAGTATTATGAAGCATACTACCAAACAATTTTCGGTAAAAACGATTTGCCTTATCGTTAAACGTGTCTTTTGTAATAGAGTATAAAAACCATTAGGTTCTCGGCAACTGAGTTTTAATATGTTCTTACCTGGAAATTTTTTACATGGAACTATTTAACTCTACGCTACAGCGATAAGAGGTCTGCAAAGGGTTAGAATCAAATTCGAGGATAATTTGATTCAAATTGAAAAAAATCATTCGGATACCAATATTTTATCACGAAGGTTGGTTTCCAGCAGTAACTGTTCATAGTGTGCACAAATAAATGACATTTTGTCCAGTGAAACAGAATCCTGTTCATTTACGTGCACAAGTAACGTCCCGCAGCCTCTAACCACAAAATTTCCGCCAGTGCTCCAGTAGTATTGGATTTTAAATCGGGAAATGATCGATCCAGTCTGCTGCTCGCATACCAAGTGTGTTTGATTTGTCATGACCGCAAAAAAAATTGGGCAAACGGCCTAGTAATTCGGGAGTGAATGCGGGTAACGGGCGTAATACATTCTGCTCCCTCCCTATTTCTGCCCTTCGTTATCAGAAGCCAGATATAAATGATCTTGAATGTATTATACAGACAGTGTTGCCGGATGAAAAATGTCAAGGATGATGACTGGAGGAAACAGTTGCCTCGGAAAAAAATGGTAGCTGCTAATGGCGTTGCAGATACATTCGCTGAAGGGCGGAAACAACACCATCTCTCTGAACAAATATAATATAATTAAAAAAATCACAAACATAACAGCATCTTTAAAAATTATTTTGCTATCTTTGCCGGTAAAGGAAAAGCAAAAACAGTAGATCACTCTCCTTTTTCTTATTTTTCGCCCAACCACCATAATTTTCTATAAACCAAACACGATATCAAAAAAGGTCAAATAGGTGACAAAGCGCAAACTTGCTTCTTCAATTTGCTTTTTGAATCATTACAGTAAATTTAAAGGTAACATCTTGGAAATCCGAAATTCATCTTTATAATGACCATTGGACCTTTTGACCTTACCTTTGGATTTTTGGACTTATCTTCCCTCATCTTAGACACACATACTGGAGAAGGGGAACAGGCGGCCACGCGTCCTCGCTAACACAGAAATACGTCTTTTCTTGGATTCTCAATTTCGCGCGCTATACCCTAGACCCTTAAGGCCCCCACAGACGTTGTTCTTTTTTGATAGTTTTACCCACGTGGATAAAATGGTGCGGGTAAACACGAAGGACGACTATTTCCACACACTACCCGTTTTTTCGTTTAGTTCCTCTGAAATCCCAGTGCCATAATCCGCATCGAATTCGTTATCGATCATACGACAACGTTAACACTGGCGGCCGCAGTGGTTATAAAAGTAAAATATTCAAGGGAGAACGTTCAAAATGGGCTAAAGGATGGTTACTTAGTTAAGCGTAAACAATTTTCACACGTGAATATTTTAAGCGAGTTACTACTAGAACCGGAAGATTGGTATAATTATCTAGGAATGTACCGAGAAAACGTAAATGACACTGAATAAATCCGTCCTTCTTAACTGCCTCGTACACACACGGGCGCGTTTCAGAATGAACGGTTAAAATCAAGCGGCAACTGATGTTTTTGGACTGAGAACCATCTGATTTAGCACACAGGCGTGTTGCACCTCTTTAGTATTTGTTTTACTAAATGATATCAGTATTGTTAACGTACTAACCTTTAATAATGTTATGTGTATATAATTAGAAGACAAAGTACTAACCTATTTGAAAGCCATATATCTGTTCAATAGGGTATAGAGCCAACCGGCACCAATATAGCAGACCTAAAGTGTACGGAACAACATAAACCTTAAGAAACACCTGTGATCATAGAATTCAACGCAAGCAAAGTAGCGGCTAAATGACCTTAGATGTCGATCCGGGGGGGAAAAAGACTCCGTGGTGGGACTCCGTGGTGGCATCAAATTCTTCATTTATGTTTTCTAAGGATTCAGAATTGAGTATACCAGAACATATAGATCGAACCTTTCTCCATATTCTGCACCAAACTGCAGCTGCAACCCACTGAGTTGTTGTATATGACTGTAATAATAGCTTATTGCACAAATAGCGTCTTCTCTCCATGCCTACTTCTTTGTTTGGGTGTTTTTTACTAGCGCACTTTTTTTATTTTGAGCCACCTTATATAATCATTTACTTCCCGCAAGCCATCGTTTCAATGTTCATTCTTCTTAGTTGGAAGTCATCCAAGCTGACCGACCGTATATTCGACCGACTATACAGAATTCTCAACAAGATATACAAAGTTTGATGATGTATTGGAATCTGGAGGTTTGCCCGCAGTAAAGCTGTATCAGCCATATTTCGAATTGTTATTGTTTATACCAAAATTTACGTTATACTAGCCAACTATGAGGAAGTTTTAATTCTTGGATAACACAGTCAGAAAATAGTTAGAGGTGCCTTTATCCTGAAACTAGGTAACCCTTTCTTGAATGTGGGTTTATCCAAAGCCAAAGGTTCGGTTTTCAGAATATTACAACTCAAACTGATAAAGATGCGATTTTTCTGGTATCTAAGATTACGTTGAAAGACTGACATTATCTCTGATTAAAGCTTAGTTGGTCTAACGTAGTATTAGAATAACTGAAATTTGACCTTCTAACCTAATGTGATGCATTTAGTGCTGATTGACACTGCAGCCACTATCTTCTAAGTTTTACAATTGCTGGGATATTGAAATTTTTTGATATCACTTATACCACAAATGGTGATTTATTCCTCAATGGTCCGTTTTAAGTGTGATACATAAAGTGATACTAGAATGTACCAAAGAATATGCATATGCAATAATTCAGGTGATCCTGTTTAACATAAAAATGTACCTGAAAGTATTTTAGTGTTAGAGTCCTCAAGTCTCCATACCAAGACTAAGTCACAACTCTCTGAAATGTGTTGTAATAACCCCACACACATACATACATTTATAGGAAAAAAACATCAAAAGCACATAGTGTAATTACGTATATTAGAAACCATAAGTGATAGGAAGTTGGTACAAGGACGTTTGTTGGTAGATTAAAATTATTTTTTTTAGTTAGCTTAATCACGTGATTATTTACTGTAAAAGGATCAAAACCTTTTATAGATCATTTCAGAAAGTTATTAAAGATTAAAAATCAAGACTTTAACATGGACCCTCATGATAGATTAACATTTTTTGTATTTAAAGGTAGAATAAACATTATTTAAGAGTAATGACACAAATTTATAGGCAACTAAGCAATTATAAAAATTTAGGAAATTTTAATATTTTGAAGTAGTAGCGTTTTACGCAGCCTACCATGACCAAGTGACAAATTTCAAAAGCTCTAAAATACATATTCTATCTTCCCTCCACGCACCCTATATATACATAAGTGAATATTTGGGGCACTTGACCAGATGATTTCTGATTGCTTGGTGGAGGCCGTGGCTCTTCAGCTCTGTATAACGGAGCGTCATTGAAAAAATATTTCTCGTGACTGGTCCACTTTAATCCGTCCTTTATAAAATTTGGCTCCAAGCGTTCGTCGAATATTCGAAAAATTAAAGAATTTGAAGTGCAGTGAATTGCATTATATATTATATTTATATTTTGCGAAACTTGCTAATATTACCGTGTGTGATGGTAGTGATACAGGTCCTGGTTTTTCGGGTGCTATGGACAGTAACCTGCTTTCATTAATAAAATGGACCAATAACAGTCAGTAGCCATACAAATCTCATGCGAAATTCCAATATGTAATGTTCATACGTTTGTCCATATCCAAAACGCTCGGTATTATGCATACGCATTTGTTTTTCCATTAGACACAAACGATGTACGCCAAACAGTTCGATACATTGATTCGGAACAATACAAAATAGCCGCCAGCAGCTACAATTACAATAAATCAAATCGATTTTAATCCGAATTTATTTTATGGGGATTCATTTATCAGAACAACAAATTTCACGTTGGATTTTACTTTTTCCACAAGAATTATACTTGGAAATGGAAATTCGTTAGCCTTGAAATTAGGTGTAAAATTAAATTGAGCATCTACATATGTTGCCCAAGGGCGACAAGGGAGGCTACGTTCCGACTATATAGTCAGGGCAGTTGGTTCTTTGTGAATCCTGGAGAGTAGTAGTAGCTGTGAGGTGATCGCGCCTGGCAAGTAGGCCCCAGTAGGACCTTTTTGCCGTCTCTGAATATAACCCCTCAGTCACCAGTATTTGCTTCCCCTCCCTGCCAAACCTTTCCAACCTTCTAACAAAAGCCAATACGTCAGCCGAGCTTAGGGTGGGTAATTCCTCTGGCTGGAGTCTATCGTATCCAAGGATCTCATATCTCAGCCCGCTTAGCAACCCACATTCCGCAAGGAAGTGGTAGGCCGTTCCATCAGCCCCTCCACAGCCTATACATAGGGAGTCGTCCTTAATTCCTAATAGTGGTAGATGCCGCCTTAGCCCGCGGCGCCCCGTCAGGACATCACGAGATTTCTGATAGCCCATCAGCTTTGGTGCCGTAGCCACGCTGACCTAGATCTGTTCAGTCCGGCTATAAAATCCTTGGGTTTGCATCCCTCACTTTACCTCCACTGTTCATCTATGGTATCGTTTACATACTTTTTGAGGGCTGACGTTACCTGCTGCTTACTTAATCCTACAGCGGGCTCCGGGCCAACAAACGGTCTCCCGGTGCCGAGTCTGACCAATCTATCGGCTTCCTCATTACCAAGAACGCCCGTATGACCCGGTACCCACATCAAGGTAACTTCCTTTAGTCTCGCCAGCTCTTCCAGTCTCTCCGCGCACTCCTGAACCAGGCGTGCCCTAGTTCCGGGCCCGCAGGTGGCTTTCAAAGCCACCTGACCCTCAGAGCAGTTGTAAAGTTTCTGCTCTGTTCCCTTCCTCATCTCGTTATTGGATGCCGCAGAGAGTATTACCTAAAGAGTAACTCTCCCGTACTCCTCGACTTTCTACATACAACCCTGCTGCTGAGGCTTGACCGCTACCTAGACGATAGCCATCCGTGTAGCATACCAATGCCTCTTCGAGAAATTGAATCTCCCCTTTTTTCCACTCATCGATACTGGGAATGGTAAGAAAAGATTTATCCAATTTTGGTAGGTTTGCCTCAACAATTCTGTAGGCAGGAATAGGCAATGCTTTTTCCGCCAGCTTGGCTATCTTTGCGTGGCCAACCGCTCAGAGCTGCAAAGGTATTGTCTTTCCGATAGCTTTTGAGATAAAACAAAAACTGCACTGTTAACTCTCTAGTTATGAGCATTAGACTTCCAGGTGGAATGAGGCATATGTGACTCCAATGAAGCATACCGGTATGTCGTATAACGGTGACCATCTTGGCCGGGACAATGCAGAAGTGAAGAATGTAGGAATAGCTTGACTTATGGCTTGGCTTGTGTTATAACAATTACAGTACGCACAAATCTCCCTCCACTTGACTCAGTAGTTCAAGAAAAGGCTAGGTCGTCTGCGTTCCGACTGTAGAGTCAGGATAGTTGGTTCTCTGAGGATCCTGGCAGTGCACACTGCTATCCTACATATGAGGAGTGATTCGATTCTTCTACATATTGCTTGGATTGCAAATTTACGGTGTAGCATCCTACAAGGAAAGAGAGGGGAATTTGTGGTTCTTGGGTTTTTAGGCCGGCGTCGTTTAGCGTTAAAGCTTGACGTTTTTTCGTAACATTTTTCGAAAGGAAAACGTCAAGACCATCTACAAGCCCACAAGAAAGATACAGGAATATTTGAGAACGGTGAAAGATAAAAGAGACCCACTCACAACACCGGGGGTATATCGTATACCACGCACATGTGGGAGTGTATACATAGGAACAACGAAGCGATCTATAAACACAAGAATTGCAGAACATAAGGCTAGCTGTCGACTAGGCCATACGGACAAATCAGCGGTAGCCGAACATGCAATTAAGGAGGGAAGTCACAGGATCAAGTTCGAAGAAACACAGGTTCTTGCCGCGACGTCTTCATACCATGCCAGACTTCAAAGAGAAGCCATCGAAATACAGAAACACCATAATAATTTCAATAGGAAAGAAGAAACACAGAAAGTCAACCGGACATGGATACCCATCCTAAAGGACCTGAAGACACTACCATATCGCGAAGGGGCGGGGCTACCAACGCTACCTGGTTGGGCCACGTCACCATTAGCAGGTATAAATATAGGTGCAGATCCACCAGCCGTCAGTATTTTGGAAGTCGCCGAAGTGAAATAACTTCTGAAGATGCCATCCACTCATGGTGGCGAAACGTCAAGCTTTAACGCTAAACGACGCCGGCCTAAAAACCCAAGAACCACAAATTCATTGGACGATGGCCGCGAAAGCTTTACACAGTATAGAAAGAGAGGGGGTCAAGCGACAGGCAATTTTTTGTAGAAGGAGGGCCAGTGTGGTATATAGACAACTACTTACCCACGAAGGCTCCAGCGCTGGGGTCTGTGGGCCAAAAACAAAGCTCTACCTCTCTCTTGGAGGATACACCACGAAATTCTGAGCAGAAACATAACAAAGTTAGCGTATGCCTCTCGTATTCACCAAATTCAGAATCCTAAGAGGCGGATTACTATCTGCTCTGACACCCTGGCAGCATTGAGTGCTTATAGTTTTACAGCAAGGCCCGTTATGCATTGTAAAAAGGTCTTGGATGACATTTTGATAAGACATGAGGTGTCACATATGTAGGTACCGAGTGATGCTGGATTTTGCGGTAATGAAATGGCGGACGCGTTCGCAAGGGGTCGAGAAATAATTTCCTGGGTTGTGAGCTGACTGTGGGGCTGGTAGCAGGTACCTTCTCTTCTTCAAATGCTTTCTCTGAGTCGAAGGTTGCCAATCATTATAGCTATTTTTACTATAGGTTTGGCTACTTTAAAACGTTGGTTAGAAGTACATCTGAACCACTCCCTCAGATTCGTAGCCATGAAATTTTTTTCAGCTCATACTACCTTTTCCCTGAATTTTGCCTGGGGCGATCAACTGCAGAAGTTCTTATTTCTATCCTCTCATAATGTGGCCTATATATTCTAATATTCTTTTTTTGATTTAATCTACAATCTCCTTTTCTTTGCCAATGCGTCTCTGGACTTCTGCATTTGTTTCTTGATCCATCCACGGTATTTTGAGGATCCTTCTGAGCATCCACATTTCAAATGCCTCAATTCGTTTCAGAGTTACGACATTCACAGCCCATGCTTCCGCTCCGTAGAGGAGAGTAGAAAAAACGTAACGCTTAGCTAGACGCAGTTGTAGTGTCACACTTAGGTCTTTGCTGCAAAAGATTTTATTTATCCTAATAAAATTCGCTCTTGCTCTTTCTATTCATTTCCAGAGTGTAGTCATTTATGCTGTTTACCATTACCCCAAGATAAATATATTATTTCACTCTTTCTATATTCCTGCCGTTTATAGTTAGAGTAACGTTTGCTGTCTTGTTTACCATTAGAAGTACCATTAGAAATAAAACGTTTATAAATTAATATCTTGTGAGATGAAGAGAAGTCTGTGCACATCTCCGTCAAGCTAGAGAACTCATTTTAGAACCTCTGGCCAAGGCATGCTTCTGTCTCTCACTACATACAGAAGCCGCCAAGGTTACTTGTAGGTCTGCTATCTGGTCATGAGACCTTCAGACGTCAGGTGTATGTGATGGGGGTGGCAAGCGAGCAGACGTGTGCAATTACACGCGCGTCCCCTCTTTTTGGATGATTTTTTTGTAGGGATGCTAACGATATTTCGATACTTGTACTTCTTCTACTTTTTGAGCGATTCCAAGCTGGTATCGATACTTTTGTAGGGGTATCGGTATAGAAAATAATTATATAATTATTTAGAGGTGTAATCATTCTCTGTACAAACCAAACGCGCCTATTTGGCGATATTTTCAGTTTCGCATCTCTACCCAAACTTCACAGCCGTAAGATCATCCATAAATCATCCCAAGGTCAAATTTTGTGGGAACCATTTTTATATAGGAAATTCTCAGAGATATTGTGCTGCTTGTTTACTATGCTGTGTTCTGGCGATGAGGAAGTTTCCTCAGTAAACATTCTATGTCGTCCCGTGAAGCCCTTAAGTATCACACTTATATTATACTAGGTCCAAGGGTCCCTCAATCTGAAGACATAAGATGGGCAGAACCCAAGGCCATCCTCATCTTTGCGATTAGGGCTGGACTTGAGAATAAGAATAAGGGGAGATACAAAAGTGCCCGCTTGCAGGCCTATGCAAAAAACTGACCACTAAATTTAAAACGGGAAGCAATATGATTCAGGAGCTTTGCAAGACAACCGGGTTTTTTTCTCTAAGAGCCGTCTGACAAAACTGTCAGCCATCTCCTGACATACCCTCGGTTAGTTCGTGTGATCTCATTGCTAGACCCTGTACTGAGCTACCCTTTGAGTCTTTGAAAGCCCCAGAAGGCTTAGTCGGCGGTTTTCTCTCACCCCAATGTTCGTTTTCGTACAGATTTTCCTTAATACTTCAAATTGACCTCATATTATTAGCCTATAGATTAGCAAAGCTACTTTAATGTCCAGTTACACTTGAGCTTTACCCCATTACCTCTATGAAACCCTAAACAAATTACTCGACGTGAAGCGTATTCGCCTCTGTGTCGCTAATGTCCAACCCAACGCCCTCATAAAGGCATTTTCTACCGTGGACAACTTATTTGACACAGGTTATCCTAGAGGATATATCTTTGTGACTCCATAATTCATAGTGAGAGCCGATGACCTTCAGACTCCGGCACTTAAAGTGAATTATCGAGTCTGGACATACCAAACCAGCCACCGTACAACGTAGCTTATTCGATAAGGTAGGTTAACAACTTTCCAGACATGATTTACGATTCAGCGGTGGTCCAGGTGCTTTCTCTACTACACATTCTAAGTAGTTTTCTTGTATTGGTGGAAAGCAGCTGATAGAATTTAAGGTTGCACTTCTTATACAGTCGCAGTATGAAATTGTCTATGGTCATGCGCGCGTCTTAAGGTCATTTCTTCTCATCAAAATCTTCTGTTGAGTATTCAAACGTAAAAGAACTAGAGACCCTTTTGCAACCAAATCATCGCCCGCCTGCCCACAAAACAAGTAAATATGAATACTACACAATTTTTAGCTTTATAACCTGCCTACCCCACCCCCACCCCAGCAACTCCAATTTCACCCCCACCCAAAACTACTAGAAAATGATCATGGCTTTTATACAGGGTGTTCAAAAAGTTGGGACTTTCCTCTTAAGAAGCAACGGCACTTGAAACGGCAAAGCTAATGCACGGTGAATCAGCAGCAAAACAGTAAAAAAAAATTCCAAGCAAGTACTCACTATTTGGTAGCTACGGAAGTTGTAAGTACGGTCCTGCCGCAGGCGCCTTACAGGTAAAAGTACGATTTGCGATGTCTTCTTCAATTTGGACCACATGATGTTGTCGAGGTCTTCTCAGCGTGACCACCACGATGTGGCCTGTGCCTCTAGCTCTTTGAACAAGCCAGACACAGACAAATCCACGAAGTGCAGGGTGAGTACGGTTAGGGAAACGATCGGCGTACCCTCGCGAAGCCGCAGCGGTATTTTGACCACACTCACCGTACATTAAAATCATGTTCACCAGTTCATTATTGTTATAAGCACGCACCATTGTTGTTGTTTTTAAAGTCCGATCGGCAGATGTAGCAACAGCAACGCGACGGTATGATCAACTGCCTGTTTTTCTCACCGACATCGGCAGTTCGAGCACCACTACTACCACTAGCGCTGCCTTGTTTGTTGTAATATTGTGACATGGCGAGCCATGCTCAGGGACGGACTTAGAATTGAGGATTTCTTTAATGGTCAATATCTCGGTTTGTCTTTTAAATATTTCGTTTATATGTTACTGGGAAAAAACTCATTTTGGCGAGTACTATCCACTGTATGAAAAAAAGTTCCAACTTATGAAACACCCTGTATTTTTGGTTTTTTTATTATTGCTGCGCCACCACTTACACAATTTCTAAAAACCATTTTAATGTCCCATCCTCGCCACGGGTCTTTCAAAATTAGAATCTGTTTTGAAAAGGGAAGGCTTGAGAGCAAGAACGAGGCCTTTGGATATAGAGTATACAATGGGTATACAGTATACAACTGTACTTTGTGACTAGGTGTAGTTTTGACTCTTTGTTCAATGTATCCTCAACAACAAAATGTTATCGTAGAATGTTCACCACATGCAGCCTGTGCCAAGAAAGGGATCTAAAGCTGATCCAACCAACTACAGACCTATAGCTCTGCTTTCTGTAATCAGTAGAATGATGGAGAAATGCGTCAACTAAGAGCTCATGAAATATGTTGAGCTCCATTGCTTAATCAGCGACAGACAATATAATTTCCGATATCAAAAAACAACTGGAGATCTAGAGTTTGGCGAGGCTTACGTCGTTGCTGTCGATATTTCAAAGGCATTCGATCATTCTATCTCCTAAACAAGCCTTCATCCCGGCCTCCCTGCTATGCTTTGCGGTTGGCTCGCAGACTTCCTCTAAGGTCGCAAAATGCTTGGGCTCCGCAGGGATCGGTATTGGCTCCGACAATGTTTCTCCTCCACGTCAATGATCTACTCCATAGCACTAGGCATCATGAGCAACAGACCGATCTCTGTGGTCAAGCTGGAATGCATAACACTGGCAGTGGCCGCTTCGCTTTCAAAGGATTGGAGACCATTACCGCTTGGGGGCTCAGGAATATGGTAAAATTTAATGCTTCTATGACGCAGTATTGCACGATATTACATAATAAGTGCCCAAGCCAGCACCCGGATCTTATGAACAATCAGGCTCTTAGGAGTCAAAATTACAGAAAATGTGATCTGACACGAACACGTTGTGTCAATTGCAACAGCTGCTGATAAAAACTTGGGTACTTATTTAGGGCCAGAAGGTACTTCTCACCTAACCTACTCACACTGGATAAGCCCAGATAGGACCTGGTCTGGAGTATTGCTCTCATATCTGGGGAGCTGCTACTCCTACTACGCTGTCTATACTAGATGCCATCTAATTCTTCTTAGAGTCCCATCTCTCTTCGGAGGTTGGCAATCATCAAGCCAATTCTAATTTTTGATGTAGCTGCTCTGAACAGGTCTATTGAACTACAAGGGAACCAGTCCCGAAGATGCCGTCTAGAAAAGAACAATTTGACTAATTGATGACCCGGCCTTAATGCGCCACATTCAACCACGTTCTCACCAGCGTGCGGTTGGTGACCTCTAACTCTTCTACCGATATTCAAATGGAGTCTGCTCCGCTGAGCTATCGTCTACGGTTCCACCGCTCACCGATACTATCAGATGCACCCGCGCTACTGCTGCATCTCATCTCATCAAGAATCGAGCGGTACGACCGTACATTTATTCCCAGGGTCTTCAAAGCTTGCGGTGGACTGCCATATGATGTATTAATTGGGCCTGGGGGTGTTGGTCCATTCAAGTTCCACGTCAACAAACTTTCCGTAACATAACGTTTTCACAGCAGCAGTGGTACTCTGGTATTTAAGCTCTGCCTAAGCGGTTTGCTCAGTTATAGAAATATTATTAGAATTTGCTATGGTAACATTAGAAACTAATTAATGATACAAAATCTGCTCCTCTCCAAAACATAAGCATGAAAAAAGAGAGCTTGATTTTAACAAATGGGTTTATCTGCCAGAAACCAGAAAGGTTCTTCCTGTAGGTTTTCAGCATTCTGCAGTTCATTTCCTCTTAATAAAAACGTCCGTAGCGTCCTCCAAGAGGTGAAATCAAGGAAGGAATTGGGTTGAAATGGGGCACAGCAGACCGTAGCCTTGTTAATTACCAATTTAGCAGCTGGTAATAAGCCTGCCGAAACGCCTAATCGATACTCAATAAGAAATGAAGGAGTGCAGAGAAGTCGATTTAGCTATCTTCTTCAGTTCTATTTCAGGATTTCCAAGCTGCTTGTGGATGGTCCGTGAGCTTCAAAAATTAATTATTTTACTTCCCACACGATAGGTGAGGGGAGTACTGTGATCGCAAAAATTTTCGATTTTGAGATAATACGCTTTTTGGGCGTTTTATGATGTGTACGTAATGAAAATCCACGTCACTCATTTCCGTCGGTCTGTCGGTCTGTCGGTCTGTCGGTCTGTCTGTCGCGTTCTTCTACCCTCGTAATCTCAGTAACCGCTGCATGGATTGTGATGAAATTTGGGCAGCGTTATGCTGTGGGGTCGTAGTAGGTAATGTTCCTATAATTTTGAAAATCGTTATACGGGCGGCGGAGTAACTAGCAAAAAACGAAAATTTTCAAATATGCTTCAAACTTCGTTTTTAGGCGTTTTAGGAGTTCCTGATCATTTTCTACTTTTTTTGGGTGGGGGTGAATTTGGGGTGGTTGGGAGGTGGGGGGTTGTAGAACCGAAAAATTTGTTGTATTCTTAATGGGCTGTCCATTGACATGTGAATGAAAAACCTAGCGGCATAATACACTTTTTTAGGTCCATCCGAACGTTACCTTGCTCATTTTAGAAACTAAGAGACTTAGAATTTGTGATGTATATGTTGGGAGCAAACACCGATTTCAGCCAATGGACGGAAAATATGGCCACAACGCGTTTTGGCTGCTACCGTTTTGCCAATGTCCGAATTATCGCTTTCCGGCTGTTCAATGTAGCCCAGAACGCATTTTGGGTCAACTACGATTGCCAGAAAACGATACCATTTTTCGAAAAATCGACTTTGCAAGTGTATGTAGGTCGAGTTGGGCTACATTTTAAAAATAATGACTTTTATACACGGTGTCTAATAAAAGCGTGACATATCAAAGTTCTGTTTTTTAAATGGAACACCCTGTATATTATTGCATGTTTAGATTCCTGGGTGCATTTTAGTGTGACTTTATGTATCACACATGGGACTTTAAGTGAACCGTTTAGGTGCAAATCACAATTTTGGGTATAGGTAGATGTCAGAAAAAAATTGAATATCGCAGCTATTATAAATCATAGAGGGCTGTGACTTTTCCGTGTTACTAAGCATGAAATGTGCCAGCTTACGTTAGACGGTCGAGTTCGAATTACATTTGTACTTGGAGAAATCGGTAGATCAATTAAGGAAACTTCAATCAAAGGTAACTTGATTTTTTCAAATGGGAATGTATAATTTTTTTTATACGATCAAATGTGCAATTTGATAGGCTTTCTAATTGTATCAGGTTTTGAATATCAATCTATGGTAGTTTTTATTAAATTTCGAGATTTCAATGAAATCAGTGTTTTTAAATTTCCCTACCTATAAACAAACTAGCAAGCCATGAAATATAAACAAAATCGTATTCAGATGGAAGAAAATAACTAAATTAGCAAAAAGATCCAGCAGAACTAGAGTAAAAGAACAAGTTTATAAAAGTTCCCCACAACAAATCAACTCTAACCAGAAACAACAGCGGTAACATGTCTAAGGTTAAAGAGAAGCTGGAGTACGACAGAAATGGATAATTTTTGCCGCCTACTAGCGACTGCAATGTACTAGAGATTAAAAATTTCCAAAATCACTAAACACTTTGAAATGAAAGCAAAACTTTCAGCGATCGTTGCCGTCAGTCTAGTATCTTCAGAATGCAATTTCACATTTAATGGTATAAAACCGTAGACATTTCCGTCAAAGTCAAAAGTAATGATAACTCTCACTGTCGTCCTTTAAATTTTTCTGTATCTATTAGCAAAATCGCAAAAAAGGAATACTGACAAATCATATTCTAATTTTCTGCCAGGTAAATTATGTTTATTAATTTGAGCAGATTTTTAATTTATTCTTCATTTTCGGCAATCTTGCTTATAGGTAAGTATTGAGGAATTAGCAGAACTCCAGTCAGAGGTATCGGTTACTATTTTTTTTTAATCATGAAATGTTAAGTTTTATTCTGAAGCTATCAAACTGCCAGCAACATTACGTGGTAGATTTCCTTTCATTTCAAAATTCACAATGGTTTTGTGAATCGTCAATCTTTATAATATTGTAGCAGCCGGTATGCTGTGAAAATACCCATTTCTGTCGTACTCCAGCTGCTTTTTGACGTTAGATGTGTTATGTCTGCTATTTCTGGTTAGAATTGATTTGTTGTAAGTCACTTTTATAACTTTGTCCCTTTACCCTAGTTCGTCCGTAACTATCTGCTAAGTTAGTTGTTTTGTTCCATCTGAACAGTTTTTGTTTATATTTCATGGCCTGCTAAGTTGCTTATAGGTAGGAAAAGTGAAAAACACCGGTTTTACTGAAAATTTGGAATTAAATCAAAACTACCAGAGATTGATATTTACAACCGCATATCGTTAGAAAGCTTATCAAATTGCACATTCGATCGTATAAAAAAAATTATGCATTCCCATTTGAAAAAATCAAGTTACTTTTGATTGAAGTTTCCTTAATTGATCTACCGATTTCTCCAAGTACAAATGTAATTCGAACCCGACCGTCTAACGTAAGCTGACACATTTCAGGCTTAGTAAAACGGCAAAGTCACAGCCCTCTAAGATTTATAATAGCTGCGATATTCAATTTTTTTCTGACATCTACCTATACCCAAAATTGTTATTTGCACCTAAACGGTTCGCTTAAAGTCCCATATGTGATACATAAAGTCACACTAAAATGCACCCAAAAATCTAAATATGTAATAATATACAGGGTGTTCCATTTAAAAAAACATAACTTTGATATGTCACACTTTTATTAGACACCCTGTATAAAAGTCATTACTTTTAAAATGTGGTGCAACTCGACCTACATACACTCGCAAAGTCGATTTTTCAAAAAGTTGTATCGTTTGGTCACAAGAGTCCGAGGCGTTGAGCTTGACTCACCCTGTATTCTACTACGAATAAATATATCTCAATTATTTGCCGTGTTGTGTTACAATATTTCCTCTGAGCTTAGATTCCATAACTAAAATGAATAAAAATGAATAAAAAGCACTTGCAGATCTTAGGTCCGCGAAGAAAAAAACTGAAGGAAACATACCTCACAATCTCTTATGTCCAGCTCCCACATGAGCGGAATGAATAATGTCAAATAACTCGTGGGTCTTGCAAAAATAACGCAGTTCGGCTGTTTCGTCTGTCCTTCTTTCAATTAGATTTTCGATATAGCCAATTTTTAAAATATCATACCTTTTGAATCGTTGTCTTTGTTTCGAAGATATTGTATTACCGTTATTTTAGCTTTTGCCGCCTTTACCTCTGTGAGTGGTCGTATCTTTCTCTTGTACAAATCTTAGTACGATCATTGCTACCACTTATGACTTTTTGCAGTTCGTCATTAAAACATAACCTTAGGTCTTCCATGGCACTCTCTAGCTACTGTCTAACCCGCACAAAGATCAAATACTAAATGAATACACTAGCTCCAGAGGTATCGTTTACAAGCTGAGACACACAAAATCCACCACGCGTTATGGCAATCGCAGTAGAACAGGACGCGTTTTGGCAATCGCAGTTGAGCCAAAACACGTTCTGGGCTACATTAAACAGTCGGAAAGCGATAATTCGGACATTGGTAAAACGGTAGCAGCCAAAACGCGTTTTGGTCATATTTTTCGTCCATTGGCCGAAATCGGTGTTTGCTCTTAACATATACATACGAGTATTCTTTCAGATCGTTAGTTCCTGACCATTTTCTACTTTTTTTTTGGGTGCGGTGAATTTGGGGTGGTTGGGGTGTGGGGAGTTGTAAAACTGAAAAATTTGTTGTATTCTTAATGCGCTGTCCATTGACCTGTGAATGAAAAACCTAGCAGCATAATACACTTTTTACGTACATCCGAAAATTGCCTAGCTTATTATAAAAACCAATTTGTGATGTATATATGAGTATTGTTTTAGATCATTCTATATTGCGTAACGCGAAAATTATTGAATTGATTTCAATGAAATTTTGATACAGTATTACTACCGCAGCGAGGATGGAAAATGCGTATGTTTTGGAAAAATAGTGTCAGTGGCGGCGCAGCAATAATAAAAAAACTAAAAATATGAAAACAGCTCAAACTTTGTTTTTAGGCGTTTTACGGGTTCCTGATCATTTTCAATTTTTTTTGGGTGGGGTGAAATCGGGGCAGTTGGGGGGTGGGTGGTAGTAAAACTGAAAAATTTTTTGTATTCATAATAGTCCGTCTATTGACCTGTAGAGGAAATACCTAGCGGCATATTACACTTTTTTAGGTCCATCCGAACATAGGCTTGCCTATTACAGCAACCAATTTTGTAATCTGTACATAGGAGTTTTGCTTTATTTCGTTCTATGTATATTGCGTAAAGCGAAAATTATTGAATTGATTTTAATAACATTTTGGCCCAGAATTTGTTACCGCTGCGAGAATTGAAAACGACTCTTTTTCTGAAAAACCGTGTTAGTGGCGGCGCAGCGGTGATCAAAAAACCAAAAACATAAAATCAGCTCAAACTTTGTTTTTAGACGGGTTGGACGCTCTTGATCGTTTCGCATCGTTCAGTTGAAGCATGCAGAAAAAAACTGTGGCGCCCTAGTTCCTAAGGAGGGAGACGCAAGAAACTATTTACGAAGGTTTTTGTGTTGAATGTTGTTTTTGCGGGTGGATGGGCAATAATTTTGTTGCAAAGGGATTTTAGACTATAGCTTCATGCAATGGGAAATAAAATGGTATCATCATTATGTGTGGGAAGTACTGAGTCAATCAACTTGACTCCATTTTTTACATAAGCGTTGATCCCAACTTCTTTATTATACGGTACTAGAGTTAGAAATCATGTGTATTCTGTTTTTCAAGAAATTGCCTCGAGCAAGATAACGAGCAAAGGTTTGAAAGAATGCAATCTAAATCCAAATCATCATCCCTTAACTTAAGCTGACGTAACGCCAGCAGCTTGTAGGCATACGTAGCGCCTACTCCAATCCTTCTTAATAAGAATCTTACGGGTACATGAAATGATAATTATAATAAAATAATGTAAGGGCTATAAAAGGTATCCTGCCCAAAAAGAAAAATTTATTTGCTAAAATTAATTTATGCAGATCATGAGAACTGCTAAAACACAAACAAGCAACAACAAATTCAGATATCATATACCCTTCTTTTATGAGCCCTTGCAGGCCTCACTTTGAAGCTCAAGATCAAGAAAACTCTCCACAGATGAGGCGTTTGCTCTAAGGTTTTTCCTATTTACAAAATATGCTGCCGCGTGGTAGTGGTTTGAGACATAAAAATCAGAAACATGGAACCTTTTTAAAAAGCTTTTATTTTAATTCTCTAAAAAGAAGAAAATAAAATTTCGCTTTCCAATTTTAATATCAACTTATAGCCCCATTATAAACATTTATGTGGATATAAGAGTTTGTCCTGAGATTTGCTAAAGTACCTATAAGTATTCACCTGAAATTGAAAAAAAACTTAACAGATTAAGTTACTCAATTGAATATAGTTTATTTACACAAGCAAATCGCGCGACCAGTTTCTATGATCATATAAATTGTGTATAAAGAGGCTATAAGTTGTTGTATTATGAGTGAAAGGTGCCACTTCCAAAAATTTTTGTAGCTATATTTTTTGTCATGCACATAGTAACGTTAGTCTTTTATTATTAATATAGCTCTCATGAATGAGCAATGTTAAATACCTGTACACAATTTTGTTACTAAGAAACGTTATTTCTAGCATAATTTAATCTTTTAGTAACTAGCTCCTTGTTGTGTTAATTTGAAAGTTTGGTATTCGTTTAATATTAAATATCTATTAAAACAACCTTTTACCAAAAATGATCTGTTTGATGCATCGTATCAGAAATAAGCTATATCGACCTGCAAGAAAATGACATTTTTTTAACAAAAACCGAGCCACGGACGAAAAAAAACAAGGGTTGTTGAAAAATGAGAGGCGATTTCAAAATAAGCTTTCAATTCAAAATCAAACAGTAACGTACCACTTTTTTTGTGAAAAATGTTGAAATCATGTCCCGCACGAACGCCACTGGTAGAAAGAAAAAAAAAGTGTTTTTATCAAAAGGTACTTTTGGTGCATGGACATAATGTACCAAGTTTCATAAAGAAAACCAAAGCGTTACCAAAGTTGTTACAAAAAGAAGTTTTTTTTATCAGACCTTCAACATCCTGTAACTCGACAGCTATGACGTTTAGGACATACGTTCATATAATAGTATATTATTCAATGTAGTGATGATAATAACTCACGCGTTGAGGTTTGCAGCACGAGCAGAGGCGACTGCTGTAAATCACGAAGTGAGTTATTACCATTACCGCGAGTTGAATACTATACTTCAACTACGACCCCATATATAAATAGTATGATTTAAATACGTAATAATTACACAATATTGACAACTTGACCTCACTTCTCTGTCACTTAAATAAGTACTGTCAGGGTTCGAATTAGCGTTTGACATTTCATAGCGACATTTGCAGTTGTTACAGCGTCTATTAAATCCTATGCATTTTCAAGAGATCAGTTCTAAGATGTAGTGGGCGGTGCTCATAACTCACGGCTAAACCGTGAGTTATGGAATATAACCCATGTTGTTTGTTTATAGGTAGTATAGCCTGTTCAAAAGTAGTTTGGTAATGGCTGATTAAGGTAATCGGAGTAGTTAGAAGTGTTTTACTCAAAATCATGCAGGAAATCACCCCCCGAAATATTTGTATATCAATATGAAACACCCTGTATAATTAATACAAACACATATTCAAACTAGAGCATACTTATCGTGAATCTACTGTATTATAGGTTATCTACAATGCTACCACAGTGTCAAAACAGCATCATTAGCTTAGAAGTGACACTACTTTTCTTTGTATGCAAACGTTTTAGAGAGAACCAACCTCCACCGTGTTAGCTCTATCTACAACTCAGCAACTGGTGCACCTCGGTGAAACGTATGACGCACCTACAGAGTAACACACACAAAACACTTGAAACGGTACACAATGCGGGTGGATGTTATTATATTAGTTCAATGGCGGGGAGACAGCGAGGCACTCTGCTTTACGATAAGTATCCTGGAAGCGAGGTAACAGTAACTTGACAGTCTATTATTTCCCTGGTGCTGGACATAGGCACGTGCAGGTAGATGCGGTGTTTGCTCTGGCACTGTCTACACAATGGCTGCGTTTTGCGGTTACTGGGTCATGCATCGAGTATGATTAGAATTGTGTCAACCTGTACTACCCAAGTTAATGGTATGCATATACGTCAACGGATAAGACACGAGCATCAGTTGTAGTTAAAGCAATGACGCTTAACTTTAGTGTCGAGGGAGAAACCGGATGATGCTCGGTATTTGAGTTCTAGAGGTCGTTTGGCAACTTTTTTGTCATTGCACCATAACCCAAAATGGGAGGTGTCAGAGATAGAGGGGCGGTGTTAAAACGTGAAAAAAATTGTTAAGTAACCGAACAAAAATGCGGTAGGGTATTATTTTAGTACATCTACCAACTAATGTTTCAAAGAATCGTCATCCGAAGTTATCGGCCGGTTTGAGCGTAAAGTGAAAATAAAAAAACCGCGACGAAACCGCTCAGAGCGTGATGAAAAAATGCTTTGTTACTCTTGTAAATAACACAAAAAATACTTTCTGCTGAGCAGTTTATGAAAAATTGTGCTTAAGGTTCGACTTTTCACGTCATTTTCGTTAGAACTCGTTAAAAAAATATTGATATTCTTTCAAACGGATGAAATTCTTTATGCATTATATCTAAAGACTGTTCCATATTAACCTTGTTGTCTAAGAAATTGAACCCAATCTAGTTGAAAAAATAATGTAGTCTGAACCAGTCTTAAGTAGAATGTAAATAGTAGCAAAATGAATAGCTATCTGTGCCGAGAGCAAACGGGAAGAATGTATGTTTTTTGACAGCTATATAAGCGGGTATGTAAACTCCATCATCCTTTCCAGCCCACCAAATAAAGACAAGCAATGCCGTTTGAAACTGAAATGTCGCTGGACGGTGGCAGTATTGTTAGAATAAACAGGGGCTGGTTAAATGATTATTGGGATTAAAAGGGAAAGCAAACAATATGAACACTGGTTATGTAACTACAGAGATGTACCCAGTTGTGATACACAAATATAGGAGGCATTTGTAATGTACAGATGATGATAAAAGGTAGCTTCAAAGGGGAAAACAAATGGATTATGGATATAAAATTCGGGTAATTCCTGCTTTTCACTTTGTTAGATAGACAACAGTAGGGTAGTTTCAGATTGCTGGGTCGTAGTTATGTTAAGTTTTTGGATATATCGGATCCATCTCACTCTTTAATACCCTAACTATTAACTTCACTGTATTGGAACGTTAATACGTTGTTTTGACCACATTAAAGACGCAAAACTTAGTGATAACCTTCCATTTTTATCGGAGGGGACGAATTGAAATGCGGAACTGTAACTCTACTTTTATATTTAGTTTTCAACAAATTTAGCGATGGTGCTGTAAATCTTCTCATATACACTCGTAACGTTGAACGTGAGAACTACTAACTTGACCATAATAGAATTTTAACAGCTTGTTACCAAAGTTACAGGAACGAAAATGGCTTTTCAAATTACCTCTAGTAATGGAGGAAGAACTACCCAAAAACTAGGTGTATGAAAAACTGACAATAGATAGCTAGAATTTGTACGTGAATAATACGTTTGGTTCCACTTCCTCTCATAAAGGTCTTTGCACTAAAATATGAATAATTTTTCACAGCACTTTTTTGATACTTGATATATAATCTAATATTGATTATTTATTTATTTATTTATTAACAGGTCTGGCCCACTTATCTAATACAATAGGGCAATAACAAGTTCTAAAAATTTGAAACATGCTCAAAATATTAAAATAAAATATTAAAACTAAAAACAAAAACTAACTACCTACAATGTTGAACAATATCAAGGATAATGCAATCATTAACAGTATTGCAATAAATAAAAGGAAAAGGACAAAACAATAACTTCTTTTATAAAGTTAGGCCTTTCACAGTTTGCGCAAATGGTATGGAAGGACCAAAGAAATCTAAATCAGGTAATCCATTGCATAGTCTGAGGGCACAAGAAATGAAAGAGTGATAAGCATAGTTAGTTCTATAAAACTCTATAAATATTCTCAATAATTTTACCTAACTGGTGATCTTTCCAAGGGATCCATCTTAGTTGTCCAAAATCGATTTCATTCAATATATTAGTAAAATATGTATTCAAAACTCTAACTCTCGTAGACCCTACTTCAGTATAATTATTCGATACAAAGCAGAAGAAGGTACCGCAGATTTTCATTTGAAAAGCACTGGATTACTCGTGAAATTTTCAATGAATGTAAAGTTCAGAATAAGAAACAGCGCAAAAATAACCACATGGAATTTGAGCTAGAACTAAGTTTTGGTGCACATAAACTTGATTGAAGCTGGTCAGTCGTATATTATAATTGATAACACAAAAATATTGAAAATAGACATATAAGTCTATATAAATTGTCCTTGTATCGCTTACAATCCAGTGCCAGACACATTATGTGTAATGTGGTGAATGTGTTACCTCTATTAGGCCACCCACCGTAACTTGAAAAAACGTTGCGGTAACTGCTGAAGATGGTTGAACCACTTTCTTTCTATGTCTGGCAAAAATGTATTCCGTTAGCAAGGTTGATCAGTAATTGATACTGGCCAAAGCCAAAAAAGATCTATTCGTAGCCTTCTTTGGAAATACACGTCTAGATACAGGGTAGATTGTGGTGAATATGTGATCTCTTTCAGGTGGCTCATCCACCATAACTTGAAAAAACGTTGCAGTAACTGCTGTAAATGGTTGGATCATGTTCTTTCTATGTCTGGCAAAAATATATTCCCTTAGCAAGAATGTTTCTTAATTCACACTGGCCAAGGCCAAAAAATATCTATTCACGGCCTTCTTTGGAAACACACGTCTAGGCACGAGGTGTGTGTGTGTATTGTGGTCGATGTGTCCCCTATTAGGCAGCTCATCCACCATAACTTGAAAAAAGGTTACGGTAACTGCTGTAAATGGTTGGATCATCTTCTTTCTATGTCTGGCAAAAATATATTCCGTTAGCAAAAATGTTCCGTAAATCACACTGGCCAAGGCCGAAAAATATCTATTCACGGCCTTCTTTGGAAACACACGTCTAGGCACAAGGTGTGTATTGTGGTCGGTGCGTGTCCTCTATTAGGCAACTCATCCACCATAACTTGAAAATACGTTGCGGTAACTGCTGTAAATTGTTAGATCATGTTCTTTCTAAGTCTTTCAAAAATATATTCCGTTAGCAAGAATGTTCCGTAATTCACACCGGCCAAGGCCAAAAAATATCTATTCACGGTCTTCTTTGGAAACACACGTCTAGGCGCAAGGTGTGTATTGTGGTCGATACGTGTCCTCTATTAGGTAGCTCATCCACCATAACTTGAAAAAGCACTGCTGTATATGGTTGAACAGTTTTCTTTGCATGTCTGACAAAAATTTGTTCCTCGAGCCTTGAGCAAGAATTATCAATAATTCAGATCAGCCAAGATCAAACAAATATATTCATGGCGTTCATAGGAAATGTACATCTACAGAAAACTGAAAATGAAAAACAACAGAGACCCACTTACTGAATAGATCGTGCCTTGAGGACTCTTTTTAAAAAAGCTGTAAGTCCTTGGCTGTGTCAACGAAGTGCTTCTACTTCACTAAAGGAGCAGAACAAAGCAAGCGACATTACTTCTAAGTAAAACGTAAATAGTAGCGAAATGAACGGTTGTGTATTCCGAGAAGAGAAGAAAACAATGTATATTTTTAAGCAGCTATATAAGCGGTTTATGTAAACTCCATCGGCCTTTTCGTTCCGACAGATAAAGGCAAACTTGGAAGTCTGTTACGGAAAAGACGGTAGGCGGTAGCACAGTTAGCAGAAATGAGTAAGCTCTATTTGAATAACTGAGCCGGATACATCTATAACTAAGTAATTAGTTATATAGCCTGGAGTGCTGGTTTCCGAAGACACGAGACCCGAATACTTTTATACAGGGTGTCCCATCATAAAAGGCACAAACGAAACTGGTTGAAAGTAGACCATCATTTATCGATAAAAAGATTATTTAAAAAAAAAATTAGAAAAGTATGTTTGCCTTATATTGACAGTTTAACTTTTCTTATTCCTTTTATTTGAGACTATCATAACTTTTGAAGCCTTGTGTGCATTTCATCAACATGAAAACATTAATTATGCCTAATAATAGATGCTTCAATGTAACATTTTCAAGTCATGTAGAAAATATTGTGCTAGAGATAGGGCGTTGTAGTTTTTTCTTATTAGACAGAATATTGGATGGGGATTGATGAGATGGGACAAAAAGGTATGGTTATGAGGAGATTACTTTGAAAATCAAAATTTTGTGAAGATAAGTGTAAACAGCTTATGCGTATATGGAAACTGAGATCATCCCTAGAGTTTTTAATGTACAAAACTTCGAGTTACGAACAGAAGCTTGTATCCCAGAAACTTAATTTGTGAAGTATTTTTTAGACTCAATATAACAGTAGAAGCACAGTAAAGATGTTTATTTTGTATGCTCTGAACATAGATACTGTAACACACATATACAGTTTTTGATACCTATTGGAGTATCTAATGCTTCTCTTTTACTCCCAAATAAAGGTTTAGGTTATTCCGCATGATGCTTATAATCAAAGATGAAAGCACTTCTGGATACAATTGTATGATGAACAAAATGGAAAGCATGATGCAACAGAATGATTATATAAGTAGATATAGGTGGGTTTGTTCAATTACTAAAGTAGTCAGGTGTTGTCGTAAGTAAACTTACTGCTTATAATTTAGTAATGGTCTCAACTTTGAAATAAGTGTAGTTATATTTGGATGAGCGGTAAGTTCAACTGTAGGTGATTTCCAGTTTTTTTACTGGCTAGAAAAGTAATTATAACAAAAGTAATTTGATCTGCTGGTAAAAAAATAATTGAAAAGATTTGACTTGCCTTAAAGCTCATTGACTCTCGTTGCCAGTGGTACCGAATAACGTTGCTTCTCACTGAAAGGAAGAAAAAATAATTAAAAACGGTACATACCAGGTGGATATTTCACTAATGAAAGAAAATAAATGGAGTCGTTTACTGTCACTTCTTTCCAGATTTATTCATCTTGTGTAGGTATCTGTATACTGCCTTCAGTTTTCGAAATATTCAAATATTTCAAGTATTTAATTGACCACAGGGTTCGCAAGAGATATATAAAGAAATATCAAAAATCTTTAAATTTATGTAAGTCTAGAAAATCATCGAAAGTATGAAATGGGAAAATATAAAAAATGTGGAAGGTTTGGAAAATTTAGGGTATCGAAACGATTTGGAAAGTTTGAAAAATTTTGAAAATACTGACGGGTTGATTTTTGGTTACCATTAGAGGATATGGATATTCGCACTATATTTATATCATTTGAGTTTCATACCATTGTCTTTCTCTTACACATGGATTTCCCAATAAGAACCTCAATGGCTGCCGAACCTGTAAATATTAGATCAAGTTGTCTGTAAATTTGACTCTTAAAAATCTTGAATGAACAACTACTGTGACAGCCCGACTGAACATTAGATCCGAGTTCTAACTTGAGCACTTCTTGTTTAATGAAGTGCGCTACTGGGTTTTGGAAGAATTGAATTCTACGAAATTCTTGAGTCCCCAAACGGCAATGGTCTCCTCTCCAGATTCCTTGCCAACGAAGCAGCTACTGCCAACCTTCTGCATTCCAGCTAGACCACACAAAGAAATTTACAGTTACAGCTCATGATGTATGCGTGCAACGTAGGTACTGTCATCCACAAAATTGTGGCTTGGATTGATACTGCTGAATGATGTCAAGTAGAAACAATGTCGAAGAAGTCAATACCCTGTGGAACACCAGCGTTGATATTATAGAAGGAAGAGGAGAAGCCGTTTACTTTGACAGAGACTTTGCAACCAGAAAGGAGGTGTGTTAACCGAAATTTTTTATAAAAACACCTTTGGAGGTGAAGTAGCACTGGTCTTTGGACTAGTATTACTCCAAAAATTCGCGAACACTAGTCGCACTCTGAGAAAATGTCCATCAAGCTTTTTAGGCAATAGTGCCCCAAACTGTTGATAACATACTAAAAAATTGTTTGTCATTCCAGGCAGTCAGGTAATACATCCAAGTGAAATTATTTGTGATTCATAGTCGGAATTTGTACTATTTTGAATAAGGTACAAATGACTTGAAGATGTATCAAGGTTTACCTTATTAAAGAACAAACAGATGACCCAGTCTCTAGACAAATGTTGTCTTGAATAGTATGAAATCGGTAACAACAAAAATAACCTCTGATGTTTCGCAGAGCTCTCATTTGGGCCCCTTATTGTTCAGCATCTTCATATCAGATATTGAGAACTGTTTTCCATATTTAAATTATCTGCTGTATGCTAATGACTTGAAGCTGTATTTTAGAATCTCTCATATAAATTATTTCATCAGCTTCCAACAAGATTTGGATAGATTTTACGATAATTGTACTATGAATAGACCTATAATAAATATAACAAAATGTCATCTGATTTTTTTCTACTACCTTAACGAACCTACATTAAAGCGTTTGCAAATTAACGACGATTTAATTCACGTATGTCATCAATTGATTTTTAGGCGTCATTTTTAATAGCCAACTAACATTTGAACCACACATAGAGCGTATCACAAGAAAGCGTTAAAATCACAGTCATTAGACTGTACCCGACATTGCATCAGTTGGATCAATATTAGATTACTGTAATATGAGTTGGAAACCCTGCTATGATAAATATGTGAATAAAATTGAATATGTACAGCGCAGACTAGTAAAGATATGAAGCTATCGTTTCTGCAGATCTTTATAGTTACGGCTATGACAGAAACTTATCATTTTATGAGTTGGGTGAGTGACACATTACAAAGGAATTCAGTGACATTTTATTCGTGTATAAGATGTGCGATAACTTAGTTGATTCTAAGTACCGTAATTGTCAGCTTTTGCTAAACTGCAGCTGTCCATATACTAGATTAAGGCTGCTCTTTTATATTCCTATTTATTCTGCCAACTATTATGTTAATTCTCCCTTGATCAGGTGTATGAATGCTTATACTATAGTCTATCGCACTGATATTGACATATTTTCCCCCATCTTATGTGTCTTCGAAAGAAACTTACAGACTAACAACTTTATATGAATAAGGGTAATTCACCAAGGTTTTGGTAATAGCATATCTAGTAAGTCTTTTGTTCCTTCTTAGTTCAGTGTGAATGTTAAAATATTTGTAGACCAATTTACTGCTTGTTCAAGTTTTTTCTCTTAGGTTTTAAGATTTAGATTATAGCTAGCAGTATGTGTAGGTCTCTTAGGTGATCATGTTTACAAATAAATAAATAACAAGTAGGGCTGTTATGGTGAGTGTTGGAAAGGTACAAGAGTAATGAGTTGTAAGAAGGACCCAGGAGTTCATCTATGGATGGTTTCACTACATGATAATGAATTATTAAGAAGCATCATGGAGAACGCATATTCTTGTATGTAAAATTTACCGTTGTTAACCCTAAGTTGATGGCCGCATACAGAGTGTTGCTTTCGCGGACGATAGCTTGATTTGTTTGCATGTATGATGTACAATGTACATTGATAACAAATAATCTATACTATACCATACTAAGGCCCGATTTTATCAACACGCGCATTTTAACAAAGACTTTGACCAATCAGAGCAGCCCTTTCAAGAACATGCATCTGTCAAAGTACTCTGAAAACTATTGATTTCTCTTGAAGTTGACCTCAAAAAGCTCAAAAGTGACATTCTTTATATACAATCGACCATTGTGAACGATCTAGTATCTTTTTCAGTCTGATTTTCTAACCTAAATGGGTGAAAAAAAGGGTTCGTTTTAGCGAAACCCGAAACGGGCGTTGAGATTGGTGTCAATCGACGCGAATTGACGCCCTGAGTCGAACGAGACCACTCCCAGACTGAGGAAACGCTCCGGTGAAAAACTACAGCACTTTAGAGATTCCAAACCTAACCTAACTTAACCAAACTAGTTCAATTGTTGAAGCTGAAATGGGTTCTAATCGACTCGGATTGAAGTTCTGAGACGAACTAGACCATTAACAGCGCAAGAAAACGTTTTGGTGAAAGTCTACGCTACTTTGAAATTCACAAATTCCAATAGCTTACCTAATATAAAGTAAGCAAATCGGTTGAGGTAAAAAGGTGTATCTAGCGGCTCAACCTGATATCTTTACTTAAATTGTACCAAATCTAGACTGTACAACCATTTGTTTTGACTCTCAATTGGAAATTAATCAAAATAAGTTCCTCTGGGTCCTACCCCCGCATGCTATGGAAAAAACCGAACAGGTGGGAATCCTACTTGGGAAACTTGTGTTGCTTAGACTATTCAAAATATGCAAAGACAGTGACGTCTGGGGGGGCCAGCCCCCCCAGGCCCCCCGTTATACGTTTCCACAAACCTAATTCAACATAAACTAACCTCGTTTTCGGTTATTCATATTTCCTCAATAGCTTTCACATTAAACATTTAAAGTATCATAACTTTTTTATTTTCCATGTTAGGATGTTGCGACTGGTGGTGTTCTGCTGTACTCATATAGTGCTTTCACATGATATACAGCTTGACCACATATTTCATGAAAAATCATCGAAATATCGAAGTAATTTTGAGGTTAGGTTTGAAATTTTAAAGGTGCGCAGATTTTTATCGGAGCGTTTCCTCAGCCTTGAAGAGGCCTAATTCGACTCAGGACATCAAGCAGAATCGATTAACACTTACTTGACGACCGATTAAACCGAATTTGACCTCGATAAGTTGACTGTTTGGCAGAAGTGAGGTTAGGTACTGAAACTTTAAAGTGTTATAGAATTTTACCGGGGCGTTTCCTCAGTCTAGGAGTGATGTCGTTCGACTCAGGGCGTCAATCCGCGTCGATTGACACCAATCTCAACGCCCGTTTCGGGTTTCGCTAAAACGAACTCTAGCCGCATTTTCTTGTTTAACAGAAAGTTTAGCAATTGCTAATCTCAACCAATCAGATTCCAGAGTAGCGGTGCATTTGATCACTGATTTCATGCTGTATCAAATGATATGATGACAAGAAATTCACTCATCGCATTATTTGGATAAAACAATAATTTACTATCGATAGTAATTATAAATACAGGCAATATATCTTTGTTTTATAGTAAAAAGTGGTAAAAATAGCATCTTGTTACATTTCAAATGTTAAACAAACGATTTAACTGTTAGGCAAGCTATCTTCCAAGCGTTCATGTGCATTACTGGTTGCCTATCCTAAACGGCAAAGTTCACTATTTAGCTACGCATAACCTCATTTTATGTACGCTGCACCTTTAGGTCCTCCGTGAATATTTCTATAAAAAGTATAAGAAGGTATATAACAAACATGCATCCAGTAAATGAAAGATTGATTCTTCATAAAAGTATATTTCTTTTCTAAAGTCCATCTGACTGGCGGAGGTGGGATTTGTAATTATTAAATAAGGTATTTGCTGTGATTGATACTAGGTACTTTTATGATTCTGTCACAAACTATCGCAGTTTGCAATTAGTAATTATACAATAATTATAATGTCAACATGAAAAAGCTTTGACGTTTTGTTTTCAATTCTGATAAAATACTATTGGATGATACTTATTAGGCCTCAGTACCTAATAGAAAGCTTTTGCTAAATAACAGCCAATAGAAAAGCTTTGTCAAATTCTTTGTTAAATATGCGTGCTGATAAAATCGGGCCTATATCTTAAAAAGAGTACTGTCCTCCTTGTACACTCCGGTAGCTTACAAAACATAAAATATTGATCCAAAGATACTTCCGTACACTACGTACTGACACGTCTAACAATTATTCCACGCCACCATCTCAATGCAGTTATCCTCTCATCAAAAGCATGCTTTGTGTCATTGCGGCTACGGTTATGACCGCATATGCGCCATTTAAGCTGTATTATTCATGAAACTTCAGCGGGCTTCACAGGGATCCAACAATGTTTAAATACGGCCAAGTTTCAAGAGTAATCCCTTAAACGTCCATCTTAACACTCTCTAGTACATGAAGTGGAACGAGAGCGTATCCTGTCTTCTAACTGAGTGCCCCGCTATAACGGCAGCAACTAGTATTATACAGGAAGCATTGTCTGACGAGGATATGAATATTCTGCGGCGAGTTAACCTTCGTACAAATATTATTTTGATGGTCCAACTGCGCGTCAGTACAGTAAAAACGTTCGGGATAATTTTATGTGTCTGTTGTATAATTTATTCATCTATTTTTGTCATTACAATAAGGTTGGGTGGAAGAACGGGAAGTCCCGAACTCTGCCTTTTGGCAAACTATATACTTATTATTTATTGTTTCTTGTTGTCATTATGTTTTTTTTGTATAGATTTGCCAATAAAAGCGATTATTATTATTATTATTATTATTATATACCCGGCAGTAGGTTTTGTGGCTCTAAGTACTCAAAAATTTAGTATCCTTTAATAATCAATTTACAGTGTCGCGTGCCGGATGTTGAGGACAGAACCATCCAGTGCCGCACTAATAGATTGATAGATTACCGTACAACAAATACTATTCAAACTTACTTTATTTAGGAGTACAAATAAGAAATGAGCAAATAAAGAGATATTAAAGAGAGTCACATTTAGATGAATTGCTATCATTCAAGTTGATAGTAATGTAACTAATCTGTGTACTTAAAAACGAAGATTCTACTTTTATTACATGTTTAATGCAGTTTCGTCATTTTCGTAAGTACAGATGGAGTTTGATGTCGTTTTTTAAGACACAATTTTGTGGGACAACTCTGAACTTCTAATTACAGGTGCTTTATGAGCTTCTGATACTAGAGTGTGGTAACAGGAACTATATCAGCTTCTTAGCTTCCACTAGTATACAACTGGTCTCCAGACTGCCATTATAACTTGGAGCAGTCTTGTTGGAAGAAAGGTTACTAACACAAAAGTACATAATCTTCCTATTTCTTAAAGCTCCGATTACTAGCGCACATTTTTGGATTGGTCATGATAACTCTTTATTTGAATCGAAGATAAGATATTCAACTGGTTTAATATAATATCATTCTATACAGTCCGACAAGTAAACATGTGATCATTTAGATAATTCGACATTGTACGAGAATCATAATATCACTTACAGGGTAAGTTTTTAGTACCAGCTCGGTCGATAACTCCACTACTGTAGAATACAGCGAAAGAACTTGTACATAAAAGTTGTAGCCACGGATATGCTTCTTGCTCAGAAAATATTTTGATTGATCCATAATTACGTGGTGATGCAAACATGTATTTTTTTAAATGAGACACCCTATATATTATCCTATTTTTAGATTTTACTAATAATTTCTCTTCTCACAATATAAGGTGTTATAACATTATACAGGGTATTTCAAAAGTTATGACCATTTTTATATCCAAATCGCTGTCAAACGAACGTACTGCATATCAAAAATTAATGAATATTATTTTTTTACATGAAAAGATTAAAAATGTCCTCTAGTTTTGAAATCGGCTATAAAAAAAGCCCGCGACGCATATTCGTATACAGGGTGATGTAGAATGGAAAATCCAGGATTTCTCTTATTTTTTAAGTGTAACCCCCAATATTTTTACCAAAAAATTGCTTTTGATATGCCCTTTCACCTTTGTATAGCATTTGTTATACCTGTCTGCAATAAGGGTTGTTTAATGTATAACCACAGAAAAATGTAGTTTTGGGAGATTAACTTTTAAGAGATTAGAGTGTCGTAAAATTTACTATACGTTGTTACTATAGATTCATGCAGGTTGTATGCCGCAAACCACCACGTTTTTTCGTAAGTACCAAGGTGGAACTCCCTAAGCATGTTAGCAGCGGAAGGACGCATGAAACATAGGCATGGTTTAAAATCCAGCAGAGTAGTACTGGCCAATGCCTGTTATGTTACGAGGAGCACCGATCCCCTGACTCGCTTTGTGCGAAAAAATGAGAATGCGGGTGTAAGAGCCTTCGTTTTTAGAAAAGTAACACGGGTAACCGAAGAACTCAAGCTTGACTTCCGGTGGAGGCAGTCCGTTACAGAACTTGCTCCTGCACAATTGAAAATCGACAGTAAAGATGTTAAAGTGCAATTACTTTTAAGACTTCACAAAGATAAGTCAATGCACGGAATCTTCTACAAACATCTAGAAGAGTCTGGTTTCTCCTTCTTAAGGTCTAGTCTCCTTCTTAAGGTCTAGTAACTTTTAAGAGATTAGAGTGTCGTAAAATTTACTATACGTTGTTACTATAGACTCATGCAGGTTATATGCCGCAAACCACCACGGTTTTTCATAAGTACCAAGGTGGAACTCCCTGAGCAGGTTAGCAGCGGAAGGACGCATGAAACTAGGCATGGTTTAAAATCCAGCAGAGTAGTACTGGCCAATGCCTGTTATGTTACGAGGAGCACCGATCCCCTGATTCGCTTTGTGCGAGAAAATGAGAATGCGGGTGTAAGAGCCTTCGTTTTTAGAAAAGTAACACGGGTAACCGAAGAACTTAAGCTTGACTTCCGGTGGAGGCAGTCCATTACAGAACTTGCTCCTGCACAATTGAAAATCGACAGTAAAGATGTTAAAGTCCAATTACTTTTAAGACTTCACAAAGATAAGTCAATGCACGGAATCTTCTACAAACATCTAGAAGAGTCTGGTTTCTCCTTCTTAAGGTCTAGTCTCCTTCTTAAGGTCTCGTAACTTTTAAGAGATTAGAGTGTTGTAAAATTTACTATACGTTGTTACTATAGACTCATGCAGGTTATATGCCGCAAACCACCACGTTTTTTCATAAGTACCAAGGTGGAACTCCCTAAGCAGGTGAGCAGCGGAAGGACGCATGAAACTAGGCATGGTTTAAAATCCAGCAGAGTGGTACTGGCCAATGCCTGTTATGTTACGAGGAGCACCGATCCCCTGATTCGCTTTGTGCGAGAAAATGAGAATGCGGGTGTAAGAGCCTTCGTTTTTAGAAAAGTAACACGGGTAACCGAAGAACTCAAGCTTGACTTCCGGTGGAGGCAGTTCGTTACAGAACTTGCTCCTGCACAATTGAAAATCGACAGTAAAGATGTTAAAGTCCAATTACTTTTAAGACTTCACAAAGATAAGTCAATGCACGGAATCTTCTACAAACATCTAGAAGAGTCTGGTTTCTCCTTCTTAAGGTCTAGTCTCCTTCTTAAGGTCTAGTAACTTTTAAGAGATTAGAGTGTCGTAACATTTACTATACGTTGTTACTATAGACTCATGCAGGTTATATGCCGCAAACCACCACGGTTTTTCATAAGTACCAAGGTGGAACTCCCTGAGCAGGTTAGCAGCGAAAGGGCGCATTAAACTTGGCATGGAGTAAAATCCAACAGAGTAGTACTGGCCACTGATGTTACGAGGAGCACCGATCCCCTGATCCGCTTTGTTCGAGAACACGAGAATGCGGGTGTAGCAGCCTTCTCTTTCAGAGAAATAACACGGGTAACCGAAGAACTCAAGCTTGACTTCAGGTGAAGGCAGTCCGTTACGGAACTTGCATAATTAAAGAGATGTTAGAGTCTAATTTCTTTTAAGACTGCACAAATATAATTTAATGCACGGAATCTTTTGCAAACATCTAGAAGCGTCTGGTTTCTCCTTCTTAAGGTCTAGTAGGTTGAAGTCAAAGACTGAGAGCTCTATGACGGCTTGCCATGACGGTGTATTTAACACCTTACTATACCGTAGCATATTTATGGGAATCAATGGCCGATATCCGTCATAGACCTTGCCTACACGGACGCCAGAGACCCTTGCGCATCTCTTGTGGGCGTGTTAGGTGTACGCTGGCAATGGCTGCGCTCTTCGACACATTGCAACCCTACGAATGTTCTACCATTTGAGGCACCCTTTCGGTACAGATGAGACACCAGTACTACCATTCGCTCCAGAGGGGACATGAGGTCTGTGAGGGCGAACGAGGGGTACCGAATTAACTGGTACTACTAGTTCTTAGACAAGCAAGTAAGCCCAACATAGTCCTCCCAAACTGGTCACCAGCCTAGGCGAACATCGCCTCTGAGGAAGACAGAAAGCGGCCAAAGGAGCTCTTCGAACAACTTCGCAGGCTCTGGCCGGACTACACTGTGAGTCTGCTAGTAATGGTCATAGGTCATTAGATCGATAGGTGGTATGAGGGATACGCTGCTCTCTGTACTGCGCAAAATGCCGGTGTACCGTACGGCAGTGTACATTTTGGCCGCCGGGATACAGAAGGCAGGCATCCATGGGCCACTTAGCATGCACGATTCGCGGACCCAGTGATTTCTCACCTCACGGTATGAGGAGTAGTCGTTAGATAATTGAACAGCAGCCCGGTGCATCGGAGCCCGGGTTGCACCGTTTGATTTTCCAAATGTTGAAACGTGTTGGTACTAGATCATGATTTCTGTATTCTTGACTCCTCAAACTTGAGTGAGTGACTTCTTGGCAAAGCTTGGAAGTTAATTAGCATCACAAAGGACCTCCACAGCCTGGAGCATCGAAGAAGGGTGGCTGCCCTGTCCCCGTTCTACAGATTCTATATCACGGAATATGTTCGAGTGAACTCTCCCAGGTAATGTCACCAAAGCTCGTCCGAACGAGGAACACTAGAGGGGCTCTGCTGAGAGCTCATACTTACCAGGTCTTGGTCCCTACTCCTCGAACCAGTTTACTCCAGCATTCCTTCTTTTAGATAATTTCAACGCTGTGGAATGAGCTGCCAGAGAATTTGTTTCTCGACGGCTACAACCTGCAGCGTTTCAAATCTAACGCGCACCGACACTTATCCTCTCGCAGCGCTTCTGCAGCGCCATAGGCTTTCAGCCTTTGCGGAAGGCTGGCCATAAGAAAAATCTTTAACGAATAGTCTCCCCCCACGCCACAGAATGCTAAGACGATATTTAGTATCAAACACTTGTTGGAGGTCGAGCTACTATACGGTTTCGTCGCAAACAAAGTGCTGCAGTCCTTACAGTGCAGCTTTCCAGACCGCGAGTAGTCATTAAAAATGATAACGTCTCTTAACATTCGCTGTAAAATGCTCTATGCTTTCACGTTTCTAGTATTTACATTCCGTCTTTCGTCGTAATTTAGTTAGGCTCTGTTGAATTTAACCGGAGGATCATTGGCATAAGGGAGACATCCATTGTGCAGCATCGCAGTTCATTTTTAAAGAGGTTTACTGGAAAGGCATCAATTTAATGTAGTTGCTGTTCTGTTATACATCGGCTCTGACGGCAGACTGCAGCTTTATGAATATTGGAAGAGACTGTTTTGTAATATGAAGGCAATTTGTCAACTTCAGAATCTTCCGCCCCGATATGCATACACTGAGAGAAGTTCCTAAGTAAATACATAAATGCAGAAAGGTAGCTCTATCACGAACATGGTTTATGCTGTCACCTGAAGAAGCTACTTTATTGCATAAATGAAGCTTTAACATGAGAGGCTGCGTAATGGTTAAACTCCTGAGAAAAAATGTTATGGAGAAGTGAGGGAAGAAAAAATGCAACGAAAGAGAAGAACAAAGAGAAGGAAGTTCGGCGGTTGGAGGGTATAGCTTGACATAGTCGACTTGAGTTCTGTAATTTTTGGTTCTAAATAAAAGGATTAATTTTGAGTTTTGATATCTAAAAGCGCAAAAACTTTGTGTCTATATGGCGCTTAATAGGGATCTAATTTTCGGCTGCAAGGACTTAAGCGCTCTTGCCCCGTCCACGCTTTGAGCGGTCGAAACTGAGCTCGAAGCAGCAGTTGAAGTCAAGCTTGCAACCTTGGCTGCATCGATGCTCGCCTTTGTGCGATGACCTGCAGATGCCTCCTAGGCGTAAATCTATAGGTGGGACTGTTTGCCATATGGTCCACATCACTGTTCGCACATTTGAATACCTCTTGTCCTGTCTGAAAGCACAGATGTGTCGTGTGCTCTTGGGCAAATTTCAGGCACTTTAGGTGACGCAGTGTAATAGGATTGAGCGTGTCCATACTTCTGACAGCGGTGGCTCGGTTCTATCAATCGAGAGTTCTTTTGAACCTCGACACTGATAGACAGTCCCAGATCTTCATGTTTATCAAACATATGTGGATGTTCCGTTCAGAGGGCAAAATAGCACCCGTTTTCAGTCACTTAGAAAAAACTGAAAAACTCATAAACTCAAATATCTTCATTTGAACCTCAGCAAGATTGTATGTTTTGTTCTAGACAACCTTTGAATACCTTTTTCTGTCATCTAAACAATTATTATTCTGAATGTGTTATCTCTGTAACGACCTTTTCTTGTATAAGACCTCGATGGCATTTTTATTTCTACAAAATCAAATGTAGTTTCAGTTTCATGAAAGCTGTAACGTGTCAATCGTTACATTATTGTGTTTATCGTTATCTTCTCCTATTCAGGAAATTAATACCTCTTGCTATCAGCGGAGCGTACGCCACTGTCCCTGTCATTGAGTTTCCGACCAAAAGTTACCATTCAGATGACGCCTGTGTTTGTTCTTTCTATCGGCTTGTTTTTTTCGTTTTCTTAAAGCAAATTTTTGGGCATATTAATATGCGTGATAATTTTTATTGGGCCTAGATATGATGGCTTGTATGTTCTAATTGTCGATTAAGGCCGATTCATAAACTGGACGTTGACGCTTGCCATTGCCGTTGGCCGTTGCCGTAGCCGGCGTATAAGCCAATTATAGTCATCGTTACTGGTCATGTGATATTGTTATTATTGTTGACGTGAAGCTGTCAAAAGGATTCTGGGTTTTCTCAAGTTTTCTGTATTGATTATTGGTTCTGACTATGTCCATTTCCCCCAGGAAAATTCGAAGATCTGTCACAAAGATAAAAACACTAATGATAAATCGCAATAGAACATGTTTACAAACACGATGGGAAAGCTAGGTTAACGGCGCGAACGTCGATTTATGAATAGCAGCCTTGTGCTGCGAACGTCAACGCCAACGTCAAGTTTATGAATCGGCCATTAAGTACCGCGCATGCGCGATCTAGACCTGGCTGGGCGATTTGGTCGCGACAGGAAGGTACCGCCGGGACCACCTGCACCCTGACTTTGTCTGTCAGACCGGGTGGAGTCGTTTCTTTTCTGGGTTTTCCAACATGTCTGTGTAAAGGCAATTGCCCGTCCATTGAAATGTGGACATATTAGTAAGTATTTTAAGTTTATTATTTATATTTGTAACGCCACTCATCTAGTTGTAGAGGTACAATTTGAAATTCTTTATGCGTTTTGCTTAGTCTCTTTTCACGATAGGCGCCATGTTTGATTTTGATCTCGGATAAAGTTGAATTTAATTAAATTTACATGTATATTTTTTCGTGATTATAGAAGGCCATCTGCCTCAGTTTTTGATGCTTATGGCCTTGTGAGGTTTTGCAAGTTATTAAGGTAATCCTGTTGTTTGCAGGAACCAACATTTTTTGTTTTGTCCCGCTTCCCGTTTTTTTGCTGTTGATTGGGTGTTGAAGCTATGCACCAGAAGAAAGGCCTTATTTTGTAGCCCAAGGAGGGTAGCCTTACATCCTGGTAGCGGATTTTGAAGGCCCTGACGACTTGCCACATAGATCCCTATCGTATGGCCCATCCATCCCTTGACCATCAGGTTCTGTGGAGTTCTGTGGTCCTGATCAGGTTGTACGCTGTTTTTTTTGAGATCCCCAGCAGTGGTCACCACCCTACCCTGCTATGGTGATGACTGAATAGAGTTTTTTATACCACAGTCAATTTAAAAAGAAAATCCTCCATCTGGAGCATTAATTTTCAATTTATGACTTTTTATTATTATAATTTGCCCCAAATTTACCGATCTGTGATATTTTTTTAAGGATAATTTCATTGTAATCTAACTGTAGTCATTTGCATATTTATCATACATTTAAGACACTTGCATTATAATTATCCATTTCAGTTCAACTTCAGAACCGGGGCCCCATTTCATATTTATTTTTTCTTTTTATCTTAATTGATAATAGAATTAGCTACGTCAGTTTACGCTATAGTTTTATTTCATACCTTGAGAACCGAGGTGACAAGTTTTTACATACACTCTTGAATGTTTTTAGTAAACTTGAGATAACTCTTGCTCATTGACGGTAACGAGGCTGCATAAGATCGTGATTGTTGTTATCATGCATTACAAAGCGCCCTGGATAAACTGTAGAACAACAATTTGCATTCTTCCAAACACAATTTTCGACACCCATCATCCAGAAACTACCCTTTAGACGTCCAGACGCGTCCTGTAATTCTATTTACACTTGACGTTCTTTGCTCACGCCCAAACAGAGAGAGAACAAAGGTATTTGCTCAACACATTTTTTTCACAAAGGCTCGCTGGCGGATAGCGATGCCCCTGATGCAGTTATACGTTCCACGTCTCACGTGAAAATGCACAAAAGGCAGTTTTTATGGACGGCGTATGGCGAACACCGGACGCGTTAGCCCAGGGTCGTTTTCCTCGTATGGTTCATTGATTCGAAGCCCTGACGGAATTTCACTGTTACCGATCTGACGTGATGAATGAACACAAGCGCTGTAAAGCGACTCATTATTAATTTCCTACTACTTTTTGTGTCCGTTCGATAAAAGCGTATTCGTTTATGGTTTCCTATTTATATGAGCTCAGAGAGACTTCTGAAAAATGGCAATTTGGAGATCTAGCCGCAATGCACACTGAACGGACGTAGGCGAGGACGTAGCAAGAGCGGGGCACGGACGGGTTGGAGACATGACACAGAAGGGGCATGTTTTTACACAGTATACAATAATAATAATAATAATAACACGTCTTTATGATCATACTGTGTACATCACAACAGGAGGGATCATGGCGAAGCTTAGCAAGTGCTACTCTTCCACTTAACCACTCTGATCACATATAAAAGTTGGTAAATATAAAAGAAATGTAAAACACTTACAGACATACCTATACTGTACGCACTACATATTAGACATGATGTTCAAAAATAGTTTTAAAAGTTCAAAAAAATACTTTATAAATAAGAACGAAAATTTAGCGGTTTGCGAAGTAAACAATGTGCCATAAAAATAAAATAAAATGTGAACAATAGAGAAAAACATACAAGATAGCATTATCACATTATTTAGATATCTCGAGTTTCGACTATGACATGTAACAAAAAAAAAATAATAAACAAAAACATATACGTAGATATATACACCCGTAGTAGTTATAAAAAAATACTCACAGATATATATTGTCACGACGGCCTCTTTTTCTTCACTCAGGGAATCAAACTCGACGTAACTTTCACCGTTTTACTTCACAACTCGATACAATATCTCTTAACCTTATCTCAAGTACAACTCAACTCGACTGACTACTGCCACGCTACTCGTGGTGCCTTATATACTTCATCGAACCATCTAGAAGATTCCAGACACCCAGATGACATTCGAGAATGCCGATCTGTCAGTCTAGAAAATTCCAGATGATTCGATGACGTTTACACATCAAAAAAATCTAACCTAATCATTGTGAAAGAAACATTAACAAATCCAAATAAGCAATGTAATATACAGGATGTTACAATCTTCCCCCCTTAGCGTTCGGCGTCCTCGACGAACAGTTCGCTTCGATCCTTGTATGGCCACAGGCGATCGCTATGGACGACCTTCGGTTTTCCACTACCCATACGTATCCTGTAGACTACGTCGTTGAGGCGCTTCATCACCACGTAGGGTCCCTCCCAATGGCGTTGTAGCTTCGGACATCTACCCCTTCTCCGTCGTGGATTGTAGAACCATACCAGATCCCCTTCGACGAACTTTGGGCTATTTGCTTTGAGATCGTATCTGGCTTTCATTCTGTCGCTGGCAGACTGGATGTTTCCTCTAGCAGACTCATGGATATCCCAGAGCGTTTCCTGAAGCTCGCTCACCCATTCGCATGGAAGACGGCGTTCCGTTTCTGGGGGTGGACCAAGAGCTAAGTCCAGAGGCAGCCGCAGTTCTCGACCAAAAATTATCTTCGCTGGGCTCAACCGAGTTGACTCGTTCACCGCTGATCTGTAGGCCAACATTCCCAGAGGAATCTTCGTATCCCAATCAGAGTGATGTTCGTTAATGAATTTTGATAGGTAATCCAGGATTGTCTTGTTGAAGCGTTCCCCCATACCGTCGGACTGCGGATGAAGAGCAGTTGTTCTAGTCTTCCGAATTCCGAGTTTTCTCATCAGCTGTATGAAGACTTCCGATTCAAAGCTTCGTCCCTGGTCTGAATGTAGTTCATTAGGAACTCCGAATCTGGACACCACGTGTTCTAAAAGAGCCTGTGCCACTGTGCCTGCTTCTTGATTGGGCACAGGAATTGCTTCTGGCCATTTAGAGAAATAATCCATTACAACAAGCAGATACTTGTTCCCAAGGCTGGTTTCCGGCAAAGGACCCAAAATGTCTATGGCGATTCTCTCAAACGGCGCTCCAACGTTGTACTGCTGCATGCATGATCGTTGACGAATACTTGGACCTTTTCTTGAGTTGCAGACATCGCACGTGGAACAGTAATTTTCAACATCTTCGCGACAGCCAATCCAGTAAAATCTCTCCTTGATTCTTTCCAGGGTCTTCCTGATGCCAAAGTGACCCCCACTGCTACTATCATGTAGTTGTTCCATAATTGCTTTCCGTAATTTCCTTGGTACTACAAGTTTTTCTTTAGCATGTCTGCCATCAGTATCCTCCCAGATTCGATACAGGAGGTTACCCCTTACCTTTAGTGAGTCCCATTGTGCTAGGTAGGCTTTAGTGATGGGACTCATAGCTCTTATTTCCTGTTGATTAGGCTTGTTTCCATTTAATAGCGAATGAATAACTAACCCTAGCTCAGCGTCTTGTGACTGAGCTTGCTTGAAGGTTTCTAGTGAAATCTTGGTTCCTTCCAATTCAAATTCTTCTATTCTTAATGTGTTTATGTCGAATTCTCGTTGTTTCTCTTCTTTCGAGCAGTGCTTACAGTCTTCATCACAGGGCCTGCGTGACATAGAATCGGCATTTCCGTGTTGCTTTCCTGGACGATGACGAATTTCAAAGTCATAGCTTTGAAGGTATTCAATCCATCGAGCAAGCTGGCCTTCTGGATTCTTGAACTTCATTAACCACTGCAAAGCTGAATGATCGGTTCTCACGACAAACCTTCTTCCGTACAATAAATGGTGGAAATTTCCGATCCCTTTCACCACACTGTACAACTCTTTTCGTGTCACACACCAGTTTTTCTGCGCTTTGTGCAAAGTTTTACTGTAGTATCCAATTACCTTTTCGATGCCATCTTGTTCTTGAGATAAGACAGCTCCAACAGCATATTGGCTAGCGTCTGTGTCCAAGTAGAAAGTTCCTTCCCTTGTAGGATGAGCTAGTATCGGTGAGGAGGTCAAAGCCGTTTTCAATGCGTCGAAGGCTTCTTGGCAGATGGAGTCCCAATAAAACTTATTACCATTTTCAGTTAAGGCAAATAATGGTTTGGCGATGGTAGAGAAATCTTTCACAAATCTGCGATAATAACTGCACAGTCCCAAAAAGCTTCGTACCTCATGAGTGTTGGACGGTACTTTCTATTCCTTCACAGCCCGCACCTTCTCTGGATCCGTCCGGATTCCGTCTTTGGTTAACAGATGTCCGAGGTATTTTACTTCCCTTTTGAAAAGATGGCATTTCTTAGGGTTTAGCTTCAAGTTCGCTTCCTTAAACCGCTGGAAAACTTGTCTTAGTCGGAGTAGCTCTTTTTCAAAATCCTTTCCAAACACAATAACGTCATCGAGATATATCAGTGCTGTCTTCCAAGATAAACCTTGTAGTACAACATCCATTAATCTTTCGAAGGTACTGGGTGCATTGCATAGACCGAAAGGCATTACTGTAAACTGCCATAGCCCAGCACACGATGTAAATGCCGTTTTCTCTTTATCTTTTTCATCCATTTCAACCTGCCAGTACCCACTTTGCAGGTCCAAGGTGGAGAACCATGAAGAATTTCCAACTGCATCCAAAGTGTCGTCAATTCTTGGTAAAGGGTACGAATCCTTTTTGGTCAAATCGTTGAGCCGCCTGTAATCCACACAAAATCTCGTTGATCCGTCCTTCTTCCTAACAAGGACTATCGGAGAGGCCCAAGGGCTAGATGATGGCTCGATTACTCCTCGTTTCTGCATATCTTTTACCATATTCTGTACTTCATCAATCCTAGATAATGGAGTTCTTCTTGGGGGCTGCTTGACTGGCTGGGCATCTCCTACATTAATTTTGTGACGTACCAGATGGGTTCGCCCTAGGTCATCATTATTTTTAGCGGAAATCGAATGAAATTCTCTTAGTAGCTTCAGGACCTTCCGCTGCTGTTCGGGTCGCAAATGCTCACAGCTTCTATCATACAAATCTTGAAGACTATCTGAGATTTGGGTGAAGTCACTATCATCTTCTTCTTCCGCGCCATCTAGCCTTCGTATCCATGCTACTGGTTCTAGTCTACCCAGTGGCGTACCTTTCTTGATTTGTATTGAATTCCTGGATACATTCACGGCCCTTATTAACATATTTGAAGAATCCGTTATTGTTCTGGCTAATAAAATAGGTTTATTCCAACCTAGCGTAGGATCTGGTTCAAAACGCATGGGGTAAGGTTATGTTCAAGTGCCTTATGTGCATATATGGGTACAACAATCTCTTTCTGTGGTGGTATTGTAAAATTCCTTGGTGCCATAACGTTCATTTCCTCTAGCTGAACAGCTCGGCAGCTAAATGAAATCTCTTCTGAATCCCCATTGCTTAAGGTATTACCAGTGAAGTTTATTACGCAGCCAGAACTCTGCAGAAACTCAGCACCAAGGATGCAATCATTTGTGACTGAAGCTACTAAAATGGGATGCTTCTTACCGAAACTGCCAATGCGAATCTCTAATTCTTCAACACCCAGTACTGGTATACGGTCTCCATTAGCGGTCCTCAGCAACATTCTATCCGTTTGCGCGGTTCTGCTTGGCAACTTCCTTCGAATTTCTTGGTATATGTTAGGGCTTATTATAGTCACATTTGCTCCGGTATCGACTAACATCTTGCATGGTATATTTTCTATGTAACCTTCAACTACTGGACTCTTCTCAATTTTATTAACTTCAATTTCGATGACCATGGGGCTTTCGTCATGATGGCCAGCCAGTTTTTGCCCCCTAAAACTGGCCGGCTCTAGTTTTCCGACTCATTATCAGTATTAGTACTAGCCTCCCTTGACTTCTCTGCCACCTGCATGCGACAGCCTACTCGAAGGTGCCCCTTCTGCCCACATCTCCAGCACGTAAACTTCTCAGGTCCTTCTAGATTTGTGCGAACTGGGTTTCTTTGGAAGGTACCACCTCTTCTTCTTGGAGTGAACGCTGTCGCCCTGACTTCTACTTCATCATCTTGTTCTAAAGAGCGCACCCTCCGTGTCATTCGCGTAGCTTTTGTGGCAGCCTCAATTTCTAGAGCCTTGACCAAAGCGTCTTGTAAGGTTCTGGGACTAGATAGTCTTACGATTCTCTGGACGTCAAGGTCTGCGATTCCTTCGACAAACTGACGAGCAGCGACGTATTCCTGTGTCTCGATGGGACTGCTGACGAATGCTCGTTTAGCTAAGCTTTGGACTTCGTATGCAAATGTGGTTAAATCTTCCTTAGCTTGTTGTGTCCGGTTATGCAACTGGCCATGCAACAGCTCTGTTAAGTGTGCATCTCCAAAGCGTAACTTTAGTGCAGATGTTATCTTATCATAGTCACGTAGATCTGATGAGCAGAGATTTTCCAAAATAGCTGCGGCAGAGTCTCTAAGCATGGATGTCAGCACACAAGCTTTTTCTTCATTTGACCAGTTATTCATACGTGCGATGTTTTCAAATTGCATATAATAAATGTCCCATGATGTTTTGCCATTATATGGATAGGGCTTTGCTACTACGCCACTGTGTCTATCAGGAAAAACGGGTGGTTCAGCTGTTAAATTACGCTCACCTGCACTAAACTCTCGCAGCTCCTCTCTGACCATTTCTTTGACCTGATCTTTCATCTGCTGTAGCTGTTCCTCCACGTGCTTCTGTGATGTCACTAGCTCTTCCACCTGCTTTTGTGATGTCGCGAACTGTGTCTCTATTGCACTAATGCCTTGGTCTTGAGTTTCTAGTGCCTGGCTTACCGCTTGCTTCTGCTCCTCCAGCCTAGTCATCACAAGTTCCTGTCCACTCTTCAAATCTGCGACTGCCTCGTCCTGGTGTTGCTTTAGCTTTTCTTCTAGGTTCACGACTGTTGCTTGCTAAGCTAGCTCTCGTTTCCGCTGCACTCTATTCTAATCTGTTTCCCATTTCTTGTAGCATAGCCATCAATGCATTCATTTCGGATGTCATAGCTCTGGTTACTGGCATTAATGGACACTGTACTCACTTCTTCTTTCCTTTTCCTGGCTTGATTCGATGAATAATCCCACACTTCTGGCACCAATTGTCACGACGGCCTCTTTTTCTTCACTCAGGGAATCAAACTCGACGTAACTTTCACCGTTTTACTTCACAACTCGATACAATATCTCTTAACCTTATCTCAAGTACAACTCAAGTCGACTGACTACTGCCACGCTACTCGTGGTGCCTTATATACTTCATCGAACCATCTAGAAGATTCCAGACACCCAGATGACATTCGAGAATGCCGATCTGTCAGTCTAGAAAATTCCAGATGATTCGATGACGTTTACACATCAAAAAAATCTAACCTAATCATTGTGAAAGAAACATTAACAAATCCAAATAAGCAATGTAATATACAGGATGTTACAATATTTATATCTAATAATGATTTTTGGTTGAAATTACATTATATCGGCAAGTAACACATTTTTCATGGTTTTACGAAATTTCAGTAAGGTTAAATTTTTATGCACAGTTTCCACACTGTTGTAAATGATTGCGGCATTGTATGGAAAGTTTCGCGTAAACATTGCCGAGCTGTGCTGAGGAATCCTGATCTCCTCACGATATCTTAGAGATCTGTTATGGACTTCATTTGAAAAAATTATCTTTTCCCTTAAATACTCTGGTTTTGCTACGGTCAACAACTTGTAGATAAAAATAAGATAGTGATACTTTATGCGGTCAGACATTTTCAACTATTTGAGAGCTATATATTTTTCTGTAACGTGATCATACTTTCTTGTACCAAAGATAAACTGTATGCAATTATTTTGTAGCATCTGAGGTCTATTGTAAGTTGATTCAAGCAAGGATAATACAGTATGTCGCAATAGCTGTAGCTAGATAAAACAAGTGCCTCACATAATTCTTTCTAAGCTTGAAATTTAACAGATATCGATTAGCATATAACATGAGTAGGCGCGAATATGTTCTCTGTGGTAATGTTTTAATGTGATCAATAAACCTGCGTTTGTTGTTCATCTCTACACCAAGAATTTTAGCACTTGCGGTGTGATGCAGTAATATGCCCGAAATTTGTAAGGCAAAAGGAGCTGTAGTATGATCTCTTTTTGAATCCGAGCAGAACATGAATACATTGGTTTTGTCAGGGTTAATATCCAGATTATGGTCATGGGAGAATTTGCATATTTTATCCAAATCAGCTTGTAATATTTTGGATGCATCATTTGCTTCCTCCGAGTGAAAATAATGAACTACCTGGATGTCATCGGCAAAAGTTTGAATATCAGAGTTGTCTACAGATTTGTGCAAGTCAAATGTTTAAATTAGAAATAACAAGGGTCCCAAAATCGACCCCTGAGGCACTCCTGAGGTAATTTCTGTAACGTTCGACATTTCACCATTTAAAGAAACACGCTGGTCACGATTGCTTAGATAATTTTTGAAGAAACGAACAGAAAGACTATCATGTCCATGTTATACAATAGCGCAACTCCTTAGAAATCATGCGGACAATTTGTCTCCTAAAAAATGACCTCTCATAACCCCACGTCGACACCTCAGCACTAGCCGTGACTATTGCCGTTCACGTTTCTAGCACAGGGTACAGGATCGGCTTAGCAATACCGATGAGTAATGGAATGATGAAGCTTAATTGTGTTGCAATAACTTTAATGGATGCGATATATCTCGTAAAAAGAGTAAATTTCGGGAGCAGTGTAATAATGTTGTGGTATTCTTCATCAAAGTTTCGATTATTCTAATTCGTCGCGGATTCTCTGGATATAATTAGGGTGTAAACAGTTTTTTTGAAGCAAGACAAGAAATAGTCGGTGATTGAAAGAAAATTGATATCTCCAAGAAAATAGGTGGCTTTATCATTTGTAGGTAAGTTACAAAAATGCGAGATTTATCCAACTTAATTTAATCTTGTCTTACTTAACCTTAAATATTTAAATAAGCATAATAACTTTATAACACCTTATTGATTCAAATATGGGTAATTGTAACAGCGTCAAAAATAACTAGTTATCCCACAACCTTTAAATTTACCTTTACCAATCATCATCGAAAAACATTTAAGTTGCGGACACGTAGCAAACGGCAAAACCGATGAAACGTTGTTGAAACATAGAAAATAATGATCAGTATTCTTATAAAAAGGATGAAATATAATAAACTGGTCGTTATTCATTAAAAAGTGAAACACTGTTTTTTATCCGATTTATCATGAGTACCCTTCATTCTGTATTTGTATATTACCTATGATGTATAGGCATACTGAAGAAAAAAATCCATGTTTATAGAGGAAAATGGTATTTTTTTGAAACTAGAACGTTGATTCTTTTTATTTTGAACTCTCTATTTGAGCATCCATTAAAATGAACTTCACTTTCAGCTTAAAATTTCACAATGCCGGAATGCATAATCAAATTACTTTTGTTATGTCTTGAAAGATCTCTTGAACGTTGTGGTGCTGTGAGGAAAGCTAATAATAAGTGGATGGAGTCATGCTTGAAGTTTAATTTATCTTTGGAGTAAGAAGAGGATGCGATAATAATTTTGTGTAAAAAAGATCAAAGATTGTATTCGTATGAGTTGGATATAGAAAGCCATCGTAATATATTCAATTTTAGTATATTATTATTATACAAAAGCGGCCCAACATTTGACTCCGCGGCCCGGTATCCATATCTGCGTACCACAAAATTTCCTCAATCTGGTTCTGTCAAAGACACTACCAGTTGTAGCAACATATGGATATTGGGAAGCAGTACTTTAAGAAAATATTGGTTCGCCATCTATCTACCAAAGCCGGTACCTGAGCGTTTAATCTGAGGAACCGAGCACTGTTTATGAGATCCGTTTAAAAGCATCAAGTATGGAAACCTGATACGACAACAAAAAGACTCTTTTTTGTGGAACACTCACTTAATACTCCCGACATTCGGTTTATGCTAAAATGCAACTTAACTCAGTTAAAGAGTAGCAATTTCATTTATTCATCCGAAACCAATCACAGACGACATCGTTTCGCTTTTATTAAAGCTCGTCAGTGTGATTTAGGTCTCAGACGAATAAATGAAATTGCCTGTTAGTGCCTAGCTGGCAAAACTCGTACTAGTAGTAGCAACATATAGATATTGGGAAGCAGTACTTTAAGAAAGTATTGGTTCGCCATCTATCTACCAAAGCCGGTACCTGAGCGTATTTTTAGTATAAACCGAATGTCGGGAGTGTTAAATGAGTGCTCCACAAAAAAGAGTCTATTTGTTGTCATATCCGCAGGTTCCTATACCTGATGCTTTTAAACCGGTCACATAAACAGTGCCCGGTTCCTCAGATTAAACGCTCAGGTAATGGATTTGGTAGATAGATGGCGAACCAATACTTTCTTAGAGTACTGCTTCCCAATATCTATATGTTGCTACTACTAGTTCGAGTTTTGCCATCTAGGCACTAACAGGCAATTTGAGACCTAAATCACACTGTCGAGCTTTAATAAAACCGAAACGATGTCGTCTGTGATTGGATTTGGATGAATGAATGAAATTGCTACTCTTTAAAGGACACTACCTTCACTCTCATAGCCTGAACGCGACTGAGGCGATCGCCGTGCACAACATCCCACGAACGATGCGCGGGACGAGATGCGTGAACCTCTATAATTCTGGAAAGTTGCGCTGCTGTCTATATCATGGATATACTGTGGTTTTCATTTACTTGGCGTATGGTTATATAGTATATATAGTACATATGAAAAAAAGTCATAAAAAAGTGAAACAGTTCTTTTTGTTTTTTTTTGCGAGCTAAACACTAACTAGGCTATATGTTAATATCGAGCCTGGAAATCCATTCTACGTCTGATGGTTTGGCTTGGAGCAAGTCCTTGTTGTTGCCTGGATATGCTCTAAGGCCGGATTCTTGCACTATATTCCTGACAGTTTGGCGTTCCGCTCTATAGTCGCATCGTGGGGATTCGCGCTTGTTCCATTTAAGGTTCCCGCGCACTTAGACGAAGCGTCGCGAACGGAAGCGTTGTGAGGCGAAGCGTCATTTAGCTGATGTCCGCGCACTGGAGCGAAGCTTCGCGTCACGTCTCGAATGGCGCGACGCGAATTTTATTTGTTTCAGCAGTTGAACGCAGTACGTTACCAAGTGAGAACAATGAGCAGTTCGTCAGAAGAGGAACTCTTTGTATTAATAACACACTGTCCCCGAATACAAAATAAAAGGGGGGTGGGTTGGCCTAGTGGTTAGGGTCGAGGGCTCGTGACCGGAAGGTCCCGGGTTCGATTCTCGTTAGAGGCGGAAATTTATTTCTGGTTTTTTCAACCAAAAATAAATATCCATAAAAAAAAAAAGCTCAGCGAGAATCCCCACCTGAGCATTCACTGTTGGCTTCTAATTAAGAGTGCTGTTCCTAAGTGGCGCCGGGAAACAGTAACAAAGCCTACACAGAACACGAGGCTAATGACCAAAGTAGTCGATGCCGATGACACAGAAGTAAAAAAAAAAATACAAAATAAAAACTGTAGGGCGTTACATTTACAATACGTATAGTCACCTCTCTTTAAATCGCTTTCCTGAAGAATCGGTAAAAATGAAATACGCCTTAACAAATCATCAGTGGCGATATTCATTTTAAAAGCCCACGAGTCTGCATTTCATTTCTGAAAAGTCCAAGTGGCGCGGCGGTGCGTTTAAACTCCAAGTAACTAAAACCAGCTTAGGACATGATGTCAAAAGAGGAAGCCTGAAATTCAACCTTCTCTTACCTCGCAAATTCAGCCCCAAGTTTCTGACAGTGTGCAAACGAACAAGACTAACTAGTTAGTCTAGTAACCGCTAACTATCCAAATAACTTTTGCGCACTTTGATATCAAGGTCGGTCGATGAGCGAAGTTTGTCTTGACGGGAATACTTTGTAAGTTATCCTCTACCATTAGCAGTCGAAACAAACTGGCTTTGGCTGGCCATCCATTTAGCAGATGCAAAGGCTATCGGTTATTACAGGCATGTACGCTAACGTGATTTTCAAGCTGCCGGTAACTCAGTTAATCCATTTCTTGTTCGAACAGAGTGCTGCAACTCAACCAAAAGCTCGAGGCCAGGTAGGCAGGGTATGGATAATAGAGCAGTTCCACAACCATAACCTCAATCGTCTTGATCAGCTGATGTTGGACAGACACTGCTTGTATTCCGTATATCGCCATGTAAAATTGAGGACTTTTATTTGTATTTTTTATAGTTTTTTTCAACACTTTTGCCATAATAATTGTAGTTGTGTTGAGTTTTTTAAGGATTTTTTTTGGCAGCTAAGCAGATTTGTCAATTAAAATGCTATAATTTATTACATAATGCATGATGAAAACTTGAATGCATATTGAAAACAGCAAAGAAAAAAACGTTTGTACGCAAATTACACGTTATAAGATTCACAGCTGTCACAGTAGTAATCATTATTGAAAATATTATTATAATGCAAGTGTGTTACCCTACTCACTCGCACATTGTTTATAATGCATTTTCATCACTTGTCCGTTAATTTTCTTCTACTTTATTTAAAAGTATAGTATATTTCATGAATAAAATGGAAATAAATAACTATTTTAAGACACTGAGCGAATCTTGAAGCATCTTTTAGGCATAAACTCATTAACATTTCCCCATACTGCGTGACTGAGAAGGACTGCATAACTGAGTGGTGTTCCACTGATCATACTTCTTGATACTAAATTATATACTGTTCAGAATAAGCCTAAATACATCGAAGGGAAATATATATATATATATATATATATATATATATATATATATATACTTGGCTGGCGCACCAAGTGAGGACAATACATATCGGTGACCAAGTGAGGACAACGGCAGATTTAAAGAGAGAGGATGAGGCGCTGAGTGAACGTCTATCGGAGGTCTCTGACATTTGGAGCATCAATTGCGAAATTTACGCTGCGGCTCTGAGGCTGGCTGGACAGGGGAGAGTGAGAGACTCTCCTGTCGGGAGAGCACAGAGGCGGGTGCGCCAGATGGAAGCGAAAATCCAGTTGGCTCGCCAAGAAGCATCCCGTATCCAGTGTGTGATGGAATATAGAGCGGCCGGTAGGCCTTTTACGCGCCGCGTGCGCCAGATAGCCCGAGAGCTAAGGCGCGACCATCACACGCTCAGTCAAGCGGTACTGGTTGTTGTCAAGCAGCATTGTCTTGACAGGATACGGACGCTAATCGCTGCTAAACGATCACTGGTGACGCGGGCGAGAGGTTTGGAGGAAAACAGAATGTTTTCCGAAAAGCCTGCTCGTCTCTTCCAACAGCGACCACCAGTTATAGAGCAGCCGCCAACTGCTGATCGCGTGGAGACTTTCTGGAGGGGCATTTACGAACAGCCCAAACCTCTCCAAGCAGACACTCCGGCCTTGGCGCAGTTCGAGTCCGTTTGTAGGAGGACTCCAAACTTGAATGTACTGCGTCACCCGATAAACACGGAAGAAATTCTTGGTGCCTTACGAGGCGCAAAGAATTTCGCAGCTCCTGGCCCGGATGGCATAAACACCTACTGGTTGAAAAAGTTTCCCAGTTGCCACCGGCATTTAGCTAGAGTTTTTAACTCGTGGCTAAATCAGGAGCAGCCAATTCCGGCTTGGTTTGTCGAGGGTCGAACCGTGCTTCTCCCGAAGACCGGAGATTTGTCTGATCCTAAAAACTACAGGCCAATAACATGTCTGAACGCATGTTACAAGCTCTTCACCAGAATCTTGTACATGCGTATCCTTCAAGCTGTAAATCCCGTATTTCTCAGCGTATATGAACAAAGAGGGTCTAAGAAAGGAGTAGCTGGCTGCAGGGATAACCTGTTGATTGACCGCTGTGTCACACAGGACTCCGTGCAGTACCTGCGAAACCTTTCTATGGCCTGGATCGACTATCGGAAGGCATTCGACACTACGTCTCATGAACTGATTGTGCGGCTGTTGGAATGTCTTTCGGTAGATGATCAAATAGTGGGATGCATCAAACAACTGATGCCGCTCTGGAAGACTCGGTTCACTATAACATCGGGTGAAACCAGGGTTCGGACAGAGTTGGTATCATTTAAAAGAGGCGTCTTCCAAGGAGACTCCTTGAGTCCCTTGCTCTTCTGCATCTCGCTACTGCCTTTGTCCATAGCGCTGAAAAATACTAAGGGATATAGCTGTGGCAAGCCCAATTACCGGAGGCACAAGGTCACCCACTTATTTTACATGGATGACCTGAAACTCTATGCCTCCGGACAACGCGATTTAGAGCAGTCGCTGAGGGTAGTGCAGGATTACAGTCAAGCTATTGGTATGGAGTTCGGGATAGACAAATGTGCCATGGTTCATCTCAAAAGAGGACGTTGCGGAGATAGTGAAGATGAGGAGCAGCTCGTTGATGGGAGCATCTTGCGACAACTGCATGCCGGAGATACTTATACCTACCTTGGAGTGGCGCAGCGTCACATCCAAGAGGCAGAATTGGTCAAAGAGTGTCTCCGCCGCAAGTATTTGCACCGACTCCGGCAGATCTGGTCGTCAGAACTGTCCGGCAAAAACAAAGTCGCTGCCACAAACATGCTTGCGGTCCCATTGTTGTTATACAGCTTTGGTGCTATCCACTGGAAAGTGGAAGAGCTGCGACAAATCGACATAAAGACCCGCAAAAGGATGAATATGGAGGGAAGTCTACATCCTAGATCCTCTGTCCCGCGAATATACCTCCCGCGACACCTGGGAGGGCGTGGACTATTGAGTTTGGAGCGTCTGCACAACAGAGTAGTACTGGCCACTGCCTGCTATGTTACGACGAGCACCGATCCCCTGATCCGCTTTGTGCGAGAGCACGAGATTGCGGGTAAAGGAGCCTTCCTTTTTAGAGCAGCAACACGGGCAGCCGAAGAACTTAGTCTCACGCTCGACTTCACGCGGAGGTGTCAGCAGTCCGTTACGGAACTTGCTCCCGCACAATTAAAAACCCGGATTAAAACTGCTGAAGTCCAATTGCTTTTAAGACTTCACAAAGATAAACCAATGCACGGAATCTTCTACAAACATCTAGAAGAGCATGGTTTATCTGAGCAGTTGACCTTCTCCTTCCTAAGGTCTAATGGGTTGAAGTCGGAGACTGAGAGCTCTATAATGGCTTGCCAAGACGGTGTCTTCAACACCTTAGTATACCGTAGCCGGATTATGGGTATGGATGTGCCCGATATCCGCTGTAGAGCCTGCCTGCAGGCGCCAGAGACCCTTACGCACCTCTTGTCGGCGTGTAAGGTGTACGCTGGCACAGCCTACGTCTATCGGCACAACGCGGCTCTACGAGTGCTATACTACCATTTAAGGCACTCATACGGTATAGATGAGACACCGGTGCTGCCGTATGCTCCAGGGGACATTGAGTCCGTTGTGGAGAACGAGAGGTGCAGAATTTACTGGAACTACTCATTCTCCACGCTCGAGCTTATACATGCAAATAAGCCAGACATAGTCCTCCTCGACTACCAACAAAAGACGATGTTCGTTATCGAGTTCTCGGCGCCTGCCGAGGGGAACATCGTCTCTAAGGAGGAGGAAAAGCGGACCAAGTATCAGGAGCTCCTCGGACAACTTCGCAGGCTCTGGCCGGACTACACTGTGAGTCTGCTAGTAATGGTCATTGGATCCCTAGGTGGTATGAGGGATACGCTGCTCTCTGCACTGCGCAAAATGCCGGTGTGCCGTGCGGCGGCGCACATCTTAGCCGCCAGAATGCAGAAGGCAGTCATCCATGGGTCCCTTCGTCTGCTTAGGACGCACGATTCGCGGACCCAGTGATTGCTCACCTCACGGTGTGAGGAGTAGTCGCTGGGAAATGGAACAGCAGCCCGGTGTGTCGGAGCCCGGGTTGCACCCTTTTTGTTTTTGTTTTGTCCTATATATATATACTTGGCTGGCGCACCAAGTGAGGACAATACATATCGGTGACCAAGTGAGGACAACGAGATAATGGCATCATTTTATGATAGATACTACGAAGATGTGCCATTTGATAAGAAACATTCAAATATACACATGAAAGCTATTTTACCGATGAGAAAATTGATACGTGTATATCGAGACAAGTGAGGACCTTTCAATGAAAGAATTAAGTGAGCCACGATATACCCGCTTTTTATCCCAGAGAACAACGGAGGTCCGAAATCGGTATACAACGCACCAAGCGAGGTCATAGCTGTGTTGCCAAAATGACACCGCGATATAAGCCGTTCTACGACTTTTACTGAATAGGTGTTTTATTTCAACTACCCTGTTGTTGTAACGTGTGACCTGATGGACTTCAATGATGTGCGAATTTACAAATGTTTTGACATCATGTTCTGCTCCCATAGACATATGGTCATGAATCCTCCAAATAATTGATTTAGAATCAGTGTTATATAGATCTTTGTAACTACATTGTTTTTCCATTTATAGGCGAATAGACTTTGCTTTTGTTATTTTTGTGTGAATTTTAAGAAGATCTGATTCATATTTTTTCTTTTAGTAAGGTACTAAGATTTTGGTAATGGACTTTCCGTGATACTGAATAAACTTGGTCGTTGTAATGTTCTGTACTTGTCTTGCCTTTACATAGTTTGAGGACTCAAGGTTTTTATCTAACGTGTGTATCTAACATTAGCAATAAAGCTTTGACAGATTATTATTACCAGGGCGGGGTCGAACAAGGTGCATGCTTTTGAAATATCATCTTTGTGATGGCGGATTTATGAACAAAAAATTAAGTCAAGTTGAGTGAGTTAGTACTTCCCACAGATTGCGGTAATACCAGTTTATTGTTTTCCCATACCGTGAAGCTATAATGTGAGATCCTTTTGCAACCAAATACACACTGCACCGCTACTGACACAATTTCTAAAAACCTTACGCGCTTTCCAACCTTGCAACGGAAATAACACTGTGTTATATAGTACAGAACTGTCTAAAGCAATACCCTTATGTATACAACAGAAAACTGGGGTTTTCAATCAAAAGACAAACGCGTTTACCCTCCTCGCTAAGCTAATAGTACTTGCTACTAATACTGTGTCGAGGTTTCGTCAATATCAGTTCAATATTTTCCACCCTATAGAATACAGAACGATCTAGAGCAATGCCATTATTACATATACATCAGAAAATTCTTGGTTTCTGCAGTAGGCTAGACAATGTTCGGATGGATCTCAAAAAGTGTCACAGGTCAATGGACAGCCTATTATGAATACAATAAGCTTTTCAGTTTTACAACCCCTCACCCCCCAACGATCCCAATTTCTCCCTTACCAAAAAAAGTAGAAAATGATCAGTCACGTCTCAAACGCCTAAAAACGATGTTTGAGATGTTTTTATATTTTTAGTTTTTTTCATTATTGCTGCGCCGCCACTGATACGATTTCTAAAAACCGTACGCATTTCCTTCTCGACACAGTAATAATACTATGTTAAAATTTCATTAAAATCAAACAGAAGTTTCCACCCAATACAGAACGATATAAAGCAAAACTCGTATTCGAAGTCCCTTGTTTTCTGCAATACGCAAGGCACTGTTAGGATGGACGTAAAAAAGTGTATTAGGTCCTTCTCTCACAGGTCAGTGTGTTTGCGTGTAGGTCTGTATGTGTGTGTAATGGCTTTACTTTTAGCATTAGATTTTACATTAAATTATTAAATGTTACATCAGTATGCGGAATTAACCCAAGATTGACAATTTCATATATTTGACCACTTTTTGATAAGCTTTAGACAGCATACAACAATTTTTTCATTTTCATAGCTGGATGTGTGCTAGATGTGTAGAACGGTTCTAATCCGATTCATTGATCCGGATCATTAAGGTGACCTAACTGAACCGAATCCCAAATTTAATCTCAACGGGTCAGTCGGATCACAAATCCGGCAGCTTGTTCGCGTACACCCGTATGCACCGTTTGGCGATTCTAATCCTAGTTCCCTAATCGCGTTTTGCTAATCTTTGGCATCTAGCCATGCACCGTCAAGAGATTAACTAATCCAGATTGGAGATACGGCAATGTTGTGTTCGCAAGATTGTTTTGAGAGTGGCAGTGTCAAAATTGTTAGTTTGCGGTGCATACTAAACAAGTACCTAATCTAATCCAGGTTTATGTAACTAATCGCGCAATTGACTTACGGTGCATACGGGTGTTATTCATTCAGAATCACAAAGCAGGATGGTGCGTGCCACGGCGATATATGTCGGTCAGTCGATCTGACGATTAGCGATGTTCAGTTTTCGGTTCAGTGTTCTGCTGAAGCTACATGATAGCCATAATGCTCAATGTTCTGGGATCTGAATTTAAAGGAATATTTAGATAGATATTTTAGGGCGAATAATAAATGAATATTTTTCTTGTATGATGAGCTGTGGCTGTTTATAGTAGAGACAAAATTCCTTTTACGTGCCAGGATACGAGAAACTCAAAACTGAATAATTATTTACTCAAATCGAAATTTAGAAAGAATAGTATTAATACATATACATCTTCTAGGTACATATTTATAAAAAAATAAATATCATCTGATATAAAGGTAAAACAAATTAATAAATTATACATGAAGTGTACTGTGCTGTACTAGCTCATTTCTGTATGCACCGAGTACCCAGATTGGGCGGTTCCCTCGTGCTTCGGTCAAGATCGAAGGTGAACGATTGCATTCGCTAGTCGGGATCCGACTGACCCGTGAACCGGATCACTGTTCCGGATCTTTGAGGTGTTCTAGATCCGCTGATCCGCATCTTAAAAATGACCCGATATGCCCGTCTCTATTCATAGCCCTCCATCATCCATCCTGTAGTACAAAATGATTAGGAACCCCCAAAAATCCTAAAAACGCAGTTTGAGGAATATTTGATTTTTTTTTTGTTTTTTGCTAAGTCCTTCACCGCCCATGCACGGATTTTCAAAATTATAGCAGCATACTACCTATTACGATCCCGCAGTATATCGCTCCGTGCAAAGTTTACTGAGACTACGAGGGTAGAAGCCAACAGGCAGATAAACCGACAGACTGATAGCCTATCTGTCCGATAATGCCATATAAATATTATGGGCCTATCTGACAGATACGCTATCTGAAACTTATCAGAGACCGGTGAAACCGGTTTTAAGTGTAACAGACAGATAAACCGACAGACCAAAAGCCTATCTGTCATATAAATGATATGGACCTATGTGATAGATACGCTATCCGAAACCATCAGAGAGCGGTGAAACCAGCCCTAAGTGTAATGAATGGGTATAAAAAAGAATGTAGGTAAATGTTCAAGGACAGTTTTCGTGTAGGTCTGAAAAGCATAGAATTTAATATTTTTTAGGGCAATGGAGGGCACTTTATGTTAACAACAATTTTTCGAGATTTCATCTCCCTCTCTCCCCACCTTCCCAATTTCATCCCCTCCTAAAAAATAATAGATAATTGAAAACTCATATAAAGCTTGAAACAAAGGCCTAGGGGTTTTATCTTTCACTACGCCTACGTCCAGCTTTTCATAAAGTGCAGCTTTACCTACTACTACCCAGCAACATACTGCTATCCAAATCTCATCCATTTAAAAAATGCAAAATGCAACGTAGGTGCACCTATACTGTATTCACAGCCAAGCTAGACCAAATGAAAACAAGCCGGCGTGCGAGATCGGCTCGTGTCGGTAGGGTCCCTAATAGTCCAATACACTATGTGTGAATTGTATGTTATCATCCGGCAAGTAAAAACCCCCAAGGCTGACTGGAAATCAGATCGAAATATGCGATGTCAAGTGTTCATTGCCTAAATGATCATTTCAAACTGGCAACTGGCTGCTTTTAAGTTGCAATGGATTAATAGGGCAACTCTTTTAAATAGTAATATAAAATTCCATAATTGGACTGGACTATAGCTGGCGTGTTCGCAGATGGCAGCGGACAGTAACCACGCTAATGCTGCCTGCGACTGTTTATGTGGAGTCTACCTTGGGATTGAATATACTGTAAGCTATATGACCCTCTGTTTAATTAAAGTTTTCACTATTCTTTTAGATCGAGAACTCATTTCGTTTTTATATTATTTCCAACTTTCAGCATGCGCACAGGTCATTTTAAGGTTACACAGGGTGAGTCAAGCTCAACGCCTCGGACTCTTGTGACCAAACGATACTACTTTTCGAAAAATCGACTTTGCAAATGTATGTACGTCGAGTTGGGCTACATTTTAAAAACAATGACTTTTATACAGGCTGTCTACTATAAGCATGACATATCAAAGTTATGTTTTTTAAATAGAACACCCTGTATATTATTGCATATTCAGATTCCTGGGTGAATGTTAGTGTGACTTTATGTATCACACTTTTTAAGCGAACCGTTTAGGTGCAAATCACAATTTTGGGTATAGGTAGATGTCAGAAAAAAATTGAATATCGCAGCTATTATAAATCTTAGAGGGCTGTGACTTTGCCGTGTTACTAAGCATGAAGTGTACCAGCTTACGTTAGACGGTCGAGTTCGAATTACATCGTACTTGGACAAATCGATAGATCAATTAAGGAAACTTCAATCAAAGGTAACTTGATTTTTTCAAAGGGAATGCATAATTTTTTTATATGATCAGATGTGCAATTTGATAGGCTTTCTAATTATATCAGATTGTGAATATCAGTCTATGGTAGTTTTTATTAAATTTCGAGATTTCAATCAAATCAGTGTCTTTCAACTTCTCTACCTATAAACAAACTAGCAGGCCATGAAATATAAACAAAATCGTATTCAGATGGAAGAAAACAACTAACTTAGCAAAAAGATCCAGCAGAACTAGAGTAAAAGAACAAGATTATAAAAAATCCCTACAACAAATCAACTCTAACCAGAAACAACGGCGGTAACATTCGAGGGTTAAAGAGAAGCTGGAGTACGACAGAAATGGATAATTTTTACAGCCTACTAGCGACTGCAATGTACTAGAGATTAAAAATTTCCAAAATCACTAAACACTTTGAAATGAAAGCAAAACTTTCAGCGATCGTTGCCGTCAGTCTAATATCTTCCGAACGCAATTTCACATTTAATGGCATAAAACAGTACTCATTTCCGTCAAAGTCAAAAGTAATGATACCTCTCACTGTCGTCCTTTGAATTTTTCAGTAAGATTTTTAATTTATTCTTCGTTTTCGGCGATCTTGCCTATGAGTATTGAAAAATTTGCAGAACTCCGGTCAGAGGTATCGGTTACTATTTTTTTAAATCATGAAATGTGAAATTTTATTCTAAAGCTATTAAGCTGCCAGCAACGTTACGTGGTAGATTTCCTTTAATTTCAAAATTCACAATGGTTTTGTGAATCGTCAATCTTTAGAATATTGTAGTAGCCGGTATGCTGTAAAAAATACCCATTTCTGTCGTACTCCAGCAGCTTTTTGACCTTAGATGTGTTATGTCTGCTATTTCTGGTTAGAATTGATTTGCTGTAAGTCACTTTTATAACTTTGTCCCTTTACTTTAGTTCGTCCGTAACTGTCTTCTAAGTTAGTTATTTTGTTCCATCTAAACAGTTTTTTGTTTATATTTCATGGCCTGCTAAGTTGCTTATAGGGAGGAAAATTGAAAAACACCGGTTGTGCTGAAAATTTGAAATTAAGTCAAAACTACCAGAGATTGATATTTACAATCGCACATCATTAGAAGGCTTATCAAATTGCACATTTGCTGGTATAAAAAAAATTATGCATTCCCATTTGAAAAAATCAAGTTACCTTTGATTGGAGTTAACTTAATTGATCTACCAGTTTCTCCGAGTACAAATGTAATTCGAACTCGACCGTCTAACGTAAGCTGACACATTTCATGCTTAGTAACACGGCAAAGTCACAGCCCTCTAAGATTTATAATAGCTGCGATATTCAATTTTTTCTGACATCTACCTATACCCAAAATTGTGATTTGTACCTAAACGGTTCGCTTAAAGTCCCATGTGTGATACATAAAGTCACACTAAAATGCACTGGAACCTAAATATGCAATAATGTACAGGGTATTCCATTTAAAAACATAACTTTGATATGTCACGCTTTTATTAGACACCCTGTATAAAAGTCATTATTTTTAAAATGTAGTCCAACTCGACCTACATACACCCGCAAAGTCGATTTTTCGAAAAGTGGTACCGTTTGGTCACAAGAGTCCGAGGCGTTGAGCTTGACTCACCCTGTATGTGCGTTTTGCGGCCGATTCGGGTTCAGTACGGTTGACGGTTACATGAATTTCAGATCGATCCGAAAATATACCTGCTTGAAGAACAATAATAGTAAAAGGGCAAGAAAGACGCTTACAAAAAATACTCAGGTGGTCCTCGTTTATCACTTCTAATAGTATAAACACGTAAACACTGTATATTATACATGACATGTAGAAAAGGCGAAATTTGCTTAACAATACTAATATCTTCGAGTGATTCATCACCGCCTACCGATCCTCACTTATTCCACCTATTCGTATAGAGGTATACTAATTCAACGTTCATGCAGTAAAATAACATTCATTAATATGTGCTACTACGGATTTCATTTGAGTGAAAATAAATACCACGGAATGTAAAATTAACCTTTGCAGGGATGTAGGTAATTTGGTTTCTTAGATAAGAACTCTGTTAAAATTTGACCATTATAGGGAAAAAAATCAAATTATCTATGACTGAAGTTTCTTTAATTAATCTACTGATTTTTCCAAGTTCAAAAAGATTTCAAATTTAACCGTCTGACGCACCTTATGCTTAGCCGTACCGAAAAGTCATGGCCTTCTAAGATTAGTAATCACTGTGATACTAAATTTTTTTCTGATACCTACTTATACCAAGTCATTTCATTTCATTTCATTTAAGGTTCCGTATAAAATACATAGGGTCAAACTAGATTTTACCAAGCAATCCAAATACGCAATAATATATTCCATTCATTTGAAAAATGTAATTTTATTATGAATCACCCTGTATAAACTTAAAAATTTAAGTGAAAATATTTTAACGTTATAGCAGTCAAAAGTTCCCACCCCCCACCAAATGACAGACTTTTTAAGTATGTTTTAGTAAGTCAACAATCCTCCGTCCGTCCAGTGTTGGTCCACCCTGTATAGGTAAATAAACGTATCAAATGTCTTCTAGGTCAGTATTCGGATAAGTCTGAAAAGTCTAGAATTTCATATTTTTTAGGGTAATCGAGGGTATTTTATGTTTACAACAAATTTTCGAGATTTCGACTCCCCCATCCCCACCTTCCCAATTTCATCCCCTCCCAAAAACAGTGGTTTTGTCTCTCACTACTCCAACGCGAAGCTTTTCATAAAATGAATTTTTACTTGCCACAGGGATAGGTGAGGGGAGTATTGTGATCGCGAAAATTTTCGATTTTGAGATAATACGCTTTTTGGGCGTTTTATGATGTGTACATAACGAAAATCCACGTCACTCATTTCCGTCGGTCTGTCTGACTGTCGGTCTGTCGGTCGGTCGGTCTGTCTGTCGGTCTGTCTGTCTGTCGCGTTTTTCTACCCTCGTAATCTCAATAACCGCTGCATGGATTGTGATGAAATTTGGGCAGCGTTATGCTGTGGGGTCGTAGTAGGTAATGTTCCTATAATTTTGAAAATCGTAGTACGGGGGGCGGAATAATTAGAAAAAAACGAAATATGTCAAATATGCCCCAAACTTGTATACACCATAGGTCGTTCTGTATTTTATAATGTTGAAATTACTGACTTGATGTTCATCAGAATTTATGATGTACACATACGAGTATGGTTTTAGATCGTTCGGTATCGCGTAACGTGAAAATTATTCAATTGATTTTAATGAAATTTTGACATAGTATTACTCCCAAGGCGAGGATGAAAAACGCGTATGTTTTGGAAAAATAGTGTCAGTGGCGGCGCAGCAATAATAAAAAAACTAAAAATATGAAAACAGCTCAAACTTTGTTTTTAGGCATTTTACGGGTTCCTGATCATTTTCAATTTTTTTTTGGGTGGGGTGAAATCGAGGCGGTTGGGAGGTGGGAGGTAGTAAAATTGAAAAATTTGTTGTATTCATAATAGTCCGTCTATTGACTTGTAGAATAAATACCTAGCGGCATATTGCACTTTTTTAGGTCCATCCGAACATTGGCTTGCCTATTACAGAAACCAATTTTGTGACCTGCACATACGATTTTTGCTTTATTTCGTTCTATGTATATCGCGTAAAGCGAAAATTATTGAATTGATTTTAATAAAATTTTGACACAGAATTTATTACCGCTGCGAGAATGGAAAACGACTCTGTTTTTGAAAAACCATGTCAGAGGCGGCGCAGCAATAATCAAAAAACCAAAAACATAAAATCAGCCCAAACTTCGTTTTTAGACGGGTTGGAGGCTCTTGATCGTTTCGCATTGACCAGTTCAAGCAAGTAGAAAAAAACTGTGGCGCCCTAGTTCCTAAGAAGGGAGATGCAAGAAACTATTTACGAGGGTTTTTGTGTTGGATGTTGTTTTTGGAGGCGGATGGGCGATAATTTTGTTGCAAGGGGATTTTAGACTACAGCTTCATGCAATGGGAAATAATAAAATGGTATCATCATTATGCGTGGGAAGTACTGAGTCATTCAACTTGACTCTATTTTTACCTATTACTACCCAGCACCATGATGCTATGTATAAAAATATCGTCCTCTTAAAAACGCAACTTTCGGCATGCGCACAGGTGACTTTCATGTGATGTATTCGTTATGCGGCTGATTTGGTTTTAATGCAGTTGTCGTTTACATGAGAAGAGCAGGAAAGACGTTTACAAAAAATACTCAGGTGGTTCTCAGTTTGTCGTGTACACCAGCCGGTCCTCGTTTATCAGTTCTAATAGCATAAACACGTAAACACTGTGAACATGACATGCACAAAAGTCGAAATTAGCTTAACAATACTAATATGTACGAGTGATTCACCACCGCCAGCGGTCCTCACTTATTCCTCCTATTCGTATAGAGATATACTAATTCAGCTTTCATGCAGTAAAATAATATTCATTATATGTGCTACTACGGATTTCAGCTAAGTGAAAATAAATGCAACTAAATGTAAAATTAACCTTTTCAGCGATGTAGGTAATTTGGTTTCTTAGATAAGACCTCTATTAAAATTCGACTGTTATAGGGATGTAGATACCGCGTGGCACATATAGCGAAAAGTACGACCCCTCTAATTACCTGAATTTTGCTAATTATCTGAACATGTCAATAACGGCGAATTCAGGTAACTTAGTTCAACGGACCTATTTTGAACGTCTATTGACTAGTCTAGGGGTTCTCAAACTTATAGGCACTGCGACTACAGGAGCAAGACTTTTTAATCGGACCAACTGAAATAGGGCATGACTCACTCTGCTTCACAGTCGTAATTGCTAAATCGCTGATGTTGAAAATGGTATCGCCCTTCGTTATGAAAAACAAGTATTCCTGAGAAGAACTGAATCAATAAACTTGACTTCTATTTTTTTAATACCTGGCCATGTTTTGGGAATTATTCAATATTTGTAGACGCGTAATTCGAAAATTGATTTAATTTAACGCGCGAATCAGTTGACTGCACTTTCGATTGGCATTTGGCGTCATAAAACGTGTCTATGTCTGTGATACAATAAAGTTAGCTAGAAAGGCAACAAATCTGTAACGAGAATATACTGTTAGATAAGGGTAGATGCTTGACAGGGATACAACATTACAACATTTATGAATTCAGGAATTTGTACTGTACAGTTATATATGAGGTTTAATCAATATGAACGATAATTGACTGACTTAGTACTTCCCACACATTAAAGTGATAGCAGTTTATTATTTTCCCTTTGCATTAAGCTATAGTCTGAGATCCCCTTGCAACCAAATCATCACCCTCCTGCCCTCAAAAAACATCCAACACAAAAACTCTAGTAAATAGCTTCTTGATACTCCTCTCCGTAGGAACTAGATCGACGCTGGTTTTATTCTGCGAGCTTCAACTGGATAAAACGAAACGACCAGGAACACCCAAATCGCCTAAAAACGAAGTTTGAGTTATTTTTATATTTTTGCCCCTCCCCCCCCCCCCCTACGACCCCAATCACACTCTCACCCGAAAAAAGTAGAAAATTATCAGGAAATCCTAAAACGCTCAAAAACGAGGTTTGAGGAATATTCAATTCTTTTTGTTTTTTTGCAAATTACTCCGCTGCCAATGCACCGATTTTTAAAATTATAGGAGCAATACCTACTAGGACCCCATAGGATACCGGTACCCAAATTTTATCACAATCCATGGCTACTGATATGACTAGCCTAGAAAAACACGCAAAGACAGACAAACCGACGTTATATAGACATCATAAAACGCCCAAAAAAGCGTATTACCTCAAAACCGAAAATTTTCGCGATCACAATACCTATCACAATTTCCTATCGGTGTGGGAAATAAAATTAACTAAAAAGAAGCAGAGGTCATAAAAAGGCGCGAAAGGCATTTCAGATGGTAGGGTAGTATCGATTGATTAATATGCATGTGGACCTCGGTTATACATTACCGGTCCTCGCATATTTGTTCTAATCGTAGAGATATACAGAGAATGTGGAAAAAGTGCAACTATTTTTTAAATACTAAGATGGTCAGATCGTTTTGTACGGATGATCACTTGTTCTCTCCTATTAGTACAGAGATATACTTGCTGATTGCTTATTCTGTCTAAGCTACCATTCATTGGTCCTCCTGTTCGATTGGTCTAGATGAAGTACTACCGCTGCGGTGAATGTTAGTTATCTGCACAGCGTCCTAAAACGTGTCTCCAGGTAAATCGATCCATAAGGTCGATTATAGACTTCTATTTACTATAAGATTTTCAAGTATCATGATGTGTCGATTAATTCGCTGTCAATGACATCTGAAACAGATATTACGAAACATCTGCCGACAAGTTCCAAATAAATCTGTTACTTTGAGACCTTGTCTGTGCCTACCTTATACCTACCTATTCCTTGACAAATAAAATCAAATGAAAATTTGTCCTCAGTAACGTAATCTGAAGGCTTGATACCTCGGTGACTACACATCTGCTGTTCACGTAGAACTGCCGTTTCTACTAGCAAAATCGATGTAACAACTAAATACTACTGAAGTTCAGCTTTAAAGGTGGGCAGAGAATGTTTTTTAAACTGTGGAACAGCAGCGGTTCCTGAATTTTTGAAAAGGGGCGCACAGAAGCTTAAATAAAAAATACACAAAAATCCTACCAGAGATTATTGAAGCCGCAGCTGCACTCTGCACATAGGTATACATATGTATCTTTATACGAGTAGGAGGAATGAGCGAGGGCTAGTGGCGGCCGTAAAGGTCTCAAACTTTTTTCACAAATTTTCATATAGGTAGGTAAATATAATACAACTGATATCTCCCGGTTAAATAATTATTTAAAAAGTAAGGTGAAATACCACCAGATTATTATTATCAGTACTATGAAAAAACTGACTGATGGAAGCGATAGACGCAATCTGCATATCTGAATACTTACCCTTAGAGAAAAGACCTGTTTTTCTCCACTGAGCAGATCGCATAAGCAGAGCCTAAATACCAAACTACCAGAGTACCGCGGCTACCGTGAAAAGGTCATGTTAGGGGAAGTTTATTAACGCAGTGTACTGCGTCATGTATGGATAGGCCAACACCCGCAGGCCCAATAAATTACGTGGTGATGCAAACAATCCATTTTTTTAAGTGAGACACCCTATATTTTTTCACGTCATGTGTGCAGTGTATACCTGTTCATACTATTAGAACTGATAAACGAGGACCGGGTGATATACACGACAAAGTGAGGACCACCCGAGTATTTTTTTATCGATCTAAATGAACAGCTCATTTTAATTAAGCAGAGTCGGTCATATGGTTTAGGTGTGCCTAAGTTGCGTTTTTTAAGTGAATGAAATTTGAAAAGCGGCATGCTGCTGGGTAGTACCAGGTAAAGCTTCATTTCATGAAAAGCTGTGCGTTGGCGTAGTGAAAGGCAAATCCCCTCAGACTTCGTTTTGAGCGTTTTATGAGTTAATCATCTACCATTTTTGGGAGGAGCTGAAATTGGGAAGGTGGGAAGGGGGGAAACCTTGAAAATTTGTTGTAAACATAAAATACCCTCCATTGGCCTAAAAATAAAATTATATACTTTTTCAACTCATTCGGTTACTGACCCAGGAGACATTTGATACGTTCATTCACATAATAAAGGGTGGGCCAATAGTGAGCAGACGGAGGATTGTTGACTTACTAAAACATATTTCAGAAATCTGTCACTTGGTCATGGTAGGGACCTTTGAGTGATATAACGTTAAATATTTTCACTCAAATTTTGATATTTATACAGGGTGGTTCATATCAAACTTACATTTTTTTGAAGGCGACTCCCTATACATTATTGCATATTTGAATTCCTTGGTGAATTCTAGTGTGACTCAATGTATCTTATATATAACTTTAACGAACCGTTTAGGCACAAATCAGCATTCTTGGTATAAGTAGATATCAGAAAAAAATTAAATATCGCAGTGATTATAAATCTTAGAAGGCCGTGACATTGCGGTACGACTAAGCATGAGATGCGTCACCTTAGGTCAGACGGTTAAATGTGATATTTTTTGTACTTGAAATCAGTAGATTAATTAAGGAAACTTCAATACAGAGAACTTGATTTGTTCAAATAAGAATACCCATTTCTGTTTACAGAATCAAATGCAGAATTTGATTACCTCGATCTCAATCTTTTTAGTTTCCATTTTATTTAAAATTTTCAGTCAAATCAGTTTTTTTCAGTTTTCCTACTTATAAGAAATCTAGCAAGTCATGAAAAACAAACAAAAGCCCGTTAAGATAGAAGAAGCCAACTAACTTAGTAGAAAGACACAAACTAGAGCAACGGGGGGAAATTACGAAAATTCCTTACAACACATAATATCTAACAACAGCGGTAAGAAATCTAATGACAATGAGCAGCTGGCGTATGACAGAAGTGTTACTTTTCCACAACCTACCAGCTATTGAGATCTACTAGAGCTTGATAACAAAAAACGATTAAATATATTGAAACAAAAAAAACTACCAATGATTGTAGCTGACAGTTTAGCATCGTCAGAATGAAATTTCACATTTAATGGGATAGAAAAGTGGTCATTTCTGTTAAGTCAAAAGTAAAGATATCTCTAACTGGAGCACTCTGAGTATCTATTGATGTGATTGTTAGATTTTTTTATTACTCCATGTTGTAACTGTGTTTATTTCATGTATGCTCCTACCAAGTAAACAATGTTTTATCATATAACATACTGCAATTCAGTTTTCATTTTTTGCGATTTTGCTAATAAGTAGAAGAATTTGAAGGGCTCGAGTCAAAGGCATCATCACTTTTGACTTACGGCTATTTTATGGTACTAAATGTGAAAATTTATTCTGAAAATATAGATACTCCCCTGCCAGTAACAATCGCTGGTATTTTGTCTTTTATTTAATTTTTTTTACTGATTTTGGGTATTTGGGTATAGCTAATAGGCTGTGAAAAGTAAGCCTTCTTGTTGCCGCTGTCGTTTCTGGTTAGAGCTGATATCTTGTAAGAAATTTTTATAATCTTGCCTCATTAATCTAGTTTGCGTTTTTATGCCAAGTTAGTTGGTTTCTTCCATCTGGACAGGTTTTTGTTTATTTTTTATGGACTGCTCGATGGCTTATAAGTTGGGAAAGTGTAAAACACCGATTTGACTTAAAATTTGAAATAAATTGAAAACTAAAAAAGATTGATTCCAACAATCCTACATTGTTGGAAAGGTTATCAGGTTTTAGATTCGATGGTATAAGAAAAATTAGGCATCCCCATTTGAAATAATCAAGGTGCCTGTGATTGAAATCTCCTTAATTATTCTACTGATTTCTCCAAGTACAAAAAGAATTCAAATTTGATCGTATGAGCTAAGATGACACATTTCATGCTTAGTCACACCGCAAAGTCACGGCCTTCTAAGTCTTATGATCGCTGCGATATTCAATTTTTTTCTTATACCTACTTATACCAAAAGAAAGTGATTTGCGCCTAAACGGTCTGTTTAAAGTTTCATATACGATACATGAAGTCACACTAGAATTCACTAAGCAATTCAAATATGCAATAATATATAGGCAGTTCTATTAAAAAATGTTAGTTTGATAATCAGCCTATATAAACGTTAAAGTTTGAGTGAAAGTATTTTAACGTTATAGCCTTCATGGGCCCTACCATGATCAACTATCAGATTTTGGGAATATCCTTCGTCAACAATCCTCCGTCTACTCACTATTGGCCCACCCTGTATTGCATCTATCACATAATAATATGTACTCTGAGAGGAATTCACATATTTTGTTGGAATGTTTGAAAAGAAAAGTATTTTATAAGTTATCGCATTTTTAAAGCTGAAGCTGGATTGACATCAAACGAGTAAAATCGGGTCAAGCCAGACCAAAAACTCTTAGGATGCTTATCGGAGCAGTTAAAATCTGACGAACTCGGAACGATTTGACTCGGATAGCACTCTACTCTCCCAGACACTCTCTCCCACTTTTTATCTAAGATTAAAATATGCCTCTCAGTTGTACAAAGATGAGCTTTAATAATTTCAAAAGGCATATCACACGGTATCTAAAACGTCAGTTGAATTGACCATCTTAGATTCCAAACGAAAATTGTATCACTCGATATTAAACTAATTGAAACACCTGCTAGTTCTTTCGCATAAGGGCATGGTTCATGATTTCAGAACTGTCTAGTAATCGCTATACCGAAGATCCTACTCCTTTCAAGAATTAAACCCTTCATGCATAGAGCGATGACCTGCAATCTAAAACTTTTCTGCCATAAAAGCCGCCTAGATATCATTCCAAAAGTTCCTCATGATGGGGCACTTCAGAACAAAATCACGACTCGCAACACCTAATTTTTTTCTCAAAGACCTCAACGTGTAATATGGGAAGCTAAACAACCAAGTACACAAAGAGAACGCGAAATATCGTGAGAGGCAGTAGTCTGCCGGTATTTCATCGTTGCCGAATTTCAGGTCCTCACTTGTTGCATGCGCTGGTATGTAACGTATATGGGGTGGCGGTATACAAACTCGAGAAACCATCTGGTACCAAAGTGGTGAACTAAAATGTATACATTTACCATAAAACGAAAAAAATGAGGACCAGCTGAAATTTTCAAATTTGACTCAAGACCATATCCGCAACTCACCACAAAAATTTCAAGCGAAGTCCACTTGTTATGCAGATTTTGCACGGGTTAGCCTCACTTGTACCACGGGCCAAAAATATATATATATATATATATATATATATATATATATATATATATATATATATATATATATATATATATATAAGACAAAACAAAAACAAAAAGGGTGCAACCCTCGGATCGCCCTGACGACGACACACGCAACGACATGGACTGTTTTAGGTGGACGACGGAACTGAAGGATGACCTGCTGAGCTGCTACGAGAGCAGTAGCCCGCGCCGTAGGGGATACATGGCCCGCATGCATGGGAGGTGGTGTGAAATGCATCCAGAGCATAGCACAATTACCTCCCAGAGCTTGCGGAACCAGGTATTTTACCTTCGGGGGCAGGGATACGTTCGTGCTCCAGCTCAGCCTGCCCCTCCGGCGACTGAAAGGCCTGTTAACCAGGCTGAAAGGTCGCCGATGAGGCCCGCTGAGAGGGAAATCGACGAAGCCGTCTCACATGGAGATTTCAGTGACCGAAGGGCCTTGCATAACAACAAGAGGTCCTTCAAGCTGGCAGATTTAAAGAGAGAGGATGAGGCGCTGAGTGAACGTCTATCGGAGGTCTCTGACATTTGGAGCATCAATTGCGAAATTTACGCTGCGGCTCTGAGGCTGGCTGGACAGGGGAGAGTGAGAGACTCTCCTGTCGAGAGAGCACAGAGGCGGGTGCGCCAGATGGAAGCGAAAATCCAGTTGGCTCGCCAAGAAGCATCCCGTATCCAGTGTGTGATGGAATATAGAGCGGCCGGTAGGCCTTTTACGCGCCGCGTGCGCCAGATAGCCCGAGAGCTAAGGCGCGACCATCACACGCTCAGTCAAGCGGTACTGGTTGTTGTCAAGCAGCATTGTCTTGACAGGATACGGACGCTAATCGCTGCTAAACGATCACTGGTGACGCGGGCGAGAGGTTTGGAGGAAAACAGAATGTTTTCCGAAAAGCCTGCTCATCTCTTCCAACAGCGACCACCAGTTATAGAGCAGCCGCCAACTGCTGATCGCGTGGAGACTTTCTGGAGGGGCATTTACGAACAGCCCAAACCTCTCCAAGCAGACACTCCGGCCTTGGCGCAGTTCGAGTCCGTTTGTAGGAGGACTCCAAACTTGAATGTACTGCGTCACCCGATAAACACGGAAGAAATTCTTGGTGCCTTACGAGGCGCAAAGAATTTCGCAGCTCCTGGCCCGGATGGCATAAACACCTACTGGTTGAAAAAGTTTCCCAGTTGCCACCGGCATTTAGCTAGAGTTTTTAACTCGTGGCTAAATCAGGAGCAGCCAATTCCGGCTTGGTTTGTCGAGGGTCGAACCGTGCTTCTCCCGAAGACCGGAGATTTGTCTGATCCTAAAAACTACAGGCCAATAACATGTCTGAACGCATGTTACAAGCTCTTCACCAGAATCTTGTACATGCGTATCCTTCAAGCTGTAAATCCCGTATTTCTCAGCGTATATGAACAAAGAGGGTCTAAGAAAGGAGTAGCTGGCTGCAGGGATAACCTGTTGATTGACCGCTGTGTCACACAGGACTCCGTGCATTACCTGCGAAACCTTTCTATGGCCTGGATCGACTATCGGAAGGCATTCGACACTACGTCTCATGAACTGATTGTGCGGCTGTTGGAATGTCTTTCGGTAGATGATCAAATAGTGGGATGCATCAAACAACTGATGCCGCTCTGGAAGACTCGGTTCACTATAACATCGGGTGAAACCAGGGTTCGGACAGAGTTGGTATCATTTAAAAGAGGGGTCTTCCAAGGAGACTCCTTGAGTCCCTTGCTCTTCTGCATCTCGCTACTGCCTTTGTCCATAGCGCTGAAAAATACTAAGGGATACAGCTGTGGCAAGCCCAATTACCGGAGGCACAAGGTCACCCACTTATTTTACATGGATGACCTGAAACTCTATGCCTCCGGACAACGCGATTTAGAGCAGTCGCTGAGGGTAGTGCAGGATTACAGTCAAGCTATTGGTATGGAGTTCGGGATAGACAAATGTGCCATGGTTCATCTCAAAAGAGGACGTTGCGGAGATAGTGAAGATGAGGAGCAGCTCGTTGATGGGAGCATCTTGCGACAACTGCATGCCGGAGATACTTATACCTACCTTGGAGTGGCGCAGCGTCACATCCAAGAGGCAGAATTGGTCAAAGAGTGTCTCCGCCGCAAGTATTTGCACCGACTCCGGCAGATCTGGTCGTCAGAACTGTCCGGCAAAAACAAAGTCGCTGCCACAAACATGCTTGCGGTCCCATTGTTGTTATACAGCTTTGGTGCTATCCACTGGAAAGTGGAAGAGCTGCGACAAATCGACATAAAGACCCGCAAAAGGATGAATATGGAGGGAAGTCTACATCCTAGATCCTCTGTCCCGCGAATATACCTCCCGCGACACCTGGGAGGGCGTGGACTATTGAGTTTGGAGCGTCTGCACAACAGAGTAGTACTGGCCACTGCCTGCTATGTTACGACGAGCACCGATCCCCTGATCCGCTTTGTGCGAGAGCACGAGATTGCGGGTAAAGGAGCCTTCCTTTTTAGAGCAGCAACACGGGCAGCCGAAGAACTTAGTCTCACGCTCGACTTCACGCGGAGGTGTCAGCAGTCCGTTACGGAACTTGCTCCCGCACAATTAAAAACCCGGATTAAAACTGCTGAAGTCCAATTGCTTTTAAGACTTCACAAAGATAAACCAATGCACGGAATCTTCTACAAACATCTAGAAGAGCATGGTTTATCTGAGCAGTTGACCTTCTCCTTCCTAAGGTCTAATGGGTTGAAGTCGGAGACTGAGAGCTCTATAATGGCTTGCCAAGACGGTGTCTTCAACACCTTAGTATACCGTAGCCGGATTATGGGTATGGATGTGCCCGATATCCGCTGTAGAGCCTGCCTGCAGGCGCCAGAGACCCTTACGCACCTCTTGTCGGCGTGTAAGGTGTACGCTGGCACAGCCTACGTCTATCGGCACAACGCGGCTCTACGAGTGCTATACTACCATTTAAGGCACTCATACGGTATAGATGAGACACCGGTGCTGCCGTATGCTCCAGGGGACATTGAGTCCGTTGTGGAGAACGAGAGGTGCCGAATTTACTGGAACTACTCATTCTCCACGCTCGAGCTTATACATGCAAATAAGCCCGACATAGTCCTCCTCGACTACCAACAAAAGACGATGTTCGTTATCGAGTTCTCGGCGCCTGCCGAGGGGAACATCGTCTCTAAGGAGGAGGAAAAGCGGACCAAGTATCAGGAGCTCCTCGGACAACTTCGCAGGCTCTGGCCGGACTACACTGTGAGTCTGCTAGTAATGGTCATTGGATCCCTAGGTGGTATGAGGGATACGCTGCTCTCTGCACTGCGCAAAATGCCGGTGTGCCGTGCGGCGGCGCACATCTTAGCCGCCAGAATGCAGAAGGCAGTCATCCATGGGTCCCTTCGTCTGCTTAGGACGCACGATTCGCGGACCCAGTGATTGCTCACCTCACGGTGTGAGGAGTAGTCGCTGGGAAATGGAACAGCAGCAGCATATATATATATATATATATATAAGACAAAACAAAAACAAAAAGGGTGCAACCCGGGCTCCGACACACCGGGCTGCTGTTCCATTTCCCAGCGACTACTCCTCACACCGTGAGGTGAGCAATCACTGGGTCCGCGAATCGTGCGTCCTAAGCAGACGAAGGGACCCATGGATGACTGCCTTCTGCATTCTGGCGGCTAAGATGTGCGCCGCCGCACGGCACACCGGCATTTTGCGCAGTGCAGAGAGCAGCGTATCCCTCATACCACCTAGGGATCCAATGACCATTACTAGCAGACTCACAGTGTAGTCCGGCCAGAGCCTGCGAAGTTGTCCGAGGAGCTCCTGATACTTGGTCCGCTTTTCCTCCTCCTTAGAGACGATGTTCCCCTCGGCAGGCGCCGAGAACTCGATAACGAACATCGTCTTTTGTTGGTAGTCGAGGAGGACTATGTCGGGCTTATTTGCATGTATAAGCTCGAGCGTGGAGAATGAGTAGTTCCAGTAAATTCGGCACCTCTCGTTCTCCACAACGGACTCAATGTCCCCTGGAGCATACGGCAGCACCGGTGTCTCATCTATACCGTATGAGTGCCTTAAATGGTAGTATAGCACTCGTAGAGCCGCGTTGTGCCGATAGACGTAGGCTGTGCCAGCGTACACCTTACACGCCGACAAGAGGTGCGTAAGGGTCTCTGGCGCCTGCAGGCAGGCTCTACAGCGGATATCGGGCACATCCATACCCATAATCCGGCTACGGTATACTAAGGTGTTGAAGACACCGTCTTGGCAAGCCATTATAGAGCTCTCAGTCTCCGACTTCAACCCATTAGACCTTAGGAAGGAGAAGGTCAACTGCTCAGATAAACCATGCTCTTCTAGATGTTTGTAGAAGATTCCGTGCATTGGTTTATCTTTGTGAAGTCTTAAAAGCAATTGGACTTCAGCAGTTTTAATCCGGGTTTTTAATTGTGCGGGAGCAAGTTCCGTAACGGACTGCTGACACCTCCGCGTGAAGTCGAGCGTGAGACTAAGTTCTTCGGCTGCCCGTGTTGCTGCTCTAAAAAGGAAGGCTCCTTTACCCGCAATCTCGTGCTCTCGCACAAAGCGGATCAGGGGATCGGTGCTCGTCGTAACATAGCAGGCAGTGGCCAGTACTACTCTGTTGTGCAGACGCTCCAAACTCAATAGTCCACGCCCTCCCAGGTGTCGCGGGAGGTATATTCGCGGGACAGAGGATCTAGGATGTAGACTTCCCTCCATATTCATCCTTTTGCGGGTCTTTATGTCGATTTGTCGCAGCTCTTCCACTTTCCAGTGGATAGCACCAAAGCTGTATAACAACAATGGGACCGCAAGCATGTTTGTGGCAGCGACTTTGTTTTTGCCGGACAGTTCTGACGACCAGATCTGCCGGAGTCGGTGCAAATACTTGCGGCGGAGACACTCTTTGACCAATTCTGCCTCTTGGATGTGACGCTGCGCCACTCCAAGGTAGGTATAAGTATCTCCGGCATGCAGTTGTCGCAAGATGCTCCCATCAACGAGCTGCTCCTCATCTTCACTATCTCCGCAACGTCCTCTTTTGAGATGAACCATGGCACATTTGTCTATCCCGAACTCCATACCAATAGCTTGACTGTAATCCTGCACTACCCTCAGCGACTGCTCTAAATCGCGTTGTCCGGAGGCATAGAGTTTCAGGTCATCCATGTAAAATAAGTGGGTGACCTTGTGCCTCCGGTAATTGGGCTTGCCACAGCTGTATCCCTTAGTATTTTTCAGCGCTATGGACAAAGGCAGTAGCGAGATGCAGAAGAGCAAGGGACTCAAGGAGTCTCCTTGGAAGACCCCTCTTTTAAATGATACCAACTCTGTCCGAACCCTGGTTTCACCCGATGTTATAGTGAACCGAGTCTTCCAGAGCGGCATCAGTTGTTTGATGCATCCCACTATTTGATCATCTACCGAAAGACATTCCAACAGCCGCACAATCAGTTCATGAGACGTAGTGTCGAATGCCTTCCGATAGTCGATCCAGGCCATAGAAAGGTTTCGCAGGTACTGCACGGAGTCCTGTGTGACACAGCGGTCAATCAACAGGTTATCCCTGCAGCCAGCTACTCCTTTCTTAGACCCTCTTTGTTCATATACGCTGAGAAATACGGGATTTACAGCTTGAAGGATACGCATGTACAAGATTCTGGTGAAGAGCTTGTAACATGCGTTCAGACATGTTATTGGCCTGTAGTTTTTAGGATCAGACAAATCTCCGGTCTTCGGGAGAAGCACGGTTCGACCCTCGACAAACCAAGCCGGAATTGGCTGCTCCTGATTTAGCCACGAGTTAAAAACTCTAGCTAAATGCCGGTGGCAACTGGGAAACTTTTTCAACCAGTAGGTGTTTATGCCATCCGGGCCAGGAGCTGCGAAATTCTTTGCGCCTCGTAAGGCACCAAGAATTTCTTCCGTGTTTATCGGGTGACGCAGTACATTCAAGTTTGGAGTCCTCCTACAAACGGACTCGAACTGCGCCAAGGCCGGAGTGTCTGCTTGGAGAGGTTTGGGCTGTTCGTAAATGCCCCTCCAGAAAGTCTCCACGCGAACAGCAGTTGGCGGCTGCTCTATAACTGGTGGTCGCTGTTGGAAGAGACGAGCAGGCTTTTCGGAAAACATTCTGTTTTCCTCCAAACCTCTCGCCCGCGTCACCAGTGATCGTTTAGCAGCGATTAGCGTCCGTATCCTGTCAAGACAATGCTGCTTGACAACAACCAGTACCGCTTGACTGAGCGTGTGATGGTCGCGCCTTAGCTCTCGGGCTATCTGGCGCACGCGGCGCGTAAAAGGCCTACCGGCCGCTCTATATTCCATCACACACTGGATACGGGATGCTTCTTGGCGAGCCAACTGGATTTTCGCTTCCATCTGGCGCACCCGCCTCTGTGCTCTCTCGACAGGAGAGTCTCTCACTCTCCCCTGTCCAGCCAGCCTCAGAGCCGCAGCGTAAATTTCGCAATTGATGCTCCAAATGTCAGAGACCTCCGATAGACGTTCACTCAGCGCCTCATCCTCTCTCTTTAAATCTGCCAGCTTGAAGGACCTCTTGTTGTTATGCAAGGCCCTTCGGTCACTGAAATCTCCATGTGAGACGGCTTCGTCGATTTCCCTCTCAGCGGGCCTCATCGGCGACCTTTCAGCCTGGTTAACAGGCCTTTCAGTCGCCGGAGGGGCAGGCTGAGCTGGAGCACGAACGTATCCCTGCCCCCGAAGGTAAAATACCTGGTTCCGCAAGCTCTGGGAGGTAATTGTGCTATGCTCTGGATGCATTTCACACCACCTCCCATGCATGCGGGCCATGTATCCCCTACGGCGCGGGCTACTGCTCTCGTAGCAGCTCAGCAGGTCATCCTTCAGTTCCGTCGTCCACCTAAAACAGTCCATGTCGTTGCGTGTGTCGTCGTCAGGGCGATCCGAGGCACCGCCACCTTGCCCAGAGCCGGCTTCCGATACCGGCCTGGTGTGGGTGCTCTTCTTCTGGGGCGGTCGAACCAGAAGGTAGGGCCCGTCCGGTGGTTAGCCTTAGGGCCCCCAGCCGACATTTCAGAGGCAGCCGACCACATTGCCTCCTAGGGATGACCTGTACAGGTTGCCGGCCGGCTTTCATCCCTGGCTTGGGTTATCCCCGCAGTGTCGCCACGCACCGAATAGCCGTTTGATGTTGGTCGGCTTCCTGGGGGCGCATTTTATACCTACTGCCAGGTTTGCTATCAGCCGCCCCTAACCTGGGGTCAGACGCTGTCGGGAAGCCGTCCTTAACATAGGTGCAGCCGCTTCCTCACTATGGTGGTTCATACGCCTGCTTTCACAACCGGTGACCACCATAGGCCCTTTTAAGGCAAGGACTACCAATCTTTTAGTCGCCTCTTACGACAGGCAGATTAAACCCTGGGAACATTCTAAACCCGGACCCAGACGGGTATATATATATATATATATATATATATATATATATGTATATATATATATATATATATATATATATATATATATATATATATATATAGGTATATGTATATATAGGTAAATTCAATAGTTTTTATTCAAGTAATAATTCTCTAGCTTCTGGTGTGTGCAACTTTACGATCAGCCAAATAATGTTTTTTAGAGAATCACCTTGTTCGATAAGATTAGAAGATTTAGAAATTAATCAATCTGTGTTAAACAATGTGCCATTTAAAATACATTTTTTTTGACTTGCTGTATTTAGACACCATTTCATGCTACACACTTGGAAAAAAGAGTCCGAATGTGGGTATAAGCTTTTAATATTAGAAATATTTTCAATTCGATTATGTGAGAAGCATATAATAATTGATGAATCATTTTACTCCACCATATATTGATATATATAGATAGATAACATACACATTTATTTGTGCTGTTAGTATACGCAGTATGTGAAATATGTCAAGATCTACTTTTTAGAAGGTCATCACGATGGAGGCCCTGGACTCATAGCATTATGTGCTCTTCACTTCCTGTTATTAGTCTGCCTCTTCTGTTTCGAATACTTGCGAAGCTGAATTGGAAAGCTTTGGCAATTCCTTGTGTAAAAGATAGATTAGGTTAAAAGACAGGACACACCTTATAACTCAGACTTACCATTACCTCTAGCTTACCAATCAGAATTTAATTACACTGAAATTTAAAAAAAATAAACTTAGCAGAGTGAGATATTCAAATAAATACATACTAGATTATTTACACAAATAAATCGCGCAACAAGCTTTTAGGATGATATAAATCGTTTTTAATGGGGCTACAAGCTAATAATTAAATTTTAAACGAACATTCTATTTTCTTCTTTTAAGAGCATTTGAATAAAATCTTTTTTAAATTCTTTTAATCTATTGCGTCGAAGGTCTGCGAGATAATGCTTTATACTCGTATCTATAGCTCAGGTCAACTTTGAATTTCAGAGCATCAACATGGATTTATTACATACCATTCGTCACTAAAATCAGTGAACAAAAGAAACAACTACTCCGTGTCCAAATAACCCTACCGGCATTGAACTACACTATTGGCTTGAGTGCTTCCTTTGTGGAAGCAAAAAGACAATGATTTCCACCTTATCCAGAGTGAGCTCAAGGATATCACAATCCTTGTTTGGAACATGTCCTGAATTTTTTTATTATTGATGTAATGTAAAAAGACACATAGTTAAGGTCTACTAGATGAGCAAGAACACGTCCAAGTAAAAGCTCACTATTTAAAGAAAACGAAATCCTAAGTAACAGAAAAACGTAATTCTAGGTAACAGAAATAATTGGATGCAGATGCATAATGCGCATACTCGAGGGTTTTACGTTAAACTAATTATACAATTTCTGCGTTTACAGTTCTATACTAAAGAGGGACCTTATGAATTCACGGAGCGCATTAATATGAAACCACAAAATTTAATGAGCCAAAGCACAATACTTGCTGTTATAAAGTTTTCATTCTGTCTGATAAAGAGTATTCAGAGAGCTGCAGCTATATAGCTGAAGCTCGATCGGTTGTGGAATTATATGCTCTAAGGTAAGCAGTTCGCATCCTCTAGATTGGGTTACTGACTGGTATAAATTATACCCGTCAGATTGAATTTGAAGTTGACGAGTTGTAAAATCAACTTGACCGTTTTGAGTGATCACTTGACGCTTTAGAGACTACAGCTGGAAAAGGTGTAGATATCTGCTTACCAGTTAATCAGTACACAGTCAAATGTCTAAATGTAAAATTTTTATCAGAGTAGGTTGTGATGAAATCAGATTGCAACAACAGACCATAATATCTTGCATGTCTTCTTTGAAAATGCTCATTATGTCTTGAAATTTCGAACTTGTGGAAAACATTTTCAAGAACTACAAGTAAAACACAAAGCTTCGACAAGCAATAGCAAAGATTAATTACCAACTGTGGAAATGGAGGGTCACCAAATAGTCGAGTCACCTTTCGTTAAGCTTTTGGGGATCAACATCAACAGCAACATGTCCTGGCACGACCACGTCGTCAGTATTGCTGAAATGGCGTCCAGTAGGCTTGGAGTTTTGTTCCGCTGTAGGAAGCTGTATACACCACAGCGACCACTGCTGCTCTATAAGGCACAGATTCGGCCATCGCTGGAGTATTGCTCACATGTGTGGGTAAAGCGTCTAGAAACTATCTAGAAGAGAGCAATTAGACTAATCGAGGCGCCTAACCTCACAAAGGACCTCGACGGCCTGGAAAATGGAAGAAGGGTAGCTGACCTGTCCCTGTTTTACAGATTTTATCACGAAAGATGCTCGAGTAAACTCTCCCAGATAATAACACCAAAAGCCATCCGAACGAGGAAAACTAAAGAGGCTCTGCGAGCTCATCCTTACCAAATCGAGGTCCCTACTCCCCGAACCAGTCTCCTCCACCATTCCTTCTTTTGGAGAACTTCGAGGCTGTAGAATGAGCTACAACCTGCAGCGTTTCAAATCTAACGTGCCAGACACTTATCCTCTCGCAGTGCTTCTACAGCGTCATAGGTTTTCAGCGTTTGCGGGAAGCTGATTATAACAAAAACCACGTTTATGGTGTCTGTTGTTGTAGGAGACATCTGATTTAAATTATTATACAATGTGTTCCACCATCATGTCGACAAACTTTGAGGTATGAAAATATAATTAAAGTTATCGAGAAAAAATGCGAAATTTTTTTCAATTTTCAACTTCTGTATCACGACTCCATGGGTTCGCGCAGTTGTAGCGCCATAGCTTGATTATTTGTCGACCGATTCACGACTTTTTGGACTCGTTTTATAGGAGAATTACTGGGCATATGAACTAGAGTAAAAAAAGGTAATATCTGATAATTTCTAAGGCTAAAAAAATTCACCAAACTGAAAAAAAAATGTTGTAATGCACTTATTTGGGTTACTTACAAGTAATTCGAAAAAAAGCCGTATTAGTGCCTATTTATTAAGACATTTTAACCCTTAACCGGTAACGTGCAAATTCGGGGCATAGCTGGTAACGTGCAGTCTGTGAGACTGTAACGTCTTTGAAGCTTAAAAAATCAAACTCTCCTAATTATTTTTTGGAAAAAATGCATGAAGATTTGTTGGGTATATATCCTTTAATAATAATTTTGTATAAAGTAGCAGAACATGTAATGTAAAGAAAAAAAATTATGATAATTATTAACTAGAACACAAATTAGCAGCACAAATTTGTAGGACCAAGATAACAAAAAAAACTTTGACCACACTCAAATCTATAAATTTTGTGATTGATAATAAGTAAAGCAATACACCTATAAAAATATTTTGGTAAAAAATGACGGATCTGCCATGACTACCAGTTGAGAAAAATTATAACATAAACCGTAACGTTCCGTCTCACAGACTGAACTGAACTAACAACTAAGCACATCTGGAATGTTGTTTACGCAAACTTATTGATAAATGGGATATAAAAGGGATACCAATGGCAGATAGATTAGATGAGGTCATTTACCAGAAATGTGGTAAGGTTTTGTTGTAGGCTCGAATTTAAGATTGCTTGCAGTCTCACAGACGGCACGTTACCAGTTAAGGGTTAATATTTAGCAGGATGCTTCCTGTTTTAGCACTTGCAATTTGTGTTTGTAGCACTAAAATTTTCGACAGAATAGGCCATTTTGTATTATGACTTCTTTATCACAGCGCCATGTGTTAACGCAGTTGTAACGCCATATCTTGATTATCTATCAAGCGATTCACGACTTTTTGGACTCATTTTATGAGGGAATGACAGAGTATATCAACTAAGGCAAAAAATACAATATCTGACAATTTCTAAGGCTAAAAAAATTCACCAAACTGAATTTTTTTTTGTAATGCACTTGTTTTGGTTACTTGCAAATAATTTGAAAAAAATCCGTAATAGTGCCTATTTATTGACACAGTTTGATGTTAGGCAGGATGTTTCCTGTCTAACCACATGCAATTCGTGTATATAGCACGAAAATTTTCGACAGAATAGGCCTTTTTGTATTATGACTTCTGTATCACGGCGCCATGTGTTCACGCAGTTGTAACCCCATATCTTGATTATTTATCGAGCGATTCACAAATTTTTGGACTCATTTTATAGGGGAATGACTGGGCATATCAACTAAGGCAAAAAAGTCCACCAAACTTAAAAAAAAGTTTGTAATGCACTTGTTTTGGTTGCCTGCAAATAATTTGGAAAAAAAGCCATATTAGTACCTATTTATAAACACAGTTTAATGTTTATCGGGATGTTTCCTGTCTAACGACATGCAATTTGTTTATGTAGTACTAAAATCATCGACGAAATAGGCTTTTTTATTACGACCAATTTTGAAATAAACAAGAATTTGGTATGCACATTGTCTTTATTGGACTTCGGTACAGATTATTACTTAAATGTAATTTACATGAACAAATGTGATTATTTAGTATCTAAACTAATCAACGAAATTTTCAAAACGTCCGCCATTTTTATTTAGGCACGCTTGACTTCTGAAACTAACGCTCTGGGTTACTCGACGCTAAGCTACGCTCCAGTCTGTTTTCTTTGATTTCCAAGTGATTCCAACATATCTCATTTCAATTAGTTGCCATTCAGTCATTTGGCTGAATACTAAATAAATAATACTAAAAATAAAAATAATAAAATTTGTTCATGTAAATTGCATTTAAGTAATAATCTGTACCGAAGTCCAATAAAGACAATGTGCATACCAAATGCTCGTTTATTTCAAAATTAGTCGTAATAAAAAAGCCTATTTCGTCGATGATTTTCGTGCTACATAAACAAATTGCGTGTCGTTAGACAGGAAACATCCTGATAAACATTAAACTGTGTTTATAAATAGGCACTAATATGGCCTTTTTACAAATTATTTGCAAGTAACCGAAACAAGTGCATTACAATTTTTTTTTTAAGTTTGGTGGATTTTTTTAGCCTTAGAAATTGTCGGATATTATGTTTTTGCCATAGTTGGTATGCCCAGTCATTCCCCTATAGAATGGGTCCAAAAACTATTGAATCGCTCGATAAGTAATCAAGATATGGCGTTACAACTGCGTGAACACATGGCGCTGTGATACAGAAGTCATAATACAAAAAGGCCTATTCTGTCAAAAATTTTCGTGCTACATACACGAATTGCATGTGGTTAGACGGGAAACATCCTGCTAAATATTAAACTGTCTTAATAAATAGGCACTAATACGACTTTTTTTTCAAATTATTTGCAAGTAACCAAAACAAGTGCATTACAAAAAAAAAATTTCAATTTGGTTAATTTTTTAAGCCTTAGAAATTATAAGATATTATATTTTTTTGCCTTAGTTGATATACCCAGTCATTCCCCTATAACGCATGAACACATGGCGCTGTGATACAGAAGTCATAATACAAAAAGGCCTATACTGTCGAAAATTTTAGTGCTACATACACGAATTACATGTTGTAAGACAGGAAACATCCTGCCAAACATTAAAATGTCTTAATAAATAGGCACTAATACGGCTTTTTTCGAATTATTTGTAAGTAACCCAAATAAGTGCATTACAATAATTTTTTTTCAGTTTTGTGAATTTTTTAGCCTTATAAATTGTCAGGTGTTATCTTTTTTTGCTTTAGTTGATATGCCCAGTCATTCTTCTTTAAAATAGTCCAAAATGTCGTGAATCGGTCGATAAATAATCAAGCTATGGCGCTACAACTGCGCGAACCCATGCATGGAGTCGTGATACAGAAATTGAAAATGTAATAAAAAATTAATTAATAGGTTGACCCCTTTTTTTCGCATTTTTTCTCGATAACTTTAATTGTATTTTCATACCTCAAAGTTTGTCGATATGATGGTGGAACACATTGTATACCTGTCTCACAGGACAATAAATAGTATAAAGTAAGGCATGATGAATCGGTGGATGAAGGTTTTGATGCGGCAGTTCTAGAACGTCGTTCACAATGTATACGGCTCGCAATCCTAATAATAATACCCTTGAACAGGAGTGCGCCGGATGTCAGTGCCATTAAACGTTGCAGATCGACAGACGCCTTTCAATCATCCCAGTGTCCCGTGTCGATAGGTAAGGTTTCGCTACCTATTGGCAAACACGTCACATATAACGTTAACGAGACACACAGCAGAGCCTTCATGGCTACGCACGAGTTAATGCGACGTAGTGAACTGTGTCATCCAATACAGGGCGTGATACGGAATTCCAATTAGGTATATAATTCTATATAGTTCAAAGAAGAATTGTTTAGAGCACTGTTTAAGTATAAGTGAAAAGTATAGTAGGGTAAGAGCAAGTAAGGGTACGCAGTCTGTATGGGTACACAGTGTCAAAATCACATAGTTGTAAGGTCTTTAGATAGGTATAGTCTACAATGTAGATGTACATATCTAAATGAAGGTTATTATTGTACAAAATAAGGCGGTCTTTTATGAAAAATTATTACGAAAAAATGTAAGTAGAAGCAATTTGCGTATCGTTTTATAACTTTTTGCGAGATTACAGAAAACATCAAAATGTGTAGGCACAGGCATAACAAAAATTTACTTATATTTGAAATATGACAACGCCGACAAATGAATCCCTCCCTCTCGTAGTTGTTGTCTAGGAAACAGATACCCAAAGAAAGCCACACTTGAGGGTCCCTCAAGTATCCCTTGAGTGTTACTTAAGGGAACCTTAATTATTACTCAAGAGACGACTATGGATACGGCCCTAATAAAATGTCAATGCTGAGAAACGAGTTACTGATTAATTGATTACATAATTACGTTGGAGTGAAAATAATGATTTGCTTAGATTAAATGATATATCAAAGTAGAGAGATTATAAATATCTAAATGATATGAAAGGAGTTTATAAATAATTGCAGGATTATTATTATTGTAATTGCACTTTGCAACTGTCCTGAATAAATTTCACGGAGAATTAGGACTCATTTGAATCTAGCGTAGCAAACAAACGTCCTTAAAGAATCTATAATTATTCTTCTTTTTACTTCCCACGCCGATCGGTGAGGGGAGTATTGTGATCGCGAAAATTTTCGATTTTGAGATAATACATTTTTTGGGCGTATTATGACGTCTATATAACGAAAATCCACGTCAATCATTTCCGTCGGTCTGTCTGTCGGTTCGTCTGTCGGTCTGTCTAATCGCGTCTTTCTACCCTCGTAATCTCAGCAACCGCTGAATGGATTGTGATAAAATTTGGGTACCTACATTCTGTGAGGTCCTAGTAGGTAATGCTGCTATAGTTTTGAAAATGGGTGCAGCGGCGGCGGGGTAATTAGCAAAAAACAAAAAAAAAATAAATATCCCTCAAACTTTGTTTTTATGCGTTTTAGGGGTTCCTGATCAATTTTCACTTTTTTGGGGGGGGGGTGAAACTGAGGTGGTTAGGGGATGGGGGGTTGTAAAACTCAAAAGTTTGGTCTATTCATAATAGGCTGTCCATTGACCTGTGGAAGAAAGGTCCAGCGGCATAATAGACGTGTTTTAGGTCGGTCCGAACATTGCCTTGGCTATTACAGAAGTCAAGGGACTTTGCATTTTCTGATGTATACATACGAGTATTGCTTTAGATTGTTCTGAATTTAGTAACATGGAAATTATGAAATTGATTTTAATGAAATTTAGATACAGTATTATTACCGTGGGGGGATGAAAAATGCGTATGGTTTTCACAAATCGTGTCAGTCAACTTCGTTTTTAAGCAATTTGGGGGTTCCTGATTGTTTCGTTTCGTCTAGTAGAAGCTCTAGAATAAAAATTGTGTCGTTTTAGTTCCTACGGAGAGATTTAGGAAAATATTTACTGGTTTTTGTGTTGGATGTTTTTTGAGGACAAGCGAACGATGATTTGGTTACAATGCAAGGGATCTCAGACTGTAGCTCCATGCAAAGGGAAAATAATAAATTGATATGTGTGGGAAGCACTGAGTCAATCAACTTGACTCCATTTTTTGTAAGTAGTTTAGTAGTCTAGTAAGTTTTTTGGAGGTAAAGCTTCTAATCAGTGCCGCAGTACCCTGTATAAAGTAAGGACAGTAGGTAAACAATTTGCAAACGGTTACGTGTGCCTATTGATCTGTTTGTTGAACACTCGTGTCCTTTGACCAATCAAACGACCGAGCATCAGGCATCAATGAACGCCACAGTCAACTTGACTAGCTTTTCGACCATGTCAGGCGTATGTTCCATACAACAAATTGGAATCAGATCCATACCTCTGCAATATTCTTGACATACGCGGCTCCGTATGTATTTGATCTACTTGATTTGCCAATATCGATGGTGTAAAATAGTCCAATCATTTAGGAATCCCTTAATATCAAAAATTTATAAACGTATGTAGAGCATGTAATTTTTTGTATTTTGATTTTCGTTCACTTGTGTTTGGTTCTCCACCAGGCAGATGAAGTTTTATAATTTCATAAAGGAAGGCTTTATACAATTTGTTTTTCTGAAGGTTTTGTGCGGCAGATGTTACGAAAGCAGTGCCACCCTATTTCAGTTGACTCTTCGTCTCTTCAGTTGATTCAGACCACTGTCAACAACATAAAATTTCGAGTTTAAATTTGTTGGTGGCTGCAATATGCAATGAAAGTATTTCAATCGTGAACATTGTAGTCTTGTACAGTAGGCTAGCAGTTGTAGTGGTGGGGAGGCAAAGGCAGGTAAGTAGCTCACCTTCGACCCTTTTGCTGTAGACATACTGATTTTCCTGCAATGGTCATTTTACCGTGGTGCATTTGTGTCCTGAGTAGGCTGTTACTGTTTCCCGGCTCCATTGTAGGAACAGCACCATTAATTAGAACTCAGAAGTGAATACTCAGGTGGGAAAAATCGCTGAGATTTATTGAAAAACCATAAATAAATCTCTGACACTGACGAGATTCGAACCGGAGACCTTGAGATCGCCAGCCCTAAGTTCCACCCACTGAGCCACCTACCGAATCAATGGGTTACTACCATAAGGATAACATAATAGTATTAATATTAATTTGAAGCAACTTACAGATCTATGAAGTATACTTGTATATGTTATATTACTAGAATTAATGCGCTCCAAGAAAGACATTAGAAATTATCAAGTTTCAAAAATGTTGTTGCATGTCTGCATTGTTATTCTTGATATAAAAAAAGGACCCATATTTTCAATCGAAAATTCTCCCGTCAAAATATGGGCTTTTCTCAAAAAGCCGGTGTGCTTTCTGTTTCTTGAAACCTCTTTTTTCCGATGGTGTAAAGAATATCTATATCTATATCTTAAAATAGCGATAAATGACATCTACGCATATATTTTAAAGCAAACTCTACAACTTTGGCGAAATGTTGCAGATATCTTATTAAATATTAACTTATTTGACTTATTTGTTTGTTAAATATAAATATATATTTCGATTTCCAATTTTTTGTTTATCAGTGTGACATGTAGTCTTATGTTTTTCGAGTAACTAGAGTTTAAATTTTAATAAATGGCTCAAAATTGTGGATAGCGGTTGAAAAAAATGTTCGATTTCGACTTTTTTTCATTTTCGGCATTTTCTTAGAATATTTACTGTATAATGCATATATTTTTTACACCATCGGAAAGTAGAAGTTTCAACGTACCAAAAAGTATAGCAACCATAAAGCTAATATTTTGACCGGAGAATCTTCGATTGAACATTTGGGTCATATAATGATGAAAAATTAAAAAATAAATATTCCAAACCAAATAAATTGCAGTGTATTCAAAACATAAAAAGGTAAGTTTTCACCAAATTTCGTGAAAAGACAAGGTTTGTGTAAAAGATAAAATAAAACACCAGATACTTTGTTACTTAAATTTTTTAATTAAATTTTGAGGTTTTTTTATTAATGTGTAAATGTTAAGCTCAATACCCGAATTCGGGCAATGTCCGAAAAAAAATACGCAGAACTAGTTTTGAGAATGAACTATTTCCCAAACCCGAAATATTAATTTTATATGGCTATTGAGCATTACCAAATAGTCAGAACTAGTTTTGCGCATCTTGAAATGCACAGTACTAGTTTTGCGTAACTTGAAATGCACAGCTATACTGCATTCACTGAAGAAAAGGAGTAAAATATTATTTCAAACCCATAATTTGGGGCTTTACTCGGATAAATCGAACTTGATTTTTCTGTTTGTAATAACATCACTGTTCTCAGTATGCAGTTTTGTAGACGGTGTGCATATAACCCTTGACCATACAGTAAAAATTTACCTATATTATGCATGGTTACTCCGTTTGTTCGGTGGATAAGGTATAGTTCTGTATTTTGGCATGGTGGCATTTAGAACTGTAAAGGAGATTTTTTTCAATACATTGATGGTACATGTTATATTGCAGAGACATGGAGGTTAGGTTGGGTTAGGATCATTCAATATAGTGAGGTAATGATCTTTTGTCATGAGATTATGTTTGTGTGTGCTTGAAGCTTCAAGTAGCCGAACTAATTCGGATTCGAATTTAGCTTGCATTTTTTCAACAAGCAGAAACAAAAAACATTCAAAGCAACAACATAAACATAACCTTACTTTTTAATATAACTGCTGCAGCCATTCAGTACTACAGAACTAGTTCTGAGCATTTCAGGTTGCGCAAAACTAGTTCTGTGCATTTCAAGATGCGCAAAGCTAGTTCTGCCCATTTGGTAATGCTCAATAGCCGTATAAAATTAATATTTCGGGTTTGGGAAATATTCGTTGCTCAAAACTAGTTCTGCATATTTCTTTCGGGCATTGCCCGAACTTGGGAATTGAGTGTAACATAAATACAAAAGTTATATATATTACTTCCCACACCGATAGGTGAGGGGAGTATTGTGATCGCGAAAATTTTCGATTTTGAGATAATACGCTTTTTGGGAGTTTTATGATGTCTACATAACGAAAAACCACGTCACTCATTTCCGTCGGTCTGTCTCTCTGTCTGTCTGTCTGTCTGTCTGTCTGTCTGTCTGTCTGTCGGTCTGTCTGTCTGTCTGTCGCTTTTTTCTAGCCTCGTAATCTCAGTAACCGCTGCATGGATTGTGATGAAATTTGGGCAGCGGTATGCTGTGGAGTCGTAGTAGGTAATGTTCCTATAATTTTGAAAATCGGTCCATAGGCGGCGGAGTAATTAGCAAAAAACAAAAAAAAATAAATATTGCTGAAACTTCGTTTTTAGGCGTTTTAGGGGTCCCTGATCGTTTTATACTTTTTTTTGGGTGGGGGTGAAATTGGGGTGGTTGGGGGGTGGGGGGTTGTAAAATTGAAAAATTTGTTGTATTCGTAATAGACTACCCACTGACCTGTGAAGGAAGACCTAGCGACATAAATAACTTTTTTAGGTCTATCCGAACATTGCCTTATGCCTATTACAGAAACTAACGGACTTAGAATTTTTTTCGATGTATACAGGCTGTCCATTTAGTGTGTAATTCTTCGATAACTCGCAAGGTATAGCTGATAGAAGAAAATCTCAAATACAAAAGTTATTTGGTTACTTGAGACGCATATTCTAAAAATATTTTGAAATACACAGGGTGTTGCGGCAAAGTAGGATAGAGATCAATTTGATTTTTTTATAAGGAACTATAACTTTCTCTCAAATTCTTCTAGTGTCCATCATTGATCTCTATTCAACCCTAAAATATTTTTGGAATCGGTTGCGACGTTGCCAAGTTATAATTTATTTTCTATTAATTTCCGCATTTGCAAGGTCGCAAGTAATACGTCCAAATTGATATGTTCCTTTAACTTTTCTCAATAATATTACACAGCGAGTTACTTGAATATTAAGCGGATATTATTCTGGATGCTACCAGCAATTTGTATCTACAGGGTGTTTTTGGCAGAATTTTAAGTTCCGGCAACTTAAAGGTCGTTTTACTTTGTTTTTTTAAATGGTCTTTTTTATTTTAAATCGAAATATCTACAAATACTCTATCTCGCCTTGTAATATTTTTTTTCGCGTTTTCGACGTTGCCAAGTTATAAATTATTTTCCCAAATTTTTAAACAAGTATCCCCGATTTATTTTAAATAGAATCCTCTACTTATTTTTATTGCAATGAATTGCGCATGTCGAATTTAGTAAGATCTTACAATTTCAAAATTTTGTTTGTATTAATTAATGAGATACAGCAACACCGCTTTTTCAGTAAACGGTACCGGAATGCTTAAATTTTTCCAAAACTGCCACAGCTGAAGAGGTGAAATTCAATACAAAAGTTTGTATTATTGATAATAAGCTGTTCATTGACCTGTGCAGGAAAGACCTAGCGGCATATGACAATAATTTGGGGGGGGGGGGGGTACTGGCAATCATTTTGTTGCAAGGGGATCTCAGACTAAATCTTTATGCTATGGGAAAATAATAAACTGGTATCACCGTAATGTGTGGGAAGTACTGAGTCAATCAACTTGACTCCATTTTTTTTTTATTATCTACAACTTTTCCATTTAACTTTCTTCCGTAGGTCTCGTTGTTGTGTCGGAAATCGAAATAAACCGTTTCTAACCTTAAAAACTAACCCCCTTCCCCTTGCCGACCTTAGCTCGCCCGTAAATTATTTTTCCTTAAATATTTATTGTATCCTCGTTCTTTTACAATGGGTTTCATCTTACTATTATTTTGTTTTTGTTTCAAAAATTATCGATTCTGGTCTACTAGTAGATAGTTTCAATTTATTCAAATAGCTCAAAGCACTGCTTCCAATCTGCGAGAAGTAAAAAATACAATTCAAACCTTTCTCAAACAACTCGCTCAATGAAGAAACGTGTATTGCTTTTGAATATATTTTGCATTGGTTTATCAATACATGGATGTATTCCCATCGCGTTGTACTTTATTTTTGATAACTGATCGTTACTTATCCAATTATTTACCGAAATATCGGATGAAGCGAACAATGCGTTGTTAAAAATTTACTGCGAGGTATTACCGTGTAGGCTTTTACCGAACATTATTGTGGCCGATATTTTCACCGATAATTAATTCATTCGGTAGTTTCGACAGGCGCACAATGCCAGATTTAGTTTTTTTGCTATATTTCGTGTTAGTCCCTGGTAGAGCCAGCGTTTTCCATATTCCCCACCAATAACGGCTTTGTTTCATTACAAAACGGAGGATTACTACAAGAGAATAGCCCGAGTTTGTAAATATGATATAAAAATGGAGTCAAATTGATTGACTCAGTACTTCCCATACATAACGGTGATATCATTTTATTATTTTTCCATTGCATTGCGGAGAAAAAAAAACATCCAACATAGAAACGCAACGACATAAACCCCCAAATCGCTTTAACCCTTAACTGGTAACGTGCCGTCTGTGAGACTGCAAGCAATCTTAAATTCGACCCTACAACAAAACCTTACCGCATTTCTGGTAAATGACCTCATCTAATCTACCAGCCATTGGTATCCCTTTTATATCCCGTTTATCAATAAGTTTGCATAAACAACATTCCAGATGTGCTTAGTTGTTAGTTTGGTTCAGTCTGCGAGACGGAACGTTACGGTTTACGTTATAATTTTTCTCAACTGGTAGTCATGGCAGGTCCGTCATTTTTTACCAAAATATGTTTATAGGTGTATTGCTTTACTTATTATCAATCACAAAATATATAGATTTGAGTGTGCTCAATTTTTTTTATTATCTTGGTCCTACAAATTTGTGCTGCTAATTTGTGTTCTAGTTAATAATTATAATTTTTTTTTCTTTACATCACATGTTCTGCTACTTTATTCAAAATTATTAATAAAGGATATATATCCAACAAATCTCATGCATTTTTTCCAAAAAATAATTAGGAGAATTTGTTTTTTTAAGCTTTAAAGAGGTTACAGTCTCACAGACTGCTGTTACCAGCTATGCCCCGAACTTGCACGTTACCGGTTAAGGGTTAAAATAAAGTTTGAGCTGTTTTTATATTTTTGGTTTTTTTATTATTGCTGCGCCACCATTGACACTATTTCTAAAAGCCATACGCATTTTCCATTCTCGCCACAGTAATAGTACTATGTAGAAATTTCATTAAAATCAATTACAGGTTACAGAATACAGAACGTCTAAAGCAATACTCGTATGTATGAGTATACGTCAAAAAGAAGGAAGTCCCTTGGTTTCTGTAATAGGCAAAGCAATGTTCCAATAGACCTAAAAAAGTGTATTATGGGGCTAGGTCCTTCTTTCTCAGATCTCTGGGGACCCTACCATCAAAACAAGATTTTTTTCTGTTTTACAACCCCTTACCCCCTAAAGACCCCAATTTCACCCCCACCCAAGAAAAATTACAGAATAAATGATCGGGAACCACTAAAACGCCTAAAAACGGAGTCTAGACTGTTCTCATATTTCTTGGTTTCTTATTATTGCTCTGGCACCACTAAAACTATTTCTAAAAATCATACACTCTTTCCATCCTCGTCAACGTAGTACTACTGTGTCAAAATTTGATCAAAATCAATTCAGTAATTACCTCGTTATATAATACAGTCCCTTGGCTTCTGTAGTAGGCAAGGCAATGTTCGGATGGACCTAAAAAATGATGTTATGCCGCAAGGACATTCTTTCACAGGCCAATGGACAGCCTATTATGAAAACAACAAACCGACAGACCGACAGACAGACCGACGGAAATGAGTGACGTGGATTTTCGTTATGTAGACATCATAAAACGTCCAAAAAGCGTATTATCTCAAAATCCAAAATTTTCGCGATCACAATACTCCCCTCAACTATCGGCATACTGTAACTCTTTAATCTAGTCAATTCTAGTATATATGTATATATGTAAGTATAAGTATGAATGAATATCTGTATATATTGTATGTAAGTATACAGGGTTATTCACGTTATTCGACACGGAGCATTATGGCTAAAGTATTTGATAAAAAAAGAAAATAATGATCTGGGATGGATAGAGACCCATAAAGTCTACATTTTAAAAATATTTTCATGTTATACAGGGTGTCCCAAAAGCACGAAATGTATCAAAGTTATGTTTTTTTAAATGGAACACCCCGTATATTATTGCATATTCAGATTTCCCGATGAATTCTATTGTGACTTTATGTATCATACATGGGACTTAAAGTGAACCGTTTAGGTGTAAATCACCATTTTCGGTATAAGTAGATATCAGGAAAAAATTGAATATCGCAGAGATTATAAAATTTGGAAGGCTGTGACTTTGCCATATTACTAAGCATAAAATGCCTCAGCTTTGATGAGACTGTCAAATTTAAGTTACGTTTATGCTTGGAGAAATCGGTCGATGAATTAAGGAAACTTCGATCAGAGATAACTTGATTTCTTTAAATGGGAATGCCTAATTTTTTTATACGGTTAAAAGTAGAATTTGATAACCTTTCTAATGATATAAGGTTGTGCATATCAATCTCCGGTAGTTTTCATTTAATTTTAAATTTTCAAACAAATCGGCGTTTTTCAATTTGCCTACCTATAACCAACGTAGCAGGCCATGAAATATAAACAAAAACCTGTTCAGGTAGAAGAAAACAACTAACTTAGCTGAAAAATACACACGAACTAGACTAAAGGGACAAGATTATAAAAATTACTCACAACAAACAAAGTCTAACCAGAAACAACGGCGGTAACATATCTTTGGTCAAAGAGAAGCTGGAGTGTGGCAGAAATGGATTTTTTCATGGCATACTAGCTACTGCAATGTACTAGAGATTGGCAATTTCCAAAACCATTAAAAATTTTGAAATAAAGTAAAAACTACTAGATAATGTTGTAAGCAGTTTATTATTTTCATAATAAAATTTCACAATTAAAGATATAAAAAAGTATGCAATTCTGTCAAAAGTCATGTCAAAAGTACTTCTGACTGGAGTTCTAAAAATTCAGTACCTTTTAGTAAGGTCGCAGAAAATGAAGAATGAATTAAAATTTGTTCAAATTATAAAACATAACTTAAATGGCAGAAAATTTAAATCTGATTTGTCAGTATTCATTTTTTGCAGTATTACTAATAGATACTGAAAAATAGAAGGGCTCCAGTCAGAGGTATCGACTTCGACGCAAATTAGTACTTTTTTACACCATTACATATGATTGATAGTTGCGTGCTGGAGCAACAGTCGCTGGTTGTTTCTGTTTCATATGAGGGTTTTTGATTGCCTTGGAAATTTTCAACCTCTAGTAAATTGCGGTAGCCAGTAGACAGTAAAAATATCTATTACTGCAATACTCCAGCTTCTCTTTGACCTTAGAGATGTTATCGCAGTTGTTTCTGGGAGAGTTGATTTGTTGTAAGGAATTTTTATAATCTTGCCCCTTTAGTCTAGTTAGTGTGTATTTTTCAGCTAAGTTAGTTGTTTTCTTATAGCTGAACAGATTTTTGTTTATATTTCATGGCCTGCTACGTTGCTTATAGGTAAGAAAATTGAAAATCGCCGATTTATTTGAAAATTTAAAATTAAATGAAAACTACGAGAGATTGATATTCACAACCTTATATCATTAGAAATCTTATCAAATTCTACGTTTAACCGTGTAAAAAAAATTAGGCATTCCCATTTGAAAAAATCAAGTTATCGCTGATCGAAGTTTCCTTAATCCATTGACCGATTTCTCCAAGCATAAACGTAATTTAAATTTGACAGTATCATCAAAGCTGATGCATTTTATGCTTAGTAATACGGCAAAGTCACAGCCTTCCATATTTTGTAGTCTCTGCAATATTCAATTTTTTCCTAATATCTACTTATACCGAAAATGGTGATTTACACCTTAACGGTTCGCTTTAGGTACCATGTATGATACATAAAGTCACACTAGAATTTACCAAGGAATCTGAATATGCAATAATATATGGGGTGTTCCATTTAAAAAAACATAACTTTGATACATTTCGTGTTTTTGGGACACCCTGTATAACATGAAAATATTTTTAGAATGTAGCCTTTATGGGTCTCTATCCATCCCAAATTATTATTTTCTTTTTTATCAAACACTTTAGCCATAATGCTCCGTGTCGTATAACGTAAATAACTCTGTATAACGGATTACATTGTCTTTTGTCTATCTTGTCAAACCCCACATACAAGGGTTACTACCTTCTGTGAGCAATTTATTTACCACCTTTATTGTACTGTTGGTGAATAAAAATTATTGAATTAAATTATTCATGTGGAAGGACGTATGATATATTGCTGTAGGCCAGCGGCCCAAATAAGTCACGATACCTTCCATTTTTGGTAAAACATTCATAAATAGTACACAAATTATAGGACAAAATAGGATCATTTCTAAAAAGTATGGAGTATCTTTTTTTACGATGATAAAATTTTGGAGCGTAGTACTATAACTATTTCATCCTTTGGTCAGTGATATCAAAATCCAAATTAAGCAAATTTACGTGCATCCAAAACACTGAGTTTGACTACCTGACGCCAAAATGTCTACATTTCCACAATTTGAAATACGACCTTTCTGCTCTCTTTAATGCTTGCCTAAATCCCTTAATTTCATCTGCATCAATTCAAACTCATGGCTCTAATTTAATTCTGAATTTCCTCGAAAACACCCTTTGAGAAAATGTTAGAGTGTAATAATTAAAAGACTTGCTATAAATAAGGGTAGTAGTCATTTGAGAAATAAATAGAAGCATTTAAATAAGTTTAAATTAGAAAACTTCGAGATAATTAGGTTTTAACGAACTTTTAGCATTTAGCAGACTTTATTGTTGGGAGGTATTTTTGCTAAATAAATTTAACGATGGATCGAAGATGGCTTATACCGGAGTTTCAGATTCAGTACCGGATTAATTTTAGCTTTGATTGCGAGTTCGCAGTTTGAATGAAGTTGGACGAACGTCGCGTCCTTGGAGTATACAGGGTGTCTCAAAAAGAACGTATTATGAACAATAGCTTTTTTATGATAGAGGATTTAGAAAATCTGCAAGACAACCAGACAGAAGCACTCCAACATCCGGGAGTGTGAGAGAGGATCTGCTAGCCCTGACGTTGTTCAAGTTTTAAGTCCTCTGGGGTCATAACTACTAACTACGTTAGCACATCACTAGATATTCTCGTCTAATTTCGGCTTTACGCGTCTATCTACCTTCAGTCGGTTTAGTAGTAAGCTCTATTTATAAGGAAGTTATTTTACCGTAAAGTACCGACATCGTCTCTGAGACGGCACGTTAGTGTTAATGTAACGTTTTCGAGAAAATATAAAAATAGTTATTCGCCCCAGTACTACAACGAGGGCTCGTTTGTGGGATAGTAATTTTGAAGAGCAGCTTTTAAGACGGTACGGAGGAGTTGACAGCATGGTGAAAAGGATGATATCCAAATTTTGCAGTAGAAAGTGACACAAAATAAAAGTGAAAAACACGCCTCAACCTCGGAAGCTACGGGAAAATATAAAAGAGTTTCTAGGTAACTCAGAAGATATTGTTAAAACAAAATTGTTAGGAAAACGTAAAAATTACTGCCCATTCTCCTCAATCAAGAAAAGGAGAACTGGATTTTTGGGTTATAATGTGCCTAAAACTTGTGGATTTGGAATGCACCAAAAAATGACGAAAATTTCGCAGAAAAAATACATGTGAATTCGGTGCATGCGAATTTGTTTGTTTTTTGTTTAGTATTTGATTCTATTTTCTCTGACGGTATTTGAAAATCGACTTATTAAACTCAAAATACGTTTGTACCTTGTCTTAACCTTAAATCTGATTATGCTATATGCCGTGTTTCATAATAATATTTTAAAAATTAAGTTTTTCTTAAAAAATGCGAAAACACCAATGGCGTCTTTCAGACGGTACGGTAGTGATTACGTAACAGATATGCCACGTTAGTAGTTAAAGGTTAAAACCCGTTCACTCACTCCTTACCTCCTCTATCTCCTCTGCCTCTCGTTACCCTGGAACTGACAAAAGGGGTGATACATTTTCAACGCAACGGACTGTCTTCACTTCCTAACCGTGTCCTGTCTCTTCTTTCTTCGCGGGGATTAGGAGTTCAATATCTTATTTTCCCAGGTCCTTCGTCTTATTAGCTGCACGCCACCAACCCCAACTTGTCTTCGTCTCCTTTTCTGCTCGTGACTTGGCTTACGAAGGATTTCACTCTGGTCGATTTGTCTAACCATTTCTCCGGCCAGGTTTTGCACGTTTAGGTTGTTTTCAAAATCTTGTAGGTCAGCTCTTCATGCCGCCCGTATATCAGTATGGTATGCTCTGGGGCATATTCAGCCCCGCGATAACCACAAATTTAGTCAACGTGATGTTCATTATTTTGTTATAACTTCCGAAGTAAGCTTGACCATTCAAGAACTGCGTCAGGAAGTAGTTCAGGGTCCGCTGTTCGCATTTCATCCAATTCTTGATGTCCGGTATAAGTTTTACTGTCCACGCTGCCGAGTGGGTGTGATTTTTTCTAGGTGTCTTGCCACATACTTACTTACTTAGCATCACCTCCCCTTCACATTCTCTCTTAGGTTTTGGGTAAGTATCTAGCTGGTTCTATAGGACGCTATAGTCATCTCTCTCATCTCTCATCCATCAGTAGTTCTATAGGAAAAGTACCAGTTACAATTGTATAGCTGTCGTGAATACCGTACGATATCAACTTGCTACTCTCAGGAGTGCCTTACGCTGTATTCCGCTCAGCACGTCAACGGATAGTTGAATCTTCATCGCTCTTATCCATATAGGAGCTGCATATAGAGCTATACAGTATATTACTTGTGTATAAATCACCTCCCTTTTGGTACTACTAGGGAATTTTGAGGGAACAGTTGATCTTTTTTAGTAGTAGTAGTAGTAACGGGAAGTATAATATAGGGAAGAAGGCTACCTTTTTAGTCCTTTTTATCCAATCCCACGTGGCAGCCCTCATGGCCTACTAGGAAACTTGTCCTTGTCGAGCAAACCAGACCTCTTGACGGAAGTCAGTATGTTCAACCATTTCACTGAGCATAGCGACTCCGTCGTGCCAAATATCTGAACCCTGAAGTTGCGATACCCAGCGCATCTGCCTAGGAAGTGGAACGCTGTTTCGTCCTTTACCATTTTCATGACTGACACACAGGACTGACAGTCTGCTAAGCCGGAAATTGCCTGAGAGAACCCCCACCATAAGTTTGAGCATCTCTCTGCCTTTGTTCTAAAGCCACTCCCTCTTGAAGGAGGGCAGATTTTTTAATATGTGAAAGAACGATGAGCAACACGCTAAATGACAATTTTAGGTAGTTACGCCATTCTGTTGATGAATTATTAAGCAAAAATAAAAAGATAGTTACAACTTTGACACCCTGTATTTTGGTTATTCATAACTTTTGCACAGAGGTGAGTTTGGTTAGATGTTTATATTCTTTGACCCAGAGAATCTGCAGTTTTACTGTGTATCAATTATTATTAGGAAATATCCTGCATATTATATATTTTGATATGTGGGAGAGAATATCCTCTAACCTCCTATGCTAGGCTTTTCGTTCTTCATCACGATATACATTAATAGTATTATATGAGGCGCTATTCGGTTTTAAATCAGCTGACTCTGACAGTTTTCAGAAGTGTACTTAAAATATGAAATTATGGAGCGACGTTAAACTTGCCAACGAAGATAGAGCATCATAAGATTCTTTGTACGCAGTATCAAAGTTCTGCAGAGAGAGGCGCAAACTTTATGTGTTTCACTCATTTCGTTCAATCGGTGCTACCTGGAAAGTTTCACGATCATCTCATTTAAACTTGAACTTCCGTATTTCCTCACATGGGGTACAATTACATTGCAATAAAAGACAGTGCTGGATGATAAAGGGATTGAAACTTAGCTCATTTCAAAATATCGAACTAGTTCTCTCAATATTACGTTCCTATGGTAGAAGTGAATGCTTTTTTAACTGTGTTCTTGAATCTTACTTCCGAGTCGAGGAATATGTTGTTTAGTAGTAAATAAATAAAGACTAAATACATACAAAGAAAGGTAGTGTCTATTTTAAGCTAATACTATCTTTACGCTACGGTTGTGTGTTATCTAACCTATAATACGGTAGAGTTGCGATGGATTAACTGTAGTTTAAATATACAGGGTGTTTTATGACGAGTGGAAGATACATTAGGAGGAGACTGTACAGCTCATTTCCAACAAAAAGGGTAATATGAAGTAGGGCTCGGTTTGCAACAAACTGTTCCGCGCATTTTGATGTTCTCTGTTATCCCTTTTTATTTTGTGCCAGTATTTCGTGTTTTGTGTCGGACATTTTTCTGGATGTCACAGAAACTGACAACCCTTTATTCCAAAATTAACCTATAAAATCGCCTCGACTGCAACGAAATGTCATCACAGCATAGTAAACAACCAGCACAATATCTCAGGTCGGCGGCAATTACACGCGCATCTCGCCATTTTGGGTGAGCATCGGTCAAAAAAGGCATAAGCGTCGGTGGACACCATTGACGCAAGGTCGACGCTCGTATTTGCTCATTGCTGAGATAAAATGCATAGGCGTATGGTATGAGCCTTGTATAAGCAATATTTATTTATTTATTTATTGTATGTATGGTACAGAAAACCCAAAAGTACGTAAAAGAAATTACAAGTTAGTCCAATTCACATAATCACACTTAATCTAGTCACATAGTCAATCGAGGCGTCAGTTGCCATTAGGAAGTTACCAAATTTCTCCCCGTATGCTGTATTTGGACATTCCATCACTATATGTTGAACTGTTTGCTTTTCCGCCCCGCAGTCACACCTTGCAGATTGTACCCCATTTGTGTAACGAGTCCGCGGATTCTATTCAGTGATGCCCACTGCATACGCGGTGTTGACGGTGTATGATCTTTAAAATGGATACAGAATGTGCTGGAACTATACGTGCTGCTAAACATTGCAGAAATAAAGTACAATAATTGCGGAAAAAGTTTTTAGATTCTTGATGATGCCGTAAGGTAAGTACATATAACATAGAATTAAAGTATTTACTCAAAAATGTACGGACGCTATTTTTACGGATCAATTGAGACAAGTCAATTGTTTTGATATATAACAGCTGACCAGCCAACAAGGTTGTGAGCTAAATTTTATACAAGCCTATTGATGAAATTGTTATGTCATTTTAAACTGCCTTTTAGAACGTTTTTTCTGTAACTCAGTACATCTTTTGGATCAATTTGAGTACATCTCAAAACACGACAGCGCTGTACACGTACCTACTGACATTCTTCCCTATATTTTTGAATGATAATTATGAATAAAGTATTTTAGTCACAATTGAAAAAGGTTCTTCATATTTTGCAAAATATCAGGTATATATGTATATTTTCTAGTTTATATTATTCAAATAACAACACAAAAAATAACAAACAAAATGTTACTTGAAAATTTACATTGCTGTATCAGTCTTTTCGCTGTCGATACTTTTTGAGCGATTTCAAGCTGGTATCGATACTTTTGTAGGGGTATAATAATAATAATAATAATAATAATATAGACTTTATTGAAGTATACAGTGGTACACTCCAAATGGCGGAGTTCACTAAAATAGTGCTCTTCCACTCAACCATAATCTTATGTTGAAAAATAAATTGAGGCTTTTTCCAAAATTTTTGTGTCTTCTTTGTTGGATTGGGTACTTCTAGGACTACCCTCGCACGACATCGAACTTGGCAACACCTGGTGTACCTTGAGCATCTGGCGGGTCGAAGATGAGCGGCCTAGCAAACCTGATGTAGAAGTCCAGGTCAATCTTGCCCCGCGGCGGCGCCGGTGGTGGAGCGCCTCTCACTTCTTCAGGACCCTTTCATATTTACAAAAAAAAAATACACGTAGAATTTTGGTTCGAACGTAGACCACATGAAATTATACCTTATTAGCACATCGAAAGTAATTAATTATTGAGGAGTGTAATCAACTGCGCTAAATTCTCTATACGATCCAAACGCGCCATCATTGGCGCGTACAGCTATATACTTGGCCAAAAAATATCGAATTTGTATCGGTATCTATATTTTTTCATAGCGCCACCAAGGTTAAATTTTGTAGAAACTATTTTTATATAGAAAATCCTCAGAGATACCGTGCTGGTGATTTAATATGCTGTGATACTAGTTTTATAATATCGACTCCCTCATCTGAAGTCTTGGAGACCAAATGCAATCATGCTACAGAAGAGCTAACTAAGTGTTTTAGTCGTAAGTTTCTTCTTCTATATAGCGAAGAAACTAACTACATGCATTTTCTCTTTAGGCAAAATAGCAGCAATATGAGCATAAACAAAGTACAAACTTTTCAGGAATTTACCTTGATGAAACTTTACATAGGACAACCCATTATCAAAACCTAGTGAAGCGGTTGAATCTCTAGAGGCATTTAGGAGAGATATCAAACTATTTATCTATGGCAGGTGTTTCTATACCTTGGACGAATATTATAATTATTGTAATGTGCATTTTGTGTATTTCTTGTGTGTTATGTCCATTAGACATTTGATGCATTCTATACTATGTATTTAGTCGAAAGAAATGAAGTATACATTTAAATTTACATTTACGTTAGTGACCCTCAAGTAGCTGTCCAACCACAAAACCTTACCCAAGAAACCCTCAAGTATTAAGGAACCCTTAAGGGGCCTGGCTACACACATTTATACATGTGTGTTTGCCATGTTAAATCACGGATTAACATTTCGAACAGAACTCACTTGTTTTTCATACTACATAGACAGTATTTCAGAGCGCGATAGTTAAGACCTTAGTGAATAACATGTCAGAGCAATTTTTTCAAAAAAGTTTCTTAGTGTGCAAAAAACTCGCAATGCAAAATAATACATTCTTCAAATGTCTGCAATTTAACAACCAAAAATATATCAGAACATGGCCACCGAAGTGGCGTAGCGCCAGTTTTCTTCTTCAACTCGGTTCTTGAATCATTACTGTAAGTGTAAAGGTAGCATCAGGAGCTTCGAAATGCAAAATTCATTTTTATGGCAAACTTTGGACTTTTGCACTAACCTCCCTTCATCCTAGACACACATACTGGAGAAAGGGCACAGGCGGCTACGCCTCCTCGCTAACACGGGAATACGTCTTTTCTTGGATTCTCAAATTCGCTCGCTACAACCTAGACCCTTAATATCGACTATGAATACGTCCCTATACAAAGTCGCAAGAAGCAAAGTCTAAATAGTAGGGAAGGTGTCAGTCCTGTCGTGTTCAAATATTCTGTATACCACTTAGCTCTAGTTGCGTTATCGGGTTTAGTGGTTTTCTTCAGTCCACAAGACATATAAACAGATCTTATAGTGTGGTCCGTCACTATTCCTGTATAGGTGAGTGCCTCTCCTCTATTATTTTAACTATGCTCTGTTATAAGCAGATGCAAGGAAAGGGCACGTTACTCACAGATATCACAATCTCCGTGTCTGTATGTCATAAAAATAAAGGAAGAACAAACTTTTATTCCACTATTTCACGAGCGAAAACTTTTTGAGGTTGGTCGGAAATATTTTTTAGTGGGATGCGCATAGGGTGGAAAGTTTCGCGGAAGTTGGCGAAAGATGAAGATTTACAGGTTTCCTTTGAACGGTGTATATCTGAGCGAATTTAATGAACTTGCTAGAAAGATGAGAGAAAACGAATGGAGCGGAAAAGAAAGCGCGCGGAAACGAGCTGAGTTTTTTACTATTCATGGGGATCGTCTTACTGTTCATTTTCTGTTTTTATGCAGCAACGGCATGGTATGCATGACATGCAATTTTAAAGCTGGTCGTTTACTTCTTTTTGCTCGTCGACAGATCGTCCTCTTCCATGGAGAAAATTAATCATTCCGGAAAAGTTCATCGGGTTTGTAAAGGAATGTCCAAAGAAAATTGAAGCAAATCAAACTATACATTTTTTAGATAAAGTACTCTACCGGAACTAATCCCTTGATTTACGAATTCCAGTGAAGGCAAAAGTGAAATAAGAAGGACAAAGGGAGTTTATCCCTAAACTTTGCCATTGATAGCTATGAACAGATTAACAAACACTCTAGTCATTAAACTAGTCGAACGTTCTGATATTCATCAGGAGGATATAATGAATTTTTATACTTTATTTTATTATTCCATTTATTTACTAAAGGGAATAAACTCCGTTTTTACAATATCAGACGTAAGTTTAACACACTGTAGTGGCAATAGACCGTATATGTATAAGGAATAATACTCAGTAATAAAGTAGAAAGTAATTATTATCCCAGTGCTTTATTTCCCCGATAAAGGAGGGGTAAGTTATTAGAATCAGCAGGTTTTTGCTAATTTTACCGAAATCAACGTGCGAAGTGTCATTTCCATGGTAAAATCACCTCCTAACTCATTTTCTGAAAAGAACATGCTGTGTTATTTTATAATTTTTCCGAGTAAGCCCCACAACCCCTAACCAATAAATCATAGATTTGCACCAAAAGTGGACCAAAGATAGATAATAAAAACCTCTTGCGTGGCAGGGTTTTTGACATAGGAAGACATGCTCTTTATTGTGATAGGATTGGAATTTCACATTATCATATTGTTTTTTTAGTTACCCCCACCACACCCCTTTTTTATCATCGCAGTGTGTCCAAAAACTAGATTTTTATTCTAATGATAACCTTTTTATTGTGACCAAGTTTGAAAAAAATCGAAAAACTTTGGTTTTTTGATGTCCATCTGTTTGTACGTCCGCGATTTCGTTTTCCAACGAATACTCAAAAAGGCCTTAAACGATTGCACCCAAATTTGGTCAACTTGAATTAATAAGGACCCTATCGAGTTGAAAAGGTTTTGGTCTCGATCGGACAATGGGGGGGGGAAGGTTGAGGGGTGCACAAAACAAATGTAATGCTACATATTATTATGAACTTGATAGCACCAGTTGAAAGAGAATATGTTAAATAAGTTGAAATACTCAAATGTCATTAACTGATGCTGTATTTGTGCACTAAATTGTTTGCTATTAGGCAGTCGTAAATAACTTTAAGATGCTTACCTCAAAATAATATTGCTATTCAAATGGAATCTTAAAGTTTAAAGGGAGTGTGGTTATGGTGAAACAAGAACAGAGGATGAACAACAACAACTTGAGTCGGGGAAGTTCATAGAACGAGGTCTACCTCGTTCAACGCTCACATTTTTTTATTTTTTCAGTAGAAGAGGTTCTTCGGGTTGAGGGATGAAGTACTGCAGAGGTTTTATCTAAAAAAAAACCGACGTCTTGGTATTTATTTTGCGCCTTCATCACGTCTAAAATTCATATGAAGACAAAAAAATATACAAGTAAAAATATAAATTGAAATCGTTGAATAATAACTTTAACAATTCAGTTTTACAAACCAAGTCCCTGCAATGCATTATTAATAATAGTTTTGCTATAATATCTCGTGAAACAAGGTTTGCATTCAAGAACACCCAAGGCTTTAACACAATTCACATTAACTAAACTAATATCGTTAAGACCATATTTATATTGAAAGGTACAAGATTTTCGGGAAAAAGATATGCTGTGACATGTGTTGATATCTAGGAACAGACCATTGGTTTGACACTACTTATTTATATCGCTATCGATTAGTTCACAATCCGTAATATCTGTTACAGTAAAAAAAATGGAGTCAAGTTGATTGACTCAGTACTTCCCACACATTACTGTGATATCAGTTTATTATTTTCCCATAGCATGAAGCTTTAGTCTGAGATCTCCCTGCAACCAAATCATCGGCAGCCTTTCCTCCCCTAAAATTGTCTTATGCCGCTAAGTCTTTCCTTCAGAGGTCAATGGACAGCCTAAACCATCTAAAAACGAAGTTTGAGTTGTTTTCAAACTTTTAGTTTTTTGATTATTGCTATATACGCTGCCACTGGCACGATATTTAACAAACATACGCGTTTTCCGAGGCGTTTTCCATCCTCACCACGGTAATAATACTGTGTCAAAATTTAATTAGAATCAATTTAATAGTGTCCACGTTACAAAGTACAAAAAGATCTAAAGCAATAAATACTCGTATGTATGTATAAAGAAAATTTTAAGTCCCTTAGTTTCCGTAATACGCTAGGCAATGTTCGGATGGACCTAAAAAGTTGATTTATGTCGCTAGTTCTTCCTTCACAGGCTAGTGGACAGCCTATTATGAATACAAGAAATTTTTCAGTTTTTCAACCCCCCACCCCCTAACCACCCCAATTTCACCCCACCAAAAAAAAACGCAGAAAATGATCAGGAACCTTTAAAACGTTTAAAAACGAAGTTTGAGCTGTTTTCATTCTTTTACTTTTTTTATTATTTCTGCACCGCCACTGGCACGATTTATAAAAACCATACGCGTTTTCCATCCTCGCCACGGTAGTAATACTGTGTCAAAATTTCATTAACATCAATTCAACAGTTTCCTTGTAACACAATATAGAAGGATCTAAAGCAATACTCTCGTATGTTTACACCAGAAAAAATTCTAAGTCCTTTGGTTTCTGCAATAGGCAAGGCAATGGTCGCATGGACCTAAAAAAGTTATTTATGTTGCTGGGTCTTCCTTCATGGGTCAGTGGACAGTCTATTATGAAAGCAACAAATTTTTCAATTTTACAACCCCCCACCCCCCAACCACCCCAATTTCACCCCCACCCAAAAAAAAGTAAAAAATGATCAGGAACCTCTAAAACGCCTAAAAACGAAGTTTGAGGAATATTTAATTTTTTTTGTTTTTTGCTAATTACTCCGCCGCCCCTGCACCGATTTTCAAAATTATAAGAACATTACCTACTACGACCCCCCCAGCATATCGCTGCCCAAATTTCATCACAATCCATGCAGCGGTTACTGAGATTACGAGGACACAAAAACGCGTACAGACAGACCGACAGACAGACCGACAGACAGACCGACAGACAGACAGACCGACGGAAATGAGTGACATGGATTTTCGTTATGTAGACATCATGAAACGCCCAAAAAGTGTATTATCTCAAAATCGAAAATTTTCGCGATCACAATACTCCCCTCACCTGTCGGTGTGGGAAGTAAAAAAATGGAGTCAAGTTGATTGACTCAGTACTTCCTACACATTACTGTGATAATCAGTTTATTATTTTCCCATAGCATGAAGCTTTAGTCTGAGATCCCCTTGCAACAAAATCATCGGCAGCCTTCCCTCCCCTAAAATTGTCTTATGCCGCTAAGTCTTTCCTTCAGAGGTCAATGGACAGCCTAAAACATCTAAACACGAAGTTTGAGTTGTTTTCATACTCTTAGTTTTTTTATTATTGCTATAATCGCTGCCACTGACGCGATATTTAACAAACATACGCGTTTTCCATCCTCACCACGGTAATAATACTGTGTCAAAGTTTAATTAGAATCAATTTAATAGTGTCCACGTTACAAAATACAAAAATATCCAAAGCAATAAATACTCGTATGTATGTATACAGAAAATTCTAAGTCCCTTAGTTTTCGTAATACGCTAGGCAATGTTCGGATGGACCTAAAAAGTTGATTTATGTCGTTAGGTCTTCCTTCACAGGTTAGTGGACAGCCTATTATGAATACAAGAAATTTCTCAGTTTTTCAACCCCCCACCCCCTAACCACCCCAATTTCACCCCACCCAAAAAAAAAACGCAGAAAATGATCAGGAACCTCTAAAACGCTTAAAAACGAAGTTTGAGCTGTTTTTATATTTTTAATTTTTTATTATTTCTGCGCCGCCATTGGCACGATTTATAAAAACCATACACGTTTTCCATCCTCGCCACGGTAGTAATACTGTGTCAGAATTTCATTAACATCAATTCAACAGTTTCCTTGTAACACAATATAGAAGGATCTAAAGCAATACTCTCGTATGTTTACACCAGAAAAAATTCTAAGTCCTTTGGTTTCTGTAATAGGCAAGGCAATGTTCGGATGGTCCTAAAAAAGTTATTTATGTTGCTAGGTCTTCCTTCATGGGTCAGTGGACAGTCTATTATGAAAGCAACAAATTTTTCATTTTACAACCCCCCACCCCCCCAACCACCCCAATTTCACCCCCACCAAAAAAAAGGTGAAAATGATCAGGAACCTCTAAAACGCCTGAAAACGAAGTTTGAGGAATATTTATTTTTTTTTGTTTTTTGCTGATTACTCCGCCGCCCCTGCACCGATTTTCAAAATTATAAGAACATTACCTACTACGACCCCCCAGCATATCGCTGCCCAAATTTCATCACAATCCATGCAGCGGTTACTGAGATTACGGGGACAGAAAAACGCGTACAGACAGACCGACAGACAGACAGACAGACCGACAGACAGACCGACAGACAGACCGACGGAAATGAGTGACGTGGATTTTCGTTATGTAGACATCATGAAACGCCCAAAAAGTGTATTATCTCAAAATCGAAAATTTTCGCGATCACAATACTCCCCTCACCTATCGGTGTGGGAAGTAAAATGTTAAGTCATCAATAGATAATAAGTAATTATAATACTTAATATGCTGACCAGTGTCATGTATTGACAAATTAAAAAACAAAGTTCCACAGTGAGAACCTTGACGAAGCCTAGACACTGACACTGATTTTACTAGACAAAATATTATTGATTCTAACACATTGACAATGTTTTTTGAGTTAAATTAAAACCCAAGATGTAAGGATTCCTCTGAAGGCTAACGAATCTAATTCTGCAACTAACAACTCATGATTTACTTGTATAATTATTGCTGTCAACTTTTTGGCGGATCTGGAAGGATTTCAATAAATAATTCTCATAGGTTAGCAAGTTTAATACTGAAATCGGCGGAATTGTTAATATTGTGTTGTTATTAATTGTTATATAATGTTGATTTCGTAGCTTAACGCTAGTCAATTATTTGGTATCTCAATGTATATTAATTCGTAAATATAATGCTCAAAAGGTAGACGACAACACTGTTATACATTCGAGTATATTTTTGTATACCTCTCTAGGTACGCTACTGAAACTGCCTGTGTGTCCGAAATTTGCAAGCAACAAAATTGAAAATATCTGTTATTCTCCTCGTGTTTCTGGGCTCTCTTCCAAAACTAAAGTTATATGCCTCCAAATAGCAATCTTTATCACGTTTTCATTATCTGGCTTCAACTTCCATTAAGTATTTTCAATGACTGCTTAGGTTGCAACTTAGAAGGTTAAATTTTATTAACGACTCCTTTCTTACAGATAATGAAAATACTATTTCTCCAAGGGATATTAGCACCAGAGAGATATAAAGCGTTATTTAGATCGAGGTGGGTAAAGCAATCTTAGAGAGCGAGACGGTTTAAATAAAATTTATTAGCACGACTTCAATATTGATTGAGCCCTTACAAACTCATATTATTCGGCAGGTGAGATGTAATACCCTCAGCTTTATCCAGGTGTCTAAATAGCAGTGGTAGTAGTTTATTTGCCGCTTAGGCCCGATTTTATTAACATGCATATTTAACAAAAGCTTTTCTATTGAGTGTTGTTTAGCAAAAACTTTCTATTGGGTATTGAGGGCTATGTTAATAAGTATAATCCAATAGTGTTTTATCAATATTGAAAACAAAACGTCAAAGTTGGATGATACTTTTGTCAAAAATATTTTAGAAATTCATGGTGATTCATGGATAAAAATCATAGCAGGATATCAGAACAAAGCGATTGATTTGCAAATTAATGCCAGATTTTTCAGTTTCACATTATACATAATTATTGTATAATTACTAATTGCAAACTGCGATAATTTGTGACAGAATCATTAAAAGTAGTATCAATCCTACTACTAGCTTATTTAATAATTACAAATCCCACCTCCGTCAGTCAGATGGATTATAGACAAATACATACTTTTATGAAGAATCTTCCATTTACTGGATGCATGTTTGTTATAGACCTTCTTATAGAAATATTCATAGAGGAAGTAAAGGTGCAGCGTACACATTGTAAGGCATACATAGGAATAGAAATCCCTATTGCTACTTGCTCCATTTCTTTCAAAAGTATATCAGCACCTGATTAACTTTTGACTATACAAGTTATGTTATACGATAGGTTTCTTGTTTACATAAAACTCGAGATAAAATAAGGTTACACGCCAGCTGGCGAACTTTGCCGTTCAGGATGGGCAACCAGTAATCAGTAATGCATATGCACACTTGGGAGAAACAGCTTGGGTAAATCGTGTGTTTAGCTTTTGAAATGCAACAAGATGCTAAGTTCACCTTCTTTTTACTATAAAACAAAGATATATTGCATGTATTTATAATTATTATCGATAGTAAATTATTGTTTCAGCCAAGTAATGAAGTGAGTGAATTTCATGTCATTATATTATTTGATACACCAACAAACCAGTGATCACATGGACCGCTTCTGTGGAATCTGATTGGTTGAGATTGGCAATTGCTAAACTTTTTATTAAACAAGAAAATGCGAATTTTCACCCATTTACGATGAAAACCAGACTTGAAAAGGTACTAGATGGTTCACAATGGTCGACTGTATATGAAATGTGTCATTTTTGAGCTTTTTGAGGTCAACTTCAAGAGAAGTCAATAATTTCCAGAGTACTTTGACAGATGCATGTTCTTGAAAGGGCTGCTCTGATTAGTCAAAGACTTTGTTAAAATGCGCATATTGATAAAATCGGGCCTTAGACTACAAGAGTATTGGACATGTCATAAGAACAAGAAGAAAAGAACTTAACACGATAAACAGTTACCGGGAGATCATACAAAAAGTCGAAAGTTATGACTAGAAATTTAGGTATTCATTCACACTATAAAAACAATGGTCAATGAGGATATTGTTCAGATTTTTTTCAACTTGCGATAGCTACCTTCAGCAGCTCTAAGAGCAGCTGGTAGGGAACTGTAAAGCTTAACACTCATAGAATGCGAGCTTCTTACAAATATGGCTGTGTGATATTTCTTACAGTGTAAACGGTCACCACCACGGGTTGGACATTTATGGTAATCATTATTTTTGTTATACTGATCTGAATTTCTGACAAATGTTATGCATTTATAGATGTAAATACATGGAAGAGTCGTTAGTCAAAACCACAAGAAAATAGGTTTACATGATTCTCCATGATTCTCAAATTGGCATATCCTTACCTTTTATTCCGTTCGCTTAATTTTTTTCATCTAGCATTAGTGTATGATGATCAATTTAGTCTTATGGTATGGTCATAGGTATGTTTGTCAACCTTTTGTATCCCGTGTAAATGGACATCACAGATAAAAGCTACTCCACTATAGTCAAACCATATCAATACTCTATGTTCGATCTTACCTTTAATTTTACCTTTTGTGTTTGCCATTTTTCTCTTTTTATCATACAATTTAATAGTATGGTCAAACCGGGATATATAGTTGCTAAATAGTACTTTTTGGGGTTCTGTATCTATTCTGTAGAATGGGTATAGGGTGAGTAGTCCCACTGCAATTAAGCCACAACTGGCCCATTGTGTATTCTTCCAGAGAGTTATTTCCTGCCATTTTGAGAACGGTGGACAAGTCACTTAAGGGCATCTCCCTTATGTGGGCAGGTCCAGGCTCGCCGAACGCACACTCTCTAATAGAAGATAACCCGGGGCACTCACATATTATGACGTGTTCCACAGTTTCGTCTTCGCTTTCACACAATCAGTAATGTTGAGGTACTTCCTGAGTTGATAATTGCCAGTGAGGAATCCCACTATGAGACGTAGGTTTGACCTGGTCATCGCCAAGTACTTCTTAGATATTTTCATGTCAAAGCCTGCAAGGATTTCCTTGAAAAATCGGCATCCTATGTAGTTCCTCCTACCGTTTTACCATTTGGGTATGGAAATGTTTTTGCAATTATTGTCGGCATTCCAGAGAGCTACAACACAAGGTCCTAAAATTCTTTAGTCGGCAGCCTTCCTGGCTAGACCGTCTGTTATACGGTTGCTTTTGTTGTTGTTGTGCACTTTAACGCACCTCAGGACAATATCGTTTTTGATCTGAAGCATGTGCTAATGATTGGTGGCATTCCATTGCTAGCTCTAATGTGACGCGAGGTCTATTTAGGGTTAGAAGTGCTTGTCTGCTGTTGATGCAGGTTATTACAGTCTTGCCAGATGATACATCGCTCCTGGTTAGTTTCTTAGCAGCTATTGATATGCCAGCCTGTTCCGTTTGAATGAATCTGACATTTTTACTCATAGCCCACTTTGTTTTTACTCTAAATTTGTGATGAGACAGGTATTGGACAACTGGAATGGCGATATAACTATTGGCTGAAGCAAAATATGCAACTTAAGATTTGCTGACGATAAAACCTTTATTGCTGCTTCTCAGGAAGAACTAGTAGCCGTATTAAACATCTTATAATAACACAGTGCAGCATATGGTCTTGGTATTAACTACAACAAGACCAAGGTTATGATCGTAGATAATGAGCATGATAATCATCGAGAAATAAAGTCAGTAGGCCGTTGTGAAGCAGTTAAAAGTTTTGTGTACCTCGGTTCTTTGATCAACAATTCGGGTAACTGTAAAAATGAGATTTGACGGTGCTTTCAACGGGCACGTGTGGTCATGACAAAGCTTACTAAAATATGGCGTGGCCATAACATCACTAAAGCTACCAAAATGTCGTTGTTTCAGGGCCGGTTTCTCCATGTCCAGTTAAAGTGTCAGATAGGTATCTGCCAGATAGCGTTGCTATGCATACAACTGTCAGATAAGATTTACGTGACTTCGTAAGTTTAGCCTTCAATTGTTTAAACAATTTGTCTAACAGTTGCTGTTATCTTGCAGATAAATATTTAACTGGACATTGAGAAACCGGTCCTCAGTCTCTTGTGTTCGACATATTTTTGTAGGCATCGGAAACTTGGACTGTTAAAAAGGCAGATCGAGCTCGCATAGATGCCTTTAAAATGTAGACGTGGAGGAGAATTCTGAGAGATCATTATACCGCCCATCGAACTAACGTTTCCATAGTACTGGATGAGCTTGATAATCTAAAGAGACTATCCGCCACTGTGTCGACGAGAATACTTGCATTCTTCGGACACATACAAAGAAGCGATAATATGGATAAACTTGTAGTTTAGGGTCAAGCTCCGAGTGGGCGGCGCCGTGGCCGTTCCCCCACACGCTGGGTGGATACGATGAAACAGTTGCTGGATATGAGTATCAAGAGCGCCACTGAACTGACAGTAAATCTTGAACAATGGCGAGCTACAGTTCTCAAAAGTATTGATAATATTTGTGTTGGCAATACTCTAGCCCCGACTTAATGCATATTACAAGTTCACAGCAAGTCTGTTAAGACATTGTGACTATGATGTATGACACACCACATCCAGCGCCTTTTCTTATTTTGGACCCATTTGTGTATATACAAATTGCATTTGTCACCTTTGGCTCAGCATTCTGTTTAATTAGTATTTTGAAGGGTTTCTTAAAAACGAATGTTGGTTCAATTGAGTCGCTGGTTGTTTGTAGCATAGGCAGTGCGTTTTGCATTTCGAGCTATACCAGCTGCCTCAGTCGTCCCATACCTACATCGCGATTAATACCAACCATGCAAAATCATAACATTTACAGTAATGCAACCCTTTTGATGAAAATATCTAGAGCGGTAATGCAAATTATTATTTTCATAGCAGTAGTTGGTGTTGTTCTCATGGCTCCTCCTGTTATATTAATGTGGGCCATACGCTGTAAAGTTGCATTTTATATAATTTGTTAATCTCTGTCGCCTGTAGGAACCTATGTACGCAGGAAATGGCTCCATATGTTAGCATATTGGTTGTGGTGTAGATCCAGTGGATCACTCTTGGCTACCCGCCCCAAGTGCGTTCCACTGTTCATCGACATCGTCCATAAACGACTTAGTCCCACGTCAGCTTTCTGTCAAGGGTAACACCAAGATATTTCACCACTTCAGAAAAAAATAGTTTGACGTTGAGAAGTCCAGGGGGGTTTAGGCCACTAAAATTTATTTTTCTGGGAATTGATAGGCAATGAGTAATACAAACGCCACTTTTGTAGTTTTGGAACCTACGATCTCCCTTTGGTTTTGATTCTAGATGTTATTTGTCAGTTTTCTACTCCGTAGCTGATGATAGGTTAGATAATAACTTTTTAGATATCGGTTTTTGTTTTCAATCTCATGCTCTATGACCTCAAATCGGTTTATGAATTGCTCGACTTTGTGCAATTCTGTAAATGATCTTATATTCCATGAAAATATACAAGCTAAGTACAGCAACCATAGAGCTTGCATAAAGCCTTCTCGATTTCTTGAGTAACATTAAAATTGCAGGCATTTTTAATTCTATACGTAAGAGACATTGCAGTGTCTACAATAGAAAGGCTGAATGACGTCGCCATTTCCAGGAGCTAGAATTTGAAATCCCTTTGCAGTTTATTCACAGGAAGTTATAAGAGAACTGCACACAGAAACAAATATTAGCTGAACTTTAATTACTTGAACCTTCGTAGAAAGGAGGTATCACAGATATAAAACAATAATGCCAAGCTTCTTCTTCAAACCGTGTTTTGTTTCTACATAAAAAATCAGGCTGCAGGTATTTTTTACAGGATAGAAAGTTATTTTATAGAATATGGACTATAGTTAAAAAACTCACAATCAGAAGTACAGAGTTATTAGAACTGATACAGAACGATCTAGAAAAGTGTGCGAACCAGGAGAACCGAACTGGAACACCTAAAGAAGGCTCTTAAGGCAAACGGTTATACAGAAAAAAAATAACACCACAATCTCAACCCATAGCAAAAGCTCTTTTACACTATGTGCCTTGAATATCAAACAGAATAGGAAAAATGTTACGAAAGGAAAACGTCAAGACCATCTACAAGCCCACAAGGAAGATACAGGAATATTTGAGAACGTTTAAGGATAAAACAGACCCACTCACAACACTGGGGTTTATCGGATACCATACACATGTGGGAGTGTATACATAGGAACAACGAAGCGATCGATAAACACAAGGATTGCAACACCCTATAACTAAGTTATACGGACTAATCGGCGGTAGCCGAACATGCGATTAAGGAAGGAAGCCATAGGGTCAAGTTTGAAGAAACTCAGGTTCTTGCCGCAACTTCTTCATACTATGCCAGACTTATCAGAGAAGCCAGCGAAATACAAAAACACCACAATAATTTTAATAGAAAAAGGAGAAATACAGAAAATCAACCAGACATGGGTACCCATCCTAAAGGACCTGAAGACATTGCCATATCGCAAGGGGGCGAGGCTACCAACGCTACCTGGTTGGGCCACCTCACCGTTAAGAGGTATAAATACAGGTACAGATCCACCAGCAGTCAGTCGCCGAAGTGAAATAGCGTCTGAAGATGCCATCCACTCGTGGTGGCGAAACGTTAAGCCTGAACGCTAAACGACGCCTACCTAAAAACCCAAAAACAGAAGATTCATTATATTTATTAATACTCTGTGTAATGAAGAGGAACAATTATTTTTGAATGAAATCCCTGGAGAAGAGGAATACTATTTGAAATAGCTCCAGCATACCTTACAGACCGCGTTCTCTTTGGAGAATAGTTCTACAGCCCTTTAACATTACATTGTTAATGCCTAAGGATTTGAGCCTGGCAATTAAAAGGTATAATTTACACGATCGAAGACCTGGCCACCATCCTCGATATCGATTTGATGATAAAGTTTCATATAAGAGCAAATTTGTTGAGGTATGTTGTAGTGTCATTAGTTTTTTTTATCCATTTCACTTGTTTGAGAAGCCACTACGTTTAATCGCTAGCAAGAGTTATTACTCAAATAAAATCTCAGCTTTGTTGAAGTTGTTTTCATCTTACACTACTTAGCCCAAAAGAGATGTGAGGAAGCTAGAAATATCTCTAGAAGAATAGTCGTTTATGGAAGCCCCATATCTGGAAAATGGCCGCCTGATCCGAATGCGCTTTCTGACGTCTGTGCCTCCGTCAACGCTATGCATTACTCGAGTCGATTAATCTTTATAAAGTTTCTTCTTTTAAAAAACGGGGGCTCGGAACGACGCCGCCGACAAAGGCGGACAAAGAAAAGCTGGGAAATCAGGGAAAAAGTTGGAAAGTTACAAGAATACCGTATACAATGCGAGCTCCGTCCGACGTCGCCGTCAGGAATGTTTTCTTGTCGAGCTTTTGTTTGTTGCCTCCGATGATTGCTATCAAGTAATTAAATTTATTGTTAGACGCAATAGAAAGCTCGCGATTTACAGTGCAATTGTTCTGCAGGCTTACTGTTCCTATTTCACACTATTAATACTATACTGGACTAGTATCATGAATTTGAAAACAATGATTTACTATTACAACCTCTAAGTGCAGTGGTTTCCAACTTTTTGTACATGCGCCCCCCTCAAAAAACAATTTTTGCGCTCTCTAAATTTTTCTACCAATCTAGTTTCATAAATACCCAACTAATATCATAACTTACTTAATGAGCTACAAAATATATATACAATATGATATACTATATTATGTAAAAATGTACATAAAAAATAATTATTTATTATAAGAAATAATAATTTTAAACGTAATAAAAACAAATCTTATAAAAATAGAAAAAGGAAGTATATAATTAGTATGATATTTAATATTAATATATCCTCAGGGCATAAGTTTAAGTACCTCACTACCTAGTAGTAGTAGTAGTAGTAGTCGAGTAAAATATCTGTACCGTAAGGATACAATAAATCCATGGTCCACTTCCCAGCATATTTACACATAAAACAAAATTCTCGATTCAAAAATTCTAGTAATCTTGTGAAGATTTCCAATTTTGTAGGTAAACCTGAAGATCTGAGTGATCCGAAATTTTTGATTTTCGTCCAACGAGACTGTAACAGGATTTTAATCAGCATCCAAAACACGAGCTTTAATCTTGATAGAAAGCCAAATAAGGTTTTAAAATTTTTTGGGCAAACCTGAAGATCCGGAGTGTCTGAAATTTTTAATTTTCGTCCAATGAGAGTGAAACACAAAACTGTGACCAGGTTTGTAATCAGCACTCTTAAATTATCAAAAATACGAGAAAGCCAAATAAAAATTTCCAATTTTTCAAGCAGATCTGAAGATCCGAAAAATCTGAAATTTTTGATTTTCGTCAAACGAGAGTGAAACCCAAAACTGCGACCAAATTTGTAATCAGCACCATTAGGTTATCGAAAAGACGAGGCTCCATCTTAATAGAAAACCAAATAAAGGTTTTCCATTTTTTAGGTAGGACTGAAACTGAAAACTGCGACCACATTTGTAATATGCACCCTTGGATTATCAAAAACACGAGGTTCTATCTTAATAGAAAGCCAAATAAAGATTTTCGATTTTTTAGCCAAACCTGAAGATCCGGAAGATCTGAAATTTTTGATTATCATAAAACCAGGCTGAAATCGAAATCTGCGACCGGATCTGTAATCAACACCCTCCCCTCAAATTATCCACAACACCAGGTTTCATCTTGAAGAAATTAAAATGAAGGTTTTCAATTTTTAGGTAACCCTGAAGATCTGAAAGGTCTAAAAATTTTAATTTCCTTCGAGCGATACTGAATCTCAAAACTTAGACCAGATTTGCGATCAGCACCCTTAGATTATTGAAAGCACGAGTTTCCATCTTAATAGAAAGTCAAATAAAGGTTTTCGACTCAGAGATCTGAAGGATCTCAAATTTTCTATTTTCGTCAAACGAGACGGAAACCGAAAATTGAGACCAGATTTGTAACCAGTACCCTTAAATCATCCAAAACACAAGGTTCAATCTTAATAGTGAGCCTATTAAAGATTTTCGACCATTTAGGAAACCTGTAAATCTGAAACATTTTAAATTTTTAATTTTTGTCAGACGAGAGAAACTAAAAATTGCGGCTAGATTTGTAATCAATACCCTCAATTACCCAAACCACAAGGTTTCATATTAACAGAAAACCAAACAATTATTTTCAATTATTTAGGCAAACCTGACGATCTGAAATTTTTAGTTTTCGTCAAACGAAGCTGAAACTCAAAACTGCGACTAGATTTGTAACCAGCATTCAAAAATAATCCAAAACAAGAGCTTTCACCTTAACAGAAAGTGAAATAGTGATTTCCGATTTTTTATGTAAACCTGAGGGTCTGAAGGACCCGAAATTGATTATTTTCGTCAAACGAGACTGAAACTAAAAACTCTCCCCGGATTTGTAATCAGCACCCTCAGATTATACTTTTTAGGTAAACCTGAAAATCTTTAAGACCTGATGTTTTTTATTTTTGTCAAATGATACTAAAATGGAAACTGCGACCGGATCACCCTCAAGTTATCCGAAACACGGGGTTGCATCTCAATAGAAAGCCAAATAAATATTTTTTAAGTAAAATTGAGGGGGTCTGGAACATACGAAATTTTTATTTTCATCAAGCGAGACTAAAACTGAAAACTACGAGCAAATTTGAAATCAGTGCCCTCAAATTATACACAACATGAGGTTTCATCATAATACAAAGTCAAATGAAGGTTTTCGATGTTGTAGGTAAACCTGAAGATATGAAACAATTTTTTATTTTTGTCAAACGAGGCTGGAACTGAAATTTGCGACCGGATTTGTAATCGGCACCCTCAAACTATCCAAAACACGAGGTTTTATCTAATAGAAAGCTAAATGAAGTTTTTCGATTTCTTAAGCAAACCTAAGTATCTGAAGGACTAAAATCTTGGTTTCCGTCAGACGAGACTGAAGCTGAAAACTGCGACCAGATTTGTAATCACTACTCTCAAACTATCCAAAACACGAGGTTCTCAGATAAACTTGCAACCAAGTATTTCGTAAAGTTTTTTGTTGGCAGGCTGGCCTTGAGTTGCAAGGACATCCCAGACTGCTTAATGCCATGGAAAAATAATAAATTGGTATCACCGTGAGTACTGAGTCAGTCAATTTGAATTCATTTTTTTTAACTGTTGCTTTGAGGTACAAGGTATTATTATTGATCATTCAAGGACGGAATTCCGTCCTGACCTTTAAACTCTGAGCTTAGTATCTGGAGTAACTGGTGAGGTGTGACATTAATTTTCGATTTTCTGAACTAATTTCCTTATTTCGCAACTACGACCCGAGCCGACGTGGAGTTGTGGCGGTAATAGAACGGCAGTAGCAGAAGCGATAATTTGATGGAAATAGCTCCAGTGTATTGCTTTTTTTTTCACATTTTTGTTCATCGTTCATCCGAGAAACGACCAAGAAAAGCTCCAACACAAAATCATATTCATAGATACTAATATTATTGAAAAAATTCAATCAATATAAATCGAGACTGGGGTCGACCTGTATAGTGTCTGGAAATCCCTGTTCATCCAAAATTTTTTAATATTTTGCTGCAACTTGTTCAAAGACTGGATGCAAACGTTTTTAAACAACCTGTAAACTGTAAACTGTAGTCTCCTCAAGCCTTTTTATATTAAAGATGAATATTTAAGTAATACTTTTCAAGATATGGTTCCCTGACTACTGTTTCTTTGTAATGCTTAATGTAAATAGTATACAGGGTGTCCAGTTAGTGTGTTATTCTTCGATATTTCGCAAGGTATATCTGATAGAAGAAAATGTCAACTACAGAAGTTATTTAGTTACTTAAGACGCATATTCTAAAAATATTTTGAAATATACAGGGTGTTGCGGGAAAGTAGGAAAGTGATCAACTTTATTTTTTTATATGGAACTATAACTTTTTCTTAAGTCCTTCTAGTTTCCATAATTGATCTCTATTCAACCCTAAAATATTTTTTGTATCGGTTGCGACGTTGCCAAGTTATAATAAATTTTCTATTAATTTCCTGATTTTCAAGGTCGCAAGTAATACGTCCAAATTGATATATTCCTTTAACTTTTCTCAGTAATATTATACAGCGAGTTGCTTGAATATTAAGTGGATACTATTTTGGATATTACCAGCAATTTGTGTCTACAGGGTGTTTTTGGCAGAATTTTATATTACGGCAATTTGAAGGTAATTTTACTTTGTTTTTTCAAATGTAACACCCTGTATGTTTTATTTTAAATCGAAATATCTACTGATACCCTATCTCGCCTTGTAATATTTTTTTTTTTGGGTTTGCAGCGTTGCTAAGTTTTAAATTATTTTTCCAAACTTTTAAACAAATTTTCCCGATTTTAATTTATTTCAAATAGAATGCTCTGCTTATTTTCATTGCAATGAATTGCACATGTCGAACTTAGTGAGATGTCACAATTTTAAAATCTTGTTTCTGTTAATTATTAAGATACGGCAACACCGCTTTTTCAATGAAGATCAGTACCGGAACACTTAAATATTTCCAAAACTGCCGCAGCTGGAGAGGTGGAATTCAATACTTGGGGGTTTTTGAATTAAAAAACATCAGTGTTTTGCATCCAAAATTATGGCGTAAAATTGGTAAATCTGACAACACTGATGTTAGCGTTTTAGAATTGTGTATGTTCAAAAACCCCCAAGAATTGAATTTCACCTCTCCAGCTGTGGCAGTTTTGGATATATTTAAGCATTCCTGTACCGTTTACTGAAAAAGCTGTGTTACCGTATCTCAGTAATTAATAAAAACGAAATTTTGAAATTGTGAGATCTTACTAAATTCGACATGTGCAATTCATTGCAATAAAAATATTTAGAGGATTCTATTTAAAATAAATTAAAATCGGGGATATTTGTTTAAAAATTTGGAAAAATAATTTATAACTTGGCAACGTCGCAAACGCGAAAAAAAAATATCACAAGGCGAGATAGGGTATTAGCAGATATTTTGATTTAAAATAAAAAATACAGGGTGTTATATTTTAAAAAAGCAAAGTAAAATGATCCTCAAGCTGCCGTAATTTAAAATTCTGCCAAAAACACCCTGTAGATATAAATTGCTGATAACATCCAAAATAATATCTATTTGATATTCAAGTAACTCGCTGTATAATATTATTGAGAAAAGTTAAAGGAATATATCAATTTGGACGTATTACTTGCAACCTTGCAAATCCGGAGATTAATAGAACATAAATTATAACTTGGCAACGTCGCAGCCGAACCCAAAAATATTTTAGGGTTGAATAGAGATCAGTAATGGAAACTATAAGAATTTAAAAAAAAAGGTAAGTTCCATATTAAAAAGTAAGTTGATCACTATCCTGCTTTCCCGCAACACCCTGTATATGTATAAGTTTTAATCTGTTATGCATGTGTGTTTTTATTTATTTTTAATGTGTTCTGTATATATTGTCTACCTATATGTGACAATGTTGCCTAAGCCCGTATCTGACATATGTAAACACAATAATTGTGTATTAATAATTAAATTATTATTATTGAAGAATTTTCTATTTGAGTTATCCATCCAGCATACGCATTAGGTCATCATGCATTTATACAAACCTATCTGAGCGAAAACTCCTCCTATTCAATAGGGAACTTTGGTCGTGGAAAGTCAAATAAATGAAAATCAGTCAGATAGCGTATCGTCAAAATGGAAGAACGTCGGTGTGTACGTAGAACAAAGTCGCACACTGTAGTCTCGCATCTCGAGGATAGAGCACACAGAAACTTGGCACAGAGTTACTATCAAATTAAAACCATTGTTATATCCTGCAGCACTGCTCTGTGTTCATATCCTCTATTTTTGTTGACTTACTTTATGTATCCACATTTGGAATGTCTACATCTGGCTTCTGGTTTGTTGCCATATTTTTATTTGTACATCACTGCTGTATACGCAAAATCTTCTGAAGATATTTTGTAGTTCAAATATGAAACGGTGAAACCAAGGAGAAATGGTGACTTTAGTATGTGTCTGAGATTTATTTGTTTGGGCTGAGTTCGCCAGCTTACTATGTGCAATCATATAATTATTTATTTAGCGTATGTTTCTAGTACACACGAAAAAAAGTCATAAAGTATGATTCAAAAAACGCGCTTTTAAAGAACATCGAACTAAAAAGTCAAAGATAAGCTTACAAAAATAATGAACGAAAAAGATTTGTATCATTGTGGCATAAAACGCTCACGCTTTTTTCACAATAATACTATTATTTTTCGTTCGTTATTGTTTTAAGCTTATTTTTAACTTTTTAGTTCGATGTTTTTTAAAAGCGTGTCTTTTTATTTATTTAAACCATACCTATCTATTTTTAACTTTTTCGTTAATCTTTAAAGCTTTCTTTCAAGTTTTTTTTCAAAACTGTATTTATTTCATTGATGAAATAATTAGGTTACGAAATGATAACAAACTAGCGCTCCCGACAGGAGTCGTTCACTGTAGCGTCGTTCTGATTACAGCGCTACCTCGGATATAACTAAACTTAAGGTGGCGCCCAGAGTTCCGCAGCGTTAGTTTTGAGTGGCTGTGCACGAGGCCAAGTCGACACATGACACGTTACAGTTTAAGGCAACAGATGGCGCAGTGTTGCAGTTACTATCAAGTGACTGACAAGATTCAACAACTATCTTTCGAGGAGCATAGGGAAGCACACTTATCTGACGTAGGATGGATTTTTCGTTAGATGTAACAAATCGTTTTGTGAATAGAGATGAAATGAATAGCCAACTTAGTATTAATTCAAGGGAGCGTTACAAGCGCACAAACTCACAAACGTATAAATCCACAAACTCATAGAGCCACAAACTCACATACAGGTGAAGCTAGTAAAATAGTTGTAAAAAAGTGAAACAAGACAAAATAACAAATTAAAAAATGCGAACTAAATGATAATTAGGCTATAAGTTAATATAGCCTGGAAATCTATCCTACGGCTGATGGCTTGGCTTGGAAGGAAGTCCTTGTTGCCTCGATATGCTCTAAGGCCCCATATGCTATATGCCCCACAGTTTGGCATTCTGCTCCACAGTCATATCTTGGGGATTCATGCTTGTTCCATTTAAACAACGGCTCACACTCGATGCGACTTGCGAATTTTGTTAGGAACGACCATTCCTTTCGGTGAAGTTCAAAATCAGGGGCTCTTGACTAACAGTTAGATTACTGTTCATTTCTTCTGGTTTTTGAGTCGCCCAAGTTTCTGGCGATTTAACTGCAGAGTTAAAATCATCAAACTCAATTTTAAATTATTATAATACGGTGGTATACTTGAGCTTAATCTGCGCAAGGAGAAATCAGGTACATCTTCGTGAATTGGCAGTGAGGGATTCGTTCTGATTTTGTTATATTCTTCCAGAAGGGAATTTTCTTAACATATTGGATATAATTGCGCTCTAATAAAGAGACAGCTAAAAAGTATATAGAAACTGATCAACACTCTATAAAAAAAGCAATTTCCTTGCTACGTATTTGATCTAGCGTCCACAGACGGATCATAGTATTTTCTATTTAACGGTATATTCTAGTATCTCTAATATGTCTGAAACAGTTGAACATCGGGCCCTACTTTATATGCCTTTTTTGTTTGTCGTCTCCTAATGGATCTTCCACTCGTCATAGAACACCCCGTATACGAGTGAAGAAAGATTTGACCTTAAATACTTTTTCAAAATATGATGAATGTGCCGCCACAATAGGAAGTGCAATATGCTCATCCACCATTTCTGCTATATATTATTCTATTCCCATGATTCATGTAACAGCATGCTAGCACTGAAATGTGCATGCACATGGATTTCTTTGTCGTGCACAATGTGACACAGAATACCGTCATCCTATTCACGTCAAACGCAGGGTTATTGTGTATACAGCTTTCGTTTTAGCGAAACAGAAAAGCAGGAACAAAATTTTGTGTAGATACAGGCTTACGTAAAACGTCCACAAAATGACTATTGTTTCGCATCCGTTGCACACAGATCCTCCAAAACAATTAGGTGCCGCATTTTGATTGTTTTTGATGGTAATGGAAAATATTGATTTCGGTAAGTCCGTTGTGTTTTAGACGAGAGGCCTTTCAGAAACCATGATCGGTTTCACCCGATCACAAGGATTACCGATCTTGGCGTTCAGAAAGGGCTCTAGGCAGTTCACTGTTGTATGGAAAGTGATCCCGATTGGGTTATTCGCTTTTTTACCATCTGTTTTGTGTTCTTAACCCAACTTAGTAGTTGTTCGATGTTCGTTTTAATAGCTTCATAAATTCACCTATTTGAAACTGATCCACCGTTAGCGTTAAATACTCATATACTACAAGTTTTATGAGTTATATGTGTTGAGTGTGCTGTCACTTGCTAATGATCAACTGATCCATACATTGAATGAATTTGTGGTTCTTGGGTTTTTACGCCGGCGCCGTTTAGCATTAAGGCTTAACGTTTCGCCACCACTAGTGGATAGCATCTTCAGAAGCTATTTCACTTTGGCGACTTCCAAAATACGGACGGCTGGTGAATCTGCACCTGTATTTATACCTATTAACGGCGACATGGACCAACCCGGTAGCGTTGGTAGCCCCGCCCCCTTGCCATATGGCAGTGTCTTCAAGTCCCTTAGGGTGGGTACCCATGTCTTGTTGACTTTCTGTATTTTTTGTCTTCTATTGAAATTATGTTGGTGTTTTTGTGTTTCGATAGCTTCTCTGTGGAGTCTTGCATAGTATGAAGACGTTGCGGCAAGAACCTGAGTTTCTTCAAACCTGATCCTAATATGGTCTCCTTCCTTGATCGCATGTTCGGCAACTGCTGATTTGTCCGTATGACCTAGTCGACAGCTAGCATTATGTTCTGCATGGTATGCGATAAACCCCCGGTATTGTGAGTGGGTCCCTTTTATCCTACGCCGTCCTCAAATACTCCTGTATCTTTCTTGTAGGCTTGTAGACGATTTTGACGTTTTCCTTTCGTATCGTTTTCCTTATTCTGCTGTTATTTCAGGCACGTAAGGTGCAAAAGCTTTTGCTATCTGTTCAGGTTATTGTTTTTCCCTATTTCTTCTCATTGTTCTTGTTATTTCTTTTTCTGTATAACCGTTTGCCCTAAGAGCGTTCTTTGGGTGTTTCAGTTCGGTCTCGAGTTCCCCTGGTTCGCACACTTTTCAAGCCAGTTCTGTCCAAGTTCTAGTAATTCCGTACTTCTGAGATGAGTGGTGGTTTGAATACTTATGTAAGTACCGGTCAGTATGAGTTGTTTTTTATATATCTTGTGTCCTAATCCATCCGTTCAGAAACAGAAAGATACAACTGGATAATTTACTAATTATATACTAATTGAACAGCTCATACTGATGTTATTGTCTGATTAGTATTTGGAACCTGCGAAAGTGGTAGTGAAAACATCGTTTAAACAAAAATCATATCCATAAAGACATCACAGTACCTCTCTAGTCCGCATCTTTAGCGCGATTAAGGTGACATTGCGTTCAGCATAATCTACAGTAAAGATACCAGTGAAAACATCACTTGTTTAGTAAATAACTTCTTTTTGGATATTACTTTGATATCGTGGCTCCTAATGGGGTTAAATTAATTCTGAAGGTTTGTGATGAGAGAATAATGTTTCCCTAGTTTTGGTTATAGGTTTAAAACTAGTAATTATTCTAATACCTAAAATATATACGAAATTAAGCATACATGTGCACAATTTATCTACACATTACACTACAGCATAATATGTGGCTGACATTATATCTGATCACTTACGAAGACCTCGGACATAACCAAATAGTAAAATAGAGGTTTGATTCAGAATATTTTTAAGGATATTTGGTTGAGAGCAAACAATAACATTCTGTAGAATAAAACAAGAATATAGCCACACAAATTCATCCGTTTCCTGTTTTTTTTTTGTATAAATTACCTAAAGCATGAGCAGAGTTTTCAAAGAATACAAGAAAACTGTCTAAAAGAGCAATTTGTATAGATTGTAGTAACACATGACACGACTCGTGGGTTTCATGAAATCTTATTTTTCTGGTATCACAGAAGTACCTACTTAAAAGTTGGTTTCTTTGAGATCAATGGTGTTATTGCTAATTTTGTATTTGGTTTTTACAATCTAATTTTTGCATAACCTAGTTAACACCTTAGGGCTTAAACTGATTTAAAAAGTAACGTGTCCAAGTGTTGTGGTATATAATTTTTTCCAATCAGCTACCCCCGAACCAACAAATTCGAATAGGTTTTTGTTTCATTGAGTTTCAGTCTACTGGTTAATGAGAAATATAACCGTGATTCAACTTCTCTTATTTTTCCTGTTATGAAAAAATTATATTATATTATATGCACCCATAACACAGATAGCACTGTGCGTTTGCGTGCACAGCTGTCAAACAAAGTCACCAATTCTAAATCATAATGTTTCGTAATTTGATAAAGGCTATACAGGTGGATGGGACGTGAGAAAAGGTTGAACTTTCAGCATATGATGGGTCAGAAGAGAGCTACGGATCAGAGAGAACTTTTAGAGGATACATTATACTTAGTGCTGATTCACTCGGTACAGGCGTGGTGACGCCTGCTAAGGTAATAAATATAAGATGGTAATCTGGAAGTGTGCAATGCCTCCATTAGAATATAAAACTCGCTATTTGCCTACACAATAGACCCATTCCAATAACTTCCTTTAACAGTTTCCCATTTATACTTGGCAACTGCAAAAGTCTAATGTCACTTTTTGCCCGGAGCCGGGCTCCAATCGGTGATATCGCCACCCAAAATGGCCTTTTACATAAACATTGGCCCAGACCGAGGCCCTAACGACTCCACTCGTAAAATTCAAATTATCCGAGAAGGAAATAATTTAGGCCTTCTCGATGGTGTCTCGCTACACCGCCGATTCGGCAGTTAGATGTACGTTTTTGCTCAGGACAGCAATATAGAGCAGTCAATAAGGGATTCACATTATGTTCATCCTTATATTATGAGATATTTGTTTCATGGAAAATTAATTTGAGATATATTTCCACAGAATAAGACACATTTCTGTGGAACACATGAGTAATGAAATTTAAATAAAGTATCTGAGTACCAGATCAAATGCAGGGTTGAGAAAAAAGCCTTGTGTGCTGTTTTAACAAAATGTCAACAAAAAGGGCTAGAAGAAAGGCTGCAGCGTGTTATCTTGTTGTCTAAATCTTTAGTAACAAAATAAGAAGGTCTCATAGGTACTGTGTAAAAGACTGCATTGAAAGGACAAACATGTAATGACAACATTATTGAAGGATTAAAACAAGCAGATCAAGACTGTTACAAGAACTTTCTTCGAATGTCTGCCGCCGATATTCGTTATTTGCTAGGAAACATTAAATTTGCTAAAAAAAACCTCAACACACATATACGAGATGCAATTCCTCCAGGTGGGAGGCTTCAAAGAAGATAAACACGCTAGTATCCTGCTTTTTTGAGACTTGTTCATAAAACAAATATCTCGTGAAATATTGTTTCGTGGGATTTTTAATAATATTTCATGTACGATATATCATCGTGTCCGTTTTCAAACCAAAACATGAAACTTTTGAGTTGTGATACAAAATTCTCATAAAAACGTTTTAATACGGATCCATTGTAATAATAATAATACACATACACATTTTAGCCGCCAGAATGCACAAGGCAGGCGTCCTTGGGTCTCTTCGTCTAGTGTCTACTTGTGTGTCGATATTCATTATTAGTTAGGAAAAATAAAAATTGCCGTACAGGGTGAGTCTTAAGTTAATACTTTTTTTTAAGCTACGTATAGAAGTCTTTAAAATAAACAACATTTTCAAACATCCTTTTTCCCGAAAACTGAAAAATAAGCGTGATACAGAATCAAAAAATGTCTTAAGGCCTGGTCAAACAGAGGACGCGGCGGTCCGGCGTTCTCTAACAATACAATGAAACGCCGAACGCCGCGTTCTAGACCGCCGCGTTACAGCGTTCCATTGTATTGTTAGAGAACGCCGGACCGCCGCGTTCTCTGTTTGACCGGGCCTTTATCTTATCGATTAGGCATTGTAAATGTCAATTAGAGCACTAGCCACTTTCAGTTTATGATAGTTAATTTTAAATTCGTGAATCCTAAAAGTTGTTCCATAGTAATGTGCCAATTTTAGGATTTATCAATCCAAATTTAACAAAAAAAGGTTGCTTACTCCCTATTAGCAACATTAGAGCTACCCTGGCATTTCTTAAAGCTATTAAAATCTTTCGTAAAATATGAATCTAACATTAAACATAACAAAACAAACATTCAACGGACTAGGTACGTCTTGGTACACAAGTTATTCTGTATCTCACTGTGTCAGTTACTGAAAAAAGTTATTTGAAAACTTTGCTCATTTTAACGACTGCTATACATTGTTAAAAAGAGTATCAACTTCGGACTCACCCTGTATATCATATTTGTTTATTTGCATTCCTAATTTCTCTCGTTGTTTACTAAATGCTGTGTTGTTTTATAAAACTTGTTCGTATAGTGTTTTCCACTAAATATATACATTTTTACTTCCCACACCGATAGTCCACCGTCCTGTGAAGGAAGACCTAGTGACATAAATAACTTTCTTAAGCCCATCCGAACATTGCCGTGCATGTTAGAGAAAGCAAAGGACTCCGATTTTTTTCTGGTGTAAACATACGAGTATTGCTTTAGATCGTTGTGTAATGATGAAACTATTGAATTGATTTTAATGAAATTTTGGCACGATATTATCACTATGGCGAGGATGGAAGATGCGTATGGTTTTTATAAATCGTGTCCGTGGTGGCGCAGAAATAATAAAAAACTGAACATTTGAAAACAGCTCAAACTTTGTTTTTAAGCGTTTTAGAGGTTCCTGATCATTTTCTACTTCTTTGGGTGGGCGTGAAATGAGGGTACTTGGGGGTAGGGAGTTGGAAGGGTGAAAAGTTTGTTGTATTCATAATAGACTGTCCATGGCCTGTGAAAGAAAGACCTAGCAGCATAATACAGTTTTTAGGTCCTTCCCAACGTTTCCTTGCCTATTACAGGGACTTGACCGAATTGATTATAATGAAATTTTGACACAGTATTATTACCTTCGCAAGGATGAAAGGCGCGTATGGTTGTTAGAAATCATGTCGGTGGTTGCGCCGTAATAATCAAAAAACTAAAAATATAAAAATAGGTCAAACTTCGGTTATAGGCGTTTTAGGTGTCCGCGATTATTCTTCAATTTGTTTGGAGGGAGGTGAAATTGAGGTGGTCGGGGGGTAGCGGGGGTAAAAAAAATTGTTGTATTGATAGTAGGCTGTCCATTGACCTGTGAAGGAAAGACCTAGTGGCATAACACAATTTGGAGGGGGGGGGGGGGTTGGCATGATTTGGTTGCAAGGGGATCTTAGACTATAGCCTCATTCTATGGGAAAATAATACACTGGTATCACCGTAATGTGTGGGAAGTACTGAATCAATCAAATTTTTTCCTCTCGTTGTTTACTAAATGGTGTGTTATTTTATAAAACTTGTTCGTATAATGTTTTTTACCAAATATATACATTTTTTGACATGCTGCAATTAAGGTGTAAAATGTATTCAATCAAAAAGCTCGAAACTACCTTCGTCAAGTCATTTCTCCACTTAGACGTAATCCTCACACAGCATAATAAAAGTATTCCACGCACTTCACAAAAATCCAAGACGACGACTCCCGGTCCGCAACTCCCGATCGAGCAACTCCCCGCGATGTTGGATCGCGCGTGGTCCGGAGCGTCGCGCGGCGAAACTCCACGATAGCTGCCGCTGGCTGCTGGACTGACTCCTGCCGACGGCGACGCTGGGCGTCGCGACGCGGATGCTGCGGCGCTCTGGAAGACGCAAGCGTCCCGGACTCGCCTGTGACATCGCATCGGCCACCGGACGAACGACCTTCCCTCCTTTTCAAAATATTGAGGTTCGCATATTAAGTGGATGAGGACAACCAGTAGTGCATGCAAAACCGGTCCCGTTTCTCGAATTTTCAGAACCGGTTCTAAATGCACTTTACCCGGGTATACCCAGTTCCGAACCGGTTCTAGGGTGCCTACCAAAAAAACTGGATTAATTCATATTGAAGTAACATTTGTTTCATAAAAATAACGAAAATAACTTAAAATTAAACATAAAGAAACATGAAATCGTTCTCGGAACATTAATGTTAAATATATAACATAATCAACGAAAAGCTATCATCTTCAATCAGTCTCTCAGTGATCGTCTCAGCCAATATATTTAGTTTGCCTAAAATTTACCGGTGTGTTTACTTTTTCACCGATTTTTTCTTATTATCATAGAATGAGCGTAAAAATGATATAGCCGTCAAACTTCGATCTGTTAACGAAGTGCGGAGCTTATTCCAGATAATCCCAGCCGATGAGAATAATCTCTCTGGCTCCATGCGATGTATTGAATGCGAACTGCAAACGCTTCGTCGGGCAATCCGCACACGTGTTAGTCACTACGGGCGCGCCAATCACAACCCAGGGCTCATCTAGTTACAAAACACGAGACTGAGCACGCGAAATTTAAATTTCTTGCGGCACCGTTATGGAACCGAAACCCGGGTCTCATCTTTTCCAGAACCGGTTCTGTGGCCTGATGAAATACCCGGGTAGAACCGGGTATTTTGGAATCTGGTAGAACCGGGTGCATGCATCAACAGCCAGCTCCTTTCAGAACCCGTTTCTCGACTTTGAGAGAATTGAGGTTTTGCATAAAATTTTTGTCCATGACACATGGACATATAGATAAGCTTAACTTCACTCGGACGTCACATCCAAATTTTACGTTTCAAATGACGAAATCATCAAAAAAATTATAGAAGGATGCATGCTGCTGCTGAGGTTGGATCCATACGTCAAGAGGAAGAAGCAAATCATTGAAAGGCGAATGAATATAGTACATAGTCTAAAGGGAGACAGCAGTGAAGTTAGGTTAGCAAAATTTTAGTGTATATTTTCAATCTGTCAATGCCAATACCTCTTACAAGGCGTAGTCTTCGAGGTGGCAATATTTGTATTGTACAGTATAAATAAGTAAAATAATAAAATCATACAACATAAGATATACAGGGTGGCCAATCGGGTGACGATAACAATTTTTTTTTAGATAGCCCGTACCGAGACCTATCCAAAACACCCCCATGTATGTGTACCGATTATTGATAGTTTTCGAGTTATGATTTTTTTTTGAAAACTTAGAGATTTTCCAGTTTTTCCAAGAAATCGTCAAAAACAAAAACAAGAATTCTTTTTGGCTTTTATTTTTTTCTGCAATTATACTCAGTATTAGGCCTATTTTAATATCCAATAAAGAGAACCTGTACATCTGAACAATAATCTAGTACATTTTGGGGGCAAAGTTTGAAATTTCTGTTTTTAGTCAGGAGACCAAAACTTTCAAAATAAGATTAAAAATACTTATGCCTGGTTTTGGAGCTTCAAACTAGTCTTAAAAACTTTGCAAGACATTGCACTTTCTAAATAATCATGAAAAAGTAGCACTTATGGGGACATTTTGCGCCGTACGTGAGTGTTAAAGGTAAAAAGGTGATAATTCACGAATTTCCAAAATGATTTAAGAAACTATTATTTTGCTTTATTATGACAAATTAAAGAAAAAAAACTCGTAACAACTAATAAACCCAATAATCATTGATGTTTTGATGATTTTTAATAAGAAAACTAATACCCAAATTGTGATTTTTGAAGTGTTTTTGCTATGTACTATTGAACTACTGCTAAATTAAGTTGTATGGAAAGTTAACAAAGGAAAGGAATAATAAACAATAATCTGACTTCCAATTTCATGGCAGAATTACCTGGGAAGCGATGTCGTAGCATACGCCATCCCTTTCTTTCGGAGTAGCTTTTTGCGAGCTCATTTCGGCGAAGCCCAGTTGTGTTAATTAATTTTCGGTAATAGGCAAGACAATGTTCGGATGGACTTAAAAAGGTGATTTGTATCGCTAGGTCTTCCTTGATAGGACAGTAGACAGCCTATCATGAATACAACAAGTTTTTCAGTTTTTCAGCCCCCCACCCCCCAAACACCCAAATTCCACCTCCACTCAAAAAAACGCGGCGGCGGGGTAATTAAAACAAAAATATCAAATATTCCTACTAAGACCCCACAGCATATTGCTGCCCAAATTTCATCACAGTCCATGCAGCGGTTACTGAGATTACGAGGCTAGAAAAACGCGTACAGACAGACAGGCCGACAGGCAGACCGACAGACAGAACGACAGAAATGAGTGACGCGGATTTTCGTTATGGGGACAGTATAAAACACCCGAAAAACCTATTATCTCAAAATCGAAAATTTTCACGATCACAATCCTCCCCTCACCTATCGGTGTGGGAAGTAAAAGGGATGGCGTATGCTACGATAACGCTTCCCAGGTAATTCCGCCATGGAATTAAAAGTCAGATTGTTGTTTTATTATTATTTTCCTTTGTTAACTTTCCATACAACTTAATTTAGCCGTTCAAGTTCAATAGTACACAGCAAAAAGCACAGGTATTAATTTTTTTATTAAAAGTGATTAAAACATCAATGATTATCATGTTTATTAGTTGTTATGAGTTTTTTTCTTTAATTTGTCATGATAAAGTAAAATAAAAGTTTTTTAAATCATTTTGGAAATTCGTGAATTATCACCTTTTTACCTTTAACAGTCACGTACGGCGCAAAATGGCCCCATAACTGCTATTTTTTCATTATTATTTCGAAAGTGCAATGTCTTGCAGAGTTTCTAAGATTAGATTGGAGCTCCAGAACCAGGCATAAGTATTTTTAATTTTATTTTGAAGGTTTTGGTCTCCTGACTATAAACAGAGATTTCAAACTTTGGGTCCAAAATGTACTTAATTATTGTTCGGATGTACAGGTTCTCTTTATTAGATATTAAAATAGGCTTAATACTGAGTCTAATTGCTGAAAAAAATAAAAGCGAAAAAGCATTCTTGTTTTGGTTTTTGACGATTTCTTGGAAAAACTGGAAAATCTCTAAGTTTTCAAAAAAAAATCATAACTCGAAAACTATCAATAATCGGTACACATACATGGGGGTGTTTTGGATAGGTCTCGGTACGGGCTATCTAAAAAAAAATTATTATCGTCACCCGATTGGCCACCCTGTATAACAAAACTATGAAAATAGTTAACTATATAACCAGTGTATGTTTGTTGCAACATAGACGATGAATGAAGTATGCAGCTCGAGACGAAGTCTACGATCGAAATAAATATGTTTTTGGATGTATGAAATTAAATGACAACTTCCAATTATAATGTACCTAATCAAATATGTTTTATTTAAGCAACGAACTTTTTTTACAATTGACTGGGAATCTAGAATCTACTATCGGAGTAGCACATCGTTGGTCAATAGAACATCCTGACACCGAAGTATTAGATTCAAAAACCCATTTTTATTTTGATATAACTCTTAAATTATTGCAAAAAAAAGAAAAAATAATTTTGTCATAAAACATATATATTTCCATTTATCACATCTTTTAGTTAAAAAAAAATTCTCCCACAATGTTATCCTCATAAAGTTAATAAGTTTTCTTGAAAGGCATGGGAGTTGGAATTCTCAAGAGAATCATAAATACCTGAATATATCAAGCTTTTACTTCCCACACCAATAATAGGTGAGGAGAGTATTGTGATCGCGAAAATTTTCTATTTTGAGGTAATACGCTTTTTGGGCGTTTTATGATGTCTACATAACGAAAAGCCACGTCACTCCTTTCCGTCGGTCTGTCTGTCTGTCTGCCTGTCTGTAGCTTTCTTCTAGCCTCGTAATCTCAGCAACCGCTGCATGGATTGTGACGAGATTTGGGCACCGATATGCTCTAGGGTCGTAGTAGGTAATGTTTCTATAGTTTTGAAAATCGGTTGTATGGGCGGCGGAGTGATTAACAAAAAAAAAATATTGCTCAAACTTCGTTTTTAGGCGTTTTAGGTGTTCCTGATCAATATCTACTTTTTTTTTGGGTGGGGGTGACATTGGGGTGGAGGGGGTGTGGGTGGTTGTAGAAATGAAAAATTTGTTGCTTTCATAATAGACTGTTCAAGTGTCGACTGACCTATGAAGGAAGACCTAGCGCCATAAATAAATTTTTTAGATCCATCCGAACATTGTCTTGCCTATTACAGAAACCAAAGGACTTTTTTCTGGTGCAAACATGCGAGAGTATTGCTTTAGATCGTTAGAGATTTAGAGATTCCTGATCATTTTCTGCGTTCTTTTGGGAGGGGGTGAAATTGGCGTGGTTGGAGGGTGGGGGGTTGAAAAACTAAGAAATTTGTTGTATTCATAATAGGCTGTCCACTGACCTATGAAGGACATAAATCACCTTTTTAGGTCCTTACGAACATATTTCCTTGCCTATTACCGAAACTACGGGACTTTTCGGGAATTTTCTGTATACATACGATGATTTATTGCTTTGGATCGTTTTGTATTTTGTAACGTGGACACTATTGAATTGTTTCTAATGAAATTTTGACACAGCACTATTACCGTGGTGAGGATGGAAAACGCGTATGTTTGTTAAAAATCGTGCCAGTGGCAGCGTAGCAATAATCAAAAATCTAAAAATATGAAAACAACTCAAATTTCGTTTTTAGATGTTTTAGGGGTTCCTGATCATTTCCTACCCTTTTTGGGTGGGGGTGAAATAGGGTGGTTGGGGGGTGGGGCGTCGTAAAACTGGAAAGTTTGTAGTATTGATAATAGGCTGTCCATTGACCTGTGAAGGAAAGACCTAGCGGCATGAGACAATTTTAGGAGGGGGGGGCTAGCGATTATTTGGTTGCAAGTGTGCAAGTAATATGTCGGAAGTACTGAGTCAATCGACTTGACTTCATTTTTTAATATATGCATACATAGCAGCTCGAACGGCCTTCCCTCCTCAAAATATTGAGGTTCGCATGTTAAATGGATAAGAAAAGCCATTTCCTTTCACAATTTTTTCCTGATGAGGGAGCCGTTTCTGGACTTTGAGAGTTGCTTCTAGGAATTGTTTTCCTCACAATGTTCTCCTGAGCAAGTTTTTTTATGATCAGCCTCCCGCAAAGGCTTAAAGGTTATGGCGCTGTAGAGGCGCTGCATCGGTGCACGTTAGATTTGAAACGCTAGAGGTTATAGCCGTCATGAAACAAATTCCCCGGCGGCTCATTCCACAGTGTCGAAGTTTTCCAGAAGATGGAATGCTGGAGGAGACCGGCGCGGGGAGTAGGGACCTCGACCTGGTAAGGATGGGCTCGCAGAGCCTCTGTCGTGGAACTCGTTCGGACAGCCTTTGGTGTTAGTATCTGGGAGAGCTCAGTCGAGCACCTTCCGTGATGCAATCTGTAAGACAGGGGCAGGTTAGCCGCCCTTCTTCGATGCTCCAGGCTATGTAAGTCCTTCCTCCTCACACATGGGAAGAATACGCCAACGATGATTGGTTCTGTGCTTGTAGAGCAGCAGTAGTTGCTCTGGTGCATACAGCTTCCTTCAGCAGGACAAAACTCTGGGACGCCGTTTCAACCGTTTCAACAATACTGACAACGACGTCATGCCAGGACATGTTATTGTTGATGCCCATCCCCAAAATCTTGAGGGAAGGTAATTCGACTATTGGATGACTCCATTTCTACAATTGGTAGCTAACGTGAGACTTCTTTGTCAGGCTTTGTCAGTGTTTTTGCCTGAGTTTTCTAAACGCTAATCTGTACTTTATTTACAAATTCCCACTCGACAATGGTTTTGATATCTACGTTGATCTGTGAGGCATGTTGCTGTCGCCGACGTACCGTCTCCTGGGATGATAGTGGCTTGCCTGGTTGCAGCAGTTCGTTGGTGTACAGCAGAAACAGAGTAGGAGAGGAGGGCAGATCCCTGAAGAACACTGGCGTTCATTGAAAATACGTCTGATGAGCACCCTTTGATTACCACAAACAGAAATCGGTCGTTCAGAAAGCTATTCAGCCACTGGCGCAGTCCAGGTGGTAGTCTATAAGCAGCAAGCTTGACCAGAAGTCTCTCATGCCACACTCTATCGAAGGCTTTCGATATGTCAAGTGCAACAACACGGAAATCGCCATGATTTTCACTTGCTCAGCACCACAAGTGAGTGACGTAGGCCAAGTCACCCGTAGACTTATACTTAGCCATACTAGGTGTCCTTGAAGGCACGGGAATTGGAATTCTCAAGAAAATTATGAATCATGAGTACCCTTTTCATGAATCATGAATACCCTTTTTAATATATGCATACGTAGCAACACGTTTCCGAAAATTTTGAAAATCACTAAAGTCGTTCCAAATCTACAAGAATGGGTCTATAGATGAAGCTTCGAATTATCGTCCGATTTCCTTAATTCTATATTTCGCCAAAATCATGGAAACTTTATTAAAATATCGGCTATCACCTGGAGTCAAAAGGTTTGTTGAGCAGCAGACAATTTATTCGGCTTCAGGAGCAATCATCAGCTTCATAGAGACAGTTAACGAGGGTTTCGAAAATCATTTGTATGTCAAAGCGAAAAAAAGAGCAGTCTACCAGATTGGGCCCTCTACTACTAAATTTCTAGAATCCTGTCTTTCAAATAGAGAATAACTTGTAAGTTATAGTGGCTTTACTTCTGATACTAAATTAGTCGTTCACGGGGTTCCTCAGGGATCCGTTTTGGGACCACTTTTATTTTTATTATACATCAACGACATTCCAAATAGCTTGTCTTGTGTGATTTTATACGCTAACGATATCATATCACTATCAGACCTTGCTGAGTGGTTTGCAACTTAGGAGCTATAACCTAGTGTTGAAAAAAACCCAGTCCATCATTCTCAGCCTAGTCCATCATGATATGAAATCAGCCAAGTCTGTAAAATTCTTGAGGATACATATTGATAGTACCCTGACCTGGGAATTGCATGCTGATTGTATTGTAAATGCTTTGTCCAGAATTGTTTACCTCATTTGTAGTCTAAAAGACAAGGTATCTGATAATGTATTAGTCATAAGCTATCATGCCTACTTCCATCCCAAATTGGCCTATGCAATACTGGTCTGGGGGCACTCCCTTCACATCCAAAAGGTCTTGGCCATGCAAAGGCGTTATATTCGGTACATGTTTGAGTAAAAATTTAGAGACTCATGCAAAACAGAGTTCAGCAAATTAAAAATATTGATTTTACCTTGCGCATACATTTTGACGTGTTTATTGCGCATTAGAAAAAAAACGTCAATATTTATCTGACACATAGAGATATTCATTCATATTAAACTGGTCATAAAAATAACATCTGCCCGAGTTACCACCATCTTGTAAGAACCATGGGTGGTACAAATTTTTATGCTGTGAAATTCTTCAATATATTACCTAGCACTGTCAAGTCACTAGATTACAAGAGTATCTATAGAATCCTTAAAGTTTATTCAATAGAGAAAGCATTCATTGCCGTTGTGAGTATTTGACTAAAAATTTCTCTATATAGCTGGAGTTTCCTGTTCCTCCACTAGAATTCTGTCTGCTTTTGTGGCTCGTATTGGTCTCATTGTGATATCTGTTTGCTAATTGTTTATGAATTGTCATATACTATATTTTAAACAATTTTTTGTATGTTAGGCTTACTACGACAGTAGCATTATTTTGTTCATATTTTTATTGATTCTATGGATGCCCGTATGTAATTTTTATATTTTTGATACCATTTTTTACTATTGTAATATATTAATAGCAATTGATGTAATATATCTTCCTCTGGTACACACTATCCCAAACTGAGGGCTTACGGGAGCCCTTTGTAAAACCACTTCATACTTGAAACGTGATGTATATTGATATTTTTCGTTATAAACTACAGATGTATCTTATATCTAACCCACATCCTATTGACCTACTTAACACACTCACTCTGTTTATAAACAATCTTACCTAAACATATACCTAATTATTTTCCACGTACGGAACAAGTAACCTCCTTCCTAAGTAGAGCAATACAATATACTGGGTGTTACCAGTTCCCTTCATTTCACTAACCTAAAACACAACCCTTAATCTATTATAACTATACATATATACATATCACACTATGACCTGTGTAAGCACTTCTGTGTATTAACAATAATAAATTACTACTACTACTACCTACGAAATACCGTGAGTTTGTGATTAATCGTCTAATACACCAATCAGAATAGACTATTTAAGGTTGACTGTCTATCTGCTATGTCGACGAATGGTCGCCAAGTTAACTAAATTTTATTGTAACAAAAGCAATGAGGACAATTATGTCGTCCCATCGCACACTTCTCAAAGGGTTCAGTTTAAAGTACAGTGGTTACCATCGCTTCTTCGTAAAAACACTTACCTCCTACATCTGGCTCATATATCACAGAGAGCAAGCTACTAACAGCTTTGTTCCGATATCCGATTTCTCCAGAATGCATCAGTGTAGTGCAGAACAATTTTGCGGGGAGAAAGTTATAAACGTCATTCAGGACACTGGAGTTTCTTAGAAACTAGAATTCAACGTATTTATCGTAAACGTCCTTGAGAACCTTTTTTTAGCTATTTAGACCTTCCATACCATCCACAGCATCATTAATTTCAAGAATTAAGCATTATGAAGAAATACAGGAATTAGAGGCATGACGTCTGAACGAGGAACACTAGAGAGGCTCTGCGAGCTCATACGTACCAAGTCGAGGTCCCCACTCCCCCAACCAGTCTCCTCCAGTTTTCTTTCCTTTGGAGAACTTAGGCGCTGTGTAGAGCTGCCGTTTCCCGATAGCTACAACCTGCAGCGTTTCAAATCTAACGTGCACCGATGCAGCGCCTCTACAGCGCCATAGGCTTTAAGCCTTTACGGGAGGCTGATTATAAAAGAAACTTGCTCAGGAGAACATTGTCAGGGAAACAATTCAAATCTAACGTGCACTTATCCTCTCGCAGCGCTTCTACAGCGCCATAGGCTCTCAACCTTTGCGGGAGGCTCACATTAAAAAAAATAAGGCAAGGCAAAGAAGTACCAAAGAGAACATACAAATTAATAATTAAGATAAGACCACGGGAAGAGAACCAGATATGGTAGAGTAGTTAACAAGTTGGGATATTTAGACACAGTAGCTTATCAAACGTCAATAACATGGGAAGAGCAAGAATAATGACGAGAAGCCTAAAGGACGATAAACATTTCTGCTAGGAAGAAAAATGAAGACAACAAGTCAATCTTTGTATTACAATATCGGCGTCGCTTAGTCTTTGGTAAAGCCTTAATCTACGACACTAGAATCCATTAGTTCTGAGTCATTATTGAGACACTCGATTTTTTAAGAAAATTAGAGTCAACGAATAAGGAGCCTTTTCGCGTAACTACTGTACTACTGTCTTACTTGACCAACCTCCATACCGTACCATGTATTGCTTGACCTTAATACCCTAATATACACCACTTGAATCCGTTAGCTCTGTTGTTCAGTGACCTCCGCATAACGACAGAAGTGATTATAGTGCCAATGGTACTCCTATTGTAGTACCTGATTAAGGTACCGGCAGTTAACGGTATCAGCCCCTTCTGGTTCTATCACCCTACTCTGCATCACTAAACTGCAGGTGCTCTGTGGCCTTATTGAGACGCTGGAACAGTATCGGTCTCCCTCTGACTTGCTGCTACCTGAGCTGCTACATCACTCTACGACTCTGCAGTATCTCAGTTTTGTAGTTTTGTTGAAAAGTTTGAAGTTCTAAAGAAATTGACTTCAAAAAGTGTTATGTCAGATATAAGATTACAGTGCCTTAACGGCATCGGTCACATCTGAACTTGTCACCTTATTCTCTCACTATAGTGCAGCTAGTCGAAAAACTCAGTACGCTGCTGCTGAATCTTCTAAAAAAGATTGGCGTCGATGTATGTCATTATGATCTCACCATCCAACCCTATTTTACTAATGAGCGTCTTCAGTAGGACGCTGAATGTTATCAAGAAGTAAGTGTCGACCAAAAAGCCTCCCACATAACTTCAAAGAAGCTTATCTGAACAAAGGTATTGCCATTAACTCGTTTGATATTGTAACATCAGAAGAGCTTATAGTGCCAGTGGGATTTTTATTATCGTACCTGAGTTAACCTTATACCATGAATGAAATCAGTTTCGTTCAGATTTGTTACCATACCATCACTAAATGGAGCAGCATGAGGCGCTCAAAGTTGCCAAGAAGTTGTTATCGTCGACATATAAATTTCTCCACATTCTGTCAAATGGGTACTCCTATGGTCGTATTTAACCAAAGAACTTACGCTGCCCATACTTGTATTGTAAACGCTCACCAAAAATTGTTCCTGAGGCATAAAGAACTTTTCAGGTAAATCCAGTACCAATAATACTCATATTGACATACCTGGCCAAAGACATTGCCATGAACCATATCGTTCTCACTTATCTCTCTAGTCTACGTCTGTGTAGTTTAACAGTTCTGGGGCCTTCTTGAGGCGCTCGCAGGTTTCAAGAAATTATCTTTGATGAATAAAGGGTGGTACTGTTATTGTTTGCTGTTTATTATCGTTCCTGGACAAAAGTGGTATGGACTTCCCTTAGACCTGTCGCCCTACCCTGCCTCACTGAAATGCAGCAGCTGAACAACTCTGTGTTTTTGTTTAGGTGGTGGAAGGAAAAAACTGGAGATGGGGCATTAACAACTTTCTTTGTAAATCATAATAAAAATCTCACACTGGCAGTAGTGCTCCTAATGTGATACTTGGTCAAACCTCAAATGCATGAATTAATAAAAGAATGAGAGGCTTTCTGGTGACAAGAGCCACCAGTATATAGGCTTAGAAGTGGGTCTTTTTGCAGCTGTCTTTACTATATCTCCAAGTCCAGCCCTCATCGTAAAGGTGAGGATGACCTTGAGTCCTGCCCATCTTCAAGGTCCCTTGAACCTTGTATAGTCTACGTGTGATATGCAAGGGTATTATAGCGACAGAATGTGTGCCGAGCATTCCTCCTCCTCATCACAACAAGAACACGTCATTTGCCACTTCCATGACATACAAGTAACGGCTGAAGGTGTCATGGCCCGATAGCAGGTCCACAAGTAACCTTAGCCAGCTACTGTCTAATAAGAGATAGAACCGCCCATCTTGGCCAGAGGTTCTAAAACAAGCTTTCTATCTTGACGAAGACATCCAGAGACTTCTCTCCATATCATAAGATATTGCTTTTGCCACCACACCTCTGTTTTCCTTCTAATAGTATCTGCTGCCACCCCACAGCTAGCTAAGGACCCAGGAAGTTACTCTTCGACCTTTGTCTTGCGAGCGCGTCCATCGTTCCATTACCCCAAACTCCTGATGCCTCGGAATCAACATAAGTAACACCTGATGCATTGTCGAAATGTTATCCAAGACCTTCAAGCACTCACTGCTGCCTGGCTCTCAGAGCAGATAGTAATCCGTCTCCTAGGCTCCTGAATTTCGTGAATGTGAGACGCACAAGCTAAAATTGTGTGTCCTCCAAGAGAGAGGGAGAGCTTTGTTCTTGACCCGCATACTCCAGCACCGGAGCCTTCATCGGTAAGCCGTCTGTATAGCAGACTGGACCACCCTCCACAAGAGGCCGCATGCTGCTTGATCCCACTCTTCGCTTGTAGGATACTTCACCGTAAATTTGCAGTTGAAGCAATATGTAGGAAAAATTATAACGCTCCCCATTTGTGTAGGATAGGATCATCCCTTTGCAGTTCGTAGCGGACAATAAAGTGTCCCCTGCCAAAGTTCACAAATAACTGCCCTGAATCCATAGTCGACAATGACAGAACCACCTTATGTTAGCCAGAGGTCTAAAAATACGTTCCCCAGCTTGACGGAGATGTCCAGAGATTTCTCTCCATTTCATAAGATGTTGTTTATGCAGCCACAACTCTGTTTTTTACCCTAATGGCTCCTGTTGCCAGCCCATATCCAAGGAAATTGCTACGAATAGTTTTGGTTTCGCTTAGACGTATCCTATTCTGTGCCACTCTGTGGTCTTTTTGAGGTACTAGGAGTTCTCAAGATATATAAGTGTTGAAATATAGCCCGCCCACCTCTACGGAATGTTAGAAGAACTTACCGTGTCAGTGGCGCTTCTACTGTCACACCTGGTCAAAAGTCTTGCTATTAATTACTGGTGTCGACCTCTCATGGATCACCCTACCCTACACCACTGGAGCGCAGCATCTCTGTGGCCTTATTGAGGCGCTGGAAGTTCTCAAGAAATTGGCGTCGACGTATAAAGAACCTCGCCGCGTAACGTCAGAAGAGCTTACGGTAGTGCGGCGGTTGCGGACGATGTATGAGTCTGGAGCACCGGTCTGGAGACTTTAATCCGCGGACGCTGCGAGCCTAGCAACGGGTCGACCACAAAGAATGCCACGCTCCTCCTGCACAGTCGGAGACCGGCAGATTGCATTTCAGTAGCTCCTCTATTCACTGACAACTCAGCATAGATATAAGCAGTAGAATCACACGTTTTCCCGATACAATCCACGTAATTTCAGAGCGCCATATTATTATTCGCTGTGGCGCCGTTGTAGCACATAGGTATTGAGATGGTTTTATTCGTTATTGTAACACTTGGCATATGGGATGGACATTCTGGTTGTCAGGGCAACGGGGGGTTTGACCCGAAAATAGCCATCACATAGAAGCGACACAGCAGGGACCGATTTTCATAACGCATGCGCGGGGTTATTGTGGACAAATGTCAAACCGTCAAACTCCACGTGCGGCCGCCCAATATCAGCTGATCAAAACGTTTGAGGTTATGATCGTGGAATTGCTCTATATTGTGGATGCGTGTCAGTTCAAGCCGATTCAAGGTCACCAAATAATGACCCGCCGAACATCACAGGTGCCGACAGATTATGTCGCTTCTCTATGGTGGCTATTCTCGGGTTTGGCATGTGTTTGACGGTCTACTGACGTTTTCTTGATTAGACGTTTTTGAGTCGTTGCGGCCTACGTTTAAAATTGTAACGTTTGTAAGACTCTTAAATAGAAATATAGGTGTATGGAGCAATAGCATGGCTCAACGAACAATCAGCTATCAGCTGCCTTACTCAAGGTCTGGAGATGCTTTGCGCCGATCCCTTTGCGCATCGATATTTTGAATTAGAGAGAGATAGATTACAACAGCGGCGACACGGCAGGGTCATGGCTATCTACATAGAATATGAGAATATGAGTTTAGAGATAAATAGTATAGATCTCAGCGCAAATTTAGTACTTTATGGAAGGTAAACATAAAGGACAACGTACGTACGTTGTCTTTAATGTTTACCTTCCTTTTACACCGCATGGGTTGAGTATTATTTCTTAATTCTGCCCTGTTGTACACTTCTTGCTACTCCGCCCCTGTCGGGGCAAATGAAACTATCCCAAAATGGCGTCGCTAACGTCAGATATTTGCAACACGTCATCACAAAGGAACCGAAGGAACCGACCGTGAGTAGGACAGCTGATTGCTTGTAGAGCCATGGCAATAGTATTTTGATCTCCAACCACATCACGTGCAACTACATTTAAGTAAGCATTGAAAAACGAATAGCTTTTCTTAATATACTATTTTTTATGAAATTATATTTAAAATAATGGTGAAGAATCGCATAAAGTATACTTATTTGAATTAGCTAAACTGTAATGAGTTATATACTAAATCTTTTGTAATAAAAGTATACAAGGGGGGTGGGTTGGCCCAGTGGTTAGGGTCGAGGGCTCGTAACCGGAAGATCCCGGGTTCGATTCTCGTTAGAGGCGGAAATTTATTTCTGGTTTTTTCAACCAAAAATAAATATCCATAAAAAAAAGCTCAGCGAGAATCCCCACCTGAGCATTCACTGTTGGCTTCTAATTAACAGTGCTGTTGCTAAGTGGCGCCGGGAAACAGTAACAAAGCCTACACAGAACACGAGGCTAATGACCAAAGTAGTCGATGCCGATGACATAGAAGTAAAAAAAAGTATACAAATGACAAATGAAATTGTTACCTAACCTAAATAAACTGATCATCGTTTCTGAATAAACCAATAACTAAGTGTTTTTCTAAACTTGTTACAGAAAATCCCATTTACATATTTTAAGTGGGAAACGTTTCGTTCAACATCCACACTGGTAATCAGGGCATATTTAAATTTCGGAAATGAGCTGGCAATAATAGTGACATCTTAAACAATGTTTCCTTGAATAACGTTGGGTATTTAAATTAAACATTTATATCCTGTATTTTTATTTAAAACTTCAGTCAATTCATTTAAAATTATAGTTTCTGGGACGACATGCACCTTTTAAGACGTCTGTCTTAAATTTCTTAACTATTTCCACTGCATCCACTAGGGCAAGATCCTTGTTTTTGAGTTTTCTTATAGCTTCGCTCACAAAGCTTTAGTTTGTTTTGGTAAAGCTTAAGTTTTGTTTTATCTTTTCATTTCACAATCTCTTGACACTTTTCAACTACTTGGGAAGCAGATTGAGAAAATTGTAATGCCTGTAATTTCTTAAAATGACTCAAAATCATAAGCTGCGATAGGTAGCAGATCAACAAATATATGAGATAATATCGAAGTTGAAACTGCAGTAGAAAATAAGCACTAAATATCCCTCCAATAAAAAAATATGCGGAAAACTTGCACTAAAAAAATATATGCTTTGAGTAAAAGCAGAAAATAAGCAAAATGGCACAAAAAACTTAGTCACAGCACAGATTTGTAATTCATGTGTCACATATATTATCAAAATGCATCTGCTATCAAATATTACTCATCGCTTAATTTCTAGGAATCCGCGCTCTAGTTAAAATTAATGAACTAAATATTTCTGGCAATTTCATAAAAAAACAGTAACTTATTTATCACCACGTTAAACAATATGCGTAAATACCAAAGTTAATTACGTGGAACAAATTGTTGCTTCATAAAGCTCTCTCTCCCCATGATTTAAGTCGTATCAAGTTCCCCCCCCCCCCCCCCCAGCTTTTAGGCCCAAGGCCTGTTACCACTGAAACTAAGCATTTATTAGAGTACGATTAGAATACTGTTAAAAATTGTCTTACCAGCTTGTATCTTAAGATTAGCTTCAAGGGTACTCAAGTTTAGATAATAAAATCGATGACTCAGTTTTTAGTTGAAATTTGAGTCTATTTCCGAATTTTCTCGAGTCGTCTTTATTAACAACGGGGGTCCTTTGGTCTTCTTCAGTCTTAGAACACCGACTCTCGTTCCTAGGTTTGCAAAGTTATCTCAACTTTACCTTCTCCTTTTAGTAGAAAATTTACCGCTGAATCCAATGGCGAACTCAGACTGGCCCTTTGTCTTCGCCTTCTCACAGAAAATTATTTTTTCGTAAATATGCAGTTCTGCGCGAAAAGCGTAATTTGTAATTGACTTTAGATACGACAAAACTCTGATCAGAGGCCGATTTCGTGATCAGTGTCCCCAAATTAACCAACATACGAGTTTTTGTCCTGTATGGGAACCAAAATTATTCTCCTTTGGACTTTTCAGCTTCAGAACCCCGACTCCCATCCCTAATTTTGGGGCCTTATCTGATCGTTTCCTACTTTTCCTCATATAAAATTTACCGTAGAATCCAATGGTGTGCTCAGATTACCCTAGGCTATCGCCTTCTCAAAGAAAATAGTTTTTTTATAAATTTGCAGATATGCGCCAAACGCAAAAATTTTCATTTACTTTAAACATGGCAACATAAACACAATAACACACGAGTTATTGTCCTGATTGAAAACCTAAAATTTTTCTCGAATCGTCGTTTTTTAACAAAGGGGGGTCCTTTGGCCCGATACGGTTTTAGTACACCGACTCTCATCCCTAATTTTGGGATGTTATCTCATCTTTTCCTACTTTCTGTTATACAAAATTTACCGCTGAATCCAATGGCGTATTCAGATTGGCCTCAAGACATCGCCTTCTCACATAAAATTATTTTTTCGTAAATATGCAGATCTGCGCGAAATGCAAAATGTTTAATTTACTTTAAACACAGCAGAATTCGGAACAAAGGCCGCATTCGTCACCAATGTAGCCAAATTAATCAACACACGAGTTTTTGTCCTGATCGTTGGTTTTAGTACACCAATTCTCATCGGCAGTTGAACCATTTTTAATTAGTTCCTTTCTATATGCGTTAGGGATTTGAGAAAATTTCAAAGCTGTTATGAACATTTGAAAAGGGATTTCAAGATTCCTAAAATACACCCAATTCGGTTACAAACCAGTAGCTGTATATATTCAATAAAACACTTGGCATGAAAGGGCTTAAAGTACAAGGGCTTCAAATCTCTAATGCGATTCAAGCAATTTGGCGACCACAAGGCATACAAGTTTAGCTCAGATCTGACACAAACCTGGACTAAAATAGTTCTATTGGTGTTTTATTGCTTTAGAACCAAATTGTAATAATGATATTTACTCTGACTTGTATCTGAGAAACGAATGTTGCATGCTGCTTTCATGTTTCAATCTGAACCTCATTATTTTATAATTCTCTAGTACAAAATTCACAAAGCTAATTAGTGCAGCCGTAGCATTACAGGTCTTAAAGCTAGCAAGCATTTCTGGTAAACTTCGGAATACTAAATACTAAGGTTTACCATTCGTTATTTCTTGTGTACCTTTACTTGAAAGGAGAAACTACTCTAGCTAGTATTTGATGTAAATGGTTTTAATTGAGGTTTCGCAGATTCATTAGTGCAATACACGTGTGGTGTATAAGTAACCCTCAAAGATTTCGGCGCCAAGGTATCTAAAATTAAAATTCATTCACATATACAAATATTGGCCAATTCCATTGTTCGATCAAAATTCTATCGAAGATTGTCAAACAAACAATAACACACACACAAAGTTGTAGTAGTGTACGCGATACGCATCTATATCTGTATTTGAGGTCTGTTCCCCTATCAATCATATCATCATAAAATTTTGGATTTTTCGATAATTCTTTTACGCACTGTTTTTTTATTGACAACAAGTTTGTCTTCTTGTTGAATCCCTCGTATAAATGTTTATACGTTTTAGTACTGAGAAATTTCGTTTAACTGGAGCACCTGTCGCTGGGATAGTTAAAACCAGTTCACCCAAATGGCAACTTCAGAAAAACATGTACTTATTTAAACCAGTTGTTTTTAGAAAATCTAGCATATTCAGAGACATTTTTTTATCAAGTTCAACCGATCCATACACGACACTTAATTAAGGATGCAGGGCAGTAATGTCAAAAAAATTCCATAATTTAATTTAATTTAATGAATTAAAATTGTAGGTAGTTATTCAGATTGCATATTATGCAAGTTAATTTAACTCAACAAATACATTGAGACTTCTAAATCGGGATTCCAGTTATTGGATAATATTCAATCGAAAATTCCAACATATAGTCGATAGGGAGGTCTCTCTTTCATTGACATTGAGAGGAACCGTTGGCCTACCAACTTGATAGTGTCACTTTTTTCCAGAAGTTTTGACTAGAGAATCTCTCTTTTAATAACAAGCATACAATACAAACACAGTCTAAATTGTTGTTCACACTGGCTGAAGCAAAAGATTGATTAACTACAATCCGAAAAAATAGAATAGTTCTTATAAAATTCCAAGCGAACCAATCTTGATGAACTGGAAGTCGTGGAAGGCGGCTACCCAACGTAGGTTCTGTGCTGGGCTGCGCGACATTCGAAGTCAATATGTACAGGAGGCTTTGGCGACCGGCAGCGATTTCCAGGCTCGCACCCATGCTTTCGGATTTACGCGAGATTTCGAATAAGTAGTTCTGGCAAATTAATCTTTTGTTATAAAATAACGATATTCTTAATGTACTTTTTGTCTTTAAAATAGCTTAGGCAAGCGGTGCACGAATGTGTATGAACAGATGTAAGGCATGGCGATAGGAAGCCCTCTGAGTCCAGTGGTGGCTAACTTTGTGATGGAGAAGACAGAGCAGACGGCCTTGAACAGCGCCCAGTATAAGCCCAAGATACGATTCAGATACGTGGATGACACATTTGTTGTGTGGAGCCACGGACATGCCTGTTAATGGAATTCCTGCAGTGCACATCCGAACATCCAATTCACGATGAAATTGGAGGAAAGCAAACACCTGACTTTCCTCGAAGTGCCAGAAAAGGATCAACCTTGGGACGCACAGTGTACAGGAAACCAACACACACAAATCGCTATTTGCACAACAACTCGAACCACCATCCATGCCAGGAGTTTGGAATCATCAAAATACTGACAGAACGGGCAAGAAGAGTGTTTTAATCAGCCGAACTAGGTGCCTAGCTTGAACATATGAAGAATGCGTTGAAGGCAAACATCTACTTAGAAAAGAAAATAACAAGATCTATGCGAACTGGTAGAGTAGAAAAGCAACTCCAACCACCACCAGTAGCCAAAGCTTTCCTGCTTTATGTTCCCCGAGTCACAGACAGAATTGGGAGGTTACTGCAGAAGGAGAATATTACGACGATATACAAACCAACTGGGAAAGCACAACAGCATTGTAGTAGTAGATCGGCAAAGGACAAAAGGCATCCATGGACAGCATCAAGGATTTATCGGATACCGTTAACTTATGGTAGTGGAACAACAAAGAGATCGGTACAAACTGAATTTCGGAACACAAATCAAATTGCCGATTAGGTCTGACGGAAAAATCTGCAGTAGCCAAGCATGCACTCCAAGAAAGCGGTAACCACAAGATAAAATTTAACGAGACACAGGTTCTGGGTACGACCTCCTCTTGTTACACCAGATTGTCCACCGAAATTTATAAACATAAGAACAACTTCAACAACAAAGAGGAAGCATATAAACTCAACAGAATATGGATACCCGCCTTAAGAGACGCAAAGATTTTGGAACGCGCAGGAGTTCCGCAGACATCGGCGGCGCACAGCACAGCCGCCTCCACTCCTAATCCGGGGAATACAGGTGCCGGCCCCGTGACGCGGTCTCATTCTCTCGGAACACGCCGAACAGGTGACATCAGCTTTTGAGGATGCCGACCACTCGTGTCGACGACACGTCAAGCAGCGAAGCGCACCGACGTCAGTGCGGCGGAGCGTGTCCACGCCGGCCGAACAGCCCAAGAACCAACGACGTCATACTGATAGGCTACGCTTTGTATACCGAATGTTTGTAAGCGTTTCTGGCGGTGCGACAGAAGGGGGGAACATCAGCTGTATTGACATAGACACACCCGACGTTGCCAGTTGTGCATTAGGGCATGCTTGGTGCATGCAGCAATGTTTGTACAATATAAAAATGGCGTTAATTCTTGACAGAATTGCAAAATTAAACGTGTTTTACAAAAGAGTATCTTCAGAGTACTTTTCCTATTACAGATAAGCAAGCCACAATCATATTTTTACTTTTTTACAACATACGTTCCATACATTTTTCTGAAAATTCATTCCAAATGATTGTCAACTTGGCATGCTGCGATGTACCTTGTAAACAATGACGTCGTTGCTTGTAAATATTCCGTTGACATTCCCAATATTTGGAATGCCGACAAACAATTTGCCTTGGATGCGTAGTCTATCAGTATGACGTCGTTGCCAAGAACCAACAGTTCAAGCGGTGCTCCCCCCGCTTCCATGGATCGTGTGCCAAAAATTGAAAATCTAGTAATTGGCAGTTCATAACTTGTTGATTATGGCAACCATCTAATTCCTTTGTTTAGAAAACACACATTATGTATATGATCGTAAATATCTACGAACCACAACAGCCATTATAAAGAAAGGTGAAGTATGTGATAGAGCACAACGTCAGTTCAGGTTTGTACATTAGATAATCGAACGTGTAGGCGTGTAATCAAATCAAAAGGAAGCTATGTTGCAACATTTGTTTGTAGTATATAACTTGTATATACCAATGATGGCGGCCTATGGAAGCAATGGAGGCACTGCTTGCACTCAGAAGTCGTTGAGAAATTGGCATTTTCGTCCAGTATTGTAAATATCTGTTGATTTTTATTTGCGAGCTAATTGTAATACATATTTTATTCATGAAGCGCGTCCAAAATGCCTGCTATACTATACGGCGAAAAAAAAAAGGTCAGGACGCCACGCCTAAAGTACGGCAACCTAGTCAGCCGTCAGTAATCGGTAGGTGGGTAACGCTTATCTCCTACGAGCGCTTTGCAAGATCGAAGGTCATTGTTCTGTACATGCATCATTATAGCTACCGGATAAGCGATTCAAATTTCGCTTCCCAGTACAGTTCTGTGCGTGTGGCTTTATGGATGCGGATGCTGCGGGAGCGGGTGCATCGTCAGCAACGCGCCCATAGAGTGCCGGGAGATATCGCAAATGTGACTGTACTTAATGTTCTTTGAAAGGTAAAATTTTTTTAATGCTATAATTTATAGAAAAACAGTCAATTTTAAATGAGGTTACGTTAGGTTAGTTGAGTAAGCTACTTATTGCTTCCACTATTTCACTAAATGTAAACCCTCCGCACGCCCCTGGTACATACTGATCTGCGACGTCTATTTTGATATAAAAGTGACGTCGTTTTAGGGCTGGATTTAGTTCGGCTCGCTGGCAGCGTATAGCTGCATAGGCCCCTTGGGTTAAAATCTTCTTCTTCTTCTTCTTTTGTAGTATATTCTATATTATACCCTCGAACGACTTTCATTTACTAGCAAGACAGTTAAGAGACATAAAAGCCTCAACAAGGCAGTCAGGCTCCAACACTGAGCTAAGATAGCAACGTTATAAAGCACAAACAGCTGACATTGTCAAATTATCTCCTGGAAAGGACACTCGCAAATATGTTGGCACATTCCACTTTATCATTCCATCCGACTGGAACAGTCTGAGATAAGAATTTACTACTGAATAAAGCTGGAAAGAGGACGTCGTAAAACGCATCCGTGATAAAAACAATGAATTCTTTCCGCCGACCAACCTGTGAGGTGGATCCTGTCGGGGAGCAATTTCCCGCGGCAGGCTCCCCAGAATTACAGTTGAAACGAAGTTATAAAAACAACTATAACCTCTGTAGCAGCTTACCGTGAATGTCAGATAGGATCACTCCTGCCTAGGACCCTCTTTTTATCTGCACTCCGGCCTCGGCTTTTATTAAATGAAAAAAACCGAGTGGAAAATATTCCGGTGCTGAATTACCCGGAAGGCACGCACCGGAAAGTTGGAATTTTCGTTTAAGGCTCCGGGTGCAAGAAAAATACTTACTGTATATTTTTGGTTCCCTCTTTTTCGCTGGTCCATCATTGATCTTCAGTGGCCGCTTGTCTGTAAGGGCTATAGGGCTACAGCCCCCCACACAAGAAATCAATTTTGCACATATAAAATAATAAAATTAAAATTAGCCTATTATGTTATTTACCTACCCACATTATTTTTATTAAAAAAATATTACATTCCGCGGTTATTTATATAATATATTAATGTATAACTTTCATGCGACTCTATCAAACTTGTTTATTTCAATCATAATCTGGCAGACCATCTCTGCATGGGCGTGGGCGATCAATCTTATAGCCGCGAATTCCTGCATTAGGACACGTCACGTAGTTTGGTTCCACTCGCTATTTCGCCCGGTCAGATACGGAGTTATAGCATAAGAAAAGGCTATGAACATTATCACCCTCCCAACATCAGTCTGCAACTTGTAGGGGTTGCGCTTCGCGCCACGTGCGCGTGTGTCTGTTTGTTTAAGTTTTGAAATCATGGAGGACAATACTGTTCAAAATATTTCAAAAACCAATTTTGCAAGGCTTTCGATGGCTGAAAAAAGCTAGATCAACTTCTGGGTAGACCGATTCTCAATTCAAATTTAACCGAAGCAGATAGAACTTCAAAAAGTTCTTACAAAAAACGATTTTCAAGACAATTGTATGAGAAGAACCAGAGTATGTGGCTGTGATACTTAAAATGCATTGTATTGCTTGCCTTGTTTATTATTCTACTCCGCTGGAAGTGATAACGTGCTGGCAATGGCAGGATTTAGAACGTTTATGAAAAAATTTATGAGCATGAGTCGTGTCCCACGACGATTAGGACAAACAATATATCGGAATTGGGCAGTAGTAGAGCATTATTATTTTGAGGATATAAATTAGAGCAAATTTTGTGTCTTTTCTTGTTATTGTGTTATCCAATGAGGTATTTGTTTTTGGTCACGTGACGTCCGATTCAAAATTATCAACGGGACACACTGGATATTAATGCCTTTTTATGTTTCTTCCGAAGAAACAATTCCAACAAACTCGCACACTTGGGGTCAAAAGTGATTAATTCAAGAGCTACAGGTGCGTAAAGGATTGCACCACTACCACTGATTATAACATACTATACCCCTATGTTAGTGTTTGTTTCATTTTTTGTCTTAATGGTAATGGTATAAAGTCCTTTAAGTAGCACTTGAGGTAATCACTTTAAACCACAAGTGTGCTAGTTTGTTGGAATTGTTTCATCGGAAAGAAAACAGAAAGGCATTAATATACAAGGTATCCCATTAAAAATTTTAGATCGGACCTCACGTGATTAAAAACAAATACCTCATTGGATAACGCAATAATAAGGAAAGATGCAAAATTTGCTCTAATTTACATCCCAAAAAATTATAATTCTCTACTACTGCCCAGTTCCGATATATTGCTTGTCTTAATCGTCGTGGGATACTCTGTATGTATAGTGTACATGTACATAGAACAATAGTTATTAGTAGGTACTTATGTTACGATTAATAGTGTGCTAAATCAGAATAATATACAAATAATAATAAAGTGCGGTGATTTAAAACGTGTGTTACCAAATTAAAAGGAATTAAAAACATTAACGTTATGTATTTCTATTATATAATTGTGATTAGATAAAAAATGGAGTCAAGTTGATTGACTCAGTACTTCCGACACACTACGGGGATACCAGTTTAATATTTTCCCACTGTATGAAGCTATAGCCTGAAATCTCCTTGCAACCAAATCATTGCCCACCCGCCCGCAAAAAAACTCAAAAACTCTAGTAAATAGTTTCTTGCGTCTGCCTTCTTAGGAACTAGAACACCACAGTTGTTTTCTGGATGCTTCAACTGGACGATGCGAAATGACCAGGAGCCTCCAAGCCGTCTAAAAGCGAAGTTAGAGCTGTTTTTATATTTTGGTGTTTTGATTACTACTGCGCCGCCACTGACTCAGTTTTCCAAAAACGGACGCGTTTTCCATTCTCGCCGCGGCAAAATTTCATAAAAACCAATTCAATTTTGCTTTACTCAATATAATAAGAACGAAATAAAGCAAAACTCGTATGTATACATCACAAAATTGACTCTGTATAGGCAAGCCAATGTTCAGATGGACTTAAAAAAGTGTAATATGCCGCTAATTACTTCTTTCGTAGGTCAATCGGCAGCCCATATGAATACAACAAATTTTTCAGTTTTACAACTCCCCAAATTAGCCCCCACCCAAAAAATAAAACATAATTAGGAACGCCTGAAAAAAAGTTTGAGTTGTTTTCATATCTTTGATTTTTTTATTATTGCTGCGCCGCCACTGACACGATTTTCCCAAAACATACACGTTTTCCATCGTTGTCGCGGTAGTAATACTGTATCAAAACTTCATTAAAATCCATTCGATAATTTTCGCATTACGCAATATAGAACGATCTAAGACAATACTCGTACCTATGTATACATCAGAAATTCTAAGTCCCTTGGTTTCTATAATAAACAAGACAATGTTCGCATGAACCTAAAAAAGTGTACTATGCCGCTAGGTTTTTCATTCACAGGTCAATGGACAGCCCATTATGTATACAACAAATTTTTCAGTTTTACAACCCCTCACCCACCAACCACCATAAATTCACCCCTACTCAAAAAAAAGCAGAAAATGATCAGGAACCCCTAAAACGCCCAAAAACGAAGTTTGAGGATATTTGAAATATTTGGTTTTTGCTTGTGTGGTAAGAGGAATGAGTTTTTAACGAATCAGTAGAATCGCTTGAAATACCTCGCCTCGCTCAGCACAGCTCTGACGAAGACAGCTCAGCGGAGCGAAGTTTCTGTACGTACAAAGCAAGGCATGTTGGCGAGGAATGTGTGCTATTAATGTGTTTCGATAGATGTGCGCTAGAAAGGCGTTGCGAGGGATGTGGGCGAAGGACGTGTGCTGTTGATGTACGCGAGCAAAAACACTCTGAAAAGAGCCCGCTACACATCCTCGCAATGCCTCACCTACACACCGTTTCACAGCTCCGCCACACATCTTCGCACCGCTCATCTTCCCAGCACATCTTTGGTGGAAACACCCACACCGTTTCACAGTTCCGCTACAGATCCTCGCTGCTCACATTTTCCTAGCACATCTCTGGTGGAAACATCCATACTGTTTCACAGCTCCGCTACACATCCTCGCTGCGCACATTTTCCTAGCACATCTCTGGTGGAAACACCCACACCGTTTCACAGCTCCGCTACACATCCTCGCTGCTCACATTTTCCTAGCACATCTCTGGTGGAAACATCCATACTGTTTCACAGCTCCGCTACACATCCTCGCTGCGCACATTTTCCTAGCACATCTCTGGTGGAAACACCCACACCGTTTCACAGCTCCGCTACACATCCTCGCTGCTCACATTTTCCTAGCACATCTCTGGTGGAAACATCCACACCGTTTCACAGCTCCGCTACACATCCTCGCTGCTCACATTTTCCTAGCACATCTCTGGTGGAAACATCCACACCGTTTCACAGCTCCGCTACACATCCTCGCTGCGCACATTTTCCTAGCACATCTCTGGTGGAAACACCCACACCGTTTCACAGCTCCGCTACAGATCCTCGCTGCGCACATTTTCCTAGCACATCTCTGGTGGAAACATCCACACCGTTTCACAGCTCCGCTACACATCCTCGCTGCGCACATTTTCCTAGCACATCTCTGGTGGAAACACCCACACCGTTTCACAGCTCCGCTACAGATCCTCGCTGCGCACATTTTCCTAGCACATCTCTGGTGGAAACACCCACACCGTTTCACAGCTCCGCTACACATCCTCGCTGCTCACATTTTCCTAGCACATCTCTGGTGGAAACACCCACACCGTTTCACAGCTCCGCTACAGATCCTCGCTGCGCACATTTTCCTAGCACATCTCTGGCGGAAACACCCACACCGTTTCACAGCTCCGCTACAGATCCTCGCTGCGCACATTTTCCTAGCACATCTCTGGTGGAAACACCCACACCGTTTCACAGCTCCGCTACAGATCCTCGCTGCGCACATTTTCCTAGCACATCTCTGGTGGAAACATCCATACTGTTTCACAGCTCCGCTACACATCCTCGCTGCGCACATTTTCCTAGCACATCTCTGGTGGAAACACCCACACCGTTTCACAGCTCCGCTACACATCCTCGCTGCTCACATTTTCCTAGCACATCTCTGGTGGAAACATCCACACCGTTTCACAGCTCCGCTACACATCCTCGCTGCTCACATTTTCCTAGCACATCTCTGGTGGAAACACCCACACCGTTTCACAGCTCCGCTACACATCCTCGCTGCTCACATTTTCCTAGCACATCTCTGGTGGAAACACCCACACCGTTTTACAGCTCCGCTACAGATCCTCGCTGCGCACATTTTCCTAGCACATCTCTGGTGGAAACACCCACACCGTTTCACAGCTCCGCTACAGATCCTCGCTGCGCACATTTTCCTAGCACATCTCTGGTGGAAACACCCACACCGTTTCACAGCTCCGCTACACATCCTCGCTGCTCACATTTTCCTAGCACATCTCTGGTGGAAACACCCACACCGTTTCACAGCTCCGCTACACATCCTCGCTGCTCACATTTTCCTAGCACATCTCTGGTGGAAACACCCACACCGTTTCACAGCTCCGCTACAGATCCTCGCTGCGCACATTTTCCTAGCACATCTCTGGTGGAAACACCCACACCGTTTCACAGCTCCGCTACACATCCTCGCTGCTCACATTTTCCTAGCACATCTCTGGTGGAAACATCCACACCGTTTCACAGCTCCGCTACACATCCTCGCTGCGCACATTTTCCTAGCACATCTCTGGTGGAAACACCCACACCGCTTCACAGCTCCGCTACAGATCCTCGCTGCGCACATTTTCCTAGCACATCTCTGGTGGAAACATCCACACCGTTTCACAGCTCCGCTACACATCCTCGCTGCGCACATTTTCCTAGCACATCTCTGGTGGAAACACCCACACCGTTTCACAGCTCCGCTACAGATCCTCGCTGCGCACATTTTCCTAGCACATCTCTGGTGGAAACACCCACACCGTTTCACAGCTCCGCTACACATCCTCGCTGCTCACATTTTCCTAGCACATCTCTGGTGGAAACACCCACACCGTTTCACAGCTCCGCTACAGATCCTCGCTGCGCACATTTTCCTAGCACATCTCTGGTGGAAACACCCACACCGTTTCACAGCTCCGCTACAGATCCTCGCTGCGCACATTTTCCTAGCACATCTCTGGTGGAAACACCCACACCGTTTCACAGCTCCGCTACACATCCTCGCTGCTCACATTTTCCTAGCACATCTCTGGTGGAAACGCAGCGTTACTCCTCCTTCGATTCTTGTTTCGTCTGACATTCTCTCGCCCTCTCTAAAAACAGCTCTTTGATTATAACATGCTGATAAAGTACTGCAAACTTTCTGGAGTCATTTTACTACTTCACTGTAAATATCCTGGTTTATAACTTATTATTCAACGTCAGTACTGCATTCGAATTAAATTCTTTCATTAGAGTGACTTTTAAGAATCGCTGGCAGGGTGTTTTTCCAACGAGGACATGACAGAAACCACCACAGTAAATTACTTTCCCAAGTATATATTAAAAAAGTTTCACTAGCCGCCAGAAAGTGTGCTAATCGGACAAGTTTTTCGAGGGTGCCGTGTGGTGATTGATAACCTACCGAAAATTGAGGAAAGTGGGGGCTTTTGAATACATGTGTTGCAGGTTTGGTGGGGAATTTTAAACAGATTTAGGTAAATTGTTTTCGAATGGCGAGAGGGTATGTATCTGGGTGAAGCTGGTGTTGGGGAGAAAAGCCATTAATCGCTCTATCAACATCGGAAAAACGTATAACAATCTATGCGACATCACGAAAAACGGCGTCTGTTTGTTTGTCTGTCAAACCTAAGAATCTGAAAGACCTGAATTTTTTTATTTTCGTCAAAACGAAGTGAAACTCAAAACTGCAACCGGATTTATAATCAGCACCCTCAAATTATACAAAACACGAGGTGTCATTTCAACAGAAAGATTTTTTTAGGCAAACCTGAGAATCTGAAATTCTTTATTTTCTTCAAACGAGACTGAAACTCAAAACTGCAACTGAATCTCCAATCAGCGTCCTCAAATTGTCCAATACACGAGGTTTCATCCTAATAGAAAGCCAAATAAATATTTTCGATTCTTTAGGCAAACCTAAGAAATTTAAGGATTTATAATCAGCACCCTCAAATTATACAAATCACAAGGTATCATCTCAATAGAAAGCTAAACAAAGATATTAGGTTTTTTAGACAAACCTAAGGTTCTGAAAGACCTGAATTTTTTTTATTTTCGTCAAACGAGACTGAAACTCAAAACTGCGACAGACTTTGTATCAGCACTCTCAAATCATCCGAAACACGAGATTTCATCTCAATAGAAATCCAAATAAAGATTTTAGATGTCTTAGACAGACGTAAGAATCTGAAGAATCTGAACTTTTTTATTTCCGTCAAAAGGAAGTGAAACTCAGGACGGCCGACGGAATCATCATTCTCAAATTATCCAAAATACGAGGTTTCATCTCAACAGAAATCCAAATAAAGATTTTAGATTTTTTAGGTAAAACTGCGAATCTGAAAACAAGAGGTTTCATCTTAATAGGAGGCCATATAAAAGTTTTCCATTTTTCAGGTGAACCTTTTTTTTATTTATGTTATTGGCTCTAATCTGAGATCAGGTGAACCTAATAGTCTGAAAAATCTCAATCTTTTGTTTTCGTCAAACGGTACTAAAAATCAGAACTGCGAGCGTATGTGTAATCAGCATACTCAAATTATCCAAAACACGAAGTTTCATCTTAATAGAAATCCAAAATCACATTTTTCGTTATTTGACGTTTCATTTGTTGTGTACATTATTTGTATAACATTTGTATAACCTAAAGCGTTAAACGGTCCTCATTATTTGATTATGGATGAAATATTTCAAAATATTATTGCAAGGGGTCACTCATATGTTCGTTTTTCTTTTTCCACAAGAAAGTTGACTACCATACAATATTTGAGGTTAAATATGGGTAGAAGCGTGGAAGGTGAAACTTAAAATAGCATAGAATTGTACAATCCTCTATCCTGTGCAAGACATTTTTTTTCCATGTCAAAAACAACAGCAAGAATCTTTAACCTTCGTTATCGTTATAGGCCACATCACTGATTACGTCACAGAATGCTATTTTATTGTTGTTGTTGGTCAGTTCCTGTATCCAAACAACTCTTCTGCATATGCCATTTAGCATATGTGAAAATAGTTTGTTGATTTTTTGTACTTTTGTGATTTCTTATCATCAATAAGGACTGTCTAAGCGTTTGAGTGTGAGGATTTTACATCTGCTAAGGCCTATTATCTCCATTCTAACCTAAAACATTATTTGTCCAAGGGTTGTTGTAGAATTTGACATGTTTCTTAGCTATTATTAATTATTTTTATATTTTAGCATGACTGAGAAACACGTCTTAAGCTTCAACTCAACAAACGGCCTTTGTATTTTATAATCCCTTATGTGTTTTTAGGTTGGATTTGTTTTTGTTTGGATACAGAACGCTGACATTGACAGAAGTGACGTCAGAGCTATGTGGCGTATTGTGAATAATTTACCTGTCCCTTATTACTGCGCAGGCTCAAAATAACGATAGCCAAGAAATTTCTTATTTCTGATAGTCCAAAAACTCCCTATTGAATAGCAAAAAGTCTCTAGTGTGTCTGAGAATGGACAGGGGTAGACGACCGGAAGTATCTTTTTTGCAAGGATTTCGTGGAAACTATGAAAGTTAACGGGCACGTTGTTAATCTTCGTGGTCTAGAAAGGATTTGGAAAAATTACATGGAACGTCGGCAAGTGGGAGTTTTAAGTTAGTTAGATAGTAGAGAGTTTGTAAGAGGTTTACAGCGACTACAGCTTTTTGCCTTGGTTCCGCAGTTTCTTGTTTTGCGTTTGGTGTATGGAGGAGATGCGATAAAAGAAAAGTAAATTAAATATTAATAATTGGGTTTTAAAAACAACTTTTTGCAATAATTCAAAAGTTATATCAAAATAATAATGATTTTGAATCCAGTACCGAAGACCCGCCGACAGTTCCCGAACAAAAACCGAGCCCGGGTGACGTCATAATGTTAGTTTTCAGTCATTGCAGTTTTGTTAAACAACGATAATAGGTACAGTGCTCTGCCCTCTTGATGAATGCACCAGCTGTATAATATCTTAAACACAATCTACACCTTTTCCAGCTGTAGCTTTTAAAGCGTCAAGTGATAATTATTCAAAGCGGTCAAGTTAATTTTCCAACTCATCACTTGTAATTCCTAATTGTCAGGTGTAACTTATACCTGTCAGTTTGAACTTATAATTGACGAGTAGGAAAATTAACTTGACCATTTTGAATTATCACTTGACGCTTTAGGAACTACACCTGGAAAAGAAGTAGTGTCTTTGAGCAACACATGGTTCTTCAATCGTCTAAAACCAGGCACTAAAAGCTTATATTCCTATTACAACTATCAGTTGTAGTAGTCCACAAAACACTAGTTTGTGCAACAATAAAAATATAAAACAGCATATACTAAGCGAAATAACAAACACCCAATATAGAAAAAGTTCAAAAAAGCAGCTTTTTCATTAAGAAAATAGAGTCAACTTGTTTGACCCAGTTCTTCCCACACATGATGATATCTTATTATTTTTACGTTGCGTGTAGCTGTATTCTGAAAGCCTCTTGCAACCAAATCATCGCCCGCCCGCCCTTAAAAAAACATCCAATACAAAAACTCTCGTAAATAGTTTTTTGCATCTCTGTAGGAACTGGGATGACGCAGTTTTTGTTCTACAAGCTCCAACTGGATGAAAAGTAACGATGAGGAACCGCCAAATCGCCTCAAAAAAAGTGTGAGCTACTTTAATTGCATGATTATTGCTGCGTAGCCATTGACAGAATTTTTAAAAACCATACGCATTTTCCGTCCCTGCCATAGGAGTAATACTATGGCAAAGTTTCATAAAAATCAATTTCATAATGTCTAAGTTACTCAATATAGGACGATCTAAAGTAATATTCGTATGTATATATACCTCAGAAAATTCTAAGTGCCATGGTTTTTGTGATAGGTAAGGCAATGTTCAAATGGGCCTAAACAAAGATATTATGGCACTACGTCTTTTGTGACAAGCTGGTGGACAGGCTATTATGAATACCACAAATTTTAGAGTCACCTCCACACAAAGAAAAGTAGAAAATGATCAAGAAAGCCTCTAAAAACAAAGTTTGAGAAACATTTAAAATTTTTGTGTTTTTTGCTCAATATTCCGCCGCCAATGCAACGATTTTCAAAATTATAGCAGTATTACCTACTAGGACCTCATAGCATATCAGTACCCAAATTTCATCACAATCCATCACAGACAGAAAGGCCGACGGAAATGAGTGACATCGATTTTTGTTATATGGACATCATAAAACGCCTCAGAAGCGTATTATCTCAAAATCTAAAATTCAGATCAGATCAGAATACTCCACTCCCCTATCGGTGTGGGAAGAAAAAAATGCACTGGATTATGGTTGTAGTAGCCGAGATACTATCTAGCTTACTGCTGTTTTCACTGTATTGTCGGTGCTGGGACGTCATAAATGCAAAGAAACATAAAGAAAAGTGAAATTTCATTGTTTCTAAAAGGGCTCTTAAAAGTTTTTGGAGCCAAATAGGGAACCTACAATTGAAGTATTTATTCTGCACGTAACTTCAAAATGCATACTAAGTCAATCCATGAACGCCACTTATCTATCAAATGAAAGATAAAATATTTAGTTTACTGCCATATATTTGTGAGACCATTCTTCTACCATTATGTCAAAGATATATATACACATAATCGAATATTACCGCTTTCTCTAATTTTCACGAGGGCGAAAATCTCTACTGAGTCCACTACTCACAACATCCGTAGCTAGCCACTTCTGGCCGTGACAGCTGGCCTACGAAATCGATCCTCTTAGTCCTAGAGACTGCTGCAGAAAATTGATTAAAATAAGATGGACAGACAGAAACGTTGACTGGCAACTGTCCTAAAAATAGTTCCGACAATGGACAATCTTCGCTAAGATATTTTTAAGTATAACCAAAGTTGAAACCTGAAACCTGTCTCTTCACGCAGGAATTAGCAATAACGTTTATTGGTAGTTAATTTTACTTCCCACACCGATAGGTGAGGGGAGTTTTGTGATCGCCAAAATTTTCGATTTTGAGATAATACACTTTTTGCGCGTTTTATGATGTCTCCATCCAAATCCACGTCACTCATTTGCACCGGTCTGTCTGTCGGTCTGTTGGCGTTTTTCTAGCCTCCTAATCTCAGTAACCGCTGCATGGATCGTAATGAAATTTGGGAAGCGATAAGCTGTGGGGTCGTAGTAGGTAATGTTCCTATAACTTTGAAAATCACTCCATGGGCGGCGGAGTAATTAGCAAAGACAAAAAATTCAAATACTCCTCACACTTCGTTTTTAGGTATTTTAGTGGTTTCTGATCATTTTCTACTTTTTTTGGGTGGGGGTGAAAGCTGGGGTGGTTGGGGGGTGGTGGGTTGTAAAACTGAAAAATTTGTTGTATTAACAATAGGCTGTCCATCGACCTGTGAATGAAGGACCTAGCGTCACAATACACTTTTTTAGGTCCATCCGAACATTACCCTACCTATTACGAAACCAAAGGACTTTTTTTTTGATGATGTATGCTATACATACATAGTTTATTTCTTTTGATCGTTCTGTATCGTGTAACGTGGAAACTATTAGATCTATTTTAATGAAATTTGTACACAGTATTACTACCATGGCGAGGATGGAAAACGTATATGATTTTCAGAAATCGTATCAGTGGCGGCGCAGCAGTAATAAAAAAAACAAAAAATATAAAAGCAGCTCAAACTTCGTTTTTAGGCGTTTTAGGGGTTCTTGATCATTTTCTACTTTTTTGGGTGGAGGTGAAATTGGGGTGGTTGAGGGGTCGGGGGTTGTAGACCTGCAAAAATTTGTTGTATTCATAATAAGGTATCCACTGACATATGACATACTGCACTTTTTTGAGTCCATCCGAACATTTCCTTGCCTATTACAAAAACCAAAGGACTTTGAAGGAATTTGCAGATGTAAACATTCGAGTATTGCTTTAGATCGTTCTGCATTGTGTAATGTGGAGACTATTGAATTAATTTTAATGAAATTTTGACACAGTATTTTCACTATGGCGAGAATGAAAAGCACTTACAGTTTTTAGAAGTTGTGTTAGTGGCGGCACAACAATAATCAAAAAATTAAAAATATAAAAAAACTCAAACTTTGTTTTCAGACGTTTTAGGGGTACCTGATATTTTTATGATTTTTTTTGTGGGGGTGAAAGCAGAAAATTTGTTGTATTTATAATAGGCTGTCCATTGACCTAAGAGAGAAAAACCTAACAGGATAACATACTTTTTTTGTGGGCAGGTAAGCGATGACTTGATTGCAAGGGGATCTCAAACTATAGCTACATGCTATGGAAAAATAATTAACTGGTATCACCACAATGTGTGGGAGGTACTAAGTCAATCAACTGGACTTATTTATTCACTCAACAAGGACCTGGGCCTTGATTCTAAATCGCAGGCGCAGACGGTCGCCTAATTTGACGTATTCGACCAATGGGAGCTAAGTGTTTACGCGGCCGTCGACAATACTTTTCAACGGTCGTGTAAATACTTAGCTCCCATTGGTCGAATCCTCCAAATTAGGCGACGGCCATGAGGCGACCTCGTAAGACTCAAGGCCCAGCATATTGAAGGCATTCGGAAATATTAGTAATACAACACATTGACCCTAGAGGTATCTGATAGACGTAGAATCAACTGCCAGTTTATGGTAGCGGTAAGTACATTTTAACAACGAAAATACAGCAACAAGGTAACTGTTTATTGGCAGCTGTTAAGGAAGTTGAGACGGTGGTTATGATCTATCATCAATTTTCTTATAGCTTGAAACTGGATTGGGTATTGGCTTGAAGTGCTTTTCTATTTTGGGCTCTTCAGGGTAGAGTAATAGAATCCAGTCCTTGGCCCTCTTTTGCCTTTGTTTTGGCCTTCTATAATTAGTTTCAGAGGATCATATTTATGATTCCTCATGATATGTCCAAGAGAGGCGGTTTTTCTTTTTGTCTTCACGTTTCTTGTGCATTCACCGTAGAACTTCTATTTGTAACGCGGTCTGTACAACGTATTCTTAATATTCGGCGCTACAACCATTCCCCAAAAGCCTCTATTTTATTCATTGTCTTGTTTTTCATCATCCGTGCTTCCACTCCATGCAGAAGTACCGGAAAAACATAACATTTGGAGAAACTTTTATCGTTCAGCAGACTACGCATTTTCAAGAATGATGTTCTGGTCATCTCGATTCTGTGCTTATTTCCACATCTGGATTCAGGTCCTCTGTAGGTCCAGCTACCCACACATCTAAATTTTTGAACCCTTTGTCCTTTGATTATTCATTTTGTAGTACCATCTGATCATTTACTGTTTACTATGCTGTCGATTAGCCTTTGAATACCCTCAGAACTATCTTATTATGTCTCTTTTTCTTTTCGTTCTACTTTTAAATGACTATCATCTATTTCTTTTTTTAATTTTTTATTTTAGATGCTGTCTAATAGAAAATATACAAGCTAGTTACAGACGGATGTCCAAACTCCATCGTGGGCCCTCTGGACACACTCCCCCGTAATGTAGTGAAGATTGTCTTGTAACAAAATTGTACACTGGTATTTAACATTGCTCGTTCATGAGAATGCTGTTAATAGTAACAAACTAACATATACTATGTGCATGAGAAAAGCTATAGCCACAAAAAATTTTCACTCATGAGACAAGATTCTATCCGTCTTCTCATCGAAGCACGTACCGTCTCAAAAATCCCTGGGGTATTTCGAATTGTCTCAAAAGCTGCTTAGATTCGCTCTCTTAATCCCTTACACGGCATGAATAGGAGTTTTATATACAAGGGTTTTAACATGGCGCCACAAATAGAAATCTAAGCTATTCAGATCGGGAGATCTTGCCGGCCATTCTTGAAGCCCCCTCGACCAATCCAACGGTTAGGATAAAATGCATGTAAAAGCTCGCGCACCATTGTACTGAAGTAAGCAGGAGCACCGTCAGGCATGTACCTCATAATTTTATTCCTTAAAGCAATCGCTATATCTTCGAGCAATACAGGCAATTCTCCTTGGAGGAAATGATGATAAGACCGACTATCTGAACGCCCTGATAAGAAAAAGGGTCTTATAAGGCTATCACCAATAATATCGGCCTAAACATCAACAGAAACTGGTTTGGTAGGCATGGTGGTTTGCTTCCGCCCACAAATAGTTGTTGTGAAAATTTTGTATGGCATTTCGATAGACGTTTGCTTCGTCTGTAAGAAGAACTTTTGTATCAAACCAAGGATTTTCTGCAAGTTTTCGCGTATACCAATTTTAGAAGTTCAAACAACTTTGAAAACTCTTGGCAGTAAAGCCTGCACTCTTTGAATGTGGTATGGATAAAGCAGAAAGTCTATTAAAATTCTCTAAACAACAGTGTAACTCATATTAAGCAATCTTTCTAGTGCTAGTTTTCGGGTGTCCATCGATCTCTTGTAATACTGCTTCCTCAGTTGCAGGGGTTCTTATGGTACGAGGTCTACCTTCAGTTCAGAAGTGCCTTTCTGAAACTTACCGGTCTCGCTGAGACGACGAAGTATGTTCGAAAAAGTTAGACTATTAGTTAGGACCCGATTGGGGTATCTTTCCTGATAAATTTTTCTCGCTCTTAAGGTATTACCATTAGCAAGACCATATACGAAATGCATCGACGCCATTTCGGCATTTGTGTAATTTATCACGATTAAGTGGAGGTATGGTAAACTGTTTGACGGCAACACATTTGCGGGGAAGGGGAGAGGTTAAAAGTCGAGTAAGCCGGGGCGTGGCCTATTTACAATCCTTTCTACTACAAAGATATACCACTAACGGACAAAAAATGTTAGGACGCCCCGGTCCCTCGACGACTTACGCACCGCTTCCATTGGTGTTGCGCCGAACCGGCTTGCGGCTGGCTGGGCGGTAGAAGCGTCCTGAAAAAAGTATTTAAAAATAGACGTTCTGTATTCGCCGTATATTAACAATAATGTATGGTGGTGTATTATACCTGCAGCCAGATCCTGGTATCACAGTTGATCCCTTGTCTGTGTTGCGGGTATAACGTGATTGATATACAATATGGGTAGGCGTTACGGTAAAAAACTAAACTGCTTACAAGTGCTACTAAGTTGTCACAAAGAAAAAACATTTTTCATATGTACAAGAGCCAAAATATAATAGAAAATAAGGTACGGGTATTAAAAACGTGTAAAAAGTATGAATGATAATATTATACCCTGTGCGTGTTATAGGAAAATCTGAGGAAGGCGGATGAAGTCCGGAAGGTTCGCACTGAACAGATTTTGGATATGCCGTTGGTAGGTATACTCTAAATGATAATTAATAATTATTATTTTAACTTCGTTGTAAGTTTATACCAGATAGAAGTATTAGCATTCCATTTGCAGCCCAAATTGCTTACAGTTTACATGTTCCAAATATCTACCAAGTGTTACCGTTTAATTGACACATCAGACGTTTCTCACCTCTTGAACATGTTAGAAATGTGAAACTGTGCACTCGTCTGCAGTCAAAAAATAACTCATGCAGTTTCAAACACATTCTAATTTGGTATACAGCTTTTTTCACCGCATTCATGCAATGGCATACGTCATTCCACTACCGAGGTGCAATGATTGACGGAACGTATTGAAAAGGTTTTTGTATCAGACTTATGAATATGTATGCTGTTATTTTCCTATTTTGTAAATATATATCATATTATGCAGTACAGTGTATCATTTAGGATACACCTTTTATTCCCGACGCAAAAAAAGTGTGAACCCAAGACCCTAACGTTCGCGGTCTGGGCCTGGTAGCAATTTAAATTTTAATTATGATGTATCTATGTATATATACACATTTGGTTAAAAATCGTAAGATTTTTCAGTAATCCTAAGAATGGTAACTGCTCAAAACCAATTACCGCGATTTATTTAAATTGTAGTAGCTCTTAACTTTTGGCCTGCAGTGTATATGAATGAATCACCCAAAACCGTCGACTACAAAATTTAGTCGATGCCCAAAGCAATATCTATCTCAGTCTAGAAATGAATGAACATCAGCTCATTCATAAAATGTAGTTTGCATACTTTTGTATTGGTGGCGCCTTTATCAGTCCCGATAGGCGGGCGATTGTTCACTGCAAGGCTCTGGCTGTAACCATTTTTGACCATGTATATTAATAATGTTTGGCACAAAAACGTGATTTCCGTATTCTTAAAACTTCAATCTAAAGAAATGTCGATCCAGATTTTAGAAGAAAATTATACAGGGTCATTAATGAGGCCGCGAATTTAGTCCAAAAACCGCGACATTTGGCATTTTTTTCATAATCGTCTATTAGGAAATCTCAAAAAATACGTCGACATTTCTATAGAACTATCCTTTTTCTTCATGCTCATATTTTTTCAGTTCAGCAATCTCAAAATTAATGGTCAAAAAATGGTTACAGCTGAACCATTGCAAATAGCTCTCGTTTACTCAGCAAACCTACAAAAAGTTAACGTTAGATCAATAAGCTTTTAACTCATTAAACATACAGTTATCTTCTTTGATGTGTTACACCAATCATGCGTCTACTTTATGAGGCCCGAGTCATTTTCTGTAGTAGTCTCTAGGACTATCTGGTGCGGTTCTTTCTGGAAATCCTGACTCCATCACTTAACCTGGCCAAGAGTGTTGGGCCATTTGTCGCCTTGTCTGGTATGACGTTTGGTGGCTCGTTTTGACCGGCCGAAAACAAGGGTAGACCTGATTTATTGCCTTAATATTATGCTGTGCCGCTTTAAGTTACTGTCGCTGTATGATTTCCTAGTGGAATTATTTGGAAAGCGTCAGGTATGGATTGGGGTGTGTAACTGTATATCATCTTGGTAGAAACGGGATGTTATGGTGACCAATTTTTTGTTCCTTAATTTTATCTTAACAAAGACTTAGGTCTTCTAGATCTCATCTCTAATGTTGAAACGCCTGAACCGATTTCTGCGCCCCCTTTACGGTTGGAGCTACTACTAAAATTTAGGCAGTAATTTTAGATCATAGATATGTAATTCAGTTGGCTCCAAAAATCCGCGAAACCTGTCGAATTTTGTTATGCTCTTTTTTCCGTTAGTAACCATTAATAAATGAAATAAAAACCAATAGATGCTAAAAGTGTATTTACTAAGAATTTATACATAAACGAGGTTATGTATAGTGTAGGGATAGATAGTTATATTCATTTCAAAATACAATTATAAATTTGTAACTGTTCAAAGAAGAAGCAATATCTTGCTAGTAGCCGCACATATTTTTACTACACTACTACTACTACTACTACTACTACTACTACTACTACTTTACTACAAAGAACAGTTGTTACTTAATTCAACAAGTTCATCTATGGCATTTAATTCAATATTGCATTAATACCTGAATAATCAATTCTTAAAAAGTCTAATGATCTGAAAAATTTCAATAGCAAATGATGATTGACCTCAAAAGATTATACCATACTTTAGCTGAGAAAATAAGTCACACCTTTAGTTATCATAATCCTCTGAAATGTCTTTTCCGGTTTTTTGAAGCCAGATCCCGCAGACCTGAAATAATTAATGTTTTTGTCATTTAACGTATAAAGGTTTTTCTACCATAAGTTCATCCTTTATAGGAAAACGAAGCACAATTTTAGTTCTGGTCCATCTCCAGAAATTAGAAGCTCTGCTGAACCTCCCTCCACTCACCTTGGTAGTGGCGGTGGAGGGGTGGCAAGGGTATCTGCCATAGGCGTAGTTAGACGGAGCTTGGGGGGTTAAATTAGCCCCCCCCATGAATCCAAGAATAATTCATTCTGTTAATTTTATTGTATCTGGGGCAGGGACTTGAGCCACCCCAGATTGAGGGACTTGACTACGCCTATGGTGTCTACGTTCCATTCCGATTGTAGAGTCAAGGCAGTTGGTCAGAAATAAAGCAGTAAGACTGTAAATATTGCTAATAGCATTTCTGAATTCTGCATAGTCAAAAACCCCCCAAACATCGTATTTTAACGTTCCACCTGTCAGTTTTGGCGATACTTAGCATTGCGGTACTTTTTACTGAAAAGCTATGTTGCCGCATCTTAGTTAGTAATAAAAAAAAGTTAAAATAAATAGGGCGTACCGTTTAAAATAACAAAATTATGACTTGTAGCCTAAAATGGTAAACGTGGCAATATTGTTATTAGCATTTCTGAATTCTGCATATTCAGAAACCTCCAGGTATTGAATTTTGTCGTTCCAGCTTGGAGGTTTTGGAGATATTTAAGCGTTCTGGAACTGTTTACTAACCCAGTATGTTGATTTTGACTGTTTTAATTATTACTCCCCGCACTGTGAGGGAACTAATAATCAAACAACTCAACTCAACTGAACTCAAAAATATGAGTATCAAGCAAAATAACTTTTTTTGTTACTACAAGTACATATCTATGACTCGAATATTTTGTGTCTACTTAGAAAAAAACTAAAAAAATTCTGTAATGCCATGTGATTCTGAATCTCTTCATATTGTTAAGCGTACGACATACATATAACTTTTTAACCATATTTGATAGCATACTTTCACTACCCGGGACACCCTGTATATTTGATAAAGATCAGAAAATTCTTCTTTCAGCCTCACTGGGAAACTTCTTAATAAAAGTTCCCTTCAGTGCTTACCGTCGTTCCACGTTAACAGCCACTTTTTAAACCTCAGTGGAGCTTTTTAATAGTTTCTGACGTTACAGAGAGTATTTAGGGAAGACTTCATTAAAAATTTTAAAATTCACAAGGTAGACTTTAAACCACGTGCATGTTCTCAGAGTTTGTCTGCGCTTCTTTTAATAAATAGCAAAGTTATACATGCCTTCATTATTTCAGAAGTTGTCAAGGAAAAATTATTAAATAAAGTTAAAAAAAGTAATATAACCATGTCATGATGTTATTACAAACATGTTAATAAAATTGAATATTTGCTGTGGAAACCAATAAAAACTTTAAACTGTCACGTTGCAGTTTCGTCTGTGACAGAAAATTATGTTTATTTTAACTCAATGAGTAAAAATTTGGAAGGTGATTTACTCATAGACTATATTTTTGATACGTTTTTATTAGCTTCGCCTTTTTTGGATTATGAGATCGGACCGAACATTGAACGCTCCAACTTTGCCGCGAAAATCCTTCAAATCAGTCGAGTCGGCAGTTGTATCCGCTGACTAAGAAATGGCGCAGACACCTTAAATTTTGTTAATATTACACTCGCTTAAAAGGCGTGACATCCAACTGTATTGAAAAACCCATTTTTTATCCTATTTATTTGAAATGATTTACTTTTGAAACATTGTGTGCATTTCGTTGAAATAATAATAATGTCTAAAACTAGTTGCTGCTGAGCGAATAAAAAAGTTCGCCAAAAAAAGTAAGTGACATTAAAAAAAATGTTTTCTAGAAACAGACCTTTTCTTTGAACTAATCTTCGATCTTTACCGAACTACTCTCATTACCATAATTTTTTTGTCTTAATGAAAAATACTATACCTTATCCACCGAACAAACGGAGTAACCATGCACAATATACGTAAATTTTTACTGTATGGTCAAGGGTTATATGCACACCGTCTACAAAACTGCATACTGAGAGCAGTGATGTTATTATAAACAGAAATACTCCCCTCACCTATCGGTGTGGGAAGTAAAACTAAGTTCGATTTATCCGAGTAAAGCCCCAAAATATGGGTTTGAAATAATTTTTTACTCCATTTCTTCAGTGAATGCAGTATAGTATTATCGTGGAAAAAACGCCCATGCTTTTTTCACAATGAGGCTAGTGTTTTTCGTTAATTACTGTTTTAAGCTTATTTTGAAAATTATTTTTAGCTTCTACGCCTGATGTTCTTTAAAACCGTGTTTTACTTCCCACACTGATAAGTGAGAGGAGTATTGTGATCGCGAGAATTTTCAATTTTAAGATAACACGCTTTTTGGGCGTTTTGTGATGTCTACACAACGAAAATCCACGTCATTCTAGCCCCGCATGATGAAATTTGGGTAGCGGTGTGCTGTGGTGTCGTAGTAGTTAATGCTGCTACTATTTTGAAAATCGGTGCATGGGTGGCGGACTAATTAGCAAAAAACTAAAACACTCAAAGATTCCTTAAGCTTTGTTTTTAGGCGTTTTAGGGATTGCTGATCATTTTCTATTTTTTTTTTTGTGTAGAAGGTTGTAAAACTGAAAAAAGGTGTTGTAGTTATAATGGGCTATTAACTGACTTGTGAAAGAAAGACCTGGTGGCACAATACACTTTTTACCTAAAACCATCCGAACGTTGCCTTGCCTATTGCAGAAACCAAAGAGTTAGAATTTTCTGATGTATACATACGACTATTGCTTCTGATCGTTCTGTATTATGTAACGTGGAAACTATTGGATTGATTTTGATGGAATTTTTACGCAATAGGCTATCCATTGACCTGTTACAGAAAGACAAGGCGGCATAACACACTTTTTTTGGTCGGGCGGGCGATGATTTGGTTGCAAGGAAATCTCAGACTACAGCTTCATGCTATGGAAAAATAATAAACTGGTATCACCGTAATGTGTGGGAAGTTCTATTAAGCAATATTTATTTTCAGTTTTTTAGCTTTGCACTAAAGAATGTTTTTTTAAACTGTGTTTATTACTACTCTGTGAAATGACAAAAAAAACATGTTGAATCTCTCCAGCTATGAGTGAGATACGTCGTAATTCAGAAACGTATTTCAATATTTTACAACGCAAATAATAGGATATAGTGAGAACGGTATCGATAGATTCCAGCTTGCATCCTCTTCAATATATTTTAGCGCACTTCATTATCCCAGACAAACAAAACCCGACCCGGCGGCATTTCTCAGTTTATCCATTCCGCCTTTGAAGTATCGACCATTTCCAGTAAGCTTCGACAGTGCCTTGATAAATTGTTTTCATTATTCAGCCTTCTGCGTGAATGTTATGAAACGCGAATCCAAAATAAGGGTACAGATATTAAGGATTTCCCGGATTTTCTCCGGTCCTTTTATGACTTCTTTTTGCGGCGAAAAATGTAAGTTCGGAAAGCTATATAGCGACGGAAGGGTAGCGACCCAGAATCAGAGGGTGGGAGATTTATATGTGGGTCTGGGAATATCGGAGAGAAAATTATTTGGGAAGACTATATTACACGTCATGTAAGAGCTTAAATCTCTCATGTTCATGAAATATGTATTTTTCTATTGCCGAAAGTATATTGTGGTACGGAATAGGTTTGCGACCTTCATGTTGACCTGGGGAATGTCGATACTGTTTTATATTATGGGCGTAAAGACTAGACTTACATGGCTTATATAGAGAAGAAACATTGGCAAGATAGCGAATACATATATGTACCATTTTATGGTATACCTGTGTATAGGTACTAAAGACATCGTACCTTTTTCTTAGTAGTAGGGAGGTGAGAGTCTCATCCTAAATTCTATGCGAACCTTGAGAAGCATTGGACTATGCTTTCCTGTCTTCTCTTCTGATATACATTGAGATAGAAGTTCCTGCGTAAAGGATTTTCCACACTCATCCCCAACTTTTGCAGGTGTACTCTCAAGAACGTATGGTGATTTATAAATCCAACCACCTTTCGTAGTTCCTTCTTGCTCAAACTGAGAGCATCTGCGGTGTTAGAACACAAATGTCTCAGCATCATTCCCCACCACTCTGTTTCAGCTCTTCTGGTGCTCATTTGTTACGCAGCTGGTAACAGCTGTCCGTACCGTGTTGTTTGATATACCACATGCTGATGGTTCTGGCTCGATGAGAGGGGGTTCTGCGCCTTCCTTGACGCATCTGTCGGCCCTCTCGTTCCCATCTACTTCTATGTGGCTAGGCGTCCAAGATAACGTTACCTTGTTGATCTTCACCAATACCTTTAAGGTATTATGGCAGTTCCACACTTTTTTTGAAATATAGTGGTTACTTGCATTCCATAATTTCGGCTATTTCTGCGAAGGCCTTAAGCATCTAGGGTATAGCGCGCGAAATTGAGAACCAAGAAAAGACGTATTCCCGTGTTAGCGAAGAGGCGTGGCCGCCTGTTCCCTTTCTCCAGTGTGTGTGTCTAAGATGAGGGGAGATAAGTCCAAAAATCTAAAGGTAAGGTCAAAAGGTCCAAAGATAAGCTCCAAAGGTTACCATAAATATGAATTTCGCATTTCCGAGCTCCTGACGTTACCTTTAAACTTACAGTAATGACTCAAAGAGCAAATTGAAGAAGGAAGCTTGCGCTTGTGCAACTATTTAGCCTTTTTTGATATCGTTTTTGGTTGTTAAATTACAGGCATTTATAGAATGTATGATTTTGCATTGCGAGTTTTTTTGCACATTAAAAAACTTATTTGAGAAAATCGAAAATAGTTGTCATTCATTAAGGTCTTAACTGTCGCCTTCTGAAATATTATATATGTAGTTTGAAAATAGCGTGAGTTACGCGAGAAATTGTGAGTCCGTGTTTTACATGGCAAATACGTATGTATAAATGTGTGTATCCAGGCCCCTTAAGTGATACACCATTGTTCAGGGGATTTTAACAGGAAAATGAGACACTAGGGCATACGCTATACGATAGTCCTAGCGTATTATCAATGCGATACTCTATTTTGATTGATATTTCACCAACACGAATGAATGATAACCTGAGAAGCTATTATCTTTTCGGCGACTCTAAAGAAGCTGCCTCTCGTTGTGTTTGTTAAGCACCACAAAACACCGTCGCATCGGCGAAGCTACGGTAGTAGAGCGTATCGATGCCATCCGAAAAGTCCAATAACCACTAGCTAATGCATTATCACAACTAATCAGCTCTTAACCGTTTTCTTTCAAAAAGCTCAATCTGTGAAAGTAGTGTATATTTAACGTCCTGAGTTTACTCTTTACAGTACCTACCCTCTTTGGCCCTTCCCTATGAAACTTATGATATAGGTTCCGTTACACAAATATTGCGTTGGTATACCTACTGCAAAAAGTGACCAAGTCAAAAATCTACGATTTGACGTTTTTACTACCAAGCGACTACAAATATAATGTTGCCTCTTTCAGGAGCATTTGGAAATAAATGGTTTTCATAATCAATGACAGATTAAAATGTCATAATTGTTCAATAATGTCTCGCCCTCGGCCAGTTAAAGCGGATTAATTAAAAAAATGAAGTCAAGTTAATTGACTCAGTACTTCCCACACATTACGGTGATACTAGTTTATTATTTTCCCATAGCATGAAGCTATAGTCTGAGATCCCTTGCAACCAAATCATCGCCACCCCCCCCCCCCAAATTATGTTATGCTGCTAGGTCTTTCTTTCATAGGTCAATGGACAGCCTGTTATCAATGTTAAACATTTTTCAGTTTTACAACCCCCCCCTCATACTTTTTGTGTTTTGATTACTGTAGCGCCACCACTGACACGATTTATAAAAAACATACGTGTTTGCTATCCTCGCCAAGGTAATAATACGTGTCGAAATTTCATTAAAATCAATTCCACTGTTTCCAGGTTACACAACACAGAACGGTCCCTTGTCTCTTGGTTTCTGTAATAGGAAAGGAAACGTTAGGAAGGACCTAAAAAAGTGTATTATGCCGCTAGGTCTTTCTTTCACAAGCAATGGACAGTCTATTATGCATACAGCAAACGTTTCACTCTTACAACCCCCACCCCCCAATCACCCCAATTCCACCCCCTCCCCCAAAAAAAGGCAGAAAATGATCGGGAACCCCTAAAAGATCTAAAAACGAAGTTTGAGCTATTTCATATTTTTAGTTTTTTTATTATTTCGACGCTGCCACTGACACGATTTCTAACAACCATACCCGGTTTCCATCCTCACCACAGTAACAATACTGTGTCAAGATTTCATTAGAAACAATTTAATAGTTTCCACGTTACAAAATACAAAACGATCTAAAGCAATAAATACTCGTATGTACAGAGAAAATTCTAAGTCCCTTAGTTTCGATAACAGGCAAGGCTGAAGGCAAAAAAGGTGATTTATGTCTCTAGGTCCTCCTTCACAGGGCAGTGAACAGCCTGTTATAGATACAACAAATTTTTCAGTTTTTCAACCCCTAACCTCCCAAATACCCCAAGTTCACCCACACCCAAAAAAAAAATGGAGTCAAGTTGATTGACTCAGTACTTCCCACACACTACGGTGATACCAGTTTATTATTTTCCCATAGCATAAAGATTCAGTCTGAGATCCCCTTGCAACAAAATCATCGCCTGTACCCCCCCCCCCCCCCCCCCCCAAATTATTGTCATATGCCGCTAGGTCTTTCCTGCACAGGTCAATGAACAGCCTATTATCAATAATACAAACTTTTGTATTGAATTTCACCTCTTCAGCTGTGGCAGTTTTGGAAATATTTAAGCGTTCCGGTACCGTTTACTGAAGAATTGGTGTTGCCGTATCTCATTAATTAATAGAAACAAAACTTTGAAATTGTGAGATCTTACTAAATTCCACATGCGCAATTCATTGCAATAAAAATAAGTAGAGGATTCTATTTAAAATAAATTAAAATCGGGCATACTTGTTTAAAAATTTGGGAAAATAATTTATAACTTGGCAAAGTCGAAAACGCGAAAAAAATATTACAAGGAGAGATAGAGTATTAGTTATTTCGATTTAAAATAAAAAATACAGGGTGTTACATTTAAAAAAACAAAGTATAAAACGACCTTTAATATGCCGGAATTTAAAATTCTGCCAAAAACACCCTGTAGATACAAACTGCTGGTAGCATCCAGAATAATATCCGCTTAATATTCAAGTAACTCTCTGTATAATATTGTTGAGAAAAGTTAAAGGAATATATCAATTTGGACGTATTACTTGCACCTTGCACATGCGGAAATTATTAGAAAATAAATTATAACTTGGCAACGTCGCAACCGATTCCAAAAATATTTTAGGGTTGAATAGAGATCAATGATGGACACTAGAAGAACTTGAGAGAAGGTTATAGTTCCATATAAAAAAATCAAGTTGATCTCTATCCTACTTTCCCGCAACACCCTGTATATTTCAAAATATTTTTGGAATATCCGTCTCAAGTAACCAAATAACTTTCGTATTTGAGATTTTCTTTTATCAGCTATACCTTACGAGATATCGAGAATTACACACCAAATGGACAGCCTGTATACATCGGAAAAAATTCTAAGTCCTTTAGTTTCTGTAATAGGCATAAGGCAATGTTCGGATAGACCTAAAAAAGTTATTTATGTCGCTAGGTCTTCCTTCACAGGTCAGTGGGTAGTCTATTATGAATACAACAAATTTTTCAATTTTACAACCCCCCAACCCCCAACCACCCCAATTTCCACCCCCACCCAAAAAAAAGTAGAAAATGATCAGGAACACCTAAAACGCCTAAAAACGAAGTTTGGGGAATATCTGAAATTTTTCGTTTTTTGCTAATTACTCCGCCGCCAATGCACCGATTTTCAAAATTATAGCAGCATTACCTACTACGACCCCACAGAATATCGCTGCCCAAATTTCATCACAATCCATGCAGCGGTTACTGAGATCACGAGGACAGAAAAACGCGTACAGACAGACCGACAGACAGACAGACCGACAGACCGACAGACCGACAGACCGACAGACCGACAGACCGACAGACCGACAGACCGACAGACCGACAGACCGACAGACCGACAGACCGACAGACCGACAGACCGACAGACTGACAGACCGACAGACCGACAGACCGACAGACCGACAGACCGACAGACCGACAGACCGACAGACCGACAGACCGACAGACCGACAGACCGACAGACCGACAGACCGACAGACCGACAGACCGACAGACCGACAGACCGACAGACCGACAGACCGACAGACCGACAGACAGACAGACCGACAGACAGACAGACAGACCGACAGACAGACAGACCGACGGGACATGGATTTTCGTTATGTAGACATCATGAAACGCCCAAAAAGTGTATTATCTCAAAATCGAAAATTTTCGCGATTACAATACTCCCCTCACCTATCGGTGTGGGAAGTAAAATCAACCTATAATTCTGAGATGTCGATGTCGTTTGTATGACATTTAAGAGTTGACACATATATCAGAATTTCATTAGAGGCCTTTACGGAAACACTGATCTGGATCCGGATAGATCAGTTATATGTCAAACAGCTGTCAAGTGGGATGATTCCATGAAAATAAGATGGTAAAGTAAAGCAGCTACTGATCTGAATCATCCGATCGCAATCACTTACTGTACAAGGGTTAACTACCCTATTTCTGACCGATCCCAGACCATTTTCCGAACGTCAGGATCAGTGATTCAACTGATCGGGTTAATCTGATCATAGTTTCCGTAAAGGCCTCAGGTTAAGGTTGAGTTGACAGTGAGTGTTCACTTTTAGCAGTGTTTATAAAATTTATTTCAAAGATTCATAGCTACTTTTGAGCACAATTAAAAGCAAGTATTCATTTAATGCATAGTCTTTTCTTTATTTCTCTATATGTATTAGTAGAAGACTCACTCATGAGGTACCTACTTTCTCCTGATTGTTCACTATACCTGTAAATCTGCATTCTATAATGCTTTTGAATATTGCTACTGTACGACTGAATGAGCAGCAGCTCCTCTTCTTTAGTAAAGTTACTACCACGCGCATGTTTGTGGCTTTGGTTCCATACCGTTTTGATTCATAAAAATACGACATATCCACGTGATTTAATCAAGACATAAATCAACGAATTTATAACAGATATATGGTTTTGAATGTGTTTAAATTGATTTAAAGTCCATTTTTATTATCAATCCAATGTTTCGTGACAATGAATTTGTGTTTCTACACAAATTGTGCTGTTTTGTGAAGTCTCTCCCTTTGATCATCTTTACGCAGCAATCTCGCTAACTTTTCCCTGATGATGGAATCATAAAATGCCGAAAGCTTGGAATAAAGTCAAAAGAGTCCACCTTTGCGTTTATTTGCCGCAATCCCAATTGTTTGGAGAAATCTATAAAAAGCTACTCGCTTTATAATGAACATTTGGATTAGTACAGAATTAATAACAAGAAGAATAAAAAAGTCTGGTAATTGAGCTTAAAAATGAACCGCTGACCGACAAGGTCAACATCTTGATAACCCTGAACATTTCATTCATATGTTACTAGTAAAAATCACTCCTTTTGGCAAGTTCTATAATACGCCCTTTGAAGCCCTTTGAAGAAAAGTACCAACTTAGAATGCACTCTGTATAGTTTATAATGCTATAACTTGCAAATTAAAATGTATGAGTTCTTTATTTTCTAGACGCATTGTGTAATTTGTTACTAAAATACGAGTAGTTACTTTCAACAGCCTATTGCGATGAACTAAATTCTTGACTTAGGGCCGGTTTCTCAATGTCCAGTTAAAAGTATCAGATAGGTAGCTGCCAGTTAGCGTTTCTATGGATACAACTGTCAGGTAATGTTGACGTGAATTCGTATGTTTAACCTTCAATTGTTTAAACAATTGATCTAACAGTTGCCCATTAACTTCCAGATAAATATTTAACTGGACATTGAGAGACCGATCCTTAGCCACCTTTTGCAGTATGGCGACTATTATTTACTTGTTGCTAGGTCATACAAGGATCCCAAAACCACCTTCAGAGATGACTTGAAATTTTCTTATGAGAACTTAAATGTAAAAAAGAGCTGAAATGGCTTAAAACCTCATACCTTATCTGCTGAGCTCGATAAAACTTCTGCCGCTGAATGGCGATATTGCAGACGGCATACCACCCTTACCTCAGCGTAATTACATTACCTTCTAAAAACAGAATCAATACCCGAGCGATCGTAAAAGCCGACGTGGAATAAAATTTACACCACACAAAAAACTCTCCAGCTTCAAGCGCGATCCTTGCTAAGATGATTTATAGGCTGCCTATATTAACTGGCGCTTTGAGAGGTTTCGCGGGACGCAGGTCCTTACTTCAAGCAATTCTGATAAGCTGATTTGCACGTATAACTACTATAATTACAATAATAAATATACGTAAAAAAACTAAAAAACACGCTTCAGAAAACCATCGCAAATAATTTTTAAAATAAGCTTGAATCAACAATGAATGAAAAATACGAGTATTATTGTGAAAAAAGCATTGAGCGCTCGGTTTACCAATAATATGGACAAAGTGCCCACGCCGATTTCACAATCACACTAGTATTTGTCGTTTATTGTTGTTTTAAGCTTATTTCAAAAATTATTTTTAAATTTTTAGTTCAATGCTCTTTAAAAGCATGCTGTTTAGGTTTCTAAGCTATATTGCAAGTAATTTTTAAAACAAGCTTGAAATAACAATGAACCAAAAATACTACTGTGGTTGTGGAAAAAGCGTCGGGTGCTCAATTCACGAATAATATGGCACAAAGTACCCACGCCGTTTTCACAATCATACTAGTATTTCACGGAATGAAAGGTGCTTGCTTACTCCGCAAGAGGGAGATAATTCCAATCATTTGGTTCATAGAAAAATCGGAAACGTGAAGGGTACCGGCTGGATTCGAACCAGCGTCTTGGGCATTCTAGGCCGACGCGATACCAACTAATTCACGGATCCCTGTGATGCAGCCAATATACAGTGCCGTCGACATGGTATCGACTCCGTCGACACCCACCACGTGCAAATGGCGGTGGGAGATTGACACTCACCCAACAGCCGACTAGATCTCTCTGGATGACTAAAATACATGGTTCACAGAGAGATACGGGGAAGTGGTGGTTGTCGGCAGAGTCGATACCATGTCGTCGGCGCTGAATATCGGCTGCATGACGGGCAACCGTGGTGTAGTTGGTATCGCGTCGGCCTAGAATGCCGGAGACGCTGGTTCGGATCCAGCCGGTACCCTTCATGTTTCCGATTTTTCTGTGAACTAAATGATTGGCATACTAGCCTAGTCGTTCATTGCTGTTTTAAGCTTATTTTAAAAATTATTTTTAACTTTTTAGTCCGATGTTATTAAAACGCAAGTTGTTTAGTTTTTTTATACTATACATAAACTTCAACACTATGGTATTGACGGCACAGTACTGAAATGGCTTACAAGCTATTTGGATGATAGACAGCAACGGACTAAGGTTGGATTTTCATTTTCAGGCACTGTTTCCGTTGATTGCGGAGTCCCACAGGGTAGTGTCCTTGGCCCTTTGTTTTTTATCATATATCAGAATGATATGGAACTGATGGTTCCGCAAAACTGCTCCTTAAATATGTTTGCAGATGATACATTCATCGATTTATCTTGCAAAAACTTAGATGAGGCGGTTAGTATGATGAATGGGGATCTTGCACTCATTGAAAGATATCTAAAATCTAACAGATGAAAACTAAACACTCAAAAAACTAAGGCCATGATAATATGTACAGAGCATAAAAACAAGGCGATAATAAAAAACCAGTATTAAAATTATAGTCGACAATGTAGTACTGGACATTGTAGATGAAATGAGATATCTTGGATTTATGATAGATAAAATATAAATTTTAACAGTCACTGTGATTATATTATCAAGAAAATTTCAAAAAACTATACCTTTTCTCAAGAATTTCAAAACACCTTTCAATGTTTGCAAGAATCACTATTTATAATACAATAATAAAACCTCTTTTTGAGTATGGCTCATTATTTTTTGAATAAAAATAAACTAGGGAGTTTACAAAAATTGCAAAACAGAGGAATGAGAATAATACTGCAATATTCTAGATATACAAGAATTAACGATATGTTAAACACATTACAATGGCTTTCTGTTAACCAATATCTTTATTTAACAACTATGGTTTTTATTTTCAAAATTATAAAAGGTATATCACAAAGTTATCCAGCTGATCATTTAAGAACAAACAGTGAAGTCCACTCCTATACTACGAGAACTAAATCTAATTTTAACTTAAATAAGACTAATATGAAGAGCACAATGAAATCACTGATGCACAAAGGACTCGGTGAATATAATAAATTGCCCCAACAAATCAAAGAAGCTAGTTCAGTGAAGCATTTCAAATGTACGCTAATCAATTATATAAAATTAACTGTTTATAGTATATAGTATAGTTTTGTTTATGTGTAGTTAAGAAGAAATATTAGATTTCTAATCATAGTGATAATATTGTACTTGAATTTTTCTTTACTTAGATTATTGTAATTATGGACTGAAATGCCATCACTATTTGTATTATGAAAAATCCTAAATAAATTGCTACTACTACTACCACTACTTGGTTTTAATTTTTTACTTAATATTGTCGTTAAAGCGTAACTGTATTTATTAATACTCAGTGTGATGAAGATGATCAACTGTTTTTAATCAATATTCATAGCATAATCATTACCGTTACTGCATAAACGAAAATTAAAACTGTCGACTTTCCTGAATAAATTTTGCAAGCATACTCACAGACAGTTGGATGCCACGTCTTTTAGCTCTTGTTGACATGCCTCTGTGTAATATAAAGACTCTTTAAGGTGCCACCGACAGATTTGAAGTTGTCAATGTTCAGTCCGTCCTCATAATGCAAAGCAGGGTTACAAGCTCACAAATAAATAACACACAAATAAGCAAACAAACATACAGCTGAAGCTAATAAAATATAACGTTAGAAGTTTGCAGGTATGTGGAAGAGAATCGCAACATAAAATATCAAATCAACAGAATTATCTTGATGAAGCATGACTGGCAAATAACTCAAAGCATATGGTAATATGGCAGTGATAGTAGATAGAATATTAGGTATTTATAGAATCTGCATGTGTGTACATGTATTAAAGATGCTACTGAAATGTGCAATAGCAAAGTTTATAGGAGAATTAAACCCTAAATTGGTGCTCCATCTTCTTAATCTAAAACAATTAATGTAACGAAACCACTAGACCATTGAGGTCTATTTGCGATCATAAGCTAGAGCAGTGAATCATATCATGAACGAGCTTAGACATAATTGTTACAGAGTTTTTGATCCTTCTAAGATCCAAACATGCAGTATTAAACCTAGTACACAAAATTTGATGACTGATACCTTGCTCAACAATTTACAGTTTCTTACAACATACATGCTCATTGAAAGTGGAGCTTGAACCAAACCATACACCAAGTTCGTTTACCAAACATTTCCTAGTCGACGAAGCCCATTAATTTTACATACAAAGCAGAGGGCATATTTTTACTCCAAGTCAACCATAAAATATAAAATTTAGATACATTTAAATCAAGCTTATCGGTGACGCACCAATTACTCAAAAGGTCAAGTTTTCGCTGTATGTGTTAAACATGAAATTGTTCGTGACATTTTAAAGATTGCAAGAGTTGTTCCTATTATTAGACATGGACATGTCAATGATGCTGCTAATTACAGAACTATATCGCTGGTTCCAATATTTTCTAAAATCTTTGAAACCCTCCTTAATGATCAAATAGTGATTACATTAAATCCAATAATTTATTTGCTACCAGTCAATTTGGTTTAAAAAAAAACAGCTGAATCTCAAAAGCGATTAACATGTATATCGAGTCCGTGAATGAAGCTTTAGAAAAAAAACAATTGGTATAGCTAACTTCCTAGATTTCACGAAAGCTTTCGATTGCGTTGAATTCAATATCCTATTTGATAAACTGTCACACTATGGTTTCGGTAGATCAAGTTTAAATATAATAAAGGCTTATTCCAACAACACTGATGCGTGTCTGTCAAACATGAATATTCCTCTACGGAAGTTGTAACAAGTGGAGGACCACAGGGCTCAGTCCTTAGACCATTATTATTTAATTTGTAATATAGTATCTATTGACGAACTTCCGTATTCTACTAAAAAGAACAATTTAATTTCATTTGCCTATGATCCAACAATGATCAATAGTAGCTAATCAATGACTTCATTACTAGTCGCTAACCATGTACATAGAGAAAACTTGAGAAATTGGCTAGCTGCTAATAAGTTGACGCAAATAAGTCTAAGTCTCAAACAACACCCATCAGTTCACGTAAGCACGACATTGATACACTGCACACTGCTGAGGTTTTAGAAGCCTATATCGATAATCAACTTAGTTGGAAGGTGCATGCTGAACATCTGTTGAAAGCCCTTTCAAGATGCATCTATGCAGTCCAAAATTTGAAAAATAATCTATCGGAAAGCATTCTTCTTGAATGCTACTATTCATACTTTCACAGCAAAGTGATCTATGCCTTGTTAATTGGGGCCATTCTACTCATATGGAAAGAGTCTTTGGCATCCAAAGCAGACGCATTAGGTATGGCTTAAAATACACTGATCCATAAGTTGACCTTCTTTGCCAATAAGATAATAACATTACCTAGCTGTTACATCTTATTTTGCTTAGTTCATGTAAAAAGCAACATAGCTGAATTTGAATATAATGTCCACGGTAACTTACACCAATATAATACTCTGAACATGAATCGCCTTGTTCTGCCCCAAAACTGTCTGCGGACGACAAGATTTGGACCTAGCTACTATGGTGTTAAGTTTTTCAATACTCTTCTTTTATCTGCAAGATGTTTTGATGATAAAACGTTTAAAATCAAAATGAAATCCTATCTCATAGGACACAAGATAGGAGTTCGTAAACAATGATTTTCCTATCTGTAATATTTTGTAACTATCTTACGTACGATATTCCATATTTTTATGTCTTATTGTTATATTTATTTGTTGTTAACTATTTGTTGCTTGTATTCTACTCTATATTTTGATTTACTTTTTCTCATTTTTTTGTGACGTGTCCAAACCATTTATTGTATTTAGCACCAATAAGATATCTTGCAACTTATTTTACGTACGATATTCCATATTTTTGTGTCTTATTGTTATATTTATTTATTGTTAACTATTTGTTGCTTGTATTCTACTCTATATTTTGATTTATTTTTTCTCATTTTTTTGTGACGTGTGCAAACCATTTATTGTATTTAGTACCAATAAGATATCTTGCAACTTATTTTTCAATAAATCAGGACTACATTCAGGAATACCGACTTGATTGTGTTTTAATGATTGATCCAGCTTCTCTAGTTTTACATGTTATCCTGATCATTCCGCAGACAGTCAAATTTTTTTTCAATAGCTCCGCCAGCTCCTAAACCTTTTCGTTAAGTTTCTTGTACATTTTTGTAACTAATTTAGCAACCAATGTATCTATAAAATATTTTTCGTCTGTGATCTCTTTAACGATTTCCTTAACCATATCCTTGGTGATGTTTTTCAGTTCGGCTTTTTGCCTCTCACTAAATACCACGTTTTTATGAGTCAGTATATGACTTCACACGTACACCGAAGGCGTTTAAACTGCACTTAAACAAATATTATGGCAAATAAAGTTGCGTAAGAGTAGTATATATGCGACTTATTCACTGCACTGTATCGAAATCTCCCGAAACTTTACCCGCAAAATTAACTGGAGCTGCTAACACACGTCTTTGCTCTTCGCAGGTAGACATCAATGAAATAATAATAAATAAAAAGAAATTTTCAATTCAAGGATTCTGATAATCTTATAATGATTTACTGGCGTTAAATAAATAAGGCAATGTGTCGCAGAACTGAAGATTACTTATATTTGAAATGATTGCGAGATCATCAGTATATTATAGCAGGTTACCAGTGAATTCAGGAGAGGTAAAGAGGTTGTTCTTTCGGTTTAATGATACTATTAAGAGTACAATCAAGCCACAAGCGCAGGTTAAAATTGTAGCGATTAGAAAATCGGAATCAGGTATGATTAAGAAATCCTGACGTTGACGATCGCTACTGCACACTTCCTGGAGCAGACCCTGACGGAAGCCGTCCTTGACACGACAGTGCCAGGTCGACCAGCACGAGTCGCTTGCCAAATTCCCCAATAAAGAGCGTTTTCTGCATTATTTGTCGATTCCATCTTTGAACGGTTGCGCTGCGGATTTCCGTATTTCCACCATTCGAAAGTTTACCACGGGTGAACTTACCCGTGAACTGTAAACAAGCGGAAAGGGAAGCTGATCTTTTTATAGTTAGATCGATGAGCGACTCTAATAAAAACTGACTTTGTATCTTTTCCGTCTTTTGGTGATCTATTTCTGGAATAAAAAAAGGACTGCATAAAATATTATACGAAAATAAGAAAACCGTTTGGTGATTATGGAAAATAATTGCTTTACTGAAATTTAGTAAACGTTATGAAATTTAGTAAAATGTTGGTCCTAGATGGCCGAAATGGAACTTTATGGGATTTCCTAGACGTGAATAACAACACATTTGATCTTGTAGGCCACAATCTACAGGATGTACCTAAATATCATGTACAAACGAAGGGAGAAGATACTTTGGTATTTTTAAGGACTAAAATTTCAAATAAACATAGATGCGCAAACGCTTCATTACCAATCTACGGGGTGTTGAAGTTCCAATATTTTATCAGTTTTTTCAAGATATTTACCTCGAATTTATAGCATAAAATACTCAATATTATTTTCTCAGGGGGTCATGCCCCCTTTTCTTACCCTGAACTCTTTTGCGGTGCGCCAAAGGTAGATTCAAAAAAAACAAATAATTTTTCCATCTTGCTTAGAAACTCCGATCCTTATCGAGAAAAAGAGTAAAACATGATTCTCTGTTCAGGATAAGAAAGGAGCATGACACCTGAAAATATATCACTCGTAGATTCTGCCAACTGTTTGTCATGTGCAATTCTGTAGCTCGTATTGCATTGAGGTAGTTATTAAGAGAAAACTGAAAAACTGAAAATTACTGGAATTTCGCACCCTGTAGATCGGTAACGAAGCGTTTGCGCACCTAGGTTTATTTGTTTGTACATGATATTTAGGAACACCCTGTATTATTACAAAAACTGGAAAAATATGGAATACGAAGAATGGCCCATAAGTGATTTAAAGATTGTTTACAAGGCAGAAATCACTACTCTGAGAATCAGGGATGTGATTAAGGTCAGCATATTGCCAATGTACGACAGGGGTACCGCAAGGATCAATACTTTTACCCCTGCTGTATATTACATACGTTAGTTATTTTCAGAACGAAAACTATGTCATGTACACAGATGATTCATCTATAGTAATATAGGAAGCTAATATCCCACGGGCAGCCACTAAGGGTCGTATTCAAAGTCGTCTATTGAGTAATACTTAAGGTTCCCTTAAGTAATAGTAAGGGATACTTGAGGGACCCTCCAGTGTGGCTTTTCTTGTGTAAGTGTTTCCTAGACAACATATACGAGACGGCGGGATTCGTCTAGCGACGTTGTCGCAAATATGTCACTTTGTTATACCTATACCTACGCATTTTGATGTTTTCTGTTATATCTTTCTGTTTCGTGCCAGTATTTCCTGTTTTGTGCCGGACATTTTTCCGAATGTGACAGAAACTGACAACACCGTATTCCAAAATTAACCTACAAAATCGCCTTGACCCTAACGGACCCTTAAGTATCGACTATGAATACAATCCTTGAACATCAACTGAACTGGATAGAATTGGAAAATGGTATTCACAGAATAATTTAGTTTTGAATACAAAAAAGCTCTGATCATACACTCTACCTATTCCAATAGAGGTGTGGACCGTAGCTTATTAATGAGATCAACCATGGAGAGTATTCAACAACATACATCAACAAAGTTTTTGGGGCTATATCTTAGAGATAACTGCAAGTGAGACTTACATATAGGCAACTTATGTAAAAATATATCAAAAACTGCATATTGTGTAGGACAGCTACGTCACACCGTCTCAAAGGAGGTTCTATTATCTTATTATTATGCTTATCTGCTATCTTTCATCACTTACGGAATTGTAGCTCAGGCTGCATCTAGCAACTGTCAATGAATCTTCTTAATCCAGATACGAGTTTTCAGATATATTGCAGGACTAAAAAGACGAGATAGTTGTAAGTGACATTTGATTACATTAAAAATCATTACTCTAGCGTGTACACACATCTATGAGCTATTGCTTTATTGTTCTTACATCCACAAGTGGACTTCTCAATTTAAATTCCTACCAGAAAATGTCGGAAATGGTCGGCGGCCGGCGGGACTCGAACCCACGACCTCCAGATGTGTACTCCGGTGCTCTCACCAGTTGAGCTACGGTCGCCCCGTTGAGCTGACTATTTTAAAGGCCCGGTCAAACAAAGGGCATTCTAGAACGCGGCGGTCCGGCGTTCTCTAACGCCGCGTTACAGCATTCCGTTGTTTGTACCAAACAGGCCTGTTTGACGAGTTGAGCAAAAGCGTTACGCCAATTTTTGTTAAGATGTTTGGTGATTCAAAAATAGATGAACTCAAGGCCCGATCAAACAGAAGAAATTCTAGAACGCCGTAACGCTGCGTTCTAGAAAGCCGCGTTACAGCGTTCCATTGTATTGTTACAGAACTCCGGAATGCCGCGTTCTAGAACACCCTCGACATTGTACGGATATTATAGTTTCACTTATAATTCTTACTATTAATATATAAATTATTCAGTACTACCCTTGTCAGAGAACGCTCTGAAGTAAGAGTTGTTTAATGTATAACCACGTATAACTGTAAGATTTTTAGATTATTAACTTTTGAGACATTAGAGTGCCATATAATTTACTGACATGTATATTTCGAACGTTGTTACTACATAATTATACGGGGTGAGTTAGTACCGGATCGGTCGATAACTCCACTACTGCGAAAAAAGTTGTATACAAAAGTCGTAGCCAAGGATATGCTCCTTGCAGAAAATCTGGTTTTTACATTCTACCTCATCCTGTATATGAAGATGCGTCGTCGACTTTTTTACAGACTGTGTTACAACTACAGGATATTTTTTTATCTGTCCATGTCAAAAATTAATTTTTGATTTATTAATTTTCAATATACAGTACGTTCATTTGACAGAGATTTGGATACAAAAATGGTCATTACTTTTGAAATATCCTGTACAATGTTACAACACCTTCAATTTTAACGGGAATCATTAGTAAAATCTAAATGCGCAATAATATATAGGGCATCTCGTTTAAAAATATGTATGTTTGCATCACCACGTAGTTATGAATCACACTGTATAAATCAGAATATTTTCTGAGCAGGGAGCATATCCTTGGCTACAGCTTTTATATTATACATTTTTTTCGCTATCTTCTGCAGAAGTGGAGTTATCGACTGTTCCGGTACTAAAAACTCACCCTTTATATTATACATATAATAATATTATGTCGAATGCCAACAAATAATCGACATAAGAATTATCAGCCCATTCTAAGTAAAAAAGGGCTGAAATCAAGGTCCTTGTATAGGGTAAGACCTCCTAACGACCTGAAAAGTTTCATCACCACATTATTGCACGTAGTGCCACGTATGTGAATGGAAATAAAAGGTACACATAGAAGGCAATATAAAGGATACATTTTATACGCTTTTTTCGAAACAATTTCGAAAGCAAGCAAGATATAAAACCCGAAAGTATAAAACCCATCGTACACTCCGGTGATCAACGATCTGTTTAGTATTCTAGCTATACTCTGCTGCTTTCTTGGCGTGTGCTCGTGTTACAAGGCTATTAAGTGGGCCATACACTTTGAAGCTTCCTTGACTCCAAGACTTTAGCCATCAATCCGAATAATAGTGTATCTGATTTTATCAGATGTGGGATCTTTGTACACCTTAGGACTATGTTAACATTACAGTTTTTAATACACTAAGGCCCGATTTTATCATGAATATTATGAATACCTGCAATATATCTTTGTTTTATAGTAAAAAGAGGTAAAATAGCATTTTGTTACATTTTTCAAAAGTTACAGGTATTTCCCGAACGTGTATGTGCATTACTGGTTGCCTATCCAGAACCCCAGAACGGCAAAGCTTGCCATTTTATAGCTAAGTATAACGTGGTATAACCCAAATTTATGTTATATACAATGTGTACAATGAAAGATTGATTCTTCGTAAAAGTATGTATATGTATCAGCGTATGTATTCTTATATAATCCATCTGACTGACGACGTGGGATTTGTAATTATTTAATAAGATAGGTAGTTGCTGTGATTGATATAGGTATCTACTACTTTCATCACAAATTATCGCAGTTTGCAATTAGCAATTATACAATAACTATAATGTAAACATGGAAAATCTGGCATTAATTTGCAAATCAATCGCTTTGTTCTGATATTCTGCTATAATTTTGATCCATGAATTTCTAAAATATCTTTGACAAAAGTGTCATCACTGTCATCCAGCTTTGACGTGTTGTTTTCAATATTGAAAATACTATTGGACGATACTTATTATCATAGCCCTCAATACCCAATAGAAAGCTTTTGCTAAATGACATCCAATAGAAAAGCTTTGTTAAATTCTTTGTTAAATATGCATGTTGATAAAATCGGCCCTAAGTATATTTCTTTAATTTTCTTTATGATTCCAAATGGTCTTCGAACATGGTCCTGATCCTTCTAGGAAGGTGAATTATGGGCATTAAGATAATGATACGATATGCTTTGTTCATACGGTCCAATGACTTTTATAGAAATATTTAGAATTCGGTGCAATTTGTGGAAAACGAACCGTAATTTTCAAGGGGGCACCTTTCAACAAAATAAAAAATGTGCAGAACTTGTTTAGTTAATAAAGACAGGGATACCTTATGATTATGTATACACAACAGTGATTAGTTTTTTATAGAGACGAGAAGATGTATATCAGGAAGGGTTCCTCCGTAAGGCGCAATGTCGCAGCAACGATGGGATTCTCTTTAATCCCTTTGACTATGGGCTCACAATAAGCCTCAACGCTGAACGGCATTTATTAGAGCAACTAAACCCCAACCTCCTCACCGCCAAAAAAAAATAAAGATAAGTTTCGTTTCTAACATCTGCAATGTTTTGACAGACCCTTAGTTCTTTTTATTTTACAAGATTTTAGAAAAGGATCAATAAAAATAGATAAAAATATGATTATGTGTCGTTTTTTTCTAAAGTTCATTATTTTCGAATAAACACTTTCTTAAAGACTTTTTTTTATTTGATAAGGATCATCTGTTATCACTTCTGTACTAATTTCAGATCAATGGATATTTCAAATGAAAGCGCCGAAATTCAAGCTTTCATTATAAAGCGAGCAGTTTTTGTAGATTTCTCTAAATATGTACAGGGTGTTTTCTAAGTTGGGACTTTTCTTAATAGGGCATATAGTACTCGCTAAAGAGAGTGATTTTCCTCGGTAACAAATAACCAAAACGTTTAGGGATATCAAGATATTGACGGGTAATGAAATCCTCATTTCTAATTCCGTCGCTGTGCGATTAGATCAAAACAGAGGCAAAAAAGGAAAAAACACAGTTTACTATGGAGCACAGATGTAGGTAGCAGCGCACATTTGAGTTATAGACGTGCTACATCGGACTTTTAAAACTAACAAAAATGGTGCAACTGGAATAACTATAAAGAACTGGTGGATAAGAGTTAAGTGTACGATGAATGTGGTCAAAATGCCTCTCGGACTTTGTGAGTATATGCTGGTCATTTCCCTGACCGTATTTACCCTGCAAACAGCTGGAGGCAGAGATGATATTTGTATTCACATCATAGTGGAACGCTGCACGACCTAGACAACCTCAAATGGTCAAAACTGAAGAAGAAATACTTGGCTTTTTAGCCTTGAGGCGCGACCTTCGAACCATATCTATAAAAGACTAATGTGACAGGACCGCAATTAAAACTTCGCAGCGAACGAACCGTAAGTATTTTTTGGCATTTTTTTTTTTTATTTTTCTGCTGCTGATTCGGCGTACATTAGCTTTGACATTTCAAAGGCAGTTGTTTCTGAAGAGTAAAGTCCCAACTTTGTACATATATTTTTTTTCGATAAACTATGATCTAGATTTACTCATTTTCACTTCTGAACTTGTGCTGGTTATCCAGGTATACCTCATCTTCTCGACAAGAAGAGCCAGCTTGATAGTGTATGGACGCCTAGTGCCAAGGTAGCGGCCGGCCGCGAGCGTCGTGACGTAAGTGACGTCATCACGGCTAAATGCGCGGCATACTACGATATACGAAGTCCTAATCCAGCGACTCAGTCTTCGTGCTATGAATTCTTGTCGCGGTACTGTGATAAAACGTTTGTGAGTTGGTGTCGTTTCTTTTGTTTTCGTTCTGTGTTCTTGCCTTTTGTGGATATTTCTCGCCAATCAATTGGAGCGCCAAGGGTGAGTATTTTTTACGATGGCGTCATAATGTCAAAGTCTAATTAGCCAAGGAATTTGTATAACGCGAAAATTCAACCTTGTTTTTCTTGATCGGTCAAGGGTAATGTTTGTTTACCATATTTTTAGTGAGATAATGAAAGTTTATCGTTTAAGTGCTGAATCTATAATCTGTACTGCTTTGGTATACATATGCAATGAATGTTGAGAAGATAAACATTTGTGTTAATGCATATATAGGATGAGTCCTAAGTTGGTACTTTTTTCAAACTGTGTAAGAAGTCGTTAAGACCAACAACATTTTCAGAAAACTGAAAAATATACAGAATCAAAGAGTGCGCCTTGATACACACGCCCAGGTGTATTTTTTAATTCTGTATCTCGTTTATTTTACAGTTTTCGGAAAAAAAATATTTGCAAAAGTTGTCTATTTTAACTTCTATACACATTTAAAAAAATATATCAACTTAGGACCCACCCTGTAGATATGTCGTGCTTTAAATGAGTTTCTTCTTTATGACCATTAGGTGTAAGGCAGCTTAAATTAAAAACGAAACACCTTTAATCCAAAAAGTTGAATATTCAAACGCATCTACCATGCCTTCGATCTTCAATCATAATAAGAAGTAATCTTCAAATGCAATGGATTAGTGAGCAAAATTGGTACCCTAGAAGCTTTTCTAACTCCTTGTTAACTACTACAGGACCAGACGTATATAGAATGAGGTACAACTACTATTCAGTAGGGTTCAATAGGCGTAGTTAGAGTTCCAATTATTATCAGCAGTGCTATTCCTGGGACGTTGAAAATAGATATGACAATTTCATTGAAATCGAAGGCCTGTTCCTTGTTGAGGACTGTTACCAAGTAACGAGCTTGAGAAATTTTTCAGAAAATTCTGTGCCATTATCAATCTCCGAGAGACATTCGGCAGATTTTTTTTGTAAACAATCTTTTAACTCAACACAACGAAATATTTATTTATGACCTAGGACTGTACTTTTGGTATTTTTTTCTTTTAGGAGGGCATCTTTATTTCGAAGATTCTCTTTACTAAAACGTGATATTTTGAAATTAATTTCGAATGAAGTTGTGACTCATTTGTGTAGTCATAGCGATCAACAATTGCACTAAATGCAATTATCAGGGTAAAAAATCGGTAATATCATACAAAATGAGTAAATTCCAGTGATTGGTAGTAGTGTAAAAAATTTTCATTGGCAATAAGTGTCAACCACCTTAATAAGAGATCGGTTTTGCACTGTAAAGGTAGTCAACGTTTATGTTAGAGTATAACCTCATGTGCCAATACCTAATTTTGTTAAATTACAATTATGTATTTTTTGTTATATCAAAAAGAGTAATCACTTTGGAACATAAAAAATTACGCCAATTTTATTCAAAACCCTATGCAATTTTCATTCAACAACATATGTTACGATTACAATGTTTTCTTTAGCTAGTTTCGTATCTAGAATTTTAATGTGTGCTGTCGCTGCATTTGATATACATATCTGTGTCAGTTCTGATGTTAACATGTTTATATAGAACGTATACAATGTATATATAAATAGATTTTATTTCACAATATTATAGTTAATGATACGATTCTCGGAGCAGATAGTGGTTCGCTTTCGCATGTTTAATTCCTGAGATAAATAATGATACGTACATATCTATCTCTGTATATATTAATTTATATATATAGGCATATAATTATTAAGGATAATAATTAACTAAACTACTCTCATACACACACAAAACTCTAGTCAGTGTGACAAAATGTCTAAGTATATTATCATGTTCTGATTATCATAACAAATATATGTGCACAAAATGTGGAAATAGATATTATAGTCATTATTCATGAATGAGTTTAAAGCCAATTGGAAGGTATTACTAGCATTCGCTAGAATTCTGGATAAGAAGGTGAGGGATAGGTAAGACATTGCCTTAGTAACTACAATTGTGACTGGGGAATCTGGGAACATACAAGTAAGGTTAAAAAAACTGAACAAACACTCTGACAAAATAATCGCATGTTGTAAGCCCAGTGTGAATATGTTGTCTCGCAGCACTTTTGACTAGGCCTAGACTTTTTGCCTTTGTGAGATGCTATTTACAAATCATTATCATTATTCCTGAATTAAACCTCACTCCAATGACCGTGTACTAATATTTAGACTAGCTTGAATTTATGTGTAAACAAATAAGTTTTCCTATCATTCTGAATATTGTGCGAAACTTCAATTAATTGGCAGTGATCCAATGGTTGCGTGAAAATGACTAATATATATACTCATACATCGTATATACCGTACAGGATGCTGAATTTCCTAGAAGTGTAACAAATGCTTGGTGTTCAATGAACAATGAGTAATGGAAATTAGAGTGAATCAATTAGTCGGTACAGCATTAAAATATACATATTACTCGCCTATAAGTTTGGTGATATGATTTTAATTTATCGTGGGATTTCTAGTGTCAGATTATATTATTATTCATCACAATCACATAACATCGGTGAAACCTGGTGAAACCTGTTTCTAGAGTACTTACTGGCTGGACTCAATCCTTCCCACATATTATCGGTGCTAACCAAAAAATTTGGAGTTCTACTATTCCTACACCATCCTCATGACCAGGAACCTTTGAAACATCTAAAAACGAAGGTTGAACAATTTTGAAATTTTTTGTTTTTTGTTGACTTCTCCTTTGCTACTGGCAAGCGTTTCAAAAACGATACACTGTTACCATTTCTTCCACGGCAGTAATACGATGTCAAGATGTCATCACAATTAACCCTTAACCGGTAACGTGCAAGTTCGGGGCATAGTTGGTAACGTGCAGTCTGTGAGACTGTAACCTCTTTGAAGCTTAAAAAATCAAATTCTCCTATTTATTTTTTGGAAAAAATGCATGAAGCTTTGTTGGATATATATCCTTTAATAATAATTTTGCATAAAGTAGCAGAACATGTGATGTAAAGAAAAAAAATTACGATAATTATTAACTAGAACACACGCACAAATTTGTAGGACCAAGATAATAAAAAAATTTGACCACACTCAAATCTATATATTTTGTGATTGATAACAAGTAAAGAAGTAAAGCAATACACCTATAAAAATATTTTGGTTAAAAATGACGGACCTGCCATGACTACCAGTAGAGAAAAATTATAACGCAAACCGTAACGTTCCTTCTCGCAGACTGAACCAAACTAACAACTAAGCACATCTGGAATGTTGTTTATGCAAACTTATTGATAAACAGGATATAAAAGGGATACCAATGGCTGGTAGATTAGATGAGGTCATTTACCAGAAATCCGGTAAGGTTTTGTTGAAGGGTCGAATTTAAGATTGCTTGCAGTCTCACAGACGGCACGTTACCAGTTAAGGGTTAAGTTAGAATAGTTTCCAGGTTACACGTTAGAATTATAACGTGTACCGGCAGCCTTATTATGTAAAAATTTGCGACAGCGGCCGCTGAGCAGATGCCGAGCAACAGGGATGTGACAGCAACAGGACCGTCAAAATTGTAGGTTATATGTCGTTGTCTGTCACGGTGACGTCGTTCCATAATACGAAATTTACCTTTGACAGCAGGTATTGTGCGATTAGCCTGTCGCTTGTCGTCTGCAAGATACGTGATAAGGCTGCGATCTTTCTTCGTACTTCGCCATCCCTCCGATCTTTTTTATTTGAAGAAATAGAAAAAAGTTTTTATATGAAAGTTTTATAGTTTTCCCTTGTCATTTAGAATTTGATACCACCTCTTTTTTTTAATGTATGTATATTATACCACGGAAATGAATATATTTTTGTATGTTTGTTTTGCCTTTCTTTTCAAAAATGTAGGGCTCATTCGCCTTATTTTGAAAGCTTTTTTAAACATGTGGCACCAAGGTTTCTAAATTGTGAAAATAAACCTCAATCCGCTATAGTCGTGACGATCGAAAAACAATAATCAGGTAATGTTTTTCTGCTATTCTGACATTTTGCCGAGGTAAAAAGCATCGCTTTGCTTACAAGTGCAAATAACTTCCAGTTTTATTGTAAAAAAATGCCGTTATATTATTAGAAATACAACACTACGTGAAAGGAATTCGAAGCATCAAAACTTGTGGAAAGCTTATCATTTTTACTCATACTTCAGCTATCGTAACTAACACTTCACTTCTAGCCTAGTACTTAGGTGTCTCTTCGTACCTAGATCCTAGCAGTTTAACACTTCTAGACAACCAATACCAACTGTATAGGATGTTTTCACCTATAACATTTTGTACGAATCTCAATTACTTTACTGTATTTCTGATGCCGCATTACACCTGCTTATAATTGTACTTGCTTCATAGGCGTAGTTAGCTCCCCAAAAATTCAGAAATAAGTCGTTCTGTTATGTTTATTGCATCTAGGGCGGGGACTTGAGCCCCCCCAGATTCAGGGACTTAACTACGCCTATGACTTGCTTATAATTCTTCTGGACAACTGACCATATAAGATGTTCTAACTTATAAAATTTTGTACGAACCTCAATTACGTTAATGTATCTCTGTTGCCGCAACACACCTGTACATGATTCTACTTGCTTAGTTGGCTTTCAAATAACATTTTCAATCTTGCTTCTATTTTTATCTCTCAAAGCCGTGGCATGGTATAGTTACCTTCCGTTATTTTATGTGGCTGGGCTAGGCAGAATTCATTTCACGAACATGCAAACTTTCCGAAATGGACTGAATTTAGACATGCCAAAAGAAAATCAATATGTTCTACCTCTACGGTGAACATTCTGCATCTGAATGTTTTTGTTGTTGTTTTAAAGCTGTGTCAACTTATTCAGCTCACATTACTCATCAGGGCAGATCCTGGTTATTAGGCACACAACTAAACTAAAACTACGAGAGCATAACGCACCATCTAAGTTTTCTAGTAATTACCTGTAGATTTGTCTTCACTCGCAAAATGTGAGTTATCGTCAGTCATGGGACATATTTCAGACTTTTTTTATCGTCTGCCTCCCACAAAGCCTAAAAACCTATGGTGCTGTAGAAGCTCTGCGAGAAGATAAGTAACGGTGCACGTTAGATTTGAAACGCTGCAAGTTGTAGTCGTCGGGAAGCAAATTCCTCGGCAGCTCATTCCACAGCGTTGAGGTTCTCCAAAAGAAAGAATGCTGGAGGAGGCTGATTCGAGGAGTAGGGCCCTCGACCTGGTAAGGATGAGCTCGCAGAGGCTCTCTCGGGTTTCTCGTTCAGACGGCCTTTGGTGTTATTATCTAGGAAAACTCACTCGAACATCTTCCGTGATAGAGCCTGTAAAATAAAGACAGGTCAGCCAACCTTCTTCGATGCTCCAGGCTCTGGAGGTCCTTTGTGAGGTTAGGCGTATCGATTAGTCTAATTGCTCTCTTCTGGATAGTGTCCAGAAGCTTTATAGAGTTCCTCGAAGCGCATCCCCACACATGGGAGCAATACTCCAACGATGGCGATGGCGATGGCATTGTAGAGCAGCAGTAGCTGCTTTGATGCATACAGCTTCCTACAGCGGAACAAAACTCCAAATTTCTGGGATGCCGTTTTAGCAATACTGACGACGTGGTCGTGCCAGGGCATGTCATTGTTGATGTTGATCTCCAAAAGCTTGACGTAAGGTGACTCAACTATTGGGTGCCCCTCTATTTCCACAGTTGGTAAGCCAACATGATACTTCTTTGTCAGTGGTGCTGCCTGGGTTTTCTGTACGTTAAAGTATACTTCATTTACTAATCCCCATTCGACAATTGTTTTAATATCCACGTTGGTCTATGGAGGATCACGACCAAGTAATAAGTTCGGAAGTTCTATATACAAAGTGGTCTGTTGTCACTACCAGAGCCATTATTGAGTAAAGATGCACATGCTAAGGTTCAGAAATTATATCATTCTGTAAGTTAACCTAGTGGAACGTATTTTTATATGTATGTATTAATGAAAATAGTATACTTTATATTTAAAGTTGTTCTTTATACAACGTTATCTATTATCATTAACAAATATACTTTTTCAGCTACCATGCTATTTCATTGGCAAGATCATAGTATGAATAAATCTAACGAAGTTTTAATAAATATAAATTATTTACCTGTATGTATAATATACCTAAATGTCTGATGTAGTTGATAATACCAGCGATTAATCCTTTGGCATATATGTTTTAGCACGTTAATAATAACACGTTTCAGCATGAAAAACCCGGTAAATTAAACCTTGAAAAACAATGAATGCAAGTGCTCAACGGACAAGGTAACATTATTTTATTGCCATCATCAAATATGGTCAAGAACTCGATATGTGCTAGGAGGTTGTCTTTGCGGAAAAAATCTCGGAAAAAATTATATATTTAATTGTCTGTAGCTTGTGTATATATTGATTTGCAACAGTGCAGCTGAAGCGCATTTAATGGAAAATTTTCAAAATTACGCTGATCCGACCATCTCGTGTTATTTTTGCCTTAAGTCCTAGAAGCTTGAAGATCACTGAACCCCGTATCAATATTTCCAAGCAATTTCCTAAAATTTAGTTTGAATGGACCACTGCTATTTTACTTAACGATGACTGAATAAACCTGGAATGTAATACAGTATTAAACAAGATATCCGAGATGTAGTTCACAATTGCTTGCTTGTCATTAATCGCTGACAATATAACGAGGCCTTTTATGAACTTCTGTGTCAAAGTTACCCAATCTACGTGGAAGCATCAGGTAATGTCTTCGTATTTGCAACATTTTCACTTCATTATTGCGTACCCAACTTTTCCAAGTGGTACACAAGATAGAAAAGTGTCTGTGCAATAAGCTAAGATGTACAATAGATCCATATGTACACGATTGGGAACCGCATAATAAACTAATGTTTCGCAAATATTTCTAAACGAAAATTTCGGAAACCTACTGGAAAATTTACCACTTGAGTTTCCACGAAAAATGTGGAGTTAGATGGAGCGAATGCACATTTTAGTATTAGAGGCCGAAACACTTCGTATAAAAGGTTTTCTGCCAATTGTTTCATGTGCGAGCCACGCCACCTACGATTTGTCCAATTCCTGGGCGCCATTACGGAATAATTACAAAATCGTGAATATCTTGAATATCTCCAAGGATCGAACTACATATATGCCTAGATAAAAGTGAAAGAGAATTTAATCTCGCATACTCTGATGTGAAAATTATCATCCCATTCCATTTGAAAAAAAAGTTTTCAATTTTTTACTTTTCAAATTTGAAAATTGCTAGTCTATTTATACTCAATGACATTAGTTACACCGAGAAGGAAGGATTTCTTGAACTTGATTTTTTAACCATGGTATAGTCTTACATCAAGAATAAAACGATAACATTTGCAATACATTTTGTTAACATATAGTACGGAAAAAAATTAATAATGTGTTTGGCGGCCCCGTAGCCGAATACACTCATTTACACGTCTAGGCACCGACAAAATGAGATGGTCGATGTCTGCTTGTGGCACCTCGTTCCAAGCAAGTTGAACTTCGTGGATTAACTGTGCCAGTGTCTATGGAGGATGGTGCAAATTGGACAGTCTTCTCTGCATCATATCCCACACATGTTCGATAGGATTTAAATGAGGTGAACGGGGTGGCCACGGCAAACGATCAACGCTAGCTTGTTGGAGAAAGTCCATAGTTTGACGAGCAATGCGGGGGCGTGCGTTGTCTTGCTGAAAAAGGACTTGTGGGCGAATTGGACGGTCATCTAGATAAGGCAGCAAAGTGGCTTGGAGAACTTCATTAACATAGCGTGCAGCCGTCATACTGTCTCGAATAAACACAAGTGGTGATCGGCTACCATAGGCAATAGCCCCTCAAACCATTACTCCAACAGTTCTGTGTACATGCCTCTCAACAACAAATCCAATATCATGTTGCTCTCCACGGCGGCGCCTAACCCTTCTACGCCCATCGTGCATACCTAGACAGAATCGTGAGTCGTCACTAAATACAACGTTATGCCATTCTGCCTCCCAATGGTTTTGTTCTCTGCACTAGTTCAAACATTGGTGACAGTAGTCCGCAGCCAAAGGAAGCACTAACCGTGGGCGGTATGAAAAAAGGCCAAAGGCTCGAATGCGGCGATATAAAGTACGCATGATAACTGGCCTACCTTCTTTTCGAAACCATTGATCAGCAATTTGATGCGTAGTAGCAAAGCGGTCTCGCAGAGCTACATAGTTATCTGAAGCGCCTATCTTGACGCTCTGTGGTACGCCTCGGCCGACCAGTGGGTCTTCTTCGCGCTCCTCTGTCTTCTTCTCTCCACACACGCATTACCGTCATTGCAGTACAATTAACACGACGACCAATTTTGCGATAGGACAAACCAACAATAGGCAACAATTCTACTCCTGTCAAAATCACTTAGGTGATGATAAAGTTGTAGTCTTCGAACCCGAGGCATTTTGTTACGCTTAACACAAGTAGACTGACGCCTAATAACTGAAAATATTTGTGCTATTCAGGTCTCATAAACGGGATTCTTCACAAAAAATTGAAAGATAAACATTTGTTATTGCAAAAATTGTCAAAGATAAAACGTTGATATTGTTACCATAGCATGCATTGAATATGGTAATCCTGTTGTAAAAAAATCAAATTTAAGAAATAATTCCTTCTGGGTGTAACACTTCTAATGTCATTGAGTATATTTAGTGTGCTTTTAAAACAACGATCTAACTGAAGCACAAGTAAGTTTCCTGTTTATTCTAAAACCGAAAACCGCGTCTTTCTGTCGTACTTAGTTTCCGAGATACAACGTTTTGTGTAAAGTACTACAAACGTCAAATTCTAAATATTGCTAAATAACTTCGAAAATAGGCTTCGTAGACAAACTATGGTTAACAAACTGAACCCAAACATGCTGAATTCAAAGACGTAATAATATACAGGGTGTTCTATTTAAAATAAGGAAGTTGATAGTTGATACCTACTTTCGGTATATCCAGATGTCCGCTATCTTTCAAATTATTTCCTACAAGTAAACCATTTGAAAAGAAACGTTCTTTTATCCAAGCCATTATCTTCTAATTTAAACGGTAAAGCCGCTAGAGAGCACCGCGCGCTTATTGGACCACCCTGTATATCCTCGTACAACGTCTATAAAAATTAGGACTTCGCTTCCCGGGGTATTGAATGATTACGTACAATGTATGGAAAGCAATAGCATCTCATTCCACCCACACGTCTGACGTAATATGACTGCCTTAACTTTGCCGGTGTAATTTGAGGGGCTCGTGTAAATCTATGAAGTTGTCGCTAACTCTCGCACCCCTTATCATCTCATCGCAAGTGTCTAATTAGCAACTTTCAGCACTAGTCGGAGTGAATAACTTACAACTTTCGACGGAAATCAGTTTATTATAACAACCCTGGAGGCGATGTCATGTCGTCTAATTCTGCAACCAGCCTTCGGTTTTCAGATTTGCAACTACAGAATAAGGGCCTGGAGATAGCTCTAAAGCTTACCACATACGTGAGGTGCCTGTGAGCAGTAAGCCACAGAGAAAGGCTTAAACTTTGCTTTGAGAGAATCCTGAATATACTGCGAAGCTTGGAGAAAACAGAATACAATTTTTCCTTCCTAAAACAATATTGTGATATAGTAGTCGTAGTAGTAGTAGTGATGGAGAGGCGAAGCCAGGCAAGTAGGCCACCTTTGGCTCTTTTGCCAACCCCACTGAACTAACCTTGAAAACACCAAAATCCTACATCCTAGAAAGCTCCTTGTTAAACCTACCAGACCTCCCGACCATCCCGCTGAATAAGGTGACTCCTCCGCGAACTCCGTCGTGCCGAATATCTGAACCGTAAGGTTGCTATGCACAGCACATCTGCCCAGGAAGAGGAACGCTGGGCAGATGTGCTGGGCTGCCCTACCACCCTCATGAGTGGCAAATGTCTATTCAGCTGGCAATGGCCAGTGAGAGCCCCACCAGAAGGTTGAGTGTCTCTTTGCCTACATTCAGAAGCCATAGCGAGCGGCCCTTATCAGGGCCCGCTATGAATCTTTTAGCTCGCCTACATTCATCTCTGTCTAATCAGGCTTTCGGCAAGCCCAGTCGTCCAGGGCAACATTGACTTGGCGCCTGCTAATTCCAAGCATAGGTTCTGAGCCGATGTAGGGCGTACCAGCCCCTATCCGAGCTAATCGGTCCGCTACCTCGTTACCCGGTACACCAATACGTCCCAGTACCTATAGCAGGGTCATCTTCTTTTGGCTTGCTAATTTCTGAAGGGCGACAGATCTTGAGCCAGAGCTGATCTGGCTCTCGGAGCTGTCATCGCTTTTAGAGCTACTCTGTTCAGAACACTTTTCGACTTCCGCCGAGTATGCCGTCATCAATATGGCATACACCTCCGCCTGGAAGACAGTCGTGCAGGTTCCTAGCGCAAAGCTTCGCTGCACTCCTTTTCTCTCTAAGCAGAAGCCTGCTCCTCCGGATCTCAATTCATTTGAGCGTGATCCATCAGTGAAGCACACCAGACTATGGGGCAAAAATTTAACTTTTCCACTCATCCATTCTTCTCTTTCCGATATGATTAGTGAGAAGCTATTATCTAGACTTAAGGTATCTTTGGCTTTTGCCGTCTTGTCGCCCTGAATGACGATATCGGTATATTATTCTACACGAATCGCTGTATTCTAGTGTGTCCAACTAGTGGTTCTCGTGCAGTCCACGTTCCCCGTCACGCATTCTCAGGCGGGCCGACATCGCCTCTCGTTTTCTGCAGAGGCGGCAAGTCCTAGAGTACCTCTAGAACAGGAGTGGATGTTGTCCTCATGGCACCCGTTATGCTCATTGCTGCAAGTCTCTAAATCTTAGTGAGTTTGAGCAAAACAGGACCTTCTATACACTCGCAACCGATTTAGATATAGTTAGATAAGATGAAGAAGATACCGCCAAGCGAATATTTCTTTTTTCTGCTTGTTCATTCCATTTCATTTGCGAGTAGTATTCATTTCATTCATTCATTTATTTGCAAGAAAATTACCAATAATGCCACCCCTAGAAGGCTAAGCCTTATGGTGGGATACAGGCATACGTTAGGAAATTATAATATTTCAAAGAAATCTTTATAGTTTCATCTTCTAAATCCAGTGACAATTCTAATCACCACTGACATGTCACCTTTTCATATCAGAACTGCTTACAGCTTCTTCTTTGGCTTACGTTTATTGCGCATTCCGCACTGTGTTGAGTTAACCAAATAGGGGACCCTATTATGATAATAATAATAATAATAATACTTTATTGCCCTACAGATAAATCCAATTACAGGACAATTTAAGAGAACTTAAAGCTAACAGTTGCAACAAACGGACATACTTATAACAAAAACCCGGAGGTAACATAATAGATTTTAGAATATTTTTGAATAATTTCTTTGATATGGCTATAGTTAATATCACAATGATCAGAAACCGAATTGGAGTTAGAACACATTACATGCAGTGGCGCTTTGGCTAAAAGATTAGTTCTCGGCATGCTCATATAAAAAGTGCAACATCTACGCGAACTTTGTTTTGGCACATAAAAGTTTAATTTTGACAGCAAGAACATAGAATCTATCTCATTACGTACTAATTTACAAAGAAACTTTAAACCAAAGCTATCTCGCCTTAGATCTAGCGGCTGGACATCGAACTTTGCTAACAAGTTTACATGGTTTGCACCTCTGCGAGGATAAACACCATCTTCTTTGAATGCAAGATATTTTAAAAACTTCCTCTGAACATTTTCTAAAGCTAGTGTGTGATTTGCATAGCAAGGATTCCATACAATTGATGCGTATTCCATCTTAGAGCGTACTAGTGTCAAGTAGAGTGTTTTTAAAGTAGAAATATTGGAAAAAGTTTTACAGTTTCTTATTAGAAATCCAAGAGTGTTTATCGCAGAGCTAACAATATTATCTATACGAGGCACAAATTCTAATTTAGCATCAAATGTTACCCCTAAATCCTTCACTTCAGATAGCCTAGTTAAGCTAACATTGCCTAATTGATAATTGAAGTGTATAAGCTGCAACTTCTTTGTGAATGTACAGATCTTACACTTATTCACATTCAAGTGCAGCTTGTTTTCATCACACCATTCAGTTAATGTAACAAGATTATTTTGCAGTGTAAGACAGTCGTTATTACTCTTCACTTCGACATTATAATACTAGTACTTTAGAAACTAAACATTTTGGAAGCTTTATCATACAACCATCTTTAAATTTGACATAAATCTGGCATATTTTTATATATGTTTGTCAGCATCTCTCTCCAGTTCATATACAGACTTCTTAAACCCACTCCGTCTGTTTCCTCGTATTCGTCTGTGGATATATTAATGACACCTTCTGCGATATGACTGAGTTTTATTAGCTTCTAAAAACTGGCATGTTATTGTTAACGAACAAGTTACAAAAAAAGCAATTATCTGCACAGCCTGCAGACTGTAGAATCGGCGAACGCAATGGAAACTCCGTTATTGTAACATTAATTGAATATTTATTCTGTGCACTCTCTGTTACATTTCCTGTCAGTGAAATATACCAGTATTTTTATGCGAGCATTCATGAATTGATGATATTATTCCAGCAGAGGCACGGCTCATGTAAAAATGTCTGTAATCAGAGGCGTCACAACGTTTCTCGCCCATCATACTTCGCATTATTTTTTTTCATTTTATTGAAATGAAATCAAACTAAACGCATTTGCTTTTGAAACCCTTAAAGCGGCCTACAGACGTTGATGCATGCTGCAATTCCTGAATCGACTCAAAGTTCCATTAAACTTCAAACTTGCATCAGTTGCATAAGTTCCTACCCACATCGAAACCTGTTGCGACTTGATATTTTATGCACGTTTCATGCAGCACAAGATTAGTAGGGTAGAGTTACTTCTTTGCATCGACGCAATGCTATACACGTTGAAATACTTGAAACCTGCATCAGCGTTATCGACTCGGCATCATGGCTCACCGACCAAAATGGGATTCCACACTCTGCATCGCTTCAAGCCGCAACTGATGCCAAATACGTGATTCAGTACCGCACACGCTGCTGCTTGCATCATGAAACGTAGAAGTCGATGCCTGCATCGCAGCATGCATCAACGACTGTAGGCTGCGCAAGGATTAACACATAATCTCTGTATCTGTAGAGTGAGGAGGGTGAATAGTTCCACTGCACTTAGGCCACAACTGGCCCATTGTACATCCTGCCAAAGAGCTATTTCATCAGGTCATGGTCAATCCTGCCAATTTTAGGAAGGTAGACAAGTCGCTAGGGACATCTCCCTTATGTGGGCAGGTAAAGGCCAAGTCTCGCCGAACGCACACTCTTTAATAGAAGGTAACTATGGGGACTCACATATGACACAGTTTTGTCTTCTCCATTTCGGTGTGTCACTTAACTCCGTAATGTGGAAGTGTTTCCTCAGTTGACAGTGGTCAGTCAGGAATCCTACTATGAGACGTAGGTTTGACTTAGTCATCGTCAAGCACTTCTTGGATATTGCCATGCCAAAACCTGCAAGGGTTTTCTTGGCAAATCGGTATACTTTTAGTTCTTCCCATCACTTTACCATTTGGGCATGGGAGTGCTTTTTGGCTATTCTAGAAAAGTCTCATGGTCCCAAAACTCTTTGGTTAGCAGCCTTCCTGGCTACACCGTCCGCTATACGATTGCCTGTGTTGTTGTTGTGCCCTTTAACCCACCTCAGGACAATATTGTTTTCTTGTTTTATTGAGGTTGAAAGTGTCTGTTCTTTAGTAATTCTTTCTGGTACCCTACTGTTTGCTACCGCTTAGTTCATGGTGTCCCTAATATGCGTCTGTATAGTCCAAGGACGTTCAAACAATAGGACATACTCACATCTCAAAGGAACCCAAGCTTGACATGGCCCATGCTTTTAATGTCCATTTCCCAATTCCGTATATTAATGTGGGCGCATTTTGGTGCTTTTTCAATTTTTTCTGTCAATTTCAATTTTGCTTTTAGTCTCTTCATCAGGATCTCATTTGTCATTTAGCGAGCAATGCAAAAAGTGGGGGCCAAAACTTAAGAGCTCTACGAAAATTTTAATGAAATGCAATATTTGAAGGTTTTAAAATAATTTTGACCAAAGGTACTATCCTAAACTTATAATTTGTACAAAAATGTATTTCCGATGAATGATCACCACTTTTATGTAAAAAAAACTTGCGACAATTGTTTCGACACACAGTGTCTTTATCAAACAATGATTTTAAACTTAAAGTACGACGCTATTTATACAAGATATACACATTAATGGGGTAATTATTATGGCTAATCGTTTGTTCTCCGAAAACCATCGGACAGATTTGGTAAGGGTGAATTATTTAAATCTGTTTGGTCATTAAGGAGGTTACCTGACAATTTGAGCTTGTTGATTTCTAATGATTTTAAAAAATTGAATTTGCCTCCTTTCTGTTCTATGTGTAATATTAAATCTTCGTTGAAATGATGGTTTTCGGATCAAATGATTGGCGTAATTAGAATTATAGAGTTCGTTTATAAATGACTTTTTATGTTCGTTAATGCGGTTTTTGAATGCTCTTTCACTTTGTCCAATATAAACTTTAGGGCAATCCACACATTCTAATTTGTAGACACCAGCCTTTCGTTTATAGTTGATTTCACTTCATTGTTTTTAATTAAATTGCCTAGTGTCTCTTTGCATCTGAAGAATATATTGCGGTCTAATTTCTTGAGTTCAAGTGCAACGTTTTCTGATATGTCCTATGTATGTAATTGAGTTATATGGGTTATTCGATCGATTGTCGACTACTTATAATTTGTCCTCTAGCGTAGAGTTTTGTACGTTCGGAACTATTTAGCTATAAAAAAATATGCGATGTCCGATACCCTGAGCAAGTAATCATTCAATCGATTGAAAATAGTGGAATTTCAAAGTGAATACATAAAAATAAATTATCGGACGAAAAAGAATATATGTGCTTTCATTCAATTACACCATATTATTATGTTCCTATATGCGCAAAGCTGTAATAATCTTAATCCAAGAACGTGGTATTTTTGATCATGTAGGATAATATTAAGTAAACTGGGTAAGTCTTGAATGTAAGAGTACCGGGATGTTATATTAAGCGTACGATGACTTTGAAAACAGAGCAATGTATGAATGAAACAAAGCATTAATGAAACAATGAATAAATCAAACAATGAACCTATAAGGATACTACATATTGACTGAATTATTTTATAATCTTGGCGCAAACGCCTCAAAATTTTACGTTAAATAGTATTTTTCCAAGTTCATGTCGAAAAATACCGAACATAAAGATTATATAACTGGTTTTGAACTAGAAGCCGCTTACATAAATATAATGCATAAAAAATAATTGGTATTTAACATACGAACATCTGTATGAGGCCTGCACAACCACAACTGCGCAACAATAATTTTTTGAGAGTATAACAATGTAGCTCACAGACACAGGTAATATTATGAATTATTTTTGAATGACTGATCGAAGCTATAAGAGCTCAGTAGGAAAATATGATATCCTAACTAAAACTTTATGAAATACTCGGTTGAAGTGTACTTGTTGTCAAGAAAATTATATTCTTAGTCAGAGCATATTGCTTTAGAATGAGTATTTACATCAAATATATATTTTTATTGCTTCAAATTAGCCATAACTTTCTCATCAAGTAAATTTTCTTAGAGCGGGAACAGATGTTCTTTTCGCATGTACATACCTGCTATATCCTTACATGATTATCTGAAGTCTTGAATTAATAATCTCTTTTTATTGTATTCATAGCTATTGTTTTGTGTATTGGTGCTTCTGTCATTGAAAAACATCAAGTGAACTGTAATATACACATATTGTGACTCCCAATATTGCGCCTCTGGAAGCCATACCGAAATGTTAGGTAAACGTGCCAAATGCAGCAAATTAACTGTATCCAATTAAATGATTTCAGGCCTAATTTTAGAGCGAATCAGTTGGACGCTCTTTCGTCTAATTAAATCTGTTCATCGAACCTATCAGCTATCGCGTTGCGTTGATAGATTGTATTTCAAACTTGTATAATTTCGCTGCCTAAAATAATGAGCTAAATTCATGTTTAGGCATTTAATGTGGACCACAATCTAGAAATACAAAACAGAATAACGTTAAATCGACGAATTTGTTACAAAGATGTGTCAGAAAATAGCAACACTGGTGCTATAGTACAAATATATCTAACATCGAAATATTTATTTAAAAATGCTCAATTCTACAAACAGATGCTTCCTGTCGCTATTTCCACCTGTCGTAAACCTCTGAAATACCCCGGGGAAATACTATTTATAACGCAATTTTATTGGCTCCACCTGTGGGTTTGTTTGTGAGCTTGTAACTCTCCTTTGTATTAAGAAATCGGACCGAACATTGAACGCTCCTTTGGGTTAAGAGGCTAGACCGAACACTGAATGCTTCAACTTTGCCGCGAAAACGATTCTGGTGGCTTCAAATCCGTTGGACTAGCCGTCTTATCCGCTGACTAAGAGACGACGACCTTAAAGTTTGTTAATATTTTACAGAGGCGTAGCGACGAGAGCTGAAAAGGCGTGACATCACCTGTTTGGGAAGTAGTATTTTTGTGAAATTAGTTCAGGCAGGTCAACAGCTTCAATTCTCGTTTATACAGGAATGGTGATGCTTATGCTATGAATAATGCTGATAAACGATTGTCCATCTGCTTACACAGAGTATTAATAAGTGCAGTAAAAAAAATTTTAAAAACGTCCATAATGATAAAGTTGAATAAAAAATTGAAAATAAATATGGTTTGAAAAATAGCATAAGACACACTTTTATAGATCATCGTAATAAAAAGTTAAAAATAATTTTTTAAAAATGCCCCTAGAGGGGCGCGTAAATTTATGAACCCCCGCATCCTATCATCTCATCGCAAGTGTCTAATTAACAACTAGCGAAATTGTTTTCTTATTATGTATTTGTAGGTTTAGTCTGCTTTGTCAATAAGATTTTTTACGTATCTTGGACAACAAAGCATGTGCATCATCATCATAAAAATATTTCTCGCACGGGATTAGCTAAAAACACACTTTTTATCATCTGCCATGTAGAGCTTAAGCTTCACCCTGTTTCCAAGACGGGCGCGTAAATTTATGAACCCCCACCCCCTATCGTCTCATCGCAAGTGTCTAGTTAACAACTTCAGCACTAGTCTGAGTGAATAACTTACAACTTTCGTTGGAAATTAGTTTATAATAGCGAAATTGTGTTCTTATTATGTATTTGTAGGTTTAGTTTGCTTTGTGAATAAGATTTTTATGTATCTTGGACAATATAGCATGTTATCACCATCATCAAATATTTCTCGCACGAAATTAGCTAAAAGCACACTTGTTATCATCTGCCATGTAGAGCTTAATCTTCACCCTGTTCCCCCAGAGGGGAGGATAAATTTATTAACCCCCACCTCCTATCATCTCATCGCAAGTGTCTAATTAACAACTTCAACACTAGTCTGAGTGAATAACTTACAACTTTCGTCGAAAATCAGTTTATAATAACGAAATTGTGTTCTTATTATGTATTTGTAAGTTTAGTTTGCTTGATCAATAATATTTTTTTCTATGTATCTTGGACAATAAAGCATGTGCATCATCATCATCAAATATTTCTCGCACGGAATTAGCTAAAAGCACACTTTTATCATCTGCCGTGTAGAGCTTAAGCTTCACCCTGTTCCCAAGAGGGGCGCGTAAATTTATGAACGCCCACCCCCTATCATCTCATGGCAAATATCTAATTAACAACTTCAGCACTATTCTGAGTGATTAACTCACAACTTTCGTCGGAAAAGTTTATAATGGCGAAATTGTTTTCTTATTATGTATTTGTAGGTTTAGTTTGCTTTGTCAATAAGATTTTTTTACGTATCTTGGACAATAAAGCATGTATCATAATCATCATCATCAAATATTTCTCGCACGGGATTAGCTTAAAACACACTTGTTATCATCTGCCATGTAGAGCTTAAGCTTCACCCTGTTTCCCAAGAGGGGCGCGTAAATTTATGAACCCCCACCTCCTATCATCTCATCGCAAGTGTCTAATTAACAACTTCAGCACTAGTCTGAGTGAATAACTTACAACTTTCGTCGGAAATCAGTTTATAATAGCGACCCATGAGGCAGCAGCGGCGGGCGTGGCGCCTAATTTCGCAAGATGAATAGTAGGCCCTGAACGCCAGCTGGAAAACTCCGGTAAATTATTAATAAGGAAACGCACCGCGGCAGCTTGTGTGGACGTTGAGTTTTCACCTGTTTCGACGTGATTTAGGGGGTTGCTGGATATTCTACGGCCCGCGCTTCGGACAAACTTTAATGTATCATACATAAGGTAGAGGAACTGAACTGAACATGGTGGAGGGAATAATTTAATTTTTTTGAGCAGTAACTCATACCCAGTTCAGATGCGCTTGGCCTCTTGATGCTGCTACATATTCGTACATTTCTTATAGATAGACCTTGACTGAGGCAAAAGTGAAGCCCTCACGAAATCCCTAATGTCGAAGCTGTAACTTTGCCATGTTGAAAAGCGTCATCTTAGGTTAGATCAAATGCAGATTACTGTTTTACCTGAAGAAATCGGTAGATCAGTTAGGGAAACTTCAATCAGCGATACCTTGATTTTTAACTTCCCCGACAAAGGAGGGGTAAGCTATTAGAATCGGCACTTCTTCACAAATTTTACCGAAATCAACGTACGAGGTGTCATTCCAAGGTAAAATCACCTCCTGATTCATTTTCTGAAAACGCGTTAACAACTCAAAATACGTCAAATGCATGCTGCTACCTACATTTATGCCCCATAAAAACTGGGTTTTTCATTTTATTGCCTCTGTTTTGATCTAAACGCACAGGGACGTAATTAGAAATAAGGATTTCATTATCAGTCAATATCTTGATGTCCCTAAATATTTCGGTTATAGGTCACTGAGAAGAATTGCTTCTTTTACTAGTACTATATGCCCTATGAAGAAAACTTCCAACTTAGGACACCCTGTATAATTCAATGTTAAATACAACTCACTAGGTAACGATTCCTTTCTTGGTCGATATAGTTGGCTGTTACTTAATAATAATAATAATAATAATAATAATAATAATAATAATAATAAAAGCTATAAGCTATAAAAGTTCTTGTATCCAGTGAAATGAATACTGCCTATCCGAATGACCCGCAAACCTCAAACACAACCACAACCGACAACACTAGTATACACTTAGAGATAGATCCAGAACATGAGCATACACAAGATATACCAGACACCGCTGTCCAACCTAATGATTCGTTAGCTATTGAAACAATCGCAGAAGGACATGCCATTCATTCCCGAAATAACCAACCTCCAAACAAAGACACAACCAATAACACCAGCATACACTTAGAAATAGATCCAGAACATGATCATACACCAGAAACAACATGCACTAACTTACCCTCCACAACCACACAAAACCAAAATATTACTATACCAGCCGTCATCACACAATCTGCCGAACAAGTGATGTACACACAATACAACAAATGGTGTGGCACCAATCCTGTACTGCGAGATCCCCTGCCCAGACTAATTTTTAAAAACAACACTCGACAAATATTACATACTATAAATGCCAACATAATACCACAATTCTTAACCAACGACAGTGACCTGGAGGATATCCACACTGTTATATATGCTGCTGCAGCAACTACACTCATAGTTAACGGCCAAAAACTTCCAAAGCGATCTAAAAACCACACAAACAAGAGATCTAAACCTAGATGGCAAATTAGAATCGAAAATAAAATTAGCACACTCAGAAAGGATCTCGCACACCTCACGCAATACACAAATAATAACAACCTCTCAAAACGCATACAGACAACAATAGATAGACTCAAATCTAAATCACCACAACAAACAATACCCGAAATAGCCGATACACTTAAACAAAAACTTGCAGTTTATGCAGCTAGACTTCGCAGATACAATGAATCCAACGACAGAAAGGATGCCAACAATCTTTTTCAGAAAAGTGAAAAACAGTTTTACCAAAAAATAACGTCAACAACTCAGATAACAACAATAGAACCTCCAACTAGACAGGAGTTAACCGAGTTTTGGGGAAACCTTTGGTCTGAACCCAAAACACATAACGACAACGCTCCATGGATCAGACAAGAAGAGGAAAAACAACAACACATACCGGAACAGGGAGACGTTATTCTTACACCACAGGAAATAGCTGAGACAATAAAGCATACCCACAACTGGAAGTGCCCGGGTGTAGATAACGTGCAAAATTTCTGGTACAAGCAATTCACTGCAACCTATGAATTGCTCACAAACCAAATCAATAAAGCATTACTCCAACCCAATAGGCTTCCCAAATTCCTCACACAGGGGATAACGTATATAAAACCTAAAAACGCAGACACCAAGAACCCTGCCAATTACCGCCCGATCACTTGTCTCCCCACCTTATACAAGATCATCACAGCAACAATAGGCAAGAGGATTGAACAACACCTCACCCAAAACAGCATCCTGACTGAAGAACAAAAAGGTTGTAGAAAACAAAGCCAAGGTTGCAAGGAACAACTTATAATTGATAGTGTGATCATGGAGCAAACCAGAAAAGAACACCGGAATCTCCATACATGTTTTATCGATTATAAAAAGGCTTTCGACTCTGTGCCCCATAGCTGGCTAAAGAAAACTCTTGAAATATATAAAATCAACCCAGGGCTTCGTCAGTTTCTTACAACAACCATGGAGACATGGCGAACAAACATATACCTTCAAACTGAGGACGGCCATATACAAACGGATGAGCTACACATACGTCGTGGTATCTTCCAGGGTGACTCTCTCAGTTCAATATGGTTCTGCCTCTGTCTAAATCCGCTCTCTAACACGCTTAACGACACAAACTGTGGTTTTACCATCAGACACCAGAAAGTAAATCTACACAAAATCAATCATCTCCTATACATGGATGATATAAAACTATATGCGGCCACAGAAGTGCAACTGAGGGAATTGCTCAGAATAACGGAAGTTTGTACGTCAGACATGAGGATGGAGTTCGGAATGAGTAAATGCAAGGTGCTCCACATCCATAAAGGCCAATGGAAAAACCATCCCCAACAAGAAGTAGTGACTGGCCAAACGCTCGACAACATGGACAAAGATGAAACGTACAAGTACCTGGGCTTCAATCAGAACGTTAAAATAGACCACACACAAGTCAAGGCACAACTAACACGAGAATTTAAAGACCGCCTCACTAGACTATTAGAAACAAAACTCAATTCTAGAAATATTACAAAAGCCATTAACACTTTTGCGATAGCTGTACTCACATACTCCTTTGGTATCATCAAATGGTCACACACTGACATAGAAAACATTCATATACTTATAAGAACTGAATTCACGAAACACAGAATGTCGCATCCGAATGCGTGCAAGGAAAGGCTCAACATAGACAGAAAACAAGGGGGCAGAGGAATTATCGACATACATTCACTTCACACAAAACAAATAAAAACACTCAGATATTTTTTCCACAGCAAACAAACAAACTTACATAAGGCAATAGTAAAAGCAGACAAAAACTACACACCACTCGCCCTTTCTTGCCCAGACCATGCTGCAGACGCTCACGATCACATACAATCACAACAAGAAAAAATAAATACTTGGTCCCAGAAGGCACTCCATGGGAAACATAGATATCGTGTAACACAAGACCACATTAATAAAAACCAGTCATACACCTGGCTGCAGGATGGCCAGCTCTTTCCAGAAACGGAGGGCTTCATGCTAGCTATCCAGGACCAAGTCATTGCGACACGAAATTACAAGAAGTATATAATTAAAGATCCATCTATCACCGACGATAGTTGCAGAAAATGCCACCAACAGAAGGAAACAATAGAACACATAACAAGTGGATGCAAAACTCTCGCTGGAACTGAGTACACAGCCAGACACAACTCTGCAGCTAAAGTGATACATCAGGCACTTGCCACAACAAACAAACTAACTGAAAACACAGATCCATATTATAATTACACACCGACCTCAGTACTCGAAAACAATAAATTCAAACTATATTGGGACATTGAAATACACACAGACAAAACCATCCCAGCCAATAGACCAGATATTGTTTTTCAGTCAAAGGCAGATAAAGTGACCTATTTGATAGATATTGCGATTCCCAATGATATGAATATCCAAAGCACCTACACTGGGAAGATATCTAAATACACAGATCTTGCAATAGAAATAAAACGGCTCTGGAAACAAGACAAAGTTATTATTGTCCCTCTCATAATGTCGGTCTCAGGCCTTACACCAAATACATTTACACCACACCTGCAACAGCTGGGCCTGGACGAAAAGTTACACAAAACCTTCCAAAAGTCTGTAATCCTCAAGACCTGTAGCATTGTACGGTCCTTCCTGAATTCCGAATAAAAATAGGTCAGGTGTTGACTTGGCACAGCCCGTCAATACTTGTTACTACCGCAACTATGCGAGAAAAAATAGAAAAATAGATATAATAATAATAATAATATCCGCGAGGGGTTGCTAGATCCCCTCAGTGGCGCCTCCCCAAGGTGGCGGATAGGGGAACGCCTCCCAGATATGGGTGGTACCGGGGAAATCAAATACCCGGGGCGGACCAAAACTAGCACGGTGGAGTAGCGTCTGCATCCAGAGGATCGGCTATTCCTCAACAATTAGGACACGACGGATCTCCATGTGAGGAGCGGTACTCCGACAGCGTCTGACTCCATGTTAGGGGCGGCTGATAACACACCCGCAGGAAGCCACCCAACATCAGTAGGCTATCCGGTGCGTGGCGACACCGCAGGGTATACCGAAGCCCAAGGATGTAATCCAGCCGGCAACCTTCGCAGGTGCATCCTCAGGAGGCAATTTGGACGGCTGCCTCCGGAAATGTCGTCTGGGGGCCCTAAGGCCAACCACCTGACGGGCCCTATCTTCGGGTTCGACCACCCCGGAAGAAAAGCACCCACACCGAGCCGGTTTCGGAAGCCGGCGTTGGGCAAGGTGGCGGTGCTTCGAATTGCCCTGTTGACGACCCCCGCAATGACATGGACCGTTTTAGGTGGACGACGGAGCTCAAGGATGACCTACTGAGCTGCTACGAGAGCAGTAGCCCGCGCCGTAGGGGATACATGTCCCGCATGTATGAGAGGTGGTGTGAAATGCACCCAGAGCATAGCTCGCTTACATCTCAGAATTTGCGAGATTATGTATCGTACCTCCGGAGGCAGGGATATGTTCGTGCTCCAGCTCAGCCTGCCCCTTCGGCGGACGGAAGGCCTGTTAACCAGGCTGAAAGTTCACCGGTAAGGCCCGCTGAGAGGGAAATCGACCAAGTCGTCTCACCTGGGGATTTCAGAGACCGAAGGGCCTTGCATAACAACAGAAGGTCCTTGAAGCTGGCAGATTTGAAGAGAGAGGATGAGGTTGTGGGTGAACGTCTATCGGAGGCCTCTGACATTTGGAGCATCAATTGCGAAATTTACGCTGCGGCTCTGAGGCTAGCTAGACAGGGGAGAGTGAGAGACTCTCCTGTTGAGAGAGCACAGAGACGGGTGCGCCAAATGGAAGCGAAAATCCAGTTGGCTCGCCAGGAAGCATCCCGTATCCAGTGTGTGATGGAATATAGAGCGGCTGGGAAGCCTTTTACGCGCCGAGTGCGCCAGATAGCCTACGGGTTGAGGCGCGACCATCATACACTCAGTCAAGCGGTACTGGTTGTTGTCAAGCAACACTGTCTTGACAGGATACGGATGCTAATCGCTGCTAAGCGATCGTTGGTGGCGCGGGCGAGAGGTCTGGAGCAGAACAGACTGTTCTACGAAAGACCTTCTCGCCTTTTCCGACAGCCGCCTCCAGCCATAGAGCAGCCGCCAACTGCTGATCGCGTGGAGGCCTTTTGGAGGGACGTTTACGAACAACCCAAACCTCTCTCAGCAGACACTCCGGCCTTGGCGCAGTTTGAGTCCGTTTGTAGGAGGACTCCTAACTCGAATGTACTGCGTCACCCGATAAACACGGAAGAAATTCCTGACGCCTTACGAGGCGCAAAGAATTTCGCAGCTCCTGGCCCGGATGGCATAAACACCTACTGGTGGAAAAAATTCCCCAGTTGCCACCGGCATTTAGCTAGAGTTTTTAACTCGTGGCTAAATCAGGAGCAGCCAATTCCGGCTTGGTTTGTCGAGGGTCGAACCGTGCTTCTCCCGAAGACCGGAGATTTGTCTGATCCCAAAAACTACAGGCCAATAACATGTCTGAACGCGTGTTACAAGCTCTTCACCAGAATCTTGTACATGCGTATCCTTCAAGCTGTGAATCCTGTATTTCTCGACGTGTATGAACAGAGAGGGTCAAAGAAAGGAGTAGCTGGCTGCAAGGAGAACCTGTTGATTGACCGATGTGTCACGCAGGACTCTGTGCAGTACAAGCGAAACCTTTCTATGGCCTGGATTGACTATCGCAAGGCATTCGACAGCACGTCTCATGAGCTCATTGTGCGGCTGTTGGAATGTCTTTCGGTGGATAATCAGATAGTGGGGTGCATCAAACAACTGATGCCACTCTGGAAGACCCGGTTCACCATAACATCAGGTGAAACTCGGGTTCGGACAGAGTTGGTGTCATTGAAAAGAGGTGTCTTCCAAGGAGACTCCTTGAGTCCCTTGCTCTTTTGCATCTCACTTTTGCCTCTGTCCATAGCGCTGAGAAATACTAAAGGATACAGCTGTGGCACGCCCAATAACCGGAGGCACAAGGTCACCCATCTGTTTTATATGGATGACCTAAAACTTTATGCCTCCGGCCAACGCGAACTACAACAATCGCTGAGGGTAGTGCAGGAGTACAGTCATGCTATCGGAATGGAGTTCGGGACAGACAAATGTGCATTGGTTCATCTCAAGAAAGGACGAAGCGGAGATAGTGGAGATGAGGAACAGCTCGTTGATGGGAGCATCTTGCGACAACTGCATGCCGGAGATACTTATACCTACCTTGGAGTGGCGCAGCGTCATGTCCAAGAGGCAACATTGGTTAAAGAGTGTCTCCGCCGCAAGTATTTGCACCGACTCCGGCAGATCTGGTCGTCAGAACTGTCCGGCAAGAACAAAGTCGCTGCCACAAACATGCTTGCGGTCCCATTGTTATTATACACCTTTGGTGCTATACACTGGAAACTGAACGAGCTGAAGGAAATCGACACGAAGACCCGCAAAAGGATGAATATGGAGAGAAGCCTGCATCCTAAGTCCTCTGTCCCGCGAATATACCTCCCGCGACACCTGGGAGGGCGTGGACTATTGAGTTTGGAGCGTCTGCACAACAGAGTAGTACTGGCCACTGCCTGCTATGTAACGAACAGCACCGATCCCCTGATCCGCTTCGTGCGAGAGCACGAGAATGCGGGAAAAGGAGCCTTTCTTTTTAGCGCAGCGAAACGAGCAGCCGAGGAGCTCAGCCTCACGCTCGACTTCAAGCGGAGGTGTCAGCAGTCCATTACGGAACTTGCTCCCGCAGAATTAAAAGCCCACATTAAAACTGCCGAAGTCGACTTCCTCTTAAGACTTCATAAAGATAAGCCAATGCATGGAATCTTCTACAAACATCTAGAAGAGCATGGCTTGTCTGAGCAGTTGACCTTCTCTTTCCTAAGGTCTAGTGGGTTGAAGTCGGAGACTGAGGGCTTTATAATGGCTTGCCAAGACGGTGTCTTCAACACCTTGGTGTACCGTAAAAGGGTTATGGGTCTAGATGTACCCGACACCCATTGTAGAGCTTGCCGACAGGCGCCAGAGACGCTTATGCATCTCTTGTCGGCGTGTAAGACGTACGCTGGGACGGCTTACGTCCATCGGCACAACGCGGCTCTACGAGTGCTCTACTATCATTTAAGGCACTCATACGGTATCGATGAGACACCGGTGCTGCCATACGCTCCAGGGGATATAGAGTCCGTTGTGGAGAACGAGAGATGCCGGATTTACTGGAACTACTCGTTCCCCACGCTCGAGCTTGTACAGGCAAACAAGCCCGACATAGTCCTTCTCGACCACCAACAGAAGACGATGTTCGTTATTGAGTTTTCGGCGCCTGCCGAAGTGAACATCGTCTCTAAGGAGGAGGAAAAGCGGACCAAATATCAGGAGTTGCTCGGACAACTTCGCAGGCTCTGGCCAGACTACACTGTAAGTCTGCTGGTTATGGTCATTGGATCCCTAGGTGGAATGAGGAATACGCTGCTCTCTGCACTGCGCAAAATACCGGTGTGCCGTGCGGCGGCGCACATCTTAGCCGCCAGAATGCAGAAGGCAGTCATCCTTGGGTCCCTTCGTCTACTTAGGGCGCACGATTCGCGGACCCAGTGATTGCTCACCTCACGGTGTGAGGAGTAGTCATTGGGTAATGGAACAGCAGCCCGGTGTGTCGGAGCCCGGGCTGCACTTTTTTGATTTAAATAATAATATGTGCATTGATTCATCTCAAGAAAGGACGAAGCGGAGATAGTGGAGATGAGGAACAGCTCGTTGATGGGAGCATCTTGCGACAACTGCATGCCGGAGATACTTATACCTACCTTGGAGTGGCGCAGCGTCATGTCCAAGAGGCAACATTGGTTAAAGAGTGTCTCCGCCGCAAGTATTTGCACCGACTCCGGCAGATCTGGTCGTCAGAACTGTCCGGCAAGAACAAAGTCGCTGCCACAAACATGCTTGCGGTCCCATTGTTATTATACACCTTTGGTGCTATACACTGGAAAGTGAACGAGCTGAAGGAAATCGACACGAAGACCCGCAAAAGGATGAATATGGAGAGAAGCCTGCATCCTAAGTCCTCTGTCCCGCGAATATACCTCCCGCGACACCTGGGAGGGCGTGGACTATTGAGTTTGGAGCGTCTGCACAACAGAGTAGTACTGGCCACTGCCTGCTATGTAACGAACAGCACCGATCCCCTGATTCGCTTCGTGCGAGAGCACGAGAATGCGGGAAAAGGAGCCTTTCTTTTTAGCGCAGCGAAACGAGCAGCCGAGGAGCTCAGCCTCACACTCGACTTCAAGCGGAGGTGTCAGCAGTCCATTACGGAACTTGCTCCCGCAGAATTAAAAGCCCACATTAAAACTGCCGAAGTCGACTTCCTCTTAAGACTTCATAAAGATAAGCCAATGCATGGAATCTTCTACAAACATCTAGAAGAGCATGGCTTGTCTGAGCAGTTGACCTTCTCTTTCCTAAGGTCTAGTGGGTTGAAGTCGGAGACTGAGGGCTTTATAATGGCTTGCCAAGACGGTGTCTTCAACACCTTGGTATACCGTAAAAGGGTTATGGGTGCAGATGTACCCGACACCCATTGTAGAGCTTGCCGACAGGCGCCAGAGACGCTTATGCATCTCTTGTCGGCGTGTAAGACGTACGCTGGGACGGCTTACGTCCATCGGCACAACGCGGCTCTACGAGTGCTCTACTATCATTTAAGGCACTCATACGGTATCGATGAGACACCGGTGCTGCCATACGCTCCAGGGGATATAGAGTCCGTTGTGGAGAACGAGAGATGCCGGATTTACTGGAACTACTCGTTCCCCACGCTCGAGCTTGTACAGGCAAACAAGCCCGACATAGTCCTTCTCGACCACCAACAGAAGACGATGTTCGTTATTGAGTTTTCGGCGCCTGCCGAAGTGAACATCGTCTCTAAGGAGGAGGAAAAGCGGACCAAATATCAGGAGTTGCTCGGACAACTTCGCAGGCTCTGGCCAGACTACACTGTAAGTCTGCTGGTTATGGTCATTGGATCCCTAGGTGGAATGAGGAATACGCTGCTCTCTGCACTGCGCAAAATACCGGTGTGCCGTGCGGCGGCGCACATCTTAGCCGCCAGAATGCAGAAGGCAGTCATCCTTGGGTCCCTTCGTCTACTTAGGGCGCACGATTCGCGGACCCAGTGATTGCTCACCTCACGGTGTGAGGAGTAGTCATTGGGTAATGGAACAGCAGCTCGGTGTGTCGGAGCCCGAGCTGCACCTTTTTGTTTTTAACATATAATAATAAGTAGGAGGACTCCCAACTTGAATGTACTGCGTCACCCGATAAACACGGAAGAAATTCTTGACGCCTTACGAGGCGCAAAGAATTTCGCAGCTCCTGGCCCGGATGGCATAAACACCTACTGGTGGAAAAAATTCCCCAGTTGCCACCGGCATTTAGCTAGAGTTTTTAACTCGTGGCTAAACCAGGAGCAGCCAATTCCGGCTTGGTTTGTCGAGGGTCGAACCGTGCTTCTCCCGAAGACCGGAGATTTGTCTGATCCCAAAAACTACAGGCCAATAACATGTCTGAACGCGTGTTACAAGCTCTTCACCAGAATCTTGTACATGCGTATCCTTCAAGCTGTGAATCCTGTATTTCTCGACGTGTATGAACAGAGAGGGTCAAAGAAAGGAGTAGCTGGCTGCAAGGAGAACCTGTTGATTGACCGATGTGTCACGCAGGACTCTGTGCAGTACAAGCGAAACCTTTCTATGGCCTGGATTGACTATCGCAAGGCATTCGACAGCACGTCTCATGAGCTCATTGTGCGGCTGTTGGAATGTCTTTCGGTGGATAATCAGATAGTGGGGTGCATCAAACAACTGATGCCACTCTGGAAGACCCGGTTCACTATAACATCAGGTGAAACCCGGGTTCAGACAGAGTTGGTGTCATTGAAAAGAGGTGTCTTCCAAGGAGACTCCTTGAGTCCCTTGCTCTTTTGCATCTCACTTTTGCCTCTGTCCATAGCGCTGAGAAATACTAAAGGATACAGCTGTGGCACGCCCAATAACCGGAGGCACAAGGTCACCCATCTGTTTTATATGGATGACCTAAAACTTTATGCCTCCGGCCAACGCGAACTACAACAATCGCTGAGGGTGGTGCAGGAGTACAGTCATGCTATCGGAATGGAGTTCGGGACAGACAAATGTGCATTGGTTCATCTCAAGAAAGGACGAAGCGGAGATAGTGGAGATGAGGAACAGCTCGTTGATGGGAGCATCTTGCGACAACTGCATGCCGGAGATACTTATACCTACCTTGGAGTGGCGCAGCGTCATGTCCAAGAGGCAGCATTGGTTAAAGAGTGTCTCCGCCGCAAGTATTTGCACCGACTCCGGCAGATCTGGTCGTCAGAACTGTCCGGCAAGAACAAAGTCGCTGCCACAAACATGCTTGCGGTCCCATTGTTATTATACACCTTTGGTGCTATACACTGGAAAGTGAACGAGCTGAAGGAAATCGACACGAAGACCCGCAAAAGGATGAATATGGAGAGAAGCCTGCATCCTAAGTCCTCTGTCCCGCGAATATACCTCCCGCGACACCTGGGAGGGCGTGGACTATTGAGTTTGGAGCGTCTGCACAACAGAGTAGTACTGGCCACTGCCTGCTATGTAACGAACAGCACCGATCCCCTGATCCGCTTTGTGCGAGAGCACGAGAATGCGGGAAAAGGAGCCTTTCTTTTTAGCGCAGCGAAACGAGCAGCCGAGGAGCTCAGCCTCACACTCGACTTCAAGCGGAGGTGTCAGCAGTCCATTACGGAACTTGCTCCCGCAGAATTAAAATCCCACCTTAAAACTGCCGAAGTCGACTTCCTTTTAAGACTTCATAAAGATAAGCCAATGCATGGAATCTTCTACAAACATCTGGAAGAGCATGGCTTGTCTGAGCAGTTGACCTTCTCTTTCCTAAGGTCTAGTGGGTTGAAGTCGGAGACTGAGGGCTTTATAATGGCTTGCCAAGACGGTGTCTTCAACACCTTGGTGTACCGTAAAAGGGTTATGGGTCTAGATGTACCCGACACCCTTTGTAGAGCTTGCCGACAGGCGCCAGAGACGCTTATGCATCTCTTGTCCGCGTGTAAGACGTACGCTGGGACGGCTTACGTCCATCGGCACAACGCGGCTCTACGAGTGCTGTACTATCATTTGAGGCACTCATACGGTATCGATGAGACACCGGTGCTGCCATACGCTCCAGGGGATATAGAGTCCGTTGTGGAGAACGAGAGATGCCGGATTTACTGGAACTACTCGTTCCCCACGCTCGAGCTTGTACAGGCAAACAAGCCCGACATAGTCCTTCTCGACCACCAACAGAAGACGATGTTCGTTATTGAGTTTTCGGCGCCTGCCGAGGTGAACATCGTCTCTAAGGAGGAGGAAAAGCGGACCAAATATCAGGAGTTGCTCGGACAACTTCGCAGGCTCTGGCCAGACTACACTGTAAGTCTGCTGGTTATGGTCATTGGATCCCTAGGTGGAATGAGGAATACGCTGCTCTCTGCACTGCGCAAAATACCGGTGTGCCGTGCGGCGGCGTACATCTTAGCCGCCAGAATGCAGAAGGCAGTCATCCTTGGGTCCCTTCGTCTACTTAGGGCGCACGATTCGCGGACCCAGTGATTGCTCACCTCACGGTGTGAGGAGTAGTCATTGGGTAATGGAACAGCAGCCCGGTGTGTCGGAGCCCGGGCTGCACTTTTTTGTTTTAAAAATAATAATAATAATAATAGATCAATAGTCAAAGCAGACAAAAACTATACACCACTTAACCTCTCTTGTCCAGATCACGCAGCAGACACATACAATCACATCCAATCACAACAAGAAAAAATAAACACCTGGTCGCAGAAAGCACTTCACGGCAAACATAGGTACCGTGTCACACAAGCCCATATTAACGAAAGACAGTCATACACCTGGCTGCATGATGGCCAGCTGTTCCCAGAAACGGAGGGCTTCATGCTTGCCATTCAAGACCGAGTGATCGCGACACAAAACTACAAAAAATACATAATTAAAGATCCATCCATAACCGACGATAACTGCAGAAAATGTCACCAACAAAAGGAAACAATAGATCACATAACAAGCGGGTGCAAAACGCTTGCTGGTACCGAGTACACAGCTAGACATAACTCTGCAGCCAAGGTCATTCACCAATCGCTAGCCACAACGAACAAACTAATAGAAAACACAGATCCATATTATAATTACACTCCGACATCAGTACTTGAAAACAATCAATACAAACTATACTGGGACGTTGAAATACATACAGACAAGACTATCCCAGCCAATAGACCAGATATAGTATTCCAGTCAAAGCTCGATAAAGTTACATACCTGATAGACATTGCTATTCCCAATGATGTGAATATACAAAACACCTACGCTGGGAAAATATCTAAGTACACGGACCTTGCCATGGAAATAAAACGCCTTTGGAAGCAGGACAAAGTTACTATTGTTCCCTTCATTATGTCAGTCTCAGGCCTTACACCAAACACATTTACACCACACCTACAACAGTTGGGCCTGGACGAAAGGTTACACAAGACATTCCAAAAGTCTGTAATCCTGAAGACCTGTAACATCGTACGATCCTTCCTAAATTCAGATCAGTAATAGTTCAGGTGTTGACTTGGCACAGCCCGTCAACATTTGTTGCTACCGCAGTCATGCGAGAGAAACTTGGAAAATCGTTATAATAATAATAAAAGGTCTTTATTTTAATCATCCTCGGCGGAGTCCAGCAGCTGCTGTTCTACTCAACCGAGTACCAATCATTGTTTACAGTAATAATTCAGTTAAAATACACTTATTAAAATATTAAAAAATGTTAAACACATCATACACGTAAAATATTAAAATATTGAATGGATCAAACACATAAAAATTACACTAAATGCACAGTATACAGTAATGAATAAAATTACAGCACAATTTACAAAGCCAGAAGATGTTCTTTAACCCGATTTTTAAACATTTGGTGATTAGGGAGATCCTTAAAACTGGTAGGAATTCCATTATACATTGAAGCTGCATTATAGCTAAATGAACGTTTATACAAGGATGTTTTATGTTTTTCTATCAGTAATAGGTGAGTGTTTCTAGTATTCACATTGTGGATCTCAGAAGCTGGATGAAGTTTATCACATAGATAGGATGGAGTTTTATCTAACAGAACTTTATGTACAAGACATACGAGATGAAGTTTCCTCCTTTTTTGCATATTGAGCCAACCTAGTTGTGCTAGTTTATCTGAAACATGGTCCCTTCTACTCAAGGAAAATAAGAACCTAATACAGGCATTTTGCACTCTCTGAATCCTAGCTGCAGAGTTAGAATCTAAGCATGGTCCATAGATTGTATCAGCATAATTCAAGTGACTCAATACTAAAGACTCACATAACTGTTTTCTCAACGGAAATGTTAGGAATGATCGACTTTGGTAAAGATTTTTAAGCGCCAAGTAACATTTGCTGATAATCGAATTAACATGCTGCCTGAATCTAAGCTTACTATCAATTTTGAGCCCTAAGCATTTGACCGTATCACAAGGCTCTATTTTATTGCCATTTATCGTTAAATTAAGACTGTCAGTCAAGTCAGCTGGAATATTTCCAAAACAAACTGCAGCCGTCTTGTGTGGATTGATCCTTAAACCATGTTTACAGGAATAGTTGTAAATATTCTCCAACGTAATATTTATGTCTGCAGATGCTATATATAAATCCTCCTTTGGGAAACTTCTGATCACCTGCACATCATCAGCAAATTGATGTAACGTGCAATCCTTAACATTAACATTCATATCAATGGTGAACAATAAAAGTAAAGGACCAAGGATAGAGCCTTGTGGTACCCCCTTTGTTACTGGTCTTGTACTAGACACCCTGCCATCTATGGACACATACTGACATCTATTAGTGAGGTAAGATTCAAAAAATCGGATGATAATTTCAGAAAAGCCATAGTAATGAAGCTTTGATAAGAGCAAATTCCGACCGAGAGTATCAAAAGCCTTACTAAAGTCAAGTAATATCAATGCTGTTATATCCCCCTGATCTGTTGCGCGCAAGATATCATCCAGTGTTTTAGATAATGCAGTGACGGTACTAAACCCTTTACGAAAGCCGGACTGATTACTAGGTAATAAATTATTATCAGTTAAATATTCAAGCATAGGTGAAAAGAATAGTTTCTCTAAAACCTTGGACAAAACTGGTAACCTGCACACTGGTCTTAAATCCGAAAGCTGTTTTGGAGTTGTTACCTTGGGAATAGGTAATACAGAGGCTGTTCTCCAGGTGACTGGAAAGTAGCCTTCTATAATGCAGCAGTTGTATATATGAGTTAAATACGGAGAAATGTAAGGAAGGCACATTTTCAACATATTTAAGGATATACCGTCAGAACCTGCTGAATTTGACTTAATGCTATCAACAGCTTCCAAAACCTGAATTTCAGAAACTACGTCAATGTTACACTGAAGGTTATCAGAGAATTTGTTGTCATTAAAATGTTGGACAAGTTCAGGGTCAGTTTGGCACCCAAAGTTGTCGACCGAGTCTATGAAAAATGCATTAATATCTTCAGGGTCTCCTAGGGAAGGTGGGATAAAGTTGAAGTCTTTGTTGGAATAAACTTTCAGTGTCTTTAAAGCATTCCAAGTTTTCTTATTGTGACGTTCCTGACTAACATTATTCAAATAAGAGCATTTCTCCATTCTAACGTTAGCAGTAGCCTGATTCCTTAGCAATCTATATGCTTCCCAATCATCAGGATCTCTCGACCTCTTGAACTTAATAAGCGCCTTGTCTCTCCGTTTAATAGCTTCCCGAAGATCTCGAGTCAGCCAGGGTGACTTGGGTTTAGTGACCTTCACTCTCTTATATGGGGCGTGTTTATCAAACAGATTGAGAATATGATTACTGAGTATATTAACCTTTGCATCAATATCCTGATAATAAAATATCTGTTGCCAATTGAGCATTCGCATGTCCCTATCAAACATTTCAAGATTAAAGGAACTGAAATCTCTAAAGACTTTATATCTCTCAGCTACTTTAGGTATTGTAGTTTTCAGTTCAACACATACTAACTGGTGATCAGTAGTCTCATGCATGTCAATGTGAGTCACGGCCCCTACACTAAGATCGAAATTAGTCACACAAATGATATCAAGTAGAGACGCTGAGGTTTTTGTTACTCTAGTAGGTTTTTTAACCAATTGACTCAGACTAAAAGCATCAAGCATATCTTCGAGTAGCTCGGTTTTACTATTATGCCTCATAAGATCAACGTTCAAGTCGCCCATCAAAATAATTTCCTTAGATCTGGAAAGCATACAAACCAGGGATCTTTCAAGACCTTCTATAGCATTACTTACGAGAGGTCCAGGAGGACGATAAACAATGCCACAACCATATTCAATAGTGGAGATTCTTATTCTGAGCCAAATTTGCTCAATAAAATTAGACGCATTAGAGCATTCCTCTACTAAATCAACGCTTAAATTAGAACGAACAAACACACCGACTCCACCTCCTCTCCTACCGTCACCTCTATCTAACCTTAAAAATTTATAACCCATCAACTGAATATCATCATCCTCAGTTCTGAGATCCAACCAAGTTTCCGTTATACCTAAAACATCAAGCTGATACTCATCGACTAACAATTCGATTTTATGTAGTGCAGGAACTAAAGAACGTATATTAACATGACCGATTAACAAATTCTTCCTGTCATTATTATCCATTTTGAAAAAAAAAAAGTATTTTGACACAAATACAGTGAATCAATATATAATAACCTAAGAATCAGCAATGAGGGAATCAACTTGCTGAATGTTTGATATAATTATTGCCCTTTCACCTTCATCTTTCCTGGCAAAAACCTTACCATTTTTGCACCAAACATACCTAAATTGATGATTTTTCAAACTTCTGGCTTTGCTATACAATAATCTAACATTTTTACTCAAGTCCTCGTTGATATAGATGTCCGATACCACTCCTGGTATCCCACACTCCTGGCTATTCAATCTTCGTGCTCTCCTCCTTGCTTCAATAAGTCTCTTCTTAGCATCCTCATTTTTGAATTTAATCAGGACAGGTTTCTTGTTGGATCTGCTGTTCAAAACTTGTACTCTATATTCGTCTTCATTAACTTGAAGCTCTAATTTATTGAAAACCTTTTTTACATTCTGCTGGATTTCCTTCTGACCTCCATCATTTACATCTTGACAAGCAAGGCCAATTATTATAGCATCGTTTTTCCTGTGCTCCACCTCTTCCTTTTCCATGACATGGCTGACATTACTCAGCTTTCCTTCTAGTTCTTCTATTCTGGTCCTTAATTGTTTATGTTCTTTTTTCAGGGCCGCATTCTCCTTCATAATTGTTTTCAGGGTTTTTTGTATGTCATCCATTATATCACTTGAAAATTTTACAGACTCTTCCAGATCAGAAAATCGCCGCGTGATTATATCCAATAATTCTTTGTTTGTCGGATTATCAACATTTACCAGTTTTGTACTTTTTACCGTTTTGGACATAGATTTTCTTTTAACATTTTTAACCACGGTCGATGTACTATCACTATCAGACCCACTATCAGATGATAATTCACTATCGGATGAACTTGCTCGGTCACAATTATTACAAACCCATTTACTCTTGGTCTTCTTATTAGCAAATGCAGCATATTCCTCTTTATTTAACTTAGTGCAGCTTTGGTGGAACCAACCTAGGCAATTTGAGCATTGTAATGAGCCTTGCGATTTGGTGATTGTGGTCTGGCAACCTTCACACTTAGTTGGAGTTTTCTTCTTCTTGGACATCATAGAAACTTACTGCGTAGCCCTCGTATACAGCAGCAGCGTAGAAATATTGAGGTGAAATATTCCGGTAAAATTATTATTTTGTGCCCAGCAGTCAGTTGCTTTTGCTATGAATGGGTTTTACGCCAATCAACAAAAAACGGCAACTTTTTCTGGCTGCTTCTGTTGTACCGTTATAATAATTTTCCATCAATTCTCTATTTACTTAATTATCTAAGATCGATTAAATTTTCCAAATAGTTCTTCGTATCTGCCATCAAATAAACTTCACAGTGGTATAAATTTGAAATTACTGTTGCAACTTTTACCCACAAAATAACACAAATTTACGAGAGCACATACACACATGTACATAAGTGATTATTCGATTCGAATTCAACTTGATGGAGATCCATACTAATACACAAAGTATTGCGATGAATAATTACCACTTTTATTTACACACAGTGTCTTTATCAAACAATTAATGATAAAGACACTGTGTGTAGAAACCATCGACACAAATTTTAAATAAAAGTGGTGACTATTCATCGGAAATACTTTGTGAATTCCTTTTTTCTTCGCGTGGTCTTACAGACGACAGGTCAGTGAAGATTTCCCAATGAATAATTGATTGTCAGTACTTAAGGGTCGTATTCATAGTCGATACTTAAGGGTTCCTTGGGTAAGCCTCCCTTGATACTAATACTGAAGTAACCAAACTGTCAACATGACATGTCGTTGCAGTCAAGGCGCTTCTGTAGGTATATTTTGAAGTGAGATGTCGTCAGTTTCTGTCACATCCGGAAAAATGTTCGGCACAAAACAAAAAGAGATAATAGAAAACATCAAAATGCGTGGGTATAGGCATAAGGTCCGATTCATACACTCGCCGTTGCCGTTGCCGTTGCCGTTGGCGTTCGCCGTTCATAGCACAAGGCTACTATTCATAAACTCGCCGTTCGTGCCGTTAACCTAGTTTTCCCACCGTGTTTGTGAAGATGTTCTATCGCGATTTATCATCAGTGTGTTTGGCTTTTTGAAAGATCTTTAAATTTTCCTGGTGAAAATGGACATAGATCCAATAGCCAATACAGAAAGCTTGAGAAAACCTCTTTTTGAGAGCTACACGTCAACAATAATAACAATATCACATGACCGGTACTAACGACTATGATTGGCTTATACGCCGACTACAACGGTGGCTACGAACGTCAAAAGTTAAAAGATTGTTATGTCCAACGGCGAGCCCGACGGCAGACCCGACGGCGGACGGCGAATATGAATAGTCCTAGGCGTTTGAGTATTACTCAAGGGAACCTTGAGTTTTACTCAAGAGACGACTATGAATACAGCCCTAAGGGTTAAGGTAACTATGGTACTATGTATAAAAGGATTGTAATTTGAATAGAGTCCAAACTAACGTGACATATCCGATGGTATGACCAAATAACATTCCCATCGAGAAATTTATAAATTTAGCTGAAAGCTGTTTTCCGTGATAGTGCGAGATCCGTTAATCAGCGCTCCGTATTATAAAAAATTGGAATTCGCCAGGAAATATGCAGCGGCCATGTTTTTTCATTGTCAGGATATAAATCCGCTCGCTGTCTGGCGCGAGCTGTAAAAAATCAGCTCAATGTGGAAACCAAACACATAAAAAATATGAATAGAAACTACTTTATCTCCGCCAGCTTAACTCGTTCATCATTTTCGGGTAAATAATAGTATCCCGTACGGCATGTCACTTAAATCCCTGAAAGCTTTTCCATATTCATGCTTTTTCGCATTTCTATACACAATAAGCTCAGTATGCACCTTTTTACCATGTTTTCATATGCTTCATATGTATGTTTGTTTGTGAGCTGGTAACACTCCTTTCGGTCAAGGTGTCTGATCGAATATTGAGTGTTCCAACTTTGCCCAGAAAGTGAGTTTGACGGCTTCAAATCCCTCGATACCAGCGGTCATATCCGCTGACTGAGAGAATATTATACAAAGGCACAGCGACGAGAGCTTAACCTTTAACTACAAGCGCTGGTGTACTAGGTACACCATCGGTTTTAAGTACGTTCACTTTCCTGAAAGACGTAAGGTGTCGCCTCTGTCGTTCTACCTAACCCTCAAAAGTTGTATTTACCTAAAGCTTGCTTCGTCGTCAGTCGTCAGTTGTCTCGCAAACTTTGCCCAGCGAATACAGTTTGACCGCTAGTCCGTCTGGTGCCTAGAATACACCGCGCTTGTAGTTGTGTAAAAAGTATATTATTATTATTATTTAACAAGCTTATTCAGTTGTTTTGGGTTTTTTATAAATATACTTTTTTGATACCTACAGTCAAAGTTTACGGAATACATATAAGTTGGATCACTCTCCGTCGACACTTTGAAGATCCCAGATGAAAGCGATGCCGCGGCCGCACGCACCAGTTAGTTTTTGCGTTGGTTTTTGCTCAAGTACGAAGGTCTTTTAGCGGGGACTTGCTAACGCCTAGGTTGCCCGTATATACGAGGGTCATTGAGAAACTATGTATTGACGGCCGATTTAGACAAACGAGGGTCATTGAAAAACTTTGTATTGACGGCCGATTTAGACATACAAATACAAATATAACTTTTATTTTGCTAATGCACTAAGTTTCATAAATGGATATCAAAAATATAGCCTAGTAAACTATTACTAATGAATCTCAAATGATTTCACATATTGTAGCTATTTCGTAGATAAGTAAAAACTGATGGTTTAAAGGTGCTGCAGTATTTTTGCCTTAATGTTTTGTTTATTTTGCTTATTTTTGAGATCACAGTTTATAAATTTTATGGTATATTATATACGAACTCGTATGTACAATTTTAAAATCATGTGGAAATGCTTTACATGGATGTGAATAAACTATTTTTGACATTTTGCTTTTCACTGTCATTCCAATTGCTAGTGTGGAAACTAAATTGTTAAAGTTGTCAATAAACATATTTTCGAGCTCTAAAATATAATTTACAATGTCCCTGGCTGGTATGGTAAGACCACCGAATGAACATTTTGTCTCACTATATGCTTTTAGCGTGATACAATCCTTTAAGTACCTGTAGCTCTTGAACTAATCACTTTAGACCCCAAGTGTGCTAGTTTGTTGGAATTGTTTTATCGGGAGGAACACATGCACAAATATACAGGGTGTCCCATTAATAATTTTGAATCGAATGTCACGTGACCAAAACAAATACCTCATTGGGTATAACAAAAAAAGACGCAACATCTGCTCTAATTTACATGCCCACAATTATAATTCTCTACTATAGCCCAGTTCCGCCATATTTCTTGTCTTAATCGTCGTGGGATACCCTGTATTTATATCTCTTACATTTCAAAGTTTACCACAAAATAAGGATGGATCTGATTGTCATTCTCCATCCGTTAATAAATTTAAATTGATTGGGAGTATCTTTTCTCGCGAAATTGATTACTGTCAAACCTCTAAAAAGATTATCCATTTCCTGCAAACAAATCCGAGATAACAAAATCCGATATTTTTGAGACACTGTACATACTTCGCGTTAAACACGTTCGACCTCTACTTTGCGCCGCCCCGTATCTCCCGGCTGACGTCGGTACACTGCTACCGGTGTACCGGGGTGACGGAGCAAGGGACAGGCCGTTTTGATATTTTTGCGGAGTGATCCAACTTATATGTATTCCGTAAACTTTGCTACAGTCCCTATTAATGAAAAAGCTATATAAATGTAATTATGACAATATTTTAGTTAATGATGCTTCGTCTGGTGCATAGAAGGCGCCACGCTTGTAATAGTGAGACAGAAGGGTATTTATTTCGATATATAATATTCATTACGTTGAAGTTTTCCCCAAGGTTAAGGTATGAGTGTTTTTTTGTTTATTTATTTAATTTTTAGATTATTTAATAGTGTGAATACTAATTTTGCATTAATTACCTAAGATATAATATATATGTAGGTGGTGTACAGAATACACCACGCTTGTACTTAAGTTTCAAAAAAAGGCGCGTGTAGAGGTTAAAAGGCGTGGCATCCAACTGTTTGGGAGTTGGTATTTTTGTGAAGTTTATTCAGGAAGATCGACAGCCTTAATTATCGTTTATGAAGTAATAGTAACGATTAGGCAATGAATATTGATCAGAAATAATTGTTCATTTTCATTACACAGAGTATTAATAAATAGGCTTTGAAAAAATTTAAAAAACACGCTTGAATTGAAGTTAACTAAAAAATCAAAAATAATTATACTTTAAAAAAATTAAAAAAAAACACGCTCCAAGGATAAAATGAAAAATTAAAAATAAATCTAGTTTAAAAAATTCGGTCAAGTTGATTGACTCAGTACCTCTCACACATTATGGTGATATCAGTTTATTATTTTTCCATAGCAGTAGTATAGATATGCCGATTCTGATCCTCCCGAGGTCATTTGAAGGTCATTTAAATGGGGTGTGGATAACCTTGAGATGTGACGTGGGCTTTTCTTATAGGTGCCGATTCTGATCCTCCCTGAAGTTCATTTTGTAACGTTGTGTTTTCAAATGTGATCGTATCTGAAGGGCTTGTTTCAGTGGGGTGTTGGGTAACCTTGAGTTTTTTGTGTGTTAGTGTATAGCTGCTTATTTTGAACGTCCTTGAATGTGACTATTGACTGGATTACCTTGAGATTTGACGTGGTGGATAACCTAGAGATTTGACGTGAGGCCAATTGCAATCCTCCCTGAAGGTCACTGATATAGGGTGTGGATAGCCTTGAGATCAGTTGTATATTTTTCTTATGAGGCTTGATAGTGATGCTCCCTTAAAGTCGTTCAACTGGGGTGGGAATAGCCTTGAGCTTGACCTCACAGAAGAACGTGTTCTGCTAACGTCAGACCTTGCCACCATAAGCAAGCAACCGGAGGTGGGGGTACGATGCCCTTGAGGATCTAGCTATAAATCGAGGAGGTTCGAGCATCGATGCTACAGTTGCCTGACTCACAGTGACTAACATATACTCTAATAAAATGCATACATGTAGTGATTGTGGTAAACTTTTTACGCGTTCGGACAATTTGCGTCGGCATAAGAGAAATATTTGCAGTGTGAATCCCACAAATGGACCACCAGCTAAAAAAAATTAAATTGGATAGTACACCTCCGAATATGATATGTCCTTGCTGCAATGTTTCGCTTCCGAACAATCGAATGGCTGCTCATGCAAGGACATTACAACATAGAACAAATTCATCGATCCCGATCAGTGATGGTGTGAGACTTATTAAAAGTGCATTCAAATGTAGAATTGCCAGCTATAGATTTAGCACATCAGAATTGTACACCGACTTTAAAGAGTTTTTCGAAAATATTAAGCAAAATACGCTAGATGTAATAGAAGAGAAACTTCGAGTGCACAGAGCTCTGAAAGTGAACATGGAAGTATTCGGGAAGTACGTATTACAGACGAGTGATGTAGCAGATATCAAATTCTTCAATACGGTTAATAAAGTAATAGACGAAAGCACAGAGCTGTCTGATGTTTATCAACAATTTGCTGATGAAATTACATCCCAGTCATCTGAGTTTGAGGAGAAGGATTCTGGTATGTTAAATATTTAGAGAAGTGCATAAATTAAGATAGTAACCTTTGTTGTTTTTTTCAGGGTGGGCGATTGAATGTATCCTTTATGCTGAAGTGAACATTAACAAGTTTTCACCATTGGGTGGATCATCTTATATAAAGTTACCATACTTTATAGAGAAGAAGAAGGCAGTGATAAATGTGCGAAATCAAGACCAGTGTTGTTTCGCTTGGGCCGTCACATCAGCGCTACTACCAGCAAGCACCCGAGTAGTGGAAGTGTCGTCCTACCCGCATTTTTCAACCATTTTGAATGTCCATGGTATGAACTTTCCCGTTACTCTTAAAGATATCTCATTGTTCGAGAGAAATAATAATATCTCTATAAATGTGTATGGGATTGAAAAAATAATCAAAGATGGTAACGTCACATATGAAATAGTTGGTCCATTGAGATATGCTCAGAAGAAATTAGCTTTACATGTCAATCTGCTCTATTTAACGGATGATAAAGGGAATGGTCACTATTGTTGGATAAGAGATCTTTCGCGATTAGTTGCAAATCAGTTAAGTTCAAACGGACATAAGCGGTACTTTTGTGATGGTTGTTTGTTATATTTTTCAACTAAGGCATATCTAGATATTCACCAAAGGAACGATTGCAATCATATATTCACAATAACACCCACAGAGAAACTACGAACTGATAAGTTTGGTAATCAGGTTCCAGAAAACATACTTAAATTCGAGAATTTTGAAAAGCAAATGCCGGTCCCCTTTGTGGTGTATGCGGATTTTGGGTCATTATTAAAACCAATCGATAGTTGTGAACCCAACCCAGAATATTCGTATACAAACGAAACCCACACACATGAACCATATTCATTTTCATATTTTATTAAATCTTCATTTGATTCTGACTTATCCAAATTCGTCTTGTATCGAGGTAAAGACGCGGCGAAAGAATTCGTGACAAGGCTAGAAGCTGATCTTAAAGAACTATATTTCAAATATTTGAAAGATGTAACTCCCATGATCCCTTTAGCGCCGGAAGAGCAGATTGAGTTTGACACTTCAACGAAATGTAACATCTGTGAGAAGCCATTTTCAGGATCCGATATTAAAGTTCGCGATCACTGCCACATAACTGGTAAAGTTAGATTTGGGGCTGCACATTCGAAATGTAATTTAAATTTCAAATTACCAAATTTTATACCAATTATAACGCACAATTTAAGTGGGTACGATTGTCACCTATTTATCAAACAACTATCTTCTCATGGAGATAAGATAGACGTGGTAGCCCAGAATAAGGAAAAATACATTTCATTTACAAAAAGTCTGTATATGCATGACTATGTGGACCGAACCGGTAGAATAAGGAGGAAGTTTTTACAAATGAGATTTATCGATAGTTGTCGTTTTCTACCTGGATCTTTGCAAGCATTATCAGACAGTTTGACTAATAGGGATTTTCTGGAGAGTAAAAAGTATTTTTCAGATCCTAGAGTCTTTAATTTAATTAGACAGAAAGGTGTATTTCCTTACAATTATGTGGATGATGTAAAGAAACTGGACCAGGAATATTTACCATCAAAGGCAGAGTTTTATGATAAGTTAAATGAGAAAGATATATCTGAGGAGGAATACGCGAGGGCAATAACTGTATGGAGAACGTTTAACTGTAGGAATCTGGGTGAATATTCTGATATTTATTTACGGACCGATGTTCTTCTCTTGTGTGATGTCTTTGAAAGGTTCAGGAGGAATAGTATGAATATTTACAAATTGGATCCAGCACACTACTACACAACCCCTGGATTGTCTTGGGATGCGATGTTAAAGTATACCAAAATTAGCCTTGAGCTCCTTACGGACATAGATATGATTGGGTTCTTTAAGAATGGTATTCGCGGGGGGATAAGTCAATGCAGCGATAGAATGCACGAAGCAAATAATAAATATTTACCAAATTATGATCCATCTAAAGAGTCAACATTTATATCATATCTCGACGCCACGAATCTTTACGGGCATGCTATGTCATCACCTCTTCCAACTGGGGGTTTCGAATGGATGGGAGATTCGGAAATATCTACATTCGATTTAGAAAATGCCAAAATAGACGGTGAGAATGGCTATGTCTTGGAGGTTGATGTGCGATATCCTGAAGGGTTACACGATTCACATAGCGACCTTCCGTTTCTGGTGGAAAGTATTATCCCACCAAACGCCAAGACAAAGATTCCGAAACTAACCCCAAATCTGTACGACAAGAAAAAATATATTGTACATTATCGCGTCCTTCAACAAGCTGTAAGGTATGGTTTGCAAGTAACCAAGGTTCACAGGATCCTTAAGTTCAAACAATCGTTCTGGTTGAAGGAGTATATCGATCTCAATACGACAATGCGTAATAAAGCAAATAATAAATTTGAAAGGGACTTCTATAAGCTTCTAAACAATGCAATCTTTGGAAAAACTATGGAAAATGTAGATAATAGAAGAGATATAAAGTTGGTCACACATTGGGAAAATCATCGTAATAGCATCGGTGTGGGAGCACTAGTAGCTCGTCCAAATTTCAAGAGTTGTTCCATATTTAACGAAAATCTTGCAGCTATCCATTTAGGAAAAGTTAGGGTACATTATTTCAAGCCAATATACGTGGGATTCTGTATACTAGACATATCTAAAATAGTAATGTATGATTTTTTTTATGGTTTTCTTAAAAAGCAGTTCAACGATAAAGTATCTATGCTTTACTGTGATACAGATTCGCAAATTTTGAAAACTCATACAGACGACTTCTATGAATTTATGAGAAATAATATCAGCGAGTTTGATACTTCAAATTATAAACAAAACAATGAGTTCAAAATTCCAGTCAATGACTCTATTCTGGGTAAAATGAAAGACGAATTTCCAGAAGACCCTATAATAAGTTTTTACGGAACAGGTGCGAAAGCATACTATATCAAGTCAGTTAAGGGAGAAATGAAAAAAGCAAAGGGTGTTAAAAAAGCAGTAATACAAAATCAGTTATGTGGTAATGATTATAAGCATATAATAGAGAATGGTGGTCTGATTTTAAGAAAAATGAATACATTCAAAAGTAGGCTGCATGATGTATATACAGAAGTCAAAAATAAAGTAGCTTTAGCACACAACGATGATAAAAGGTTTATAATTCCAAATACAACAAAAACTTTACCCTGGGGGCACTCTGACATTGAATTTTACCAAACAGACCCCACAACGAATGTAAAATATGCTATCGATGCTATTAATGAGATGACAACGCGCGAAGCTCCTGAAGATGGTAATTTAGATCTACTTATACAATTAATGTTAGCCGAAGTTTCTAGATATTAGATTTAAGTTACTGTACGCTTGTAAAGTAGGATGGTATTGAATAAATGCTTGAAGAATAAAGTTGGCCATTTTATTTCAACTTTTGCGCCTAAACTGACACTACTCATCACCAACATCATATTCAGTGGCAAACGACATGACTACAGTTGTAGATATTCAAGGATATCATATCGAATCAAAATTTGTTCCAAAAGAGATAGCATTTAAGAAAGATGGAATATTGTACCATTACATTGTTAAACCTATGGTTCACTTCAGTAGACTGAACGTGAAAGACCAGAGAACTGTTAAGTTTGTGGAAAAGTATAATCATGGTATTAGATACAAAGCAGGAAATACAGACGGTAACCAAATAATGAAAATAATCAAGCATCACGTTAACAACGGTGATATAGTCTTTCTGAAGGGCCATCAAAAATATATCTATCTACTCAAATCTGTTGCTGAGCTGAGCTTAGAAAACGTGGAGATAGTGAATTTGGAGACCGACAATGATATCCAGCTTAACGTGAACTTGAACAGAGAATCAATATGTGATGATGTAATAAGGTGTAATTATCACTCCCAAAACAGAAACGGTAGGTGTGCCTTGAGTGTTTGCACGATGATTGATTTGTGGATAAGGAGATACCGTTCAACCATCAAAGAGCAGAAAGGAAATCTTCATTTACTACAAGACGACCAATATTTTTGAATTCCAAGTTACATTACTAATGTTATTTTGTTGAATAGGTTGTATTAGTATTCCAATATATTCATCAGAAAAATATCAGACTGTTTCATTTAATACATACCACGATACATGCCAAAGTGTATAGGGTGGCTCATATTGAAGTTTTGTTAGCAAAATTAATTCATTTCTCGAAGTATAAAAATTAACCTTATTCAAGAAATGTTGTTACAGCCAGACGTGTAAGAAACACAGGGATTACCGAAAACGTCTGGCAACATGGCAGTAGATATGGCAGGGTTTTGGGGGCTGTCCCTCATTCCCTCCACTCAAGCGATTCGACCTATTAAAGTAGTGGGCGGATACCTCTATCCCACTCTTCCTTCTAACCAATCAAAAATGGGGAGAGGGCGATCAGCAAGCGATTAGGGTAGGAGTTTAAGGCATAAAACTGCTGGTCGGAACCAGGAGAGGTCATTCTGTTTAGCTTTCGATAACAGACAAGCAGCTACAGCCACCTTCCAGCAACAAGCGACTAATTCGAGGATGTCTGCAAAGATGAATGTAAGTATAAATAATTTGGGTATAATTTGAGGGACTGCTCTGCCAACTGTTGGCAATGATATACGTTTCTAAGCATTTTTTTCTTTTATTGTTACAGATGACCACCGATGCCCTGTACCATTCCGACGATGACGACTTCCAACCTTCACCAGCTAAGCGACCAGCACCGCAACCATCCGCCTCCGTGGCGGGGCCAAGCCCGACCACTAGGAAAAGGACGGCGCCGGTGAAGGTAACCACTGGCACAAAACGCCAGAAGAAGGAAGGTAGCGCTTCCGAAAATAAATTGGTTGCGAAGCAATCAAAGCCTTTGAGGAAGACGAAGGAAAGCCGACCGTCGACTTCGATGCCGCAAAAGAAGCGAAAAGAGGGTGCTAGAATGAAGTCGTGTAAGTCAGCATACAAGACTTACGCGGCTCAATACCAGCAATATGAGCCCTTCCTTTTCACTTCAGTTGCTGCACCGGAGTCGACAGTGGATTTCTCGTTTCTTAACGAGGCCCCGATTACGACGGATCCAAGTTGTTTTCGCAAGTCACCTATCCGGGTGTTGGCTGGACTTGAGGAGCCTGGTGTGGTGTCGTCGTCGATAACTCCACCGGAACGGTGTCAAGCAAAAATTGTGGTTCATGAAAATTTGCTAGTCACCGCTCCAGTAGAATTATCAACGAAGGCACCTTCAGAGCCCGATGAAAGACCGTCAACCCCGGAGCGGTATCGTACACCCTCACCGACGCCATCCCGTAAGCTGCCAGCTACACCGAGGACACCGAAGATACTAGCGACCGAACCGTCCCAGGAGTCGCTAGCATCTTCGGCATCTAAGGAGAGCGGCAGCTCTAGCAGTAGTGGTTGTAGTGGTAGTAGTAGTAGTAGTAGCAGCAGTAGCAGTGAGAAAGTGGCTACTACGAATGAAACCACTATGCTTGGCCCACTAGTGTCCTTCTATGCTGGCCAACTGCAAAAGGTCGAAAGGGACCTGCAGAAGGCGGAGGCCGAAAAGATGCAGTTGTCCGAAGAAGTGCAGTCGCTGCAGACGCTCGTTGACTTAAAACGAACCGTCGTCGAGGAAAGGCAGCGACTGCAGGAGCGTCTCCAGCAGTTGGACCAGCGTTTGGCAGAGATGGATGGTGCGGAGCAAGCTGGTGAAAATATGAAGGAACGGGAGCGGATCGTTGGGGAAAGGGTAGCGCGGCTGAAAGGAAAAAAGGAAAAACTGGTGGGACGGATGGCTACGGTCATAGCTTATGAAGATGACCCTATCTGTCTGTCCCAATCCCAGTAGTTTTTTTATGTATATATTTTTTCCTTTGTTTTTCCTTTGTTAACTTGTAGATATTTAGAGTTAGTTGTATGTATGTATATATTTTTCCATTTAGAATTAGCATTATGTATTTATTTTTATTTAGTTTGATATTTTTCATAGTTAATAAATTAAAATGTATATTTGTGGAAAAATAAAACAAAAAAAAGAATTTAGATTTTAAAAAAAATTTGTAAAAAATGTTGAAATTTAGGTATTTATTTGTATATAGGGGTTAGTGATTTGTGTACATTTTTATATAATAGTAGTAATGTACAAATGTATTTTTATGTATATCTTATAATTGAGAAAATATATAAAACAAGTTTTAGTTGATGAAAAAGTATTTGTGAAAAAAGTGTCTTTAAATTTTGTATTCATTTGTATGTAGTTGTTAGATATTTGTGTAAATTTTTCTAGAATAGTAGTAATATACAAATGTATTTTTTGATCATAATAACTTTTATGTATCTTATAATTCAAAAATAAAGAAATTGAAATAGATATATATATCGATTCTGAAATCTAGTTTATTTCTGATTAATAAATGAGAAAAAAATATGCAAAAAAAAAAATTGTTTATGAAAAAAAAAATATTTGTGAAAAAAGGTTCGTAAGTATTTGACAAAAACAAATAGGTTAGTTTATGAAAAATATTTGTGAAAAAAATTATAGGTTGGTTTCTAAGACAACAGGTTCGTGCGTAGTCTCCAATTACACATAGTGCTTACTGGGTCGTGCTAAGTTTCGGTAAAGGTGGAGGTTAGGTCGACTGCTGCGCCGTCGACTAACATCGACACGGGCGGTGGGTCGACACCTTATCTCGCCGCGCATACAAAGGCTCGGCGGAGGCCCATTTTGACGCATTTTGAGGGGCAAATGTGATCTTCAAGGGTCCTTCAAAACGGTAGTTTTTTCAGAAAAAAGACTGAAAAAAAACGTTAGAAGCATGAAAAAATCGAGATAGGCAAAATTGTAAGACTGATAAAAAAGTACACCACTAAATAAAATTTTTAGAAAGATCCTTCATTGGTGAAGCCGCCCACGCTCGATGAATTTTTTTCTGTCACGGTGGTAAGGTTTTTGAATAAAGTACGATTTAAAAAAAAACAAGTTTATTGGTTGATACAAACAAAAAATCTCTTTATAATTCACAAAAATAGCGCCTCATATCTCCTCCTCGCTATCTACAGGAAAAGGTAATTCCACTCTCTGGTTTTCTGGACCATCCGGACGATCAGGATCATCATCGTCGCTGTTATCAGATGAGCTGTCAATTGTAAACAGCAGGAACCCCAGTGGCTGTCTTGTGGAGTCGCACGGTCCATCGTCCATCGGTGACCTCGCCACCGCCCAATGTGATTGGTCGGGTAACTCACCATCAGGAACCGCAGTCTCGATACTCCATATGCTGGAGTTATCATTGTCGTCATCTAACCAAGACGTTGAGTCGCAAGGTCCGTTTGACTCTGTAGTCATTTCGCTGCTAAATGTGTTAATTCGTCACTTGATTGTACAGTATGATTTTCATTGACAAGAACTCTCGTTTTTATGTTTCTAGTTCCCCACACTAAAGCCCCCTCCATACCTCCTCCCCTCTTCATCTATACATCTTTAGAAGTAAACTTAGTGTGTTATTGGATGGAACGTCGATGGCATTGGTGGGTGGGTACTTATATGCGTGCCCCAAACCAAGACACAATAATCTCACAAACGCTCAAGGCGCATTTACCGTTTCTGTTAGCACACTGGCACTCATGCTTCATACTTTTTTCAAGTATCACCAATTACTAAGTTACTGAGCGCTTATTGATAGAACAAGTAATTGTATTATTATATGAGGGGATGGATATAGAAAGGAAAAAATATTGCTTCTTTTTTATTTCATTCATTATTTATTTTATTCAAGATGAACATTACTTTATACATCGAAAAAAGATAAAACAGTTTCTTTTTCTTCATTCAATTTTGTCCTTTTCTGTTCAGATTTCATACTAAGAGTATCAATCCTCTTCTGACAATCATCTAACTGTCGCTTCCTTTTATTTCTGCACTCCTTGACACGTTTTCTTTCTTCATCTAACTGCTTTATTCTTTCATCATCCGCTGCCTGGGCTGCCTGAAGCTTGTCACAGTGGGCCATCTCCTCTGCCAATTTCTTTTCTGCACTTATTATTTCAGCTTTAATTCGCTGAATACTACTTCTCAACGCATCCCTCTTCTCGTCGAAGTCGTCCATTGGAGGTTGCTTCGATTTAAGTAGTGTTTCTCTTAAAATGTTGCTAACTGGTTTGGATGCTGCCTGTTTCGACTTTCTCACTGCTGGCACTGTTGACGCTGTACCCGTTGATGTTCTCGCTCCATCTCCAACTACTGGCGGCATCGATGCTGCACTTGTTGATGCTATCGCTGCATCTGTTGATGCTCTTGGTACATCCATATCTATTTCTACCACCGCATTAGCATCCTCCGCGATTCTCCGGTCTGGCTGCTCCACATGAATAAACTCGTGAAGTTCATCCTGGACTTCTACTGCCAACTGTGTAAACTGCACCCCGTCACTCTGCAGTTCCTCCAGAATGGCTTGCAAGCAATCGCCACTAATAGCGTCTTCGTTCTTTGTTGGTTGGTTGGCCATGATGATGTACGTAATATGTAGTGTTTTCTACGGAACAGTATGATTCTTTGAAGACTGTAGAACTGATAAACCATTGAAAGTAGACTTGTATTTATACAGAAAACACTCTACACGACAGTAGTAAAATCTAAGAGGGGGAACATTGAAATACTGATATGGGTGGTGTACGTGCAGCTGTTTAACGATGTACACTATAATAGACCAATGAGAGGACTGGTTGAAATGTATCACAACCAATAAGCGTTTATGGGCGGATTCACTTACAGTTCGGTCAATAACGATGTCCGTTAGAAGCCACCGATATCGATGCTACATGGCAGTAGTAAAATCTGAGAGGGGACCATTGAAATATCAATATGGGTGGTGTAAGTGCAGCTGTTTAACGATGTACACTGTAATAGACCAATGAGAGGACTGGTTGAAATGTATCACAACCAATAAGCGTTTACGGGTGGATTCACTCACAGTTCGGTCAATCACGATGCGCGTTCGAAGTGGCTGATATCAATGCGCGCATGCGTTGTCGGCGCGTATAGCGAAATGTTCTCTATTTCCACTAATAATCTTACGTACACCAGCTGGCAAGTAGGCGGATCTTCTTTTTTTTTGCTTTCTTTAACGATATACACTGATGGGGGAAGACAGTAGAGGAGGGAGGCTTACCTACCTGGAACTGTATAAATATGATGGTGAAATGAGAGTTCTTCAGTGCAGTTCTGCTACCGCTACTACTACTACTACTATACTACCGCTACTACTACTATTTTGAAAATGGAGTATTCGAAGAAGTTGATCCCCTGCCCCTACGATGGTGAACATGAGGTGCGGCGTGGGACAATTGGGGACCATTTGCTGGTTTGCCGTTTCCGGGGTTGTGGTCCGGTGAATTGGCCACAATATATTGCTACCTATCTGAGTAAAGGTAAGTTTCCTCATTTCACTATATATCCCTACACGAGCAAGCTATCAAATGACAACTAGTTTATAACAGAATAATCCAAAAGTTACAGTTGTTCTACAAAATATCTCTTTATTTGCAGAGCCATCCACCCAGACAGGAAGCCATAAGGAAGCCGAGGCCAGCAACCCCACCACGCCACCGCAGGACCCATCGAAGTACGGACTAGTGCAATGTCCACGTGTTGCAGCGCATTGGGTCAAACCTACGTCGATGGGAATGCACCTCCTGCGGTGTGCCAAGAACGTGCTGCCTACCAAGAACGTGCCTACCACGCCACCACAGCATCACCTCGCAAGCCGGAGAGATGTGGAGGTTCAGCCTGAAGGTACATAATTCGTTTCTGCGACAAAAACTTTTTTTCTTTTTTCATATACCTTGCACATCTTTATCCTAGAAGTCACAGAAAATTGATCTCTACTAAACATCATTGTATTAATTTTGCACTGATACAATCATATTGTATAACTCTAAATTTTAAATAAATCAAGCCACACAAAAATTCTTCAGTACATCCACATAGATTTTCAACCTTCTGAATCTTACCCACATTCACATAAATTACAAAACCATATTTTCTATTGTTTCAGAAAACTGGGATAATGATGATTATCCCACGTATAGGCCGAATCTCCAGAACAGAGAAGTAATCCGGGATCCTCCCCCTTGCCTCTCCAAGAGGGAGAGAAAGCTGTGGAGGAGAAGCGAGGTGGTGCGCTTCAACAATATAACTAAATAATTTTTACTTAGGTTAGGTGTATTTTATGTATTAGAGATTAGGGTAGAATTAAATAATACAAGTAAATTGAAAAAACTGCTATTTTATTTCCAAAAGTATCGAAACAAATATACACATTGAAATTATTACTGCTAAACATAGTCTGCGCTCCGTCATATCAATCATCACAGTACATCTGCTGCGTCTATCCAGGAATTCTTGTTCTTTTGGAAACCTAACCATTTTACAAAGAGCTTGTTTCCTCTCCTTTTTAAGACTTTTTCAATCAAATACTCATTTGGAAACTGTGTTTTTCTTAGCTCAGCTTCGTAGAAACAACCGCTTATTGGTCGCCGATCCATATCTTCTAGCATATATGTGACCGGATCTGTAATATTAACTTTGCGTATTTTGAAGAGCTCGGTGGAATAATTCGGAGTGTAACCTTTTTCAAATACACCTTTATATCTGCTTATTCTCACAACGTCTCCAAGATTAAGTTTGCTTTTGCCAGCAACCTTTGGATTGCGATACGCACTCAATCGAGTGTGAACATTAATTTCAATAGGGGCCAATCCAGTTGTTCGATGTATTCTATTGTTATATACGTTAGTGATATCATCCAAAATAGTGATCCATGTGTAACTTCCTCTTGCGGAAAATTCTTTGAACAGAAGGTGCTTTAGCGAACGGATAGCCCTTTCAGCAATTGCGGCCTTCTTTGTACTGTATGTGGAATAATGGTTAATTCCATACTTGTTCATGAGAGAAGAAAATTTTCTGTTGTAAAATTCGGTTCCATTATCTGTTTGTAGATTAATTGGATAATATCCTGCGTCCCTTATGATATCGCCCATTGCTGTCGTTACCGTTACCATATCTTTCTTCTTGATTGGTCTACACCATAGGAACTTAGAATAGCAGTCAATGACTACCAATATGTATCTATATCCATTATTTTCTTTATGGAAAGGTTGCATTTCCGCTAAATCAGCTTGCCATAAGTCAGCGAAACCTTTTATGATAGTTTTTCGACGGCGAAAGTTCTTCCGAACTGCCCTGTGTAACTCTTCTGCTATGCCACGTTTTGTTGCGCTGTTAACTGACATATCTACATGTAGAGGTCTGACTCAGGTGATTGTAGAACAGAAACTGATCATTAATCATGAAAAATCTACTGATCTATGGTCTGAGTTGATTTAAAGTGTAGCCTGCAAGCCACGCTGGTAAAACAGGGCCACCTTCAACATCGAATTCCCTTTTGACTTCACTAGCTAATTTCTGGCAAAAATTATATACAACCTCTAGTTGCTCTAAAATGGATATCAAATTGGTTGTTAATACATCAATCTTTTTCTCAAGGCCATCACTCAATTCTAGCGTTTTGCTATTCACCATACTTTCAAGCATATCAGTGGTACTTTTTAGTTTTTTTTCAACATACTTTATATGAACAGAGTCATTTTCATCTGTAGGATCACCAACATTCTTTAACTGCTTTCCATTGATATCATAATTTCCAGTTTGTGTAAGTTTAAAACCAATACCTGGAATACCACGTACAGTCGTATGCTTAGAACTGCGACGACCAAACTTATCTATCGTATTGTGCATCGCTACGAAAGCGTTATACTATTAGTGGGATCTTTCAACTTGCAAATATATACCCCAAAATTAGCGTATTACGCCCTCTTCACGCAATTCTTCTATTATAGATAAAATTTCGTTATCGTGGTTTGTGTGACCAGCCGATTTTGAGCTGTATAGCAATTTCAATCGATCAATCAGCTCGTTGATGTCGTTCCAATACACAAAGTCGCGTTTATTAGTGTTAAATATCTTATACTTAGGTATCTTCATTTGTGTATGTCCCCTACCAACTCTGGCTCTCAAATGCATGGGGGATGATGTAGATAGGATATTAAATAATTTATTGAAATACTCAGATCCGTCGACATTGTAAATATTAAGAGGTGTGTAATCTTTGCGAAGTACATTAGTTAGATTCAATATGGACCTGAATATGTGTAGAGTTTTCGAGTCGGAGTTTCGTGTATCTCCTACAAACATCATATCTAGTAAGTGTGGGGATATTTTGAATTTACTAGTCTTATCACCCGATGATAAATGAACCGCCTTATCATCAAATTCCACTTCATGTACACCCATTAACAGCTTCTGTGATTGTGGGTCGATCCTTACATTATAAACACTTCCATAGGCCGGATGTCCTGCTCTCAAATTATCTATATGACTTTTCAACACCTCAGCAACTGCCTCTCTATCCACACTTGAATTAGCTGTAGATACATACTGAGTGACTGAATCTCTTTCCCTCTCATTAATTGATGATGGTGTATCAGGTAACTCCTTTATTGGTGTTATACCGGAAAAAGCAGCGGAAGTCAAATCTTCGAATCTCGGCCCTTTTGGTGTGCTAGTAGAGGGAAGGGTTTGATTTGGATATGTAGATGGTGGTTTTTTAGGAGTGCTCGTAGGACCAACATTTTGAATTGGCTGTTTCGGTAGCGTAGGATTGGATGCATTTGCTATTGTCTTCAACTGTTTTGTAATAGGCTCATATATCTGTTCCAATGAAGTGTTACCGATTTCGCGGGCTTTCCTTACATAGTTGAATTTTCTCCGCACTGACTCTGTTGCATTAACTAATTCTTTTTTTAGAGCTACCTCATCATTGCTCTGTTGTTGTTTCATTCTGGTATATGTAATGTTGCCACTGTGATGTATGCTGATTGCAGTCTCACATTCAATTGATGATATTATTAGTCTTGCAGTGGATTTATGAAGCTATCGAATCCCTGCCGGTACCTGCCGTTTCTTATTTCTCTATCTTTGTCGATAACTAGGAATCCATATTTATCCCTCCAACATATTGCACACATATCTTGAAATTGCTTAAAAGTTACATCGGGAGCCACATGGTCAGAGAAAACATGTGATAAATTTGTATTATCGACCTTAACCAAAACTATCAGGTTTGCGTTGTCTCTAATCACTCTTTTCGGTACCCAACTGTAACTTTGCACACAGTAAAAGCAATCCACACCTTTGTGTCGCCCCATACTGAAGTATTCTCGTATAGCATTTTGATTCTCACATATCACATCATCAAAGATAAAAACTGAGTTTGGTTTGGCTTCTGACGGTGGTGGAACTTCGGAATTATTAACAAATGCATAATATCCTAGTCCATCTATCGAACTCATTACTTTTTCAATGAATGCGTACTTGGGTTGGTTGAGCGATTTTGAAAAAATATATAAGTTCTCAAAAAACAGCCCATTCGGATGTAACAGGAGAGATACTAGTACATTGGTTTTTCCACAGTTTGATGGTCCAACTATAATACATCGAATTGTTGATGGTAGTAGTACCCCATGTCGACGACGAGAAGTATTATTTTCCGGATCAGTAACATTGACATCTATATTGCTAATGTCTAATTCCTGGTCCTGTTTTGTCACCTTCATCGTTCAACGACTTGACCATATATAAGCTGCAGTTGTTTATATGTGTTTTATTTAAATGCCGCTACTTCTTGAGAGAAGGTGTAGTAGCATCTCCAAAACTGGTGGTGGAATTGTTAATAAGTTGATAAATAAGCTGCCATTCGAAGCACATTTGCCTTTTTATCAGTATTGCGGCCCGGGTACTCGATTGGAAGAAAGGATCGCACTAGGCCAAAAAGGAATAAATAGATTAGACGCGGCCTGCTTACAACACGACCTTGCATACCGCAAATCCGATTTAGCTACAAGACATAAAGCTGACTACCAACTTGAGCAAGAAGCTTGGAAACGAGTCAAATCAGCTGACGCGAACCTTGGAGAAAAAGCAGCTGCTTGGTTAATTACAAATATTATGAAGGTCAAACGACGCACTGGAATGGGTCTTGCAACACTACGTGGACGGAATAAGAAGAAATGCATGCGTGAAAAATCGAGGAAATTAGTAGGTGTAAAACATCGTGCAGGAATGGGTTATGCATCACGACGACGAGGACAGAATAAAAATAATATACGTAGGAAAATGAGGAAGGCTATAAAGAAGGTGCACTTGGGTTCAGGAATACTAAACAGAGTTCGCAAAAATATGAAACATTTTTCGAACCACAAGCAAGATAACAGTGTGCTAAGAAAAGCAACATCTGCTGCATTATTAGCTACCCGGAAGTATATCAAGTCCATTGGGGGCAAACGGCATATTCGTCTTCCGCGAGTTATACCTATCCCCAAAGTAGGTGGAATTCTTCCTTTGATTCCAATTTTTGCCGGTCTCTCAGCATTAGGTAATCTCGCTGGGGGTATTGCAAATATTGTTAGGTCCTCTAAAGCAGTTAATTCAGCACGACAAAGGAATACAACTGATTCAACATCTACTTCTGGTATAAGTAAAATTGGAAACGGTATATATTTGAAACCATACCGCAAAGGATTTGGTTTGTTTGTTAAACCTAGGACTTCAAAAAACTTTTAAAAACCCTACCCCAACGACCGCTTACAGATAATGACCTTGTGTATTACGCTAAAAAGCTAGAAATACCATATTTCAGAGGGATTTTTATGCGCGATGATCTGCCTAAGCAAGGTCCACTGAGGAATGAGTCAGCCATCATTAATTTAGACAGCAAGAGTGGGGATGGGTCACACTGGGTTTTATATATAAAACGCGGAGTGGTGGTATATTATTATGACAGTTTCGGCAACCTACCGCCAACCAGCGAACTGGTGAAATATTTCCTCAAAAAATCTAAGAAGATTCAGATCCTGTATAATCACAGACGACAGCAGAACTTCAATACCTTTTGGTGCGGGCACCTGTGTCTACGATTTCTTTCTGAAGAGAAGCAAAAATCTGTGAAAAATGGATCGTGAAACACTTAAAAAGATGAGCAATTCCCTTAAAGCATTTTCAAGAGAAAGAAGCCTGTTGAACATGACACAAGAAGAACTTGCCCACATACCCAAAGAAGTACTGATGGTATGTACACCTAACGAAATAGCACTTGTATGGAACAAACTGCCATTGCATTTGAAGGAAGATGTGGATATACAACGATTCCAGTTCTGTTGGGAGCACTATAATACACACCAGAACGGAGATGAAGCAGACGGGCCGCCACCAAGAAAAATATTTTGTTGTTACTGTAATTTGCAAGATATCTCTATGACAAGCAGTAATGAGTCAAACAAGTGTTGTAATCAATAAAATTTTGAATATATAAAAGTGTTATTTTTTTGTATCACCGCAGTCATGTCTTATACATTTACCTTGACGGGTTATGACAGTGTGGTGTCTGCTAGTTTTTATCCGCCAATAGAGCTGGATACCAATGCGCAGTACGGATTGGGGCTAATAGGTTTTTACTCCTACAACTCAATATTCAATGTTCATGAGGGTAATAATCTAATTGTGTTTAAACAACCTTCAGATGATTCTCAGATGAATATTACATATATTCCACCAGGCACCTACGAAATCGATGAACTCAACATATATCTACAAAAGATAATAAAGTCCATAGTTCGATACAAACATAATGTTACAACTGACGAGCTGTTTTGTCTGAAGGCCAACAACAATACAATGAAATGTGAATTATATTCAATATATGATGTTGATTTATCTTTCCCTAACTCAATTGCATCTTTGATTGGATTTGAGCCGGAGGTTTTCGAATGCAACAAAAAACATATATCAACCTTACCAGTTAATATAACGACAGTCAGACTAATAAAGGTCGACTGCGGATTGATATCTGGCGCCTACCACAATGGAAGTGAAATGCACACTCTGTATGAATTCGACATAGACGTTGAGCCTGGATTCAAATTAACAAAGAAGCCACAGAATGTAATATATATGAGCGTTATGCCTAGTGGTCGTCAGTTTATCGATAACATCACACTGAAAATTTTGGATGACGAGGGAAATCTGATTAACTTCCGTGGTGAAAAAATTATCGTTAAATTGGAATTGCGTCGGTTAGCTTGAGCAAACTCCACAATTGAATAGGATGGGTTTTTTATACAACATAGGTGCACAACAATTGAAAAAAGTCGATAAAGCCCTTACAAACAACCATAAAATACGAAGAACACATAGGAATAACCTTATTCGTCATTCGTCAGCTGCCAAAGGCACAACGTCGAAGCTATCACTACAAAATCGTAAGTTTCTGGAGTCTATAGGACTAAAGCTAACTGAAAAATATGGTTCTGCACGTATCAAGTGAGAAGCTGGATGTTTTTGAGGAACCGATTTTGGATCACTCCTTAGCAAGTTTACATGAATACACATACAAGCCGTATGGTTCACCATATTTCAAGAATTCTGACATTGTTCATATACCAATCAACTTCCAAGATCTCATTTTAAATATTGCTGACAGTTACATTTTCATCGAAGGAACGTTTACTCCAAGTGATGCCACGAAGTCCTGCTATCTATCTAACAATGCTCTGTCTTTTCTGTTTGATGAAATTTCTCTACATATGGGTGGTGAAAAAGTTGTCATTGTACGAAATCCTGGAATAACGTCAACAATGAAAACAATGATCTCTCATGGTAAAAGTGCCGCCCATTCACTATTATGTACAGGATGGGGCTTAAATGAAGACAATTCAGCGATATGGGATTCAACTAGTAAGGTCTTCAGTGGTAGAATACCTCTAAAACATATAACAAGAGCTTGTATTAGTCATTGCAAGATCCTTTAAGAACTGCTTTGTCGGTGAATGTGACGCAGAGCTATCAATATCAAAGATTGAATGGAAAGTCCAACAGATTGTTCCTGAAGACCGCTACAAGGTCAAACTTCTACAGAGACTGAACAAAAGCAGTTTGAGTTCAAGGATTAAGGTGGCATTTCGCTCTTGGGATTTGTATGAACTACCATCACTTCGCTCAACATCAACAGACGTCTGGGCAATTCGAACAACCAACAAGCTAGAGAGGCCTTTGTTTGTTATCGTTGGATTTCAAGACTCAAAATTAGCAGGAGATCCTAAGAAGGACATCACTAAGTTCATTCATGCCAACATAAACTCGATTCGATTGAAGCTGAATAACCAGGTATACCCATATGAAAGGTGGAACCTGGATTTTGAGAAGAAGCTAAACACTGCGGCTTACTATGCATTTGAGAGCTTCCAAAGTGCGTATTACAACAAGGGAATGGCAGAACCATTATTCAATATTAAGGAGTTCAATGATAACCCACTATTTGTAATCGACTGCAGTCATCAACCTGATAACCTTCAGCTGTCAACTGTGGATATATCGTTGGAATTTGAAACCAGAAAATCTTCTTTCCCAGCTAACACTAAAGTGTATGCATTAATCATTCACGATTCTTGTATTAGTTACAACGCTTTTGATGGATCTATTCAGAATGGACTTATTCATTCATATTAAATGTATTTTGATTTTTATTATAGCTGTCACGGCAAAAATAAAACACTTTTAATACATTTGTTTTTTTATTTATGCATAAATGATACAGAAGTGAGCCGGATGCGTACAAATGTCATTCTTTATCTACGAAACTATATTTGGTAATTATATGTTGAGGTAAATATTCCTCTATTGCATACAAAAATGGTTTGAGTTCATTACTAATCATCCCATCACATAGTTGATCGATGGTACATTCTTCACGTAAATATTGTCTGCATAACTTTTCCCCTTCTTCATATTTCCTGATTAGCATCCTCTTCCGTTCGACCTCTTCATCATCCCAGCAGATACTCAAGTCATAGACCGTGGAATGTTCCTCATCGAAAATCAAATCTACCAATTGACATGCAATTCTCTGGATGGCTGTACGTAGATCTTTTGCTTCAGGCCACCCCATTGCTGAATACTGCATCCACATTGTATAATGGGAATGAAAAGTTAGTCTGCTTCTGAAACAAACAGAACGTCTAATACCAACTAGGTGCAAATAAATGTTTTTATCTCGAATTTACCTTCTACATATCGCGGGTCCAATACATGGGAGTAACCATTATATTATTTATACCCAACACAATCTGTACTACCTCATCATCAAATATATTATTGTTGAATATAATCAAATTTCATCAAACATTTGGAGCGCGCGCCTGGTGTTTTAGGTGAACTTTGACCAATATATGTTAGTGAATATTTATTTTGAGATTCATTTATCTCTTTAATCACTGCTTCAGACATATGCTCCGATACTCTTTTAGGTAACCATACTTTGAACTCATTAGCAGCATCTTCTAATAGTGTTGCTACTAGACATTCACCAAATTTTGATTTGACGGGTGACAGATTCTTAATTGTATGGGCTTTGTTTACAGTTAGTGAAGATAAAGTTCTGAAAAGTATTTTGTTATCGAGTTCACAGTTGATTTTATTGTTAATTTCATGCAATTCAGAGGTAGCGACAGACATTGTTTAAAGAAAAAACAAATAATGTTACTGTTGGATAAATAATATAAAAAGGGTGCTCACCAAGTTATATCTGTACACAATATACTTCGGGACTATACTCTGATCGTCTCTCGACTTTTACTGATCACTAGCCCGTTATTACACTATTTATACAGATACCTTCAAGGTCAAAATACGTCACCGTGCATTCTTCTCAAAACCATCAAGCCTCGTAAGAAAATCATACAACTGATCTCAAGGCTATCCACACCCTATCTGAGTGACCTTCAGGGAGGATTGCAATTGGCCCCACGTCAAATCTCGAGGTTATCCACCACGTCAAATCTCAAGGTTATCCAGTCAATAGTCACATTCAAGGACGTTCAAAATAAGCAGCTATACACTAACACAAAAAAAACTCAAGGTTACACAAACAACCAATTCAAACACTAACAACAAATATTTCAAAATCGTTATCTATAGGCACATTGTAAACCGAAAAAACTCAACACCCCACTGAAACAAGCCCTTCAGATACGATCACATTTGAAAACACAACGTTACAAAATGAACTTCAGGGAGGATCAGAACCGGCACCTATAAGAAAAGCCCACGTCACATCTCAAGGTTATCCACACCCCATTTAAATGACCTACAAATGACCTCGGGAGGATCAGAATCGGCATATCTATACTACTCATAGCATGTATAGCAGGTATAAATGTCATGAAACGTCACGTCAAAATTTGGAGTTTTTGTAAGGCACATAATCGGCACAATGAAGGAATTAGTATATTTAAATCTGCTGGAGTTTTTTTATACAAGAAAACAATTGAAGTAAGAATGAATGAGGACCCAATGGCCACTATATCAAGTCCGCAAAGAAGAGACGAATGGTTAGTGCAATAGGTTATAAACAAATTATTGTAATGTCAACTTTATAATCCTATACCTCACACAAGGTGTAAACTTCGCGATGGTAATATTTGTATTTTGACTACAAATAATTGAATGAAGGAATGAATGAAGCTACGGGTATAGTCTGAGGTCCCCTCGGAGGTCCCCTTGCAACCAAATCATCGCCGAACAAAAAAAAGTCTGTTATAGCTAGGTCTTCCTTTCACAAGTCAATTAGTAGCCTATCATGAATACAGCAAATTTTTCAGTTTTGCAACCCCCCACCCCCACCACCTCATTTTCACCGTCTCCAAAAAAAATGTAGAAAATGATCAGAAACCCATAAAGCGCCTAAAAACGAAGTTTCAGCTGTTTTTATATTTTTAGTTTTTTTTATTATTGCTGCGCCGTCACTGACACGACTTCTATACACCATAAACGTTTTACATGATCGCCATGGTAATAATACTGTGTAAAAGTTTCATTAAAATCAATAGTTTCCACGTTACACAATATAGAACGATCAGAAGCAACAAGTGCATGTACACATCAGAAAATCCAAGTCTCTTAGTTTCTATAATGGGCAAGGCAATGTTCTGAGTTCAGATAGACCTGATAGACCTGAAAAAGTATATTGTGACGCTAGTTCTTTCTTTTACATGCCAGTGAACGACCTATTATAAATACAATAAATTTTTCAGGCTTACAACACCCCGCCACATCGTTGGACTTAGGCTTTAGAGGCTCTGTCAGTGCTTGGGCTTTGTTTGGCTTGCAGTCTTCTCGCGTAACACAGCACTGAGCGTTTCTGTATTTAAAAGTTAAAAAAGAAACTCATAAAGCTTAATATGTAATTCTCTCTCTGATTTGGCCTGCTCGTTCCACTGTACTTTTACCTCAAACAGAACTCCTATTATTACAATAGTAAAAAAGTAGTTTACGTGGCAAAAGTTCGCGACAATAGGCTTTTGTTCGCCTCAATCACGTATTCGGAGTGCTTTTAGAGCGCCGATTAAAAAATCTTCATAACGAATCTCGTACAACCACAAAGCATTTTCTAATCATCACTAGCGAGGGTTCACTTCGTGCAGATTCCACACGCCCCGTCGAATGAGGAAAAGCTGCCTAAAATGTTCTTTGCAATCGACTACCCCTCATTTTATAACCATACTTCTGCAGTTTTACCAGAGCAGCATCTTTTTTCACTATCTGCTTTTTTCCTGTGTAGTGGACACTGGCGTGCTATCTAGAGGGGTTATACGACACTCTGCAGTGAGTTGGTTTTCTTCTGTTATGTTGTGGATATAATAATAGTAATAAATGGATTTATTCAAGAAACAGTATAATAAAAAATAAAAAAAATGCAACTGATAAGACACTAAAGAATCCGTTTTTGAAGCTCAAGGGGTAGTTCACGGGTTTCGCGCTATTCCACAAAGCCCTTGTTCAATTTTGATAATACTACTACTTACTATTACTACATGTAACAATTTTAGACAGCTGAGCAGCTAAACTTTTACATACAACTAACAAACTGGACTAAAAAATAAAACAAAGTGCAGATATACAGTACATACGCATACATGCAGGATGTATATATTGTAAACTGTAAGAAGCACCAAAAAGCAATTATGGTGTAACTTATTTTAAAGAAAAGAAAGATAAAGATGAATAAGTACTAAAAAGCTAAAAACTATAACAAAGTAGAAGGTATTGAGTATCAAGTATATCAAGTATATCCGAAGAAGAATTGCATCGGAGCAACTTTAAACTTCCAGCCTTTCATATTTTTTATTTTCTGGGGAACAGAATTATAAGACTTGTAAATATTGAATGAGAAAGGAAACATGGTTCGAATAGTTTGGAAGTTTGGAGAATTCGTAGATAATATCTCTTTATATATACAGATGCCCACTATGTATGGAATATAGTATATGTCTCAGTAAATAATGATCTTATACAAAACGATTTCATATAAAAGCTTTTTATAATCGTATTTTTGAAAACAAGTGAGTAACGAAAAACAATATATTTTTTAATAACAATTTACCCTCTCGTTAAACTCATTTTGATAGAGATTCTTTTCTCTCTACAATGACAACGTCAGTACCCAAATACAGAAAATTAAATTAAAAAATTTACTACAGTAATAACATTAATCTAGATATCCGCGATTTGTTAATAAGCCAGTAAATGTGACAGTTAAATCTATTGATACGTCAAACATTGTTCATCGAAAACTAGAAATGGTTTATTTAACAGAATCTGACCGCATCGAAATTTTGATTATTGTCGAATATGGGGATCGGAAGCGAACACAAGTAGAGCATGTGAAATTTTCAATGAATTTCATCCAAATCGAGAACTCATCAGCCAGTTAGTAGTTAGCAATACTTTGAAATAGCTTAGGGGCACAAAACATGTTAAACATTTACCAAAAACTGGTCCTAATAAATTTGCGTACGTACTAGATTAATTTGTGTAACGATTTTGACTTGCTGTGACGAACTTAATTGTTATTTTTTAGGATTAGGTCAGCAATAAAACAAAAACTCCTTATTATTCTTTATCTATGCGACGTTTCGACTAATATACAGTCGTCATCAGGAATCTAGAAATAATTGATGGTACAGGCTTTATAAACAATTCGCATTCAAGTAAAAAAAGAGAAAATAAGGTAGCAGTAACTATTTGATAAATAACGTTAGGTGCCACTTGCCAAAACGCAAAAACAATAAATTTACTCTGATTGAATAGGTAAATTGTTGCCAAGTACATATATATGGAGGACAAAAGACTAAAAGTTATTATTTACACTACACTTACCCTTGGTTCCCTGCAGTAGGCAATGCAATGTTTGGATGGTCCTAAAGAGTGCATTATGCCGCTAGGTCTTTTTTCCACAGGTCGACGTACAGCCTATTATGCATAAAACAAATTTTTCAGTTTTACAACCCCTCACCCCCCAGCTACCCCAATTTCACCCCCATCCAAAAAAAGGAAAAAATGATCAGGAACCCCTTAAACAATAATAAAAAGGTAGGAAAGAATTTACTCGGTAAATTGAAACGGCGCTCTCACTGTGGAACCGGAAGCGATATTGGCAAAACCGGATTTGTCGCGGAGTAGTCTCTTCATGCTGATCCCGAAACTGTATTTAATTTTTCACTAGCACCTGTAGTTGTGGCTGTCTTTTGTATACGGACAGATGGACGAACGGACGGACAGACAGAAATTCTTCATAAGCTCTCTTCAGTGAGAGCTAAAACGAAGATTTAGGAATATTTGATTTTTTTTATTTTATGCTATTGCTCCGCCGCGCCGATTTCCAAAATTATAGCAACATTACGTTCTACAACCCCTCATCATATCGTTATCCAAATTTCGTGACATTCCATGCAGCGGTTACTGAGGTTACGAGGGTAGAAAAAGGCCAACAAACTGACAGACCGACAGACAGTCCAGCAGACGGACCAACGGACAGACCGACAGACGAGCCGACAGACAGACAGACCGACAGACAGACCGACAGACAGACCGACATACAGACCGACAGACAGACCGACAGACAGACCGACAGACAGACCGACAGACAGACCGACAGACAGACCGACAGACAGACCGACAGACAGACCGACAGACAGACCGACAGACAGACCGACAGACAGACCGACAGACAGACCGACAGACAGACCGACAGACAGACCGACAGACAGACCGACAGACAGACCGACAGACAGACCGACAGACAGACCGATGGAAATGAGTGACGTGAATTTTCGTTATGTAGATATCATCATCATCATAGTCACAATGTCTTAACAGACATGTTGTGAACTCGTAAAATGCATTAAGTCGGAGCTAGAGTATTGCCGACACGAATATTATCAATAGTTTTGAGAAACGTAGTTTGCCATCGTTCGCGATTTACTGTCAGTTCAGTGGCGCTCTTGATACTCATATCCAGCAACTGTTTCGTCGTATTCACCCAGCGTGTAGGGGAGCGGCCACGGCGCCGCAAACTCGGAGCATGACCCTGAACTACAGGTTTTTCCATATTATCGCTTCTGTGAATTTGTCTGAAGAATGTAAGCGTTCTCGTCGACACAATGGAGGCTAGTCTCTTTGGATTACCGAGCTCATCCAGTATGGAAACGTTAGTTCGGTGGGCGGTATAGGGGACTCTTAGCATTCTCCTCCACGTCCACATTTTTAGATATCATAAAACGCCCTAAAAGTGTATTATTTTAAAATTGAAAATTTTCTCGATCACGATACTCCCCTCAGCTACCGGTGTGGGAAGTAAAGGAAAGAAATTTGGAATGACATCAATGACAAAGTATGAAAGGTGACTTAAGTATTCGCTGGGTCACTCTGTAGTCGCTTTGCATACCTCATGAGTTTCTATTGCTCTCTACATTTCTGAAACAGACTATAGTAACCTGAGGGCGTGGCAATAGATATAGATACTACACTTTTCCTGCAAGCTGCTGTTAAAGCTTCTATCTGCCAAGTCTCCGGAAATATTAAGCTTCGATACGCTACTGCGCTCGATGGTGGGAGCTCCAATGTAACCGATTCGGCATTCTTTGATCACTGGAGTGATTCACAGACGGTCGGGCAAACTGCGAACTTAGTCACTCATTAAATTTTGACGGGAGCGCTCTTTAATGTTGAGCGTTTTGCACCGGTGGCTCGCCGGCATTTTGCTCTTATTTCCACTCATCAGACGATTTATTACGAGACGGCTGCCGCCAGCTAGATTCGCCCGGCTAATTGACTCACGGGTATTAGCCGGTATCGGCAATCCTGGAAGATTTTTGATGAACATGTACTGACGTGCTGGAGCTTACTTTAAAAGAAAATGTTCCTATAACCCCAATAATTATCTAGAATTGGCGAAATTATATAAAAGCCATGCTGTCACCAATAGTAGACAAAGTGATTAAACTTATACAGTAAGCTGCTTAGAATCACTGCATTATTACAAGATATAATTTCTGTCATTCTTACCTCATCGTATCTAACCCAATCGAAAGTTTTTAATAGAAAAGTGTTGATGTGCAGCTAATAACCATGGTAGTTAGTACGGCTTCAAGAAAAACATGGAATTATGTACTTTTATTCTAATGAACAGTTGCTTGGGTTGTGATATCGAATTTAAAAAAAATATATAATTTGACTAATTTTAATATATCTATACTACTCGTAAGTGAAATCAGGGCATCGAAAAAAAGAGATGCGGTTGATGAAATTCCGCAGGATTAAATACAATAGTAAACAAACCCATTTCCCATAATTAGATTACAAAAAACCACAACAGGTCAATAACTGGTGGGCCCTTCATGCACACGAATACACTCTATCCTACGCGACGTGGTCATAATCTGGTTTTTAATAAACTCTAGTGGTAGAGGGTAGCACCCTGACCTCAGCTTCTTGTAAGAACCTCATCGACACCCTTGCAGTATGAGGACGCGCGCATTACCTTGCTGCAAGAAACCCATTTCGAGGCCTCGGATGTATAGAAGAGCCGCTGGTTGTAACACCTCATTCACAATGTTGGGCCGTCATTGTCCACGACTCACAAGTAAAGGTGACTTGCTGTTGAATGTAATGGCACCCCAAACCATCAGACCTGTAAGATGGTGTACTTTCTCTGAAAGAAGCATAACGTTCTCGTGCGGGCCTACATTCTGATCCCGTTCAAAGAGCTTCGTAAACTGGGGCTGTCGTCTTCTAGGCCACATATTGGCTCAATCAACTAGCGATGGTGCATGAGTATAACTTGCACAGAGACCATGATGAAGAATTCTTGCGAGTATACAAAATTCTCTACTTAATAAAGTTGCAGACAAGTCTCTACAAAGTTCTTAGGAGCAATTTCTGTAATAATACTTAAGGCCTGTAGAAGCAGCTAATAAAATAACAGTACTTTCCCTGCCTATAACAATATTGTACTAGCTGATTCCTCCATATCTTCATTTTATGATTTTGAAAAATAAAATAGCTTTGCCGAGAATCAGTTATTTATGCTCAGGGACACGCGAAAAGTTTTGCTTCATTTCCGTCCTAGCAAAATTTACTGTGGATGTCATGTCCAGCTTTTTTCATAACAACTGTCATGCTCAAACTAACGCTAATTAATGCATGGGCACTTAACCAGAAATTTAAATCAGAGTTCCCACGTTTGGAAGTGACAACCAGTTCAACGGTAACTGTAAACTACAGAGTAGATTCAAATTGCGATGAGTGTTTCTAACACAACGACAGCAGGCCGGTTTGGATTGTAATTATCAGTGATTGGAAAAAATTATAGTGATTCATTGGAATAGTAATCTGCTATAAGGGAGGTAGTAGATAAAAAATATCTATACCTTTTCCAGCAGTATTTCAAAAGAATTAAATTACGTTTCTATAAAACGTCAATTGTAAATTCAAGGTATTAGTTGTAATATTATATCTGACAGTTTCAATTTACAATGGACTCCTTAGAAATGAAATTTCATGCTTTTGAAACGAATGTTGGAAAAGGTATATATATTAGTCCTTAGAAAATATACTAATTACCTCATTATCGACTCAAACAAGTGATCATGACTCACACACTTTGCGACATAATGTCAAAATCAGCATGTCTTGACTTCAACAGACGTTACAAAAACATTAATTTATCTTAAAAAGTCACCAAATAATTAACATGCCCATCTCTTTAGTTATCCATTGCTACCATAATCTTTTTGTAAATGTGGTGAACACAGGCAATAAGATTGCATTTAAGCTCTAAAAGCATAATGCATCTGCGAGAGTACAAAGTTTCAACAGATCGTTTGGCAAAAACTTGTCATCAGATTCCTAATTTGTGTTATGGGTACTTGAATAATGTGCTATTACATCATGATTACGTATAAGAAGTGATCAAATAACCAAAACTTCGGTATAGGATCTTGAAATTGTATAATTTTAGAAGAAAACTGCATCCTGTAATTTTAAAATGGATTCCTCGTGAAAAGTCGCTAAGTAAGCAAGCAAAACATGCAGGCTTACTAAGGTACCTGCGAGTGAGCAAGACCCGGGTTTGGACCCTTTTAGGATTGTTTTAGGATTATGATACGCTTGCGCACTTTGCAGTTTTTCTTTCTTGCTCACGTTGTTTTGCTAATCGTTCTAATGGGCCTGTAATGTCAAAATCTTTTTTTTTATGGACAGCCTCCCGCAAAGGCTAAAAGCCTATGTCGCTGTAGGATAAGTGGTTGGAGAAACTCGTTCGTGGAGTAGGGACCTCGACCTGGTAAGGGTGAGCTCGCAGAGCCTCTCTAGTGTTCCTCGTTCGGGCGGCCTTTGCTGTTATTACCTGGGAGAGCTCACTCGAACATCTTCCGTGATAGAATCTGTAGAACAGGGATAGGTCAGCCACCCTTCTTCGATGTTCCAGGCTATGGAGGTCTTTTGTGAGGTTAGGCGTATCGATTAGTCTAATTGCTCTCTTCTGGATGGTATCCAGAAGCTTTAGAGAGTGCTTGGGAGCGCATCCCCACACATGGGAGCAATACTCCAGCGGTGGTCGGATCTGTGCCTTGTAGAGCAGCAGCAGCTGCTCTGGTGTGTACAGCTTCCTACAGCGGAAGAAAACTCCAAGCTTCTGGGATGCCGCTTTAGCAATACTGACGACGTGGTCGTGCCAAGACATGTTGTTGTTGATGTTGACCCCCAAAAGCTTGACGGAAGGTGACTCGTCTATGGGGTGACCCTCCATTTCCAATGTTGGTAAGCCAGTGTGAGACTTCTTTGTAAGTGTTGTTGCCTGGGTTTTCTGTACGTTGAACTGTACTTTATTTACTAATCCCCACTCGACAATTTTTTTGATATCTGCGTTGATCTGTGAGGCATGCTGCTGTCGTCGACGTACCGTCTCCTGGGATGATAGTGGCTTGCCTGGTTCCATGCACGATATCAATGTAATCGTCCTTAATTCTGCAGAATTTGTTCCGTATTACGTTATATGTAGTTATTAGATGATTGTCACTTTGGCTTGGATTTGACTTCTTTTTGTTTAGCTCTTATCATAGTCTAGTGATAGACATGATTATTTTATTATTATAAACTATAAAAAACTGTGATAAATCGCCCACCAAAATAAATGTGTAATTTAATTCATAAATATGGATTACGAATTTATGATACTATCCTTAAATAGTATTACCGTCCATATAGGTATATGCAGCTATATGTACGTTGAAATCCCTTTTATTCTTCACAACAAAACATCGATTCCTGTAAAGGATAATTAACCCTTAAATTCCCATGCTATGACAATCAACGTAAATACCCATATGGGGTCCCTCAGAGACCCCAGCAAAATATGTGATATTAAATTAGTGCTATTGAGTTTACATTAATTAAGCCTAGAGAGTAACAAAGCTACACTGTAAACAAGTTTACTAAATAGTTAAGAAGGGACAAAAAACATTAAATTCATATTTCCAAATTATCCTCGGTCTCCGAAACACTTTCTGTAGCAAAACAGTTTTCCGCAGAAGTATCACTGTCATAGTCAGTCTCAGCATCAAAATCCCAGTTGTCGGCTATCTCAACTAACTCATGTTGTTTTAGGTGTCGCGTTCTATTCCAATCACTCATTTTGACGACTTTAAATAATTATTAAAAATCAAAAAATATACCACGTGTTTAAAATGAAAATTGGGTCCGTAAATGACCGTCCGGGGTAACAGCGGGACCCCATTAAACGAAATCACGTGTCACTCTGAGGTCAACATAAGCACATATCAAGCGACAGCGTCTGTCAATGTTTTTAAATAAAGTATTTAGGCTAGGATTTTTCAACAGGAGGTCCTTAAACGACCCCCTTTGGGGGTTTAAGGGTTAATCTGATTTCTTTGACATTTTTCTGGAAAACATGAGAGAACGTATACCATCACAAAACCGAGATAAGCGATAACACCAACCAGTCCATTAAACGCCTTTTAATCAAAGTCGATCAGGAGTCGAACAGTTGATTCTCTGGATCTAACTGAAAAAATGGCGTCAAGTTGATTGACTCAGTACTTCCCACTAACTGAAACGACACAATTCAGCTTCAACTGGACGAAACGAAACAATCAGGAACCCCCAAATTGCGTAAAAACGAAGTTTGAGCTGTTTTTATATTTTTAGTTTTTTTATTACGGCTGGGCCGCCACTGACACGATTTTTGAGAACCATACGCATTTTTCATCCTTGCCGCCATTAAAATATTGTGTCTAAATTTCATTAAAATGAATTCCATAATTTCCATGTTACTAAATTCAGAACGATCTAATGCAATACTCGTATCTATACAGACCATTCAAGTCCCTTGATTTCTGTAATAGCCAAGGCCATGTTAAGATGGACCTAACAAACGTCTATTATGCCGCTAGGTTTCTTTCACAGGTCAATGGGCAGCCTATTGTGAATGGAATAAATTTCTGAGTTTTGCAACCCCCCACCCCCTAATCACCCCAATTTCTCCCCCACCCAAAAAAAAGTAAAAAATGATCAGGCACCCCTAAAATGCCTGAAAACAAAGTTTGAGCTATTCTTATATTTTTAGTTTTTTTTATTATTGCTGCGTCGCTACTGACACGATATTTCCAAAACATACGCGTTTTTCATCCTCGCCGCGACAGTAATACTGTATCAAATTTTTTTTAAAACCCATTCGATAATTTTCACGTTACGCAATATAGAACGATCTAAAACAACACTCGGATGTATACATCACAAATTCTAAGTCCCTTGGTTTGCATTATAAGCAAGGCAATGTTCGGATGAACCTAAAAAAATGAATTACGCCGCTAGGTCATAGGACAGCCCATTATGAATACAACAAATTTTTCAGATTTACAACCCCCCCACCCTCCAACCACCCCAAATTCATCCCCACTCAAAAAAGTAGAAAATGTTCAGGAACCCCTTCAACGCCTAAAAACGAAGTTTGAGGAATATTTGAAATTTTTCATTTTTTGCTAATTACTCCACCCTCCGTACAACGATTTCCAAAATTATCGGAACATTAACTACTATCACACCACAACATATCGCTGCCCAAATTTCATCACAATCCATGCAGCGGTTACTGAGATTACGACGTTAGAAAAACGCCAACAGACAGACCGACAGACAGACAGACAGACCGACAGACAGAACGACGGAAATGAGTGACGTGGATTTTCGTTATGTAGACATCATAACGCGCCCAAAAAGCGTATTATCTCAAAATCGAAAATTTTCGCGATCACAATACTCGCCTCACCTATCGGTGTGGGAAGTAAGACAGTAATCCAGTTCGTTCAAGCGTTGAACCGTTCTAGAACGGTACTGGAATCATTCTTGGACTGAGCTATTGCGCATCCCGTTCTATGCAATCTGCGAACTGTCTGGATATGGATCTAGTACCGAAAACCAGACTAATACCCGTTTTACATCGACATTTTCTCCGCGAATTTATTCATTGACCAATCTATGGTCATCTTCAAGGTCAGACTGATTGAGTTTTACATCTGTAAATAAAACGATTGATTTTGTGACAGTATGCAGTGCTGTGAACACTATTGCTGTGATATGATTAGCGGTTTTCGCAAGATCTTTTTAATCCGTATTTGTTTGTGGCCTTTTGACAGTAAAACTCTCAATTGATTGCGAGTCTTTATTTAGAAAATGTTTAGTAATATACACAGACGCGTATTCAACATGCATGACATGCATCATAATATGATTTTTAAGGTTGGCACTACCGAATTTTACGTCAAACTTAACCACAGATTAGAACGAGTTCTACATCAGTGAAGAAATCCAAGAAGAAATCCATTGACTCATTTGACGTCAAATTCCTGTCTTAAACTTGTCAATTTTGACCACGAACTGAATCCACGAATTAAAACCATGATTTACTGTTGATGTAAAGCGGGTATAAAGCTATAAATTTTCGTCATGTGGTCAGTATATAACGTCTAAAAAGCATACCTCAAAATTGGAAATATTCGACCTTACATGTACCTCGCGCATCGAGGTAGAATCCCATGGAGGCGTTATAACGTGGCTGAAAGCAGGTGCAGGCTGGTCATATTGATTCGACACTTATGTCAAACAGCTGACGTTTCTTTGACAATTTCGTGTTTGCTTTTTTTGAGTGTTTTTACCGAGATTTTTAGTTATTTTTAACTGATGTTCTAGAGAATTCATAAAGGAAATAATGGTTTCATGTGCTTATCGTAGTTGCTCTAGCAGAGATGGCTTGGATAAGAAGAAATCGACAGGAATTACATTTCATAGGTATGTATGCAAAAAAATAACAATGTACAGGACCGCATTTGTAATCTTTATCTCAATAAAGAGTAACGTATCGCAGTAATAATACAGTTGTATTATTCAATTGATGATGAATGTCGTCTCTACAAAGCCTGTCTTTTTCATATACTTAACTATGAATTTCGCATTAGATTGAAAAATCAACCCAATACTTCATATTTAAATCATCATTGTAATGAATTTTCAAAATTATTTACATAAGAAAGTAATCCGGCTCTGGCGAGGCGTCCATATTGGTACCACACTTAGCCACGCCTCCTGCTACCGTTTTTGTTATGCGAAATTGAACCTTATAGCGTCTCCTTGGGATTCTACCTCGATGACCTCGCGTAAGGTATGGGGAGCAACAAAGTACCAGTATAGGCAGGCCAAAGAAAAGATAGCCGCCGGTACAGCCAAACACCTGATACCTGAAGTAAACAAGAAAACAAGGAGTCGATTTTCCCTGAACCTATCTGTATGATAATAAAAAAACTTCACAAAGATCATCCAACATCCTTGAAGTCACCCTTCTGGATGAAAAATATACCCCGTGGCGCAGTCTTGTGGAACAGCTCAAGGGAACAAGACTGGTAGTTTTATCAGTTCCATGTCGCATAACGTTGAGGGAAAACTGAATCGGAATATTAAGAAGCAAACTGACATTCCCATTTTCAACCCTCTACCTGAGGCGCTTGTAGAATTTTTAATATCTGATCACTGCCTCTTCACACAAAGGTGAAACTCCAAACGACACATACTAGGATAACCCATGCTGCAAATGTAAGTAGAATCCATGGACGTACGCGATGTACTTTGGTAGTAGAATAAACGTGGTTTATTCATTTTTCTACGTATATTAAGTTTTATTTAAATACACACATAAAAATAAATTATTGGACAAAGTATACTATATCTTCCTATGTGCGCAAAGCTGTAATTATCTTAAACCAAGAATGTGATACATTTGATCGTATAGGTTTATGTTACGTAAATATTTTCAATATAAAGCTGGGAATAGAGAATACCTATATTTATTTGAGCTAATGTCAACAGCTTTGACTTACAAGCATAGTTATTGCACAATTTAACAATACTTGGATCATTTCACACTAGCGATGACAGAGGTGGATGAGGTGCTTAAAGTTAAAATCACGTATCAAAACACGCTTTGCTTCGAAATACAGGAACAGTCGTGACAAATAATATGTGATGATGAATATCGGTGATAGAATCACAGTATATGAAATATCGCTTATGACTAGTGTTGGTATAATACAATTTATTTTTATTATACTTTTGTGTTCAGCTAGTTTTCAAATATATTTTTGTTGTAATATGCATCAGAAAATAGTTCAATATTAGATAAAACTAGCAAGCCATAAGAAGCTGGCCCTGCTGTGGGTCCCCGGGCACATTGGTGTACGGGGTAACGAGAGAGCGAACCGATTAGCTAGGATAGGGGCCGGCAGCCCCTGCATCGGCTCAGAACCTATGCTTGGAATTAGCAGGCGCCAGACCAATGTAGCCCTGGACAACTAGCCCTACAAGGAACTGACGAAGGCCTGGTTAAAAAGAGAGATGACTGCAGGGAAGCCAAAAGATTCATAGAAAGGCGGGCCCTGGCAAGGGCCGAACGCTATGGCTTCTGAATAAAGCAGAGACCCTCAACCTTTCGGTGGGGATTCTCACAGGCCATTGACGGCTGAATAGACATTTGTCACTCATGAGAGTGATAAGGGATTCCCATCTGCTCTACATATGTGCTATGACGAGGACGAGACAGCGTTCCACTTCCTGGGCAGATTTGCAGTGTTAAGGTTCAAATATTCGGCACAACGGAGTTTGGGGAGGAGGCACTATATTCAGCGATATGGTCGGACATAATGACTTTCATCAGCACTGTTACAACACTGATATATTGTCGCAGTCGTGAATTATCGTCCTAATTGCATTACTGTAATTTGCAACAAGTAGGTACCACTTCATATATCCTAGAACATAAATTATTTGAAAACTCCTTGGCCTGTATACTGATCGTAGAATTTGTTAAACGATCACACAGAAAAATCTGTCGTTTTGTCAAAGACTTACGCTTGGATTCAATGGGACGTTACACTCAGCATTCCTCAAATACAGCGTTGTTTTATCCAATGGGAAGTATGTAGTTGGTAACGAATTATATCGGATTGTCGATTCAACTACAAGGTGTCATTGGATTCCAATGAATGATTCAATAGCAGCCTGTCGAATCGAATCTGTGTTTGGTAATTGATTCTAAACTACTTTCTTTTCCTTGGACCAACAGATTTTATTGCGAGGACAGCTGATCGATTCGTTTGGATGTTTAATGGTGTGATTTTGTATGATGTTATAAGGAGCATGATATAAGAATTAGACATAAGCCTGCACCAGTTGTTGCATTTTTACCTGAAATATAACTGTCTCACTAATCCAAATACCTACATTCAAATGTGAGTGTTAGCTCTTCTAAGCCCCAATTTCTCAGTAGGTCCTCCATTTAATATATAACCGGACACATTTAAATCACACAATTGCTGCTGCAATACGCGAAACCACGAGATGACACAATACGGCAAACAACACAACGAAACAACCCGTTACCGAACAACCCCGTCCATGTTGGCGCAGATAACACTGAGAACTGAGATGATCCTCTCTTTACGTTTATTGAATCGGGACATCAGTCCCGCCGAATACTGATTATAGTTCAGCAAACAACAAGGGCCATTGAATTCGATAGATGATGTTGTTGTTACGAATACTACCTGCCAATTTCTTTAACAGCATAGAAATGGTTTGAAAACATGGGTTATTGTTCGCGTAATAGTTACCTTTTGTAATAAAATTAATTTTTATCACATGAATTATCACGAACTGCTGTTGCAGTGATGATTTTTGTACATCGAATAGATTGTATGCTTTGCTTAAATGAAACATAGGGTAAATTTCGAAAACAAAAGGATGTTTTAATTGCATTATATGTCAATACTGGTATTAGAAGGATTATACATATCATTAGAACGAATATAAAATTATTTTGAATTTATTGGCGTACCTGTGATTACTTAGAATATAAGGATTGAAATTCTTTCAATGACATGAATTTGAAATAACTGTAAATCCAAATACTAACAATTAATTGTAAACGCAACAGTATTTTTTCCGTGATGAAAAGACAAGCAAATTAATAGCCTATTAGAGGAGAAAGAGTATTGGATAGAGTAAATGTGAAATTCCAATAAATATTGTTCATGTAGTATGTATCTACATAAATTATTAATTTCCTGACGAAAACAAAATGTCTGTCTCGCCGCGCATGTCTCTGAACGAAAACGCCGATTGTCGATCAGGACTTAGTTTTTAAGGTGATTCAATTCAGTTAAACCATCCTCCATAATTCTCAATTGTTTGTATTTTTGATCGAAGTAATAAGAGTTTGGCTGGAAAATACAACTCATGCCTAACCTATCTTATCGTGACCCTCGCAGTACGCCTATGGGAATAGATCTACCTCCCACATGTCGACAATAAAGCGAACGTTTTACGACGTGCGCCATAAAAGATACAAACCGTTGAGTGTCAGGCCTTTCTTCAAACTTTGTCTGCTTAATTCCGCTCAAAAGGTCCTAAAGAGACTACCAGGCGCTTCTCTACGATTACTTAGAGGTCGTCTAGTTTATTTACTGCTCGGCGCATTTGCTAAGTGAATTCAGTGGCGATAAATTACGGCGCAGAGTGTACACATATCATGACTCTGGCTCTTAGTAGGTTGTGCAGGGAAGCCAGATCACTTCAAAAACTGAAATGTGAACGTGGAGTTTACGTCCCAATCATTAATACATAATAATTATGCTGATCAGAATATGTGTTGAGTCTAGTAGAACAGAATAGAATTTATTGATCGTTACATTATAACATGTTTACAGGCACACATGATCAGTTTGAGTTTACATTAACACTAACAAAGTCTGCAAAGTCCTGTGTGGAATAAAAACAATGATCTAAAGGTAAAAACTTAATAAACTTCTTAAATCTAAATTTGTTTAATGAATCTATATTTACATTTATGAGGTATTTTCTAACCAGGCTGTGTAACTGTGGGTCAATCTTATTACGTTTGGTAATCTCAATTCGGAAGTAGTCGCTTCTTAAGGTATTTGCCGTCCGGGTATTATAGCTATGCATGTCTGAAGACTTGGTGTACTTGGGCAAATTCATATGTACATGCAACACATTCTCCAAAATTATTATGCATGGCAGTGGTAAAATTTTATGCCTACGAAAAATCTCTACATTGTAGCGCGTTCAATATTCCGGACGGCCTTCCTCTGATGAACAAAAACCTTATTTGCCCAAGTGGAGTTACCTCATATCAAGATACAGCATGGTAAACGACAATGGATGTTTCAAAAAATGGCGTCAAGCGTCTTGACTCAGTAATTCCTACATTTTAACGGTAGTAACAAAATTCCTCTATCCCAACACCAACCTCGTCAAAAACTAGACAATGATTGAACCATCTAAAAACGAAGTTTGAACGATTTTAAAATTTCTTATTTTTATTGATTTCCCCTCCGCCACTGGCAAGAGTTTTGGAAACGATACATTGTTACCATGTCCTCCATGAAAATGTGATGTCGTAATTTCGTCACAATCAAGTACTTAGTTTGCAAGTTACACGTTATAGAATTATAATATGTATGCATGAAATTATTCCACAGATATAAAGTTCAAACCTAACACTCGGATAGGTCTAAAAAGCACAAGATATCACGAAGGTCATTTATTTAGCGCAATGTAGTGAAATTATGAATACAACAAACGCTTCAGTTCTCAAACTCCCCACCCACTCCACCACCCCTATTTTACTCCCTCCAAAATGCAAAAGATCACGATACCCTGAAATGCCTAAAAACGACGTTTGGAGAGATTCTTATAATTTTTTCGTTTTTACCAATGTCTCTGCTGCTAATGCACCGATTTTGTAAATTATATCAGCATTACCTATTACAACACCACAGCATACCGCTACCCAAATTTCATCGCAATCCAAGCAGCGGTTACTGAGATTACGCGGCTAAAAGAACACTAATAGTCAGGCAGACCGACAGAGGGATCGACAGGCAGGCCGACAGACAGACATATGGCACTGGAAATGAGCAACGTCGATTTTTATTTCGATTTGTTCGATTTATATGGATATCATAGAACGCCCAAAAACTAGGTTTGAGCTGTTTTTATATTATTAGTTTTTTGATTGTTGCTCTACCAGAACTGACACGATTTCTAAAAATCATGCGCAATTCCCATTTTTGCCACGGTAATAATATTGTGTCAAAATTTCATTAAAATCGATTGAATAATGTCCAGGTTACACAATACAGAACGATCTAAATACAATATACCTAAAAAAGTGTATTATACCACTATGTCTTTCCTTCACAGGTCAATGGACAGCCTATTATCAATACTACAAATTTTTAACTAATTTAACAGTATATTGTCTTAAAAATTTTCGCAATCTCAATACTCCCCTCAGCTATCGCATGGGAAGTAAAAAATGCTTAGCAAAATGTGTAAAGTTGAAAGAGGATTGTTGAAAAATTAAAATATATCTACTCAAAAGCCTTTTCTATATGTTTTAACGGCCCTCCTCATAATACATAGTTTCCTACCTACTCGAGTTGAAAATAAAGAGCTCCGTTCTACCCAGTTTTAACTCCCCCCCCCCTTCGCTCTCGCAGGTCACGTCGCGCGACCGTAAAATCCCTAAAATCAGTTTCCCAACACTATCGAACCGAAACTACAAAGTAGTAAATCCTGTGACGTGTCAACAAAGCTCATGTGGCCGAATGCAACATCGACAGCGCCAGCGTGTCGTGTCACTTTTTCATTCGCGGCTCTGTGCGAAACTTTATTAAATCCGGCGCGAAACACGCAAGCTCCTGCATTAGCGCATTACCAACTACAAAGTGCCTCTTTACCTAGTTTTTCCTCTATTAGAGGAGTCATATTGATTCTGATGGAGCGGAGTTTTGCAACACCCAACAAAGTTAGTCACTTATTCGATCTGGGGCCTATAACTCAAACAGTACAAGTCTAACAAGTGCGGGTGTACGTGTGCGTGTGTGTATTTTATAACATAATCTCAGAGTAACAACTGAACATAGAGGTAGTAAACAAACCACTTCAGCATGGCGTGCTCAAAGCCATCATCTTTTGACACTTCAGACCCAAACATTGCCAACTAACCTGAAAATTCTTCCAATGCAACCCATGTTACAAACACTGCTCTGCACTGTCCCATCTCGAAAAACTGTTAAACTACACTCGAATATAGCACAGCAAGTCCGTAAAGCTTCACTACAGTTACCAACAAATAGCGAATTAGATTTTACTGACCAAGCATAAAAGATGCACCAAACAAAACAAACGTTGACAGTCGGAGGTTACCGTAAACAAATCGCAGGAAAATTACATAGGCGTTGCCAACTCCTCAAACTTTATGTAAGACAGAATGATGAAGAAACATGCAGTAACGCAGTAGAGGTCAACCTATCTATTGATTTTGCAGCAATCATTTCTGAACCATCAAAATACCGTCTTTTTTATCGTAGAATGGAATATTTCTGGATACTATACATACTATACAATTAAGACGATAGTAAATAATTATGATTGCCGTATCTGGTGGTCGATATGACAACGTAAGAAAAGATGTTGGCCTATTAGAATTAGTTGTTTACTAACTCTATGTTCAGTTGTTACTCTGAGAACATAATACTAATTTTGATCAACACGTTTTTATTAACTTCACCTGTATATAGGTGAGCTTGTTGTTCTGTCAGAGCTATGAACTGCTGCCATTCTGTGGTTCTGTAGCCATGTGCGGTCTGTCAAATGTCATTGGGCTGACGGAAGGTCCCACCCAGAAGGAGGAATAGATAACCTCTTTAACTTGGTGCTGGAACTTAGGTTAGACACGTGCAAGATGCAAGACGCTGGAGCTTAGGTCTCAATATAAAGTTAAACCAGTCAATCGTGTTTCTCTTCTCTCTTGACATCGGACCCAACTGAACATGGTGTCAGGTGTGTAGAAAAAGCCGTGTTGAAATCATACACGCCGTCAGACGCGAAGAAAAAGCGAATCCTTGAAATCATACATTCGCTCTAAATTCTGCAAAATGGCTACAAATGAAGATACTTCCCAAAGCATTCCACCGTCTACAAGTACGTCGGCCGCAGGTCCAATGGTAATAGCTCCCATAAATGTTAGCGCACCAGAAAGGTTTAATTTCTCAACCCCAGCAGCATGGCCGGCTTGGCGAAAAAGATTGGAGAGGTACATGTCAGTTTCTGGACAGCTTCAAAAGCCAGAAAAAGAAAAAATCGATATCCTGATGTATATTATGGGAGAAGAAGCTGAAGAGATAATACTTCAGCTTGAGAAGGAGCCAGTTACCTTTCAAGAAGCCTTAACAAGTCTTGATAAATTTTTCATCCCCAGGCGAAATATTATCTACGAACGATATAAATTCAACTTGAGGGTACAAAAACCAGGCGAAAGTGTGGATGCCTTCATTACCAGTCTCCACAGCTTAGCTGAACATTGCAATTATGGATCGTTGAAAGAAGAACTGATTCGAGACCGTATAGTTGTAGAGATGTCAGACACTAGGACATCAGAGAGGCTACAATTGAAAGAAACACTTACACAGTGTGTTCTAGAAGCCAAGCAAGCAGAACTGCAAGCTTCCCACAGCAAAGAACTCCATAACAGCCACCAACAAATCAGCAGAGTGCAAGAATATAGGCGTAATCCAGCTTCATCCACAGCAGACACCAAGGGCAATAGGAATCCTGGGCCTACAAGAGGGAGAGTGCCTTCAAGATGCTCTTTTTGTGGCCTCCAACCACACAAGAGGGAACAATGCCCCGCAAGTAAGTCAACCTGTAGTAAATGCCAGAAAAAAGGACACTGGGCCTCGGTATGTAAAAAAATTAGTGTAGATCCTATTTATGTAGATACCATTGTTGAGCTAGAAAGTAAATACAACATTAGTGATTATGAGTGTTCTGATACTGAAAGTGAAGAAGTTTCAGATAAGTTCTTGGGGCCCATCTCTGTCATGTATGAGGTTAACCATATAAATTCCAAAGAGTGGGTTGTCCCTGTTTTTGTGTCTAAATTACAAAAAAGTTTAGATTTTCTTGTAGATAGCGGAGCAGACATAAGTTGTGTTCCTAAACATCTCATTAGCTCTAAGTTGAAGAGAGAAATTAGGCCATCTAAGAGTATTGTAACTGGTCCGTCTGGGGTTAAATTGTCTCTTCTTGGCACACTTAATGTAGACCTGAGATATAAAAACCAAACATTTAATACAGAAATCTATGTCATTGATAATCTAACTAAACCTATCTTAGGAAGAACATCCATACTTGAACTAAATGTTCTTGATTCTCTACTGCATCAAATTGTTCATGCTAAACCAACTATATCCGTTAAAGAACAAATCATCTCTGAGTTTCCAAAAATCTTTACTGACATAGGAAACTTTAAGACTGAATTGAAAATTAAACTTGTTGAGGGAGTACAACCATATGTACAATCAGTCCCAAGAATAGTTCCCATACCCCTTTTAAAACCTTTACAAAAAGAATTAGATAGGTTGCAAAAATTAGACATTATAGAAGCTGTAGACTATCCAACGGAGTGGGTCAGCCCCATCGTAGTAGTACAAAAACATGATAAGATTAGACTCTGTGTCGACTACACAAATTTAAATAAAGCTGTTTTGAGAGCTCATTATCCAATTGGTAAAGTAGAAATGATTTTAGCTAAACTGTCTGGGTCAAAATACTTTACTGAGTTAGATACCAATTCTGGATTTCACCAAATTAAGCTTTCACCAGATTCACAGCTCTTGACTACTTTTATTACTCCATATGGAAGGTATTTCTTCAAACGTCTCCCATTTGGGATAAATTGTGCTCCAGAATATTTTTCATGTCTCCTTAGTAAAATTTTATCTGGTATAGATGGGGTAGTAAGGCACATGGATGATATTTTAATCCATGCACCAAATCTGGAGGAGCATAATAAAATATTGAGAGTAGTCCTGAAAAGAATACATCAAGAGGGCATAACCCTCAATAAGGATAAATGTGTTTTTGCTGTTCAGACTTTGACCTTTCTAGGGCATAAAATATCCAATATGGGGGTCTCAGTAGATCCTGAAAGAATTAGAGCTATTGGTGAGTTTCCAGAACCAACAAACAAAAAAGAAATACTGCAATATTTAGGGATGCTAAATTTCTCTAGTCGCTTTATCCCAAATCGTTCACAACTTTTGGAGCCACTAACTTCCTTGCTCAAGAAAAATGTTAATTTTACATGGGGAATCTCTCAAAAAGAAGCCTTTGAAAAATCGAAAAAAATACTATCGGAAGGTCCATCTTTAGCCTATTTCGATCCTAGTAAAGATATTTCTATTCAAGCTGATTCTTCTTGTTACGGAATGGGTGCTTGCTTAATGCAGAGCTCCAATGGGAAAACAGAAATTGTTTCCTATGCTTCACGACTTTTGTCAAACACTGAGAAAAACTATGCACAGATAGAACGAGAAGCCCTAGCTTTGACTTGGGCTGCTGACAAATTTGCAGAATATGTTACAGGTACATTACATCACTCTTGTTGGAAACAGACCATCGCCCCTTAGTACAAGTCCTACAGACCAAACCTATAGATGAGCTAACACCCCGATTACAACGCTTTAGAATACGCTTAATGCGCTACAACTACAAAATACACTATGTACCTGGGAAAGAAGTAGTAGTTGCGGATGCTTTATCCCGTAATTTTGCTGAAAATGCCTTGCAACCAGAAGATGAAGAGTTGACTAATGAGACAGAAGCTCATGTACACCTTATAGTGCAGTCAATTCAGGTAAAAACAGATTTTCTTGAAAAAATCAAATTCGAACAAAATCAAGACCCTGTCTTACAGAAAATAAAAAATTTTACCAATGAGGGATGGCCAGACAAAAACAGATTAGATCAAGAAATTGTTCCATATTATCAGTAGGTACCGTTTTGATTTTTCTTTTTCTGAAGGTATATTACTTAGAAATTCGCGTATTGTCATTCCCAAATCTTTGCAGCTGCAGGTTTTAAAATTTATACATGAGGGCCACTTTGGTATAGTCAAATGTAGGAACCGCGCTAAGTCTTCGGTATGGTGGATTGGTCTGTCACCGCAAGTCGAAAATTTAGTGAGAAATTGCCCACAATGTGTGGATCATAGAACAAATCCCAAAGAACCTATGGTAATAGATGACTTTCCAGAGAGGCCTTGGCAAAAAGCAGCACTAGATCTCTATAAATGCAATGAATGGTGGTATTTAATAGTTACTGATTACTATTCTAGATTCTTTGAAATATTTAAACTTAGTAAAATGACAGAGTCAGTAATTATAGAAAAGGTGAAAGATGTTTTTTCTCGATATGGTATTTGCGAGATAATGCGTTCTGATAATGGACCACAGTTCCAAAATGAATTTCTTAAATTTTCCAAAGAATATGACTTCAAACTTATAACAAGCAGTCCCTTTTTTCCACAGTCTAATCGCTGTGTAGAAGCAGCAGTTAAAACTGCTAAGGCGTTGATAAAAAAGAACGAAAATATCCATAAAGCTTTGTTGTCTTATCGAACTACCCCATTAGAATGTGGCTTTTCACCAGCTGAATTGTTATATGGTAGAAAAATTAGATCATTCCTTCCGATGTTGCCCAGCCAATTAAATGCACATGTAGATTTGAGCTCCTTAAAAGAAAGGGAGAACAGATTATAAGGCAAAAGTGCTAAACAATTTAACCACAGACACCGGACTAGACAACTGTCAGATCTGAATGTAGGAGACTATGTCTGGGTGACTGATCTCAGAGTATATGCAAAAATAATTGAGATCTTAAATAAACCACGTTCATTTTTAATAGAGTCAAATTCAGGTGGCACATATCGTCGTAACAGGTGGCACTTGCCACCAGCCCCATATTATGTATAACCTTGCAAGTTCACTCCGGCTTTAGTCTCTTCAGAACTGTCAAACCCTTCAGATTATAGTAGCTTTAAGAATGTAAATGTGAGGGAGGAAGGGGATATGCCAACAAACTCAGGTGAAAACTTCAGTCAACAACCAAATAGTGTTAGTGATCCTTAAAGTGAGTGTTCCGGAATAACTGAATCAGTGCCTAACCAATTAGCTACTCGAGAACAGGGGATGTTATCCTCGCGCGATAGGTTCGAAGATTCCGGCGCGCTCATTTCACAAAGACCTAAAAGGGTCGTTAAAAAACCGCTGTATTTGAATGATTATGTATGAAAAATTATATGTATGTATATATAAAAAAAAATACTGAAAGAGGGGGATGTTCTGTCAGAGCTATGAACTGCTGCCATTCTGTGGTTCTGTGGCCATGTGCGGTCTGTCAAATGTCATTGGGCTGACGGAAGGTCCCACCCAGAAGGAGGAATAGATAACCTCTTTAACTTGGTGCTGGAACTTAGGTTAGATACGTGCAAGATGCAAGACGCTGGAGCTTAGGTCTCAATATAAAGTTAAACCAGTCAATCGTGTTTCTCTTCTCTCTTGACATCGGACCCAACTGAACACTTGTAACACTCCTTTGACAAAGTTTGGCTTACTACCTACATACAATTCATCAACAACACTGCCAACAGGGCCAACGTCATATAAGTATTCTTTCCCATGCTTCTGGAAATATACTTGTTGCATTTTATCAGTCGTGTGGTAGTAACTACAACACAGCTCCATCTGTTGTCTTAAACTGTATATAGCTATCCAGATGGCTTTGTGTTATAGCCACGTACAACTGACGATGCGGAACTTTGGTGCCATATTTCGTCCGAGTTGGGATTTTCATTTAACAGAACAGACTGCTATGTGTTCTCAGTTCTCGACACTTGAACAGTGGTACCAACAGAGTTACGAGTACCAAAATGAATGATTTTGCAGGATGTGTAGCTTAAGTTAAATTAAAAATACACAAAGAATAGTAAACATAAAGTTGGCAGCTCTATGGTTCAAAGTTAGGTATTGTGCCAAATGGTGGAATCAGTTCATCGGTTAGAGATGAACCTCGTTCTGGTCGACCACAAGCTGTGCGACCTACCACAAAAATTACAAAAACTGACTACATAGCGGACGCTGTCAACTATTTCATCAGGTAACCATCATGCCACATGCCACACTGATAACGCCTACCCTCGTCGATCGCCGAAGCTAGGCAGCGTCGGTCGCGGTTAGTACTTGCAAAATACCACATTATTGTGGACAGTGACAACGAAAATACTCGTGTATTCTCGGGAGATAAGTAACTTTATCATAGTGACAGCAGGGGAATTTGTGGAAAGATTCAGACTTAATCGAGAACAGTGTGAATGTCTTCTTCTGGCCCAGCAATCGCTAATAAAACGAATAAAACGATTCGATGGTCATGGTTGTCAGCATAACAGAGACTGCTTATTGCTTTGCATTGGTTTGGAAAAGGAAGGCAACGGGGTATGGGATATGCATGGAGTGTCAAAAATTCACGTTGCAGACAAAACTAAATAGACGAAATTTCTAGTAGGATCAATATACAGGATTGGGATAAAGTATGGAACCAAGCAAATATCTTTGAAACGGAAAGGGTGATATTGCTGAAAATTTGCAGGTAAATGTAGTGACGCATTAATGTACTTCCGGTCTAATCGGAAGTACCATCAACTTTTTTAATTTAAATGGGACATCCTGTATATTTCTGCAGATTTTAATACATCTTTTTTTTTTCGAATACGTCCATAGTGGGTTTAGTATTTGTTTCTGTAAAAATGCGAGAGATAAATCTTTTTTAATTGTCTCACAAATTCGTCCGTGGCGGTCTGCGGTCTTCCCGTTTTAGGTAAATTTTTAATATGTCCAGTTAAATTAAAACGCTTTAGTGTTTTAGTGACCGCCGAACATGTTATAAAACCCCTGTCGGGATGTAAATCATTGAAAAGTTGACACACTTCTTTGTCAGTTCTCACGCGATCGCCGAAACCGAAAGCTTTAACTTTCCCATTTTTACAGAAACTGATACTAAACCCATTATGGACGTATTCGGAAAAAAAAGATGTATTAAAATCTGCAGAAATATACAGGGTGTCCTATTTAAATTAAACCGGAAGTACATTAATAGCTAACATAATGTCTTCGGATGCATTATACTTACGTCACTACACTTGCCTGAAGATTTTCAGCAATATCATTCTTTCCGTTCCAAAGTTATTTGCTTGGTTCCATACTTTATCCCAACCCTGTATAATAGTGTAGAATATTTCACTTGTACATATAATTACTAATAACTTGTGGACTTTTTATACTTGTAAGATTTGTAATATAAGCCCCTCGTCAAAATGGAATTTTACCTAAACAATTTTTAGGCCAAATAAACCAACGAATTTAAATAGATTAGAAATCTTGACGGTTTTCGGTACCCGCTCAAAGAAAACGTTCAGCGTATGTGTGCTCAGTGTCAAAGTTTACGGAATACATTCCGTAAACGGAATACATTCCGTAAACTTTGTCAGTGTGGACGTATGTGTTGTCTGTGCCGAGTCTATACCCGATTTGGTGCCAGAATTTCAGTTGTCTTTATTTTGTGAACATAACGGTGTGTGGGAAAATGGGATGGAGCAATGATTTGTGTTTACAGTGACTTGACTCATACGTACCCAGTGCTATGGGATTCTTGTAACTCCTTTTATTACTCGAAAACAAAATGACGCCTGGCAAGAAATTGCAGGAAAACTCAACGCAGACGTCGGAGTTGTAAAGCAGAAAATAGCCTACTACGTTCATTTCGAAGCCAGAAATCCAAAGCGAAGGAGACGTTTGGTATTGGAAAAGTTTAAAAACTAGAAACATTAAACAAATATTGTATACTCGCGGAAGGGTCCCCAGTGACCAGAAAACGCATCGTTATTGCTAAACACTCTTTGATAGGAATCGCTTCTGTGAATCTTGTATTTTTCTTTTGCTCTCTAGGTCCAACAAGATTATTTAACATTTCAAAGACTTTTGTTGACATACAGACGAGTTATGGAATAGCCTGTTGACTCTTTCAACCTCAGGTCACTTATTAACGCGGAACCAAAATATTGGTATCGATTCTTGTACATTTTTGTGATCCATCACCATCTTTTTTTCCTTTTCTTGTTTCTCTTTTAACCTGTACATTGTCACAAATACAGCGCAACTTGATAGTAACAGTTCGTCCTCACTCGACGACATTATGCAAAACTAGTACTGTGAACAAGTAGCGAGTTGAGGGTACACGCATGCGACGTATAAACTAAAACCAACACATGACCTAAGAAGACACATATTGAGCACGTACGCATATTATGTATGTCTTCTCAAGTCATGTGCGCTCAAATGTGAACGCGGCTTAACAGGCATGTGGTCGTTTGCAAGATCACGTTGTTATTATTTACCAGATGTTTACATTCTAACCGATGATTACATCTACACCATCTTGTGATTTCATCTAAAACAGTCTGTTCTTCACTTATGCATTGATAAAATCTACAATTCACTCGAAAATCGCCCATTAAACAAGAAACCAAAACAAGCGCTGCCACTATCTGTTGTTTATACCTAGTCGCGATACGACGTTGTCACGTTTTTATAATATTTTGGATTTCACATAATAAAAGAAGGTTTTTGTTTCAGGTTCCAATTTGAGAAAATGTTTTTCTCATCAGTGATACTTCTATTAGGATATGTAAGCTTAGGACAATCTTACACAAGTAAGTAGAAACATTCAAATATAATGTCATTGATATTTTATTTTATTAATTTTCAATTCAACTGGCTTTCCTCAGTGCTTCCCACACATTCTAGCTGACAACAAAAATGTTGAGTTACGAAGAGGTTTCCTACTCCCTTATTGTTCTAGTCACCCCAATTTGAATCCCAAACCTGAGAACGCTATATGTAATAAATAATCAAAGGTTATTAGATAAGTCTTCCTACGATGACTTCACATAAAGATCGGGCAGGAGAGCTAAATAAGCGCTAAAGTATGGGTTCTTATGCGACACTGTTTATAAATATACAGTATACAACGTTCAACCAAAGTTTACGGAATACATATAAGTTGGATCGCTCCGCAAAAATATCAAAACGACTTGCCCCTTGCCCCGTCTCCCCGGTACACCGGTAGCAGTGTACCGACGTCAGCCGGGAGATACGTGGCGGCGCAAAGTAGAGGTTGAACGTATTTAACGCGAAGTCTATACAGTGTCTCAAAAATATCGGATTTTGTTATCTAGGATTTGTTTGCAGGAAATGGATAATCTTTTTAGAAGTTTGAGAGTAATCAATTTCGCGAGAAAAGATATCACCAATAAATTTAAATCTATTAACGGATGGAGAATGACAATCAGATCCATCCTTACATGGTATTCCACGACGATTAAGACAAGAAATATGTCGGAACTGGGCAGTAGTAGAGAATTATAATTTTGGGCATGTAAATTAGAGCAGATGTTGTGTCTTTTTTTGTCATTGTACTACCCAACGAGGTATTTGTTTTTGGTCACGTGGCATTCGATTCAAAATTATTAATGGGACATATTTGTGCCTGTGTTCCTCCCGATAAAACAACAACAAACTAGCACACTTGGGGTCTAAAGTGATTAGTTCAAGAGCTACAGGTACTTAAAGGATTGTGTCAAGCTAACAGCGTATAGTGAGACAAAATATTCATTCGGTGGTCTTACCACACCACCCAGGGACATTTTAAATTATATTTTAGAGCTTGAAAATATTTTTATTGATAACTTTAACAATTTAGTTTCCGCAGTAGCAATTGGAATGACACTGAAAAGCAAAAATAATTTATTCATATTCATGTAAAGCATTTCCACATGATTATCTTTTAAAATTGTACATACAAGTGCGTATATACTATACCATAAAATGTATAAACTGTGATCTCAAAAATAAGCCAAATAAACAAAACATTAAGGTAAAAATACTACAGCACCTTTGATTCATCAGTTTTTACTTTCTTCTTCTATTTCTACGAAATAGCTACAATATGTGGAATCTCAAATGGAGATTCATTAGTAATAGTTTTACTAGGCTTTATGTTTGATATACATTTATGTAACTTAGTGCATTAGCAAAATAAACGTTATATTTGTATTTGTATGTCTAAATCGGCCGTCAATACAAAGTTTTTCAATGGCCCTCGTATATACGTACAACCCAGGTGTTAGCAAGTCCCCGCTAAAACACCCTCGTACTTGAGCAAAAACCAACGCAAAAACTAACTGGCGCGTGCGGCCGCGGCATCGCTTTCATGTGAGTTCTTCAAAGTGCCGACGGAGAGTGATTCAACTTATATGTATTCCGTAAATTTTGGTTCAACGTTTCACCTTTATTTTCGTTTTTTCTCAGTTATTCTGCAACAAAACGGCACAGTGATCTAAAATCACATATCGGAGGGTTTTTAAAGCAAGAAATCTAAATTCAACCATAGCTATAATGAATAGAGGGTGCCACCTGTAGCACGAGTAGTGATACCGGGTTGAACCTGACGTGACATACGACCATCAGAAAACCCCTATTCAGCCAGTTTGTGATGTGCCCCCCATAAAGTTTGTGCTGCGCCGCTCTACAAAGTTTGTGATCAGTGGCGTTGTGACCTTATTTCCGCTCACCCTCCGTACCGATCTGGTCGACAAACTGACGGCCAAAAAACAGAACATGCCGAAATTCCTCACCCATAAACTTAGGATTCATTCCATAAATGAGGATAATTTCACAAATAAGGCTGATGAAGATCACGACTCTGGTACTGAATCTGATACGAAAATTGATGGACCCGATATGCCATCTTCAGTATCCGACTACAGCAGAGTCTGCAGTATTTCATCCGCAGACACTGGCTGTTCTCTGGAATCCCCGGCACCAGAGGGCTCTGCAGGCACATGTTGTGGGGAGCAGCATGACGCTCATAGTTCCGAAGAAGAGCTTGAGGTGATCAACGGAAAGGAGGGCTCTCAGCATAGGACTTTATCAAATAGGGGTTGTAAAGGAACTGGAGTAGGCAGGGGAGGCGGAAGGCCCTTAAGGGCAGCTTCTGTAGGTTTGGCGGAAAAAAGGAAATGGTCTCAGGTCGCATATGGTTATAGGAGGTACTCTCCAAAAAATGAAGAAAATATGTCACATTATGGTAACTTAAGTTCATCATCACCGTGTCTGCCATATTTGAAATGCTACGGGGAAGATGGAGTTTATTTAGGACACTCAGGGTCTTCTGATGACGAGGTCCATCTATTAACGACAACAGTGACACCTACCTCATCGGCCTCAGCCACTCCAGTTCGCTTCCGCACTTCTCCACCGCTTCAGCTGTCAAACCGTCAGCCGCTTCCCGAGTGAAATGGTCGGCGAGTCCTCCTCCCGCCAAACTAGCATACCTAGAGGAATCTCCGAGGAAGAGGACGAGGAGGCACCAAGTGAATCTGATGGAGAGACGGAACAGCAACAGAGACCGTATCTGGACTTCGAAAAAATGCAACAGCTGAAAAGCCTCACTAGGTTCCGGAGGCGGGGTAACAGCCTGGCGCCATACCGGAGATCACGGAAGAGAGCTGAGCGTCTTCTGCTGGTGAGAAGAGGAAACAGCGCAACTGCCCTCACTTTGTTGCCAAAGAGTCAGACCAACAGCAGCCCTCCACATCTGCGGATCCTTCGTAAAACATCGTCTATAGTTTGGTTTGGGGTATACACAAAACGAAAGAAGCCTAAGAGGTTTATGGGACGTGACACGTTAGTTTGAAGTCGATTATGGAATGGAAAGTCCATTATGGGTGAACATACACAATTGGCTAGCGCGTGTGGGGGCGGGTTAGAATATCTCCCATCGTATATCCTGCGTGTCGTAAAAGGCGACTAAAAGGAACCGAACTACTGTCGGTACCAGCAGTAACCTCTTCTCAACCAACAGCTTTGGGTGGGCGAGTTGAGAAGAGTCAGGACACTTTCTTGTCCTTGGGGTGAGAAATTGCCCCTAAAGGTGGATGAACCAGTAGATACCATCTCGTCAACGGCATGAGGATGCAGAAAGGAAATGGAAAACTACTGCACTAAAGATCTTAAAGCCATCCCAAGAGAAACTCGTAAAATGAGTAAATGCATTTTAGGAGTTCACATCTGTTAAGGCATTGTGACTTTTATGATGATGATGACCTACAGCACATTGAACTTATTTAAATTATCAAAACTTTTTTCTGGTTTGGTGCATCAATGTGAGTATCAAAAAATAATGTCATCAATATGTCTTACGTAAAAAATGTATTCTTTGTTTAAGTCTCTAGTGGTACCGTTTTCGAGATAACCTTCATTGAAGTTTCCACTGTGACTGAATTATCGATATTTTCGCATTAATGAATATTAGCCAACTTTTACATACCATTCACGAAGTATTTTTAAACATCAACACCACCTATTTAAAAAATTAGATATGTTTGAAATGTGTTTTTGCTCTAGTATTAATTCGTGCGGGAATACCTATAATTTTCTTTCGAACACATTTTACAACTAATTGAGGCGCCTTGGAAACTTCAACGAAGGTTGTCTCGAAAACGGTTGCCTCTATGAGCTCAAACAAAGTATACCTTTTTTACGTAAAACATATTGAGGAAAATATTTTTACAATAATTGATTCACTAAACTGGAAAAAAGTTTAGTTAATTTAAAAGTGTTCAATGTATCGCAGGTGGCGCCCTCTAATCTTGATAGCAAAACCCTGATCGAGATTTCTCACCTTAAAAAACCCACACTATACGTAATTTTAGATCGTTGTGTCATTTTATTGCTGAATAATTGAGAAAAAACGAAAATTAAGGGAAAACCATGTATCTTGAGAATTAAGCATTTTAAGGCGTCCGTCATGTTCTTATCCCAATGTTCATAAAAATGTTAGGTCTATCACCCGTTAAGCGTTGTCGGTTGAATATCCGGACACCCTGTATATGTAGGAAATACAAATGCAAATCAAACAAGCTGATAGTTTCCAATTTACAAGTTACAGAATTATGGAGTGTACTATCATTGATTAACTTATTTATTAAATAAGTTAATTAATGGTACTATGTATCAAAAAGTCCAGATATACATTCTAAAAGTCATTATTGGGGTAGGTCAATCAAGGTTAAAATATCATCAACGGCAGCAGAGACTTCGCGCTTTCATTAGACTTCTGCATCTCAAAAATTTCCAGGCACGTATTTAGAGGGGGGTCTAGGGAGTCCCCCCCCCCGAAACGTTATATAATGCCATCTAAGAAATGGTATCCTCAAATGTTTGCACCCCCCACCCCCTGGATGACGGCAAATTTAAGGTGGCAACTCTAATCTGGACCCCCCGAAAGGTCAAGCAAGTGACACCCATAATCTGGATCCCCCCAAAACCAAATTCCGGATACGTGCCTACAAATTTCACACCTTTGTAGAAAAAATAGGAACTGATAACGAAGCCTTAAAGCACCTAGAAGCTAAACTTTTGTCGGCGTGGGTATTTTCAATTTTTTTTCTAATTACGCTACCTCCAATGTAAAGATTTTCAAAAATATAGCAGCATAATCTATTACTATCTCATGTTATATGACGCCCCAGATGTAAAAAGAAATCAGTGCATCAATTACCAATATTACGAATATTACAAAATAAATAATAAATTCAAACACACATATCTGTTGCATGCCATGACCCTCTATTTTTAGAAATTCAGTAATTGGAAATTGCTATTGTATTTTTACTTTTACAGCTGATAGATGTAATTAAATACTGAACATTTATGCGAGCAACTATTTGGCGCGGAAATTTTGTTATTTTCTGTTTTATTATATCATTATTACTCTTTTGTATAGAGTTGGGTTTATAATTGATGGAAAATTATATGATGTAAAATTACTAGTGAACACTGCATACAGAGTGATTTTTTAGTTGTCAAATTAGACATTTCTCAGTTATGAAAACGGTGACGCATACAATGATACTCAATTTTGAGCTGTTTCTTTATCAAATATATGCATATTTTGATATACCGGAAGTCAGTATCAACTGTGTTATTTCAAGTAGAATCTCACTTGGCATTATGCGTATAATTTGAGGTATTTTGTATAAGGTTATCTTATTGTGGTTACTTTGATTATTGAGACAGTCAACTGTTTGTGAAACAATAAATTCTTGCAAAGTATCCTTTAAAAATACATAACTCTGCCACCATTATCATTTGTTTTTTATTTTTTTTTATCAATAAAATAACAATAGGTTAACGTCATATAACTTGACAAAATATTCTCCAGCTGCGCAATACTTGCTACCTAAGATTCTAATAAAATATTAAACTTCCACCTGAGCGGTCACTGTTGGCTTCTAATTAACAGTGGTGTTCCTGAAGTGGCGCCGGGGTACAGTAACAAAGCCTACACAGAACACGAGGCTAATGACCCGAGCAGTCGATGCCGTTGACACCACTTTATTTCTTTAAGTCGAATCCTACACCCTATTCTCGATTTTTTCTATCGCAATGGATGCAGAGTTAAGTTCGCAACCTCTTTTGTTTAATAATCTCTTTGGAATCAATTGAGCAGTGGGTGATTTCGGGACCATCGAGAGCTACCGGGCCTGATGGTGCTGCGTGTGACGTCACACCAAACGCCGCACGTATCTGCAGGGATTAATAGAGAAATTACGGCGCTACGAGCATTTTCTTAAAATACTGAGAAAACAGTCAAATATACAAAAGTAATGTATAGGAATGAATTTGTGATGAATGGAGCCAGTTGTATCTATTTAGCTAGAGTCGTTTGGACGTAAGAAGGTTAAAAGTTGGACTTAAACCCATCCAAATCATATTATATCATAAATCAAATTATCTATTATTCACAAAATGATGTACATAGTCAAATTATAGCTGTCATGATTGCAGTAATAGTAGCTTAAGTGGATGTAGGAGCTGTAGTATACAGGGTGTGCCAGAATTTTCCTTGACACGTGATATTATTCTCCTAACAGAGGAAGTTCAAACTTACTATATGGTCAATCGTTACTATATGCTTTCAAAATATTTTCTTTGTACTTCAACCGTTAAAACTCCCCCCAGCTTTTTTTCATGTAGCACTCAATAGTGCTTCACAAAAAAATCTTTTATTTTATTTAAATCTTATAGTAGCTTTGATTTTATACACAAACCTATTTTTTGCGTAGTCATTCTATATATAAAATAAGGATTTGTTTGAGGCTTAATATTTATTTATAATAAAACACAGATAAAAATGAAAACTAAGTGGGCGTTTCAAGGGTACTGAAGGACATATAGGACATAATCATACTTTGAAAACAAATTTTTGTATTGGAACCCCTAAAACTCACCCCCAACATTTTTTTCCTAGAAAAATAAGGTCATTCTTTGTAGTGCCTTTCATTTACTAAACAAAACAGTTTTTTTCGTATAGTCAAAGCATAAGATAAATAAAATAAGGGTTTTTCAGGCGTAATATTATCGTGATAAAAAATGATAAAAAGACATTTGTTTTCGAAAGCATGTATGATAAATCATTCAGTACCCTTAAAACACACTTAGTTTCTCTTTTTATCAGTTTTTTGTGTCAGACAAATTCTTATTTTAATTATATTATGCTTATAATTTTACAAAAAAATAGGTTTGCGTATAAAATCAAAGCACAAGATTTTAAATAAAATAGGAATATCATTTATGTAGGGAAACTTATGGGGTGCTATTTGAAAACAAAAAGTTGGGTGCGATTTTTCGGGGTTGACGTGCAAAAAAAATGCTTTGAATGCATGCACTTTACAGTAATTGTTAAGCAGCATTTTACAAAATCTTTGAAGACAATTTAATCTTAGCTCGAAGAACGATTAAAGTAGTACCGTCGAACCTTATAGCAGTATCAGTACGAATTATAAATCTCTCTGCGAAGTGTTTGGTGGATATTACAGAAGAATCCATTATCGTGAAGATATCTCGATGTATAGTGCGTAACCACTGATTGATTACGTTTCATTACATCTTTGGGAAATTACAACACAGGTATGCGCTCTGCATCTATATAATTACTATTGCAGAAGGGTGCACAGCAACTATAGACGGTATTCTTGGCTAAATACACGTAAAAGCCAAAAATTCAATGAAAAAAGCCTGCGGGTATTTGACGATTATAAGCGCGACCGGACGGTCGCTCGGCGCCTCGCGTGACGTAGACGCTGTGGTGGGGATACACCATCAGGCCCCATAAGTATACTTGGACTGCTGGTCCAGCAAGTAATGTCTAATCGTTTTCTATTTTACTGGGAGGCGGTAAACTTGGATTACTGGTGAGAATAGCGTATGGGGACAACATTTTTTGTACTCATAAAGGGCTTTCCATTACTAAAAACCATACGCGTCTTCCGTCTTCTCCGCGATAATAATACTGTGTCAAAATTTCATGAAAATCGATTTAATAGTTTCACGTTACTCAATACAGTACGGTCCGAGGGACGGTCCGAGAGATGGTCCGAAGTAATACTCGTATGTATTCATCAGAAAAGTCCTTGGTTATTGTAATATGCAAAGGAATAATCGAATGGACCTAAAAAAGTGTATTATGAATCTCGATCTTTCTTTTACCGGTCAATGGACAGCATATTTTGAATACAACAAATTTTTGAGTTTTACTACCCTTCACCCCCAACCACCTAAAATTTCACCGTCACCCAAAAAAAAAGATAGAAAATTATCAGTAACCCCTAAAACTTATAAACACGCAGTTTGAGGAGCATTTGAATATTTTTGTTTTTTACTAATTACCTATTTTCAAAATTACAGCAGCATTACCTACTATGGAGTCACAGCATACCGCTACCCACATTTCACTACAATCCATGCAGCGGTTACTGAGATTACGGGGCTGGAAGAACGCCAACAGACAGACAGGCCGACGGAATGTGGACGTGGATCTTCTTTTGTAGATATCATAAAACGCCCAAAATCGTATTATCCCGAAATCGAAATACTCCCCCACCTATCGGTGTGGAAATTAAAATTATATAGTTTTTGAAAGACAGAGCAAAGTAAGCAGTAAATATTAAATAGTGGAGAAAGCGATATATTTCTGTTTGAAGGAACAATGTTGAGAGCCCTTATTTATTTAGTTGCAATAGATTTCTATGCATTATTATAGTAGTTTCTCGTCGTGCCAATTTGTTTTAGAAAGGTAGGTGAAAACTGACTATGATTTTCATTTCATTTATTTTGTACGAATTAATACAAATATTGCCACCTCGAAGGTAACCCTTGTGTGAGGTATTGGCATTGAAAAAGTCACATTAAAATTTATCTAACCTATCATCCTGCTCCATCGGCACTGTCCTATTTGTGTGGTCTTAAGCTTCCTTCCTTCTTATTGATAACAGCAACGATCTTCTACAAATAACACTCCTGCTGCAAATCCATAAGTCATTTCTTCTCATTATATTTGATTATACAAAAATTTTATACTTGAAATTTTGACTCATGGTGTTGACGTTTTATGCCAAATTTCAATACTTCCATAACTACCAAACTTCTGGTGAGATAATTAGAAAAATACCCTATGTAACACGCTAGAATACACAGACTGGAATGACAAAGTCAGCATCCCCTTAGATAATAATTTAGCGATGATAATCATGTGTGAAAGCTTTCCACGTAAGAACTGGATTTCCTAGGCATGGATGTTCAAAGGGCAAAAACTTAACGAAGCTTTCGACTCACTGAGTGCACAGTTTTTTAATCATTCTTTGAGGGTACGGACATAGGGGCAGTCAGATGAATATTATTTAATATTCATCCAGTCCAGCTGAACAAAGGAAATGCCCAAAAACCTTATTTTATAATTTAATTTGGTTACTGGGAAATCTTCCACCAATAGCGCCTAATAGTGGAGTTTAAAGCATGTTAGATGAGGTTTATTTGATAGAAAGGCATTCTATTTGTAATGTAATCAGTTAATGCCAGTCCCACTTGATTTTCAGACTGAATTTGGGTTCCCAAAACATAGGTGAGGCCAGAATTGGTATTGCGATTTTGAGATAAAACGGTTTTTGGGTGTTTTATGATATCTACATAACGAAAATCAACGTCACTCATTATCATCGGTCTGTATGTTGGCGTTCTTCTAGCCTCGTAATCTCAGTAACCGCTTCATGGATTGTGATGAAATTTGGGTAGCGATATGCTGTGGGGTCGTTGTAGGTAATGCTACTATTATTTGGAAAATAGTTCATGGGCGATTAGCAAAAGATAAAAAAAATCCAATATTCCTCGAACTTCGTTTTAGGCATTTTGGGGTTCCTGATTATTTTCTTTTTTTTGCGCGGGGCTGAAATTGGGGTGGTTGATGGGTGGGAGGTAGGGGTTGTAAAACTGAAAAATCTGTTGTATTCATAATAGGCTGACCATTGACCTGTGAAAGAAGGATCTAGCGGCATACACTTTTTTAGATGCATCAGAAATTGCGTTGAATATTATGAAACCAAGGGAGTTTTATGATAAATATATACAAGTTTTGCTTTAGATCGTTCTGTATTGTGTAACCTAACAATTATTGAATAGATTTTAATGAAAGTTTGACACATTATTAATACCGTGACGAGGATGAACAACTCATGTTATTTTTAGAAATCGTGTCAGTGGCGGCGCAGCAACAATCAAAAAATATATTATATAGAAACAGTTCAAACTTCGTTTTTAAGTATTTTAGGGGTTCCTGATTATTTTCGACTATTTTTTTTAGTTGGGGCTAAAATTGAGATGGTGGGGGGGTGGGAGGTAGTAAAACTGAAAAATTTGTTGTATTCATGATAGACTATTCATTCTCATGTGAAGAGTGACCTAGCGGCTTAACCCACTTTTTTGCGGGCAAAGATTTGGTTGCAAGGGGATCTCAGACTATACCTTCATGCTATGGGAAAATAATAAGCTGGCGTCACTGTAATATGTGGGAAATACTGAGTCAACCAGCTTGACTTCATTTTTACTCAGATACTTTGTTTAGCAATCCTGAAAATATACTGTTACTACTTCTATGGGGCAATCATGAGGTGAAACAACTGCTATGCCTGTTCAAAATGAATCAGATGTTTTTACGATTTTTTGCGCTACGTAAAATAAAGAAGTTTATTGTGCGATAAAATTAATCCAACGGTGGTTTTAATGAAAGCACATCCCAGCGAAAACGTTTTTATCTAAAGAAATCATAATTAATGTAAAATTATCCGCACAACAGTTACAATAGCCAACAAAATGGAAAAGTGTATTTTAATTCCAAATCTCGAAAAGATCTTGTATCTACACTTGCCCCAACTGGCAAAGCCAAGCGGACCAGTAGCGTACCATGAAGTTTTAATTATACCTCATTATTTTTACCTCCCCGCTATATGCGATTGTGAACATTTTCGGTTTTGAGATAACATATAACTTGATTTCGTTTAGATTACGTGGATATACATATGTCACTTGTTTTCGTCAGTCTGTTATTTGCAGCAGACTGACATAGATACAGTACATATCGACCAAGATGTTTACAAAAAGTCAATACCTACCATGTGCCAGCTGCGTCCTGTAGATGCTGGGACCTAGGTGCTCAAGCCAAGCCTAAACTGGTTCTACATGGAAATCGTCAGATCCAGGATTTAGTATGATTTCTCGATCTAGTGACCGAGCGTAAAGAGGACATCCGTTATGCGCAAGCTGGCTGAGGTTGAGAGGTTAGCAGCCCTGAGAATAACGATGAGAACAAATACCTACTGCCGCTGTGGAAGTCTGTAGATACTCTTAGGCGTGAATGACATCTCGTATCTCTAGTTGAAAAGGAAAGCAGTGTTGCCTTTTCTGAGAGCAATATCCTTAAATCCCCATTCAGGGAAGAAATAGCCAAAGATACTTTAAGCCTAGACTATAGTAATCGCCAACAGGGCCCAAATTAAGTCCCAGCCCTACAGTTCCGTCTGTTCTGAGGAGCGGGATCCAATGGAGCAGGCTTCTGCTTGGAAGGTAAAGTGGTGCAGACTGCAGAGAAGCTTTGCGCTAAAGACATGGACGACTGTCTTCCAGGCTGGACTACACTCCCTATTGTTGATGAATTTGTAGTTCTTTATGTTGCGTAATTTTCTTAGCGACATACTAAGGATGCGTCAAATGTGATCAAGCTATTGAAAGAATTGAATTCGAGAAATTACTTTCTCTGAGTAGAACACTTCCAATATCACTAATGCCCGGCATTTTCACATCTTAATGAAAGCATTTATCCTCAAGATAACATTTTATTTTGGAGTTTAGCCTTCAGGATAGTGATGACCTTGGAATAAGTTGAAGGACTACCTATTCGGAATTTAAAGTTGTAGATACGTGTTTATTTGGAGGATAAAATGGCATGCACACTGTCAGAGAAAATTTGTCATATGTGAATATCCTGCGTGTTATTTTTTGCTTGTGTATTTTCTTCGATACCTCTAGTTTCCACTTGCTCGAATCGGGTTGCTCGTTCTCACTGAGAAATATGTAAATTTTTTTGTAAATGTTTTCCTATTTTCCGCAACTGGTTTCTCAGATGACAGTGTCCTGTCAACTGACCGACTAAAATCCGCAGATCATTCCTGTTCCCTTAGACAAAGAAAGAGAGAGGACGGAACGCGCGACTGACATTTCAAAAAACTACCAAAATTTATCTGTGATAAGTGATTCATTGCTCCTTCCTGCTGCTGTGGCTTTTACAACCGTAGGCTGCACACCCTACCTTTATGCACACTACAATGTTTTACAATGATTGGTCTTAAAAACGCTAAATATCATAAAAAAATATTTTGGTGACTATTCATTTTCGGTAACAGCTAATGACAGCTAATTCATGTTGCATCAAACTGGCGTTCGGTATCCCCTCTTTTTCCTTTTCTAAGCCTGTGCCATTCCAGGATCCTTGAGGGCGGAGGGGGGCTGACTAGAGGGGTATATGATAAACGGCATCGAGTGTACTAACCCTGGTGTATTTCTCCAGTAGAGGAAACTTTCTTCACTGCCCATTCTTAGATGGTTTTTCTGACAGCAGTCCTTTTTTGTAATGCCTTTAAATGGTTCTGGTCCTATGAACTCAGATTCAGTTTCTTCTCTTGCAAGTGTGTTGGCCATTTAATATTGCCTTCCACTCCGCTATGACCTGGAACCCAAACCAAAGTTATTTTGTTCCAAGCTCATTGAGGAGATATATACTGTTCCATCAACTCGTCAACTCGTTTGGAGCTCAGTGCTTTCAGGGCAGCCTGAAATTGTTTTTTATAGATTTCTTTGTCAAGGGTCGTTTGTTCAGCTGCCTAATTCCCAACTCTAAGGTAAGCATTGCTGCTTGGAAGATCGTGGTATACCTCCCAAGGTTTACTGAAATTTGAACTCTTGGATTTGTATCAGCTACTGCCTTTCACATGCCCAGATATGACTTGAAGCCTTCCGTGAATAGCGCAAGAATGAAGACTGATATGAAACAGTCACTTCTAGTCCACTCGTCGCTTCCTGAGGAAAGGACATTGTAGGATCTTTTCGTGTGCACTTTTGAAACCATAGAGTCCGAGACCATTCCGAGTATATGCTGATTAATAGTTTCGCTCAGTATACCCGTTGTGTTCAGTCTTAGTTCTTTCTTGTTCAGTTGATAGCACTCTGGATATCTCAACGAAGAGATAGTTATTATTGAAATACATAGTCTAAAAGAGCTAAAAGCACGCTTTTCCAAAACATTGTACTAAAAAGTTAAAAACAATTTTTGAAATAAGTTCGAAACGGTAATGAACGAAAAATACCTGGTCTTATTGTGAAGAAAGTGTCAGGCGCTCGCTTCACAAATAATATGGTAGAAAGCGCCCACGCTTTTTTCACAGTCATACTAGTATTTTTCGTTCATTATCGTTTTGAGCTTTTTTTGTTTTTTTTTAAACTGTGTTTATTAATAGCATATTCATAACATAATCATTACCATTACTACATAAACGATAATAAAACTGCCGACTTTCCTGAATATAATTCACAAAAATAATAACTCCCAAGCAGTTCAATGTCACGCCTTTTAGGCTCTCGTTGCTACGCCTCTGTGTAGTATTAACAAACTTTGAGGTGACTGCGCCATCTCTTAGTCAGCGGATACGACCGCTGGACCGACAACTCTGAAGCCACCAAATACGTTTTCGCGGAAAAGTTGAAGCGTTCAATGTTCAGTTTGACCTTTTAACCCAAAGGTGAGTTGCAAACTCACAAACATACAAATGAAGCTAATGAAAGCGTAAACGTGTTAATAAAAAATTGGGATGAGCGCCCCCACGCTTCCCTTGCCTAGCGTCACTGGCAGGAGCACAGAACGTAAATTAACTCAGCAAAGTGACTGCTTGGTAAATAATATCGCTAAAGTGGCAAGCGGTAAGTATCCGGGATCTGTGTCGGGTGGGTGCTTTGCATTTGGACCGTCGCTTTTGTTGCACTAATTTGCATGAATTGAGGCTGACCTTACAAGGTTGTAACTGAATTATCTGACACCGCCGCACATGTCGCCGGACGCGCTTGGCAATTTCATTTGTTTCCTGCGCTTAGAATGTGATTTTCTACACGACAACTGGCGAACGTAATTACTTCGGACACATTTTAATTCATTTTCCAATATGTGATACTCTAAGTACGTCTAATCACATGTAAATCGCAAAAAAATAAATAAATTTTATTGGCTCAGTACTTCCCACACATCACCAGTATATTATGTATTTACCCATAGCATGAAGCTGTAGTCTGAGATGCCACCTTGCAACCAAATCATCGCATGCCCGCCCGCAGAAAAATATGTTTTGCCGCTAGGTCTTTCTTTCACAGATCTATGGACAGCCTATTATGAATACTTACAACAAATTTTTTCATTTTACAACCACTCACCCCCCAACCACTCCAATTCCACAATATTTTTTTAAATTTTACAGCCCCCCCCCCCCAACCACTCCAATGGAATCCCCACCCAAAAAATTAGAAAATGATCAAGAACCCCCAAAATGTGTAAACACGAAGTTTGAGCTGTTTTTATGTTTTTAGTTTTCTATTATTGCTGCGTCGCCACTAACACGATTTCTAAAAACCATACGCGTTTGCCTTCCCCGCCAAGGTAATAATACTGTATCGAAATTTCATTAGAATCAATTTAATAGTTAATAGTTAATAGTATGTATGCTCATCAAAAAATTGTCCCTTGGTTTCTGTAATAAACAAGGCAATGTTCGGATGGTCCTAAAAGGTGTAAGAAAGTGTAGGCCGCTAGGACTTTCTTTCGCAAGTCAGTGGACAACCCATCATGAATAGAATACGTTTTTCAATTTCACAACTCCCCGCCTCCATTTTCATCCCCGCACAGAAAAAAGCAGAAAATGATCAGGAACCGCTAACACGCCAAAAAAAGAAGAAAAGAAAAGAAGTCTGAGCTGTTTTTATATTTTTAGTTTTTTTACTATTGCTGCGCCGCCACTGACACAATGTCTGAAAACTATACGCGTTTTCCATGCTCGCCACGGTAATGATACTATACTATGTCAAAATTTCATTTCATGATAGTTGATACTAATTTAAGATTTAGGGAACACGTTTCGCGAAATATACAGAGAGGCTATTGTATCCTCACAAAAACTGTCTGTCAGCCCACATAAAGAAGATGCTATGCGAATCTCTAGTGTTATCACAATTTACATATTGTTCAGCAGTGCATGGTCCAAGCATAGATAAAGACTGTGAGAATAGGATACAGAGGGTACAAAATGCTTGCATTCGTTTCATTTTTGGAATAAAAAAATATGACCATGTCACATATAAGTTAAAAGATTTGAAATGGCTGCGCATGGTTGAAAGATTTAAGGTAGATGCTCTCTGTCTATTTCACAAAATTTTAATTTTCAAAAATCCTCCTTACCTCTACAATAAAATCACATTTCGGACTGATGTTCATAATGTTAACATAAGAAATAGAGATTTAATCACAGCCCCACCTCACCGATCAACTCTTTGCGAGAGAGGTTTCAGATTCAACATATATGTTTTATACAATGCTCTGACACCTACGCTTAAAAGCCACAACCCTAGTGAATTCAAAAAAGTTTTAATTGAGAATTTATTAATACAATCATAACCTGTCTTTAGATGACCCAACCTAGAAAATTTAGAAATCCTAGTCTTAGTTTAGATTTAAGTTTATGCTTTTTACTACAAAAAATCTTTATTTTGTGCAAGGGCTGAGTGGAAGAGCACTTCGTGTGAACTCCCCCTTGAGATTTCCCTTGGTATTTACTGTCCTGTATGTTTCTAGTTTTAGTTTTCATTTAAACTGATGGGAAATAAAGTTATTATTATTATTAATTAATTCAATGGTTTCCACCTTACATAATGCAGAACCATCTAAAGCAATAGGTACTCGTATATGTGTACATCAGAAAATTGTCCCTTGGTTTCTGTAATAGACAAGGCAATGTTCGATGAACCTAAAAAGTGTATTATGCCGCTAGGTCTTTCCGTCACAGGTTAGTGGACAGCCTATTATGAATACAACAAATTTTTCAGTTTTACAACCTCTGACTCCACAACCACCCCAATTTCACCCCCACCCAAAAAATAAGTAGAAAATGAGGAACCCATAAAACGCCTAAAAACGAAGTTTGACCTGTTTTTATATTTTTGGTTTTTTGATTATTGCTGCGCCGCCACTAACCCGATTTCTGAAATCATACACGTTTTCCATCCTCGCCAAGGTAATAAAATCAATTTAATGGTTTCATGGTTATACAATACAGAACGATTAAGAGCAATACTCGTATGTGTACGTCAGAAAATTTTAAGTTTCTTGGTTTCTGTAATAGGCAAAGCAATGTTTGGATGGACCTAAAAAAGTGTATTATGCAGCTAGGTCTTTCCTTTACAAGGCAATGAACCGGCTATTATGATTACAACACATTTTTTCAGTTTTTCAACCCTCCACCCCCTAATCACATAAATTTGGCTCCACTAAAGCCATGCAAGTGTAAACTCTCCTTTATATTTGAAATAATTTTTTCCTCCATTTTAGCCTGTTAATATTCCTCCCACACCTCCACTTTCAGCTGTGTAAATAAAATGCAAATTTAACGTTTTACAATTATTTATTTATAAATCAGAAAGATATAAATTAAAGAATACTCTAATATAACAGCTACAGTGAAATAGAAATGAAATTACTACCAAGACCGACCTGTAAGACAAGCCGTTTAGATATTATATCTGTTTAGTTTTTGAAGCTTTTCAAGAAATGACCATACGTACATGCCCAATTAGTATCTACTAATAACTAATGAATTTACACATAAAACAAAACAAATGTAGGTGATTATTGAGTATATTTGTTGAAGCGTATATTTTATGATACATATACTGAAGAAATTGAGGTCTTATAACCTTTAGGAAGAAAGCATGGGCTTGACTGCTTCCTACCTGAAATATCTAGAATTCAGTATAAAAGCGACATTCCACAGGATTCTGTCCTTAAAACTACACTCCTGCCTTTGTTCTTCCGAACTTTAAAAGGTCATTGTAAGTTAATGGTTACAGTTAAATAAAAGTGAGTTGAAGCAAGTGACAGAAGGTTGTGTATAGAGCAACCCTCGTATAAAAGTGAGTTGAGTATTAACAAGACTCATCATTAAGGCAACCTGTTTACATAGTTGACAATAGCTGTTCAGTTTCTGAACAATACGCAAGTCACATGTGTCCACCATTTTCAGATTAATGTACATAGTGAACAGAAATATAAAAGTTTTAAGACTTGTGACTTTTGATTGAGTCTAATTGGTGTGACTCAAAGAAGCGTATATATGTTAGTTATACTAAATGCTTGAAAGAGTATTATTGCGGAGTTCCGCAGTTTTCAGCCCTTGAACCCATCCACGTTCTTTTAGTTTACATGAGTGTCGTAACGTCCACACTATCATTACCAGTTGCCTTCCGTATTTTTGTCTTCTGATGTTTGTACACATAACTTTTATATAACAAAACACTCAAACTAAAAATTATGATTATCATAAATGTAATAAGCAGATACCCTACTGTTAATAGTGACCTAAGTGTCCCTTCCTTTTGTATACCTTTAGCTATTTCGTTCTTTAAAAGATCATTCAGATTAACTACATGGCTTACAATAGACTCTAATGCAGCTATCACTTGTCTCGAATTTGAATCATTTATGTTTAAAGTAACCCCATCTGTTATTCCACTGACTAAGGTATCTAACTGAGAATCTCTATGTTTCTCCTGGCAGAATTGGTTGAGTTCTGTAATAGAAGTGGTGGAGTAGCCTGTATTAAAATATACCATGCTCAATGAAACACTCCAGGCTATGCTAGGAAATTATGAACAGTTTACGGAACTCATGTAACTCACACGTATTACTTTCAAATGTTTGTAGCACTGTAGCAACTTACTCAAATAAAGGTAATCGAAAAGGTTGCTGGTATTTTCTATCTCTCTGAGATAAATTTTTTCTAACGCAACCAGAGGTTCAAAACAGAGGTCTATGTCTATGGTACTTATAGGATTTTTGGATAAGTCTAGTTCGCGCAACTTCGATAATCCAACAAACATTTCTGAATTCAGGCTGCTTAAGGAATTTGACGACAAATTAAGAACATTCAACGCAGTTAGATCTTTAAATGCTTCGTGTTCCAGATTGGATATCATATTGGAAGATAGATCCAAATATCTTAACTTAACGATTGTACCTAAGGCGTTTCTATCAATGTTTGTCAAATGATTTCCGGAGAGATCTATACATTCTAAGGCAGAAAACTTGTCAAATACAGCATCATCCATTTTAGAGATGTTTGCATTTGACATTTTAATTTCCACAATATTTCTGTGATGGTCGTCTGAAGTGTCTATTGGAAAAATGTCTCGTTTCAAAACGGGTATAGAGGAATTCACTACTTGGTACCAGTAGAACTGTGGATCTGTTGGTACGTTGAACTCTGCTGAATCTTCTTTGTCCTGAATAAAATCGATAACATCAAGTCTGAAGGTAGAGGTCTGTTGACAGTCTGAGTAAACAGTTTCAACTGCATACCTCGCTGTTGAAATACCATGTAATCTGAATATTTGCCAAACAAGTCCAGCCACTATAGTAAATGAAAATCTTGCGGTTTTCAGCACCATGTTCTGGTTTGCAACTCTGTAAATAATCGTTATATATTAGCAAATGGTAGAAGAAATAACACGGTAGAGGAAGCCTCAAAATGAGTTGTTTTCACCCGAAACTGTTGTAAATGTGAATACCCCTGTTCTCTCCTATGCAAAACTCTCGATAAAATCAATACAAAGACTATACGCTGACAACAAAACTGTTATAGATATAGGGGAAAAATTAACTCGAAAAATATCAGTAAAGAGGAGTTAGACAAAGCTGATGTATCTCACCAACATTATTCAGTTTTTTGTATATGCAGATGCTCTAGTACTTCTAGCGGAAACAGAAGACCATCTACAGAGAAAAAATATACACCCTACAAACAATATGTCAAAAATACGACATGAAAATATCAACAATCAAAACTAAAACCATGTCTTTTTCAGGTACATATCCAGTTAGGACAGACACTGTCATAAACTATGAGGTCCTAGAACACGTAAAACAATTCTAATATATAAGCTACAGTATATCTTATGATAGAAGCAAAGATATACAAGAAAAACTTAGTGAATTTGCTAATATTTGCGGAACTATCATAGAATAAAACAAGAATAGATACTCAAATGAAATTTTACAAGACGGTAGCTGTTCCAGCTGCTCTCTTATACGCTAGTGAAACATGGACGAAACAAGAAGAAAATAGGATGCGGACAGAAGAAACGAAATTTCTAAGAAGAGTGAAAAGGTTGCACAAAATTAGACAGCCTAAGAAAGAGAGATATAAAGCAGAATTAAACAGCTTCAATATAAACAAAAACAAAAAGAAAATAAAACTAAATGGAAAGAACGTGTAAAACAAATCACGAAAACTGGATTCCAGTCAGATCCAAATATCTGAAAGAAGATATATCGGAAAGCCGAGAAAAAGATGGGTATTCTAACAGGCATAGTGGCTAAAACCTGAAGTGAAGAAGCAAATTGAAAATGTACAAGAATATAAAGGGAGTTTTTTCTATGTAAATTTTATAAAAATATTATCCAAATGTTTACTAATCTTAGCAACTCCGGATTTGATGAGTATGGGTCTATAATTTCACCAATAACTGTTTTTCCTTAATAAATATCTTCCAGGAAGCAGACGCACAGCTTTTCTAATTCAAGCCTTCTCTCCGTCTTAATTCTAGCTTGAGATAAATCGTCAAAAGTATAGGAAGGGTATATGTTAACAAGTCCCATTGTGTTTAAAATATTTTACAAAAACACCAGTTTACTTTTGTTTGCCTTATTTAGTTACATGAGGCATGTAATTTTTCAAATTTTGGCAACCTTGTACTTGAATGGCAGAGACAAAAAGTACTTACCAAACTGATATATTTGGTTCAACACGTTAATTTGTTCTGAAGTTATCGGACAAAATGCGGAAAACAGATGATTCGAATGTTGCTATCTGTATCCGGAACCAACGGACCTCAATAATAATGCATATCACCTTGTTATCAGAATGTGAACAATGTTTTACAAATGGGGCTGTACAAACTGTATGGGCAAGAATCGAAGTACCAGATTGTTACTTGCCAACGTTTGAAAAGATGAAAAAATTAAAATAAATATGTTAAAAAGCAGTGAACCAGGAGAAACAACTACGCCGAGGGCAAATACCCCTATCGGAATTAAATTAAACTATTGGCTCGAGTGATTCCTTTGGAAAAACATGAAGAAAATTATGTTCAATGTTCACCTTACCCAATGAATGAAAGAGGGAGAAACGCTTTCTGGTGACCAGAACCACAAGTGCATAGGCCTACAAAGAGGCCCTTATGCGCGTCTCCTTACCATAGTTCCCAAGTCCAGCCCTCATGGCAAAGGTGAGGCTGGCCTTGGCTCCTACCTAACTGGTATCCTCAGGATCAAGAACCCTTGAGCCTAGTATGTGATACCCAAAAACCTCACAGCGACATAGAATGTGTGCTGAGGACTCTTCCTCCTCGCCACAGTCTGTACACAAGTGTCGTTCGAGGGTGCCAGATAGCAGGCCAACAACCTTGGCCGGCTTCTGACAGAATTGCCCCACCTCGGTCAGAGGTCCTAAAATAAGTAGTTCTCTTGCTTGACAGAGATGTCCAGAGATTCCTCTTCATCACATAAGATGCTGATTTTGCGTTCGCACTTCTGTTTTCCCCCTAATGATACCTACTGCCAGCCCCACAACCGGTTCAGGACCCAAAAAATTATTCTTCGACCCTCGCCTGGCGAGCGCGTCCGCCATTTCATTACCGCAAAGTCCAGCAGGACTCGGCACCCACATAAGTCACACCTGATTTCTTGCCGAAATGTCATTCAACACCTTTTTACATTGCAGAACGAGCCCTGATGACCTTACCCAAAGTGAGCTGAAGGATATCACAATCCTTGGTTATGTTACGTATGAAAAATTGGACTGTAATCATACCTCTGGAAATAAAAATTAATCCGGTCAATTTAGACATAAAAATAGTGATCAGATAAGAAAAAATCCAGTAGAGCCAAATTCCGACAGAAAACCTTTGTTTGACGTAATGTTCGGAAACAATACTTATTTAACTGTATGAAGATGATTGATATTCGCTGTTGAGTTTAGCTGTCGCTCTCATTTCTCTTAATACTTTAATCCGATACATACTGTTCATAGTCATCTTCAACAATCATGTGTTCTTCGATTTGTTCTTCTCCTTCCTTTCTTTCTTCATTTTCTTCTTCTCTTGCTCTTGTTGAATGTCCATAAATTGTTCAAATGAATATGAATCAGTGGTCTCTTCCTAAAAATCATATGAATCTTCTTCTCTCGTATTTACTGCGACATCTGAGCAAAACAAGACAGACCTTAGCAGTTAGTATAAACATTTGGCACCAAAACCTACTTTGCAATTGCAAAAAATAGTGTTAAGAAGTTTTTCTGGATCAGTGGGCAGTAAAGTTTCATTCGGCTCCAAAGTATGATTTATTAATTTCCAACCCCAGGCTTCCGGGTCCAGTTGCCATGCCATGTCTGAACTTGATAATATACTCGATATAAGTGTTGAATAGCAGATGCCGATGTAAGAGGAAGACAAGGTAGTTGTACTTGCTTTTGTTCCGTGTGTCCTTTACAAATGTTAAATATCTGTATTTATCTATGGAACCAATTTTTTGGGAGCTCCATAAACAGCAAGAAGAAACTGAATTCCTTTCGTAATTATTGCTTGAGGTGGGACATAGGTGGGCCGTTTTGTTTGCTTAAGTACCTGAATATGTATATACGTGGCATATGTGTGTATCTTATACTCGTATGTAACGTGAGTTTTACAAACGCAATATCTGCAGAATGGCAGGTCTTAGAGAAAAACTCATCAGGACCATTTTTGAAATTTTGAGATCTACAACCTTGGTCTAATATATTTTTTCGATAAAACTTATGGATTTCGAGAAACATGTAAAAAAGCATATGCGGGATTGATGGGGGATTTTTGTCATTTTACTTTCTATGGTAATCCAAAGATTTTCACCAAAATCAGGCTCTACCGGATTTTTCGTTATTTCAGTTGTCCAATGAATTTGTGGTTCTTGACAATAGACAGTACATTCAATTGTCCAATTAGACCGTATTAAATATGAGTTCTCTCGGTTATTTTTTAGTACGTCTAGAGAGGAATAGTTTAAATATTTTTATTTAACTACCTTGTAGTCTTTAGTTTATTATGCTGCGTTATAGTTTAGAAATATCTCTCGACAAAAGTTTGAACCCCTTAAATGGGAGACGTTGGGGGCCAGATCAAATCACCCAATCGAGAGACCAACGTCCTGGAGAGATTATTCCCAAAGGATCATTAGTCCCATAGGTTTTATGACAAATAACTTCGCCGTACTAGAATGACATGTCTTACAAGTTGTGATGTTGAAACAGATGAGGTATAACATTTTGCATCATGTCACAACTCAAAATAAATATCCTTCTCGGAACACAAAAACGTAATGGAAAACGTTATCAAGAAAACTCACTATCCTAGTTTGGAACATGTCCTGAATCGTGATCATAGAGTGGAGAAAATCTCAGACTTTTTTTTTTTAATTATAGTTTTTCCTCGGCATATTTCAAACTTTGATACCACGATTTAATTTCTGTTTCAGAATATGGAAGGTCCTGCAAAGACATCGGCTGCCCCAGCAACCAGATGTGTGTGATGGAATCAGACCCTTGCAGTTACTACCAAAGAGATGGAAACTGTGGCTCGTAAGTGAAAGTTCGCCGAATTATTTTGTGAATTGACATGTTATATACTCGTACAAAATCAGCTAAAAAATCTATTTTTCGATGTGAAACATTACGCATGCTGCAGTGTGCGTATCTTCTTTATAGTATACGAAAATTGGCAGTTTGAACCCTGTATATTTCAGTCACCTAAATGCAAAATCCGACATGTTACGCATCGCAAAATAGAGTTTTATATACCATTCTATTCATTAGCTAAAGCACTACCATATTCTATGTTATTCGCTTAGAAAACCTGACATTAGACATACAACATATGGTGAAGAAAATTAGGCTTAGATGCAGACACTGACTAGTCCAAGCGGTGATTAATTTCAAACCGATATGTCCATAGAAGTCCATACGAACAACGATAGCAAGTCTCATGTCGACTATTCTGGCCGTTGCATGTTTTATCCTGTCGTTGGTTTATGCTGTACTGATATTTTATTTATCAATTTCAGAACCATGGGTGAACAAAATATTGTTCCATCACAAGATAATAAGGCTCGAAAGAAGATTAAGCTAATTGTGAAAACACTGTTGCTAGTTCTGAAGAATTTTGTTTATCAAAAAATTTGGATTTTGAGATTTAAACCAACCCTGTAAGCCATAAAATGTATCCTCTTTAATATCTAGCATTATTTTCATAGTTTCAGGCATTGAGCTCGGTATTTGTCTAGTTTTCTTCATATTCAGTAAAAAAGTCCAAAGTGAGACGTGTTTCATTTTTTTGATCCAAGTCCACAAAAATAGCACTTAAAACACGACGTGTCACAGTTCATAGCATGCAAAACTCGACGTGTCTAAATTTAAAATCTAGATTACAGAAAAACTTCCTAGATTTTGGGGAGTTGAGAACTAACATCCTAAACCATCGTAGGTAATTATACTCTTGTTTTAATATTATTTTTACTCATAATAAGGCTGTATTCAGTTTTTCTCGATTTCTGTAAAATTTGTTTCCGTGGACTTGTCAGGTTTTGCATTTAGATGATTAATTTGTGATAGCAGCTTTTAATGGCACGACATTTACCTTGCGCAGATATCCAACATGCAAAAAGATGACGAACGCAGCCAGAACCTGCGCTACCTATGTCTGTCCACCCACCCAAGTCTGCAGAATGGACGGAGATACTCCGAAATGTTACTCTGATAGCAGCAAAAGTAAGTATCATGCACCAATTATAAATTATATAAATGAGTAGTTTTTTGGCTGTTTTTCTTTGCTATTCAGCAAGTTTTCACCATGTCTGGTATGGTATTCATGTGTAATGTGACTGTTAACAAAAACAAGACTTTCCCTGAATTTCCTTGACAAGTGATATTCTCGTAGCAAAAAAAAGTTCAAATGAAAACTGGGTGGAATTTTTGAAGGTACCATAGGGTCTATCATACCATGCTTTCAAAACATTTTTTTTTGCACGTCAACCCTTGGAACTCACCCCCAACTTTTTTTCCAAATAGCACCCGATCTGTTTTCCTACAAACATGATATCCCTATTTTATTTAAAATCTTGTGGTACCTTTGATTTGATACTCAAAATTATTTCTTGCGTGAAATCATGAGAATAATATAAATAAAATAAGAATTTGTTTGGCGCAAAAAATGAACAAAAAAGAAAACTACGTTTGAAAGGATATTTGATACATACTTTCGAAAACAAATGTCTTTTTTGTCCTTTTTTATCACGAAAATATTACGCCTCAAAAAAATCCTTATTTTATTTACCTTATGCTCATGAAATTGGGAATAAACATTGGTTTATGTATGAATTAAAAGCACTATAAGATTTTAAATGAAATAATGACGTCATTTATCTAGGAAAAGCTGAGGCGTGCTGTTTTAAAAAAAAGTTGGGGATGAGTTTTAGGGGTTGAAGAAAAAATGTTTCGAAAGCATGGCATGATAGGCGATTTAGTACACTTGAAAACCCACTTAGTTTTCTTTTTAACTATTTTTCTCACGAAAATATTATGCCTCAAATAAATCCTTATTTTATTTGCCTTACGCTTATGACTTTACGAAAAAATAGGTTTTAAATAAAATAAGAACTTGTTCGTTCAGGGTGCTATTTGAAAAAAATATGGGGGTGAGTTATAAGGGTTGAAGTACAAAAAAATGTTTTGAATGCATGGTATGATGGACCCTATAGTACTGTCAAAAGTTCCACTCATTTTTCATTTGAACTTTTTTTTGTTGCGAGAATATCAAGGAAATTCTGGTAGAGATAACTCTGGCTTCAATGCAATCAATATACCTATCAGCGGATTGAACTCGGTACATAAAACAAATACAAATTTCTAGAAAATAGCCGGTAAACTCGAACCATGCGCAGGGTATCATGTGCACAACCGGGATGGTCAGTGGCGCATCGCGCAGCCCTTTTTGAACATACTTTGATGCTTTCTTGCAGCACTGAACTACTTCGTTATCCAATTCCTTCTTATTGTATCCTGACGTTAGAAATCACGATGAGGAGCGAATCTCTGTTTTCAGCCACTCTAAAGAATTGTTCGTATGCCTGTCAATTTCCCTATTCCTCAACCAGCTGACAGCACTGCCCAAATCAGGTTGATCTTGCTGTTACATTAGACAGGACTCTGTCCTATAAACAACACATAGAAAACACTAGAGCAAAAGTCAATACGAGGTACGGTATTATTAGCAAGCTGGTCAACTCCTAATGGGGGCCCATCCTGGCGTATTACGGATGACATCCCTTGCCATGTGCTTTGTTGTAGCCTAATGCGCATGCCCTGTATGGTTCAGATAGACTAGTGCTATCAAACTAGACCCTACCCCGAACGACACCTGTAGGATGATCACGACGGGCTGTCTAAGACCTACCACCCTGGACCAAGAACCACATGTTAGTGGAAATACCCCCCCCCCCTCTTAAATCAGGCGAGAAGTTGCATGTATGGCAGAATGAAGTAGACAATCGTTATATAAAAGGCACCCTCTATATGGGCACAAGCCCGTAGCATCCAGACTTAAATCCAGGCCACATTTCATTTATGTCCACAAATCCACTGACAGACTCTAAATCAGTAACGAATAATGTACTGTGGAAGCGACGGACGGCTAACAGAAAATCACATACTAACTTGGAACCCAACTGAAAGCCTCTCTGCCGGATCACGACTGGACTAGAGGATCTATGTATAAAACAGAATTAGATGCCAAATGGGCAGGTCTGGGAATAACCTAGTGAAATAGGGATACGCTGAGGACAATTTATATGCCTGCAGGGAGAACCAGACGATGGAGGATCTCTCATCTTGCCCATCCTTGAAAATTCCACGCACAATCCAGGATCTATGGGAAGCGAACGACACGGCAGTGCACTGCGCCAGTCACTAGAAGGAGATATGAACAAATACAACCCTGAGCTCCGTCGTCCACCTAAAACGGTCCACGTCATGGCGGGGGTCGTCAACAGGGCAATTCGAAGCACCGCCACCTTGATGAACGCTGGCTTCCGAAACCGGCTCGGTGTAGGTGCTTTTTCTACGTGGTGCTCGAACCCAAAGATGGGACTTGTCAGGTGGTTAGCCTTAGGGCCCCCAACCGACATTTCCGGAGGCAGCCGTCCCACTTGCCTCCTGAGGAAGGACCTGTGAAGGTTGCCGGCTGGCTTACATCCTTAGACTTTGATATACCCTACGGTGTCGCCACACACCGGATAGCCGACTGATGTTGGGTGGCTTCCTGCGGGTGTCTGTTATCAGTCGTCCCTAACGTGAGTTAGTTCAAGTGCAGCTCAGGCTCATCGATCTTGCCCCTCTTTATAAGTTGTAGAATCCGATAACGATTTCCTTCCGAGAACATGACCGAGGTCTGACAGTTTTCGGCATTGAATTGTTGTCAAGAGTTCGCGAGTTACAGTTCCCAGTTTAAGACCGCTTCATTTCTTTGCATAGCCACCCATAGTAATCGCGTAACCACATCTCAAATACTTCCAGGGGATTGATTGGACAGCTTTCAGTGTCTGTACGACAACACAGACGAAATACAACTTCTAATCATTCTTTTTCTCTGCTTTAAGTTCAAACTAACGTCAAAAGACAGTGATCTTATTTTCTGGATTATTGTACGGACTGATTGAATCCTGCATTTTATTTCCTTATCTGGGTCGACTTTTTACAGTGATGTACCTTCCGAGGTATTTAAAATTGGATACTCTCTCAACGTTCTGTCCGTTTATCTGTATTGACACATTGAGATATGGCTAGCGGTTAAAGACCATAAACTTTGTCTTAGCCACATTTCCTCATTACAATTTCATTTCCTGTATACAATATTTTTATTGAATTTTAGGTCAAGTATCCTATGACACCAAGAACCAAAATAATGTAGGAGGGGGAGTCCCACAACCTAGTGCGCCAGTAGCACCAAGTGGCAACTTATACCCAAGTATACCACATGGAGAGACTACACCACGACCAGGCGGCTACCGACCTCCTTCTGGTGGTGGATATCAAGGTGTGTATGATGAAGTCTACAAACAGAAAATATATGGTCAAAGAGTTTGTCAGATGCCAATTTATTTTGTTTTTATCTGTCTATTGCAAATAGGTATTTGCGATTATTTTGATCTTCTACCACTTTCTGCATTATCATAATATACAAATATTTTGTATAGATAATTACGTTTTTGTCATTACTCAGGACTACATAATAACGTTACTGCACTATAGAAGTGTCAACACTGATTGACTGAAAGAAATGTACACAAATCTTACATTTTTACGATACGATTCGAGTCAAGATACAAATCAAATAAATAAAAACTTAATTTACGTCTACCACAGATTTTGGAGAAATTTGCTTTATTTATACAATTTATAGGAAGATTTGCTATGATATGCATTCGAGAAAAAATATCGTTTCATATGCTTCTGAAATATATTATGTATAAAGTTCATATCCATTTTTACTGCATTACACTGCTTGAGAAAACTTTGGTTTCGAGCAGTTTAAATAATTTCGGAAGTTCTCTTCGAAAATTATCGACGATTCAGCAAGCTTTACAAGATTACAAAAGACTTGAAAAATCCCGATAGTCTTGAAAAAAGTCGTATACATATTTGGAGAGTTTTGAAGGTTTGAAAAAACCGAAAATTTCTAAGATTTCCAACAATTTCGAAAATTTTTATGACTTCCATGATCTAAAACCCTGAAAGATTTCAAAAATGCTAAAATAGCTCAAAAATTCTGACAAAATTCAAAAATCATGGAAGATTAAAATTTTTTCGATAATTCAGGAAGTTCTAAAGGACCTCGAATATTTTGAAAATTTTTGAGAATGACATAAACTCGTGCGCTCCTATTTTTTGTTGCGTTTCAACAATGTAAATGCAAAAACCTTGAGAAATCCCAAAAGTCCCCCCAAATGTTCATAAAACCCAAAAATTCCGCACAATAACGTCTTTTGAACAAATTAGGTGTAATGTGATGGTAATGTACGTTTTTCCTAAGTTACCTACATCCATTAAAGAAAACTAATAGGTTTGATTGATAATTTTAGGGGGAGCAGTAGGATCTGGCTACCCAGGATATGGTGGATATCCACAACAACATGCTGGTGGCTATCCCCAACAAGGAGGCTATCCTCAACAAGGAGCATATCCTCAGGGATACCCCCAATATCCTCAAGGTAATATTAAGGCTACAGCGTATTAATTATTTTTACTCTTATTATTTATCATTATTATTATTTTGAGTCTTGGTCGGCACATCGTAATAACACATCCAAATCTCGTCACCTGTCACGGTGTTGTTCATATACTGAGATTTTCGATAATCGAATCGTCATCGTATACAAGGTACGGTGGGAGTGTATACTCATATACACGGAGTCCCTGAATTTCCTTGACACGTGGTATTCTCATAACAAAAAAAGACTCAAACGAAAATTGAATGAAATGTTTTGAAAGTACTACAGTATCTCTATCATACGATGTTTTCAAAACATTTTTTTTTGTACTTCAACCCTTAAAACTCACCCCCAACTTCGTTTTTCAAATAGTACCTAATAGATTTTTCCACACAAAGTCCGTATTCTATCTTAAATCTTGTAGTGCCATTTTTTATTCAAAAACCTTTTTTTTCGTAAAGTCACTAGCATAAAATAAGCAAAATAAATAAGATAAGGATTTGTTTGAGGCGTAACATTTTCGTAAGAAAATCGGATAAAAAGGAAAACAAGCGGGTTCTTCAAGGGTACTGAAAGATCTATCATACCGTGCTTTCGAAACATTTTTTTTTTACTTCAACCCCCAAAATTTATCCCCTTCCTTTTTGTCAAATAGCACATTCAATATCTTGTAGTGCCTTTGACTTCATACATATTATATAGAAAGTTTATTATAAAGTTGACGCTAGGTTCTTTACATCCGAGATATCATACAAACACGTTATGCTAGAAAGTATTTTTTTTATTATGCTATTGGCATATTGGCTACTAGAAAGTTATAATAGTCCAATGGTTACCTACGTCGTAAAAATGGGTCGAAAAGAAATGAACTTTGGTGAGATGGTCGTTTGTCTGCTGAATGTCTGCTAAATGTACACCTGAGTTTGCGACCTCGAGGGGTTGCCGCTTGAGGGTGAAAACTTTGCTAAGCGAAGATTTTCGAAAAATAGCGTCGTTTTCATAAGTGGTATCGAAAAAAGTCCAAATGTGTTATTTAGGCAGCTGTATATACATATGTATATACATATAATAGAGATATGATAAATGTTATTCTCTTAGGAGAAAAAGTGTCACAGTACTTTCTGACAGTGTTCTTCGAATTAATATGCGATAAAATTCTAATTTTAGTAAAAATAAAAAACGGCACCCTAACTTTGGGGCACTGTAGAATGGAAACTATTGGTCGCACAAGAAAAATGTAAAGACCAAAATTGTGGAGAATTTTATTGTCTCTGTATATTATTTGAGCTTTTTTCGATAGCATCCACCACAACGGCGCTATTTGTCGAAGAGCGTCACAAAACAGTTTTCACCCTCATCGCCCCCCCCTCGAGCGGCAACCCCCAGAGGTGACAAATTGAACCTTATCTTAATTAAATAATGTCGAGATAGTATCATTTCGACTAAAAGTATGCGCAACTAAGATATTTTTCGCAACTGCACATATCGGTAGTAGATAGCGGTGTGTTCCTAAATGTCGTATTTAAAAAAAACAAATAAATGAAAAGATATAATTCTTTTAGGGAAACAAAAACGTTACACGACTTTTTAATAAAGTGCGTCGTCTTAATCGGCGATGAAATTGATTTTTGTAAAAATCACAAACCAACCCCTAACTTTGGCGCACTGTACAACGGAAACTATTAGTCGCACACAAAAAATGTAAAGCAAAAATTACGCAAAATTTTGTTCTCTCCATAAATTATTTCAAGCTCTTTTCGATATCGTTCACCAAAATGGCGTTATTTTTCGAAAATCGTCGCGAAGCGGAGTTTTGATCCCCCTCGAGCGACAACCTCTCGAGGTCGCAAACTTAGATGTAGGTTCACGGGATCAATATCTACCATCCCATTAAATTTCATTTCTTTCCGACTCTTTGCTGTCAAAAAACCCCTACCGCCTGGATATAATAGGAAGATTAGATCGATACTAAGTATAGTATTTTGTAAAATCCTCTACATAAACCTGAAATATTCTTAAATCAGTCTTGCATCTGATTATTTCAATCATATTGTAGTGTCAGATCTAGGCTACAGATTGAAATATCATGTGGTTGATTTAAACATATCTAAAGCTTGAGTACTGTAATGTTTGAGTTAATGCTTTCTTCATAGACTAAAGGATTTTCAAGTGAAGGACAAGTAGTTGTGATTGAAGTATGTTATGTGTGCCATATACTATTAGTTATAAAGATGGAAAAAAGTTCATCGACCAATATTAATGCAGACTGAGTATATTGAATATGGTAGAGGAGATGGTCCTAATATGGGCCCCGTTTTTATATTTTTTGAATAAGTCGGAAAAATATATCTGTATTAATGGCAAAATGGCGGGCATGCACCTCAGAGGTTCATTGTCGATGTCTGATAGGGCATTTTGTGTTTGAAATAATAAAAAGCTTCGTCTTGAAGAATTTTTGTAAAATTGTGAGTTTTCCAGTCTAGGGCAGGGTGCATGGAATATGGGTTATGAATGAAAAACATAATATCATTCATAAAATGCAAAATCGAAACATTATTTCTGAAAGAAACACAGGCAGAGTAAAATATAAGTAAATCAAAAAATATTATTGACAAACATTGCAAACATATATATCCTTCTCTGCTTCAGAACATTGCTCATTGCCCATATGCTGCAGATATTGAAGCCATAATTCTCCCTTTGTCCCTTTGCATCACTCTTTGAGTTATTATCATTATATCCCGACCCCCAGCCTTCCTAGCATTTTTGAAGTATATTTTGGTTTTGCTCTAAGCATTGCAACTGTCAAAGAAAAAATTGTACCTAATTCGTATTGGCCATGGCTCATATTCAGACCCAGAAGTGTCCCATAATCCAAACAGTCAACCTCTAAAAAAATTGCAGATTTAAAATTGCATAGGCTTAAATACACACTCTTTCAGAATGCTTACCTTTATTAATGATATCCGTACTACACAAAGAAGATAAATTGAAATACAAAAAGGAAAGATTTCCATCAAAGCAGGCAATTTTCAATAACTGTGTAAAACATTTCTACTATCACAGAAACTGAATTGTAACGGTAAGTCAAACGTCAACCGAGATTTTGGGAATAGCGCATGTAATAAGTGCACTGCAAGTCATTAAGAGAAATTTAAGATAGAGTCAAAGAATGGCGCCACTCGGATTGAAAAAATATCTAGGTGTCCCATATTAACAGCAGGGTCCATATTAGGACCTTCTCCTCTACCCCATTGTGTAAAATGTATATTATACCAATTTCCAACGAGTCTATAATTATCGTATGCGCGCTATAGGCTAAGGTCATTAATTATCGTTTGGTATATAATAACAAATTTGAGAGCGGTGAAATTTCCGGCAACTAAATATTTAATAAAGCGTTATTATGCAGCTAGGTATGAAAATTTCAAAAACCTTTATTAATAATACATATATACAGACTTCATGCACGCTGATTTTAATTAATTTTTTACCTCAGACGTGAATCGATAACTCTTCTGTTAATTGGCTGTACTTTGCAGCGCCGTATTGGTAAAATGTTTGTATAACAATTTCCGTTATTGCTTCTCGGCATGCTATGAGTTATAGTATAGGAGATCAGAGATATCTGGTTGCATCTGTACAGGTCTTTGTTTATTTGTCATATCGCGTTAGGTTGCTTATAGGTAGAGACATTGAAAAACACCTATTTGACTGAAAATTTCAAATAATCTGTAAACTAAAAAAGAGTGACATCGATTATCATACTCGTCAGAACAGTTATCAAGTTTGTCTCACGTTGGCTTGCCAACTGTGGAAATGGAGGGTCACCCAATAGTGAGTCACCCTCCGTCAAGCTTTCGGTGTCTTGACGTGACCGTCAGTATTGCTAAAACGCAATCCCAAAAGTTGGGAGTTTTGTTCCGCTATAGGAGGCTGTATACGCCAAAGCAACTACTGCTGCTCTACAAAGCATAGATCCTAGTATCGTTAGGGTATCGCTCTCCTGTATAGAGATTTGCTTAGAAGCATCCTCTAAAGGTTCTGGACACTATTCAGAAGAGAGCAGTTAGACTAATCGATACGCCTAATTTCACAAAGGACCTCCACAGCCCAGATCATCGAAGAAGGGTGGCTGATCTATCCCTGTTTTACAGATTGCATTACGGAAGATGTTCGAGTGAGCTCTCCCAGATAATAGCACCGAAGGCCGCCATCCGAACGAGGAACACGAGATTCTGCGAGCTCATCCTTACCAGGTCGAGGTCCCTACTTCTGAATCATTCGCTTCCAGCGTTCCTTCTTTTAGAGAACTTCAACGCTGTGGAATAAGCTGCCGGGGAATTTGTTTCCTGACGGCTACAACCTGCAGCGCTTTAAATCTAACGTGCATAGATATTTATCCTCTCGCGGGGCTTCTACAGCGACCTAGGCTTTCTGCCTTTGCGGGAGGCTGACCATAAAAGAACATTTCATGGTATAAAAAATTAGACATTCTCATTTGAAAAAATCAAGTTACCTGTGATTAAAATTTCCTTAATAATCTACTGATTTTGCCAAATACAACAAGAATTGAAATCTGAGCTGACACATTTCATGCTTAGTCATATGACAAATTCACAGCTTTCTAAGTTTTGTAATCGCTGTAATATTCAATTGTTAGCTCTCACTGGAGAGACCTAATGCAGAGCCTCCGTCTGACCGTATACAGAAGGTAGCCAAAACTACAGGTGCTAGAGGAAAACTAAATACAGATTCTGAATCAGCAATTAAAAGCTAGTCCGGGAAAAATCCGGTTTTGTCAATATCGCTTCCGGATCCACAGTGAGAGCGCTGTATGGATTTACTCAACTAAATTCCTTTTCTACACCATCTACTTATACCAAAAACGGTGATTTGCGGCTAAACGGTTCATTTAAACTCCCATCTGTGATACATAAAGTCGCACTAGGATTTACCAACGAATCGAAATATGCAACAATATACGGGAAGTTCAGTCTAAAAAAATGTAGGTTTGATATGATAAAGTGTCCAAATTTAGGTGAACATATTTTAATATTACAGGGATCGGGATCCCGTTTCAAGACCTCGGAATAAAAATCTAAATCACCAGATATCAGGGTCGCAAGATTGCGGGATTAACCCCAATATGTAATGTCAAAAAAAGCGCCCCGGGATCCCCAAATGGAAACCCTGCTACCTACCATGAGCAAATGATAGATTTTTGAAATATGTATTAGGAAGCCTACTATCTGCCGTCTACATGTTGACCCACCCTGTAGAATAGTATTCCAGATATTTAAAAAAAATTACCTGGATTGTACTGTAGTGTATTTTAAAATTTAATAGATTTCAGACATATATGAAAATGGAAATATTTTTTTTTAAATAGACTCAAAATGAATGATCCTAAACTCTATCTCAAATATTAGCTACTGCATTTAGAAATAGTAATTTTTATTTTCCAGTAGTTTGCAATACATTTTTTATACTATATATAATATACACCGTGTTCTAGGACGAATCCAGAAAACTTTAAGGGATGACTTCGGGCACCGACTTATAATATGTTATAGCTGAAAAATTGATATGCCCTTAATTAGATCGCAAAATGTAGTGCGTGGCCTCTAGGATCATACCAATATCAGTTATTTGAGGTAAACAATAATCCTAATCCTACTAAACGATCTTCTCCGTTTTTTGCCGTAAAATTGAAAAGAAATTCCCGAAAGTGAAAGTGAAATAAGGTGGGCCACGCACGTTTCAGTTATCTTTACAACTAAACTCCAAACATTGATTTCTCTACAACAGATGCGAATTTCAGAATAACTCCTTTTGATATCGGCTTCACATTCCGAAACCAAAGTGCTATTTTTTCGGGATTCGTTCACTGGAACTTTAATTGGTTGTGCGTGGAGTTGCTACACAAGATAACGCTGTTCTTGGGTTACAGGTCAAGGTGGATACCAAGGCTACCCAGGCTACCAAGGTGGGTATCAACAGCAAGGCGGTTATCCTGGCTACCAACAAGGTTACGGACAAAATAGATATGGAAAACCATCATCTGGATCTTCTATAACAGATCAAATAACAAGTTCCCTGAAATCTATAGGTACAGATCTACTGAAAAATGCTTTAATAAAAGCAATTTCTGGCAAAAACTGAAAATATTCTTAGTTCTGTACATACTTGAAGTAGCCTTTATTGTAATATTTTATATCATCACTAGTAGTACTATTCGTAATTAGGTTTTTATAGAATTGCATTAACTTGCGTCATTACCAGCGTTACTCTCACTAGTCAGATGTTCCATCTAGATTCTGGTAAATTTTGCTATAATTTGTAAATTTCATGCAGGTTTCATCATCTACCATAAACGTATATATAGACACAAAATTCGCATATTAACTACTATAAGTTGCTACTTTCTTCCAATCGTCTTATTGTACACTAAACTTTACAGGGCAAAGTTATTACTCTTACCTCATATTTGCTGAGTATCAAATTTTAATATACCAGAAACATCGCTGTCTCTAGACTTAGGATAAAGTTCAGCAAACTTTGCCTTCACACTAATCTATGTCTTTTTTACAGGGCTATTCTGCGTGATACTAAATTACCTATTATCAAGAATGTACGGTGTATGAAACATGACTGGTTGAATTTAGTATACGAAATTGTTCCTCTTCTTTAATAAATTGAAAATTAATTAACTTAGTAATTTGATTTGCCATAAATCATCTGTAAGGTGAGTATTGCTGTTGAATGTACACTACCATCAAAAACTTTGCACCTTAGAACTACAGGCCGTAAACTTCTTCCTTTATTCTTATTTATCTTTTATTTCTTCGATCCAAGCTTCAATTATTGCCTTTCTAGTTACTATATTTGTGTAATATACTTTATTTGCTTTATATTTATACAGAGTAAATGAAACAAGCGAAGGTCAGATAGGTGTTTCGATCTGTTTGTTGATAATTACTATGTCAGATTCAATGAATAGATATCCATCAGTAATTCTACACTATTTTCAAAGATAGATTGAACTTCGTTGACAACGATGTGATAGCTAATAGCTAGCTATAATACAGCCACTGTCTAAACTTGCTAGGTCAGTGGATTGTCAATTGTTATTTTGAGAAGTTGTGATCTATCACTAGCTGATCAGCTGTTGACAACTGTGTTAAAGAGGTCTCGACCTGTCCCAAAAATGGTGTAAATGTTTGGATGGTAGTACATGATCTTGGTGTGGTAACATTGCTAACACATTCTTTATTTTTTAGCATAGTCTTGATTTTCATTCATTGCACACTGTTCTACAATAAAATCCGCTGCAGAATAGCCCTTTATTTTCTAACACTGTGTATAAACATTTGCTGAGGCAACTCATGGATTTGACGTTGATTTTATTATGCAGAAGCTCAAGATAGTTGACAGTTCCATGGTACCTTCAGTATAAGGCGATTTCTGTCTTGTTTTTTAACAGACAAATTGAAAAAAATTGATACTTGTTGGTTTTGGTTTATTATTTGATTAATACCTATAAAAAAATTTCTGCCTATTGAGTTACCTCAAGCAATGTATTTGACTTATCTGAGAGTTCATGCACTAGAAGCTTTTTTGACACATTTGCACAAAAAGGCTTTGGGATCTACTAACAGAGTTTCTCTATGTTGCTTATACTTCAATTTCTCTTTAAGGTGGATATTTCAAAAAGCTGCGTAACTCCGTGAGTAAGACATTGGGAATATCTTCATAAACTGTAAAACTGTTGCATTTCTTGAGTTTATATGTATGTATATTAATACCTCACTCACAATAATAATACTCATTAACTTTTGATAGCATTTAAGTGGTAAAAATAAAAAAATTGTTGCCAGTTACACATTATTTACAATCTATTGTATATATGACAATGTAACATAAGTGAAATAAAAAATATATGTTATAATGGGTACTTTGCATTTTATTTTAAACATATATTCTATCTTTTTTTGAATAGAGTCAAAAGAGTATAGCTCAGGGGAGCAGACTCTACTTGAATGTCAGTAGAAGAGAGAGAGAGGTCATCGAGGTGGCGCGTTAAGGCCGGGTCACCAATTAGTCGAATTGCCCTTCTCTGCATGGCATTAAGTATAGGTAGGGTAGTAGGGGCAGCCTCTCCCCAGACATGACAGCAATACTCCAGGTCAGGTATTATCTGGTCTTTATATAGCGTCAGCGTGAGGAGATTAGACAGTGAGAAGTACTTTCTGAATGGGTACCCAAGCCTTTTTCCAGCAGCTGTTGGAATTGACTCGTTGTGCTCGTGCCAGATCAGATTTTCTGTAATAATAATAAAAAAATGCAGTCAAGTTGATTCACTCAATAGGTACTTCCCACACATAATGATGATACCATTTATTATTTTCCCATTGCATGAAGCTACAATTTGAAATCCCCTTGCAACCAAATCATCGCCCACCCGCCCGCTAAAAACATCCAACACAAAAACTGTCGTAAATAGTTTCTTGCGTGTCCCTCCTTAGAAGCTAGAACGCCACAGTTTGAAGTTTAAACTTTTTTTAAATTTTTAGTTTTTTTATTATTGCTGCGCCGCCACTATTTATTTATTTATCGTATGGCTCAAAAACATGACAAAAGTAAATATAGATTAAAAGAAAAACTATTATAACCTATACTAAAATAAAATATATACAGCTACAAACTAAGATACATAGTCTTTAGTGTTTACAGGTTGATGTCAAGTTCTTTCAACCACTTCAGCGCCAACGGTGTGGCTGTGAAGAACTCTTCTCGAGATCCCTGAAACGCACGCAGTTCACATTCGCTCGTAATATGGTTTATAGTTTGGCGGGGCGCGCCACAGTCACATAAGGGAGATTGCACATAGCCCCACTTGTAAAGGGAGTCGGCACATCTGCCGTGGCCTGTTCGGACTCTATTAAGTTTTACCCACTCTTTCCGGGGTAGTTCTGATCCTGGAAGTAAGGCTGCCCCCATAAATGCGCATCGCGAGTGGTGTTCCGCAAAACCTTCCCACTGGGAGCGCCATTGGTTCAAGGAGTCAAAGTTGTTGGTTTTAAGCCCTTCTGCATCCCTTATTGGTGGTTGTCGGGATTTAAGTCTGTTTATTTGCAACGGGGGTATTGCTCGGTGGATGGGCAGTTTGTTGTTGGCCGTAATCTTGTTATACTCCCTTAGAAGGGCGTCAGTCCTTCGCAGCTGCGGTGGGGCTATTCCAGAGAGTACAGCCAGCCATTGAGTTGGGGTTGTCTTAACTGCGCCTGTAATAAGTCTCATAGTGTGATTTAGTTGGACGTCAATTAGTCTGGTATGATGGCTGTTAATCCAGACAGGCGCACAGTACTCAGCACACGAATAGACAAGAGCTAGTGCACTGGTTCGTAGAGTTGGAGCAGTGGCACCCACGTCGTTCCACACAGCTTTTGGATAATGTTGTTGCGTGTTCTGAGTTTTCCTGCAGTGTTTGCGAGATGTTTCTTATAGCAGAGGGTGCGATCTAACGTTACTCCAAGATATTTTGGGAAATGGTTATGCTTCAGGGGTTCGCCTGCAAAAAGTACCTGCAGTTCATATTTAGCTAGTTTGTTATTCAGGTGGAAGCAGGAAACTTCGGTTTTGTTGGGGCTCGGTACTAGTCTCCATTTCTTGAAGTAGTTGTTTAGAGCTAACAAGTCGTTAGAAAGAGTATGCTCAACGTTCTTGAAGCTCTTATCGGAAAAAGCTATGGCTATATCCGCATAGCGCGCATAGCAAAACTTGTAACTGACTGTTTCTGGCATGTCAGATATATATAGATTGAAAAGTAAGGGGGCCAGTACTGAGCCTTGTGGAAGTCCGTTGTTCAATTTGCGCTGCCTGCTTGCTTTCTCGTTTAGGATTACTTGGAACTTTCTGTCGCATAACATGTTGTTTATGAGTCTTGTAGTGGTCTGACAGGGAATCACCTGCAGCAACTTATATAGGAGACCCTCCCTCCAGACCGTATCGTATGCGGCAGTGAGGTCAACAAACGCCACTCCCGTCTTCATGTTTTGCTGGTAGCCTGCCTCTATATGCGTTGTGAGGGACAGTACTTGATCACAACAACTGCGACCCGGTCTGAAACCAGCCTGGGTTATCGGGACCCGGTCTAAGATAGTCGCGCTCAATCGGTTGTAGACGGCTCTTTCTAGCAATTTATAGGAGCAACTGAGCAAGGCTATAGGTCTGTAGCTGGCGGGTTGATCGTTCGGTTTACCGGGCTTTAATATTGATATGACCTTCGTTCTTTTGAATTCCCGTGGGAGGTTTCCCGTATTAAGGAGGTTCGTGAAGAAGAGAGATAGCCACACTCTTGTTTGCTGACCTGCGTGAATGAGAAATTCCGGCAGGACGCCGTCGAAACCAGGAGCCCTTCCAGGCCTAACATCTGATATGGCATTATTAATGTCTTCGATCGAGAAGGGTCGGGAAAACGTTGTTTGGGTAGGAGCGTTCCTCCTCAGTAAAGTCAATCCCTTCTTCACGCGTTTTGTATGCTCTCTATCAGAAGGTGCTCTTGACGTTTCTACAATATGCGCAGCAATCTTGTCTGGAGTTACTCCCGACGGTGCCCGTGTGGATGGCGTGCTTGAGCCTAGTTTTCTAAGAAGGCTCCAGGCCTTTCGACTTGAGTGTTGGAAGTTCATTTCCGACGTAGTCTCCTCCCACTTACGTCTTCGTGAGCTGTCCAGGGAAGAGATGAGTTCGTCGGCAATATCTGGATTGTTGGTTTCCTGAAAGTCGCCGTATAGGAGTTCGCACCGCTCATCCCACCCAGGGATATATTCCTTCCTGTAACCCCTAGGAATGGTCCTTTTTGCAGCGCTCATCACTGCTCCAACGAAACGTTTGTAATTGTTTGATGTTGGCGGTATCCACTGTACCAGCCGGTCCAGCTCCCGTGAGTAGTTACACCAGTCCGCCTTTGCAAGATTCCATCGAGGCCGAGGGATGGATCGTATTAGGGGTATTTGGATTCCCACATCTAAGAAAACTGGCCTGTGTTGGCTGTGTGGGAAGGCCTGTGCGACTTTTCTGTTAGCTGGTATAGGGATCCCTTTCCGGTTGCAGCTCACAAAGCACAAATCAGGGTTACTTTCTGAGTTCCAGGCTGCTGATTTGAAAGTGCCTTTATCTTTGGCATCAAATACAAGAAAGATATCATTATCATCAGCCCAGTCAGCCAACCTTGCGCCATTTTCGTCACAGTCGGGGTATCTCCACCGTTGGTGGTGGCTGTTAAAGTCTCCAATATATATAGCCGGATGCTGTTGTACTGGAAGTGGTTGTTCAGGCCACTCCGCTGCCGGTGGCTTATATACGTTTACAATTGTGACTTCTCCCACTTTTACTATTACGCTGTGTATGTTGTTATTTGTGTCATTGGAAATGAGTTGGGCATTATCAATATTGTTGCGAATATAAGAGGCTACGCCGTAAGTATGGTGGTAAGTGGCTCCCAGTAATGTATAACCAGAAATGTGTCCCCGTCTGGTGAGTGATTCCTCACTGTCGGCGTGAGTTTCTTGGATCGCTATGACATCAACCTTATTGTCCAAAAGTAGTTTGGAGATGCATTCGCTTTTAGCTCTGCTTATGCTCTCCACATTTAGCTGACAAATACGAATAAAACTACCGATATTTCTAGTCTGTAAGTTTTTAGCCGCCACTGACACGATTTTTCAAAAACAGACGCGTTTTCCATTCTCGCCGCTGCACTAAAATCTGTGTCAGAATTTCATTAAAATAAATTCAGTAATTTTCGCTTTTCGTAATATATATAGAACGAAATAAAGCAAAGCTCGTATGTATACATCACAAAATTGGTTTCTGTAATAGGCAAGCCAATGTTCGGATGGACCTAAAAAAGTGTAATATGCCGCTAGGTATTTCTTCCACGGGTCAATGGACAAACTATTACTATACAACAAATTTTTTCAATTTTACAACCCCCACCCTCCAACCGCCCCAAACTCACCCTCCCCCAAAAAAAGTAGAAAATGATCTGGAACCCCTAAAACGTCTAAAAACAAAGTTTGAGGTGTTTTTATGATTTTTATTTTTTTTATTATTGCTGCGCCGCCACTGATATGATTTTCCCAAAACATACGCGTTTTCCATCCTCGCCGCGGTAGTAATGCCGTGTCAAAATTTCATTAAAATCAATTCACTAACTTTCGCGTTACGCAATATAATAATATAACGATCTAAAACAACACTCGTTATGTAGGTATACATCACAAATTTCATAATACACAAGGCAATGTTTGAATGGGCCTAAAAAAGTGTATTATGCCGCTAGGTTTTCCATCCAGAGGGTAATGGATAGCCCAACAATTGTTTCACACCTCACGGTGTGGAAAGTAAAAAGCGTGTCTTTAACCTGGCGGGAAATTAGCTCAGATAATACTTTGTATTCCAACTAGGGCAACAACAACATTACATATATTCAATAAAATTGAGCATCAATGTAATAAGTCGTCTGTTATTAGTAGATAAGTTATGACAACAATAGCATGGCAATACAAAGGTTAGGGTAAAAATTATTAAATTTATGTATATCATAAACAGTAAGAGGACAATATGCTACATTAAAATAAAAAATGCAACTATGGAGTTGTACTACATTAAAAGAGTTGAGAACAGAGGTTACAAGCTGTCAAAGTAGATTATTTAAAAGTAGGTCTTTCAACGTACAATTCGACATTGTTGGTCAGAGCGGTCCGGTGGACCTTTGCTCTTAGTTGCGGTCGTGTCGGTCGATCGGTCTGTCAGGTCTGGTTACCCAGAGACCAGACAAGGTCTTGGAGAAGTAAGCGAAGAAAAAGAGAGGAAGGAAGGAGACGAGCAAAGAGGAGGAAGTGTGTCGGTTGGAGGGTATAGCTTGACATAATCGATTTGAGTTCCGTAATTTTTGGATATGACCAAAAGGGTTCATTTTGAGGTTCGATATATAAAAGGGCAAAAATTTTGTTGTTTTCTAAATTGTACGATTTGATTTTGATATCAGTGCGAGCCACGGCCTTGTGTGCTTGCGAGGTTGCTCGACTGCGTAGTCCACTGACCCGCGCAACAGAGAGTTGCTGTGCGATTCCGCTTGACATCTTTCAACGTTTTCTTGAAATGAACACTTCACAAGCATTTGACAGAAGAGAAAATTGCATTATAAATATTGGCTGCTACACATATATGTAAAAAACTTCGTAAGTGCACTTGTCCTGTGATGCTTGGGAATATTCAAAGTATGATCTACAAATGCGAGTCTAGCATCATGCAACTGATATCGTAGAAATAGTTTCTCGCTCAGTCATGTTGTGGCAGAGCACCGAATGCACCAGGTTAGCGAAGTGAGCAGTTCACCTTTGCTTCATTTTCGACCATTTCAGGGCTTCCGAATGTGGAACACTTAAAAAGTTGCGCACACAAGAGTTTATTTTTTGAATTTGATAGGCTCCACTATAATTTGGACTCCTAAGAGCTTGAATGAGTAACTTCTTGGCAAAGCCTGATTGTTTATTAGAACCGAATCATTGATTTGAAGCAGAAACAATGTCGGAACCAATGCCGATCCCTGCGGAAACGCCAGCGTTGATGGAAGGAAGACGAGACGCGGTCTACCACGACAAAGATTTTTAGACCTGAGAGGAAGTCTGCGAAGCAACCGCATAGTCGTGCTTACGAGGGAAGCTTGTTTAGGAGAGATGCACGCCACAGTTGATCGAATGCCTTTGAAATATCGAGAGCAATGACCTAAGCCTCGCCAAACTTAGGGTCGTATTTATAGTCGTCTCTTGAGTAATACTCAAGGTCCACCTGAGTAATACTCAAGTGTATCCTTCCTTGTGCAACTGTTTCCTAGACAACATCTACGAAAACATTTGACGACGTTGTCATATTTCAAATATAAGTAACTTTGTTATGCCTAAGTCTACGCATTTTGATACTTTCTGTTATCTCTTTTTGTTTTTTGTGGATATTTCGTGTTTTTGTCGAACATTTGTCTGAATGTGACAGAAAATCACAACACCTTACTCCAAAATTAACTTACAAAATCGCCTCGACTGCAACGAAATATCATGTAGACATTTTTTATTTGAGTATTACTCAAGTGAGTCTTACGTGGGGGAAAGTAATTGAAGTTAATCATTAGTTAGTTCTGAGAAATGAGAGAGCCGGTTTAACAGAACGAGAACGTTCTGAGGTTATAAGGAAAATGAAAATAGCTTACCTAGGACATATAATGCGTGGAGAAGGAGGGAGAATAGGAATTGTAATAAAAAACGTATCCTGGCTGAAAAACATACGGCACTGGACAAGAATAAGGAATTTTCAAGAATTGCAGAGGGCTGCAACTGATATATAGCCATTTGATGGGAGAGAAAGGATGCCCACTTTCACAATCGATAGTTAACTAGAGGTTAAAGGAAAACTAGTGGTTAGTGAACACTTTGCGTTTCGTAATCAGCGGTTTACGTCGAAAGCTCTGGTTATCGAGTAGTTAAGTTAACTCAAGGGATAAAATATGGGTTATCTCTGACGTTTGTTGCGGTCAACAGATGACACATAAGCCTGCTTCGGAGGTTATAAAAACATGCATTTTAACATTGACGTCTCAGACGTCGATGGATTTTAATCTGTTGTGACAGGAGCCAAAAATATTAATACAAAGATTAAGTCTTGGATAAGGAAAGAGTGGATACCGCAAGCTCGTTTGATGCCATATGAATTAGCTGTAACCTAGAATTAATAGCTGTCAAAATTTTCGTATCTTACGTGAATAGAAATATACCCCAAATTCAATATATTCAATATATGCTTAAGCAACATAATGTCAATAAATATAAATAAGATTGTAGGTATTATGTATTCTTCAAGTCCCCACTGGGACTAGCGCTTTGGTACTTTTTTGGTGCTTTTTTGTAACGGAGATGTCAGCTTCGCGATCCGTCCTCTCTCTTCCTTGTCTAAGGATCAGGTATAGTCAAAGGGTTAGGTTGTATTCACAGAACACAATTATGGCAGTGCCACAGCATAGTAAACAATCAGCACAGTATCTCTGAGGATTTCCTATATAAAAATGGTTCCCACAAAATTTACCCTTGGGATGATTTATGGATGATTTTACGGCTGTGAAGTTTAGGTAGAGATGCGAAAATGAAAATATCGATACCGGTACCAACTCGATATTTTTTTGCCAAATAGGCGCGTTTGGTTCGTACAGAGAATTTTGTGCAATTGATTACACCCCTCAATAATTATATAATTATTTTCGATACCGATACCCCTACAAAAATATCAGTACCAGCTTGGAATCGCTCGAAAAGTATTTAAGATAAAAATACTCGTTATTAGTGCAGAAATACCGTTAGCATTCCTACAAAAAAAAAATCATCCAAAAGTGGGGACGCGCGTGTAATTGCCGCCAACCTAAGTTATTGTGCTAGTTGTTTACTATGCTGTGGCAGTGCTCTGAGACTCATCCATGCTGCCAACCTGGAGATAAATAAGCTTAACCACTGCTTTTCTTTCTGAAACACATCGATCCAATAACTACTGGTTAACTTCCATCTATCGGTTAAGTGACTACCAGGGATTACCAATAATTGTGAAGCTGGGCCTAAAACGAAGAATTAGTTAAACCATAAGTTAGCTATGAGCGGTGTAGCGGTTAAACCATTGCTGGAGATGTACGGTAGAAGCCTGGATCTTCCCAAATACCGACCGCCCTGTATGCAATACGCCGTTTCCGTCGTGTTTATGCCTCACGTTACGGGAATTTTATGCCCACTATATCCTACAGCCGTACCTATACCCAGACACATTCGACGGACTCTAGAAACGGCTAACGGGGTAATACACAGCTACCGGGAAGATTGATATTTGCGATAGATCATGCTTCTTAACGGCTTTATACATTTTTCACGTGTCGACGATAGTGTATGGGCTGGAAGACGGCCAAGTCCTGCAGGATTGATGGCTGTTCGCAGGATTAGGATGTTTATTGAGGGTGTTACGCTGGTCTTTATGTTATTGCTGCCGGACGTTGCAAGAGCTGTTCCGGCATGAATATAGCAAGACCGATGTGGTCAAGGATGAAGTTTGCCTTTTGTGGGCCATTCGGGTGTCGTTAAAAGGAAGGCATTTTGCACGTCTACCGTGTTGCGGGAAAAGTTTTTATGGGATGGGAACCCACTGGGCTCGATGCCCGAAAAAAAAAACACAAAAACTAACAATCAAGTAATCTATAAAACAGCGGAAATTGAAAAGTCGGAAAAATAACCAAATAAATCGAAACAAATATAAGACTAGAAAAATGGTAAAACAGAAAAGAGCGAAAATAAAGTAGTGAAAAAAATCGACAGGTCGAGGAAACGAAACTTCGAGGAATTTAAAATTCGAAAAATAAAAATAGGAAAGTTGGAAAATCGTTAAATCGGAAATCGAAAACCCAGAGAGTAATCAAAAATAAAAAAATGAAAATGAGAAATCAAAATATCAAAAAATAGAAAAATAAAAAAATCAAAATCCAAACATCGGAAAATTATAAATCAACTTATAATATTCAAGGATCGAAAAATCGGAAATCGAAGAATTGAAAAAACAAAAAATCTTGAAACCGTATTCCGGAAAAAGTTTTTGTGGGCTGGGAGCCAGTTGGCTCGAAAAATCGGTAAAAACACACAAAATCCCAAATCACAGAATAAAAAATGTTAAAGTCAATAAATCGAAAGAAGTCAAATCAAATAATCGATAAAACAAATACGGAAAAAAAGTCTAAAAAACATTCAAAATTTCCAAATAGGTACCGAGAAATGAAAGTTTTGAAACAAATATAAAACTAAAAAATATTGGAAAATTGTAAAGACAGTCGGGAAATTGAAAAAATCGAGGAATTCAAAATTCGAAAAAGAAAAATAGAGAAGTTGAAAAATCGTTAAATCGGAAAGCTAAAAAATCGAAAACCTAGAAAAAAATAAATCAAAAAGTAAAAAAATCGAAAATGAAAAATCAAAATATCGAAAAATAGAAAAAGCTATAAATCGAAATTCAAGCATCTAAAACTCATAAATGTTTGGATTATTGAAGAATCGAAAAATCGGAAATGGAACAATCAAAAAAACAAAAAAATCTTGACATATAAAGGGCCGAGCATTCAAACAGTCTAATTTAAGAAAAATAAAAATCGCTAAATAAAAAATCCGAAAATCTAAAAATCCAGAAGTAACAATTTGAAACAGAAAGATTTGAGAATCTATAATTTCAACTATAAGATATTACCGAATAAATTGAGAACAAGAAAAATCGAAAAATAAAATAATAAAATGGAAAACATCCACAAGTCCAAAAATCTAAAATTGAATAAGTATTGTAGAATTTATCCGCATCCTAATCTATTATGTTTATTATTTCTCGCAATGTTGCTTTGAGGTACTTTTTGTTAGAGAATAAGTTATAACATATCCATGTTTCTTTTTGTCACTATCGTTTTGACATTATCTATTGCATAACATCTGCAAAAATAGAAGACAGGTTGATTGACTCAGTACTTCCCACACATTTCGGTGATACTATTTTATCATTTCGCATTTGATGATCCAATACAATTAAAAACTAAGTTTGAGCTGTTTTTATAATATTTTGTTCTTTGATTATTGCTGAGCTGCCACTGACACGATTACTAAAAGTCATACGCGTATTCAGTCCTCGCCGCTGTAGTAGTGGTGAGTCAAAATTTCATTAAAATCAATTTAAGAATTACCAGGTTACGCAATACATATTTAAAGCAATACTACTATGTATAGATCAGAAAATTCTCAAAAAGTTCCTCAGTTTCTGTAATAGGCAAGGCAATATTTGGATTGATCTAGAGAAGTGTATTATACCGATAGATTCTTTGCTAGTAGCTCCGCCGACCATGAACTGATTCAGGCCCGTAGCTACAATATGGCGAAACAGGGCGCTGCCCTGAGAAGCGAAGTTTTCGCCCTAGCAGAAAATTTGTACGAAATGCACGAATTGGCAACAATGCAACAGAATTTAATCGTTGTTTTCTAAATGTTTCTTGAAAACTAACACTCACTATTATCAAATATTAAAACTTAAATTCAAAAAGAGTTTGTCCATAAAATCAGCGACCCGTCGATTGAAATTAAAAAAAAGCAAAAACTGATGATTGAATAATTCAGTTTCAAATAGTGATTTTTAATTAAAAATTATTATTGACACACAAGATCTATAGATATGTTTCTTTCTTGAAAATGCTTGATAAGTATATAATATGAGTTCCTGCAAATGTCGCCCTGACAATAGCAAGTAATGACCTTGTACCAACTAAGGCCTGGCTTCGGGCCTGTACTGATTTTCAAAATCATAGTAGCATTATCTACTACGACCCCATAACATATCGCTACCCAAATTTCATCACAATCCATGCAGCGGTTATTGAGGTTACGAGGCTAAAAGAATTCCAATAGACAGACGGACCGACAGACAAATCGACGGAAGTGTTTAACGTGGATTCTCGTTATCTAGGCATCATAAAACTTCCAAAAAGCATATAATCCCACAATCGAAAATATTTGGGATCACAATGCTCCTCTCACCTATCAGTGTGGGAAGTAACAAATATACTACTCGCAAGTGAAATCCAAACACTGAGAGACAAAGGGTTGCGGTTGATGAAATGCGGTAGGTACAATAATAAACGAACTCATTTGCCATAATTAGTTTATAAGAAAATACAACAGATCAATGATAGGTGGGCCCTCCATGTTGACGAATGCACTCATCTAGCCTACGCGACATCCTCGTAATAATAATACAAATAATATCGATCTCCATTCGTTGCCCAGACGCCATCTGGTTGTTGATAAACTCTAGAGGTACAGCCTCCCAAGCTGCCCTCACAGCATGTTCCAGTTCCTCCAGCGTGGTCAGAGGATAGGGTAAAGCGCCTATGCATCAACCCATCTAATCCCATAATGTTTCAGATCACAAGTAAACGTGGCTTGCTGTTAAATGCGATGGCACCTCAACCAAACCATCAAACCAATAGGACGGTGTAGATGGTGCTCAACAGCAAACTGGAGATCATGTCGTTCACCCCGTCATCGTCTTATTAGCGTCCGTCATGAGCCCCCAGACAAAACCTAGACTCGTCGGAGAAGGCCGTCTGATGCCACTTAATCAGCATGCCATTGTCGGTGTTCTTGCTACGAATCTAACCGTAGGCGATGATGAGTTGCAGCGAGTGGAAGCACTAGATGCGGACGATATGATTTACCACACCACGGTGGTGTACCACAGATTTCACTCAATCTGTGGTACACCTTGGGGATTCGGATGGGCCTCCCTATAGCTGCATACCAAGCATCAGCAACAGCTCGAGTTGATCGCCTTCTGTCTCGAAGGGCCAGTAGTCGTAGATGATGATCTTGCCGGTCTGTAGTTCTTATACGTGCTCCAGAACCTCTAGCTTGCTGCATTCGCCATGCTGCTTCAGCGCATTCTGCGATCCATGGGCGCCATGCTGCTACAACTGTAGCCACACTACGGCTCATGGTTACAACAGTTGCTCTGAAAGAAGCACCACGTTCTCGTTGGCCTACAATCCGACCCCGTTCAAAGAGACTTAACTGCGTAAACTGGGGTTGTCGTCTTCTAGGGGCATATTTACACTTTACACAACCAATTCATCTTTTTCACACAACCAACTGGTCCTTCGCCATATTTGCAACCGATGTGATCGTTTCAGAATCGACAAAAAGCCATGCTCTGTTTTTACACGTATTGAGTTTGGGGTGCCATGCAGGTAAATACAGTGACGGATTTAGAGAGGGGCGTACGCCCCCCTCCCTTAGAGCTCTATGGAAGCATATTATATTTATATAAATACCAAAAGTTAAAAGCTTGCTACTATGGATGTAGAGCTTTGAAATTTTTTTTGCTCTACAGAGCGCCGCAGCACTGGTCCGCCCCACCCTCTAGACGTCTAAGTGTAACGGAAACACAGAATATTTATATAAATACCAAAAGTTGGTTTTGAGAGCTTTTTTGCTCTTCAGAAAATTGTAGCGCGTCCATATGGGTATGTGGGTCAATTTCTACCTCCTCATGAAATTCGAGCGCAGCAGTACTGTCCGCCCCCCTAGAGGAAGTCGTAAATTCGCCCCTGGGTAAGTGGGTAAATAGCGTCGGAGTGAAAAACAAGTGTTGTTGTACAGGTCAGAAATATAAGAGCAGTTTACATTTTTTGTGCTCCTATCGAGTGCTGACACTACAAAGGACCCCTTAATCCTTCACAAGACACCAGACCGGTCGAATGACCCTTATCGCTTTCGGCTTTTTTTGCTGCGCCGTTTACGACCATTAATATAGTCAACGTTGGTTATGTCTGTGTATAAAGAGATGTTATTATACAATAAATAGATCAATTTATTTTGTTATCTATTGCAAATTGGTATTTTCGATTATTTTGATCTCCTACGACTTTCTGAATTATTATAATATATATTTTGTATAGATAATTACGATTTTATCATTACTCAACTGCACTATTGAAGTGTCGACACTGATTGAGACCTGAAAAAAATGTAAACAACTCATATATATCTGACTTCTACAATGCATGTGTACTAGAGATGGTACTGCCAAGCTGTGTACCAATTTTCAATGCAAATATCCCTTTGTTTCTAGGTGTTCGGATTTCACTTACGAGAAGTATAAATTAAAATATAGAGAGGCAGAAGTTGACACTGTGAAGAATGCGCGGAAAATAGATGGAAGCTGCCACAAAGCAATATATCTCCTGCCCTAACCGCCGCGCCGCCCGCCCCAAGCCGCAGGCAGCGCCGGAGTTTCCTGCAAGACACTTTTCGGTTTCTCTTATTGTCTTTTCCGCAGGCGATGGCTAGATTATCGTTGGTTTTTATACGATGCGGCCCTGCGAGATTATTCCGCCCGCCTGCCTGCCCGCCGCGCCGCCCTAAATCATCTGGAGTTCCTGCAAAGCGACCGTTACCGCCCATCCTCCGCCGAGTTCGATTCGCCCGAAATTGATGTCGTAGCTGGTAATTCCAACAGAAGATCTAGATCACCATCCGTTCTTCTGGAGTCTATAATGCCCCGATTCAGCCAAAAGTTACGGGCTTGGTGGCTAAAATACGTTGCTGAATTATAACCAGGAACAGGCGCACAACTATATCAGTCGTCTAAATGCAAAACCCGACAAGTCACCAATTTTTCAAAATAGAGTTTTATATGCCATTTTGTTCATTATTTGAAGCGCTACCATTTTCTATATTTTTCGCTTACAAAACCCGACATTAGACATGAGATATTTGGCTAAGAAAACTAGACTTAGGTGCAAACACCGACAAGTCCAGGCGGTGTTTTATTTCAAACACCGTCATGTGGTCATGTCCCAGGAGCCAATACGGACAGCGGAAGCAAGTCACATGTCGATCACACGAGGTATTCTGACCGTTGTGTGTTTTTGTTTTATCCAGTCGCTGAAAATACGTTGTGGTGAATTCATGTGTTTTTCAGTTTACTGAGAGAATGAGATTAATTTATGCTGTATTGATAAATTATTGATAACAATAACCATGTTTTTTGAAGAATGCTTTGGATGCGGATTTTGGATAGCCTACTTCAACAGAAGCTAGGTCCACATTAATGCAGAGGATCGAAGCTAATTGTGAATATGCATTTGCTAGTTCTGAAGAATTTTGTTTGTCAGAAAATTTAGATTGTGACGTTTAAACCTTGTAACCCATGAAATGTATCATTTCTAATTATCTAGCTTTATGTTTATAGTTTCTGTCGTTGAGCACAGTGTTTGACTAGATTCCTTTATATTCAGTAAAATAATCCAAATTGATAAGTGTTTCATTTATTTTGATCCGATTCCGCAAAAATAGCAGTCAAAACACGACATGTCACAGTTCCTAACATGCAAAACCCGACGTGTCCAAATTTAAAAGTCAGATTTTAAAAAAACTGTATGTCCTAGGACCTAACATCCCAAAACATCGTATTGTTAGAAATCACCATAGTTGACGTTCTTTTCTTGCTCATCTATGACTCAGCGCTGGCTGATAAGCGGACCGCTGGCGGTCGTGCCGGCAGTATGGAAACATATCTCGGCGCGCTCGTACTAAAACGCTGTCCGTATGCTGACGTTGTTTGTTTACGTTGTTAAAATATCGTAATTGTTTGTTATTTGGAACTGGAATTGAATTATAGTGTTGTGGGACAATCTGACTATTATTTTCGGCTTTATTTTCTAACATCAGAAGTGCGGATTGTACTTTTGCCCACTTTTTCTGGATACTGGTGGAAATACACTGTAAACAGTAAGTAATGGAATTTGAATTTATATTGTGACTGTGTCATATCAGGCTTTTTTCAAATGACTGCATGTTGTGTTATTGCCATTTGGGTTTTCAGTTTTGTTATAGCAATGTAAACACCGAAAATATTGGGCTGATTAGAGGCGCGCAATAATTTTTTATCAAATTATTAGTGAGCCATTAATAGACACTGATTGCTGGTTAATTGATTGCTACAATTGTTTCGTTTGCTTTTAATGCATCACTAAGTGTTTTACTTGCCCTTAATATTTTTTTTTCTCCGTCTAAACGGGCTTAAGTATTTTATAAACTAACGTTATTATGTAATAATGCATTAATTTATTATTTTGCAAAACATACCAAACAAAATAAAGCAGTTTGAATGGAAAAAGTAAGTAAGTTAGGTAAATACGAAGTAGGTACCGTTGACTGTTTTTCTATTGTTTGTGGTAAAAAGAAAAAAAAAGCAGTTTTATGTATTGGCTCCGTTTGTTGTTTCGGAATATTGTGTTACATGTGGACTAGTTTTTTTTTAATAAAGACCGTCTATTTTAAGAATCCTGCCACACTCGCATTACGCATACGTAAATAAATAATGATTTCTTGGTTATTCATTAATGAATTACTCTTTTATTAGTTGTCTCCCTTTTTAACGTATTGAGTGTAGTTTTTCTGGTTAAAAATAAGTATTTCTCCATTTTTTTAAAGGGAACCCGCTAAAATGGAGGAAATGTTGTCTCAGCTAGTAAAGGCTATTAAGTCTGCGAAGACAGCTCCCGAGCAAGTGGATTTACCACCGTTTAGACCTGAGGTTAATGACGCGAAAAAATGGTTGGCTGAAATATCTGAAATTAAATCCGAGTTTGAGTGGACTGACCAGCAGACCTTGGTTAGGGTGGGTCGGTTTTTAACAGGCGTTTCAAAGACTTGGTTTGAAGTATGGTCACCAGAAATAAAAACTTGAGAAGGATTTCAGCGCGATTTTGCAGAGGCTTTTCCGCCCAAGAAAAATTTGGGTCGGTTACTTTTAGAAGCGGCGGAATTTGACACAAACTCTTGCAACACATACGATGCATACGTCTTCCAGAAGGCGAGTATGTTAAGAAATTTTGGGAGCTAATTGGGAGGAAACTGACCTTGTAGAACTCATTATTCATGGAATTAAAGAGAGGGATGTACAAACTACGGCGACCAACTTAAACTTTAGAAAAATCTCGGATTTGTTGACCTTTTTGGGAACCTTCACCAAACCAAAACATGTTGAAAAACGTGTGAATTCAAATAGCTTTGCTGACTCAGCGGAGCCATCAAGGAAGCGTTTTCGCGAAAATTCTCGTGAACACCAAGATTTTCGTAAGCCACCTATAAATATCAAGTGCTATCGTTGTGGAAAGTCAGGACACGTTCAGCGGCATTGTACTTTTTCCACTTTGAATACTCAAAAATCAAATACTCCTGCTGCAGTTATTACTTCATCAGATACAAAAGTAACTACGTGCTCTTTTTGTGCCAAAACTGGCCATGATATTGACAGCTGCTTTACGCGACAAAATATTGAAAAACGTAAAAAGGTAAATTTTTGTAGTACTGGCAAGGACATCATCCCGGAAAAGTTTAAGATTGATGGACACGATTACACTGGAATAGTTGATACTGGGGCGGACATATCTCTTATAGCCAAACGTCATTTACAGAAATTTTCGCATAAAGTATCACCATGCAGATTAATACTAAGGGGAATCCTTGCTGGGAGCGTCACTGTTGACCTGGAATTCAAGGCGATCTTAGAAATATCTGGCGTTGTCACAAATTTGCTATTTCATATCGTGCCAGATGATATCCTAGAACACGATGTTATAATCGGGCGCAATTTGTACAACGATCCGGAAATATCAACCATCACAGACTTAACAGGAACACGTGTAGTCCGCAATAAAATTCCCCGCATTTTTCGTATCACAGATATCACAAGTACCTTAACGAAGCCAATTAATGTCTCAGACGAACATCGCCCTGATCTGTTAATGTTGCTCTCACGATTTCCTAAGTTGCTTCCTGTGAATGGGTACCTACCGGAAGTGAATAATGCTAAACTCCAGATTAAATTAAAAGATGACTTTGTAGTCAATAGAAGTCCTTATCGCCTTTCTATGAGTGAACGACAGGCTGTAAAAGATATTGTTAATGACTTGATATCTGGAAATATTATTAGGGAAAGTAATTCTCCATTCGCTAGTCCCATCATTCTAGTGAGGAAGAAGGACGGGGCATACCGAATGTGTGTGGACTATCGTCATCTCAATGCACACACAATCAAAAATCGATATCCACTACCGCTTATAGATGACCAACTTGACCGACTTGGTTCTGGACAGACATTTACCTCGTTAGATATGTCGTCGGGGTTCCACCAGATACCCATAGCAGAAGATTCAATCGAAAAAACGGCCTTTGTTACACCGGATGGGCATTTCGAGTATTTGCGGATGCCGTTCGGTCTAGCCAACGCCCCAGCCGTCTTCCAGCAAGCTATAAATAAGGCGTTAGGGCCTCTAAAGGACACGGTAGCTTTGGTGTACTTGGACGACATCTTGATTCCATCCAAAAGCATTGGGGATGCCTTACAATCACTCGAGCTTGTCTTCGAAGCTTTACAAAATGCCGGATTTTCCCTAAATCTACAAAAGTGTCATTTTTTTCAAGATAAACTGGATTATTTGGGAAGAGAGATATCAGCTGATGGCATACGTCCAGGGGTGCGTAAAGTCGAAGCACTGGTTCATGCTACTATTCCTACCAACGTTAAGCAAGTAAGGCAATTTATGGGCCTCGCAGGTTACTTTCGCAAATTCATACCCGAATTTGCAACACGTACAGCATGTATAACAAAACTTACACGCAGTAGTGAGCCGTTTGTCTGGTCTGACCAGCAAGAGTGTGCCAGGAAGTATATTATGGATTGTTTGACTTCAAGACCTCTTTTATCAATTTTTGATCACTCTTTGGCTACTGAGCTACACACCGATGCCAGTTCCATCGAGTATGGAGCAATGTTAGTCCAAAAAAAGGAAGGAAACATCAGAGCTATCGGATATTTTAGCAAGAGGACCAATAAATACGAAGAAAATTACCATTCGTACGAGTTAGAGACTCTCGCAGTGGTTAATGCTTTAAAACACTTTCGTGTATACTTATTGGGGATCCATTTTACTCTGATTACCGACTGCAATGCGATAAAGGCCACTTCCACTAAGAAAGACATCCTTCCCCGCGTAGCACGATGGTGGTGCTACATGCAGGATTTTGATTTTTCGATTGTTTACCGTAAAGGCACATCCCTTCCTCGCGTTGACTTTTTAAGCCGAAACCCTGTAGCGGTACGTCGTTTTACGTGCAGACTGTCTTGGACCGTTGGAGAAAACTTCTGAAGGATACAAGCACATTCTCGTCTTAGTAGACGCCTTCTCAAAGTACTGCATATTGCAGCCTCTGAAGACATTGAAAGCTGATGAAACTAAACTTGCATTTCAAACATGCATTTCGCTGTTTGGAACACCCCAACAGATTACAATGGATGCAGGCACCAACTTCAAGAATCTAAGCCTACCTCAATATTTGGATAGCCTTGGAGTGGCATACCACTACACAACGCCAGACATCCATCGTTCTAACGAACAGGTTGAACGTTATATGAGGACGATTATGAACCTCATACGAGTGGAAACACGTATTAACTCAGATTGGTCAAAAAGTATTTGGAAAATACAACTTGTTTTAAACTCAACGGTACACAAAACCACGCAAACCTCACCTTTAAGAGCTCTGATTGGAATAGACGGCTCAACCCCTTTGATCCAGAGCCTAGTGAAGAATCTTAGTAATGATCTCAATCCGATTCGAAGTAGAGTTAGACCGTAAAAGGATAAACGACCATCTTAACCAAGCCAACGATGCAGAGATTCACGCCAACAAAAAGCGTCGTGACACTGTTGAATTTGCCAATGGAGACTTTGTCTTGATGCACCGAGACGACAAAATGCATTAAGGAAAATTGAAGTATGAATTTCAAGGACGCTTTGAAGTTATGGGTACTACTCCTGAGGGACGCTACGAGCTGAAACGAGTTGGGAAAAACACTGTCACCAAAGCTGCTAAGGAGCAGTTACGAAAATGGCCGACTGACTGGTCTCTCTCAGTTGACCTGACCGATCTACTAGACGCACTAGATGATACTGATGATGAGGCTGATAGCGTTGTTGATAAGAGGTTAGTTATATTGTTATATTTATGGCACGTGTTAGAAATTGTACTGATGTGATTAATGTATTTAAGTGTTGAAAGCATGGACGCTTTGCACTGCTATTCCTGTATGAGTGTTGAAAGCATGGACGCTTTGCACTGCTATTTCTGTATGAGTGTTGAAAGCATGGACGCTTTGCACTGCTATTTCTGTATGAGTGTTGAAAGCATGGACGCTTTGCACTGTTATTCCTGTATGAGTGTTGAAAGCATGGACGCTTTGCACTGTCATTGTTGTGTAAGTGTTGAAAGCATGGACGCTTTGCACTGTTATTTCTGTATGAGTGTTGAAAGCATGGACGCTTTGCACTGTCATTGTTGCGTAAGTGTTGAAAGCATGGATGCTTTGCACTGTTATTCCTGTATGAGTGTTGAAAGCATGGACGCTTTGCACTGTCATTGTTGTGTAAGTGTTGAAGGCATGGACGCTTTGCACTGTTATTTCTGTATGAGTGTTGAAAGCATGGACGCTTTGCACTGTCATTGTTGCGTAAGTGTTGAAAGCATGGACGCTTTGCACTGTTATTTCTGTATGAGTGTTGAAAGCATGGACGCTTTGCACCGTCATTGTTGTGTAAGTGTTGAAAGCATGGACGCTTTGCACTGTCATTGTTGTGTAAGTGTTGAAAGCATGGACGCTTTCCACTGCTATTTCTGTATGAGTGTTGAAAGCTTGGATGCCTTGCACTGTCATTGTTGTGTGAGTGTTGAAAGCATGGACGCTTTGCACTGTTATCTTGTATGAGCGTTGAAAGCCCGGACCCCTCGCACTGTGGGTAGTGGGTGCCGTATGCACCATGGAAATGAATGTTGCTTGCAGACCTTACAAGCTTTTGATTTTTATTTTTTTGCTTTTGCAGCATCAGCGAGGAGACGACTCTGCAAATGGATGCCACTGCCCAGTAAGCAGCAGTTTATTCGAGAAGACAGACTTCGAGAGCGAAGTCTACGTCAGAATTGGCCGTGTTAGAAATCACCATAGTTGACGTTCTTTTCTTGCTCATCTATGACTCAGCGCTGGCTGATAAGCGGACCGCTGGCGGTCGTCGTGCCGGCAGTATGGAAACATATCTCGGCGCGCTCGTACTAAAACGCTGTCCGTATGCTGACGTTTTTTGTTTACCTTGTTAAAATATCGTAATTATTTGTTATTTGGAACTGGAATTGAATTATAGTGTTGTGGGACAATCTGACTATTATTTTCGGCTTTATTTTCTAACAGTATATTATCATACACTCGATTTACTATTATTTTCGCTCATAATAAGACTTTTATCTGTTTTTCTTGATTTCTGTAAAATTTGTTACCCTGGACTTGTCGGGTTTTGCATTTAGACGACTGATATGAGGGCGGCCATAATAAAACAAGATATCCTCGATACATTAGTAGTTTGTTTGGACCAACATTATTTCGAATTTAACGACAAAATCTATACAGGGTTGGGATAAAGTATGGAACCAAGCAAATATCTTTGAAACGGAAAGGATGATATTGCTGAAAATTTGCAGGTAAATTTAGTGACGCATAATGCATCCGAAGACATTGTGTTAGCTATTAATGTACTTCCGGTCTAACCGGAAATATCGTCAACTTTTTTAATTTAAATGGGACACCCTGTATATTTTGCAGATTTTATTACATCTTCTTTTTCCGAATATGTCCATAGTAGGTTTAGTATTTGTTTCTGTAAAAATGGGAAAGATAAAGCTTTTTTATTTACTGAAACTTTAATTTTATTTGATGTGTTAAGAGTAAGAAAATTTAAAATGAATTATCTCAGATGTTCAAAATGCTCGCCATTTACTTTCTGACAATATGCAAGTCTGTTAACAAATTGCTGAGTTATCTTTTCCAAGATGTCTCTACGTCAGGATCAGGCCATCAGGAGGTAAATGGCCAGCATTTTAAACATCTGAAGAAGCTTTATCTTTCCCGTTTTTACAAAAACTAATACTAAACCCACTATGGACGTATTCGGAACAAAAAGATGTATTAAAATCTGCAAAAATATACAGGGTGTCCCATTTAAATTAAAAAAGTTGACGGTACTTCTGGTTAAACCGGAAGTACATTAACAGCTAGCATAATGTCTTCGGATGCATTATACTTCACTACACTTGCCTGCAAATTTTCAGCAATATCTTTTTTTTCCGTTCCAAAGTTATTTGCTTGGTTCCATACTTTATCCCAACCCTGTATATCAAAAGAAGGACTAATAATGGGCAACCCTCTAAGCTCTTTACAACAGAAAATCCAACTAATACCATCTTTTAGTAAATGTATATATTGGTATCGTTATGTAGACGACATAATCATTTGTTTTACCGGAACCGATAGACAACTACATAATCTCTTAAACGAAATTAACAAATTACAACCTGCAATAAAATGTACACTAGAAAAAGAAATAGATCATGCCATTTACTTTTTAGATTTAACAATCAAACAACGACAAAACGAACATACATATTCAATTTATCATAAACCATCGCACACAGATACCACAATACACAGCAGTTCCAACCACCCATACTCACATAAAATTGCAGCATACCATAGTTATATCAATAGACTAATTAACGTGCCCATGAATAACGAAAATTATAATAAAGAACTAAATATAATAAAACAAATTGCCTCAAACAATGACTATAGCCCTACTCTAATCGATTCTATAATAAAAAAAAAGCAATACAAAAAAGCAGTTAACTAAACTTAGTGTACCCTCAGATTAGCGACAATGGATCGAATAACACATATAACTCAATCACATACATAGGACAGTTATCAGAAAACGTTGCACTTAAACTCAAGAAATTAGACCGCAATATATCCTTGAGACGCAAAGAGACACTAGGCAATTTAATTAAAAACAATAAAATGAAATCAACTAAAAACGAAAAGACTGGTGTTTACAAATTAGAATGTGTGGATTGCCCTAAAGTTTATATTGGACAAAGTGGAAGACTGGAAGAACATTCAAAAACCGCATTAACGAACATAAAAAGTCATTTATAAACGAACTCTATAATTCAATCATTTCAACGAAGATTTTAAAATATTACACATAGAACAGAAAGGACGCAAATTAAATTTTTTAGAAGCATATTAGAAATCAACAAGCTCAAATTCTCAGGTAACCTCCTTAATGACAAAACAGATTTAAATAATTCACCATTACTAAATCTGTCGGATGGTTTTCGGAGAACAAGCGATTAGCCATAATAGTTATCCCATTAATGTGTATATCTTGTATAAATAGCGTAGTACTTTAAGTTTAAAATCATTGTTTGATAAAGACACTGTGTCGAAACAATTATTGTCGCAAGTTTTTTTTTAAATAAAAGTGATGATCATTCATCGGAAATACTTTTTTGTATTGTTTGTATACTGTTATACCACAGCATACCAAACGATCAGCAGAATATCTCAAGTTGGCGGCAACCATACTCACATCCCGCCATTTTGGATTAGAATCTGTCAAAAGAGTCATATATACGTCGGTGGACACCATTGACGCAAGGTCCACGCTCGTATTTGCTGATGCATAGCCGTCCACTGTGAGACTTTTTATAAGCGGTGTTGATAATAAATGATCTTTACAATCGATAAACAATGTGCTAGAAGCTGCTTACCGTTGCAGAAATAAGTACCTACTATAATTGCAGGAAAAGTTTTTCAGATTCCCTAATGATTACATAAGGTAAGTACATATACATATACAAATAAAATATGTACTCAAAAACGTACAGACGGGATTGAGAAGACTTTCAACTGATTTGATAGATAACAGCATCAGCCAACACGCCTTTGAGCTAAGTTTTATACAAACTTAAGTTTTTTTAGTACTTAATTACTGAACAAAAATTGTAACCGTTCACTTGGAGGCTTGTCATTGACCAAAAATAGCTCAAAATTAACTAAGAAAATAATGTTACTGACCAATCATCAGCGTTTGACGCTACCATCTATCAAATCGGCTCAAACAAGCGAATAGACACATTTCTTTTAACTTTATCCTCCTACCGGACTACCGCCATCTATTATCCATTGTGTAATGGTTTTTGTTCCCATTTTTTATTTATAAAAAGGGAATCTTGAACTCTTGAGATCATGCTTTCTTTGTTTTATTTCTTTGGGTAGGTAGTTCAAGCCGTGTGGTTCGGTGTCTGGTGAAACGAAACTTCTTTCTGGGTCGGTATACTCCTAATGATACTCGTTGATTGCATCTAAACGTGCCACTAATAAAACGTAATTATTGGCTATATTTTAAAAAGTCAAGTTCCACTACAACTACTTCAAAAAGTATTTCAAGGGTATAAAAACTAGGAAATATAGGTACATCCAACTTGAGAAAGCATTTTAAGAAGTTCAATTTTTTAATATGCAAATTTTCGATAACCTATTTCGTCGATACTGATACTTGAGGGAATCGATACTTCATCTTTTACCCGTTTTACATCAACAATTAATTCGTGCATTCAGTTCGTGGTCAAAATTGACAAGTGTAAAACAGGAATTTGACGTCAAATAAGTCAATGGATTTCTTCTCGGATTTCTTCACTGATTTAGAACCTGTTCTAATCTGTGGTCAAGTTTGACGTAAAATTCGGTTATGCCAGCCTTAGAAATCATATAATGCATGTCTTGCATATTGCATACCCGTCTCTGTATATTATTAAACATTTTCTAAATAAAAGCTCGCACTCAAATTGAGAGTTTTACTGTCAAAAGGCCACAAACAAATGCGTATTAAATAGATCTTGCGAAAACCGCTCATCATATTACAGCAACAGTGTTGGCAGCACTGCATGCTGTCACAAAATCCATGGTTTTATTCACAGATGTAAAACACAATCAGTTTGACCGTGGTTTGACCTTAAAGACGACCATGGATTGATCAATAAATAAATTCGCGGAGAAGATGTCGATGTAAAACGGCTATTTATGTATCGGGGTGTATCGATACTTAGTAAAAAATATCGAACTGGTATCTGTATCGATACTTTTTGTTATTTCCCCATCCCTATTCAAACTTCGGTTGTGTTTCCACCAGAGATGTGCCCTCGCACATCCTTATGTGTTAAGAGGAATGTATTTTTAGCGAACCAATACAATCGCTTGAATTAGCCTGCCTCGCTCAGTACAGCTCTGGTGGAAACGGCTTAGCGAAGCGAAGCGTCTGTACCTACAAAACAATGCATGTTGGCGGGGAATGTGTGCAATTAATGTGTGCCAAAATGTCTAGCCTCTGAAGATAATTTCTTTTGTGAACATATTCAGTCTTTTAAAAAGATGATTTCAAAAAAATGTTGTTTTCACCAACCTCCTGCATTCCATTTCTCAACCACAACTGAGCTTGGCAGTCTTGGCACCCCATCACTCAACCACCAAACCTTGTGTCACTAAGATTCATCAAGTATTTTGATTCACAAATCTGGGAAACATTAGGTTTTATTGAAATGCGATAGTTTTTGTCAGCCCTTCGATCCTTCGGACGTAACTCAGACCTTCAATCACTGTATGTAGACCACAATTTTTTGCTAATTAATTCATGCAATCCTGGTTGCCCGCCAAATGGTTACAAAATTGAAATGCGTTCCATTCGCCATCTTCCAGATGGTAGTAAAAATAACAACTCTTCCCAGAATGCTCCATATAGAACACTAGAGAGGTGATGGATTATATTTTTTCACTCTTCGTACGGTTTATAGTTTTCTGTTGGATTATTAACTTGCTGAAATTGGTTTTGAACTTAAAACCCATATACAGTTGTTGAACTTATGGCTAAACACGCCCTGCATAAATCGTAATTTCGGTCGTTAAATCAAATCGTTTGATATTTGGCGACATAAGTCACTGTAGATCTGTAGATAATTCTAGTTAATTCCGATATGTTTGCACATCACTAGTGAAAATTGACATATTGACGGCGTTGATGTTCGCTGTTCGCGATTTTTTGACTGACACACTGACGTTTGCAGTGGGCCAAAGCGTCATTAGAGGTTATGATTTATGATTAACTTTAGTTTTCCGTTTTTAATTTATTTATAATCAGAAACTACCGTTACTATAAGTGGTGAGTTTCCGTTTTTTATTTCCGCTCCTACTAAATAATGTTACCTGAATACAACTACTCTGTTGTTAACGAAATTAATCCTGAACATAACTGATTAACTACTGATGCTACCTACTTCCTTATTAAAAAATTGTACGGTGACTAACGCATAACTCTAGCGTGACTGAAATGTTCAATTACTCGTTGCAGATAAACACTAGAAAGGAAGATGCCTACACAGTACATGGACAATAACCCCAATGAAATAAAAGCAAAGATAGCTTATAATGGAGAGGTGCTCATAACTTATATTGACCAAAGCATCACACTGGATCAATTGAGGCAAGAGATCAGGGAAATATGCCGCTTCCACTTAGACCAAGTCTTCACCATGAAATGGGTAGACGAAGAAGGAGACCCCTGCACAATCTCATCTCAAATGGAGCTGGATGAAGCAATTCGTTTGTATGAGGTCAACAGAGACTCAGAGCTGACAGTTCATGGTGAGTCTTTGATATTTCTTACCTATGAAGCTCCAGTAAACTTTTCCAGTCATAAGAAATCTTTTCCTAGTTTATAAATTAATATGATAATAAGATGTCGCCTCTTTTTAAGACATATGTTGTATAACTTCTCAAAAAGATAAATTTGACTATGTTCATTCAAAAGCATTAAGTACATATTATATCTCAAAAAAAGATGTTTTGATAACTAACAGTTCTACAAAATAAATAGTTAATATTGAAATCAGAAAATGGTAACATTGCCTTGGAAAGAAATATAAGATATGAATCTGATTTAACATGATTCTAATCATAATGGTATTTTGAGGAAATTGATTTGCTTGGAACATTAGCATAAATATTTTTGTGAAAGGATATTTTAGTACCTCAGGCTTATCTTCAGTAAGCATCAATTAATATTTACTAATTACTTAGAAATTTGTTTACAGTTCATTGCTGAGAACTTCTACTATGAAATCTTTTGCTAATGTTCAAATGATTGGAAAAAACAAAATATTTGCAAGAGCTTTGAGCTAATATTTTTGTGAATTTTGTTGACCTCCGTAGTTTTTGGATTAGCAATATATATGTCAACTTAACAGTATGACTTATTTTCAATAGAAAATATACCTTGTAATAAAACTATTACTTAGTAGAATTGAATACTCTTTTATAATATAATTTCGTTAAAAATAATGGAATAAAATCTTAGTGGGACTGAGGGATGTATAAGTGTATATTGGAGCTTCATGTTTATCCGCTATTGCTACAATGGTCTAATCACACATTTTTTTGAAGCACATGCACAACAAGCAAAACAGAGTCTATTGTACAACTAATCTATATATACAACAGCTATTTGTTTCAAAAAGCTTGTCATCAGTAGGCGTATCTGGTGAATAGGTGGGTATATACTATATCTTCGTGCATAAGACTGTTGCTGCTCCCCAAATGTGCTTTAGATGTGTTATTTCTAGAGATATTTGCAAAATATGTTTTGCATTCCAACCCCAGCTTATATGTTATTTTCTGCAAGCATATCTCCAGCAAGAGAGTTTTTATGTTTTTTAATCCAGCATGTTGAGAGTGTATACCTTGATAGATGTTATTGTTTGGTTTCATTGCCCCAAGACTTTTAGAGCATCCAGTGAATGTATTATGTGAGTAGTTAATGTGATATATGAAACTTATCGTGTTATTGTCTCTATGATTCTTCAACATGTGTTGTATAAATCAAACTATATTAGTAGAAGATCCGAATATAAGACGACCTTCACAGAACTGGTTAATGGATGAAAAGCATTTTATATTAAATTTAATATGTTAAAAAACATATCTCGAGTGGGTTGGCTGAAAAATTTCAGTCCAGGATATGATTAATTAAATATTGAAACATTAATTTTTTTTAAACATTTCCCTGGTTTGGTTAACAGACAAATCACCGAGGGGTGAACCGGTCACGGAAATTTTGTACACCACAATTCAAACAATTCACACAATTCATATGCTTTCCACGTAAAACAATTCAAAAAATTCAAACAATTCACACAATTCAAGGAATTGCATGACAATTCATAAAAAATCGAGACAATTCATGGAAATTCAATACAATTAATGGCAATTCAAACAATTCATGGGACTTCCTGACAATTCATGCCAATTCAGTACTGATGTTTTTGCACACCACACTACACTTATTATTATTTGAGACACCTAGACTGTACTCATATCCTTACATCTACAATAATGCGATTTTTTTCAATAAATTTTTACCCATTTATGCCTCGATTTCAAATATTTTCTCTTCTGGTTAATTATGTATTTATGCATTTTTAAACACAATCAGTTTACCAACACAACCCACATATTTTGCGGACCTCAGAGTTGGTAAATTAGGCCTATGAATCTCGTTTTGCAAGGCTAAATATGGCTAAATATCATTTGGGTTATTCTTCATGCAATGGGAAAACAAGAAAATGGTATCCTTATTATTATAGTAAAAGAACTATTAAACTCTCTATTTTGGATTTTACTAACTATGCGCATCTACAGGGTGTTTTTGGCAGAATTTTAAATTACGGCAGTAGGGTACTTGCAGAGGTCGTGAAATCGTCTCGGGAGTATACATAGCGTAAAGAAAACCATATCAAGAAGCAGTAGGAAACAAAAAACATGATATTACTGATGGCCAAAAAAATATATTAGCAAAATAAAATAAGGATATATTCAAATTTTTCCACGTGACTTAAAACAAGGGGTGACGTCATAGGTATCTTATCGATATCGACAATCGATACTGCTACAGCGCAGGTCAGTCAGACTCAACTGCAAACTAGAGAATAATGCGACTCAATTTATTGATACTTAAACATATAAGAAACGCAATTAATCCAATAGCATTTTCGTTGCAATACATTTTTATATCTGATAGCTATCACAGTTCATCCTGTTTGTGACCGAGATTCGCAACTAATCGGAGCCATCATTTTATTTCGGCGCATCCCATTATGAATGAATCCAAAGATAGAATCTAATGCAAGCCCATCCCTACAAAATGAATTAGTAATCTAGCCTAACTTTTATTCTATTGACTTTTGTACTTTTGTGTGTTACTGTGTTTTGTGGTAATAATGATCAATGTCAAAATATTAGGTTATCACTGGCTATCGATATCGAATATCAAATTTGCATCCCATCACTATAGGATATCACTGACGTCAGAGGTTGTTTGCGCGACATTTTCCGGCATTTGAAATATTTTTTGGAATATCTCTCACAGCCGATTCCAAAAAACCAAACAAGTGATTTTGTCATGTTTACTAGGCTCTAAGGAACGCGTAAACGATATAATATTTTTTTCTGCAAGTACCCTATTTGAAAGTCGTTTATCTTTGTTTTTTTAAATGTAACACCCTGTATGTTTTATTTTAAATCAAAGTACCTACTAATACCGTATCTCGCCGTGTAATATTTTTTTTTAGCGTTTGCGACTTTGCCAAGTTATAAATTATTTTTCCAAAATTTCAAACAAACATATTCCCGATTTTTATTAATAGAACGCACTGTATATTTTATTTAACATAGAAGTACTCCCTAATAATGGTTTACGGCGTGACCAGGTTTTAAGTGGTGTCCCTAAAAAAATAAAACCGTTTTCCTTGCTGCCTTGCTCATACTATTTCGAATACCAGGTCAGTAAAAGGTACAGGAACGCTTAAATATCTCCAAAACTTGCACACTTGGAACGATAAAATCAATACCTGCAGGTTTTCGAACATGCAGAATTCAAAAATTCTAACAGCAGTGTTGCCAGATTTACAACTTTTACGTTACACCTCATAATTTTGTTATTTTAAATAGAATCCTCTTACTTATTTTTATTGCAATGAATTGCGCATGTAGATTTTAGCAAGATCTCACAATTTCAAAATTTTGTTTCTATTAGTTACTGAGATATGGCAACACCGCTTTTTCAGTAAACAGTACAGGAACGCTTAAATATTTCCAAAACTGCCACAGCTGGAGCGGTGAAATTCAATACTTGGGGGCTTCTGAACATACAGTATTCAAAAATGCTATCATAGGTGTTGTCAGATTTACCAATTTTACCTGTCACGTCACAATTTTGAGTGGAATGCCCTATTTATGAAGTCCAACGTAAAAGTGGTAAATCTGGCAACACTGATGTTAGCATTTTTTATTTTGCATGTTGTAAAACTCTCCGGTATTGATGTTTTTCGTTTCAGCTGTGGCAGTGTGGAGATATTAAAGCGTTCCCATACTGTTTACTGAAACAGCAGTGATGCCGTATCTCAGTAATTAATAGAAAAAAAATTAAAATTGTGAGGCTTTACTAAATCCAACGTGCACTATTCATTGAAATAAAAAAAAGTAGAGCATTCTGTTTAAAATAACAAAATTATGACGTGTAACGTAAAAGTAGTAAGTCTGGCAACATTGCTGTTAGAGTTTTTGAATTCTGCATATCCGAAAACCCGTAGGTATTGAATTGTAACCTTCCACCTGTGCAAGTTGTGGAGATATTTAAGCGTTCTTGTACCTTTTACTAACCCTGTATCCGAAATAGATAGTATGACCACTTAAAACTTGCTCACGCCGTAAACCATTACTAGGGAGTACTTCTATGTTAAATAAAATATACAGTGGGTTCCATTAATAAAAATCGAGAATATGTTTGTTTGAAATTTTGGAAAAATAATTTATAACTTGGCAACGTCGCAGACGCGAAAAAAAATTACAAGGCGAGATAGGGTATTAGTAGAGACTTCGATTTAAAATAAAACATACGGTGTTCCATTCAAAAAACACTACCAAAATAATAACTATAGGGGTAAATGTCATAATCAATGTAGTGGTGCCATCTTGTAAGTACCTGTAGCTCTTGAATTAATCACTTTAGACCCCAAGTGTGTTAGCTTGTTGGAATTGCTTTATCGGGAGGAACACAAAAAGTCACAAATATACAGGGAGTCCCATTAAAAATTTTGAATATGACGTCACGTGATCGAAGACAAATACCTCATTGGGTGACACAATAATAGGAACAGAGACTAAATTTGCTCTAATTTACACCCCCAAAATTATAATTCGCTACTACTGCCCAGTTCCGATATATTGCTTGTCTTAATCGTCGTGGGACACCCTGTATATGAGCTGTTTACATTTCTTTCAGGTCTCAATCAGTGTCGACACTTCTATAGTGCAGTTACGGTATTATGTAGACCTGAACAATGATAAAAGCAGAATTATATATACAAAATATATATTATAACAATTCAGAAAGTGATAGGAGATCAAAATAATCGAAAATACCAATTTGCAATAAATAAAAACAAAATAAATTTATCTACATCTAATTATACACAGACATATACAATTTTGACTACACTAACGAACGTGGCAGCTTTATTGCCAGGGTAATAAAACATGCCGAAAGGCAAACAGTTATCCCACTCGTCGGGCTTCTTTGATCCTTTGCTCTTATATTTTTTACGCGTACAATACTACAAAATCTCGCAAGCGACGCCATCGAAATAACACGTGTTGACGATTCGGGATCCACTGATCATGCGCAGTGGATGGTAAAATTTGAGAAATTCATCACAATTCATGACAATTCTACAATTCCTATTGAATTCGACACAATTCATGGTAATTCTGGCAATTCATGACAATTCACAACAATTCTTGGCAAATTCAAGGCAATTCATGACAATTCCTGTAACTTGTACACCACAATTCACGACCGGTTCACCCCTCGCAAATCACATACCAATCGAAAGTATGAAGCCCATAGAATATGCAAATATTAGGTTGGCTACGTTTTTCCCGCCCCAACTATAGGGTAGGCAGGTATAAACAGGTACATCAATAATAGTAATTTACACCGGTGTGGTTAATGCGTGAAACTTATATCAAAATAAAGATAATTTCATTGCAAACACGTCGATATAGGATTGTCTGCAAAAAAACAGTCTGGAATTCGGGTTGTCGATTTCTAAAGATCAAAATATTGCTTTATTCGTTTTAGTTTTTTAATGACTTTGAACTTTTGCTTTTTTTGGTTTTTATTTACGCAGCTGATAGAATAAACACAATTTTTGAGATAAGTAGTATATATGTATCACTATCACTTTTTGATTAAAAAAATATGAATATATTTTAATATCACATGCAATATATATATACACACATATGCAAGTTATTAATTAATGAAAAAAATATTTATAACATTCAATATTAATAAATTATTAGTGCTCCAAAATATTGCACAGCTTTTACGAGTGTATCGCTATCCTTTTCAACATAGGCGTAGTTAAGTGGGGGCTCGGGGGGGGGCTTAGCCCCCCCAAGAATGAAATTAGCCCAAACAAAAATCCAAAAAAATCCTTCTGTTAAGTTTATTGTATCTAGTGCAGGGACTTAAGCACCCCCAGATCCAGGGACTTAAGCCCCCCCCGCGATTCAGAGACTTAACTATGCCTATGCTTTTCAATTTCACGGACACATGACATGCTCACTCTCTTTCATTCAATGGCCGAGCTACACGCAGCTGCTATGCTGCGTCCTTTGTTAATACACGGGATAGTTCCCTCGGACCTCTTTGGCCCACGTATTCACTGGCAGCAATATTTTGATCTTTAAAATTCGACAACCGGAATTCCAGACTGATTTTTTGCAGACAACCCTATATCGACGTGTTTGCAATGAAATTATCTTTATTTTGATATGAGTTTCATGCATTTACCACACCGTGCAAATTACTATTATTGATTTACCTGTTTATACCTGCCTACCCTATAGTTGGGACGGGAAAATCGTAGCCAACCTAACGTTTGCATATTCTATGGGCTTCATACTTTCGATTGGTACGTGATTTGTCTATTAACCAAACCAGTGAAAAGTTTAAAAAAAATTAATTTTTCAATATTTAATTAATCATATCCTGGACTGAAATTTTTCAGCCAACCCACTCGCGATATGTTTTTTAACAAATTAAATTTAATATAAAATGCTTTTCATCCATTAACCAGTTCGGTGAAGGTCGTCTTATATTCGGATCTTAGACTATATCTTTTGAAATATAAACTCTTTACTAACAGACCTTCCAAAACATTGGTTAAAAGTTTATAATTCAATAAAAATAGCTTAAACATGTACCAGTGAATTGGAATGAATATGTGAATAGTTGTTTTTTATTGGCACGATTGCTAACTTGACAAATACGCCCATTTTAGACCTAGTAGTTCCATGCATACCTGGAACTCTGCAATTTAAATGATGCTGTATATTGAAATCTGATGTAAAGTACATGTGAACAATTTCATAATGGTTTGCTAAATGACATTGTGATGCTTATATGTTATTTACTGCAACCATATCTCCAGCAAGTTATTTTTTATGTTTTTTAAACCAGCATGTTGAAAGTGTACCTTGATTGATGTTATTTTATTGCCGCAAGACTTTATAGCATCCAGTGAATATAATATGAATAGCTAATGTAATTCCTGAAACTTATCATGTTGTCTCTCTGAATCTTCAACATACACTATTGTTTACTATATCCAAGCATCATGGCTAGTAACCTGAACAAAATATGTGCATGAAAACTTGAGTAGCATGACATTCTGAAACCCATTTTATGAATTGATTCAAGTACCACCCTTAAAGATTTTGTGTTATTACTGTGTGATAAAAGCATCTCTTTGAAAAGTTTAGGTTAAATTTACATTACATGAAGTTGTTTTCCTAAATTTTCTTTTCAGTTATGGTTTTAAGTTTTGCATGACAATCCCAATTGACGTTTATTATGAGAATCTCTTCTAGGGCTCCATCTGACCGATATTTTTTCAGTTATGGTTCAAAGCTTTTGCATGATAATCCCAGTTGTTCTTTATTATGAGAATATCTTCTAGTGCTCCTGGATTCTTTGTAGTCAATCATAATTTTCTAAATGAAAATTCTGAGCATCAAGTATGAAAATTAGAGGTAATTTATAACAAGCCACCTCCAAAATTTTGGCTCCTTGAAAAATGGTCAAGAAGCAGTATATGAGCTTCTTTCATTTTATGTTTTCTTGTCTACTTTTCCTCAAACTGGGCCTATTGTCAAATACTACTGCTTTTTCATGAGTTGACTTCCCCACTGTGACTCTTTGATCTATTGCGGAAGTCAATAGGCTCATATATCAGATTGTCTACCACTGAAGAATTTATGTCTAACCTGTCCCATGACAGGACTTCTTCATATGTTTTGTTCTCATTCATCACAGCCTGCACTGGACATCCTCAGAGCTAAGCCCGGATTGCTCATGTAGTAATGAAATCTGCAATAACCGGTGTACTAAGCTTTTAAAGTTTTTACTAGTTATCCCTAATAGTGAATCTGTTACTTTCTCATTTGGATCTGGTGTGAATGCCTTAACACAAGTCATTTCCTTTAATCTCTCCCTGTGCTAGCTTAGTTCTCACATTTTTGAGCAAGCCAACAGAAGTTAGATATTTTTTATGTTTACTGATCAACAACTAATTTATTTATTTGTGGTATACAATACAAATATTGCCACCTTGAAGGCTACGCCTTGTATGAGGTATTGGCTTGACATAGGTACTTTTTTTTTTTAACGAGGGGGTTGGAAATCTTCAAAAGACACTCTGAGCTGGCTATACTGCATCTAATACTCAGAGGTGTCCGATTCACTGAGGTGCCTACGGACTAAAACCCTTCCCCCTCCAGCTCTCTCAAGGCACAGGAACCGCGTGAGCATTACTTCTATGTCTTGATGTGTCTATACTTTCCTTCTATCCTTTCAGCCTGTTACCTTACCTCTTTCTCGGGGCGTGCATTAGTTAGAGTTAACTTTTCTGGCCCTCTCTTCAGATTCTTTCAACAATACAATTTTGGCCACCATGTTTTGTATTACTTTCCAACTTTCCTCACTACTTAGCATAATTTCCACCACATTTTCTGGAGTCACTGTTTTATCTACGTCTGTTTGTGCCTGTGCTTTAATTTCGTCCCACCTATCACACTGAAAGAAAGTGTGTTCTGCAGTATCGACTGAACCACAATAACAGCACAGATCCGTATCTGCCAGGTTGAAGCGCTTGAGATAAGCTTGAAAGCATCCATGGCCAGTGAGCATCTGACTGATGCCGTAATCTACTTCGCCATGCTGGCGTCGCGACCATATCCTCACATCTGTGATCAGCCTCTTCGTCCAAGCAGCTACCCCACTATCTTGCTGCCATCTGTCCTGCCATTTATGTGGTATCGTGTGATAATCTACAAGAGTTCTTGCCACTGAATGCAGTAACACGCTCTACTGCCAACAGGTCTATCGGTGGGATCCCCGCTATCGTTAGTAGCGCCTCTGTTGATGCAGTGCGGTATGCGCTGCAAACCCGGATTGCCATTCTTCTTTGTAGGCCCATTAGCATACGCCTATATTTTTCCTTCTGGAGAACTTCAAACCAGAACGGGGTACCGTATAATGCGATGGAGTGTACTACCGACGACAGTAGTCTGCGTTTACTCGCACGTGGTCCACCTATTTTTGGCATCAACCTACATAAGGCTGTGGCAGTCTTATCAGCCTTCTCCAAAATCCTGGCAATATGAGCCGCCATGCTCATATTGTGAGCTATAGTGATCCCCAGATACTTTACATTCCTATTTGTGGTAATTCGTGTTCTTCCAATTTCCAGGTCAATAGATTTAAGCTTTCTGCCGCCCAGCAGTATTACGGCCTCCGTCTTCTGTGGCGCCAAAGCTAGTTTTCGCTCGGTCAGCCACGTTTGGATTTTGTGGATTGTGCTATTCGCCAACATTTCCAATTCAATTGATGTTTTGGCCTGGACAATAATGGCCAAGTCGTCTGCGTAACCTATAATTGTTACCTCCTGCGGAAGATCTAATCTAAGGACGCCGTCATAATAGATGTTCCATAGTATCGGTCCCAACACTGACCCTTGTGGCACACCACTGGAGAGTTTCAGTTTCTTATCATCTCCAACTATTAGATATCTATCTGAAAAATAGCTAGCTAACATATTTACAAGGTACGGTGGAATATTCCAAGTACACACTTCCTGCAGCAATATCTGCCAAGACGCAGAATTAAAAGCGTTTTTCACATCGAGAGCAACTAGCAAGCAAAATTCTCTGTTTCTGTGAGGTTTCGCATAGTTTGCGTCTGTTATGTTTTTAAGTCTAAGTAGCGCGTCCACAGTAGACCGTCCTTTTATGAAGCCATATTGGTTTTCTGAAAGCCCACCATTAGCATCAACAGCATCCTTCAATCGAATGAGGAGTAAGTGTTCAAGAAGCTTCCCCATTGCGCTAATTAGGCATAGTGGTCTTTGATCTGCCTTGATCTGCCCTGGTTTTTTCTCCTTATCTATAGGGACCAGTTTAGCAGTCTTCCATATTTTTGGAAATGTCCCTTGTAAGAGAAGGCGGTTTATCATGCCCAAGCACGTATCCGGAAATCTTTCTGCAAACAGCTTGACCACTTCTGTTGGTATTCCATCAGGTCCAGGCGCTTTACCCACCTTCAGCTTTGATACTGCCTGTATGAGATCATCCACGGGGAACACTTCCGTCTCAGAACTTGTCACATCTACAGGGTTCCATACCAAAGGATCATGCTCAGGAAAAAGCGATTTGGCCACAACCAGTTGTTCCTCGTCCGTCATCTTGATTGGTGGATACGTTCCAGTCTTTTTCAAGACTATGCGGTATCCCTGACCCCATACGTCATTATCCACATAGGTACTGAAATTGTACATTGTAATTTAGCTAACCTATCGTTAGCTGCTCTCTCTCTCTCTCTCTTTGGACTGTTATATGTTTGTACGTATTTCAACGGTGTTCACTTCGTGATCTTCAATTTATCCCTCCTGATCAGCAGCATACATTTTTCTTCAATCTTATTGACGATTTCATCATTAGAAACTTAAAATTTGGATGTGAATTTAAAGCCAAAGTTAATTAATACAAACCCAAAAAAATATCACATAATACTTTAAAATGTATTGGTTGAAGTAGACAAAAACACTCAAAAGGAAATTAATAATTGAAGATATCAAGGAATAATAAAAATGCTTCTTCACTAGCCCATTAATAAGATGATATCTGTTGGGATAAATATTGGATAACCTCTGTAGCTTTTCTGAAAGTACATATAGTGGAAAAAATCATGATCTGGAGTAATGACTATAACAAAATAAATTTTTTTATCGAATTCGTTTCACAGATTTTTCTGCCTGTTTGAGAAGTATGTCCTGAATTTGAACTTGAATTGTTTTTTGGATGGTATTCTTTTAAGAAACCTGCGTCGGTACTCTCTAACTTAAGAGATAGGAACATGGTTCTATCACCATGACGACCATGACGATCGGGCAGTTTCGGGTGCCTATCACGTGTCTACTACGCTGTCACGGCACGCTGTCATATTTACGAGGCGACCCGATCCCATAGCACATAGTGCATAGAAACACGTTTCTAAGTTACAGAGTACCGGCGCAGGAATCCTATTGTAAACTTTAAAAATGTTGTAACTAGGAGATCTCTGGAAAAATGTTATATTGTAAATATATACCGCATACAAGATTGCGTTCATCAAAATTTGCAAAAAAATGATTGATGGACAACCTTTTATACCAAATATAAGTTGCTGAAATCAAATCCAAGCAGCACAAACCTTTAAATATAATTCTGCCAAACAAGAAATCAATATCCAATTTGAATCCTATCTGGGGTAGTATCTATATTTGGATGCTGGAATATATGGTACGTTTTTAGCACATCCTGATTTAATGTAATCAATAACGTTTCCCACTGGGATGTCATCATGTAGGCCGGTGATGACAAGAGCCAGACATCACCGGTGTTTATTTCAAAAATGGGTTACATGTTGACAACGGATTTGATGTCAATTACGATGCGTTATGGGATAACGCAGTTTTACACTACTGTTTGGAATTTTGTTATATTTGCTGTCAGGTAAGTAATTTTGCATGGTGAATTGACATTGTTGTCACTAAGTCCCAAATGTCTGTTTCCAGTTATGTGCCTCTGTTTTGTTAAAAAAAAGTATGAATTTGCTTATATAACAGAAACAACTTCTATTTTATATCAAAATTTCACCTGAAAACTATATACAGTGTCCCCAGCAGAACTGCAGCTTCTTTGGGTAAAAATATTGAGATCTATCTAAGCTTACCCCAGTTCAAAGGTTGATGATATTCGAAATACAAGGTGACAACACTGTAATTATCATTTCGTTTTTGAAACTAGGAATTCGGGGTTTTTTGATGCAAGAAATCCAAATCCGTTCTCATTTCGGATGCCAATTGTAGGGGCTCCACTTACTATACATTAAGCCTCTTTAAAATTATGTTAAATTTTTTATGTCACGGTATATTAGAGCCAAACTACACGAGCGGAATTTCCGCGGCGTATTTCACGCGGCGGGATTTCCGCCGGAATTTTCAGCAAACAGAAAGCGTTTTTTCTGTTGAGTAAGTACATTCAGTACAAATCCGTTGCACCGTCATCTCGTCTAGTTTACTTCGTACTGAACAACAGCGGCGACGATTCTAACGCAGGCGCAATCCAGAGCGTTCTATACGCTCACCGCTGACGGAAAGAAACACAGCGCGACGGATTTTCCGTTTGTCTAGTTGCGCTCGTTTGATGGCACGTTCTGATTACGGCGTGCAAATACGCTGCGGAATTTCCGCTCGTGTAGTTTGGCTCAGTGTAAATGTTCAAGATTAATTTTTCAATAAAATTAACTAAGGTGTTATATGATCAATTTTATAGCTTACCACCTCTACTATCACCTCCTCAAATATCTGTATCGAATTACCAATAACCCATATTTATAATCACTTCTTCATTGAAGAATACTGTCCTGACTGAATGTCTATTGTTCTTGTACTATTTTTGACGTTTTTGAATTGACAACCCTAGCTCTGGGGCTGTGGAAAAGGTCTGTATGTATTCCAAATGCATCTGAACTTTCGTTCCAAGCAGACAACTATTTATAGTTCACATATCCATGTTCAATTCAAATAGAATATTGATTATCCTACGTTGACACGAGGCATCAAAACAGGCATGTTTCCAAATGTGCGCTTTTTGCCAGCAGTGTAGTTGGCTAGAATGGCGTGATACACGAGAAGCCATTACGCGAAGTCGCGAAGCACTGGTAGAAAGGGGCCACCGGAGCTAATGGAGTTCTTAGAAAAACCGCCTTCCCATATTCTTAAGAATTGGAACAATCGTGATAAGAATCGATCTACAGTGGAAAATGCTATTTTTTTTTCACGTTTTCTGTGTGGAGTAAAAGCATGCTGATGAGGTCGTTGATATAAGTTTACCCTATTCGGCTACAACTCAAATACCTCCTCTGTCTTTTGACGCGGATAAAGTTCCAGACAATAGAATAGAATATTTTATTCATCTTTCAGGTACCGGGTGTTTCCTCATACTTCGCCACCCCTCCTATCTTTTTTATTTGAAGAGGTGGAAAAAAGTCTTCAGGTACCTATATGAAAGTTTTATAGTTTTCTCTTTTCATTTAGAATTGGATACGAACAAATAGAAAAAATAATAAAAAATTCCGTTTTTCGTATAAAGTTGTCTTTTTTTAAGTGAGCCACCCTGTATATTATATCACGGAAAGAAATATAATTTTCTCTTGTTTTAACAAATATAGGGTTCGTTCACCTTATTGTGAAAATTTTTAATATATTTGACTTCAAAGTTTCTAAAATGTATGGAAGTAAACCTCAATCCACTATAGGGCGACCGAAAAGCAATTGAATGCGGTAATGTTTGTGTCGTTCTGACATTTGCCGAGGTAAAAAGTATCGCTTTGTTTACAAGTGCAAATAACTTAAGTTTCATTGTAAAAAATGCCTTTATATTATTATAATGAAAATAAAACTTAAAGTTGTTTTCTTTTTATCTGAACGTGCTTCTTGACGGCACAGGTTCGCCAAATAATGCCCTGTACTCTCTTTTTGCTTGAGATATATTGTTATTATTTTTCTAAAATAAACGTATAATTCTTAGTTCTTGATTATCATTACTTTTATTAGTTTTTGATTTTCATATACTTAACGGCATTTTTTACAATAAAACTGGAAGTTATTTGCACTTGTAAACAAAGCGATGCTTTTTACCTCGGCAAAATGTCATAATGACACAAAAGATTACCGCATTCAATTTATTGCTTTTCTCATTTTAGAAAGTTTGAAGCTAAATATTTTAAAAACGTTTCAAAATAATGTGAATGAGCCCTATATTTTTGAAAACAAGAGAAAAATATATTTCTTTTCGTGACAGGACAAGGTCCCATTTAAAAAAATTAAACTTTATACGAAATACACGATTTTTTGTTATTTTTAGTTTTTTCTTGTCAAGTTCTGAATCTCAAGAAAAAAACTATAAAACTTTCATATAAAAATTTTTTTTCTATCTCTTCGCATAAAAAAGTAAAAAGTATGAGGAAACACCCGGTACAGCAGATCATACAAGTCAAAAACAAAACACTTCAGCGGCCCACAGACACTGCGGAAACTTTTCAGTTCAGTTCCATTCTAGCAAGCTTGGCATCAAAAGACGGCCTATACAGTCCAGCAAGCCTCCGCATACGCTCCGATAATCCTTGAGGCCAGGACTATGCAGTTTTTCCTCTGAGGATTTCCGGAACGTCTGTGGGCCGCTTTACTTACTATAATACATTAAAAAAATCTTAAAATAACTCTCTTGTAGAATAAAAAAAATTGTCTACCAAATAGTTCAATATATCTAATGTAATATATAACTTGTTGGTAATTATGACAGTTTTGCATAGAGAATTGCTGGGCTATGCTATTCTCATAACGGGTGTTTTGATTATGAAAGTCACTGTGCCTTATTGGTTGGCTTACAGATAGCTTATAATTTATAATAAACTGGTAAATGTAAAGTGACGGTGGAGTGGGGTTTCTAAGGTCTTTGAATAAATTTCTGCAGTGAGCTACTGGACATTTTCCCATCATGCATCTAATGATTCTTTTGAGCAACAAATGCTGTATCAAAATGTGTGGAGGATCCCAAAAAATAAACCCATAACTGAGCACAGATTGTGCGAGTCCAAAATGAACTAGCTTTAATATGTCTGTCGTTACTGTTCCATACAGTTGCCTTATTATAAAGCAGACAGGACTCAGCCTACTTGTAACGTTATCAACATGTTTCTCCCATGTCAATTTATCGTGAATGGTAGTTCCCAAAAATTTTATACTGACAACTTGCTGTATAAATTTTCCATTCATTCTTACGAGTACAAAATAATCTGGACAGATGTTTCGTGGAAGGTAGTGAGTAAGATGTTTTTGAGGCATTAACTTTCAAGCCATTATTTGAGCAGTAATTATAAGACTCCCTCGCTAATGCTGATGTTATTTCTTTGCTATTTTTTGCATTAATACAAAAATTTTTATTGTGTGCATGTAATATTTTTACGTTACGGGGAATTACAGTATTTTGGTAAGTCATTTATAAACATTATAAACAGTGTAGGTCCAAAAATTGATCCTTGGGGTACATCTGCTTGGACTTCGGTGCTTGGGCTCCTCTGCATTTAGAGCTTACGTTATTAATGTCTACGCCAAAACAGTGCGATCAATAATTTATGGTCAACAATAGGCCGTATTCATAAAGAATAGCATTTACTTTTACTTGTAGAAATCGAAGCATACTTCACATTCTATTTATAAGCAAAAAGAAGGAAAAGGTAGGGACTTGGATTGAAGAGGTGTTGCTCTCGAGGAAACGGTATTAATAAACAGGAGCATTTGCTTCAAAATTGAAGGATTTGCTTCAGAAAATATGCATCTAGTCCGAAGCAGTTTTTGACCATTTACTTATTCATGCGTATGCACTTGAAGTATTAACGTGTTTTTAGTTGGAGAGTGAGCGCGTGATTTTTATAATTTAAATTCACCATGGCGGATGTAGGGGACATACGCGCACGAAAACTATACAAATAGAAATCCACGTGAGTGCGATTTTCGAATCCTCTTTCGGTTTAAGAGAACGAACGTGTAGTGATGAGACAACTACTTCATTGGTGAACATCTGGAAATCAGGGGGGAGCACATTCGCCACTACCCACTACCCAAAATGAAAGTGTTTTCGCGGTAAATGGCAGATCCGGGTCTCCAGAGCGGTATAGGTGACACAACCTACAGTCTCCACGATTGTCGATACCACTCTCCGTCGCATTGTGGACAACGCGGCTGACTTGGTCATGTTCTCTCGACTGAAAATGAAGTGACGGAAGCCAAAGTGAAATGATCAGCAAAAAAATGTGCTTCTTTGCTTTTTTTCGCTGGGAGTTGAGATTTTTCCAATGTCTTGTGTGTCTGTACCTCTACTTGGTAGTCTGACAGTTCCTTGTCACTTGCATACTTGCCATACTTGCCCCTGCCATTGGATGTCCCCAGGGGGGAGTGCTCTCACCCCTCCTGTGGACCATTCTGGTGGATGACCTGCTGAACGAGCTCTCCATTAGTGGCGTGTACGTGCAATGCTATGCGGTCGATCTGGTTATTGTAGTCAGAGGGAAGTATGAAATGACCATCTCTGAACTTCTTCAACAATCGACAGCTGGTGCAGGAGGGAACAAATGTCTATAAACCCCCATAAAACAGTTGTCGTTCCGTTCACCAAAAGACGGAAACTAGACAAGCTCTGCTTACCTAGAATAGCAGGAGAGTCAATCCAGTTTGCAGAGGAGGTGAAATATCTTGGTCTTATATTGGACAAAAGACTCACCTTTAACTCTCACCTGGATAACAGAATCGAAAAGGCCCGACTCGCCCTCGGGACACTCAGAAGAATTTGCGGCAAATCTTGGGGCGTTAGTCCTAAACTGATCTACTGGATATATCAGACGGTGGTTAAACCCATAGTAGTATATGGCGCTGTTGTCTGGTGGCAGAAATGCCTACAACGGACATCCTGAGTCAGGCTGTATCGGGTATCATGGGTGAAATTACCCATCATCATATACTCGGAATGGTCTCGGACTATATTGTTCCCCAAGCGCACACAGAACGATCCTATAACGTCCTTTTCCCAGGCAGGGACGAATGGAGGAGGGATGGCTTCATATCACCCTCCGATCTTGCGCTGTTTACTGATGGCTCCAAGTCTAAACTGGGGGCAGGAGCGGTAGTAGTTGGTACCAATCCAAGAGTTGAAATTTCAGTAAACCTTGGGAGGTATACCACAGTCTTCAAAGCAGAAATGATTGCCATAGAGCTGGGGGTCAGGGAACTAATCAAAAGACCTCTGACAAACAGATCTATAAAAATTTTTTCAGACAGCCAGGCATTGAAAGCACTGTGCTCCAGTCGGTTTGATTCAAGACTGGTATGGAACTGCATGCACCTCCTCAACAAACTCAGAACAGGAAACAGGCTAACCTTGATTTGGGTTCCGGGTCACAGCGGAGTGGAAGGCAATGTATTGGCTGACGCTCTCGCAAGAGGAAGAACTGAATCTGTGTTCATAGGACCAGAACCATTTGCGGGCATTGCAAAAAGCACCGCTAAAAAGACCATCTCAGACTGGGCAGAGAGGAAAGCACTCCTGAACTGGCGAGATACACCAGGTCTAATGCACTCGAAGGCGTTCATAAGATACCTCTCGACTCAGCCCCCCCGAGGATCATGGAACGTAACAGGAACGATCTCCGCATTATGGTTGGTCTGCTGACGGGACATGGTCGTCTGAGAAACCATATGCGGAAGTTGGGTCTTGAAAAAACTTCAGACTGTCGCTTCTGCTACGTGGAGGACGAAACAGCGGAGCATATTCTTTGCTCCTGTCCAGAACTGGATAAAGCTAGGTTCCAGACATTTGAATATGCCCAACTGGAACCTCATGACTTCAAGGAAGTTTCACCTTTCACGTTGATCGCCTTCGCAAAGAGGTGCGGACTGTACGGTGAACTCTAAAAAGGTGTGAGCCACAATAGACACAACTGAGCCGCAGTGGAAGGAGGCAGCGCTGTCCCACTCACTTTCAACCTAACGTAACCTCCCATACTTAATCACAACTATCAAATGCGACCTCATACCAGCAGACACTCTGTACCTAACCTAACATTAATAGTACTTTGTGCATTTGCCAGACAGTCACCTGTCGGCGGCAACATACCCGTGTGTCTACCTTTTCCTCTTTTCTGTGACGATTTGCTTGCAAAGAAAAGGAAAAACGCCAACAGACAGACAGATCGACGGAAATGAGTGACGTGGAGTTTTGTTACGTAGACATCATAAAACGCCCAAAACGCGTATTTTCTCAAAACCGAACATTTTTGCGATCACAATACTCCTCACCTATCAGTGTGGGAACTAATAGAGGGGAAGATTAAAAAAGAGCACTGTAAATTGTCCTTTGAACTTTACTCAGGGGTAGGATAGTTTTCATTGGCACCCGGTACATTCGCTGTTTGTCCTTCCTTGGGATTTTCGGGGTTCTTTATCGATTGGTGGCGCCACTACTGGCGCTAGGAGCCTACGCGGCGGGGTTGCCGTATCTCCGTACCCCTCGCGGCTTTCCCGGGATTTTCCACGAAACGACAGCCGCTGGGCATAGTCCGGTCAAAATGAAAAATTCTGTCAGATCAATTTACGAGGAGGTTTCAGTAAATAGCAATGTATAACAATGAAATATTTAATTGAAAATAAATATAGTTAAAAAAAACTAATAAACATGCTTTTAAAGAATATCGGACTAAAAAATGATTTTTAAAATAAGCTTAAGACAATTAATCAACGAAAAATACTAGTATGATGGTGAAAAAAGCGTTGTCGATTTACGAATAATATGGCACAAAGCGCTCACGCTTCTTCACAGTCACACTAGTAGTACTAGTACTTTCCGTTCATTGTTGTTATAACCTTATTTTAAAAATTATTTTTAACCTTTTAGTCTGCTGTTCTTCAAAAGCGTGGTTTTTTGTTTTTTTTTAAACCATTTAATTTTTAATGTTTTAGTTATATAATTTAAAGCGTGTTTTTTTTTGAAGATATACAATTGTTTTTGATCAATATTCAGAACATAATCATTACCATTTCTACATAAACGATATTTAAAACTGTGGACTGAATACTAACTACCAAACGGTTGGATGTTACACCTTTTAAGCTCTCGTCTCTACGCCTCTGTGTAATATTAAGAAAGGTTACGGTGTCTCTTAGTCAGCGGATACGACCGCTGGACCGATTTGAAGCCGTCAGCCTTGTTTACACGGCAAAGTTAAAGCGTGCCATGTTTGGTCCGATCTCTTAAAGCCAAGGAGAGTTACAAGCTCACAAGTAAATGAACAAACTTACAGGTAAAGCTAATAATAGCGTATTAAAAGGACATTCTCGGTTCAAGAATTCTAATAATCTTTTAAAGATATACTTGCGACAAGAATATCTGTTCTCGCTCTGAGAATTTTTTTGTTGATGAAATTACGATTAATTTGAACCAAGACAAATATATTTTTGATTTGAATATCCATTCTAAACAAATATGCTCTAATCAATAATATAATTAGTATTCCATGAAGTTTTAGTAACGATATCATATTTTTCAACTAAGCTCTTATTACTTCGGTCAAGAATACAAACAGCTATGAGAATTGTGGAGTACCTCCATTGGAAATATGATAATATTGGTTCATGCACATTGACAGAGCGCCATAGGCGTCATAGTCATTTGTTAATATTTGATAATTTTACTTGTCCGTGTGTTATATTTTTATACTCTCATGAAAAGATTGTTAAGAACTTGGGGCCTTAATATTATCATATGCTTGATTGAAAATTTCGGTACCCTTACTTTCCAGACTCTCCCAGTTTTATAATATGATTAAAAATATCATATTGAGAGTATTGCAGTATTGCGCATATAGGAAGATATGGTATACTTGAATGAAAGTATCTATCCCAAGAATTTATAAGTTTATTGAAACATAGTATAAGTTACAATTCCTTATAGTAAAATTTAACAATTCTGAAAATATATACAGATTAAATAAAGGCTTTCGTTAGTAATCATATTAAGTATATGTAGGCACTATAAAAACCTTTTTAATTACATCGTCAAAGAGCTGTTGTACAGGCACTTTGGTATATAGTTTAAATAACTAAGCATACATTTTAAAATCAACTTATTAACAAACAAAATATACAGGCTAGTCGTATATCGCTTATTTTTCAGTTTTCTGGAAAAAGTTATCTGAAAAAGTTGTTTATTTAAACAGCTTATATACACAGTTTAAAATAACGTATCAACTTTAGACTCATCCGGAATAAAAAGCTATAAGATTTCTTATTTTGGGCGCACAATGGATTTAAAATCTTTGTATGCTATCCCAACATTTGACCAGCGAAAAGAATTCGGTGAAAGAAGTAAGGAAGTTGCCATGAGTCTCGATAATCAATCCCTTTTCTTTCTTTTACGTTTTATTTTATGTATAAAGAAAACGGCAAATAATTTATATCCACTTAATATCGTTTTTTTATAACTGAGCAGACCGCGTAAGCAGAGCCTAAATACCAGAGTACCGCGGCTGCTGTGAAAGGGTTATGTTAGTGGAAGTTTGTTAACGCGGGATTTGAATGGGTCAATACCCGCAGGATCAATAAATACATCTCCTGGCAGTCCATTCCAAGCCTTATACACCCTGGGAATAAGTGTGCGGTTGTACCGCTCGGTTTTTGATGTATAAACTTATAACTACAACCGGCAACGACAGATTTTATTCCCCACCTTGAAGACGGTCCAGCATCGGGATTGGATAATCGCAGCAGATGATATTTAATGTTATACTTATGTTTTATATCCCTTTTTAGACTCAGCATGATAATAACGGTCGATAGCTCAGAGAACCTCCCGCTTCCCTTACCTCACGCCACGCTGGTCGATTTATGATATACACATAGCAATTTACGTGTGCGTCTGCCCAGCTTTCCCGGCCCATTTCCCACCCCCCACCACTTTGCCGCGGGTTTTCCGACGCGGCAACGCCGGCCTTTCGACGTCGCCAGTCCCCATTCATATTTACTACCTGTGCAATCGCCCGCAACTCCACCTGAAACTCATTCGCCCCTTTTTCGGTTTCCATCCCCTAATCGGTTGAACAGGTTTTCCCGCGAGTGATTTTCCAGCTTGACGGCCTCACGTCGCGTATGCGAGTGCGGATAGTTTGTGTTGTTATCACCGCCCCCCTTACCCCTTCCTTTCCCTTCCCTGTCGTGTGTGGACGCATCTGATAAGACAGGTATACACAACACGTACTTTGCTGTATGGGCTAGGTGACGTACTGGTGAGATGTGGTTGGGGGAGGTTCTATGAGGATCAGGTCGATTTTGATTTTTGCGCTTGTGTCACCGTATGCAGGTTTTTTCTACTTCTGCAGTTCCATTTGGCAATTGGCCAAGGAAGAATCATCATATGACGAAAAATATGAGATAGATTAGTATTCGTTGCGACCGGTTTTTAAAAACAACATATCGATCGATGACATAGGAGAAAGATATTGAAAAATAGATAGATATATATTGTATTTATTTCAGAAGACCTATACAGGTTTTGGGAAAGTTAGGACAACACAGTTTCCAAAACACGTGAGAAAAATGATACTAAAAAAAACAAGCAACTTTATACAAAATACGGTAATTTGAATAAAGATAAATTAACACCTGTATACCATGATTAAAGCTATGAGTACAAAAATTCAGTAATTTGAATAGTAAGCATTTGTAGTAAATAGGTTAAATCCCAATTTTTTGGACTGCTTCATAGTCATTAGGAATACTAACTATCTAGTTTGTTATATATTTTATCCCCAGGTAATCAGAAATGTTTCGTAATTTATATTGTTAGTTTTCCGATATTATTTTTTATATACATAAGTAGCTCCAACATGTACCGACAAGGTACAGTTAGTAAGCGATTTTCTTATGCAGTAGATGACTGCAGTTTTAAGTAAAATCATGCATAAATTATTTACCAGGTGCGATCTCACTACTCGTGGTGAGAATACGACATATTATTTTTATTATTATTATATTACACTATTGAGTAGATTACAAGTACTATAAACTCAAATATAAAAGAATAAGAATATATGGACAAAAAAAACGGAATGAAAGACTGAATTACAAAGAAAATAGTCACAAGGCGCTGCACCACCTGTCATAATTGTTTTTGAAATTATTGATAGAAGCTGAGTTCACCACGTAGGAAGGCAGGTTGTTCCAGTGTCTAAAATGTGGTTGGACAGGAAGCACTGATCAACTGAAGTGCGGAAAGCTTCTTTCTGCAACCTAAAGTTGTGGCCTCTGAGGTTGCTTTGCGACAGGCGGTATAGATGAGATAGGTCTACAGTGAACATGTTATTTATGGCTTTATATGTTATAATATCGTTTGTTTTTATTTTTTTACGATAAATGGATCACCCCACATCTTAAAAATGTTAGATAAAAAATTATAGCACTAAATTTCATACAAAAACAAAAATTTGCTGACTCTATTCCCGTTCGTGTAGGATGAAGTTTTATCAACCTTAAGTATGATAATATTCAAATATTAATTCCTAAGGAAGATAAAACTACCCTCAAATAATAATAATGGAATGGTTTATTAGAGCAATAGAGAACGTACATAATTATAAATATAAATGGAAGAAGATAACTAAGGTTCTGATTGCATCAAAATGACCAGGACTTTCGATCGCAGTTTTCAATCAAACCCTCAAAAATATTAGAGGTAGTGAATGAAAGTAATCAGCAGTTTCTCAAAACATTTTTATACAGGTCCGTTGAAATGTAACCTTTTGAGCTCTTGAAAACGGTAATTATTATTGAGTATTTTCAAAATAACCGACAAAAATATTGCTTCTTTGTGTTATTAATTTTAAATTATTTATTTATTCTTATTATATAGGCAAATGTTTAAACATAAACCGTATGAAATGTATCCAACATTATAAAAATGAAAAGAAAAGACGAAGACCAGTATTATAGCAGGAAAAATAAATAAAACAGAGAGATCCAAAAGCGAAAAAGTTTTTAAATGACAAAAGAGATAATCAATAAACATTAGGCATCCAACATCAATTAGTGGAAATGTCTTATAAAATTTGGTTCATGAAAATATTTATTTCAATCGTAGACTTCGACTCAAGCTGAAACTTCATTCATCGTCTATCGTGCAACAAATATACACTAATTACACAAATAAATATTTTCACGATTAACTGACAATCTAGCTTGGGTTTGTTCGGGAGCTGTAGGCGTGTCTTCGGTACTGGATTCAAAAATCATTTTGATTTTGATATAACATTTGAATTATTGGGGAAAAAAAAAGAAAAAAAATAGTTTTGTTTTAAAACTTGTATATGATCTTACTATTTATCACAAAAAAATGTTTTTTCAAAACCCCAATTGACCGACATCAATAATAATTTGTAATCACGGTCACTTCAAAATGACAGAATATAGGAAATGAAGGAAATGATTACCTGATAATTTCGAAAATTAGCTGCACACAATCATATTGTAAATATCCTATATGGTCGATGCCTAATAGTTTGTACACCATTTGAAGGATATATTTCAGATCATAGATGATAGTAATAGTTATAATAAAACAAACGAATAATTAATTGTATCAAAATATATATACCAAAAGTAATTACTTGTTTCCTATATCAACGTCACGTTAACTGAAGAAGCACCAGTAACGGGCTTAAAACTAACCAGTCTTCTCTCCAGTTTCTTAGCACTATTAGTTAGAATGCTGACAGACGAATGCAACTGGATTGTAAAATTGAAATTCACTGTATCTTTGAACAGCTTCTGGAGAATTTCTAATGAGTATGAAGGATGTTGGGCGGTTTCATTTATCACTATATCTGAGAGATCGTTACTGCATTGTACCTAAAAATGGAAAAAGTTAAGTTAATTCATATCTAAGAACTGTGTAGCTAGTGTGGTTGAATTTGTCAGGTCTCAGATATGCTAAAATTAACTTACATACTACTACTACCTCGTATGTATAATCCTATAATCCACAAAATTCCACGACTTCGAACTGAGACTCGAGTACATGGAAGTTAAAATTAAATTTTCTTTCTTGAAGAGACAAGTGGAAAGACAGGAAAGTTGAATTGTGTTTCGGGATCTAAGTCATTTGTATTGGACATCTGATATGGGTTTGATTCTGAATCTATAAAGTAAAAAGGTATGTCTCGTTCCTTATAAAAGTCTCGGTGCGGTGGATATTACGTTCATTTCTCTGCCAGCGAATTGTACATTTTTCTTGTGGATTCTCTCGATCGGCTTCGACTTTGATCAAATTAGGGGCCGTATAATGAGAGTGGATATACATGGCGTCCCAGAGAGACGGGGGGGGGCTCTGCCCATCTCAGGAGCCAGGTTCTGGCCAGATAGTGGGACCACAAGTAACCTTAGCAGACTTCAGTTCAGTGAGAGACAGAACCGCCCAGCTTGGCCAGTGGTCCTGAAATAAATTCTCTAGCTTGACGGAGATGTCTAGAGATCCCTCTCCAGTCAAGTTTAGTCATTCTGAGGTAACTCTTGCTCTCTAAGTTTAGCTGGATGGGGATATGGCTTTTGGAGTTATGCATGTTATACTTATTTTGGCTTGGAGCATCTCATTGCTTTTTTCAGCAAGACCCTCAATAGGTGTCAACCCAGATACTCCACAATAGAGAAGGTGTTACTAGCGGTATTGTATCGAGCATTTCCGTTGTTTCGTGATCACTGATCATTCGTCTGTGAAGTGGCTTCAGGATATGAAGAATCCCTTTGCAAGGTTATCTAGGTGGTTCTTTCAGTTATCGCAGTTCTTCACTATCGTGCATCGTAAAGGAACTGATATTGCAGTGGTGGATGCGCTTTCTCGTTCAGATATTAATAGCTCCACTTCACAAGATTTGGATAATGTGGTTAACGTTTTGGATTTGGATGAATTACGTCCAGATGATTCGATAAGAAGTCCATGTTGGACAAAGTAAGGATTAGTACTCATTTGTATTCGTCATTCCGTATTGAGGGGAATATTCTGCATGAACATATTTGCCCAAAATATACTTTGTCTGAAGCTGTATCTGAACTGGGAGATTGTTAATCCAACAGCTAATAAAACTGCTGTGTTATAACTCTTTTGTGATGATGCAACAGTTGGCCACTTAGGTGTATTTAAGGCTCTGTCCCGGATCCAAAATATGTACTATTGGCCTAGGTTAAAACAATCGGTACAAGTATATGCTAGGTCCTGCAAAGTTTGTTGCTTTTGTAAGGCAGATAACTTGCGTCAGGCTGGCTTAATGGGTAGATATAGAAATTTCAAATACCCATTCCAGATGATTGCATGCGATCGTTTAGGACCCTATACTAGTTAAAAAAAAGATAATCGCTTTGTATTTGTTGCTACGGAGGGTTAGAAAATTTGTTTTGGTGCAGCCTCTCTCATAAGATTTTGCCAGCCCCGCAGCCGGCTCAGGACCCAGGAAATAATTTCTCAACCCTCGCTTTGCGAGCATTACCGCAAACTCTAGCATGATTCGTCACCCGCATAAGTGACACCTGATGACTTGCCAAAATGTCATCCAGGACCTTTCTACCTGTTTTCTACATAGCAGTATGAGCACTCAGTGCTTTCAATGGCTGTCAGAGCAGATAGTAATCTGCCTCCTAGGCCCCTGGATTTTGTGGATACGAGAGACACAAGCTAAACTTGCGTATATTTCTGCTTGGAATACTGTGGTGTATCCCTCAAAGAGAGAGAGAGGGAGAGCGTTGTTTTTGGCTCGTAGACCCCCAGCGCCGGAGCCCTTGCCTGTAAGTGAGCCGTCTGTATGCCAGACTAATCCTCTCTCCTCAAAAAAGGTTACTTGCCGCTTGACCCAAATTCCTCCTTTGTAGGATGCTTCACCTAAAATTTGCAATTATCCTTGAGAAGACTCGAAAGTTGAGAATCATTTGCAGCAAAACGATTTTCACAATTGAGATTTGGTAGGTGATCTAGTAGAATGTGAACGTTAAAATTCAAACATTTTATTTATTTTTATTTTATTTATTTGCAGCAAATATTCACAAAAAGAGTATAAACTATAACTGAAGATTCAAATACATTTTACTTTTACTGCAAAAGAGTCTGCTAGCAATATAATGCTGATACAAAATAGCAGCCTCATAGGTACTTAAAAACTACCGCTAAAGAATGTTTTACATTAAAAAATAGAAAAAAGGACAGTTATGAAAAAGAAAAACAGATTCACAAAACAACAAAATAGGAAAAAGAGTATATAGTACGAGCATGGTCAAAGAGGTGTGCTGCGATAAAGGCTATAGAGGTGAACGAAATGTCAAAAAAGAGTTTATATTCAACAGATTTAAGTGCAAAAGGCAAACGTCTAATACCTCCCTCGACCTGATCACACAGGTATGTCTTGACTTTAAAACGTAACCTTACTTCCAGATCGCGATTAGCATAGAACGTAACGAATAGTCAATACGAATCGCACAAAACAAATAAGCAATGCAAATTCGCCTTCGTTGAACAAGCCCCCGTAGCGATCCCCTTGGTAGACACCACACCGACCCCCCGAGATGGCTTGGGGCTACTGGAGCGCAGCCACCATGCCCGATCGAGGTCGCAGCCCTCGTCGCAACCAGACCTCATCAACGAACGCTCCTACCTCCTCGTCCTCCTCAAACGCCCACCACGGGCAGCCCAACCACTCCTCACAGACCAACTTGCCTATGGAGGAACGTCCTCCTCCTCCTGTTGTTCAGACATACGCCAATAATAACGTAGCACAGGCGCCGCTGGCTGTGGAGTTCGAGGAGATCTGTGGACCTCTACCTCACGTCCAACTGTCCAGAAGGTACCTGCTGGTAATTTGGCGTTTTTGTTCCATGAAGCTATCAATATTTGAAGGATGTACATGATTTCATTTCGATTTACACTAAGACTCAAGGGTTGGTGGTCGCCAAAACAATTAAGTAATTGCTACAATAGATCTGTCCACAAAAAAATAATATGCATTATAAGTACTGTAAAATGAAGATGTTTGCTGCAATAATATCAGTGTTTGAAGTATGCATAGGCCCGATTTTATCAACATGCGGATTTTAACAAAGACTTTGACCAATCAGAGCAGCCCTTTTAAGAACATGCATCTGTCAAAATACTCTGAAAATTATTGATTTCTCTTGAAGTTGACCTCAAAAAGCTCAAAAATGACATACTTTATATACAATCGAGCATTGTAAGTCATCTAGCATCTTTTCCAGTCTGATTTCACATCCCAAATCGGTGAAAAATTGCATTTTCTTGTTTAATCAAAAGTTTAGCAATTGCTAATTTCAACCAATTAGATTTCAGATTCCATTTCCATTTGATCGCTGGTTTCATGCTGTATTAAATGCTATGATGACCAGAAATTCACTCATTGCATTATTTGGATAAAACAATAATTTACTATCGATAATAATCATGAATACCTGCAATATATCTTTGTTTTATAGTAAAAAGAGGTAAAAATAGCATTTTGTTACATTTCAAAGGTTACAGCTACTTCCAAAACGCATGTGCATTACTGGTTGCCTATCCAGAACGCCAAAGCTTGCCATTTTATAATTAAAATTAAGTATAACCCTATTTGATGTACAATGCACCTGTGAATACTTCTATAAGAAGATCTATAACAAACATACATCCAGTAAATGAAAGATTGATTCTTCATAAAAGTATGTATTTTCATATAATCCATCTGACTGACGGACGTGGGATTTTTAATTATAAAATAAGGTAGGTAGTTGCTGTGATTGATATAGGTACCTACTACCATTATCACAATAATTATAATGTAAACATGGAAAATGCGGCATTAATTTGCAAATCAATCGCCTTGTTCTGATATCCTGCTATGATTTTGATCCATGAATTTCTAAAATATCTTTGACAAAAGTGTCATCCAGCTTTGACGTGTTGTTTTCAATATTGATGAAATACTATTAGATGATACTTATTAACATAGCCCTCAATACCCAATAGACAGCTTTTGCTAAATAACATCCAATAGAAAAGCTTTGTTAAATTCTTTGTTAAATATGCATGTTGATAAAATCGGCCCTTAAAATACTCAATTCGGAATTTAACAGCAGTCAAATTGCTTGTTTGCTAGCGAAACAGTCTGACTCATCGATGTGACGTCACAAGCTCGCTGGCTCAGCTCTCGCGTCAGGCGTTGTACTTTTGATCACTGCTCCATAGCATCAACGCTGGGGTTCCGCAGGGATCGGTCTTCGGTCCGAGATTGTTTCTGCTTCACATAATGCTCTCTAGCGCTACAGAGTCGATCTATATGTTTTGGCTGCCTCACTGTCAAGTGATTTGTACACCAGTACCGCTTGGAGACTCAAGAATATGGTAACATTCAATGCCACCAAGCTCCAGTCTATTAAAAAAGAAGTATCCGTGTAAGCACTTGGTTCTAAAAAACAAATTACTCATTCCAACTTTTAGGAGTTAATATTGCAGAACGTATGATCTGGTACATACACTTTCCGTCAATTGCAACATGTGTTGGAAAAAAGCTCGAATTCAAAGCCAGAAATTACTTCTCAACTTCCAACCTTCTTACGCTGAAGGCCAGATAAGACTTGGCGTAGAATATTGCACACATTTGGATAACTGCTGCCCACTCTACCTTATCCATGCTTGACGCAGTTCAGAGAAGAGCAATTTTAGGTCACCAATTAACCTGATTTTACCGCGCCACCTACGCGCATTGTAAATTTAGATAGGATCATATTTTTGTTGTTGGTGTTCTAAATTTTATACACAAATCTATTAAATTAATTTGGGAGGGGATATTTTCATAGAATCTCTCGCCATGAAGGAAACAAGTAATGACCCTTGGACCAGAAAACTATATCTTCTTACTACCCGACTTCCCTTGCTCCATCGTCTTAGGTTAACAGTTCGAAATGAGAACTCCTATAAATTGATAGCATCATGGAATCTGTTGTATTCTCTTCCTTAGACAAGAATATGCTATGCTGTGAGCTTTCATAATTTTGATAAACAAATCTTTTCTTGGAAATAAGATTATAAACATGGAAATATATGTATATAGGAACTGGACTGGATTTATGTTATTGCTTATTTAAAGACAGATAAATAGACACAAATTAATGAGTCCTGTCTATTGAAATATGTATGTACAGTAATTCACAAGTTCATTTTCCTACAATTTTTGAAAAACTGTTAAATATTTGATTATCAGAAGACTCATTTTCTGCTTATTGAAGCGTACATTTTTCAAATACTGTATCTATAAATGTTTATTTTGTCAAATCACTTTATTAAGTGCCAACATAAAATTATGATTTTCAAAATGAAATAAAGCTTTTGCTCAAACTATTCCACTAGTCAATAGCATGGCATATACTTTTATAATAGCGGACAGACTAATATGAATATGTTCCATTACTAATGAGTACCAACAAATTGTGACCATTTTCTTTTGGATCATATATCAAACACCTTATTGAAGTTATTACATTTAACGATAGAGGCATTAAAAAAGATCGATATGACTATAACCTGCACTTAAATAGTATCATCATCATAGTCACAATGTCTTAACATACATGCTGGGAACTCGTAAAATGCATTAAGTCGGAGCTAGAGTTAAGTCGGAGCTAGAGTATTGCCGACATGAATATTATCAATAGTTTTGAGAACTGTAGCTCGCCATCGTTCGCAATTTACTGTCAGTTCAGTAACGCTCTTGACTCATATCCAGCAACTGTTTCGTCATATCCACGCAGCGTGTAGGGGAACGGCCACGGCGCCGCCCACTCGGGGCATGACACTGAACTAAAAGTTTCTCCATATTATCGCTTCTGTGAATATATCCGAACAATGTAAGCGTTCTCGTCGACACAATGGAGCATAGTCTCTTTGGATTACCGAGCTCATCCAGTATGCAAACGTTAGGTCGATGGGCGGTATAAGGAACTCTCAGCATTCTCCTCCACGTTCACATTTCAGAAACATCTATGCGAGCTCGATCTGTCTTTTTAACAGTCCAAGTTTCCGAGGCATAGAAAAGTTTAAAATTCAGTACGCTCAGTTTATGTAATGAATAAGGATATCAACGCAGATCAACAGTGATACCTTATGAAAAAAGTACAGAAATGTATGTATTCGAACATCCATCAGTCAATCAATTAATAAACTAAAATATTGCGGAGTCCATCTTCCTGTATCATCTCACACGACACTGACCGTGTATTTCTTTGTTGGCTATTTTTTCTTATAGAAAAATATCATAGGTCTGTCCGCTACTATACCTTCCACAGAACCATATTTGTATCGAGCACCCAGTACCAGTATACCATATTCTGAATTAATATAGTTCAGAATTGCCGGACTAGTAAGCTCATGGCTTGTGTGTAATTTTATTCCACTATCCACGATCAGTTGCTAGAGTTTACCAGTTTGCAATTTTAATTGTTCTAGGGTCCGTATTCATAGTCGTTCCTTAAGTATTCCTTAAGTATTACTCAAGGGATACTTGAGGGTTACTCAAGGGACCCTCAAGTGTGGCTTTCCTTGTGTATCTGTTTCCTAGACAACATCAACCAGACGGCGGGTTTCATTCAGCGACGTTGTCATATTTCAAATATAAGTCAATTTATTATGTCTATACCGACGTATTTTGATGTTTTCTGTTCTCTTTTTGTTCTATGCCAGTATTTCGTGTTTTGTGCCAGATATTTTTTCCAGATGTGGCAGGAACTGACAACACCGTACTCCAAAATTAACCTACAAAATCGTCTTGACTGCAACGAAATGTCATGTTGATATTTCGTTACTGGAGTATTACTCAAGGGTGCCTGACGTAAGGGACCCTCAAGTAATAGGGGCCCTTAAGAATCGACTATGAATACGACCCAAGATCTCGCTTCACTTCTTTCAACCATCGTTCTCTCGGTCTTCCTTTCATTCTTGGATCTCCAACTGACTTTTTTAGTAAGATTCTTTGGATTTTGTTTTCATGCATTTAGAGTAGATGTCCTAGCCAACTAATTCTCTGAGATTTATGGAGAGAACAAAATTCACCCCCCTCCCCCCACCCTCGAGCGGCAACTCCTAGAGGTCGCAAATTGAACTCTCTCATTTGAACTTTTTTCGATAGCACTTACTATAAAGACGCTATTTTTCGAACATCTTCGCGAAGCGTCAAGGTACCCATGTCTACCATCTCACCAAATTTAATTTTTTGCCGATCTTTTGCGCTCAAAAGCCTTTTTTAGGGCTTAAGGATTGGCTAAAATCGATACTAGGCAGCGATGTGTTCCTAAGTGGCGCTTTTTTTGTCAAGCCCAAATGTGTTATTTAGCTAGCTGCAGATAATAGTGATATAAGAAATTTTATTCTCTTAGGAGAATATGTGTCACAGATCTTTTTGATAGCGTTCCTCGACTGAGTACGCGATAAAATTTCGATTTTAGTAAAAATCACAAACCACCCCCTAACGTTGGGTACGTTGGGACACTGTAGAATGGAAACTATCCGTCGCACAGGAAAAATGTAAAGACCTCAATTGTCAAGATGTTTGTTGTCTCCATGTTCCATGTTCCTAAATATCGTATTTTTTTAAACCAAATGCGTGAGTTCAGGCAGCTGCAGATAATAAAGAAATGAGAAGATATCATTCTTTTAGGGAACAAAAATGTTACACGTCTTTTTCATAAAGGTCCCCTAACGTTGGCGCACTGTAGGATGGAAGCTATTGGTCGCACACGAAAAATGTAAAGACCAATATTATGCATAGTTTTGTTCTCTCCATAAATCGTTTGAAGCTTTTTTTCGATATCATTTACCATTACTACGCTATTTTTCGAAAATCGTCGCGTAGCAGCGTTTTCACCCCCCAACCCTTCAGCGGCAATCCCCCGAAATCGTAAACTTAGGCGTACGTTCAGGGGACCCATGTCTGTCATCCCACCAAATTTCATTTCTTTCCAACCTTTTCCTATCAAAAACCCCTCTGGGGTCTGGTAGGTTCGTTGAAATGTTCTTTTACATATTCCTTGATTTGTTCGTCACTTCCACCTTTCTTCCCTCTATAAATCGTTCTGAGTACCTTCCGTTCCCATCTATATCTATCTAATAAACTCATTTTTTTACTTCGAAAATAGCTATCTTTCGGTCGGGGTATCAGGTGTTCGCTTTTAGACAGATTGTAGTTACCCTGGGTGCTCGATACCAATGCGAAAGGTGGCGCCTAAAGTACCCTGACATGACGCGTGTGAAGGCCCTCGCTGGACCTGGGCCCTCAGGGCGCGTTGGCGGGCATCCTATGCGCCGCCCACGGCAGCAGAGGCCCCGCCCCTCCGGGCGGTCCCATCGCAGGGCCCGGCACCCTCTCCGCAGGCAACACCCTCACGAGGGTGGGCAGCCGACACACGGCCGTCGAGTACGCTGTCCCACACCACTTCCACCACCATCACCATCAGCACGCCTTCGTCGAGTACCACCAAGCGCAGCTCAGCTTCTCGGACGACGACAGCAGCTCCGAGCCCGGATACGCCACAGGTCAGCGGACCCTAAAAGCCCTTTATCGGCTTGAGCAAGATTTTTTTAATTCGCTGTGTGATGAGTCAAATTGTCTAGCATCATATACTACTGGCAAGTGAAATCCGAACACGAGAAGAAAAGGGTTGCGGTTGATGAAATGCGGTAGGACCAAATACAATAATAAACGAACTCATTTGTCATAACTAGTTTACAGAAAATCCAACAGATCAATAATGGGTGGGTCCTCCATGCTGACGAATGCACTCGTCTAGCCTACGCGGTATGCTCGTAATCTGGTTGTTGATAAACTCTAGAGGTACAGCCTCCCAAGCTGCCCTCACAGCATGTTCCAGTTCGTCCAGCATGGTCAGAGGATTGGGTAAATCGCTTATGTATCGACACATCCAATCCCATACTCTTTCAGTTGGCGATAAATCGGGTGATCGTGGAAGCCAGGGGAGAGTACCCTGACCTCATCTTCCTGTAGGAACCTCATCGATATCCTTGCAGTATGAGGACGTGCATTATCTTGCTGGAAGAAACCCTGTTCGAGGCCTCGGGCATATGGAACGGCAATTGGTTCTAACACCTCATTCACATAACGTTGCGCAGTCATTGTGCCACGAATCACAAGTAAAGGCGGCTTGCTGTTGGATGCAATGGCACCCCAAACCATCAAACCAATATGACGGTGTACATAGCGCTCAACAGCGAACTGGAGATCACGTCGTTCACCCCGTGGCGTCGTTGTCTTACGCCTTGGCGTCCGTCATGTACCCCCAGACAAAACCTGGACTCGTCGGAGAAGGCCGTCTGATGCCACTCAGCATGCCATTGTCGGTATTCTTGGCACCAATCTAACCGTTGGCGACGATGATTTGCAATGAGTGCATACTAAGCGTCAGCAACAGCATCAAGATCTGTCTCGAAGGGCCAGTAGTCGTATATGACCATCTTGCCGGTCTGTAGTTCTTCTAGGTGCTCCAGAACCTCCAGCTCGCTGCATTCGTCCTTCTTCGATCCATGCGCGCCATGCTGCTACAACTGTAGCCACGCTTTGCTCTATGGTTACAGCAATTGCTCTGAAATAAGCACCACGTTGTCGTTGGCCTACAATCGGACCCCGTTCAAAGGGGTTTAACTGCGTAAACTGGGGCTGTCGTCTTCTAGGGGGCATCTTTCCACAGCCAATTCATCTCTTTCACACAACCAAATGATCTCACGCCACATTTGCAACCGATATCATCGTTTTTGAATCGACAAAAAGCCATGCTATGTTTTTACACACTGGATGAACAAAAAGTGTTACATATGCGCTAGAAATGGTACTGCCAAACGGTGTACAAAGTTTCAATGCAAATATCCCTTTTTTTCTAGGTGTTCGGATTTCACTTGCGAGTAGTATGTAACACAACTCACCTCACCTCACATACACTTTTGGGTGGACGCACAGAGAACGGATTTATCAATACGCAGTTAACTCAGGTTAATTGGTAACTGACAGTTGAATTGTTTATCAATGTCTTTTTATATGCAAACTAATAGAGTAGTTAAAATCACTGACATAACAGTTGAAAATATAGCAGCTAACCTTATCTGTCAGTTACGGTTCCAACACATCATAGAACACTGACAGCAAACAAAAGACAAAAACAAACTACGTAACCAGATTTTCAACGAATAACTTACGTCGATTTTCGAAGCACTGTTACCAACATTCACTAAACTGACAGTTTCGAGACTAAAAGTTAGATATGTAATTCTTTTGCAGCAAGGGGGTTACGGTTCAGTTGCCCCAATAGTTGCCGCTTATTGTGCAACCCCAGTCAAAGAGATCAAATCGAGTACCATCCTTTGCGGACTTTGAGATACATTGGACTATGTTCTCCTGTCTTCTCTTCTGGCCTATGTTCATGGGAGTTCCTTGCTTCAATGAACCTTTGGCCATAGATTGATTGATAAACACAATTCTGCTGATAGTTCTCCATAGGTAGATCTCCAACTTCCAGTCAGTTAACTGCCACATTTGACTGAGCATTGATAAACCGACTCTCATCCATATATCCATTTCCTCATCCGATTGCAATTTACGGGAATGTTACACCCTAATGCATGGAAAGAGAGACTCACAAACACTGACATCTCTTCTAAAGTAAGCAAACCAACTTAAATAAGAGAGTAATCTGACAAAAATTATACACAGGTTTCCCTTTCTTGCCCTCACGGACATCGGAATATAATAAAGTCCTGATCTCAGAAACCGTTCCATAGAAAATATACCATGTAACACAACACCAAAGTAATGAAAAGCAATGTGACGCCTGTCTGTAGGTTATACTATACCTTGTTACCGCAATTGATGACACCAACGGTATGTGGATATGTAAATGTTTTGGGTACTACTTAGATGAAGAATTAGAAAAAACTCATTCAATCCTTATGCCTACACTGATGCTAATACAATTTGCGAACCTGTAGTAGATTTGCTAGAAGTATCATGGCAACATTGCTTTTTCTCAGATTGCATTTCTTTGGTGTCATCAGTTTTGATAACATAGTGTTCCAAAAGCCATGATTTTTTTTCAAAAATTTATTGGCTAGGTATATTTGTAGAAAGTGGGGAACCTTATTTAAAGTCATTATCACAGCTTTTTGGACACCCAGAATTTACGTACAAGGGGTTCGTAAATCAGAGACCCATAAGAGAAAACAAGTACAGAAAATGCTACGATATTATAACAAGAATTAATAAAAAAGCATTTTACAAGCGCAATCAAGACTTTGTCAGCTTATAGATATTGCAGCCAGAGTGATCACAGGATACACCATGCATTAGCCACAATAAACGAACACACAGATCCATATTACAAAAACACAACATTAGTACTCGATTTTCATTAATTATATGTATGGATTTTCATACATCAATATTACGACAGCTGATAAAAGATAAATAATTCACAGTGTCTACACAGGGTGTAGTTATACAAATACTTGGGGCATGTTTATACGAGGTGGCGCAAATTCAAGTATCCTATATAGAGTGTTGTTTGTCATGGTTTTGTTTGTATAGTTGACCTCTGTTCCAGTCAATTGTTCTGTCAATTGTAAAGTAGATACTTGGGAAATTCATTACGAAATCGTAAAGTTCATCAATTCAACAAGAATACCGTAGAAAATATGGAAGACGCGGTGTTCCAATTGCAAAGACATATCAGAGATTAGCGACAAATTTTCAACAAACTGAACCTACATCTTATAAACTCGTTCAGTTCGTTCAAGGGATAATAGAGACCGCATACCGTAGCGATGTGATGGAATAAAGGCCTAGCACATCAACAAGAAAACGATCTTTACAATTAAACTTTACCAGACGTTCATTGCAACGAGTTTTGGTGAACGATTTGCACTTGTTCCCCTACAAAGTACAGGCAATTAATAAAATTATGCCCTCAGACTTTGAAAAACGATTTCATATTCTAATGCTATCATTAACCGTGAAAACGAAATTGAGGATTTTTTGAACAAAATCATAATGAGCGACTAAGCTCATTTTTGTTTGAATGGAGCTGTGAATAAGCAGAACCATCGCTTCTGGGGTAGGAGAATTAACAAATTATTCACCAGCAACCATTACACGAGCCAAAAGTGACCGCTTGGTGTGACGTTAGGGATAGAAAAATTTTAGGGCCTTATTTTTTTGAGGACGATCAGGAAAAAACCACAACAGCAAATGGAGAAAATGGAAGAGCTTAATCAGGAAGACAATTGGAATCAACAAGATGTTGCCACAGCACACACGGCTCGTGAGACAATAGCCATTTTGATGCTATTAATCCGCCTAGGTCTGTTCCAGACTTGGTTATGGGGTTATCTCAGAAATAGGGTATTTGTGAATAATCCTCGAACACTCGAAGCATTAAAAGACAACATCCGGGAAGAAATTGAAAGAATGCCACCTGAAATGTTGGAGAAAGTTATGAAAATGCTTTAAAAAGAACTCATTATCCTGAGGATGGCCAATTGGTCGATATTATTTTTACTGTGTAACAAAACAAATTTTTAGAGTTTAAATAAATATTTTTCCTTTATAATATTACTGTGTTTTCATGAATCTTACTTTCATATAAACAAAATAGGTGACATGATTTTGCGCCACCCTGAATTTGTATGATTTTGTTATTGAAGCTTAATTTTAGCATGTTGAAATTTTTTCTCAGCTGCATGTTTTATGTTGTTCACAGCTTTGCCGATTTTAAATTAAAGTGTATTGGAAGTGACAGCTATTACTCATTATTAATGAGAAGCGGGCAAACTTCCTCGCTTTAAGCTCTCGCAAACTGTTGGGTCTCATTAATGCTTTAAGGAAATCCTGAAAATGCTGCTATACATTCTCGACTTTATAGTCTTCATCAGACGTTGGGCATTATGAATTTATGCCACTCATTCAGGCCAGATCGATCGATTTATAGAGCGGAGGAAGTTTACTTTTTTTTTCATGGATGTCTACCAGGGCAGCGGGTTGTCACAAAAAAAACAGGACAAAAATCACTTGTAACTTAGTAATAAAAAATGTTTCTTTCGTCTTCTCTGAGGCCTGTGTACAGGGCGTCAAACGTCTATTTTAAAAGCCTAGCATTGACTAGTGAGTGTATTCAGTACGTCCTCTTGCGGGTTCTCATGTGGTACACAAGATACACAAGGCAGTCAAATGCCACCCTTCTTCTATGCTCCTTGATTCATTCCAGATTGAACTTACGAAGCAGCGCTAGGTGTACAGTCTGCACTGGCTCATAATTAAAACGACAAGTTTTGAAAGACAAACTTTTGAGCATAATATTTCGGCGACGTCTGAGGCTTGCTTTATCAAAGGATTCGCTGATAAGACAAGCAACATCGCTATCACAAAACATTCATTTTGGATGTATCAATAAAGCAGATGTTAACACTATGTTTTTAAAGATTTCGCAGATACCGATATTAGGATATGAATGTTCAAAAGAACAAAAGCTGCTGTCCAAATTTATTTTTGTAATGAATTATTTTTTTAGATTTTCAACACGTTTTTATTAGCTTCATCTGTATCTTTGTTTATTTGTGAGCTTGTAACTCTCCTTTAGATTAAGAGGTCGGACCGAACATTGAACGCTCCAACTTTGCCGCGAAAATGATATTGACGGCTTTAAATCCATCAGACGAGCGGTCGTATCCGCTAAGAATTGTCGCAGATACCTTGAAGTTTGTTAACACTGCACAGAGGCGTAGCGACGACAGCTTAAAAGGCGTGACATCCAACTGTTTGGTATTTTTGTGAAATATATGCAGGAAAGTCGGCAGTTCCAATAATCGATGATGCTATGAATATTGATCAAAAAAAATTGTTCATAACTAAAAAATTGAAAATAAATATAGTTTAAAAAACTAAAAGACAAGCTTTTAAAGAACATCGGACTTAAAAGTAATAAATAGTTTTTAAAATAAACTAAAAATAACAATGGACGAAAAATACCGGTATGATTGTGAAAAAAAGCGTGTGCGCTTTGTGCCAGATGTTTGTTTCGTTTCGTGTTTTTCGTTTATTATTATTATTATTTTAAGCTCATTTTAAAACCTATTTTTTACTTTTCAGTCCGATTTTCTTGAAAACCATTTTTTTAGTTTTTTACACTATATTTCTTTTACGTTTGGCGATATTAATTTTGTAAAAGTGAATTTTGTACTATTCTGGAATTGGCATCTCTTTTGGGTTCATTAAAGTGTATCATTGGGGTGAAAATAAATGAAAACGGCACTGGAATAAACGCATTTCGTAATATCTCGCTGAAAGAGAGCAAATTAAGGATTTAGTTCTTGCATGTGTTCTATTTGGAGCGGTCGAAAAAAGAAATGGACAATCTTGGCCATATGAGAAAAAACAGTTTATCGATTTGAAATGCTGCCTATAAGTCTGGCACTACCTTTTCATACTAGCTCAAGCCGCCACTGGCTTTGTGATAAAAGTACTTCCTGGCCTATTGAAGAGGGAAATGATTTTCGTTATCTGGAGGGCCGTCATTAAGTGGAAACTGGAAATTTGCGCGGTATATGATAAATCATCATCCGTTTAGGTGATAAGTGCAACTTTTTAAGATTGTAAAGAAATATGACGATCCAGTACGTATTTAATTTCAAGTAGCCGACCTAAATTTCAAGCTAGTGGCGTTGTTCGTGGGATGATAAGAAAGGCGAAACAGCTATTCGAAGTGAAAAACAGCCTGTTGTCTCGTAAATAGATTTTTGTAACTAGACTTAGCACACGCTTAAGCATTTGCCAAACATAACTTCCGAAGTTTGGGTTTAATTCCAGAATAACGTGGAAACTTGGCTCTGTTTATCTTAGAAACTACAGCGTTCATTAGAGAGTTCCGTAAAAAAAAGTTGGGTTATTGCTTTAGTTTTGGCCGTCGGAAGCAGCAGGGAAAAACTTCCATGTACGGTTTTGGAAGTTGGATCTTTGCTGGAGTGGATTTGCTAAAGCTTTTTCTCTACACGATGTTTTTATAATAATCGCCTCGGAGGACTTTCATTCGATTTAAACAGGAAAGTATACAGGGTTTAATGTAATTCGACGCATTCCTGTCTGGGCATGGTAGTAGAGCTAAAATGCAACAAAATTAATCCAATATATGCATAAACAAAAATCAATAGTTTTTGAGATTTTTCAATTTCAAAGGAGTTATAATAATTACCCAAAATCTGGCATTTCTGTCTAAACAATAAAAAAGCTATGTTAAAATTCAATGTCATGCTCATTTATTTTGATTCAATACACTTACACTAATTCAATACCATCATCAATAGGAGAAGGTACGATACTTTAAACAAAAACAGATATTAAGAAAAATAAAATAATTCTCTTTTCCGTCTTTGTTTCAACAGAATCATATCTAGGTGAAATATTGCAAAAACACATACAATGCATACAAACCACTGAAAAAACTTGCTTATGATCTTAGCTTGTCAAAAAGGTATAAATGTAGAATTAAAAACCTACATTCAGGAGCATAATCAGGATTTAAATTCGGGAGACTGAGTCTTGTGAATGGGTCATCGACCACCTATTATTATCCTTATGTTAATAAATATTTTTCTGGAGGGGGTGGAATACATCATAAAGATAGCGAAAATAATTCGAGGGGCTGAAGAACGTCAAGCCCCTCTGGTTATACAGGATATTTGGCAATAATGCGCCAAAAATTTAAAAGGTGATCCTATTTTAAGAATATTTTGTTCTTAGATGATTTTCGAAAAACCGCTCCATTTCAAAGGTACAGGATGACAAAAAATTTCGACAGCCACCTTTTATTATCAAAAATCACATGATTTATTGCTCAATCTAAAATAAATGTTAAAAAAGGCTTCCACCAGCTTGGATACAAGCAGGCAATCTTGCCATCGGTCATTGCCAAACTCTTTCAAACACACCAGTCCGTTTTGAATAAAGTAATGCGATCTTGCAAGTCGTCCAAATTTTCCAATATGGTAGCGTAAACTAATGATTATAGATAACCTCCACACTCACCACATCTCCGTACTTTGTGGATAATCCCGTAGAAAAACTTTTGCGCCATCAAATTAATCTATCCATGAGTCCTTTCCAAATAAAGAACCTTTGAAGGAAATGCGAGACATCTCATCCTCAAGCGAACTGATATTTTCTGCTTTTTGTGTTTATTGTGGGTCCTCCAAGAAGAGCATTCCTTCATGGCTAATGGATATTGAGGAAAGGGATCAATAAAAAAAGATGAGCACATTAGATAAATTGCTTTTTGATGCCCTTCAAGCGCCTGCCAGATTACATCTATTCGATACTTAGTTTTATTTGCGTTGATTCGATCTTTATTTTTTTTTCTTTTGGAAGATTGAGGCAAATTTGGTTATTCGTGGAAAGAAGTCGTGAGGAGTTAATTCACATCTTGCAAAATACCTTAGAATGCTCAGAGTCTTCTAAGTGTAATCAGAGCATATAAGACTGTCTCAACAAAGGCTTTGTAGGTCGTGGTAGAACAATTATCTATACATCTAAGGGCCAAAAAGCGTTGTATGCTATGTAACAATAGTGCTAGGAAAACCGATCATTCAGTAGTAAGACATAAATTGGTGGAAGAATGGCAACAAGAATGGAACAGAAATGAAGAGGTGGCACAGTGGACCAAAAGAATTGTACCAGAATCGGTGGTTGAAGTACGAGCATAGACACGTGGAATATCATTCCATTCAAATATTGACAGGCCATAGAAGGTTCGGCACTTACGCGAAGAAGATTAGAAAGAAGGACAACGACAGTTGCAGGTACTGTATTCCACAGGACACGTTTGAACGCACTTTCTTGAGGCGGAAGTATGACCTCTCGGAATTGAAAGAACTTCAGAAAACCTAATCGAAGCGACTCCGAGAATAAACAAGAATGAAATGTGCTCTCATGAAAAATATCATGAAAAAAATGGAGTCAAGTTGATTGACTCAGTACTTCCCACACATAATGATGATAACATTTTATTATTTCTCCATTGCCTGAAGCTATAGTTTGAAATTCCTTGCAACCAAATCATCGCCCACCCGCCCGCAAAAAAACATCCAACGCAAAAACTCGTAAATAGTTTCCTGCGTCTCCCTCTTTAGGAACTAGGACGCCACAGTTTCTTCTATATGCTTCAACTGGGCGATGCTAAACGATCAGGAGCTTCCAAAACGTCTAAAAACGAAGTTTGAGCTGTTTTTATATTTTTAGTTTTTTATTATTGCTGCGCCGCCACTGACACGATTTTTCAGAAATAGACGCGTTTTCCTGTCTCGCCGCGGCAGTAAATCCTGTGTCAAAATTTCATTAAAACCAATTCAATAATTTTCGCATTACGCAATATAAATAGAAGAAAATAAAGCAAAACTCGTCTGTATACATCACAAAATTGGTTTCTGTAATAGGCAAGCCAATGTTCAGACGGACATACAAAAGTGTAATATGCCGCTAGGTATTTCTTCAACAAGTCAATGGACAAACTATTATGAATACAACAAATTTTCCAGTTTTACAACCCCCCACCCCCCAACCGCTCCAATTCCACCCCCACTCAAAAAAGGTAGAAAATGATCAGGAACCCCTAAAACGCCTAAAAACAAAGTTTGAGCTGTTTTTATGTTTTAATTTTTTTATTATTGCTGCACCGCCACTGACATGATTTTTCTAAAACATACGCGCTTTTCATCCTCGCCGCGGTAGTAATACTGTGTCAAAATTTCATTAAAATCAAGCCAACCATTTTCGGGTTACGCAATATATAACGATCTAAAACAAATTCTAAGTCCCTTGGTTTCTATAATAAGCAAGCCAATGTTCGGGTGGACCTAAAAAAGTGTATTATGCCGCTAGGTTTTTCATGCACAGGTCAATGGACAGCCCACTATAAATACAACAAATTTTTTAGTTTTACAACCCCTCCACCCTCCGACCACCCCAAATTCACCCCCACCAAAAAAAAAGTAGAAAATGATCAAGAACTCCTAAAACGCCTAAAAACAAAGTTTGAGCTGTTTTTATATTTTTGGTGTCTTTATTATTGCTGCGCCGCCACTGACACGATTTTTCCAAAACGTACGCATTTTCCATCCTCGCCGCGGTAGTAATACTGTGTCAAAATTTCATTAGAATCAATTCAATAAGTTTCGCGTCACGCAATATAGAATGATCTAAAGCAATACTCGTATGTATACAGCACAAATTCTAAGTCACTTGGTTTCTATAATAAGCAAGGCTATGTTCGTATGGACCTAAAAAAGTATATTATGCCGCTAGGTTTTTCATTCAGAGGTCAATGGACAGCCCATTATGAATACAACAAATTTTTCAGTTTTACAACCCCCCACCCCTGAACCATCCCAAATTCACCCCCACCCAAAAAAAGTAGAAAATGATCAGGAACCCCTAAAACGCCTAAAAACGAAGTTTGAGGAATATTTGAACATTTTTGTTTTTTGCTAATTACTCCGCCCCCTGTACAACGATTTCCAAAATTATAGGAACATTACCTACTACGACCCCATAACGTATCACTACCCAAATTTCATCACAATCCATCTAGCGGTTACTGAGATTACGATGTTAGAAAAACGCCAACAGACAGACAGACAGACAGACAGATCGACCGACAGACCGACAGACAGACCGACGGAAATGAGTGACGTGGATTTTCGTTATGTAGACATCATGAAACGCCCAAAAAGCGTATTATCTCGAAATCGAAAATTTTCGCGATCACAATACTCCCCTCACCTATCGGTGTGGGAAGTAAAAGGAAGAAGAGAATGCAATACTGGTAATAAGACAACAAACGACGAAATCCTAATCCCAAACTCCTCGGCAGGTATGCATAGTCAGTCTGTCAGTTGTTTTGCTATTTGGTAAGAAGGTTTTCTGGATCGAATGCTGTTATTCCCCAAGCTTGCAGAAGGCTGCTTATGAATTGGGAGAGCTGGATTTTCCATTATCTTGTTATATTCTCGGAGAGTATTTTTTGCGTATTTGTGGTGGAGGGATATGGCTTAGGGACTGGAAGCCAGTGAGTAGACGTGCTTGTCAGTGTGTCGGATATTATTCGCATAGTGTGGTTCAGTTCAACATCTACTTTTTTTGTAGATAGAGCTATATATTGCGTCTGGAAGATAATAGCTCAGTTTTCAGAGAAAGAATAATTATTTCAACATTGCGATTAAAAATTGCAATTAAAATACTCTTCTATGGAGTAGAAACAATTATTATTTAAAATATTTCTCACAGTTTTTAGCTCTCACTAAAGAGAGCATATACAGAGCCTCTGTCTGTTTCCGGTTCGACTTGTTAGACTCGCAATTGCGATGGGATGTTCTCGACTTGTTTGCGTCCAAGAATCTATCTATGAGATGCCCATTTGAACCTTCTTGCAATACCACGAATAACCAAATTTGCCTCAATCTCAAAAAAAAAATAAAGATCGAATCAACGCAAATAAAACTAAGTATCGAATAGATATCATCTGGCAGGCCCTTGGAGGGCATCAAAAAGCAATTTATCAAAAGTGCTCATCTTTTTTTATTGATACCTTTCCTCGATATCCATTAGCCATGAAGGAATGCTTTTCTTAGAGGACCCACAATAAACACAAAAAGCAGAAAATCTCAGTTCGCTTGAGGATGAGATGTCTCGCATTTCCTTCAAAGGTTCTTTATTTGGAAAGGACTGAAAATTATGGACTAAGGGTGGATTAATTTGATGACTCAAAAGTTTTTCTACAGGGTTCTCCACAAAGTACGGAGGTGTGGTGGGTGTGGAGGTTATCTAAAATCATTAGTTTAGGCTACCATATTGGAAAATTTGGACGACTTGCAAGATGGCATAATTACTTTATTCAAAACGGGCCTGGTGTGTTTGAAAGAGTTCGGCAGTCACCGATGGCAAGATTTCCTGCTTGTATCCAAGCTGGTGGAAGCCATTTTTAACATTTATTGTAGATTCAGCAATAAATCATGATTTTTGGTAAAAAAAGCTGTCGAAATTTTTAGTCATACTGTACCTCTGAAATGGAGCGGTTTTTCAAAAATCATCCAAGAACAAAATATTCTTAAAATAGGATCACCGTTTAAATTTTTGGCGCATGGTTACCAAATACCCTATACAACTAGAGGGGCTTGACGTGCTTCAGCCCCTCGAATTATTTTCTCTATATTTATGATGTATTACACCCCCTCCAGAAAAATATTTATCAACATAAGGATAATAATAGGTTGTCGATGACCCAACCTCAAGACTCAGTCCCCCGAATTTAAATCCTGATTATGCTCCTGAATGTAGGTTTTTAATTCTACTTTTATACCTTTTTGACAAGCTGAGATTATAAGCAAGTTTTTTCAGTGGATTCTGTTGAAACAAAGACGAAAAAGAGAATTATTTTATTTTTCTTAATATCTGTTTTTGTTTAAAGTATCGTACCTTCTCCTATTGATGATGGTACTGAATTAGTGTAAGTGTATTGAATTAAAATAAATGAGCATGACATTGATTTTTAACATAGCTTTTTTATTGTTTAGACAGAAATGCTAGATTTTGGGTAATTATTAGAATTCCCTTGAAATTGAAATCTCAAAAACTATTGATTTTTGTTTATCCATATATTGGTCTAATTTTGTTGCATTTTAGCTCTACTACCATGCCCCGATAGGAATGCGTCGAATTACATTAAATACTGTATACCTTCCTGTTTAAATCGAATGAAAGCCCTCCGAGGCGATTATTATAAAAACATCGTGTAGAGAAAAAGCTTTCGCAAATCCATTCCAGCAAAGATCCAACTTCCAACACCGTACGTGGAAGTTTTTCCCTGCTGCTTCCGACGGCCAAAACTAAAGCAATAACCCAACTTTTTTTACGGAACTCTCTAATGAACGCTGTAGTTTCTGAGATAAACAGAGCCAAGTTTCCACGTTATTCTGGAATTAAACCCAAACTTCGGAAGTTATGTTTGGCCAATGCTTAAGCGTGTGCTAAGTCTAGTTACAAAAATCTATTTACGAGACAACAGGCTGTTTTTCATTTCGAATAGCTGTTTCGCCTTTCTTATCGTCCCACGAACAACGCGACTAGATTAAAATTTACAATCTTAAAAAGTGGCACTTATCACCTAAACGGACATACCGTGCAAATTTCCAGTTTCCACTTAATGACGGACCCTCGGATAACTAAAGTCATCTCCCTCTTCAATACGCCAGGAAGTACTTCTATCACAAAGCCAGTGGCGGCTTGAGCTAACATAAAAAAGTAGTGCCAGACTGATAGGCAACAGTTTAAATCGATAAACTTTCTTTTCTCATATGGACAAGATTTTGTCGACTCCTCCAAATAGAACACATGCAAGAACTAAACCCTTAATTTGCTCTCTTCCAGCGAAATATTACAAAATGTCTTTATTCCAGTGCCGTTTTTATTTATTTTCACCCCAATGATACACTTTAATAAACCCAAAAGAGATACCGATTCCGGAACAATACAAAATTTACTTTTACGAAATTAATATTGCCAAACATAAAAGAAATATAGTGTAAAAAACTAAAAAAGACGCTTTTCAAGAAAATCGGACCGAAAAGTAAAAAATAGGTTTTAAAATGAGCTTAAAATAAGGATAAGGTCATTCAAACAAAAACTCCTCATTTTTCTATATGCGACGTTTCGAGGAACAGAGTGAGTAAAATCAGTAATGTTACTGTAATTACTGATTTTAATCTGTTCCTGTTTGTTTTATTTTAATTTGTTTTTATTATGCGTGTTTTGTGACGTTATATTTTAAAACCATTGGTAGTGTCTTATTATTCCAGTATTCTTATCTAGTCAAACTCTTATGATTATTGTCATACCAACGATGAAAACTTTTTTCTGTTGCCTAAAGATGACTTAGTATAAGTCGAAACGTCGCACATAGAAAAATAAGGAGTTTTTGTTTGAATGACCTGTGTGTGTGACAGCGCCGTTTGAATTTACTCAAGTAAATTCTTTCCTACTTTTTTTTAAAATCTGCTTACATTTATACCACGTATACTTGCGGGCAAACGATTGTAAAGATCTGAGCGCGGATATTTTTCTTTTTATTTGGTTAAAGCGAATTTAGGAGCTCTCAAGACCTGGTGTATGGCACCACATAGTGCAGAATTTGGCACCGAGAGGTCATCCCTTCGCCCAAAACTGCTCGTTGCTGCACATCGGTGCGCACCCCCATAAATTACCCAGGCGGTTGCAGTCAACCTTGTGCGGCGGCGGCGGCGGCGGCAAAATGACCGGGTGCCCGGAATAAGCCGACTGTAAAGATAAGAAACCGGAGCCGAAGATTTACGAGCCGCGGTTCTTTCCAGACAAAAAGCTTTGTGCGACGGCGGCATGCCTTTCGAATTGTGATAGCTTTATTCGTTCCCTCCGATTAAGATGGAGTGCTTTGGCCAATTTGGCTGACTCTAAGGGTGCCTGCACGCTGTTTTGATTTCGCGACACGTTATGACGTTGTTTGCATGAAGGCACGCTGTATTAGGCAAGGCGTAATTGAAGGTGCAATGCGAGAAAAACTGCCTGAAGGTACTTTGAAGGAGTAGAAAAGGTTTTGACTGTGGCATACTCTGGGCACAGCTATATAAAGTTCATATTAGATAATTGGTTAGTGTTACTTTCAAATTACTGTAAAAAAATGGAGTCAAGTTGATTGACTCTATATTTCCCACAGATAATGATGATATCATTTTATTTTTTCCCATAGCATGAAGCTATTGTCTGAGATGCCATTTCAACCAAATCATCGCCCGCCCGCCCTCAAAAAAATAATCCAACACAAAAACTCTAGTAAATAGTTTCTTGCATCTCTGTAGGAGCTAGGACGATACAGTGTATATTCTGCAAGCTTCAGCTGGACGAAAGGTAACGATCAGGAACCCCCAAATCGCCTAAAATGAAGTTTGAGCTATTTTTATATTCTTAGTTTTCTTGTTATTCCTTCGCCGCCACTGACACGACTTTTAAAAACCATACGCATTTTCCATCCGCGCCGCGGTAATAATATCGTCTCGAATTTTCATTAAAATTAATTCCAGGTTACACAATACAGAACAATCTAAACAATACTCGTATCTATGTATAAATCAGAAAATTCCCTTCGTTTCTGTAATAGGCAAGGCAATGTTCCGATGGACCTAAAAAAGTGCATTATGCCGCTAGGTCCTTCTTTCGTAGGTTAATGAATATAAAAACTTTCAGATTTTCAACCCTCCACCCCCTAACCGCCCCAATTTTACCCCCACCCAAAAAAAGGAGAAAATGATTAGGAACCCCTAAAACACCTAAAAACAAAGTTTGAGCTGTTTTTATAATTTTAGATTTTTTTCCTTGTTACTGCGCCGCCACTGACACGATTTCTGAAAACCATACACTGTTTCTATCCTCGCCACGGTAGTAATACCGTGTCAAAATTTCATTAAAATCAATTCACTCGTTTCTACGTTACTTAATTCAGAACGATCTAAAGCAATATTCGGATGTATATCTACGTCAGAAAATTCTAAGTCTCTTGGTGTCTGGAATAGGCAAGGCAATGCTCGGTTGGCCCTAAAAATAGGTATTATGCGACTAGGTCTTTCTTTCACAGGTCAATGGACAGCCTATAATGAAGATAACAATTTTAATAATATCTTGTCCCTCCTCCCTTAGCTGGATTGACTGCCCAGGTAACTACTATCGAGAATAACTATTCTCGATAAATAAAAGCTGTGCTATTCGTGTGAAACCCCATCAAGTATGTCGTACATATTTTAAGCTTTCTTGCCTCTGAGGGCAATGTGGCACTGTTTGCCTAGATTCATGTCTCGGTTTCATCAGATTCCACGCCTCCCGAGCTCCGGCAAACTTTAAATTATTCAACGCCGTTTTATATAACCTGTGGCGCTGCTGCAGGGGATATATCCATATGGCTAGATAAATGGTACGGTGAAAATTGTTGACGATAAATATACAGGGTGTTTTCAAAGTTGGAACTTTCCTTTACAGAAGCATGACAAAGCTAATGTACGGTCATTCAGCAGCAGAAGAATAAACACATGGTAAGAGAATACTTACTATTCGTTCGCTGCGAAGTTTTAAATTCGGCCCTGTCATACTCATATGACACCATATCTGTAAGACTCATCTTACAGATATGGTTAGAAGTTCGCGCCGCGAGGCTGAAAATCCAAGAGTTACTTCTTCAATACGGACCATTCGAGATTATCTAGGGCATCCAGCGTGTCCACTATATGATGTGAATGCAAATATCCTGTGTCTCTAGCTCTTTGCGGGAGATAGACAGATCGACGGGATGCAGGGTGAATACAGTCACTGAAACGATCAGCATACACTCGCAAAGTTCGAGGGGCATTTGGACCATATTCACCGTACACTAGACTCCTATCCACCACTTCATTATAGTTATACATTTTATTCCTGCCCATTTACAAGGGATATAAAAAGTCAAGAAAATATACATATACGGATTAAAACAAGTTAAAATTAACATAAAAAAATGAAGTCAAGTTGATTGACTCAGTACTTCCCACACATTACGGTGATACCAGTTTATTATCTTCCCATAGCATGAAGCTTTAGTCTGAGATCCCTTGCAACCACATCATCGCCAGCCCCCCCTCCTAAAATTGTCTTATGCTGCTAGGTCTTTCCTTCACAGGTCAATGGACAGCCTATTATCAATACTACAAACTTTTCAGTTTTACAACGCCCCGCCCCCCAACCACCCCAGTTAACACGATTTTTAACAAACATACGCATTTTCCATCCTCACCACGATAATAATACTGTGTCAAAATTTCATTAGAATCAACAATTTAATAGTGTCCATGTTACAAAATACAAAACGATCTAAGGCAATAGATACTCGTATATGTACACAGAAAATTCTAAGTCCCTTAGTTTCCGTAATAGGCTAAGCAATGTTCGGATGGATCTAAAAAGGTGATTTATGTCGCTAGGCCTCCCTTCATTAAAATCAATTCAATAGTTTTCACATTACACAATGAAAAACGATCTAAAGCAATACTCGAATGTTTACATCTGCAAATTCATTCCTTAGTCCTTTGGTTTCTGTAATAGGCAAGGAAATGTTCGGATGGACTTAAAAAAGTGTATTATGCCGCTAGGCTTTTCTTTCACAGGTCAGTGGATACCTTATTATGAATACAAGAAATGTTTCAGTTTTTCAACCCCTCACCCCCTAACCACCCCAATTTCACCTCCACCCAAAAAAACGCAAAAATCGATCAGGAACCTCAAAAACGCTTAAAAACGAAGTTTGAGCCGTTTTTATATTTTTAGTTTTTTTATTATTTCTGCGCCGCCACTGGTACGATTTATAAAAACCATACTCGTTTTTATCCTCGCTACGTTAGTAATACTGTGTCAAAATTTCATTAAAATCAATTCAGCAGTTTCTTCGTAACACAAAATAGAACGATCTAAAGCAATACTTTCGTATGTTCACACCAGAAAGAATTCTATAATAAGTCCTTTGGTTTCTGTAATAGGCAAGGCAATGTTCGGATGGACCTAAAAAAGTTATTTATGTTGCTAGGTCTTTCTTCATAGGTCAGTGGACAGTCTATTATGAAAGCAACAAATTTTTCAATTTTACAACCCCCCATCCACCCCAATTTCGCCCCCACCCAAAAAAAAGTAGAAAATGATCAGGAACCCCTAAAACGCCTAAAAATCAAGTTTAAGCATTTTTTTTGTTTTTTGCTAATTACTCCGCCGCCCATGCACCGATTTTCAAAATTATAGGAACATTACCTACTACGACCCCACAGTATATCGCTGCCCAAATTTCTTCACAATCCATGCAGCGGTTGCTGAGATTACGAGGCTAGAAAAAAGCGACAGACAGACAGACCGACGGTCAGACAGACAGACAGACAGTCAGACAGACAGACCGACGTAAATGAGTAACGTGGATTTTCGTTATGTAGACATTATAAAACGCCGAAAAATCGTATTATCTCAAAATCGAAAATTTTCGCGATCACAATACTCCCCTCACCTATCGGTGTGGGAAGTAAAAAAAAATGTGTTGTCGGTTATTAGTGGAGCTTCTTATAAAAACTCTGATACACTATAAAAGCTATTTTCTATCAACAGATCGCCTTTTTTCTGGACTTTGAAATACTGTTTTATTGACGAAGGTAGTTTATTGTAAAGCGTACAACATACGTAGAGCGGGCTCCTTTTATATGTAGTTAGGATAAAATGAGGAATGTGAATAGCGCTGCAATTTCTGGTGTTGTATTGCTGGATATTACCGATTCAACGTAAAGCCGTCTATATTCTACTAACGGATTCTAATATAATAATAGATGAGACGGTTAGGGTCTTGTTCTTTTGAAATGATTGCGGCATGTTTCTACTCCTTTTCCAGCTGTCGTTCCTAAAGCGTCAAGTGATAATTCAAAACGGCCAAGTTAATTTTCCAACTCGTCAATTGTAAATTCAAACTGACAGGTATAAATTACACCTGACAGTTTGAAATTACAAGTTACCAGTTGGAAAATTAACTTGACCGTTTTGAATTATCACTTGACGTTTTAGAAACTACAGCTGGAAAAGCTGTAGTGGACCTAATCTGAAAATGATTCTCACCAGCTGCTTCTGAAGTATAAAAATTCGCTGTCAATCTGATGCTACACTCCAGTACTGAGTTAGGTACTTCAGATGTGGGAAGGCTAGAGCATAATATACTTGAAGTAAATAGCTTCGTTCAACCAGATTTTTCAAATTTGTAATTGCATAATAAGCAAAGTTTAAATTGTTTGGTTTTGGTGTGTTTTTGTTTTCTATCTGAACAAATTATGATACTTAAATATTTTTCTAATTTTTCTCGAAAACGAATTGAGCGATTTTAAAAAATCAAACGTCAAAATAATAGACTTTGCCCTAACTTCGAAACAAGCTATTACTCGATACCCTTGTCATTTAAAATTTTTGAAGGGACGACCCTGGAGTAGAGGGTACAAGGGGGGGAAGTAGTGACAAATCTTTCGACGTGACTGCTTTTTTTTTCTTTTAATCAGTGGTTTTCGATAAGTCCGTAGTGAGAAGTTTTCAAATGAACAGCTTGTTTATAGTTATGCTTAAATTTGTGTCTTCGGGTAATTAATATTCATCACATTTCCTGTACCTTTCTATTCTCCACCCCACTATACAACTTGTTGTACATCAAGGATTATAGGATAATGTGCCGGAAAGGGATAATCAGTGTCCTTCACGCCCTACTCGCCTTCACCCTTACCCGAATTTCCTTATCCATTAATTTCTATGTTGAGGACTGTTTCCTTTGCTTGAATTCCATTAGCTAGGGTCGACGAAATCGGACAGAGTGGACATTCCCTATGATTTAGGTCCCTGGAGGGGTTGATTATCTGGGAAAGGATATGCCGTATTTAAAAATGGACGCAGCTTTATGCATTTGGCATTGTAAATGACATAGGTTTTTCATTTGGATAAAAAGACGCTGTGTACAATTTCGTTTCGAGCAAGAGCAATCCTTGAAACGTCAGCAAAGAGTTTATCATTCCATATAATTATCTGGTTTTAATGATGGTGCGGTAAAGCGGGATGAATCAGAAAGTAAATAATATACGAATCAGAAAAAAACAAAAATTGGAACTTAATTTTTCCACCACTATCCAGAAACCGTATTAGAAAAATTCCATCCTTTTTCAATTTTATTGAGCATTTCCCAGCAACGAATTGTAGCTATTAAAAACGAGATGATTGTTCATACATAAAATTCTCGGATGAACAATATGTGCTTTTATCCAAATATACCATATCTTCCTACAGGGTGTCCGGATATTCGACCGACAACGCTTGACAGGTGACAGATATCACATGAACATTCAGATAGGAGCATCAAGCTTTAAAATGCTTAATTTTCGAAATACAGGGTGTCAAAATTTTACTTTCATTTTGTTTTTTTTTTATTATTCCTTTACAAAATGACACAAGAATCTAAAATTACGTATTGTGGGGTTTTTAAGGCGATGAATCCAGATTCAACCGCGGTTTTACTATCATGTATAGGGGCCGCCCCCTACGGCACATCGAACTCTTTTAAATTAACAAAAAGTTTTTCGTATATAAAAGGTATAATTTCCCGGGCACCCCAATTAGTTGTAAAATGGAATCGAAAGAATTATCGATATTCTCGAACGAATAATATTAGAGCAAAAAAACATGTTTCAACATATCTAATTTCAAAATAGGTGGTGTTGAAGTTTAAGTATACTTCGTTAATGGTATGTTAAACTATGAGCCCAATATTCATTTGAGCGGAAATACCCATAATTTAGTCGCACTGGAAATTTCAGTGAAGGTTATTTCGAAAACGGTTACCTCTAGGGACTTAAATAAAGTATACCTTCCACGTAAAACATATTGAGGGAACGATTTTTTTGATACTCACATTGATGCACCAAACCGGAAAAAAGTTTTGATAATTTAAATGAGTTCAATGTGTCGTAGGTTTTTTTTTTATGGTCGGCCTCCCGCAAAGGCTGAAGGCCTATGGCGCTTTAGAAGCGCTGCGAGTGGATAAGTATCGGTTCACGTTAGATTTGAAACGCTGCAGGTTGTAGCCGTCGGGAAACAAATTTCCCGGCAGCTGATTCCACAGCGTCGAAGTTCTCCAAAAGAAGGAATGCTGGAGGAGACTGGTTCGGGGAGTAAGGACCTCGACCTGGTAAGGATGAGCTCGAAGAGCTTCTCTAGTGGTCCTGGTTCGGACGGCCTGTGGTGTTATTATCTGAGAGAGCTCAGTCGAACATCTTCCGTGATAGAATCTGTAAAACAGGGATAGGTCAGCCACCCTCCTTCGATGTTCCAGGCTGTGGAGGTCCTTTGTGAGGTTAGGCGTATCGATTAGTCCAATCGCTCTTTTCTGGATAGTGTCCAGAAGCTTTAGAGAGTGCTTCGGAGCGCATCCCCACACATGGGAGCAATACTCCAGCGATGGTCGGATCTGTGCCTTGTAGAGCAGCAGCAGTTGCTCTGGTGTATACAACTTCCTACAGCGGAACAAAACTCCAAGCTTCTGGGATGCCGTTTTAGCAATACTGACGACGTGGTCGTGCCAGGACATGTTATTGTTGATGTTGATTCCCAAAAGCTTGACGGAAAGTGATTCGACTATGGGGTGACCTTCCATTTCCACGGTTGGTAAGCCATTGTGAGACTTCTTTGTAAGTGTTGTTGCCTGAGTTTTCTGTACGTTGAACTGTACTTTATTTGCTAATCCCCACTCGACAATTGTTTTGATATCTGCGTTGACCTGTGCGGCATGCTGCTGTCGCCCTCTATTCATGACAGTTTAGATTTCTCTCCTTTAAAAACCCCCAGATACTCAACTTTAAATCGTTGTGTTATTTTATTGAGGAATAATTGAGGAAAAGCGAAAATAAAAGAAAAACTTTGATACCCTGTATCTTAAAAATTAAGCATTTTAAGGTTCCTGTCTCACTGTTCATAGAAAAATGAGGTCTATCACCTGTCAAGCGTTGTCGGTCGAATTTCCGGACACCCTGTATATGCGCAAAGCTGTAATAATATTAAGTAAATACTTTCAGTTCAAAACTCGGAAAGTCTTAGAAGTAGGAATACCCAAAATGTTAAGTCTAGCATATGATAATGTTGCAAACAAAACACAGGATATGTCACCTATTCACTGAAGTATTCTGATGATGTGTGTTGATGAATGATTGATTGTGTGGACTGTATTTTGATTTTTTATTGAATGAATGTTACAATGACTGATGCCGTGCGTAATGACGTGTGTAATGACATGTACCACCGTCGATTATCAGATTTGAGACATAGATTGAAACTAAGCTTAAGTAACAAGTTCACTTAACATATTCCATAATCTTAGCACAAACAGCTCAAAGTTTTGTTTTTCTTGGAAGGGCATCTAATAGCATCCTGTGTAATCATTTGGTAGTTCTGTAGCTTATCTTATTTTACGTCTACCGGTCCGCCATTCCTTACATCCTATGCGAAAGTGATTACACAAATAATATATTCCATATCACATACTTGGAACTTACAGACAAGCATCTGTATAAAGGTCTCACAACACCATCATTCCATGGAAGTATAACGATATAGTGAGACTGCAATTCTCAAGCTGATTGTATTCTTGATCGAAGTAAAAGAGGCTCACTTGGAAAATTTGATATACCAACAAAAACTTTATGAAATACTTGGTCGAAGAGTTTCAGTTGTGAAGAGGATGATATTCTTTATCAGAGCATTTTCTTTAGAATGAGCATTGAAATCAAAACTATATTTCCTCATCAAGTAAATTTTCTCAGAGCGAGAATAGATGTTTCATCGCAAGTATATCTAGTAGTAGTAGTAGCAGTAACAGTAATAATGTTTATTGGAATAAATGCAACGCAGTATAAAAGGAAAGTGATCAAAATAAACATCAGGAATCCACTAAAGCTATGCTTGTGCGTGGATTTTATACTAATTAGGAAAATACAATATAATATTATCAGAATTCAATCGAGAATTTATTTTTATCCTCCGTGTTCAAAAAGTACCAGACCAAATGAATAACTAGGGAAGTAGGGGTATTACAAAAAAATAGTCAAGACAAAAGCTTTATGAAATTTTCCTAGCTATCTCACGCTGACCTTTGTGGTAACTTTGACCTTGACATCAAGGTCACATCAAGATCAAATCGATTTTCTTAAACGGAACCCCCTACTTTCAACGCCGAATAAGAAAAGCTCGGAAAATTCTATTATCATATATTATATGAGCTTGACCCACCGCTTGACCTCTTGAAAAAATTTACCTTGTATGGTTAGGTCATTGTCAAGGCATAACGCGCAGAGTACCTTGACATTGTGTTCCTATTCTACGTTTCTTCTGTAATCATATTAATTAAATATTCTGACAAAAATCATACGAAAAAACGTTGCGACGGGGCATCAAATATTCCTCGCACTTCTGCAGATACAGCGTGTGCAGAATACTATTCCATCCGGAAATATATGGAACGCAATTTGTCTGCCGTGTTGAAATCGTAAAAATAATGGAATCCATAAACCAGTTCCGCAATGGCCGCACAACGCCCGTTTTGTTCAATATCTGCGGTGCGGCGCGGCACTTTTACTACCCTTTTACTGTGAACACAGAAACTTATGCATATTTCTGCTATACAGAGTGAGTCTTAAGTATGGAACGCCTCAACTATCTCGGAAACAGTTTCCATGATTTCCATGAATTATGGGGTATGGGTGTTTTACAATACGACCCATCTTACGATAGTATTTACAATGGTGTAATATCTACCATTTTTCCGGAAATACAATAAACTTTGGTATTTCAAATGGATCATCCTGTATATTTCTACTTTTTGTTAAATCCTTGAATAATACTGATTATTTTTTGTATAATATTTCCTATACCTAAATGTCATAATTTCGGAGTTACAACTAAATTTACATTGCATCCGCCCAAATGACTAAATAATGAACCTTCAGAGATGTTCCAAAATGTACTGCGAAGTTTCAAGGATCACATGGCTTGTTGTATTGAAGTAAAAGGACAACATTTGGAGCACCTGCTGTAACCGCCTCCATGTTTTCTGAAGTGAATGCCTTATTTTAAGTTGGGCGGATGCAATGTAAATTTAGTTGAAAGTCCGAAATTATGACGTCTAGGTTTAGTAAATATAATACAAAAAATAATCGGTAGTTTTCAAGCATTTCAAAAATGTAGAAATTTACAGGGTGATCTATTTGAAATAACAAAGTTCATTATATTTTTGGAAAAACGGCAGAACTGACAACATTGTAAATACTATCACAAGATTGGTCCTATTACAAAACCCCCTATTCCAAAATTCATTAAAATCGTGCAAACCTTTTCCGAGATAATTGAGGCGTTCTATACTTTAGCTCACTCTGTATATGCAGGGTTACCACTAATGATCCTAAATGTTTACCCTGTAAAACAAACAGAACTGGCTGCTGCTGGTCATTCAGAAAATGTATATAACTAAGGGGTGAGCCAACTTTAGGGTTAGAAAATCAAACGTGTATTTTTTCTAAACGTCAAATCGTTTGACATTTCAGATGTCACATCTGACATCTCCAGTCAATACCATTTGTTATCATGTCGTCGTTTAGCGTGCAACAGCGTGTTAAAGTTATTCAAACTTACTACGAAAATTCGCGTTCTGTGAGAACCACATTTCGCAAACAACGAAGTGAATACGGTCATTTTGATCGACCATCTGAGAACGATATACGAAAAATGGTGTAGAAGTTCGAGTCATCTGGTTCGTTTTGTGACCTGCGACATGTCCCGCATCGGCATTTAGTGCGTTCATACGAAAACATTGAAGCAACTCGTGAGTGTCGCCGACAGTCCATCCACCTTCATTCGCCGACGTTCACAGCAAGTCAACGATTCTTATGGCTCTCTGCGGCGAATTTTGAAAGACGATTTGGGTCTACATGCGTACAAAATTTAGTTGACGCATGAACTATTGCCAAATGATCACGGAAGACGTCGAACGTTTGCTAACTGGATCTTAGACCAGCTGCCAAGTGACAATCGTTTTTACGAAAAAATCATTTTTAGTGACGAGTCTCATTTTCATTTGAATGGCTACGTCAACAGACAAAACTGCCGCATCTGGGCTATGAAAATCCAAGGACGTATGCAGAGGTATCCATGTATCCACAACGGGTCACTGGTGTGGATTCTCAGCGCAAGGGGTGATTGGGCCGTATTTCTTCGAAAAACTTAATAGAAAAGCGGCAACTGTGAGTGGCGCCAATTACCGGGTGATGTAAAACTTTTTGTGGCCGTATTGGAAGGCATGGCCATTGACAACTTGTGGTTTCAACAAGGTGGAGCGAAGAGTCACACTGCAGGCGAAACCATCGATTTTTTGAAATCCAAATTTCCCAATCGCTTGATTTCCTGGGCTTCCTTGGACTTCTTTCTTTGGGGTTACGTGGAAGGAAAAGTCTATGCCAACAATCCCAAAACGACTCTGGAGTTGAAAGACGAAATCCGGCGTGTAATTGGTGAAATACAACCTCTGTATGCCAAAATGTTATGAGGACTTCAGTCGCAGAACTATGTACTGCCAGAAGAGTCGCGGAGGCCATTTGCCCGATATTATCTTTCACATATAAATGGTAAAGACCAATGTTTGCAATACAATCATCATCATCATAGTCAGAATGTCTTAACAGACATGTGAACTCGTAAAATGCATTTACTCATTTCTCTTGGGATATCTTTAAGATCTTTAATGCAGTAATTTCCCATTTGCTTTCTGCATCCTCATGCCGTTGACCAGATGGTATCTACTGGTTCATCCGCCTTTAGGGGCAATTTCTCACCCCAAGGACAAGAAGGTGTCCTGATTCTTCTCAACTCGTCCACCCAAAGCTGTTGGTTGAGAAGAGGTTACTGCTTATACCGACAGTAGTTCGGTTCCTTTTAGTCGCTTTTTACGACACGCAGGATATACGATGGGAGATATTCTAACCCGCCCCCATTCGGGGGGGTTGCAATACAATAAAGGATCGCAAAAGATTCGAAATAGTTTGAGTTTTATTCGAAAAATAGAATCACACCCTAAATTTGGCTCACCCTATAGTTCTGAGCATTTCAAGTTGCTTGCCAACTACATACACATAGTTCTGCCTATTTTGTAATGCTGAGTAGCCATGTAAAATTTATTTTTTGCCCGAATTGGTCTATTGAGCTTAACATGCAGGATGTTTATGTGAAAACTTCCCACCACAGATTTATCGAAAACAGCTGATTAAAACAAATAACGCTGAGATACGCCAAAAAATGTGTCAAGGGGAACAACTTTTTAACCAAAAACTACTTTACCCCTCTTGTACCATGGTCATCCCCTTAAAAGTTTTAAATGACTAGCGGAATAGAGTAATATCTCGTTTTACAGGTATGTCGAAGTCCTTTATTTTGACGTTGGATATTTTAAAATCGGTCGATTCAGCGAGAAAATTTGAAAAATCTTTATGTATCTTAATGTGGTCAAATAGAAAACAGAAACACGAAAATATGATTTTTTATTGCAATAAGTGTTCAAAATGTTGGGCGTGGTCCAAACAATGATATAAGCGATGCCTAATTTCCTGACTGACAGTTGCAAAAACATGTGGGATGCCATGGCCGCGTTGACCAAGGACATCCAGACTTTTGGAAATTCAAAAGGCCGTCCTATCTCGCTGCACGTAATAAAAAAGAAATGTCACTAAGAGGCTTATAGTGCAACAGTGAAACGAATATTTACTGTGGTTACCACCCACAAGCTACTTTACACGGCAAAGAAATTGATCAAATTTGTGACCTTGAAGAAACTCATGAAGAAATTGACGGAAAGAATCCTACAGTTTATTGACATTTATAAAGTTCCACTAACGTACTATGTGGGCGTTTATAAAATGCCAATAGCTGCTATTGTTCAGTGTTAATCTGGTTTCTTCAATATGACGCAAGTCAAGACCTGTCATTACAAAGTTGGTATTGCCGGCAGACCCAAATATCCCTAGAATTCCCCAAAAAATCACCAATTTCTTCAAGGCCACAAATTTGATGGATTTCTTGACCGTGGAAAGAGGTTATAAAAGTGGGGAAGCTGTTAAAAGACTCGACTCTGGATTCTTTGGTTTTTCTGAGATCACATTTTATTTTTATTAAGCAAACCGCAGATGTTTAAAAATTATTTTTATTCTACATTTAAATGAAACTTTTCTTTCTATTTTTGTCTTAAGTTCCTATTCCTTCGTTTATGTTTTATAACTAAGGTTGAATTAATTTGATATTTACTTTTCAAAAGTTTTTTTTTTCAATAAAAACGTACTTAGGCTACTATATTTTTGCATTTCATCATTGCTATTATTAGTGTTAGAATTTAAATTAATTATAGGGGTCCATCCTGAGGTTAGTCCCGAAATCTCGAAACGGTATCCCGAAAATTGAAAACCATAAACAGGGTGAGTCATAAGTTGATACTTTTTCAAATGTGTATAGAGGGAAAAAAGTTATTTGAAGTTATTTGAAAAACTTGTTCATTTTAAGTTTAAAAAAAGTGTCAACTCAGGACTCACCCTGTATATGAAGAAATTACTGTTTATAACAATCACCCATTCGTGGAACCCATTTTCAAAAAATTGGCGATAATAATAATTCAACGACTCTTGTGTACAAAATATTTTTCTGTGTAACCAGATATTACTAATTAACCATGAAGTTCATTGTTTTATGACAATATTAACATAACCTTAATTCGCTGTTTATCAACGACATTTGGCACCCACGACTCCGTCAAAGCTAAGCCGAACGAAAATATTTTTGTCGTATTTTTAATTTATGCAACGCACCTTATCAACTCGTATCTAGCTGTTATCAGACGTATTCCATTATCGCCAGTCCTTTCAATTTACCAAGTTCAGTATGTGGCGGAATATACATATACGTTCAGCAAATGTCACTAAGCCTTGCTCGCGAACTATGGAAAAAACTAAATGTTGTTGACGGCAAAAAGTGCGATAGTGGTGGTGGTGTCATGACCCAAAGACCTTCTTTGAAGCAGATACTTTCTAAAACTAGTGATATGGCTGTTTTGACATCGTTCCTTCCGATACTGGCTTTCCAGCCATCCGATATTTCCTCCGTTTGGTCAAGAGGTTTGTGTGAAAAATTATTGTTTCGTTAAAACTACAAGTAGTCAAATCATAAAAAAGGCTTTTGACACCAAAAGATCGGAAAGAAATGAAATGTGGTGGGATGGTGGATATTGGTCCCCTAAATCTACACTTAATTTTGCCTCGAGCGGCAACCTCCAGAGGTCGAAAATAGAATTTGAATCACGTGAATCTGTTTTAGATAGCACTTACCAAAACGACGCTATTTTTCGAAAATCCCACCACATTTCATTTCTTGCCGATCTTTTGCGCTCAAAATACTTTTGTGGGACTTAGCTATTCATCGGTAGTAGGTAGCGATGTGTTGCTAAATGTACTTTTTTCAACCCCAAATTTGTTATTTAGGCAGCTGCAGATCAAAGAGATATGAGAAATGTCATTCTCTCAGGAGAAAAAGTGTTACAGAACTGTTTGATAGTGTTCTTCGACTTCATAGGTGATAAAATTCTGATTTTAGTAAAAATCGAAAACTACTCCCTAACTTTGAGGGTAGGCGAAGGTTCAGGAGACCAAGGTCTACCATCCCACCAAATTTCATTTCTTCCCGACCTTTTGCTGTCAAAAAGCCCCTACCGCCTGGACTAAAATACATACTATATTAAGTTCCTGGTTGCTTTGTTCTTATATCGATTCTGCTTATTCTTGCTGTTTGTTCCCTTTCCAGTCATATCTTGCTATTAATTTTCGTTTCTGGTTCTAAGAGTATTGAATTTTTAGGACGTTTAAACATCACTGTGCCTATGATGACGCCAAGGACGTGCGTTCATGAGAGTTGTTAGTAGATTACTTTTTCAGTTCAGTTTTGATAAGTTTAATCATAAAAATTCTTCTTATCGAAGATTTCAGAAAGTTATTAACGACTATAAATTAAAATGTTAACATGGACTGGGCCCTTATTATGAGATATTAACGTTAGGTAGAATAAACATATTTTTTTTAAGAAAGTAAGTAATAGAATAGAATATTTATTAAGCTAGAGAATATTCAATGATATTCTTTGGAACATGTAGTTTGCATTAAAAAAAATAGTGTTTTCGACCGTTTCAATTAGCTATTAATCATTTTAGTCATGATAGTTAAAAATGTTTCGGGAATTTAGAGACCATAATGAAAACTGGCGACAGCGCGCTGTTTTACACAGCCTTTTCTCTCTTCACAAAAAGTCATAGTGTCAGTGACTTAAGTGCGCAGTGTTTGTCGGTTAGGTTAGCTTGCTTTCAGTTAAAGCAGTGACGCGTAATTTTAGTGTCGAGAAAGAAACCGGGTTACGTTTGACATTTCAGTTCTAGAGGCAGTTTGTAAATTTTTTTGTCATTGCACCATAACCCCAAAATGGGAGTGATCGGAGATAGCGGGGGGGAGGTGTTAAAACGTGAAAAAATCGTTAAGCAACCGAATGAAAATGCATTTTAATACACCTACCAGCTAATGTTCCAAAAAATCGTCATCCGAAATCTAAGTGCGGTTTGCGCGTGCCCCTGTAGGGGGTGACATTATCGAACGCGTTCTGAAAGTGTACGGAAGGCGTACAGGGGTTGAAAAATGCAAATACACATAATAAAAACGGATGATATTAATACATGTCATAGTTGGGCCTCCTAAAAACATGTATAAAAAACGTCATCCGTGTTAAGCAATTTTTTAACGACTTCTAACGAAAAAGAAGTGAAAAATCGAACTTTAAGCTCAAATTTCTCATAAACTGCCCAGCAGAAACGCATGACAGTATTTCTTGTATTATCTACAAAGAAACAAATAATATCTCGTCAAGTTCCGACCGGTTTTGTCACGATTTTTTTTTCATTTTGAAAAAATCAGTATGCGCAAACCGCCCGTAGATTCTAGGTGACGATTTTCTGGGACATTAGTTGGTAGGTAATAATGACTTTCTCTCTATCTCCGATCCCTCCCATTTTGGGATTACGGTATAATGACCAAAAAGTTTCCAAACTGCCTCTGGAACTCAAATACCAGGCGTCATCCGGTTTCTTTCGCGACACTAAAATCACGCGTCATTGCTCTGAATATTTGTTGATTATTATCTTTGTATGTTATCTGTAAATTTATCTGGGAACCATTGACATCTAAAACGTCAATGCTGAGGAACGTGCTGTTGGCAAATTAATCAAGTAATTACAATGGAGTCAAAATATTAACTAATTTAGGTTAACTGGTATTTATAAATATAAATATGTGGTTTATATAAAATGAAATTATAAATAAATAAATAATTGCAATTGCAATAATTGCAAGATCATTATTATACTTTCCTGAAGTTCCGAATAAATTTCATTGAAAGTTAGTACTCATATGAATCTAGGGTACCGAATAAACGTCAGATTCCGTTGTTTTTATATTAATTCTGATTATACTTGCTATTCACTTTCAAAGGTGTGGCAGTTTGCTATACATCTTCGTTTTGTGTTCTAAGAGTGTTAAATTCCTAAGACTTTTGATTCTAGATTTTAAAGAGCAGTCAAAGGATGATTTTCGATTTTTTATGCAAAGCTGAAGATCTGAAAAATCTTAAATTTTTTATTTTCGTTAAACGAGACTGAAACTCAAATTGCGACCGGATTTGTAATCAGCACCCTCAAATTATTCAAAGCCCGAGGTTTCATCTTAGTAGAAATCCAGATAATGGTTTTAGGGAGACCTGAAAGATCTGAACTTTTTTATTTCAGTTAAACGAAACTGAAACTCAAAACTGCGACTGGATTTTTAATCAGCACCCTCAAGTTATTCAAACCACGAGGTTTCATCTAAATAAAAAGATTTTCAATTTTTTATGCAACCTGAAGATCTGAAAGATCTGAAATTTTTGAATTTCGTTAAACGAGACTTAAACTTAAAACTGCGATCGGATTTGTAATCAGCACCCTCAAATTATTCAAAACCCGAGGTTTCATCTTAATTGAAATCCAGATAAAGATTTTAGATTTTTTAGGGAGGCCTGAGGATCTGAAGGACCTGAAGTTAATTTTAGTCAGACGAGACTGAAACTGAAAACTGCGACCATATCTAGAATGAACACCCTCAATTTAACCAAAACACAAGGATTCATCCTAATAAAAAGCCTAATAAGGATTTTCAATTTTTTATGCAACCTGAAGATCTGAAAGATCTGAAATTTTTGATTTTCATTAAACGACACTTGAACTTAAAACGACCGGATTTGTAATCAGCACCCTCAAATTTTCAAAACGAGGTTTCATCTTAATAGAATTCCAGATAAAGATTTTAGTTTTTTTAAAGAGAGACCTGAGGATATAAAGGCTCTGAAGTTTTTAATTTTACTCAGACGAGACTGAAACTGAGAACTGCGACCATATTTGGAATGAACACCCTCAAATTAACCAGAACACAAGGTTTCATCCTAATAAAAAGCCAAATAAAGATTTTCAGTTTTTTATGCAAACCTGAAGATCTGAAATTTTTTATTTCCGTTAAATTATTCAAAACTCGAGGTTGATCTTCATAGAAATCCAGATAAAGATTTTAGATTTTTTAGGGAAACCTGAAGATCTGAATGATCTGAAATTTTTTATTTCAGCCAAACGACATTGAGACTCAAAACTGCGACCGAATTTGGAATCAGCGCCCTCAAATTAACCAAAACACGAGGTTTTATCCTAATAGAAAGTCATAAAAATTTTCGATTTTTTATTCAACCCGAAGATCTGAGAGATATGAATTTTTTTTATTTTTGTCAAATAAAGATTTTCCATTTTTTTTTTTTTTGTAAAACTTAAGACGTGAAAGAACTGAAATTTTTTATTTTTGCCAAATGACACGGAAACTCAAAACAGCTACCGGATTTGTAATCAGGACCCTCAAATTATCTAAAACAAGAGGAAGATGGCATGATACTCGTAAGAGTCTATTTTCTACCTACCAAATTTGTTTTGTCGCACCATGTTTAATGGACGTTTTAAACATACATCATTTTGTTGGATCAATACTACTGCAAATTTAACAAATACAACAATCGTAATTATACATGTTTTGTATTATTACCGTTTCATAGGTTCACTGGATAGGTACTTCATGGATAACAGTATCATTACGTAATGTTACGAACACACGTAAATTTTAAATAAACAAAAGTTGCTCAATAACGAGGTTGTGTCATGCGATTTGTTGCATTCATGTACGCATTTAGTCCGTTTTAACTGTATCAATCATTCAGCAGTTGTAATGGAATATAGCAATTATTTTACTGCTAATGGGATGTGTGTGTTTGCTGGAATTGTTTATTATACATAAACGTTTATTAGTCCATCGGCAGATCAATGCCCTTATATTGTTACTCCATTATGTGTTGTTTATTATATAAAACTGCCTTTCATAAAAAAATGTTTGGTCGCCGACTCCATTTCAGCATTTATCTGAAATCACAGCCACATTAGTTATTTCGGAAATTGTCCTTACGATGATACCAGTTTATTAGTTTTTCATAGCATGAAGCTATAGTCCGAGATCCGAGATTGTAACCAAATCATCGCTAGCAATTTTTTTGATTATTGCTACGCTGCCACTCACAAGATTTCTAACAACCATACTAGTTTTCCATCCTCACCACGGTTAAATACTGTCAAAATTTCATCAGAATCAATGTAATAGTTTCCACGTTACAAAATACAGAACTATCTAAAGCAGTAAGTACTCGTATGTACACAGAAAATTCTAGCTCTTTAGAATCGGTAATAGGCAAAGCAATATTCGGATGGACCTAAAAAGGTGATTTATGTGACTAGGTCTTCCTTCACAAGTCAGGGGACAGCCTATTATGAATACAACAATTTTTTTCAATTTTTCATTAACCCACCCCCCAACCACCCCAATTTCACCCTCACTCAAAAAAACGTAGGAAATGATCGAGAACCTCTAAAACGCTTAAAAACGAAATTTGAGCTGTTTTTATATTTTTAGTTTTTCTATTATTTCTACGCCGCCACTGGCACGATTTATAAAAACCATACGCATTTTCCATCCTCCTTGCGGTAGTAATACTGTGCCAAATTTCATTGAAATCAATTCCAGTTTCAAACAGTTTCCTCGTTACACAATGCAGAACGATCTAAAGCAATACTCGTATGTTTACATCAGAAAAAATTCTAAGTCCTTTGGTTTCTGTAATAGGCAAGGCAATGTTCGGATAGACCTAAGACCTAAAAATGTTATTTATGTCGTTAGGTCTTCCTTCACAGGACAATGGAGAGTCTGTCATGAATACAACAAATTTTTCAATTTTACAACCCCCACCCCCAACTACCCCAAATTGCACCCCCACCCCCAACTACCCCAAATTGCGCCCCCACCCAAAAAAAGTAGAAAATGATCAGGAACACTTTCTTCGTTTTTCGCCTAATTACTCCGCCGCCAATGCACCGATTTCCAAAATTATTAAGCAGCATTATCTACTACGACCCTACAGCATATTGCTACCCAAATTTCATCAAGATCCATGCAACGGTTACTGAGATTACGACGTTAGAAAAACGCCAACACACATTTTCGCGATCACAATACTTCCCTCACCTATCGGTGTGGGAAGTAAAAGTAGGAAAGAATTTACTACTAAATTCGAATGGCGCTCTCACTGTCTGGAATTTGTTTGTATTGACAAAACCGGATTTTTCCGAACTAGTTTTTTAATTATTCCGAATCTATATTTATTTTTTCTCTGGCACTTGTAGTTTTGACTATCTTTTGTATACGGACAAACGGACGGACAGACAGAGGCTCTTCATAAGCTCTCTTCAATGAGAACTAAAATGGAATAAAAACAAAGTTATTGACAGACAGATGTGAAACACTAATGGACCATTCTTTTACTGGCTACAGTATGGGTTAGATATGACAACTAGAATGCTTTAAAGCTGCCAAATTTTAAAACATTTTTATTAACGTCTTAAAACTATATTTGTTCATTATATGATTATTTATTCTAACAACATATAAATCTTTGTATTCTTGCGTGTATTTGATTAGTCAACTGTTTGAAATTTGTCTAGCATTTTGCTCATTCTAATCCATAACCCTTGTTTTAACATGTCCTTAACAAAAAACCTACAATAGGCATTACTTTATCATTAATTAAATGTCTATCCTGTACACATATGGCGTTGACGCTTATGCCCTTTTCAATCGATGTCGTCGGCCATATTGGATGGTATTACAGCAATAAATCAGCTTAGGCATCCACTCAACCCCAGTGACATATTTTATTTGCCGCTGATTTTTCAGTGATTAATGGTTGCTGTGTGCAAAGGGCTTAGGAAACATTTTTTGTCCTTCGAAAAGTCCTGTGAACCTTTTTGTTCGAGTGTATGTTTGTTTTCGTCTTTGCGGGCTTTGTGATTTCATGGTTAAAAGGGGAGTTGAAGGCCGATCTGTTTAGAGAAAAGGGACGCAACAACCAGAAAACGAGAATCAACTTTTGCAGTTATAGTTGAGGAGCTAACTTTTAAAATGCATTTTGTCAAAATTTTCCATATTTAAAATAGAGGAGACGCTGTATTCCCATGATCAAATACGTACTCTTTATGAACAATAAGACAGACAAAATGCATTTAGTCACTTTGCTTTTCGGTAGGAAATCATACGTAGACAAACACACTGATTCGAGTCCATGGACAAAAGGCATTTTGATTGGGATTTTGTTTTCATATATTGTACGACACAGTTCGAGAGTTGAAATGATAGCTGCAATACGTGAGAAAACTATGGCAAACTAGTGATGTATGGAACTAGATGTTCTTGAATGCACTGATAATAATTATCAAAATGATTTAATTTAAAAAAATCGTAATAGTGATATACTACTGTTATATCTTGTTGTTTCATTCTAATATGTTGTAAATATTTTCCAAATTTTTATTTTTGCTTCTTAACGATACGTGGAGAAAAATCAGCATGAAAAAATTCCTGAAATCGTGTTTGTGTTGTATGGGTGCAAAAAATATCAATCACGATAAATATTCCAATGAAAACCTCGTGTTTTTTGTGTTGGTACCATGTGTTTCCTCATATTTCGCCACTCTTCTAATCTTTTTTATTTGAAGAGATAGAAAGAAGTTTTTATATGAAAGCTTCATAGTTTTTTTTTTGGCATTCAGAATTTGACAAGAAAAAAACGAAAAAATAGAAAATCGTATTTTTCGTATGAAGTTTTATTTTTTGTAAATTGGACACTCTGTATATTATATTTTCAAGTGCAAATAACTTCCAGTTTTGTAGTAAAAAATGCCGTTAGATTATTATAATAAAAATCATAAACTAAGTATTACACGTTTATTTTATAAAAATTATAACTATACAGGGTTATTCACGTTATTCGACACGGAGCATTATGGCTAAAGTATTTGATAAAAAAGAAAATAATAAGTTTGGATGGATAGAGATCCATAAAGGCTACATTTTAAAAATATTTTCATGTTATACAGGGTGTCCCAAAAACACGAAATGTATCAAAGTTATGTTTTTTTAAATAGAATACCCCGTATATTATTGCATATTCAGATTCCTTGGTGAATTCTAGTGTGACTTTATGTATCATACATGGGACCTAAAGCGAACCGTTTAGGTGCAAATCATCATTTTCGGTATAAGTAGGTATCAGGAAAAAATTGAATATCGCAGTGATTATAAAATGTGGGAGGCTGTGACTTTGCCGTATTACTAAACATAAAATGCGTCAGCTTTGATGAGACTGTAAAATTTAAATTACGTTTATGCTTGGAGAAATCGGTCGATTAATTAAGGAAACTTCAATCTGCGATAACTTGATTTTTTCAAATGAGAATGCCTAATTTTTTTTATACGGTTAAACGTAGAATTTGATAGCCTTTGTAATGATATAAGGTTGTGAATATCAATCTCTGGTAGTTTTCATTTGATTTTAAATATTCAAACAAATCGGCGTTTTTCAATTTTCCTACCTATAAGCAACGTAGCAGGCCATGAAATATAAACAAAAACCTGTTCAGGTAGAAGGAAATAACTAACATAGCTGAAAAATACACACGAACTAGACTAAAGGGACAAGAATATAAAAATTACTCAAAACAAACAAACTCTAGCCAGAAATAACGGCGGTAACATATCTTTGGTTAAAGAGAAGCTGGAGTATGGCAGAAATGGATTTTTTCACGGCCTACTAGCTACTGCAATGTACTAGAGATTGGCAATTTTGAAAACCATTAAAAATTTTGAAATAAAATAAAAACTACTAGAGGATGTTGTAAGCAGTTTATCATTTTCATAATAAAATTTCACATTTAATGATATAAAAAAGTATGCAATTCTGTCAAAACACAAGTCAAAAGTACCTCTGACTGGAGTTCTGAAAATACTTCAGTACCTATTAGCAAGATCGCAGAAAATGAAGAATGAATTAAAATCTGTTCAAATTATAAAACATAAATGGCAGAAAATTTAAATCTGATTTATCAGTATTCCTTTTTTGCAATACTGCTAACAGATATTCAGAAATAGAAGGGCTCCAGTCAGAGATATCGACTCCGACGCAAATTACTACTTTTTTACACCATTACATAATATGATTGATAGTTGCGTGCTGGAGCAACAGTCGCGGGTTGTTTTTGTTTCATATCAGGGATTTAATTGTCTTGGAAATTTTTAACCTCTATTAAATTACGGTAGCCAGTAGACTGTAAAAAATATCTATTACTGCCATACTCCAGCTTCTCTTTGACCTTAGAGATGTTATCGCAGTTGTTTCTGGGAGAGTTGATTTGTTGTAAGGAATTTTTATAATCTTATCCCTTTAGTCTAGTTAGTGAGTATATTTCAGCTAAGTTAGTTGTTTTCTTCTACCTGAACAGGTTTTTGTTTATATTTCATGGCCTGCTACGTTGCTTATAGGTAGGAAAATTGAAAAACGCCGATTTGTTTGAAAATTTAAAATTAAATGAAAACTACCAGAGATTGATATTCACAACCTTATATCATTAGAAAAGTTATCAAATTCTACGTTTAACCGTATAAAAAAAATTAGGCATTCCCATTTGAAAAAATCAAGTTATCGCTGATCGAAGTTTCCTTAATTAATCGACCGATTTCTCCAAGCATAAACGTAATTTGAATTTGATAGTCTCATCAAAGCTGACGCATTTTATGCTTAGTAATACGGCAATGTCACAGCCTTCCATATTTTATAATCTCTGCGATATTCAATTTTTTCCTGATATCTACTTATACCGAAAATGGTGATTTACACCTAAACGGTTCTTTTTAGGTCCCATGTATGATACATAAAGTCACACTAGAATTCACCAAGGAATCTGAATATGCAATAATATACGGGGTGTTCCATTTAAAAAAACATAGCTTTGATACATTTCGCGTTTTTGGGACACCCTGTATAACATGAAAATATTTTTAAAATGTAGCCTTTACGAGTCTGTATCCATCCGAAATTATTATTTTCTTTTTCATCAAATACTTTAGCCATAATGCTCCGTGTCGAATAACGTGAATAACCCTGTATATCTCAAGTATCAAGAGAGTACATGGCATTATTTGGCGAACCTGTGCCGTCAAGAAGCACCTTTATTTTCATTATAATAATATAACGGCATTTTTTACAATAAAACTGGAAGTTAATTGCACTTGTAAACAAAGCGATGCTTTTTACCTCGGCAAAATGTCAGAATGACACATTCAATTGTTTTTGGGTCTAGACGGCTATAGTTGATCGAGGTTTACTTCCACATTTTAGAAACTTTGAAGTTAGATATTTTAAAAACCTTTCACAATAAGGTGAACGACCCCATATTTTTGAAAAAAAAGGAAAATATATTCCTTTCGGTGATAAAAAGACAGCTTTATACAAAACACAGGTTTTTATATTGTTTTTTCTTTTTGTTCGTAAAAAGTTCTAAATGAGAAAAAGAGAAAACTATAATACTTTCATATAAAAACTATTTCTTACTCTTCAAATAAAAAAGATAGGAGGGGTGGCGAATTATGAGGAAACACTTGTACTTGTCCATTGTTATCGGGTAAAACAAGGTTCTTAGTATTCAGAATTTTGTTAAAAGATTACAGCAAATCTCAAAAAGTCCTTTTGTATTCGGTAAACAGTGTAATACTTTTATTTCGGCAATATTGATAATTAAGAAATTCTTCTAAATAAATGGAATTTTAAAAACTTTCGATCGACAAAATATACTCAAAATAAGTATGTAATAATTAAAAAAAATAACACGTTTTCTCGTGTTTAATAAGTACCATTTTTATCTGGATGACGATCGCTTATTTTTCCGCTGGTGCGCGTGAAGTAAAATAAACTTGTCAGATTATCGAGTGTACGTAATAGATGCAACGTACACTGTCTGAACGATGGTATGTTTTCATTTACATCCGTTTAGCATGCCGGTCTGTGCATGTCACTTTTGTTATGTTTTTATTGTATTCAAAACTGGATGCATGCAAGTAAAATATGCATAAAAATAATTGCAACTAGTTTGGTAAGGACGAAATATGGAAGCGTGTGTTAACCGTTGTGTCTGTCGGTGTTGTTGCTAGCCAGAACTGCGATTTTTATTTTTTGGATTAAAGTATGATATACTGAAAACTTCCCTCCCCGGATTGCTCGATAACCGCTGATTAGAAGAAAAAATGCCGAGACAAGTCAAAAGATTTGTCAAGGGGGACAACTCTTTAGCGAAGAAATACTTTACCCCCTTGTACCTTTTGCCCCCCAGGATCATCCCATTAAAAATGTTAAATGACAAGGGGTGTTGAGTAATATCTTTTTTTCAAAGGTATGTCGAAGTACTTTATTTTGACGTTTGATTTTTTAAATATGTCGATTCGTTTTCGAGAAAATTAGAATCTTTATGTAGCTTAACTTTTTTTACAACTGAGCAGACCGCGTAGACAGAGCCTGAATACCAGAGTACCAAGCCTTGGACACCTTGGGAATAAATGTGCAGTTGTTGTTGTTGTTAGAAATTGACTATATCATTGTTTTCATGTATTTTTGTATCACCCCCCCCCCCCCCCCCGTGTGGGGCGGGTTAAAATATCTCCCATCGTATATCCTGCGTGTCGTAAAAGGCGACTAAAAGGAACCGAACTACTGTCGGTATAAACAGTAACCTCTTCTCAACCAACAGCTTTAGGTGGGCGAGTTAAGAAGAGTCAGGACACCTTCTTGTCCTTGGGGTGAGAAATTGCCCCTAAAGGCGGATGAACCAGTAGATACCATGTGGACAACGGCATGAGGATGCAGAAAGCAAATGAGAAACTACTGCATCAAAGATCTTAAAGATATCCCCCCCCCCCCTCGTAAAATGAGTAAATGCACTTTACGAGTTCACAACATGTCTTGTGACTATGATGATGATGATGAGTAAGTTAAGATGCATAAGGGTTCTAATTTCCTCGAAAACGAATCGACGGATTTAAAAAAATCAAACGTCAAAATAAAGTACTTCGACATACCTTTGACACAAAGTATTACTCGATATCCCTTGTCATTTAAAATTTGTAAGGGGATGATCCTGGGGCGCTGAGGGTTCAAGGAGATGAAGCACTTTTTGGTTAAAAGATCTTCCCTCTTGACAAATCTTTTGACGTTGTCTCGGCATTTTTTCTTTTAGTCGGCGGTTTTCGAGAAATTCGGAGTGGGGAGTTTCCAAATGAACGCCCTGTATGTTATCTTTGATTTGGATGCTGTGCAAAAATAATTAGAATAGTTTGGAGAGCAGATATCATTCCTTTGATCCTTTATTTCAGTTTGTTTTCGAATGTTTCATTAAAGCTGTACGCCAAACTAATTTTTGTTTTCAGTTTTGTCATTCGTCATACACATTTTGTCCATAGTAAGTAATATTGTTATTTCCCTATAACAAAAATACAAATGTTCATCTAAAAAGCCATTTAAAGGTTTTTTTATGTGTGGTTCAAAATGGTGTAAAAGCTTAAATTTTATCAAAAGCAGTCTAGATAAACATTATTTAGAGTAATAACAGTTTTATTCAAAGAGTTAACTGTGACTCACGTAGAATGCGTCAAAAAATAACTAAATAAAAAGCATCATTTAACTCTTATTTCGAAACTAAATATAGCAGGGAACACATACTCGTATTTTAGATTCCTGAAAAGAATCAATCTAAAGGCATGACGATTCTTACACGAATCAAAATTTATTAATTTTTTTTACATATATGTAATGTTTTCTTGACGTATTTTTATTGAAATGATAATTGTATAAAAACTCCCTTAAAAATAAATAAACACGTGGTTCAGGTTTGTTAATATTACACAGGTACGTAGTGACGAGAACTTAAAAGCCGTGACACCCGAATGTTTGGGATTTGGTATTTTTGTGAAATTTATTCATGAAACTCAATAGTTCTAATTATCGTTTATGCAGTAATGGAAAGATTATGCTATGAATATTGATCATAAACAATTGTTCATCTTCATTATACAGAGTATTAATAAATACAGATTTAAAAACTAAAAAACAACGCGCTTTGATGATAAAAAATTAAAAATGAATATACTTTAAATAACTAAAAACACGCTTTTAAATAAAATCAGACAAAATTTTAAAATAAGCATTAAACAATAATGAACAAGAAATACTAGTATGTCTGTGAAAAAAGCGTGAGCCCTTTGTGCCATATTATTCATAAATCAAGCGCCCCACGCTTTTTTTTTACGATAATACTATTATTTTTGGCTCATTATTGTTTTAAGCTTATTTTAAAATTTATTTCTACTGTTTCGTCCGATGTTCTTTAAAAGCGTGTTGTTTAGTTTTTTTAAACTATATTTATTCTGGATTCGTCCTTGGACACGGTGTATAGTTCTGCTGTTCTGCCCTAGTGAACGTGAAAATCTTCCTATTTGATGACACAGTGTTAAATCTCCCTCACCATTACCATAAAAATTTGAACACATTTAATATTTAAATATGATGAAACTATACCTATGTCATAAAACTTGAGGGTCACTCGTTTACTTTTATCTTGAACAAATTTATTTTTGTACCAGAAACTATATAGGTATACTGTATTATGTACACAAATCGCTTTCGTCTTGCATTAGCCTCGCGCTTTTTACGAGCATAAATATTTATTTACTTATTTACAATTAAATGTCGATAAGTGTTGCTTTATCTTATCTTATTGATAATGTTATTAGTATTTGTGATTATTACACTAAAATACCTGCGAAACGATACACGGCTATTGAAGTTTCACCAAATCTAGGATGATCCGCAAACAATGTTTTGGCTTGGATAATGTTATTTTGCATGTTTCTGCAATGTTCAAATTGGCTATGCTGGAATTTATGAGCGAAAGCGATCATTTAATGCATTTGGTTTTGTCCGCAGTTTTTCCAAATGTGCCACCACAGCCTGGGATGCCATGTCAGGGGGAAGACAGTGAGTACATTTTTTTATTTCACAAATATCTAATCATTCGCCTAAGTGATCCAAACAGCCACCTAAGTAGCTGTTGGTATATATAGAAGTTGAATTGCATTGACAAATTTCTCACACCAATTCTTTCAGCGTCATTTTGGGTCGATTTTCTAAAAGACGTTAAATCGAAATCTGCAAACGTAATGATGCAAAAAAGGGTCTATACTTGAGCACTAACAAATAATGGGTGTTGGCCCATCAAGTCCCGCATTAACAAACTTTCCCTAACATAACCTTTTCATAGCAGCCACGGTACTCTGGTATTTAGGCTCTGCCTACGCAGTCTGCTCAGTTATATAAGAAAAAAATGAAGTCAAGTTGATTGACTCAGTACTTCCCACACATTACGCTGATACCAGTTTATTATTTTCCCATAGCATGAAGCTTTAGTCTAAGATTGCCAACACCCCCCCCCCCCCCCTCTAAAATTGTCTTATGCCGCTAGGTCTTTCCTTCACAGGTCAATGGACAGCCTATTATCGATACTACAAACTTCTCAGTTTTACAACCCCCCCCCCCCCCCAACCGCCTCACTTTCACCCCCACCCAAAAAACTGGTAGGAAATGATCAGGGACCCCTAAAACATCTAAAAACCGAATTTGAGTTGCTTTCATACTTGTCGCGTTCTTTGATTATTGCTGCGCTGCCACTGACAAGATTTTTAACAAACATACGCGTTTTCCATTCTCACCACGGTAACAATATACTGTGTCAAAATTTCATTAAAATCAATTTAATAGTGTCCACGTTACAAAATACAAAACGATTTAGATCAATGAATTCTCGTATAGTATACAGAAAATTCTAAGTCCCTTAGTTTCTGTTATAGGCTAGGCAATGTTCGGATGCACCTAAAAAGGTGATTTGTGTCGCTAGATCTTCCTTCACAGGTTAGTGGACAGCCTATTATGAGTACAAGAATTTTTTTAATTTTTCAACCCCCAACCCCCCAACCACCCCAATTTCACCCCCACCCAAAAAAAAAACGCAGAAAATGATCAGGAACCTCTAAAACGCTTAAAAACGAAGTTTGAGCTGTTTTTATATTTTTAGTTTTTTTATTATTTCTGCGCCGCCACTGGCACGATTTATCAAAACCATACGCGTTTTCCATCTTCGCCATGGTAGTAATGCCGTTTCAAAATTTCATTAAAATCAATTCAACAGTTCCCTCGTTACAACGATCTGACGCAATACTCTCGTATGTTTACATCAAAAAAAAATTCTAAGTCCTTTGCTTTCTGTAATAGGCAAGGCAATGTTCGGATAGACCTAAGACCTAAAAATGTTATTTATGTCGTTAGGTCTTCCTTCACAGGACAATGGAGAGTCTGTCATGAATACAACAAATTTTTCAATTTTACAACCCCCACCCCCAACCCAAAAAAAAGTAGAAAATTATCAGGGACCCCTAAAACGCCTAAAAACGAAGTTTCAGCAATATTAAATTTTTTTTGTTTTTTGCTAATTACTCCGCCGCCTATGCACCGATTTTCAAAATTATAGGAACATTACCTACTACGACCCCACAGCATACCGCTGCCCAAATTTCATCACAATCCATGCAGCGGTTACTGAGATTACGAGGGTAGAAAAACGCGACAGACAGACAGACAGACAGACAGACCGACAGACAGACCGACGGAAATGAGTGACGTGGATTTTCGTTATGTACACATCATAAAACGCCCAAAAAACGTATTATCTCAAAATCGAAAATTTTCGCTATCACAATACTCCCCTCACCTACCGGTGTGGGAAGTAAAATGAGCGAAGCTACGATTACGTGAAAACGTCATATAGAAAAGCATTTATGACGGAGTAAAGGAAATTAATGGCACTTTAATGATAAAGTAATTAAAATATACTGACGGCCTGTGTATTTGTTTAGTTTAACGCATCAGTATTTTCTGTTAAGCCGTAGTGTTTGCAGTATTATAAAAAATGGCGACATTCAGACCAATGAGTGAGAAAGTAATTATTTTAAATGTACATGATTGCATAAAATATGTATACTCGAATTCTACTGTACAAGAAGCCGTCGACCGATGTGCCCGAATGACTGGAGTTGGAGTCCACTTTTTTAAATTATTACGGGAGAGAAAGACTACTGGTGAAGTGAAACCTCCCAGGCAGACCAGTAAAAGTCCTTGATGAAAACACTAAAAGTGTAATTCGAAAAACAGTTCACTCTTTTTATTTCCAAAAAGAAATACCCACCCTAGATAAGATTTTAATGCAGCTTGGCTAGGATGACAGTATTCGGTTGATAACCAGAAAACTTATATGGGTCAATTTAATGAAATATGGGTTTTGCCGGGGGAAAGCAAAACCGTGAAGCACCTTCACTTCAAATGTTATGATTGTTTCAAATGAAAAGGACAAAAAAGATAAAACTGCCGATAGAAGGTAAACATTTTTTTGTATTTTTTAAAATATTTTTATTTTTGTCAATTGTGGTCTAGTTTCACCTAGTTTCGTTTGTGTACTGTATGCTTGGACACCCTGTATATCCATCGTTCTTCCTTAGCTCACAATCAAAACCATATCGTTGAAATAAAAGCACTTCGTCCGGAGTCTTCTTCAAGGTACAAAATGTTCAACAAAAATTAATTAATGCGAGTCAAAATTTAGAGTATACAATTTCACGATAAGATGAAGAATAGGAAATATCCCATAATTGAGATGAGCTCTAGGAGCTTTATTTGAAGGCCACATGGAACTGGGAATGAAGCAGATACCACCATTGCTAGCAAGATATTTCAGACTGATCTCGGCAATATTAGGTTAGCTAAATTGTAGTGTACATTTCTAAAGCCTATGCCTCATACAAAGCCTAGCTTTCGAGGTGGCGATATTTCTATTTCACTGTTTATACAAATAAATAAGATCCGTTGATTGATAGCTGCGACAGTAAGCAATATATATTTTTTTTTGTAAAATTATCTATTTCTTATTCTACGGTATATCCCACCCCATTTTATACATCCATATACTTTTTCCCTTCTCGCTAACAGAGACATTCCTTAACCGTGAAAAATGATGTTTAGCAGACAAGGGACCTAGTAAAGTATGTTGGACTGATATGGGGGAGTTACAAAATGGCCCTTGCATCGTATACGGTGTATTCCAGTCACGAACGTTATGGTAAATGGAAAAGCGCGAGACGTGATCTGTTTTTGGGTCTGATTTTTTCTGTCCAGATGAACGTTTTTACTGATACAGCTAAATGAAAACTGACACCGTGTGACTGATACCTAGCTTATGACCTACGTGTGGTGAAAGTATATAGAAAGTTGAAATAAAACTACCTTAGTGTCATAGGGTAGATATAGTACAGCAACGATTTTTCAAAGGCTTTGAAAAAAATGAAGTGAAAAGAAGAAAATACTTCAACCAAATCATCGCCCGCCCGACCAAAAAAAGTGTGTTATGCGCTAGGTCTTCCTTTCACAGGTCAAAGGATAGCCTATTATGAATACAAAAAAGAATTGAGTTTTATGACCGCTCACCCCCCAACTACCCCAATTTCACCCCACACAAAAACGTAGAAAATTATCACGAAACCCCTAAAATGCCTAAAACCGAAGTTTGAGCTGCTTCTTTATTTTTAGTTTTTTTTATTATTGGTGCGCCGCCACTGACACGATTTCTAAAATCCATAAACGTTTTCCATCCTCGTCATGGTAATAATAAAAGTATTATTTCATTTCATTAAAATCAATCCATTAGTTTCCACGTTACACACTACAGAACGAGCTAAAGCAATATTCGTATGTATACGTCAGAAAAGTCCTTTGGTTTCTGTAATAGGCAAGACATTGCTCGGATGGACCTAAATAAGTGTATTATGACAGGCTAGTGAGCAGCCTATTATGAATACAACAAATTTTTCAGTAGTACAACCCGCCACCCTCCGAACGCCCCAACTTCACCCCCACCAAAAAAAAGTAGAAAATGATCAGGAACCCCTAAAACGCCTAAAAACAAAGTTTGAGGAATATTTAAAATTGTTTGTTTTTTGCTAATTACTCCGCCGCCCATGCACCGATTTTCAAAATTATAGGAACATTACCTACTACCACCCCAGCATATCACACCAAATTTCATTACAATCCATGCAGCAGTGACTGAGATTACATGGCTAGAAAAACGCGTATAGACAGACTGACAGACCGACAGACAGACCGACCGAAATGAGTGAATTGGAATTTGGTTATATAGACATCATAAAACACCCAAAAGGTGAACTATCTCAAAATAGAAAATTTTCGCGATCACAATACTCCCCTCACCCATCGGTGTGGGAAGTAAAAAAACATAGTAGAGCTTTTTTAACGTAAATGTTATCTAGATCGCCTAGAAGCCTTTCGTTTTTAACACCATTTCAAGACTCAATACCCAAATTATACTGAAAGTTAAGATAAAGCTACCTATAATAATTATGTTTTAGAAAGTACCATGGTCTGTATAGAATCGTACTCTGGGGATTTTGTATGATAAACGTTATCAAAGGACTATGACGTTTAGTGAGTGTAAAGTCTAAAACGCATTTAAGCTTTAGAATAAGAAATGAAGTTTGTGACTGGCAAATGGCGAGCAACTCTTCCATACTACTCGTCACTTAACGAGTAGTTGCTCAGCAATCGCATGTCTGGCGTCACCTTTAGGAAAAATGTTCGTAACCGCAATGGGGCATTTTTCAACTATTCTACGAATGTTTCTGATAAATCCATTATATAGGGTAGTTTCTCAGTAAATTCATAGTAATTTCGTAACGAAACGCTCTACTCCTTAGGTGTACTCAATGGTTCATGTTTCAAAACATAATATCCAACATAGGCTATGAGCAAATTGTTTGAAATTTTGTTGTTTCAGTTTTGGGTTCTCTATGGGTACAGTTCTACCTTCCGAGATATCAATATCAGAATTTTGTCACTTCTTATATTCCATACGTCCACCATGTTTTGAAATTGTTAAAAAAACTTTTCATACAGCAAATAAATTCAGATTGCGTATATAAATTTGTATAACAGAATCACAACTTCTGGCACTGATACCTTGAAGGATGTTCTATATAGGACTTTGAACACAAGCATAGTTATTTAATTTATTGTAGACGTCCAGCACTGTGAGATTCTTAACTGACTGGAACTCATGTTCCTTTGTAGCAATTTGGATATTTCCATTCTCTCAAAAAACCCTGTCTGTAAGAACAAGATCGTGTTTGTCTAGGTTTCAAGAATATAGGCTATTACCAGGTGCTATTACCAGGTTCAACTTCTTATAGGATAATAAAATCTATGTATATTAAGGAGTTGAATGATTTTTGAGAATTTCTCTGGCGCTATTTTATTGAGTTTTAACAATGGCAAATCATTTTAATTCTTGCCACTCTAATAATCTGGTTTCTAAGGTATAAACCGTTCAGGTGAATAAAAAATGAAAATTACACAATTATCATAAGATCAGATTAGTACTTTCCGAACTATAGATGCCTGAACGATTTCCAGATCGTTTGTCGTTTTTTAGGTCTTTTAGGGGTTTCTAACCATTTCTACCTGGGAAGGAAAGACCTAGCGGCATAAATATACTTTTTTAGGTCATCCGAACATTGCCTTGTCTATTACAGAAACCAAGGAACTTTTTTTCTGGCGAATACATATGATTATTGTGTAACTGGTAATTATTGAATTGATTTATTGAAATTTTTACACAGTATTATTACCGTTGCGAGGATGGAAAATGCGTATGATTTTTAGAAAGCACAGCAATAATAAAAGAAAACAGCTCAAACTTCGTTTTAAGCGATTTGTGGGTTGATGATCGTTTTCCACTTTTTTATATAGCAATCGGGGTAGTCTGGGGGTGAGAGGTTGTGAAACTGAAAAATTTGTTGTATTCGTAGTGGGCTTCTTTATTGCCCTGTATAGAATCGACATAATACACTTTTTAGTTCTATCAGAATTGTATGCAAAAAATAATTTTTGAAATTACATTGTAGATAGTTCTGTAATGTGTGTCGCCCATCACTAAACTGAAAACAATGAAATTTGTAAACCGTACAGGGGGCCGTCGCCGTCGTAGATATCAATGAAGTCTATCGTTTTTGAAAATTGTGTTAGTGGCCGTGAAATTAAATTCAAAAAAGGACAGTACAATATAAAAGCCGTCCAAATCCTATTTTCTACTTTTTTGACTGGTTAAAATGAGACGAGGTAGAATGGGGTCTCGAATAGGGTGGTTGGGAAATGGCGGAACATTTCATTTAATTGCCATTTAAAGATTGAATTTGTGTTTAAATATCAGAAAATCGTATCGTATCGAATACCATGTGATTAGGATAATAGTTTGTTAAAGATTGATGCAGAATGAAAACTGGTTCGTCCTAGTTCCTACCGAGAGAGATGCAAAAAACTATTTACGAAACTTTTTATGGTGGATATTGTTTTTGCGGGCGGGCGATGATTTGGTTGCAAGAAGATCTCCAGACTATAGCTTCATTCAAAGGGAAAATAATAGAATGGTATCATGTAGGAAGCACTGGGTCAATACATTTTCTAACAGAAGTTTGCTTCGAACACAGGCTATCTAGAATTGGTTCACACACTTATATTAAGGTAATTTTTCTATCGGTGTTGTAAATTAAAAAGTGACATAATTTGATCGTTTCAGATTAAGCCGGCGCCACATATGCGGTATGCGGCGAGCAACGAACCCCGATTATTTGCTATTCGGCTAAAGCCGGCGCCACATATGCGGCTATTTGCCGAATATCAATATTCGCCGTTTTTTCAACCTTGCTCGCCGAATAGCGAGCATGTATCGCCCTTTAAGCCGGCGTCACATATGCTGTATTCGGCGAGCAACGAACCCCGATTATTTGCTATTCGGCTAAAGCCGGCGCCACATATGCGGCTATTTGCCGAATATCAATATTCGCCGTTTTTTCAACCTTGCTCGCCGAATAGCGAGCACGTATCGCCCTTTAAGCCGGCGTCACATATGCTGTATTCGGCGAGCAACGAACCCCGATTATTTGCTATTCGGCTAATAAAGCCGGCGCCACATATGCGGTATTCGGCGAGCAACGAACCCCGATTATATGCTATTCGGCTATAGGGCGATACGTTCTCGCTGTTCGGCGAGCAAGGTTGAAAAAACGGCGAATATTGATATTCGGCAAATACCCGCATATGTGGCGCCGGCTTTAGCCGAATAGCATATAATCGGGCTTCGTTGCTCGCCGAATACCGCATATGTGGCGCCGGCTTTATTAACCGAATAGCAAATAATCGGGGTTCGTTGCTCGCCGATTACCGCATATGTGACGCCGGCTTAAAGCGATACGTGCTCGCTGTTCGGCGAGCAAGGTTGAAAAATCGGCGAATATTGATATTCGGCAAATACCCGCATATGTGGCGCCGGCTTTGTGAAAATCCGCAAATATTCCAGGCTTCTGTTCGCTCTGTAAACAAAATTAAGTCGTGGATCTTTCATCATCATAGTCACAGTAGCTGGCCATAGACACATAGAGTTCGATCTGTCGGGTGGCACCGCGACGGATAGATCCGCCAGTTTTATCTGCCGTCCACTAAATCTGATGTCTTAGCAGACATGCTGTGAACTCGTAAAATGGATTAAGTCGGACTAGAGTATTGCTGACACGAATATTATCAATAGTTTTGGAAACTGTAGCTCACCATCGTTCGCGATTTACTGTCAGTTCAGTGGCGCTCTTGATACTCATATCTAGCAACTGTTTCTTCGTATCCAACCAACGTGTAGGGGAACGGCTACGACGACGCCCACTCGGGGTATGACCCTGAACTACAGGTTTCTCCATATTATCGTGGATCTAAATTCCCTTTTTCACAACATCCAATTCCATCAAAATTGCGTTTAGAGCATCAAAATTACCCTAGTTTTTTAACGGTGCCTATTTTGACAGTTGCATTTCCCTCTCTCCCTCTGATCTTCTTCCTTCCTCTCTTTCTTTTCTTTTTTCCCTATAACATTGTCTGGTTTTTGGGTGAGCAGGTCGACAAAATGACAAACTGACTGACGAAGTATGACATATAAAGGCAAAGGTCCTACAGACCGCCATGACAGCTAACGACGCGACGCGTAGTAGTAAATTAGTGAAAAGCATACCAGTTTCTTTGTTGTGCCGTAGGAATGCCCAATGTCATTTGCTCCTTTTTATAGTCGCTCGCAAGTGTGCATATTAACACATTCACGTGCGAACGAGGCATGGTTATTTATATGTACAACGCGGAAAATGCAGCGTTCTGAATTCAGACAGACGCGATACTTATCAAAATTGGAATAAAATGGAGAATTTTCGAAACTGAAAACGTTAATGCTACCACCGTTACCGTTACCATTCGTTAACCCTCAAGTACTGGCTATCAGCTATTGCAGTATTATAGCATTTTGAACTTATTGTCCTATCACTGCACTAATAGGAGTGTCAAAATTATGTTCGTCTTACACTTGAGTGCAAAACTAGTCTAGCTTTTTGTTTTCGACTTATCCGCTTAATTGCACCCCAAGTGCAAATTATAGCCACGGACTGTCTGAGGTCGTGGCGATTTCAGTGCATTTTTGACACCTATAAAATATTAATTATTATAACCTATTTTATTTGTCAAAGAAAATAATTTTTTGAATCAAGAACTGGGTAGTGGGGTAGTATACATAGTAGCATGGATGTTAGGATAGGTTACGGAAGGTACGGGAAGTGTAGTTGGAGGTACTGCAAACATCGTCATCTTCGGATTATGAGAACATTGAAGCATATCTAGTTAAATTGCAAACAACGGCTGCGTATGTCCCAAAAATACGAATGTTTGTTGAAGATGTTGTTCATAAACTGACGGAACAAGATATAAGTATTTACCGATATAGAAATCTTAATATGATATTCATTTTTAGAGGGCAAATCCTAGGCTGGTCCAAAAGCCATATTGCACAAAATGCTGTTAGGTTTGATGTCGATAGATTAATAAATGATTGAACAATGCAGATTCAAACTATCCAAATTCGAAAACCACCACAGAATGAAATTGAGCACTCGGGATGCAAAATGACATAAAACTGTCATCAGTTGGCTGACAGAACAGTTACATACTTCAATTGCACTGCAATTTAGTGTATGTTCTATTTACTTCTTCAGATTTATTGCACTTCTGGGCACCAGACGAGTTTTCAATGTGCACTGTAGTGCAATCGTAGTTAAAAACAGTGCAGTACGTCGAAAACGCTATTAGCACTTACCACAACGGCCTATTTGCAAAAAATGTCACAAAACAGTTTTCACCCCCCTTCGCCCCACCCTCAAGCGGCAACCCCCAGATGTCGCAAATTGAATCCTAATTTTTTTAAACCAAATGCGCGAGAAGAGATTATTCTTTTAGGGAAACAAAAATGTTACACGACTTTTGGATTAAAGTTAATCGCTTTAATCCGCCCTTGAGTTATGATTTTAGTGAAAATCACAAACCAATCCCTAACTTTGACGCAGTGTAGGACGGAAACTATTGGTCGCACACGAAAAATGCAAAGACCAAAATTATGCAAATTTTGTTCTACCCATAAATCATTTGAAGCTTTTTTCAATATCACTTACCAAAACGGCGCTATTTTTCGTCGCGAAGCAGAGTTCCTCCCCCCCCCCCTCTCGAGCGGCAACTCCCCGAGGTCGCAAACTTAAGTGAAGACCTGTCAGAGATATAACTTCATGTGTATTGCCACCTTTAGATGCCGCAGATCTGGCTGCACCTTTATATTTCGAATATCTTTCAGCGTTGCCGGCGACCGAACGTGTTTGTGGACGGTCTTCGCGTTGGCCTGGTGTTCTTTTTTCGGGCGACCGAGGCCGTACTGGCTTTTTTCGCATACCACCTCGTCCGTCTCTGTTTCCATAGCCTGCTTTCCTGCTGGCGATTTGACGTTCGTTTGTCCTGCAACCGCACGGTTGCTAGATCGGTTTCTGTTTTGCTCTGCGTATCCTGGACACGTGGTGGTGATTAAATTGGCCGGGTGGTGATGTTGGTGATGATGCCGGCACGATGACGGTCAAGCGCGTCGTCAAGTGCCTCAAGTGTCTCTTGTTCTGCACCCATACCCAAAAGGAGAAATTCGGTGAGTTGCGGCGTATGGTTGTTTGTTTTTTTGAGTTTTTGTGGATGTTTTTATGGCTACTTGTTTCAAACTCCAACTAGCATGTCTTATTCTGAAGGTGCTAATACACGGTTTAGCATCAGTCACCAGGCAAGTATTTAGGGGGTCAAGGGAGTGTCGGCACCCCCCCCCCTCCCCCTCCCCCTCCCCCGGGTGCTGATCCCAGTCAAGCAAAATTAAAAGATCTCAACACCCCAATCTGGACCCCCTCCCCCGAAACTAAATTCTCGATACGCGTCTGTCAGTCACCAACTGATTTCTCTAGTCGGGTTGGAAAACACATTTTTTCTTTCCATAGGGGCATAGGCTGTTTTTTTTTGAGAATCCATGCTGGTGAATGAAATGCCATAACATAACCCAATAGGTGTAGCTGATTATCGTCAGATAAAGCAATTCATTCGGAAAATTCCAATTGTATTTTAGATTATGTTTCTATTTTCCATTGTTACGCATATAATAACATTAAACTCTAAAATGCGATTAGTTAAGGCAATGATGCGTAATTTAGTTTCGAGAAGGAAAGCGGATGACGCGTGGTATTTGAGTTCTAGAGACACTTTGGAAACTTTTTTGTCATTGCCAACTAATCGTCATCCGAAATCTACGGCTGAAAAAAAAGAATCGCGACAAAACCGATCGGAACCCGACGAAAAATTATTTTTTTTTGTTTTGTAGATAACAGAAAAAACACTATTATCCGCATCTACTGGGCAGTTTAAGAGAAATTTGAGCTTGAAATTTGATTTTTCAAGTTATTTTCGTTAGAAATCGTTAAAAAATTGTTAATATTGTTTAAAACGGAAGACGTTTTTTGTACATGTTCTTGGGAGGTCCCACTATGACACGTATCAATGTCATCCGTTTTTATTACGTTTAACTGCATTTTTCAACCCCTATAGGGGGTGACATTATTGAACGCCTTCCTTAATCCTTCAGAACCGCTTCTAACCTGGCTTTTACGCTTAATATCCTACGAAAATGAGTAAGTTAGAGTAGAATTGTCAGTTTGCATGTATTGGTAGATATTTGAGGCCATTTGCAGTATTCAGTTTAATGTGCAGTCAATTTATGGGGTTAATATTCAAAATGTTGCAATTGGCCTCAAATACCTACCAATACATGCAAACCGACAATTCTACACTAACTTACCTATTTTCGTGGGATATTCTACTCTAACTTACCTATTTTCGCGGTGCTGAAAGGATGCGGAAGGTGTTCAATAATGTCACCCACTATAGGGGTTCAAAAATGGGGTTAAACGTAATAAAAACGGATGAGATTGATACATGCCGTAGTTGGACCTACCAAGAACATGTATAAAAAACGTCATCCGTTTTGAGCAATACTAACAATAATTTAACGTTTTTTAACGAAAATGACGTGGAAAATCGAATTTAAGCTCAATTTTCTCACAAACTGCCCAGCAGAAGCGGATGACAGTATTTTTTGTGTTATGTACAAAATAAACAAAGACTTCCATCAAGTTCCGACGGGTTTCGCCGCGATTCTTTTTTTTTCATTTTAAAAATATCGGTACGTGCAAACCGCCCGTAGATTTCGGACGACGAAATTTGTGGAACATTAGTTGGAAGTGTACTAAAATGCTACCGCATTTTCATTCGGTTACTTAACGATTTTTCCCACGTTTTAACCCTGGTCTCAACTCACAGTTTATTGACTTATATAAGCATTATTGGAAGTATTTTAGGCTAAACTGTTAAAGAGACAATGTTTAGATATAGCTGTTCCACAGGCTACAGTGTAGTAAAATGAGAAATGTTATATGAGTGAAAGACCTTTCATCAATTCATTATCACAAATATAGTAATGCAAATAGCTCATGCATCTACAAATTATGTAAATTTCATGGCTTAATAAAATCAGGAATTTGTTACAGTTGCACAAATAAAACGCTATGAAAGTACATGAGATGTTTGAATTAATTTTCATATTTTCTTATCTCAAATCTAACCTAACTATTTTTTTGCATCGGCACCTTATGAAGCTATTTCTGGAATGTTGACCTAGATCATAAGCCGGATTTAAGTAAAGCTGCATTCATGCTAGAAAGAAGACTTTCTTAAGTGTTGTCTGTCCGCGCAGTCGTATTTATATCACAAATTGAAGGGCCCAATGTAAAAAATGACCAAGCCACATTTTTCGGTTTTTGAGAAAAACGCTTTTAAAGTTTATAATTATCTCTGGAAATATTACCTTTTCGAACTATCATTTGGTTTGCATTAATCTTATATTTTATTACTTTTAGAGTGAGCGACTTTAAGTAAAAGCTAGTTTAGTGGTCTACTGTACAAGATTCTTTTTTCAATAATGGACTTGGCACTTTTTTCTAAGGATTTTAAAATAGTAATAAAAACCTGTAACATACTTTAAAGTATATTTATTTTATAATACTTGAAAATACAAAATACATTGCAACTCAAAAAGTTATTCATAAATATCGGTGTCAGAGTCTATTGCTTCATCAAGAACTTCATTTCTAGGCCAGGACGCATATCAGATGTATTATAAGAGAGAAATTTGGTAAAAGTGACAGTTTTTCTTTATGATAAATTTTTTTTAGATTATCTCAGCATAAAACAGGATTTTCCTATAGAAACACAATATCATCGACAATATTAAAAAACTCACTTAACTGTGCTTCTTGTACTATTTCTCCACAATTTTTCAACTATAAGCGATTAGACAAATTGAATGAAATAATAAATCACATGTTGCACTGAACTGAGAACTATTTTAAAAAAACTCACGTGCTCATATGATCACTCTCAGTTCGCATAAATGACACTGATAGTCTATAATGTGACTTTGGCACTAGCATTGGACCCTTCAATTGTATCAGAATGTTAATGTTTTCAACATATTTGTAAACAACGATAGTTATTGCGCTGGTTGGCAGCTCAAAAAATTATTTTTTCGCTGAAAGCAGCTATTTTAAAAGCATTCGGTGAATGTTGTTGGCAAGTGTCAATTAAAAAAATATAAATTAATTTTATTCAATTCTAGCTAAGAACACTAAATCAAGTCACCTTTCAAACGAAAAAAAAAATGGATCTGTTTCTCCGTTTTGAAGACAGACACGTTAAACTTATACAACCCTCTTCTTGAAATTACAGTAAATTCTTCAATGACTAAAAGTATGTACTGCAAAACGCTAACAAAAATTTTGACAATTTTCACTTGATTTGAGATAAAAATATCGTTTGAGCTCTACAAATTTGGCGTGAATCAAAGCAAGTACAGAAATATGCGAGATATTGTCAGCAACCTGTCAAAATGGTAAAATTAGAAAGTTTATCCTGATTTTTAACACGCTTTTTATTAGCCTCACCTATAAGTTTGTTTGTATGTAACCGACTCCTTTGGACATTGTGCTGAACTTAAAAGTGAAAATAAATATAGTTTAAAAGAACTAAAAGAAACAAGCTTTTATAGCTTTAAAAAGTGAAAAACTGTTCTTAAGCTAAGTTAAAATTAACAATGTGCGAAAAATACTAGTATTATTGTGTATGATTTTCAGCTTATACATATATATCTCATACTTTTGTTGTATTATATACGATCTGACCTAGTAGAAAAAATCCGAATAATGAACTTTATTGAATTTGAATTTCAAATACCCTATTGTTTTATGAATAGAAACAAAATATCTTTATCAATATTTTTTTTCATAACCATTAGTCGTAGATAATTTTACTCGAAGGTTTGTACATGACCATAACTGGTAGATGTTCCTAAATGGTAAGAACACTAAATTTAATTCCCAGATCAGATCAGAAATACAAAAACTCTATTTTTTTATTTAAACCTTGTCAAATTGTTCTGTTCACGATAAAGTATATTTTATACTGTTGAAATGAGCCTGTATGTAATCAGAAATATATCGCATGATTAGTCTAAATGAGTTTCAAAATCAGTTCCTATTTGCTCAGTTAAATCATAGTAAACCATTTTTAGGAATTGTTACCAATTTTGGCAGAATCCGCTGGTAAATGACTAAACGAAAAGACGTATCACAAATGCTATAGTTCGGCAGAATTTTTGTTCAGAGTCTTTCTTAGATAAGTACCTTTTGGCTAATTTTTTCCTTATGACATGTGGTTAACCTTTTGGTTGTCTTCTTAAACTTTGATGGATTTTATTATATTAATAATTATTTTTGTTACAGGAAGCATTTACCGAAGAGGAGCGAGAAGATGGAGGAAGTTATATAGGGTTAATGGACACATTTTTCAAGCAAAACGGTTTAACAGGGTAAGTTACTTAAGCCATGATCATATTTGAATTAGGTATTTTTTACTTTACTATGCTTCACACCTGTTATATTTTAAATCTCATAGTCATAGGTATTGTTTTGAGCTGATTCTCCAACATTGGGAGCTACATGCATGACGTAATTTTTAGCTCTTACTGACTCACTGAAGAGAGCTTATGCAGAGCCTCTGTCTGTCCGTCCGTCTGTTCGTATACAAAAGATAGCCAAAACTACACGTACTAGAGAAAAACTAAATACAGATTCGAAATCAGCATGAAAAGACTAGTCAGGGAAAAATCCGGTTTTGTCAATATCGCTTCTGGTTTGAAAAAAATTAATTAAACTACGACAGGTAACTGACGACGTACTATGTACGGTGTATTGATATCCCTGGAGCACAGGAAGTGTGGACGAGTGGTTACGACGCTAGGCACTAGTCCGAAAGGGCGTGGGTTTGAATCCCACCGCGGTCAACAACTTTTTTTTAGATTTAATGTTATATTTGTTGATTACTAGTCCGGGAAAAATCCGGTTTTGTCAATATAATAAAAGAATTAAATTTTTATACCAACAAATTCCACAGTGAGAGCGCCGTTCGAATGTACTCAAGTAAATTATTCTTTTCTACTTTTTTTGAAAAGGATTTGGATTGAATGTGTTATTGATTTTAGCCTTCAGTTATTATTCCTTGCCTTTACGTGTTTTTTAAATATAATCATTTTTTCGTTTTCATAAAAGAACTTCAATTGTTCAGTATTCTTTATATCTTGCACCTCTTCTGCACTTTCAGAACATTGGCAAGTATGACCTCATTTGCCTTCATAGTTGAAAAATGACAATATTGGTCCCTATATCTTGGAACCTACTAACTAGCATTTTGAATTCACTGAGCCTTTTAAATTCGTCCGGTTACGACATCAAAACAATAAAACCCAAATATAAAAGCTTCATTTTGGGATTTTTGAGATACTTCACCGTTTTCAAAGGTTAGAAATGTAAGAGCAGAGACAGAAAGGTTCTGCCGGTGCGCCATCTGGTACCCGAAGGTAACGGCAACCAAAGAAAATCGCTGCTAAACAGCAGCAGACCTCTTGGTGGAACGCCACGGCGCGTCCGCTTTAGCCACCAGAGAGCGCGGATTCTATATGCTACTGCATATTAAAGTCGATATACGAGGGTTGCTCTATATCTCCTCTACTCTCACATGTTTCACATGTTTAGTAAACATGAAAGATCTGATGCTCTCTATTTCCGTCAATCGACCTATGGCGCACTGATGATCGCTGATAAGCGTGAAACAGCTGTCTGCGTACTGGTGGATTGACGGAGGTATAGTGCAACCCTCGTACAACCATCGTTAAAAATGTCATTTCGAAGGGTAAGAAAACTGTCCAATTAGGATTGAACTTCGTATTATGTTTGAAATATTTCAACATCTTTAGTTTTTTCGTATTTAATTAGTTATTTTTTGATATGATCAAAAAAATCATGTTTGTCCAAATTTTTGTGTGTCTCACCTTCTGATACGTTGAATTACCAAGTCAGTCATTACAAACCTAATATAAATTTACCAAACAAACATGTTATGAGATTTTTCATGTTCATTTTGATTCACCGAACGTTTCTAGCTCAAGGACCCCTATAAGGGCAATTCAAATAAAAGCCTTGAACCAATTTGTTCGCAGCAAATTGCATGGAACTTGTTGAAAGCCGCCTAGGAAACTGCACATGCAAGTACCTGCATTACATTCTAAACACAGCAATTAAGATTGTATGAAAGATATTCCAACATGCCTGCCTCCAGTGTTTAATTATAATCTACTTACATACATAAACTTTGATGCAACGTTAATTAACTCTAAAATAAAGCTGGCAGGTTGCCCGAATGCTCTATAATTCAAACATTCTTGTATATTCACATAATTAAGGCATACTTCAGACGCTTCTCTGTTCAAGGAAACCATACTTGCATCTTACTACGGCAAAGCAACGCATTATCAATAAAATTCCAAACCGTAGGGATTCTCCGTTATCCCAAGCCTTTCGTATACATGTAACTGAGAGAAGTTTATTATTTCAATTTCAGTTCTGCCTCTCAAACGTTTTTTATACATTATGCTTTCTCCCCAAGTTTTTCGTGATCACTTGTCTCATCATCTCCTTATCTTCTTCTTATCGTTCTTCTCCGTATTCCTCTCCTTTTTTTCACCCACCTTCTACTCCCTCACCTTCTCTTCCTTCTTCTTCTTCTCATGGATCTTCTTCTTCATCTCGTTCTTTCTTGTAATATCCATACTATGACTCCTGGCTTTCTTTGAACATAGCCATATTAGATTAAGGTCATCAAACAATCAAACATTACGATTAGTAAACCATTATTAGCATAGCAGCCGTGATATTCTAATATTTAGGATTTGCCCTCGCAGCTTCTCGTTATGAATTTTATTTAATATCTCCATTTTGAGGCCCCATTTTACTTTCCACACCGATAGGTGATGGGAGTATTGTGATCGCGAATATTTTTGATTTTGAGATAATACGCTTTTTGGGCGTCTTATGATGTCTACATAACGAAAATCCACGTCACTCATTTCCGTCGGTCTGTCTGCCGCATTTTTCTAGCCTCCTAATACCAGTAACCGCTGTATGGATTACGATGAAATTTGGGTAGCGATATGTTGTGGGGTCGTGGTAGGTAATGCTGCTATAATTTTGAAAATTTGTGCATAGGGGGCGGACTAATTAGCAAAAACAAAAAAATCAGATATTCCTCAAACTTCGTTTTTAGGCGTTTTAGGGGTTGCTGATCATTTTCTACTTTTTTTGGGTGGGTCTGAAATTGCAAAACTGAAAAATGTATTGTTTTCATAATAGGCTGTCTACTGACATATGAAAGAAAGATCTAGCGGCATAATAGACTTCTTTAGGTCTATCCGAACAATGTCTTGCCTCTTTCAGGAACCAAGGAAATTTTCTAATGTACTTTAGGTCGTTCGTATAACGAGGTAATTATCGAATTGATTTCAATGAAATTTTGACACAATATTACCACCTTGAGTGAGGATGGAAAAAGCATACGATTTTTTAAAATCGCGTCAGTGGCGGCACAGCAATAATAAAAAACCAAAAAACGTAAAAACAGCTCAAATTTCGTTTTTAGGCGTTTTATGGGTCCCGATCATTTTTTACTTCTTTCGGGTGGGGTTGAAATTGGGGTAGTTAGGGGGTAGAGGTTTGGAAATTGAAAAAGTCTTTGTATTGATGCGAAAGAAGGACCTAGCGGCATATTAAACTTTTTTATGGCCATTGCCTTGCCTATTACAGAAACCAAGGGACTTAGAATTTTCTGATGTACACTCGTACATAGGAGCATTGCTTTAGATCGTTCTGTATTGTGTAACCTGGAATTGATTTTAATGAAATTTCGACACACTATTATTACCGTGGCAAGAATGGAAAATGCGTATGGTTTTTAGAAATCGTGTAAGTCGCGGCACAGTAATAATAAAAACTAAAAATATAAAAATAGCTCAAACCTCATTTTTAACCGATTTGGGGGTTCATGATCGTTACAATTCATCCAGTTGCAGTTAAAACATCTGTCGTTCTGTTATAGTTCCTACAGAGATGAAAGAAACTATTTGCGAGTTTCTGTGTTGGATTTTTTTTTTGAGGACGGGCGGGTAATGATTTGGCTGCATGGGGATCTCAGACTCTCATGCAATGGGGAAATAGTAAAATGATATTATCGTTATGTGCGGGAAGTATTGAGTCAACCAACTTGACTTTTGTATTAATAAAAGTAATGTGGTTAATGTTTTACTTTAACTATGCATGTGATTAATTGCCCCAATTTTTTAACTTTTAAAACACCTCACATACATTATTGTATATTCATTGCCGCTTTCATTTCTTTGCAGCGTGCTTTCTGCGCGTACTGCAACGACCGCATCTGGGGTCTGGGACGGCAGGGATTCAAGTGCATCCAGTGCAAGCTGCTGGTGCACAAGAAATGCCACAAAGCGGTGAACAAGCCATGCGCCGGGGAGCACCAGGAGCCCGTTGTGGGCGGCCCGATGGGCGGACATCCTGCAGCAGCGGTGGGAGACGAACGCAACGGAGACTCCAAGGGCTCAGGAACGCCACTCTCGGACGCCGCCGCGGCGGGTCAGGAGCCCCCGGGGCTGGGAGATTATCAGGATCAGCCGCCAGATGTCACTGGTTAGTATACGTTTCCATAGTTCATAGACATTGTAACTCGCCTTGGAACTGCCCCATTTAGTTGGTTCCTAAAAAAATATACCATATATATTATTTATCACATTTTATACAGGGTTGGGATAAAGTATGGAACCAAGCAAATAACTTTGGAACGGAAAGAGTGATATTGCTGAAAATTTGCAGGCAAGTGTAGTGACGTCCAATGCATCCGAAGACATTATGTTAGCTATTAATGTACTTCCGGTTTAACCGGTAGTACCGTCAACTTTTTAAATTTAAATGGGACACCCTGTATATTTTTGCAGATTTTAATTCATCTTTTTTTTCCGAATACGTCCATAGTGGGTTTAGTATTTGTTTCTTAAAAAATTTGTCTCACAAATTCGTTCGTGGCGGTCTGCGGTCTTCCCGTTTGAGGTAATTGTTTTTGTATTTTTTTTTCTTTTAGTCACCGTCAAAAGTGTCATAGGACCCCTGTCGGAACGTAAATCATTAAAAGTTGACACACTTCTTTGTGAGTTCTCACGCGACCGCCAAAACCGACTTTGAATGACCGGCATTTTAAACACCTGAAATGATAAAGAACCTTTATCTTTCCCATTTTTACAGAAACTAATGCTAAACCCACTATGGACGTATTCGGAAAAAAAAGATGAATTAAAATCTGCAAAAATATACAGGGTGTCCCATTTAAATTAAAAAAGTTGACTGTACTTCCGGTTAAACCGGAAGTACATTAATAGCTAACATAATGTCTTCGGATGCACTAGACGTCACTACACTTGCCTGCAAATTTTCAGCAATATCACTCTTTCCGTTCCAATGTTATTTGCTTGGTTCCATACTTTATCCCAACCCTGTATAGATTTTGGGGGCCCCTTGATATGATTTAACTGCTTTGCACTTACCTAGTGGCTTAAATCAAATCCGAATTGTCCAAAGGCAGTATTTAGTATCGAATGTAGCACCGGATACCCGAAACGATTACCCGAGAATGACCCGAAAATTATCTAATCTCGCACATTTTTGCTTGAGACTACATACATACAAACTACAAATAGTGTCGGTACTGTTAATACTGCTTTTGTTTTCTAGTTTATACTAAATCAAACCATAATCAAAATATAACAACATATGAGTACTGTGGGCCATCGTAAATTGACCAGCGCGGCATGAGGAAGGGGAGCGGGAGGTCCTTCAGGTAGCGATCATTATCATGTCGAGTCTAAAAAGGGATAGAAAACATAAGTATAACAGGGACATTAAATATCGTGTGCTACGATTATCCAATCCCGATGCTGGACCGTCCTTAAGGAGGGGAATAAAATTTGCTGTTTCCGGTTGTAGTTATAACTGTTATAAGTCTTATGAAGTACATAAATAGGATATTAAGTGAATATAAATTTACTGTGTAAGGCTTTCGCGGCCATCGTCCAATGAATTTGTGGTTCTTGGGTTTTTAGGCCGGCGTCGTTTAGCGTTAAAGCTTGACGTTTCGCCACCACGAGTGGATGGCATCTTCAGAAGCTATTTCACTTCACCAGTTAGTATTTTGGAAGTCGCCGAAGTGAAATAGCTTCTGAAGATGCCATCCACTCGTGGTGGCGAAACGTCAAGCTTTAACGCTAAACGACGCCGGCCTAAAAACCCAAGAACCACAAATTCATTGAATATAAATTATTTGTTGTTTCCTTATGGTAGAATGATTAGGAGTCATGGCAACGTTTTCACTTCTTACACCGAATTCTTTTCGCTGGTCAATTTACGTTGGTCACACAGTACCTATGTTAGGTAACCCAACATAATCATAATAACTAACATAACAAGAATACTACTAATGAAACACTGCCATATTTTAAAAAAATACTGGTGTCATATAAAACATTTCTTAGGAAGGAAAAGAATATTACTAAAGAGATAATGATGTAATATGTAAAAAATTAATTTCGAACAATGTACATGTCTCATTTTTTTTGCAGGTGAATCGGTTCCTGTAGAAGATCCCAACAAACCTTTGGATGACTTAGAACCAGGCTCTCAACGTCAGTATTCCCTTAACGACTTTGAATTAATTCGTGTGATAGGTAGAGGTTCTTATGCTAAAGTTCTAATGGTCGAACTTAAGAAGACTAAACGCATTTACGCTATGAAGGTGAGAAAACATTCCTAAAATAAAGTTGAATTGAAAATTACGAGAGAAAAAAATGGAAGCTATATTTTTTTGCAATACAAGCTTCAGTGGTTCATGTATACAGTATTCACAACCCTTTTCATATTCGGGATTTGAGTCCTAAAGCTCACCCTCTTATTGTGAATCTCAGTTGACTACACAGTCGAGCAAGTTCACAACTACACAAGGCTGCGGCTCCCTGTGAAGTCAAATTGTGCAATTTTGAAAACAACTAAAATCCTTTTGGATAAACCTAAAATTCCCCAAACCTAATCGACAACATCAAGCTATACCTCCATTAGACCCACGTCCACCTCTTGGCTCTTCTCCTTCCCTCCTTTTCTTATTCTTACCTTACGTCTCCGTGTCTGTATAGTCATTCCTAAAATACTGGTTGACTGACATGACTGCACCAAGGTCAAAGGTCTACGGACCCCCCTGACGAACATTGACGACTTGTAGAGCTTCAGCGTGTAAGGGATTGGTTTGAAATCATGTAGAGTGGTAGTAATGATATTCCAGTTAGTATAATTTACTATAGAGGTGGTGAACTCCCGCCTTCAGGAATGTAGACCTAACAATGCTAAAACTGTTATTTTTGATTTTAACTTGCAAAACTCGGCGAAAGATAACTGCGGTACCACAATATAGTTATTTAAGTTTTGAAAGCAGCCATGTCCAGTCAGTCCGTGATCAAACCTAAAGTTCTACGACATTTTCAGGTAATAAAGAAGGCCTTAGTAACAGACGACGAGGATATAGACTGGGTGCAGACGGAGAAGCACGTGTTCGAAACTGCATCGAATCACCCGTTCTTAGTCGGACTACACTCGTGCTTCCAAACGCCATCTAGGTTATTCTTTGTTATCGAATTCGTGAGAGGAGGTGATCTGATGTTCCACATGCAGAGGCAAAGACGGTTGCCTGAGGAACATGCAAGGTTAGTGCTCAGCGCGTTCATTAAGATCGTTAAAAATATATAAGTAGTCAGAAATACTGTTGTATACAGAGTGAAGAGAAAGGAAAGCCGGAAAACCCCGAAACAAGTCGTCAGAAACGCATTTTTGAGAAAGCTGTTAGGTATAAGTGTTTCAGGATTTCTCCCTGGCTGTTAAACCTTGAATTTGATCTTGACCATGAACTTGAAGGTCAGTTCAGTGTCTGTGTATTTTTTTCAACTGGCAGCACTGATATTTTGCGAATTTGTAAAGAGCAAGACGTTTTAAGTCCTAGTATGACTTTAAGGCCAACATCATTCCAATGGCATGGCACAGTTTTAAAAATCAATCAATTTATAAAATTTTGATATACAGGATTTTTGGAGTCAGAGTTTGCGGATATAGAGGCAGAATTTAAGTTAGTGAAAAATATCAAGTAGAGCATTCTCTATTTCCTTTTCGATTTTGAAAAAGTAACTTAAAAGTCCTGTGTATCACATTTTACGTAAATGGGACAAATGTCTTATTTTTTTCCGCTGTTATTTCGGTCATCTTTAGTTTAGAAAATTTGCCTAAAGATCTGCTATCAGTGATAAAAAAACTCTACATACATATCTGACAATTTTTTTAGGGGTTTTCATTATATTGTTTTTTTTTTGCTCCCTATAAATATCTTATATACAAAATAGTTCCTGTGGGAATTTAGTGACACTCCACCAGTCGATGAATAGATAACGTAATACAGCTACGCCGTATCAAAGTATTTTCGCCCATAATAAAATAGAGATTAAGCTTAAAAATTACCGCATATAGTCAAAGTAGGCTTCTAAAAAGGGGGAGAGTAGAACGACTTTTGTAAATATAAAATACGATTTTTCAATTATCATCCTGCCCGGTGGAAGGGTTTTCAAGACCCTTATTTATATAGAAATCGATTTCGGGGGGGGGGGGGGCATCGGAAAAATTTTCATACGTTATAATATTGGTGTATTATAATCCTAACCTAAATATAAAATTGCAATGTACTAATATTAACGAAAATTATTATACCGGGTTATTCACGTTATTTGACACGGAGCATCATGGCTGAAGTATTTGATAAAAAAGAAAATAGTAATTTCGGATGGATAGGGAGGGACCCATTAAGGTTACATTTCAAAAATATTTTCATGTTATACAGGGTGTCCGCAAAACACGAAACTTATCAAAGTTGTATTTTTTTAAATGGAACACCCCGTACATTATTGCATATTCAGATTCCTTGGTCAATTCTAGTGTGACTTATGTATCACACAAGGGACTTAAAGCGAACCGATTAGGCGTAAATCGCCATTTTCGGTATAAGTAGATATCAGGAAAAAAAATGAATATCGCAGAGATTATAAAATTTGGAAGGCTGTGACTTTGCCGTGTTACTAAGCATAAAATGCGTCAGCTTTGTTGAGACTGTCAAATTTAAATTACGTTTATGCTTGCAGAAATCGGTCGATTAATTAAGGAAATTTCGATCAGAGATAACTTGTTTTTTCAAATGGGAATGCCTATTTTTTGATACAGTTAAATGTAGAGTTTGATAATCTTTCTAATCGTATAAAGTTGTGAATATCAATATCTGTTAGTTTTCATTTAATTTTAAATTTTTAAACAAATCTGTGTTTTTCAATTTTCCTACCTATAAGCAGCCTGGCAGGTCATGAAATATAAACAACATGTTCTTATGGAAGAAAACAAGTAACTTAGAAAAAAGATACAGACGAATTAGAGTAAAGAGACAAGATTATAAAAATTCCTTACAACAAAACAACTCTCCCAGAAACAACGGCGATAAAATCTCTAAGGTCAAAGAGACGCCGGAGTATGACAGTAATAGATACTTTTTGCAGTCTACTGGCTACCGCAATTCACTAGAGGTTAAAAATTTCCAAGACAATTAAAAACCCTGAAATGGAACAAAAACAACCAGCGATTGTTGTTCCAGCACGCAATTATCAGTCACATGTAATGGTGTAAAGAATAGTAATTTGCGTCAAAGGAACGGTAGCTCTGACTGGGCCCTTCTATGTTTTCAATATCTATTAGCAATATTGCAAAAAAGGAATACTGACAAATCAGATTGAAATTTTCTGCTATTTAAGTTGTTTTATAATTTGAACAAATTTTAATTCATTCTTCATTTTCTGCGATCTTGCTAATAGGTACCGAAAATTTCCAGAACTCCAGTCAGAGGTACTTTTGACTTGACAGAATTACATACTTTTTTAACATTAAATGTAAAATTTTATTATGAAAATAATAAACTGCCTACAAAATTCTCTAGTAGTTTTCATTTCATTTCAAAAATTTTATTTTGGAAATTGCCAATCTCTAGTACATTGCAGTAGCTAGAAGGCCGTGAAAAAAATCCACTTCTGTCGTACTCCAGCTTCTCTTTGACTAAAGATATGTTACCGCCATTGTTTCTGGTTAGAGTTTGTTTGTTGTGAGTAATTTTTAAAATCTTGTCCCTTTAGTCTAATTCGTGTGTATTTTTCTGTTGAGTTAGTTGTTTTCTTCTACCTGAACAGGTGTCTGTTTATATGGTCTGCTAGGTTACTTATAGGTGGGACAATTGAAAAACACCGATTTGATAGAAAATTTGAAATTGTATAAAAACTCCCAGAGATTGATATTCACAACCTTATATCATTAGGAAGGTTATCAAATTCTACATTTAACCGTATAAATAAATTAGCCATTCCCATTTGAAGAAATCTGATTGAAGTTTCCTTAATTAATCGACCGATTTCTCTAAGCATAAACGTAGTTCAAATTTGACCGTCTAACTTGGGCTAACGCATTTCATGCTCTGTAATACGGCAAAGCCACAGCCTTCTAAGTTTTATAATCTCTGTGATATTCAATTTTCTTCTGACATCTACTTATACCGAAAATGGTGATTTACACCTAAACGGTTCACTTTAGATCCCATGTGTCATACATAAAGTCACAGTAGAATTTACTAAGGAATCAGAATATGCAATAATTCCATTTAAAAAACACAGCTTTGATACGTTTCGTGTTCTGGGGACATCCTGTATAACATGAAAATATTTTTAAAATGTAGCCTTAATGCCATCCGAAATTATTATTATTATTTTTTTTTCATTAGATACTTTAGCCATAATATCCTCCGTGTCGAATAACTTGAATAACCCGGTATATAACACATATGCATATTAGAAATGCAAATTTCTATTTTTATAGATAATAATTCTAAATTGAAGCAAAGAAACCAAGGTGTACTTCCTAATCAGACATCTATGATCGTTAAAGTTGCCCTATTTGCTTTACTACTAGATTACATTTTGATGTCGCTGCTAATTTTATTCAGTACTATATTTTTTGACATTACTTCAGCCTCTTCCCAGACGTCAAAGCTGAATGCGTGGCTGGTTTCGGGGGGGCCCGCCCCCCCCCCCCCATATACACGCCACTGGTTTGTAGTAATTCGTTATTCATAAGTCCAATTGATTTTTTTTAGATATGCACCTCTTTAGATCACTAATGCATATTCATCATGACACGTAATAACTCGTTTAAAAAACATTCCAAAGTCTGTCAATAAGGGTTGGTTTATAGAAATAAAACATCAATTTGTTGTTGTTTTAGGTTTTATGCCGCCGAAATATCCCTAGCTTTAAACTTTCTGCACTGCAAAGGCATAATCTACAGAGACTTGAAGCTGGACAACGTACTGCTGGACCACGAAGGTCACATAAAATTGACTGATTATGGGATGTGTAAGGAAGGCATCAGGCCGGGGGATACCACCTCGACGTTCTGCGGGACGCCTAACTACATCGCCCCAGAAATCCTTCGAGGAGAAGATTATGGGTTCTCGGTGGACTGGTGGGCCTTAGGTAAAAGATCATACGATTAAGTGCACATGCACATAAGTCATGCCAATATACATATGAATATGGTTGTTCATCATAGACGCAAATCAAGACTATAAATGTTTATTTTACGTCCAAGTGAACTAATTTATATTTGAAGATCATCTATGCCTTTTTGCACAAAAAATGATGTCACTCAAATCGAGACGACTTGATTTATAGACGCCAATGCGATGAATGAGATTTTCGATGACATCTGCCAATTGTGATGTTTCTGTGGCATTTATCTTGAGGTCTTGGATGACAGCTGGCTTATTCGCGTAAATTTTGGAATAAAAATAATTCAAAATTGAGAAATATCGTGATCACAATACCTGTCCTACGGTATGGAAAGTAAAAGGCCACATCTAATGGACTAGTATCATAGATTTGAAAACAATGATTAAATCATTACAACCTCTTAGTGTACACAAAAATAGGTGTACTGGTGCACTTTAAAACTCTCTGCATCATTTTGTTTACTAGTAATTCCATTTTGAAGTTTACAAAGCGTAATTCAAATTTAGCCAATCAGTGCGAAGCACGTCATACATCAGCACTGCATTGTTGCCTCGTCAAATTTCAAATAGTGGTATTTATGCAATTTTCCCTAATCAAACTACTTTTTGTGATTTTTGTTCCGTCAAGGGGATGCCCTTGTGGGTCTCTTCTCTTGGTTGTGTCACATGAAGAAAAAGTTCTGTGAAAGGAAGCTTTGTTTTGTGAATTGTGCTGTTGGTTGTCATGTGAAGTTAAACCTAACCTTATAATTTTATAAATTTCCTGCCTCGAATCGAAGACTTTTGTGTGTCTTTAGTTATTGTGAGGTGAATTATAAATTCCGAGAATTTCAAAATTACACATCATTTTCGCGTTAGTGGATACTCATCATACGTTGCCCTTACTGCTGTATTATCTCTATCTGCTAAACCCAAACCTTTAAACCAAATATCAATCAGGCTAGTAAAGTTTGCTTCACTGGCCGCATTATATAAAATTTGTATGTTTTCGTATGTGTAGATGATCACAAAGGTATGCATTGAATATTGCGTACTCAAGTTAGAGCGGCAACACGGCACTCATACCCGTCTTCTATTGGTTGTTCCCCTATAGGACCTTGACATCACATCAAATATTTTCCTCGTTTTCCAAAGGGTATTTAGCCATTTTGTTTTGATTCTGCAGAAGTGTGCATAGAACGTGCATGGATAAGAAATTTTTTGTTCTCACTATACTTTATTATTTTTGGAAGATTTCGATAAAAAATTGAAAGACACATCAATCATTGAAAGATTATATTGGATTTAATATTTTGGAACCCTCCAAAAATTGTTAAGCTCCCCCCAAATGAATTGCCTCAATATGCCACTGTCTTTTTCTCTGCTTTCCCGTTACCAAAAAGAAATCGCTGAAAAATATGAGAATTTGAAAGACAAGATAGAAATATTATTTCTTGGATATACAAAACTTATAGTGATGTAATCTTATGAATGTACTCAGCGAATTAAGTATTTTTGGTAACAGTTATATTGTAGCAATTATGCTAAATAAATCTATACTAATACTACTACTACTACTACTCTTAGTCATAAAAGAATTCATGATACTACACCTTTTCCAGCTGTAGTTTCCAAAGCGTCAAATAATAGTGCAAAACGGTCAAGTTAATTTTCCAACTCGTCACTTGTAATTTCAAACTGTCATGTTGTACTTTATACCTTGTCAGTTTGAATTTACAATTGACGAGTTGGAGAATTAACTTGACCTTTTACTTCCCACACCGAGAAGTGAGGAGAGTGATCGCGAAAATTTTCGATTTTGAGATAATACGCTTTTTGTACGTTTTATGGTGTCAACATAACGAAAATCTACGTCACTCATTTCCGTCGGTCTGTCTGTCTGTAATGTTGCTATAATTTTGGAAATCGGTGCATGGGCGGCGGAGTAATTAGCAAAAAACAAAAAAAAATAAATATTGCTCAAACTTCATTTCTAAGCGTTTTAGGGGTTCCTGATCATTTTCTACTTTTTTTTTGGGTGGGGGTGAAATTGGGGTGGTTGGGGAGTGGGGGGTTGTGAAATTGAAAAAATTGTTGCTTTCATGATAGACTGCCCACTGACCTGTGAAGGAAGACCTAATAACTTTTTTAGGTCGATCCGAACATTGCCGTGCCTATTACAGAAACCAAAGGACTTAGAATTTTTTCTGGTGTAAACATACGAGTATTGCTTAAGATCGTTCTATATTGTGTAACGAGGAAACTGTTGAACTGATTTTAATGGAATTTTGACACAGTATTACCACCGTGGCGAGGATGGAAAACACGTATGCGTTTTTGAGGTTCCTGATCATTTTCTGCGTTTATTTGGGTGGGGGTGATATTGGGGTGGGGGGGGTGAAAAACTGAAAAATTTGTTGTATTCATACTAGGCTGTCCACTAACCAGTGAAGGAAGACCTAGCGACATAAATGACCTTTTTAAATCCATCCCAACATTGCCTAGCCTATTACCGAAACCAAGGGACTTATTAGAATTTTCTGTATCCATACCAGTATTTATTGCTTTAGGTCGTTTTGTATTTTGAAACGTGGAAACTATTAAATTGATGCTAATGTAATTTTGACACCGTATTACTACCGTGGTGAGGTTAGAAAATTCGTATGGTTGTTAGAAATCGTGTCAGTGGCAGCGTAGTAATCATTAAAAAACTAAAAATATGAAAACAGCTCAAACTTCTTTTTTAGATGCTTTAGGGGTTCCTGAACATTTTTTACCTTTTTTTGGGTGGGGATGGAATTGGGGTGGTTGGGTGGTGGGGAGTTGTAAAACTGAAAAGTCTGTAGTATTGATAGTAATAGGCTGTCCATTGACCTGTGAAGGAAAGACATAAGGCATAAGACAATTTTAGGGGGTGCCGATGATTGGGTTGCAAGGGGATCTCAGACTAAAGCTTCATGCTATGGGAAGTAATAAACTGGTATCACGGTAATGTGTGGGAAGTACTGCGTCAATCAACCTGACTTCATTTTTTGAATTATCACTTGACGCTTTAGAAACTACAGCTGGAAAAGATGTACTCCATTCTCGCCCTTTCAGGTGTCCTGTTGTACGAGATGTTGGCCGGTCGATCACCGTTCGACATAGCCGGGGCTTCCGAAAACCCGGACCAGAACACGGAAGACTACCTGTTCCAGGTGATCCTGGAGAAGACCATCCGTATACCGAGGTCGCTGAGCGTGAAAGCGGCCAATGTTCTCAAAGGTTTCCTCAACAAGAATCCGGCCGATAGGTTAGGCTGCCACAGTCCCGAGTCTTTCATCGAGATTACCGGCCATCAGTTCTTCAAGAGTATTGACTGGGATATGGTAAGTTCTGTTTCTGATAATGTGCCAAAAAACTTGTACCGATGTGGCTTGAATTTATAAAATTATAGGACATAATGTGTTTACTATTTAGCTCGAAAATCATAAAACATTTAATCGCAAAGTTTAAAGTATTTTATACACCGGGTTAGTAAAAAGTCTCGGAACGCTTAAATATGTTCAAAACTGCTAAAGCTGTAGGGATAAAATGCTAGGAACATTGCTGTTATCATTTTTGAATTCTATGTGTCCAAAATCCTCCGGGTATCGAATTTTATCGTTCCAGCTTTAGCAGTTTTGAACATATTTAAGCGTTCGGGTACTTTTTACTGAAAAAGCGGTGTTGCCGTATCTCTTTTTTTATGGTTAGCCTCCCGAAAAGGCTGAAAGCCTAAGGCGCTGCAAGAGAAAAGCTGGCGAGAGACACAGAGATTGATCCGCCGGTTTGGAACGGCGCGGTTCAAATTGGCGGATTCATCTTTCTGTTAGTGGATTTTGCCATGCGCCAGATCTAACCGCCACAACCCTGCCTGTCACTTCATACCGTCTGAAAAAACCGTTGCCGTCCACTAACACGCGGTTCTGATTCAGCGCAACACGTGGCCAGCTTTGTGATAGCAGTTTGTTTTTATATTTGATAAGGCGTCTGAAGAGTGTGTCGTTTTACTGAAAAAAATTCAAACTAAATTTATAGAAATATATAGAGAGCACCCTGCTTTGCTCAGAAAATAAATATATTTTTCATAAGTGGTTTTAATGTATTGATAATCACATCACAAGTTTTTGGAAATATATATCCAAGTGATCGTGCAGATGTTCCTACAGAATACTTCAAATCTTCATATGATCTTCCTGTGGCCAGAAAACGGAGAGTAGCTTAATAACAGGTCGTATGTCTGTATATCCATCCTCAAATGATCCTTGAAATCTTCGGGATCATTTTCTCTTTGCTCTTTTAATAGCCGAATATGACCATATTCTTGTTTCCTAAGTAAATAACTCTTAACCCATTTAGAACGTCGCATTCTAACACCATTATTTGCCATCGTCTGCATATAAATCATCACACACGCGAGAGCCTGCTTTTTCCTTAAGGCTAAAGATCTTTACTACTACTTTCGTCGAGTTGAAATTCCACAGATACGGCTAGATCTTCGGGCTAATCTGCAGTTTTGCGACCACTAACACACGATAATAACTGTGGCGGATCAAACTGTAAGGTTTGATCGCAGTTTTAATGTAGGGCAGATAAAACTGGTGGATCTATCCGTCGCGGTTACACTTGACAGATCGAACTCTGTGTCTATGGCGAGCTAACAAGTCTTGCTGCACCTTAGATTTGAAACGCTGCAGGTTGTAGCCGTCAGGAAACAAATTCCCCGGCAGCTCATTCCACAGCGTCGAAGTCCTCCAAAAGAAGGAATGCTGCAGGAGACTGGTTCGGGGAATAGGGAGCTCGACCTGGTAAAGATGAGCTCGCAGAGCCTCGCCAGTGTTCCTCGCTCGGACGGTAGTTGGTGTTATTATCTGGGAGAGCTCACTCGAACGTCTTCCGTGATAGAATCTGTGAAACAGAGACAAGTCAGCCACCCTTCTTCGATGTTCCAGGCTGTGGAGATCCTTTTTGAGGTTAGCCGTATCGATTAGTCTAGTTGCTCTCTTTTGGATAGTGTCCATAAGCTTTATAGAGTGCTTCGGAGCGCATCCCCACACATGGGAGCAATACTCCAACGATGGTCGGATCTGTGCCTTGTAGAGCAGCAGTAGTTGCTCTGCGTGTATACAGCGGTACAAAACTCCAAGCTTCTGGGATGCCGCTTCAGCAATACTGACGACGTGCTTGTGTCAGGACATGTTATTGTTGATGTTGATCCCCAAAAGCTTGACAGAAGGTGACTCGACTATTGGGTTACCCCTGACTCTCCATTTCCCCAGTTGGTAAGCCAACGTGAGATCTCAGTATTTAATAGAAACAAAATTTTGAAATCATTAGACCTTACTAAATTTGACATGCGCAAATCAGTGCAACAAAAATAAATGGGACGTTCTATTTAAAATATCAAAATTATTGTCTCTACATTGATAGCTAGCGTGTTTGCTTGGGTCTATACAATATCTAGTGATCATTTCTGCTTTGAGGGCATGAATTATTACTATTTGTCTTGAATGGCTTGGATTTTTTAATAAGCTGAAACGTCTGTATGAAAAAACTTCTTTCCAATTGACCTATATAACAATATCAAAAACTGGGGATTAGTGCGAAAAACTAACGCATTTTTTTCATTAATGCAGCTTGAGCAGAAGCAAGTTCCTCCACCATACAAGCCTCGGCTAGATTCTGATCGCGACTTAGCAAATTTCCCGCCAGAATTCACAGATGAGCCAGTACACCTTACTCCTGATGATCCGTAAGTATTCTCTTTTTTAGTCTAAGTAATCTACATTCACAATTTCAAGAAACATCTCGTAAAACTAAGCATCTTGGCAAACTTCAATTTCATCAGAAACCCATGGAATTTTTTCTTGAAATTATTAACTCAATTGGATGACCCGGCACTTCAATTGACGTAGGCCCGATTTTATCAACATGCGCATTTTAACAAAGACTCTGACCAATCAAAGCGGCCCTTTCAAGAACATGCATCTGTCAAAGTACTCTGAAAATTATTGATTTCTCTTAAAGTCGACCTCAAAAAGCTCAAAAATGACATACTTTATATACAATCGACCATTGTAAACCATCTAGTATCTTTTCCAGTCTGATTTTCCACCCTAATTGGGTGAAAAATTGCATTTTCTTGTTTAATCAAATGTTGAGCAATTGCTAATGTCAACCAATCAGATTCCAGAGAAGCGGCACATTTGATCGCTGGTTTTATGCTGTATCATTATTGCATTATTTGGATAAAACAATTTACTATCGATAATAATTATAAATATATGCAATATATTCATGTTCCATAGTAAAAAGGGGTAAACATAGCATTTTGTTACATGTCAAAAGTTAAACAAACGAGTTAACTGTTAGGCAAGCTATTTTCCAAGCGTCCATGTGCATTACTGGTTGCCTATCCAGAATGGCAAAGCTCACTATTTAGCTGCGTATAACCTTATATTTTATATAGAATATGCTACATCTTTAGATCCTCTGTGAGTATTTCTATAAGAAGGTGTATAACAAACATGCATCCAGTAAATGAAAGATTGATTCTTCATAAAAGTATGTATTTTCATATAATCCATCTGACTGACGGACGTGGGATTTGTAATTATTAAATAAGGTAGGTAGTTGCTGTGATTGATATAGGTACCTACTACTTTTATCACAAATTATCGCAAGTTGCAATTAGTAATAATTATACAATAATTATAATGTAAACATGGAAAATGTGACGTACCCGTGCGACCGCTGCATCTCATCCTAAGACGGCCGTTCTTCATACATCAAGAACTGAGCGGTACAACCGCACATTTATTCCCAGGGTGTCCAAGGCTTGGAATGGACTGCCAGAAGATGTATTTATTGGGCCTGCGGGTATTGGCCCATTCAAATCTCGCGTTAACAAACTTCCCCTAACATAACCCTTTCACAGCAGCCGCGGTACTCTGGTATTTAGGCTCTGCCTGCGCGGTCTGCTCAGTTATAAAAAAAATTAATTTGCAAATAAATCGCTTTGTTCTGATACCCTGCTATGATTTTGATCGGTGAATTTCTAAAATATCTCTGACAAAAGTGTCATCCAGCTTTGACGTGTTGTTTTCAATATTGATAAAATTCTATTGGATGATACTTATTAACATAGCCCTCAATACCCAATAGAAAGCTTTTGCTAAATAACATCCAATAGAAAAGCTTTGTCAGTTTTTGTTAAATATGCATGTTGATAAAATCAGGCCATAGTGTATTATTTTAGTGACATCGCCGTATTTGCCCAAATATTTGATGTATTCGCAAATATCACAACAAATATGCCTTCCCTTCTTGTTGGTCGGCATCTTCAGGATAAATATTCATCTTATTTGGGTCCTTTGAAGTGCAATTGAAAACCGACAAGTGGACGAAACGCGTATTTGCCTATATTTACATTATTTGTCTTATTTGCACAAATAAGGCAAATAACCCGAATAGGTTGTCCACACACGCTACGCCAGGTGAAGTGCCGGTATGCAAATTTCTTAAAACTATTATCATGCAAATTCCACGTAAAATTAGCAGAAATACGAAACAAAAATCGAAGCAAATTCTAAAGTCTTATTTGATTCTGAAATTAACATACTAATTCTCAGTTGTTAGTTTAATACTAAAATGATAATCTTTACACCATAAAGACCCGGTCGAACAGAGGGCGCTTTAGAACGCGGCGGTCCGGCGTTCTCTAACGCCGCGTTACAGCATTCCGTTGTTTGTACCAAATAGGCCTATTTAACGGGTTGAGCAAAAGCGTTACGCCAATTTTTGTTAAGATGTTTGGTGATTCAAACATAGATGAACTCAAGATCCGGTCAAACAGAGGGCTTTCTAGAACGCCGTAACGCCGCGTTCTAAAACGCGTTGTAGCGTTCAATTGTATTGTTAGAGAACGCTGGAACGCCGCGTTCTAGACCGCCCTCTGTTTGACCGGGCCTTTAGCCCTTTTTCGTAGGTACGGGCCTGTCTGTTTAGTCTAATAGCACGTAGTCTAGTTTTTTTGACCTTGAAGCGCACCACCCACGTTTTCAAAATGACATCAGTGCTGTTGCCTACCCTGTCCAAACCCCTCGCACTGTGGCGGTAGAGAAGGTGAGTAAACGCAGCTAATCACCTTTTCCACCACCGATGAAAACAAAAATCATAGATAATTAACCTAAGGAGCTTAAATTGAGAATTTTGCAAATATGTTGAGTATTTACATTTTTTTTTTTTGGTTGCGGTTAGGATTGTGATTGACACGTCAAAATTCGGAAATTTTCAAAATCTCAATCCCATTCGATACCCCAACACCAACGCCAACCGCAACCTCAAAAAGTGTTCAAAACATTTGCGAAATTTTCAAAATTTTATTTAATTATCTATAATTTTTGTAGATTTTTCATCGGTGATGGAAAAGGTGGTTAACTGCGTCTACTCACCTTCTTTACCGCCACAGTGCGAGGGGGTAGTGAACGGCACTTTTATTATTTTGAAAACGTCTTTTCACGACAAATCGATTCCGTGTTTTCAAAAGTGTCGTTCGCTTCAAGGTCGATAAAATCGATAAAACTAGACTACGGGCTCTCAGACTAGCTGTGTATACCACTGACGTCGGTTTATTCTTGAGAATAGCCTCAGAGTAACAACTGAACATAGAGGTAGTAAACAACTAATTCTAATAGGCCGACATGTTTTCTTACGTTGTAATATTGATCACCAGATATGGCAATCATAATTATTTACTATCGTCTTAATTGTATAGTATCCATAAATATTCCATTTTACGTTAAAAAAGACTGTATTTTGATGGTTCAGGAATGATTACAGCAAAATCAATAGATATGTTGACCTCTACTGCGTTGCTGCATATTTCTTGATCATAAACGCAAATTCTGAAGTCTTACATAAATTTTGAGGAGCTGGCAACGCCTATATAATTTTCCTACGTTTTATTTACCCGACTGTCAAACGCTTGTTTTGTTTATGCGTCTTTTATGCTTGGTCAGTAAAATCGAATTCGCTATTTTTTGTTTTTCGAGATGGGACAGTGCAGTGCAGTGTTTGTAACATGGGTTGCACTGGAATAATTTTCAGGTTAGTTGGCAATGTTTGGAGGCTGAAGTGTGAAAAGATGATGGCTTTGAGCATGCCTTGCTGAAATGGTTTGTTTACTACCTCTATGTTCAGTTGCTACTCTGAGAGCATAGCACTTGTGCTCGTTCAGCTTCTCAGATTACAACTAGATACCATATTATTTACAATAAAAACAATGAAAAAAGACACGATGAGCGAAAATGAATTAAAAAACATCACTCAATTCTACAACTGTCAAAACGTTACAAACACACTATACAATTTCCAGCAGTGGTTTCCAAATGATCAAATTAAATTTTTAAAGCGTCAATTGTAAATTCAAACTGACACAAATAAATAACACCTGACAGTTTGAATTTACAATTGAAGCTTTAGAAATGTAATTTGATGCTTTTGAAACTACAGCTCGAAAAGGTATAGTATGGCGAAGCTGTGCCCGTTTTTGATGCTAAGCTTAAACTTAATGTTGACATCCGTTGTACAATCGTCGGTTTAGTTAAACCTGGTTGATAATAAAATTCACTACGGTTTGCACTAATGTAGCAATGCGTACTGTCATAATTATCTAAAAAATAGCGTCACTGCGACGGTTTGTGTCTAATTCGGTCAACAGCCGTTTCTGTCTCTGTTTTATTTACTTTCTTTGTTAAGGGCTGTATTCATAGTCGTCTCTTGAGTAATACTGAAGGTTACCTTAAGTAATACACAGACACTCTCAAGTGTGGCTTTCCTTGTGTATCTGTTTCCTAGACAACATCTACGAGACGGCTGGATTAATTTGGCGACGTTGTCATATTTCAAATATAAGTCAATTTGTTATGCCTATACCTAAGCATTTTGATGTTTTCTGTTACCTCATTTTATTTTGTGCCAGTATTTCGGGTCTTGTGCCGGACATTTTTCCGGATGTGACAGAAACTGACAACACCGTACTCCAAAATCGCCTTGCCTGCAACGAAATGTTATGTTAACATGTCATGTTGACATTTCGTTACTTGAGTATTACTCAAGAGATCCTTACGTAAGCAACCCTCAAGTAGCTTTCGAAACACAAAACCTTACTTAAGGGACCCTCAGGTATTAAGGGACCCATAAGTATCGACTATGAATACGACCCTAAATTGGACACAAATACTTCCAAAAATATAACCTAATGTAGTTACAAGCAATTTGCTTTACATATCATGTCATTTGTGTCAGGTTAGGTTTAAACCTCAGCTTAGCTCGGGTTAAGCTTCGGTTTACGTAAGCTCGTGTTAAGCTTGGAGTGGGGAGCTTAGTCAGCATTGTACAACAGACGTTTTGCAACTGACGTGGTTTAACGTCGGCTTATCTTAAACCGAAGCTTAAGCTTGCTGGTACAGCCGGCCCTTAAGGGGCCTGGGTGCACACATTTATACATATGCACTCACTTTAAAACTACATACATAAAATTGTATCCTAATGAAAGGCAACAGAGCGATTTTTTTGTGTGAAAAAAAAAACTCGAAATACAAAATCTTTCATTCTTCAAATGTCTGTAATTTAACAACCAATCATAACAAAGCCACTGTGTTGCTCTAGTGCAAGCTTTATTCTTGAATTTGTCTTTTCTATCATTACTGTAAGTTTAAAGGTAATGTCAGGAGCTTCTACATGCGAAATGCATTTTTATGGCGACCTTTGGACCTTCGGACTTAACTACCCTGACTCCCCCCCATTTTAAACTCAAATTCTGTGGAAAAGAAACGTACGGCCACTACGCCTCCTCGCTAATACGTATTTCTTGGACTCTCAAGTTCATGCGCTATACCCCGGACCGTCAACAGCTTATCTTACACCCGTATGCACCGTAAGTCAATTGCGCGATTAGTTACGTAAACCTGGATTAGATTACTTGTTTACTATGCACCGCAAACTGGCAATTTTGACACTGTCACTGTCAAACCAACCTTGCGAACTCAACCTTGCCGTATCTCCAATTTGGATTAGTTAATCTCTTAACGGTGCATGGCTAGATTCCAAAAATAACCAAAACGCGATTAGGGAACTAGGGTTAGAATCGCCAAATGGTGCATACGGGTGTTAATGGTTAAGAAGCTGACAATTACTACGTTCCAAAATCCCATCAAAGACTTCGATTTGCTCTGTAGCGTTTCAGTATTCACTCAACATCAAACTGTCAACAAAAATCTGTGTTCCATTATTGCATTTCCGAGGCCATGGATGTCATCGTTTTGCTCGGAAATCAAATTGAGATTTTAGCGACCTTTGTGTCAAGACTGTCAAGAGATATTTTTCACTTGACAGCTAACAACTTAACATAACCTATTCTGCTTTATTTGTATGCATTGACATTCTAACGGGTATGACACTCTGACTCTGAGAAAACAGCACAGGTTATGTGATATGTCAAAATTGTCAAAAAAAGATCTTTGCCGTTTCATAAATATTCCAACATCCCTAACATCTGAAATCACGTGACTATCCTCGAAAATTCATCTACTCACTGGACAGATAGGATTTTGGAACGTAGTAAATGAATCCGCTCCAAATGTGAATAATATTTTCAGGCGTGTGATAGAGAAGATCGACCAGTCGGAATTCGAGGGCTTCGAGTACGTGAATCCGTTGCTGATGTCGCTGGAGGACTGCGTGTGACACGACGAACGTTGCGCCCTCCATCCCGCCAACCTGGCCGGAATCGTCGTTCCGCCCCCGCCGCTGCCCTACCGCCGCCCGCCCCCTCCGTTCCCGCCGCCCCCGCCCCCGCTTGAGGGCGGCGACCAGTGCGCGGGCGGCGAGCAGTGGTACTACGCGGACGGGGGCAGGCAACCGGCCCAGCAGTCCCAGAAGTCCATCTTGCAGAATATCTTTTGCCTTCCTTTGAACTAGAGCATCACCGTTTCCTTGACCTGGGGGCGGTCTCGTGTAGAGTGAGAATGCACAGCCCTACAAAAAGAAGGTTCTGACCTGATGGCGTGATCGACACCGTCGATCTTAAGTGTTGTTCGACGTTAAAAATAGATCTCGTCACATAATAACGAATATACCGGGTGTCCCAGAATTTCCTTGACACGCGATACTTTCGTAACCAAAAACGATTCAAGCAAGAACTGAGGTGTCATATCACACATCAAAACATTTTTTTGTACGTCATCCCCGAAAACTCACCCCCAAGTTTTTGTTTTCAAGTAGCACCCTTTAATATATTTTCCTTGCATAAATGATATCCCTATTTTTATTCAAAATCTTGTGGTACCTTTGATGTCATACGCAAACTTTTTTTTTTGTAAAATGATAAGCATAATATAAATAAATTAACAATTTGTGTGACGCCTGATATTTGTGCAAAAAACGGATAAAAAAGATAACCGGGTGGGTTTTTAAGGGTACTGAATGATCTAGCTCTAGCGTACCATACTTTCGAAAAAATGTCTTTTGTATGTTTTTTTATTACGAAAATATTACGCCTCAAACAAATCCTTTTATTTTATTTACCTTATGCTTATGACTTTACGAAAAAAAATGGTTTGTGTATGAAATCAAAGGCACTAAAAAATCTTAAATGAAATAATGACTTTATTTATCTCGAAAAAGCTGTGGGGGTACTTTTGAAAAAAAAACAGAGGTGGTTTTTGGAGTTGCAATCCAAAAAAATGTTTCGAGAGCGTTCTTATTATATGTCATTCACTACCCTTGAAAGGCCCACTCAGTTTTCTTCTTTATGTTTTTGTTACGAAAATATTAATAAGGACTTAATTAGTGTAACAAAAACTATTTAAAAAAAAGTTGGGGTGAGTTTTAAGGGTTGTAGTACAAACAAAATTTTTTGAAAGCATGGTATGATAGACCCTATAGTACCTTCAGAAATACCACTCAGTTTTTGTGTGAACTGTTTTTTGTTACGAGAATATCGGTGTCAAGGAAATTTTGCGACACCCGGTACAACTAAATTCCACCCTAGAGGTAAGGAACCTAAATCATTATTTTTTAGCATTGAAAAATGCCTAAAATCAGCATAGTCACAGTACTAGTTCGGGAGCTTTTTTTTGTAAGGCTGTGTTACCGTTGTGGTACGGGAGCGAACTCGATCGAGTCTAGTATGGTGATTTGGTGGTGAACAAAGTCAAGGTACTGTTTTTTTTTTGTTTTAGTCGTCAAATCCCTCGCATACTGTGAGAATGAATTTCCCCTTGATTTGTAACTAATCGCTCAGTGTAAATCATTATTTAAAATTGGAAACATGTTTCATATATTTGACTTTCTTAAAGTACTCTGGTGAAAATATCTCTCACACCATTTCTCAGTTGGATAAAATATATTGCAATAGCAATCAGAGACCCCCACTTGGATATAAAAAGTGAGTCTTAAATATGGAAGCGGTTTGCAAGATTTTCATCAATTTTTCGGTATGGGGGTTTTGCAATACGGCGGATCTTACGATAGTATTTACAATTTTGTCGCGTCTACCGTTTTTCTCACTTTTGGATGATTTTTTGTAGGGATGGTAACGAGACTTCGATACTTGTACTTCTGCACTAATATCGACTATTTTTGTCTTTGATACTTTTTGTATCGAAAATTATTATATAATTATTGAGGGGTGTAATCAATTGCACAAAATTCTCTGTACGAAGCAGACGCGCCTATGAGGCTAAAAAATGTCGAGTTGGTACAGGTATCGATATTTTCACTTTCGCATCTCAACCCAAACTTCACAGCCGTAAAATCGTCCATAAATCCTCCCAAGGTCAAATTTTGTGGGAACCATTTTTATATAGGAAATACTCAGAGATATTATGCTGGTTGTTTACTATGCTATGGTTGCTATACCTAAACGGTATAATTTTGGAGTTACTATGACTGCAAGAATAACAACTTTGACGTTTCAATATGTCATTGTTAGTGTTGATTGAAAGTCGCAGTGGATTGTTCATCTGAAAAAGAACATTATGCTTTTTGAAGTCTTATTTTAACTTGGGTGGATGTAATGTAAACTCAGTTGTAACTCTGGAAATTATGGCATTTGGTTATTTTGAGTATTTGGTAGAAAATAATTAGTATTTTTTAGGGATTTAAAAATTCAATAATATACAAGGTGACTCATTTGAAACAACAAAGCTCATGATATTTTCCGATAAACGGAATATATGGCAACAACGTTAATGCTGGCATAAGATCGGTCGTATTGCAAAACATTCATGCCCCAAAATTCCTGAAAATATTGCAGACCATTTCCGAGATAATTGAGGCGTTCCCTACTAAGTCTCACTATACGAGTATATAACAATATAGTTTACATAATTCGCGACTCAAGTTGCATTTTTTGTACAAAGGCTAAAATGATGGAGAGCAATGTTATATTTTGATTTTTCTAATTAAATTTGTTTGCCGTACCTTGAATTGAACATGTCGAATACACAAATCACTATGTAGGCTCATTTTTATAATAATTACATAGATAATTAAATTTACATATTTCTCGCTCCTCTATCACACTAGTTACATAGTATTCTGAAATAAACATCTTCATTCGGAAATATTGAAGAGTTTACAATTCGGTGTTTTTTTTTTGCTGCTTTTCAGGAAACCATTTAGTTACTTGTCAAGTATTTTAAAAAATGTAATATGCTGTATATCTTAATATAATTCAATGGAGATGTGTATTTTGGGTAAAGCCTTTTGAGGATATTTCAGGCGTTTTGTGGATATAGTTGATATTTTAATCAATGTCTTGTGCATCATTAGTACAATTTGCACATAAAAATATTTATCTTAAGGTTAAGATATTTAAACATAGCTGTTTAACTGTAGATACGTTCGCATTCAAGAGAATATATTATGATATACATTTCGTTGAAGGTAGGGAAAGGATATATATTATAAAATTATATCAGAACACTTCGTACAAGATATTTTTTAAAACATCGTCAGATGGGTTAGATGAAGATTTTGGGCTATGCCCAGACTTTCTTAAATTAATCAGGTTGTATTAGAGCACTATAAAATCCGGGCATACTGTCCGCCATTTAGATTCTGTTTTGCGACAAAAGCATTGACAATTGACTGTGTTTAAGTTACTGTCAAATGTCAACCATTGACGTGGTAAGTTATTTAACAGGCAAAATATGGTGGTAGCGGTTATTCCCTTTTCATAATGACTTAGTTGTATTAGTTGATGCGCTAAGAGGTTTTGAAAAAAAATAGTCTGGTTGCAATTCCATTTATTATTATCTCTAAGATAACTAACTATAGCCTATCTACATCTTCAGGAATATGGACACAACTTACTAGTTAAGAGTAACACAAGCTTCACCAGAAGGTGCAAAATTTACCAGTCCATCACTTCTATATATCTTTTAGTAAACTGACTGGTCATCTTTTAAATTGTAACAATGAACAGGTCATATAAGATACTGACTAATTGTTGAATTTCTCTTTAACGACTCTAGCGGAAATAAAATTCAAATGTCACAATCTGCTTAGCAATAATTTAAGTGTGACATACCAAGCTGCAAAGATACATTTTAGCTTTGACAAAAAGCAATATTGACTTGACCGGTGATTACCTAAATGACTTTGAAGTCGACTGGCGAAGTTTGCAGCGTAAATAGTGTAGCGCCATCTGATATCTGATTTGCAAAAATGTCCAAATACATATGTCAGTGATCTGTTGATAGCTGTTACCAGCTGGTTTTATCACTACTCATGGCAATGAAATTATGTAAAAGGAGAAAAAATCGACATTTTTTGAGCTTAAAGAACTTCAACAGGATGATTGCGGTTATGTTCACCTTGCTATCATAACTTTAAAAGCATTTTCAGCTCTCTTGGCGATCAACGTTGATACTAGATTAGAAACAAGTGTCATTTATAGTGTGGTAAAAAACAAGTTGTTCTTAATTTAATTGAAATATTAGGTTGAAGACTGAATTACTATACGTTGTCATGACTACAACAAGCATTTGATTATTGATGATTTTATATCGAAGCAAATATACGTTATACATATATCTTTTGTATTCCGTGTAGTGTATTCTGATACGTGGGTAGTAGAAATAAAAGTCAATCACTTTTCTAGCTGACTGTTTCTTCCAACACATCGCAATGAAAAAGACAATAATTAACCTAACTTAAACTTCTGATTCTGCAAACGTATGATGAATGCACTACGGTAATTTCCGAAAATTGTGTACTTAATTTTTCTGGATCCTGTTTATATATAAAAAAAAAGTTTACGCTTTCATTTTCATTCACTCTAAGTGATGCTGAAGCAAGACGTTATATTATACAAACTGTATACTAAACGTAATTTACCAAAATACAAACAAACAACTACAAATAATATGATTTGCTAGCTGAGAAAATTCAGTGCACTAACACATTAATGTACCTTCAACTTTAGAGCTTGGTGCTTTAGCAGTGCATCGCACTGCGGATCATTAGTTACTCAAAACTTGATGTATTATAGGAAGTTTTGAGAGTGCCAAAATATTTCACCAAAATCACATAAGTAAGAGCACATAGTATATAATCTGGTCATAGTTTCACTATAGTGCGTCTTAGTATAGACATCAAAATCGCTGATGTTAGTCTACTGAATTTATAAAGGGCAGTTGGATGATTGTATTGGGCAAGCATATTTCCACAGACCAATTTTCTGAAAACTTCATATTAGTTTTGGGAATGAGCATGTATTTGATTTTTGTAATCAGTAACTATTAAACTTCTAATGAAAATTGTTAATGGGTCAAAAACGAAGTTGCTTATATATATTCATTGGCCAAGGTTATTGTATCAATATGAAAAGTAGTATGTTCGTGCAGTGAAGAAAGGTCACTTTCTTTCATGGGAGAATCATCTGTAAGTCCTGTGTCACTCTCATCAATTTAAAGGTTAGATAACGTCTCAGATTCAGTAAGATGGTTTAAAAAATGTGTAACCGACCAGTTGAGGTTGCTCAAAATATTGGTACTCAAAAAATATTACAAAAAATTAGCACTAACGCCTAACAAAAACTCTGTTTTTCGATATTTTGTCAAATTCTTATACTGGAAAGGTATCTGAACCGTTTGATAAGATTCTTCTAAGCTAATAAAACAAAGTTTTTATACATTCTCTAATCTTTGTTGGTTTATTCATTCGCTACATTTTTATTTGATATTGTATTCCTTTTTAGCCATAGTAACATTCAAATCGATCTAAAAATCAGATTGAGCTGTCAGTCCGTTTGTTGAATTTAATTACCTTTTGTTGATTATCACTTTTTGAACATCGACAATCAAATACAATTATTCTTCATTTTTTAGCACGATTTAAAACATTACCGTTTTCAGTTAATATAAAAACTTGTCTAGACCTACTTAAATCTGGTTTTGGAGATGGAGATTTTAACAGAATTGTGAAGTGTTTACCCAATAAATCATTTAACTTGCTTCTTTAGATCTATGCTTAGGATCTATGACTATTCCCAACCTCAAAAATAACCTCAAGGCTCAAGAAGCTTCAAATCAAGCATAACAGATCATTTTCATATTACGTCACAAGTGGGCGTGGCTGGTGTACGAGCTCGTATAACCAGTGTTGCCAGATGAAGTGGAGAGAAATTCGTGCAACTCGACCCAAAAATCGTGTAACGTCATGAAAATACTATAAGTACATCGCACCTGCGGTATTAAAAATCGTGAGAATTTGCTCTCTATTCGTGTAATAGGGATCAGAATAGTGTAATCTGCGAGCTCGTACACCAGGCACGCCCACTTGCGATGTAGTATGAAAATGATCTATTATAGGAAAAATGTTTTCGAAAACACATACGTTAAGATAATGGAAAAGGTTGGCAAGAATATTTTAGCGAATATGATTTCGAATAAGAATAATGGATGCCCACTACAGATAAATTTCATACGTTACATATAAATGCTTTACGGTTTAAATCGCAGTTGATATACTCTCAGAGTTTAATACAATCCATAGCTATCTCTATATAAGTAATGTTTCAATAGCGTCGGTTATGTTGACTCCGTTATAGGTAGCCGATAAATTAAAAGTAATACTATGTAATTTCAATTTTTCGTTTTTGTTACATAGGCGAATTTGTATGAGTTGATCGTCTTTGAATTGCAAGACCATGGAGGTGTTTTTCAACTACCATCTTTAGATTATCCTCTAGTTTCTGTACTATATTTTGAAGGCTGAATGTGCAGAAGTGCAGGATATTTCTGTCAAATAATTTATAAATCGTATGAATCACTGTTAGCAAAATGTGAAAATAAGAAAATATGGATGAGTACTTCTAATTTATTAATCTCCAGACACGTTATTGAGAATTTTCGCAAATATTTAATATTTAAATAATTATGTTTATGACCTCCTACGAATACCAAGCTTTGGAGCTTAGATTTTAACAATAGTTTCATGCGAATGACACTCCGGAAGAAAATGGTAATTTTCATTTTTTCTCTGTGATGCATGCCACTAGACTTTTATGGTTTTCCAATGAAAATATATTTCCATTGGCTCACGAGACAGTTTCTAGATCAATGATAATATGAACTTGACCAAACAATTTGCAGTGCAAAATCATTCTGGCATTTGAAGGAGGTTATTTTGAGATACCCAGTATGTATAAACAGATACACTTGAATATTTAACATGTGGATGATTGATTCATATCAATTCGCAAGTACGATTTTGTTAAGCGTGAGTTTGGGTGAGGTGTGGAGTTTTAGTTTGAGATGATTGACTTCTTGATAGATTCCGACATCATTTATTAGTTTATAAGGAAATATATTCCATTTTGGAATAATTATTTATTCCCAAATATAATTTTAATAAAGATGTGAATCAAGAAGATTTCTTGTTATATGTTGATTTTGGAATTGCGATTTAACTTTTTGATATATTTTAGAGAAATAACTGCACCTTAAACAATGAACAAAATGAGGAAGCATTTATAAAATTGTTGACGGGAATCAGAATTAACATGTTTTTATGGCTAAATTGAAAAGTTTTTGTATCATAGACAAATCGAGAATGACTAGATTTAGCATTATAAGTATATCTTTGCTTTAAAGTATTTTGTTAACAATTTATATTATTACTTAGGAATTGTTTTGTGTTATTTAAAAGATATGGGAAATGAAAGTATTCTTTTTTACGTTTACACTAGATTATTTTAATTATTACCATTTATTTGTATCCTTTATAATAAAGATATATCTAAAGAGAAGCATAAGTGTTTTAGTGCGTACACCTGAATAAGTATACTGATAGTTGAGGTAAACAATCGACAAAAACATTAAAAATACAGGTTGGCGTAATCCTACTAAACGACATTCTCCATTTTTTTTTTGCTGTAAAATATATGAGAAATGCCGGAAAATGAAAAGGTGGGCCACAGACGTTTCAGTTATCTTTACAACCAAACTTTAAACGTTGATTTCTATGTCATAAATGTGAATTTAACAATAATTCTTTTTTCATATCGGCTTCACATTCCAAAACGCGATTTCTTTTTTCGATATTCGTCCTTGAACACGGTGTATTATACTCCTAGGTTTATAGTCGGTGATTATACTCTATAACGATTCCCAAAAAGAGACATGTTCCAATAACGTTTTGAACTTCGGTGAATCCAACTCTATACAGTCTTGACATATCTGACCAACAGAGGTCGCCGCCATCGAGACGTCAAACTGTCAACTGGTGATGTCTAATGTCAACAAAAATTTGTTTGTCAGGAGATTGTTGATGAATCAGTTATTTACGTTTCAAATGCAGAATAAGGAAAAATTATTTAGCAACTGAATTATTTTATGTTTCAAACGTTACAGGCTGTAAAGACGATGGCATCTGCCGTGTCAGAGAAAATTAAGGAAAAACGCAACCGGGTAAAATTCTTCAACTGGAAAATCTATTAGAATACTTAGCCCTTGTTTTCTAGACTCTTCTGGGCGAACTTCCTGAGGATTTTCTACGGGTAACTACATCAGCTCAAGAGCAGCAAGAAGCGGCTGATAGACAGACTGCTTTGGCATTACAGCAACATTATGCAGGCACTGCAACTACCTATGTTCCAGATGCTTGTGGCAGGCTCAGCATTACATTGGTACAAGCTAAACTTGCTAAGAACTATGGCATGACTAGAATGGATCCCTACTGTAGAATCAGGGTAGGGCACAGCATTTATGAGACACCCACAGATACCAATGGAGGGAAAAATCCCAGATGGAATAAAGTTGTGTATTGGTGAGTCATTGTTTGATAATTATAAATACATTTTTGGCATAGTTACAGATATTATAGCAACGTTGACCAGCAACAAAATAGTACCTCTTTGGAAGAACATTTTATAATTTGGGATTTGTCTATAGGGCCCAACGAATTCGAATAGGCTAGAAGAAGCAAAGCCCATGCGCTAACAGGCATGTGAGTGTATCCATGACCCTGGTGTTATTATTTACCGCTTGTTTACAAAGACGATGTTATTGTTTACAGAAATTGACAGAAATCCGCTGGATTTAAAGAGCTTTTATTATACAGACATAGACGTACGTTACATTATTTTTGAGGGAGTGATGGTCAGCGTGTGACAAAAGAGCAGCTCGGCGGGCAGTAGCCCGGGCTGCACATTTTTCTTCTTTGTTCTATGTAATAATAATAATAGTAACAAGATACGTTGAAGAGATAAGCATGTAACGGTGTGGCTAGAAGATAATGACGATTACGTTGAGGATATAGAAAAGAGAAACTATTACAGAGTGATAGGAAAAAATGAAAGATGCCAGATCTTAAATACTCGTGGCATAGGATTTACGACCAATCGCAGCCAGTCCAAATTTATTGGACTATTTATGTACCATACGGGTCCACTAATTGTTTGAATATTTGAAAGGGAACTACAACACTAGTAAGTACTTACATTGGGGTGCATTAAATGAAAACTTACACTGAACTTTTTCAATATATTTCAATATACATATTTCTATTACCAGATAATGTTAAAAATAAACTTAAATACAACAGACCTACAAAAAATACAACTTGCAGAACCCATCTACTTAGTGATCATGATTTGGTATTTGAAAGAATTTGGCCCTGAAAATATATAAAAGGGAGGTTTTATCACCTTTGTCAGGCTTCTCACCTTCGGAGTGTATGATTCTCACATTGGAGCAACAGGCAGTGCAGTAATAAATTTGCTGTATTAGCTATTATTGCCTTAGAAACAGAGACACATTAACTATAATATATGGGAACGGGTACTTATGAGCATTATGTATCGCAATCTTCCCAGTTTCGAGACTATCATTACAGATCGAAACATTTTGAAGAAGGGAACCTGCAACAGGTAACCGTCTGGTACACAAATGAACAATAAAGTTTGAAGACAAGAAACATATAAAATAAATTTATTTAAATTCTATTTTTATAAATTTAGCATAAATTGTTTACGGCGCAAAATAATTTTTTTTTCAATAATTCATTTTACGTAAAACTGGAAAAACAAATTTAAAGTGACATTAACTTCGAAACGTTTCTTATTTAATGAAATATTAAATCTCAGTTTTATGAATCGCGGTTAGCTAAAAAAAACTGCATGTTCATGAGAAAAAGCTGGAATAGAAACGTAAACGAAATGGAAATACATGAATATAATATTCTCTCGCTCCATGAGCTACACCCCTTTTGAGACGTCACTGGCATTTCTTACCGATAACAAGGTTTGCACGCATCAGCCAAAACAAACAATAGAACTCAGCGAGTCCGCTACCTGTCGTCTGGTAAATAAAGGGTGAAAAAAGGAAAGGGTCATGATTCCGTCTGGGTCGAGATATGGGTATTTTTTTTACCTGTGAATTGGGATTTCCGTTGATGCGACGTTGTCACGTTTTTTCAGAAATATTGGCTTGACCTAATTTAGCGGAAACCGAAATGGGGGGTGAGATTGGTTTGTGTGTGAACGCCACTCCTGGGCCGCTGAAAAACTACTATGGTATTTTTAAGTTTCAGTAACTAACCTCACGGGTTCAATTGTTGAGGTTAAAATGGTTTAACTGGGGTTTAGTCAATTGTTAATCGGTTCGTCTCAGTCCATGCTCTTACAGGCATCTGTATATTGGCAAGGCCCAGTTATAATTATTCACTGTGTTCACAAACACGATGTTATTTTTTACAGAAATCCGCGGGAATTAAATTTGTGGAATTGTTAAAAATGATCTTTTAATACTTTATGCACCGTTAAAACCCAAATTTTACTCTAAACTATAACAATGAACCCAAAACGATCAACCTAAAAAAAAAACTAAATACAAACAGACTAGGTAGGTACGTCTTGATACACATTACACAATCAAGACTTACTTTTTTCGATTTTGTAACTCGCTTATTTTTCAGTTTTCGGGAAAGAGTTATTTGAAAAAGTTGTTTATTTTAACGACTTCTATGTACAGTTGACAAAGAAGTATCACCCTGTATAATAACAATAAATTGATCAGTATCTTCCTTTGGAGCAAAAGTCTATTTTGTGATTTTCCTCACACGCTTTTTTCGACTTTACTATTACTGCAATGACTGCAAAATATATATTGTCAGTTGACAACGAAAATACAATAGGTTTACACGGAGACGATCTGGCAACGTGGCCAAGTTATCCTTTGCTATTTTTTGAGTCCGATCCTCTACCTCCCCTAATTTCTTGCTACGAGCATCAAGCTGCTTGATAAACACAACGATAAACACAATATTTATAAAATGCTTGACATAGTGGGTCCAAACAAAACCCTTGTTTACTGCTTCTACCTATTCGAATTCGTTGATAGGGCCACATAAAGCTATATTCATTTATAAATTTTAAGACATGTTATAGTAGTAGAAATAGCTTATAATACTTGTTTAGCTTCCTAATACAAATTCCAAAAATAAGGAGCAATCAGAATATGTATTATGGTTACAATACCTGCCTACCATGGAATATTCAAAACTTGCCTGAAAATTGATTAAATACATTTTTAATTTTTTTCTAGTCTTCTGCCACAAGGATTAAATGCCATCTCAATTGAGATATTTGATGAAAGGTCCTTTACCATGGATGAGTTAATAGCTTGGACACAAATAGTGATTCCACAGCAGGTTTTGGCAGGGGAAACTCATGAAGACTGGTACCCTCTGAGTGGAAAACAAGGAGAAGGTGCAGAGGGAATGATTAATCTTGTTTTGAGTTATACAGTGAGTATGTAGTGTTGTGCATTTTTTATCAGTAGACTCAGTTAACCCCTTAACATGGTTATACCTATACCATAGAGGAGGGGAAATACCAGAGTAGGCACTCAGACAAGAAAACAAATATTATCAGGATGGCATCGCAGCACCATTTCATTATGTATAAGAAAAATTGAGGTTATACTAGTCACTAGTCAGTGGTTGGGCGAAAGCAACATTGCATTTAAGAAAGAACTCATAGATTATTACTGGTTTGGCAACAAAGTATCCAATTTAAAGGTCAATGGACAATTGATTGGAACATCAAAGAGAATCCTCAAGGTGTCTGCTCTGGTATTTCGCTCCTCTGTGCCTATACCATTATACCAACCAGTAAGCAATCAGCTGTTAACATCTAACACTAGGCCAATTATCACAAAACAGTGTTAAACTGGGAGGCACATGTATTTAAATGCAATATTACCAATTTACACACAGATATCTTAAAAACAATAATAATTTTTTGATTTTACAGAAGTATGTGTGACTAATCAGGCTATCTTTCTTGGTCTGAAATAGGCAGAATCAGCCACCTGACTGCTTAATAATGACTGTTAAGTCTCAGCATAATAGATTGCCATACTGAAGTATCTAGATGATTTGAATTCCATAAAATTTCAAATATTGAGAAATTCTCCCTTAGGAAGCAGTTCATTGGATTTTTTGGGGAAAATTATTTGAATGAAATGTTTTCTAATAGTAGCAGTAGTAATAAACACCTTTTAATACATAAAGTTTGAATCCTATTTCTGTATTACTATAATACTCATACTTTATGTCCTTTTCAGCCTTCTCCATCATACATTTATGCACCTGCTCAGCCTATATTAGTGGTACCTCGAACAGGAGTTGGGGCTAAACCACTTGGTGTATATCCAGCAGCTACAAACCAGACTGGCAGTCCACCACCAATGCCTGTGCTTAGCGAGTCTGAATTGAAACAGGTATGCAAACTCTTGAAAAGTAAAGTTAGTGAAACTATTCCTCCATACACTTAGCAATGCTGTATTTTTAGAGTAGCCATACAGTGGGAGCCAAAGATAGTAGGTGTATTGAAACTGAGCAAGAAAATTGCAGCTTTGACCATTCAACTTTGACTTTGTGGCCTTGATGTATTTTTGCCTCAATAATGTGACCTTGAATGCATTTAGGATCATATTCATAGTTGATAGTTAAGAGTCCCTTAAGTAAGGTTTTGTGTTTCAAAACCTTTCACTTGAGGGTCCCTTACATAAGGCTCCCTTGAGTAATAAATACTCAAGTAACAAAATGTCAACATGACATTTCATTGTTGCATTGCGATTTTGTAGTTTAATTTTGGAGAATGGTGTTGTCTGTTTCTATCACATCCAGAGAAATGTACAACACAAAACACAAAATGACGAAATACTGGCACAAAACAAAAAGAGATAGCAGAGAACATCAAAATACGTAGGCATAGACATAGCAAATTGACTTATATTTGAAATATGGCGTCGCCAAATGAGTCCCGCCATATCGTAGATTCTTAGATATTGTCTAGGAAACAGATACACAAGGAAAGCCACACTTGATGGTCCCTCAGGTATCCCTTGAGTGTTACTTAAGGGAACCTTAAGTATTACTCAAGGGTCAATTATGAATACGGCCCTTAGCCTTAACCTTACCATATGCTTAATGCTAAAAATTCAAGGTCATGTTCATGGCCAAGGCAATATGCATTTGTCAATTCACTTTTGTGAACATTTCAAGTCCAAGTTTGCACTATTTTAATGTTTACCATAGCAACTAATTTTATTGAAACAGTAGTAAGGTTCCTTTTTGTTAACTTTCAGATTGAAGAGATGTTTCCTAACATTGAGAAAGAGGTTATTAAGACTGTGTTTGAAGCAAACAGGGGCAACAAGGAGAGCACCATAAATTCTCTTCTCCAAATGGCTGAATAAATTTCAATACCAATTTTCCAATCATCAATGACTGCTATTGTTATTGAGGTTAGTGATAACACATAATACCCAGCTTTCCATAAACTTACCATGTATAATTCTAGGACTTAAAGGTAGATTTTTGTAATCTGTAGGTTCTTGTCAGAGCAAAAGATATACATACCTATTATAATTGTTGCATTATAATTTTTACTATCATGCTTGTAAATTTCTACCTTCTAATTTTAATTGTTCAATATTATGTTGCATATTTTACACTATTATATATATTTTGTAATTTTATAGTATAGTGGGCTGGTTCAATTTCATTTATAAACATTCCCTAGTTGTTCTGATTGTGTATTATTATATTATCTCACTGTTATCTAGTCATTTAATTGTCAATGTTGCTGAATAAATAATGTGCCAAAAGAGTATTTTATTTCACTCACCATTCTGAAGCATTCCTTCCATAATGTAAAGTTGTTCGACCCATTAGTTGCAGAGATAGTTGTATGGATATTAGGTCTCGATACCTATACCCTATACCTGCTGTCTATAAAGGCAGTGAGTGTTCACTATGCTTGGTTTTTCAATATGAAAGTGCTAGCATTTGATTTGGTGAATTGTTCACAGAGTATTTTTCTCGATTTTTTTGTATTTAATTTCACGTGTATAATTTTAAATATTAGATAATGGTATTGAGCATCTATTCAAAAACATTTTTTAAAAACAGATTCAACTCTGACAGAATATGCCATCTCTTGAGAAGCAGTTCTCCCCTGTAATGTATTCACTAAGTAAGTGGATTTTTTAATATCTTGTTCTATTTCAAGTTGTTTCTGCATTACCCTTATATCGAAATTTCAATACACAATTGAATCGTAGTACTATAGTAAATTGTCCATCTTTATCTAGCTATATATATATTTATTATATTTACATATTAATAATGACATGCTTAAACCTATGAACACAGCTACACTGATGAAGGAGTATCTTCAGTATACAGTTCTTCAATATTCACAAAGATGTTGTGGATAATACTGATAGAATGTAAACACAACCAGCACATCCCAAAAGTAAACTCACTATTGATACTAGTGGATAGTCATCCAGATCTCCAACTGGCACAAACAGCTCCACATCATCAAAAAGCTGAAAAATAAAAAAACATAGTTATTTGTTATTTTAGTTATACTTTTTATAAGAGTACTGAAATAGTGAAATTGTATAGAAATAAAAATCACAACTAAACGTGGCACAATATTATCAAGACAAAGATCAATATTGAAACTCAAGGGCAAATAGGTCACATTGAGGTTCAAATTAGAAATTTAGATACAAATTGAATAAAATTGATGTGAAAGCAAAAAACGTTTTACCTTGCTTTTAAAAGAGCAAAAAAAAATCATACCTTTTCATTCATTCATTTATTTATTTGCAAGAAAATTACAAATAATGCCACCACTAGACATTTCCAGATGTAATTTCTAAAGCGTCAAGTCATCGTCGACACAAGAAAAGCTTGTAACTCCATTTTAAGGAATTTTACAGGAAAGCATAAAAACAAATTCAAGTACACATTATTTCATGTTGGTATTGATGGGGCTATTATGATAAATGTGATATTGTTTTAGTATGCCACTGCTAAATGGTATGTTGAAAACAGATTAGGTAGATATCAGCAAAATGTTAATTTGCAAATGTGGAGTTATGTGGTTTTCTTGTGTTGATGACAAAGTGATAATTCAAAACGGTCAAGTTAATGTTCCAACTTGTTAATTGTAAATTCAAACTGACAAGTATAAATTACACCTGACAGTTTTGAAATTACAAGTGACGAGTTGGAACATCAACTTGACTGTTTTGAATTATCACTTGACGCTTTAGAAACTACAGCTGGAAAAGGTGTAGAAGGCTAGAGGTTAATGATAACTGATGCCTTGGTATCTTTAAATTAGTATGTTTAGTAGGGAAAGTAGACAAATTACTTGTTTGTCACAATATGGTACTTACTGCTTGATACGTTTGATTCTTCCAAACACACATCTTACTGAATGTTTCATCACATGGTGCTTCTACTTTTAACCCTCTACCACATACCATACTGAGCTGTTTTGGACACCATACCAACAGACTTGGTTTGCGTAAGGATACCTTTCCATAGCTGTGAATATTAATCTTTGATTAGCATATCTATATTTCTTCCACTTCCACTTAAAGCTTCAAAACTTGATATTTAAATACTTACCCCCCTGTTATTTGTCCCCTTTGATATCTTAGATGTACTGGAATCTTTACAGAAAGCCTTTCAATATTATGGTCATTCAGATAAACATATACAGTGTGTTCACTAGCTTCATGTGCTGGAGCTTCAGTATCAACATTTCCATCAAGGAGTATCTGCAGCTACAAAAAATACAACAAATTCAAAGCATGTGGTAAGTTACATAAATATGTTTTATAATACAGATCCTAAAGTTCCTACAATATACATACACAATTCTCAAATTGCTCTCCAAATAAGCACATTTGGATTGATAGATATCAGCTAGCAGCATTTTATGGCTACTAAGTTGATAGTTTTTGTGATGATATGAGATGTTGAGGGCTAGAGTGGCCTATCCCCAAAATTCAGAAACTAGAAAAGTGCTGATAAAGATTTGCTAATAACAGGAACTAATATCAATACTATAATGATATATATAGCGACATCTACATAAAAGAGAAAAATCAGTCATACTATTAAAAATATGCGCTGTGTGTTTAGCATTTAGAGTTTTTCACATTTCTCGTTTTTGTGGGATAGGCCACTTTAGCTCTTAACTTAATGCCTCATATGTGAATTTGGTAGTTGGAATATCAAACATAATGAAGGAGGAGATACTTGAGAGAAAATACAGTAATGAATCAAGTATATTTACCTTTTGAGTACGATTTAGTTCTGCTAACTCATCAGGATTGACAAACATTCCCCTTGAGATGTCTAACTTAAGACATAACTTGCAGCCACTTTCCTGCCATAGTTGTGATGTAGGAGTAGCTGTTTCAATCAACCACTTTATTTCCCTAGAAAATTGATTCAAATGTCATGAAATGTATAATAGTATAATATATAGGTGCATATAAATTGGTGGATGACATCACTGTTCCTACCCATGTTTAGATTATACACTATGTATTGTTTTTACCTATGAAATCCTTCATGTTCCACCTTCTGTGTGATAGAGGTATCCAACTTCATACATTCTGATGCACTGTTCACAAAAGTCACATAATATAGCAATCCTAGTTGCAGAAGTATATAGCATTTAATGCCCTGCATGCTGCAGGAAGGAGAGAATCGTAATCACTCCATATCTTTAAAAATACAAAATAGTTCAAAGATGTAAATCACATGTAAGTAGTATCACTCGGGTATCACATCACAAAATTATTCCTCAAAGCTCAAACTGCTCAAAACACCTTTACCAACTTTTGAGTTTTGGTTTTAAATTACAAACGTCAAAAAACAGCTGTTTTTCAGGTTCTGCCATGTCTGAACATGGCCGACTCTACACTAGGCCGGAGCCTTAGATGTGGCAACGTCGCTTAGCTGTCAAATAGTGGGCCGAACGGCCTGTATTCCGCGGAAAATTTAAGTTGTTTTAGAGTATCAGAATAATTATTACATTTTGTATGTATTAGAGTTCATCTCGGTTGATAAATTAAGAAAAATACTTTTTCAAAAAGTAAGAATGGTGAAAAATGCCAGTAGTAACAGTACAAAAATGTACATGTATTTAGATTTAGAGATTTTCCCTTCTGTTGGACATTTCTTATTTCCATTAGATTTCCTCTTTTTAGTTTTGTTACTCTGTATTTTGTCTTGAACTGTTTCAGTGAAATTATTAATAAAAATATTTGCTACATTAACATTAATTCAAGCAGAATTTCATCAGTTTGGGGTTGATTACATGAACAAATGTGTCTAAAACAAAGACATCTATATGCATATTATTGTATTCTTTTGCAATTTTCTATAAACTGCTTTGTGCAATTGCCCAAAAACTTACTTTTATACCTATTGGCCTGAAATCAAAATTTTAACAATACCTATTGTGAATAAAGGACTGTTAATTTGAGCTGTATATACTCTGATGGAAGGGTTACGCCTATAATAAGCTGTATGTATTTAATATACCTATCAAATAATTTTGTCCTTCATGTTCTACCTATAATTTTTGTAATGACAAGAACATTTATACAGGCTGATATTTCATCAATTTGTAAAACAATGTACTTCTCCGAGAATAATAAACCCTCTGCAACAGTTTTAATGTAAGGCATATTTTCTGTCAGGCGCCATTTTTAAAGAACTGCAAAGTTTTGAGGAATATTTAGGATGGTGGCAACTTATTCTCTCTCACAAAATTGTAAACTTTCTTTGGCTGGACATAGAAAAGGTTTTAACATTAAATCAACAGAAAACCTATTTGAAAATAGTGTGCCAAAATATTTTCTATTTGAGACCAACAGGATATTCTTAATGACAATGGTAAAATCTAACTCAAATCACCAACAAATTATGATTTATTGATTTAAATGAATGTCTATATTCATTGATACTAATACCACCTACATCTGATGTCTGGTTCATCGTAGTCAAACACTACAAAATAAAAATAAAGCAACCTGTTTCCTGCTGCCACTTCCAGTGCCATTTTATTAATGAATAATGTCTATCAGAGATACATTTGCAAATTATTTTTCTTCACCTGAAGGCAGGGCCGCCACAAGGGGGGGGGCAGCTGGGCACTGTTGTCCCGGGCCCGCTTCTGGCCTGAACCTTAGTAAACACTGTCCCGCGGGCGACTGTTTTTTAACAGTGTATGTCATGTAACATTATAACATCACTAAAGCTACCAAAATGTCGCTGGTTCAGTCTTTTGTGTTCTCCATATTTTTGTATGCCTCGGAAACTTGGACTGTTAAAAAGGCAGATCGAGCTCGCATAGATGCTTTTGAAATGTGGACGTGGAGGAGAATGCTGAGAGTTCCTTATACCGCCCACCTAACTAACGTTTCCATACTGGATGAGCTCGGTAATCCAAAGAGACTATCCTCCATTGTGTCGACGAGAATGCTTACATTCTTCGGACAAATTCACAGAAGCGATAATATGGAGAAACTTGTAGTTCACGGTCATGCCCCGAGTGGGCGGCGCCGTGGCCGTTCCCCTATACGCTGGGTGGATACGACGAAACAGTTGCTGGATATGAGTATCAAGAGCGCCACTGAACTGACAGTAAATCGCGAACGATGGCGAGCTACAGTTTTCAAATATATTGACAATATTGGTGTCGGCAATACTCTAGCTCCGACTTAATGCATTTTACGAATTCACAACATGTCTGTGAAGACATTGTGACTATGATGATGATGTTATCTTATTCAACAAAACGAAGATTATATTCTACTATTCATTTGTTTTGTTAATAATCTAATTTTCTCTGGTAACTTTATTACAAATAACTATAATGAATTGTGAATAAACTATAATGAAGCAACTTCATTTTTGTGGTAATTATTCTTTGTTCCTGTTTTTCACTTAATACACATTCTATAATCTTTCAAGTGCATCAAACCCTCCAGCCATGTTGTACACATGGACTCTCTTTTCCAATCAGTCTACAAAATTTCAAGTTGGACATAACTGATTGAATCTGTTGATCATAAAATTTAGTCAATCATTATTTTCTGTCAGCTGCTCTTAAGAAATGAGTGGTTATGAATTTATCTGATTACGGCTCCTATTTGCAATTCATACTATTCCAAGATGAAGAAGTAACAAAATCCCATAACTAATGACTACCTACAGTGTTCCCAATTTTCAGTTACAGTTTCTTAAATTTATTTGAGAAAATGAAAAATAAAAAACATAGTTCAGTAAAAAATTAGACATTTCAATCATTGAAACTTGAAAGAAAGTACAAATAACGTTTTATGTGGAGAGAGGAAATCAATAGTTTTTCAACATGGTACTGGCAGTTGACATAACCATCTCGTTGCCAGTTCGAAGGTCACGGCCTCATCACTTGAAGCGGTTATGGTATTGGGATCCCGTGGTCAGAATCTGGTCCTGGGCCCCACCTTGCGATGTGGCGGCCGTGCCTGAAGGTGTAATTTATTGGCAAGATGCAATAATAAACAGATGACGAATATAATAATTTGCAGTAAATAATATCTACAATACAATTGTTTGTAGTTTGTAATCAATGCTTATATGTACGACGTTTCACAAACCGGGCCAATTCATTTCTTCTCCCATCTGTTTCGAAATATTCTCTTTAATTTCATTATTAGAATAATTTTTATTTGATATCGTATTCCGACACTAGAAGCACGAGTTTTTTTTTTTTCGGCTGACATTCCAACATGAATAGGCTCGTGAACCACAAGACATTGAACTAAATCGACTATTTCTCTTGCAAAAATATTACTCGTAAGGTGCCTGGCTATCGCGCATCAAGCCGAAGCGCGGCGGAGCGCCACGAACGGCAGCGGACCGAAGCGCCAAAATATTCCTACCATAGCGACAGCCTTTATGCACCGCAGTACAGGTTCCCTCTTGGTAGTAGATTAAGTCAGTCGATGTAAATTTGACAAATTTACTCAACTGCATATGTACACACTGGAAATTTCACAGATATGGCAACCATAAATGGATTAAAACAAGTAGGAAACACCCTTTGTTTTATGGTCTGTGGGAACCACAGACATAAAGGTCTAAATATAAACTGTCATAACTTGAAACCACCGAGCACTGACCACCGACGATGAAAGAACCAACGCTGAGCCTGGCTGAACCTATTTTGTGATCTTCACACACAAAGTAACATCACAATGGTGTGTCTGGAAGTAATAGGATCTGAATAGGATAAATATATAAACAAAATCAAGTCAACCTGATTTTGAATGAAATGATTACAAATTATAGTTTTTTTGCCGAATATTATTTCAATCCGTGTTTCGGTATTAGTCACAGGGTAGCCTAGAAGGTCCGTTCCCAGAAAGTACAACATATCCCATCGCCATCCTACCACTCATATAGTGCCTTTCCGCCGGTACTCTGTAAACTTTAGAGATAGAAATGTGTTTCAGTTTCGGGTGCCTACCACACAGTGCCTACTACGCGGACTTATTTGCTAAGCCACCCGATCCCCTAGTAAATAGAAACACGTTTCTAAGTTACAGAGTACCAGTGCTGGTTAGCAAAGCTTTAAACCTGCATTTTTCAAGATAAACATAGGCGCTGCGCTGATGCCAAAATTTCCCAAAAAAAACAATATTGGAGGATACAAGACTGTGAATGAAAACTGCCACTTTTTATTTGCGCCATATAGTCACCCTAGTGAACCTCAAAACAGCTGACCTGACTCCAAAAGATGTAGCTCTTTTAAATAATATAGAACCCTAAACTGCAAAACTATGCAAAATTATTTAATATTTACTCTACCTCCTACCTCTAAATGCACATATCTCGTTCGAGCACAACCGGGCTTTTAAGGAAGAGCAGCCTTATTTGTTTAGCAGGTCTGTAGAGGAGTGGGCACGACATTATTGGAAATGTTCCACACAGTGTATAACCATTGATTAACTTATAAATAAGTTAATCAATGATATAACCTTATACAGGGTTGGGATAAAGTATGGAACCAAGCAAATATCTTTGAAACGGAAAGGGTGATATTGCTGAAAATTTGCAAGTAAATTTAGTGACGCATAATGCATCCGAAGACATTTTGTTAGCTATTAATGTACTTCCGGTCTATCCGGAAGTACCGTCAACTTTTTAATTTAAATAGGTTACCCTGTATATTTTTGCAGATTTTATTACATCTTTTTTCCGAATATGTCCATAGTGGGTTTAGTATTTGTTTCTGTAAAAATGGGAAAGATAAAGCTTTTTTATTTACTGAAACCTTAATTTTATTTGATGTGTTAGAGTAAGAAAATAAGAAAATTTAAAATGAATTATCTCAGATGTTCAAAATGCCTGCCAACTTCCTGACAATATGCAAGTCTGTTAACAAATTGCTGAGTTACTTTTTCCAAGAGGTCTCTACGAATCAATTCACGTCAGGATCAGGGGGTAAATGGCCAGAATTTTAAACATCTGAAGAAGCTTTATCTTTTCCGTTTTTACAGAAACTAATACAAAACCCACTATGGACGTATTCGGAACAAAAAGATGTATTGAAATCTGCAAAAATATACAGGGTGTCCCATTTAAATTAAAAAAGTTGACGGTACTTCCGGGTTAACCTTAACAGCTAGCATAATGTCTTCGGATGCATTATACGTCACTACACTTGCCTGCAAATTTTCAGAAATCTCATTTTTTCCGTTCCAAAGTTATTTGCTTGGTTCCATACTTTATCCCAACCCTCTATACTAAACATATTGCATGTCAGATGATGTCAGTAATATGCAGAATCGTTGGTTATTTGAAAATAAAACCAAAATCCATGCTGTTTGTAATTATTTTATGTCAAACTGATCACGACAAAAAGGTCCAAAACATATACACTATAGTTATTTCAAACTTCGTTACAATGAAAATATATATACATATACATATAATCTGGAATAAAAAAAAGTAAAAACAAAGACGACGAAGTGACACAAAATTATACACAATATGAACCATTACAGGAAAATAAAAAATAACGATTCAACAAATTAGCCTAGCTACCTCAGGTGTTTGCTAGAAAATTACAGAATTTGAAACATATAAACCTCAGCCAGAGCTGAGTCCTTATATTTACCATCAGATTTTTCGCCTAAAAAATTTTTAATTACACATTCTATGTCACATTAGTTCATGTTCTTATAATACCCAACTGAGCAGAATGATTCATATGCCTCAGCCACACTGCTCGAGATGTTCCTCGTCGAATAAGTAGAGTACGAGGAGGATACCACAAGGCACGTGTTTAGGGGGGTTCAGAGGGTCCGCCCCCCAAATGTTACACCCGGTAACGAAATTTTGTTTTGCTGAGCAAGTCGAGTGCCAGTCGATCAAAATTAAAAGATCCCAACACTAATCTGAACCCGTCCCGAAACTAAATCCAGATGTATATCTGACTGGTTATGACGCTAAAAATGTTATGATCCACAAAAAACAAAAATGCACACGTCTAACGCTCAAGCAAAATTTCAAGAAGACAACTATAATCTATTGCACTCCCCCCCCCCCCCTGCGACGACGGCTAACACTTTGTACTGTATTCAAGTCCCAGTCAAGTAAAATTAAAGATGGCAACCCTAATCTGGACCCCCTCCGGAACTAAATGTGGATACGTGCCTGGTCACCACAGTACTGTCTGAAACATTTCAATTATGAGCCTTGTTTTTACCACTAAGCAGGTTTACAGAACATCGCCGACGAGTATAGCTTAATTCAGATGCATACGACATCCGACGATACGAAACTGTTCCTATTGGTTGAAATATCCAAAATGATGTCAAATCAAAATATTTCAACCAATAGGAACAGTTTCGTATCGTCGCGTCGTATCGTCGGATGTCGTGTGCATCTGAATTAAGCTTAAGCTTGAGCAGTGAAGGTCACTTTGCCTCGCGACTTCAATCCTTATTTGCCTCGGTGCAGAGACCGACAACGACTGGAAGTAGCTTGAAGCGGAGCGAAGTAGTCCGAAGCGACCATTTACACTCTCGTAGTGTGGGTCATCGTAAATTGACCAGCGAAAAGAAGTACGGACGTTGCCGTAACTCTCAATTTATTTTAGATAAAAGTTAAAAATTATATGCTGTCTCGATAAACTGTTCCAACTATGTATTCAATTTTACCTCAAATTAATCCTATTCCCTTCTTTTACGTCTTGTTTTATTATATTTATGAATGAAACAAAAATCATTTATATCACTTATCCTTATCTATACGATTTCCAGCCGTAATTTCAAGAGGATCGAAATACTTTTATAAAGCAACAATAATTGTAAATTCAGACTGTCAGGTGTAAATTACATCTGATAGTTTGACGCTTTATAAATTCAATTTGATACTTGTGAAACTACTGCTGGGAATGGTATAGTTCATACTACAACCGGCAACAACTGATTTTCTTCCCCACCGTAAAAACGGTGCAGCATCATGATTGGATAATTGCTGCAGACAATTTTTAATGTCTTTGTTTTACTTATTTTCTCTATCCCGTTTTACACTCGACATAATAATGACCATCACTACCTGAGTGAACCTTTCGCTTCCCCTATGGCATGCCGCGCTGGTCAATTTGCAATAGCCACACAGCACTTGACTAACTTTGTATAACTTCGCGAGTAGTGTGATTGGGGCTATATGTACGTATACAGGATACACGAAGCGTATTAAAAAATAAGGAATGCTTTGCATGAACGGTTTGTATCTCGGTTTTGCTGGTGGTTTTACCACATGCGGTATGTTATAAAGAGTCACAACACAACACAAAAAAAATAAGAACAAAATATTTGGCTACATATTCATCGCACTTCACTGGCCGATAATTAAAACCATATTTGGGATATATCTCTGTATACTTCAATAAAGGCTATTATTTTTTTTTTTAACAAAAAGGTGCAGCTCAGGCTCCGACACACCCCGAACTGCTGTTCCATTACCCAGTGACTACTCCTCACACCGTGAGGTGAGCAATCACTGGGTCCGCGAATCGTGCGCCCTAAATAGACGAAGGTACCCCAAGGATGACTGCCTTCTGCATTCTGGCGGGTAAGATGTGTGCCGCTGCACGGCACACGTATTCCTCATTCAACCTAGGGATCCAGCCAGCAGACTTACAGTGCAGTCTGGCCAGAGCCTCCGAAGTTGTCCGAGCAACTCCTGACGTTTGGTCCGCTTTTCCTCCTCCTTAGAGACAATGTTCACCTCGGCAGGTGCCGAAAACTCTATATTGTCTTCTGTTGGTGGTCGAGAAGGGCTATGTCGGGCTTTTTTGCCTGTACAAGCTCGAGCGTGGGGAACGAGTATTTCCAGTGAATCCGGAATCTCTCGTTCTCTACAACGGACTCTATATCCCTTGGGACATATGGCAGTATCGGTGTCTCATCGATACCGTATTAGTGCCTTCAATGATAGTAGAGCACTCGTAGAACCGCGTTGTGGCGATGGTCGTCCCAGCGTAGGTCTATGACCGTAAGCCATCCCAGCGTACGTCTTACATGCCGACAAGAGATGCATAAGCGTCTGTGGCGCCTGTCGGCACACTCTACAGCGGATGTCGGGTACATCTACACCAATAACCCTATTACGGTATACCAAGGTGTTAAAAACACTGTCTTGACAAGCGATTATAAGCTGTCGGTTCTTTTTCCGGCATTTTCTGGTATTGTACGCGTCAGAAATATAAGAGCAGTTTACATTTGTTGTCCTCCTTCCGAGTGCCGACACTACAAAGGATCCCTTAATCCTTCAAAAGAAGCCCGACGGGTGGGATGACCGTTTGCCTTTTGGCATGTTTTATTACCCTGGCGATAAAGCTGGCACGTTCATTAGTGTAGTCAAAATTATATATGTCTGTGTATAATCAGATGTTAATATACAATAAATAGATCAATTTATTTTGTTTTTATCTATTGCAAATTGGTATTTTCGATTATTTTGATCACTATCACTTTCTGAATTGTTATAATATATATTTTGTATAGATAATTACGGTTTTATCATTACTCAGGTCTACATAATATCGTAACTGCATTACAGAAGTGTCGACACTGATTGAGACCTGAAAGAAATGTAAACAGCTCATATATATATCTGACTTCTACAATAGCACCTTGATTTGAAAACCACAGATGTTGCAATATGAACTTGTTACTCGCTATTCGGCCACCTCAGTATAGACCTCAGAGTAACAACTGAACATAGAGGTAGTAAACAAACCATTTCAGCACGGCGTGCTCAAAGCCATCATCTTTTGACACTTCAGACCCAAACATTGCCAACTAACCTGAAAATTCTTCCAATGCAACCCATGTTACAAACGCTGCTCTGCACTGTCCCATCTCTCGAAAAACTGTTAAACTACACTCGAATATAGCACAGCAAGTCCGTAAAGCTTCACTACAGTTACCAACAAATAGCGAATTCGATTTTACTGACCAAGCATAAAAGACGCACAAACAAAACAAACGTTTGACAGTCGGAGGTTACCGTAAACAAATCGCAGGAAAATTACATAGGCGTTGCCAACTCCTCAAAATTTATCTAAGACAGAATTTGCGTTAATGATGAAGAAACGTGCAGTAACGCAGTACAGGTCAACATATCTATTGATTTGCTGTAATCATTTCTGAACCATCAAAATACCGTCTTTTTTAACGTAGAATGGAATATTTCTGGATACTATACAATTAAGACGATAGTAAACAATTATTATTGCCGTATCTGGTGGTCGATATGACATCGTAAAAAAGATGTTGGCCTATTAGAATTAGTTGTTTACTACCTCTATGTTCAGTTGTTACTCTGAGGTATAGACTTTATAAAGCTACAAAATATTTGGTGAAAATTACCACGTTGACGGACAGTCGCTAAGACCCAACCGGAATAATTTTGACAACAACTTATGGCGAAAACGACGTGATAAGGCGTCCTGTTATATTTTGTTGAAAATTATAAAAATTATTAAAGTACTGATTTAAGCAGACTGAAAATGACACAGAATAAAAACATAGGTATATGTTTTTCTGTGACAGTACCCATCCATGCCATTGCTTTTTATGAGAGAATAGACGCGTATAGGCGTTGTCAATGCTAACCATTTTTTTAAAAGACGCCCATAGACGTCAGAGGGTACAAACATAGTGGAGCGACGAGGCTAGAGACTAGCGACGAGGCTAGAGACTAGCGGCGAGGCTAGCGACGAGATGAAAAACGCGATGAAACACATATTCTATAGTAGAGCGATACGTTTTGCGATTTTACCTAGACAAAAGTTGCGATTTATTGCTCGACTTCCGAACTCAAATCAGTATGTACACAGACGCTATTATATTTACTATTATATTTACTTGCTCAGTCATTGCAAATGTTGTCTCTATACGCGTGCCCTATACCGCTGTTTGTCAAAACTAAACTGCCAATACCACAGTTAATGCCAAATTTTATCTCGCCGCAAGTCGCGTCACTTGTCTCGTCGCTTAACGCTGCGGTAACATCTCTACTATTTTTGACTCAATTCCAATGCGCGGTTAAATTTAAGTCGCGTCGCTCACCTCGTCGCTGTGCCTCTAGCCTCGTCGCTCCACTATGTTTGTACCCTAAGCAAAATAGGAAATCATTGAAAGCGTCTATAGACGTCATTGTCCATCAGCGTGTTAATTATTTTATCGGTCAGTGAAACGCGATCGATCAACCAGAAAAACAGTTTCTGAAACGTTTTCGAATATATTTACTTGTTTCTAAATTTTGGCCCTTTTTCGGCTTTTGAGAGTAAAGTCCGGTCCTGCTTAGGCTCTGTGGAGCCAATATCGGATGGACTCCTGGTATGCGATCGAGAGGAAGAGTGAAAGGCCAAAAGGGAGACAGTTATTGGGTTATAACCTTGGAATATGAAAGTGGATAATATTCGAGAATATAACACGACACTCTAAAGAATTGGCTCATAGGATAGACCTAAGTCCAATAATGACGGATACATTTGTTTTCGGCCTGGTTACATTGTTTTTGGAGTATGCATACATGAAGTGTTCATAATCATGAATATGTTGAGGAACTCATTACAAATAATTTCTAAATGCACTTTGAATAATTTTAGTTTGTTTCGATACTTTTTCAATTACGCCGTGCGTGGAGGCAAATTTAAAAATCTAAAAAAAAGTATAGAGAATTTTAGTCTAAAATAATATTCGAAAAAAAGGACGTTCGACGTGTTCTTTTTCCTAACTCAGTTTTGGAATTATACAAATTGTTTTTATTTGGACAAAATTGAGTTGACCCGAAAAAACGCCAAAATAACCCTCAAAATCATAAGAATCATAACAGAAGTGGGAATTAGATACCTCTTGTATTATCGATATCACTGACATAATATTTCTCTCTGTCAGATTCATTAGCTTTGAAGCAATAGTATCAAAGTTTTGAATACTGAAGAAACCCAAAAACGACGTACTTTTGACAGAAATTCACAGCACATGGAAAATGCAAAAATAAGAGTTAAACAATCAAACCACTAAAATCAACCAACCTTCTAGTTCGCGATATTGCCGAGCGGGTATGCACTGATTTTGAAACTAATCAATATTGAACTGCTGAAAAATATTGCCACAGTCGACTATTAGTTGAAACTGCTCGGAAAATTTTTGCAAATATTTAAGCGCAATGAAGGAAAAAAAGAGCAAAGAATTAATAGAAATAACATCACAATTGAACAGCTATTCAACACAAAGCACTATACTCAATTACATTATTGTGGTTCTACACACCTATTTATCCTCAATTATCTAAAGAACATATATTATTTAATTTCTCATAATTTGGTTTACCCATATCAAGAAAGTAATTATGTCGGCAAAAAGGATCAATTGGAAAAAGGATATATTTTACGTTATTTATATTTATTCGATCAAATCCCCTCGCAGCAAAGAACTATCTACGCCACTGCAGGGAAATAGTATAGAATAATCTGAATGTGTATTATTTTGGTTTCATTGATAATAATACACTTCAATAGTGCACAACTGTTGAAATCAATAGAGATTGAAAAAATGAGTTACCATTTATTAAAAAACGTTAAATCAATGATTAAATAATAAAAACGAAATGAAAAAAATTAATAACAAAAAATAAATAATCAAAGGTAAGTCTGAATTTTTTTTTTGTAATACCAACAGGTTTTATTTTTTATAGTTTTGCCTCGGTTGGTTAAATATTGTGAAATTGTATCAATTTGTTATTTAATAAAGGTTCAATAAATAATTGAGAATGAGAAGACATGTGCAGATAAATACATGTTTTCAAGAAATGTTAGAATTTTTTTAGAGAACTATCTTATTACAATTTAGAATCCCCATACCACCACACTATGAATAATTATTTCAAATACCTATTTTTACAATATCACATGTTTTTCTGTTGTTTATACAGTATTCTCAAACATCCTCAGTCCTAAGTTCAGTAAAAGAGACTTCATTTGAAGAACAAATTTTAAATCATAGCTATATCTACTACATTTTCCTCAAAAAAAAAAAACAATCACAATAAGCTTCATAGGAAAAATATCAGATTTCATGCATGTTTAACACATGCTGATATCACGATTCTGGTTCCGTTTTTCTTTTCATTCGTAACCTAGGACGTGCTTATGATAAAATAGTAAATACCTATAACAAAATAAAGAATTATTACAAATTCAATCATCCGAATTCGTGGAGTCATAAATGGAATTGATCTTGTAGACAATTTTGCCAATACATGACTGTTTCTGATTGGTTTCGAACAAAATGAAGTGTAATAAAGTAGTCCAATATTTACCATGTTTCCAAAGGCTTTCAAAAACGTTTTGCGATTTTGGATTGTCGGTGTTTCCACGATAGGTTTCGTAAAAATTTTCTAAACGCATTCAAAACATCTTCAAGTGACACTCTTTCTTTCCAAATGTCATCATAGTTGTATCACAGCATAGTAAACAACCAGCATAATATCTCTGAGGAATTCCTATATAAAAATGGTTCCCACAAAATTTGACCTTGGGAGGGTTTATGGATGATTTTACGGCAGTGAAGTTTGGGTAGCGATGCGAAAATGAAAATATCGATACCGGTACCAGCTCGATGTTTTTTAGCCTCATAGGCGCGTTTGGTTCGTATAAAGAATTTTGTGCAATTGATTACACCCCTAAATAATTATATACCGATACACCTACAAAAGTATCGATACCAGCCTGGAATCGCTCAAAAAGTATCTAAGATAAAAATAGTCGATATTAGTGCAGAAGTACAAGTATCGAAGTACCGTTACCATCCCTACAAAAATCATCCAAAAGTGGGGATGCGCGTATAATTTCCGCCAACTTGAGTTATTGTGCTGGTTGTTTACTATGCTGTGGTTGTATGACCTATTTTTTTGTTTATCATAAATCTTTATTTTCGAATAAATTTCAATTAACTGACAATAGTGATATTCGACCATGCTTGCACATGGTCCATTTCAAAACGTTTTGAAAGTGACAGCTGGTGTTTCCACGACATTTGGATCTCGATACGATCGCAAAAAATAGCGAATCGACCAATCGACCTTGAACAGGAATAGTTATATATGTATCAAGGGCGTAAAACAAGAGTTTATGGACCGCAACATGTATATAAAAGCCCGAGCCGCTAGGCAAAGGCTATTAAACATGTAAGGTCCATAAACGCTGTCTACGCCCGAAATACATACACAATTTTATGCACGATCGGTGTTGTAATCCTTTATTAATAAATAAATATGTGTTTTCTCTTTCACCTTCTGTGACTAGCTTATAATAAATATCGTTGCAACTTGCTTGAATTTTATACTTCGCTGGTATATATTATTGTTATACATTATAATACACCTTGTGTAGTAATAAACCAAATCATTTATATCCGTTTTACAGAAAATAATTAAATAAAAATAGGTCCTACTGCAACTAAGATAACAGATTATAAAACAATAATCTGGACACCTATGCCTGCGATACCATCACAACTAAGTAAATAAGACAGGAATATATGGTCGCCTTTTTTAATTACAGTTGGATTGCAAGTTGCAAGTTCTATACGTTCGTACGTACGTCAAATCATTTTCGAATTTTTTCGATATCATGGTAGGAAGTGACGATGAAATGGTTTCCGGACCACCACCGGAGATTTTGAAGGCAGAGGAAGATGCAAAATTAAGTTTACTACCCGCAAAATCGAAGAAAATGTAGGACAAGGCCTACGGGCGGAAAAGAAGTCCGCGGGCGCTAAAGTGGCACTTTACGCCCGCTATATGCATCAATATTGTGTACTTTACCGCCCGATCGAGCATAAAGGTTTTAAAAAAGCAGCCAATGACGTTTCTTGGATATACTTCAACACTCAAAACATTTTTAAACGTTTTAAAAGCCCGTGGAGACGTAGTAATCATTGTCATCCAGAAAAACAGATCACTAATTATAGGAGCTACAAAAAACTTGTAAGGATTGACAAAATCTACGAACTATAACTTTCCAGTATACAGGGTTTCACATAAGTTTGTTAAAAAGCAAATATACTTTATTTAAAAGATGAACAGGGTCCGCCACTAAGGATGGACGTTTTTGAAATGGCTAGTACTCTTCCCCTGTCACAGCGAGAGAGGTGGTGGGTGTGGGGGTGGGTACAGTTGCCATCTCTCCCTCTCTCTCTCTCGGTCTCTCTCTCTGTCTCTGAGGGTTGGAGAGTACTAGCCTACTAGCCATTTCAAAAACGTCCGTTCTGTTCTGTGTGCGGGACCCTGTATTTCCGTAAGAAAATCATAGCTTACCCTTCTGAGTCCAAAACTTCTTTTAAATCGGCTCTAGTGATGATGTGATCGTCACATTTATACCAAATGTCTCTTTGTTGTCTTACATAGGCCGTGTAATGACCCACATTGATTGAGGTACCTAAATGGTTTATCACTGCAAATAAGGAATATCTATTGTCTTGAGGATATGGACATTCAGTACTGCTGCTGCTCATGAATGGGGTCATGTCAAGCATTTCTGGGAATGAGATCACTGTGGATATTTTCTTTTTTATCTGAAAAATAATTTAGATGCTCTTAGTCAAATGGCATTAAACAGTGAGGCTCATTTACAGGTTTTTTTTATGTTCAGCCTCCCGCAAAGGCTGAAAGCTTTGGCGCTGTAGAAGCACTGCGAGAGTGTCCGTGCACATTAGATTTAAAACGCTGCAGGTTCTAGCCGCCGGGAAACAAATTCTCCGGCAGCTCATTCCACAGCGTCAAAGTTCTCAAAAAAAAAAAAAGAATGCTAGAGGAGACTGGTTTGGGGAGTAGGACCTTGACTAGGAAAGGATGAGCTAGCAGAGCCTCTTAGTGTTCCTCGTTCGGACGACCTTCGGTGTTATTATCTGAGAGAGCCAACTCGAACATCTTCCGTGATAGAGTCTGTGAAACAGGGACAGATCAGCCACCCTTCTTCAATGTTCCAGGTTGTGGAGGTGCTTTGTGAGGTTAGGCGTACAGATTAATCCAATTGCTCTCTTCTGGATAGTGTCCAGAAGCTATCGAGAGTGCTTCGGAGCGCATTCCGACACATAGCAGCAATACTCCAACGATGGTCGGATCTATGCCTTGTAGAGCAGCAGTAGGTACTCTGGTGTATACAGCTTCCTACAGCAGAACAAGACTCCAAGCTTCTGGGATGCCGTCTTAGCAATACTGACGAAGTGGTCGTGCAGGGACATGTTGTTGTTGATGTTGATCCCCAAGACGATTAGGTGACCCTCCATTTCACAGTTGGTAAGCCAACATGCGACTTCTTTGTCAGAGTTGTTTCCTGAGTTTTCTGTACATCAAACTCTACTTTATTTACCAATCCCCACTCGAGAATTGTTTTGATATCTACGTTAATCTGTGAGCATGTTGTTGTTGTTCTAGTGGCCGAATTTCAAAATATAAACTCAATTTGTAAAGGTTTTCTAAACTTATTGGTCATGACGTTGCGATTGAAAATAGTAAATCAATTTATACCCAAAAATTTTCATGGACATTGCAAGTTCCAAATAGTTTAGAATAGTTTTGAAACATTTACCTTGTAAACAAATTTCAAACAACGAAAGGTACATCATAAGATCCCTAATAAATAATTTAAGCATGTATCACCTACCTTTTTAGAATGTTGAAATCGCTTCAAATGGAAACTTATAACTACAGGCAGTGTTTTCATAGTGAGCCGCTTGGTGCTTTCTTGGTATGTCCCGCAGTTCGAACACATGACCCTCAACAACTCAGCCCTTGTAAAACGTTCCAGAACAGCTTTCAGCGAAGTAGGCTGTTTTCCGTCCAATGTTACTGGCCCTAGATCTAGGGAAAAATCCCAAAGAGGATCTATTGTTGTTGAAACAACACTGAAAAGAATGAATATATAATTTGGGTCTGCTAGGAAATAAATTCTTAATCAGGTTGTCCCCATAATGTTTCTCAAAAGAGTCCCCTTCAATTGAATAGATATTGTCTGATCGCTTTTTTACAAAATATGATTAAAACATACTTGCAGTTTTGGCAGACTAAATCACTTTGCAGACCACCAGTAAAGATTTTATCTATAATGCAGGGACATTTGCCATTTTCAGTCTCTAATAACTCATTATTCTTGTGCATTGTGTCCAAACAATGCTTATGTAGTATATTCAACGTTGCTATGAAGAATTCATGAGCATCTTGTTGCTTGTTTTCAGCCAAATGTGGAGCATGATTCCAAGTCAAGTGTAATAAATAAGGTAGTGCAAGTGGAACCCTGTCACCTTTATAGAACTCCTGTAAAATAAAATACTATAAATGAAAATTTGCTGCTAATAAATCAACTGTTTGGAGCATAAGACCAGCTCAAGCAATGGGCTGTTAGTAGCTCACATCTCATAGTGTCAGACTTGGTATATTTGGCTTAACAAATGACAAATGACCTACTTGAAATTTTGCAGTCTTACACTATTATGATCCTTAATTATATAACAAACCAAAATGTTAAGTTAGAAACCTTCTACAGCCTCAGTTTGGGGCCACAATAATAGAGAATGTAATCAAATGAAAACTACCAGAGATTGGTATTCTCAACCTTATATCTTCACAAAGGTTATCAAATTTTGCATTTGATCGTATATAAAAAAATTGGGATTCCAATTTGAAAAAATTAAGTTATCTCTGATTGAGGTGTCCTTGATTAATCTACCGATTTCTCCAAATACAAAAACAATTCAAATTTGATCGTCTAACCTAAGCCTAAGCACTTCATGCTATCATACAGCAAAGTCGCAGGCTTCTAAGTTCTATATTCCCTGTGATATTAAAATTTTTTCTGATATCTACTATACCAAAAATTGTATTTTGCACCTAAACAGTTCGCTTTAAGTCCCTTAAGTGATACATAAAGTCACACTAGAATTAACCAAGGAATCTGAACATGAAATAATATACAGGATATTCCATTTAAAAAACATGTCTTTGATATGTCACACTTTCATCAGTATAAATGTCATTATTTTTAAAATGTAGTCGAACTACATACACTCCCATAGTTATTTTTTTGGAAAGGGTTATTGTTTGGTCACAAACTCCAAGGCGTTGAGCTTAGTCATTGTCATTACAAATCTATTCTACAATCTATTATATTTGATCCTATAAATTCATACCTGATACAATTTGGATATTTCACAAACAAAACAAACTCCTGGCACACTGTTGCAGTTATGCTGCTCAGTCAGAAAATAATCTCTTAGCAGAGGAGTATGCATGAGAGCTTGTAGTATACAGTTCATAAAACATGTTGCTCCCAGGTTCAGTAAACCTCTCAGTCCTATTGTTGATTCTGGTGTTATGCAGATTTTTTTTGTCTTGTGTGAAAGGAGCCGTCTTTCTTCCTCAGTTGCATCCCATGATGTACAATCAAACAACCTGATGGTAACACACATTTTAATCAGAGGTTTTACCTGACATGAACATAAAATTGAAACATTAAAGACGGCCGCTACAGAGACCTAACTTGCCAGACTGTTCTGTCAAGAATATAATAGAAGGGAGATATAGTATCTAGAATTCCATCCAAAGTTCCTAATTGATTACACCAGATATGCAAGTCAAAACTACTATATTTAGGACCGGTTTCTCAATGTCCAGTTAAATATTTATCTGCAAGATAACAGCAACTGTTAGATAAATTGTTTAAACAATTGAAGGCTAAAATTATGAAGTCACACATAAATCTTATCTGACAGGTGTATCCATAGCAACGCTATCTGGCAGATACCTATCTGACACTTTAACTGGACATTGAGAAACCGGCCCTTAGACATCCTCCACACAGTAGAAATCCTATCTCAATTGGGAAAACAAGACTGTAGCATTTTTAGATTTAGGAAAAACTGTTGCGAGTCTGTAAAATTACTGACCTATCTCACTGCTTTGTACCTTTTAAAAACTGCTAGAAAAAGCCCAATAGAACAATACAGGAGTACAATGGGAAAATCAATGATTGGTCAAAAAAAAGAACAGTATCTGTTAGGAATCAGTGCTAGGAGCTACTGTTTGGTTTATTGGTTTGGTAACATAGCAAAACTTCAGTCCAGAAAGTTTGGACAAAGACAATTGGCTGCTATTAGTGTGATATAAATTACTTTATTAATAAAACAGAATAAGAGGATGACAAAGAGAAAACAAACTCATTAAAAAATAAACACATAGCTACTAGGTCTACGCAAATCTATAAAACTAGTGAAAGGATTTGGTTACTTTTTAATATTGGTTTAAAAAACCAATTCAACAGACACTAGAAAGTTTCTGGTACAAAAATACTAGATGTAATATTTCTACTTGCAAATAACAACTGCAATTGTTTTTAAGAAAATTATACTGAATAAAGACTTAATAAGACTTAATAAAACCATTACATTATTTATTACTCTAAATGTTTACAATACATGTAAATTTATTAAAGATAACCCATACCTAATAAGAATCAAATGAAATTACCTTTTTTTAAACTTAGAAGCATTCATTTTGTTCTCCATAGTCATCTCGTCAATATCTGCATCATATACATAGTCACCACAAGAACTACAGTGTAGCTGCCCATAAGTTAGTTCAAGAGAGAAGTTATGCTTCTGAGTTTTAGTGTGCTCTCTAATATGTTTGTGGCAACCAAAATAAACACAGTCCAAGCATGCATGTAAAAAAGGCCCTCTATTCTTACAGGTACGGCAGAACGCATTGAATATCTATAATAACAAACATTGGAATAGTAATTTGGTCTAATATAGCCTATAGTAGAAAGATATAATATATTATAACAGGGATAGCATAACTTATACATTTTAATCTATTATTTACATAATTATATGGCAAAGTAAAACTGATCAGTAAAGCTAAAATAATATTTCATTTGGGAACCCTTAATAGTTTACCCTATTCATGTCTGAATAAATAACCTTTTATGCTTCTACTAATGCTGGTTAGCAACCATTATGCCTATTAAGATACAAAAAAAATCCTAAGAAATTAGTAATCTTTTGTTCTGATTCTGACTCAAACAAAATTACTGATAAGGAAGAAGAATGTATCTTTTCAAGGATACAAAAAGCTGTAAAAACCATGCATGTAAAATCTATGAATGATAAATGTAGGTGATGTTTTTATGGTTTTTTTTTCAATGCTCCTATACTGAATCTATACAGACTCATCAAAGATATGAACCTTTCTGAATTTTGTTAGAATGTTTTACATAGGTTGTATATTCTATATAATATAGACAACAGAACAAAAATAAGGTTGAATAGTTGATAAAGTGCTTTATATAGCAAAATAAATTTGAAAAATGCATTTCCCAAATTTATCATAAAGTAGCCATGGAAATAAACAACTGTTAAAATAATATATAGACAAGTAGGGGGGTCTCTGTGTAATTATTAGATTTTCTAATAACAAGTATAGGCTTTATTATTAATTTGATGTGAGCCTGTTATTGCATAATAATCAATGTTACCCAATGAAGTGTCAATACCTATGGAATGGCCCCGTCCCATTTAAGCAATGTACCAATTTTGCGGACGACATAAGAAAGAGAGGTCGGTGAGAGAGATAGAGCTAGACAGGGGAAAAGCATGCATAAGAAAGAGAGGTCAGTGAGAGAGATAGAACTAGTCAGGGAAAAAGCACAGCCTCCTCCTAACCAGCTATGTGGCACGTCGGCAAACAGTGTTGCCACAGCCGACTTTTTTTGGGAGCGCGAGGGAGCGGATCAGGCAAAAAAAGAGCGAGATATCGCTCTAAAGAGCGAGCGTTGGCAACGCTGCCGGCAAATCTTCTACAAGCATCCCTGACTAGCGCTATCTCATTCTAGCCGCAAACGAGTGCACGCATGCCCCTTCCATAGGTATTGACACTTCATTGATGTTACCTCTCCAATTGATTAAAGCAGCCTAGATACAAAGATTGAATCATTTACAGAAATAACAGGATTGAAATTTTACAATATGTTCTATTCTTGTTTGATACAATATTTCCAGAATTGTGTGCAATTTTTTTTGTAACAATTAAAGTTTTTGAAAAACTGTATTTAGACAATTTAACTGAGGGTAAGAATATCTGAAAAAATATGCAGGGTATAAAAGAAAAGTTATGTACAACTTTTTTGTAATAGTTTGGGAACACATATTTTTCCTAGTCATTGTAAAGCGCTTTAGAAACTGTCCAACCCTGGTTTTCTTTATGTGATATAAAAGTTATAGATAGCATGTATAAAACATACTAGGAATACCCAGTACCAGTAGGTATGTAGTTTTCAGCTTAATTAGAAATTGAGGCAATGCTTGTGCTGGCTGATAATTACTTCAGCAACCAAAATGTATATACATACCTTTGTTTCATGAGTTTTGCGATTCCCTGCTACAACAAAAACTGCATGGACCCATTTGAATGTATCTAAATTTTTTGGTATTCTTTTAAATCCCTGTACATGAAGACATCCTTTTGCACTCATTTGTTAGTATGATAGAGAAAAAGCTGAAAGAAACCTCAAATGCTGAAGTCTGGCGTTATTGCTGAAAAAGTGAGGAATTAAAAGAGCAGTTTAAAGGACAGAATTCCTCATTGCAAGGTACAAGTTTGAAAATTTATTTGTGATTTGACTTGCTGTTAAAATACTTCTAACGTCATTCACCATTACAAAAATCGTAGCACATGTTAGATTACATACATTATGTACCGTCAAGCAAAAAGGAGTTAAATGAAATGAAATATTTTCTCAGGTTTCCATTGAAATCTAAATTTCACTTTTCACTACACTTCTCAATGGAATTAAAGTTTGACTTGACAACAGTGTGTTGTTTTTGTTTCTTCTTTGACAATAATGACAGACACTGTACTGGGACATGGCAACCACAGGGCAACAGTGACAATTGCCATAGACGAAAAATAAAAGAATGATGACTACACAGATGACTACGTTCATGGCCGACTCTACACTTGGCCGGAGCCTTAGATGTGGCAACGTGGCTTAGCTGTCAAATAGGTGGCCTATGGTTTCAGAATAATTATTACATTTTATATGTATTAGAGTTCATCTGGGTTAATAAATTAAGAAAAATACTTTTTAGAATTACTACTACTAATACCACTTACATCTGATGTCTGTTTCATCACAGTCAGACACTACAAAATAAAAATAAACGCAACCTGTTTCCTGCTGCCACTTCGACTTCCACTTAAATGAACACTCAATTTACTTTGTAAATTGTCACTTGAGTAGAAAAATTTACTATTAGGTCACTGTGAAGCCATTCTTGCCGGTCTTGATTCCCTTTCACTATCAAAGCTCTTCGTAGGTATGCCCAGATGCATGCCCTCGTTGGCATACCCAGATGAGTTCTATTAACTGTCTTTTTCTGTGATATTTGGGAGGTCCAGAAAACATTGTTGGTACCACATTGTGGTTTAAAATAGGTCTTATCCTTTGAAATGTTTGTAAATTATTGTCTTTATCCTTATAAATATAACCAGCCCTTCCGAGGAATACCTTTCACCCACTTCTGTTTATGTCCCTTATTGGACGCACAATTGCTAGTGCAACCTGGTACTACACACTTTGCAGGCATCTTTTTATCTTTATAGTTTCATTTGTGCAGGTAAATCAGTAGAAAGCCATTAAAAATCACCTTCCACTCTTCGTTGTTACTCTGGAAGGTTATGTTGGTAAGTCCTTGTTTGGAAGCCCCAATTGCTATTGCACACATTTTGCAAGCATCTTTTTATCTTTATAGTTTCATTTGTGCAGGTAAATCAGTAGAAACCCATTAAAAATCACCTTCCACTCTTCGTTGTTACTCTGGAAAGTTATGTTGGTATGTCCTTGTTTGGAAGCCCCAATTGCACTTTGCAGGCATCTTTTTATCTTTATAGTTTCGTTTGTGCAGGTAAATAATTAGAAATACATTAATAACCACCTTCCAACCATATTTTTTGCTCTGAAAGAATACACTAATGACAACAACAAATAAAAGCTCGGCCCGCGAACAGTGTTGCCATATTTCAATGCTCCGGCCTAGTGAGTAAAGGCGGCCATGCTACGTTGCTTAAGGTCTCGCATTCGAATTGGAAAAAAATCCCTCTGTTTTATGGTCTGTGGAAAAATCCAATAACGTTTGTAGCATCATAGATAAATTAATCAAGGCTTGTGTTCTTAGAACAACAATTCAAATTTTCTGGTAGCTGAATGAACTGTGTCATGACTGTGTCCATCAACGACTGTCTTTGATATCCATCAAGTATTTGAAATTGTATTTCTGTCAATTTTCAGTCCATGAGTTGACACGTGCAATGACAGTGACAGATACGAGATGACGTGCCTGATGACGTTTGAGGTTTTGAGGAATATCGATTAATTTGAAGTTTTGGATTTTGCTTTTGACTAATTTTCATTTTCGGTTCCAAAAAATTAGACAACAATTGTATACCTATATGACGCGTGATTTTGTGTCTGCAAGACTGCAAGTGTAATTCAGAGCTGCTAAGATGACATCGCTGGATGGCGAAAAAACACCGAAAAATGAAAAATCGGTAAATGTTGACATCAAAAAAAATGATGTTAATGCCACGTCCAATAAAATGGTATGAATTTATTCAAGATATTTTTTAAATATATCCACTATGAATGTATTTCAGCAACCTCAGTTGGGAGAAATAGCTATAGAAGCCTCTGAAATAGTTAGTCGCTTAGAACAAGTCGCTGAAGGAAAACAAATCCAAGACAATGCTTATAATCAATCCACTGTATTCCTAGGACTAGAGAAGAAACACACAGATGAAATAATAAAAGTAATACATAGTTTAATCAGTGTTGATGATGATGGAGAACCATTGGACTTTCTACCCCTAGACAGTGTTACAAAGTTAGTTATGGTTTCTCATAGTCTAGCTGCATTTTGTGGTGGCTTAGAGAGACCAATTGTACAAAAGCTAAGCACAAGGTTTACAACAGATACAAGCAGATGGATAAGTCAGATTTTTGGGTAAGTTACAATCTATTAGTTCTTTATTGTATTTAAACATATAGTTCTATAAAGAAATGCAGTCATGCATAAAGATGAATATAACTATTTCTTATAGTTTTCCTGCATTCTAGAGTACCAACTCAAATATTATAAAATGGTTCTAAAGCTTACTCACCAGCCAGAACTGAAAGATATAACAGCATAGCAATGTTTAGTACATACTTGAATTTTTTCTAACTTTCAACAAATTAAATTGAGTACCTTCAAGAATATTCCCAAGTGGCTATATTGCTATCAGTAGGCTTCAAAATATTGGTGCTCCCGCTCCGGTTCCCCAAATCTTTTATTGTATCAGTCACAGTCATTTTTTAAACAACATAACCTCTGGAGCCAAAAATGTATCATTGGATTGTAATTGTTTTCAGCAAAAAAATGTTTTATTTATAAACAAGTCTATGAGTCTATAAAATATATCCTGATAACAATTAAAACTCTTATGTTTTTTATATTATCAAACTTTCAGTCATTCCAGGTTAAAAACATGCTTATTCCAGATATGATCTGCTGATGATTTGCTTTTAAAATACTTCCATTTTTATTTAAAGCTTATCTATAGTACCTTATTGTATTGAGCAATCAATGAAATAATTCCATGAAGGAATTTACATTATAATCTAATAAATTTAACACAATCCCATATTTATATAAACCATTAATCTGGAAAAATATCATTACAATATAATGTTGTTAATCAATTGTTCTATTTCAGATTTTTTGATTGTTCTGCCTTTTATCATGATGACCTTCTAGAAGGACTAGTCAGGGTAACAAGAATGATGCTGCATTATAAGTATCCTAGATATTTAGAAGATGGAGCCTTAGCTTTTGCAAACTCATTGCCAACAATTTATAGTAGTGTGGCCAGCCCTTTAGGTGTTGTTCAGCATTTATGTAGACAGTTGGGGCTACCTTTTGCCTGCATTAGGCCTGTCCCTATTAATACACATTTCGGTAATTATCATGTCTTGATAATGGAGGGCTTTGTGTTTTAATATAAAATCTAACTATCTAATTTATCCCTGTAATTCCTCTGATAAACCTCAAAACATAAATTTTGTATTTTATACATCAATCAGGAAAAAAATCAGAGGAATAGAAAATCATTAACATTGTATTTGTGACACCAAAATATTGTCCTGCTGAACTTTATTAATCAAACTGTTCCATATACAAAGTTCAAGGTATCTAAGAAGCATTAAACCTTCAGGAAAAAGCTTTGTTTGCATAATTACCTCCTGAGTCAGTGATTCTGAAATCTTAAATAACACATAGAATTTGCATTTGTATTGTTGATAAATCCAAAACGAGAAGGAGCATATCAGTATCTGAGAGTCATAAAGCCATCATCTGCCTTTTTGTTATGGTCTGTTGTTGGATCCTGAAGAAAATGCAGTATTGTCTCATTATCTGGTTTTGGCATTATAGTCTATATTAAACTTATAAGTCAAATTGCATTATGATCCTTAAACACTGATAAACTGGCTCTCCTTTGGCTTTGTCATCAATGTAAATTCAACTGAGAAAGAAAAAAAGCTGATAAACTGTAAAAATGAATTTTGTATTTTTAGATGGATCAGACAAAAATTTAAAACGAAACTTAGACTTGTATCACCTTATTTGTGACATCATTACATTGTCTTGCTAAACCCTTATTTAAACTGTTCCACATACAAACGAGGTCAAGGTTGCCTGAAAAAGAGATAATAAAATTTTTGTGACATTGACTCAGCAATATATGTTTTTTTTTTATAGAGGTCCCTAGATATTATTTGGATAAATACAAAATTTTACAAATACATTTTTTATTATTTTGGATTTGGAATATCAGTTATTTAATGTGCCTAAAATTGTTTAATTTTTTCCAATAATTGATATCATTTTTCTTGTTCATAAAATGGCAATCAGCTTACCTATGTGTTTAAGGTTCAAAGTATATAATGGATGTTTCTGCGTTACAAAAAATGCTAGGAGACGATGTAGCAACTGGTCGTACACCATTGTTAGTTATAGCTGACACTGGAACACCTATTACAGGTAAGGATTTACAATTTGTTATGGCTAATTAACATTGAATACAAAAAATAAATTGGATCAAAAAAAAAATTAAAAAAACACGGTTTTATGTCAGTAAAAAGTGATCAATAATTCATAATATAAGCTGAAAATATTAATGAACATAAAATACTATTATTATTATGAAAAACGTGTGATGCTCTATTTATTTTTCATTTTTTAGTTGAGGATAATGAAACAGATTTATTAAATTATTGTATTGTCAACAGTTTTTGATAGATGTTTAGTTTAAATCAAATATTTTTCTTTAAAGTGGGTAAAATCGAGTGCAGAGGAATCAGTTACAGACATACAGACAAACATACAGGTGAAGCTAATAAAAGCATGTTATGAATGATTTCTTGAATGGCGACCTGTTGAAGTAATTTATTTCTGCTCATATAAGGGATTTTTGCTGAAATGTATCCACCTTCCAAGCTTCTGGGTATAGATTTAAACCAGAAAAACACTTTAACAAGTTACTTTTGGTGGCATATAACGCAAAACTGTATGTGGATGAAAATTAGGTACCTGTAATCAAATGATTTCATTGTTTCAGGGCATGTTGACAATATATCTAGGATAAATGAGCTATGTAAGGTACATGGAGCTTGGCTTCATGTACGAGGACATAGTTTAGCAGCTTTGGCGCTACCAAATCACCAGAGAAATGGCCCTGTAAGTTGTTCATGACATATTGTTCTTATTAAAGAGAAATCTGCTTAACCATGAATATGACTTTAATTCACAAGAATATACTTTATTGTATTATGAAGTTACATTTTAAATATATATTATCGCTTTCAGATTCCACCAATTGCTGATAGTTTTACATTGCTGTTAGGTAGTTGGTTGGGAATTCCTGGTTTGCCAATGATTGTATCCTTTTTATAAAGTTTCTAGGAATAACTAGGTGATAATAGGTGTACAGGGAGTGTCACAGGTCATAAAATATAAGAGAAGAGAAATCTAATTATTTATAACTACTAAAGAAACCTTGAGATGAAAAAATACGAATTTTAGGTTTTTTTCATACAGTGTTGTTTTTCCGCATGGATCAAGCGTTGTTGCGTGTGATCTTGTACGTTAAATATTATGATTATTAACCCTTGTATCAAAGGTAACATGAACGTTGTTGATGTCGAACAATACATTGCTCTTGTATGTAAACGAGGAGCCAAGTTAGCCCTTGATCGGTGAGTGTGACGTGTTAGTGGGGCATTGAAACGGTTCGCCTCTATCGGATCCACTTCAAAGGGCCCGCACGAAATGATCCTTCTTTGTCCTTGTGCCCTTTCTATTATGACTAGAGATTACATTTAACTTAGAAATATGTGGCCAAATGAGTGTCAGCTTACTTTGACGAACAGTTAAATGAGGGGCATGCGCGTTGTGTTTTATTGTCTGTTTGTTTATTACATGTTGTTTACCCTTACATTTTTCATACTATATGTGCCTTTTTACTGATTATTTGACTCAAGGAGTCCACTACTGATTTCCCTGAAGGTTGCATAATAACGGTCGAAACGCCGGCGAAGCCTCTTTTTTTTACCTCAGCCCAACCTTTTATATCCCGGAAGTGAAGAAAAATTATTTAGTAAAAGTTAGCAATAGAAATACGTATAATTTCCTTAATAAAGAATAGACACTTTACCGAGTATGGGACTCATCATCAAACCCAAACAGGAGTAAACAGGTGGGAGTGACTCGTGAAAGCACTTTGCCCGTTTTGGCCGGTTTGAACACTGATCACCAAAGCAGGAAGATCATTGCATTGCCTTTGTGGGCGGCACTTCAGAGTCTCGGCAAGGAAGGCGTTCATACCAGGATCAGGGACAACTTTTTGGCCAGCGAAAGGTTGTGGGCCGCTCTGGACGTTTTCAGGCACGTTAGGGTTTTGGTAAGTGTATTTTTACACCCTCTATCTTCTTGTTTAGGTGCCATCCCCATTCTGGAGGTTGGCAATCATTAAAGTAATTCGGCCTTTGGACACCGCCGCTTTAAATAGCTGATCGTTGGAGCAATTATACCAATCCCTCAAATTCTTAAGCCACGAATGTCTCCTTCCTATCTTTCTTTTTCCTACGATTTTATTCTATTGTCAGTTGGAGTAGATGATATTTCTCCTCTTTCTTAACGTGTCCCAGGTACCGTAGTTTTCTTATTTTTATAGTTAGCGATAGTTGGCAACAAGAGACAACAGTGTGGCCATAGAAAAGTTTGATTTTAATATAAGGGTATATTTTTGGGACTTGAACATTATTAGAATACCCCACATTTCTTACAGACGATGAGTCAACATCTTCCGAGACATCTTCTGAGATATCATTGCGACTTCATTGCAAAAGTTTAGATACACTTCCATCGTCTTTTGAAGTATTTCATACATTTCGAAAAAACTGTGATGGCGTATACAGGGCGTTTGACAGAGGTGACAAACTTTGTGGTCGTATAGATTCGCCCATTTCCACTTGTGCCCTAAACGTCCCTAATTTTTTTTTATAGCATTGCCTTTGTAATTTTTCCAGGATTTTATAAAAATAGACATTTTCACTTCTGTGATTTTTTAAAAATGTTTCGTGAACATATTTTTTGTTTGTTTTTGATTTGTGTATTATCCGTTTTTAACTGAAGTAATAATTAGTCACAAATACTACCTAAATAAGTAGTTGTGAGCTGACATTGCTATCAAATATGTTAAAAAAATGAGGGGGGTCCATTTTAGTAAGTTTTTAAAAATATCACCAAAGCAATGATAACTCTCTGTATGAACAAGGAAAATCGTTTCTGTTGTGATTTGATTTGGCCAAAGTATATTGTCCAATGCTTATCACGTCTTTAAATAAAAATACAGTAACCATGGATATTCAAACCCTTCTAAGGCTTACTGGCAATAGACTTCAACAGAACCTAGATAAAGCTTGTTCATGTTAAAGGTACAAACAGTCAACCTACTGAGCTTCTGATGATATTTTTTATTTTTGTTTTCCTTAGACTCAGGAAGACAGTAAGAAAACATTAATAACCATATATTATGCTCTGTTTTACGTCAATATTTTCTAAGGTGCTGTTCTGTGCAAATATAATCTTTAATCTTCAAGAAAAGGCTACATATGTGACAGCTACTACAAGCATTGCAAACATATTTTTGGAAGCTATCATATTCTACTTTTGCCTGAACAGTTGGTCGAAAATCAACTTCAATAAATACTTATTTTCAGTCAATTCACACTATCATCATTAGGTAGGTACTGTACTAGAAGTGCAGACTTCATAAGAAAACTTAGCGATAAAAAATTCAAGATATTTAGACAGTTTTCAATGATGGTTGGTTTTTCTGTGAGGTTGTACTTATTATATTTTTGTTCGGGTTAGCATTACTTTGTATTTTCTGATATTCCTTTGTGCTGCGTGTGTTTATATTTGAAATGGTACATTTGGTAATTTTTTTAATGTCAATGTATTTCAGTTCTATTTTATTCCAGGACGGCAAGGCATAGTCAGTGTGATTTTTTTTTTAAATACTAACCAAAAACATTGATTCAGTTGCTTGAATACAATGGTTTTTATTTCATTTGCAGAGCCCAAAACCTGGTGGAGAAAGTGGGACATATACTGTATCAGAGTTGATATCGAAGCCAGTGACTATACCAGTGAGTAAAAATCTATCCAGCAAAACTAGTATTGTGATAATTGTCTGTGCAACTGCTCCAATTATTATTTAATAACTAAACTTATTAAGGTTTATTTATAGCACTTTATCACAGAAATAGCCGCAATTACGGAATGCGGCAGAATATGCATAGATAAACGATACAGTAAAAAGAGTATCTATGTAAACACAGATAGCCGGGCGGCTCATCTGATGGCCCTGGCAAGTAACCACCATTTTTCAAAACTAGTGTGGGACTGCCATAATACCCTAAAGACACTGCCAAAGACAAACAAGATAACATAATCTTGGGTGCCTAGTCACATACGAGTTGGTGGTAATGAGAGGGCCGACAGGAGTGCCAAGGAAGGCGTAGAACTCCCTCTCATCGTGCCATAACCAGTGTGGTATATCATACAACGTGGTACAGATAGATGTCACCAGTTGGGTGTCAAAGGGGCACCAGAACCGCTGGGACAGAGTGGTGAAGTGAAGAATATTCAGTCAGAGGATTTTGTGTTCTGATACTGCAGACGCTCTCAGTTTGAGCAGGAAGGAACTACAAAAGTCGGTTGGATTTATAACTGGACGTTCAGTTGTAAAAGTTGAAGAGGAAGAGGAAACAGCTAATCACGTTATTTTCGACTGTCTTGCCTTGAGTGAAAGCTCGATCTGAATGTAGGCCAGGAGACCAATGCATCTCAAGGTTCGCAAATAACTTAGGATGGGACTCTGTTTGATCCCTTAAACTGGGGTGCAGAATAAGCGTTAAGGCTGAGCGGCAACCATTAGGGTAACTGAACCCTAACCCCTCACTACAAAAAAAAGTTACTACTTAGTCATTGAAAAGCATGCCCAATTTTGGTTCAGTGCATATCGTTCCATCCGCTAAAACAATAATTTTTCGTGTATGCATCTAAGCTTTTAACTGACAAAGTTACAAAATATTTAAATTTTTTTTGGCTTTGCTCGAAGACCAATTAGCCATCACATTTACGATATGGTAGAACAGTGGAGTCTAGACTTCGTACTGCTTGTTCTAACTGACAGTTTGATACATACGCAATAAATAAAAAATATATGCACTGTTTTCTGGAAGATATCTCAATTTTCAGTTACTTTTCGAGTCAACCGCATGCTGCGTAGTCTTTCAATTTACACCGGAATTGATCGAAAGTGAAATATTCACGAAGAATCCTCCGAACTACGACAAAATGAACACTTGGTTAGGGCAGACGTTACAACTGGACGCCCCAGAGGTGCCCATTGACATATGCGAATTGGAACCGGTGGGCGTGGTGTTGAGATTTTGTCCGTTCGAAAACTCCTGCGGACAGCAACCAGATGCGGAGGAAATCCACACTTTTGTGGAGTGTCTGGAACAACAACTTGTCATTTTCAAGGCCACGATGCATCACAAAGAAACGTTCGTCAGGTTAGTGGAATCGTCGCCCGTGTTGAAGCTTGTGGACTTACCTGACTGGATGGGTAAGGGTCATAAAATCGTTTTAGCAATATTATAAATGAGAGTATTCTGGCTACAGTCGGGACCGGAACGGTCATATACACGTTGTTTGATAAAATCTTTGATATAAGTAGGTGTTAGAAAAAAATTGAATATTGCAGCGTGTAGAAGGCTGCGACTTTGCGGTGTGACTAAGCATGAAAAATATGTGTCGGCTTACGTAGTACTGTCAAATTTAAATTCTTTTTGTACTTGGTGAAATCGGTAGATTAATTAAGAAAACTTCAATCACAGGTAACTTGATTTTTACTTTACCATTTTACCACACTGTTAGGTGAGTGATCGCGAAAATTTTCGATTTTGAGGTAATACTCTTTTTGAGCGTTTTATGATGTCTACATAACGAAAATCCACGTCAGTCATTTCCGTCGGTCTGTCTGTCTGTTGGTGTTTTTCTAACGTCGTAATCTCAGTAACCGCTGCATGGATTGTGATGAAATTTGGGTAGCGATATGATGTGGGATCGTAGAAGGTAATGCTGCTATAATTTTGGAAATCGGAGTAGAGAGCAAAAAACAAGAAAAATTCAAATATCCTTCAAACTTCGTTTTGAGGCGTTTTAGGGGCTCCAGACCATTTTCTGTTGTTTTTTTTTGGTGGGGGTGAATTTCGGGGGGCGGGGGGTTGTAAAACTGAAAAATGTGTTGTATTCATAATGGGCTGTCCATTGTCCTGTAAATGAAAGACCTAGCGGCAAAATATACTTTTTTTAGGTCCATCCGAACATTGCCTTACCTATTACAGAAACCAAAGGACAGAATTTTGTGATGTATACGTACGAATATTGCTTTAGAGCGTTCTAGATTGCGTAAAGCGAAAATTAGTGAATTGATTTAGATGAAATTTTGACACAGTATTACTACCGCGGCGAGAATAGAAAACGCGTCTGTTTTTGTCAGTGACGGCGCAGCAATAATCAAAAGCCTAAAAATATAAAAACCACTCATAATTTGTTTTTAGGCGTTTTGGGGGTTCCCGATCATTTTCTACTTTTTTGGGTGCGGGTGAAATTTGGGTAGTTGACGGTGGGGCTTGCAAAACCAAAAAATTTGTTGTATTCATAATTGCCTGTTTATTGACCTGTGAAGGAAAGACCTAACGGCATAATACACTTATTTAGGTCCATCCGAACATTGTCTTGTCTATTACAGAAACCAAGGGACGGAAAACGCGTCTGTTTTTGAAAAGTCGTGTCTGTGCGGCCCAGCAATAATCAAAGAACTAAAAGTATAAAAACAGCCGAAACTTCGTTTTTAGACGGTTTGGAGGCTCCTGATAGTTTCGCATCGTCCAGTTGAAGCCTGCAGAATAAAAACTGTGACGTCCTAGTTCCTTTGGAGATCTCTCTCTCTCTCTCAAGAAACTATTTATGAAAGTTCTGGTGTTGGATGTTTTGTTGCTATGGGTGGTCGATGATTTGATTGCAAGGAGATCTCAGATTATGGCTTCATTTATTGGGAAAATAATAAAATGGTATCATCATTATCTGTGGGAAGTACTGAGTCAATCAACTTGACTCCATTTTTTTTAAATGGGAAAGCCTAATTTTTTTACGGCAAATGTAAAATTTGATAGCCTTTCTAACGATATAGGATTGATGATATTAATCTATTGTAGTGTACATTTTATTTCAAATTTTTTGTAAAATCGGTGTTTTTCATGCTCTTAAAATCCTAGGACACGGATCTGGACCAGCTAACGTAGACATTTTTTCTCACCGTCAAGCAACCTACAGTAAAAAATCCAGCCTCATTATAATGGTTCGGTGAAATTTGACGCCACTTCCCGAACCATTAGGGAGTAGAAAAGAATTAGATCACTAGCTGCCCCCTCCCCTCAACCACGATGAGATTTTTTTAATATCAAAATATCTTTTGGCTATAAAAAGGAAGATATAAATGAGAAAGAGAATATGATAAACATTTTAATTCAAAACATAATTAGATTTGAAATGAAATAAAAGCTTATTGAGTTTTTATTGCTGTGTACATGATTTAAACGTTTAACGGGTTAAACATCGTTTAATTTCATTCTTCTGTTTTTATTTGAAGCAAATTTGTCCATAGAAGCTGCATTAAAGTTTAGAATTTGATCTATAAATGTTTTTCAAATTTTTTGATTTAAACTCAATGAGCTAAAATTAAAACCCTGGGTAGGGCACTGAGATTACTTGAAAAGCGGACAACGGAGTACAAGAAAGATGTGCGCCTCATCCTATTAAAATTTGCGATACCTCCTTTCCCCGCTGGTACGAATACGTACCTAGAATATGGGTACACTCCGCCCACAATACCGCACGTGCGACTGCCGAATAGTTGGTTGTACTCGAGCTACACAGCCAGCGATTATCGGAGAACATAATTGCCATTAGCGTACAACTAAATATTGGGATGGGTTCAGGCACGATAAAAATATTGATTTTTTTATTTTTAAAATTTTTTGGGGGTGCACGTGCTCATGTGCTCTTATGGACGAGCCGCCTCTGATCTAGATAGTCATAATATGCTTACAGGAATGGGCGGCGTCCGATACTGCCCAGAGGGTTGGGAACAGCTGCTGACGGACCAAGCTAAGGAGGAATTGAATCACTTGAACATGGCGCTGGTGGATTCGCTGAGGTCGATAGACTCCGCGTTTTCGCTGGGCGAAGACGCAGATGGGTTGATGTGCGTGCGGTTCGGGATGCTGACGCCTCAGAGCGACGTGGAAAAGTTGCTCGAGATGGTGGTGAGGGTCGGACAGTCCGTCGAAGAGAACTCCTGGGTGCTGGATTCGATGAGCGAAATTGTCAAGAAGGGTAAGCCGGTTCCGCAGTTACTTGCCATTGAAAATGATTCCACCTTTATGCCAGGGGCGGTTCCTCCTTAAGGCGCAATGCCGCGCGCCCCCCTGAGCAAAAAAGAAAAAAAAATGCTTTTTACTATATATCTATACAGTGCTAGTATTTTCCTATTTCTAACTACGATCGGTTGCCTGATTTGTAAGTACCACATAGTGCTCAGACTATAAAAACTGGCACTCGCAGCACATAAGCTCAAACTTCAATTATTGGGTAAAATATTCAAGGGATCGAAACAAATTTAAACAAAAAATTTAGTATTTCTAAATAATTGATAAAGAAACAATATTGACAATATTTATAATAGTACTACTAGCTAGTGATACATGGTTGAAAAGCTAGATGTACCAATTTGCAGTTTATGCCAAATTTCCTTGTTTTGGTTTTGACGAAAATAAGAAAATTCTGAAACAGTTGAAATTATGTACATATTCGAGTATTATGTTGCATACTCAGAAATCAGAAAAGAAATCATTTTTATGTCACCTTTAGGCTATAATGGATATTTTTTGAGTTTAGTTTCTTGATAGTGTAAAATATAAACATCATTAGAACATGCAACATTATATTCATATGTGTCGTTTGGTTATTCTTTATTTGATATAGTTTATTTTTTGATATCAAAGAAGGGATAATAGCCAGCAAAAAATATATCGAGCTCAAGCTCCCCAGGTGCTTGGGGGGTATGTAGATAAAAACAGGCTTTGTATATTTCGAATATTCAATAGGCCCCCCCTAGGTAGGGCCGTCACCTGTTCGATTATTTCATAGCGGGTAGGAGCCACTAAACCTTTTTTTGCTCTAATGGTGGTGCTTCTTTACTGCTCCTCCAGGAGGCCCACCCCCGAAGTGAAATTCTGGCTACGGGATTGAATGGGGTATTTTCCAACTTGCTTTAATCAAGTTTTTTCTGCCCATGTGAATTAAAAATGGAACTTGAAAATCATCCCTTTGAGGGGAAGTCATTTAAATGTCTTGAATCTCCCGCCTAAAGAATCATCAAATCAAAAGTTATTTTTATTTCGGATGTGGATAGAATGTGACTATGTAAACTTGCATTTAGCGTAGATTCAAAGTTGTCTAATTGTTGCGTGAGGATCCGACGCATCTGGTCGACGCCTTGCAAGCTGGGTTGGCATGACCGCCATGGCTCAGCTGGTAGAGCGTCGGTTCTTTGTCCAGCATTCTCTAGGAGCAACTTGATTTGAGTGCCAGACATGCGGGCAAAAGCATGAAAAATGGAATACACGACTTATGAAGTTACGCTAAGATTTACTACGTCACGATTTTGACGCGAAATTTTATATTTGACTTTTGGGAAGGATTTTAAGACACTTCACGTTCACAGAAAAAAGTAAAAAATGTTCGTTACCTGGTTTTTGGAGGCGCAACATCAATATTCCGTATTTTTTTTTTTTTTTAAATACGCCATTAGAATCTGATTTAATTTTTGAAACTTATCTTCTAGTTGTCTCTCTGTATCATCGCACTGTACTGGCCCGTCACTGAAAAACCACATATCCTAGAAGATAAACTTTACTGATATTTTAGCAACCTTTGTGGCATTTATCGAAGTACACAATTTGATAAAAAAATATGTGATATTTATTGAAAAGAATGTCTTATTATTATTGTACTAATTCGGTAATTCGTTTTAGGAATAGAGACAGCCACATTGGACCTTCAAAAAGAGAACGATGAGAGGCTATGGCAGGAAGGCATCGTCAGGCACATACCAATCGTCGGTAGTTTCGTCAATTGGTGGTCGCCGAAAACAAAAGAAACTGGTATTCGTGGTAGGAGCCTTAATTTGACGCAAGGAGTGGTGGAATCCACGGAAAACATCTACAAATACCACATGCAGATCCAGTCAGGACAGGCGACCGGCGCTAAGACCCCGCCTACACCGCAGGTGCAAACCCCGATTGGTGGAAGCCATTCCAGGTGAAGTAGTTCATTGAAGAAAATGTTTAAAATCAGATGTTTTAACAAACACCACCTGATATTTTATTATTAGTTTTAAATTGTGCGTTAGGGGAATGCGAAGATTCAGGAGATACAACATATCATTTTCAATTAAGTTTTCAGCTTTAAAAATTCAATTCTAGTATTCTGATACATACCACTTCTATTGCCTCCGAGTATTTCAAAAATTAAGTTTGCCGTTTGACTTAAGAGCGTTCTTTAGGTGTTATTGTACAGAAAAAGAAATATAAGAGCAATGAGAAGAAATAGGGCAAAACAACAACCTGAACCAATAGCAAAAGCTTTTCTACCCTATGCACCTGAAATAACAGACAGAATAAGAAAAATGTTACGAAAGGAAAACGCCAAGACCTACAAGCCCACAATAAAGATACAGGAATATTTGAGAACAGTGAAGGATAAAAGAGACCCACTCACAACACCGGGGATTTATCGCATACCATGCCCATGTGGGAGTGTATACATAGGAACAACGAAGCGATCGATAAACACAAGTATTGCAGAACATAAGGCTAGCTGTCGACTAGGTTATGCGGACAATGTCTTCATACTATGCCAGACTCCACAGAGAAAGCATCGAAATACAAAAACCCCACAATAATCCAATAGAAAAGAAAAAATACATAAAGTCGACCGGACATAGGTACCCATCCTAAAGGACCTGGAGACACTGCCATATCGCAAGCGGGCGGGGCTACCACGGGTATGAATACAGGTGCAGATCCAACAGCCGTCAGTATTTTGGAAGTCGCCGAAGTGAAATAGCTCCTGAAGATGCTAACTAAATGACGCCCGCCTAAAAACCCAAGAACCACAAATTCATTGGACGAAAGCCGCGAAAGCCTTACACAGTACAGTTATTATCTGGTTGTATCTCCGATTCGTAGCATTTTACCGGCTCCTCATCAAAACCATATAATTATTTTTAATGATAAACTCTTTACTCGTCAGTCTACGTCCTCTAAAGCCTTTGTCAAAGGATGTACTTAAAAAATATTTACAAACATTGTGTACGTTCATACTTTGATAGAGGGTACAAGGTATAACGTTCGCCATTACGTCAGTAAAGGGTTTATCATTCAATATTAACGTATTGCGATAAATCGACTTATCCCATCGATTTAATAGATTTTTTATATTAATTTTCAAATTTCAGGTCTAGCAGCCACGCGTCAGCATCCAGTCAGATGTCAAAAGTGGAAGGGGAAGCAAAAGCCAGTAAGGAGAGTTTGGACAAGACCCAGTCAAAAAAGGAACTGTCAGAGACTGAGAAAGATAAGGATGTTAAGCCTTAACTATATTATTTACTAGTTATTTAATGTTATCCCGGGCTGTATTCGAAAAAAGCCATTATGTTTCTGTTCTTAAACAAATGTATATAAAAGCTTTCCATTTTCCAGATTTAAGTATTATACACACGTACATGTGGATTTACTTATTGTTTTAAATTTCAGTATTTTATTATAGGTATTATTATTTATTTACTTGTATGGATTATGATTACCAAAGAAGCTTGAGAAGCTTGCTGTTTGCAATAAATTTTAATCTTGTTTTAAGTGTATTATTTATTCGCAAAGCGTTTGCATCCTTTTTTGGTGTTAATCGTTTTATTGGATGTATGATTTGATATATAATTATTTTTCGATACAGAGTTTTGACAAGGAGATTAAAATAATTTGCTATTGTTTTCCTTATTTTCCTCTCAATCAATCCTTGACTGACAAGAAATTATGGGTCACTGAGGTAGACATTATTAAGCTACATATTCGATTTTTTTCCTCTATTAGGTGGATAGTATGGCTTGAAAACGTATAGGTACCTTTGTATCAAAAATTACATGTTGTTCATAGTGTCTTCAATATGGAACATTCAAATTTCTTTACGCGTGCACTAAAAAAAAAAAGAAATTCCACCCAAACCTTTTTGAAAAACCTTGCTGATGTTATCAACGGCTTATTTTGTGAATTAAATTAAGCTGTCTTTACGATATCAATTTAAAATTTATCCCAATTCATGACAAGTCAAAAAATGCCATTTTTAAAATTTAAAAATATAGACGCAGTTATTGACGAAATCCCGTTGATTCATAGGCATATTGTTTTTGTCTGTTGTATAAGCCGAAAATAAATTTTTTTGACACACTTGTGTGGATAGACATCCACACACAAACCTCGCGACAAGCTTTTATGACCATATAAATTGTGTATAATGAGGCTATACTTTTTTAAAGGAAAATTTTATTTTCTTTTTTTTAAAGCATTTAAATAAAAGCTTTTTTTAAAGTTTTTTTTGTTTTAATTTATTGCTGTTATATGAGGATTTATAGATGGTACGCCGATTGCAATGTGACTATTATTGTTTCGTGTCGCCCCGTATGTCACTGTGACCGATTGCAAACAAAAGGGCTATCTAATTAATTTGCCACAGATCACGGACCGTAAGCAGCATTTTTTTGTTGTATGTAATTTATGCCCCTCTACACGGCACTTTTCTATCGCAATTAGCATATTCATCTGAAAAGCGGGCTTTCGTGCCAGTTTCAGTAGTTGCGTTTTGATGATTGAATGGTTCAGTGAAGCTTCTGTCTGTCGGATATAACGCAAATGTGACTCCAGTGTGTCAGGTTTTTCTTTGTAAGTGATATTTTGAAATGGTTATTTGAAAATAGGGTTGCCATCCGTCCAGGTTTCCCTTCTCATTTGCAGTCGGGTTTTAAACATTTAAAGTCTTGGGCCGCCCGTAAAAGAATTTGAGAAATTTGACTGGATGTATTTGCCGAAAAATTATAACACAGAATGGACTATTCTTATTGAAGACACTGTTCAAAAGACAACTTAGATATTGACGACGCAAAATTAATTGACGAGTGGTTGAATTTAAAGGCTTTGAGCCAAAATCTAACTAAACAAGATACGCTTTTGAACTGAATGGTTTGAATTATACCCAAAGTTCATACTTGCGAATTTATATATTCGCAATTGCTGAAAATTGCATAGTTTTTTTTACAATCCGGCTCATAATGCCAATGTGGAGAGAATATTCTCATTAATTACACAATAATGTACATGAGAAAGGAATTTACTAATCGTTTAGAAACAGTTTCGTCAGTAACTAAAATTAAGCCAGTTTTTCAATTTCAATGAAAGAGATTAGAATACTTTTTAGTATCAGTAGAATTTTGGAGTTCGGTTCAGGAAGTTTTAAAGGTATGTTTCTAATAGTATAATTAGATGTATATTATTTGTTTTTCCCCATACTTATTCAGTAGAGGTAGAGTTATTCACTTAAAAATAGATTTATATTATTAGTCCATGGAATGCTCAAAGTAAATCAATTTGGTCTTTACTTCCCACACAAGTGAGAGGAGTATTTTGTGATCATGAAAATTATCGATTTTGAGATAATACGCTTTTGGGCATTTTATTATATCTACATAACGAAAATCTACGTCATTCATTTCCGTCGATCTGACTGTCTTTGTGCCTATCGGTCTGTCTGTCGTGTCTGTCGATCTGTCTGTTGGCGTTTTGCTAGCCTCGTAATCTCAGTAATCGTTGCATACATTGTGATGAAATTTAGGCAGCGGTATGTTGTGGGGTCGTAGTAGGTAACACTGCTAAAATTTTGGAAATCGGTGCATGAGCGGCGGAGTAATTAGAAAAAACCAAAATTTTAAAATATTCCTCAATCTTCGTTTTTCAGCATTCTGGTCTGTAATTAAGGCCGTTAGTTAGAACTTTTCCTATTCATCAATACCACCTTTGACCAGAGAGGACAAGTTCAATGCTTCTACTCCTAAAGAAAATGCAGACATCTTAGGGAGGCTTTTCGCAGCCAATTCTGCTGTAGACTTCCAAGGAAGTACTCCGACCACCACCATAAACGCGAACTCGAGAATGACAGAGATATCAAGTTTCACCATCGTGATGCAAAAAGCATCCTCCAAAAACTAAACACGAAGAAAGCTGGTCCTGACAAAATTGCAGCCATTGTCCTTAAACGCTGCACCTCTGAGCTTGCACCTATTCTTTGCAAGCTCTTCAAACTATCGTATCAGCGAGGCGTGCTTTCCGCTGCATGGAAGATTGCCTGCGTACAGCCCCTTCCTAAGAAAGGCAAAAAAACCAACTATAGACCTGTGGGTCTTCTCAACATCATGCCATTATGGAGACTGTCATTAACGCATAGCTCCCGCATGCAATTCCTGGACAACAATAACATCATAACCTCCTGGCTTACGTCACTCACTTGTGGAACAGAGCAATTGAAAAACATGGCGAATCCCATGTTGTTGCACTTGACATATCGAAAACCTTCGATAGAGTGTGGATGAGGGACTTCTGGTCAAGCTTGCTGCTTTACGGACCACCACCTGGCCTGCGCGAGTAGCTGAATAGCTTTTTGAACGACCGATCTCTGTTTGTTGTAGTCGCAGGCTGTTCATAGGACGTATTTTCAATAAACGCCGGTGTTTCTCAGGGATCTGTCCTATCCCCCACACTGCTTCTGCTGTACATCAACACTGCTTCTGCTGCTGGAAATAACGTCCAATCCAGTCTACAGCTTCGCAGATGACAGTACATTAATATCGTGCATGGAATGAGGCAAGCCACTATATATCATCCTAGGAGACGCTATATGTCGGCGACAGAAACATGCCTCGCAGATCAACGTAAAAATCATAACAATTGTCGAGTAGAGATTGGTGAATAAAGTACAGTTTAACGTACAGAAAACTCAGGCAACCAGCCAAAAACACTAACAAAGAACTCTCACGTTAGCTTACCAACTGTGGAAATGGAGGGTCACCCAATAGTCGAGTCACCTTCCGTCAAGCTTTTGAATGTCAACATCAACAATAACATGTCCTAGCACCTGCACGTCGTCAGTATTGTTAAAACGGCGTCCCAGAAGCTTGGAGTTTTGTTCCACTGTAGAAACAAAATCTGCTGCTATAGAAGGCACATATCTGTCTATGATTGGAGTGTTGCTCCTATGTGTGGGGATGCTCTCCGAAGCACTCTTTTAAGCTTCTGGACTATCCAGAAGAGAGCAGACCAATCGATACGCTTAACGTCAGAAAGGACCTCCTCAGCCTGGAACATCGAAGAAGGGTGGCCGACCTGTCCCTCTGCTTTACAGATTCTATCACGGAAGATGTTCAAGTGAGCTCTCCCAGATGATAACACCAAAGGCTATCCGAACGAGGTACACTAGAGAGGTTCAGCGAGCTCTACCAGGTCGAGGTCCTACTCCCCGAAACAGTTTGCTTCCCGATGGATACAACCTGCAGCGTTTCAAATCTAACATGCACCGATACTCCTCTTCTCGCAGCTTCTTCAGCGCCGTAGGCTTTCACCCTTATTTGCGGGAGGTAGACCATAAAAGAGGAGTTTCAGGGTTTCTGATCATTTTCTTTTTTTTGGGTGGGGGTGATATTGTATGTTCGCAATGAGGCAGTGGAGAGAGTAAGAGAGTACAAATACCTGGGTACCATTTTCACCGAGACTGGAGGACATACTCGAGAAATAAAATCTAGAATAGGTCAAGCTAGGGCTGCATTTACAAATATATGCGGAGAGTATTCTGCTTAAAAGATCTGAATATTAAACTTAAAATCAGATTGGCCAGTTGTTACGTTTTCTCGATCCTCCTCTATGGGATGAGGTCGTGGACAACGAACAAAGTTGATCTGAGAAGACTTGAGGCTTTCGAGATGTGGGTGTATAGATGCAGAGTTTCTTGGACGGAAAGGATCACAAACTCAAAATGGGGAAATTAATGGGAAAATTTTCTTACCTGGGTCACGTTATGCGTGGAGAAAGATACCATATTCTTCAACTAATAATACAAGGGAAAATACAAGGAAAAATAAGTGCGGGGAGAAGACACACTTCGTGGCTGAAAAGCTTGCGAGAATGGTATCACTGTACATGTATAGAATTATTCCGAGCATCTAAAGCAAAAATCGCCATGATGATAGCCAACCTTCTTAGAGGAGACGGCACTTAAATGATAGCAAACCTTCTTAGAGGAGACGGCACTTAAAGAAGAAGAAGTGGTATTGGTATAATATTAGAAATCGTTGCTCGGGCGGCGGAGTAATTAGCAAAAGACAAAAAAAATCATATATTCCTCAAACTTTGTTTTTAGGCGTTATAGGGGTTCCTGATCATTTTCTGTCTTTTTTTGTGGGGGTGAATTTGGGCTGGTTTGGGGGGGGGGGAGGTGGCGATAGTAAAACTGAAAAATATGCTGTTTTCATAATAAGCTATCCATTGGCCTATAAAAGCGAAATATCACACTTCTTTTGCGGGCGGACGGAGAAACAAAATAATAAATATTACTAAAATTCAAATAACCATCGGTTGGAAACTTGCGACGTTACTCCAAAACTCGCGAGTCACGTGATTTGTCATCATGACAAAGACCAAGTCAATTATTGCAGAATCAATCTACCAGATGTTATTTGTCGCCAAACTATAAATTCGCATTGCTGATACGGAAAGTAACAGCAGCCATATTATCAGGATCGATTTCTCTTACGTTGTATGATCGGCATGCACTTGTTGAAACAATGACCAACTAGCGGTCCTTCCTGTCCTTTCATCAGCTTCCGGGGCGACAAACTATCTGGGGTCATTGTATCGGAACAAAAAAATAATGCGATTTCACGCTAAGTATGTGGAACCGTTTTGTCATTGTTTGGGTTATTTATAGAGGTTGTAGAGTATGAACATAGACATTTGATTTGATAAGTAATGTTAGCTGAGAAAATTGCGAGCTGATGAAGGTCATTTCAACCCTACTATTACTGTGCAAGAAAGCAGTGAACCATAAAGTCGACAATTTCGCAAACACACTCAATGTCGTGCCTAAGATTTAGTAGGTTTTCATGTCGTACCGAAATCTTCTAATAAAGATATTGGGGGGAGAAACAACTGCTTTTGAAATGACAAATCTAATGTACGGTGAATCAGGAGCAGAAGAATAAAAATAATGGTCAAATACTTCCTATTCGTTCGGTGCGAAGTATTAAGTGCGATCTTGTCATATGAGTTTTATGGTTTGAAAAATGTCTTCTTCAATTTGGACCATTCGAGGTTGTCTAGGTCGTCCAGTGTGTCCACTATGATGTGGATACAAACATCCCATGCCTCTAGCTCTTTGCACAGGATAGACAAATTGACGGGGTATACAAAACGTCGGTAACAGCTCGAACATATTGTATTGTTTCATAGGGTTAGTAGTCGTAGATGACGATCTTGCCGGTCTGTATAGTTCTCCTGCGTGCTCCAGAACCTCCAGCTTGCTGCATTCGCTCTTCTTCGATCCATGTGCGCCATGCTGTTACAACTGTAGCCGCGCAACGCTCCATGATTACAGCCATTGCTCTGAAAGAAGCACCACGTCCTCGTTGGCCTACAATCCGACCCCATTCAAAGGGGTAAATAGCACACTGTCGACAATAAGCCATGCGTTGTTTTACACCTATAGAGTTTTTTTGAGCTGAATAGGGTGTGAATGAACAAGTGCTAGATGTGTACTAGCTACCTTATTTGTTAGGTAACATGATAAAGATTAAGTATTTTATTTTTTGATTACACTGAATCAATTTTCAAGAAAATATGACACTTGACTATGCTTAGTCTTCGTCGTCTTAGAAGTAGCTTCATATTTAGAGAAAACTGGAACAAGCTTTTTTCAGAAAGCTCTACAGTAGTAGTATTATTTTAAGAGTTATACAACTTTCTGAATAATCTGCACAAAAAGGGATCCATTATAGATCCATTGATAGAAGGAAGGTTTCCACAACGACGCTTACACTTATCGTTGGAAGTAAAAACTGAACCAAATACTGTTACACTTTTCAGATAAAATGTTTCTCCTGATCTTCATTTTTCACATGTTCAGCTCAGTATTAGCCCAACAGTATTTCCAAATCGAAGACATACCGATAGAACAATTTGTAAGAACAGATTTTGAAGATGATGCCATCGATTTTGAGCTGATGCCAAGACAACCAAGATCATTTCTGGGAAAACAACTTGATGAAACATCTACTGAAGAAGTAATACGGTAAGAAAGTACAGATATTTTCTAAAAATCTTTCAAAGGTAGCGTGATGGAAGAAAATTTGGACTGAGTGCGTATTTTATATAAGAAAGAATTCTATATATCTCCTACGGAATATATAGTTATTTACTTATAACAAGATAGATCATTGCTATCCCTTCTAACCTCTCGAGTTCTCAATCGGGTCCTATCGTGCAGTCTTGTTTATTTACAAGAGCAAACTGTTATGCGACTTCAGCGGCGTTAGCGTTTTTCTCCTGGGAGTTTATACAGGACTGCAGCTTTATGGCTTATTATCCTTTAACTCTCAGAGGAGGGACGATGCATAGACAGCATCTTTCAAATGATGTGACCTCCCCGGACCGTCTTATGTCTTGAGGGGGTCATCCGCCCAGTCCTCCGTCGGTCGCCCATCCAAGTGCTGACTGCGCATGTAGCTGCTGCGCCCGATGTTCAGATCAAAATCACGGTCAAACTCAACATACATCGCTGAAATATATGCATCTAACCTGAACCTGTGTTTGATGGAGTGAGAATATTGTAAAATATAAGAGACTTTTCCATAACAAAGTGAGTTATTTTAATTTTTTACTTTATGTATGTATGCTGGTCTACAGAAATGCCTAGGTATTTAGGTCATTAGCTGGATGCAAAAGGCTTAGACGCGATTGGATTGGATTATGAGATAATATGGAGAATTGGTAGGTTGATCTACAATAGTGGGCGAAAATGCAATATTTTTATTTGATGTTTAAGTTCAAAGCATTGATTGATTGATTGATGGATACATAGCTGTTTTTTGTAAATCAGACTCTGCAGTCCGTTTGCAATATTCCTATCTATTTCCTTTGAAAATTAAAATCATTCATTTCATTCAAAATCATCAGCATAACAAACTGCGTTTATTCTCAAGCAGGTCCAGAAAGCGAAGGGATGTTGGCCAGACGCCTACCACTCAAACTACACCAACAGATTTGACGAGCATAGTAAATGACATCGGTAAACCATTGGAGCTTGTTATCATCGATCCTGATAATATGACGGAAAAGCCGTTGGGAACTGTTACAGTGTTACCAATAACTGACGAAACAGAAGATAACAATGTTCTTATCAACGATTACATTAGGTTCAGGAGGAATGCTGGACAAGATCAAGCATCCAAAATAGAGCAAACCAAAGTTGATCAAAACAGGAATGCACAGTAAGTTTCTTCGTTTGAACCAGATAACAGCGGGTTTTTATGGAATGTTTGCAATATTCCAATTTCATTGCTATCATTACAGAATTATCTTGCTTAAAATTCAAAAACTATTTTGTGTCTATAAGGTAGGGCAATGTTCGGATAAAGCTGAAAAGCTATTATGTCGTTCTTTTATAGAGCAATGAAGAGCCCACTACGAATACAACAAATTCTTCACAACCCTCTACCTCCAAATTACCCCAGCTATACCCCCTCTAAAAAATGTGGAAAACTATCAGGAATCTCCAAGTTGCCTAAAAACGAAGTTTGGGCTGGTTTTGTATTTTTTGTTTTTTGGTTGTCGTTGCGCCACCACTGGCAACAAACTTCGTCAAAATTTCATTAAATTTCAATAAATCCCAGGTTACACAATACAGAACGATCTAAAGCAATATTCGTATGTATACATATAAGTGTATTATGGCTCTCTTTCACTCCATTATATTGAACGTTTTTTTGACTTCTGGAGCTTGAAAGCTCCCAAGGCCAAATCATACATTGACGAAGAAATATAGTGAATCATGGTTTTATTTAATTTTTATTATTAAGGAGTATGTTTTATTCATTTATAAGGGTAGTTTGTAATCCCATGGGGTTGAATCGCGATAGTAGGTATGCTGATAGGCCTTTCTTTCACAGGTCAATAATGGACAGCCTATTATAAATACAACAAATTTTTTAGTGTTGCAACCCTTCACGCCCCAATCACCTCAATTTCACCCCAACCCCAAAAGGTAGAAAACGAATCAGGAACCCCACAATGTATAAAAACGAAGCTTGATATTTATTTGAATTTTTTTGTTTTTTACTAATCACATATGCCGCCCATGCACCGATTTTCAAAATTATAGCAGCCTTACCTGCTATCCCCCCCCCCCCCCACACAGCATATCGCTACCTAAATTTCATCACAATCCGTGCAGCGGTTACTGAGATTTAGTGGCTAGAAGAACGCCAACAGACGGAGCGATAGACAGACAGACCGACGGAAATGAGTGACGTGGATTTTCATTGTGTCGATATCGTAAAACGCCCAAAAAGCTTATCTCGGTGTGGGGAGTAAAATAAAGGTCAAATAGATATCCAATGCAACCGCATGCAAACTATGAACACTGATTAACTGGCAAACGCAGACACATACATTGAAACCCATAAAAGTCACGCAATGCATTAAAAAAAAAATTGAGGAAAACCGGCTAAAATACTTTTGTCCCTTCGTTACGATCATTTTAACAGTTTCCAAAACCTACAAAATCTTTTCTCCTTATCCCGTAATAAGGAAAGTAATTTTGTACAACTAATCTCTCCATAAGATTCAAATTACGAACATACCTGGTAAAAATAAGGTAAAAATAATTGGTATAATCTCCAGATGACGTAGTAAAAATTATATTCTTTTGTTCATGAAATATAATGTTTGCCCATTCCTCAGGATTTTATTAAAGGGACCCTTTTGCGCTTTTGCACGGCTCTTTCCAAAGTGCCAGTAGTAAAACGTTAACGGTTATTTACGTCATCAAACGATTCTATAACGTTACGCTATGTAAAGTATACAATTTTGACTTTTTGTATATACCTTTGTTTAACGTAGCGTAGAATATGTGAGGTTCGTGCTTTAGGCTTTCTATGTTTTTTTACTACTTTTATAGACTTTGTATTGCAAACGCTCAGAATGGAACAAGCGTTAGATGTCGTTTTGAGGCGTCGCGCGTCGGTGGCATATTGTACGTGATCATGAACAAGTAAACACCTAACAATATAAAGCATGACATTTCACCCCACGATTTCACCCTCATGGTTCAGTTCCATGATGCTAACGCGCTGTTGCCAGAAACGGCGGAAACGCCTATAATTTTGTAGCTTTTATTGGAAAATACTATCAAATAAAAACTGATGGAAGAAAATCTGATCCTTTTCTACAATGATAAACCACAATGTAAGTTGTATTGTTGCTATCAAAATCTGTTCTCATTACCGCATAGCGCTTTAGACCTGGCAATACCGAACGTAATAATATCGTACCGTAATATTTCGTAGATAGCGTACAACTTTATCGGTTATTCGCCGATTAGGTCATTTCGGGAGAACTGCGCATGCCACAAATAGCCGACATCCGACAACGTGAAATAACGTCAGGCAACGGACGTGCAAAACGTTCCTATCGTAAAAGTTATTAGAGTCAGAATATGGGGCCAAACATTTTAATGGCAACGTCATGAAATTTCTTGAAAGGTGGTCAAATATTCTGAGTTCTTCGCGATTTCAATCCTTTTGGTCTATTGATATATGAAGTTAAAACCAGAATCACACACATGAGAATCTTTTCATTCGATCCATCATTTTTCGCAGAGGTGACAACAAACCAAAACATAATATAGAAGCATTCAGCAACCTGCAAAATCTGGAATCATCACCAAGCGAACCGTTTAGGACCTGGGATTCCCCTAGGGAGCCCCGAGGCGCCACCAAAGAGCAATGGGTAAAACAACAGTATCCAGTTCGGAACGACGAGACCTACGATGATCCAGCAACCAGTGAAAACGTCAGGGCACCCAGAGTGAACTTTGTCACCCATGGATTGGGCCCTCCTCCTCCAAGGTATGAAAGGGAACCCAGAGGAGAACCGAGGGAGGCTAGAGAGCCTAGAGACCACAGAGAGCCTAGGGGAATGGTAGGGTTGAACAAGGAGTTTGTCGATAGGCAACTGATAAGGGATCTGTCATCAGAAATGGATTACTACTATCCTAGGTATAGCAGACCTTGGCGACAAGGAAGGTTAGTATGTCCATTTAGCTGTTTCTCCAAAGCCTTCCAAGAAACGTTTTGTTCTACTGTGCGCTAAATTTGATTTACTTCTTTTTTGAACGAGTAACGTTAGTTAGTTATACCTTGATACATGAATAAATGAATGAAAAAGGGAAATAGGCTTTCTGGTGACTAGAACCACCAGTGCATAGGCTTACAAACGGGCCCTTATGCACCTCTCCTTACCCTAGTTCCATGCCACAGCATGTACACATCGGGTTACTTGCCACCTCCATTACATACAAGTGACGTTTGAAGGAATTATGACCAGATAGCAGGCCGACAAGTAACTTTAGCCTGCTTCTGTCCAGTGGCCTGGGTTAGAGGTCTTAAAATAAGCTCTCTAGCTCGACGAAGATGTCCAGATATTTCTCTCCATCTCATAAGATGCTGATTTTGTGACCACACTTCTGTTTTCCTTTTAATGGTACCTGCTGCCAGCCCCACAGTCGGCTCAGAACCCAGGAAATTACACCTCTACTCTCGCCTTGCGAGTGCGTCCGCCATTTCATTACCGCAAACTCCAGCGGGACTCGGCACCCAAGTAAGTGGCGCATGTCCTACCGAAATGTCACCCAAGATGTTTCTACATTGCAGAACGAGCCTTGACGTAAACCTACAAGGACTCAATGATTTTAATGCTGCTTGGCTGTCAGAGCAGATGGTGATCTGCCTCCTGATTCTGAATTTCGTCAATACGAAAGGCACAAGCTAAAATCAAATATATCTCTGCTTGGAATATCGTGGTGTATCCCCCAAGAGATAGGGAGAGCTTTGTTTTTGGCCCACACTCCCACAGACCTCAGCGCCGGAGCCTTCGTCGGTAAGTGAGTGTCTGCGTACCAGACTGACCCTCCTTCCTCAAAAGGTCCCTTCCGTTGGTCTCCCACTCTCCCCTTGTAGGATACTTTACAATAAATTTGCAGTCGATACACCTTCCGTTCTTTTGCGAACTGATATCCTAACTAAGTCTTAAGGCTTAGTTCAGATGACGAGCGTACGACGCGCGTCGACGTGGCGCACGTTTGTTGCGTCTGTGTTCAGATGAACGCATAAGACTTCGTACAACTTTTATATAGAGTGAGACTAGGCAATCGAGTGTCATTTTATTTGCTGTTATTGACGAGAATGGATGTAGGAGAAGCTGTTTGTGTTTGGTTAGCATATAGAAAAAGGAAACGACGTAGGAGGGAAAGGACACACTGGGTTCACCCAATTTTAAGGATCTACAAGTTTATACTTTACACTGTATCTCAGCCTGCGAAATCACGAACCTAAATTTTTATCATCGGATTTGCAAAACATTAGGACCAGTTCCTCCCAGGCGCTCTTTTGTGCCGTCTTATTTGAATATAATTTGGAATGCATGTCCCAAATCGAAGGCCTCTTCTCAATTTCATCAATGAAAACAACTGTATTGAATTCTTCTGTTTCCATTTCAATAGCATACGTGAATAATAATTTTTTGCAAAGAAACACCAGGTATGTAGACTGAACGCTAGAAAATACGCGTGCCAACTGAACAGGCACTGGGAACGTCTAGTATTTCAGTACGCGCATCGCCGCTAACCGACGCGCGTATTGAGTCTGTTGGCGACGTACGCGCGTGCAATTTGTCGTGCGCGCGTCCATGTGAGCAGCTTGAATTAATTATGTCTATTTTCAAAACGAGTGTCAAGCGAACGCGCGTTGGACGCGCGTCATCTGAACTAAGTCTTAAGAGCTCGTCCAGATAAGGCGATTTACGCGCGAGTGGACTCGCGCGTAGTCATTCGCGCGTTCCCGAGATACTAGAGTTACATACGTCCCGTCCAGATGCTCTCGCGCGTTGTTTTACTCGCGCATAAAATGCTTGTAACGCGCGGGACTCTCGACTCGCCCGTTGTACGCGCCGCGCGAGTCCATATACTTGAGCGACATTGTTGCGTCCAGTACAACGCGCGAGTCCGTGGCGTGTGGACGTAGACCCCGTCCAGATAAAGCGATTTACGCGCGAATGAACTCGTGCGTAGTCATTCGCCCGTTCCCGAGATACTAGAGCTACATCCATCCCGTCCAGTTGCTATCGCGCGTTGTTTTACTCGCGCGTAAAACGCTTGTAACGCGCGGGACTCTCGACTCGCCCGTTGTACGCGCCGCGCGAGTCCATATACTTGAGCGACATTGTTGCGTCCAGTACAACGCGCGAGTCCGTGGCGTGTGGACGTAGACCCCGTCCAGATAAAGCGATTTACGCGCGAATGAACTCGTGCGTAGTCATTCGCCCGTTCCCGAGATACTAGAGCTACATCCATCCCGTCCAGTTGCTATCGCGCGTTGTTTTACTCGCGCGTAAAACGCTTGTAACGCGCGGGACTCTCGACTCGCCCGTTGTACGCGCCGCGCGAGTCCATATACTTGAGCGACATTGTTGCGTCCAGTACAACGCGCGAGTCCGTGGCGTGTGGACGTAGACCCCGTCCAGATAAAGCGATTTACGCGCTAATGAACTCGTGCGTAGTCATTCGCCCGTTCCCGAGATACTAGAGCTACATCCATCCCGTCCAGTTGCTATCGCGCGTTGTTTTACTCGCGCGTAAAACGCTTGTAACGCGCGGGACTCTCGACTCGCCCGTTGTACGCGCCGCGCGAGTCCATATACTTGAGCGACATTGTTGCGTCCAGTACAACGCGCGAGTCCGTGGCGTGTGGACGTAGACCCCGTCCAGATAAAGCGATTTACGCGCGAATGAACTCGTGCGTAGTCATTCGCCCGTTCCCGAGATACTAGAGCTACATCCATCCCGTCCAGTTGCTATCGCGCGTTGTTTTACTCGCGCATAAAATTCTTGTAACGCTCGGGACTCTCGACTCGCCCGTTATATGAGCGAGCGCCGCGCGAGTCGAGATACTTGGGCGACATTGTTGCGTCCAGTACAACTCGCGAGTCCGTGGCGTGTGGACGTATTTGTTTTTGAAAATGGAGCGTGATAACTTCGATACAGAATTTTTTATTGACGCAGTCGAAAAAAGAGTAGCCATATGGGATATGGAATCACCCGATTATTCCAATAAACTCATAAAACGTAGGAACTGGGAAGATATAGTTGAAACACTTTTCACTGTTGTCTCAGCTTTGGGTATAATGTTATAAACATACTGTGCGTCATTCTGTCATGTAGAATTGGATGCTTGTTGAATCGTCGCCTTTCTCTTTGTTTACGAAGATTCCATCGCTGGTATTCACGCCACAACACAACTGCTGTATCCAACTCCATGTTTTTAACTGGAAGAAAATCTCTCCCAGTGTAGAAACGCAAGTGTGGAACGCGACATCTGGACGCAATATAAATTGAACACCCGCGCGTAAATCGCTTTATCTGGACGGGCTCTTAAAGACCACCTGTCTCTATATGAACTTTTATTAATACTCTTGAGGTGCAAACTCACAGAATTTAGGGACGTTATTTTCTAATAACGACAATAAATACTTCCAGAGAGGACCCATACTTCTACAGGGCAGAACCAAGAGATCGATACAGTCGAGAGCCGCCACCTCCTTATCGTTATAGGGATTCAAGAATCCCTCCTGTTGCTCCCTACTACGACAGACCTAGAGGTGCTTACGAAGAACCTACAGCTCCACCTCCAAAAAGAAAACAACGGAGGATCATTTATTACGCCAACTTGCCTGATCCACCTAGGACTCCCCCAAACGTGGATTTAAGAGATCGGTACGGCTATAGAGAGCGGTACGATGATAGGTACCTTACGGCAGATCCTTACAGGTAATTGGAAAGAGCATGCTTTTTAGAGAATGAATCCAACGTCAAGTTTAATGTTTCATCATATGGGAGAGAAGCTTTTAAAGCTAAACTCTGTGTGTATGATAATAAACTGGTGACTGATGAATAGATTAATAAAATGAGAGAGGCTGCTTGCCTGCCACCATTGCATCAGGCACGTATCTAGGGGGTCTGGGGGGTCCGGACGATTCTCCCCTCCCCCCACCCCGAAACGTTACATAATGTATATACTGTGCCTATACCAGAAGTTGCTGTTTGCAGTTTTAAAGGCTATTTCATTCTCTTCTTCTTCTTCTTTTTCTTTTTCTTCTTCTTCTTCTTCTTCTTCTTCTTCGGCATTTTCCCTTACGAGTTTGCCGTTTTTGTCCTCCACAGCTCTTTTATATTCCAATCCCCTACTCTCAGGTCTCTGTTGTATCATGGCATGTCCAGTGTAAGTCTCCCATCTTAGTGCTGATCGTCCTCTACGTCTCCTCCCTGGAGGATCCCATTCCAATATTAGCTTTGACCACCTGTATTCTGGCATTCTTTGGACGTGACCATACCATTGCAGTGCTCTGTTCTCTAATGTTGTGATTGAGCAATCTATTCCCATTCTTTGAAATATATCTGCAGTTCTTATTTTGTCAGTACTTGTGACTTGCAGGCATCTTCTCATGTAGTCTAGTTCGACCGTTCTTATTTTGTTCCTTATTGTTGTTGTCATTGGTCATACTTCTGCTCCATATAGGGTAATATTCTGTATTATGCTTTCAAATATTTTTTTTTTTAGTGATAGCGTTATTCCATAGCAGTCCATGAAGTGCTTTTGTGACTTGTTTACCTTGATCTATTTTGGTCTGTATTCTGTATCTCTCTTAAACACATCTGTGTATTGTCGTTCCTAAATACTTGAAAGCTTGCAGCAGTTAATAGTTTCATCCACCAAATCTAAATCTGCAACTTGTTGTCCAAAACACAAGTATTCCGTTTTATTCATATTCATTCTATTTACTTCGTAAAATACGGTGCATAGTGGTTTGGAATAGACGGCTTTTGTTATTCAGAAATGACAGAGGGTGCAAGTATCGTCGAAAATGAAGAAATTTTGCAGAAATTTTAGCAAATCATCAAAAAGAAACGACGCTGGAGGTTGGTTTATTTAAAAAGAAGTTTTTTCATAAATAACTTTCTACTGAGCTGATGGTATCCAGTAGTTTCCAAAAGATGCTTTAATTCGTCTTTAGAGAAGAAAACCAATTTCATATCAACAATAGGTGTCTAATAAAATAGTGTCATTGTCTACTTGTTTGTTTTTTTACACAGCCAATAAAGCATTTAAATTCTGAAACATGCGTGTTTTCAGGGGTCCACCAAGAACACCACCTTACAGAAATAAGGCTTACTTAAAAGACAGATATGGAGAAACATTACCATCCTCAGACAAGACCACACTTTATCCGGTGAAGGTTAGTACTAACCTAAACGTGAGAGAAGTGAAAAAAGTGCCTGAGGGACGAATTTATACAGATGTGAATAACAGGGCAAGGTATGGGGAAGATATACCTTATCAAAATGATAGATTGTGATTTATTAGATTAATAAGATTTTGGGAAATTTACTATTTCCAACATGTTTTCTTACAGTGTTAGATATTGAGTCTGTCCATAATATTTGGATCTAATGAAATAATGTTTATTAAAAGCAACCTAGTCAAGCATCAAAATATGCCCACTGCCATTTTGACATATCTGTGTTTTGATACAAGAACACCAATTATCATAAAAATTATATGTTTATGTCCTTGCTAATATAACTTCATGTGATTCAACGATTAAGTACGATTTTAGGCATTTTCGCAGTTCTTTTATTCCGAAATGCACAGTTTACAAGTACAACAAACTATCATAGAACTATAAATGGAAATTACACCGAAAATTTCGATAAAATTTTCTTAACCATGGCTTAATTTCTGAGCCGCAAAAAAACGCACCTAAAAAAATAACGACAATTTTCAACAATAATGGTCCAATTTCCATCCCTAAGATTTTTTTATGTACTACTTGAGACTGTTTTTTGCATAATTTGAAAAAAAACTCAGTGACTGTGCAAATATAGTAAGTGTGACAGGAATAAATACTAAAATGTGATTTCAGTATTCTAAACAGTCAAAGTTTTTTTCCAGAATGGACATAAAAATCTGCGTCACTACACTCTTTAGAAGGTTGTCTCATGAATATTTCTTACATACCTTGCCTCACTCTAGCTGTAAGTTACATTATTTTATACTATTTTAATTTATATAGAGATTTGTACGAAGAAACGTTATTAATTTTAGATTTTCTAATGGACATTTTTATTACTTGAATAAACAAATATGTAAATGTAATAGCGTTTGAATTATATTGAAGTGATGTCAGTGATATTTCAGAAAGGTTGCCCAAACCTTAGCCTTGACATAGAATGTTCAAGGCAAATTTTACAATTTTTTGTGCTGCGGACCTAGTTTAAAAGATTTTTTTGTTCCAAGTGGTGTTAAATTATTTTGATATATGTACATATAAAAAAACGATATATACTACTCGCAAGTGAAATCCGAACACTTAGATAAATTGGGATATTTGCATTGAAAATGTGTACTCAGCCTGACAGTACCCTCTCTAGTACACAAGTAACAGTTTTTGCTCTTATATAATATATAGTACTCGCAAGTGAAGTCCGAACACCTAGAAAAATTGAGATATTTGCATTGAAAATTTGTACTCTGCTTGGCAATACCATCTCTGCTAGTACACATGTAACAGTTTTTGTTCATTCAGATGCTATTTACCTACAAGGCACCTCTAAAAAACTCTAGACGTGTGAAAACAAAGCATGGCCTTCTGTGGATTCAAAAACGATGATATCTGTTACAAATGTGACGAGAGACCAGTTGTGTAAAGATGCCCCATTGAAGACGACAGCTCCAGTTTACGCAGTTAATCCCCTTTGAACGGGGTCAGATTGTAGGCCAACGAGAACGTGGTGCTTCATTCAGAGCAATAATTGCTGTAACCAAGGGGCGTAGCGTGGCTACAGTTGGTAGCAAGATGGCGCGCATGTATCGCAGAAGGGCCAATGCAGCGAGCTAGAGGTGCCGGAGCCCGTAGAAGAACTATCATCAACGACTACTGGCCCTTGGAGACAGAATGCGATCCACTCGAGCTATTGCTGACGCTTGGTATGCAGATATAGAGAGGCCAATTCGAATCCGCACGGTGTATCACAGATTGGGTGAAATGGGCTTAGGATCATATCGTCCGCATCTAATGCTTCCACTCACTGCAACTCATCGTCGCCAACGGTTCGATTGCTGCCAACAATATGCATGCCGGAGATACTTATACCTACCTTGGAGTGGCGCAGCGTCATGTCCAAGAGGCAGAATTGGTTAAAGAGTGTCTCCGCCGCAAGTATTTGCACCGACTCCGGCAGATCTGGTTGTCAGAACTGTCCGGCAAGAACAAAGTCGCTGCCACAAACATGCTTGCGGTCCCATTGTTATTATACACCTTTGGTGCTATACACTGGAAAGTGAACGAGCTGAAGGAAATCGACACGAAGACCCGCAAAAGGATGAATATGGAGAGAAGCCTGCATCCTAAGTCCTCTGTCCCGCGAATATACCTCCCGCGACACCTGGGAGGGCGTGGACTATTGAGTTTGGAGCGTCTGCACAACAGAGCAGTACTGGCCACTGCCTGCTATGTAACGAACAGCACCGATCCCCTAATCCGCTTTGTGCGAGAGCACGAGAATGCGGGAAAAGGAGCCTTTCTTTTTAGCGCAGCGAAACGAGCAGCCGAGGAACTCAGCCTCACACTCGACTTCAAGCGGAGGTGTCAGCAGTCCATTACGGAACTTGCTCCCGCAGAATTAAAATCCCACATTAAAACTGCCGAAGTCGACTTCCACTTAAGACTTCATAAAGATACGCCAATGCATGGAATCTTCTACAAACATCTAGAAGAGCATGGCTTGTCTGAGCAGTTGACCTTCTCTTTCCTAAGGTCTAGTGGGTTGAAGTCGGAGACTGAGGGCTTTATAATGGCTTGCCAAGACGGTGTCTTCAACACCTTGGTGTACCGTAAAAGGGTTATGGGTGTAGATGTACCCGACACCCATTGTAGAGCTTGCCGACAGGCGCCAGAGACGCTTATGCATCTCTTGTCGGCGTGTAAGACGTACGCTGGGACGGCTTAGGTCCATCGGCACAACGCGGCTCTACGAGTGCTCTACTATCATTTAAGGCACTCATACGGTATCGATGAGACACCGGTGCTGCCATACGCTCCAGGGGATATAGAGTCCGTTGTGGAGAACGAGAGATGCCGGATTTACTGGAACTACTCGTTCCCCACGCTCGAGCTTGTACAGGCAAACAAGCCCGACATAGTCCTTCTCGGCCCCCAACAGAAGACGATGTTCGTTATTGAGTTTTCGGCGCCTGCCGAGGTGAACATCGTCTCTAAGGAGGAGGAAAAGCGGACCAAATATCAGGAGTTGCTCGGACAACTTCGCAGGCTCTGGCCAGACTACACTGTAAGTCTGCTGGTTATGGTCATTGGATCCCTAGGTGGAATGAGGAATACGCTGCTCTCTGCACTGCGCAAAATACCGGTGTGCCATGCGGCGGCGCACATCTTAGCCGCCAGAATGCAGAAGGCAGTCATCCTTGGGTCCCTTCCTCTACTTAGGGCGCACGATTCGCGGACCCAGTGATTGCTCACCTCACGGTGTGAGGAGTAGTGATTGGGTAATGGAACAGCAGCTCGGTGTGTCGGAGCTTGGGCTGCACTTTTTTGTTTTTAAAATAATAACAATAGTAATAATAAGGTAAGGCCCACTGAGAGGGCAATCGACCAAGTCGTCTCACCTGGGGATTTCAGAGACCGAAGGGCCTTGCATAACAACGGAAGGTCCTTGAAGCTGGCAGATTTGAAGAGAGAGGATGAGATTGTGGGTGAACGTCTATCGGAGGCCTCTGACATTTGGAGCATCAATTGCGAAATTTACGCTGCGGCTCTGTGGCTAGCTAGACAGGGGAGAGTGAGAGACTCTCCTGTTGAGAGAGCACAGAGACGGGTGCGCCAAATGGAAGCGAAAATCCAGTTGGCGCGCCAGGAAGCATCCCGTATCCAGTGTGTAATGGAATATAGAGCGGCTGGGAAGCCTCTTACGCGCCGAGTGCGCCAGATAGCCTACGGGTTGAGGCGCGACCATCATACACTCAGTCAAGCGGGACTGGTTGTTGTCAAGCAACACTGTCTTGACAGGATACGGATGCTAATCGCTGCTAAGCGATCGTTGGTGGCGCGGGCGAGAGGTCTGGAGCAGAACAGAATGTTCTACGAAAGACCTTCTCGCCTTTTCCAACAGCCGCCTCCAGCCATAGAGCAGCCGCCAACTGCTGATCGCGTGGAGGCCTTTTGGAGGGACATTTACGAAGAACCCAAACCTTTCTCAGTAGACACTCCGGCCTTGGCGCAGTTCGAGTCCGTTTGTAGGAGGACTCCTAACTTGAATGTACTGCGTCATCCGATAAACACGGAAGAAATTCTTGACGCCTTACGAGGCGCAAAGAATTTCGCAGCTCCTGGCCCGGATGGCATAAACACCTACTGGTGGAAAAAATTCCCCAGTTGCCACCGGCATTTAGCTAGAGTGTTTAACTCGTGGTTGAATCAGGAGCAGCCAATTCCGGCTTGGTTTGTCGAGGGTCGAACCGTGCTTCTCCCGAAGACCGGAGATTTGTCTGATCCCAAAGACTACAGGCCAATAACATGTCTGAACGCATGTTACAAGCTCTTCACCAGAATCTTGTACATGCGTCTCCTTCAAGCTGTGAATCCCGTATTTCTCGACGTGTATGAACAGAGAGGGTCAAAGAAAGGAGTAGCTGGCTGCAAGGAGAACTTGTTGATTGACCGATGTGTCACGCAGGACTGCGTGCAGTACAAGCGAAACCTTTCTATGGCCTGGATTGACTATCGCAAGGCATTCGACAGCACGTCTCATGAGCTCATTGTGCGGCTGTTGGAATGTCTTTCAGTGGATAATCAGATAGTGGGATGCATCAAACAACTGATGCCACTCTGGAAGACCCGGTTCACTATAACATCAGGTGAAACTCGGGTTCAGACAGAGTTGGTGTCATTGAAAAGAGGTGTCTTCCAAGGAGACTCCTTGAGTCCCTTGCTCTTTTGCATCTCACTTTTGCCTCTGTCCATAGCGCTGAGAAATACTAAAGGATACAGCTGTGGCACGCCCAATAACCGGACGCACAAGGTCACCCATCTGTTTTATATGGATGACCTAAAACTTTATGCCTCCGTCCAACGCGAACTACAACAATCGCTGAGGGTGGTGCAGGAGTACAGTCATGCTATCGGAATGGAGTTCGGGACAGACAAATGTGCATTGGTTCATCTCAAGAAAGGACGAAGCGGAGATAGTGGAGATGAGGAACAGCTCGTTGATGGGAGCATCTTGCGACAACTGCATGCCGGAGATACTTATACCTACCTTGGAGTGGCGCAGCGTCATGTCCAAGAGGCAGAATTGGTCAAAGAGTGTCTCCGCCGCAAGTATTTGCACCGACTCCGGCAGATCTGGTCGTCAGAACTGTCCGGCAAGAACAAAGTCGCTGCCACAAACATGCTTGCGGTCCCATTGTTATTATACACACTGGAAAGTGAACGAGCTGAAGGAAATCGACACGAAGACCCGCAAAAGGATGAATATGGAGAGAAGCCTGCATCCTAAGTCCTCTGTCCCGCGAATATACCTCCCGCGACACCTGGGAGGGCGTGGACTATTGAGTTTGGAGCGTCTGCACAACAGAGTAGTACTGGCCACTGCCTGCTATGTAACGAACAGCACCGATTCCCTGATCCGCTTTGTGCGAGAGCACGAGAATGCGGGAAAAGGAGCCTTTCTTTTTAGCGCAGCGAAACGAGCAGCCGAGGAGCTCAGCCTCACACTCGACTTCAAGCGGAGGTCTCAGCAGTCCATTACGGAACTTGCTCCCGCAGAATTAAAATCCCACATTAAAACTGCCGAAGTCGACTTCCTCTTAAGACTTCATAAAGATAAGCCAATGCATGGAATCTTCTACAAACGTCTAGAAGAGCATGGCTTGTCTGAGCAGTTGACCTTCTCTTTCCTAAGGTCTAGTGGGTTGAAGTCGGAGACTGAGGGCTTTATAATGGCTTGCCAAGACGGTGTCTTCAACACCTTGGTGTACCGTAAAAGGGTTATGGGTGTAGATGTACCCGACACTCATTGTAGAGCTTGCCGACAGGCGCCAGAGACGCTTATGCATCTCTTGTCGGCGTGTAAGACGTACGCTGGGACGGCTTACGTCCATCGGCACAACGCGGCTCTACGAGTGCTCTACTATCATTTAAGGCTCTCATACGGTATCGATGAGACACCGGTGCTGCCATACGCTCCAGGGGAGATAGAGTCCATTGTGGAGAATGAGAGATGCCGGATTTACTGGAACTACTCGTTCCCCACGCTCGAGCTTGTACAGGCAAACAAGCCCGACATAGTCCTTCTCGACCACCAACAGAAGACGATGTTCGTTATTGAGTTTTCGGCGCCTGCCGAGGTGAACATCGTCTCTAAGGAGGAGGAAAAGCGGACCAAATATCAGGAGTTGCTCGGACAACTTCGCAGGCTCTGGCCAGACTACACTGTAAGTCTGCTGGTTATGGTCATTGGATCCCTAGGAGGAATGAGGAATACGCTGCTCTCTGCACTGCGCAAAATACCGGTGTGCCGTGCGGCGGCGCACATCTTAGCCGCCAGAATGCAGAAGGCAGTCATCCTTGGGTCCCTTCGTCTACTTAGGGCGCACGATTCGCGGACCCAGTGATTGCTCACCTCACGGTGTGAGGAGTAGTCATTGGGTAATGGAACAGCAGCTCGGTGTGTCGGAGCCCGGGCTGCACTTTTTGTGTTTTGTGGATAATAATAATAATTTATTTATAAAAGTATTGGAATATAGTCAGATTTGTATATTAAATATAAAACAAACATAAAATAATGAAAGTAGGTACAAATAATAAAAGTAGGTACAAACGACCTGATAAGCACAAAGCTAAAAAATCGAAAAACAGCTAATCAAAGAAAACAGTTGTCAACATTTACTACTGTCTTGACAATTACAATTAAAATATTCATCGAAGGAATAGAACGGTTTGTTCAATAATAGCTGCTTTACTTTGTTTTTAAAAACAGATGGCGCTTCAACACTTTTCAACGAGATTGGCAGGTGGTTGCATAATTTTACGGCAGAAATATCTGGACCCCTCAATGACAGCGTCAGCCTGTGACCAGGTATGGAGAAATTATAGTTAGGCCGCAAATTGTGCTGTGAGTTTGCGATGACATCATCTCTACGGTGATAGATGTTGAACACGTTATTTTTTATATAAATCAAGCTTTTGTAAATGTACAAGGAATAAACAGTCATTATGTTTAGTTCGGTAAATATAGTTCTGCAAGATGTTAGCCGGCTTTTAAAGGTCATAGTACGCAATATTTTTTTCTGCAATAAGTAGCAAAAAGTACTTTCTGCTATTGGTTTGTAACTTTTTCATTTTGGTTGATTCTATTATTAGGCTGCTCCGCAAAACTGAATTCAATTACCTATAGTGGCAACCCTTCTTTGGTTTATTCGGCTCTTAATTTCTGGAGCTATCACTAGTGATCATTTAGTCCTCAAAATCAATATATTTGTGTATTCACGCCCCTTATTGTACCTTTTGGCATCTGAAGATTTCTTTGTACCCCATTTGTCATACTCTTCGTCTAGCTTGCTCGTTAGTGAAATTACATACGTCTCCGTTTAAGTGTTGAATTCAAACATACTTTGAAAAGTGTTGGAACTATAGTGCACCCTTGGTGGAGTCCTTTTGACTAATTTTATAAAATACCAATTTGGATGTGGATTCCTGATGGAACTACTACACTTTTGATATATTCGGTGATCTAGAACCAATGTCTTCATCGATAGATACCCTACTATCAGATTGTGCGCTTCATCTACGTCTTTACAATTTCGTTGGACCAAGATACCAGATAAGATCATAAATATCCGACATGAACGTTAGTTCTAAAAGAATTGGTGTCACGTACTCCAAATAATTTTTTGTAAAATATTATGTCGTTGTTAAGTTTCACAGAGGAAGCTGTTAGTAAAGTTCATATTTAGGTAAGTTACAGAATCGTCACCAAACCTTTATCCCCCCCAAGGAAAAAAAATTGCGACGCCTTGATTGAGTGACATTTGCATTTGGATTAAATAAAACCAAGAAAATATGACAAAACATATATGCACTTTATTTTTTAAACACCATAAATACATTAATAACATTTAAAGCTTAAGGGTAGAAGTATAAATGTTTAAAAACAGTACTTAAAAAATTAACAAAACATACAAAAAAGTACAGATAGAATTTCGCGAGTTATATGGCTCCAATAAATCATAATTTTACAAAAATACGCACTATAAATCTAATCTAATTAAAAAACCAGTAAATATTTGTTAAAGTCTCATAAAATAATTTATCTTACGTACAAATACAGATATATACGTATAAAAAGGTATATGTTGTGTATAGAGATAATCCTGAAGCATATACATCATACTATATAGATCCAAAGTAAACATAATAAATTAAAAAGGAGGATTAATTCAATTTGTCTGTATAGTATATAATGACTCGTATGTAGGTATATTATTACTAACAAAACTGTACCACAGTATTATTGTTGTATGTAAAGGCACATTGAATCAGTTAATTCTTTATGTAGATGGTTATACTGAAATACAGGATCGTCCAAGTTAAGGAGAGTAATTGTGAATGTAATTCTTAGATCTGAAAAATTCACTTGTTGAAAGAAGTAAACCGCTAGAATTGTTACAATATTTTTCATTTCATCGACCTGTATATCTATTTCTGAATTGACCTCCTTTTTTCTACTCTTTTTACGAATCAAGCTCACTCGTATACATTCAGTATAGAAGATATATAGCTCTACGATTATTCATTTATTAAAAATAACATCAAAAAATATATTTTGAGTGTAGGCGGAAAAGACGATGCTATTAATTTTATTTTTGTGTTTCACATGTTGCGTAGACTTATTATTTATATAGTGATTTGTTTGCACAATAGATTAGACATGCAGTATACAAAGAGTAGTAAAAGCAGCAACGATCTATGATTTTCGTTCTCTGTTTGATTATCTGTTATTGGAGATGAATACTTAATAGTCACTTTTAATTACTTCCCACACCGATAGATAGGTGAAGGGAGTATTGTGATCGCGAACATTTTCGATTTTGATATAACACGCTTTTTGGGCGTTTTAGGATGTCTTCATAACGAAAATCCAAGTTACTCGTTTCCGTCGGCCTGTCTGTCTGTTGGCGTTTTTCTACCCTCGTAATCTCAGTAACCGCTGCACGGATGCTGATGAAATTTGGGGAGCGATATGCTATGGGGTCGTAGTAGGTAATGCTGCGATAATTTTGAAAATCCAGTGCATGGGTAGCGGAGTTATTAGCAAAAACAAAGGAATTTCAAATATTCCTCTAACTTTTTTGCTTACATTCACTTCTTTAAAATGAAACAAGTATCTTTTTAATAAGACTATGACTTAAATTCGCCTAGCAAAATGAGAAATTGGACATGGAAGCACTATTTAGGAAGCAGTTCAGTACGCACTTTAATCAAGAACACACTGGTGAAATATAATTAGAAAACGATAAAATATTATAAACACAAGTCATATCTAATCGTTCAGGTTTGTCACGTAGACATAAATAAACAAAGCTATACGCAAAATACTATGCAAGAAATTATTTCTATATTATTCTCGTCAAATTATTGTTCTCACAAATATCGTTGCTGCTTTTAAATTCTACTCACTGTACTTAAGTAGGTCCTTACATCAGAAGTAAATTCTTGATAGTAGTGCTGAAGCACACAATATTTCTTTGCTCTCAACCAAATGCTAAAATCAGTGAGGTATTTGAGTCATGGAAAGGCCACAGTACATAAACTATTTCAGTTGAAAAACAGCTGTTATAAACGATCAAAAAATAGAGACAACATATCATTTCGGCTTCGTTGTGTAACGACATTATAGGTTGTGCTATACAATATTTCACTAGAAAATTAATTTAAATTTCTAAATAACTGCTCCACATTTGAAAAGGTCGTATTTCTTCCAAAAGATCGAAATTCCCCCCACCCAATTAATTCTTTCCACACGCTTACGGACAATAAATTCAGGACGTCATTTTTCCCAGGCAAAAAGTGGGTCACAAAAGTTTATTTTTGGGGGAGTAGATGTCAATCTCTAGGGGATACGGAAAGAGTGAGGAACGAAAGCTAGTATGGGCACAACCCTCGGCTAATCAATAAAAAAACAGTCGTGCTAATAAAAACACATCACTTCACATGCTTTGCAGCAGTTATTTCAAGCGACTCTCAGTTACTTCGTCCAGTGAAATTTAAATCATTTTATATCACAACATATAACGTGTTAACCACAAACTGTATAAAGCGAATTCTTCATCGGAAACCAGGTACTAAATAGTCCAAGAAAATGATCGGGAAGTATTGGTATGTTTAAATGTCTAAAGACTGGTGTGACATATACATAATATTCGAATGTCGCACTAGAAAATAAGAAATTGCTGCTGAATACGGTACCGATCATTTTCTCTTGAGAACCCATCCCAAAAAAACTTAAAAACTGGCATTTTCGAAGATCGGAGTTACTTAAAAAAATCTTTGTACATTCACGAAAATGAGAAGGAAGTCATGTGGGCAGTTTAAAAGTCTCCTCGCCAGGTTAGAAGGGAGTCTAACAAGAACAGGGCACCGTTGATGATTGCCAAAGACGCCTTGGACAGACCGTAGTCTCTCCATTCACTCTTGCCATAGTCATCGTAGATCTGGATGTTCAAAGCACCAGCAGCTACAAAGATAGCGCAGCCAACCAATGAGAAGAAGATGTCGATGCGCCTGTTGATGGGGGTGCTCATCAGGTAACCTGGAATAGAGAAAATTGCATATTTTAGGTTAGGTCCAAAACAACCCGGCTCTATCAGTAGTATAGTAGTGCGCGAAAAGAGGAATAGTTTATGCCGACAAAGTTGGAAGAACAAGGGCTTTTAACTACTCGAGTAATTTTTTAGTGTACATTGCAGTAGGTAGTAGGCTGTGGAAAGTATCCATTTCTGTCGTACTCCAGCTTCTCTTTGACCTCAGATATGTTACCGCCGTTGTTTTTGGCTAGAGTTGACTTGTTGTAAGGAATTTTCATAATCTTGTTTCTTTACTTCAGTTCGTCTGTATCTTTCTAACAAGTTGGTTATGATCTTCCATCTGAACAGGTTTTTGTTTATATTTCATGGCCTGCCAGGTTACTTATAGGTAGGAAAATTAAGTAACTCCAATATGATAATTTGAAGATAAATGAGAGCTGCCAGAGACTGATATTCACAATCATATCATCAGAAAAGCTATTGAATTTTACATTTGACTGTAGGAATAAATTGGGCACTCCCATTTGAAACAATCAAATTGTCTCTGGTTGAAGTTTCTTTAATTTATCAACCGAGATCTCAAAGTACAAAAACAATTCAAATTTGTCGACCGTCTAAGCTGAGTTGGCGCATTTCATGCTTAGTTATATGGCAAAATCACAGCCTTCTAAGTTTTATAATCGCTGTGATATTCAGGTGTCGTGGGAGGTATATTTGCGGGACAGAGGACTTAGGATGTAGACGGATGGATGTAAAATATTATTATTATATTTAAAAAACAAAAAAGTGCAGCTCGGGCACCAACAGACCGAGGAACGAGCTGTTGTTTCATTACCCAATGACTACTCCTCACACCGTGAGGTGAGCAATCACTGGGTCCGCGAATCGTGCGCCCTAAGTAGACGAAGGGACCCAAGAATGACTGATTTCTGCATTCTGGAGGCTAAGATGTAAGCCGCCCCACGGCACACCGGTATTTTGCGCAGTACAGAGAGCAGCATATTCCTCATTCCCCCTAGGGATTCAATGACCATAACCAGCAGACTTACCATGTGCATTTATACATTCCGCACATGTATACAGCACCTAGCATAATTCCATTGGTCAGATTTGAATTTTGAACCAATCAAGCTCTGAGTGCCATACGCGAGTATGGAATGTAAATGAGTGCTATATGCACTTACGGAATGTAGTACTTAATGCAACTGAAAATTTACAAAGAGAAAATCGATTTAAGCGAAAACCATTTTTCAACTATGTATTAAAATGCAGTAAACTTTATTACAAATTAAGTTATAGTAGGGTGTATAATTTTTGTCCTTCTTTACGAAATATTAAATGTAATAATTGCAAAGATCTGGTGTATTAAGTTAACTAAGTATTAATCTTCAGTGGGCAAGGAAAACATACATTACTTACAAGATTAAAGACATTAACGAATATAGCAGAACAAAAAAGAACGTTATATAAAATCAGTGGGATAAACCATGCATTGGGTTTATTTGTTTTAATATTTTGGGATAGATTAGGTACGTTTTCCTTTGGCGGAGTCCAGCCATAGCCATACGTTTGACTTGCATATAACCATATTACATTCCTTAAGTGTATATGGCACTCATTTACATTTCATACACGCGTATGGCACTCGAAGTTTAGCGCTCAACAATATTAAATTCCGTAAGTGCATATGTCACTGATTTACATTTCGTACACACGTACGGCACTCGAAATTTGATTGGTTCAAAATTCAAATCTGACCAATGGGATTGTGCTAGGTGCTATATACATGTACGGAATGTATAAATGCTTACCGTGTAGTCTGCTGGTTATGGTCATTATTTTTTAAAATACTGACAATAAAATTAACGTTATACATATAAAGGACAATCGTGAAATGCTGCCTCAATGAATGCTTAAATAGTTGATGGAGAAGATGATAATTTCTTCATGTTTTTTTGCGTTGATACTTTCATGTTTGATTTTCGAAGGTTCTGGGTCTGTTTCAATGTATTGACTCAATATTTTAATTGTCACAAATAAATGAAATTAGAAAAAGTGTCTAGGATCATAAATCATTGTAACAATTACCAATATTGATAAAAAACTGACTACAACAACAACAACAACAACAATAATAACAAAGATCAGAATATTTTTCTATACAATGATGCCAAACTTCCAGGGATTAAAAAAAGGGGGCGGATTTAGGTACTCTCTCCTCTCTGTATAAAGTGCGGCTGCCACAAGTGGCCGCTGTGCCCTTGAGAAGACTATTTTAGACTGGTTTAGAGACAACAAAGGAATCTTACCTGCGAAACCACCGATCAGGATGATAACGTAGCCCCCAAAGGCTGCTGCGCTTAGAGTGTCGGCATTGAAGTCGTTCGTTTTACTTTTGTAATGAAGGCCTATGCACACTATGGCGATGGCCTGAAAGCAATAGAAAATCATATTAGTATAAGTAGTGATATCACAACAGATCAAACTCTGTTTAAAAAAGCAAGTTGATTAACTGGGAACCCATTTAATAATAATAATAATTAGCCCTCTCTGTTGGCTTCTAATTAACAGTGTTTTCCATAGCAGAGTGGCGTCGGCAAACAGTAACAAAGCCTACATAGAACACGAGGCTAATGACCAAAGCAGTCGATGCCGATAACGCAGAAGTAAAAGAAAATAAACGGCTTAATTCCACATTGAGCTGTAGTATCATTATTCAGTTTGATATACATACATACAGGAACAAAACTAATACCACAACATACCTACTACGACATTATTTAACCCTTAACTGGTAACGTGCCGTCTGTGAGACTGCAAGCAATCTTAAATTCGACCCTATAACAAAACCTTACCGCATTTCTGGTAAATGACCTCATCTAATCTACCAGCCATTGGTATCCCTTTTATATCCGGTTTATCAATAAGTTTGCATAAATAACATTCCAGATGTGCTTAGTTGTTAGTTTGGTTCAGTCTGCGAGACGGAACGTTACGGTTTACGTTATAATTTTTCTCCACTGTTAGTCATGGCAGGTCCGTCATTTTTTACCAAAATATTTTTATAAGTCTATTGCTTTACTTATTATCAATCACAAAATATATAGATTTGAGTGTGGTCAATTTTTTTTTATTATCTTGGTCCTACAAATTTGTGCTGCTAATTTGTGTTCTAGTTATTAATTATCATAATTTTTTTTCTTTACATTACATGTTCTGCTACTTTATACAAAATTATTATGAAAGGATATATGTCCAACAAATCTTCATGCATTTTTTCCAAAAAATAATTAGGAGAATTTGATATTTTAAGCTTCAAAGAGGTTACAGTCTCACAGACTGCACGTTACCAGCTATGCTTCGAACTTGCACGTTACCGGTTAAGGGTTAAACAAAATTGTTCATATAACGTTGCTACTATTTATAAATTCTATATACCAAAAACATATAAACGGTATATTCATTATCATTATTTCGAAGGAATTAAAATTTTTTATATTTAATTCATCATTCACCTACCAGGTGCATCTTAGACATATTATACAAACTATATTATATTAAATATACAAACAAACAATTTGTTTAATCGTTAATTATTTTATCCCTATTGATTCACTGTAAAACTTCTATTTAATTTTTGTTTTTTGTACCTGAGCTGTTATCAAAGCTACTTGTAAGTTTTAAAACTTGTTGCTAACCAATGAGGTTTCCTAAAGTTTTTGTTATCATATAATTGTAGCAAAATAAAGACGACAATTATTATTATTATTATTATTATTTAATCTATGATAAGACTATATTTTAAAATCCTGAAATAGAAGAATGGAATCCACGAAAACAATGACATCGAAAGTGACATCATTCAATAACCTTGGCGTTGAAATTACAAACAAACTCAAAAGGTCGATGATATCATGGAGCATGCATGAATCAATGATTCAATGACAAAGTGCAAAACATCACCCGTGATTCATGTCAAATAATTTCGATATTTAAAGTATTTAGCGAATTCTTATGAATTACATTTACATAATTAGTGGAATATTTCTTGAACATTGAGGAATCTTCTTTATACTGTAGATTTTAACATATATTATTCAATATTTGCAAAATAATATAAACGCTTGCTTATTGTATATTATAATTTCTAAATTACGAATACAGAATATGAGCCCGAATTTTGGAAATGCGTATCATATACAGGATGTCCTCAATTAAGTCGGTTTTATTGGTAACTTCGTTGTTGTTGGAAATATGTTGTTTTACGAAAAATCCAACCCCTTAGCGAGAATTCCTAGACCAATACAACTTGTATTGAAGCTTCGAGGTGTAAAAACAAATTTCTGTACGTTATTTCCTAGCGTCTAGTAATAAATGTTTTTTCAAATACTCATTAATTAAAGATATAAGAGTTCGTTCAACCATGGGGCATTTGGAGCGCACGTGGTATGCTTATATATCAAGGCTGCATTCAAACTTTAAAGTGCACTAAAGCCAAAGCAATTATGCAATTACGAAGATGGTCTTATTCCCGACTCGAGAAAATGACACCATTAAACCAATAAAAATTAATTGGGCAACACAGGCACTGGCTCTGGCTGGCATTTTGAGATGTTATTTATAGCCAATGAGTAAGAATGATTGTTTATTATCATTTTTGGATTGGTGCTTCTGTTATGCAGTAATATGTATGTTTGTATACATACCATATTGATGTTGGAATGCATATTTTTAGTTTGATGTGTGTGTTGTTCAATATGCTAGAAATACGCGTTTTCCTTTTCCATCACGTTAGGTGTGGAAACAGAGTAAGGCTCAATACAAATAAGCAACCCCATCATAATCATTCATTTTTTTTGAAAATTATTGTTTTCATCCAAACTGAATGTTAAACTATGCTGATTATAGATTTTACTCCGTGCTTGAAAAGTATCACACTGATTAAACACTAAATTTTCATCGACGTAGTCATAACTTTCAATACCTACAGTTCTGCGTGGAACAATATCCCTATATACGTAGTTATTTATTTATTTATTTAACGCATTGCTACATGGATTGATAAAAAGTCATAAGCAGTTAAATAAAGTACAAACATTGAATTTTTAAAGACAAACAAAAACAAATAGTTTCAGATATCATAATTAAGACCATTTATCCAGTCCACTACAGACTTCGAGGCTTCGAAGTCGAAATCCGACTACACCGGGGGGGGGGGGGGGGGGGCTCTCCAAAGTCATAGCATAGGACGGTGATTCGGATATCCCCCGTTTGAAGAACGAGTCACGACAGATGCCATGTGGCGTTCTGACTCGATTAAGGGTTTTCCATGCATTTTTGCGTGAATAGATCTTAAACTCATTGAAAAAGCCAGAGAGCATTATCTGCTTTGTGGACTATTCTAAAAGGCGTTTGATAACATACAGTGGCCTAAATTATGGGAAATCCTTATCTGTATGGGAGTTCCTTATAACTTAATATACATACAACATACAGCAACAGGATCGTGTAAGAATTGATGGTAACCTGTCTGGTTAAACAGCAACCAGAAAATGAGTTCGTCAGGGATGTGTATTATCTCCGATGTTATTTAACATTTACTCTGAATTTGTGATCAGACAGGTATTGGACAACTGGAATGGCGGTATAACTATTGGCGGAAGCAAAATATCTAACTTAAGATTTGCTGACGATACAACCCTTATTGCTGCTTGTCAGGAAGAACTAGTAGCTCTATTACACATCTTAGAACAACACAGTCCGGCATATGGTCTTGATATAGCTACAACAAAGGACAATGTTATGATCGTAGATAGAGAGTACGATAATAATCGAGAAATAAAGTCAGTAGGCCGTTGTGAAGTAGTTCAAAGTTTTGTGTACCTCGGTTCTTTGATCGATAATTCGAGTAGCTGTGAAAATGAGATTCGATCGATTCAACAGGCACGTGTGGCCATGACAAAGCTTACTAAAATGTGGCATGACCATGACTAAAGCCACCAAAATGTCTCTGGTTCAGTCTCTTCTGTTCTCCATATTTTGTATGCCTCGGAAATTTGGACTTTTAAAACGGCAGATCGAGCTCCGAGCTCCTATAGATGCTTTTGAAATGTGGATGTGGAGGAGAATGCTGAGAGTTCCTTATACCGCCCATCGAACTAACGTTTCCATACTCGATGAGCTCGGCAATCCAAAGAGACTATCCTCCATTGTGTCGACGAGAATGCCTACATTCTTCGGACATATTCACAGAAGCGATAATATGGAGAAACTTGTAGTTCAGGGTTATGCCCCGAGTGGGCGATGCCGTGGCCGTTCCCCTACACGCTGGGTGGATACGATGAAACAGTTGCTGGATATGAGTATCAAGAGCGCCACTGAACTGACAGTAAATCCGAACGATGGCGAGCTACAGTTCTCAAATCTCTCTCTAGCTCCGGCTCAATGCATTTTACGAGTTTACAACATGTCTGTTAAGACACTGTGTGGCTATGATGATGATGCATGGCAAGGTAATTCCATACCTGGCAGGGTTTAAGGAGTGAGAAAAAACTTCAATGGATGAATGAAGGAGGGTAGCTTCCTGGTGACAACAGACACCAGTGCATAGGCCCTAAAAATGGGTTCTTCTGCTCCTCTCCTTACTTTAGTTCTCGAGTCCAGCTCTCATCGCAAAGATGAGGATGATCTTGGATCCTGCCTATCTTATGTCTTTAGATTTAAGGACCATTGAACTCAATACAGTTTGCCTGTGAAGTTCCAAGGCGTCACAGCGACATATAATGTGTGCCGAGGGCTCCTCCTCTTCGTCATAGCATGCACACGTAGGGTCGCTTGCCAACCCCATCACATACAAGTGAAGTGAAGTCTGAACGTGCTATGGCCAGATAGCAGGTCCACATGCAACCTTAGCCGGCTTTTGTCCAGCGAGAGACAGAACCTTCTCACCTTGGCCAGAGACACTAAAGTAAGTTCTCCAGCTTGACGGAGACCTTCAGAGGTTCTTCTCCATCTCATAAGATGTTGATTTTGCAACCACACTTCTGTTTTCCTTCTAATGGTACTTTCAGCCCCACAGAGCCGGCTAGGGACCCAGGAAATTATTTCTCTACCCTCCTTGCGAACAAGGATTGAATCTAGAAATCAAAATTTTCTAATTTATTGTATACTCCTTCGAATATTAAAGATGGATATATTCTATTATTCTATTCGGAGAAAAAGCTTCAACATCACAATAGGTAGGATCGATAAAAGGAGGTCTTTAGTAGGTCATCAGTCTAGGATTTGGTGTTGCTGCTTTTCTCCTATATTATGAATTGTTGTGATGCCCTCCCTACATGGGGAATTGGACATCATTATTCGAATTCGTTGGGACATCTGAATTCCTAATGCGTTTAAAGCTATCAAATGATTATATTAACAAACCTCACGAGATTCTGCAACTATTTTTTGCAGGAATTCAACCACTTGTTTCTACTGCAACAAGGTCTTCACATTGATGAAGACAGTAGTGAGGTAGTCTACCTACTCGACTTTCCTACTGTTTACATTTTTGTCTTTTATTTTTGTGTTACTCGATATCAAAATACAATAAATAACAGAGTCACGTATGAAAACCTGACACATGATACATTAGATTACAAGGCGACGTATTACAGGTGTTACCTCACATTTATTTTTAAACCCTTTGATAATTATTGTGCGTGGTTTGAATAAAATAGAAACGTAATTTACATAATCACCATGTAGTTCCGTTGGTATATATAGGCATGAGACCATTTTTGTTATGGCCATAGCTATTTGGTCGAAATGGGTTAAATTTGAATATTCACATAGACCGTGCACTAAACGTCACGCTATGGGGGTTTTGCTTTGCATCGTCGCCATTGTGCGATTTATTATAATTTTGTCAGGTGAATTGATTAGGTCGCTTAGACGCTTAATAAACTCACTGAATTAAAGTGGCACGGACATATATGTCGAATTGTCGAATGACCCAAAAGGTTTTCCAATGGATTTCCCGTCAAAGGAAAAGGAGCGGAAGACCTAAGAAAAGTTGAGGACAAAATGTTGAGCAAGCCATGAGGCAGAGAAACTTGTCTAACGGCAACTGGAGAGATTGTGGACTGTGGACTGTGGAAGATAGGGTGCGATGAACGACCCTAAAGTTGTATCCACGTTGCAAGATGTTTATGATGATGAATTGCAGTAGCTTCCATTCCACCCATTTTATTAGATACTCTCATCTTACATCAAGCCACTTCAGTAAAGTTGTCGAAGTTTTTTTTCTTTTATGGCCAGCCTCCCGCAAAGGCTGAATGCCTATCGCGCTGTAGAAGCGCTGCGAGAGGATAAGTATCGGCGCACGTTAGATTTGAAACGCTGCAGGCTGTAGCCATCGGGAAACAAATTCCCCGGCAGCTCATTCCACAGTGTCGAATTTCTCCAAAAGAAGGAATGCAGGAGGAGACTGGTTCGGGGAGTAGGGGCCTCGACCTGGTAAGGATGAGCTCGCAGAGCCTCTCTAGTGTTCCTCGTTCGGACGGTTTTTTGTGTTATTATCTGAGAGAGCTCACTTGAACATCGTTCGTGACAGAATCTGTAAAATAGAGACAGGGCAGCCACCCTTCTCCGATGTTCCAGGCTGTGGAGGTCCTTTGAGAGGTTAGGCGTACCGATTAGTCTAGTTGCTCTCTTCTGGATAGTGTCCAGAAGCTTTAGAAAGTGCTTTTTGGAGCGCGTCCCTACACATGGGAGCAATACTCCAACGAGGGCCGGATCTGTGCCTTGTAGAGCAACGGTAGTTGCTCTAGTGTATATACAGCTTCCTACAGCGGAACAAAGCTCCAAGCTGCTGGGATACCATTTCAGCAATACTGACGACGGGGTCCTGCCAGGACATGCTATAGTTGATGTTGATCCCCAAAAGCTTGACGGAAGGTGACTCGACCGTTGTGGGTGACCCTCCATTTCCATTCGTAAGTCAACGCGAAACTTCTTTGTCAGTGTTGTTGCCTGAGTTTTCTGTACGTTAAACGGTACTTTATTTACTAATGCTCACTAGACAATTGGTTTGATATCTACGTTGATCTGTGAGGCACTTACTCGCTTCCGTGGAGACTGGAGAGGATTGTTTTCACTTTTCTAATGATACGGTTACGTGTATATGTTAACACAAAAAAAAATTCCCTGTACAGGATTTCCATGGATAATCTACACAAATGACCCTGGATTAAACTAGACGACAACTTATCGACAAAAACATATTTAATATCAGTGAAAACTAGGTGAAAAATGTGGTTATGGTATTTTTTCCCAAAATATCTAAATTTAATGGCAAAATTGCTTTTTTAGGACTATTCTATCTGTTAAGCAGCGTTTATTATTAGGTATTTTGACTGTTTTTTTAATTTTAATGGCACACGTTTCTAATAGTGCAAAACTTACGATAATTTCAAATACAAAGTGCAAAAATAACAATAAACCGACAATATAAAGCAAACCAAATTTTTATATATTAAAATTTGTTAGTCGATCTCGTCTATAGTCTGCTCTTATCTATTCATTTGTGCCACAGACCACTAACAAATATGGAAATATGTTATCCAGGGACGCTGAATGGTTCGTCTTATCCCTAACCTGTTCGAATTCGTTTGTCTTTGCAAATATTTAGATAGCGATAACAGCTGTGTTGTTCATTGTCGTATTTGTTTATCAGGTTCCAGTAATAACGTATGAGCACCAAGTATATTTTTCACGTCGCTGTGTATGAGTCACATTTACAAGTATGGCTGTGACATGACTGGCAAAAACACGTGGTGGTTAGAAAAATGTCCACCTCACCCAAAGTTACGTCAAGGATATCACAATCCTTGTTTGGAACATGTTCTGAATCGGATCAGGCACTATATCCCTGGTCCACGACAGCGCTGTTTCGATCTTTCGAATCTTAAGTGGACGTGGGTAAAGCCCGGTATCAGGCTGATATGAAAGCAGTGAACCAACAGAAACAACTACTCTAGCTAAGCTCCAAGGGCTACTGAAGGCTAGTGTTACCGGCGTGAAATTACCCTATTTATTTCCTCAGAAATTGCAATGGTCCAGAAATTCTAAGAACTTGGAGATTGATAACCTACTCATTGTTCACAGGTGTCACAGGATTCATCACTACAGCTCATAATCTGAGTAATAATTACTGATTGCAGCAGCATGTTTTTGAACTAATATAACAGAATATTGCATCTATACCCAAGCCCAAAAATAAGAATCCAGGAATGATTGGTCATGGGTGGCTCCCGTTTTGTGTTATATTGATGCAAATGCAACACAACACCCTTAATATTCTTATAATCATCGATTTATTTAGAAAGGCATGCAGTTCCCAAAACAAAAGGTGTCATCAGCTAATTTTAATGTTCAGATGTTCACATATTTGTCACTCACTCATACCAACATACTAATTCATTCAAAGAATTTGATGATGGACAACCTGCACAGGCCGACCATTTGAGCAGTTGTGGAAGAAAGAAAAAGAAACTGCTTTTAAATATTTTTATACCAACTGAACTTTTATTATTAGATAAATATAGTAGAATAGCAACATATTTTTTTTATATAAAATCAAATGAGTACCTATCAGTTGTACCCGTAGTGTTGGTTTTGTTTTGTTTGTTACGCCGTTAATTAGCAATTTTTTTAGGAAGCTAGATTTCTCAAAACAAGAACTACCCTTCCGAAGCTCATTATTTTTGTTAAACGTTTTATTCTTTAAGAAAACTTCTAGTAAACGTTAAGTTCATTTCAATTATTAAATTTTTATATGTAGAAGAGAAATATGATGCTCATGTTTATTGCACTTACCAATTCCAAGAATTTGATGATGGAGAGCCTGCTGACCGACATTTTGCGCGGTTGTAGAAGAAAGGAGTGGTGAGCCGAACTGAAGAAGCACTTGTTTACACGTTTGTAAGTTGCGTATCGATTTGAGACCGCGTAACCGTTTTGAAGCTTCGGACGAACTGGAACTGGAACTTCGGTTCGGTGGCGTGCTTTCAACGGTCGAACGCAGAGACGCGCGTCGTGCCGCTTGGCGCCGCGGCGGCGAGGTGGCCGACGCCGCCGCCGGGCGTCACGGTGGAAGGGGTGACCGCCGCCCCGCCGCGCCGCGCCGTTTCTCTTTTCGTTTGTTTCGAGAGGTCTTCCTCCGCGTACAGGCGCGGATTCGGGACACAGTTTGGGCAAACTTCGATTTTTAACAACAAATCAAAAGTCGATCATTTTTTTAATCACGATTTTTTCGATTTTACTTCCAACAACGATAAGAGAGTGGAGTATTGTAAACGCAAAAATTTTCGATTCTGAGATAGTATGCTTTAGTACCCTTTTTGGGCGTTTTACGAACTCATTTCCGTCGGTCTCTCGGTCTGTTGTCTGTCTTTCTGTCTTTCTGTCTTTCTGTCTTTCTGTCTTTCTGTCTTTCTGTCTTTCTGTCTTTCTGTCTTTCTGTCTTTCTGTCTTTCTGTCTTTCTGTCTTTCTGTCTTTCTGTCTTTCTGTCTTTCTGTCTTTCTGTCTTTCTGTCTTTCTGTCTTTCTGTCTTTCTGTCTTTCTGTCTTTCTGTCTTTCTGTCTGTATGTCTGTCGGTCTGTCAGTCGGTCTGTCTGTCGGTCTGTCTGTCGGTCTGTCTGTCGGTCTGTCTGTCGGTCTGTCTGTCGGTCTGTCTGTCGGTCTGTCTGTCGGTCTGTCTGTCGGTCTGTCTGTCGGTCTGTCTGTCGGTCTGTCTGTCGGTCTGTCTGTCGGTCTGTCTATCGGTCTGTCTGTCGGTCTGTCTGTCGGTCTGTCTGTCGGTCTGTCTGTCGGTCTGTCTATCGGTCTGTCAGTCGGTCTGTCAGTCGGTCTGTCTGTCGGTCTGTCTGTCGGTCTGTCTGTCGGTCTGTCGGTCTGTCGGTCTGTCTGTCGGTCTGTCGGTCTGTCGGTCTGTCTGTCTGTCGGTCTGTCTGTCGGTCTGTCTGTCGGTCTGTCTGTCGGTCTGTCTGTCTGTCGGTCTGTCTGTCGGTCTGTCTGTCGGTCTGTCGGTCTGTCGGTCTGTCTGTCGGTCTGTCTGTCGGTCTGTCTGTCGGTCTGTCTGTCGGTCTGTCTGTCTGTCGGTCTGCCTGTGGGTCTGTCTGTCTGTCTGCCGGTCTGTCTGTCGGTCTGTCTGTCTGTCGGTCTGTCTGTCGGTCTGTCAGTCGGTCTGTCTGTCGGTCTGTCTGTCGGTCTGTCTGTCGGTCTGTCTGTCGGTCTGTCTGTCGGTCTGTCTGTCTGTCGGTCTGTCTGTCGGTCTGTCTGTCTGTCTGCCGGTCTGTCTGTCGGTCTGTCTGTCTGTCGGTCTGTCTGTCGGTCTGTCAGTCGGTCGTCTGTCGGTCTGTCTGTCTGTCGGTCTGTCCATCTTCGGTCTATCTGTCAGTCTGTCGGTCTCTCTGCCTGTCAACCTATCTGCCTGTCTGACTGTCGGTCGGTCTATCGTCTGTTGGTCTCGTAATATCAGTAACCGCTGCGTGGATAGCGAGACGCTGTAAAGTTGTAGTAGGTTATGCTGTTATAATTTTGAGAATCAGTGTATAGACGACGGCGACGGAGCTATTAACAAATAACGAAAAACTTCAAATATCCCTCAAACTTCGTTTTTATTCGTTTTGGGAGTTCCTGATTATTCTCTACTCTTTTTTGGTGGGGGCGAAGTTGGGGTGGTTGAGGGTGGGGATTGTGAACCTGCTAAATTTGTTGTAATCATAATAGGGAAAGGAAGAAATTAGCGGCATAATACACATTTTTAGGTCCATCTGAACATTGCCTTACCAATTACAGAAATCAAGGGATTTTCTGATGTATATGCATAGGACTATTGCTTTGTATTATGTAACGTGGAAATCATTGAATTGGTATGGTTTTTAGAAATCGTGTCAGCAATAATCAAAAACTAAAAATATAAAAACAACTCAAACTTCGTTATTATGCGATTTATATTTTATACTTTTTTGGGTGGGGGTGAAATTGGGTTGCTTGGAAATGCGGGGGGTTGTAAAGCTTAATTCTTTTTGTATTCATATAGGCTGACCATCGACTTATGAAAAAAGACCTAGCGGCATAATTGGGCATAATAATATACTTTTTTAGGTCCATCCGAACATTGACTTGCTTATTACAGAGACCAATAAGGGACTTAAGAATTTTCTGATGTATACATATACCAGTATTGCTTTAGACCGTTCTGTATTGTGTAACGGGGAAATCGTTGAATCAATGTTATTGAAATTTTGACACAGTATTATTACTGCGACGTGGATGAAAGCCGCGTATGGTTTTTAGAAATGGTGTCAATGGAGGCGCAGCAATAATAAAAAACTGATAAAATATAAAAATATCTCAAACTTCGTTTTTAGGCGATTTGTGGGTTCCTGATTGTTTCGTTTCATCTAGTTGAAGCTTTCAGAATAAAAACTGTGTCGTTCTAGTTTCTACGGAGAGAGATGCAAGAAACTATTTACGAGAGTTTTTGTGTTGGATGAGCAGCTGGCTTTATTATTAGGTATTATTAATGTTTTTATTTCAACGAAATACACAATACACGCAATGCTTCAACAGCTAAGATTATTTCGAATAAAAAAGAAATAAAATTAACTGCCAATATTGGACAAACAAATTTTTTGACATTTTTTTAAATCACCCTTTTTTGTCTACAAATTGTGGTCTAGTTTCACCCAGTTTCATTTATGCACTTTATGTTGGAACACTCTGATGTAGATCGGGAAAACAGGCTGGGAAAGCGTTTCCTTGCAAAAAGAGTGTTCTGACTAATATTTATATCCCGTAAATTATACTTTATATGTTAGTGGAAGTAAAATAATTTACGATTGTTTGATTTTTTTGGAACAGGAAAAAATCATAATTAGCTTTTTTTATCTGAAGAGGTTTCTACAATTTAAACACTTTAATCGTACATGTTAGAGGGGACTACTTCAAAAAGAAATATCTGTTCATATTTCGATAATAAATTAATAAAACAGGGAACCAACAGAAACAATTACTTCGAGGGCTAATACCCTTATCGGCATTAAATTACACTATTGGCTCGAGTGCTTCCTTTGGGAAAACATGGAGAAAATGTTTACACAGTGTAAGCCGGGCTTTACCAGGTGCACCTGATGAGATCCGAAAGATCGAAACAGAGCTATCGCGTGGATTAGGGACGTCGTGCCTGATGCCATTCAGGACATGTTCCAATCCAAACCAGGATTGTGATATCCTTGAGCTCACTTTGGGTAAGGAACAAACCATTTTCTTAATAAATTCATAAACAGTGATCAAAAATGAACAAAATAAATTAAATTAAAAATTTTGAAGATTTCGGAAATTTTATAGAATGTTCGAATTAAAAATTTTGAAAATGAGTTTTAAAATCTAGAAAAAATATCATAGAAACAGTGATAAGTGGTACTGCAATTATTATGCTCTTAGCAAAATGGCAACAAACAGACAGACCGACGGAAACGAGCGGCATCAACGAATTCGTTGAGCGGCATAGATTTTCGCAGATATCATAAAACGCTCAAAAAACAAATGATCGGATCCTATTCTGCGCAGTTGCGAAAATCCAATCCTGGGTTACTACAACTGCTTAAGGTGTAAGCCCATGACACACTTATGATGTCATCGTTGGAAAAGTTGACCTACGTTACAAACACGGCTAACCAGAAGGTTGAACCTGCCGGTAACCGCTGTTATTATTTTTTTATGTTCGTTGATCGCGAACCAGATATACGACGGCATCAAAATGTTTATGACATAATATATTTTGTGAGCTAGAAGCTTAAAAATAGATTTTATTCCAGCGAGTTATGTAGGGCGTGGGTTTCGTGGGAATATTATACGCCTATCTGGTTCTCTTCGTGGAAAAGTGGCGTAGTAAATTGACTAATCATAATCAAATTATACAATTACTGCAATATGAGTAGACTTGCATTGCAGTAAGAAATTTCTGCTTCAACACACAATTTAACTGCCTACAGCAGTGAAGGAGTTTGCTAATTCACGTACATTTTAATATCTTCTAACATAAGGCCAGCGCCACACATGCGGCATTAGGAAAAACGAGCGACAAATACTTGAAATTCGGCAAACATCTACTAGTCTGGCTGCAGGAGTTTATGCAAATGTTTAGTATTTGCCAAACATCCCCGAATATCACTCCTCATCCACCATTCCCCCTGCCAAAAACCTTCCCGACCTTTTAACAAAGACCAGTATGGCGGCCCAGCTTAGGGAGGGTAATTCCTCTGGCTAGAGTCTATCGGATCCAAAGATCTCGTATCTGAGCCCGCCTAGCAACTCACATTCCGCAGGAAAGTGGTAGGCCGTTTCATCAGCCTCTCCATAACTCATACATAGGGAGTTTTCTTCAATTCCTAATACGAGTTTTTTGATTACCCATCGGCCTTGGTTCCATATAGCCATGGTGATCTAGATGTGTTCAGCCCGGTTTTAAAATCCGTGGCTTTTTTGCATCCCCCACTTTGCCTACCTGCTGCCTTTTTGATCCTATAACGGTCCTTGGGCCAAAACTGTCCTCCGGTGCCGAGTCTGGCCAGCCTATCGGCTTCCTCATTGCCAGGAATCCCCGTATGAGTCTGGACGCACATCAAAGTAACCTCCTTTAGTCTGCTAGCTCTTCCAATCACGCCGTGCACTCCTGAACCAGAGGTCCCCTGGTTTTGGGCCGTCAGATGGCTTTCAGTGCCGCCTGACTGTCAGAGCAGATGTGGACCATTTGATCCGTGCCCTTCCTCACCTCATATTGCATGCAGCAGAGTTTTGCATATACTTCTGCTTCGATAATCGTGTTGTTCGTGCCAAAAGTAAAGAGTAACTTTTTCGTACTCCTCGATTTTCCACATACATCCCTGCTTCTGAGGCCTGTTCACTAGCTAGCATAACGTACATTGCCTCTCCGGGAAACTGAGCCTCCCCTCTTTTCCACTCCTCGATACTGGAAATGGTCAGAGTGGAAGATTTATCTAACCTTATAGCTATCTTTATCAATTATCCAAGTCTCGCATTCTCACGTGGAACAAGTAGGGTAACTTTAAAATGGCAATCTTCTTTGATTACTCAGTATCCTAAGGCTACTACTAAAATATCGAATGTTATGGATGCAGCTAGCGGTGTTCCTCAGAGATCAATATTAGGGCCGCTACTCTTTACAGTTTATTTAGTTTATGATACACAGTTGTATCGTTCATTTTCTGGTAGTGACTTCGCTGTAGCTGAACACAGAATAAACTCTGATATCGACAATACCTATATATAAAATATCTGCTTAGCACTCGCTAACCCTGAATAACGCCCAATAAGTCCGTTGTGTTGTAATTTTGTTTGGTGAAGATAGGGTCGTCTTAACAGTTATTGTATTGAACTTAGAAAATCAATAATAAGGTAGGCATCTCGTTCTCAGATTCTGTAAAAATATTGGGATTTATCCTTGATTTTAGGCTCAGTTCCACATAGGAGAGCAATGTTCATCTCAAGAACATAATTAGCGCTTAAACTGATGTATCCCCACAGAGCATATCAGCTAGATTTACACACAAATAGAACGCTGTGTGTAGGTTTATAGTCGGTGGCTGTGTGAAACTTTTGTCTCAGTTTTCTTATGGTGTTCCACACAACTGTTCCAGTTGACTTGACGAATAATAGTTTATGCCTCAGCCATTAACATAATCGATTTCATTCGCCTACTGCTGCTTATTGATTATCATAACGTTTTGGTTAGTCTATGAAGAATTTAAGGCGCCGTCTTCTGAATTAGAAAGTCTATGTCAGTTCCAAACTCTTGCGCCATAACATCATTATTATTATCATCATATTTTACTCGTCATTTCTTTTGACTAAAAATTGTATACCTACATGACTCACCTATAAGAATTATTCCTAAAAAACATACCCTATAACTATATTTATATAATCAGCTAACTATTAGTAGATTCTACAAAACTTACGTGGAGAATCTTAGGTGGTTTTTAAGTTTTTCAAATGTAAGTTTCTGAGATCCACCCATTGCGTGATTTTATTGAACAGTTATTGTACCTAGGTATATGTATCTGAATCGCAGCTAGGTATAAGTATGAAATGACATATAGAAACTATTTGTATAAATGAATTGATTCCACCTCAACAACAGAATGAAGCAATATGATAATAATAATGATGTGGAAAATAATTCACAAGTGGCGCCTAAAATTGTTTATTGACTACCTAACCAAAATGTTATGGTAATTTTAATCAAAACAGTGGAAGGCGAATTAAATCGATTATTATGATAATGGCTTTTGGATCAATATTAAATGATATTATGTTATTACTTATGGTAAAAGAATTAGACTTTATTTATCGATCTAATAGAATCTAACGTTGGTATTGGTTTTAGGGTTTTAGACTTTATAGTCATTACTAAAATCATTATTTTACGACCCTTCTTATAGATTCATTACTGTCTTTTTTATTGGGTGATAGGGTCCAAATTAAACACAACTTTAGCTCAAATTTGCCAACGTATAGAAAATTATATTTTCATCTTCAGGGCTCCTTTGTGTTAAAAGTTGAACAGTCTGTATGTAACGCTAAGAGAAGTAACTTCTCCTGTAGTTAGTGTGTGCAAATATAAAGACCAAAATCCCAATATCTAGGACACACGCATGTACTTAATTTTAAAGAACCTGGTGACTACCACAACTTTTACAAAGGAGCCCTGAAGATGAAAATATAATTTTCGAAACGTTGGCAAATTTGACCTAAAGTTGTGTTTAATTTGGACCCTATCACCCAATGAAAAAAATAGTAATAAAATTACGTTTTTTTTTTCAATAATGAAACAAGTGCTGTTTGCGCTATAACTCTTTCATGCAGGTGTTACAGCAAAAACTGCTTTTCCAGATTAGACAAAGTCGGTGATTATTTACAGTGGCGGATTTAGAGGGGAGCGTACGCCCCTCCCCCTCCCTACAGGTATACGGAAGCACATTATATTTATATAAAAGTTATACTTTTGTTGCTTTTCAGACCGCGGCAGCACTGCTCCGCCCTCCTAGATCTATGGTTTGAGAGCTTTTTTTGCTCTTCAGAAAGTTAATTGTGCTCATCATGTTGAGTCCACTGCTCCGCACCCCCCTCAATCCCCCTAGAACAAATCCTAAATCCGCCACTGATTATTTATATATTTCGCAATTCGCATTATAACCATTTTTAATGATATTCAATCAACTTTTGATTGTATCATCACTTTTATCGTGATTATATAGGAGTATGTTATAGGTTTCCTCTATTTAACGTACTTATTCAATGATAAGATACCTAATTACCTAAGTTTCAAACATTTCATGTACCTCCTAAATCTTCATAAATGCATCATAGTTACTTTGCACTAATTTCGCTGAGCTTACGAGTGTGTAAGACATCATAGCTGAAAATAGAATTAAAACATTATCTTTCTTGATAAATGTAACTGAGATATGATTCTACTGTTTACCATGGATTTAATGTGACTCACATTCTCAGATACAAAACTGATGTTGCAATACTTACGCCGCATTAACTGGGTGAATAGGATATATACCTTAGTGAGTCATTAATGCAAAAAATTAGTTAACATATTATTATCCATGGACATAATGTATATTCAATAAATTAATAATTACATAGAGATGGATCACACCAACGGCCCGTAAAATACTTGTCCTCAGCAATGCCTCCTGTTGGTCTTGATCCCTTATTCTATATCGAATATTAAATGTTAATGACGTCGAACAAATGTGTTATATCTAATTTGACAATCATTTCCATTTACATTTCCGCTTATATTATAAAGGTTTTTTATAACTTTCAACGAAAAACTTCTTTCTTAGAAAGCATCAGATTTCCTGAAACATGAGTCCTACCTGACGGTTTTGACATGCTAATAATAACGGTTGGCCAATTAGTTATAATAAAAGGAGCTAACTCGTTTTTTATCAACACAAATTAGCTTGAATCAAAGCAAAAACAAATAAATTCTGATTAGCGAACACACTGGTACGTTTCCCGAAATAAATATTACTCAAAGATATCACAACGTGAGTTCGTTATTACGCAACCCAATTCGGTTTATAAACAAAACATTATATTTATAATTTCGCAGGAATCGTATGTCGGTGAGAAAAGTGATGGATTTGATAAATGCTAAAATATAATTATTTTTATTTTTGGCATCTAATACTACTCATACACCCACTATGAGAGTTTTGTTTTTAAGGTATCAGCACTGGAAGATCCATAATACGAGTATTAATATACCCCATATGCTTCGCCAAATTATAGTTATTTGATAATCAATAACAATAAGACTGTCCACCAAGGGCGCTTCCAAGGGGGGGGGTAGAGGGGGTAATTACCCCCCCCAGAACACGGACCAAAACTGACTAATTAAAAATAAGATGCAATAAGATGCATTGAAATTTAACTGTTTATGTTTATTGCTTTAAATATATTTTTCTGTTTACATTATTTATAATAAGTCTGGTTTTATTATACAGGGTGAGTTTTTAGTACTGGCTCGGTCGATAACTCCACTACTATAGAAGATAGCAAAAAAAGTTGTATATAAAAGTTGTAGCCACGGATATGCTCCTTGCTCAGAAAATATTTGGATTTATACATGGTGATCCATAACTACGTGGTGATGCAAACATGCATTTTTTTAAATGAGACACCCTATATATTATTCCATATTCAAATTCTATTAATGATTTCCGTTCTTCCAATATAGGGTATTGTTACATTATACAGGGTATTTCAAAAGTTATTACCATTTTTATATCAAAATCGCGGTTAAATGAACATACTGTATATCAAAAAGTAATGAATCAAAAATTATTTTTTCACACGAAAAGATTAAAAATATCCTCTAGTTTTAAAATAGGCTATAAAAAAGCCCTTGACGCATATTCGTATACAGGGTGATGTAGATTGCAAAATCTAGATTTTCTCTTTTTTTTTTAAATGTAACCCCCAATGTTTTATTATGCCAAAGAATTGCTTTTAATATGCTCTTTAATCTTTGTATAGCACTCGTTATTTCTGGTTTCGTTAGTTTCTGAGATATTTCGATTTTTCAACAAATTTAAAATATACCTTCTATTTGTTTACTGAAATTTATTTATTTTGAGAAAATACTATCATATTTTATTTCTGCTTAACAAGCAACTAAAATATAAGGCAATAATGGTACTTGGTCAAGTCAAAACACTAAATTTACGAGATAATATAGGTCAAGTGTGCTGAGGAAACAATTTTATAGACGTCATGCATAATTATCAAGAAGATCTATCAGGTAGGCTATGAAATATTGAACGACACGGTCCAAGTAAAACGATTCTTCAATCTTCCAAACGCATTAGTTTTAGAATGCCTCCGTTCTGGATATTGCTGTTCATAGTTGATATATTCTAGAGGCAAGTAGACAATTTCTCAAAGGTTCTCCTAAATACACTCAATGGAAAAATTAATTTTTAAAGCTGGTTTTTTACACAGTACGGAATTATTGAGGTGGTTATGAAAACTGTCAATTTTTCAAAGCCTACCTGATAAATCTGCTTGATAATTATGCATCACGCCTACAAAATTGTTTCCTCAGCATACTTGACTTTATTATCTCGATGATTTAGGGTTTTTAATTTGTCAAATAGCATCATGACCTTATAACTTAGTTGTTCGTTAAATAAAAATGAAATTAGATAGTACCTTCTCAAAATAAATAAATTTCAATACACAAATAGAAGCTATATTTTAAATTTATCGAAAAGTCGAAATATCTCGGAAACTGATGGACGTAGGTACAATAAGTGTTATACAAAGATGAAAGAGCATAACAAAAGCAATTCTTTGGTATAATAAAATATTGGGGGTTATATTTAAAAAAAGAGAGAAAATCTAGATTTTGCATTCTACATCACCCTGTATACAAATATACGCCGTGGGCTTTTTTTACAGCCGATTTTAAAACTAGAGGATATTTTTAATGTTTTCAAATAATTTTTGATTCATTACTTTTTGATATACAGTACGTTCATTTGACCGCGATTTGGATATAAAAATGGACATAACTTTTGAAATACCCTGTATAATGTAACAAAACCCTATATTGGAAGAACGGAATTTATTAGTAGAATTTGAATATGGAATAATATATAGGGTGTCTCATTTAAAAAAATGCATGTTTGCATCAGCACGTAGTTACGGATCATCTCTTACCGTATTATATTCTTCATTTGACAAGATGTTTATTGTACCCCCCCCCCCCCCCGTCTCCTTGGCGGCGCTCACTACATTATCCATAGAGTAACTACCCCCCCCAGACAGATTTCCTAGAAGCGCCACTGCTGTCCACTGCAGGCCCGTAGCCAGGATTTCACTTCGGGGGGTGCTCACTAGCTTAATCATCATCTTCATCTGACCTGCGGCGCGGGGGAGAGGGGGGTAAAAACCGGAAGCAGTCAGATAGTTATCACCAACAACGTCCCACTGAAGGGCGCCTTGAGCATCAGGAGTAGGACGTCTTGAGTATCAGGAGTAGGACGTCTTGCGTATCAGGAGTAAGACGTCATCGTTGGGTATCACCATCTTTGACGAGCAAAAAAGGAGGAGTAGTTAGATTTTCGTTTTTCAATCATCCTGGAGATGCAGTAAAGAAGTATCACCATTAGAGCAAAAAAAGGTTTTGTGGCTCCTACCCGCTATGAAAAAAACGGAACAGGTGACGGCCCTACCTCGGGGGGACCTGTTGAGTATTCGAAATATTCAAAGCCTGTTTTTATCTACATACCCCCTAAGCATCTGGGGGGCTTGAGCTCGATATATATTTTTTCCTGGCTATTACCCTTTCTTTGATATCATAAAATAAACTATATCAAATATAGAATAACCAAACGATATGAATATAATGTTGCATGTTTTAATGGAGTGTATATGTTACATTAACAAGGAACTGAATTCAAAAAATATTTATTATATCCTATTTAAGTGTAAAGGGGAAACATAAAAATTATTTCTTCTCTGAATTCTGAACAAAAGCTGTAAGCAACATAATACTCCTTGTTTACATAAATTCAACTGTTTCAGAATTTTGTTCTTCTTTCTCATCAACACCAAAATAAAGAAATTTTGCATAAACTGCAAATTGGAACATCTAGCTTTTCAACGATGTAGTAGACTAGTTAGTAGTACCATTGATTAACATATTTACGAGTATGTTAATCAATGGTAGTACTATTAGAAATAATTGTTAATATTGTTTATTTTTCAATTATTTTACGAGCAATACTTAGAAATTAGATATAGTGGATACTAAAAACCTTAACGCTAAAATTTTTGTTAAATTTATTTCGATCTCTTGAATATTTTACCCAATAATTGAACACCTCCAAACTTTATTGTATAGAGCAACCCTCGTATATCATTTACTGAGACGGTTTCTTCTAGGCTCGAAGCCTAGTAATTGTAGCATAAAAGTTTCAATAGTTTAGAAATATATGTCAGTGAGACATGTCAATGAACCTGTTCCACAAAAATGAGATTTTCTGTTTATATCATAATGTGATCATAATACTGTAATAAATTTTTTTTTTGTCAAAAGCCATCCTTATATACATACGCACAAAAACTAATTTTATATATTTTATTCTTCAGAGTATACATTTCACCAGTGTATTTTTCCATGTCATACTAACGTATCAATCCTATAAATGTCGCGACTTGGTTGATTTGCAAATTCAATCATTTTTGAAAAATTACTGCCCCTTTTAATAACACCAGGAATTTTTATGAATGGTATAGTGACTTAATCAGCTGAAAATTACTTTACACCTTAATTCCAATCCACCAAAGTAAGTAAACAATGTAATACCTCGAAATTCCTGAATTTCATATACCTGACAACCACCAGTACGAACTTTAGTTGCTCACTTATTCCGTAGACAACAAGTGACATCTATCGGGCGCTTTTCAGACTATCTTGTAGACCTGATATAAATAATACGACAGACATTTTATAATGGTTTTTATTCAACTTCTTATCACGAAATAGCCTCATTCAAGGCTGATTCAAACAGGAGAAACTGCTGTTGAGGTTTTGTGTCCACATGGGTGGGTTTGTGCAGTAGTTTGAAGATACCAGTGCCAATAGGAGCTGCCATTCCCATGATGATGTTCTCTGAAACCCCATTGATTTTGTCTACTTGACCATAATACGCTGCGTCGAACAGATGGTCTGCTGTCTTCTCAAACTAAAATACAAATTATTAATAGCCAACGATATAAGGATGTATCATCAATAAAATGTGTATTTAAAAACAACCATCCTTCAAAGTATTCTCCACAGTGGCGGCTATTCATTAAGGTCATTCTGTCAATGACCTCCCAATTATTCTATTACGAAATCAAGATTCTATCAATCCATAAAACGGTTTCAATTTGCCCTGTTGCAATGGGCTAGTATCATGAATTTTTTTATGATTGCATATGATAAAGTATGACATAAGAACCTTCTCAAATTTTTCCGCGATTTTTTTGAGCACGGGAAAGCCGAGAAAATGAGGAAAATATTTGAATTTCGCTAGGACCGTGACATCACGGTCCTATAGGGGAACACCCAATCGGAAGACGGATACGTGTGCTGTGTTGACGATCTACCTGATCTGAACGAACATACGGCTGACGTTTATCGCCTTGTGTTCCGTGATCCAGCGGCCATGATCTAGGCAGGAGTGTCGGCCATGATCTAGGTTAAGGCTCGTGATCCATTAATGACAGCTGACATGTCATTCTATCTATTTTGTGCATCTGCGTTGTCTGTCGTTGACTGTATTTGTTTGTTGTGTGTATCGTTTTTTCGCTTTTTGTTTATAATCTGTCTTGGTTGGAAGGTTCGTGTTTCACAGGTAAAGGTAAGACACACTAATGCTGAAATGTAACAACTTCTCAAAAACATTCACTGCACAATAACTAAAGACAAAAGTGGACGCGTCGATGACAGGCAATTCATAAAATTATAGGGTTGTTTCATTTCGTTTGACAACCTGTTGTCAACCAACAACGGCACAAAACAAATCTTTCACAAAACCTTCTTTCACGTGGCACAGCCAAAAGGTGAAACGGATGAAACGCATAGGGCACCCCCTTACGAAGCTGAAGCCAGACAGATCATAAAACAGTAGTTTGTTCCGTGAAAATTGGGTCAGTACCGCGATTTGGGAATTTGGGAGTTATCGTGGCAACAATGCACTGCTAACGTATGGCGCATTTCGCTGTCATTGGCTAAATTTAAATTCTTTCTTTTAAACTTTAAAACGAAATTACTTGTGAACAAAATGATGCAGGGGGTAATGAAATGCATGAATACACCTATTTTTGTATACACTAAGGGGTTACAATGATTTAATCATTGTTTTCAGACCCATAATACTAGCCCATTTAAATTATATTTAATTAAAGTATACTTTTTTGATCGCCCCTCGTGCACGAAGAATAACCATCTCATTCCCTCGTACCAACAAAGACGTTGCCGTCGCGTCGTTAGCCCCCTCGCATCACGCCACCACCGCTTTGGGTCAGTCTCCCAAATAGGCCTGCAGCTTCGCACTACCCGTTCAAAATTACGTAGACAGCTCATTGATAAAACGAGCAAAAGTTACGTCGAATCACTACTGATTGGGTCAGCCATGGCCGACTTTACTCACTAGGCCGGAGCATGAAATATGGCAACACTGAATCAGCGGGCCGACTTTTTAATTGGTGTTATGTCATGTGTATTCTTCCAGGAGCAGAAAATATGGTTGGAAGGTGATTATTACTGTGTTTCTAATTATTTAACAAGATGTCTGCAAAACGTGTAGTACCAGGTTGCAGCCCAGTAGAGGACTACCAAACCATGGTCCAACATAACCTTATTCCAGATTAAAAAGAACGTTGCAAGGTGATTTTTAATGTGTTTCTACTTATTTACCTGCACAAACGAAACTATAAAGATAACAAGATGCCTGCAAAGCGTGTAGTACCAGGTTGCAGCCCAGTAGAGGACTACCAAACCATGGCCCAACATAACCTTATTCCAGATTAAAAAGAACGTTGCAAGGTGATTTTTAATGTGTTTCTACTTATTTACCTGCACAAATGAAATTATAAAGATAAAAAGATGACTGCAAAGTGTGTAGTACCAGGTTGCACTAGCAATTGTGCGTCCAATAAAGGGACATAAACAGAAGTGGGTGAAAGGTATTCCTCGGAAGGGCTGGTTATATTTATAAGGATCAAGACAATAATTTACAAACATTTCAAAGGATAAGACCTATTTTAAAGCACAATGTGGTACCTATAATGTTTTCTGGACCTCCCAAATATCACAGAAAAATACAGTTAATAGAACTCATCTGGGCATGGCCTGGGGCATACCTACGAAAGGATTTGATAGTGAAAAGGAAATCAAGACCAGCAAAAATGGCTTCACAGCGACCTAATAGTGAATTTTTCTAGCTCACGTGACAATTTACAAAGTAAATTGAGTGTTCATTTAAGTGGAAGTGGCAGCAGGAAACAGGTTGCGTTTATTTTTATTTTGTAGTGTCTGACTGTGATGAAACAGACATCAGATGTAAGTGGTATTAGCAGTAGTAGTTCTAAAAAGTATTTTTCTTAATTTATTATGTATAAATACCAAGCAGCTGTCTGCCAGAAACAGTCAGTTACAAGTTTTGCTATGCGGACGACATAGCCATAGCTTTTTCCGATAAGAGCTTCAAGAACGTTGAGCATACTCTTTCTAACGACTTGTTAGCTCTAAACAACTACTTCAAGAAATGGAGACTAGTACCGAGCCCCAACAAAACCGAAGTTTCCTGCTTCCACCTGAATAACAAACTAGCTAAATATGAACTGCAGGTACTTTTTGCAGGCGAACCCCTGAAGCATAACCATTTCCCAAAATATCTTGGAGTAACGTTAGATCGCACCCTCTGCTATAAGAAACATCTCGCAAACACTGCAGGAAAACTCAGAACACGCAACAACATTATCCAAAAGCTGTGTGGAACGACGTGGGGTGCCACTGCTCCAACTCTACGAACCAGTGCACTAGCTCTTGTCTACTCGTGTGCTGAGTACTGTGCGCCTGTCTGGATTAACAGCCACCATACCAGACTAATTGACGTCCAACTAAATCACACTATGAGACTTATTACAGGCGCAGTTAAGACAACCCCAACTCAATGGCTGCCTGTACTCTCTGGAATAGCCCCACCGCAGCTTCGAAGGACTGACGCCCTTCTAAGGGAGTATAACAAGATTACGGCCAACAACAATCTGCCCATCCACCGAGCAATACCCCCGTTGCAGATAAACAGACTCAAATCCCGACAACCACCAATAAGGGATGCAGAAGGGCTTAAAACCAACAACTTCGACTCCTTAAACCAATGGCGCTCCCAGTGGGAAGGTTTTGCGGAACACCACTCGCGATGCGCATTTATGGGGGCAGCCTTACTTCCAGGATCAGACCTACCCCGGAAAGAGTGGGTAAAACTTAATAGAGTCCGAACAGGCCACGGCAGATGTGCCGACTCCCTTTACAAGTGGGGCTATGTGCAATCTCCCTTATGTGACTGTGGCGCGCCCCGCCAAACTGTAAACCATATTACGAGCGAATGTGAACTGCGTGCGTTTCAGGGATCGCGAGAAGAGTTCTTCACAGCCACACCGTTGGCGCTGAAGTGGTTGAAAGAACTTGACATCAACCTGTAAATACCAAAGACTATGTATCTTAGTTTGTAGCTGTATATATTTTATTTTAGTATAGGTTATAATAGTTTTTCTTTTAATCTATATTTACTGTTGTCATGTTTTTGAGCCATACGATAAATAAAAGCTGTCTATTTACATTTACACTGTCATTAAGTAAGGTTATTAGAATGATTATGTTCTCAATCTCAAATAATAAAATACTGCAATATCAGAGTCACTACGATCTGTGCCACTTAACATTTTTTCAACAATATACTCATCCAAATTGTACAACGTTTTGTGATTGTGACAATAGTATTTTGGGGTTATTTGGATGATTGCAGTCTATTGTACACTCGAATAGTATGACCACCCAAATAATTTCCGAGTGATGCAACTTTCGCTCACTGGCGGTCATAGCTTAATTGACAGCGGGGGGGGGGGGAGGGGGGCGGCTGTATAAATACCAAGCAGCTGTCTATTTACATTTACACTGTCATTAAGTAAGGTTATTAGAATGATTATGTTCTCAATCTCAAATAATAAAATACTGCAATATCAGAGTCACTACGATCTGTGCCACTTAAAATTTTTTCAACAATATACTCATGCAAATTGTACAACGTTTTGTGATTGTGACAATAGTATTTTGAGGTTATTTGGATGATTGCAGTCTATTGTACACTCGAACAGTCTGACCACCCAAATAATTTCCGACTGATGCAACTTTTGCTCACTGGCGGTCATAGCTTACTTGACAGGAGGGGGGGGGCATGGAAAATTCATGAAAGAGGCGGCCATGAATCGTTTTCAACGGAATCATTACATGACCAGCAAAATAAATTCGTCGAGGGGGGTGGGGGTACTCTTACCGATGCAAGGTTCAACACAGACTGTTTCATTTTCGCCAAACCCTGTCTGGTTATTCCAAGTACTTCACCAGTATGCGTCATTTGTGCTGCCAGCAACATAATGTGACGATAATCTACGCTCATACCGTGGTTCTCCATTACCATTTTGATTTCGGTCATTATCGTCTCTCTGCAAAAGAAAATGAATTCAAAAGTGTTTATTTCTTGCTTCTTCACAAGCCAGGAATGATACCGCTAAGTTGCAGTCAACACTCAAACGTCAAAATTATGAAAACGTCAAAATTCTCTATGTAAAAGTATTCTAATACCAGTTTTACATCGACCATTCTTCGCGAATTTATTCATGGATTAATGCATGGTCTTCTTCTAGGTCAAGCTGACTGTATTTTACACCTGTCAATAAAACCATGGATTTTGTGAGAGTATGCAGTGCTGTGCTGCCAACACTGTTGCTGTCATATGGTTTGGCGGTTTTTGCAAGATCTTTTCAATTCGCATTTTTTTGTGGCCTTTTGACAGTAAAACTCTTAATTTGATTGAGAATTTTCATTTAGAAGATGTTTAATAATATACAGAGACGGATGTGTAACATGCATGACCTGGGTCATATGATTTTATGGTTGGCACTACCGAATTTAACGTCAACGACCAAAAATTAGAGCAGGTTCTAAATCCGTGAAGAAATCCATGAAGAAATTCATTTGACGTCAAATTCCTGTTTTACACATGTCAAATTTGACCACGAACTGAATTCACGAATTAAACCATGGATTTATTGTTGATGTAAAAGGGGTATAAGAGTATTGAGATTGATTGAAGTAAATGGACTGCTGTAGACTTTGTGGCTTCCTGTGTAGGTTCCTAAAAGTGGACAAAAATGAAAAAGCCAAGCATTAGTGGCAGATTGATGAACCATGAAGTCCATGCAGATGTACCAGAGCGCGAGTGAGAAGATGGCAATGCATTGGGATCACCGACTATTAAATCAAGTCCCTTGCGACTAAACATAAATTTAGGAGGAAGGAATTTAGCCAATACTATATACAGGGTGTAATCAAATAAGTGTAAAACATTTAAGGGGGTGATTCCTCATCGAAAAAAAGGTAGGATCTTTCATATAAAAAAAACTTCATTGGAGCATCCCTTGTTAAGATACAGCCCCTTAAAGGGAGCACATAAAATTTGTTTAACAATTTTTTTCACAAGGACTAAAAAAGTTACAATATTGAAATTAACTTGATATTTTCTACTACCAAAAAGACACTTAGCCAGTAATTTATTTGGTTTACCCCATGGTCGTAAGGGGTGGAAAACGCAACCCCTAAAATTTATTTCCAATGCAACTTTTTGTCTTATTATTTGTTTACCATTTAAAAATTCATTTCTGATAGCCCGTTTTATTCTAAGCAAAAAATTTCTTCCAAAATAAACCAGCTCGCAGCAAAAAATTATTTTATGAATACGCGATATATGTATCTTGTTCGTAAAATAGTTTTTTGCTGCGAACTGGTTTATTTTGGGCAAAAAATTCAGGAGACATTTTTTGTTTAGAATAAAAGAGGCTATCGGAAATAAATTTTTAAACGGTAAACAAATAATAAGACAAAAACTTGCATTGGAAATAAATTTTAGAGGTTGCGTTGTCCACCCCTTACAACAGAGGTAAACCTAATAAATTACTAGCTTAGAGTCTTTTTGGTAGTAGAAAATGTTAGGTTAATTTCAATATTGTAACTTTTTCAGTGCTCGGGAAAAAAATTATTATACAAATTTTATGTACCCCCCTTAAGGGGCTGTATCTTAACAAGTGATGCTCCAATGAAGTTTCTTTATATGAAAGATTCTATCTTTTTTTCGATGAGGAATCACTCCCTTAAATGTTTTACACTTATTTAGTTACACTCTGTATACGTGGCCGTGCATCCGTAGGGGCTGTATTTTTGTACGTAACATTTATAAGGCATGTAGAAGTAAATACAATACAATACAATACAATACTAGGACAATATAATACAATACAAAAAAATACAATACAATACTAGGAACATACAGCTCCATATTTTATTTGACACTCACCTAGCAGCTTCTATTCCTAAAGTATGGTACACCTCCATTATGTTATTTGAAAAAGTTTTTGTCCCATCCACGCCATAAGTTGCCATGACCTCCCTTAAGTTATCACCTTCGACACAAAGGCTGTGCACTGGTTTGCCTCCTTTGTCTTCCCTTGCTATCACTGCTCTGTTTACGGTCGGCAACCCCTGTATTCACAAAAAAAAGGATTTGGAATGAAGTTTTCACACCTCTTTTGAAAAATAAATTTAATAGAAGTTTAAAAAAATGAAGTCAAGCTGATTGATTCAGTACTTCCCACACATTACGGTGATACCAGTTTATTATTTTCCCATAGCTTGAAGCTATAGTCTGCAACCAAATCATCGCCGATAGCAAAAAAAGTGTGTTATATCGCTAGGTATGTCTTTCACAGGTCAATGGATAGCCTATTATGAATACAACAAATTTTTAGTTTTACAACCCCACACTAAAATGCTAAAAACGAAGTTTGAGCTGTTTTTATATTGTTGGTTATTGCTGCGCCGCCACTGACACTATTTGTAAAAAATACGCTTTTTTCATCCTCGCCAAGGTAATAATACTGTACCAAAATTTCGTTAAAATCAATTTAATAGTTCCCACGTTACACAATACAAAACGATCTAAAGCAATACTCATATGTATAGGTACATTTATATTTTTGATTATTGCTGCGCCGCCACTGACACTATTTGTAAAAAATACGCGTTTTTCATCCTCGCCAAGGTAATAATACTGTGTCGAAATTTCGTTCAAATCAATTCGATAGTTCCCACGTTACAAAATACAGAACGATCTAAAGCAATACTCGTATATCTAGATACATCAGAAAATTCTAAGTAAAAGTGTATTATGCGTATGCCGCTACGTGCTACGTCTTTCTTTCACATGTCAATGAACAGCGTATTATGAATACAACAAATTTTACAACTTTACAACCCCCCCCCCCCCCCCATAATTACCCCAAATTGTCCCCCACCCAAAAAAATTTGAAAACGATCAGAAACCCATAAAACGCCTAAAAACAAAATTTGAGGAATATTTGAAAATTTTGTTTTACTTCCCACACCGATAGGTGAGGGGAGTATTGTGATTGCGAAAATTTGCGATTTTGAGATAATACGCTTTTTGGGCGTTTTATAATGTGTACATAACGAAAATCGACGTCACTCATTTCCGTCGGTCTGTTTGTCTGTCTGTCTGTCGCGTTTTTCTACCTTCGTAATCTCAGTAACCGCTGCATGGATTGTGATGAAATTTGGGCAGCGTTATGCTGTAGGGTCGTAGTAGGTAATGTTCCTATAATTTTGAAAATCTTTATAAGGGGGGCGGAGTAATTAGCAAAAAACGAAACATTTCAAATACGCCTCAAACTTCGTTTTTAGGCGTTTTAGGGGTTCCTGATCATTTTCTACTTTGTCTTGGGTGGGGTGAATTTGGGGTGGTTGGGTGGTGGGGGGTTGTACTACTGAAAAATTTGGTGTATTCGTAATGGGCTGTCCATTGATACGTGAATGAAAAACCTAGTGGCATGATACACTTTTTTAGGTCCATCCGAACGTTGCATGCTTATTATAGAAACCATGGGACTTAGAATTTGTTATTGTTTTAGATCGTTCGATATCGCGTAACGCGAAAATTGTTCAATTGATTTTAATGAAATTTTGACATAGTATTACTCCCAAGGCGAGGATGGAAAAGGCGTATGTTTTGGAAAAATCGGGTCAGTGGCGGCGCGGCAATAATAAAAAAAATAAAAATATAAAAACAGCTCCAACTTTGTTTTTAGGCGTTTTAGGGGTTTCTGGTTTATTTTCTACTTTTTTTTTTGGGTGAGGCTGAATTTGGGGTGATTGGAGGGTGGGGGGTTGTAAAACTGAAAAAATTGTTGTACTCATAATGGGTTGTCCATTGATCTCTGACTGAAAAAGCTAGTAGCATAATACACTTTTTACGTACATCCGACATTGCCTTGCTTATTATAAAAACCAAGGGACTTAGAATTTGTGGTGCATACATACGAGTATTGTTTTGAATTGATTTTAATGAAATTTTGACACAGTATTACTACCGCAGCGAGGATGGAAAACGCGTATGTTTTGGAAAAATAGTGTCAGTGGCGGCGCAGCAATAATAAAAAAAACTAAAAATGTAAAAACAGCTCAAACTTTGTTTTTAGGCGTTTTACGGGTTCCTGATCATTTTCAATTTTTTTTTTGGTGGGGTGAGATCGGGGCGGCTGGGGGGGGGGGGTGGCGGTTGTAAAACTGAAAAATTTGTTGTATTCATGATAGTCTGTCCATTGACCTGTAGAATAAATACCTAGCGGCATATTACACTTTTTTAGGTCCATCCGAACATTGGCGTGACTATTACAGAAACCAATTTTGTGATCTATACATATGAGTTTTGCTTTATTTCTATGTATATTGCGTAAAGCGAACATTATTGAATTGATTTTAATGAAATTTTGACACAGAATTTATTACCGCAGCAAGAATGTAAAATGACTCTGTTTTTAAAAACCGTGTCAGTGGCGGCGCAGCAATAATCAAAAACCAAAAATATAAAATCAACTCAAACTTCGTTTTTAGACGGGTTGGAGGCTCTTGATCGTTTCGCATCGTCCAGTTGAAGTATGCAGAAAAAACTGTCGCATCGTAGTTCCTAAGGAGGGAGACGCAAGAAACTATTTACGACGGTTTTTCTGTTGGATGCTATTTTTGCGGACGGGTGGGCGATGATTTAGTTGCAAGGGGATTTCAGACTATAGCTTCATGCAATGGGAAATAATAAAATGGTATCATCATTATGTGTGGGAGGTACTGAGTCAATCAACTTGACTCCATTTTTTTTTGCTAATTACTTCGTCGTGCATGCACCGATTTTCAAAATTATAGCAACATTACACCGACGATAAACCTTACGACCATACAGCATATCGCTACTGAAATTTCATTACAATCCATGTACGGTTACCGAAATTACGAAGCTAGAAAAACTCTTAAGACACCAACAGACAGACCGACGGAAATGAGTGACGTGGATTTTCGTTATTCAGATATCATAAAACGCCCAAAAAGCTTATTATCTCAAAATTGAAAATTATTGCGATCACAATACTCCCCTCACCTGTCGGTGTGGAAAGTAAAACAAAACCGGCAAATTAAAATTAAAAAAATCTTAATAAAATGAGTTACTACAATGATAGAAAGTCAACTAACTAGATATAATTGTTGAATAATTTTTAGAGAGTTTGAGAGTCATAAAAAAAAAGATGTAAGTAAAATCTGTTCCAAACACATGTGGTTTTTAAGCCAGTGAAAATTGATGGGACAAAGAGAAAACCTCTCAATAATTTAAAAAAATTACATGAAGACTATAATATTCTGGTAAACAATATTAACTGAAATAACCATGTAGTTTTCTGATTTACCTTAACGACAACATTGGGAAGTTGATCTTTCAACTCACTGAGAGCGAAATTAAGTCTTCTAGCATGTTTAGTCTTGTTGGGATGAACAGTTATGACTGTATCATTTTCAATTCTGATATCTTGTGGTTTCAGTCGTAGCTTGGAAGCACAAATACTGAAAAAAAATGAAGTCAAATAAATTTCCTTAGTCACTAAGATCAATTTACTCGTAGCTATCTCTGATATCTTAGAAATCTTCACAAAGCATATAGGACATGATATGAATAAAGTACTAAATTGATAAAAAAAAACAGGAAAAAATCTTATAACATTGGAAACAATCTGGAAAAATCGGTGCAAATAGACTAAAAAATAAGAAAGAGTCGGAAGAAATCCGCTAAACTGTGTACAAATCGGTATAATGGCAAAAAGGAAAAAATCTGAAAATTTTAAATTGGTGGAAACCCCAACAGAATGTAGATGGTATTCAAAGAGTATTACCATCACTAAAAAATTGTTATTTACTGCAGGTTCTTCAGCATTGGTCGACATTTTGTTTGATACATTACAAACTTTAAATGGCTTGGGCATCGAAAAAGCCGCTAAATAGTTTTCCGGTATACGTATTACAATAACTGACAAAATATGTGTACATAAAATGAATTTGTGTTTTCTTAACATAACGTATGTAAACATTAAGTTTTAAATAAATCTTCTTTTGAATTTCCTGATCAGTTTTTTGCTTGGGCGACTTGTTTTAGAGCAATTTTAAATTTGATTTAAATCATCGCAACCCTGATTGAAGAAACTGATCCCACCATTACATTGACTTATTTAAATATGTACTATACCTTTGCCTGATACTTTCCGCAGTAACTTCCAACTTCAAGAGCTTTATCCTTTCTTGGTTTAGTTGAACCAACAGAAAAGCCTCCGTTTTCGTATAAACATCGTCTATGTAAGTTGATATCTGAAAATATTAGATTCTTCATATCCCTGCGATATTTTAAAAAAATAAACTTACTTCGCCTAGAGTGGTTCTTTCAATCCTTCCTTTTACTTGCCTAGCAAACCATGGGTCACTGGAATTGACCAGATCTGCCCTTATGATCGGCGTACTGATGTTTTTTGTCGCATTGATTATTTCTTTTATCCTAAAATAATTTTCGTTCAGGTACTTGGGAAAATGCTACATAGGTACCCGAAATGTAAATGTGATAAGATTGATTAAATAATGTTTCCACCTTCCGTAGAGTCTGCTTGTAACGTGGACTCTAGAAAGTGTCTTCTGCTATAGTTATAACAGTGTGTGTGTGTGTGAAATTCCAATATCTAGAAGACATGTACAGATATTTGTTGAGGACTGCAACAACATTAAACACAACGGGGTCATAAGGATGGAAATACATTTTTCGAAACGTTGGCAAATTTGAACTAAAGTTGTGTTTCATTTTGACTGGATCACAAAAAAAATCAACCATTTTTTTGAATAAATGAGGGTAGTATAATCATAAAAATATTAGGTTTGTAGTCATTGAGATTTATACAGGGTGTCCAGTTAGTGTGTAATTCTTCGATATCTCGCAAGGTATACCTGATAGAAGAAAATGTCAAATACAAAAGTTATTTGGTTACTTAAGACGCATATTCTAAAAATATTTTGAAATATACAGGGTGTTGCGGGAAAGTAGGATAGTGATCAACTTGATTTTTTTATATGGAACTATAACTTTTTCTTAAATTTTTCTAGTTTCCATCATTAATCTCTATTCAACCCTAAAATATTTTTGGGATCGGTTGCGACGTTGCCAACTTATAATTTATTTTCTATTAATTTCCGGATTTGCAAGGTCGCAAGTAATACGTCCAAATTGATATATTCCTTCAACTCTTCTCAATAATATTATACAGCGAGTAAATTGAATATTAAGTGGATATTATTTTTGATGCTACCAGCAATTTCTATTTACAGGGTGTTTTTGGCAGAATTTTGAATTACGGCAATTTGAAGGTCAACTTTGTTTTTTTTAAAATGTAACATACTGTATGTTTTATTTTAAATCGAAATATCTACTAATACCCTATCTCGCCTTGTAATATTTTTTTTCGCGTTTGCGGCGTTGCCAGGTCATAAATTATTCTTCCAAATTTTTAAACAAATTTCCCCGATTTTAATTTATTTTAAACAGAATCCTCTACTTATTTTTATTGCAATGAATTGCGAATGTCGAATTTAGTAAGATCTCACAATTTTAAAATTTTTTTTCTCTTAATTACTGAGATACGGCAACACCGCTTTTTCAGTAAACGGTACCGGAACGCTTAAATATTTCCAAAACTGCCACAGATGGAGAGGTGAAATTCAATACTTGAGGGTTTTTGAACATACAGAATTCAAAAACGCTAACATCAGTGTTGTCAGATTTACCACTTTTACGTTAGACTTCATAAATAGGGTTTGTTCCCCCCCAAGTATTGAATTTCACCTCTCCAGCTGTGGCAGTTTTGAAAATATTTAAGCATTCCGGTACCGTTTACTGAAAAAGCGGTGTTGCGGTATCTCATTAATAGAAACAAAATTTTGAAATTGCGAGATTTTACTAAATTCGACATGCGCAATTCATTGCAATAAAAATAAGTAGAGGGTTCGGTTCAAAATAAATTAAAATCGGAGAAATTTGTTGAAAAATTTTGAAAAATAATTTATAACTTGGCAACGTCCTAAACGCGAAAACAAATATTACAAGGCGAAATAGGGTATTAGTAGATATTTCGATTTGAAATAAAAAATACAGGGTGTTACATTTAAAAAAAAACAAAGTAAAATGACCTTCAAGTTGCCGTAATTTAAAATTCTGCCAAAAACACCCTGTAGATACAAATCGCTGGTAACATCCAAAATATTATCTACTTAATATTCAAGTAACTCGCTGCATAATATTACATATTAAGAAAAGTTGAAGGAATATATCAATTTGGACGTATTACTTGCGACCTTGCAAATCCGGAAATTAATAGAAAATAAATTATAACTTGGCAACGTCGCAACCGATTCCAAAAATATTTTAGGGTTAAATAGAGATCAATGATGGAAACTAGAAGAATTTAAAAAAAAGGTATAGTTCCATATAAAAAAATCAAGTTGATCACTATCCTACTTTCCCGCAACACCCTGTATATTTCAAAATATTTTTAGAATATGCGTCTTAAGTAACCAAATCACTTTTGTATTTGACATTTTCTTCTATCAGGTATACCTTGCGAGATATCGAAGAATTACACACTAACTGGACACCCTGTATAGTCCGTATTTTCTATTTCTGTATAGTGTATATGGCTGATCCCTGAAGTTTCAAGATCTGCTGTGCTTGAAACTAGATTATTATTATATTATGCACTGGTCCTATTTTTGGGTTAGTTTTAGTTTAAGTTGAAGGCTAGATATTATCAACTTTTCTGTTTACTAGTCCTTTTTTCAGTTACATGTTATATATTATTTAAGACATATTTAGGCTCCGACACACCGAGCTACTATTCCTTTACCCAGTGGCTACTCCTTACAGCGTGAGGTGAGCAATCACTGGATCCGCGAATCATGCGGCCTAAGTAGATATGTAGGGCCTCAAAGATGACTGCCTTCTGCATTCTGGTGGCTAAGATTTGTGCTGCCGCACAACCTACCGGCATTGCAACTCTATAAAGAACATCGTCTTCTATTGGTGATCGAGGAGGACTATGACGGGCTTAAAACAACAATCTGTTGGAAGTACTAAGTCAATAAACTTGCCACCATTTTTTGTTACTACTCCGCTGCCACTGGATTGACTCTTAAAGAAGAGCATCCAGAATATTTTCAAATAAATATTCCATCATTATACCGGTTTCGTGGAACATTCTTGTATTCGGTTTTACCTGGGTACTCCTTGAGTGATGTTCATGCTAGCCACCCCAGCGAAATGGAAAGTCTTCAAAGTCATCTGGGTGCCAGGCTCTCCGATACTTTGAGCTGCCAATGCTCCCACAGCTGTCCCAGGTTCTATGATAGATCTGGTGTACTTCAGGCCGCAGGTTTCTAAGAAGGTGACCAGCTGGCTGCATGTCAATCGCTCTATCTCGTTGATGACATTGTCATATCCATGCTTCTTGTGCACAGAGTCCACCATGTCCGCTACTTTGTTCATGAAAGCCCTAAGAGTTGAGTTTGAAATGAGTAGATTTTTGTGAAATTATCATATCTTTAAGCTTTCTGAAAGTCAACTTCAAGTCCCAATTTTAGTGCTTCCTATTTTCAATTCCCTTTAAAAAACTTTTTGGATAATGATTTCTTTTCATAGAATCGCCCAATGTGATTCACACTCCTAGCCTTGAATAATGAAAAATAATAACTTACACGAGCTGTTTCCTGAATTCTTCGCTACACTCATCAAGAGCTTTTGTTGCTATGAAGGCCTGCGTAGCTCTACGTATCTGTTCCCCATCTAGGGCTACTTCATTTCTGTAGGGACACTTTGCTCTAACGCATGCCAGAACTCTGTCAAAATCAACTGGACAGTCTTTGCCTGAAAATGCAATTCAGAAGGAGATTAAATAAAACTGATCAAATAAAAATACAGCACAACAGGTTATAAAAAAATGTTTTACTAGGAATGTCAGTTACCTAATTTAAAACAACCTCAAATAAAGAAATGGATACACATTTTTTTCTTCTAAAAATACGTTTATTCACTCAGCTATCAGGAGTGTTGATTTAAAATATTAAGTTTTCTATGTTTCAGGTAAATTTTTACTTTTTAGCTATAATAATGTTTTCTATGTAAGCCACATATTCATCTCAAATAGGTTCTTTTAACATTTTCGGATATTTCTGCTTACCTTCCATATAAGTTGGGTCCAACCCATCACAACCGTAAGTAATTTGGACTATATCGCCTTCAGCATTTCGTACAGAACCATCATAGTGTACTACCAAATCTTCCAGAGACTGCAAATTCACAAAAAATATGCAAAATAGGTTTTCAAGGTTTACTTTTATTCTCTCAAAAATATTGTAAAGGATATGTTCCGAAAATTTTGATTATCACTGTCCCTCAAATTCCATCAAAGCTGATGCAACTGGTAATGGGAGTACGTACGTATTTATATCACTGAACGAAAAAAAAAATTCCAATAGTCTATGATTCTGGAGACTTGTAGTATTGTAGAAAAATGTACAATGTTAATAATAATATAACTAGCATGCAAAGTAACAGTATTTATTTCAATATTATTTATAGAAAAGAAAATAAAAGCCTCACAAGAACAGTCAATGCTAAAATTAAATTAAAGGTGGAAATCTCTGCTTTACCATCATTACTATTAGTTCATTTGACCTCAGACGATAGATCCACTGAATTTGATTATCATGGCGATCTGAGCTTAGTAATTTAGGGCTGCTTTCACAGTGGAGGTCCCTTACTTAAGGCTCCCTTCACTAATACACAAGTAACCAAATGTCAACTTGACATGTCAACTCGACGGTTCGTTGCGGTCAAGACGATTTTGTAGGTTAATTTTGGAGTAAGGTGTTGTAAGTTTCTGTCACATCTGGAAAATGTCCAACACAAAACACGAAATGCTGGCACAAAACAAGACGAGATAACAGAAAACATCAAAATGCGTTGGCATAGGCATAACAAATTGACTTATATTTGAAATATGACAACGTTGCCAAATGTTTTCCCGCCGTGTCGTAGATGTTGTCTAGGAAACAGATACACAAGAAAGGAGTCACTTGAGGTTCCCTTAGTTATCCCGTGAGTATTACTAAAGGAAACATTAAGTACTACTCAAGTGACGACTATTAATATGGCCCTTAGACTTTCTCATTACAAAAATTCATCTTTTCAATAATCCCCTATCGCTGATTTTACTTACTTAATTTTGTTCAAAGTACTATTTCCATGACCTATTATTAGTACTACGGATACTAATGTTTAATGTTCGAAGATTTAATAATATAATTTTTATACCTTCACTAGTCGTCTCTGCATATAACCAGTTTCTGCAGTTTTGACAGCTGTATCAACCAAACCTTCTCTCCCACCCATGGTGTGGAAGAAAAATTCTGTAGGGGTCATTCCAGTATAGAAACTGTTTTCTACGAAACCTTTTGCTTCGGGAGTTTTTGCTGAAAAATAGTGTGAAATCTTAAACATACCAACAGTCAAACCTACGTCTTCAAACACGACAGATGTTTCGCTAAGTTAGCGCCTTTAAAGGAAGATTTGGATTACACGTTAACTCCTAATTATATGCTTATACAGGGTGCCCCATAGAAGAACCCCCATCTCTCTGAGTCAAAATATTGCGAATAAACACAACATACCTATATACCAAGTTGCACCGTTTGACCGTGAGAGGGCTTCAAAGTAAAGAATAATTTTTCAATTTTTGTTGATAACTTCACAACGACATTAGCGATTTGAATGAAATTTGGTAAACGTGTAACACCATAAAAATGCCACATTTTAATACTTTTAACTCTAACACTATGATGTTTTAGCATGGTAAACCGATGTCTTCGCCACTTACATTGACCACTATTTTTCTTATTTTTAGTGCTTTCGGTTTGAAATTTTTCCACAACAAAGATACATCATTGACAAATATTTTTTGACTCTTAGTAAATTTTCGTATCTGTCACGGTTTAACAGTTAAAAATAATTCTGTGATACTTCAGTAGTAGCGCACTGGTCTATTTTATCCGGAATTTAATTGATTGCATTTTGTTAGTCTTTCGCTTGTAAAATTATCGTAATCAGGGTAAATCAGTTATGCTTCTAAATGTGTCGGTTCGGTACTTTTTCGCACAAATTGACAGTAAATAAATTGAAAAAATGTTATTGATATTTCGCAATTTCAACAAACATTAGATATCAAAAATTGAACGGATAGTAAATTCATTAATGTCAAACTGTACCAAATCAATCTACAAGCAAATCGCAGATGAAGAGTAACAATTTTTGTGATCGGGTTATGAGATCGTGTAAAACCGTTAAATGTATTGACCAAACAAATGTAGGACTAGAGCAGATTCATATTATTTATTTATGTCATCAGTTGTTCAAAATGATCACCATTCACTTCTCTGCATAAATTTATTCTCCTTAAAAAATTGAACTGCATTCTTCTTAGAGAATCGACATTTTGAAGTTGGCGCACGGCGGTTACAATTCTGTTCCATAGCTGTTCTTCTGTGTCTATTCGCTCCTTATAAACCTTGTCAGCTATGGCCCCCCAAAGGAAAAAGTCGCATGGAGTAAGATCCGGCAAGCGCGGTGGCCACTGAATTGGAGCATCTGCACCTCTTCCAATCCATTTTCCAGGACAATGCTCGTGCAAGTGATTTCGTACTGCACGTGTGAAATGTGCAGGTGCACCATCTTGCATGAACCACATATTCCATTGTAACTCCAGTGGGACATTTTCTAACAGTTGTGGTAAATTGTTTTGGGGAAAATAAAGATAGTTTTCACCATTGAGGAGTATGGGAAGTCGGAAGGGTCCTATCAACATATTTTCAACAACTCCCATCCACACATTAATGCGAAACTCGTGCTGGAAATGTCTTTCAACAATAGCGTGTGGATTCACGTCTGCATATACGTGTCTATTATGAAGATTTGTAACTCCACTTCTAGTAAAAGAAGCTTCATCGGTAAAAAGAATTCTTGAAGTGAAATACAAATCTTCTTGCCTTTTGTGTCGAATAATTTCACAAAAGTGAACTCTTGCTGCATAATCTGGAGGTAACAGTGCTTGAACTGGTTGGAGATGATACGGATGCAATTGTTGTTCTCTAGTAACTCTATTCACAGTACTTTTACTGATACCTAGTTGTGTAGCTATTAATCGAGAACTAGTACTTGGATCTTCTGCCACTAAATTATTTTTTTTCTGTTTGTATAGTACCTATTATAGTTTGAAGAGAGAACTTATATATTTAGTAATAGTTGCATTGTTTTTGTTTCATAATGGGAAACCGTTGAATAAATAAATAAATAAAAATAAAAATAAATTCAAAACGTTCTCTTCTGCTTCTGCTGTTCTCACATGTTTACTACGACCAGACAGTTTTTGCATACCGTGAAAAGATCCTGTTTCACGAAGACGTCTTTCGATTCTGCCAAACGTTTTAGCACATGGTGTTCGTCGATTGGGAAACCTTTCTTGGTAAACGCGTACACTTTCTCTGTAGTTTCCGTCGCAGCGCCCCAGAACTAGCAGCATATCAGTTTGCTCAGAAAAACTGTACTGGTTATCCATTTTAAAACTTATTCAGTCAAAAATGACAGTGGTGTCACTAAATGTTGAAGTAATAAAATGTGCCGTTTTTTCATGTTTTGTGTTTAGGCTCTAGACATTTCAAATGACAATGGCCGCATTCAGCAGACGGAACGGTTGCGTAACAGTTTTTGATCTTTCTGCTGTTCTCTACGCTATGTCTCAACATGTTGCGGATCGGTAGCGATTATTTGTAGCGAAAAAATTTTACGCTCACTTTTGGTAGCTGACAGCTGTACGTCACAACTGACAGCAAACCCGTTTAAATTTGAATAACCGGTAGGTATTAAATGGGTATTTATTAACCACAAATTATGACAACAACTGTCAGTTACTGTCATATTTCTCAACTTGTAGCGTTACATCCAGCAGATTCACGCTACCGCTACATAGCGCAAATGGTAGCAGCTTGCTCTGCTGAATGCGGCCAATGACGTCCAAAAATTATTGCTCGCAACTGTATCTGACGAAAAACAATATTGTTTTTACCATTAAAGCCAACAAAAAGATTTAAACCACCTACATCATTGTCACTTCACTCTGATAACAATAATTTTTCAAGCAAAAGACTAACAAAATGCAATCAATTGATTTCCGGGTAAAATAGACCCCCGCTATTTTTTGAAGTGCGCTTTTACTAAAGTATCACAGAATTATTTTTAACTGTTAAACCGTGACAGATACGAAAATTTACTAAGAGTCAAAAAATATTTGTCAATGATGTATCTTTGTTGTGGAAAAATTTCAAACCGAAAGCACTAAAAATAAGAAAAATAGTGGTTAATGTAAGTGGCGAAGACATCGGGTCACCATTCCAAAACACTATAGTGTTAGAGTTAAAAGTATTAAAATGTGGCATTTTTATGGTGTTACACGTTTACCAAATTTCATTCAAATTGCAAATGTCGTTGTGAAGTTATCAACGAAAATTGAAAAATTATTCTTGACTTTGAAGCCCTCTCACGGACAAACGGTGCAACTTGGTATATAGGTATGTTGTGTTTATTCGCAATATTTTGACTCAGTGAGATGGGGGTTCTTCTATGGGACCGTCCTTCTGGGACACCCTGTATATTCAACATGTCTAACCAACCCTTCGGTTCAAAGTAAAAAAAAAAGAATATGTTGACTTTAAAGATCTAAAAAACTCACAATAGTGGTCAAAATGAGGCAAAGAGCGGTTCTCAAATCCATTTGGTACTCTTTTTCCATTCAAAGCTTGTTGTCCAACACACGCTATCATTTGAGATATATTGATGAAAGATCCTGAAAATAAACTAATTATTATTGTTGCTTAATTGCTGGTACTTGGTCTGTTCGACCGGTGCCGTTACGGTCCACGGCATTAGCGTCTATATCTTATATCTAATATACAGGGTGACCTTTAAATACGGCAGCCTCGTCGAACTCTGACGAACTTTCAGTACATTTTCAGAAATATGGTTTCATTACAAAGAATCTAAATAACTCTATAACTGCAACCGTTTAATACCTTAATCAATGCTGCAACATTTGTACAGGAAGTACTTGATAGAAGTGACAATATTTTGTAAGAAATTTCTGGAGATAATATAAAATACAGTGGTTTCATTTGAAATAATGGAGAAAATCAATGTCTTAATTTTTGGGGTTACCCCGTATAAAACATGATTAGTTGTAACACAACTAAAATGCTGCGACATATTTGGGTCGCGACAGATCATTCAGTTCAGTTATTGCTTTTAAATAGTACAGGGTGATAAAGATTTTTGCTCAACAGTAAGGGCCATATTCATAGTCGATACTTAAGGGTCCCTCATGTAAGGCTTCATTTCCTTGAGTAATACTCAAGTAACGAAATGTCAACATGGCATTTTGTTGCAGTCAAGGCGATTTTGCACACGAAACACGAAATACTGGCACAAAACAAAAAGAGATAACAGAAAACACCGAAATGTGTAGGAATAGGTATAACAAATTGACTTATATTTGAAATATGACAACGTCGCCAAATGTTTGCCCGCCGTCTCGTAGGTGTTGTCTAGGAAACAGATAAACAAGAAAGGACACACCTGAGGTTCCCTTAAGTATCCCTTGAGTATTACTCAAGAAAACCTTAAGTATTACTCAAAAGATGACTATATGAATACGGCTCTAAGCGACTTACACCCGTATGTACCGTAAGTCAATTGCGCGATTAGTTACGTAAACCTGGATTAAATTGCTTGTTTACTCTGCACCGCAAACTAACAATTTTGACACTGTCACTGTCAAAACAATCTTGCGAACACAACCTTGCTGTATCACCAATCTAGATTAGCTAATCTCTTGACGGTGCATGGCTAGATGCCAAATATTAGCAAAACGCGATCAGGGAACTAGGATTAGAATCGCCAAACGGTGCATACGGGTGTCAGACCTGTACCTGAAGATAAACCTCAAAACGTTGTAAATTATTTTATTTGAAATACAATGTTCATTTATAATTTTTTGCATATTTCGTCTACCTTTCGATCCAGAGAGAGCCATAATTAGAGGGCTATTCGTAGGATGCAACTCAGCGACACACGCCTGACCGGCATGTTCTCTTATCACAGATAATTCTTTGAGGATAACAGCCTCTAAGGACTCCTCAACTGTACAACCTGGTTGGGTTGCTAATTTTCCTTCTGTCATTTGTTTTATGTAAGCCTGGCACTGCGCGTACCTGTGAAATATAACAGCTGCTATAAGTATGAAAATAATCCTTATTTTAGGATGCGAAAGCGGACAAAAAATTATTTATTGTATATGCTTACCCGGCGCTTAATAGTTTGTTCTTCCTTTTTATAAGATTCTCTCCTGGTGTTACATCTCCAATGCCAATAGAAAAACCGGAATTCATGAGATAGTAAGAAGTCATCCTTGCTGGAAAATCATTATATTTCATCATAAAAGATCCACTCAAAATACACGTTAATACTAAAGACATGTTTTTGTTGTCTCTGCTTACCAGACAAAGTCCAGAGACGGTTTTATCTTAGTATTTTGGTTAAAAACGTTCATTCGCTACGCTAGAATCAAATGAGCACCAACTTTCGATGAAATTGATTCGGGACTACAATAATAATCTTGCAATTATTTATAAATTATTTTTAAATAAACTAGATATTTATAAGGACTCTATTTTAAAATACCAGTGAATCTATATTAGTTATTATTTTGACGTCCTAGACGTTCACAAAGCAACCTAATCTAACGGACAAATAATGCGCAGTTACGTCACTATGACTTTTTGTGAAGAGGGAGGAGGGTGTGGGTTTGTAAAACAGCGCGCTGTTGCCAGTTTTCAAAATGGTCTTTCAATTTCCGAAACAGTTTTAACTGCCACGACTAAAATACTATTAAGTAATTTAAACAGTCCTCAACTCTATTTTTTTCAATGCAAATTATAATCTACTATCCCAAAGAATATTTTTAAGCATTGTTTATTATTGTATCTACTATTAACACATGTTCATTCTACATTTAAATACAAAAACGCAAAACTGTCAACTGTTAAAATTCTGATTTTTATATGTGAACATTCTGAAATGCTCGATATAGAAGTTTTGAATTAGCGTCCATAATATCTCCAAAAGTACTTGTCAGATGCAAGTAACGTGTGTCAGTCATAATATTTCGATTGTCTGTCAATACTACAATATCGCGAACTTTTATATTGGAGTGAAAATATCATAATATGTATCAGCGAATCCTGTTACATACCTAGCCTCCACATAGCTCTGATGGTGTACTCCTGTCCAAAGTCTCTTAAAATGATATAAAAAATATTCCCAGCCTTTCCACCGCTGCCCAAATGGCCTTTATCCAGAGTACCAGCCAAAAGTTCCGAATTGCGAATTATTACATAAGAGTCTTTTACACACAGTTCCCTGTTCTTGGTGTATGCCTTGCCTTTCGCCTCAAGGTTAGCTTTCACTGGGTATTTCTTGTTTGGTCTGAAGATCAGGCTGCAGATTTGTTTACCTGACCATAACTGACATGGCTGCAATTGTTTAAAAACATACAGCTTAGAATAGGTCCACAAGAGGTTCATAGTTGAGAGGATTACACCAACCTTTATCGTTTTATTAAAGATATGATAAAATCATTTTGAAGGTGATAGCTGATGCATTCCAGTAGTTCCACTGAACCTTAAAATATATTCACTTAAATTTTGGTGTTTATACAGAGTGATTCAAATGAAAGTTACATTTTATTTTAAATACAATTTCATTCTGTATATTATTGCATATTTAGATTTATAAGGGTCGTATTCATAGTCGATACTTAAGGGTCCCTTGATACTAATACTCAAATAACCAAACTGTCAACATGACATTTCCTCGCAGTCAGGGCGATTTTGTAGGTTAATTTTGGAGTACGGTGTTGCCAGTTTGTCACGTCCGGAAAAATGTCCGGCACAAAACAAAAAGAGATAACAGAAAACAGCAAAACGCGTAGGCATAGACATAACAAATTGACTTATATTTGAAATATGACAATGTCGCCAAATTAATCCCGCCATAGATGTTGTCTAGGAAACTGATACACAAGGAAAGCCACACTTGAGGGTCCCTCAAGTATCCCTTGAATGTTACTTAAGGGAACCTTAAGTATTACTCAAGGCACGACTATGAATACGGCCCTTAGCTAATTCTAGTGTGACTTTATGTGTCACACATGGGACTTAAAATAACCCGTTCACCATGTGTCAGAAAAAAAAATGAATATCGCAATGATAATAAAACTTAAGATGCCTTGACTGTGGTGTGACTAAGCATAAATATCACCGGCTTGAGTTATATCGCCAAATTTGAATTATTTTTGTACTAGCAAAGATGGCTAGGAAGACTTCAATCAAAAATAACCCAATGTTTTCAAATGTAAACTACTAATTTGTTTTAGGATCCGAATTAAAATGAAAAGAAAGAAAGACGAATTGAGTTTGTGATAGTATCTGGGCAACTGTGACTAATAACACTTCTGATAAAAAAATTGGTATATTGTTTTAAAAAACTTACCTTTATAATACACGGTGGTGGCAAATTTATGTTCATATTGGTGTCTGAACTGGCCAACAGAGTGGCAGCTAACTGCATCGCATGTGCCCGGTCCATAAACGTGTCTTTTCTAGTTAATAGGTAAGCCCCAGTTAAAAAGTCTTGGGTTGCTGCTATCAGCAACTCTCCATTTCTTGGAGTTACTAAGTTGTTTTTGTTCTGAAATTGTGAAACAAATTTCATAAGACACAACACAAGAAAAAGGTATGTACTTAAGAGGTGAAGGTTTCTCTGTCCAACCATTGATTACCCTTAATTAAAAAATTGATATTATATGAAAGTACTTTACCATTGGAAATAACTTTTGATACAATGAAAAACAAAAGCAGAAGTGATGTTTTTTTGGTTCAATTATGAAATAATATTCAACTAATTACTAATTAAAGATTAATAAACTTTAAACTGCTGGACAGTTGTGAATGTGTCATTGTGAGACGGTAAAGTCACATTCTAAGGATAGCTCCACGAAAGACTTATGTACTGACTAATTGACGTCACGCCAAGATTTATTACGTCACAGTTGTGGCACGAATTTTATGTTTAACTTGGGAAGAACTATTAAGTAACTTCGCGTTCACAGGAAAAAGAAAAAATGTCGGTTACCCAATTTTTTGAGATGTAACATTATTCTTTCGTCACAATATTTTTTTTCGAAAACACCCCGTACTTTCATTTATAATATGACTGTTTTTTAATTAATCTCACATTCATATAAAAAAGAATTAGGGGCCTTTATTTTGCGCCACCTTGTATTCATATTATAGCACCAATCTGGTTGTTTACAGATTGTAGAAAATTACAAACTTACCCCCATCAAAATAAGAGCTTCAGCTTTGGCTTCTTCAGTCTGTGGTAAATGCAAATTCATCTCATCACCATCAAAATCCGCGTTGTATGGATTGCAGGCGCATTCGTTGAATCTGAATGTCCTGTGCTCATGAATCTTCGCTCTGTGCGCCATGATCGAAAGTTTATGCAAACTGGGTTGACGATTGAACAGGACCACATCGTTATCATGAAGGTGTCTCTCCACCATGTCTCCAAGCTGAAATGGTCAAACTGATCAAAATTACATATTTAATTAAAGGCCACACACACACAGGGACATATTAAGGGTATGGATCCTTGAACAATAATAATATATCCTTTATTGTCGTGCAGTATACACATCTCAAAAGGGCAGCGGCGTAGCGTAGCGTCAATACAAGGGGAAGTAACTGCAATTAACATTTTACTAACACAATATTTTTTTCCTTCTTTTATTGAATTCGTTAATATTGGAGCACAAAAATAAAATATACAAATAATGGAACAGGTTAAAAAAACAATCTAATGTTCAAAATGTGATGAGGACAGTCGCATCACTCGCATCATCACCCTGTCAAGATATTGCGTTTAGCATAGCCCTTAGTGAAAACGAGTCAATTAAGTTAATAAATGCAGAGTTTTGGGTTTATAAGCGTTCTACACCTATATCTGAAGGTATAGTCCCCAAATAGCTTAAAAGATGATTATTATATTTTGTGACTTACTATTTAATATTTAATTTGATACCTCTGTAAAATTTACTAGTCAAACAACACAATATACCTTCAACTGTTGTGCTAACTTCTCCCTGTTGCTGTACTTCAAAAACATCTTAAACGAAGCATCCTTCTGTTGCACATAATTGGCCCCTGGCCAATTGTCAGGACCGTTCATAACCAATTTCCTCATCTTGTTTATGTTAGCTTGAATTACCTTCTCAGGGAAAGTCAAAATCTTTGCAACATGTTTTGGCACTCCCACCTGATCAATTTCTAAGTTGGGATCAGGGGAGATGACTGTTCGTGATGAAAAATCGACTCTTTTGCCAGACAAGTTGCCCCTGAATCGTCCTTGCTTGCCTTTTAAGCGCTGTACCAAACCGCGACCTGGCTTTTTTGGCTGAAAAGGCCAGGAAAATCATTGTTTAATAAATAATAGTAGATTTCTAATGCCTACAGTAATGTTTTACCTCTCAGTTATTTTGTTGGTTAGGTTATTAATTTTCATTTTCCATACATACTAAAGGAGAAAGAAAACAAAAGAAACAGAAATCTCTTCAAACTTGGTATTGTCAACTAAGAATAAATTGGTTTTTTTTAGTTGATGTGAAACTTGATTTTCAAAGTGGCTAGAGTATTCACAGAGACACAGAGAGTATAGAAGTTTCCAACAAAACTCAGGAGCACTAAGGCGGTCTAATGGGTACAGTTCAACTGAGAGTTCAACTTATAACAATAGATTCAAGCAAAATCAATTTACCATCATCGACAAAGGAATGCCAGACAATTCACTGTTGATGTAAAGTGCTGACTGCAACTGTAAGAAGTCCCATCCTTCCTGGTATAAATTCACAGAGGCACCAGAGAGCTTGTGTTTTTTGATCACATCATTTATGAAAATTATTTCAGACTGCTTCATTGTCAAGTCATCTTCAGTTCTGCAAATTTAATTCAAATAATTCTTATGTTAATCATAGATGAAACTGTGGAACCAAAAACTATATGTACTAAACAAGAGCCTTAGAACAATTCAAACAGGTGGACGCTATTTACACTGATTTTTCTAAGGCGTTTGATCGCGTCGATCATGGTACTCTTCTTAGAAGATTGCATGATATAGGTTTTGGTGAGGCGGCTGTTGGTTGGACGAGGAGTTTCTTGTCAGAACGTAAGCAGAAGGTAAAATTAGGGTCATATCAATCTGAGGCAATTTTGGTTACATCGGGCGTCCCTCAAGGTGGACACTGTTCGCCAATATTTTTTGATTTGTTTGTAAACACTATATTCAGTTGCTTTCAGAACAGTGATGGCCTTGCTTTTGCTGATGACTTCACAAATTATTTAGGACAATTAATGACTTGTCCAATCAACAGCTACTGCAGGAGGACCTAGACAGATTGAGTGACTGGTGCAAGCTTAATAAATTGACCTTGAACATATCCAAGTGCTGTCAGATTAGTTTCTTTAAGGGGAAAAGGAAATATAATACTGCATATTCAATTAACGGGGAAAATTTGCAATATGTTAGTAAAATCAAAGATTTGGGTGTCATTTTTGATGAAGGGCTAACGTTTGTTGAGCATATAAACACAGTCTCAGTGCAGGCTTCAAAAATTTTGGCTTTTGTGCTTATAAAGCAAATATTGTGATCGAAGATCACAAACATTCTGCCATAGAGACACAACTCCAATTGCGGTCATTGTCAGATCGTAGAAACTTTGCTGGACTCACTTTTCTCTTTGGTGTTGTCAATGGTACTATTGACTGCTCTGACTTGTTAGAGCTAGTCAATGTCGAAATTCCTGCTAGACCGAGAAGGGTAAATTCTAAATCCTTTTATGTGCCTTTCCACCGTACAAATTACGGCTACAATGTACCCTTAGATAGATATGCTAGGATGGTTAATGAGCATCAGCTAGAAATATTTGGTTTGTCTATAAGGGAATTCAAGAAACAATTCAATAGGATTTATTTTTAGGGTGCTATTTTGTATTTATTATATTTGAAAAAACAAAAAGTGCAGCCCGGGCTCCGACACACCGAGCTGCTGTTCCATTACAATGACTACTCCTCACACCGTGAGGTGAGCAATCATTGGGTCCGCGAATCGTGCGCCCTAAGTAGACGAAGGGACCCAAGGATGACTGCCTTCTGCATTCTGGCGGCTAAGATGTGCGCCGCCGCACGGCACACCGGTATTTTGCGCAGTGCAGAGAGCAGCGTATTCCTCATTCCACCTAGGGATCCAATGACCCTAACCAGCAGACTTACAGTGTAGTCTGGCCAGAGCCTGCGAAGTTGTCCGAGCAACTCCTGATATTTGGTCCGCTTTTCCTCCTCCTTAGAGACGATGTTCACCTCGGCAGGCGCCGAAAACTCAATAACGAACATCGTCTTCTGTTGGTGGTCGAGAAGGACTATGTCGGGCTTGTTTGCCTGTACAAGCTCGAGCGTGGGGAACGAGTAGTTCCAGTAAATCCGGCATCTCTCGTTCTCCACAACGGACTCTATATCCCCTGGAGCGTATGGCAGCACCGGTGTCTCATCGATACCGTATGAGTGCCTCAAATGATAGTAGAGCACTCGTAGAGCCGCGTTGTGCCGATGGACGTAAGCCGTCCCAGCGTACGTCTTACACGCCGACAAGAGATGCATAAGCGTCTCTGGCGCCTGTATTATTATTATTATTAGATGGTTTGCTTTGTATTATTTAAGTTCGCTTAGTTTTTCTATTCGCATAACCTTATATATATACATATATATATCATTGTTATTTTCAAACTGTTAATGGGGTTTTCCCGTAATTAAATAAATAAATAAATAAATAAATAAATAAAAATAAATAAAAGAGCAATAGAAAATTTTTGAATAGGTACATATAACATGAATATTGCTATGTAATTAATCGCTATATGAAAACTACAAATTTCTCTGCTACATTAATATTTTTAGATGCAAAGGTAGATAACATCAAAACATTGTGGTGTGAAAAATAATGGAAACACGTTTTTGAAGGCATAATTTAGGAAATAACTTTTTGAATACACTATTTTGTAAATATTCACTATAGAGAGATAAACACAACAGTTTTATATATCAACAACAAATATAAGCACCATTTAAATATTGAGTAAAACAATTTCAACATACTTACGTTCCTACTTTCAGATCAGAAACCACTGAGGGTCTTATTGAAACTGGAGGTACCAACATTCTTGTCAAAATTAAATCTTTCGGTTGAGATCTAAAATTAAAAATGGACTGATATGAGGCCATCAGAGATTATTCAACAAATTTACCTTTTAGGATCCATTGCAAGCAGAATCATGTCATTTTCTGGGATCCTCTCAAAGAGCTTTAGGACATCTATAGGAGTAAGGATTTGAGGTATATTAGCACCAAGTGCTGACTGGAGGTCTGGATAGCTTTTTATTGCACTCCCAAATTCTTTTAGCTGTTTTTCTAGAATTACCTATAAAAACATATTATTAATGACTTCTAAAATGTACTTTTTCATTCTGTATGTATTGACAGGTAACTACTGATAATAGCATTGCAATTAAAAATATGTCCCACGATGATTAAGACAAGCAATATATCGGAACTTGGCAGTAGTAGGGAATTATAATTTTGGAAGTGTAAATTAGAGCAAATATAGAATATTTTGTTATTATTGTGTCACCCAATGAGGTATTTGTTTTTGGTCACGTGACGTCCGATTCAAAAATTTTAATGGGACACCCTGTATATTTGTGACTCTTTGTGTTCCTCCTGATAAAACAATTCCAACAAACTAGCACACTTGGGGTCTAAAGTAATTAATTCAAGAGCTACAGGTATTTAAAGGACTGTAGCACTACCATTATGAAACACTACTAAAGTAATTCAACTGTAGGGGTACATGTTATAATCAGTGGTAGTGGTACCATCCTTTAAGTACCTGTAGCTCTTGAATTAATCAGTTTAGACCCCAATTGTGCTATTTTTTTTTGGAATTGTTTGATCAGGACGAACCCAAAAAGTCATAAATATACAGGGTGTCCCATTAAAAATTTTTAATCGGACGTCACATGACCAAACACAAATACCCCATTGGGTGACACGATAATAAGAAAAGTTACTATATATGCTCTAATTTACACCCCCAAAATTATAATTTCCTATATATTATTTTGCTGAATTATGATTACTGCAATTAATCAATATACTTACATCTTTATCTTTGGTGTGATTCTTCTCATGAACAATTTTCAAAAGAGTATTGCCAGTACTACCTTTTCCACCAGTCATCTTTTTTACAGTCCCATTAAGCTCTTTACAGTAAGGACACTTTTGGACCTTCTTGCATTTATCAACAATTTTTTTCCTGATAGTTTTCTTAGTCATGTAGCTGAGGTTGGGATTTGATAATCTAATGCGAAATGTTTGCTTTTCCTCCTCAGACATCATGACAGAGGCACAGTCTTTGCAAATGGTCTGAAGTATGGTGATGATACTTCTGAAGTAGCCAACATGGAAAACAGGTAGTTCTAGGTCTACATAACCAAAATGACCCACACATTCATTTATTCCTTTCCCGCAAGTCTGGCATGGCGATCCTTTAGAATTTGTTCCCTGAAATTACAGATAAATACGTTGAACATGTTTAGGGTGACCATATACTTCATAGATCAATTCCGGACGCTTGGCTTAGTGGGAGCTGGGGGGGGGGCATCACTACACTAAATCTGACAAGAAGGCAAACATTGTGTTTACAAGCCATCGAGAAAAAGACAAAAGTTTCTTAGTTTAAACTTAAAATAAAATCTGGAATTCATAGTCAGTGTGTATTTAAGTGGTTTTAGAACACGTGATTGTGAAGGCAGCTGTGGAGAAGTGGAATTAATTCCTGCTTCTGTCAAACTGAAAAGGCTAGGAGACAGCAAGGTTGCCAAGCATCCATATTGAAGCTAAAACTCTGCAAACTAAGAAAAACAAATACATCAAACAACCGAATAAAGGGGCAGCAGCAAGACATTACAAATGGCACCATCAGCGACCTGCATCAAATGTTCTAAGGTAGTCAAAAATGCATATGCAATAAAATGCAATAAATGTATGCAATGGATACATCGGGATTGTGCAAATCTGACAATTGAGGAACTAAATTACTATGAAAAGGAGCTGAAAGTAGAAAATGGGAAGAGGTTCTCCTGCAATGTATGCGTACCAAGCAGTCCAAGAATTGATGGAAGTCTGCATAAAAGAAGGAGCAAAGTAACTGACGCGTCAGAAGACAACCTGCTCGAACAAATAAAACAATATATGAATGAACGCTTTGAATCTCAACTAAGCAAAATAAGGGAAGAAAATGAAAGTATGCTCAGCGTATATCAACAGAAGTGCCTACATTTAAGAAAATGAATTAAAAAAGCTATCAACAGTACAAGATAGGGTAGCAGAGCTGGAACATCAAGTGAATGTTTTGTCATCCAAACTGGAAGAACAATGTAGCGGAAACACAAGGCATGAGACTCTGGAAACAATAAATGAAATTAATGACAGGGAAAACAAAAAAAATAACCTTATATTTGGCTGTAAAGAGGAGGAAGAAATAGGAGATGCAGAATTAGCCCTAAACATCATTAAAGCAGTAAGACCAGAAATAACAAATGCTAACATCATAAAGGTCACAAGATTAGGGAGGGCCAACTCAGAAAGACGCAGACCTCTACGAGTGTCTATGGATAATGAAAAAAATGTAAAAAATGTGTTCTTCAAGGCCAAGGAACTAGTGAAAAATCCACACCACAGGGGGGAGAAGTGGAGTCACTTAGCTTCGCCCGCGGTGCAATCACCCCCACATCGGAATATTTCCGGGAAACTAGAAATAGACTCCCAGAAATAGGCGGCGCCAAATGGCCTCATGGTTCATGTTCCGTCGCTGGGCCGATGTTCCCGGTTTCTCATAAGTGACAAATTGGATTAATTAGAAATAAAAAATGCTCAATGGCTCTTCCAGGATCAAAAGATTCCGGAGGTAAAATACCTGGCCGTTCGGATCTCCGGGTGCCAGGTGGTCCGGGGGGAACATTAAGCGAAGTTTGTTTAATGAATTGTGCTGCCACTCCTCATCAGGCTAACAACAGATATACGAGGTCTTGCCTCCAACATAAACTCTGTCCATCAACACCTTCAGGCAGAGAAGCCTCACATTCTGGCTCTTACGGAAACTCAAGTCGGCTCTTCAACAATGGATAACTGCTTCAGATATCCCGGATATGACTTATACACCCGATTTAGACGTAGGTTTGGCGTATGTGTGTACGTTAAATCTGGGCTTTCTTGTCATCGAGAAGAAGAGCTCGAACTGGAAGGATTTGACATCATATGGCTCAAAATATCCTTCCAAAATCATTCCAAGTTTATATGCTGCATTTATAGGCCACCAAGCTATAACAACTGCAAAGAGCTCTTCGAGAAGCTTTCAGCCACTGTGGACGCGCTGCAATCAGATCACCCTCATTCAGAGATAGTCTGTCTGGGTGACTTCAACGTTCACAACTCCTACTGGCTCAAACACTCAAACAAAACGGACGACGAGGGACGTGAAGCTGAAGCCTTCGCTATTGGCTGCGGCTTGGAGCAGATAGTCAAGGAACCAACAAGGATCCCCAGCCGCCACGGAGATTTTGCTAGTCTGTTGGACCTATATCTAACAACTACTCCAACAATCTACACAGTGAAAGTAACTGCTCCACTGGGATCGTCTGACCATAACACCGTCTCAACGCTATGCAGAATGCATTCTCCAGATCTCCACCATGCAAAGCCTCGCCGGGTCTGGCATTACGGATCAGCAAAGTGGGACGACCTAAGAGAATACTACCAGTCCTTTCCCTGGAACGACGTCTGCTTCAAGTCACGAGACCCATCAGCTTGCGCCCAAGAAATAACAGAGGTATTAATATCTGGCATGGAAGCCTATATTCCTCATGTCGTCAAGCATCCCTCCAAAAACAAGCCATGGTTCAATCAGCGCTGTAGAGATGCAGTTTCCTCTAAAAACCACCATTACAAAGAATGGAGGAAAAATCCAAATGCCGAGAACCACCGCAGTTTTATCGACGCCAGAAATCACTCCAAACGCGTGATTGACAGCAGCAAGGAGGAACACAACCAAAAAATTAAGAACAAGCTCCTCTCATGTCCTAGTTCGTCCAGAACATTCTGGTCTGTAGCTAAGGCTGTTAGTCAGAACTTTTCCTATTCGTCAATACCACCCTTGACCAGAGAGGACGGGTCCATCGCTTCTGCTCCTAAAGAAAAGGCAGACATCTTGGGGAAGCTCTTCGCAGCCAATTCTACTGTAGACTTTCAAGGAAGTACTCCGACCACCACCATAAGCGTGAACTCGAGAATGGCAGAGGTCAAATTTCAACATCGAGATGTAAAAAGCATCCTCCAAAAACTGAACACCAATAAAGCTACTGGTCCTGACCAAATTCCAGCCATTGTCCTTAAAACGCTGTGCCGCTGAGCTTGCACCTATTCTTTGCAAGCTCTTCAAACTCTCGTATAAACGAGGCGTGTTTCCCGATTCGTGGAAGATTGTCTGCGTGCAACCTATCCCTAAGAAAGGCAAAAAAACTGATCCCACCAACTATAGACCTGTGGCTCTTCTCAGCATCATGTCTAAGGTTATGGAGACTGTCATTAACACACAGCTCCTGAAATACCTGGACAACAATAACATCATAAATGATCGCCAGTATGGCTTCCGCAAGCACAGGTCTACAGGTGACCTCCTTGCCTACGTCACTCACTTGTGGAACAGAGCAATAGACAAACATGGCGAATCTCGTGTTGTTGCACTTGACATATCGAAAGCCTTCGACAGAGTGTGGCATGACGGACTTCTGGCCAAGCTTGCTGCTTATGGACTACCACCTGGCCTGCGCCAGTGGCTGAATAGCTTTTTGAACGATCGATCCCTGTTTGTTGTAGTCGAGGGCTGTTCATCAGACGTATTTTCAATAAACGCTGGTGTTCCTCAGGGATCTGTCCTATCCCCTACACTGTTTCTGCTGTACATCAACGAGCTGCTGGAAATAACATCCAATCCAATCTACAGCTTCGCAGATGACAGTACATTAGTGTCGTGCATGGCGACGTCGGCGACAGCAGCATGCCTCACAGATCAACGCAGATATCAAAACAATTGTCGAGTGGGGATTAGCAAACAAAGTACAGTTCAACGTACAAAAAACTCAGGCAACAACACTGACAAAGAAGTCTCACGATGGCTTACCAACCGTGGAAATGGAGGGTCACCCCATAGTCGAATCACCTTCCGTCAAGCTCTTGGGAATCAACATCAACAATAACATGTCCTGGCACGACCACGTCGTCAGTATTGCTAAAACGGCATCCCAGAAGCTTGGAGTTTTGTTCCGCTGTAGGAAGTTGTATACACCAGAGCAACTGCTGCTGCTATACAAGGCACAGATCCGACCATCGCTGGAGTATTGCTCCCATGTATGGGGATGTGCTCCGAAGCACTCTCTAAAGCTTCTGGACACTATCCAGAAAAGAGCAATTAGATTAATCGATACGCCTAACCTAACAAAGGACCTCCACAGCCTGGAACATCGAAGGAGGGTGGCTGACCTATGTCTGTTTTACAGATTCTATCACGGAAGATGTTCGAGTGAGCTCTCCCAGATAATAACACCAAAGGCCGTCCGGACCAGGAATACTAGAGAAGCTCTGCGAGCTGATCCTTACCAGGTCGAGGTCCTTACTCCCCGAACCAGTCTCCTCCAGCATTCCTTCTTTTGGAGAACTTCGACGCTGTGGAATCAGCTGCCTGGGAATTTGTTTCCCGACGGCTACAACCTGCAGCGTTTCAAATCTAACGTGAACAGACATTTGTCCTCTCGCAGCGTTTCTACAGCGCCATAGGCTTTCAGCCTTTGCGGGAGGCCGACCATAAAAAAAACACTATAAAAATTTGGCACTAGCGTTTGATAAAACAAAACAACAAATTGAAGAGTACAAATCTCTGAAATCAGTATTATTGAAAAGATTACAAGAAGGAGAAGAGAATTTGTGAATTAAGTACTTTAACAATGTATAAGAAATAAGACAAATGAGATTGACGTAGCCCTCGGCGAAATGGAAAATCAACCTGAAGTGGTATGCTTCACAGAACATTGGCTCCATCCAGGGGAAGAAGAGTTTGTGAAACTGGCGGGTTATAAATTGGTGTCGTTTTACAGTAGGGAAACATCTGTATTATGGAGGTGCTTGTATTTATGTGTCAGAATACTTAGAGGTAGTTAGATTATTAGAGTTAGAGAATAAAAGTATAGAAGGTGAGATTGAATGTGCAGGCATTAAAATGAGTAGAGGTAAGGACAAATATGTTATTTTATGTATATATCGTACATATTTGGGTGATTTCATCTCATTCTTACAAAAATTTGATGAAGTACTAAATTACATTGTTACCAACTTTCCAAAAGCAAGGTGTATTGTATATGGAGATTTCAATGTAGATTTGCTAAAGGGATCTCCTAAAGCATCGATGCTGCTTGATACCTTCAATGCATATAACCTAGAACATGCGATCCAAAATGCAACAAGAGCAATACAACATAGTGGCACACTAATAGATAATATCTTTACAAAATTTCATAGAAGTGAAAGTGGGGAAGTTATAAATTTGGGACTATCAGATCATTTTGGTCAATACCTAGATGTGAAAGATTCAACAACACCTCAACATGGTGATTGTGAGGAGTATTGTTTTAAAAGATGTTACTCAAAAACGAGAGTGAATGATCTAATCAAGGTACTTGAAGAAGAGGAATGGAATGATGTCATGGAAAAGGTTGATGCAAATGTAGCATACAATAGGTTCATACAAAAATTAATGAGATATGTGGAAACAGTATGTCCGAAGAAGAAGAAGAAGAAGAAGTATAAACATGAAAGGGTTCAACATGCATGGATAACAAATGGCATAAAAATATCTTCCAAGAAAAAACGATTACTGTATGAAGACATGATTGCTGGGTGAACAACTGCTGAACACTATAGAGCATACTCAAATATACTAAAAAAGGTAGTAAATGCAGCTAAAAAAATGCAAAATATAAAATTGATACAAATCTCAGAAAATAAGTCAAAATTTATATGGCATCTAATAACAAACATTACCAATAATAGTAAACATGCAAGTAAAACATCCATAGTGGATTATATGAAACCCAATAACGGATCTACGCAGCAAGAAGTACTAAATATGGCAAACCAATATTATATTAATGCCTGTGGAAAGATAAATGAGGAAACAAAGGCCATAGATCTTACAGCACTAACTTATACACAAGAGTCATGCAGGTTTGAACTAACAAATGAAAATGAAGTCATCAAGATTATAAACGAATTAAAAAACAAGAAGTCAGTAGGGAAAGATGAAATTCCTGTTAATGTCCTGAAACAAGCTGCTAGACATGTAGCCTCACCATTAGCACACATTATGAATGTAATTATTTGTACGGGTCTGTATCCTGACCGATTGAAGATTGCTTATGTGAGAGCAATATACAAAAAAGGAAAAAAGGATGAGATTGAAAACTACCGCCCTATCTCACTTCTATCAAACATAAACAAAGTGTTTGAAAAAATCATCCACAATAGGATCATAAATTTTCTGGACAAAAATTCGGTGATCACAGAATGGCAAAATGGCTTTAGAAGAAACAGAGGCACAAAACGGGCAATATATCACGGATTATCAAAAATAATCAGCGCATTAACCAAAGGAAAAATAGCAACATCTCTTTGTCTAGATCTATCCAAAGCATTTGATTCAGTGGATCATGTAATTTTGCTAAAAAAGCTGGAGTGCTATGGTATTAGAAGAGTGTATCTACAGTTAATTGAATCGTACATTAACAACAGAAAGCAAAGAAAAGTAGAGTATGATAAGTTGAATGGAATCTTAATAACATCAGATGAGTTAACTGTCCAAAGAGGGGTGCCACAAGGATCAGTCCTTGGGCCAATTTTGTATATATTATATGTAAATGAATTACCAAAGATTATCAAAGAAACCTTAATAATGTATGCAGATGACACTTCTATAATATTTACAGCAGACTCTTCAGCAGAGTGTAAGGAACATGTTGTAGATGCACTAAAGATTCTACAAGAATGGTTTTTGTTGAATAACTTGCAACTAAATGTTTCAAAAAGCCAAATTATCCAATTCGCGAGAACAACCGATGAAATCAATATTTCCTTGAACAATGAAAACATTAATGAGCAGCCCGAACTTTTATTCTTAGGAATAACCCTTGACAGCAGGCTTGACTGGAGTATACAAACAGATAATCTGGCAAAACAGATAGCAAAATATAACTATGCCCTCAGAGTAATAAGGAGAGATATAGGGCAAAAGGCAGCATTAGTTGCTTATCATGGATATATACAATCAGCCTTATCATATGGTGTTATGTTCTGGGGAGCATCATGTCATACTGACAGAATAATGATCCTGCAAAAAAATTGTATCAGGAGCATCTTTGGTTTGAGACCAAGGGATAGCTGTAGGGAAGTATTTAGGCAGAATAGTATCTTAATAGTTGTTGGTATCTATGTTTTGGAAGCAGTAATGTTTGTAAAAAATAACATGGAACTGTTTAGGGACTTTACTGCAAAACATCACTATGGAACAAGAGGTACCAATAGACTGATGCCCTATAACATGAGATACAGCTATCTCCAAAAAAATGTTGTTTACTCATTGACTAAGATCTGGGACAAGATCCCCACATACTATACAGACCTCGATAGTCATCTACTGAGAAAGAAGTTGAAGTCATTTCTTACTTGCAACACCTTCTATACTCTTCAGGAATTTTTTGAGTGTGATATAACACAATTTACATAGCAATAAAAAAATGTACATTTTAATATTTTATTTATATTCGTATACAAAATTGTTGTTTGTGTATATTTGTATTATGTATTATATGTAATTTTTTTAGAGTGTGGTATACAATGATAATGTACATTCTATTATTTTAGTGTTATATTGTTATACCAAAATTGTTAGTTTCTTGTGCATGTGTCATGTGTTTTTATCAAAGTTTGTGTATATTTGTCTTAAGTATTATATGTACTTATTGACAAGTTCTATCCCGAAAGGGCAAACAGAACTAATAAAGGAATCTATCTATCAAGCAACAGTAGTGCCTTATTTGCCTGTATGTTAACTGTATTTGTTTAATTTGCTGTATGTTATGCCAACTATTCTCGACTGGGGTTCAAATACCGACAATTCTACTGATTTTTGTGATTTTTTGCCTGCCCATTAGCTGTATTTGTTCGTTTTGCTGTATATGCTGTGCCATTTTGTTAGATTGCGATTGATTTAGATTTTCCAGACGAATGGTCACCCTAAACATGTTTGAACTTTGAACATTACTGTAAGGCCTACCAGTCGTTTATCCAAGACACCATAGGGTATAGGGGTTCTTTCTATGTCTTGATTGTACAGATTTTTAGCCACTACATGGATATGAGACTGTTGTTGCATACTCTCAGCACTTTCCACACCAAAGCTGATATGGGAGCTGGAAACATACAAAATTAATTTAAGCTGGAACTAAAAGCTGTTCGACTTACATCTTCCTCGCTACATCAGTCTCTCGATACTGTTCTTTAGGCATTTTGTGTAGAAACTATCAAACTATTCTAGGAAAGAAAAAACATGCAAGTAACAGCATTAAATCTCAGGATAGGAACAGAAACAAGTTTTAACTTAGCTTATAAACCTAAAAAATTACAACTAACCGAATTAATAATCAGATAATTAACAAAAGAGACATGATTTCAAATAGCAAATATATTCTTGTAATAGTTGTAATTAAATCAATCCAAATCTCTCTTTAAAATTACAAGATTAGTGCAAAAGATAGGTTATTGCTAAATGTCAAGCATAGAACACTTTAAATTGACACTGTTGACATAGAACCACAGAACTGAAATCATTCTGATTTTTATGTTCTATGTATGGTGTAGCGATATGTGAGTCAGTTCTATGTAGTCCTGTACTGCCATAAGTGCCATATGAGCTACGAAAACTTCAAGTGTCAAAAAATATCAGCGAAATAAGAATCGCTATACTGTTTATCTGCCTTTTTCTTTCTTCTGAACGGTTTGACTGATGTCGAGTATGAGAACGTTTGTCCACTATTAAATTAGTTTCCAGACGATTCTACCGAAAAACGGAAGGTTAGCGATTGATCTCCATCAAATTTAATAAATAACGGAATTAATTCTGTGATTAACCCAGTAAATTTCTTATTAATTAACGACGGGAATAAAAGATGCCATTCTCGAGGCAGAAATTCGTAAGTATATGCATGATGTGAACATTTTTGCAATCCCTTTAACGCGGGTTTCTTAACCTAATAATTGAGTACCAGAAAAGATCATGTAATCTTGCGTTGATTACCTCATTTTTTTTCTCAGTATACGTAATTTATGGATATTGCACGTTTTTGTGGTGCCCACTTCACTATTTCCGTATTTGTTTTATGCGTATTTGGCCTGCAGTAATCTAAAAACAGAATGCTGCAAGCAAGAGCCCAACATTCCTGGTCAGTTGTACCCTGAATGCATATTTTGACCACCAGGAAAAATGTCCAACAATCATTACTCGTTTGGAATCCAGCCAATATTGGAAAATTATGGTGTACCAAAACACTACACCCATGTTGTGGATAGTGGCTTAGCTTATATTTTTATTGCTTAATTAAAAAGCTAAACACTCAGCAGTTCATCTCCACGTTTTCACCTACCAAGTATAATATTTTTAAAAATTAATTCTCAACACCACATAAATTTACTAGTCATTACTATTCACAGTTTATTTTTGGAATTCCAGTCCAAAATAACATTTAAGAGGTTAGAAAGCCTAATGAAATAATGAAATAGTGTGTGTAATTGGTATTTTCTTCAAGCACCATGCCTAAATGTGCTCTTACATGCCTTGACTAATACATCATTATTGATATATGTCTACTGTTGATTTCCATTCTAACTTTATTATGAAGTACACTACTGTGTAAAAGTTTGGAAGCAGTTAGGAATTTTATAAAAAAGAGATAACAACCTATCTAATGTAGGTATTTATTTCAATGAAATACTTGTTTAATCATAAGTTAATATGTTCTGAAACAATTTTGTCGTTGGTTTGGACAGTCACAGAAGCCTGAATTAAATTTTGCTTTCATCAAAATGACCACCTTTCTTTTTAATCACTTCTACACAAATCTTTGGCATTTTTCTTACTAATATATTGAAATATTTTGTGCTCAAATTTTTCCATTCTTCATGGAGGTTTACCCATAGCTGCATAGAGGTAGTTGGAGAACGATTTTTCACCCTCCTGTCGAGCTCATCCCACACCAGCTTGATGGGAGACAGATCTTGTGATTGAGCCGGCCATTTCTCGATTTTGATTACTTTTTCCCGTTATTTTCGTATTAAAAATTCTTGCCACATTTTCGCCCAGAACATACAGTAGCCTAACCTGTTTTTTAAAAATTAAAAATCATTTTTAAAATTCTAGTTTGTAATTTCTAGGTACTTTCTTCCCACGTGACTTGTGTAAATACGTTTTGTATATTGCTACCAATAAATTGATTGATTGATTGATTGATTGATTGACTTATGTTTGGGGTCGTTATCCTGTTGCAGAGCTGTCACAAGTACTAGTAAATAGTATTTCAAATACCAATTACCAGAGTCGCATGCGTCAAAGTACAAATACCAAGTAATTTTATTTTTGAAAGTACTTCAAGTATCAAATACTTTAATTTGGTACTTGATTTTTCAAATAAAGTAATTCAAATACGATACTAATATTTCAAGTACTTAAAAATGTAATTCAAATACCATACTAATACTTGAATTACTTGATATAGTATTTCAAATACGGTGATGGATATTTCAAGTATTTCATAATTATTGTTCAGTAATAAAAAGCACCTTATGAATGGAAAAACGGTATACATTTCAATAAAAATAGAAACTGATTTTTGTTTGAATGACACTACAAAGACATGCATACATTCCCAATTTTTGAATATACGCTTTTTCAAAAATGCTAATAAATAAGTAGAAAAGATAAGTAATAAAAGGTACAGTCGGCGCGGCGTCGTCGCGAGTCGTCGCATATGCCATGCAAATGAAGGTGTTTAACATTAACAGATCCATCAAATAATTTGAATTGTCAGCATACAAAGCGCCGCTTTTCTAGCATTTTTCTGGCATACATAATGAATAAAAAGCATATCCACTTGTTTGATTCTTGCATACATTCATTCACAGAACTCTTGAAAAGTTAACAGAAATACCAAGCAATGACAACAATTCAAATTCATTCATCAAGGGAATCCAAATGTCAATCCGAATGTGTGAAAAAATATATAGGGTGTCATTGAAAAATCAGAGCCTAACCTCACTTCCGGCTAAACCAAAATAAGCATACATTTGTTTTCTCATGGCTATTGTGTATCTCCGTTAACCATATAATATAATTCTCCAAAATTTCAAACCTCCATCTAGGATTGTAAAAGAAGGGAGCTCTGTATAACGATTCCATTGCCACCCGGTATATGAATTTTTTCATAAGGAGATGCTTGAGAAAAATTACCTTTTTACATCTGCAATTCGTAACCACCACGACAAAGTACAGAGTTTTGAAGATTGTTATTATAATGACAGTAAATTCACAGCTCACATTCACAGATTATTTTAACCTCAATCAACATCAACAACGCATTTTGTTGAACGCAACAAGACGAACTGATATTTTGTGATTGTGTCCATTGTGATGAGACTGTCCTGTAGAGTCAGAGTGTCGCGTAGACTATCCTATGTGTACGACAGAGACAGAGCGCAAGGCGACGCGATGCGTAATGTTGATTTGTCCATACTTGTCTAGACTTGAGCATTTAATGCTTGAAATGTGTATTTCAAGTATTTTTATATTTTCATCGAGCTATACTAATATGTATTTCTTACTCACTTTAGTATTTCGAGTATAAATGTATAAATTTGAATTATATTTTTTGTGTGGAAGTACCAAATACAAATACTTCTTATAGCATTTGGGAAATAAAATTAATTTGAAATACAGTACTTCAAATACCAGAAAGTAATTGAAATAAATTTTTCAAGTACTTTACTTCTTTAGTATTTCAAATAAAAATGCCAGGTATTTGAAATATATTTTTTGTGCTACAAGTACCAAATACAAATACTTCTTAGAGAGTATTTGGGGAATCAAGTACAAATATCACAAAAACAATGTATTTGAAGTACAGTACTTCAAATACCAGAAAGTAATTGAAATACATTTTTCAAGTACTTTACTTGAAGTAATGACAGCTCTGTCCTGTTGAAAGGTGAAGTTTGGGCAAATAACATCCAGCCCAGACAGTATAGCATTCTTCCGAAAAATCTTCATATAGCCTTCCTTCTTTATTTTTCCATCTATTGTTACCAGACTACCAGGTTTACTGCCACCAAATATCCCCAAACCATTACCCTACCACCACTGTCGTCCTTTAAGCCAGGCACAAACACTCGTCTATTGGACTCGAATATTTGAAATTCAAATTCATCTGTCCAAAGGACTGTATGCCACTGTTCGATCGTCCAGTTTCGGTTTGTGCTGGCCCAGTTTAGTCTATCCTTCTTATGTTTGGCTGTTAATTTGGGTTTTTTAGCTTCTGCACATCCTCTTAGTCCTGTAGACAATAATCGTCTTTTAACAGTAGTAGCTGGTACTCGAGTTTGTTGAGTCTCATTTAAAACAGCAGTGATTTGTGGAGCAGTTAGACGTCGGTTTCTTTTAGACAACAGTATAATGAAGTTGTCTTCTTGGCTTGTTGTGTTTTTTGGTCGTCCAGTCCTTTGCCTGTCCTCAAGTTTTCCTGTTCCTCCTTTCCTTACAAGGCTATAATGTACACCTTTACACGAAATGCCAAGCTTTTTCGCCGCTCACTTCCCCACTATGAGGACAGATAGCATTTCGCTGTTCCATAGTAAGCTGTCTTCGTTTTGCCATGTGCAACACAAAAATTCAATTCAATCGACTTCTCAGTTATTTTAAAGCACACTAGATCTGAAACGACAATTACAAATTTAATGAATCCTTGATTGCAAGTGACAAGCCTCTATTAAATATGAATGTAATCCACCATAGTTGCAGGTAAAACGATTTTTATCGGTAATTTAATAAGATGGTAATAAAACCCAAGTTCAACTAAAAAAGGGAAAGCTAAAAATTCTTTAGAATTCCATAAAGGGATCAATTTTTTATACCTGGAATAATCCTAATGACCCATTAAGTTTTATTATAAAAGGTCATTAGGTTATATTTGCAACAGATTTGTCATCAAATAGGGAAATGTGACTGCTTCCAAACTTTGGGACGGTAGTGTATATAGGAATGTTTATTTAGCTGCAAAACTTTAACATTGAGATGTAATATGATTTAACATAGTGTTTCCACCAATAAACTTCAGCATAATTGTATCAGTGATGTTGCATTTTACATGGGAATATGTAGATATTTTTTAAGAGTTTATGACACTACAAAACATTTTTATTGTTGTGAGAGAAACATGTAACAATCGAGCATACTCCTTATCCTGTATGACAGTATTATTTTATATAGGCTAGTTGTATGTCCTGTGAAAAAGTTATATTATAATACATATACATAATATAACAATACAATGTCAAACTAAATGAACAGCAAACAAAAAGCAGCAAACTTACATAAATAGCACTGGCCAGTTGCTAGTAAGTACTACTACAAAGTCAAGTCTCCATTTTTTTTAAACAGTATCCCTGTATATGCAAATCAGATTCTCAGAACAAATAATATCAACTGGTAGTGTTCAGATATTCCAGGTTGTTAAAAATTGAAAACTATAGGAAGTATATTCCAATGATTTTTGATAATGTAATTTGAATATTATTTCTATAAAATCAAAAGGATTTAGAACAAATTAAAATTGTACCTTCATTTAAAGTTAAAAGTTAAAAAAGCTATTTATTTTGAAGAGTTGCAAAATTGGATTTTTGAGGTTTGAATTTTGATATTCTTGTAACTGATGTTATTAAGTGTTAACTACCTTAATACTATATAATAATATTCCAGTGTATTTCAAATGAGTGTTTTTGATATTAAAAAGTATAAAAGTCAGTGCTTATTTTTTTATGGTATTGAAAACTCGAAAAATTAAATTCTAGAATAAAGTAAATCTCCATAAGGATAAGGAATTGTGCTTAGATTTCTCACAAATATTGTGCCTCTAAAACAAAAAACTACTAAATATTTGTTTGCCATTTGCTGTTTTGTGTGTGACGTGTGCTGTTTGTTTTTCGCAGGATACTGCCTTCTAACAACTGTAGCCTGCACCAAGCTTGTGAATGCAAGTTATATAACACCCAGCTGTAAGTATACAATATGTGTATGTATGGAGCTTATTTTATTTCCTGCCATTTTTAATTTCTGTGTATTACCTCGTTTATATCATTATTTGATCTGCTCAAGATGATTAGATAGAGTGGACTCTCTAATCGATATACTGCATCCTATCTATATGTGTAACATTTGTTTATTAATTGAGATATTTCGCAAAAATTACCAATAAGTCAAATCAAGTATAATTGAGGATGTGTTGGCACTACCATTATTTTACATTCAAATACAAATTTCAGTTATATGTTTATCATTGATGAAGAAGGTATTTTCTAGTATATTCTATTCATAAATTATGCATTTGAAGGTAAAAAATAATGGCCCTCAAACATTGTGCTTTGTACTAAATAAACATAAACTGCACTAATACTAAGCCAATCCAGTTCTATACTGTAAAATTGCAAAAGAATGTAAACAAATGTTATATATCCAAATTTATTTACTGTTTATTATCTCTTCTCTATCTCTGGCCTCTACATATCTTAATGATTATTTGGCAGCCACTACTTCTTATTCATCTTTTATACTGACTAATTCTGTGATTCATTCTGTTTACTTCACAACACAGTCTTTATATTTTCAAAATGTATGCACGTTTTCATATTATAAAGTGTGTTGTTTATCTTGTGGTTTTTACACCATGTTTTGATGGTTGCATTGATTTGTAGCACTTAAATAATTAGTACACACAGTGCTTCAGTTTAACGATAAAATATACTTATTAAAAAATCCTCAACCTACCTGAGCCTTCACTGCTGGCTTTTAATTAACGGTGGTGCTGTTTCTAGAGTATCGCCGGGAAACAGTAACAAAGCCTACACAGAACTTGAGGCTAATGACCAATGCAGTCAATGCCATTGATACAAAAGTAAAAAAAACCATCATTCAAAGTACTCTTGATTGTGACTAATACACCCATTCTATCACTATACAGGGTGTTTCCTAAGTTGGGACCTTCCTTCATAGGGCATATAGTACTCGCCAAAAGGAGTGATTTTTCTTAGTCCCATATAACCGAAATATTTAGGGATATACAGATATTGACAGATAATCAAATCTCGTTTGTAATTCCGTCCCTGTGCGATTATATCAAAACAGAGGCAAAAAACGAAAAAACCCAGTTTTAGTATAGAGCATACATGTAGGTAGCAGCGCGCATCATTTGACGTCTCTTGAGTTGTTGACGTGCTACATCGAACTTTAAAAACAACAAAAATGGTGCAACCGGTATAACTATAATGAACTGGAGCAAATTGAAGAAGAAATACTTGGCTTTTCAGCCTTGTGGCGCCAACCATGTCTATAAGACTCATGTGACAAGACCGCACTTAAAAACTTCTCAGCGAACGAACAGTAAGTGTTTTCTTACCATTTTTTTTACTTCGCACACCGATAGCTAAGGGGAGTATTGTGATTGCGAAAATTTTCGATTTTGAGATAACACGCTTTTTCGGCATTTCATGATGTCTACATGAGGAAAATCCATGTCACTCATTTCCGTCGGTCTGTCTGTCAGTCTGTCGGTCTGTCTGTCAGTCTGTCGGTCTGTCTGTCTGTCTGTCTGTGCGCACTTCTCTAGCCTCGTAATCTCAATAATCGCTGCATGGATTGTGACGAAATTTGGGCAACGCACTGCGGTCAAAAACTAGCATCTAGCATTCCAAAAATGAAAATGGCTACCAGGCCCAATAATTTTTTCCGTCTTACACCATACTAAGAAATGATGATCAAAAATAAAATCAACAATTTTAAAATAATATTGGCATATTTCAAATTTTTACAAAGCCGCAAACATCACAGTGAGCGTCCACTCTGTTTTTCTGGTTTTGACCTGTTCAATTTTGATTATTTTGCAATGTGCTTGGAGCAGTTTTAATAGGAATAACGCGTGGTTTCAAAATGGTTCATATTCCCACAGGTATATATTATTATAACATGCAGTCAGTATTTCTCTGTCTTTTTACTGTATCTTTTACCTATACATATTCTGCCTTATTCCATAATTGCGGCTATTTCTGCTTGGAAAACGGTAGTTAGTTTAACTAGGCGGATACCTATGTTCCGCCCAGGTCTACCACCGGATATAATGCCCCGATCCTATAATGCATAGAAACACGTTTCACTTTAGCTTCTAAAGACCACTCTGTATATCATGTATAATTTCCTTCTTCGAAACGCAGTGGATGCCCGTAGTGTTGTTTTTCTACCAGTCCACTAAAACGTTTCGTTTCCGAAACTTGTGCCAAATAAGGTACTGAAAGGTCAACTACAAGAGTCAATAAACATATTTTGAACGCGAAAAAAATACTCGGTATAATTTATGTAACGAGGTCGTTTCATTGGTACAGTAACCGAGAATATTCGTATATATTTTGGGTGTATTTTCACATTTTTCTTAATTTTAACCAACAATGTTGTGTTTGTGGTTTTTTATCTTATCTAATTTATTGGAATGAGTGGAATGATTGCTACATTATTTTTTAGAGGGTTTGGAAGACAATACTCAATATATTAGTAATATTTTATTTATCACATGACATACATACAGTATAGGTCACAAGTCAAAGCTACAAAGTACTGTAGATAGATAGTATATAAATCCTATTTTCTAATTTCTATTCAATTGATTCAGAACTGAGGTTGAACATTTGCCAAGTAAAACATTTTCACGACATTGGTCATTTATTCTTATGTATATAACATGTAATGATCATGAATCAAAAATACGAATTCCTTTTACAAAATAAGAAATTTTCCATTTTCCTGGTATGCATCTAGAACATTTTTCAAATGCCATTATGGGTTGGCTCTTTTTTGTAATTACTACTGTTATAATCAATATTAATTGAGCAATTGTTACCTATTAATTATACAAAAATAAGATTGCGAGATAGCTGATCAGTATTTTAAAAACTATAGCAGTGGCGGCGACTATATAAGAAAAAAGACAAAGAATTTGATTGGACAATTATAATTTTGTGAATATTGATACAAATATATATATATATATATATATATATATATATATATATATATATATATACATAATTTAGTCATTTAAAGGGTTCTAGAAAAGTTTTCCAGTACAGCTTTATTGATTTCATTTTTTCAAAGTTGTTTCCTCTATGCATTCAATACCATCCGTCGAAATCACTCTTTAAACCAGCTCTGTCAAGTGTCACTAGGGATTGAAGTACACTCGTGGTCCCAAGACCGCAGAAGATCCGCATCACTAGAAAACTGACGCACTTTCAGCTTCATTATTTCATCCGGAAACGGTGCAACGTTGAAGGGAGCAAGGTCTGGACTGTAGAGAGGGTGCGCGAGAAGTTTCAGTCCTGTCGTGGTCAAATATGCTTTGCAGGCTTTGGCACGGTGAGCTGGGGTACTATCGTGATGAAGACACCAGGGCCCATTCTTGACTGTGGTCGCAGGTTTTTCATACATTCAATGACTTTAGATAGGCATTGTTTAGTATACCACTTACCTGTGACTATCTTCTGTGTCTCCAAAACGATATTTTCCACAATTCCATTCGATTTTCTTTGTTGTATCCTCATCATCAAACACCCAAACTTTGTTTTGAGCCTTGTTCATCACATGGTAATAGTACAGCAAAGTTTCGTCACATATCACGATGTTGTTCATATATCGAGACATTAGCCTAATGCTTCAAACAAAAACCATACTGTCCTGAGGTGGGATAAAGGGCACAACAACAAAGGCAACCGTATAGCGGACAGTCTAGCCAGGAAGCCTGCCGACCAAAGAATTTTAGGAACATGTGACATTTCTTGAATGTCGACAGCCACAATTGCGGACAAAGCCAAAAAAACACTCTCATGACCAAATGGTAAAACGATGGAAAGAGCTACACCTGCTCACATAAGGGAGATGTCCCCAAGCGACTTATCCATCTTCCTTAAATTGGCAGGATGGACGATGACCTGAGGAAACAATTCCCTGGGAGGACGCACAATGGGCCAGTTGTGGCCTAGGTGCAGTGGAACCACTCACTTTCCCCACTCTACAGTAGCAGACAGCGAACGGATATTATTTTCACATATACTGTGTAAGGCTTTCGCGGCCATCGTCCAAAAAATTTGTGGTTCTTGGGTTTTCCGGCCGGCGTCGTTTAGCATTAAAGCTTGACGTTTCGCCACCACGAGTGGGTGGCATCTTCAGAAGCTATTTCACTTCGGCGACTTCCAAAATACTCACATCGGCCTAAAAACCCAAGGACCACAAATTCATTATTTTCACACACAAAAAAAGTTTATTCTTCTGCTGCTAATTCACCGCACATTAGCTTTGTCATTTTAAAGGCAGTAGTTTCTGAAAAGGAAAGTCCCAACTTTGAAAACACCATGTGTATTTAGATTATTTTTTTTATTTAATTATATTTGTACGAATCCTAAAATTGCCACCCCTAGAAGGTTAAGTTTTGTGGCGGGGTATACGCATACATTAAATAATATTGTAGTATCTCACAAAAATGTCATAGTATCATCTTCTAGTCATTTTCAAGTCATTATTGATTATCAAAGCGGCCAGTGGGATCTTAGCTCTTGTTTCATAGTATCAGTTTGTAAGTCTGTCCGGTCTGAGAATCCAGGAACCAGACAACGTCAAAGAAAGAAGAGAAGAGAAAAGAGGAGGAAGAAAATATTTTAGAACAGAAGGCGCTCAGGCATTTTTTTTAATGTTTCAGCAATTTTTCAAAATATAGTCGAGAGTTTAATTTTGTTTAATTTTCGTGGAATGCTCTGATTTTTACTTTACTAAATTTGCGATGCAATATGCAATTTTGTTATTCACTGAGCGGGCCGCGGCCTTGCGTGCTTGCGAATATGCTCGACTGTGTACTGTGTAGTCCCCTGATTCGCGCAACAAAGGGTTGCTGTGCGATTCTGCTTGACCTGTGTGCTTGACTATAGCGTCGCTGCACCTGTGGTTATAATAAGGTCCCCTAAATAAGGGATATTAGGGTCTCTATGGAGAGTAATTGTGCGTAAGGTTCCGCTTTGCACAACTTGCAGGTCTCGCAAGTGCGTGTTGACAAGTAAACACCAAGATACACATGCGTAAGTAATTGCTGGTCGCATTACCATTTTATGGAGCCGAATCTTGTTAATGAAACTTAATTTTGTATGTCTACGCAACAGGAGGTACAGCTGCCGAAACGTAACAGAATTTGGTTTTCAGTGCCTCAGTGTGATACTGCCAGATCATCTTTTTGTCAAGAATGACACAGAGATACTTGGCTGAAGTTTCCACAGCCATTGATCTCTTTCCTTATCTAAGAATATTCCTAGTCAGCGTTAAAAGGTCAGATGTCAGAATGACCCAGTTTATGACGTAAGTCAAAAATTAGTCAAAAAACTTGCCGAAACCTTCGTGGGCTGTATTTGCTGCTTTGCTGCTACTAATAGCTGTCGTAGCAGATTTTTTTCTAGTCTTCGATTTAAAATCTTCCACAGGTAATATTTCTATTATACGATAGAATCAGTAAGAATATGAATCGTATATCGAGTGCCTGTGAATTAAGCTTAATCCTACTCGTCGTGATTAGCTGTCAGGGCGGTCCGGAGGACCTTTAGCTTTATGTCACAGTTCGTCAGTCGGTTTGTCATTCTGTCAGTCTGGACACCCAGAATCAGAAACCCGATAATGTTAGAGAGAAAAGAAAGAAAAAAAGGAAGACGATCCGTGTAATGAGTGATATAACAATACGGAATCTAGTAGGCAGGTGTTCCGCCGCCACTGTTTTGTTCGACCTTTGATTCGGTGTACAACCTGACGTTTAGCATTCGAACAGTTGAACAGTCCACACGTCGCCAACCATGATCTGTCCATATATGGGTTTGGTCGGGCCCGCGACAGCCATCTCACGTCCCAGCATACGAGTGAATAGGTGTTAAACCCAATCAAGGCCGGAGAACGTTGTACGTCCACCACCGGCTACTTGATTTTTGTGTAGCTACATCGCATTTCATTATTTCTCTTTTGTAATAAAACGATGCTATAGGCGGTATATGAGGGTGATCCCAGAAGTTTATAACGATTAAAAATCAGGATTTTAACATGAGTTCATATGACAGATTTGCGTTTGTTTTGCACGTTAAGGGGCCTGGGTAGACACCTTTATACGTATGTATTTGCCATGTAAAACACGGACTCACAATTTCCCGCACAACTCACTTTGTTTTCAAACTATATATTTAATATTTGAAAAGGCGATAGTTAAGACCTTAATGAATGACAACTATTTTCGATTTTCTCAAAAAAGTGTTTTAATGTGCAAAAAAACTCGCAGTGCAAAATCATACATTGTATATTTATACAACTGTAATTTAACAACCAAACACGATATCAAAAAAAGGCTAAATAGTTGCACAAGCGCAAGCTTTCTTCTTCAATGTGCTTTTTGAATCATTACTGTAAGTTTAAAGGTAACGTCAGGAGCTTGGAAGTGCGAATTTCATTTTTATAGTGACCTTTAGACCTTACCTTTGAACCTTTTGACTTTACCTTTGGATTTTTGGACTTATCTCCCCTCATTTTAGACACACACACTGGAGAAAGGGAACAGGCGGCCACGCCTCCTCGCTAACACGGAAATACGTCTTATCTTCGATTCTCAATTTTGCGCGCTATACCCTAGACCCTTAAGGTAGAATGAACATACTTTGAGAGTAAATACAAAAACAAATATCGTGTAAAAATAATCTTTAGATTATAGAGTTTTATATTATTCATTCATTTAATTGTACTGTATCAATACAAATACAGGCCGTTCATTTGAAAACTTTTGAAAAACGCCGTGACACGTCAAAAAATTTGTCAAGGGGGACAACTTTTTAACAAAAACATACTTCACCCGCTTGAACCCTCTGCCCCACAGGGTCATCCTCTTAAAAAAAAATAAACGACAAGAGGTATCTAGTAATGTCTCGTTTCAAATGTATTTGGAAGTACTTTATTTTGACGTTTAATCTTTTAAAATCGGTTGATTCGTTTTCGAGAAAATTAGAGAAATCTTTATGTATCTTAATTTTTGGACCAAATATCAGAAGTTGCTCGGGCAACGTTGCAGGCTCTGGCCAAACTAGATTGTAAGTCTCTTGTAAGTCTTATGGTCATTGATCTCTAGGTGGACTGAGGGATATCCTGCCCTCTGCACTGCACGCAATGCCAATGTGCCGTGCAGCGGCGTATATCTTAGCCGCCAGAATGAAGAAGGCATTCATTCTTGTATCCCTTTGCCTACTTAGGGATCACGATTCGCGGACCTGGTGATTGCTTACCACCGACTATTAATTAATTAATTGAATTAATTAATATTCGGTGTTGCTTACCTCATGGTGTGATGAGTAGTTCTTGGGTAATGGGACAGCAATTTGCTGGGTCAGAGCCCGGGCAGCAGCTTGTTGATGAATAGTAATAATAAGAACAATCCACTGGACAGTGTACAAGCTGCAACAAATCAATATGAAGATCCGCAAAAGGATGAATATGGAGAGAAGTCTATACATCGTGAATCCTCTGTTTTGCGAATATACCTTCCATGACATCTGGGAGGGACTATTGAGCTTGGAGCGTCTACACAACAGGGTAGTATTTTAGGAAACAAAGTGATTAGTCCATTATTTATTAATGGAAATTTAAAAGGAGACATTTATGTAGATACGTTGGAAAATATCATCAATTGCCTTATCACTGAAACCCTTGAAAACCAAATCGAAGAGGACGAAAACCCTATACTTGATGAGGCTCAAATCTATTTCCAGTAATATGGCTCTCCTCCTCACTGCTTTTCCGTTTCAGCTAGACGACGCGCTTCCAGATACATGGTTGGGCGAAGAGGGCCTATAGAATGTTCTGCTAGATCTCCTGATTTGACGCCGTTAGACTTTTTCGTATTGGCCATTTAAAATCTGTTATTGTGATTAATCCCAACCTGAAAGTTTAGATGACATTCGTCAACGCATCATCGAAGGCATGATATCCCATAACATGTTTTTGCAACTGTCCGTCAGGAATTTAAACATCGCCTGCATAATTGTTTAGACAATTACGCGCAACATTTTGAATACTTATTGTAATAAAAAGTGTGTTTTTTTCTATTTCAACAAATCGTCCCCGCACAGCAAAAGTGACACATCTCAAAAAAGGTGGTTTTGCAGGAGACAAGTCTAAAGATTTCAGAAAGATTTTAACGTAAATTACTTGAATACAGATAACAGTTTAGCGTTCTGTCTTACTCCAATATGTGCTGTAGGATCCCTTCCTTAGATATCTACGATAATAATTTTGACAAGTTAGTTATTTTCTGTGAAGTTATAATACAAAAAAGACTCTTTATTCAAATTATGTCACTTTTCTCCAAAAAGAACCTTCTTAAAACCGGCACAACTCCAAATGTCACTTTTCTTGAAAACCATCGAATTAATCTGCCGGCTGTTTCTGAAAATACATTTATGACTTTTTTCTGATAAAAGTATATTCAATTTTGAGTATGTAGGCACAGAAACTTAAAAAACGTCAAATTTTGAGTTGTGTCACTTTTGCTGTGCAAGGACAAAATTAAGATAAATTAAGATTTTTCCATTTTGCTCGAAAACCGATCGACCGATTTCAACAAATCAAACGTCAAAATAAAGGGTTTTCGATGTACCTTTGAAACGAAATATTACTCGATACCCCTTGTCATTTAAAATTTTCAAGGGGGCAGAGGGTACAAGGGGGTTAACAAGTCCTTGCCAAATCTTTTGACGTGTCTCGGTGTTTTTTCTTTTGATTAGTGGATTTCGATAAATTCACGGGGATAGTTTTCAAATGAACACCATGTATTGCATTTTACCACTCGGAGTCTGATATTTAGTGGTGTTTCTCGGCGTAGAAGAAAGCTGTTAAACTGGCCATCGCAATACGTATTTTTATTTCTTCGTCTCAGTCCTATCTTGCATTTAGTGTAGAAAACTTCATTATTTGTTTTAAACAGACATTGCTCCAAAAGCGTGTTATAATCGACAGTACCAGACCAATGCATATAAGCGTTTCGCATGATTGATGTGAGGTAAAGTAAACAAAGCGTCTAATCTGAAAAATTATGCACGGAATACCAGTTTTGAAGTAGATAATGGGTTCATCATCATGCATAATGTATAACGCTGGACTTAAAAACGTAGCAGATTTATCACTTATTCAGAAGTCGAGATAAACATCTGAGTAGTGAACGCTCCATTTGAATTAATCGCAACCATATAAAGCGTCATCTGCGTTCGCAGATGTTGTTCATTCAAAATAATTCAGCGAGCAACGATCCCCAGGTTTGTCCGTCGGATATCAAGAACTTATTTAGAAGTCCTTCGTATAGACATATAATTAGTTTCTGCCACGAGACGATGATGAGAAAGGGGTCTATTTATACGACGATTCATGCAAATGGTCTTCGTCATCCATCAATTTAATCACAGGATGATTTGAATTCATTCTGGTTGGATGAATGATTCTTTTATGCTTGATAGCCCTGTTTAAACATAATAGGATCGCGTCGACAATTACAACGGAAATTGGAATGTTTACAAAAATATGAATTCCACAATAAAACTATTACGGAAAATACTATCAATGAAATGCAAATTTCTGTCAGATTATTTTAATTTCTTCTATTAAAAAAACAGCGCCAAAGTTGCCTCGTTTTTTGAAAGCACTCTCACTCGAAGTTCGCACCCTGGCTATTTGTACCAGTCGTCTTTAGCAATATGGTTGAATGATTACCTTTATAGGGCTAGACCAAAATAGTCCAATCGTTACGTCGTAAAAAGAGGCTTTTGACAGCAAAAGGTCGGAAAGAAATGAAATTTGGTGGAATTGATCTCCTGAATCTCTACCTAAGTTTGCCACCTCGGGAGTTGCCGCTCGAGGTGCTTCGCGACAATTTTCGAAAAATAGCGTCGCTTTGGTGATATCGAAAAAAGCTTCACATTATTTATGGAGAGAACAAAATTCTACAAAATTTTGGTCTTCGCATTTTTCGTGTACGTCCAATAGTTTCCGTCCTACACTGCGTCAAAGTTAGGGGTTGGTTTGTGATTTTCACTAACATCAGAATTTAAGGGCGGATTAAGGCAAAACACTTTATCAAAAAGTCGTGTAACATTTAAGTTTCTCTAAAAGAATGATATCTTGTAATTTTTTTTATTATCTGCAGTTGCCTAAACTCACGCATTTGGTTATACCGATATGTGCTGTTGCGAAAAATATCGTATTTGTGCATACTTTTAGTGGAAATGATACTACCCCGGCATTGTTTAATTAAGATAAAATTCATTTGGGACATCTGGGGGTTGCCGCTCGAGGGGGGGAGTTGGGTGAAAACTGGTTTGTGACGCTTTTTGACGAATAGCTATCAAAAACAGTTCAAATGATATATAGACAACAAAATTCTTTACAAATTAGGTCTTCGTGTGCGACCAATAGTTTCCATTCTACAGTGCCTCAAAGTTAGGGGGTGGTTTGTGATTTTTACGAATCAGAATTTTATCCCGTATCAAGTCGAAGAACGCTATCAAAAAGATCTGTAACACTTTTTCTCCTAAGAGAATAACATTGACAAATATTTTGAGGGGTCTCGGCGTTTTTTCTTTTAGTCGGCGGTTTACAAGAAATCCGGGCTGTGAAGTTTCCAAATGTAACTTGCACAGACCGAATTAAAATATGCATACCAATTTAACTACGTATTTCAACAAACCTTTAAACTAATTTTTTTCTTTGTGGGGTGTTGAGAACTTAATGTGAAACTCTAAAATGTCTGTTAAGTAGGAAATCCAGCTATTTGACACGTTTTTTATGGCCAGCGCTGACGATCTTTACGTCATTGATGAAATAACAAGAGAAAATTGTCACATCACGCCGTAAACGTATCGTGGCACACATTTCTACGGAAAACGTGATTCAGACCAGGAGCAATCGTAGTCGTCGCTTGTTTTTTTCTTGTCCAATTTTAGAATATAATCGGAGTGGGCGTACCTACGCTTTCCATGTTTCGTTTTCGGTGTATTTATGGACATTTCGTTCCGGCAACCCAAAGAATATGTTGCCAAGAGTAAACAACGTGAGTTTCAGTAAATAAACAATATTCAGATGGAGTCAAGAAGATTGACTCAAAAATATATTTATGCCGATCGTAAAAGAAATGTATGTAACATCTGTAAAAAGAATACCAATAAATTGTTTGATAAAAATAAATAATAAAAAAAGGAGTTGCAAGGCCTGGGTTTCGAACCAACACCCGCTCGAATACAGATTGGCCGGCTAACAATTTAAAACACTGCGTCATCACGGAGTTGCAGAAGAGGTTGCTTCAATGAAACATATTTGATCAAGTACTTTATTACTGGAATTTGTAATATTGTAAATATTTATTTCGATGGTAGACTTCGTCTCGAGCTGCAAACTTCATTCATCATAGAATGTACCTATCACAGTAGGACGTCGTTGGAGAAAGGAATGCGTCGTGACCACAATCGTGACGTCACACGCGTTCGGGAGCTGTCGGCGTCTTCGGTACTGGATTCAAAACCCCATTTTTATTTTGATAACTTTTGAATTATTGCGGGAAAAATAAAACAAAAATAGTTTTGCTATAAAACTTAATATATGGTCTTTCCATTTATCACAAAAAAAATATATTCAACACCCCAAAATTATGTATATGAATCATTCAAACAAACTTTGGCTTCTAGTTATGCAGTTGTTTCTGCCGAATTATTTTTAACTCTTCTTGTTTGATTAAAAGCTCGGTTTCCGCAATAATTTTTCGTATCCTAGCTTCTTCCCTTCTTTCTTCGGCTTCTTCTGTACGAATCTGATGTAGTTGGATCAGGTGCTGCCTTTCCAAAATTGCGTTTTCGATTAGATTTTTTGATAGGGAATCCGTGTTTGGTCTTTCTTGTGGAGGAAGATATACCATCTCATCCGCGTAATTTCTTAGTCCTGATAGTGAGTCGTTTTTTGTACCGTTAACTGAAAAATATCCTAGGTTTAGTATTGGCTCACAGTAGCTGTGAAATTTGAAAAGAACCCATCCACACATTTTTCTGAGAGGGGAGTAGGCTATTTTGACATAATCCATAATCCTGTGATGTCTCTACTAAGTTTTTTACCAAACACAATAATTCTCATGCTGGTTTAGATACTTTGTTTTTAAATTTGCGTTTGAGCGTTTTCAGGCCCAGTTATTTAGAATGATTTTATCTGTACAGGATGTCCCAGCAAAATGTGCATAAACGGAACAAGGTGAAACAAGACCAAAATTTATAGAGAAAAAAAATTATTTAAAAAAAAATCTGAAAAAAATTGTTTGCCTTATACTGACATTTATTTTTTTGTCCTTTATTTAAAATCATCATATCTTTTGAAGCATTGCGTGCATTTCGTAGAAATAAAAACATTAATAGTGACTAATTATAGATGCTGCTTAGCAGTTAAAAAGTCTGCCAAAAAAAGTAACTGAGCTTCAAAAAAATGTTTTTATTAGAAATGTTAGACCTTTTTTGAACTAAATTTCGATTTTCAAAAAAGTACCTCCATAACCATACTTTTTTGTCTCGTCTAATAAAAAAAAACTACAGCATTCTATCTTTAGCATAAGCTTTTCTATATGATTTATATTATTCCAAATGAAATAATGATATCAAATCTTTTTTTTATCTATAAATTGTGGACTATTTCCAGTTTCGTTATTGCACTTTATCCCGGAACACGTTGTATTATCACATGTTCATATTAATACTAATAGTATTTAGTAATGTTGCCTAATATGCAGTACTATCACAGGGAATTAGAGAATATTCAGAAATAGTATCACAAAAAATAGGAAAAAAACGAGATGAAGATCAATATGAAACTCACCATAAAAATGAATGAAAAGTAGTAATTAAAACATCTTACCCAAGTATGTTTCTTCTTCAGTTTTCACCGAAAATACACCATCAGAATCGTATAAACTAACTTCATCTTGAACTTCATTTACTCTCGGTTTGTACAGATCCGCCGTATGTCTATCTCCCGTTTCAGAAATCAGCCTTTCTATTTTTTCTTTCTGTTTCTCTTCCTTTCGTTTTCTTTTCATTTTATCCCAACATCGTTTCAACTGTATAACTGTTCGCTGAAACATACATGTCGGAAATTATGTTACATATTTTTCTGTGGTATGGCGGTATGCCATACATACAGACTACAGGCACTTTGCGTGGTAATAGGCGAAGAAGTTTTATATTCGCGCAAAATCGAAAATAAGACAATGAAAGGGGGAAGTTCAGTTTTCATTCACTAGAATGGCTGGTCTTCCTCTTAACCCTTAACAAACTTTTGAAATAACAAGATCTTACTAAATCCAACATGAGCAATTCATTGTAACAAAAATAAATAGGTCAACCCATTTAAAATAACAAATTTATGATGTGTAACCTAAAAGTTGTAAATCTGGCGACATAGCTGTTAACATTTTTTAATTCTGCAAAAACTGCCAAGTATTGAATTTTCTCGTTCCAGCTTTTGCATTTTGGAGATATTTAAGCGTTCCGGTACTTTTTATTAACCCGGTATATTATATGATATAATTTTTTCCACTTCGAATGGCAGGAGTTAGGAGTTATTCGTAAGCATGTGTTGAATCAGAACGAGAAAGCACCTAGGCATCAGTTGGTAAAGCTTCTGTATTTCTATTTAACAAATCTCTACAACCATACACATTTTTTAAACAGCTGAAAGCCTTTTTAATACAGTTGGTTATGTTATGTTGAAAAAATGAAGATACTACTATCATGTGAGTAATTCTAATATCTAATAAATCTGATCATTTATATGTGGGATTCATTCGACCTCAGTTTGATTCTGGTATTGAATGCTGCACGTAAACACTACAAAATTCTGATAGAAAGTAAATTGAGTCTAAAGGTCGATACCGCTCTTTTCTAGGATCGAATGAAACTGAATCATTTCTAAACAAGAAAACCATAAAGAAAACAAAATCGTGAACATGCAAAGCTTCCAAAGTTCGGGTACTCAAAACAAACTAGGCTAGGTTTGTAAGTTATGTGAGATTTGTAGGTTAGGTTAGTTTTGATAACTTGCTCGCCATCTGGCGAAACAGATTCAAATCGATCTGAAAACTAAAAATAAACACTAAGAAACGCCGGATATCAGGTATGTAGCCCCCTCCAAAGATTACAACATATCTTAGTGATTTATATATTTCTAAATCTGTTGAAACTTTTATGCTACAATTACTAGGCTACGAGCTTAGATGAAACCATCTCAATAAAGTTTGGAGATTATTCAATCATCATCAAGTCAATTATTGGCTAAAATATTCAAGAGATCGAAAAAAAAACAAAAATTTTAGGGTTCATAGGTATCCACTAAGTTCTAAGTGTTGCTCATAAAATAATTACAAATAAACAATATTAGCAATTATTTCTAATAGTACTACTAACTAGTGATACATCATTGAAAAGCTAGCCATTTGCAGGTTACGCTAAATTTCCTTGTTTTGGTATTGATGAAAATAAGAAAATTCTGAAACAGTGGAATTTATGTGCACATACAAGTATTATGTTGAATGCAGTTTTTGCTCAGAATTCATAGAAGAAATCATTTTTATGTTTCACCTTTACACCCAAGTAGGGTATAATGAATATTTTTTGAGTTTAGTTCCTTGATAATGTAAAATATAACACCATTAAAATATGCAACAATTATATTCTTATCGTTTGGTTATTCTATATATTAGATATAGTTTATCTTTTGATATCAGCAAAAAATATATCCAGCTCAAGCTCCCCCAGGAGCTTGGGGGGTATGTAGATAAAAAGAGGCTTTGAATAGTTCGAGTAATCAACAGGTCCCCCTAGGTAGGGGATAGCGGGAAGGAGCCGCAAAACCTTTTTTTGCTGCAATTGTGACGCTTCTTTACTGCCCCTCCTGGATGTTTGGAGAAAGGGAAACCTTCTTTTTTGCTCCCCAAAAATGGTTATACCCAACAACGTCCTACTCCTGATACCCAAGACGTACTTCAGTAGAACGTTGCGTTGTCGGTGATACCTGACTGCTCCCGGTTTTTACCCCCCCCCCCCCCGCAGGTCAGATGGTTAGGCTAGTGAGCCCCCCCCCCCCCAAGTGAAATCCTGGCTACGGGCCTGCCGGATATGGTATAGTATTCAATTCGAATTGAATTCCCATGTGAACATAGTCATTATTAAGCATTCGTACGTACCTGATGTTCAGTACGACCTGCGTTGTACTCTTCCGTGATGGCTTCCCAGGCCTCGTTCTTCAATTGGTTTGTGTGAGCGTCCACCCGTCTGTCTTCGACGATTGGGTGCCTTTTCAAGATGCTCGTGAGCAGCTGCTTGTCCTCCCATGTGTACGGGATCGACATCTTCACTACCTGCGTTCACACAAACAGTTCGGATTCGGAACAAAGCGGCAGTGATTATTATAGTGATGGTTCTCGGCGTCCGCCGTCTAACGACATCCCATCAGCCAGCGCCGGCGTGGCGTCTGGCTGGCGTGGCGTCGGCGTTGCGTCGGTTGCCTGTGCCCGAGCGGCGCTGTTCAAGGTCGACCGGCAACGATTCAGGTAGCGAATGGCAACGCCAGCGCCAGTGATTCGCCCATCGACCTATAGCTCAGTCACCACGGTATCTTAAGGAGAGTTTACACATGCACGATTTTAGTGGTGCTAAAGGGCTAAAGCCTCAAGTACACGCAGCGAGTTTACTAGCTAACAAGCCGGTGAGTCGGCGAGTGCTCTATTCCTTTTCCAGCTTTTCCTGTCAAACTGACAGGTATAAACTGTGCGTATAAATTACACCTTACAGTTTGAAATTACAAGTGACAAGTTGCAAAATCAACTTGACTGTTTGAATTATCACTTGACGCTTTAGAAACTACAGCTGGAAAAGGTGTAGTAATATAAATAATAGTACACAGAACATTTGCTACTCGCTCAGTAGCCAGCTAGTTGCCGTGTGAAAACCACGTCCTATCGTCGTATTCAAAACCAATGCTACCAGCCACTTGTGAACACGTCTGATGAACAGCCTTCGACTATAACAGAGATCGGTTCAGGAAGCTTTTTAGCCACTGGTGCAGGTTAGATGGCAGACCATAAGCAGCAAGCTTGACTAGAAGTGCCTCATGCCACATTCTATCGAAGCCTTTCGATATGTCAAGTGCAACAACTCGGGATTCGCCATGATATTCAATAGTTCCGTTCCACAAGTGAGTGACGTAGGCCAGGAGGTCACCCGTAGACCTATGCTTACAGAAGCCATACTGGCGATCATTTATGATGTTATTGTTATTTGTTTTCCAGGTATTTCACGAGATGTGTATTAATGATAATGATAGTCTCAATAACCTTAGACATGATGCTGAGAAGAGCTACACGTCTATAGTTGGTGAGACCGGTTTTTTGCCTTTCTTAGGAATGGGTTGTACGCAGCCAATCTTCCATGCAGTGGGAAACACGCCTCGCTGATACGATAGTTTGAAGAGCTTGCAAAAAAAGCTCAGCTGCACATCGTTCAAGGACAATGGCTGGAATTTGGTCAGGACTAGTAGCTTTCTTAGTGTGTTTTTTTTTGGAGGATGCTTTTTACATCTCGATGTTGCAATCTGTCATTCTCGGGTTCACGTTTATGGTGGTGGTCGGAGTACTTCCTTGGAAATCTACAGTAGAATTGGCTGCGAAAAGCCTCCCTAAGATGTCTGCTTTTTCTTTACGAGTAGAAGCGATGGGCTTGTCCTCTCTGGTCAAAGAAGGTATTGATGAATAGGAAAAGTTCTGACTGACAGCCTTAGCTACAGACCAGAATGTTCTGGACAAGCTAGAACATGAGAGGAGCTTGTTCTTAATTTTTTGGTTGTTGTTCATTGCTGCTGTCAATCACGCGTTTACGCTTGAATATAGGCTTCCATACCAGATATTAATACCTCTGTTCTGTTTTTCTTGGGCGCAAACAGAGGCGACTTTCTGCAGGCTGAGTGAGCTTCAATCCCTCTGACACTAGGCAGAAGTAATTTAAATTGTGGTTTTGGAGAATGAAGATGTGTAATGAATATAGAGGAAATACCTTTGAAAAAACGGAATAAATAAAGTTGTATTGCAAAACTTTCCCAGTACCCTTTGTATATTCTAATAACATTGTAATTGAACTCTTGTCTTTGTGAGATCTTGAACATCGTAATGTCTGAGATGGAGCGGTCGAAACTGTACCGCCAACGCAAAAGTGATTTCTAATTTTCTATTCAGTTGAATTATGTATAACCTCTGAACGCGATAATAACAGGATGATGTCATACTCTTTTAAAACCGAAATGTTATTGACTCTCACTTACGTTATGGCCGAAACTGGTCGGAAAGAAAACAAAAAAAAATCTCGGAGTGCAAACAATTTGTTGAAATACGAATATAGTGATGACTCGATAGGGAAAACTTACAGCTGGTTCGGTAGAGAGTGAAACTGCATTTTCGAATGTGTTTGTTTCCATGGGCGTCGTTGTTGGATTTTCTAGAGGAGGACATGCACTGAATTTGAAATTTCAAGTTGTCCAGGCAAAAAAACTGAATTCCCCCAGTTGCGCCCATTCTTCCTAATTTGATTTCGTAACCAGTGTTGTCAGACCATCTGAAAGCTCGCTTTCAGGTAAAAATTATCAATTGTAATATCTCTAGGACATTGAAAATAGACGAGATAATTTTACGAAAACCGAAAGCTCGTTCATTGGTAATAGCCCAAAGAACGAAGTAACGCAATCCACTTAATAACATTTGCAGAGCAAAAATAAAATATCTGACAGTAGTGCTACTTTTACTGTTCTATACAAAAATATATCAAAAAATCCAAATATTCGACCTCCAATTGTATGTATGTATGTATTAGAATGTTATATTTTTACAATATTTGTCATATTTATTTACATAAAACTAAAAATGTACAAACAATAGTTCCACAGACATACCGACCTGGGCAAATAATAAACAAGTTAGTGGTTTCTTCCTAATAAAGTTGGCAACAAAAGATTTATAACGAGGTTGGATCAGAAAATTTATATTTTTTTCCCATTCGACATAAGGAATCTCTCTAAATATGAAACATTTGCTGAAAAGTGTATGCCGATTATCTATAATAATTACAAAACCCTTCTTGGTCTGATCTAAACTAAATCATTTTATAATTCTCACTATGGTGTTTTTAAAAATGCCTGCAAGTTGTAAAATATTATTTTTTGTATTAGTATGAAAAAAACCCAAAATCTTTATTATATAACATTATAACTATACGAGAACTTTAAGACTTTTGCACATACAGATTGGGACCTAGGTGCAATATTAATGTTGTGTTGCTTATGTCATTTAAATTTTATTCGTTTTTTTTAACAGTTGTATACTAGATTTTTTTTTATAAATTTGAATTTGTAAGTGCCTCCCTTTGCCTAATATGAACAACGCCCATGTTTGTTTTCCGACTTGATATGCTTAGATTAAAAATATCTGCAATATGTCTCCTCAAAATGTTCGTCCAATTTTATTTTGCTCTCCTTATGAATAAGTTTTTATAAGTAGTTGCCAAGTTGGTGTTGATGAATTCCTGTTTTCTCCTAGTGGTGGGTGGTTTAAAATAGATCGCAGAATATATAATATGTGCTAATTCATAATAATTCATGTTTGCTTCAACAAGACAACAATTAATGGCGTGTTATTTTATTTCGTACGGGTGGAGCAAAAGTAATAACAATGTGAATTGGCTGCATTTTATTATTTTAGTATAGATAAAATCTCTGTTTTGGCAAAACGTATACATAAAACGTTAAATTTGATATCACAACATTTTATCGGCCTCATGTCTGTGTGTGCCTAGTCTCTAATGACGTTTTGAATAGTTCTCTGTAAAGCAGCTGACTCCAAATTTTAGTTTTACTCATCATGGTTTGTTTTCAAAACGTCAAGGTTTTTGGTTTGTTGTGGTAAACGTGAGCTTTCAAAAAACGCAAAAAAAAGACATCTCTCGACGTCAGATCTAGCGATCTTGAAGGTCAGTTCAAATCGTCAAAGCGGGAAATCACTCGACCTAGAAAGTCGTGTTTTAAAATCTTTATAGTTGCCCTGTGTTGTTTTGGGGGTCGGAACCTCCATGAAGAAAACAAACCCTCCCACATGGACAAAATTTGACACACCCACACAGGCATTTTTAAAATAAGTAAGTTAATATCATATGCCTAATAAATTCCAGAGTTGCTCCGTTTTTTTGCCCTTCAAGACTATTGATGCTCCATGTCCACTTTTGGTTGTCAAAAAGGCGGTAACCCCTAAACCCCTAGATCATTCCTCGATACGCGTAACACGCGTATGCTTTAAGGCGATACAGTGGCTCTTGCATGCATCTTTTGTAGATTTTCCGTAACTAATAATGTCAATTTTGTTTGTTAAACACGTTGATATGGCAACCTCGCAATTCCTGTTCCCTCGGAAGTTACTCGAAACTTCCCGATTGATCCAGACGATTCTCTGGATGTTGCCAGATATTTTTTGGCAGTTACTTCATCTTCTGGTCAAGGTGTAACGCTCGAAATAAAATAAAAATCATTGGATATAGGTGTACGAGGATGGTCCCAGAAGTACCCGACCTAACCAAGATCACAAGAAAATTTTGGAGGATAAATACTTAATAGTATATTTATTATAGTAGTAAGTATATTTATTTTTCAATATTAACGGTCACAGATACGAGAATAGTTCAAATTTCATACCGCTATTTAAAGAGGGTGCTACACAAAAAGTCCAAAGATAATTTTGATAATTTGTTGTAGGGATTCTAAAAAATTATAGATGTTCCAAATTTGAAACATTTGTCACAGAATATAAGTAAGAGAAAAAAACGCGAAGTACGAGGAAAAAATTGGAAATTTTCCACCCCGTTTAACGCTTTTTAGACCACGAATATATTTTTATTCTGACGAGTATTATCAGCCCTTCAAATATCTGCAGTACCCTCTCTAACACATCCAACACTTATTCATTCAGACACTATTTACCTACATTATACATCCAAGAAACTATACGTGAAAAACAAAGCATGGTTTTTGTCGATATCTGTTGCAAGTGTGACGAGAAGCTAGTTGGTTGCTTAAAGATGCCCCCTGAATACGACAGCCCCTATTTAGGCAGTTAATCCCCTCTGAACGGTGTCGGATTGTAGGCCAACGACAACGTTGTCCTTCTTTCAGAGCAATCGCTGTAACCATTGGGCGTAGCGTAGTTACCGTTGTAGCAGCATGGCGCGCATGGATTGCAGAAGGCCGAATGCACCGAGCTAGAGGTTCTAGAGCATGTAGACAGACTGAAAGATCCTATCTACGACTACTGGCTCTTCGAGAAAGAATACAATCTACTCGAGGAGGCCTCTTCGAATCCGCACGGTGTACCACAGATTCTCGTGAAATGGTCTTAAGATCATATCGTCAGCATAGCTTCCACTCACTGCAACTCATCGACGCTAAAGGTTAGATTGGTGCCAAGAACTCCGACAATGGCAAGCTAAGCAGCATCAGATGGCCTTCTCCGACGTGTCCAGGTTTTGTTTGGGGACACATGACGGACGCCAACGCGTTACGCCGGCTACACACGTTCCGGCAGGTCTGTCAGTTCGAACTGAACAGTCCGCCTGAAAACCGGTCGCCTGATGAACTGACCACCATCCACACGTTCAGGGGAATCTGAACAGTCTTACATGACAAGTCGACCAGAATATACACACGCTCAGGTGACCGGCTTTCAGGCGGGCTGTCAGTTCGAACTGACCGGCCTGCCGGATTGTGTGTAGCCGGCATTAGACGACGACGGAGTGAACGCCATGATCTCCAGTTTGGTGTTGAGCGTTGAGCACCAAGTACACCTTTTTTTTTTGTTTCATGGTTTCGTGAGCCACTGCATTTAACAGCAAGTCACATTTACTTGGGATTGGTGGAAAAATGATGGCCCAACGTTATGTGAACGAGGTGTTCGAACCAGTAACCGTTCCATATGTTCGAGGTCTCGAAAAGGGTTTCTTTTAGAAGGGTAATGCGCGTCCTCATATTGCAAGGGTGTCGATGAGGTTCCTTCAAGAAGCTGAGGTCAGGGTGCTCCACGCCACTATTACCCGATTTATCGCCAATTGAAACAGTATGGTATTGGATGGGTCGATACATTTGCGCTTTACCTAGTCCTCGGTCACGCTGGATGAACTGGAGCATGCTGTGAAGGCAGCTCGTACCACTGGAGCTTATTAACAACCACATTACAGCATGCCGCTTAGGGCACATACGCGCTATGCGGTCAGCCGCTCTGCGGTTTCTCAACCGCAACATTCGGTTGAGAAACCGCTGCGATTAGCGGTCAGATAAATTCATCTCAAAGATGGACGTGGAAGAAGTCGCAGCTGTTTATTACATTTACGCTCGCTATATAAAGAAAAGACGGAAAAATATGTATTGTTTGCATCCCTACTTGCAAACACGAGATGAAAGCAAGAAATTTTAAATATTAAAAATATGAAGATAAGTTTCTTTGGATACAGTAGTATGAGCTCAGGCACATTCGAAGAATCACTGGGAATTTTGAAAATGCTAATAACGAACATTTTTTATAGGGAGACACAACATTTCGCAATAGTATTTACTGCTGCCCGCAAACTAAACGCACATTTCGAATAGCAACCGTGCGGCTGACCGCTAGTGGGGCCGCAACTCTCCAATCGCATCACAGTGCGTATAGGCATTATGTTTTGCGTACATTTTTCGCATGCGGCTGATCGCATAGTGCTTATGTGCCCTTAGACTCGAGAAGTGCATTCGTCAACATAAAGGGTCCACCCGTTATTGACTTATTGTATTTTTTGATAACCCAACTATGGCAAATGGGTTCATTTATTATTGTCTTTATTCCTGTCGCATTTCATGAACCGCATATTTTGGGAGGCTACTCAGGTACCAGATCTGACTGAATTTCCTAAACATGGCAACAGAGTGCGTGATTCTCACCGGAATCTGGCATGTCGTGCCGGAACGCTCGAGAAACGTTCTAGAAACACCTACCGATTCGGCAGCCTTCGCATAAAACCGTCCGTCACGGAGGGACTCGCGATATTTTAAATACGAAAGCGCAACGAGTCGAACGAATCAACACCGCGACCGCGAATATTCATCTGTGATCCAAGTTACTGTGAGTTATCGGAAAGAAGACTGACTGATTGGCATTTATTTGGCATACGGTGTGTTGTTTGTTGTGCACTAGTGTTTGTAAGTTAGAAAAAAAGACAATGTCGTCCCCGGTTGTCGACCGTGTAAGGACTATTCCTTTGGTTATTGAGAATGGGCCTAGGCTTACGCCGATGGAACATGAACAAATTGTAAGTGCTGATCCACTTTAGTATTCGAAGATTTCAACTTTGGTAACTGGTAGCTTTCAACCTTTTTTTTCTCTTCAAAGTACACATGATGATGAAGCTTAAAATATACCGGATTTGATTTTTCTTTTTTTACCCGGAATAAATAATGATAGCGTCATATCTTAAGGGCGGTTGAGCCAAAAAGTAAATTTTACAGAGTATGTAAAGACGCTCAAAAAATCAAATTGTTTAATGAAATAACCGCTTTTCTTATTACCGCAAGATTTGATGACAAATGTTACATCTGCTAACATGAAGATGCTTTTTTGTTTGTGCGCCCTTCTCTAATAAAAAAAAAGAAAAATCATTAATAATAACCTTCTAGTCATAGAGCCCGCTAGTTTTGTCGACCTTGCTTGCAGCGAACCACAGTTTTGAAAACACGTAATCGATTTGTCGTGAAAATGCGTTTTCAAAATGACAACAGTGCCGTTGCCTACCCTGCCGCTACCCCTCGCACTGTGGCGGTAAAGAGTGTGAGTCCTTTTCCAACACCGATGAAAAAACTGTTTTAACAAAAATCATAATTACCTAATAATGAAATTTTTTTGGGGTTTTGATTGAAATTGGGATTGGCAAAATGGCAACATGGCAAAATTCAGGAATTTTGAAAATATTGAAGTTTCTTTTTGGGGTTGGAGTTAGCGCTGGGGTTGGGGTTATTGCGGTTGATGATAGCTAAACATCGAAACGTTATAGCTTTTGATCAATTCTGACATTTTGTGTTAGCAGCCTTGATCAACTTCGCTTTACCACTTTTTTTGATCTTCTCGGTAACAACGGCCTCTGTGGGGGCACTTGACCTTAGCATACCGGCTGTTGTTTATCAAGCCAAGCCTTCGATAAAAATCAATATTTTATTAGGACACGTAATTCTTGTTTTCAGTTTTTTTAACTGTAATCAAAAGTTGCTTTAGTAATAATGTATATATCTCATGAAGTAGGTAGCTGTGAAATGTATACTCCCAGTATTAAGTGTGATTTTGATATTTGCCCTTTAGTTGTAATTTTTATATTTGACTCCATGTTGGAGAGGCCTTGAAGAAATATTCATGTTCCTCGACAAAGGGGGACCAGTACATTTCTACACAGGTATTTTGCAAGAGCTATTTATAAAAAACTTATTATTTTATGTACTCCCATGTACCGCGATTACCAAATTACTTTTGAACAGGTAATCCTATTTTTTTTCATAACCCACATCATGCTCAAGCTCTAGCCGTGGGTTATGAACTAGATACAGATACTAGATACCGGTACTAATCTCTTGGAAATGCATGTTTTCATTCCATTATTAGTACTCAATCGATAAAAATCGTGCCACTTCGAAGGTAACCCTTGTATGAGGTATTGACATCAAATAGAAAATGTCGCATTAACATTTATCTAACCTATCCTTCAACTGATCCATTTATATGGTCTCCAGCTTTCTTTCTTCTTATTGGTAACAGCAACCATCGTCCACAAATGAAACTTCTGTATGATTAAATACACGCTATAATAAGTGCAAATGTGGCTATGGCTATGAGATGAGACGTCACGTCAAACGCTAATTAGGATTAGGATGGTGTGCAGTATAGTATTCAACTCGTTGATTTACAGCACTCGCGTACGGCCCGAGCTGCAAATTTCCAACCGTATGAGTTATTACGGTCATTCCTGCTCATTGAACAATATACTATCAAATGACTACTTAGCAGAATTTTCAAAGTGCAAATTTCCGCTTGCTTGTGATACGAAAACACAGGGCCGTGCTCATAGCCGTGAATGGCTTTGCCTCAATTTGAGTTTTCTGAATATTGATATAGGTACGCAGAATAATCTATACTATCTATATACAAACATCTTGAATTACTTTTCGTAGCTCACGGTCCAGTCGCGGGCTCGTTGTCAGAATTGTGTAATTATTATGTATTTGAATCGTACTGTTCATAGCTTACGTCGTAGATAAAGTATTCAACTCGCGGGAATGGTAATAATTCGCTTGTTGATTTAGATAATGAAAAAGCAGTTCTGGAGGAAGTATATAATTTAACATCTTTCTATTAAAAAAAGTCCCGAAAAAAATATAATTTTTCACAAAGGTGTCGGAAGAGAAGGTTCTAACGGATTACCTAATAGGGCCTGCAGAGTTCTACAGAAAAACTCTGCCATTTTTGCACCACAGTCGCATATCCACAGTTATTGTCAAATTCCAGGTCACCATGTTAATAATTTACATACGCACAACCAGGTTTTCGATCAGAATGTGGCCTAAAACTGCTTTTTCAAGTTTGCTGTGAAACTTGAAACACGACAGATGTTTAAAGAACTCTAGAACTACGTCTCTCAAAGATCCAAGAAATTGTAGTTTTAAACAAATTGCGGCGTAAACTTCAGCAAGTGAGTTTTCAGGCATAACCGAAGACGTTTTATGGAAGATATCGGTTCACCTTACCGGGTTTAAAAAATGTTTAAAGCTGCAAATCTGAACTGCATGATTTATTACAGTCATTACAGCTCATTGAACAATATACTATTTTTGTATTAATTACGAAGTCACTCTATACACAGGTACATAAAAGCAGAACTAAGAAAGCGAACTTTAGCGTTTAGAAATTCTTACAAATTAACCACCACAGTTGTAGGCCATAATGTTGTTATGGCGAAAACACAAATAATGCAACTATAGATCCTAACTATATGTGCATAAATATTAAAAATGATTGTTATTATTTTTTAAAGATCTCGTCTGTAATCTTAACAAGCAATAGAAACGTGAATATTTCTGTCTTCTGTTTTAGGGCGGTTTCCCTTTCAAACGCGATGCAGCCGACGGCGCCGCTGGCAGTGGCGACAGGGACTTCCGCAGCCAACTAGACGACATAGCGAAACGGCACCCCGAGTTCGCGGAGCACCTGGGCAAGTTCCAGCACCGCGCCCCCCAATCCGCAGGGGCCACAGGCGTAGACCCCGAGCTACACAGACGGTTCGAACGGGTGGACCCGGACTTGCACAGGAGGTTCGAAAGGCCCTTCGGTGACAGGTTCCATCACTTCGGATTCCCTTTCGACAGGGAGGATTTCGATCCCGAAGAGTACGCCAAGCAGTTCTACCAACAGAGGCCGCAGGACTTTTATACACAGGTTAGATAATGTCTGTTTCAACACTCAGCTTACTCGCTTCACGCAGTTCTGTACATCTCGGTTGGGTACCAGTAAATGCAGGTGGGTAGACGAGCTTGCAACAATAGGCGCGAGAACGTCGTTCTTCGGTCCAGAACACAGCAGTGGCATAAGAGAAGCTACATCTACAAATTGTCCACCGAGGAACATCACCAGTAATGGCGAGTCTACCCTGGACAAGCACTAGGCAAAAAGATGCTTACAGCCCAAAACCATGCCCAAAACGAGCGGTTTACTAGCTGGCTTGTCAAGCTCAAAAGAAATGATGTACGGCAGGTTATTGCTCGTATTACTGGACATGAGCACGTATGACAACATCTATACACCCTTGTAACGTTAATAAGACATGTAATTCGTTATGGGCATGTAGAACGGTTGTAGGAGTTAACTAAGGGCTGACTCCCAAGGTGGTTGTATATCGTCCTTATTGTATGACAAGGGGAGGCAAGAGCGTCTGCGTTCCGATTGTGGAGTCAAGGCAGTTGGTTCTTTGTAAATCGTGGCAGGGGACACTGTCATCCTTTCGGAACGGCATAGAGATGACCCTATCCTACATATGAGGAGTGATATAATTTCTCCTACATATTGCTTCGACTGCAAATTTACGGTGAAGTATCTTACGAGGGAAGAGTGGGGGTCAAGTGGCAGGCTGCCTTTTGGGGAGGGAGGGGAAATCTGGTATACAGACTGCTCACTCACTGGACGAAAGCTTCGGCGCTGTGGTCTGCGGGCCAAAAACAAAATACCCCCTCTCTCTTGGATGCACCACGAGCCTAGGAGGTGGATTACTATCTGCTCTGACAGTCAGGCAGCATTAAAAGCATTGAGTGCTTGCAAGTTTACATCAAGTCTCGTTCTGCAATGTAGAAAGGTCTTGGGTGACATTTAGGCGAGACATCAGATGTCACTTACGCGGGTGCCGAATCATGCTGGAGTTCGACGTTCCTGTGTCCTGAGACGGCTGTGAGACTGGCAGCAGGTACAATTAGAAAGTAAATAGAGGTGTGGTTGCACAATCAACATTTTAGGAGATGGAGAAGGATCTCTGGATATATCCGTCAAGCTAGCGAAATTACTTTAGGACCTTTGGCCAAGATGGGGTGGTTCTGTCTCTCAGTGGACAGAAGCCGGCTCAGGCTACTTGTTGGCCTGCTCTAAAATCAAAATGTCAAAAAAATACCATTTAGAAAATGGGGTTATTTTTACCCTTAACTCCTCCCGAATGATACGCCTCTGATTAAAATTATGAAATTCTGAATTCAGAATCAGATTCAGCGTCAAAAGTTTACCCATCGTACCTAATTTTGTAATTTTGTTATGAATTGTTTCGAGAATATCGAGGCAAAACCGTCTTCAGGGTGCCCCATGCAAAGGAGCGTAGCTCCCTTAGGAAGCATTTCCGGACCCATGTTCATATGACATTTTCTTTCTATTTTTCGGAGTACTATTCGTGGTTAAAGTTTGTTAACATACTTAATTAACACCCTGTATAGTTTCAGTTCAATCTGAAGCTCCCTGTGCAGAATCTAGCACTCACGTCGAAGACTCCTAACGAAATGCTAGTGAAATTATACAATTAGCTGCCTGTAGTTGTAAAAAAGATTATTTTTGTGTTCACATTCCTGAAGGTTGTTATTAAAATATTTTTAGAGAACCCTTTTTACTCCGTAGAAAAATATATTAATAAAATTACGAATGTTTAATCTGTTATTGATGTTGTCTATGTTTTAGTTAGTCGTTTGTCCTTTACTTTTTATACTCTTTGTAGAGTTTTATGGAAATAAACGAATGTACATGTACACAAATCACAAGAAAAATAAAGGAAAACAATATAATACACAATCAAAGATTTCATGGGTGTTCGGACTTAGCACCGCATGCTCAGGCGGCATCTATCACTAGTAGGAATTGATGATTACTCCCTATGTATGGGCTGTGGAGAGGCCGATGAAACGGCCTACCACTTACCACTTCCTTGCGGAACGTGAGCTGCGAGGCAGGCTGAGGTACGAGATCTTTGGATCCGATAGACTCCAGCTAGATGAATTGCCCTCCCTAAGCTGCGCCGAAATATTGGCTTTTGTTAAAAGGCCGGAAAGGTTTGGCAGGGAGGAGGAGGCAGATAGTGGTGGCTGAGGGGTCATATTTGGGGATGGCAAAAAGTGCCTACTGGGGTCTACTTGCCAGGCGCGGCCACTTCACAGCTACTACTACTACAAGTAGGCTACAAAGGATATACTATACAAGTAGGCTATAAAGGATTCAAAAACACCGTAAAAGCATCGTATTTGGCCGATTTAAACTCTAAAGTTGTATGTCAATTTCCAGAAAGGCGGCAGCAGTGCTTCTCAACAACCGCACGTTTCCCATTCGCCTCCTCAGCAGCCCTACCAGTCACAGCAGCCCTACCAACAGCATCAGCAGGAGCCTTACCAACAGTCTGCGCAACCTCAGCAACAGCAGCCTTACCCGCAGCCTTACCAATCTTCTCCACCCAAGCAGAACCAGGAGACTCAGACCTCTCCGACAGAGCCGGTGCCCCCTACGCCCATTTACGAGAGGGAGAAGGGCAACATACAACAGAGCAACTCCACAGACCTGGGGCAACAGCAGGAACCTGTCGAAGATAGGACGCAGAGGTCTGCTTCAGAGCCGCCGTCTGGTAAAGGTGAGATACAGGTGGTTTTTGAGCGTTTCGCTTATTTCGGATAAAGGTTAACGTCATTTATCAAAAATCATGTGGCGGAATGTCTGGCGATCTTGCTGGGCGACCTATCGGAATAAGCTGAACTGGGGTTTTGAATACATTTTTTTGTGATAAATGGAAAGACCACAATATATAAATTATATAACCAAACTATCATTGTGTTCTTTTTTTTTTGCAATAATTCAAAAGTTATATCAAAACAAAAATAGGAAAAAATGGGTTTTTGAATCCAGTACCGAAGTTACGCCGACAGCTCCCGAACCCATGTGACGTCACGATTGTGGTCACGATTAATAATATTTATTGCAACATATACCATGAATGAAGTTTGCAGCTTGAGACAAAGTCTACGATCTATAATAAACCTTTTTGAGTGTTTGAAATTAGATTACAAATTCCAGTAATAAAGTACCTAATCAAATATGTTTCCTTGAATCAACCTCTCCCGCAACGCCCTGTTTTAAAGCATTAGACGGCCAACCTGCGTTCGAGCGGGTGTTGGTTCGAAACCCAAGCCTCTCTTTTTTGTACCAAAAAATTTATTTATATGCTTTTTTGCACATGTTACATACATTTTTTACGATCGAGATAAATATGTTTATAAATCAAATTTGATTGGAGATTTTAACAAAATTTACGAATAATTTTACTTTTTTGGATCAAGTTCATTTTGGTATCGCACTCGAGTAATTGGCGATCGATTGACGGACAAACTTTATTTCCACTGATTTTTTGAATTCTCCACCGCCTCCAGTACTTAGTTTTTGCACTATGTACTGCAAGTAAAATGCCTAATAAAATTTGGTTCAAAAACATATTTGAGTCGATCGTAGAAAAAACTGTGTGTAACGTGTTTAAAAAGCATATCAATCTTTTTTTTGTACAAAAAAAAAGAGTTGGTTCCCAACCAACACCCGCTAGAACACAGATTGGCCGTCTAACACTCTAAAACATTGCGCCACCAGGGCGTTGCGGAAGAGATTGCTTCAACGAAACATATTTGATTAGGTACTTTATTACAGGAATTTGTAATATAATTTCAAACATTCAAAAATATATTTATTTCGATGGTAGACTTCGTCTCGAGCTGCAAACTTCATTCATCGTCTATGTTGCAACAAATATACACTATAAAACTATTTTCACGATTGGCTGAGAATGTAGAATCTCGGAGTAGGACGTCGTTGTGAAAGGAAGGCATCGTACCACAATCGTGACGTCACATGGGTTCGGCAGCTGTCGGCGTGTCTTCGGCACGATAAAGATTAAAAACCCATTTTTTTCCGATTTTTAATTTTGATATAACTTTTGAATTATTGTGGAGAAAAGTGTTATAAAACTTATATATGATCTTTCCATTTATCAGCAAATAAATATATTTTTTTTAATTCACATTGTTGATGATCCAGGTCCAAGATATACGTCTAGCATAAACATCCCTGTGAACCAGCCAAACGAGAACATGTCCAGCAACCAGGCGCATTCTGAGAGCAAGGAACGGATCATCCCGATCCACATCGAGGGCAGGGATGAGCCCTTCATGCCCAAAAACGTGCCTCCGACGTTCTCGTCGCAGCCTCATCCCCAACCGGAGCCCATGTACAATCAGGCTCACTTCAACAGGTAACTTGCTTTCTACAATATACCTAAATATTTTCTTGTTGGTTCTTTTCAAAATAGGTAATGGCAAGGATTTCCAGGTACTATCAATGCCGTTGCAAATTTCACGGATAAATATGAAATGCAGTTTAAAAGCTTTTATGATCATATAAATTGTGTATAATGAGGCTATAAGTTGATAGTTAACATTTTAAAGGAACATTTATTTTATTCTTCTGAGAACATTTAAATAAAAGCTTTTTTCAAAAAGTTTTTTGTTTCAATTTGTTTTTTACTTTTTAGTTATTAACTTGCATTTATGTTCTCCATACTATAAGGAGAGCATAAAAAACTTAAAACTCCGCCATATTGGAAACAGTTCTATATATCGGAAAAGTGATGTCAAAATATTTTTTTTTACTTATTCTCGGCAGGCCCTTTTATTTGATACCCATATTGCAGAAGTACATCTAAAATAACTACTCCACTATCTTGGATGGTCCGCCATACTTGATTTAGAATGACCTCATATTATTTTTGAGCTACTCTCAACAAGCCCTTTCATTGCACAAAGACACTTTTCTCTCAGGTCGTAAGCAAGGTTCATGCAGTTATAAAACAACTCACCGACTTTGAATAGTATATTTTCCCCAAACTCTTACTACTAAATCCATCGTATTATATCTAAAAATGATATATCATTTGCCATCATTTGAACGATGGTTTGTAATTCAGAATTTACACTATCATCATTTTCGCAGATTTCCTCTTATTAGACAGCACGAAAACCTTAAACTAAACTAAAAATATAGACCTACTCTAGACATAACCTTAAAACTGTGTTGGTAGTAAGAGTCCACTAACAACACGCGTTTATCCCTATTACTTTGCCAAAGTCAGTCCAGTAACCCACATTAATGTCCCTTTACAACTTATTACTGGAAAATCCTTATCGCGGACCTTTGCCATTTACGCCGCGTCACAGTCTACCGCTTCTTTACCAGTATTCGGTACAGACATTCATGTACCCCCTGAACCGCGATACACCGGCTGTCCAGTGCACCGTCCATGGCTGCTAGCTGCACCAGCGGTTCGCTAGCTCCTAACCTCACGTCGATGTCGCCGCCGTCCGTCGTCCATACAGCCTGGCAATGACCACTGCGTAGGTTGTATAAAGGAACTCGTACTGTCACTACTGCCAGATTCTTGCTCACACCGTAAGTCTCTAATTGGTCGCCAAATGCTGAGACTCTCTTCTCTCAGGTTCATGCAGTAATAAAGAAACTCACCGACTTTGAATAGTATAGTTTCCCAAACTCTTACAACAAAATCCATCGTTTAACTAAAAATGGCATCAGTGGATCTATTGTCAGCGATGGCATCACGCTCATTGATTGGCATTCCCCTTACCATCTTCTGGGCGTTCTCATATCAATTGGATACCCATATTGTAGAAGTGCATTAAATAACTACTCCACTATCGGGTTTAGAACGACGTCACACAGCTTATCGTGTATTGTCATCCAAACTAAACGTGTATGCAAAATTTCATTTCAATCTGTTGAAGATATCTACTTTAAAATTTAATAGCAATATTCCACTCGAACAAACATACATACATTGCAAGTTAAATAAAATCTTTTAATAAAAGAGGGCAGTTCGATGACAAGGAATAGATAACGGTACTTCGATACTTGTACTTCTGCACTAATATCGACTATTTTTATCTTAGATACTTTTTGAGCGATTCCAGGCTGGTATCGATACTTTTGTAGGTGTATCGGTATATAATTATTGAGGGGTGTAATCAATTGCACAAAATTATCTGTACGAACCAAACGCGCCTATGAGGCTAAAAAATGAAGTCAAGTTGATTGACTCAGCACTTCCCACACATTACGCTGATACCAGTTTATTATTTTCCCATAGCATGAAGCTTTAGTCTAAGATCCCTTGCATCCAAATAATTGCCAACCCCCCCCCCCCCTAAAATTGTCTTATGCCGCTAGGTCTTTCCTTCACAGGTCAATGGACAGCCTATTATCGATACTACAAACCTCTCAGTTTTACAACCACCACCCAAAAAACTGGTAGGAAATGATCAGGAACCCTTAAAACATCTAAAAACCGAATTTGAGTTGCTTTCATACTTGTCGCGTTCTTTGATTATTGCTACGCTGCCACTGACAAGATTTTTAACAAACATACGCGTTTTCCATTCTCACCACGGTAACAATATACTGTGTCAAAATTTCATTAGAATCAATTTAATAGTGTCCACGTTACAAAATACAAAACGATTTAGACCAATAAATTCTCGTATAGTATGTACAGAAAATTCTAAGTCCCTTAGTTTCTGTAATAGGCTAGGCAATGTTCGGATGCACCTAAAAAGGTGATTTGTGTCGCTATATCTTCCTTCACAGGTTAGTGGACAGCCTATTATGAGTACAAGAATTTTTTTAATTTCTCAACCCCCAACCCCACCACCACCCCAATTTCACCCCCACCCAAAAAAAAAACGCAGAAAATGATCAGGAACCTCTAAAACGCTTAAAAACGAAGTTTGAGCTGTTTTTATATTTTTAGTTTTTTTATTATTTCTGCGCCGCCACTGGCACGATTTATCAAAACCATACGCGTTTTCCATCTTCGCCATGGTAGTAATGCCGTTTCAAAATTTCATTAAAATCAATTCAACAGCTTCCTCGTTACAACGATCTGACGCAATACTCTCGTATGTTTACATCAAAAAAAATTCCTTTGCTTTCTGTAATAGGCAAAGGCAATATTCGGATGGACTTAAAAAAGTTATTTATGTCGCCAGGTCTTCTTTCACAGGTCAGTGGACAGTCTATTATGAAAGCAACAAATTTTTCAATTTTACTACCCCCCACCCCCCAACCACCCCAATTTCACCCCCACCCAAAAAAAAGTGGAAAATGATCAGGGAGCCCGAAAACGCCTAAAAACGAAGTTTCAGCAATATTTAGTTTTTTTTGTTTTTTGCTAATTACTCCCCCGCCTATGGACCGATTTTCAAAATTATAGGAACATTACCTACTACGACCCCACAACATACCGCTGCCCAAATTTTATCATAATCCATGCAGCGGTTACTGAGATTACGAGGGTAGAAAAACGCGACAGACAGACAGACAGACAGACAGACCGACAGACAGACCGACGGAAATGAGTGACGTGGATTTTCGTTATGTACACATCATAAAACGCCTAAAAAACGTATTATCTCAAAATCGAAAATTTTCGCGATCACAATACTCCCCTCACCTATCGGTGTGGGAAGTAAAAATATAGAGTTGGTACCGGTATCGATATTTTCATTTTCGCCTCTCTACCCAAACTTCACAGCCGTAAAATCATCCATAAACCCTCCCAAGGTCAAATTTTGTGGGAACCATTTTTATATAGGAAATCCTCAGAGATATTATGCTGGTTGTTTACTATGCTGTGTAAGAGCGTCGACCTTGCGTTGATGGTGTCCAACGGCGTATATGCCTCTTATGAGAGACACCTAAAATGGCGGGATGCGCGTATGATTGCCGCCAACCTGAGACATTGTGCTGATTGTCTGGTATCAGTGGTATCCTGTGGAGAGACTGCTAATCCTCCATTTGTCTACTATAAGTAGCAGTAGTAGTCGGATCAAATATAACTAAGCTTATCTCAGAAGTAGCTGGGTTCAGATGTCTTCACGATTCAATGTCAAAAACTATATATTAGTATCTGATAACATTCTCATCCAATTAAGTAAAGTTCCGAAACATCATATTTTCTTAAACAGAAAATAAATCGGAATTTGAACAACTTGCGTTGTGTTCTTCGCGTGCTCGTTAATAAAACAAATACACGATGCTACAATAGTTCCTGACAGACAGTACCAAGGCCTCAGAATAGCTATTTGCGCATTTTTAAATAAAAAATATGTCTTTTCATATAAAGTTCTCAATTTTAAAAATAGCTTTTGTATTATATTTTTAATGTGAGTAGTACACTTCAGTTTACCATCTATTGTTACTTCCAATATTTTATTGAATCTTGAAACTGGAGTTCATGGCTGGGAATGTTCAATTTTAAAACCGATATGATGCTTTTGACTTTCTGGCCAGAAAAGTATTACACTTGATTTTGCTGGACTGGAGTAAAATTTTCTTTTGCATACTGAGCATCTTCAAGGCGAAAAGTGTGAATATCTGAGTGTCGTAACTTGCATTTGTATTCCGTACATTTTTTATCTTTCTTTCCCAGACACGGCTTCGGCGACTTCCCGAAGGCCGAAATCCCGATCCCGGTGCAGACAGAGCCCTCGGCGAAGCCTCAACACCATCACCAGGGGCAACAGACGGGGGGCCACTTCCCGAAAGGCGGCGACATACCGATCCCCGTCCAGAGAGACTTCAGTCCGGCCAGGCAGCAGCCGGCGGCCCCTAAAGCCGCCCAACAACAACAAGCGCCCCCTCAGCAACAGCAGGCGCCTCCACCCCCGCAGCAGCAACAGGAGGCACAGCAGGAACAGCAGAAACCCAAGCAGCAGCAACTGGGCCCCATCGAACAGATTCAGTGCATACAGAAGGACGTTTCTGATCTCATGAGACAAGTCGAAGTATTCGCAGGTATGTTCTCATAAAATTGAATCAACGGTTTTCAAAGTGGGCGATAGCTCCCCCTCGGGGCGCTGGAGGACCTCAGGGGGGGCGTTAGAAAGCTCAAGTGAAAGTCGGGGGTGTTAAGGAGGCTTAGGGGGGCTGTGATACATATTCAAAAAATGAAGTCAAATTAATTAACCCAGTACTTCTCACACATTAGGGTGATAACAGTTTATTACTTTCTCATATCAAGAAGCTATAGTCCGCAAAAATTGTGTTATGCCGCTAGGTTTTTCTTTTCCAGGTCCATAGATAGTCTATTATGAATACAACAAATTTTTGAGTTTTACAACCACCCACCCAAATTTCACCCCACCCAAAAAAGTGGAAAATAATCAGGAAGCACTAAAACGCCTAAAAACAAAGTTATATTTTTTGATTTTTGATTATTGCTGCGCGCCGCCACTGATACGACTTTAAAAACCATAAGCGTTTCACATCTTCGCCATGGTAATAATACCGTGTCTTATTCTGATTAAAATCGGTTCAGTAGTTTCCACGTTACACAGTACAGAAAGATCTAAAACACGACTTGTATGTATACACCGTGTCCCAGGTCGAATCCCGAAACCTTTAAGAGATGATTTCTGGCACCGACTTATGATGTAATATGTTTAAAGCATATGTTTAATCTTAATAGCAAAAAAGTTGAAATTCCCTTAATTATATCGCGAAATCCTAAAATGCCGAAAAACGAAGTTTGAGGCATATTTGAGATTTTTTGTTTTTTGCTAATTACTCCGCCGCCCTTGCGCCGTTATTCAAAATTACAGCAACATTACATATCTACTACGACCCCACAGCATATCATTACCCAAATTTCATCACAATCCATGGGGGGGGGGGGGTTACTGAGATTGCGAGGCTAGAAAGACGCCAACAGACAGACCGATGGAAATGAGTGACGTGTTTTTTCATGAAGATATCCTAAAACGCATAGAAAACGTATTATCCCAAAAACAAAAATTTTCGCGATTACAATACTCGCCCAACTGTCGGTGTGGGAAGAAAAATTATATTTTAATAGATATTTTGGCAGCTTCATAAATAAAATTGAGTGTTTCTTAACAAAAAAAAAGACCGATTACTCGGTTTTAGCCAGAACAGCCTTAGTCTCAACACATACAACGTTAAACTTTAATAGTTATAAATAAATAACCATAATCCACTTGAGTTATTATGTTTTACGTATGATTGACTTATGATTCTTTAATCAGTGGCGGCTCGTGGTTATCTTAGCGGGTCAGGAGGTCAAATCAATTTAAAAAAGATATTGAACACCGAAGATGCACCTACATATTTGTAAGTGAAAAGTGATAAAAATAATATTATAATTCTGCGACAAAGTCTATCATACCACGATATATTCTGAAATTTTCAGACTATTTCGTCGTGCCCTCGTAACGCGAGTTCAAATAGCGCGCAGAACTATTTTAGGACACAGTTTCATTAAAATCTCGAATAGATTTACGATATACGCTAGCAGTTATACCCGTAGTACAATAGTCACCGAGCACCTCATGTGATCGATGGTATCTTGTTATAGTTTCTTGTAAATATCTCAAATCTTTAATACCTGTTCGGCAGCACAGCGAATGTTCAGAAAATAGACACACATCACAATAGAACACACAAGATCACAAGACAATAGAAATCATCTGTTGTTTCACATTCACAAATCCAAACCGCCAAATCGTACATACACGAAGATCTTGGTCTAGGTCTACCGCAGCTTTAAGATTCATACGACCTTCATTTTTTCACAGCCGACATTTAAAAAATGTAATAATGGATGATAGCGTACACCCCGATGTCGTCATACTCATGACGCGTCTTCTTTCATCTCTCTCTATTGAAAGGAATTGGGAAACGCTAGCAGGTACATTTGTCCTAATTTCGTTGATGCAATAGGCGCTGACCCAATCAGTAGTGATTCGACGTAACTTTTGCTTCGTTTTATCAATGAGTTGTCTACGTAATATGAACTGGTAGTGAGAAGCTACAGGCCTGTCTGCGAGACGGACCCAAAGCGGTGGTGCCGTGGTGGGAGGTGGCTAACGACGCGACACGACGGCAACGTTTTTGTTGGTACGAGGGAATGAGATCATTATTCGTCGTGCACGAGGGGCGATCAAAATAGTGTATCTTATTAAATATAATTTAAATTGCAACAGGACAAATTGGAATCGTTTGATGGATTGATAGAATCTTGATTTCTTAATAGAATAATTGGGAGGTCATTGACCGAATGACCTTAATGAGTAGCCGCCACCTTTTTAATTGCATCTTTTTCTTTTTCAGGCAAACCAAAGGACAAACAGTATTTATACCTAGACGAGATGCTAACACGAAACATGCTGAAATTAGACAACATCGAAACCGGCGGTGTAGAAGGCATCCGAAACGCCAGAAGAGAGTGCATCAGATGCATAGAAAAAGCGATCGGCGTTTTGGAAAGCAAAGCAGCCGCCAACGTAGAACCGCCAAAAACAGAAGAAACCACGACAGCAACGATGGACGTGGACGAAACATCGCAAGAACCCAAAGAAACTCAGGAACCCATGGAAAGCGAAGCCACGCCCACGGAACAACAGACTGCTAACGTAGAAACCGAGGCGGCGGTGGAAAACAAAACAAACGACGCCGGCGAGCCAATGGAGACGGCGCAAAAGGACCAATCGCAGGCCGAGACGGTTCCGGCGCCATCTGAGTCGTGCGAGGGCCAGGAAAACAACATGGCTGTTGCCGACGCTGTCAAAAAGTTCGAGAACAAAGAGGGAGAAACGGTAGAGAGCGAAAATAAGAGCGAGGAACAGAAAGAGGAGAAGAAAGAGACGAAGAAGAAGGGAAAGAAGAAGACGGAGAAGAAGAAAGAGTAGTCCAGCGGTTGTAGTTATAGGGTTTGAAAGATTAATCTTGCTTTTTTACGAGAAAATTAGAGGTTAGTTTTGTATGTTTTTTTTTAAGGTAGTGAGACTGATGGGTATGTGTGAATGGTATGTTTCGCCATATAAATGCAGATACTGGGTGCTAAAGCCGCTGTATAATTTGCAGTTTTCATTGCCGGCAATAGGCTCATTGCACCCAAGAAAATATTGCTTTGAAAAAGCATTCATTGTAATGTATTAAGCACCTTAAAATAGAAGTTTATGATATTTTAAGCTGCTTATGAGACTTATCCCAAATGTAATTTTGAACAAGTGAAAACGGCGCAAAAACATCCTATGATGTCACTGGTATACTGTAGTGATGGGATGTAAGGTAGAGTAAATACTTTAAGTTGATTGGCATTTAACAAATGTCATATGTCAGGCTACTTTCTTGAAAGACGAATATGTGCAATGAAAACTGCAGATTATAAAACAGATTTCAATAATTGGAGACAGTTGCAAACTGTAAAACGACGTTACAAATTGAAATAATTGCAGCAATAATTTTAAATATGAAGTTATATAGATCAAATCAATCTAATGTTTTTTCAAGTTGGGACTTTTCTTTTTGGTTCTTCCTTTGAACTAGAATGCAGTAAAAAATGATTCATTTGGTGCAAAATAAAAAAATATTTTTCCTCCAACTTGTTCTGTTAGGGGTTATCTGTCTTCCAGTGTTTCCACTTCTATATTGTCTTTAGCTTTTTAACAAGCTCCATACAAAACCAACGTGGACAAGATAAATACGTACTATAAGAAAATTATCCATTTTAAAAGATACAGGTGGGTCTTTGTCGCAGACATTTTGTTGCTAAATACAATTTAAAATTCTATTTTGTGGAGAGAAAAGTCCCAGCTTAAAAGACACTAAATTATATACAGGCAGGCTTTAAAGGATTGAACTTGGATTCCTTTCCTTTCTGCGAATCAAAAAATGCCCAGTATTATACTTAACAATATCTTCTCACTATTATTTTTTTTTCTTGTAAAACCCTAACATGTACATATGTTTTTTATGTTGACTGTGATTTGTGTTTTTCTTCCCTTAACCGTCCTTCCTTACTAGTCCAGGATCATTCATGGTTTGCCCACAAAAAACATATTTTTGTTTGATTTTTTAGTTTTACTTAAACTTACTAATGAAGGTTCTTGCCAATTAAATATACATGTTGCTATAACCAAACGTAATAAAATTATTTATACATTTTATAAACTGTTGCCAAATAGTGTTCTCAGATTTTATTCGGGTATTAAAAATAAAATTTCTTTGGTAGGTTTTTCTCTAACGTTGAGCGTTTTCCTTACATTATTTATATTAAGAAACTCCATAAACGGCTGTTCTTTTAAAACAAACGAAGTGTTTGTTAAAGTGTTTACATGCAGGTTTGTTTAAGTAAAACAGTAACAACTAATATGTTCCGAGGGATGGATGGGAACATTTTTCCTGGGCTATAACGATTCTAATTTATTGTAAATAAATGTACAATTGATATTTGATTGTACCTGTACAAATAATAAATTATTGAAAGGTATAGGTTTTTCTGTTTCCCCTGAAAAAGCAAGATTAACCTGATATTTTCTATTTATTTAATAACTGCAGCAGTTTGAAGTTATTATAGACTAAAAGCCAACGTCGTTCATTCGAAGCTGAGACATTTTGAAGTTTCGTCTCGGCGGAGAGCGAATAGAATAATTAATTGCACTTTAATATAGGTGCTAAAATGTGTTTTATAGGAATTATCTGTATCGCTAAAACGAATGCACGTTTACGCTATTAAAAATGCGCGACTGTCACGAGATGACAGGTGAATAATCGTTGTTTTGTTGATAAACACTTGAAATATATTGTATAACAAAAATTATGTGGTTTTATTTATCAAGTTGGAGAATCTAACGCGCAGATCTGCATGTTCACCAAAAATGATATTTGTGCGAATGCGAGGTTGTAAATTTATCTTTAAGGAAGAGTAGGAGATAGATGAGTCGTCGTTCTAAAATTAAAAAACTCCAAAGGTATAAGTGGCTGTTAGGTTTTAGAGGTTGAACAACTGGGCCGATTGTACAATGCTAGCTAAGTTTCGGTTTAGCGTTAGCCACCGAAGTTGGAAAACGTCCGTTGTACAATGCTGAATTAGCCCCCCTGCTCCAAGCTTAACACGAGCTTAGAGTAAACCGAGGAATCATGTATAGACTCCTACCAGATACTTTGGAATGTCAGCCGTGTCAATAGCGAACAGATGTGCTACTAGTGATAATTAAAAATACCCCAGAATGAGTCTTGACATATACCATTTTTTAAGGTTTGAAGGAATCAAATCAGTGCAATGATCTGTGAAAGTCTGCTAATGACGAGTAGTTGACACTGGTGACGTTTTCTTTTATGCTTATTTTACATTTTCCCAGCATATCTGGCGTTGCTTTCTGAAAAGTATATGGATGGACTGAATGATCATAAGTACGCTTTAAATGAGGTAAAAAAGAAGACAAAAATATTACTTAACAGGGTATAGATTAATGTGGTTTAAATACAAATGACATGATGTGTTCAAACAGTAACCTTCAAATTGCTTGTCATTTTATTAGGTCATATTGAAACATTTGTGTCTGATTTAACAAAGAAACCACATAAAAGAACAGAGACACGGCCGTTACCAGAATTTGACACAAACTGTAACAAGTGACAAACCAAAGACTCTTCTATCCTTACTGTTTCTGCGCAATCTACCAGCCCATTAGGCGAAAAACCAAAAAACTCAAAAAAGTTAATTTTTTTAGATAGGAACTTATGACTTGCATGCTTCACTAGTGTCAACCATAGTGAATCACAGTATCAACCAGGTTTAATTAGTAACCACTTTACACGTTCAAGAAATCGATCAAATTTGTGACCTTGAAGAAAGCGACAAATTAATTTATTGAAATTTTTTTGGGAATTCTAGGGATATTTGTGTCTGCTGGCAATTCAACTTCATGATGACTCGTCTTGATTTGCGTCTATTATAGTAATCGGATGAATACTGAACAATAACATTGGCATTATTATAAATTCTCTACAGTCTACATAGTATTTTGGTGGCACAATATAAATAAATTGTTGGGTTCTTTCCGTCAAATTCTTCACGAATTTCTTCGAGGTCACAAATTTGGTCGATTTCTTGACCGTGTGAAGTAGATTTAAACCGGCGATTGCACAACCCATGCAACTTTAAGGGTCTAGGGTATAGTACGCAAAATTGAGAATGAAAGAAAATACGTATTCCCGTATCAGCGAGGAGCTGTGAACGCCTGTTCCCTTTCTCCAGTAGGTGTGTCTAAAATGAGAGGAGCTAAGTCTAAAAGTCCAAAGGTCGCTATAAAAATCAATTTCACATTTAGAAGCTCCTGACGTTACATTTAAACGTACAGTAATGATTCAAGAGCAAATTGAAGAAGAAAGCTTGCGCTATGTCACTTCGGTGGCTATATGCTACGTTTTATCATTGATTAACGTATTGTTGTTTTATATCGTATTTAGTTGTTAAATTACAGACAATTAAATAATGCATGATTTTGTATTGCGAGATTTTTGCATTCTAAAAAACTTTAAAAAAAATTGTTCTGAGATGTCATTCATTAAGATCTTAACTGTCACCTTCTGAAATACTATTTATGTCGTTTGAAAAACAAGTGAGTTGTGCGTTTACTTGCGAATCTGTGTTTTACATAGCAAACACACAATATGTATTTATAAATGTGGGTACCCAAGCACTTTAAGCCTAAGCTTAAAGGTTGTGTTAAACCTTCATTTGTACAACTGAAAAAATCTCGAAAAGTTATCAAAACAATCGAAAAACTTTTGAGAAACACCTTGAAAGAACGTCCAAAAAATCAGGTTCGTATAAAAAATCTAAAATCTTTATTTGGCTTTCTTTCAAGACGATAACTTTTGTTGAGGGCGGTGATACAAAATGTGGCAGCTATTTTGAGTTTCAGAATCGTTTGATGAAAATTTAAAATTCCAGATCTTCAGTTTTCTAAAAAAGAATCTAAAATCCTTATCTTTCTATCAAGATCAAACCTTGTGTTCTGAATGATTTGAGGGCGCTGATTACAAATTCTGCCTTTCGATTTTCCAATCTTTACTTGGCGTCTACAAGAGGCATACACATATTCAATCTTTTTTCAACAAATAAGAAAAATCATAGCCCTTGGACTGCAGGATCACAGAAATGATCTTTTAACAATTGTTTCAAATCAACATATAATAAAATACTGTTATGTGCTTCTGTAATTTGTTTTATTAAAATATCACTATAAATAACAAAAATAATTTAATAAAAAAATTACACCTATATTAAATTAACTAAACAACTAATGTTCTAATGTACACATAATCTCACTTCTGACTCATTCATCCTTTGGAGATTCATCCTCTTCAGTCTGGAATCGAAATTTGTATATTACTGATTCTGGTTCTGAAGATACATAGTGCCAAAAAAACAGTTTCATCCAAACTTTGATACCCGGTATGTTGAAAACCAGATCTTTAGGACACACTATGTTTATATGAACTTTTCTACTTGAATTTAGCAACACCTTCGGGATCAAGAATGTAATTAGCGTTGAAAAGCTAGGTAGATGGCGGAACAACGTGACTTTTTATTTTATTTTGATAAGATTAAAAATTGGAAAAAAGTGTTTCACCTACCTCTCGACAGAGCAGTTGACTGCTTAATCTCTGGCTCATTATTCTGTACTGTAGCTTTACCTTCTCGTGAAATTTCTCATAAATTATTCGAATTATAGTGAATGAATTGCCCACGAACAGCAGTAAAAACATGAAGCTCAGTACTGGGACCTGGAAAAGAATAGTGATATTTTATCGAATAGTAGTACTATCGATATACGAAAAATAGAGCAATTCCACGACCATAACCTTAATCGTCTTGATCAGCTGATATTGGGCAAACATGGCTTGTTTGCCGTACACCGCCATGTAAAATTGAGGGCTTTTATTTGTGTTTTTTTACAGTTTTTTTGACAATTTTACTATAATTGTTGTTGTGTTGTGTTTTTCAAGGAACCTTTTTTAGCAGGTAAGCAGCTATGTCAATTAAAATGATGCAATTTATGAGATAATACATGATGAAAACATGAATGCATATTGAAAACAGCAAAGAAAAAAACGTTTATTACAAATTACAGTTATCTCATTCAATAGGGCGACAGTTATTATAGTCTGTTATGGTGAAAATGTCCAAAGAATTGTAAAAAAACACAAATAAAAGTCCTCAATTTTACATGGCGGTATACGGAAAACAAGCCGTGTTTGCCTAAAGGCGCATTTAGACTATGCAACATGTTTAATAAACATTTGTTTTAAAACAAGTTTAACAAAACATGGTGTTTTACAACATGTTGTAAAACAATAATCATTTTGGCACAAAAATCGCATTTAGACTATGCAACATGTTGTAAAACAAGGGGTTTCAAAACATTGTTGTACAACAAGTTGTAAATCCTAATGAAAATGTTTTACAACTTATCTGTTTTAAAACAAATTTCGTGTTTTACAACAAGTTGTCGCGTTCCCGCCTTGAGTCGGAAACATCCAACATGTTGCAAAATACAGAGCGGTGCCAATTATGGTACAGGATCATGTGTGTTTTGGAAATATTCAAGCGTTCCGGTACCGTTTACTGAAAAAGCGGTGTTGCCGTATCTCAGTAACTAATAGAAACAAAATTTTGAAATTGTGAAATCTTACTAAATTTGATATGCGCAACTCATTGCAATAAAAATAAGTAGAGGATTCTATTTAAAATAAATTAAAATCGGGGATATTTGTTTAAAAATTTGGAAAAATAATTTATAACCTGGCAACGTCGCAAACGCGAAAAAGATATTACAAGGTGAGATAGTGTATTAGTAGGTATTTCGATTTAAAATAAAAAATACAGGGTGTTAAATTTAAAAAAACAAAGTAAAATGACCTTCAAGGTGCCGTAATTTAAAATTCTGCTCATTCTGATCATGTGCTCTAGTGCTTTTAGTGAGGTTATGGTCGCTATGAGCCATTTAATTGATATCGATACAGGGTGAGTCAAGCTCAAAGCCTCGGACTCTTGTGATCAAACGATATAATTATCTTTTCAGAAAAATAACTATGCCTAGTCTATGTAGGTTGAGGTGGACTTCATTTTAAAAATAATGACTTATACAGGGTGTATGATACAAGCCTGACATATCGCAGTTTTGTTTTTACTTCCAACGCCGATAGGTGAGGGGAGTATTACGATCATGAACATCTTCGATTTTGAAATAATATACTTTTTGGGGGTTTTATGACGTTTACATAACGAAAATCCACGTCACTCATTTCCGTCGGTCTGACTGTCTGTTAGCGTTCTTGTACCCTCGTAATCTCAGTAACCGTTGCATGGACTGTGATAAAATTTGCGTAGCGATATGCTGTGGTGTTGTAGTAGGTAATGCTGCTATATAATTTTGATCGGTGCATGGAAGGCAGAGCAATTAGCAAAAAACAAAAAAAAATATACCTGAAATTTCGTTTTTACGCATTTTAGGGGTTAGTGATAGTTTTCTACTTTTTTGGGTGGGGGTGAAATTTGTGGTGGTTAGGGGGTCGGGTTGTAAAACTGACCTCTGGAACAAAGGCCCAGAGGCTCAATACACGTTTTTGTAACATTTTTATGAATCGCACGAGTCGCGGCCCAGAGATAATAAAAAAATGTAGTCAAGTTGATTGACTCAGTACTTCCCACACATTCCGATGATACCAGTTTTATGATTTTCCTATAGCATGAAGCTATAGTCCAGATCCCCTTACAATCAAATCATCGCTCGCCCGACCGCAAAAAGTGTGTTATTCTACTGTGTACTTCTTTGACAGGTCAATGGACAATCTACCATGATTACAAGAAAAGTTTGATTTTTACAACCTCCCACCCCCTAATCACCCCAATTTCACCCCTACCCAAAAAAATGAAAATGATCAGGAACCCCTAAAACGTCTAAAAACGAAGTTTGAGGTGTCTTTATATTTTTATTTCTTCCCACACCGATAGGTGAGGGTACTATTGTGATCGCAAAAATTTTTGATTTTGAGATAATACGCTTTTTGGGCGTGTTGTGATGTCAACATAACGGTCGGTCGGTCGGTCGGTCGGTCGGTCGGTCGGTCGGTCGGTCGGTCGGTCGGTCGGTCGGTCGGTCGGTCGGTCGGTCGGTCGGTCGGTCGGTCGGTCGGTCGGTCGGTCGGTCGGTCGGTCGGTCGGTCGGTAGGTCAGTCGGTCTGTCCGTCTGTCTGTCTATCTGTCGCGTTTTTCTACCCTCGTAATCTCAGTAACCGCTGCATGGACTTTGATGAAATTTGGGCAGCGATATGCTGTGGGTTCCTAGTAGGTAATGCTGCTAAATTTTTGAAAATCAGTGCATTGGCGGCGCAGTAATTAGCAAAAACAAAAAAATAGATATTCCTCAAACTACGTTTTTAGACGTTTCAGGAGTTCCTGATCATTTTCTACTTTTTTTGGGTGGGGGTGAATTTGGGGTGGTTGGGGGGTGGGGGGTTGTAAAACTGAAAAATTTGTTGTATTCATAATGGGCTGTCCAATGACCTGTGAATGAAAGACCTAGTACCGTAATTCACCTTTTTAGGTCCATCCAAACATTGCCTCGCTTATAATAGAAACCAAGGGACTTAGAATTTGTGATGTATACATACGTCGATCTGTCTGTCTGTCTGTCTGTCTGTCTGTTCGCGTTTTTCTAACGTCGTAATCTCACTAACCGCTGCATGGATTGTGATGAAATTTGGGTAGCGATATGTTGTGGTGTCTTAGTAGGTAATGTTCCGATAATTTTGGAAATCGTTGGGGGGTGGAGGAATTAGCAAAAAACGAAAAATTTCAAATGTTCCTCAAACTTCGTTTTTAGGCGTTTTAGGGGTTCCTGATCATTTTCTACTTTTTTTGGGTGGGGGTGAAATTAGGGTGGTTAGCGGGTGGGGGTTTTAAAACTCAAAAATTTGTTCTATTCATAATAGGCTGTCCATTGACTGTGAAAGAAAGACCTAGTAGCATAATACCCTTTTTTAGGTTCATCCGAACATTGCTTTGGCTATTACAGAAATAAAGAAACTTAAGAGTTGTCTGATGTATACATACGACTATTGCTTTAGATCGTTCTGAATTCAGTAACATGGAAATTACGAAATCGATTTTAATGAAATTTAGACACAATATTATTACCGAGGATGAAAAACGCGTATGGTTTTCAAAAATCGAGTTATTGGCGGCGCAGCAATAATAGAAAAGCTAAAAATTTAAAAATAGCTCAAACTTTGTTTTTAAGCAATTTGGGGGTTCCTGATTGTTTCGCTCGTCCAGCTAAAGCTGGCAGAATAAAAATTGTGTCGTTTTAATTCCCACGGAGAGACTTAGGAATGTATTTACTAGTTTTTGTGTTTGAGGTGTTTTGAGGACATGCGAATGATTACTTGGTTGCCAGGGGTCTCGGACTATAGCTTCATGCAAAGGGTATATAATAAAATGGTATCATTATTACGTGTGGGAAGTACTGAGTCAATCAACTTGACTCAATTTTTTTTATTAATGCCGCGCGGCCACTGAAACGATTTCCAAAAACAATACGCGTCTTCCATCCTCGTCACGGTAATAAATCTGTGTCAAAATATCATTAAAGTCAATTTAAAAGTTGCCACGTTACACAATACAGAACGATCTAAAGAAATACTCGTATGTATTGTGTATACATCAGAAAATTCTCTAAGTCCCTTATAGTTTCTGTAATCGGCAAGGCAATGTTTGAGTGGACCTAAAATTGTATTATACCGCTAGGTCTTTCCTGCACGGGTCAACGGATAGCCTATTATGAATACAAAAAATTAATTTTTACGACCCTCCTACCCCTCAAACACCCCAATTTCACCCCCACTCAAAAAAAGTAGAAAAAGATCAGGAACGACTAAAAACGAAGTTTGAGCTGTTTTCATATTTTAGTTTTTTTAATATTGCTGCGCCGCCACTGAGACGATTTATAAAAATCATACGCGTTTTCCATCCTCGTCAAAGTAGTAATACTGTGCCGAAATTTCATTAACATCAATTCAGTAGTTTCCACATTCTAAAATACAGAACGATCTAAAGCAATACTCGTATGTATACATCGGAAAATTTTCTTGTCCCTTGGTTCTTGTAATAGACAAGGCAATGTTCGGGTGAACCTAAAAAAGTGTATTATACCGCTAGGTCTTTTTCTCTCAGGTCAATGGACAGCCTATTATGAATACAACAAATTTTTCAGGTTTACAACCCCCCACCCCCCAACCACCCCAATTTCACGCTCACCCTAAAAAAAGTAGAAAATGATCAGGAACCCCCAAAATGCCTAAAAACGAAGTTTAATGTATATTTGAAATTATTCGTTTTTTGCTAATTACTCCGCCGCCCATGCACCGATTTCCAAAATTGTAGCGACATTACCTACTACGACCACACACCATATCGCTACCCAAATTTCATCAAAATCTATGCACCGGTTACTGAGATTAGGAGGCTAGAAAAACGCCAACAGACAGATAGACCGACAGACCGACGGAAATAAGTGACGTGGATTTTCGTTATGTAGACAGCATAAAACGCCCAAAAAGTATATTATCTCAAAATCGAAAATTTTCGCGAACACAATACTCCCCTCACCTATCGGTGTGGGAAGTAAAACTAAAAATATAAAAACAGCTCAAGCCCTCAAGCATCGTTCTTATACATTTTAGGGGTTCCAGATTATTTTCATTATTTTTTCGGGGGGGGGGGGTGTGAAATTGAGGTGGTTGTAGAGTGGGGGTTGTAAGACTGATAAATTTGATGTATTCATAAAACGTCGTTGACCTGTGAAAAAGAGACCCAGTAACATAACACAATAACACATTTTTAATTTTTTTTTTTGCGGGCGGGCGGGCGATGAATGGTTGCAGGGGCAGACTACAGCTTCAGGCTATGGTAAAACAATAAATTGTTGTCACCATAATGTGTGAGAAATACTGAGTCAATCAACTTGACCTCATTTTTGTGTAATGAAATGTGAAATTTTATTTCGGAGAATAAACTGCCAGCAACGTTCGGTGGGAGTTTTTCTTTCATTTGATAGTTTTTAATGATTTTGGAAACTTTTTAATCTCTAGTACATTGCAGTAGCTAATAGACTGGAATAAGTATCAATTTCTGATGTTTACCTGGTTTACCATAATACCTCACTAAATGCACCAGAGCACTGTACCGCCCTGTGGCACCGCCCCGTGTTTTGAAAGAAGTTGTAGTTTCAGAAAATGAAATATCAATATGTTTTAAAACATGTTGTACATTTTCCGGCTCAAGACGGAAAGGCGACAACTTGTTGTAAAACACAAAAGTTGTTTTAAAACAGATAAGTTGTAAAACATTTTTCGTTAGTATTTGCAACTTGTTGTACAACAGTGTTTTAAAACATGATGTTTTACAACATGTTGCATAGTCTAAATGCGCCGTAATATCAGCTGATCATGACAGCACGCCGCGTCATCATGGAATTGTTCTATATGGCTCAAAGCGCCCGACGTTTTTTTCACAATAGGTAATACTAGTACTGTTCGTTCATTATCATTATCAGCTTATTTTGATAGTTATTTATGTATCAAGGGCGTAAAACAAACGTTTATAGACTGCAACATGTAAATAAAAGCCCGAGCCGCTAGGCGAGGGCTATTAAGATGTAAGGTCCATAAACGCTGTTGACACCGAAATACATACAAAAATTTTTTCACGATCGGTTTTGCAATCCTTTATTAATACATTAATGTGTTTTTCTCTTTCACCTTCTGTGCTAACTTATAATAAATATCCTTGCTATTGGCTTGAATTTTATACAAATCACACTCCATTAGTTTTTTCCTACCATAATAAAATGGTAGTAATTTTTTTTTGTTTAATTGATGCACGAGTGTTGTACTAATTTAACCATAACTACTAAAGTAAAGTAGCACTTTTCGCCCGCTAAATGTATTAATAATAATGTGTACTTTACCGCCCGATCGCGCATAAAAGCTTTTATTTAACTTAAAATGTCTGTATATGTATATGTTTTTTCGAGTGGAACTTGCTACTCAATTTTGAAGCAGTCATTTTCAACCGACTCGGCTGATTGTTGTATACCTACACGTTTACTTTGGATGACAATACAGGAATTCACTCTAAATCCAATGTGGCGGAACATCCAAGATGGCGAAATAATTATTTTTTATGCACTACTACAATATGGGTATCAAATCAAATGGCTTGCCAATAATAATTAGAAAAACATCCTAACATCACCCTTAATCCAATGTGACGGTAATTTCGACTACACACTATCCACTGTATTGCAGAAACCTAAATATTGAGTGTGTATGAGTCGCTTTAGTATCTACTTACATGCCACGTGGTCTCTGTGGTAACGCTGAGCTTGTACAACGAGTAGGCGTTGTACAGCTGAAAGATGTACCCGAAGAAAAGGAAGGGTATCAGAAAGCTGAGTCCCCGCCACATCCAAGAGTGGAATCCTTCTATTGTTATGTCCATGTTGTGTCTTTCCCCAAGTGCCTTCAAGCGGTACAGAGCTCCGCGTTGGTATCTGAATTGCAGGTACTGTACCAAGCCTAGACGAGAAAAACAGTACAATAATAATAATAGTATCTATCATCAAAAAGGTCTAATAAAAATAAACAGACCAATCAAAGTACTTCTACATAGTTCTAAAGGTTCTTTTTTTAGACGTACGACGTACGTATAGAATTCTGAAGTAAAATAAAACACAATAAATGTGACTAAAAAGCAATGGGATTTAATTTATTAGCATGCTTATTGTATGCCATTAGTGCCTAAATGTGATGTATATGGCTGGCTCGAAAGAAACGTAATCTGGAAGTTCAATTGTCGACCACTTTTTCACGCACCAGTGGTCTTATATCGTCAATGACGTGTCGTATGTTGGCTTCCAGTTGGTCTAATGTCGCTGGTTTATCAGCGTAGGCAAGTGACTTCACATACCCCCACTGAAAATAATCTATAGGTTTCAGATCACACGACCTTGGAGGCCAATTAAAGGGTCCGTTGCGCAAATCGATTGTTTCGCGTTCTGTATGGCATATTGTGTCATCTTGTTGAAATACAGTGTCTCCAGATTAATGCCTCTCAACTTGGGACTAAAAAAGTCAGCAATCATACTTAAGATAGCGCTCTCCATTGACATTCTGGCCGGCCCCATCCTTGAAAAAATATGGGCCTATTACTCCAATAAAGCACACCACAGTGTGCTTCTGTGGATGTAACGGAGTCTCCATTAACAATTCTGACGTCTTCGGTACGCACTTTATGTAGTCTGAGGATGCATATTATCCACCAGAGTATACGTAGTGGAAAACGATGCATGGTCACTCGAATAACTTGCTGCGATGGACGATAATGCCTAGAGTAAAATGGTCGTAGCACACAATAAGTTGCTTGAACTGAATCATGATTTTCAAATTGAATTTGCACAATTCGCAAAGGTTCTTTCGGCGTCAGTCTATTCAAGATGGAATGGTAGACAATACTGAGCACCAACCACCTGTTGTCCTTTCAACTGACCTTCAATAGAAGTGCTGTTAGCAATGCGAAAAACAAACTTCTAAAAAAAGCTTTTAAAAGCCCCTTATAAGCAAAAATATGCATATCCCATAAATTCAATCAGAAGTGAAATTATTGTATGCATAACAAGTATGTTTCAGAGAGAAGGGTATGCTTCAAAATGCTAACACAGATACAAGTATTAATATTGCCAACCTTCTTATTATAAAGCTGTTTAACTTAAGAGAATACAGGATGGGCCAACAGTGAGTGGACGGAAGATTGTGGGCTTACTAAAGATATTTCAAAAATCTGTCACTTGGTCATGGTAGGAAGCCTTGAGGGCTATAACATTAAAAAAGTATCACTTAAATCTTGACGTTTATACAGTGTGATTCATATCAAATAGAACCTCCTGTATATTATTGCATATTTGGATTCCTTGGTGAATTCTGGTGTGACTTTATGTACCATATATGGGACTTTAAACGAACCGTTTAGGCGCAAATCGCCATTTTTGGTATAGGTAGATATCAGAAAAAAAATGAATATCGCAGGAATTATAAAACTTAGAAGGCTGTAACCACCGACTATTGCTGTAACTTTGCGGTGCGACTATGCATGAAATGCGTCACCTTAGGTCAAATTTTAATTCTTGTTGTATTTTGAGAAATTAGTAGATTAATTAAGGGAACCTCAATCACACGTAACTTGATTTTTCCAAATGGGAATGCCTATTTTTTATAGGATCAAATGCAAAATTTGATAGCCTTTTTGTCGATACAGGATTCTCAGTATAAATCTCTTTTAGTTTTCATTTTATTTCAAATTATCGGTCAAATCGGTGTATTTCAATTTTCTTACGTATAAGCAATGTTAATCAATGGTATAAGTAACCTAGCAAGCCATGAAAAATAACTGGATTTGCTAACAAAATCTGCTTCCTTCCAAAACATATTTAGAAATAGTTGGGCAGTTGCCCAAAAACTTAGTTTGAGCTATGTCTATTTCCAAAAACCTCGTTTTTTCCTTCCTTGAAAATTAAAATTGAAAAAACTCTCCAATATTAAATTTTGCGAAATACTTTAAAGAGTAACATGATTAATTGTTGTAAATTAGAATTGATCTTAAACTGCACATGCAGTTTTGAATTATGCAATCCACGTTTTGAATGAGTAAGCATTAAGTGTTTAGTAAAGGCAAGGTTACTATATAAAAAGTAGCATTACATATCTCTAGCCAAGTTTTTTTTGCGAGATGAAATAATGAAATAAAATGCTATTACAATAATACCTTCGGTTAATTGTGGCTCGAAGCAATTTGCAGTTAAAAAATAGGCAAGATTATGATATTAATTATTCATGCAATTAGGTTGATCAGAATTATACATTTCCATTTATCGATGAGACGATAACAATGAGGCGCTGACGAAACGATTGCATTGTTTTACAAACACAATTTGGGGAAATTATAGAATGTACACAAAGTAATGTAATTAATGTACGAGCGTGGGTCAGAAAATAATGATATTGATGCTATAGCAATGGCGGCTCGTCGTCATTGAAGAGGGTTCATTAGCTACCTCGTCCCCTCAACCACGATGAGGTTTTTTGTAACATCAAAATATCTTTTGGCTTTAAAAAGGTAGATAAACATGAGAAAGATGATATGATAAACATTTGTATTCAAAACATATTTAGATCTGAAAAGTCCATTTTTCAGTTTTTATTTGAAGCAAATTTGTCAATGTCAGCTTCATTTACGTTTGGGATTCCATCTATACATTTTTTCCAATTTTTTGGTCTAAACTTATAGAGCTAAAATCGTTTCGTAAATACTCCACCGTAAAACGGTTCACATTTAATAATATACTTATTCGAATAGTTAATACAACGTAAAACCCTGCGAACACGGCACTGAGATTACTTGAAAAGCAGACAACGGAGCAGCACAAGAAAAGTGTACGCCTTGTAAAATTTGCGATACCCCCTTTCCACGCTGGTGGGCATAGATACCTAAAATATGGGTAAACCCCGCCGACAATACCGCACGTGCGACAGCCGAACGGTCGTCGCGTCGGCTGGATAGTCGGCCGTACTCGGGTCAGACAGCCTGCGATTCCTGGAGAACCCTAATTGCCAATAGCGTACAACAAAATATTGGGAAGGGTCAGGCACGATAAAAAATAAATATTAACTTATTTATTTTTTGATTTTTTTGGGGATGCACGTGCTCATGTGCTCACATGGATGAGCAGCCTGTGTGCTATAGCATAACAATTGAATATTAAAAAACCTTCAATAACATCCCGTCACTTTATCCACTTAATATAAACTGAGAAACCATTTTTTGCTAGAATGTTTAATATCCTCATCAGTGTACTGTTGAGCCAAAGAGTTGAGCTCTGAATCCGACTCAAATATTCGGCTTCAGGAAACAACAATGTGATCTTAAATAACTACAAATTTGTTAAAAAAATGGACTGTACATAATAGCATATGTGGATGACTATGTCATCCTGCAAACAGGTAAATTTGAGAACACATTATGTGAACGAACCCAAGTAGCACTCAATATCAGAGGCCCAAACTGAACTAAGTAAATTACCCTCGACAGAAAGCTGATTTGGAAGTCTCACTTAGATAGTAGAGCCAAAAGAGCATTAATGTCGCTTATGAACAATGCCGGCGAACAGTGGGACGCACTTGGACCAGTCACCAAGAGCGACGTACTGGATGGATAGGAATATCATTAGGCCTATGCCTAAGGCATGGAGCCATTGCCTGTGTACTTAAAGTTCGACAGCGATTAATAAATTATATAAAATACACACATACGTGACCCCTCTAGATATTTACATCAAAGAGGTTGCGTTACTGTCAACGCTATGACTTCGCACGGTTGGTATTAATCCAGATGCAGGTATTGGACGACTGAGATAGCTGGTATGGCGGGAAACTCCATGCTACAAGCAATCAGCGACTCAATTGAACCAACACTCATTTTTAAGAAACCCTACAAAATAGAAATCACACAGAATACTGAGTCAAATGTGACAAATACAACTTGCATATACACAGATGGCTCCAAAACAAGGGAAGGCACTGGATGTGGTGTTTACTCCAGGTCTTTAAACATGTGAACAAAGTGGGCTATGGGTAAAAATGTCTGTGTGGTTCAAAAGGGACTGGCTGGCATATCAATAGTGGCCCAGAACTAACCAGGACAGATGTATCTGGCAAGACTTTAAATGGTAAACGATGGGAAGAACTGCAAGGATGCCGATTTGCCAAGGAAACCCTTATAGGTTTTGGCATGGCAATATCCAAGAAGTACATGGTGATGACCAGGTCAAACCTACCTCTCATTGTAGATTGTAGGATTTTTGACTGACCATTGTTAACTCAGAAAATACCTCCACGTCATAGGGTTAACTGAAACACCAATATGTGGAATGTGTGAAAGCGAAGACGAAACCGTGGAACACGTCATATGTGAGCGCCCAGAGTTATATCCTGTTAAGAGTGTGCGTTCGGCGAGTCTTGGCCTACACCTACCCACATAAGGGAGATGGATGTCCCCCAACGACTTGTCCACCTTCCTAAAACTGGAAGGATGGACGATGACCTGAGGAAACAACTCCCAGGGAGTGCAGTGGGACTACTCACCCTCAACACTCTACAGATACAGATAGCTCAATCACTTTACCAGCACTTTTAACAGTTTTGCCCTTCATCAGTCTTAAGTTGCTCTTATGTTTGCCAAGATGACAGTAAATATTTTAAATATAGTGTTGCAGAATTGCATGAAATGTATAGATTTTCAATGAAAATGATTAAAATTTCATTGGGATTTATTCAAATGAAATTTAAAAATGATTCAGATTTTGAATTCTTTGACCTTATTTTGTGGTTGTCTACCTTCACGGGCTGAAATCATTACTTGTACTCTGAGAAATTCTAAAAAGGTAAGCTGGAATGTTAATGAACAGTTTAATTCAACAGATGTCGTTTTTTATGAGCCTGTGAAAAGCAATGAAATGAGAGCATCTAAAGAAGTGCTCTGCGTCGGTACTCTGTAACTTAAGTGATAGAAATGTGTTTGTATCACCATGACGATCGGGCACTTTCGGGTGCCTGTCACAAAGTGCCTACTACGCTGACATATTTACGAGGCCACACGACCCCATAGTACATAGTGCATAGAAACACGTTTCTAAGTTACAGAATACCGACGCTGGCTATCTATTGTTATTTCTGTACTATCCAAAACATTATACTCACTGATATACATATTGAATATCATGAACTGGTTCCTGAACATTGCCCATGCCTCGTTGTCAGGCCAGATGAGCAAAATTCCAGCTGCCACAGTAGAAAGGAAATGATGCAACCGCCACCACCCTTTTATTCGAGATCCATTGACCTTCAAGATGCTTTCCCTGATCGTTAATGTACAATAGTACCACACCAGCAGGAAGATGTAGCTCAACTCCAATGGCCGGAACCGCACTGAATAATTTAGTACTGCCATCACTATGCCAATCATGCTCAGGATTAGCTTGAATTTTTCATATTCGTCTTTGTATTTGAACCTACACAAAGTTATATAGTAAGGGAAAGTAGAGATATCAAGATGCAGGTCAAGTCCAACAGTTCGGTACTGCCACTACAAGGAATACATGATGAAATTCTAAAATGTAATACTCATTAGAGTTGAACATTTTATAGGAATACTTTTTCTGAAATGCTTCCTGTAATATTTGAAATACAGGGTGGGCCAATAGTGCGTGGACGGAAGATTGTGGGCTTACTAAAAATATTTCAAAAATCTGTTTCTTGAGCATGGTGGGGACCTTTGAGGGCTATAACGTAAAAATATTTTCACTTAAATTCTGACGGTTATACAGAGTGATTCATATCAAACTTACATTTTTTTTAATGGAACCCCATATATATTATTGCATATTTGGATTCGTTGGTGAATTCAAGTGTGACTTTATATATCATATATGGAACTTTAAATGAACCGTTTAGGCGCAAATCACTATTTTTGCGATTATAAAACTTGCCGTGACTTGGCGGTACGACTAAGCAAGAAATGCGTCATCTTAAGTCGGACAGAAATTTGAATTTTTTTTAGGTTCTTGGAGAAATTAGTAGATAAATTAAGGAAACTTCAATCACAGATAAATTGATTTGTTTAAATGGGAATGCCTATTTTGGTTTATAGAATCAAATGTAAAATTTGATTACCTTTCTAACGATATAGCACTCTCGATGCCAATCTATTTTGGTTTTCATTTTACTTCAAATTTTCAGTGAAATCGGTGTTTTTCAATTTTCCTGCGTGCAAGCAACCTAGCAGGCCATGAAAAATAAACAAAAGCCCGTTAATATGGAAGAAACCAACTAACTTAGTAGAAATATGCAAACTAACTAGAGTAACGAGGCAAGATTATGAAAATTCCTTACAACATATTAGCTCTAACCAGAAACAATAGCGGTAACAAGAATGCTCATTTTTCACACACTACTAACTGTTAGCCAATTTCCAAGGTCAGTAAAAAATATTTAATCAAAGGAAAACTACTAGTGATTGTTGCTGGCAGTGGAATATCTATGTCTTTTGAATAAATTTTCACATTTAATGCCATAAAAAAGTACCCATTTTCGTAAGTCAAAAGTAATGATATAGCTCTGACTGGAACCCTTCAAATTGTTCAGTACCTACTTCTACTTATTAGCAAAATTGCAAAATCACGGAAAATGAAACTTGAATTGCAGTCTGTTTGGATTGTACAACATAATTTGGTTTGTAGAAAACTACGTGAAATAAACACAATTACAACATAGCGTAATTAAATATTCTAGCAACCATTTCAATAGATGTTCAGAATGCTCCAATTAGATATCTTCATTTTGACTTAACTAAACGGAAATGACTAATTTTTTTATCCCATTAAATGTGAAATTTCATTCTAAAGATGTTGGATTGTGAGCAAAAATCACTGGTAGTTTTCCTTTTGTTTCAACATTTTTAATCGTTTTGGAAATTGTCAAGCTCTAATAGACCTCAATAGCTAGTAGGCTGTGAAAAACAGACACTTCTGTCATACCCCAGCTTCTCATTGACATTAGATATCTTGCCGCTGTTGTATTCGTTTAGAGCTGAGAGAAGAGTTGGTTTCTTCCATAATAACAGACTTTTTTTTATTTTTCATGGCCTGCTAGGTTGCTTGCTCGCAGGAAAATTGAAAAGCACCGATTTGACTGAAAATTTGAAATAAAATAAAAACCAAAAGAGATTGATATTGAGAATCTTATATCGTTAGAAAGGTAATCAAATTTTACATTTGAATCTCCCATTTGAAAAAATCAAGTTATCTGCCACTGAAGTTTCCCTAATTAATCTATTGATTTCTCCAACTATAAAAAGAATTCAAGTTTATCCGTCTAATATGAGGTGACGCGTTTCATGCTTGATCATACCGCAAAGGCATGGCCTTCTAGGTTTTATAATCCATGCAGTATGTATTCAAATTTTTTCTGACACCTACTTATACCAAAAATGGTAATTTGCGCCTAAACGGTTCGTTTAAAGTTCCATGTATGATACATAAAGCCACACTAGAATTGACCAAGGAATCCAAATATGCAATAATATATAGGGGGTTCCATCCTAAAAAATGTAATTTTGATATGAATCACCTTGTAGAAACGTCAGAATTTAAGTGAAATTATTTTTATGTTATAGCCCTCAAGGTTCCCTACCATAATCAAGTGACAGGTTTCTAAAATATATTTTAGTAAGCCCACAATCTTCCGTCCACACACTCTATTGGCCCACCCTGTATAATATGCTCTACAATCATGTCTACAAACTTTGAGATTTGAGAAAAACAGCTGAAAAATGTATCACCTATCTGTCTCCAATAATTCAAATTAATTCAGAAAAACCCTTGTCAACACCCAGTTAGAACAGTTTAATGATAACAGTTTTCCTTGTCTAATGACAAGCAAATCACTTATATGAGGGACCCAATTTTTATTTTTTTTTCTATCCAACTCATCATCCGAGAAAGGCATTGGCAATTATATTGTACAGTTGAAGATGGCTTACAATGTTTATTTGTTATGATCTCTAGAAAACAGTTTATGCTGACTCTAACCGACATGATGACATATCAACTTGTTGATAAGACCTCGCCTACAGCTTTTTAATACATTTTAAATTGCTAGTGAAATAATTTACTCATTAAATCATAAGATTTTATTGAAAGTGTGATTATTTCTTTTTTTTCTAAACAAAAAATAACCTTAGGTTGTTTCTTCAATCAATAATTCCTTAATGATTCCAAAAAACTTTTCACATGTGACTACTGAATGTATGTAATCCATAACATCAACTATTAACAAATAAGTGCTGTTCAAAAAAATTTTCCATAACAAAAACTGGTCTATTTTAAGGACACAGCTACTAAGCAGCTAAAACAAAGTATTTGTTCCAGTGTTGCCAACAAATCCAAGTATATACCTTATATATATTAATAACTTAATCAGTAAAATTGAAGAAATATGTGTTATATTCTCACTAATGGCACAACAACACTATGCTAAGCAGCCATACAGAGTCTTCGATTGTAGCTATATTGCTAACACAATAAAAATGTGAATAATTGATGTTAAGTTATATGAGTACTTCTTAATAAAATATTTTGTCTTATATAGAAAAATACATCATAAATAAACAATAAGATAATGTATGTCAATAGGTATATATACTCTCTAAAACTTGCAGATGTAAGTATGGGAAGTAAAGGAAATTTACTTACTTTTCTTCCTTGTTTAATATAGATACATTGACGTTCCCTAAAATAATTTTTAAGTAAATGCCATTTGGTTTTGGTAATGTTTGTTCCACTTCATGTAACTGTGCTTTTCGTTTCAAAATGCTGCTTTCTAAGTCTTTGACCTTTTCTTCATATTCTTTGTGTTTTTCCTTGTCTTTGGTTTTTTCTAATCTACAAATAAGAGTTACATATAAGCATAATATATAAAAAAATAAAGTTGGCAAATATATACACTTACTCCTTTAAATTTTTTGTAATGATATCTAAGCGATACCACTGATGAGTGAGATGGCTCAAACATTTCTTCTGTAAATTTGTCAGTTGATCTAAATGTTGAATGTATGTTTTGTTGTCAATCTGTAAATACAAGCAATTGCTGATATATATGTCTCATATAATTCCCCCTAGTTTAAGCCCCACTGTTTCAATTTAAATAATGATAAAGTTAACAATTGCCTACAGAATTAGGTATACAATACCAAACATAAATAGCAACATATTTTGTGTTTTATAGACTAGTTTACATTTCAACATTATTGGTGCCAATAATTAGTATAAGCATGTAACATAGGTAATATTTTTTTGCTGAACATATAAAAATTTAATCATAGGGACAACATAAAATTATCTAAATGAAATAATATATACTGGAAGAATAAGGAAATATACCTACTTAATAATATGGCAATATTAGTTAAAAGACTATCCTTGACATCAACCAAAACAAAATTAAGTTAGAAGTCATCAATCAATAATCAATTAAATATGCAAGGTAATTATTATTAAAAATTCTACAAAATTGACTTCCCTCATTGAGTCATCTTTTGATATACCTATAAAACAGCTATCAGTACTTGATTTTAAAATAGGCTGTCCAAGGTCTTTACAAGGCTTAAAAGGCAAGAATAGGTAATTAGGTATATTGCAGCACCTATTTTGCTTTTCATAACATGAAATCACATTGCTCCCCTAAAGATACCAAGGTATACCAACCTATATTTACTGATGTCAAAATCTAACTTTGATATGGAATGAATGCATACTAGGTATCTAGATCATTTATGTAATACTAATTTATCTGAAAACGAGTTTTGATAAACAATGTTGTACACATCGCAATGTTTGCCCAATACTGTAAATCATAATTACTCCCTCATAAAATGCTTCTGATATTACCAATTTTATGGGAGATTGAATTAATGCAATTTGTTTATTTTACAAATAGGTAGTATGTATAATCTAAGAATTAAAGGTTGGCTCTAGAAAATTTATTTCTGGATGGAACTCTAATCCAGCAATACCATAGGAACTGCTTAATATATAAAACAAATATGGATAATATAAAGTTTATAGTGAAGACGTGCAGAAAGTGAGTTAAGTAAGTTAAGTTAAAATATTAATAGAGAAACAACATCAAAATTTGATTCTTTGTAATCTAGTCTAACCTCCAATTGTTTGAAGTCATTGTTGAGCTCATCCCATTCCTCAAAGATCTGATTCATCTTCTATCGGAGACTCCCTCCAAAATTCTACTTCTTCAATACCCAGGAACAGAGTTGGTGCTGTTTCTTTTGTGCGTCTTTTCTCTTTTGTTTTGATGCCTCACACAACTCTTTCTAGTCGTGAAACAATCGCACCTCAAATCGAAGAGTGGCTAACAGTTTTCCCCGATTTCCCTACGCGGTACACTTTCCCCACGACATTTTCGACCTCCAACACGAAACACCGGTTGGTCGATTTTGACCAGTTGTTCGCAAAATCGACCATTCAAATGTGCCATATCCCCGTCGCGTTGGAGACAACGCGGGGTTGCCAGCTTGCTGGAAAAATCTTCATATTTACAATGTTTTCAACAAATAAATTATTCAAAACAGCTGTTATATCCAACAACAACGGTGGCTGACGTAAAACGACTCGTGTCAGTGATGCCAGCTCTAGGGATATGTCCCTAGTTCTAGGGAGAAACGACGTATATTTTTATAGGGATATGGTAACATTATGAGGACATGACATACTACCTTAATGAATACTGACTGTAGTGACTGTTGTCACCACACTGTTAGGCACCAGACTAGTCTTGGTATTCATTTTTGGTTGATTTTATTTCTAATTTCCCTATCAGTATAGAAACTAATGCTGAGGGGTGTCAATAAATGGAAAGAATAACCCATGAAGCTAGAATTGCGGTATTTAATGGGTTAATAAAAAAAATCACTTATTCAAAGAGAAATACTTTTAATCTGCTTATAAATTATAATACCTATACATAGAAGATTTTAAAATTATGATACTTTATGGTGATCTAGGTTCATACATTCGTTACAGTACCAGTTTTCTCTACCTGTTCTAAGATGCTTTTCAAATTGCTGTCAAATAATTCACACCTTATAGGCATTTCTAAAGAATAAAAAGGGTTTTTTAAAGCATAATCAGCATAAATTTCATATATTTTTTTCAAAAAGATCTCCATGCCTGGTTGGGTGGGATCAGCAACTGTCATTATTTTCACTCCAGTTAATGTCTGGAAGCAATTCAAACGGAATGTGTCAGCTTCCAGTACTTCTATGCCAGATGATTTTGGCTCTGGACTCAGTTGACTGGCTATAGCAAACAGAGGATAGAACATGCTGGCTAAAAATATTTTCTCATTTGTGGTCATTTTGGGCCTGCCAAATTTTAAGGTCACAGGGTAGTTTTCTGGTTTTTCCAAGAATTCCAGAGCATCTTGGCCATCATCCATTTGTCTGCCTGTTACTTGTACTCCATTCACTGCATACAGGACATGTCCGACTAGAAAAAAGTAATGGTTTACATGATGCAATGTAAATGAAAACAGCACAATGAATAAAATAATGCGATTACTACAAATACAGATGACTTAATTATTACCATGTATTCCATCTCTTTGACCAAATTCCACTATGATTTTTTTGTTTTCAACTTGCAACTTTATATCCAATGGATATTGGAATTTTTTTTCAGTTTCTATTTTAGGCGTATTATTATCGTAGTTAAAAATTAAACCCCCTGACTTAGATACGATATAAATACCGTAAATAACCATAATTTATTTATTTTATGCAGGCAAATATTTATAAATTGTGTTTGTAAACAAAATTTGCCAATTCTACTTAACCTATATTTAAAACTGTCAGAAATTTGACATAAACGTCGAGCAACAGTCAAGTGTCATGTTTTGCAGATGTCACAACCTCTGTGACATATCTGTCATTTGTCATATCACTCGAGTCTCGAGTCTCAGGGTGAGGTTGAGTTTTGCTATTCAGATTCCAAAAATTAGGATTTTCTAATTTCTAATATGATTGATATAATGAATTTCCCAAATATAAAGTCTACTGTTGAGCATTAAATGTTGGCGCTTCCAGTGATATGTGGTCGATTATTCTACGAAACTTAGAGGATCTAGGTATTTTTTTTTGTTATTCAGTTTTGTTTTTCAGATTCTATATTACCTATACATTGGAATATCTTTTTGATGCTATTGTACTACTGCAATATTCTTAAAACTCCAACATCAGCTGCCATTCGGCCAATATTTGCATTGACCTACATTGCTCTAAAATTAGACAAAATTACCTATAATGAATTAAATAGGCAAAAAAGTCTTAGGAGGGTTGTTCTTTCTATAGAATGATGTCGTCCACGTCTGCAGAGATATCTAGCGATAAAGAAGAGAAAATGAGCGACCCAGAAGAGCGGTTCACGCCAGATCCAGGTATGTTCTATTTTTGGGTATTTCACTTAGAGATTGTATTAAAATAAATCTAACTTTGTGCATGGTATTACTGTTAAGAAAGGCTCAATATTAATGGATAATCCTTATTGCAAAACTTCTTCCATGGAACTAAACTGAATAATGTACATGTAAACCATATAACAAGAATGATCCAGTAATTCCATATAGCCATCTACAAGACCTAACCAACCTTAAATTTCATAGCTATTACTTGTTGATGGTGTGTGGATGTACTGACTTAAGCAGAAATTAAAAAGAATTATTTTGTTATAAGTTATAGGTAGGCTACTCTCCTGTCTAGAAAAAGAGAGTGGAATGCTTGTAGAAGAGGACCTTGCCTTCCTAAATGTGATGTTCAACTCCAAGTCTCTGCATGCGCTAGTGAATGTGTATAACAAGATCAGGAATGGCACCAGCGATAAGCTGATTCCAGTTTTATCCAGCTCAATTGATGTGCTAGCTGATGTACTGGAGGAGTTGGTACATAGGACGTATCGGCTGTCCCCAGATGGCAAGGAACTTTTTCACTTGCTACAGAGGCCACACCTACAGGTAATAGCATATATTGACTTTGACAAGTGACAACTGTTATATACTTTTAAACTGATGTGCAATAAATCATTTGAAATTATACAGTGGAATATCAATAAAATTAGACATATTTGTTAGTTACAAGTTTTTATTTTACAGGATGTCATAAATATTCACAAAAGGTGTATTAAAAAAAAATATATATATATATAATGTCCAACATGTTATTCTTTATATATTGCTTTCTACAATTTGTACAAATACAGGTAGACCAGCATAGTTCTTGACAAGTGTCACATGGATTTTGAATAAACACAGAAATACTGAACTTCAACTATTTTTGCAATTCATAATGTATTGAAATAATATCTTTTTAGAGCTTACTCCATGTGCATGATGTAGTAGCTCAGAAAGACTACTATCCACGTTTACCAGAAATTCCAAGAGATGAAGGTGATGAAGAAGATACAATCAAAATCGTCCAGTTGGTTAAAAGCAACGAACCTCTGGTAGGTTTTGATAATTAGTTTATTATTACCAGTTTTTGTTATGAGCAACTAGCAATTCACCAGAGAAACACTTAGGTTTTAAATATATTATTCAACATTACAAAGACACAAAAGATTTATTCCATCAATTTATTTAACAGTATCCTTTTTTCTTTGGTTATTCTGATAACAGTTTTTGAACAAGAAGCATCTATTGGTGGTAAATTCTATCATAAAATATTTAATGAATTATCCAATTTTCATTTATATATCATGCCTAGATATCAGAAAAATTATAATGGCAACAATGAATTTCATCAGAAATACACAAAACTATGTTAAATGAAGGAGTCTAAGCTGCCTTCAGATAGAGGTTAATGGTGAAAAATAGTATAAAAAAGAAGTTTAAATGTAGCTGGTTTTGATCAGAAACTCTCTAATTAACTGCTTCCGATTACAGTAAATTTATGAGGCTGCAATATATTTGGTTTCTCTTGTACTAAATTGTCAATTTATGACATGACTTGTATTTTAAATTAATTATTTTGCTACCTTAGTGACTTGGAGGAAAAACACATATAAATATTATTTACTATTACTACTTTCAAAACAATCAATTCTTTCAATAGAGGTGCAATCATGGTACTTAAGGCAGGTGGGACTCTTTCTTTTGATGTATGTATTGTGTTCTGAAAATTTATATTTTTTAAGTTATTTATAAAACATATCTTTGTTACAAGAAGCAGTAGTAGCTAAGAATAGGATAAATGGTGACTCATCTAGTATTCTTCATTGCTAAGGGTACCCAGTATTTTCAACATACTGTGAGTTGTATTTGTACTTTGTACTTGTTAAATATATACTTATATGGAATTTTGTATGAATGCACAACTTGTAATGTTGAATTTTATCATAAAATAAGCTTCATTTAGAGTGTTATTTGTGTACCTAGAATTTATGTGTGTTTTTTCTTTTGTGCAAAGTCTGGGGCACAAAATGCTGAACCCATAGTTGTAAGTACATGATACTATTGTATAGTAACCCCTCCACCTTGGTTCCTTTTAGTACTTCTCAACTATGTAACTGGACATATAAGTTGCTTAATTATAATCATAATGCTGTTCTGCCTTGGCCACATCTCTCTGTTTACTGACATTAACCACTTGCTTTTTAAATTACAAGGGTATATCAGAGAATAACAAGATTGGTGGTATAATATATCAGTCATCATCACAGCCTTTTTAGGTTCTACAACTCAGATCTTTGCTTTCAATTCTTTTTTGATACCAGTAAACAAATAGAAGTCATATAATAATAATTTCTATCCCTAATTTTTGATATTGAGGGGAGCTAGCTCAGTTCATCAGTACAGCAAAAGGTCTGAGGATAGCTATGATAGCTATATAACTATTGAAGTGCTAATCTAGACGTATTTCTCGATATACACTCTTTTAATTAGTAAGAAATAATTTCTATGTCCATATTGTTAATTGTACTGTTCAGTTACATAATTAAGAACTACAAAAAATCTCCCAATGCATATGGTACTTGCACTATATGTTTAGGTTTTTTGATGTTTTGAATCCATTTGTGCTGTTACAAATCTCTATACCTCATCTCTTTTTGTATAGGGGGCGACAATCAAGAAAGACGAAGTTACAGGGAAGATAGTGATAGCCAGGGTACTCCATGGAGGTGCAGCAGATAGGTCAGGATTGATACATGTAGGCGATGAAGTTGTTGAAGTCAACAACATCAATGTTGAAGGAAAAACACCAAATGATGTACTCACTATCTTGGTATGCATTTCTAACTCTTGCAGCATGAAATGATTTCAAATGATTGGCCTATGTACAAGAGTATATGTCATAGCGCTGTGTTTGTGATATTGTTTTTCACTCAGTTCATTTTAGATAACTGGAGTTCAGATGAATTTATGTTCTTCCCACGTTGAGTTTTATTTGCTAAAAAAAAAACGAGCAGCTATAAAATTCTGTCTTTTGGGCCTGGTATGGATTCTGCTGTCATTTCAGGTCATTAGACAGAGGGTAGTTTGGGATGTACAAAAGTAGGTTTGAGTCTCTAGTTTTTGTATGAGTAAATGTCTTTCGTAAATATTGTCTTGCTTGAAAATTATCTTCTTAGACAATTCAAGAATAGACAGCACAGAAATAGCATAGAAATAGCACACCCTACTTGTGAGCTTTGTTTATTCACATTGATAAGTAATTATGAATACATTTTTTTATAGTTGTAGTGTTCAACTTTATATTTATTTAGTATATAGTGTTTCTGTGTTTGACAAACATTATTTCAAACATTGTAGATTCACTTGCTCTGTTTTTAACTACATTCTGTTCTATCGTTTGGATTGATGCATTATTAACCTTATTTTGCAGCAGTTTTGCTTGCTGTTTTTTTATTTACATTATTTTATTTTGTTGCTTATTTTATTCAGGTTCTATCTACAATGGTGCATGCTGCGAATGTCTAATCGCAAAGGTAATTTTTGTAAAAATTTATCTCTGGTGGTGGTCATTGGATTTTTTGTTACAATAGAAAAATTCACATATAATATATAAATATTTAGCAAATATAATTAGTTTAAAATACAAACTATCATTTCAATCTCACATTTTGTTAATTCATTTATCAATTTTAGTACAGCAAAATGAGTACTTGCTATGTGTCTTGCATCTTAAAACGCTACCTTTTTCATTTCGTTCTTCTAGTTTTTGTATCTCCAGAATCATTGACGAACATTTTTCTTCCAGCAAAATTCTGAGGGAACGATAACCTTTAAACTAGTTCCCACTGATGGAAAATATAGTATACGGGAGAGTAAAGTTAGAGTTCGAGCTCACTTCGACTATGACTCTGCTAACGATCCATATATACCTTGCAAAGAAGCAGGCTTAGATTTTTGCAAAGGAGAAGTGCTCCATATCGTGTCGCAAGACGACGCATACTGGTAAGATACCTGATTAATTATCTTCCATCTTATTAATATTCGTATTGTATTCATCTGTTTGCCTAAATTTTTTATTTGGAAATTAATTTTGAAATTTTTTTGCAGGTGGCAAGCTAGAAAAGAAGGTGATAGGAATATGAGGGCAGGATTAATACCTAGTAGAGCATTGCAAGAAAGACGAATCATCTATGAGAGGGATCAAATGGGTAAAAATGGTGAAGAAGGTAATGACGATTTGTTGATCCAAGGGTCTGAAAGTTTTTGATGTTCGTCATCTGAGACTGAAACTCAAAACAACGACCAGATTTGTAATAAGTGCCCTTAAACTATACATGACCCGAATTTTCGTCATGATAGGAAGCCAGATAACGATTTTAGATTTTTAGTTTTTGATGTTCGTCATCTGAGACTGAAACTCAAAACAACGACCAGATTTGTAATAAGTGCCCTTAAACTATACATGACCCGAATTTTCGTCATGATAGGAAGCCAGATAACGATTTTAGATTTTTAGGGTGAACTTGAAGATCCGCGGGTCTGAAAATTGTTCGTTACCTGATGCTGAAACTCAAAACAACGGCAGGATATGTAATTAGTGCCCTCAAACTATAAGTGCGGCGAGTTTTCATCCTGATAGACAGCCAGACAACGATTTTTGAGCTTTAGTGAACTTGAAAATCTGCGGGCCCGAAAATTATTGATGTTCGTTACCTGTAGCTGAAACTCAAAACAACGGCCGGATATGTAATTAGCGCCCTCCAACCATTTTTTTTATGGACAGCCTCCCGCAAAGGCAATGCCTATGGCGCTGTAGAAGCGCTGCAAGAGGATAGTAGTAGTAGTAGTGATGGGGAGGCGAAGCCAGGCAAGTAGGCCACCTTTAGCTCTTTTTGCCAACCCCACTGAACCAATCACTGAAAACACTAAAATTCTACACCCTAGAAAGCTCCTTGTCGAACCTACCAGATCTCCTGACGAAAGTCAGTATATCCGACCATTTCGTTGAATATAGTGGCTCCTCCCCAAATTCCGTCGTGCCGAATATCTGAACCCTAAGGTTGCGATAAACTGCACATCTGCCCAGGAAGTGGAACACTGTCTCGTCCTCCTCCCAGCATCTGGAGCAAATGAGGTCCGCTACCACTCTCGTAAGTGACAAATGTCTATTCAGCCGGCAATGGCCATTGAGAACCCCCACCAGAAGGTTGAGCGTCTCTCTGCCTTTATTCAAAAGCCATTGCGTTCGGCCCCTATCAGGGCCTGCTATGAATCTTTTGGCTTGCCTGTAGTCGTCTCTCTCTAACCAGGCTTTCGCCAGTTTCTTGTAGGCCCAGTTGTCCAGGGCCACATTGACCTGGCGTCTACTAATTCCCAGCATAGGTTCTGGGCCGATGCAGGGGCTGCTGGCCCCTATCCTAGCTAATCGGTCCGCTCTCTCGTTACCCGGTATACCAATATGTCCGGGGACCCACAGTAGAATCTGTAGAACAGGGATAGGTCAGCCACCCTTCTTCGATGTTCCAGGTTGTGGAGGTCCTTTGTGAGGTTAGGCGTACCGATCAATCTAATTGCTCTATTCTGGATAGTGTCCAGAAGCTTTAGAGAGTGCTTTGGAGTGCATCCCCACACATGGGAGCAATACTCCAGCGATGGTCGGATCTGTGCCTTGTAGAGCAGCAGTAGCTGCTCTGGTGTTTACAGCTTCCTACAGCGGAACAAAACTGCAAACTTCTGGGATGACGACGTGGTCATGCCAGGACATGTTATTGTTGATGTTGATCCCCAAAAGCGTAACGGAAGGTAACTCGACTATGGGGTGACCCTCGATTTCCGCAGTTGCTAAGCCAACGTGAGACTTTTTTTTGTAAGTGTTGTTGCCTGAGTTTTTTGTACGTTGAACTGTACTTTATTTGCTAATCCCCACTCGACAATTGTTTTGATATCTGCGTTGATCTGTGAGGCATGCTGCTGTCGCCGACGGCGACGTACCGTATCCTGGAATGATAGTGGCTTGCCTGGTTCCATGCACGATATTAATGTGCTGTCGTCTGTAAAGCTGTAGATTGGATTGGATGTTATTTCCAGCAGCTCGTTGATATACAGCAGAAACAGTGTAGGGGATAGGACAGATACCTGAGGAACACCGGCGTTTATTAGAAATACGTCTGATGAACAGCCTTCAACTACAACAGAGATCGGTCGTTCAAAAGGCTATTCAGCCACTGGCGCAGTCCAGAACTCCCTCATGCCACACTCTGTCAAAGGCTTTCGATATGTCAAGTGCAACAACACGGGATTTGCCATGATTTTCAATTGCTCTGTTCCACAAGTGAGTGACGTAGGCGAGGAGGTCACCCGTGAGCATTTATACATTCCCCGTACATGTATACAGCACCTAGCACAATCCCATTGGTCTGATTTGAATTTTGAACCAGTCAAGCTCTGAGTGCCATAGGCCAGTATGGAATGTAAATGAGTGCTATATGCACTTACGAAATGTAGTACTTAATGCAGCTGGAAATTTACAAAGAGGAAAGCGATTTAAGCGAAAACCATTTTTCAACTAAACTGCAGTAAACTTTGTTACAAATTAAGTTATAGTATGGTATATAATTTTTGTCCTTTTTTACGAAATATTAAACATAATAATTGCAAACATCTGGTGTATTAAGTTAATTAAGTATTAAATTTCAGTGGGCAAAGAAAACATACATTACTCATAAGATTAACGACATTAAAAAATATAACGGAACAAAAAAGAACGTTATATAAAATCAGTGGGATGAACCATGTTTAATTCCATTGGGTTTATTTGTTTTAATATTTTGGGATAGATTACGTTTTTTTAGGCCTTAGTCAATAGGTTTGATCTATATTTTCCAGGACTCAGTTCAAAATATTTATAATTAGGAGGTAACTTTGCCTCGGCATGCATGACGATTTCAAACATATAACCACCCTGTCGCGCTGCAATCGCAAAAATTAAAACAATGATCTAGCCATAGCCATACGTTTGACATGGGCATAACTATATTACATTCCGTAAGTGCATATGGCACCGACTTACACTTCGTACACACGTACGGCACTCGAAGTTTGATTGGTTCAAAATTCAAATCTGACCAATGGGATTCTGCTAAGTGCTATATGCACTTACGTAATGTAGTACTTAATGCAGCTGGAAATTTACAAAGAGGAAAGCGATTTAAGCGAAAACCATTTTTCAACTAAACTGCAGTAAACTTTGTTACAAATTAAGTTATAGTATGGTGTAAAATTTTTGTCCTTTTTTACGAAATATTAAATATAATAATTGCAAACATCTGGTGTATTAAGTTAATTAAGTACTAAGTTTCAGTGGGCAAAGAAAATATACATTACTTATAAGATTAAAGACATTAAAAAATATAACTGAACAAAAAAGAACGTTATATAAAATCAGTGGGATGAACCATGTTTAATTCCATTGGACTTATTTGTTTTAATATTTCGGGATAGATTACGTTGTTTTAGGCCTTAGTCTGGTTTGACTATAGTCCTTCAAAATATTTATAATTAGGAGGTAACTTTGCCTCAACATGCATGACGATTTCAAACATATAACCACCCTGTCGCGCTGCAATCGCAAAAATTAAAACAATAATCTAGCCATAGCCATACGTTTGACATGGGCATAACTATATTACATTCCGTAAGTGCATATGGCACTGACTTACACTTCGTACACACGTACGGCATTCGAAGTTTGATTGGTTCAAAATTCCAATGTGATCAATGGGATTATGCTAGGTGTTGCATACATGTACGGAATGTATAAATGCCACCCGTAGACCTGTGCTTACGGAAGCCATACTGGCGATCATTTATGATGTTATTGTTGTCCAGGTATTTCAGGAGCTGTGTGTTAATGACAGTCTCCATAACCTTAGACATGATGCTTAGAAGAGCGACAGGTCTATAATTGGTGGGATCGGTTTTCTTGCCTTTCTGAGGGATGGGTTGCACGTAGCCAATCTTCCATGAAGCGGGAAACACGCCTCGCTGATACGATAGTTTGAAGAACTTGCAAAGAATAGGTGCAAGCTCAGCCGGTCAGCGTTTAAGGACAATGGCTGGAATTTGGTCAGCACCAGCAGCTTTCTTCGTGTTTAATTTTTGGAGGATGCTCTTTACATCTCGATGTTGAAATTTGACCTCTGCCATTCGCGAGTTCACGTTTATGGTGGTGGTCAGAGTACTTTCTTGGGAATTGGCTGCGAAAAGCTTCCCTAAGATGTCTGCTTTTTCTTTAGCAGTAGGAGCGATGGACTTATCCTTTCTGGTCAAGGGTGGTATCGCCGAATAGGAAAAGTTCTGAGTAACAGCCTTAGTTACAGACCAGAATGTTCTGGATGAACTAGGGCATGAGAGGAGCTTGTTTTTAATTTTTTGGTTATGTTCCTCCTTGCTGCTGCCAATCATGAGAGACGAGTTTTCATCCCGATAGTAAGCCAGATAACGATTTTAAGATTTTTAGGGTGAACTTAAATTAAAGATCTGGGGGTCCGAAAATATTTGATCTTCGTTACCGGAAGCTGAAACTCAAAACAACGGCCAAATATGTAATTAACGCCATCAAACTATACATGACACAAATTTTCATCCTGATAGGAAGCGAGCTAACGATTTTAGATTTTTCGGGTGAACTTATGAAGATCTGCGGGTACGAAAATTTTTGATGTTCGTTACCTGAAGCTGAAACTCAAAATAACGTCCGGATATGTAATAAGCGCCCTTAAACTATATGTGAGACGAATTTTCATCCTGATAGGAAGCCAGTTGATAATTTTAGATTTTTATGGTGAACATAAATTAAAGATCTGCGGGTCCGAAAATTTTTGATCTTCGTTACCTGAAGCTGAAACTCAAAACAACGGCCGAATATGTAATTAACGCCATCAAACTATACATGACACAAGTTTTCATCCTGATAGGAACCCAGATAACGATTTTAGATTTTTAGGGTGAATTTGAAGATCCGCGTTTCTGTCAAAATTTTTGATGTTTGTTCCTGAAGCTGAAACTCAAAACGACAGCCGAATATGTAATTAGCGTTCTCAAACTATATGTGAGACGAGTGATACGAGTTTTCATCCTGATAGGGAGCCAGATAACGATTTTAGATTTTTAGGATGAACTTGAAGATCCGCGTGTTTGAAAATTTTGGATGTTTATTACTTGAAGCTGGAAGTCAAAACAACGGCCGGATATATAGTTAGTGCCTTATAGTTATAGGGCGTGAGACGACTTTTCATTCTGGTAGGAAGCCAGATAACGATTTTAGATTTTTAGAGTGAACTTGAAGATCTGTGGGTCCGAAAATTTTTGATGTTCGTTACCTTAATCTGAAACTTAAAACAAAAATGGATGGATTTGTAATTAGCCCTCTCGAACTATACATGACACGAGTTTTCATCCTGACAGGAAGCCAGATAACGATTTTAGATTTTTTGGGTGAACTTGAAGATCTGCGGGTCTGAAATTTTTCTTTTTCAGCACTGTGTTCTTCAGTATCCGCTTCATCATCCTGCGTAGTAACTCCAGGAGGTAGCAAAACGAAAAAGATCATCTACGATCTAGCAGAATGCGACGATTTCGACAGGGAACAGATCGCTACGTACGAAGAAGTGGCCAAGCTGTACCCTCGACCTGGCATCTACAGGCCCATTGTCCTCATTGGTCCTCCTGGAGTTGGTAGGAATGAGCTGAAAAGAAGACTGATTGACACCGATCCTGACAAATACAGGACACCCACACCTTGTAAGTTTCCTCCTATATAATGTTTATACGTTTTCAATTCTTTATTACTAATTTGCTAGTTTAATGACAGTTTAGAAAATAATGCATTACAAGTAACTGTGTTGATACAATAATAATAATACATATTTATCAAAACTACAAATACCTAGTCAATCGGCAAATAAATATATGTATATAAATCCACAGTAGGTGTTACGTTGCCTGTGGGCAGATAGCAATTACAATATATCTAACATTTTACATTAATTTAAAGGTACTAAAAGACAGTGGCGGCTGGTACTGAAGGGCACAAGGGCACGTGCCCACCCAAGCTGAGAAAAATGACAATAAATATAGTTATCATTCAGTGCCTTATTCCTTTATTATTTTTGCGTTACGACTGTGCATATGTGTCTAATATGCTACATCAAATTTTATTCCTTCATCCGCCCAAACCTTCTTTCCGCAGGGGAATAGTTCAGCATTTTTCAGTATTTTCAGCGTATATATTTCGGTATTCGGTTGGGTTCGGTTCGCTGTACGCGATCTTATTGTCGGTTTGGGGCACCGAGCAGCGTGTCTCCAACAACGTGTCGAACGCAACGTCTTGTTTATTTTTATGTAATAATGGCATTTTAATAATAATAATACTTTATTGTCCAACAGAAAATCCAATTATATGACAATGTAATATACCAATAAATGAACAAAAATGATACAATGAAACTTAAAATTAAAGAGCGAAATAGACAGGGAGTACAATCTATAACATCATAAAATATATCAGTGATGGTAGTATGATGTATATCACAGGAGTCTGAGATTAGGTTGAAGCATGCGCACATAAAATTTATAGGTGACCGCGCTAGCACATTGGTTCTTGACATACACTGGTAAAATGTAGGACATCTTCTTGCGTTCAATTTATGCACTTAGAAGTTTATCCTGCCTAACAGAAGAGGTGTATCTACTTGATTCTGGACTAATTTGTAAAGAAATGGCCGAATATCAAATCTCATTAGCAATACTGCATGGTCAGTCCCTCGCGGTGGGACTGCCCATGCATCTAATTTTAGAGAAAGATATTTCAAAAAACGTCGCTGCACCTTTTCTATTGAATTTGTATGGTTTTGGTAAAGAGGGTTCCACACAATGGATGAATATTCCAACTTTGAACGAACAAGTGTATAGCAAAGAGTTTTTAACGGGATTTCATTTAAAAACGATTTGGTATTCCTAAGATAAAACCCCGACTTCTGATAGAAGAAAATACAACATTGTTGATGTGTTTGACAAAAGTCAATTTGTAATCAAAAAGTATGCCAAGATCTTTCACTTCAGTGCACCTTGCCAAGCTTGTATTTCCCAATTTATAATCGAATATCAAATATTCTGCCTTACGCGTAAAGGAAGAAATATTACACTTGCTTATATTTTATTAGAGCGTGTTATTCTCACACCATCTGGTAAATGAATCAATGCTATTTTGGAGAGTGAAGCAGTCATTTACGTCATTTATCCGCAAGTATATTTTCAAGTCGTCTGCAAACATTCCAGGGATTAAAATATAAAAATATAAAAATAAAAGTGGGCCTAGATTTGCACCTTGCGGTATTACAGATGTTGCACGGTATGAAAATGAGTTAAAACCATTATATGTAACTTACGTATTGCATTCTATTGCTCAGACAGGATGTAAATAATTTTATTAACTAATAACTGACTCCAAACGGTTGCAGTTTAAGGATGACTCTGGAATGACTGATTTTGTCGAAAGCCTTCGCCTACGCATTTGCGTATTCTCAGTGATGGAGCCTACGTCAGCGGAAGTTAATTCTGTGAAAAAACTTTTAAAAAATCCTCTAAGTACTGCTGATCTCAAATTATTTATAGTTCCACAAGTAAAACCCGGACTTATAATTAGAGTATCCAACCGTAATATTTATGAAAAATACGAGTCGATGTGCGGATGTTCACAAACGAAGCTATTTTGTTTTATATGCCTAATTTTCAAGAAAGATGCGAGTGCGTGGAATAAATAAGGATTGGATGATTTAAAACATTTCGGAGAGGGAAGAAACACGAAAATTTTGTTTCATACATGAATGCATGTATGGATTTTAGTGTTTTGGGAAAAGTAAATATAAGTGAACAGTTGGACAGTGCTTATTATACAGGGTGTCCCACGACGATTAAGACAAGCAATATATCGAAACTGGGGAGTAGGAGCGAATTGTAATTTTGGGGGTTTAAATTAGAGCAAGTATAGTATCTTTTCTTATTATTGTGTCGCCCAATGAGGTATTTGTTTTTGGTCACGTGACGTCCGATTCAAAATTTTTAATGGGACACCCTGTGTATTTGACTTTTTGTGTTCCTCTCGATAAGACTATTCCAACAAACTGACATACTTGGGCTCTAAAGTGATTAGTTCAAGAGCTACAGGTACTTAAAGGATTGTACCACTACCATTGATTATAATATGTACCCCTACAGTTAAATTGCTTTGGTAATGTTTCATAATGGTAGTTGTACAGTCCTTTAAGTACCTGTAGCTCTTGAACTAATCACTTTAGACCCCAAGTGCGCTAGTTTGCTGGAATAGCCTTATCGAGGGGAACACAAAAAGTCACAAATACACAGGGTGTCCCATTAAAAATTTTGAATCGGACGTCACGTGACCAAAACCAAATACCTCATTGGGCGACACAATAATAAGAAAAGATACTATTTGCTCTAATGTACACCCCCAAAATTACAATTCGCTACTACTGCCCAGTTCCGATGTATTGCTTGTCTTAGTCGTCGTGTGACACCCTGTATATGATTTTCTGTGCTCACCCTCATAATATCAATGTATAATCATTGGCTTTGCAGAGTGAATCATTCTTTTAATTTCAATTAATTTTTTATCTAGATACATAAATAATTATCTTTGAAGTATTGTTTTTTGTGGTCTAAGTTGGATATTTTATGGTCTATAATAACCTAATACTATTTCAGAGATTTAGCTCTTTCCTTCGAAGTACTTATAACTCGAAAACGATCATTTGTAGGGTAGATAAAAGCCCTTTTAGTAACACTTATCACGATAACCATAAAGAACATACTGTTCGAAATGAAAAAGTTAAATTATGTAATTTGTTTAAACAATTGTTTACCGGACAGTTGTTTCTGCCTGGTAATTGCCTTGCCTATCTGTCTAGATAGGCAAAGAAGTCTTTCCAAGTATTTATTTGTCTTCAGATACCACAAGACCGATGAGGCCTGGTGAAGAAAATGGCAAGGAATATTTCTTTGTATCAAGAGAGAAAATGGAGGAAGATATTGAAGCAGGGAAGTTTATTGAATTCGGAGAATACAAAGGCAACTTGTACGGAACCTCTGCTGATAGTGTCAAGGAAATCGTTAATTCGGGAAAGGTAAAAAAATCTGTCAAGTATTTTCCATACATTTCAAGTTCCATGCGCAATTCAAGAAACTACACAAGTACAAAAATGCGTACTAAACAAAAGATTTTGAAAATTATCTTAACATAGTTTTCATTTGAAAGCACATGATAGTATGTTCGTCTAAGTTTGAATAACGCAGCAACTCACGTTCTGCTGTAACTAGCGGTAATGGTAATAACTCATTTGTTGTATAGCAATCTTCAACTGTGTGAGTTGTTACCCTCATTACCACTCGTTCAACAATATATAATACAAAAATGAGTGAATATGGTTGTAGTTGTGACTAGACTTTGTAGTGACAAAAACAACAGACATCGAGCGACAGACAGGCTGACAGCAGGGCCGTATATAAAGGGGGGGCTTAGGGGGTTCAAACCCCCCCAAACCCCCCATGAGTATTCCTATGAATGAAATAACTACTAAAATAATACAAAAAAAAAAAATAATCAAGATGCTTTCTCCAAGCTTAGTGATTTATTCTACTATACTAATCAATCCCTCTGCGCTGATGACACATTAGCAGCGATATAATCTATACAGATTTTAAGCAAATTAAGACATTATATATTCCTTTATACATGAAACCCCTCTAAGGTCAAAATTAACCCTCTCCATTGTTAACGCCTAGCTACGGCCCTGGCTGACAGGTAGCAACAGATGGACTGGCTATCAGATTCACTGGAGCATTTATAGATTGAAGTTAATCCTAACATTTTAACCATAATAATTTCACCAATGGCTTTATAATATCCCATATTTTTATTATTGTTTTTTAGGTGTGTATTCTGAATCCTCATTTTCAAGCATTGAAAATGTTGAGGACGCCTCAACTCAGGCCCTACATCGTGTATATCAAACCACCTAGTTTAGAGGTTTTAAAGGACACTAGGGGAGCTATGCATGCTAGGTCGACGTTTGATGCCAACAATTCAAGGGGATTCACGGTACGTAAAAATCTAAATAAAAATTGTGATAAACTGTTTCTAGTAGTTGTCTTCTAAGGTATACAGGGTGTTCTAAAAGTTAGGACTTTCCTCTTTAGAAGCAACGGCCCTTGAAACGGCAAAGCTAATGCACGCTGAATCAGCAGCAAAATAGTAAAAAAAAATTCAAGCAAGTACTCACTATCTGGTAGCTACGGAAGTTGTAAGTACGGTCCTGTCGCAGGCGCCTTACAGGTAAACGTACGATTTGCGACGTCTTCTTCAATTTGGACCACACGATGTTGTCGAGGTCTGTTTTATACAGATTGGGTCACTTAAGCATATGAGGAGGACAGCGGCTAAACCGTTGATGTTAGAAAAAAGTTTTCTTCTTAAACTCCATCAAAATCATGTGCTCTTTCAGACAAAATCATTTTTGCTTATACATTGTATTTGATTGAGGCTAAACGATATATAACATTGTTATTTTAAATTAACCACATTGAATATTATTACGCTGCATTTAAGAACAGGTTTGTCAAACACATGTAAGGCCTAAAATTAACGGTTTTCGAGTTACTTGCTTGTTTTTTGTATCTTACTCAGGTTCGGTGCTTCTGAAAAATTAAAATATTTCCGAAAATAGTGATTTCCAACGGTTTCTGTTTTTGAGGTGTTTTTAGCTTTCGCTATTCAAAAAGTTATTAAAAAATCACTTATTGACATTATATCCATACGAACTAGTGTTTAATTTTTAAAACCGTTGTCGTTTTGTTTTAAGAATGCTTATTTTTAATATATATATATTTAAAAAAAATGTTGAAACTAAATTTGTTTTTATTAGAAAAATTGAGAATATCAAGATAATTGATATACGCGATTGGAAAAGTTGGATCTGGAGTGCGAAATCTCCAATGCAACTAACAGAAGATACATACGGGCAAAGTCATCAGTTAAAAAATGTAGTCAAGTTGATTGACTCAGTACTTCCCACACATTCCGATGATACCAGTTTTATTATTTTCCTACAGCATGAAACTATAGTCTAGATGCCCCTGCAACCAAATCATCGCTCGCCCGACCGCAAAAAAGGTGTTTTATTCTACTAGGTGCTTCTTTCATAGGTCAATGGACAATCTATCATGAATATAACAAATTTCTTAGTTTTACAAACCCCCACCCCCGAACCACCCCAATTTCACCCTCAACCAAAAAAAAAATTTTAATGATCAGGAACCCCTAAAACGTCTAAAACGAAGTTTGAGGTGTTTTTTATATTTTTAGTTTTTTTATTATTGCCGCGCCGCCACTGAAATGATTTCTAGAAACTATACGCGCTTTCCATACTCGTCGCGGTAATAAATCTGTGTCAAAATGTCATTAAAGTCAATTCAGAAGTTTCCACGTACACAATACAGAACGATCCAAAGTAATACTCGTATGTATTTTGTATGCATCAGAAAGTTCCTTGGTTTCTGTAATCGGCAAGGCAATGTTCGGATGGACCCAAAAAAGTGTATTATACCACTAGCAGTGGTTTGCACCAGTCATAGTTAAAGTTGTAATTAAAGTTAAGCCTTAATTAAAGTACGAATTGCTTTGCACCGGTTGTAGTTAGCGTCAAACTCATAATTAACTTTAAGCCAAAGGCAAAGTAGGGTTTAACTTTGACGTTTCTTGGCTTAACTTTTGACATTTGTGGGTTTAACATATTCTGACAGATCACCACAGAAATAAGTTTGGTTAGTTTGTGAAATATATTTTATAAAATTATTTCTATATCCTATAAGCAATTATGAATCAAAATAGATCACTTGGATTCAATATCAAGTCGTGGGGAACTGAGGATACGACCATAACCTCAATCTACAACTATATAAAGCTGATTCTGGAATTGGACAAATATCACTGTTGTAAGACACCGTGTTATGGTTTATGAGATTTTTCGTGTTCAACAGCTTTTTGGTCATTGTTGTATTACTGCTGTCTTGTTCAAAGAGTCTATCTTAGCAGGTAAGCAATTCAGTTATTTAGAATGCTGTAATTTATGAGATAACGGGCGCTCAAAACTTGGATGGATTTTGAAAACAGTAAAGATAAAACGTTTATTTGTAAATTACAGTTATCACATTCACTAGGGACAGTTGTTTGATACTGCATCTTAGTCGCCCAATTTTTACCATATATATATAAAGAAAATAAATTGATCTGCTTGAATTATTCTGTTTGTAGCAAAATGCATTATTATTATGTGAATAGCTATCACAGTAGTAGTTATTACTGTAAAAATTAGAATGCAAGTGTCCTCCCGTTCTCACATGGATTTTATTTAATTCATCTTCACCACCCATTAGTTAATTTCCTTCTATTTTTAATAAAAATATTGTTTATTTCAGGATCACAGATGATAATGAATACTTTAAGGGACTAGTGAAAAACTGAAGCCTCTTTATTAACAAAAACTGAGTAATTTGAATAATATTGACCTATACTGTATTATTGAGCACTGCGGCAGCAAATCACTGTTGTGTGTTCCACCGATCACCCTATCCTAATTACTGAATTTTCTACTATTCAGGACAAGCCCTGATATATTGAAAGAAAATATATATAATAAAAATATAAGAGAATTCAACCAGTAGTTTTTGTTCAAGTAATAAAACTTACCTTCTGATGGGTGCAACTTTACAGTCACCCAATGAGTGTTTTTTTAAATAATCACCTTGTTTGACAAGACAGAAATTAATCACTATCTGTGAGCATGTTATACAAACTATCAATTGAATTCAATTCAATTCAATTATTTATTGGTGCTAGATACAATGAATTGTTTGCACAAGTCAAATAAAAAAGAAAATATGTTAAAATATATAGGTATATGAGGAACATCAATCAACAAATACATATAAATATAAGAAACAGACAGTAAAAATATAACATATATATAGTACGTAAGATAAAACAGACAATGGATCCACCAAAAGATAGTTTAAAATTACAGATCAGAAAAGTCGTTATTTGTAAACTCTTCAAAACTGTAAAAGCCTTTGCCAGTGAGATAGGCCTTCATTTTGATTTTAAAGGTTTTATTATCGAGACTTCTTACAGATAAAGGGAGAGTATTAAAAAATTTTATACCAAAATAGTTAGGGCCAAATCTTGTTTTTTGTAGACGGTTTCGAGGCAGAACGAGGTTATTCACGTTGCGAGTATTATGTTGGTGTATATCGCCATGAACATTATACGCATCTATGTTGTTTTTTACATGAACTAAACAAAGCAAGATGTAACAGCTGGGTAACGTTATTATCTTTTTAGCAATGAAGGTTGACTTACATGGATCAGTGTATTTTAACTCATACATGTACCTAATGCATCTTCTTTGAATACCAAAGACTCTTGCCATGTGAGAAGAATGACCCCAGTTAATTAACGCGTAGGTCATTTTGCTGTGAAAATAAGAGTAGTAACATGTAAGAAGGACATTTTCCGATATATTATTTTTTAAATTTCGGATTACATAGATACATCTCGAAAGGGTTTTCAAAAGCTCTTCTACATGTGCCTTCCAAGTCATTTGGTTATCGATATAGACGCCTAGAAATTTGGCAGTATGCAATGTATCTTTGTCATGTTCACGTAAGCTGATGGCTATTGTCTGAGACTTGGACTCATTTAGTGTCAACTTGTTAGCAGCTAGCCAATTTTTCAAGTTTTCTTTATCTCTGCCGTTTTCGTCTAATAATGAAGTTAATGAGCTACCACTATTAATCATTGTTGTGTCATCCGCAAACAAAATTATGTTGTTGGTTCTGGTACAATTCGGTAGATCGTTAACATATATCAGAAATAATAATGGTCCGAGAACGGATCCCTGTGGTACTCCGCTTGTGACAGCTGTCGTAGAGGAACATTGATTTTTAAAAGACACGCACTGTTTTCTGTTATTCAAGTAAGATCTAATCATATTTAAACTTGATTTATGGAAACCGTAGTGGGATAGCTTATCAAATAGGATGTTGAATTGAACGCAATCGAAAGCTTTCGTAAGATCTAGGAAATTCGCTATACTAATTTGATTTTTTTCTAAAGCGTCATTTACAGATTCAATGAACATGTTAATTGCTTTTGAGGTTGAGCTGTTTTTCCTGAAACCAAACTGATTCGTAGTAAATAAATTATTTGATTCAAAATATTCAGTTATTTGATCCTTGAGTAGAGTTTCAAAAATTTTAGAGAAGATTGGCACAAGCGATATAGGTCTGTAATTAGCAGCATTATTGATATCCCCATCTTTAAAGATAATAGTCTTTATTACAATATTTCTAACGCTTGAGATCTTCAAAATGTCAGGAAACATGTTATTTTTAATACATAAGTTGAATAGTTTGGTTAATGGAATTATGATTAAGTCAGCTATAGTTTTAATTATTTTCGTGTTAAAGCCATTCACGGCGAAGCTTTTAGAATTTTTTAGTTTATAAATGGCTTCTCTAACTTGATTATATGTTACTTCTCTAAATCGGAATTCTAAGCCGTCATCAGTTTTAATCAAGAAACTAGTATGGCAAACATTCGAGACTACCCTGCTTACTAGGTTTTGAGCGATATTAGTAAAATATTCATTGAAGTCTGTTGCGTTTAAATTACTGTCAGTATTACTTTTCGATTGGGGATTTGAGCTTTTTATTATATTCCAAACAGCTTTCTGTTTGTTACCTGACTCTGCTATGTACCGATCGTTTGCCTTATGCTTAGCTTTCACCAACTCACGCTTGTAGTTGCACTTATACATGTTGATATATTGTTTACTGACAAAATTTTCATCAATTCTATGCAGTTCAGTTAAAAAATTGATGGTATTCCTCATATTATGCAGACTTTTGTTGAACCACTGTATTTTAATAGAGTTATCGTTACGAAAAATTCTAGATTTAGTTGGTAAATTTTTATCAACAGCAGCACTAATGAAGTCGATGAAACACATGAACTTAGATTCTAGGTCTACATTGCTATTACTAACAAAGTCCCAAGCAGTCGACTCGATTGAATTATATAGATTATACAGACCCATCTGCGTAAGAGGTCTATAGTTAACCCTCCTTGATGTCGTTTGAGTACTCGTTTCACCTAAACAGCAGCTAACGGCTAAGTGATCGGAAAAATGTGTATCAAAAATTTTTAAGTTGAGACAAAGATGTGGACAATTTGTGAAAATATTATCCAGACAGTTTTTCCCTCTGGTTTCATTTAATACTAGTGGCTGCAGCCCATAGCAGCTAAATAGGTTGACAACTTGCTGAGCTTGAGATTGACTAGTGTTAAATTTAACGTTAAAGTCACCAGTAATAACAGTTTTTACTTTAGCTTCACACAGCTTATCAAGTAATTGTGATATTTTCTTCATAAATCTTTCAAAATCTGCATCTGGAGATCGATACACTGTGACTAATTGCATAGAACTGGTCTTAATACCCGCAATTTCAAAGATACATTCTTCCGACAAATTTAAAATGTTTCCACAAAGAGGTTTGGCTTTTATATTGTGCTTCACATATATTGCTACACCGCCTCTGATTTTGGCTTGCCTACAGAAGCTAGAGGCAACTGTATAACCGCTAATAAAGAGACAGTCCAACATTTCTCTAGTCAACCAGTGTTCATTAAAACATAGTGCTGAATAATCACGCTCATGACATATCTTTTCTATTACGTTACATTTATTGAAAATGCCTTGAATGTTTAAATGTAACAACTTGAAATTATAATTCACTACACTGCTGAAGTCACCGGCGTTTATATCTTCGACCTGTCTACATGTAGATAATATTTGGTGAGTTATATTGTCGTGGGCTGAGGACTGCGACTCTCTAAAAAAGATGGATGGTCATCCTCACAAACCGGACTAACCAATTCTGAACCTCTCCCGTCACAGGAAACTGTAGGAACAATAGTCTTTATTACAATATTTCTAACGCTACTTAGTAGTCTTGGGATAAATTTAAAACTAAAGAAATGGCAGAACGATCTGATATTGCTTAAGATTTTTAGAATGCTGATAGAGTAATTTTTGTTCAGTAGTGAATATCTCCCCAAGCTGTCATTTATCTGACTTGATATTGCAGTATTGCAGTATCTATCATTTAAAATACATATTTTTAACAAGGCATTCTATATCTAGACACCATTTTATATCACACATCAGCTACTGGTACTATGAAATATTTTATATTTTGTTATATGAGAAGTTATAAGAAAGTGATTTTTTTTCTCCACCTTTATTAACAGATATAATTACAATATATGGATAACATATGCATTTATTGGTTCTATTAATTTACACAGTATGTGGAACATATTAGTATTTACTTTCTATAAAGCCATCACAATGAAGCTCTGAATGCATAACATTATGTGCTCTTCGCCTCATGGTATCGGTCTGCCTCTTCTTTCTCAAATACTTGGCAACCTGACTAATTCTTTCTCCACACCTGCAATGACAAAAAGAAAGTATTTTGTAGTAGTGCATATATCACAAATCTGTTTTAATAGAGAAGTTGATAGTCATAATATGTATATTGTTTGTTGCATATATCACTTGTTCTGGAAACTCATCTTAAGGTTATGCCAAAAGATTACTGTTTTAATTGTTTCATTCTTTGAAACCACCTATATATAGATATAAAAATTGTAATTATTACCTATGAATGGACATTTTGCTAGTTTAACACTATAAATGTATAATAAAGATGTCTTTAGTTGACCTCAGCACTTTGGACATTTCTCTATATTTTTACTTACCACAAACAGATCCGACATAAATGTTATTACTCTGATGTCTTCTGTAGCCACTCCTGTACAAGAGAATCCAGAATTAAGACACCCAAAATCCACCAAATGTTGAGTCACTGCAATCAGCCATTTCATAGACAAAATCTTGCCTAAAGAAGTGCATTTACTTCAAAATGAAACTAAAAATACTAAAATGAATCCGAAATTTCTTAATCAAAACAAATAGCCTCAGTTGAACTTGAAAGATAATGTTTGACAGCCATCAACGACAGTGACATGAACCTTCATTTCCATCACAGAACATCAAAAATACGACATGATCGCCAATGTAAAATCTGAAATTCGTTAAATTTCCCTGTAAGAAAAAGTTAACTCATAATTAAAGTTAATCATGACCGGTGCAAAGACACACAACTTTAAGCCTTAATTAAAGTTAAGCTTTAATCAGTTAAGCCAAAGGTTTAACTATGACTGGTGCAAACCACTGCATGTCTTTCTCTCTCAGATCAGTAGACAGCCTATTATGAGTACAACAAATTTTTCAGATTTACAACCCCCCACCCCCCAACTGCCCCAATTTCACCCCAACCCAAAAAAAGTAGAAAATGATCAGGAACTTCTAAAACTCCTAAAAACGAAGTTTGAGGCATATTTGAAAATATTTGTTTTTTACTAATTACTCCGCCGCCCATGCACCGATTTTCAAAATTGTAGCAACTTTACCTACTACGACCCTACACCATATCAGTACCCAAATTTCATCAAAGTCTATGCGGGGGTTACTGAGATTAGGAGGCTAGAAAAACGCCAACAGACAGACAGACAGACCGATAGACCGACAGAAAATTTACGCGATCACAATACTCCCCTCACCTATCGGTGTGGGAAGTAAAAGAGTCACCTGATTCTCATACATCATACATTTGCTCTTCAGTTACGGCCAGGCGTAGTAAGAAAGCAGTTTCGGTGGAGCGCGTTGATGCTTTACTCAAAGCGAGTATCGCATGTCGCCAAGTTATAAGTATGCTTGTAGCCAGCTTTTGGCCAGAAATCGCCAATCTTTGGCATCCATAAATGAAAATCGCCGGAAGTGGCGACTTAACAGTTGTGTATGTGAAAATTGTCACCGGATGAAGGTGACCTTTGAACTACGGAACTGCAAAAATATGTCAAACTGAAATTATCCTATGATTAACCTGTGATCAAGGTCATATTTATTGTACTAAGGGCAGCGCCGTATATAATGGGGGGTTCAAACCCCCTCCCCCCCATGAGTATTCCCGTGAATGAAATAACTACTAAAATAATACAAAATAAAAATAATCAAGGATGCTTTCTTCAAGCTTAGTGATTTATTCTACTACTAACCAATACCTCGGCACTCATTACACATTAGCAGCGATACAATCTATACCTACAGATTTTAAGCAAAATAAGACATTACATATTCTTTTATACATGAACCCCCTCCATGGTCAACGCCTAGCTGCGGCCCTGACTAAGGGCTATTGTGATCTTCTCGGACTCCCAGGCTGCTTAAAAGGCCATGAATTCCTAAAGGCTGTCGCTGACTAGAGCGCTGCGCGCGGAAGCGCACGGCAGCACGCAGGAAAGACTTTTTTATAACACATAGTTTTAAATGGGAGTGCGCTCACCACCAGCACAATATCTCTGAGGATTTCCTATATAAGAATGGTGTCCACAGAATTTGACCTTGGAATGATTTTACGGCTGTGAAGTCTGGGTAGAGATGCGAAAATAAAAATATCAATACTTGTACCAATTCGATATTTTTTAGCATCTAAGAAGAAGAATAATGAAATTAAAGAGAATATCTGGAAACAGATAGGAGGAGAAATGAATTGGCCCGGTTTGTGAAACATGTCGTACATATAAACACTTATTACAAGTTACAATTTATTCCATTCTAGATATTATTTTCTACAAATTATTATATTCATCCTCTGTTTATTATTGCATTTTGCTAATAAACCGCACCTTCAGGTGAGAAAAAAATAATTTGCAAATGTATCTCTGCTAGACATGGCCTCCACTGTTGCATTTCCTCCCCTCGTCGTAAATGTTGAAGGTTCCATTTATTAATGAATTAATGGAAATAAAGGCGGCACGGACCACCGCCAGCGCCTCGTTGCAGCAAGGCGTGTTCTAATGTGCGCATTTTTTTCTTATGGTCGGCCACCCGCAAAGGCTGAAAGCCTATGGCGCTGTAGAAGGTGTCGGTTCACGTTAGATTTGAAACTCTGCAGGTTGTAGCCATCGTGAAACAAATTCCCCGGCAGCTGGAGGAGACTGGTTCGGGGAGTAAGGACCTCGACCTGGTAAGGATGAGCTCGCAGAGCTTCTCTAGTGTTCCTGGTTCGGACGGCCTGTGGTGTTATTATCTGGGAGAGCTCACTCGAACATCTTCCGTGATAGAATCTGTAAAACAGGGATAGGTCAGCCACCCTCCTCCGATGTTCCAGGCTGTGGAGGTCCTTTGTGAGGTTAGGCGTATCGATTAATCTAATTGCTCTTTTCTGGATAGTGTCCAGAAGCTTTAGAGAGTGTTTGGGAGCGCATCCCCACACATGGGAGCAATACTCCAGCGATGGTCGGATCTGTGCCTTGTAGAGCAGCAGCAGTTGCTCTGGTGTATACAACTTCCTACAGTGGAACAAAACTCCAAGCTTCTGGACGTGGTCGTGCCAGGACATGTTATTGTTGATGTTGATTCCCAAGAGCTTGACGGAAGGTGATTCGACTATGGGGTGACCCTCCATTTCCACGGTTGGTAAGCCATCGTGAGACTTGTTTGTAAGTGTTGTTGCCTGAGTTTTTTGTACGTTGAACTGTACTTTATTTGCTAATCTCCACTCGACAGTTGTTTTGATATCTGCGTTGATCTGTGAGGCATGCTGCTGTCGCCGACGTACCGTCTCCTGGGATGATAGTGGCTTGCCTGGTTCCATGCACGACACTAATGTACTGTCATCTGCGAAGCTGTAGATTGGATTGGATGTAATTTCCAGCAGCTCGTTGATGTACAGCAGAAACAGTGTAGGGTATAGGACAGATCCCTGAGGAACACCGGCGTCTATTCAAAATACGTCTGATGAACAGCCCTCGACTACAACAAACAGAGATCGGTCGTTCAAAAAACTATTCAGCCATTGGCGCAGCCGGGTGGTAGTCCATAAGCAGCAAGCTTGACCAGAAGTCCGTCATGCAACAAATGTCGAAAGCTTCCGATATGTCAAGTGCAACAACACGGGATTCGCCATAGTTGTCTATTGCTCTGTTCCACAAGTGAGTGGCGTAGGCAAGGAGGTCACCTGTAGACCTGTGCTTACGGAAGCCATACTGACGATCATTTATGATGTTATTGTTGTCCAGGTATTTCAGGAGCTGTGTGTTAATGACAGTCGCAATAACATTAGACATGATGCTGAGAAGAGCCACAGGTCTACAATTGGTGGGATCGGTTTTTTGCCTTTCTTAGGGATGGGTTGTACGCAGCCAAGATTGGCCACGAAGCGGGAAAGACGCCCCGTTGATACGAAAGTTTGAAGAGCTTGCAAAGAATAGGTGCAAGCTCAGCAGCACAGCGTTTAAGGACAATGGCTGGAATTTGGTCAGTACCAGTAGCTTTATTTGTGTTCAGTTTTTTTGGAGGATGCTTTTTACATCTTGATGAAATTTGACCTCTGCCATTCTCGAGTTCACGTTTATGGTGGTGGTCGGAGTACCTCTTTGAAAGTCTACAGTAGAATTGGCTGCGAAGAGCTTCCCCAAGATGTCTACTTTCTCTTTAGGAGCAGAAGCGATGGACTTATCCTCTCTGGTCAAGGGCGGTATTAACGAATAGGAAAAGTTCTGAGTAACAGCCTTAGCTACAGACCAGAATGTTCTGGACGAACTAGGACATGAGAGGAGCTTGTTCTTAATTTTTTGGTTGTGTTCCTCCTTGCTGTTGTCAATCACGCGTTTACAGTGATTTCTGGCGTCGATAAAACTGCGGTGGTTCTCGGCATTTGGATTTTTCCTCCATTCTTTGTAATTTTGGTTTTTGGAGGTAACTGCATCTCTACAGCGCTGATTGAACCATGGCTTGTTTTTGGAGGGACGCTTGATGACATGAGGATTATATGCTTCCATGCCGGATATTAATACCTCTGTTATTTCTTGGGTGCAAGCTGATAGGTCTCGTCATTTGAAGCAGACGTCGTGCCAGGAAAAGGACTGGTAGTATTATTCCCTTAGGTCGTCCCACTTTGCTGACCGTAATGCCAGACGAGAGAATGCGCGCCGCTGCGTTGCTGTGCGCTTCTGCGCGCGGCGCTTTAGTCAGCGACAACCTTAAAGGAGATCACATCAAAACTGGTATGGGACTGTTTCAACACTCTCAGCTTACTATCTTCACGCAACGCTGTTCATCTCGGGTATCAGGCCACGAAGGTGTTAGTGGCAATGAGTCTATAGTTGAAAATACATAAACATTACTACTTTTTTACATCAATCAGTATTAACTCTCTATCTGAATGGAATGAACTCAACTTCCCAATGAGATCAATTTATTTTGGTATGATAATTGCGAATAAACTCCAGCTTTTCAAATGAAATGTTTATTTTGAGACATTGGGGCATTTCTGGACCACCAGAAATAATTAATTAATTTAGTGGCTATCGTTATTTTAAGCATACACAGTGATAAGAAGTAGGTAAATGATGCCCAATAACGATAAGATCAGCCAATTTCACTTGCCTGTTCTCTTTCTCCTTGAAGAGTTACTAATTGTAAAACAACTGGCATTATTGGCGCTTCATGCTGCTAGCCCTTATTTTTGAGGGGAAAACCAATAAAATGGAATTTAGAAATTCAAAAGTCTTCAACTCGCTGCGTGTTTTGCGTCACCAAAAGTTGCCAATCGCCCAGCTACGATTTTTGGCCGGAAACTCGGTTTTGAAATCGCCACACCTGGCAACTCTGCGGGAGCGCATATTCGAAAGAATGGAAGTGGGGGTAGGGGACATTGTGTTCTCTCTTCAACCTGTTAAAAGCTATACGAGGGTTGCTCTACATCTCCGTCAATCCACTAGTACGCAGACAGCCGTTTCACGCTTATTAGTGATCATCAGTGCGCCATAGGTCGATTGACGGAGATAGAGAGCATCATTATTTTCATGTCTACCAGACATGTGAAGCACGTGAGAGCAGGCGACAGAAAGATCTGCCTTGTGCGCCATCTGGTACCCGAAGGTAACGGCAAACCAAAGAAAATCGCCGCTAAACAGCAGCAGACTTCTTGGTGGAACGCCACGGCGCGTCCGCTTCTGGTCGGTACCCTCGTATATCGGCTCTCATATGCAGCAGCATATAGAACCGCGCTTCTGGTCGGTTAAGCGGACGCGCCGTGGCGTTCCACCAAGAAGTCTGCTGCTGTTTAGCAGCGGTTTTCTTTGGTTTGCCGTTACCTTCGGGTACCAGATAGCGCACAAGGCAGATCTTTCTGTCGCCTGCTCTGCTAAAAGCTGTCGGCTATCTGCGTCCGATGCGTTAATATCGGCATTCTAGATCTCGGCTTGCCAATCGTGTATATGTGTATCCGATATTTTGATATTTTCAAGAAATGCCATGACATTTACGAACGGCTAGCGCTATCTGACTTGTATGGCTTGCTACGTCTGTCTTAGACTCGATCACATTTCAGGAGGAGGAGTTTGAAGACATAATAAAATCAGCGGCCAAAATCGAATTCCTATACGACCATTTCTTCGACGAGACGATAGTCAACGCCGATTTGGCATCGGCCTTCAGTCAACTTCTCGCCGCAGCTAATCGTCTGGAATCAGAGCCTTTGTGGGTACCAGCTAGTTGGGTGCAGTAAAAAAACCTTGTAATGAACACTATCCTAAAATGTATACAGTTGCGGATTTACAAAAAAAGGTAGGTACAGCCGCTGAAATCTTCATTGAGGTACTTGAGCCATCTGCAAAAAATTAGGGTCCTGTAGTCAAAATCTTCTTTCAAGACCCTCTACTTTTTAATGCCCTTTCAAGCCCCAATCTTTTTCTAAGATAATTTTGGAGGTACTTGAGGAGTCGAGAGGATAAAGGATATACGTTGCAAAAGCTACAAACGGAGAAAACTGGTTTAAGGTTTTTGGAAATGATTAATTCTCGATTGATTACTGAATCATGTTCTGTAAATTTTATTGTAGTTAGAGCATTTTTATTTACTTCTCTGTCATCGGCATCGACTGCTTTGGTCATTAGCCTCGTGTGTAGGTATGTACTGTTTCCCAGCGCCACTCTAGGAAGAGCACTGTTTATTAGAAGCCAACAGTGAAGGCTCAGGTGGGGATTCTCGCTGAGCTTTTTTATGGATTTTTATTTTTGTTTGAAAAAAACCAGAAACAAATTTCCGCCTCTAACGAGAATCGAACGCGGGACCTTCAGGTCACGAGCCCTCGACTCTAACCTCTGAGTCAACCCACAAAATTTGTTGAGAGCCTTGTAACATTGTTTAGGAGTATACGATTTAGAATAATTTGGTGTGATTTGCAGATATAGACGCAGTATCAATCTGAGAGAGACTTGTTGCAATAATACTGTTTGAAATACTAAACAAAAATCAAAAAAGACTTTTGAAATTGGGTCTCTTCAGATCTCTCAGAAGACAAATAGCTAGTGCCTCTGTTAAAACCGCCTCTGTTTTTATATGTATTATCGTGAAATATTATGAACAACCCACGTCTTTCCCGACAAGCCATCGTTTCCATTGAGGTCCTACTCAAAAGATCAAGAAAATCATTCATAAAGCTATAATGCTATCAGCTGTCAAGCATTTGGTAAAATGGGCCTCTGAAAAAATAACCTTGAATTCGACATTGGTCCCAGCGCTCATCCCAAGGCAGAGATTGCAAATTGATCGCGAATTTGAAGGAAGCCCAAAAATCACTCAAGAAAAATCATGCGATGGACGTTTAGTTGTATCATGTCAACCTCAAAATTCTTTAAATTCAAATAACCACTCTGTATTTTTAACTTAGACTCGGAAAAAGACAAAAAATTCTACTTCAGTCTGAGAGTTTGGTCTTATCTGAATTTTAAATGGGAGGTCACATTCAAGTAATTTTAATTCAATTAAATATTAGATCTTTAGGCTCCATTTCTCCCATAGCTTTATGGGGGAAGCTTTAGTAAATTTAAAAAATCACTATTTTTAGGGAGAAAATTTGCATATAGGTGAGTAAAAGGTCTGAGTTACAAAAAAGTTACAATTCTAGTCTATTTGGGTAAGACCTCAATGATATCCCAATTAGCAAATCGAGAAAAATAGTAAATAAAGCAATGTCTATTTAATCTAACCTTTTTAACGTGTAGATAATTTTTTAAACATTTGAAACCAGAAAATACAGTTTTATCTTTTCATCCTAGTGTGTTTCGTTTATATTTATCTTAATTTTTTTCAACCATTTTTTTTACATCAGAAATGCATTTTTCAATCTCTGATCTAACAAATCGTATTTGTGTATTTTAAAAAGCAAACTTCACTCTAGTCATAATACCTAACTATTTAAATGTACATAGTTGAATGTATTTATTGTTGACATAGTTTGTAAGGACCATTTTTGTAGTATAAAAAATATTTAGCAATATTTCCCTTTGCAGTGCGTTATTATAGGAAAGTTTTTATGCGGTTACAATCACACAACATAGAAATTATTGTCATTTACAGGGGGAATCAGATTGATGATACTGAAACTTAATATTTCTGTATGGTATTTGAACAGAACTGTTTTTAAGCTAATGTGGTGCTAAAACTGACAAATTGTTATTGTTCTTAAAATACGTATACATATATGAATGATATTCGGAATTAAAACATAATCATGCCTAAACTACTTTTTTATGATTTATGGAAATACATTTATAATATATAATTATATACATGCATACCTTTCACTAAATAAGTTCCAAATTATTCTCTATGGACTCTTTCACTAAGAGAGCATTTTTACCAGATTTTTCATTTTGTTTCAAAATAATGAAAAGCTGGTAAATGACCGTTTCCAACAATTTTGGTGTTACTAAGAATCATTTTCTGAAGTGAAGGAAAATATACACCGTGTCCAGGATGAATCCCGAAAAAATAAATCATACGTAGGTTTCGGAATGTGAGGCCGATATCAAAAGGAATTATTCTTTAATTCGCATTTGTTACAGAGAAATCAACGTTTGAAGTTTTGTTGTGAGGATGACTGAAACGTGTGTGGCCTTATTTTACTCACTTTCAGGTGAAAAACACTTCGATTTTACAGCAAAAATTACGGCTACGCTAGCAAGTCTTTTTCAATGTGTTTGTTGATTGTTTACCTCAGCTGGCGACCTAGTGATGTACGAATATGATAAGGGCGGCCACACTCTAACCATTTCGCGATCTAATTAAGGACATTTCAACTGTTTAGCTATTGAGAATAAACATATTATAACATAAGTCGGTGCCAGAAATCATACCTTGAAGTTTTCGGGATTCGTCCTGGGACACGGTGTATAGTATGTAATATATCAAATGATACCATATTTCTGATTCTGCCTGTATTGTATGTACAGTTTAGAAGAACACTGCCATTTTAACAAGAATGTAGCTGTTTAAAATGACGATGGCACATTCATTGCGCTGTAGTTGAAGTATATTTTGCGTTAAGCGACAAAACGAGAAGAAATTTTACATCTAAAATTTTGATACCTACAAAATAGGTATTCATGCGTTCATATAAAAGTCGAAATAGTCAAATACTTCCTTTAGGGTAAAAACTGTATTATTTAATTTGTCACTTGGATATTTATTGTCACACCCGGTTTTTGCAGTATTTAAACTCAATATCTTGAAGTTAGTTTCTTCTCGTCGTGTTAGAATGAGCTTATTCATCATGTGTTTGTTGACACACTATGGCCCAGTTTCACAATCGTTAGTTAACTAGTGGTCAAAAGAAAACTAGTGGTTGTCGAGAATAATCCATTTCATAATCGACGGTATACGTCAAAAGCTCTGGTCAACCAGTAGTTATGTTGACCCAAGGATGCAGTATGGGTTATCTTGACGTTTATTGGGTCAATCGATGACAGCTTTGGAGGTTATAAAAACATGGATTTTGATACCGACGTCTAAGACGTCGATGGATTTTGATTATACTCTGTAATGACATAAATCAAAAATATGAAAAGAAAGGTTAGGTTTCTTTGTCAAAGGTTAGCTTTTATTCACGGAACACCATTATGGCAGTGCTCTGAGATCAATCCGTGGTGCCAACTTAAAAATTAATAAGTTTAACCATTGGTTTTCTTTATGAAACAAAGCTCTCACGATAACTACTGGTCAACTTCCATCTGTCGGTTAAGCGACTACCAGAGGTTACCAATGATTGTGAAACTGGGCGTATAAGTAAAAGCAACAGTATTGTTTTTTTTATTTATTTCTTGTTCAATGTAGGTGTAAGATACGCATTGCATTGATTTCAAATGGTAATATATTCGTTTTCCCATTTTCAATGAACGAAATTGTATTTTTTCTTGCTCCTTGCTTGTCTCGGCTCGTACTGCGAGCAGCGAGCCTCCACTTTGTTTCGTCAGGCCATCGATGCGCAACGCTTGTTGTGTTTGGAGTTTGTTAAAAGTTTAGTTTATTTAGGAAAATTATCAAAATGAGTAATTTCAGCTTCACGTGTGTCACCGCGTCGAGCCGAGTAAGTTCGCGAACTTAAAAAACGCGAACTTAAAGTTCGTACGTGTGTCACCCCTTTAAGAGATGGCGCAGACACCTTAATATTATACAGAGGCGTAGCGACAAGAGCTTGAAAGGCGTGATATCCATTTGGGAGTTGGTATTTTGTGAAATTTATTCAGGAAACTCGACAGTTTCAATTATAGTTTATGTATAATCATTACCATTACTGTAGTAATGGTAATGATTATGCTATGAGTATTGATCAAATTTGTTCGTATTTAAATAATAAATAAATAAATACATTAAAAAAACACGCTTTATCGGACTAAAAATTTCAAAATAATTGTTAAAATAAGCCTAAAACAATAATGAACGAAAAATACTAGTATTATTGTGCAAAAAATTGTCTGGCGCTCGTTTTAGGCCTGGTTTTTGGTGAGAGCTCTACGTATAGCTGATATCCGTCAAGTTAAACAAAGTCTCAAACTCAAAGTATTATTATCTGAAGGTACTACAAATGAAAGTATGCATGTTTTATTCACTTTTTTATTTTATTTTAATTTACCATACAGACATAAAATAATGATGTGCATTAACATTATGAAATAAAGAATGACATGAATAAATAAAGATACATATGTACGTACAAAAATAAGAGGAAACTAACTCCACGGTGTGGGAGCGTAATGGAGGATGACTGACAGACAGACAGACACAGAGATACGGCACGCTTTAGAAAATCGGAAAAAGCGTATCGTACCCACTTGATCGAGTGGTTTTCATAAGCCAGAAACAATCCACTACAGGCTTGTGACAAGATGGCGTCATTGCTAATTTGGGTTTATCAGGCCTCTAAGATATTCTCGGTAACTTCTTTTAATAAGAAATGTTTGGTAGGAATAATATCGAAGGCCATTTATTCCTTTTTGTACGAAATCGTACTCTTTCAGCTGTAGAGAAAGGGCTGTTCCTTAAAACAACAAACATTTAAACGCTTCTATCTGTTTTCAGATAGAAATACAATTATTGACTATCGATTTACCAGCGTTGGAAGCATTTTAAATGACACAATAACGGATATGTTGTGACTACCTGATCTAATTATTATAGTAAGTGTAAGACAAAGGTGACCCAGACGTCTACAAAGGCTTTAGAAGTCAGCAACTGGAGCTAATTAGTTGAACAGTGAGTGGATATTTTACGGAAAGATCTGAGAACATGCGGATAATGTAAACACAAGGATGCTCCCACATTACATACTTCGTTTGAATGCTAATACTATCCATCAATACTTTTTAAAACATTCGGCATTCAAATAAGATACGGGTAACTCAGATTAGCACTTTTTAATTTAACTGAAGAAAGCCATGAAAGTCGAATGAAACTAAGGCTGGTGTTTGGATAATACATGCCACCTACCTTTTTTTTTTGACTTATATTTCTCTAGATATACTCTTTGTAGATATGAACAAGCGAAATGAAAAACGCTTTGACTTTATCAAAGAATATAGGCCTCTAATAGTAACTTCGTATATTTTAGGCCAATTTTCACAATCGACTCCATTTTAAATTTAGTTGTCATTAGCTAGTCAGTTTAAAGTGATAGATGATTATAAAACCAAGCCTAATGACCCAAATCTGCTAAAAAAACCGAGAAGATTGTTCCTGGGCTGAAGCACTTCAGACTGACTGGACCTACTAGTAGCAGCACAACTTCTGAACAGGGAATAAGTATTTGCGTACCGACTAAACTGGCTATTCATAACTTTATTCCGTTAAGCTATGTTATAGTTCAACTAACATCAACTATATTTATAGTATACAATCGGAGAGACGCTGTGACATACAGCAAAGTCGAAAAAATTCACAGGTTGCTTCTTATAGGTCTTATAGGCTTGAAGTCACATAGTATGAAGTAGAAGTTATGCAATTCTAGCATCTGAATAAACGTATTTTATAATATATTTTTGAGGCGCATTTTAGCTGGGATAGGTCCAAAAGTTTTTTCGTGTCAGAAGTATGCCGTTTCTTCTAAAAATAGAATAAGTAGACTCTGTAATAATATTGGAATGAAAATTTGACACGAGTTGCAAATTTCCTCTGCCAGCATTAAGAACCAACTGAAAATCGAATTTTCGACTGTATTTTTACAAACCTTTATTTTAGCATTAAACATGTTGTCTGAAATGTCACATATGCCAACGTGTGAACGTACTTCAAGGTCAAAGGTCGAAATACCAGTTTTTTGAGAATATCGTTTTCCTAAATTCTATCGTATTTGCAGTTATTAGAAGAATTGTAGAGGATAAAGTTCTCTAAAAATTATGTTCGAAGCATTTTTTTATATGTCGAACCGTTTTTGAGATAAAAGGCGCAGAGTGTGGAGCATCAAACTGGTTGCTTATGTATATCGCACAATGTACAATAAGCTACATTGCGCTTGGATGTTCAAGATGCTCACACGTCGGCATAATATGTGACTTTTACTATATGGCAATGTATATTTGTTGAAAACAGTTCGAAATATTTATTTAATCACTTGGTATAGAATGAAAACAGATCCAAATTAGGTCTAGAGCCAGAATAATATTTACCTTTGAAATGATTACATTCACTATAATGTTCCCAAGCAGATAAGGCAGGACAGAACTGCCTAGCTTGACGTGCTTTTTACATTACATTATTACAGAGGCAATAACTATTAAATATTTTTCATAACATAACGTGAAATTGCACAAGGAGGAATGTAAGTTTGAGATTGAATATATAATCTATTGAATCCTCATTAATGAATATCATGACCGATATTTCGTGGTACCGGAAAAAAGTGATTAGAACCTCTTTAGTTACAATTCATGTATTTCTTCAATTTGCTGTATGAAAATGTCGCCTCAAAACAAAGCTTGTAACTTGGATTGGGTGATTTTTACCGCTAAAAAATCTATACTTTACGCTCCACTTGTACAAACATGTAAAAAAATCCAATGCCAAAATTTTACAAAAAATAACTTTAGACGACAGACCGTTATTTCTTGGATTGAAAATTGTTCAATGTTTTTGAAAGGAGTTTGTCTCTAAAACTATACATGAATTAAAATACGTATTCCCAAATTACGATATTTTCAGGGAATTACTTTTTTTTTGGATTTGTACAAGTGAAATCGATAAGTTGTACAGATCTACAAAATTGCCAATTTCACATCTTGCTTCTCGCTTAGTTGTATATTGTATAATAATAAAGTTATAATGTAATCTTTACATAGATATGAAAAGAACATGCCATTCAGGGTTATACCATACTAAAACACATCAAAACGATAATTTTGTTAAAAAATTTAGTACATCTTAATTTTTAATTTTTTTGGATGACATAAGTGGTCATATTTTTTGGAAGGCACTTACTACTCTTTTTGAACACATTTAAGCCTAGTCTCAGAACACAATAACTACTAACAGAAATAAAGTCATACCCGGAAAATGGTGGAAATACTTTCCAAAAAGTCCTGATAAAGCTGACATTTTACATAGGCAATTTAACTGAACTATAACTTCTTTAAAATAGATGAGTTGCTTTCCTTTAAGCCTTTGGGAAGGTATACATATACAGGGTGTCCCACGACGATTAAGACAAGCAACATATCGGAACTGGGCAATAGTAGCAGATTATAATTTTGGGGGTGTAAATCATTATTGTCTCACCGAATGAGGTATTTGTTTTTGATCACGTGACGTCCGATTCAAAATTTTTAATGGGACACCCTGTATATTTGTGACTTTCTGTGTTCCTCCCGATAAAACAATTTCAACAAACTAGCACACTTAGTCTAAAGTGATTAATTCAAGAGCTACAGGTACTTAAGGGATGGTACCACTACCATTGATTGTAACATGCACCCCTACAGTTAAATTACTTTGGTAGTATTTCATAAAGGTAGTGGTACAGTCCTGTAAGTACAAGTAGCTCTTGGATTAATCACCTTAGATACCAAGTGTGTTAGTTTGTTGGAATTGTTTTATTGGGAGGAACACAGAAAGTCACAAATATACAGGATGTCCCATTAAAAATTTTGAATCGGACGTCACGTGACCAAAAACAAATACCTTATCGGGTGACAAAATAATAAAAAAAGATACTATAGTTGCTCTAATTTACACTCCCAAAATTATAATTCGCTACTACTGTCCAGCTCCGATATATTGCTTGTCTTAATCGTCGTGGGGCTCCCCGTATAACGATACATATATAACAAACTCTCAGGCTGCCTTAAAGACCTTCGATTCGAGGGAAGTTACATCAAATCTGGCTTCACTCGACTCTCTACATCTCGTTGGGTACCAGGCCATGCACGTATTGGTTCTACCCTGGACAAGCATTAGGCAAACAGCTATTTACAGACCCAAATGAGCCTTTTCGAGTCAATCAGACTGAAAGACGGGAAGAAATTAAAACTCTTCATATACCATCAGCTGAAATCATCAAGAACTCTTGAAGTCTTGAGACACTACTGTGGAAAAAACGTAATTTACAGAACAATGCTATCATTATAAATATTTCAATCAACATGTCAGAAAGTAGCTTCCATGGCTGGTGAGTTAAGGAAGTATATTTCAAGATTACAAATTCAATCCTGCGAATATTTTACCAAAAACTGTAGCAAAATATTTCCATCGTGTCCCGGGCGATAAAGAGTTCCGAAATCTTGCGTCAACATCAAAAAGGAATCATAAAGTTTTGTCTCAAAGGCCACTTTTTTGAAAATATACATATCACTTCGCAAAATGCAGAAACCGACTGGTAGACCCATAAATGGCAGGGAAGGCGATTTATAATTTTAAATATTTAAATAGGTATATTTCTGTTTCTACATTTATAAGATTTATATAAATTTTGTACATTATTCCATATCCCTATCATCTAAACAAATCACAAAAATATTTTGTTGGCTTCGTGAAATTTTTCTAATACGAACGAATAAGTGTTTTTCAATGGTTTTAGTACATTTTTTCAATAAAATGTACACCAAGCGACAAAGTAGAAGAGATGTTTTATATGTATACATAATAAAAAGTTTGTAAATGACCTTTCAAATCACGCTATCCAATATCCATTTTATAAAAAACAGAAGACTAAGGAATTCATACTTTAAATTTTCGAGACACAAAAATATACTCTTACGAGAAATAGTTTCATCTGAAATTATGTTAAGAAAAAATTCATCACCAAAGTATATTTTCATTAATCGCTCTTTACTAGTAGTCCGGTCATTTTAGGCATTTCACCTATAAATCTAATGGAGTAGCTGATTTTTTGTACAAACCTATATTTTAGCATTACAGGGTCTCTAAAGTCACGTATTATGCCAACGTGTGAGCGTCTTTAGATATTTAAGGTCAAAGGTCGCAAAAATCTGTTTTTTGAGATTATCTGGTTTTCGTAGCTTCCAGTTTTAGCAGTTATTATGACAACTCTATAGAATAAAATTCTCCACAAATTTTGTTTAAAACATTCTTTTATACATCGAACCGTTTTTGAGATAGAAAGCACAGAGTGTGGAGCTGTGGTGGAGTGCTAAGATATCCAAACTGATTGCCTACGTATATGGAACAATACCCACCTTACGCTAAGACACGTATGACTCAACACTCCACACTTTATGCCCTCCATCTCAAAAATGGTTCGACGTATAAAAAGATGTTTGGAACGAAATTTTTACAGGATTTTATTCTCTACAACTGTCACAATACATGCGAATCTGATAGCAGGCGAGATATTTTCAAAAAACTTATTTCTGCGACCTATAACCTTGAATATCTAAGGATGCTTCCCTTGCTTCCACGTTGTCAATGTGACTTTTGAAACACACTTTGTAATGCTAAAAGCTTTGTACATTCTTTATACCTTTTTTATACGACTGAAAGGTGTATCTTTGACCACATATTTTATCATATTTAGTTGAAACAAATGGCAAAAACCGCTCCTAATTTTTGTCGCTCGGTGTATGTTTGTGTGCTACCGTTCTTAAGGTGAAAACTGATGCCAGTTGTAAACTTAAATAGTATATGTATAATATAGTAATATTGTTCGACTTGCACTAGACTTTGTACATTCACAATACACCTATGTTCTTCTAGTCATCATGTTTTTTTGTTTTACTACATCGTTACATATATATGATACATTTGGCATTACTACAGTTCAAATTATATACGTTCAGCTTCTTACTATCAAGATTTTTTTGAGAAGTAACGCTTAGTCTCCATATTTGAAATGTAGGAAAAAATCACCAGAACACGTACAGTGGAAGAAGACTTGGGAATGGTAGTTTTAGGGAAGAATGTGCATAATTATTCAATACGCTCTACTAAAAGAAGTTCATAATATTCATAAAAAAGTACATCAAATCAATGAAAGAACATATTAATTTTGCCCCGATGATGTAAATCGTTAGTACAGTGAAATGCATCAGCTTTTGTATGTGGAAGAAAGGCTCATTTCACCGTAATAGATCAACCCCACCATGCATTAATACAAAACAAAATATAGAGAAGATATGCGTCTTATTAAAGGATGCTTCTTGAACAAGATTTGCTGACAGCATTATTCTACAGGGTGTTTTGAATGGTAATGAAACACTAGTTCTAGTTCAAGTAGAAATGTCTGTTAGTATATATCCAAAGAGAGTATCAGATCACTTGTCCCATAAGTCGAAGGTATGACGACGATGTCGTCATTATTGACACACAAATTACGACGACGTCAGTCGTCACACCTTCGGCGTCATCGTCATTTGACGTAACGTTACACAAGTCAATAATGACGATGTCGTCGTAATTTGTGTCGTACAACATATATGCAAATGAATATGATATAGTGTGCCACATGACAATAATGAGGACGTCGTCGTCATACATACATTCGACGTCATCGTAATTTGACGTAACGTCACACATGTCAATAATCTCGGAAGTTATGAGACAAGTAGTTTGATACTCTCTTTGTATATCTATCGAAGTTCTGATTGTATCTGGGGCCCCTTACGGCCTCATTACACACAGGGCCCAATACACATGCGGAGTCCCCTACAACGCCTACGGCCCACGCAAAGGCTCCAAATGAGAGAGTCTCGGAACTCATGGGACAAATGGGCTGATGCTCTCTTTGTATATCTACTTCTGTTATTTTGAAAGGTTCATTCGTATATAAATGTTCCACAATTTTGGATTTGCAAGTCACAGCACCACGTTATGTGTGACTCGGTGTTGAAACCGACAAGAAAGAGCGAATGTGTGTGATTAAATATTTGCTGAAATAGCGGTTATCCCCAAAATACATCCATGGCGATTAGGGGGCTCTGCTGTGTCTTAAGACAGTGAAAAGGTAGTGTCACGAGTTTAAGTTTGGACGAGAAACCTGTGAAGACGAACATAACAGAGGTTACTCAAATCACCTTCACAAATGACGACAATCCTACATAAGTCCATGACATCATACCAAAAGACCGAAGGGTGCCTTTGGGTCCAATTGTAGAGGAAACAGGGTTTTAATTTCATGTAGTGCATAATATTATAAGCCATTTTAGCCATGAAAAAATTGACGGCAAGATGAATATACCGAATGCTTAAAAGCATGTAAGACAGGACATTTGGACACTTTTGGCTACCAAATCCAAAGTTTCATACATTCCAGAACTTTAGGGGAACTTTTTGTGTATTGGATTTGGACTGAAAAAAAAAAACAAATAAAAACCGTATAATCCACTGACGTGCTGTTTCCTTTTTGATTATCTGTCTATGTACAAGTGAAAAACGAAAACTGGAGACTATACGTTAAACCTCTGTACCAAGAAGCTAATGGCAAAAATTAACAAAGCAATATACGCAATATATAGGATTGCTTAAATATCTATACATCTGATGTAAATACATAGCGCATTTGAAATAAATAATCAAATAATTTATATTCGAGACCAGTAAAATTAACGTGTTATGTAAAAAATACTGACAATCACTGACCTTTCAATAACTTATAAATTAAGTAAAATATACATAGTTAATGTATTAAAAATATTGTATTTGTCAACTAAAAACGAATTACATAACATGGTTTATTGCACCAAAAACAAAATCAGCGTCTAATCAATAGTTGCTAAAACGCTATATAGTTATGTATGTACTCTACTTAATTGATAAGTAAACGGGTATATTATCATTTCACAAAGTAAACTAGCTACGGATTTTTGTACAGTATACAACAATCTATGAGACTAGCTTGGCCGTTCGTATTTGAACATGAAAGACCATTGATTCTGATTTATGAATGTTACAGCAAGCGCAGGCTTAAGAAATACATCTCCTGGTAGGCCAAATTTCAAGTCGACAGTTGCTCTTGTCAATTTTCTGCGAAATTTCATAATTATCTGTGTCAGAAACGATAATAAAATAAAACGGACGAAAAGTGTATGCGCATGCGCCAAATATGTTGTTTTATAATCAGTTGTCCGGTGTGTCAGCCGAGAATATTTTTTAGTCTTGGGTGCCGGTATTCGTGTCAAGCTCCCAGACTATAAATGTCAGCAGCATAATATGCTGTTTCAACGTCAAAGGGGAGCATTCAAGGTCATAGAAAATGGCGTCTTCGACATCAAGATTAAATATGCCGATGCCGGCTGTCGCTTGTCGTTAGTTTTGTTATTTTCGACTCAAAATGTGTTTAACGTTGAAACCTTTCGAGCTATGATATTTTACGCTTTCAAAAGAAGCCATTCAACGCCTAATCAACAAAGTTGTGGAGGTAGGAGATCAACAAGGCATGAAAATTAATGTAACAAAAACCCAAGTAATGGCCAAACCTACAACTGAACATTAACACCCATGACACCGCAATAGAGAAAGTTGAGAAATTTAAATATCTTGGCAGTTATGTACATAACGAAAACTGTAGACAATGATGTTGAAGTAAGATCCCGCTTAGAGAACAAGTCAGAGCCAGAGCCATATTACTAAAGATGAAAAACCTACTATGTAACGCAACCTTGAACTTAAACCTAAGATACCCTTTTGAAAAGGCATACGTGCACTCAGTTCTCCTGAATGGAGCAGAAACATAGACATTAAAAGTGGATACCATGAACAGACTCGAGTCTTTTGGAATGTGGACTTTCCGTAGACTACTAAAAATATCATAGACTCAACATATATCTAAAGAAGGCAAAGAGAGTTACAATTACAACAATAAAACGAAGAAAGACCGCTTATCTGGGCCATCGAATTCGTTGGGGCCATCTATACCGTAACAAGTATGTATAATATACTAAAACTAATAGTAGAAGGAAAAATCGAAGGAAAACGCGGTCCTGATCGCAGACAACATTCATGGTTGGAAAGCATACGCGATTGGTTTGCTATGAACGCAACATCTTTAGTTGGTACCACTCAGGGTCGAAATATGTAAGTATGTAGGTCGAAATTGTCGCCAACGTTTATTAATTAATGGAGATGGCACCTGACGAAGAAGGAGAAGAATAAGAAGAAGAAAAGTGGTCTCTCCCCTTGCCTGATGAGGGCTGTGTATGGCTGATACAACGAATTCAAGTTTGGAAGACTTTCTCTTAGTCATGAAATTCGAGAACTAATGCCAATTTCTGCAGTTTATGATGAAAATATCTCTGTTCGATAGATGATTGAGGATGATAATTGGGTCACCTACAGAATCAGAAGGACTGCAATTCAAAAGATCTTACATGACCATCTTGGAGTCACAAAAGTTTGATGTCGTTGGGTTCCCCATAACATCTCAGAAGCCCAAAAACAACGTGGTTTTGAATGGTGCCAACTCTCAAGAAATATTATTATGGTCGCTTACATCCTGTCTACTATTGTATTTATTGCATATATGAATGTTTTTACTTAGATGACTATAGTACTTTGATCAGTACCAGACTGTTTATTTTTGCTGTTCTCTTTTAGTTCTTTACTTGTTTCTTCTGTTTATGTATTTAATTTTAATTTTGTTAATTATGATAATTGATGTATGATAGATATATATTGAAGCATCTGATTTAGTTTTACTGTGGATCCGATTTAGCGTTTACCTGTTACCTCAAATTGTAAATAAATACTACTGTAATTATTTATAAGGCATAAATAATATGACGTGGGTCTGTGGGATAGTATGGCACATCTATATTATATTTTATTTATGATTTTATATCTGTATTATTTTCAACAAAATAAGGGTTCAGACTAATCAGATGACATTATTTGTTACTGTAAAATTGAATATATTTTGATGATTTATTAAATAAATTGACAATACATTGAAGGCAGATATTGGCGAATTTACTGTCGCATTAAAATAACAGCAGATTGCATTGCATACATTAAATATTCGATGGATGCAAGCTATATCCAATCACTTGGTTATTTAAGAGTGTAAATGTCTACTGGTTTATTGGTTACTGATCTAAATCTGTTGCATACAAGATGTCGAATTACCAATATAGAGGGAACATTTTTCAAAAATACCAAACCCGCCTGCTACCACTGACAATAGATGGCTAGATAATTTTGTATTTTTTAGTTTTTGAAAAACGTATCCTCAGATTGTCAACAACTCTTGCAACTCTTTAAATCGGGTGGCCAATAAAAACCGACTGATATGTCCCTGAAATGTGTTTTAATTGAAATACAATAGTTTTATTCCCTTAATGTTTCATTGAAAGTTTGAAATTGAGCACGAAAAATAATTTCAGACAAAAGTTTATCTGTAGGGGAGGGTACAAGTCTACAAGTCTAAGCCTCAGCCTCAGGTCCTCAATGTCTGCCGATTTAGAGGCCTTTGTTAGGATTTCCGACACTGTAAACCAACCAAAGGTATTCAAAATGTTTATTTCAACCTATTAAAAAGTATTGGACAACGTAATCAAGAGATCTCTGGTTTATCCTGCTTGCAATTTGGTATGATATTATTTTTCCTGAATAATACCTAACTGAAAATTGAGGTAAAAAAATTGAGGTGTTTTAACTCATTGTTAAGGAGCAAGAATCAGAATGAATGCCCAGTGTATGGAGTATTTTTTTGATTATACACCAAAGTTAGTCTCATAGCATTGTAAAGCACATCAATATCATCTATCAACTGATGTACAAAGCATCTCAACACATTTTGATCCACGTATTGCAAATGTTTGACGATTATCCTGAAACCTTGCAACATAACGATCACTACATATACCCATGGAAAACAGCTTTCTATTAAAATAGCTTAGTAGGAGTCTTTTCTTTCATATCAAACAGTAACAAAATGATATAATGATACCGAAATAGTTGTGACTCTTTTTCAGCACATTGTAATATAGTGGATCTTCTTTATTAAGGTATTGTAGATTACAGTTTTATTTTGAATAGCTTCAATTGTTAAACAGTTATTTATTAATAATTAATAAATAATAATTGATTCAATGAGTTTCATTCATTTGTTTAAATTCATTTCTATGACAATCGCAATGATTCCTCAAGATCCATACGAACTCACAAAAACATTTTAATCGGACAATTTTAGAGACAAATGAATGAATAAAAAACCATAATGCTCACCAAAAACAGGATCTTTTCAGTGTAATTACTTCCTACTATTATTTCCACCCTCATATATGTATATGTATATGTAATTTTTTGGGAGGGTAAGGAAATTTCCTATCAACAAATACCACTATCATAAAATATCACAAATTGACATAGTGGTTTAAAAAAAGCACGACGGTAAATTTAGCTACATGAAAAGATTGCTTCTTATCACTCTCCTTTGTAGGTATACAGAATATGCAAAACAAGTTTTTAGGATAACAATCAAATTTTGAACTAGGAGTCGAAATATGCTGAGAAATTTTTGTACAAGTTTTCAGTTTGTGGTATCAACAGGATATGAACAGTACATTATTTAGAGTACTCTATCGAATCCCATAAAAATCACGGCGGATTGTCGTAAAGCGAATGTGGGGAATGTAGATCAACTGCTGTTATCTCTTTATCTATTTCTATACAGGGCGATTCACTCTCGTTTCTATTATTCGATCAATAAGGATATCAAATCTAGCGAACTTGTTGCGTTGTTATCTTTCGATGGTGAACGCAATTGAATTGGATGAAAAACATTTTTAAATCAAAAGAAAATTATTCCGCAGCATGAGAAACAGATGTTTTCAAATTGTATATCAGTTCACAAGGGTGCAATGATCCATTGCATTATATTTATTTATTTTGCAATTTATTCAGCGTCAATATGTATCTATAACAACCACAGGCAGCACCAAGCGGGGGGGGGGGGATGGGTTACAAGTTTCCCAGTTATTATTATTAAAAAGGCTTGAAGTAGTATCGTTGTTACTTTTTAAGTTCAATTATGTAAATATATTTTTGATGTTTGAGATGTTTTCGGCCCCGTAACTTTTTTACTCCCACTTTACAGGAAAAATGTATGCCCTCAACGGAACTTCTTCTGATGGGGCCTTTGTTACTGTACTGTGTTTGTTTGGACACCATGAAATATATCCAATTCTAGATACGAATCCCCAGTAATCTAATAATTACCTAATTTTAACAAAAAAATGTCTAGGTATTTTTTTTAATTTTAATGCTTGGTATTCGTAGCCACAGTTAGATACCTATGTTTGATGTGACATTTTTGTTACATTCTATTTACTCTTAGAATTCCCAATAAGAAACGAGCCAAACTTAAAAACAATTTTTTGTACTCATCTTGTAAAGCAATGCCCACTGTCTATCATGCCTTGTGATATTTGTTGATTTTTCAAACCTCAATTTTGACATCCTTATTCACCTTTTTTGTCACAAACACCTGAACAAGAGACAAGAGCTCATCGTCTTGTAATTTAAACTGCAAATGGTCATTCTTTCATACATTTTTTCTCACTGCTTTGTTCATTTGGTAGCTCAGTTTTATACCATATAGATTATAAATTTTTACGTGCTAATTTTGAATTTAGGTCAACAGTATAGTATACACATTGTACGCAACAGTCTTGTCTTTTTTTTAAATAGAGAACTGGCCGAAAACTTTGGCTTTTTCTAAGATACATTAGAATCGTATATAAATCGTCCAAAATATATATACCTAGCCTACTACTAGCTACAATTTTTTTAATAACAATTTCGGAGTTGAAGCAGGTGACACGTACACGAATCTTGGGCACACACTTAACATAATGAAACTTCTATTTAACCTGTGACTGACTTGGAGTTAGCAAAAATGCTACTAGATCTCCAAAAGAATATGTGAAGCCTGATGAAACTCATATACTTGGCTCTATGGTATATCTTTTGTTGATCAAGATATTTCAATACGAGTAATTTCATATTGAGAATATACAGGATGTACCAAATCCGAAGGCCTAAGTAATCACGACCCACGAGACTGCAATTTAAAATTTAGGTTATCTTACAATATTATAAGCCTTAGTCTGTATAACTGAACTAGAATCTGTACTCACAATTAAAAAAAAAGTGTTCTTGTAATTAGTACGGGGATTTGATTGGTATGTTTAGAAAAATTGCTGTATTAATGTATTATATTATGATCTTCAATGAGTGTCCACTAAAATTCAAATTATCTAAGAATCTTAAATGAATCACTTTGTCAAAAATAATAGTTTGCGATTCAGAAACATTTTAGCATAGTTGTTGCAAATTGCTAAATTTAGAAAAAAGTTGTTAGGTAATTATTAAAACATTCTTAAGAATCATGTTTCAACGCAGTTTCGTCTTTACTAAGATCAGGCTTCTCTTCATCCTGCTGTAAATTCCAAATTATTGTTATATATGTTGTTCATCCTGATAATTATTAAATTTTATGATGTCATCTGAATAGTATAATACAACCAGGGCATACCCGGTCGTGACAGTTGAAAATCGAGCTTAGCTGGTTAGTGGAGTAGAAGTAGAAATGAAACGACATTCGACATTTTGATCGGGATTAAACCTTTGAAATAAACGTAGTGAGAATAAGGTACATCCGTAGTCTCGCTAAATTATTATACTTATAATTTTATTATTTGAGAATTTGATTTTTCATTGATTTATCGATCATCGAGAATGCTGCATCTTGTACATTAAAGCCGCTTTAAACTTAACAATTTGTATTGCCGGCAATTGGAATATTTACTATGAGTCTGCGCAGTTGACAGCAATGATGTGAAATATTCGTAATGCAGCTGCAATTCTGGTAACATTTTTGGTGATTTCGGGTCGACCAACTGCAAACAAAATCTCTATTTGCTACTATTAGGTTATCATCATAGATATCATATCCTAATATTATCAATTTTACCCCACAATGTTGGCTGTTCTGTTTGAAAGACGAATTTTGTGCAATGAAAATTGCAGATTATAAAACAAACCGCAATAATAAGGCGGCTTTTAATCAAAGATATATTTCTTTGGCGATTATTCTAGTTATCAGCATGAAAAAAAAAATGTGCCCAAGATACAAGTAACTGCTCCTACCTCTGACCTCACGTATATACCTCAACACATCATTCGCTTCGTTCCGCACATTCCTTAGCTTCGTTAGCTCTATCACCTCCTCTACATACGTTACACGTGTTTCCATAATAACCTACGTAACATCCAAGATGGCGGCCGCGCGTTGCTGCCGTTCTTAACTATCACACACCTGTTCTGACGTCATCGGGGGACAGCAGTCTATCTGTTGCGTGGACTGCGGCTGTCGGCTGTCAAACTTGTCGAAGACTCATTCCCCTCTGCAGTCACCTACCGGCTCCATTTTGATGGTGGGGGGTGGCTGGTGAGCTGTGCTCACTGGAGGAGACTGCACTTGCTGTCCTGCCTTTGACAAAGAAATATTGATAATTAATTACGAGCAGGTTATTAATTAAATAATATTTATTCCATTTAATTCTATAAATAGCTAGGTACGTGAATAAACCAATAAACATTTGTATGTATGCCATGTATGAGATATAATATCGATCAGGTTCTATAGAAATAATTTTACTCTTCACAATAATGAAAAGAGTAATTACTCTTCAAAAAACCTTTGAAAGGATGTTATAACAATAACAAACCAATGAGAGATACTTTGTAAAAAGAGGCTTGATAAGCCTCCTGAAGACCCAACTGTTAACATTAGAAATTAATATTTATTTATGCCAGAAAAAGTCAAGGCAAAACAGCTCTAAAACTAGATTGTATATGCGTGCATAGTAGGAAAAACCATTCACTGTCTCAAAACAGTTATAAGAATTTTCCTGGAACAAAGTTAATATTATCCTCCTCCTTCCATTGTAGAACCTTTACCATTGGTACCCCCACTTCCAAAAAAATATCAGCTTCGATAATCCGCACGCAATGATACTACCCAAAGTCCTGATATTGTTGATAGTTTGGCAACACCGTAACGTATATGTATATAAATATAATGTAAGCATTTTTTTGTAGATCTAGACAGACAAAAGGAAACAGTTATTATTTGTTGTCGAAGTGCACTGAAGGTCAAAATGTCTTTCAAATTAATGTTTTTGAGAAATTTCCTTAATTCTCATCCGCTCAAAAAATTCTCATAGAAAAATTCCTTGAATTTCATTATTCAATATATCATTGTTCAATATATTTTGCAAAACCGTTCCTCTCCTGTCTAGCTAAAATTGATTTTAATAATTCAAAACTTGTCCATTTTCCAATATAAACCTTCATCTATTTTCACCAGATAACAATGCGTATTTACCACTTATTTATCAACCATTCGTTGCCCAATTTTCTCAAGCTACTAGACAAAGATTGAAGACAAAAAATTAAGACGCTTTTGCTCTAAGCCGATGTGTGTTTTCGCAATCGGTTATCGTTATCACAGTTTGGTGGCTGTGGGTAGTAAAGCGCAGTGGCGTATATAAGGGGGTCCCCCGGGCCTCCCCCCCCCCCCGAAACCAGCCACGCATTCAGTTTTGACGTCTGGAAGAGGCTGATTATAATACGCCAATATTATAACGTATGAAAATTTTTCCGATTGGGCCCCCCCGAAATCGATTTCTATATACGCCACTGGTAAAGCGATCCATTGCTTTTCCGACTGAGGTGTCAATTCCGGTCTTGCAATTTTTGTAGTTTTTCGGAGTAAATTTGGCAAAATATGATTTGTAGAGATTACAATCGCGTATCGAGAGTGTTCGTAGTTCTTATTTCTTATTATGTGATAAATGTGATAAAAAACCCGCGTCTCTAGAATTCGCGGACTTTTTGGTAGTTTTGTAACAATAACAAACATTCACTAGTGCTAGAAAAGCTGTTTTTCTGGAGGCTGGTGTTTGAGTTTGAGTGATAAGTACTAGTTACGCTTTTCATGCAAACATATCAATGTTAAAGCATATTTTCAATTTTCAGATCCCATTTCTCTTAGACCTACACTCGGTAAGTCTCTTTTATAACATACACCTATTATTTGTATGTTGTCCATGCTGCTATTTTAACTTTGGACTGCAGAAGAAACTGTATATAAAAGTTTTTTGCCTGTATCAAATCAACGCCTATTTTACCGTTTAACTGCGCGAAGCACCTACACTCCATAAACAACGTAAAAGATGCGGGTTATATTATTAGTATTCTCTAAACACTTGGATGCAATGAATGTATGGAAATCTAAAGAAATTAGATTTACTTATTTATTTTTGGATCCATTCTGCTTCTGCTTGTCCTTTTCATCTGTACAATCGAAAGTTCATATAAAAGCTACAAAAGCTAACTGAAGACAAACTTTTTTTTCAAAAATTGGGCTAACTTTCAAAGGTCATGAAAGTGTTCATTGAAGTGAACTTGAAGTACTACCTCTAATGTGGTTATTTGAAATGCTGATAAAATCTAGGAATTGTCACTTTGTATTTCTGAATACATATATAAAATCCAAAATATCAAAACATACTGTGACTCGGTCCCTGTGGCTTATTTTATGACTAAAACTTAAATAAATATCAATATAGCTTGACAAATACTACATACAAGTATCAATATAAAGGGTGTTGATGTTTCAAGAATTTCTATTTTTTAAGTTTTTAGCTCCTATGGGTATTTGGGATAGTTTGATCAAATCTTTTATATTACTTTGTAGGGCTTATAAAACTTGACACTCAAAACTAAAGTTGTGCAAAATTACAGTAAATCTACGCTGATTTTTTTGCATAATTTGTAAAATTGTTTTTTTGAGTTTCTCGGAAACTGTTTTATCTCCACAATTTTGTGGACGAATGTGTTGTCATGTCACCTGGTCGTGAAATCTTGAAATGGATTGGGAGGCTGGATTTATTTTAATCTCTTATTATTTGAGCACTCACTTTTCCTAAAAAATATATATTTCTCATACAATGCAAGAAATATTTGAACAGTAGTTAGATTGGTAAGCAAGTGTTTGCGGTATAAATATAAATATTTAGTCAAGAAATCAGTCGCTTCCGTAAAATATTTGCATGATATTTAGGCACATTCTGTCTTTATTGAGGATTAGTGTTTTCAGTTTGCACATTGGTATCATGCCAAAGCCGTGTAGGCCACTTTCCATGTGTTTCAAGAATTTTTTTCATTTTTGAGATACAAGTTTCTTTTTACTCAGGTTTTTCGTACTTAAATAATGGTAAATTACAGCTTATACAGATTAATGTTACCATACAGCTTTGGTGGTATTGGGTCATAAATATATTATTGACCTTTTTTCTGTTGGTGAAAATATTACTATAGTCCTGACCTACACTCTATAAGTCGTCAATATACCATAAAATTCTCATATGATTTTTCCATAAATATTTTTGTCAGTGTGTCGTCCATGTTGGTATTTTTAACTTTGGACTGCAGAAGAAACGGTGTACATAAACTTGAATAAAGCATAAGCTTAAGCAGCATAAGTAAATAATTATTACTCACATCTTCATTTTTGCGCTCTTCTGTCTTTTCACTTCTGTCTTACTGATAGTTTGTAAAAACTAAAGAAACTAATATTTTCAAAAATCAGATTACCTTCTCTAGGCTCATGCCAGTATCCTTAAAAGTATTCTTTGAAATGTTATCACTAATATGTAATTGTTATTTGTATTTCGGAATACATACAGGGTGATCGAAAATAGCAACGCATACAGCAGTGATTCTGCGGCTTATTTCATGACTAAAACTTTCTAACAACATAGCTGTGCAAACACTACTAGTACTTACAAGTACCAATTTACAGGATGTTGAAGTTTCAAGATTTTTTTTCAGTTTTTACTTTGCAGCTCCTATATGGGTTTTTGGATAGTTTACTTGAATTTGGGATATATCGATTATGCTATACGACATAAAATTGGACATGCCAAATCATTGCGCAAATCTACAGAGAGATCTTTTCTTAGGAGTCATGCCCGATTTTTAGCCTTTGAAATTTCTCGTTCTAGCAGATTCTAAAACATAAAATGAGTTGTTTTACTTTATTTAGAAACTTTTCAGCTCCGAAGAGGTCAGAATCCTCCCAGACTTCATTTTTAAGAATTCCTAACTGTTTTTAGGCATTACTGACCCTATTTGGTTCCTTTTGAGGCGATAAATTAGGAGAGGTGGGGAGTTAGTACCCAAGACATGTGGAAAGTACTAGGTCAAGTCACTTGGATGAATTTAACCCTTTATTTGGGTATTTACCTGTTGCTGTCCAGTGTTCTGCTGCCCTTGTCCATCCTTCTGCCCCCCAACTCGCATACTGGCCTTCATGAGGTCGTCTATGTCCTCCTGGAAGAGGTTTTCAGGTCGCGGGGAGGCGAAGGACCTCGCTACTGGTTTGTAGGTCATTCCGGACACTCCTATTGTAGAGACGTCCATCGCTGAGCCTATGTTCATATTGATCGCAGGCTCCATTGAACTAGATACCTGGAATCGGAAAAGAAAATCCATTAGATTTAATTGTGTGGGTGAGACTCACACGTCGCCCGAAGCTTATGGTCTGCTTCGTACCTAGTAGTCGGGTAAGCTCGTTCCTGTGACCTTGACCAGGTCCAGGACCTTTTTCCCAACACATTTTTTATGGTCGCCTTCCCGCAAAGATCGAAAGGCTATGGCGCTGTAGAAGCGCTGTGAGAGGATATGTATCTGTGCACGTTACATTTGAAATGCTGTACGTTGTAACCACCGGGAAACAAATTCCTCGGCAGCTCATTCCACAGTGTCGAAGTTCTCCAAAAGGAGGAATGCTGGAGGAGACTGGTTTGGGGAGTAGGGACCGCGACCTGGTAAGAATGAGCTCACAGAGCCTCTCTAGTGTTTCTCGTTCGGACGAACTTCCGCTTTCTTATCTGGGAGAGCTCACTCAAACATCTACCGTGATAGAATCTGTAAAACAGGGACAGATCAGCCACCCTTCCTCAACGTTCCAGGCTGTGGAGGTCCTTTGTGAGGTTAGGCGTATCGATTAGTCTAATTGCTCTCTCCTGGATAGTGCCCAGAAGCTAGAGTGCTTCGTAAGATTTGTCATCTGGCTGCGCCACACCCAACAGAGCCCTTTTCATTGCTCTGAGTGTCTACAAAATGATATGTGGAGTAGTCTTTTGAGACTGATGGCAAAGTCTACACTCCATGTTCTCTGTTGATGATTCCAAGAGTTCATAAATAGTGTCTGAAGTGACCATATCGATCACTAGCCAGCTAGCCACCGTTCATTTGGACCTTTACGCAGCTTTTTGCTTAGTGCTTGTCCAGAGTAGAGCATTGGTCGACACCTTGCTGTTGCTTTGCTTATGCCACAGCTTGGCTCTGGACCGAAGAATGGCATGCTCGAGCCTCTTCTTGCAAGCTAGTCTGCACACGCATTGCCACCAATATATTCGGGACCCAGTACAGGGTGGGGCAGGTAAGATAACCCACTACCTAGGGTAACCATCCGTCCGGAAAATCTCGGACATGTCCGGAAATTTGGAGCCAAATTTCGTGTCCGGGCGGAATTACAAAAATCGGTAAAATGCCCGGAATTTGAACCCCAATCGAAAATTAACGGACAGGCAAAAAAGGCACTACTGTCGCTTTATCTCTTTTCATTCTCTTACAGCTCCCCACCGTTAAGCCAAGCGTCCGGAGTATCTATGAAGTATATGGTATATGAAGTATATGGTCACTCTACCACTACGTTATGTCAGAAACTATATGAGATAGGACAAAAAGTTAAATACAAAAGTTGTTTGATGTGAGTTAGGTTTTAATTTTATTATAATTTTGTATATACAGGGTGTTTCGTCGTGCCTGAATTACCGCATTTTATCTCAAATGGAACACCCTATATATTTTTCGGTTTTCAGATTACGCTCTTAATTCCAAATATTTCTGTGGTTAAGTTTGTTTCAAATTCTGTCTGGTTTTAGTGAAAATCGCAATTACACTTTTTTTCGAAAAATAAGTGTTTCTAAAATTCACATTTTAGCCGCTCTGTAAGACACATGTCACTACTACTGTGGTCTAAAAGATCTACTAATTTATTGAGAAAAAATATACAGGATGTTTGCTACAGTGATTGGAAAAAGCAATTTTTCAAACGCCGATATCTTTATTTCAAATGGAACCCACTGTAAATTCCGGTTTGGTCGAATTCGTCTCTCAATTCTCTGTGTTTTTCATATAAGTATGTCCTATAGCTAAAGCTGACAGATTGCAAATAATTTGAAGTTTTTTAATTGAACTGCGTGTTCTTCTTAATTAAATTCGAAATACTGTAGATGGAATGGACCCCCTGTATATTTTAGTATTGTAGGATTGTCTGATAAACTCTCTGTGTTTTCATATCAACATCTCCTATACGTAAAGTTGTTAGATTCTAAATAGCTCGGATTCTTTTAACTCAACCCGATATATTCCTTTTACGGAAATTCAAAATACTGATAGTACCTAGGCGTTGACTTATTAAATTTCGAAGCAATATTGCGATTGAAGACTTTCACCAAAATGCGAGTTGTTATTGTATTTAAAATATTCTACAGTATGGATGGGCGGTTAAGACTTTACGAATGTTATTTCAGAAATAATCGAAATTTCCAAGCTGCATTACGGGAATATCGAATATTATATCCCAATAACAGGGTTCCAACTAAACAAATATTTCCAAGGATTTTGTGGGATCCCGCAAGATGTAATATTATAACTTCCAATTTGAATTTAATTTGATCCTTTTGAAACTAGTGCTGGAAAAGGTCTGGATCCAGTTCGGCCTTTCTTTGAGAGGTTTCATTAATTTCTTCAAAGTAGTCAAGATATAGCAGTACTGATGGGAGGTAGGTAACCAGATATTTTCATCCTAAACAGAATGATATTCGTCGTCCACCTATTGTACATATAGAATATATTGTTTCATATCAATACAAAACTCGAAGCACTTGTGATGTGAGACATTTTCCAGAGAAGCTGCCCCTACCACATGATCATAAAATAAAATCATATTTTCTTAAATGCAAACAATGTTTCAAGTCTGGAAAAAGCAAAGAAACCAGCTATAGATGCAAGGGTTGTGAAAATAAACCTGCTTTGTGTCCACACTGCTTTGAAGAGTGGCGTCAAACATAAATTTGTGCCTAAATTCTGTTTTGTTCGGGGATGCCTCTGTTTGCTAATAAATTTGATTTTTTGTTTTTATACCGTCTATTTTCTGAGAGATGCGATTTTGTTTATAAATTTGATACAATAAAATGTTGTTTTTGTTTTAGCTTTTGTCTCGAAAATTGTCCTTTTCTTCCCACAAAATGTGTTTTACGATTACACTGATTCAGACGGCTATAGCCGTGGTTGCGATTCTAGAACATAAAGTCTGTTGTGATATGACACGACGGATATAGCTGTCTTTTTTTATTGTAACCAAAAACCTCAAAAATGAAAAAAAGAGTCAAAAATGAATACCCTTAAAATATTTTGATAACGCAAATCATGTTACAAACGCAAAATAATGGGAATGTTTTGAGGTGCCATATTACGAAGCCTCCCGGCCAGCAGAGTGTCCAACAATGTGGTAAGAAAAACATTCAGTTGAATCAAAAACCTTAAAATTATTTGCAATCTGTCAGCTTTAGGTATAGGCCAAACACAGAGAATTAAGCAGCGAATTCGACCAAACCAAAATATATATAGCGGTTCTATTTGAAATAGTTAAAATATAGGTGTTTGAAAAATTGCTTTTTCCGATGACTGTAGCAAATATCCTGTACATTATTTCTTAATAAATATACAAAAATGTTAAATCCATTTCCTAGTACATCTTTTAGATCATAGTAGTAGTGACATGTGTCTTACAGAGCGGCTAAAATGTGATTTTTAGAAACACCAATTTTTGGAAAAAAAGTGTAATTTTGTTTAACACAAAAACCAGACAGAATTTGAAAAAACTTAACAGCAGAAATATTTGGAATTAAGAGCGTAATCTGAAAATCGAAAAATATATAGGGTGTTCCATTTGATATAAAAAAGCTGGCACTAATTTAGGCACGACGAAACACCCTGTATATACAAAATAATAATAAAACTGAAGTCTTACTCACATGAAAAAACTTTTGTATTCAACTTTTTGTCCTATCTCATATAGTTTCTGAGATAAGGTAGTGGGTTATTTTATGCGCCCCACCCTGTACAGCGTTGTGTGAAGCTAGTAAAATGAGAGTATTGAAACAGTCCCATACCAGTTTTGATGTAATTGATGAAAAATATAGATAAGAAGACCTTACTCACAGTTAATCCTAATGGCGAAGAAATGGGGCTATCAAGTGCAGATTCCGCGGGGCTGATTCTGAGGTCCTGTATACTGCCCGCGGGGCTGCCTATACTCCTCATGGAAGAAATGTGACTCATGCTCATTGGGGGAGCACCGTTGCTCGGGACCGACATTCCGCCACCTAAACATAAAATCATTTTAAAATAAATAAACCACACTATTTATACATATAAAATTATATCAACTATAGCCACCGAACATAGACACATCAAGAACGGTTACTCTAAGCTTTGCCTTCAATGTTTTTCTTGCTCACTCAAATGGTATTCTTTCAGAAAATCTCTCAAAATTTAATATCCCATGCAGTATATAACACGATCGGTGGCGATAACCTATTAATTCAGAATTCAAGCGGTTCGCCTCTGTGGGACCCACTTCAAAAGCACCGACGGACGTCAAGTGACACTTCTTGTCCTTTCTATAGGGTGTTCATTTGAAAACTTTCCTTCACGGATTTATCGAAAACCGCCAATTAAGAGAAAAAACGTCGAGACACGTCACAAGATTTGTCAAGGGGGACAACTTTTTAACCAAAAACTACTCCTCCTTGTGCCCTGTGTCGCCCAGGGTCATCCTCTGAAAAATTTTAAACGACAAGGGGTATCGAGTAATATCTCGTTTCAAAGTTATGTCGAAGTTTTTTATTTTGACGTTTATTTTTGATTTTTGAAAATCGAAATCGGTGGATTGGTTTTCGAAAAAAATTATAAAAATCTTTTTTTATCCTAATTTCCCAACATACCCAAATAAATATCTCCACTTGAATTTCCATTAATAAACAATGTTCCTATCACTTTGTTTCTTAAAATGCCTGCCCATACATTAATTTTTTGGGGGTATGTGCCTTCTACAAAACCATGAGGATTTTCATTGCTTCAATACCTGTAGTTATGCTTATTAACAAATCCAGTTAGATAAAATGTGCATTCATCAGTGAGACAGATATTCTTTACGTGAATGCAATCATTTTCGATTAATTCTTGCACTGTTTTCATTTTGAATGTATAACATTTAAGGGGTTTAATAACTGTAGAGCCAAATGAAATATCAATATGATCCACAATTTTGCATAATGAGGTATTTATAAAACTTCAACTTGAGCGGCTTCACCCAGAAATTTCCGATTTTTATTTGTAACAGATTCAGTTTGAGTAAATTTCATAACAAGATCCAAAGCATACCTATACGAAGTTATCTTCTGTGGACGTCTGGCGTTAAACAGAACGGCAGTTTGCCGAGCACATTGATTTTGGACAACGTAAATTGGAATCGTTTCCACTGTTTTTGCAATTGTCCGTCAGGAATTTGCACATCGCCTACATCATTATGTTGGCCAATAACGGCCAAATTTTAAACATTTAATGCAATAAAAAGTGGTATTTTCATTCGTCTTTGTTTCCTTTCTGAACAAATTAAAATACTTACAGATTCTTCTAATTTTCTAGAAAAAGAATAGACCGATTTAAAAAAATCAAACGCCAAACGTGAAACATTACTCCATACCCCTTGTTATCTGAAATTTTTAAGAGATGCCCTGGAGGGACAGAGGGTACAAGGAGGCAAATAGTTTTTGGTTAAAGAGTTGCCCCCTTGACAAATCTTTTGAAGTGTCTCAGCGTTTTTTTTTCTAATCGGCGATTTTCGATAAATCCATGGTAGGAAGTTTTCTAATGAACACTCTGTATAAAATCGATCTCGCCGCAACTATCCCAGCCATATCGCCAGGAAATTGACCAAACTGGGGCCCACATAGGCTCTTTGTTTTTTAGCGCTACTTGGTTCCGATTCTCCGCCGATGCCGATAGGTTATAAAATTTTCAATAAGAACTGCAACAAGATTCTGGTTCCTATAATTTGTTATTGAAGGAAAAACATCAAATTTACCCCAATATCGGGATGAAAGGAATTCACCAAACTGACGTTGATACCTTTTTTTAAGTTTTTATTTAACTTGCAATGTATGTATGTATCGATGATGCAGTCAGTATCAATATATAGAATATTGAGTCTTATAGGAAGCCCTACACGCATATACGATTGGTAGTTAAAATCATGATCTTTACAGTAGAATACCTCCAGTCATTCCATTAGTATTCTCTATTGTCTTGAACAATCTGATCTCATATCTGTCAAAGTCATGTAATATAGGTATCGTATTAAGGAGGATCAAATGACAACAGAAACAAACAATTTTCACAAACACGTCAAGATATATTTGCAGACGAGTACGCAACGGCACTTGTGTTTTAATTTTCTAATAACAAACAATAATAATTTCAAATGATGGGTTTGAGCTTCGGAATTTCAACAGACCTTCAAGAAATGTGTAAGTTTGTATACATACGATCAGGTTGAAGGTCTTGTTAACGCTATCGTTTGTCAGATCAATAAAAAACACTACTAAAGCATCCGTAAAATAGTTATATAACTTTCAATTGCTTCTGGAAGTAATCTTGTTTCTATTATCGCTTTCTGATAGCAGATACAATAACTTTCTCGAATACTTTAAAAAATATTTGTGTATAGCAAATGATGTCGAAGAATCCCTTTCATGCCGTTAACCACACCACCGCTAGTAATTAGCCTTTAATTGTGGTGTTACCAATGATTTGTTCTGCTGATTTTGTTCTGCTCACTTTGTTCTGCTAACTTTAGGGACGTCCAAGTTTAATACATCATTAATTATTTCACATTTATTGCAACAGGGCACACATAAAAAAAATGTTGTGTAATAACAGTTTATATTTTTTTGGATCGCATTTTGATTCCGGTATTCCTGACTTTATATAAAATAATAATAAAAAAAGGCATCTTACCGCAATGTCCGGCCAAGGCCAACGAGTTGACCAGGCTGGCGACGGGGTTGGTGTCCGGCCCAGAGGAGTGGGAGTGCGAATGGGCGGCCGCCACCATGCTGCACATCTGCTGTCTCAGGCCCTGCGCGACCGCCGCCACTGCCGCCGCCGCAGCCGCCCCCGGCGACACGCTGTTCACGTCGGAGCCGCCCCCGTTGCTGCACGGCCCGCCGCCCATCGGGCCGCCTCCTTGGCCGCCCCCCGGCCCCCCTGCCCCGCCGCCTCCGCCCTGCGACGTCGGCGTCGTCGAATGGTAGCTCTGGATCGTGACGCCGTCCTGCAAGTTGCAATAATCAGGAAGGAAATCGCGAGTGCGGAGGGTCTCACACTAGCTCCTGACTTGAGTTAAGGCGGCCACTCACACAGAGAAAAGAATGCACGGGTTTGACTGCGCACTTTTACACTCTAACTGCGCACGCAAAAATCAAGCAGTGTTTGATTCCCAACGAATTGACTGTGCATGCCACACGCTTCCCCATGCACAGCGAGCCCGCTTATTTCTTATTATCGGCCAGCCTAAAGTTCTTTGTCTCACTCTAAGGAGGACGGATCAGTGGGAGGCGTGTCGGAACCGATTTTTTGATAGTTTTCATCAATCTTTCCGTTATTATCAGAGATATCGAAAAAAAGTTTTTTTTTATTTGATTGAATATCTACCACTGCGTTGCGTTACGCTCAGAAATGGCGTAAAAAGACCGAAATTAAAAAACTAAGCGAAGTATCTTTTTGAAAAATCAAGTTTTAAAAAAAAATTAGCGTCGGTCGAGACATATTGTGTCACTAATTATAAGAACAAAATTAGAAATTTCTAGTATCGTTATATTTTGAAATATTATTGAAATAAAATTCAAGAAATCTAGTACAAAAAATACCCACGATCCTCGAAAAAACCATATACATTCAACGAAATACACCCTCTTAGAAGGCATGACAATATAACATCAATAAAAAATAGCTATTACTGGAAATATAAACCGTTTATAAAATGTAACGAAAACGTGACGAACCACCCTAAAAATCAAGAACATCATCGTCCGAGTTGCATAAAAAACACTTTTTAGCCATTTCTTATCGCAATTTAATTTTTATAAATAACAACAATCAGTATAGTAGTAGTAGCACGCTTTTTCAATTCTGAAGAATAAGGCAAACTGTTCCAATACAATGATGCACAGCATTTACGAGTGTATCGCTATCGTTTTAAATTTCACGGACACATGACACGCGCACTTTGTTAATACACGGGATAGTTCGCTCGGACCTCTCTGGCGCACGTTATTCACTGGCAGCATTATTTTGATCTTTAAAATTCGACATCCGGAATTCCAGACTGATTTTTTGCAGACAACCCTATATCGACGTGTTTGCATAAAAATTATCTTTATTTTGATATAAGTTTCCTGCATTAACCACACCGGTGCAAATTACTATTATTGATTTACCTGTTTATACCTGCCTACCCTATAGTTGGGACGGGAAAAACGTAGCCAACCTAACGTTTGCATATTCTGTGGGCTTCATACTTTCGATTGGTATGTGATTTGTCTATTAAACAAACCAGTGAAATGTGAAAAAAAAATAATTTTTCAATATTTAATTAATCATATCCTGGACTGAAATTTTTCAGCCAACCCACTCGCGATATGTTTTTTAACATATTAAATTTAATATAAAATGTTTTTCATCCATTAACCAGTTCGGTGAAGGTCGTTCTATATTCGGATCTTAGACTAATACATAGAGATCAAGTATTAAACCACGGAGCACATTACCATAGAAGGGCCTAACACTTTGGGCTGAACAATACTGTTACCTCCGGATGGTCCGGATAATAAAAATTGGATAGATCAAGGTGAGAGTTGTTTCAGTACAAGTGTAGATCAATTATTATTAAATTACAGTATTTTCGAAGGGTCTCATACTGCAGGCGGGAGAGAATAACTGAGTCAATAGTAGAGATAAAATATATCTATATATTATCTACTTCTCTGATGTATAGAAATTTCATAAAAGCCTAACTATTTGTATCATCAGAAATGTACTTACATGTAATCTTGGATAACTTGTCAAATGCGGTTCCTCTTTGATCTGGTGCGAATCCCTAAATACCACAGCTCTGATGACTCCCCTAATGTGTTCGTCTGGCCATACGCCCAACAGTATCCTTTGCGGTCGTCCTCTGCCTTTGGGCCTCAAGTCTGCAAACATACATGAAATTCAGCTCACTTCAAGTTGATTTAGTTTGTTTTTTTCATTAATTGCTTTGCTCAGTCCTCAGAGCAATGACGCATAATTTTAGTGTCGAGAAAAAACCGGACGACGCTTGGTATTTGAATTCTAGAGGTAGTTTGGAAACTTTTTTGTCATTGTACCATAATCTCAAAGTGGGCGGGGTAGGGGGGGGGCGTGTTTCAACGTGAAAAAACTGTCGTTAAGTAACCAAACGTAAATGCGGCAGTATTTTAGTACACCTTCCAGCTAATGTTCCAAAAATTGTTATCTGAAATCTACTGATGGTTTTTTTTTAAATTAAAATATAAAAATCGTGACGAAACCGGTCGCAACTTAATAGGAAATTCTTTGTTTGTTTTTTTGTAGATAACACAAAAAATACTGTGATCCGTTTCTGTTGGGCAGTTTATCGTTAAAAAATTGTTCATATTGTTTAAAACGGATGACGTGTCTTATACATGTTCTTCGGAGGTTCAATTATGACATATATCAAAGTTATCTTTTTCTATTATGTTTAACCGCATTTTTCAACTCCTAGGGAATGACATTATTGAACGCCTTCTAAAAGGATACGGAAGGCGTTGAAGAATGTCACCCCCTATTGGGGTTGAAAAATGCGGTTAAACATAATAAAAACGGATAACATTGATACATGTCATAGTTGGACCTCCCAAAAACATGTATAAAAAACGTCGTCCGTTTTAAACAATATTAACAATTTTTTAACGAAAATGACGTGAAAAATCGAACATTAAGCTCAAATTTCTCATAAACTGTCCAGCAGAAATAGTAGATGATAGTATTCTTTGTTTTATCTACAAAAGAACAAATAATTTTCTATCAAGTTCCGACCGGTTTAGACGCGATTTATTAATTTTCATTACAAAAAAAAACAAGTCCGCGCAAAGCGCTCGTAGATTTCAGATGACGATTTTTGGAACATAGTTGCTAGGTATACTAAAATGCTATCGTATTTTCATTCGATTACATAACGATTTTTTTTTCACTTTTTAACACCCCCTCTATCTTTGATCCCTCCAATTTTGGGGTTATGGTGCAATGACAAAAAGTTTCCAAACTGCCTCTAGAACTCACCAACCATCATCTCGTTTCCTTATCGACACTGAAATTACACGTCATTGCTCTGAATAATACGGGTCTTACTCAACATATTTATTCAGACTAAATTTTAAAATGACAAGAGTCCAATCGTTCCGTCATAAAAAATGCTTTTGATAGCAAAAGGTCGGAAAGAAATGAAATTTGGTGGGGTGGTGGGCATTGGTCCCCTGACTCTTGTTTTATGGTCTGTGGTCCCCTTAGGTTGCGACCTAAGGGGGGGGTGCCGTTCGAGGAGTGGGAGGCTGAAAACTCTGCTTCGCGATGATTTTAGAAGCATAGCAATCGAAAAAGGTTCGTGCCGTTCGTGGGTGTTCTGACAGGGCACTCTAGGCTCAGGCGGCATCTAACGTATGCTGCAAAAGTTTTTTTTCAAAACACGGGAGGTAGTTTCACCGTTGGCAACAATTCAGAAATCGTTATTATGGCAACCAGTCAACATCTAAGCGCAAAAGTAAAACCATTTTTGCTATAATATAAGTTGTCCAAATGTCGTTCAAATTAGATATTCGGAAGCGTATTTACAGTCTAGTTGGACGACTTGAAAAAAAATTTACGTCGTACCCATTTTGCTGGCAACATAAAAATTATTCTTGACGATGAAAAGTATTTCACATTTTCGAACTCAGAAATCAAAGGTAATGATGGTTTTTATACAATAGACTTTGAAGCCTGCCCAGACAATGTAAAATTTAAACGAAAATAAAAGTTTGAAAACAAAGTGTTAGTGTGGTGCGCTATATCGGACAATGGTATTTCACAGCCGTACGTTGGACGAGTTAAGGCCGAAGCGGTTACGCAGAGAGTCTATGCTCAAAAAAGTTTGCCTAAACTACTCAATTTTATTAATACCCACCATGCTAATGACAATATAATGTATTGGCCAAATCTGGCTTCAAGTCATTATGATCTGCGTACGAGAAACTGGCTAGAACAACACGGAATACCTTTTGTACCACGAAACGACAACCCCCCAATCTTCCTCAAGCAAGACCTATCGAAACTTTTTGGGCTCAACTGAGTGCCAAAGCTCATAACAATGGCTGGGAAGCTCAAAACGAACAGCAGTTAAAAAGAAGAATGATACTAAAGATCAGAGAAATTGATTTAGGATCTGTCCAAAACCTAATGAGGAACATTAAGAGGAAATTGCGAGCCGTGGAAGATCATGGCCCATTAGCAGTACTTCAACATAATTTTTATATTAAGAAATATTGTTATTTTTTGTAGTTCTTGTTACAGTTCAAATTTGTTATTGTGAGATATTTTTTTAATTTTTTGAAAAACTTCTCAAAACTTTTGCAACATACGTTATCACTATTAGGAATTGAAGATGACTCCCTACGCATAGGCTGTGGAGAGGCCGATGAAACGGCCTGACACTTCCTTGCGGAATGTGAGTTGCTAGGCGGGCTGAGATACGAGATCTTTGGATTCGATAGACTTCAGCCGGAGGAATCACCCTCTCTAAGCTGGCCGGCATACTGGCGTTAGTTAAAAGATCGGGAAGGTTTGGTAGGGAGGAGTAGGCAGGCAGTGGTGGCTGAGCGGTTACATTCGGGGATCGCAAAAAAGACCTACTGGGGCTAACTTGTCAGGCGCGGCCGCCCCACAGCTACTACTACTAGGCCTATTTTGTTTCAAACATAAAATCCGCCACCAAAGAACATCAATATTATCCAAAACCTACCTGATCCTCCATCGGCAGACGGTCCCAGCATGTTATGCACCCTATTGGCGTAGAGCACGAAGGTGGGGTAGGGTATGTCGTACTTCCTTGCCGCTTGAGACAGCGACAGGCCTTCTTTGAGCACGGAGAAGATCGCTTCTGCCATCGTCTCCGGTCGCCAGGACTTGAGGGGGCCGCGTTCTCTGAATCGCAGGTTGTGCACCAGGGATTGGTTCGTGTTCCAGCACTTCTGCCACATCGACTGCAGCTGGTATTGGTAGCTGTCTGCTGGAAGAAACGGAACGAAGAACGCACTATTAGTGGTTGTATTGGTGGTTGATATAATACGGGGAAATGAAGATTTATAGTAGATCCTAAAGATATAACATTTGTTTACCTAGTTAGAAGTTCTGCAAAAAATGCCATAGAGCATGGCTTGTTGAAAATAACATAATAGAGACTATTATTATTACGGTTATTTTGGACAGGCCGCGGGTCATGCGAATGTGATCCCAAGTAGGCATTTTTGAGGACATCAATTTGTAAACACATATTATATAGATTGGCCTTACTGTCATAACAGTCTTATCCTCAAATTCGTGAAATAATATGTATCTCATGACATAACGGGATTATGGTTTAAAAGGATATAATATCAGTTCAGTAATAATAGACATTAACTACATCATAGCCAACTAATGACAATTGCCCATACTGGTCCGCTTATTATATTCACCTCTCCTGAGTTTGTGTTTGTATACAGGTTATGTAAATGCTAAGGATAGTCTCAGTCGTGATAGTGTCCTGAAATTTTTTATTTTTGTCAATCAAGACTCAAACTCAAAAGTGCGATCGGATTTGTAAGCAGCGCCCTAAAATTATTCAAAACACGAGGTTTCATCTAAATAGAAAGCAAACTAATGATTTTCAATTTTTTAGGTAAACCTTAAGATCTGAAAAACCTGAAATTTTTTATTTTTATCAAACGAGACTGAAACTCTAAACTGCGACCGGCTTTGTAATCAAATCATCCAAAACACAAGGTTTTATCTCAATAGAGAGTCAAATAAAGCTTTTCAATTCTTTAGGTACCTAAACCTAAGGGTCTGAAAGATCTGAAATTTTTGAGTGAAACCCAAAACTGTAAACGGATTTGTAATTAGTACCCCCAAATTACACAAAACAGAGGTTTTATCTCAATAGAAAGTCAAATAAAGATTTTCGATTTTTTAGGCAAACCTGAAGCCCTTTTACATCATTTCAACAGAGTGCTGAAATTCATTAGAGGTACAAACTTTTATTATGAAATTTAAATACCGTATATTTTATATTTTATGTCTGTCTATGTCACTAACAACCCTATGCGATCGATGTGACCCTTTTGTGTGAATAAATACTGAAATACTGAATCTGAAATCTTTGATTTTCGTCAAACGAGACTGACGCTGCGTGTCCACCAGAGATGTGCTAGGAGGAAGAAAGGTGTGAAGACGTGCGACGGAGCTGTGAAACAGTGTGCAGATGAGCGTTACGAGAATGTGTAGCGGGCTCTTTTCAGAGTTTTCTTTTTGCTCGCCTACATCAACAGCACACGTCGTTCGCCCACATTTCTCACAACGCATTTCTAGCGCACATCTCTCGAAACACATTAATATTCCTCGCCAACATGCCTTCTTTTGTACGCACAGAAACGTCTCCACCAGAGTTGTGCTGAGCGAGGCGAGGTATTTCAAGCGATTCTATTGGTTCGCTAAAAACACATTCCTCTTAACATATCCTCGCACATCTTTGGTGGAAACGCAACCTGAAACTCAAAACTGCGACGGGATTTGTAATGAACACTCTTAAGGTTAAAAATACAAAACATACAATTACGTATAGAGAACATTTTCTGTTCAAATCGCGCACCGATTGGTATCGTACAAGATCGTTAAACTAGCAGGCCTTATTAAACTGTGACATAAAGACAACAAAGCGGATATCCAACTGACTGGCGCCCTCCCAAAGGCCATTATATTATGTCGTCCTGATGCACTTAGGCGCGTATGCGTCGGACGCATCTAAACAGCTGCATCGGACATCCAATAGAAATTATAAATGTAGATAGACGGTACGGATAAGATGAATTATAAATGTTAATAGCCAGTAATAGTAATTAATCGATGATGAGTAATTAATATTTCCGACACAATACCCTGGCTGCTGCAGCATCCAACACAGAGTGAGACAGAGAGAAACGGATGTGCGTCTGTATACAGAGATAGTATCTCTTGGGTATGCTGTACATTACAGATGCAGGCTTTTCTTCGATCTGGAATGGTTTAATGGTAGTTAAGGTTGATATCGTACACATATTTTGTTTATATCGCAGTGATACTTACTGAGGTAGCTTCACTTTTGTACTTTACTAGCGGAGTCGTCTGCAAATCACTAAGATTGTTTTGAAAACCGTCAAAACGTCGATTATAAATCTATTTATTTATGACCCAAACATTACTCAAACTATCATGCATTCAACGCTTATCTAATGATGAAGTGCTTAGACGTATGACACACGTTGCGGTCAAATCACCGTTTCGGTAATTTTAACGAATCTGCGCAGACCGAATGATATTTTCACACAGAAAACTGTTGTAAACCGATTTTCGGCCGATCTTGGGCTCACGGTTCATTTTTTTAAGTTTTCTTGCGATATTACCATAAATACGTTTATAATTTTGGTCCTTCCATCATTATCAATTCGTACCACTCAGGACCGAAATAGGTATGCCGAAATTGCCGCCAACCTTCATTAAATGGAGATGGCACCTGAAGGAGAAGATGACCTAAACAGACAAAGTCCTTTTCCAGCTGTAATTTCTAAAGCGTTAAGTAATAATTCAAAACCGTCAAGTTAATTTTCCAACTCATCACTTGTAATTCTAAACTGTCAGGTGCATTTTATATCTGTCAAAGTTGGGACTTTCATTTTCAGAGACAATGGCCTTTGAAATTACAAAGCTAATGCACTGTGCATTAGCAGCAGAAGAATAAAAAATGTAAGAAAACAATTACTATTCGTTTGCTGCGAAGTTTGAAGTGCGGTCCTGTCACCTGAGTCTCATAGATATAGTTCGCGCCGCGAGGCGGAAGCTAAGTATCTCTTCTTCAATTTGGCCCATTCAAGGTCCACTATGATGTGAATACAAATATCCTGTATCTCTAGTTCTTTGCACGAGATCGATAAATCCACGGGAGGCAGGGTGAATTCGGTCAGGGAAATGATCAACATACACTTATGAAGGCATTTCGGCCCCATTCACATACACTAAAATTCATTATTTTAATCAATATCAGTTATGCCAATTGCACCACTTTTAGTGTTGTTAAAGTCCGATGTAGCACGTCAAGATTTCAGAGAAGTCAGTTTCAATAAGGATTTTACTGGAAATTACTAGAAATTAGTGGAGAAGGAGTGGAAGTGGGCATTAGTGTAAAAAATTTAGGTCATCAGTGCCTCCCTTGCTTTTTTCAAAGTAAATAAAAAGTCTTGAATTCCGAAAAGATGTGCATGTTCAACAAACATTTCTTTTATTGAGAATGCTTTTAAACGGGAGTAGATGATTATTTAAAGGAAAGTTATTCCACCAAATCTGAAGATTTTCTCAACCATTTACAACGTAGTAAGCACCACATAATATAGCAGACTGACAATAAAACATTTAGACGGTATTTTCTCGCTCAGCTAGCCAAGTGTGGAGAACAGACCTTTCCATATACGGCCTAAATACCTATCACCATACAATCAGCGATCTGTGCATTAGTCCAGTGAAAATAAATAGGAAAATGAATTTTAGCTTGTAGATACGATAGTTTCTGCAGATAAAAGAGCGATCTCTAAATCTGGTCTGACCAACAAATTCGAGTAGGTTAAAACACATGCTCTAGCTCTAGGCATGTGTGTTTTTGCAAGATCATGTTGTTATTAACTGCCATGTGTTGTTTATTCTTATCGATGATGAGATTTGAACTATTCACGCTAAAATCTTCTCTTACGCTTCCTGAGCTTGCGGAATTGTCGAAAATAGTCTAATTTTCACTTATGCATTGATAAAACCCAAGATTCACTCAAAAATTGCCCAATAGACAGAGGGAACGATCAAATCAAAACAAAACGCTGCCACTATCTGTTGCTCATACTGGTTCGTGAAAGGTCGCTGGCCAGTCGATGCAACGGTGTCTTTTTTTGTAATAAATTATTGTTTATACGGCATATTCCTTGACCTCACCGCATCAATTATTCTTAAATTGTTAATATGGTACATTCTGTTTAACAACAAATATTTTGGATGAGTATCTTCTTCAATAGGCAATTTTAGAATTTTCCTCACAAGCTTCTTTAGCCATTTTACTATTACTGTGACTATATAACATATCGTCAGACCAGCTCCGATAACATTATGCACAAGTACAATACGTAAGGAAAACATAATGGCTTTACCCGGAGAAGATTTGGCATTATCGTCAAATCATGGACTATTAAAGCAAAATAGTCGGTGACTAAAAAAATCTGTGTTTACTTCTTTTAAGAACCTATTCTAATTCGTTGGGTCTGACCGTCACACATGTTATGGGTATTTGTTCTGAAAAGTCGGACCAAAGTCGATTTTGCAGATTGGCCCGTATGGCAAATCCGATTTGCACCAGAGATATCGGAATAGACGCCCAATGAAAAGTGACTATCTTATTCTCCATGGCTGTATATACTTCCTAGCAGTTTCAGTCAAAAATTGTATCCATGTATCGATGTATCAGTAAGTAAGTCGCCAGAATAGAGGTAATGAAAGCCTTTCAATCGACAACCAGCAAATCCAAAGAGTTGAGAAATTCAAATATTTGGGGGCCACTTTAAACGCTAAATGCGATTGTGATGAAGAAATAAAGATCCGGATTGCTGTGGCCAGAAATACTTTCATAAAGTTTAATACTTACCTCCTTCGCCGAGAAGTGCCTCTGGACTTAAGATTGCGTGTACCTTAAATGATACATTTGGCCTATAGTAACATGTGGGTCAGAAAGCTGGTCAATGAAAGTGAGATCAATGAATCGTATAGAAGCATTCAAAATGTGGACTCCAAGAAAACTTCTAAGAATACCCTGGATGGACCATGTCACCAACGAAGAACTTCTACGAAGAGCAAATGAAGAAAGACAGCTGCTGCACATTATCAAAAACAGAAGTAGCTTACTTGGGACATATATTAAGAGGCTCCAAATATAAAATCCCGAAGGAAATCTTAATGGGCAAAATAGAAGGAAGAAGAGGGCCAGGACGAAAACAACATTCTTGGCTCAGAGCTATCAGAAACTGGTGCGGTATCACAGACATCGGAACATTATTCAGAAAAGCAAGAGAACATACCTTACATTATCTAACATGATGAACAGTGACTCGCCTGCACGCTGCACTGCGTACGGCACCTAAAGAAGAAGAAGAGGATCGATGTTCAGTACAATACTGTTGTCATAATAATATTCCGAAGTTTATACAGATTTTTAAGACTCTTTCACCAATTATTCAATATGGACTCTTCGGGAGCAAGTATGTTCAACATATTTCATCAATTCTAATAGTACCTTGTATATACTGACATAAGGAACACCGTTCCTTTACAGATACTAAGATGGTTTTGATGCTGTTCTGAATAAGTCCTGGGTTTATTTTTTGTCTTATAATACAAACTTAGGGCTCTGCTATTTACCACATTAAAAAACGTTTCCAACTTCGTCCAAATTCATGAATAATATTCCTAAATAGCTGTATGTATTGTGAAGTCAAAAAATAATAAAGTTGTGTCAGCGAAGATTTTTACTAACGATGAGATATTACTAGAGATAACTGGTATTGATTTGAGTCTTATTTTTCGTGTTAGGGTTAGAGTAATTTGAAGGGCTATATCAAGCGGCTATAAAATAAACAAGTAAAAATTCGAAACTATTTGTTTGAACACACACGGCAAGACTGTACTTAATTATATTCATGGCATCTAATGACACCAACTCTTCACAAAATTTTACTTCATGGGTTTAGTGTTATTGAAAAGGTTTTTTTGTTACTGGACTCATGGCCCTCGACCAGAAAAACTAATAAACCATTCCTTAGGTAAACTGTTGCGATGCTTGTGCCTGCAGAAAGTCTTACAGTGATGACGTTAACACAGCATTTGCATATGAATATTTTCTAGTTTTTGAAAATATGCGCTTTTTAATAGTTACATTTTGTATTAAGTACAATCTCTGACCATATTAAGATTAATTACACGGTTCCAAGTACAATGATATTGAAAAATAAATATTTTGCCCGGGCTTTTAATATAAATACCCCTATGTGCTTCACTCCAATCTCCTTGCGATCAAAAAGAAAATGATGCCCAAGCTAGATGCCAATTTTTCCTATCCGAAATGTCTATTTTGACTGGGTAATAATATGTAAATAGTGACTCTCACACCTAGACACCCGAGTTGCCACAACTTTGTGTTTGAGTGTCTGTTTGTACGGACGTGTGTATGTATAATAACTTTAAAAGCTATTTTATTACTTTATTACTATTCTAATTTTCAATTTAAATACCCTTTCTATGTAAATTTCCCGGCCGCGGACTGTTCTGAAGTATTGTGCCGATGGCGTGGAAACAAATGAAGAAGCAGAAACAGAAAACAGTTGAATCGAACGCGTCAGGACCGTATTCAGGTTTTTGTTTATTTATTTACGACTTTGCCAATCATCAATACATACCTATTTGAATATATTACAAGACATTCTATGAGCAATACATAACGCATACAAAAAAAACTATTTAAAACATCTTGAGAGATTTATTAAAATGAGTGGCTGATCGATCAAAAAGATCCAGTTCTTTGAATTTATTAGCAGTACGTACTAGTGATATAAAATAATCAAGTAACTATGACAAAGTAATCGTTACTAATGAATAACTAAACGTAACGAGTCCTTCATTTTGGAAAGACGTGTTACTTTTGCTCTCGTTACTAAGGGCCGGTTTATCGATGCTCAGTTAAAAGTTCCAGTTATCTACCTGACAGATTGGAATAGCCATCAGTCAAAGTCCCTGTTAAGTAAATTACTGTTTATCGTGACTTTCTGTAACTGAAAGTTATGTAGCTAAGAGTTTGCACTGAGTTGGCCACACTGCTAAAATATCCCTAACTCGTGGTTGAACCCTATTGGCTAGAACAAATTGTCAGTTATACGGAATTTTAATGGCAGATGAATACTGAATAGCAGTTCCTAATTCTAAATATCGGTGTGTATATAAATCGGATTAAAATGGGTTCAGCTCCACAATCGCTAGCAAAGGCTGACGTAAAAAATAAAAGACTTCCAAATTTCACTGAAAGTGAAAGACAGCTGCTCATAAAATCAATCAATATGTATGATAAGGTGATTGAAAATAAACGCTCAGACGGTGCAACATGAAGGGAAAGGAAAAAGCATGGATGAACGTTGAGTGTAAATTTTAATGCTTATCTATGAATCATATTTTATCAATTACAAAAATTAAGCAAAATATGGAATTTCTAAAGGATCTTAGGTCTTACCGTTATCGGTTGTCAGAATAATAAAGCAATATAAAAAATCCCTGCTCTAGATAAAAAATATAATCCACACTCAAAATATTTATACAGCAGCAGCTTCAAAACCAAAACCAAAGGAAGAAAAAATAAAAAAGTTTGGTTAAGGCTGCAATTACAAAACATAATACTCTGCTGCAATTAAAATCTTAGCTGCCAGTTAACCGCATAACTCACACCTCCAACTTCCAGTCACTCTAGCAGTTACTTTAGCTGGCAGTTAACGGTTAGCAGGAGAAAGATAAACACTATGACTGCTAGTTAACAGATAACTGTCAGTTGAATTAACTTAACTGAGCATTGATAAACCGGCCTTCAGAGTCCGATACACAGTCCTGAGTTCACGCTAACAGTCACTACGCCACGCCGTCCGCAACCAGTAAATCCCAGGACTGCTCCAGGGCGTTTTGGACCCGGGGGTGGTACACACTATTCAGGATACACAACACATACACAAACACATTATCGATAGTGGTGGTTTAAGTAGGTTTGAGTTTGATTTTTGTTCTATCGGTTTTGTTTGTTTTGTTGTCCTTGTTTTCCAAGAAATGTCTTCAAACATACTGTTTTTTAATAAAATATCCATCTTTGTATTATAAATACCTACTAAATATACTTTCTGATCTCAATGTTCTACAAAATAACTAAACTAAGTCAAAAATAGCGTGGTCAACCGTTTAAAGTAAACTCTTGAACATACGTATCTAAAAAGTAACTAAAGTAACGAGTAAAGAATTCCGAGTAACGAGTCCTGAATTGGAAAGTAACGAGTCTTTACAAGTCCTTCAAATCACTAAAGTTTACATCACTAGTACGTACGTACGACTCTTGTGATAGTTTCATTCCCACCATCATTAGTGCGGGAAAAAAATAAATCACTATTTCCAGTTCTTTTCACACTTACAATGAACTTAAACTAATTCTAGAATTTCAGGACAATTAACATGATTATATTATTAATTAAATTGTATAAAAATTTCAAGTCCATTGCTAGGTTTACATATATGGAGCTTTTCAAAACGCATTTTGTTCTGCTCTACAGTCTTATGTAAGTACAGGGTGTTTCCTAAGTTGGAACGACTTTCCTTCGAAGGGCACATAGTACTTGCCAAAAGGAACGATTTTTGCAGTAACATATTGTAAACGAAATGGTTAGGGATATCAAGATATTGATCGACAATGAAGTCCTCATTTCTAATTCCGTTCTGTGTGATTAGATCAAAAGAGACACAAAAAACGCAGTTGAGTATGGAGCATAGATGTACGTAGCAGCGTGCCTTGATATGAAGGTTTCAAATTCTAGGACCTAATCATTCACCGCACAATAATAAAGATATAACAAGCTTTGATTCGAGGCGGGACATTTATAAAACTATAAGGTTAGGTTTAACTTTGCTTGACAACCAACACCGCAATTCACAAAACAAAGCTTTCTCTCACAGAAGATTTTTTCTTATGACACAGGCAAGGGATGGAACCCACAGGGCGTCCCCTTGACGGAAGAAAAATCGCAAAAAGTAGTTTGTTTCGTGAAAATTGCGTAGATACCGCGATTTAAAAGTTAACGAGGCAACAAGCCAAGCCAAGTTATTGTTGATTATCAGAGCGCTCCGTGGGACCTTAAGATCCTATATCATAGTGTCAGTTCGTAAGTCTGTCTGGTCTGGAAATCCGAGAACCAGACAACGTCAAAGAAAGAGGAGAAGAGGAAAGTAAGGAAGAAAAGTGGAGAGCAAAAAGGGGGAAGAAAATCTTTCAGACTATAGTCGAGACTTGGTTAGTTTTCGTAGAATGATTTAAGTGTTACTATACTAAATTCGCAATTCAATTTTGTTTTTCACAGACCGAGCCGCGGCCTTGCGTGCTTGCGAATATGCTCCACTGTGTGTGTGCTCCAATTTCTCAATTAAATATTTATCTGGAAGTTAACGGTTATCTGCCAGATAAATTTTTTAAACAATTGAAGGTTAAACTTCAAATTCACGCAGCTACCTAACCACTTTTAACTGGTCATTGAGAAACCGACCCTGATTCGCACAACAAAGGGCTGTTGTGAAATTCTGCTTGAATATAGCGTGTTTAGTGAGGTCCCCTAAATAAGGGATATCCAGGTCTCTATGAAGAGTCTCGTTTGAAACGTACCATAGGGCATTCGTAATTGTGCGTAATGTTCTGCAAAGCAGGCCTCGCAAGTGCGTTTTGGCAAGAAAACACCAAGATGCACATGCATTAGTAACTGCTGGTCGTATTACCATTTTATAAACCCGAATCTTGTTGATCAAACTCAATATTGAATGTCTACACAACAGAGGGTACAGCTGCCGGAACCTAATTTGGAATTTAGTGTTTAATGCCTCCGTGTGATACCGCCAGATCATCCCTTTGTCAAGAATGACACCGAGATACTTCACAGAATTTTCGCACTGATCGGCTGAATTTGAATTCCTTTTTTTAAACTTTAAAATGGAATTACTGGTAAACAAAATGATGCAGAGTATAACGAAATGCATCAGTACGCCTATTTTTGTATACACTAAGTGGTTATAATGATTTAATCATTGTTATCAAACCCATGTTACCAGTCCATTGTGGCCTTAATCCGCCTCTGTTAAGGCTCGTCTACACCGTCTACCGAAGCGGCGTTGGTCCGATAGCCCAGCAAGATGGTTATCTGGTGCCCACCATCAACAATCTGAAACGTGCTGCTCGGCGTTTGTTTTCATGCATTTAAAGTAGCACTTTTGGACAGCTATTAATTAAATAATTACATAGGCGGCCGAGCAAAGAGAAATGCCCGGATCGCTTGTTTCTTCTTTTTTTGTTTCGGGTACGAATATAAGGCGCGGATAATAGCTAGCCGTATGCGGTACAAAGGTGTGCGGAACCCGCTGTTGATAGTTTTGATGGATGTTCCACTTCCGTTAGTTCGCCGAAGAAGAAACTGAATATGGACGTTGAGATAATGCTTTTATCTACTGCAAGGGAGTAGCGGAGGGGCAGTTTGGGGTCAGAATTTTTATGGTCAGCCTCCCGCACATGCTGAAAGCTTATGGTGCCAGATTGACGTCACATTTAAGACGCTGTAGTTTGTAGCCGTCGGGAAACAAATTTCCCGACAACTCATTCCACAGCGGCGAAGTTCTCCAAAAGAAGGAATGCTGGAGGAGACTGGTTCTGGGAGTAGGGACCTCGACCTTGTAAGGATGAACTCGCAGAGCCCCTTTAGTATTGCATGTTGTGACGGACTTTGGTGTTATTATCTGGGAGAGCTCACTCGATCTTCCGTGACAGAATCTGTAAAACAGGGACAGGTCAGCCACCCTTCTTCGATGTTCCAGGCTGTGGAAACCCTTTATGAGGTTAGGTGTATCGATTAGTATAATTGCTCTCTTCTGGATAGTGTCCAAAAGTCTTGAAGAGTACTTCGGAGTGCATCCCCACACATGGGAGCAATACTCCAATGATGGTCTGATCTGTGTCTTGTAGAGCACCAGCAGTTGATCTAGTGTATACACCTTCCTACAGCGGAACAAAACCCTAAACTTCTGGGATGCCGTTTTAGCAATAGTGATAACGTGGCCGTGTCAGGACATGCTATTGTTGATGTTGATCCCTGAAAGCTTGACGAAAGGTGACTCGACTATTGGGTGACCCTCCATTTCCACAGCCTATAAGCCAACGTGAGACTTCTTTGTCAGTATTGTTGCCTGACCTTTCTGTACGTTAAACTGTACTCTACTTAGTTATCCCCACTCGACAATTATTTTAATATCTACGTTGATCTGTAAGGCATGTTGCTGTCGCCGACGTACCGTCTCCTGGGATGATAGATGCTTGCCTGGTTCCATGCACGATATTAATTTACTGTCGTCTGTGAAGCTGTAGATTGGATTCGATGTTATTTCCAGCAGCTCGTTGATGTACAGCAGAAACAGTGTAGGGGATAGGACGGATTCCTGAGGAATACCAGCCTTTATTGAAAATACGTCTGATGGACCGCCTTCGACAAGAGAGATCGGTCATTCAAGAAGCTATTTAGCCACTGGCGCAGGCCAGGTTGTAGACCATAAGCAGCAAGCTTGACCAGCAGTCCCTAATGCCACACTCTATCGAAGGCGTTCGATATGTCAGGAGCAACAACATGGGATTCGCCATGATTTTCAGTTGCTCTGTTCCACTGGCCCGTGTAGAAATTTGTTTTGAACAGGGTATACTACCTATAAAGAAACAGCGTGAGCTATTTTTCATAACTCACGCTCCAACCGTGAGTTATAATTAACGCCTAAAGGCTTGCATTTACTTTGATTAGTATGAGTTTAGGTGAGTAGTAACTATTGAGGGTGATGTTTTCAACAAACTTATGTTTCTTGTGATATGACAGTAATTAATAAGGTTATAATATTTAGAATAGCAGTAACTTCGATGGAAACAAAGCACATCCTTCTTTCACTGTGAGTTTAATCGTATCAAGTGCACACGTAGAGAGCTACTCTTATTATGCTGTAATTACTATTTTATTATATATTTGATTATAATATTGGGGGAACAGCTCTTAATCGGCTAGAAAGTATCAAAGACCTGGGGGTAACTTTTGATTCGAAATTGACCTTTACAGATCATATTGAGTCAGTGGTTTGTAATGCTTACAAAACTCTAGGGTTTGTTATCAGATTTAGCCGCGATTTCGGTGACACAGATATGATTAAGATGTTATACTTTACGTTTGTGAGATCAAAGCTTGAATATGCTGCGTTAGCTTGGCAACCACATCATAATTATTGGTTAGACAAACTTGAGTCCATTAACAGGCGATTTTTGAAATACTTACACTTCAAGGCTAATGGTATTTATCCACCGATAGGTTATCCTAGTGAACTTCTCTTCCAAGAGCTTAATATCTGTTCGTTAAAGCAGATGAGAGATGAGTATGCGACCAGGTTCATGAGTAGGATATTGCACAATCAAATTGATTGTTGCGATATCTTACATAGACAATTTCCTTGTTCCATGAGAACACGCTAGAGCTAACCAGACCTTCTACATGAGAACTCCTAGAATCGACTTACTTGAATTTTCTCATATCTATAGCCTTTGCGCATGTTGCTACAGCGCAGCAGATACCTTTGACATCTTTCGGTGTCCCATTATGAAGCCTTGATCTCCCTCTCCTGATTGTTGTTTTATACTTTTAATTTATGTGTGAATACAGTGCATATGGCTTTTTTGATCTTTTGTCAGACTCATATGTATATGTATTTTGTTGGTATTTTATATTAATATTCTGTGCAATTGTTGCTGTCTGTTCGGTGGCGTATCTAAATAAATAAATAAATAAATTCATAATTTCTTTTTGACAATACACAAAAGGACTTAAAACTTAAAACACTAAAATGATATTTCTATCTTTATGCCTGAGAACCCTATGTATATGTGTTATGTCAGTAATTGTGTTGCTCGAAATCAAACAGACATCAGTGAATAAGCTCAAAAATACCCATGAATAGGTACACTTATAAACAAACTAAGTTGATGGCTGAATGAGTCCTCTATACATCTTGATTATAATGAGCTTATCTCTTGCTAAGATAATCTCGAAAATTATTTATTATGATTAAATTTGAACGAAGAACTAGTTACACAATTTATCTCTATTATGTTATTATTATATTCAATTATAATATACAAAGGGTGCTATAGGAAAGTTTTGGAATATTACGCAATGAATCGTAGGTTAAGGACGGTGGTTAAGGGCAGTTTTGCGTTAGAATTTCGTACGTGGTTTAAACATAGACGAGTACGTAGAAGAAATGACTTTGGCACTGAATGAATGAATGAAAGAGGGCGAGAGGCTTCTTGGTGACTAGAACCACCAGTGCATAGGCCTACAAACGGGTCATTAAGCACCTCTCCCTCCCCTAATTCTCAAGTCCAGCCCTCATCGCAAAGGTGAAGGTGGCCTTGGGTCCTGCCCATCTCATATCCTCAGGTTCAACCCTTGAATCTAGTATGCCTGTGATTCCCAAGGGCTTCACTGCGACATAGAATGTGTGCCGATGACTCTTCCTCCTCGCCACAGCGTATACACGTCGGGTCGCTTGCCTCCTACCATCACATACAAGTGACCTGTGAGGATTTTATGGCCTCTCCATCTCATAAGACGCTGATTTTGCAACCACACCTCTGTTTTCTAATGCTCTAATGGTAGCTGCTGCCAGTCCCACAGCTAACTCAGGACCCAGGAAATTATTCCTCGATCCTCGCCTTGCGAGCGCGTCCGCCATTTCATCGCCACAATCTCCAGGATGACTCGGAACTTATCTGATGTCTTGCCGAAACGTCATTCAAGATCTTTCTACATTGCAGAACGAGCCTTCATGTAAACCTACAAGCATTTGAAACTTTCAATGTTGCCTGGCTGTCAGAGCATATGATGATCCTCTTGCTAGGCCCCTGAATTTCGTGAATACGAAAGGCACAAGCTCAAATCTTATATATCTTTGTTTGGAATACCGTAGCGCAGGGGTTCCCGATCTTTTTCAACCCGCGGCGCACTTTCAAGTTTGGCATTTTGTCACAGCGCGGCGCCCTACCTTAGACAGCTATTTTAAACAGATACTGTCGAAACAAATAGGTATCTACAATAATAGTAGACACAAAAATTAAAACTTCCTTAGGAAATGAAGTTTATTTTATTATATTTGTAAGAATTCAGAATTTAAACAGAAAACAAAAAGAAAGACTCAAGAAAAACAAAAATAAAATACGACAGTCAAATGAATGTGACGATTGAGCTTGGTGATCTCCACATAGTTTTTCAAAACGGGGAAAATTCGACACTGCCACTCTCATTTCTTACTCCTCATTAATCATTGAGCGATAATTGTTCTTGATTACAGCTACGGCTGAAATATACAGGGTTACTGGTAACTCGACCACTTTCCTGCAGGAAGTGATAGAGGGACTCAAATGCAATAGATCTGACCCCCATATGTAATTCCGAAAACCGATAGTTTTCGAGATAATTAACATTTAATGTTTTTCAACGATATGTCCAAATTTCCACACTACATCCCAAATTTAGAAAAAAAACCCTGCTGTCGATTTTAGTAATTTCCAATTTAGTTTTTTACTGACACATACGCAAATCTAATTTAGTATTTAAATGTGTAAAAATACTAAACAGTTTCAAACTACATATAATTATAGAAAAAATAAAGAACAAAGTTTTTACATTCACCGCGAAAGAAAATTGTCTAGCTCAAAAAAAGATACACAACCAGTGGTTACGATTGGTATTTACCATTTAAATAATTTTGTATATTCGAATCTCCCGCGTTTTGACTTGCGAGTTTGAAGTCTGACGGTTGACGCGGAAGAAAAAGAGAGTCGTACTTCAACTACCGAGGTGAACGGACGTGTGCGTGATATCCGTCACCCCGTGTGTAGCGGGTACCTCCAATAAGGGCGACCACAGCCTTACATCGCTCAGCTAACTAGGAATCTGGATAGAGCAACGCAGTACCCAGCTGGGGAAGACATCCGACGCCAACCAACAAGGGGTGAGTCAACCGATGCATGATTAACTTTCAATTCTCGTGAGTCATTTGCGGTTATTTGCCAATTTAGTTGGTCCTTCACAATTGGCTACAATTACTTTATGGATCGAATTGTAACCATTTTTTGGTCCTTCGAGCCGGATAAATAAATCGCGCTATAGTAAAATAGTCTACGTAAAATCTAAATTGGTACGTATCCTTGACAAAAAACGGAGTTTTTTTTGTGACATCGGAATTTGTTAGTGTTGCGCGCTGTTTGTAAAAATTGGTTATATTCGAAAACAAGCAACTTTTGGTGTATTGTGTTGGTAATACATATCTGGGGAGTTTTCTGGGCATTTGAAATTGACATTTTGCGAATTGCGTGAGCGCAAAAGTTGTTTTGATTCAGTTGGTTACATTCGGTTGGGGGTTCGAAAACCGGCGTTTCGACAATTGGTGTAGTCGACGGAGATTTCGAAAAAGAATAACAACTGAAAATTTTGTGATTTGTGTGTGGTTGCCGTATTGTTTGTGTAAAGAAGTTGTGTTTACTAGCAGATTGATTCTAAATTTGATTATTTTGGTCTTGTGTTTACATTGAATCGTTACCTGATACCTGAACATGCCTAATGCAAATGTTGTGAAGTTGCAACGGCAACGCGCGCTAGTTTTAAAATCTATTAAAAATGTTCTTGAGGCGGCCAAGAAGGCTCGTGATAATGGCGAGTATCGGACGGAGTTTTTTCTCAGGTATGGAGAGCTGGATGGGTATGTAACGAGGTTTGAGAATTTGCAATTTGAAATAATAGCCTTGGTAGATGAGTCTGCCTTAGAGGAGGAGGAAGCAGTTCATACAATGTTTGATGATATGAGATATTCAATAAGGGGCATTCATAAAGATCTTTCTGATGAGATGATGGCTCGTAGTGAGCATGAAACATCTGCAGTGGTCGTAAGAGAAAATTGTTTGAGGCTTCCCAAAATTGAAATACCGAAGTTTGATGGTGACCTTACAAGGTGGCCTACGTTCATCGACTTATTCAATACTCTTATTCATAGAAATAATTCGCTGTCAAAAATAGAAAAGTTTCAGTTCTTGATTTCTTATTTAGAAAAAGAGGCAGGTCTAATAGTAAGGAATGTGCCCATTACTGAGGATAATTATGAAATAGCCTATAATGCATTAATGAGTCGATATCAGAATGAACGTGTTTTATTGAGCAATTATTGGTTTTCAATTTATAATGCTTCTCCCTCTAGGCATGATTCTGCAGTTGAACTTCGAAAATTGTTGTCAATATTTTCTGAAAATTTGGTGGCTTTAGAGATGAGTAACTTGAACCTATGGGATTTTACCAAATTCAATTTATTGTTGCAGAAATTACCTTCTTCCCTTAAAACGCGATTTGAACTAGAACATAATGGGAATAATGTTCCGGGGTTTGACATGCTTTTTGGATTTGTTGAGAAAACCTGTCGAGCTCTGGAAAATACATCCCTTACTTCCGCATATCAAGGGAGTAATTTGTCTAATGCTAGTGGTGGGTTTAGAAAGAATAATAGTCCTGCTAATCCCAAGGGAAGGCAGACACTTAGTTTTTCGACTGGCACATTAACACAGGAAAAGTGTAATTTTTGCAAGGGTTCACCACATTCGTTGATCAAATGTGATAGATTCTTGCAGGCAGAATGTCGTAAGAGGCATGCCTTTGTCAAGCGGACTAGAATGTGTTTTAATTGTTTGGGAGCTACTCATCTAGTAAATAAATGTAAATCAAAAGAACTTTGTGGGGTTTGTGGTGGAAAACACCATGTACTATTGCATTTTCCGGACACTAAAGTGACAGATTGTGATGTCAGTGGTAGTACCTCTAATGAATCTGAGAGTCATGTTCAAGTCATGGCAAGTAAGTTGTCTGTGCAGCCTAGAATGTTGCTTGCTACTGCACTAGTCTCAATATTGGATTCTGAGGGTAGATCCACCAAATGTCGTGTTTTGTTAGATTCTGCTAGTCAAGCCAATTTTATTAGTGAATCTTGTGTGAGAAGGTTGAATCTTACTCGTAAGGAGTATTCAACCCCTGTTGTTGGCATTAATGGAATGTCATCGAATGTGAGTTCGGGAAAAGTCTCTTGTGTTATCTTTCCCTACAGCAAACCGTATCCTAGCTTCAATTTGGAAGCTATTGTGATACCTCAGATTTGTGAGAAGGTACCTCAAATTCCTGCTGTTGTTCAGAAGTGGAAGTATTTAGAAAATCTTTGCCTCGCAGAGCCTTTGGCTGCACATGATGAAATGGAAATTGATCTGCTTCTAGGGGTAGAAGTATTTGGTGAGATCTTACGTTCCGGTTATGTGAGAGGACAGAATGGTGGGCCACATGCTATTAACACCGTATTTGGGTGGGTGTTAATGGGCAAGTTGGGTGGTGTTTCCACTAATAGTGTGCTGAATTTTCTAACTTCTGTGGGGGAATTGGATTGTACATTGAAAAAGTTTTGGGAAATTGAAAGTATCCCTAAGTGTGTCGCATTGTCTGAAGAGGAACAGCAGGCTGAGGAATTCTTTACGTCATCTTGTTGGCGTATGGACTCAGGAAGATATGTGGTGAAGCTTCCCTTTTCTGAATTCCCCCCAGTTCTGGGCGATTCCTATTCACAGGCTTTACATAGATTTAAGCTGTTGGAAGGACGTTTTCGTCGTGATTCCGTCTTACATGAAGCATATTGTGATTTTATGGCTGACTATTTGGAGCAAGGCCACATGTCTGAAGTTGGGAACCAAGTGGGGTCTAATAGTGAGTATTACATTCCTCATCATGCGGTGGTGAAAAGGAATGCGAATGGTGAAATAAAGCTTCGGACTGTCTTTGATGCTTCAGCTAAAACTACCAATGGAAAGTCCTTGAATGATGTTCTTCTAGCAGGTCCCAAGTTACAAAATGATATCGTCTCAATATTGTTATCTTTCAGGTTGTATTTGTATGTGTTTACCGCGGATATACGGCAAATGTATCGACAGATTTTAGTTGAGGAGTCTCACACTAGTTATCAAACTATTTTGTGGAGACCTAACGGTGACGAGCCTATAAGGAAATATCAGTTGAAGACCGTTACCTATGGAGCAACGTCTAGTCCTTTTCTAGCGATTAGGACGTTGCTGCAACTGTGTAGGGATGAGGGTGAAAGGTTTCCGTTAGCTGTAAATATTTTGGAGAATTTCTGTTATGTTGATGACGCCATTGGAGTAGCAAACTCCAAGGAAATTGCCTTGGATACTCAAAACCAGTTGATTGAATTATTGGCGTTGGGAAAGTTTGAACTGAGGAAATGGGCAAGTAATTGTTCTGAAGTACTTGCTCAGGTACCTGAGGTTCATCAGCAGCCACTTGTATTTGATAAGGATTCTCTTGGAATAAAAGTGTTGGGTTTGCAGTGGTGTCCCACTACGGATTGTTTTTCTTATTCTGTACATCCTCAGATACGGTCCTGTACAAAGAGGAATATTTTGTCAGAAATAGCAAGACTGTATGATCCTCTAGGATTCTTAGCTCCAGTAATCATTGTTCCCAAGCAAATACTTCAGCAATTGTGGGCTTTAGGGATAGGTTGGGATGATGAGCCACCGCTGGAAGTTGCAAACCAGTGGAAAACTTTTGTGGCTGAGTTACCTGAGCTATCTTCGTTGAAAATTCCTAGACATATACTTCATATAGAGGCAAAGTTTACAGAAATTCATGCTTTTTGCGATGCTTCGGAGAAGTCGTATGCAGCTGTAGTTTATCTGAGACAGGTTTCCACGGAGAACAGTATTTCTGTACATTTGGTGTGTGCCAAAACTCGAGTGGCGCCTTTGAAAAGACTGTCGATTCCACGACTGGAATTGTGTGCAGCCTTATTAGCCGCAGAGCTGATTGATTGTGTATCCCATATAATGGTAACACAGAAAATAGATAATGTTTGTGCTTGGACGGATTCGAAGGTAGTTGTGACGTGGGTCAAATCTTCTCCGCATAGGTGGCGGAGCTTTGTAGCCAATCGTGTAGCTATAATCCAGGAGAAGGTAGCTCCTGATTCATGGTATCATGTGGTTGGGAAAGAGAATCCTAGTGACTGTGCTTCTAGGGGGACTTTTCCTCGGCAATTTCTAGAACAACCCTTGTGGTGGGAGAGGCCAACTTGGCTTAAGCTTCCTCGGGATGATTGGCCTGTAACTTGTGTAGGTGAGCCTTCCTGTACAGATGTACAAGAAGAAGCAAAGGTTGTTTGTATTACTATTCACGGCTCTAGTATTGTTTCAGAATTGTTGAATAGATATTCTTCCTTACGCAAAATTGAGCGTGTTGTTGCTTATTGTTTGAGATTTCGTAAAAATTGTTTGTGTCGAAAAAGGGGTTACCCGCGTGAGATAGGTAATTTATCCGAGGCTGAATTGTATGAGGCTATGGTGGTTCTGGTCAAAGACGTGCAAAGAGTTGAATTGGATAATGAACTGCGGAAAGTTCGTCGAGCGGAGGTCTGTCCCAAAGCTATACAGAAGTTAGCTCCTTTCATTGATTCCCAGGGTGTCCTGAGGGTGGGCGGTCGCTTGAGACAGTCTAGTCTAAGCTATGATCGGAAGCATCCAATTCTGCTCCCTAGGAAGCATCGATTGACTTATCTCATTATCCAAAGTGTGCACAATAGGAGTTGTCATCCTGGACCACAAACTTTGCATTATCTGTTAAGGCAGAGATATTGGATACTATCTGCCAAACGGGCTATAGCTTCAGTGTTATCTCGTTGCATAAAATGCTTTAGAGTTAAGCCTCCTCCAGTGGTCCCCATAATGAGTGATTTACCTTCCGTTAGAATTTCGGAAGTCAAACCTTTTTCCCATAGTGGCGTAGACCTTTTTGGTCCTTTGAGGATGTCTTTAGGTAAAAGACGAGGCATTAGTTCTCAAAAGGTGTATGTGTGTCTTTTCGTGTGTATGGCTACTAAAGCAATACATTTAGAAGTTGTGTCAGATCTAACTAGTGAAGCTGTTCTTGCAGCACTTAGGCGTTTTATAGGGCGGCGAGGACGTTGCAGTGATATTTATAGTGATCAAGGTACGAATTTTGTTGGTGCTTATAAAACTTTACAGTTATTGGGTGCTAAAGCTTCTGAAGCTTTGCAAATTAAGTGGCATTTTAATCCTCCAGCTAGTCCTTCCTTTGGAGGTATATGGGAGTCCGGAGTGAAATCTGTGAAAACTCACTTGCGGCGGGTGATAGGTGCGCAAGTGTTGACTTATGAGGAATTGAGCACCACTTTAATCCAAATTGAGGCAATGTTAAATTCGAGACCCTTGTGTAGTTTGAGTTCTGATCCTAACGATGTAGGCAGCTTGACTCCGGGTCATTTCTTGACATTAGAGCCCCTGAATGCTCCGCCTGACGAAGATTTGTTGTGTGTGAAACATAGTCGGTTGAACAGGTGGCAGTTAGTGCAACAGATGCAGCAACATTTTTGGCGGCGCTGGCATATGGAGTACCTCCACACCCTTCAGCAACGACATAAGTGGAATACACCACATAATCCTCCCTCGGTCGGCCAGTTGGTTCTTCTCAAGGATGAAAATACCCGTCCTTTACAGTGGCCATTAGGCAGGATTATTAAGTTATATCCCGGTACGGGAAACATTTCGAGAGTCGCCCAAGTTAAAACGAGTAAAGGGCTGATAGACCGTCCTTTATTGAAACTGTGCCCTTTGCCGGCACAATAGGCCATGATTTGCTTGTATATGATAATTTGTTTTTTTTTTTTTCGTGTTGTGTTATGGGTGGGATAATTCCACTAATTTTGTTTTGTGGGTAATATAGGAATTACTATGATTGGAAAAAATATTTTTTTTTTTTATATTTTTTGGTGGGCGGAAAATGGTTACGATTGGTATTTACCATTTAAATAATTTTGTATATTCGAATCTCCCGCGTTTTGACTTGCGAGTTTGAAGTCTGACGGTTGACGCGGAAGAAAAAGAGAGTCGTACTTCAACTACCGAGGTGAACGGACGTGTGCGTGATATCCGTCACCCCGTGTGTAGCGGGTACCTCCAATAAGGGCGACCACAGCCTTACATCGCTCAGCTAACTAGGAATCTGGATAGAGCAACGCAGTACCCAGCTGGGGAAGACATCCGACGCCAACCAACAAGGGGTGAGTCAACCGATGCATGATTAACTTTCAATTCTCGTGAGTCATTTGCGGTTATTTGCCAATTTAGTTGGTCCTTCACAATTGGCTACAATTACTTTATGGATCGAATTGTAACCAACCAGTCAAATAAATTATTTTAAATACTTTCTTATCTGATGGCCTATTCCAAGAACAAGAATGACAGTACAACCACAAGTAACTATTTAACAAAATTTATCAACATAATACAGAATCATCAACAACATGATATTCCAGCATGATGGTTGTCCAGCACATTACCGTATCACAATTCGGCAGTTGTTGGACAACAAATATCCGAACAAATGGATAGGGAGGGGTGAACCCATCCTATGGCCTGCGCGGAGCCCAGATCTGACGTCCCTTGATTTTTACGTCTGGAGTCACATGAAGGCATTGGTTTACGAGACTCCAGTTAATACTGCTGACGAACTTAGGCAAAAAATTATCAATGCGGCGGAGGAGATGAAACGAACTTTTTCAACACGAGTTACAAAAACCGAAGTGAGGAAGCGGATCCGTACTTGTATCCGAAATCAAGGGCAACACATTGAGCAAGATCTGTAGAAACTTTGAGTGGATTTAATTTGTTTTACTTGGATAAAATCATCGACCGCATTTGCTAACATTCTAGTATGTAACTGAGTTATCAATAATGATTGTATTGTCATTCGTTCTTTTTGAAGGTGATTTTTATTCATTGCTGTTTTGCTGTTTATAATCTTTCTGAAAAGGTTATTAGGTAGAAAAGTTTTTTTAGCGATTTGTTCAACCGTTTGTATGTTTTTTTTGAGCTAGATAATTTTTTTTCACGGTGAATGTAAAAATTTTGTTGATTATTTTTTAAATATTTGTATTAAGTTTGGAACTGTTTAGTATTTTGAAACATTTTAATACTAAGTTAGCTTTACGTATGTGTTAGTTAAATACTAAAATAAAAATTATCAGAATCAACAACAGGTTTTTTTCTTAGTTTGGGATCTAGTGTGGAAATTTGGACATTTGGTTGAAAAACATTAAATGTTAATTATCTCGAAAACTATCGGTTTTCGGAATTACATATGGGGGGTTAAATCTATTACATTTGAGTCCCTCTATCACCTCTTGCAGGAAAGTGGTCGAGTTACCAGTAACCCTGTATAAATATGACCTGGCGAACGGAATAAAAATTCACAAAGCTTTTGAAGTTAGGTTTGGATATTCATTTTGAATCGATAACCAAAACTCCACCAAATCGGATTTGGAGAATTCTGGCGGAGCTTGCGTATGTAAGGGATCTTGGATCCACGCAAATTTTTCGACACCATCATCTGCAAAGTATTTCGAAAACCATTCAGTGAGCTTCCATCAGTGTTCCGTGAAAAGGGCCATCAGGTCTTGTGAGACAACCAGTTCATTGGATCTCACATATTTATACAATTATTGTGAAAAGCAATCTTTACCGCCGCCTTCATTCGTCTTTTTTATCCAAACTTGTAGTTTCTTCCTGAACGTTGTAATCTTCTCCAGTAGTTTCAAAATGTGGCGAGCGTCAGAATAGGTATTGTTGCTTTTTAGGCACCCACAAATATTTGTGCTTTAGACTTAGTATCGACTCATGGCGCCCCTCTTTACTTTCTACGGCGCACCAGGGCGCCGCGGCACACAGGTTGGGAGCCCCTGCCGTAGCGTATCCCGCAACAGAGAGGGAGAGCCTCGTGTTTGGCCCACAGACCCCACCGCCGGAGCCTTCGTCGGTAAGTGAGTCGTCCGTGTACCAGAGACTAGACTGGCCCTTCCCCCCCCAAAAGGCCGCTTGCCGCTTGGCCCCTACACTTCCCTTGTAGGAAACTTCACCATAAATTTGCAGTCGAAGTAATATGTAGGAAAAAAATTATATCACTTCTCATATGTAGGATAAGGTCATCCTATTGCAGTTCCGAGAGGATGGCAGAGTGTCCCCTGCCAGGATTCACAAAGGGCCAACTGCCTTGACTCCACAATCGGAACGCAGACGCTCTTGCCTCTCCTTGAACTCCAAGTCAAGTCGAGGGAGATTCAGCAGTGCTTCAAGCGCGCTCAACGGAGTCGTGCATACTGCACTTGTTATACTATTACAATTCAAGCGTTGAATTTCATTTAGCTTTGCTTTGATTGTTTCCTTCCTTATCCATGGTCACCACACCAATGGTCCATCCAATAAGGACGGCCTTACGATTATAGTATAGAGCCTCGGGCACTAGGTTATGCTCGTCCACATCGTACATATATTCTGGTCGAATTTGTACAAAATATGAGTCGCAAATAAACAAAAAAAAAACCTGTAATCATAAAGTCAGTCAGTCAAGGTGGCCACTCTGTATAAGCAATTTATGTATTGCGAATTGTTATAACATTTTATGGCTGGTCTTATTTAGCAATTGTTGTAATTTTTCCTTGATGAATTAATTAAAAGTGAATCATTAATTCTAATTGAGTGGAATTAAATAAAGAGTCCTAATTAAAGTTAAATAGTTCTTTATTAAGACATTTTTATAAACAACGCAATGTTGAAAAATAGACATAACGATGAACAAATTTAGATCAATTAATATAGAATATATGTAAACTGCGTCTTAGAAATTTTTCAGTGGTTTATGAAGTAGCATTGTTCACTTTTACATACATGTTTCAGATTTCGAAATTTGTTAAACAGGCTAGGTACGTCTGATACACAAGTCCAGACTTTCTTTATTTGCTTCTGTATCTCCCTTATTTTTCAGTTTTCGGGAAAAAGTTATTTGAAAAAGATGTTTATTATTATGACTTCTAAAACACACTGTTTAACCAACAGCTTTGCTGAAGCCCCTTCATATCTCTGTTTAAAAATCCACTCTCTGACCCAGCAACGACAACGTTTCCTGTTATTGCTTTTATTGATTGCTTTTTTCAAATTTTAACAAATAATGCGAATGCCAACATCCAGAAGTTTCTGATTTGAAGTCATTTTTAAAAGTGACACATTACGCATTCTAATTCGGATATTCAATATTATTCAAACATATGAACAAATTTCATATTCAGCGTTCAACGGTATAGATTCCATGTTATTGATCAGTTGAACTGGCTAACGAGAACCCGCCTTAAGGAATCTTCCACTGCTATTTATTTTTTATATACTATGGTTATCAATTTCATATTTCTTAAACGACTATTTCGCATGTTTTGTCAACCAAATTATATTTTTTTTGCAGTCTGTATATAAAAATAATTTGGCCCCAGCCATTGTCCTTAAACGCTGTGCCGCTGAGCTTGCACCTATTCTTTGCAAGCTCTTCAAACTTTCGTATCAACGAGGCGTGTTTCCCAATTCGTGGAAGATTGGCTGCGTGCAACCTATCCCTAAGAAAGGCAAAAAAACTGATCCCACCAACTATAGACCTGTGGCTCTTCTCAGCATCATGTCTAAGGTTATGGAGGCTGCCATTAACACACAGCTCCTAAAATACCTGGACAACAATGACATCATAAATGATCGCCAGTATGGCTTCCGCAAGCACAGGTCTACAGGTGACCTCCTTGCCTACGTCACTCACTTGTGGAACAGAGCAATAGACAAACATGGCGAATCCCGTGTTGTTGCACTTGACATATCGAAAGCCTTCGACAGAGTGTGGCATGACGGACTTCTGGTCAAGCTTGCTGCTTATGGACTACCACCTGGCCTGCGCCAGTGGCTGAATAGCTTTTTGAACGATCGATCTCTGTTTGTTGTAGTCGAGGGCTGTTCATCAGACGTATTTTCAATAAACGCCGGTGTTCCTCAGGGATCTGTCCTATCCCCTACACTGTTTCTGCTGTACATCAATGAGCTGCTGGAAATAACATCCAATCCAATTTACAGCTTCGCAGATGGCAGTTCATTAGTGTCGTGCATGGAACCAGGCAAGCCATTATCATCCCAGGAGACGGTACGTCGGCGACAGCAGCATGCCTCACAGATCAACGCAGATATCAAAACAATTGTCGAGTGGGGATTAGCAAATAAAGTACAGTTCAACGTACAAAAAACTCAGGCAACAACACTGACAAAGAAGTCTCACGATGGCTTACCAACCGTGGAAATGGAGGGTCACCCCATAGTCGAATCACCTTCCGTCAAGCTCTTGGGAATCAACATCAACAATAACATGTCCTGGCACGACCACGTCGTCAGTATTGCTAAAACGGCATCCCAGAAGCTTGGAGTTTTGTTCCGCTGTAGGAAGTTGTATACACCAGAGCAACTGCTGCTGCTCTACAAGGCACAGATCCGACCATCGCTGGAGTACTGCTCCCATGTATGGGGATGTGCTCCGAAGCACTCTCTAAAGCTTCTGGACACTATCCAGAAAAGAGCAATTAGATTAATCGATACGCCTAACCTCACAAAGGACCTCCACAGCCTGGAACATCGAAGGAGGGTGGCTGACCTATGTCTGTTTTACAGATTCTATCACGGAAGATGTTCGAGTGAGCTCCCCCAGATAATAACACCAAAGGCCGTCCGAACCAGGAATACTAGAGAAGCTCTGCGAGCTCATCCTTACTAGGTCGAGGTCCTTACTCCCCGAAACAGTCTCCTCCAGCATTCCTTCTTTTGGAGAACTTCGACGCTGTGGAATCAGCTGCCGGGGAATTTGTTTCCCGACGGCTACAACCTGCAGCGTTTCAAATCTAACGTGAACAGGTATTTGTCCTCTCGCAGCGCTTCTACAGCGCCATAGGCTTTCAGCCTTTGCGGGAGGCCGACCATAGAAAAAAAAACAATTTGGCCTCCACAACAACATCTGGATTGGTAGTATTCTTAAATCTACAATATACCTAATATGCTCTAAATAATTTCGCTGAATAAAATGAAATAAAGGTTTCTTTCTGCACGCTATATGGTGAAATATATGTGTATAAATCTGAGAAATTTCAGTCTGAGAAAACGTATCGATTGTAATCACGAAATGAAACTTTGAGACATTAAAACAAAAAATTATAGTAATTCATAGTAGAAAATAGAACGCAAGGAGTTAATGATACGTAGCATACACGTGCAATTCAGTCTTATATATACAGGGTGATCAGACATATTTTTATAAATAGTTGTTTGACATGTACGATTTTTCCAAAGTTCTGGAGCTTCTCAAGCAGCACATTAAGAAATATACTTTTTGGTTAGTATTGGAAAATGTATCAAATTTATCGTTCTAAACTAAGTAGTTGGAGGCACATTAACTAGGTAACCCTTGCGATTAATTTGGTGTTGAGAAATATTATATTTTCACTCCACAAGATAGCTCAGAAATCGACACTATGTTCTTAATGAATAATTATTCAAAATGAATGTTGCTGTTTTAATGTATTTTCATCAAACTCAGTAAAGACAGTAATCGAATGTTGATGGACATCTGATTGTGCGTAAAAAAGCTAACCAAATATGGTTTGTGTTCAGATTTATTTGGAGACGCAATTAAATTTTGATATGCGTTATTTGGTATGTAAGTTTTGAGACTATTCATGTGGTTTTTGTCTTGTTCGTATTGGATAACTAATCAAACTACTTACCATTCACATTCAACATCGACCTATCAGTTGTTTCTACAATCTTCATCAAAAGATAGTAAAACATAACAAGTATAACAAGAAACTTTAAGTGGATGGATGCCAATTTGTTGTAAAAACGTTCGTACATATTGGGTGTTCATCTGAAAACTTCCAACCTCGGATTTTTTGAAAACCGCTGGCTAAAAGATAAAACGCCGAGACGCGTTAAGATATTTGTCAACTTTTTAACCAAAAACTACTTCATCACCTGGTATCATTCCACAGTGTCGAATTTCTCCAAAAGATGGAATAGAGACCGGTTCGGGCAGTAGGGACCTCCACCTGGTAAGGATGAGCTCGCAGAGCCTCTCTCGTGTTCCTCGTTCGGACGGCCTTTGGTGTTATTATCTAACTAACTAACACGAACATCTTCCCTGATTGAATCTGTGAAACAGGGACAGGTCAGACACCCTTCTTCGATATTCCAGGCTGTGCAGGTCTTTTGTGAGGTTAAGCATATCAATTAGTCTAACTGCTCTTTTCACACATGGGAGCAATACTCCAGCGATGGTCGGATCTGTGCCTTGTAGAGCAGCACTAGTTGCTCTGGTGTATACAGCGGAACAAAACCCCAGGCTTCTGGGATGCCGTTTTAGCAATACTGACGACGGCGACATGGTCGTGCCAGTACATGTTATTGTTGATGTTATCCCCAAAAGCTTGATGGAAGGTGACTCGACTATGGGGTGACCCTCCATTTCCACAGTTGGTAAGCCAACGTAAGACTTCTTTGTAAGTGTAGCCTGAGTTTTCTGTACGTTGACCTGTTTTTTATTCACTACTCCCCGCTCGACAATTGTTTTGATATCTACGTTGATCTGTGAGGCATGCTGCTGCCGCCGACGTACCGTCTCCTGGGACGATTGTGGCTTGCATGTTCAAACAGAATACAAAAACACACGAAAATATCACTTTTTACTGCAATAATTGTTCAAATGCCCGTTATTGGCCAAATAATGATATAGGCGATTTTCAAATTCCTAATGGGCAGTTGCAAAAACCTGTTGTGGGATATCATGTCAGCTTTCGATAATGCGTTCACGAAGGTCATCCATAATGCTCGTCAGGTATTTGAAAATTGCCTATATCATTGTTGGGCCAATAACGGGCAACATCTGAACACTTGCAATAAAAAGTGATATTTTCCTATGTTTTTGTATGCTATTTGAACAAGTTAAGATATACATAAAGGTCCTAATTTTCTCGAAACTAATGGACCGATTTAAAAAAATCAAACGTCAAAGTAAGGTGTAAGGCTTTCGCGGCCATCGTCCAATGAATTTCTGGTTCCTGGGTTTTTAGGCCGGCGTCGTTTCGCGTTAAAGCTTGACATTTCGTCACCACGAGTGGATGGCATCTTCAGAAGCTATTTCATTTCGGCGACTTCCAGTATTTGGAAGGAGGAGAGGATGATCCTGGAGGGCAGAGGGTACAAGGGGATGAAGTAGTTTTTAGTTAAAGGTCGTTCCCCTTGACAAATCTTTTGACGTGTCTCGGCGTTTTTTGTTCTGATCAGCAGTTTTCAAGAAATCCGGGATGGGAAGTTTTCAAATGAACACCCTGTATGTTCTAATCATTTCAGCTGCTGAGGTACAGGTTATGAAAGGTTTGAGGGAAAAATCGTGAGAGCCAGTAGAGTTTCTCTGCTATCTGTACAGATTTTCATTTCTTTTAGAACAAATTCTTATAAAAGAATAATAATTACTCTTTCTGCATAATAACTATCACAACGCGGTCATGATTCTGAAAAGCAGGCAAAAGGAATGTTTTTACGGAGACCACGACAATTGCCAGAATAGATACCTATCCGTGAAAAAATTTGGTACACCACTGGTTTTTTAGATAAATTTTATTTTTAAAATCGCGATTTATTCAGCATTCAAACAATACCGTGATAAAATGATTAAAATTAAATAAAAAAACTTCAATAAACACACGTTTTTTACTCTTTTAGATTGTAGAAACACAAATAAATGTCTACAAGTAAGTATTAATTCGTAATGGGCAAGAAGAAGAAACTTATTTAAATATATTTTTGTTTAGATAAATCGCCTGCAGTAAACATGTGGGTATAGCCCTGTATGCGACATCGCAACTGTGTAATTTGACCGCATAAATAACATATATAACATATATAACGTTGATATTACGATGTCGTATATATTAAAATGTAAAAATACGCATTATACACCAGATAATAACGGGGTAGAGCATTAAAAGGAACAATAAAAAAATATGAATGTATATTGCATGTCACCAACTCCCGCTGTATTATATGTCGTCCTATAAAAAGTTGTCGCATGCAACAAAATAAGAAAGTAATTACTAATAATAATAAAATACGGTGATGCCAGCAGATTATTGTTTAGTCGTTTTTAATCACAATGTAACTTATGCGGGCATATGTAAATGATCTAGGGGATGTATGAGGCAGAAATCTAGACACTGAAAGAAGTGCTACTACAACGTTTTTAAGAATAAGTCTTGTGATCTATATGATGGGGTCCTTAATGAGCAATCAGGGTTGGGACTTGCTAAATAGTAGTGCTGAGGGAAAAATAACAGGTTTTCTCAAAAAGTTTATTCAACTTCAGACAAAAAATACAACAAACAATCGTTGTTTTCGAAGGATGTCAAAATATCATATTTTCATAAGAACAAAAAATATACAATTTGCCAAACCATGATATCACTATGTTGGTATAAAATGTCATCAAATAAGCAGTAGTAACATAAACTTAAACATAAAGTATTAATCCAGAACTAATAAACGGATCATAAGTAATAACATGTTACAAAACTTTCACATCTATGCAATCATAATATATCACAATGTTGGAATATTGTATGTTATTCACATAAGGGTATATTTTTTAAACATAAAGAGTAGTTTCGTCTAGACAAAGTAGTCTTTATCAGTCTTTTTAGCTACCTAATGTGCAAACAAGAGAAGACTAATCAGAATAGGCTCAAACAATTGATCATTTTTCATGAACTGGAATTGTACCTTTGATAGAATATTTTTAATATTAAATTCCATTGATTCTTAAGCCATCTCGTTAGCTACAGCTGTTTTTAATAAAAAAAACACAGCTGTCCTATAGCTGTCAAAAGAGATGTAATCCTTTTGACTTGATGAATGGGAACAATTTAGATTCCTGTACGTGCACAAACTTTATCCATAAATTAAAATAGTATATTACCCTCTCAAGCCAAACTACCTGATATCTACAAAAAAAGTATCCTTGATAATGTACGTTAGGTTAATGAAATAAGCAACATTTGAAAGAGAATAACGAAAACATTAAAACATATCTTTTATAAAAAATACATTCCTAAATATTATGTAGATCCTATTTGGAAATACTTAAGTTTGAAACTGAGTAAATAAATACAAAAAATTGTAATTCGATTTTGATTCAGTGGACTGAAACTTTTCAGAATTTATTTTTCTGAAATAATATTGTCTAAACAATTCCAGTTTCCCGCGAAGCCAATGTTCCAGAAAGTTAAAGATTATTTTAAACTTGTGAGACACATAAAAAGATACAAGGAGCGAGATCTGGTGATCGAGGTGGTTGGGTAACCACTCCATAGTTGCTGATCACTTTATTTCTTATTATTTTTATTGTTGTGTTCAAACGGCTGTCACAATGGGAGGCGACGGAAAATTTTACAGAATAAATGTTGTTTAGTTTTTCTGAAAAATTGGTTTCTACTCACACCTCATCCCTTGTGGCTTTCTGTTGTGGAGATAGTTCAAGTCTTAGGGTTTACTAGAATTATTGCTAATTTGAAGTTTAAGTTCTAGTTTAGAGGTGGTTGAACAGAAATGAGCATCATTTAGACGATATTTAAAAAAAGTCAGTCTCTGTTCGTTAGCTTATTTCAGTTCAATAAGTAAAAATTTGTATGGTACTATTTCGTTCAGTTTCAAACTAGAATTATACATAGTGACCTAGAAATCGAGGTTCAGCCGGAATTGGTCATGCCTTAATACGTATCAGAAAAATATGTATAAAAATACAGTTTGAATATGTCTTTTGAATGTAACAATCTTGTATCTGTTACACTCAAGAGCCGAATACGGGCATTGCCCGAAAAAGGTACGCAGATCTAGTTTTGAGCAAGGAATATTTCCCAAACCCAAAATATTAATTTTATACGGCTACTGAGCATTACCAAATAGGCAGAACTAGTTCTGCGCATCTTGAAATGCACAGAACTAGTTGCGCAACTTGAAATGTACAGTACTAGTTCTATGATACGGAATAACAACCAAAGTGAACATTCGTTATGCATTGTGTGTCAAAAACTAGCAAAAACCTATCGTTTAGGTTAGGTTAGGTTTCTTTGCCAACGTTCCTGCAATATAAGTACGAATCGTGAAAACGCAAAAAGAGGTTTGGAAGCACAAGCCAATTTGATGCTCACACAATCAAATAAAAAGTTTAAACCAGCCTCAGTTGGTGATTTGTTATTTGTTGGTATTCATTAAAATATATTTAACTTCTCCAACTTTATATTTATTTAAGTCCGCCGCTTGCGCTGACTAAATGGAAGAAGCAGAATTTGTGCTGGTCCTTCAGTAAATATACAGAACTAACTAGTTCTGTGCATTTCAATTTGCGCAAATCTAGTTCTGCCTATTTGGTAATGCACAATAGCCGTATAAAATTCATATTTCGGGTTTGGGAAATATTCCTTGCTCAAAACTAGTTCTGCGTATTTTTTTCGGGCAATGCTCGAATTCGGGTATTGAGCGTAACATATCTAAATATATCTAAACTGTTTAAAAATTACTTATAATTTTAAGTTCTCTTTCAATATCTTTCTGATAAGTATTATGATACCAACTGGACATCCACTTCTGGAATACCCTGTATATAGAGAAAATAATCCAGGTATATTTGTGGGCAATTTAATTTTCCCCAATTTATTGCTAGGCGTTCCTTGTCATGAGTTAACGTAATATCGATTTTTGTACATATATCTACAATATACATTGTGTTGGACCCCAAGGCCGAGGCACTTATTTAACTAAAGCTCAGGCATACAGGGTAGGGCATGTACGTTTCACGTTAAGGCACGCAGATGGAAACAGCGCTAGCTTTGCTAGAATGTACCAATATCACTGCTTATATCAATATCTTACTCATAGAGCACGTTTAGTTTTTTCCAAATTTGTATACCTAATACTTAATACTGTATTACAGCATTTTCCTAAAGGAACGAAAATAACGTGGAGCTCAGCTGGATCAAAGTGAAAAAAAGGGCTCCGAAACCAAAATCCTGAGACTAGAAAGCACCTTTTCAATATGAGGTTTAGTACCCGCAATAGAATGCAGTGCTATGTCAATAGGGTACTTGCAGTGGTCGTAATTTTGGATTAAGGATTTGTTTAGACTAAAGAAAAGCGTCTTTAAAGGATGTCTATAACCAAACTTACACTTTTGATGCTGTTCAGATGAAGAAATTTAAAATAATTTACGGATTTTTCAAATATTTCCACGTGACTGAAAACAGGTGCTGACGTCACAAGACAGTACAATAATCGACATTATCAAACCCATCTCTAAATATATTCTGACAACCCCAAAAAGTACAAAACAACATGTTGCTCTGTGACACAGAAACATAAAGTAAGTTTTGTTTACGCCAATCTTGTGTCAATCTTCCGTTTTGATTTGTGATTTGGCCAAAGTCGTCAAGTGTCGTAAGCAAAATTATTGACGAAAAACTGTTTATGGTACCTCAAATCCCATCACTATGATGTCTTGTGACGTCAGAGGTCGTTTTCCTGCCGTTTTCACTAGTTCAAACTTGTATTTGGAATAAGTCTCACAAGCAACTCAAAAAATGAAAAACTTCTATTTTATGATGTTCAATACGTTTTAATGAATGCTTGAAAGCAATTTTTTTTTGGTGTAAGGACCCTTTTGGTTCTACCACCCTGCCATGACCACACCTGCGAAGCGGATCCTTGTGATCTCCCTCATTCCAATAGAGAATACTGTATTACAGCGAATAAGGATCTGTGGATACATTATATTGACCAAAATATAAAAAAACTCTGAGATTTACAAAATGAACGAAATTTGTATACAAATACCGAGTGTCTAATACTGGAATGTGTTTATCAAAATACTGTATGGTAACCTCACAAACAATGGGTCTACGATGTATATTAAAAGCTGAACAGTTATTGTTAGAAGGAGAAAGCATTTTCGGAATGGAATGTTTATTTTTAACAAAGAAGCGTGGTTTCCTGGAAAAATGAAACATTTTTTGCCGTACCCTGACGCGTGTTTTCGAATGTCGTGGTTGAGTCGGTCTCTCGCAACATTAAAAAAAAGAACTTGTGCAACCCTCAAAGAGCGCATTATCTCTTGCTACAAAAAAGCCGTGAATGCTTGGAATTCAAGAGCTTTTTCAAATTTTTTGAATTTTACTTATTGCTTAAAAGTATCAAAAATTACCTTTTCAAATTGCTCGTGTCCAGAGAACACCTAATTGTTTAGAACATTTTTATCTTTTTACTCCAAAAAGAAGTCAGTTGGTCTTGGGTTACACTGTAGAGTTTTTTTTGCCAAATTCTGTTATAGAAAGAGTTTAGTGTATGTTCGACGCACTATGTTGGCTAAACCTTAAAACTGCTTTACAGTCCCAGTTGTAGAAAATATTCCTGTGAACTTCTGATATCTGATAATTTTCGATGCAAATGCATAATGTTTGCCAGATAAATTTCGAATATACTAACTTGTCCTTTTTGTAAATTGTATGTATATAGTGCCTAGAGTTAAGTAGGGAATATCATATGTATATAAAGCTATGATACTTACTCCTTAGAACATATTCTTTTATAATGGCAGGTTAATAAATTATATTCAAAATCAAATAACCATATCTATATTTTATTATTCTGTTGATAATATGCAATTACCTTATTTTCTGGCAAAATTTTAAATAAACTTGCTATGAAAACATAGCCTGATTATATTTCGTGCAATGTCTTGCAGAGACTGACAAAAATAACCAGCTACTTCTCTAATGAGCATGTCTCTAGTTAAGATTTTTTTTACCTTGAGGACTGTAAAGCAGCTTTAATGAGAAAAAATGATTTATCACTTTTTAAACAAAGCGAAGAACTTGGTTTAGCCAGCATATTCGCCAAAGAGTTAAGTGATCAAGTTTCTATTGAATTCAAATTCATTAAAGATTTTCAGTTTGAAACTTCTATAGTTAATAATTGTTATAAATAAATTGAACCAGGGAAAAGATAAACTTGCCAGTAACTGTGGTTAGCTAGTTAGCTGCAACTATTGAAACAATCTTTTCAATAAGCCACATCATTGTGTAGTGACATATCATTAACCATTTAAAAAAATGCAGTAGTTGGTTTAGCCGGCACATTCACCAAAAAGTTTAGTACTAGTTAAGTAGTTACTATTCAATTTGAGCCCGTGTAAAGTCTTTCATCTAGAAACTTCCACAGTTAACAATAATTGTTAGCAATTGTTGTTATGACTAAATTTTCTTAATATTCTAAATAATTAAAAAGTGGACGAGGCAAAAAAGAAGAAAAATCGCCAGTATTTGTTGTTCGTTAGTTAGCTGTAGCAATTAAACCGATCTTTCCAATAGCCATATCAATGTAGTAACATATCATTCTCCATTTTTCAAAAAAAGTGAAGTAGTTGGTTTAACAAGCACATTCACCATTAAGTGAAGTCTTCAAGTTACTCTCCAACTTAAGCTCGTTTAAGGACTTTCATCTAGAACCTTCCACAGTTAACAATTGTGACTATAAAAAAAGCTCTCCAATTTAAGATTGCACAAGTTCCACAAAATCAAGCATCATACAGAGTTATTCATCCCTATACTCTCCGGACTGTCAGGCTCCCTTATCATCCCCCCGCTACCATCCTTATCACACTCGTAGAACAACGAAACTATGCTATGCTTCTTGCAAAACGCCCACCACCATCTGAAACCTGATAGTCCGGTGAACATAAACTCCGGGTCCCTCATCCTCCGCAGCGTCTCTACGAAATTGAGGACCTGCTGCAAGGACTTTTTTGTCCTTCGGTTGTACGGGGACACGGACACCGAACAGCAAAATTCGAGAACGGACGCCTCTTCAGCCGACGTAAGTCCTGCTTCTTCTAGAACGGCCATCCTTTTGCTTTTGCCCAGGATGTTGTCGTACAAGGTTCCCTTCGGGATGCCATATCGCGCTGACGCCTGAGTGAAGCGCATCTTCTGGGTGACTACTGCCTCGATGGCTTCCTTGAGTTGAGCTTGGGTCCAAGTGGGGGTTTTTAGTTTTAGCATTGCTGGGTAATCGGCTGTGTGACAGATAGAAAATAAATTGAAAAAACTAAACAAAAAACAAATAATTTTTGGTTTATGTATAAAAATAGAAAAAAAAAATAAAAAAAGAATAAAAAAAACTAGAAAACCAAGTATCGCCAAACGCCCAGCTAAAATACATAAACATATTCGATGTAAAGGCGGCATTCACCTAACTGTCATTACACTCCCCTAGTGTTACTATGTTTGCTTATAGCGCAATAATCCTTCAGAACTGTGTATCCCAGCCATCCCAACCTAGTGAGAAAGGTGGTGCCACAATCATTAGGCGTCTGCTAACGTATGGAGCCATTGCCTGGATACCGAAATATCTGCAGGCGACAGTGATTAATAAATTATAAAAAATGCAACGTATGACCCCGTGTAGGGGCGGGTTAGAATATCTCCCATCGTATATCCTGCGTGTCGTAAAAGGTGACTAAAAGGAACCGAACTACTGTCGGTATAAGCAGTAACCTCTTCTCGACCAACGGCTTTGGGTGGACGAGTTGACAAGAGTCAGGACACCTTCCTGTTCTTGGGGTGAGAAATTCTCCCTAAAGGCGGATGACATATCTGGTCAACGGCATGAGGATGCAGAACAAATGGGAAACTACTGCATTAAGGATCTCTAAGATATCCCAAGAGAAACTCGTAAAATGAGTAACATGAGAATCATTCGTGTCGGCAATACTCTAGCTCCGACTTAATGCATTTTTCGAGTTCACAACATGTCTGTTAAGACATTGCGATTATGATGATGATGGCCTGCATTATTATAACAGGAGCCATGAGAACAACACCAACTGCTGCTATGGAAGTAAGTGCCAGTGCTACCCATACTCGATGTAGGTATGGGACGACTGAGGCAGCTAGTATGGCGGGAAGCGCTAAACGCACTACCCATGCCACAAGCAACTAGCGACTCAGTTGAACCAGCATTCGTTTTCAAGAAAATAAGAGACTGCACTGGATGTGGTGTGTACTCCAGGTCTCTAAACCTAAGAACAAATTGGACTATGAGTAAAAATGTCAGTGTTGTTCAAACGGAATTGGCTGGCATATCGAGGAAAACTGTAATAATCTGTACCGACAGCAGAAAAGCACTTCTAATCCTGAAAAAACCTTGCAACACATCAGGGCTAGTAATGGAATGCCATCAATCTTTAGCCACGCTTCAGACAAGAACAATATTTTCCTGAGGTAAAGGGCACAACACCGACAAAGGCAACCTTATAGCGGACGGTCTAGCAAGGAGGACTGCTGACGAAATCGTTTTGAGACCATGAGTCCTTTATTAAATGTCGACAACCGTAACTGCAGAAATAGCCAAAAAACACTACGATGTCCAAACGGTAAGAGGAGGGGAAGAACTACAAGGATGCCGATTTGGCAAGGAACCCCTTGCAGGTTTTGGCATGGCAATATCCAAGAAGTACTTGGCGATGACCAGGTCAAACCTACGTCTCATAGTAGGTTTCCTGACTGGCCATTGTCAACTCAGAAACCACGTCCACATTATGGGGTTAAGTGACACACCCATATACAGGTTGTCCCAAAAAATAGTGTCAAGCGGAAGTCCAGAGATAGAGCACACCTAGAAGTATCTGAATCACCCCCATATATGCTATGCAATTTTTTGTAGTTTCCGAGTTATGAATTTTTTTCTGAATTTTAGAGAATTCTCTACCTCGACAACTTAAAACTGTTCCAAAAGAAAAATTAAAAGACTTTTCCAAATTATCTTTTTCGCTAATTAATCCTTAAGAGTGTACTGTTCATTACATAAAGGAATCGGCTTAGTACATCTGATGAAAGTCATGAAAATTATAGTGTAAAGTGAAGAATTTAGGTTCTGTTAATTATGACTTAGATTTTCGACTCGCAATTAAAAATCTAAAGAGGTGATTTCATGATTTCTATGTAGGTCTAAAAACTTCTTCAGACTCTCAGCTATCATAATCATTAAAAAAAAGGAGTACTTAATGGGGCTACTTTGTCTCCAATCGACCTTCAACGACAAGAGGTGGAGATTTCTTGAAATTAGCGATGGGATTTTAAATTAAGTTTAGGGCGCTAATAGCCGAATGATTGTCAGTGCCGCAATAAAACACCACGAACTATCCATTTGTTGCATAGTTTCTTGCAGAAAACAGCATCGGTAAATTCAGTTGTCGTGCACTCAAGGTTCGTAGGAATAGCCAAGTAGTCAGACAACAGAAACAACACCAATCCAAACAAAAGCGTATCGTTTTAAAGCCGCAAAGACAGACAGACGACTGAATAAAGACAACGAAAACAACTTATGCAATGACACATTTTGAAAAGATGTCACAACAATATCATAGCTATATCTTTCTAACATCGCCATCGTTTAGTGCGTTAGCGTTAGCCCCTTTTGTTGGCGCTCAGGTAAAAACCGGTTTTGAAAAATGCGCTCCTTGTGGTTTTTTAGCAAGAAATAGGATATTTTTTTAATAAATGTTCAACAAATGTTTTTAACGTTTATTATTGCGGTACGGACAATCAATCTGCTATTAATGCGTTAATATAAGCTATTGATGAATTGAAAAACACATCGCTAATTTGAAGAAATCTTCGCCTCTTGTCTTTGAAGGTCAATTGGAGCGAAAGTAGCCCCATTAAGTACTACTTTTCTTCAATGATTGTGATAGCTGAGAGTCTGAAGAAGTTTTTAAACCTGCTTAGAGATTATGAAATCACTTCTTTGGATTTTTAATTGCGAGTCGAAGATTTAAGTCATAATTATCAGATCGTAATTTTTTCACTTTGCACTAAAATTTTTATAACTTTCATCAAAGTTACGAAGCCGATTATATTATGTATGAACAGTAGACTCTTGGAGATTAATTACTAAAAAAGATAATTTGGAAGGGTCTTTTAATTTTTCTTTTGGAACAGTTTTAAGTTGTCGAGGTAGAGGATTCTCTGGAATTCAGAAAAAAATTCATAACTCGGAAACTACAAAAAATTGCATAACATATATGGGGGTGATTCAGATACTTCTAGGTGTGCTCTATCTCTGGACTTCCGCTTGACACTATTTTTTGGGACACCCTGTATAGAATGTGCGAAAGCGAAGACGAAACTGCGGAACACGTCATATGTGAGTGCCCAGAGTTATCTTCTATTAGTGCGTCTTGGCCTACACCTGCCCATATAAGGTAGATGTTCCCTAGCGACTTGTCCATCTTCCTAAAATTGGCAGGATGGACGATGAGCTGAGAAAACAGCTAGCTCCCTGGGAGGATGCACAATGGACCAGTTGAGCACTAAGTGCATTGAGACTACCTTAACATGGCCATGGAAACCAGGCCAAGAGGGCAACAGCCTTATTTTCCTGTTCACATACTCTTCAAAGAGAAGTATTTCCTTAGCTGATGTTCAGTAACGTGGAAGATAGTATTTAGCTGCCTCCTGGTCAGGGAACTAAGGTATTACTTAGCAGCTGAACAGCCATAAGTCTCATTACATGCTGCTTTGAAGGCTTGGCGTGTGCGCTCTGTTAACAGTCTTATCAAAGCTTCGTAGGACAACATACAACGAGGTTTGAGTCCCAAGATTTTTGTCTCGGCAGCTCTTGTTGCCTTTAGACGGTGAGTGCCCTTTTACTCAGTTAACTTGGCAAATCAATGCTGAGCTCATCGTTAGCTTAAATCATTTGAGAGCCAGTAGAGCTTTTCTGCTGTCTCTGCAGAATCAGATATTTTTAGATTATTGCTTTGGCTGCTATGGTTTTGCTGGTCAGCTGTAACTGAGTTATGGTGGTTAACACGCCACTTGATGTTTATGTGGAGGCTGCTGGAGTATACTCCCCAGTCTGCTCTATGAATTCTTTGGGTCCATGTTTGATGATTTTAATGGCGCAAAATTACACACTACAACAGAGTGTGACCTGAGGGTTTATGATGAAGGCCTGGAGGTGACTCCTGCGACTATTAATTTGGCACAGGCTTGGAAGTTCGTTTATGATTGGGGTGATTATTATAATAAAAAAGAATAATAAACAAATAAAAAAACGAAAAAAGTACAAGTATACACAAATAATATATTTGGTGTAGATTGGATGTGCAGTATGCGGTATGCCACACATCACATAGTGGACTTGTATCTAGCCATCTTCATAAACTTAAAAATAACATGAAATAATCGATAACGGCGATCTGATAGCTTCTTTCTATATTCATACGTATATTCGGAAATAACCTAGACTGGCATTAATTTATCATCCGGAACCTTCTGTATACATTAAATATTTAACTACAATTAAAATATACACAAATGCTACCCTGGCAGCACTACATTATTTATACAACGCAGTTTACTCGACCGGACCCCCTGAGATACATAAATGCATTCATATGCATTATATAGGCCGGTCACCTTAGGTTGTAATAATGCTAATAATACAGAGGAATGTAAAACCAAACGCTTTTATTAGGAACTACTGTTTTTCAGTAATAGAAAAATTGCTAACTGTGTACCTGGGCAAGCTAGTTAATCTATTGGAGCAGAATCATTATGGACTTTAAGCTGACAAAATTCGGAAAATGTCGTTATTTTCACATAATTATGTATATTAAGACATAGACGTTAATTGAGGCAAGCAATAGGCACACCCTTTTTTACTTCCCATACGGATAGGTGTCTGTCTGTCTGTCTGTCGGTGCGTTGGCGTTTTCTAGCATAGTCATCTCAGTAACCACTGCATGGATTGTGAAATTTGGGTAACGATATGATGTGGGGTCCTAGTAGGTAATGCTGCTATAATTTTGAAAATCGGTGCATGGGCGGCGGAGTAATTAGCAAAAAAACAAGAAAATTCAAATATTCCTAAAACTGCGTTTTAGGCATCTTAGAGGTTCCTGGTCATTTTCTACTTTTTTTTGAGTGGTGGTGTAATTGGGGTGGTTGGGAGGTGGGGGGTGGGGTAACAAAACTGAAAAATTTGTTATATTCATTATAGACTGTTCACTGACTTGTGAAAGAAAGACCTAGCGGCACGATACACTTTAGGTCCATCCGAATATCGCCTTGCCTATTACAGAAACCAGGGACTTGGCATTTTATGGGGAGGATAAATCGTATGGCTTCTAGAAATCGTGTCAATGGCGGCGTAGCAATAATAGAAAAACTAAAGATATTAAAACAGCTCAAACTTCGTTTTTAGGCGGTTAGGTTCCTGATCATTTTCTACCATTTTTTTTGGGTGGGGATCTTATTGTGGTGGTTGAGGAAAATTAGTTGTATTCCTATCCATTGAAATTTGGAAGAGAGACCTAGCAGCATAACACACTTTTTTGTGGGCTACAATTTTGTTGCAAGTGGATCTCAGACTATAGCTTCATGCTAAGGGAAAATAATAAACTGGTGTCATCCACTCGAGTGTAAGGGAGCCTGATAGTTCATTTGAGGGACACTCAACATGATTTTGTAGGTTAATTTTGAAGTAAGGTGTTGATGTCAGTTTTACCTACTTAAGTGCCTTTCAAGAAAAACTATATTTTGTTTTTTATAATATATTCTGACCTAATAATGAATTATTGTTCTCCAGGACCATTAATTTTTTCATTAGAATCGAGCGGGTAATTAACTAATAAACAGCCTCACAATCATTGACTTCTGACACTGACAGTTTTTAGATCTTCTTGAAAATGATTCCGAAATATTCATTCTTACACAAGTATGTACAAGAACGTTTACTTCCCATTTAAAAACTGAACATTCACCAACGGTCGTGCAGAAAGTATAGTATCTTCCGTTTTTGCTAAACGTGACCGGTCTATATAAAGCATTCATCGTACGTATGTGGAAATGTAGCACAACTTTATATAACAAATACGTTGCTCCGGCTGAATATTGCATTATATATTTATGGTAGAATAGGAGGAACAGAATCAACTTCGTTGGATATTCAATTACAACAATTTTCGCTTTAAATTTTTAAAATCTTGCTATACACCAGGTATTTTATGCCCGGCACTCTGAGAAATGAATTCATGTCGTATATATATGAATGACACATATTTTGTTCTTTTGTAACTGGCTGTTTGTCTAATCACGCGTTGAAGATTCTTTACAAATCAAGGCACGGTCAAGCAGATGCCCCTTTCTTGTTGAATAGGCTTCATTCAATCTTAAAAAAAGGAAACTTCTTAGCGAAATCTCCAATACATTTTATGAGTCCCTATTTTAACTTGATCTCAACTTGGGCGAAGAATACGAAGTCGTGTTCCTATTCCTTTAACCTTAACCTTATTCCTCAAGAAGACATTCGTCATTTGATTTTAGGTATGCCAGCCAAGAAGAATTCAAGCAATCATTCGGGCACGCGGAGGCAACACTCGTTATTAAAAACGCCCCTGCCCTGTTTTTGCTAGCAATGTGTTTCATTTTTCAATAACTTAAGGTCATTTTAGCAAACTATCAATTTATGTAGTATTCTAACAAAGGAGTTTTTTTTCAAATAAATGGTTGACTAATGTTAGAAATTACATAAAAGGGTAAAGTCGGGTATATTGTACCAGTTGTTAAATTGTAGCAAAGCTCAATATTTATTAAATTGTAAGCCTCTAACGTCATCTAGTTTGCTCTTTTGATACCTCTTGTTGTCAAAACATTAGTTACCAGGACGCATAAACAGCGGTCTCTCGTGAAACTTAAAATTTGCGTTTTTCTGAAAAACGACTTTACGCAGTAAGTATTATACAACTTTAGATAAGCCTTTGTATCCGAATGATCAGTTTTTGGTAGTTGGGGTGGCATTCTTCGTAATTATTGGACATTTGGAAATAGTTTAGGCGGTTTATATTTAACCTAACGTCACTGTTTTAAAAGAAATAAACCAATTTGTGTTAATAATATCGGTTTGCTATTTTGGACCACCACCTAGTTTGTTCAATCGTACCGGTACAATTTACCAAATTCCAGTATTTTTTTCAGTCATGCCTCGCAAGGGTACGAAATACTGCCAATGGTCAGAGCAAGATATGAAGGCAGCAATAAGAAACTATAAAACTGGAAATTTTGTGCAAATTGGGTGCATGAAAGCTGTGCTTCGTTTCCCAGTTGATGAGACTATATTTGTGACTTCTGTGTTTGAGTTAAATAAGTATTGAGTATTAGTTATTTGCTACAATATTTTGTTTTACCCAATGGGTCCCTAATTTGTGATTTATGTGTTTAAGTTTTACAAATAAAAATTTTAATTCATTGCATTGTATTGTATTATAAATCTGTTGTTCTATCAACAACGATCATCTAATGCATTTTGCCATGGTACAATTTACCGAACCAGGTGGTACAATTTAACGAACCAGTTGGGTAGATTGTACCGTTTGTAACATTTTAAAAAATCATTTATTATGTCAAACTGTCAGTCTTTATGTAACTTTTCTATTATGGAATTTGATAGGAATATGTTAAGTAACTCTAATCTATAGTTTTGTTGAATTCAAATCAAGTCAATAGCGAGATATTTGATAAAGTGTGCAATGTGGTATAATTTACCCGACTTTACCCAACATGTTATTTTGTTTCTGTGTAAGTTATTAAAATAATAAAACCCCATCAAACAAAAAAATAAGATGTTATACGTAAAATGTCAAGTGCTTCGTTTTTCATGCCGGTGATTGTATCATTTTTTAGAAAACTTTCTTATTTAAACTAGTAGCAAAAAATGCTGCCACAAACATTGAAGTTTTGCAAAAGGTAAGACCTTGTGCATGGGCGAAATACTGCACATATTGGATCTTATTCGAATCTGAAGGCTTTCAGTCTATGCAGAGGGATATAATATCCAATTATGGTAGAAATAGTGGAATCTGCATATACAAATCCCCTTAAAATGCAAACCAAATTCAAATTAACATATGTAGTTCAGTTTCAACTCAATTATACATCAAAAATCGTCTCAATCTCCCTTACACCGAACAGCGTAATCTCTCAATCTTCGTATGTAATCCAGACCGTGTCCTTCTAGATATGGGGGAGATGTAAAACGGATCTATAGGGAGGAGAGAGACAGACAGAAATAGGCAGAGCGGAATTCGTTTATACAGTGTGTCTTTTATTAACTCTGAACCTAAGGGACAATGGATCTCTTATATCAACAGCCATAAACGTTGCACAGTCCAAAGCCGATAAGTTTTTCCCAAGCTAGGCGAGAATGGCCTACTCTAGACTACAAACTCCACCAAGAGGAATTTACAAGGATCTTGGACACAACCAAATCGCAGAATATGTGGGGCATACCATAATGGATGCTAGAAAAGAACCACACACATAACTCTGAAATATATCTTCAACAAGATATTCGAGACTATAATTAGAGATCGAGAACTTTGTGAAGTAAACAACCTGCAACGGGAAATAGTTCAGTGTTCAGATGGATCAAAGACCGAGCAGGGCACAGGAGCGGCAATCTTTGGAAGAGGGACGAGACAGAGTATTCTGCTAGCAAAATACGCGTCTGTATTTCAGTCAGAGGTGTATGCCATCCTGCATTGTGCAAGGATAAATAATGAGCGATCCTACAGAAACAAGAGAATCGCAATACTTACAGACAGTCAGGTCACACTTAGGGCATTAGAAGGTCCCAAAGTCACGTCTGTTCTAGTCTGGGAAGAACTGGGAAGGCTGGCAGAACACAACAAAGTAACTTTGGAGTGGGTGCCAGGACACTCAGGCATAAGTGGCAATGAAAGGGCGGATGAGTTAGCATGACTAGGCTCATCTGCTCTATACATTGGAGCAGAACCCGCCCTGGGGGTGCCTAAAAGCACAATCAGACACCAGGTCGTATAATAGATAAAACATCAGCATAACGAGCAGTGGCACTTGTTGCCGGGATGTCTTCATAGAAAAACATTAAGAAAAACTACATACAAGAAAACAGCTGAAACATTGCTCTCCTTGAGTAGGAATCAGCTCCAAATAACGACGGGTCTCCTCACGGGAAATTGTAGCCTGAAGGAACACCTGAATAAAATGGGACTCTACAATGGAGACCTCAACTGCAGACTGTGTGGTAGAGGGACTGAGTCAGCCCTGCATGTGCTCTGTGAGTTCGAAGCGCTAGATCACAAGAGACAACAGCTCTTTGGGAAGCCCAAGCTAGAACCGATGGAGTATAGCTCAGCAACCAGTACCAGGACCAGTAGGAAAACTACATAAACTTATGCAGGGATCTAGATTGCTGGAGTGGATACTGTAAATGGGACAATGAGAGGAATTATAATACAATAGGCCTTAAGGCTTCAGTATTGACAGGGACAGCATAGTCAGACAGCTCCTGAAAAAAGGTTTTCCTAGACCCGATATCATTAAGAAAACCTGTTTTTTGAGTGATTCGACAGTGTAATGTTTGTAACTCCAAGGTTTAAAACTCGTGTGTTGGTTGATATGGGCACATTGATCAAGAATTCGACTTTTGTTCCGATTTTTTTTTTAGAATGTGGTGTCATAGGGCCAAAATGATAACATCCCAAAGTTAGGGATGAGAGACGGCGTTCTAAAACCGAATACATCCAAAGATACCCCTTTGACGACGAATCGAGCATAATTTTTAGTTCTCAATCAGGACAAAAACTCGTGTTTGTTAATTTGGAGACATTGATCACGAATTCTGTTTTTGTTCCGAATTTTGCTGTGTTTAACGTAAATAAAAAATTTTACATCCCGCGATTTTTTTTTTGTGAGAATACGAGGTCGCACGGCCAATCTGAGTACACCATTGGAGTCAAGCATGAGGTCAGCGGCACTAAATTGTGCGTAATAAATCAAAAATACATCAACTTCAGCTTTAGAGCAGCGTTTTTCAACCTTATTTCATGACACGAGACCCCTAGTATCAGAAAATATTTCGTGAACTCCCGACCCTTTTCTTCATATACATACAGGGTTATTCACGTTATTCGACACGGAGCACTATGGCTAAAGTATTTGATGCAAAAGAAAATGATAATTTCAGATGGATAGAGACCCGTTAAGGCTACATTTTAAAAATATTTTCATGTTATACAGGGTGTCCCAAAAACGCGAAATGTATCAAAGTTATGTTTTTTAAATTAAACACCCCGTATATTATTGCATATTTAGATTCCTTGGCGAATTCTAGTGTGACTTTATGTATCATACATAGGACCTAAAGCGAACCGTTTAGGTGTAAATCACCATTTTCCGTATAAGTAGACATCAGGAAAAAATTGAATATCGCAGAGACTATAAAATACGGAAGGCTGTGACTTTGCCGTATTACTAACCATAAAATGCGTCAGCTTTGATGAGACTGTCAAATTTAAATTACGTTTATGCTTGGAGAAATCGGTCGATTAATTAAGCAAACTTCGATCAGCGATAACTTGATTTTTTCAAATGGCAATACCTAATTTTTTTTATACGGTTAGACGTAGAATTTGATAACCTTTCTAATGACGTAAAATTGTTAATACCAATCTCTCTGGTAGTTTTCATTTAATTTTAAATTATTTTTGAACAAATCGGCCTTTTTCAATTTTCCTACCTATAAGCCACGTAGCAGGGCATGAAATATAAACAAAAACCTGTTCAGGTAGAAGAAAAAAACTAACTTATCTGAAAAATACTCACTAACTAGACTAAAGGGATAAGATTATGAAAATTCCTTACAACAAATCAACTCTCCCAGAAACAACTGCGATAACATCTCTAAGGTAAAGAGAAGCTGTGGTAGGGCAGTAATAGATATGTTTTATAGTCTACTGGATACGCAATTTACTAGAGGTTAAAAATTTTCAAGACAATTGAAAACCCTGATATGAAACAAAAACAACCAGCGAATGTTGCTTTAGTACGCAACTATCAATCATATGTAATGGTGTAAAAAATACTAATTTGCGTCGAAGTCGATACCTCTGACTGGAGCCTTTCTGTTTTTCAATATCTATTAGCAATATTGCAAAAAAGGAATACTAACAAATCAGATTTAAATTTTCTGCCATTTAAGTTATGTTTTATAATTTGAACAAATTTTAATTCATTCTTCATTTTCTGCGATCTTGCTAATAGGTACTGAAGAATTTTCAGAACCTCAGTCAGACGTACTTTTGATTTGTGTTTTGACAGAATTGCATACTTTTTTATATCATTAAATGTGGAATTTTATTATGAAAATAATAAACTGCTTACAACATTCCCTAGTAGTTTTTATTTTATTTCAAAATTTTTAATGGTTTTCGAAATTGCCAATCTCTAGTACATTGTAGTAGCTAGTAGGCCGTGAAAAAATCCATTTCTGCCATACTCCAGCTTCTCTTTGATCAATGATATGTTACCGCCGTTGTTTCTGGTCAGACTTTGTTTGTTGGGAGTAATTTTTATAATCTTCTCCCTTTAGTCTAGTTCGTGTGTATTTTTCAGCTATGTTAGTTGTTTTCTTCTACCTGAATAAGTTTTTGTTTATATTTCATGGCCTGCTACGTTGCTTATAGGTAGGAAAATTGAAAATCGCCGATTTGTTTGAACATTTAAAATTAAATGAAAACTACCAGAGATTGATATTCACAACCTTATATCATTAGAAAGGTTATCAAATTCTACGTTTAACCGTATAAAAAAAATTAGGCATTCCCATTTGAAAAAATCAAGTTATCGCTGATCGAAGTTTCCTTAATTAATCGACCGATTTCTCCAAGCATAAACGTAATTTAAATTTGACAGTCTCACCAAAGCTGACGCATTTTATGCTTAGTAATACCACAAAGTCACAGCCTTCCATATGTTATAATCTCTGCGATATTCAATTTTTTCCTGATATCTACTTATACCTAAAATGGTAATTTACACCTAAACGGTTCGCTTTAGGTCCCATGTATGATACACAAAGTCACACTAGAATTCACCAAGGAATCTGAATATGCAATAATATACGGGGTGTTCCATTTAAAAAAACATAACTTTGATACATTTCGTGTTTTTGGGACACCCTGTATAACATAAAAATATTTTTAAAATGTAGCCTTTTGTGGGTCTCTATCCATCCGAAATTATTATTTTCTTTTTTATCAAATAGTTTAGCCATAATGCTCCGTGTCGAATAACGTGAATAACCCTGTATATTAAAAATACTTAATCAATACAAAAACTTTAGGCGTTTGCGTTATTAGAATCTCCTGGAATTATATGCTGATGGGATGTTATACTGGCAGTTCGTCTGAAAATATGGATACTTTTTGGTTAAAAAGAAAAACATACCCTAAATTAACAGCCGATACTTCAAGGTGTTTGAATGCATTTTCTAACTCGCACTTGTGCGATTTGGCAATTTCATCGATGAACCAAATAAAAAGTGAACTAAGAAATCGCTTAAATTTTGAGAAATAGAATAGAGAAGTTAATTGTACAAACCCATGCGCAGCCTTCACATTAAAATGAACGAGTATTCGAAGAGAGGTTTAAGATATAAATAACACAAGGAGTATTATTCTGTTAACTTTTTCTTAACATATAGACCTTTTTAAAGTTTATACATTTTTTTTACCGAGTTCTCCCGATCTTTCGCGATCATCCAATTGACAGATTGGGAATGAATCACTGCCTTAGAGCATAAATCCATAACAACCTACCCTGTAACATGTAAAGAGCGAAGGTGCGGTGAGACTGGTAGGTTACAGAGTTCTCGTTGTTATATGGAATTAATCACAGGGGCCTGCCTAGCCGGGAATCTGGTACACGAGGCTGAGTGACCTGGCCCAGCATGAATACTTAAAATATTCCAATTCAATTATGCCAGATACACGATATATGCATGTATATTATACGTATGTATACTGACACTAATTATAAATCTTCCTATTCCATATAAAGCCGCTCAGAAACAGCAGTTTGAGATGGAGTATGGAAATTGGGAAGACCACTTACTGTGGCTATAGTCGCGCTCAAAGAGATCGGGATGCGGGGGAGCAGGCTTTCGGCTGGAGGGAAAAGAAGTGTAGCAAGGCTTTGCGCTGGAGACCTGCACGACGGGGCGGGGGTGTACGACATACTGATGTTGGCATACTCGACGGAAGTCGAATAGTATTCAGAACAAAGCAAATATATACAGGGTGGTCCAATAAGCGCGCGGTGCTCTCTAGCGGCCATACCATTTAAATTAGAGGAAAATGTTTTAAACAAAAAACGTTTCTTTTCAAATGCTCTACATTTAGAAAATAACTTCAAGGATAGCGGACTTCCGGATATACTGGAAGTAGGTATCAACTTCCTTATTTTGAATAGAACACCCTGTATATTATTACGTTTTTGAATTCAGCATCGATTTTGATGTCCAGCTTGTTAACCATTGTTTATGTCTACGAAGTCTATTTTCGGAGTTATTCAGCATTTTTTACAAAATTTGAGGTTTGTAGTACTTTTCAAGAAACGTTAATATCTCGGAAATAAAACGCGACAGAAAGATGCGGTTTTCGGTTTTGAAACAATCAAGGAACGTATTTGTGTTTCAGTAAGATGGTTTTTCAAAAGAACATTAAATCAATAGACTAGCCATTTTCAAATTTGAAAAGTTAAAAACGTTAAAAACCTTTTTTTTTCGAATGGGACGGTATGATAAGTTTCACATCGGTGGATGCGAAATTAAATTCTCTTTCACTTTTATCTAGGCACATGTGCCTGTGATGGTTTTTAAGATATTTACGGTTTTCTAATTATTGCGTAGGAATTGGAAAAATCGTAGGTGGCGTGGCTCGCAGACGAAACAATTGGCAGCAAACCTTTCATCCAAAATGTTTCGACCTCTAATACTAAAATGTGATTTCGCTCCATCTAACTGTAACCACATTATTCTTAAAAACTCCAGTAGTGAATTTTTCAACAGGATTTCCAAATTTTCATTTAGAAAATTTTGGAAGACATTAGTTTATTATGCGATTTCAATAATACCACCCCAAATGCTTAGACTCCATGCTGGTTGTCAACAAACTTCTCTCTGACAGCCAGGCAGCCCTGAAAGCGGTGGCGGCTCCGAGGGCCAGATCAGCTCTGGCTCATAACTAATGCTGGAATTAGTAGTCACCAGGTCAATATTGCCATGGACGACTGGGCCTATAAGGAACTGGCTGAAGTCTGGTTAGAGAGAGAGATGACTGGTAAGGGATGAACGCTTTGGCTTCTGAATGAAGGCATTTTGAATATCGCCTATACGTCTGTATGTAACAAAATGGCTCCCATTTAGAACCTTTCTTACAATAATATTTCATAGAATGAAAATAATACTTCATTTTGATAATCTTCATATTTTTTATTAACTTCCATGATAATGAATCTATCTTCAATCCGATTACACTGTTGTGTTTTTCTATGAATTCCTTCCAGAATGGTTATCAAACGTATGGCGGTCTCGTTCAAGATTTTAAAGTAGGGGTTACAGGGGGTGAGGGGGTTGATTGCACAATGATGACGTATTCGGTGGAAGAGTTCCTCCTCGAAATACAAATCGACGTGTCACGGCGTTTTGTTATCATTTCAGAGATAAGGTGGGTGGCATATTTTAGCTGCACTGTATTATTTTCCTTCACTTATTTGTGATACGAAGCAACCTCCGCAGTCCTTGTCGAAAAGTTTATTCCTCGCAGACAGGCTCATTTTAGGAAATCTACGATATGGTTGTCGTCTGATACTGCCTCAGCAGAGAAAAACTTTATTTCAAAGATTTTTATTTTTAATTCCATAAATGTGTACAACTCCCCTGCCAGAAGGGTTCAAAATTTATAACATGAGCAAATTCAAGTATAAGCCAAAACGGTTATTATTTGTATGTTGCTTTGTAGTTCATGCACGATTTTCTCTTTAGGCTAAGGACACCAGTTATAATCACCAAGGTGTTGACATAATACTTTGTTTTTTTTTAATTTGTAATCTTAGTTTACTTTGGGCATTCGCCTGATGATGGTCAAGTAGAATACCGGCAACCTAGACTTCGCCATCATTCACGTGTTAATTTTTGAATTCTAGATGAATGATTAATATATAAAAGTAGTTTTATTATTATTATAAATAAAATAAATAAGTTCGTTTAAGAAATTTTGTGGGAAGTATTTAACGTCATGTTTTTAGTACTTACCCCTCAAACAAACCCTTGAGTAAACTCAATAATGCGCCCTATTTCCTATTGTGCGATTGTTGTCGTTCGCTATTTTGCCGGAGCTCAATCGATGGCTTAATAAAATATACATAAAACGCCACATTAAAATTAAACATTCGCGCATTAATAGCAACTGTTTCATTAATACATTATTAAATGCTGTAAATAATTTTAATTAAATACATAATTTAGTTTCCCAATCCTGACGGAGCGGTTGGGGTGCCAGCAGAAAATGTGCCCTGATATCGACTGCAGCTGCTTTGATTTACCTCGTTATTATTTTAATGAATTTAATTGAGGATTCTGTTTTCTCTCGAAGCTTTTATTTTATTCGCAATAAATATAAATAACTATCATATGTCTTATCAGGCAGAAAAGCTTGATGGGATTGTTCCACCAGTCTTTTTACAAGCTTCTATCCGGCCTTCAATATAAACCATTCATTTGCGGATTTTCTCTACTAATGCAAGAAGCTCTGCCTGGTTTTTTCCAGAATATCATAAGCGATTGAGGTATTAAATAATGTGTGAATACTTATTACTTATACTATACTTATAGACGTTTGGCAAAGTTGGATCTGAAGTGCAAAATCTCCAATGCAACTAACATAAAAGGTACATACGAGCAAAGCCATCAGTTAAAAAGGAACACCTATCTCCTCATACATCATACATTTTCACTATATTCTCAGCCAGGCGCAGTAAGAAAGCAGTTTCGGTGGAGCGCATTGATGCCTTACTCAAAGCGAGTATCGCATGTTACCGGTATTATAAGTATGCTTATAGCCAGTTTTTGACATCAAAACTGCCAGAAATCTCCAATCTTTGGCATGCACGAATGAAAATCGCCCGAAATGGCGTCTTTGCGGTTGTGAATGTGAAAATTGTCAAAACAAAACACTCAGTCTGACATATTCTGTGGGTGAGGGTGGCTTCTGACCTACGGAACTGCAAAAATATTAAACTGAAATTGAAGGATCCAACGCAAGAAAGATGTCACATTTTCATCAATTATTCTAGACTATCTGGTAGTATATCTAAAATTGTTGTAAAATGTACCTAAGTGATTATATGAGCATATGAGTTTTTCAAAATAGTTCTCAGTTCAGTGAAACATATGCTTAAAATATATTCAGTGGAAGATGAGTCTAAGTACACGGTCTGCTAGTCATTATGAATGACCACATTATGAATGACCACTTTAACGCAAACATTTCCTTGGTCCACTAGCATAATATTATTGATGCTTAGATTGTGGTTTACCATTCGTTCTTCCATTTACTGATATGAGCATGCTCCTAGTGATTTATTATTTCACTCATTTTGTCTAATCGTTTATAGTTGAAAAATTGTGGAGAAATAATACAAGAAACACAGGTAAGTGGGTTTTTTAATATTGTCGATAATATTGTGTTTGTGCAGGAAAACCGTGTTATATGCTGAGATAAACTAAAAATGTTATCATATAAAGCAAAACTGTTAATTTCACCATATTTCTCAGTAATCACAATCACATATCTGACATACAGATAAATAATAGGTATATCTGATATGCGTCCTGGTTCTGAAAATGAAGTATCGATATTTATGAATAACTTCTGTATTTGTAATGTATTATGTATTCTCATATTTTATAAAATAAAAATACTTCAAAGTATGTTACAGGTTTACCCTTTTGAAACCCAAAAAACAGTCCATTTTTGTAAAATACAAAATCTTGCAAATAAATTAACTTTTACTGAAATCCGCTCACTATAAAAGTAATGGAATAAAAGATTATAACAAATCAAATGATTATTCGAAAATGTAATATTTCCAAAGAGAAATATAAACTTTAGAAGCGTATTTCTCGAAAACTGAAAAATCTGACTTAGGCACTTTTTACATTGGCCCTTCAATTTCTCTTTAATACGGCACATTTTATTTAAAAGAGACTTACTATAATAATATTTTGACAAACTCTAGAACTACTGTACTGTGTTAGTCTTTAGCGGCCATCGTCCAATGAAGAAAATTATGCTTCGGTGTTCCTAATGGCAACGTATCTTTTATTCTTAATCAGTAATAATTACGACCATAACCTAGTTGTATTTTCTTGCGAAAAAAATTCAAATTTTCTGTGCTCCTGTAATAAGGTACACGTAGATGACACTTTTGATTAGTACACAAAAATTTTTATCAATTGTTTATAATCCACGCTTTTAAAAATGGTCCTTATATACCTGTGATGTTTATGTTACTACTTAACAAATTAAGTTCTACATATTTTTTAAGTTTTAAATTATTAGTCCATTACTGTAGAGAACAGAATTTATCTTTTAACCCCTCACAAATAATCTGTGATTTACACTCATATTGACTTATCAAGAACAAGCGCCTTGATATGAGATATAGCAGCCTCGCAGGTGCATCTAGTAGGCTCCGTAAGAAGCAAAACTGTAGAAGATAGCTCGGAGAAGCAGGGCTAGAAAATAAAGAGGTCAGCAACCGCACGCTGGTGACAAAGTGGCTGCAGATGGCACGCTAAGGCCTGATCACCAATTAATCCAACTGCTTTTCTCTGGATCTGGATTGTGTAGATTTCACTGCGTTGGGTTTTTACTTTGTTCACCCAGACTCATGGCATATGTTCCACCCTGTCTGTATATGGTAATTTTCCGGTATAATATTTGCATGCATCGTAAACGATGGTTTATGGCCCCGAATGCCACCGCGATTTATATGAGACTTTTTTATTTTCGATAAATAGTGCAGGTGTCAAAACGGCCACACACATACACTTTATAGGTTACGGTTTGCGTGTTTTCTTATTTGGTTGGCATTACAACCCATAATGGATTTAACGTTCACAGCTATTTATTCTTAATTATTTATCGTATGGTATTTTAGACTTCGGATTTACACAATATTTATTTATTTTGTTTTTTCTGATTTTTTTTAGTTAAAAATTTTAATTCCGTAATGAAAAAATTAAGGCAAACGAATGTACAATATCTGTACAATAACTAATAACCTCAGGGCTTGCGAGTACAAGAGAACAGGAGAGTCTAAAGAATTATCTCGGAAACGGTTGCACGATTTTCATGAATTTTGGTATACCTAGGAGAGTTTTGCAATACGGCCAATCTTGTGAATGTACTTATACTGTTGGCAGATCTACCGTTTTCGCGGAAATATAATAAACTTTGTTATTTCAAATGGGTTCCTGTATATTTTTACAATTGTTAAATCTCTGAAAAATGCTGATTATTTTTTATATAACATATCTTATACCTAAACCTCGTCATGTCGGAGTTCAACTAAATTTACATTGCATCCACCCAAGTTAAAATAACTAAATAAGATGAAAATGAAAATCAGACATGTTGCAGAATATATTGTGAAGTTTCAAGAATCACATGGCCTGTTGTATTGAAGTAAAAGGACAACATTTTGAGCATCTGCTGTAACCGGCTTCATGTTTTATTTTATTATATTTCCCGAAAAAAGGTAGATCTGGCAATACTGTAAATCCCATCGCAAGATTGGTCGTATTGCAAACCCTCCTCTGTGCCAAAATTCATGAACATCGTGCAAACCGTTTCTGAGATAATTGAGGCGACTCTATCTCTAATCTAAGAAAATTCGTAATTTAGAAATTGAAAAGAAGTTAAACAATGTAATGCGTAAGGTTAAAGGTCCAATTGCAAACAACATGCTATTTTTTACCATGATAATAACTTTAAAGGAATATTTTATGGGACTACACAATTTTGAAAAGAGTACCTAGTACCAAATGGCTCAATAAAAACTTTTGCGCCGCTTGTATCTAACCTCAAAAAAGTACTAAAATCGCCATCCAAAAAAGCAATAGAACTGATTTGTATCCAGTTAATTTACATGAACTCTAGGTTAAAGGCGATATACTCTGGAAAGCAATCATTATTACACTTGCTACCGTTATAAAGTTCTTTATTCTTGCTAGGAAACAAAAAAAAATGTTCCCATTTCTCGTATATTCCGCTGTGTTGGTTAGCATGGTGAAAGAAAAACTGCAATAACCCTTGATGTTAAACCGAGTGTAATTTTTCAGTAATTCAACATCTTTTAATGTTTCCGCATGAAAGAATGAAAAGGACCGCGGTACGTACGTATGCGCTGGCGTTTATGAAAACTTTAAAAAGTATATGATCGCGGAAAAATTCATAAAAAGCGAAATAGCCTTTAAATAATTCAGGTGCGTATGAAAGCCGATCCGTTCGCAATGAAATAAAAACGCGCCTGGCTCGAGAACAGAACGCGGCGCGACGGTTTTCCTTCTCTTTCCACGCAGAGAAAAATTACAGCGCGCTGTACAGTACCGGTAGCAAGTTGAGAAACTATTTTCGCATTGTATAGCTTATACAAAGGGTACTACACTGCAAATTTTAAAAATTGTTATGATTCTTACGTGTGATCAGTGGACAACCCCAGTCAGTCGACGAGAAGCTACCAGACAAACACAGCTAAACGGCCGTCCATTAATGACGTGGTCTTATATTTTGCATTTTTTTAACCCTCCTTCCCTTTGGTAATATGTGGTGAGACTTAAGACTACCCCCCCATCTCCCATCCCCCATCCAACATCGCGTCTATTTTTAGTACTACCTACAAGTAATCCTAAATTTTTCGACTGTTGTCTTTAAATACAGGTATAAAGTATACACCGTGTCCTAGGACAAATCCTGGAAAAAGAAATCGCACTTTCGGAATATGAAGCTGATATCAAAAAAAATTATTCATAAATTCGCATTTGTTTTGTTGTTGTTTGAAGTTTGGTTGTAAAAATAACTGAAACGTGTGTGGCCCAATTTCACTTTCGGGAATTCCTTGCAAAAACGGAGAAGGTCGGATTACGCTAACAGGTATTTTGAATGTTTTTGTCGATTGTTTACAGCAAATATCATAAATGATGTATTGCTTGTACGGTACGAACATGATAAAGAGGCCCACACATTAGCCAATTCGCGATCTAATTAAAGGAATTTCAACTTTTTTGCTATTAATAATAAACATATAATTTAATCATATTATATCATAGAGCAGCTATATCAAGCAATCCTCCGAAGAGAGACGGCACCCTAAGAAGAAGATATCATAAGTCGGTGCCAGAAATCATAAAGTTTTCGGGATTCCTCCTGGGACATGGTGTATACCTTATTTTATTCTGAAATCAAGGACTATGAAAAACATGTCTAGACCGAAAGGTTGCAGGTTGTTTTTGATTGGCATACAAGTAATAATAAAGTGTTTGACGAAAAAATAAATACACGCGTGATCTCTCACTAGACCCCCTGCTCCCTCGTGACATTTCGTGATTTTTATCACACTTCCCCCCCCCTTGTAGCCTCACGTGATTAACGGACGGTTCCTAAGTATACTGAACAGCGGAGAGTTATGGACACCTAGTTCCTTCATCACCTCATCAGCTTACCGCCTCCAAGCCTTAACCAAATATTTGACTATGACTGGACTGAAACTTCTCGCGCACCCTCCCTACAGTCCACACCTTGCTCCTTGCAACTCTTGTTGCAAATACTCTAGGATATAATGATGTCTGGATCTCTGCCTCAGCGATCAAATAAGATCTTAAAGTATATTTAAGAACTGAATCGGTATATATGTTACGGTTACATGACTACTTTACAATCTAGCTGGATAGTATACAAACCATCCAAACGCCTGATTATTTTATTGGAAAGTTATCTTTCAATTAAAATATCAATGAATGCTGGTTAACTTGTATTATGATAGATTGTAAACTAGCCACGAGTTATAGCTAAAGTACAAACCACAAAAGAATTCCACAAATTAGCCGAGGGTTTCGGCTAGTTTACAGACTAACCACAGTATTTGGATAACGTGTGCATTAAATATTCTTAGTAATATGTAATAACTAACTCGTTGGTGAACTAACCCATTTCCTTTGGTTAATTTAATTTGAATAACTCCTAGCAAAAAATAGGGTTTACCAACAAGTTGGTACTTATATATTACTAGAAATATTCAGTTCACACTTTATCCAATTACTATAGATAATTTGTACACTAGCCAAAAACCCCGGCCAATTTGTGTAATTCTTTTGTGGTTTGTACTTTAATTCTTGGCTAGTTTACAAGCTTGCTGGATAGTATACAAACTAACCAATATTTCTTGCTATTTTAATGGAAAGGTAACTTTCCACTAAATTAACTAGGTTTTTGGATATTTCAGATACTATCTAGCTAATTTAGAAACTATCCAAGTAGACACTTTAACCGTAACATATACAAGAACAGCACATGCCCATTTTTCTATAAAATGAGTTTATTTCAAAAATGACTTCTAAAAACATAAACATACCCTACTATTGATAATAATGATTAGGGATACTCTTTTAAGCCTTTAACAATACTTTTACAGTTAAACAAAAAAAATGAAGTATCGTATGTAGGTAGAGCTTTTCTTGCTATAATCAAAAGTTCCACTTTAGGACATGTGTTGTTTTTGCATATACCGATTCAATTGTTCCCACATCTTTGCACCTGGCTGTACAACCTTTTAATAAGAGATTATATTATGACTGTACGGGTATAAGTGAAATGCGTGCGTTTGGGGGGGGGGGGGGCGAGGGAGGGGGGAGACCTCACACATTGGCCGGCTGTTCCGAGGTGCTCCCTGTGTGTGCGTTTGTAATTTTCCATGCCGATAATAAATGCATTCCGTATTTTACACCTACATATACATACCGTCGACTCTTTCCATTTACGTGTAGAAAATCTAATAGTATAGTCCATCATTTCTAGAATTCCGAAGTTTTTAATTTAAGATTCTTCTAAACTTCACCTGTATGAGGCTATATCAGTATACTTATAACCAGTGGCGTATATAGAAATCGATTTCGGGGGGGGGGGCCCAATTGGAAAAATTTTCATACGTGATAATATTGGCGTATTATAATACCAACTTCAGCCTCTTCCAGACGTCAAAACTGAATGCTTGGCTGGTTTCGGGGCCCGGGCCCCCCCGGGCTCCCCCCCTCATATACGCCACTGCTTATAACACAGAAAATGAACGTGAGTTCCAAATTTAAATTTAGAGCCTACTATCGTGGCTGGTTCCAAGCCTGCGATTATGGGAGGGTTTTCCTACTCTTTCACGACCAAAATTGAAAAAATGAAGTACTCGTATATAGTCTAAAAAGGGGCTCACGTGGAATAAATTTAATCAATATGTTTTTAATAAAATAAATTGCTGAAAACGAGCCACAATTTTTCTTCTTCTGCAGATAGTCTTTAGTAGAATAGATAAACATAATACCGATTGAGAGGATCGGTCAGTACCGAGTAGTTGTGCAGTATCGCCGCAACTAATCGGAAAAATTTTACCAAATACACCCACAGCCATCTGCGATACTCCGTAGGCCTTTACGGAAACACTGATCTGAATCCGGATAGATCAGTTATATGTCAAACAGCTGTCAAGTGGGATTTATGATTTCATCAATTTAACGGACATCGAACAACGAATGATGGTTTAACAATAAAAAACAGATGGTAAAGTAAAGCAGCTACTGATCTGAATCATCCGATCGCAATCACTTACTGTACAAGAGTGAAGTACCCTATTTCTGACCGATCCCAGATCACTTTCCGAACATCAGGATCAGTGATCCAACTGATCTAAAGGAACTGATCTCATATATTTCACAGAACTAGAAGTACTAAATGCTAAGCAAATTGTCAACATGTGCGTCGTTCACCATACATGTACTGACGTGATCGACACTCGGCCCGTGTTGGTACTGTTGGTACGGATCGACAAGCCAACCGACTAACAGAACATGCCAACAACCAACTATGTTCATCGTTGTCCCACACCTATCGAGCATGTTTGGCAAACCAACTGCTAGCTGAATTTACCAACATGCTCGGTCAACGTGCTCGAGCTTGTATGGGGGGGTTTTATTCGGACATAGAACAATTTCTAACATGTCTCTTGCATAATATCATGTTAGGTTAGGTTGGGGAGGGTGGGGGGAGGGGATAGAGGGGAGGGTGGGGAAGGGGATAGAGCGGAGGGAGGGGGGGACGGGATGGAGGGGGGAGGGGGGGTATGTATGAACACCATAGTGGTATCGTATGAACAGCTTCGAGGGTATAATAGCTCCGGTGTATCTCGTCAGTGTAGGAGTACATTCCTCTCTACCCAATGTGAGATTGATTTCTTGACAGTGCTTTTCGCAGTGTCCGCGAATGATTCTGGTCCTATGAACACAGATTCGGTTCCTCCTCTTGCCGAGTATGCCGGCCAATACATTGCCTTCCACTCTGCTATGACCTCAAGCCCAAACCAAAGTTACTTTGTTTCTTGTTCCAAGTTCGTTGAGGAGATGTATGCAGTTCCAAACGAGTCTTGAGTCAACCCGTTTGGAGCTCCGTGCTTTCAGGGTAGCCTGGCTATCTGAAAAGATTTTTATAGATTTTTTGTCCGGGGTACCTTGTTCAGCTCCCTGACTCCCAATCCTATGGCTATAATTTCTGCTTGGAAAATTGTGGTATGCTTCCCAAGGTTTACTGAGATTTCAACTCTTGGATTAGTACCAGCTACTCCCGCTTCTGTCCCTAGTTCTGACTTTGAGCTACCCGTAAATAGCGCGAAATGGGAGGGTGATTTGAAACTGTCACTCCTTTTCCAATCGTGTCTTCCTGGGAACCAGAGTCCAAGACGAAATATGTTCTATAGTAGCATCTACCAGTTCTGCGTACTACACTAATACAGTTAGTTCCCTATAGGTGTAAATTAATGACTAAATTCGTCTCACTGGTAACGCAATTGGATTTTCATTAAAGCCGTGGATTATTTTAAATACGTTCTCACGCCATAAACGAGACCCCTAATCAGAGCGTACGCCATTAAATATTATATTAAAAACTATAAAATCGATAATGACACACACCTGGAGCAAGTAGGCATTGCAGTGCCTGGTACAACGGTCTGGATCTCAAACGCAGCACGCATATGTATATAGCATTATGTACTATTAGTCATCTACAGAGTGGTGTCGAGATTGCTTCCTTCTGTAACGTCGACTTTTTATATGTTTTTATATGGTCCGGAAAAAAAACAACTTATCTCTGACTGAGATTCCTTCAATTAATCTACCGATAAAAAAGAATCAAATTTGACCGCCTAACCTAAGCTGACACATTTCATACTTAGTCACCGTTTCTTTTCGCGGAAACGGTTAGTTTTTATAGTTTAGTAGTTGACCAAGTAATCCAAATATGCAATAATATACAGGGTACAGGAGGTTTTATTTAAAAATGTAATTTTGATATGAATCACCCTGCATAAACACCAAAATCCTAGTGAAAATATTATGAGGTTGCAGCGTTCAGAGTTCGCTACCATGATCAAGTGACAGATTTTCGAAATATGTCCTAGTAAGCCCACAAATCTTACTAAAATATGGCGTGACCATAACATCACTAAAGCTACAAAAATGTCGCTAGTTCAGTCTCTTGTGTTCTCCATATTTTTGTATGCCCCGGAAACTTGGACTGTTAAAAAGGCAGATCGAGCTCGCATAGACGCTTTTGAAATGTGGACATGGAGGAGAATGCTGAGAGTTCCTTATACCGCCCATCGAACTAACGTCTCCTTACTGGATGAGGTCGGTAATCCAAAGAAACTATCCTCCACTGTGTCGACGAGAATGCTTACATTCTTCGGACATATACACAGAAGCGATAATATGGAGAAACTTGTAGTTCAGGGTCATGCCCCGAGGGGGCGGCGCCGTGGCCGTCCCCCTACACGCTGGTGACAAATCGCGAACGATGGCGAGCTACAGTGCTCAAAACTATTGATAATGTTCATGTCGGCAATACTCTAGCTCCGACTTAATGCATTTTACGAGTTCACAACATGTCTGTTAAGACATTGTGACTATGATGATGAAGCCCACTATATTCCATTCATGCATTGTTGGCCCACCCTCTATAGCTGCGCTGAGTTCAGTGGTTTGCCTTTGACCCTAAGAATCCGCCATTGCTCGACTGTCTTTGTCCTTGAAATCCTGTAACGTATTATGTGACATCACATCTTATTTTACACTCTCGCTACTAATTAAATAATCATCAAGGCTGTTCCCCCTATCAGCAAGCCTGAGTGCCATGTTGCCGAGCCCTCAAATACACATTTGGCAAAGTTGCATCTGGGGTGCGAAATCTCCAATGCAAGTAACGGAGAAGGTACATACGGGCAAAGCTATCAGTTAAAAAGAGACGCCTAACCCCTCAGACATCCTACATTCCCACTATAGTTACAGCCAGTCGCATGTTTCGGTGGAGCGTGTTAATGGGTGTGTTCAATGGGACCTAGCGCAAAAGCGCTAGCGCGGAAGCGCTTGCAGGCGCTAGGAGTGACCGTTGAACGACTTTCCTTTTGACTGACTGGCGCTTTTTTGACAGCTTGTCGTTCATAGGTTAGTTAGCGCAAAGCGCCCACAAGCGCTGACGTCCGCTAAGTCCCGTTGAACACTACCTATGTCTTACTTGAAGCGAACATCGCATGCTGCCAGGCTGTAAATATGGTTGTAACCAGCTTTTAACATGAAAATCACCAGAAACCATCAATCTTTGATGAATGAATGTCGCCAGAAATGGCGTGAAAAATGTCAAAACCGAAACATATACAGGGTGATCAATCTATACTCCGAAGTTTGATACCTCCATTATTATGGCAGATACAAAAAAACAGGGTTATTGAGAAAGTCACGGCGTACCAAATTTGTTTTTTCCAATGAAACACCCTATACATTATCCTAAATTTGAATTGATTGTGCTTATTCTCTCTATTTCAGAAATATAGGGTTGTATCAGGTTATACAGGGTAATTTCAGAAATACGGCCACCTTTATGTGAAATTCTTAATGAATTCATCACCCTGTATCTTAAAAAAGCAATAACTGGAAGCTTGATTCTCAATGCTAGAATAATTTTGTCGTAATCTAGTTTTGTCTAAAGTTATCAAGTTTTTGCTACTTTTGATTTTGTATACAGGGTGAACCAGAACTCGCGACCATAATTTTCATTGCTATTTTAATTGGAACACCCTGTATTTTATAGCACCCTGTAATTTATAGCAAGTTCTTACAAAATACTTCCACCTTCATAAGCATTCCCTATACCTAAATGTAACAGTTATGGAGTTATTTCGGTTTGAAGTAGTAAAACGATTCCTGATTCCTAATAATACTACATTTTTGCCAAATACTGAAAGTTTCTTAGGGTTGGCCATGGCTACCGTGTTTGTTATACTGTTGGACCTTTCTTAGAAAAAACTGAGTCAAGGATGGAAGGACTCAAAGGACGGGAATGAAAGAACTACGAGGAAGTCGAAACAGGAAATCAATTAAACACTTGTAGCTTCCGCTAGAAAAATCTTCAGTTTATAAGACAAAAGTTAATCACTTTTGCATGCTTAGCCAAAATCTATTTTCTCGTTTTTGATCCGTTCACACATAAACCTTCTTATAGTAATTAATATAGTCTAAATTCTGTAGTTTTATTTTCAGATAATTTTTGTAATTGACATGTGCTTTTCAGTTTGTTAATTGCCAACTGTAATAGCCAATTGAAACCGATTCAAAACTTAAATATTGATTTCAATTATTTAACAAATTGTATAACAAGCATAACATCCATGGCCATCTCTAACAAAAACCAGAATTTGTCAAAAATATTGTTTTACTACTTCAAATCGAAATAAATCCATAACTGTTACATTTAGGTGTAGAGAATGCTTATAAAAGTGGAAGTATTTTGTAAGAACTTTCTGACGATACTATAAAATACAGGGTGTTCTATTTAAAATAACAAAGAAAATTATGCTCGCGAGTTTTGATTCACCCTGAATACAAAAAGAAAAAAGCAAAAGCATAAAAGTGGCCATATCTCTGAAACTACATGGGACTGTTTCAATATTCTCAGCTTACTAGCTTCATACAACGCTGTAAATCGCAGTTAGGTATACTAGGCTACCAAAGTATTGGTGACAGTAGTGTATAGTTGAAAATACATAGACATTACTAATTCTCACTATCTGATTGAAATTAAAACAATTTTCTAGATAGATCAATTTATTTTAAAATTTATAAGAGTCATCTGCCAACTGCAAATCAACTCCAGCTTTTCAAATTATTTTGAGACACTGGGGCGTTGTCAAATCACCAGAAACAACGAATTTTGTGGCTATCGTTATTTTGACCATGCGTAGTAATAAGGAATAAATAAATGATTTCAAATAACGATAACGAAGGTCGACCAATTTCACTTGCCTGCTCTCTCCTTGAAGAGTCACTATGGTTAAAGTGTCAGTTGGCAATTTCACCGCTTTATGTACCTAGCTCTTATTTTTGAGGGGAAGCCCAATAAAATAGAAGTAATAAATAGCCAAAAGTCGCCAACTCACTGTATGTTTTGCGCCATCAAAAGTCGCCAATCCCCCAGCTACGATTTTTGATGGCTAACTTCAAGCTAACTTGGTTTTGAAATCGCCACTTGAGCAGAAAATCCCCATATCTGGCAACTCTGGGAACGCGTCTTCTAAAGAATAGAAGTGGAAGGTAGGGGATATTGTGTTCTCTCGTCAACCTGTTAGATACTATCGGCTATCTGCGTCTGATGGCATTCGAGTGCCTGGCTTGCTAATAATGTATGTTGTAAGATACATTATTTTGTTTGCTATGCTTGAGCTTTCAAAAACTACTGCAGTTAAAGTAGTCTGCACAAACTGCTACATGACGTTTTATCGGGATAACTAAAACGCTGTGAAAGAATACGCGAAAACTAACCGCTTCATACCCAGATGTCTTCCATAATTCACCAGTACTTTATAAGAACAATCGAATCCTTTTACCCCTCGGTTAATTTTTAACCGGGTTTTTATATACCCCGACCCATTGCCGTCCTAAAGCGTGTATGTATTTTTCAACGGGCGCTGCCTCATTTTTCTCATTTTTCCACAGCCGCCTGCGTCTGGATCTGGATAATCTACGCAGAAATAAAGAGAGAGAGAAAAACGCAACTAATTTAATAATGTAAATACGCCGACGATGTTGATTCTGTTTTCGTATATCTACAGGCGTAAATATAATATAAAACTTTATTGCCGCCAGGATAATTAAAGTATAATCTATTAAAATATACATTGTACAGAGATCGTCACAGCTAAGGACTTAGTGTGCTAAATACTCATGCAAGGATTCTAACATTGTAAACAAATTTTATATCGTCGGCACTCAAGATGACTCAATAGATACAAAAAACTTCAAACTGACTGCTTGCATTTAATCTTCAAGGAAAGCCGAAACAGCCTTCATAACCTTGAATGGCTCAAAATTCTGATGTGCTACAGTACCTCGAGCAATACTCCGTGTTCAAACAGACTCTACGTGAAAAAAGTAAAAGTGAAAAGTAATTCTTAAATATAAACTCAATTCAATTCAACAGAATTTTATCTAATAATATACAATTACGGTAAGAACATCTAAGATCTTGTATCGTGTCCAAAAAAACATTGCCAAGATCAATATAAGTGAAGCACACTAACCTAGATTAATGTGATGATCTGTTTCTAATTTTAATTGTTATTTTCAATACTGGTTATATCAAAGTACTTTGGGTTGAGTTTTGAGTGCAAGGGAAGCCTCTTCTAGTACTATATCTCTATGTGCATTTTTGATATACAGTTAAAGGAACGGGTTGATAAGTGTATGGTTGTCTTTTATTACTTCTTATCTCATACAGATGGTTGATTTTCTCCAAATTTTATTTCATATCGATCGTCTTTAGAACAGCAAATATGTAAAGAGCTTTAACATTCAAAATGGCTTCCATTCTAAATAAATCCTGAACACTCTGACGACTCTGTATTTTGAAAATTATTCGTATTATATAATTTTGACCAATTTGTTATCTACAATTATTAGTAGTTTCTTATTAAGAATATTTATTAAGGTATACAATTTATAAGTCAATTTTTTCATTTTGTTTGCTAATGAATTTATTTGAACAGTCCATTTAAGGTATCTGTCTATATAAACACCAATCTACTTTATAGATTCTACATGTTCTATTAGGTACATCATTTGACCTATTCATAATCAGAGCGAAAATAGTTTTGCAAGATGCTGTGTTGAAGAAAAAACAATAAATTTAGTTTTCGATACATTTAAACAAAGATTGTCTATGTTGTGCCAGTTTTTCACAACATTTATGCAAAAGCCTCTTCCCAAGTATTACCTGTACAATTTAAGACCGTGTCATCAGCATGTGACATAATTAAACAATTACCTAATTTAGATCATCTATAAAAATTAAAAAACAATGCAGGTCCAAGAACAGTCCTTTAGGAACACCTAACCTAGCTGTCTTTGCATCACTTGTTTCTTGACCAACGAAAAAGACTAGGTAGTATTATATTTATTGTGTGTTATATTACTATATGGTCACCCTTTCTTGATAAAATTTAAATTAAATCTGTTGTTTACATCGTTACCCAACCCTGACAGGATCACCAATATTGGCGATAAATTGATGTATCTCGTTCCTCACTTCTTAAAAAATGATACAGGTTATTTAACCACTTTCACACCTTATAGAATCTTCAAATAAAATTGACCCTCTGTAATGGAAAAAAAACAACTTATTGTACACGTTGTTCAGCAACTATTTTTTTTATTTTACATAATAGTTGCATTTAGATATTTAAATAAACAACTTGTCAAATAACTTTTTTCCAGAAAACTAAAAAATAAACGAGACACAGAATAAAAAAAAATATATCTGGGCTTGTGTATCAAGACGTACCTAGTCTGATAAGGTTAGTTTTTTGCTCGGATTTTTGTCAAATCGATTAGGCATTGTACCTTGTAGCCATTGATAGTGCAGTAGTCACTTTTTGTTAATTTACCAATTTAAAATTGACCTTGATAAACTGAAAGTGACTAGTGCACTAATTGACAGGTGCAATGCCTGACCGATGAGACAAAAATCCGTGCGAAAAACTAAACATAAACAGACTAGCTACATCTTGATACATAAGCCCAAATTAACTTTCTTTGACTCTGTAGCTTAGTTTTCGGTTTTCGAAAAAAAGTTATCTGAAAAGCTGTTTATTTTAACGACTTCTAAGGCTCACCCTGTATTTAACGAAATTGTTTTGCTTGATTCAGCCTTATTTCAATATGACTTTGACTTTTGGCGTTTACACATTAACCACACGTTTCCTCAGCTGTGGTTCACCCAGTAACTTTATACTTAGCTAAATAAATGTAAATAAATGGATCTTTATTATGTGCACTTAAAGAGATTAACGACAATAATAAATCTAAAATATAAGATTATACTTTGTTTGCGGCTTTAAAATAGAAGATAAATACATTTTAGAATAACGTTGCAAAATCGTAATCATGCAGAATTACATAATGTTTTATAAATATCCATAAATCGATAAAATCTTAACATTTCCTTGAAGATATTTAAAAAATATTTAAACATAAATGATCGATGCGATATACAAATATAGAGAAAGGTGAATTTTCTTATATTACTGAGCAGAAGCGTTGAGTCTAAAAGAAAGCTTTAGACTCAAATATAAATATCGCTTTAGTCTTAACGTTCTGTATTATACATTTATGGTGATTGACATGAGAATGCGGAGACCAAGTCCTCGAAATATAACTATATCAAATGATTTCATCTTTTTTATTTACCTGATTGTAGATATGATCATAATCAAGCGAGGCTTGATAATTAATAACCCGATAATTTTCGTTTAAATTGAAATTGGCAATTCCAAAACTATGTGTATCTAGAATACACAATTTTGTATGTTCTATTGCGAAAACTAGTGGTCTAAGATCTAATAGGCTACCTAGCTAAAATACCGTAAGTCTGCCGATTGCTGGCTCTTAGTCTTAAATTATGAGGACTTTTTTTACCGAAGACATAAATATACCCCATATAACATGACGATTGTTTCCTAAATATTAGCCATGAACAAACTAATCGAAATGACAATATTTACTCTACAAACCATTTTCCGTGGAAATAGCCACAGAAAAACTTACCGGCAATTGAGGAGGTAGAAGCTCCAAGCCAAGCGTGAGATGATTCCAGCAACTTGGCCTGCAAAAGAGAGAAACACCATTATAATGTTTACCAAAGATAACATTTTGTATTAAGTTAACCAAACAAGACTATTGTAATCCTTTCGGACTCTCAGGCCGCTTAAAAGGTCTTGGATTCTGGAGAAATTACATCAAAAATGGTATAAATATTCATGACGCAGTTTTAAACGGGATACGTTATTCAACGTTCTCATGTCTTCCCTCCTTGCCTACATTCAGATAGGAGTTCCTATTCTCACTCAAGGCAGGACAGTCGAAGATAACATGCTTAGTTGTTTCCTTTGCCTCACCGCACTTCCTGCATAACGGGTTTACCACTTCAATCCCCAGCTTTTGCAGATGTGCACTGATCATCCAATGACCAGTTATAACTCCAACCGCCTTTCGTAGTTTCTTCCTGCTCAATCTGAGAGCGTCTGCGGTATTAGGACACGAGGGTCCTCTCAGCATCCTCTTAGACTGAAAATTCTCCACCACACTGTCCCAGCGCTTCTGGTGCTCATTTGATACCCAACTGGTGATAGCTGTCCGTACGATGTTGTATGATATACCACATGCTGGTTCTGGCTCGATGAGAGGCAGTTCTGCGCCTTCTTTGGGACACCTGTCGGCCCTCTCAGTACCACCCATTCCTATATGTAACTAAGCACCCAAGATAGTGTTACCTTGTTAGCCTCCGCCAATGTCTTTAGGGTATTATGGCAATCCCCCACTATTTTTGAAGTATAGTGCTTACTTGCCCTGGCCATCAGAGACATCTGTGTTTACATAGATAGCCTATTTGCTGTTTCCTATATCTTTACGTATTCTGCCGCATTCCAAAATAGCGGCTATTTCTGCCTGGAACACGGTAGCTTCGTCCTGTACCTGATGAATTTTTGGGGCCATCAGTGTACCAGGTGATACCATTCAACATATATTTCGAAGTTCTCCTAGAGCCCATTCCGATCTGCCACTTAGGTTGACCTTATATGGGATCTCGGTGTCCACGACTCTTAGCATTTTGTCGGGTGGCATCTCAAGTATGTCGCACCGCAGGTTGTCAAGTATCGTGGTGTGTTTCATGGCAGGGCAGGCAGGGTGGTAAGAGCAATTGTCATGGCACATATGCAGTCATTTTTGCCTTTCCATATATGTAAATGTCAAGAGGTGGGATATTCAGCAGTACCTCCAATGCTGGGTGTATCCTTCATGGTGCCCACTATGCTCACACATGCAACCCGCTGCACTTTTGTGAGCGCTTTAGATGTTGTGTTTTAGTTTTTTGTTTAGTTTATTCATTAGCAACATATTACAAGGCAAATAAAACATTTTGCCGTCCGTGAAAGGTTACTCTTTGTATACGGCCATAAACCCAGTACATAAACGATGAATTTGGTGCGATACATCCATTGATGACTTTTCTTCATCACCTGCATCCGATGCTACTGCCTTTAATTCCACCGGTAGATAGGCATTTGATTAATCCGAAAGCTCGTCACATCAAATTCTTCTCGCATATTTCTGAATGTTTTCTGCAATTTTCTCAGACGCTTTTCTCGGACCTAAAGTTTTGACAAGAATCTTCGGCCAGCATACAATAGCACTGTGCATCATGCTGGGTCTGATTACCCTGGTGTATAGCCAGTTTACGATCGAGGTAATCTGAGATCGTCTCGTGACGTTCTCTATGTGGCTGTTCCAAGAATTTAGCAGTTGGAAAACCTTTTCTAAAGCCATAGTGAGCTCTACTGAATAGAGACTTTCTCCCACAATGAATATAAAATGCGAATGCGATTTTTGTGCTGGCGAGAAAGAAGTCACAAAGTTATTTTTGAAGCAAATAGCTTAATCCCGTATGAGAGTGGATATATATTAACATTTCTGGGAGCGCAATAAATACAAGTCGTCGCGAATGCGCTGCTCGGTGAGTCAAAGCTCCACAAATCATTTAAATTTCACCAAAGTGCTGCGTTCGGTGATTAACTGGTATTTTCACATGCAGAGAACCCGTAAAAATAATTGTTCGTATGTCTTCGAGATGAAAATATTGTACATTATAATTAGACGTGTTTATACGCCGGATAAAATGCGGGTACAGTGCAGTGTATCTTATAAAATATATACGTTTATCTACTCCCATTAAGTTATAAACCGATTACCAAACTACTTTTGAAGAGGTTATACTTCCTACAAAGAAACAGCGTGAGTTATATTCCATAATACACGCTCTAGTCGTGGGTTATGAACAACGTTTGTTTTATAGTCGGTGTGAACAACGCCTACTAGATACCAGTACCGGTCTCTTGGAAACTCATGTGATTAAATACACGCTATAATAACTGCAAAGCTGGCCACGCCATGAGACGTCAAACTAAAATTAGTTTAGACGCAGGATTTAAATCTTGTGGGATTGTTTAAAATAGTATTTTAACACTTGTACTGTGAAAACCCAACATTCACTCAAAACTATCACAATTAACCCGAAACGATCAACCAAAACAAAGTTGCTATTTTTATTCATGCCGTTATTTTTAGGGTTCTTTACCTGCTAGCTCGTCGCGGGTATATAAAGGGTATACGGGCCTATCAGCGATTCAGCGGTCAGTGTGCTACCATCACCAAGCAGCCGCTTTAGGATTGTGAGGACAAATAAAATCCTTGTTTACTTCTTCTAACCTATTCGAATTCGTTGCATAGAACAGAGTAGATATGTAGTAATACTATAGGTCATAGAGTCCCACTACAGTCTCGTTTATACTGATATCACGGCTCAACAAACACTCAGCTGTCTTACTTACGGTCGGTTCCTTTGTGATGACGTGTTGCAAATATCTGACGTCAGCGACGCCATTTTGGGATAGTTTTATTGGCCCTGACAGATGTGGAGTAGCAAAAGTGTACAACAGGGCAGGATTAAGAAATAATAGTCAACCTATGCGGTGTAAAAGGAAGGTAAACGTTGAAAATAACATAAAGTTTATGTTGTCCTCAATGTTTACCTCCCATAAAGTACTAGATTTGCACTGTGATCTATATTATTCATCTCTATACTCATATTCTATGTAGATAGCCAAGACCCTGCCGTATCGCCGCTGTTGAAATCTATGTCTCTCTAACTCAAAATATCGATGCGCAAAGGGATCGGCGCAAAGCATCCCCAGACCTTGGGTAAGACAGCTGATTGTTTGTTGAGCCGAGCTGATATATTCTCGAATATCTTGTACGGGTTTCGACATTCAGGTATGCGACACGTGGCTTTCCGTTCAAATTTAAACAAAGCCCTGTCAAAAACGATGGCACTGCATATATTATTCGCTATTGATTAAAGAAAAAAGCTTGCTTCGTCCGTACTGGGGCGTTTTGTGATTGTAATGAGCTGTATACATTACCACGAAACCGTGGCTGAGGCTTTCTAGGTCGAAGCGTAATAAACACAAATACACCGTAGTTTATTTAGTATGTATTGAAACAATATTTTGTATGCGTACGCGTCGAAGGTAGCTTGGCCCTTGTTGTTTATCATTGCGCAACGATAGTAATTGAGAAATGTTCCACGTATTGCAACGAGGGTCATTACTGGGTACACAAATAAATTAGAGATGTACCTATATTTACAATTAGCTTTGCTAAATCATAAACATATCTAGTGTGTGTGTAAACATTTTTGACCACCTAGGGCCAGTTTCACAATAAATGGTAACCTCCCTAGCAGGCTATGTGTAACCACATGCTACGAGTCCGAGCGAACCGAAAAATGTAGCTAGAAGTTCCATAGTCAACAGTTTGATAGGCAAAGAAGCAGGCATATTGGAACCTGTTGCTAATGCGTTACACTCACAGACTATCAACATGGACACATGCGTAAATCATATCAAAAGAATAACTTCTATCATAAAGGATTTTCGTAGTTCGGTTCAGCCAGAACTGCAACTGCCATTAGAGCTTATTTACAAGTTCTGCAGCATGGCTCCAACTACCGGTCTCAAAGAGATTTTATGAAGCGATCGATTTTTCTTTTTTGTCTAGATTCCTTTCTACCTTATATCCATACTGGAGCAGCGTTTTGCTGATAAAAATTGACCTGATTTTGGTTTGATGCCTGTGACTACATCCCAGTGTAATGCTGAATATGTCACTGATTGATATTAAATAGAAATCACAAATTTTTTGCCAATATCACCATTTGGGAGCTTTCAATAATGAAGCCGAACTATGGTAAAAGTGGAGAAACAAAGATGTGACATAATAAAAAAACCTTAGGGAACTAGACCTTAAGGGAAGCAGTCATATTCTTTCCCGTATATACAGAAAGTTGGTACACAAAAATTGAGATAACAGGTGAACTATTGAAATGGTTTTGCAAAGAACCTCAAAATTTTCTGATAATGTAAAAAATAACTGTTTTCTATAATAAACGTTTGTGTATCGCACAACCTTTGGACTGAACTGTTAACACTTTGAAGAGCAAGTAAAAAACGCATTTCAAATACAAATAACGTCTCCTTCAGGCCCTTATCATTATCAAGTATTACTGACATTAACTTACACACTTATTTAAAACAGCGCCAAAAGAATTTTTCATGGAGGGTGTCCTGAAGAAAAACTGCCTGAAGGAACTTTAAAGGAGTAGAGAAGGTTCTGACTGTGGCATACTGTGGGCACAGCTATACAAAGTTCATATTAGAAAATTGGTTAGTGTCACGTTTTAAATTATTGTATAATTAAAAAAACTTTTGGACTTAACCTGTTCTTGCACAGTTTTTTGATCTTTCAATATTAAAGAAGCAAATTAAAATGTAGATTTGAAAAAACATCTTTCATTTCATGAAATATAAAATATAGTCCCTTAAACAAACTGTATGTGACGATTTCTTGAATTTTCTTTAAACAATTTCGCTGTATTCTGATACTGGGACATACTTGAGGTTAGAGTTGACATTTTCCGGCGTTTAGTCCTTGTAAGTGTCGGTATGAGTGGCCACAAATATACACGCTATTTGTTACCATTGTTACACTTCTGCTGCATAGACTGCCTACCAGCAACACATTCAATTTCATACCAAAAATGAAATAGCTTTGGTTGATTTGGTTCGCTTCATACTGTGCAAGAACAAGTCAAGACCAGGACTTTTCGATTTCGATTGTCCGATTTTTGCACAGCATAAAGAACCAGACAACTAACAATATTGTTCTATATTGCGTGTCGTAATATAAGATAGATGCCTCGTTTTTGCACTGAACGATGCAGAATTTCAAACTATGCAAAAACAGGTGGATAACGCCATATAATTAAAAATTGTACTTGACCGGTTCTTGCATGGACTCTTCAATTATACGTCGTCCGAAAGTTATTCCATAAGCTAACTCAAAGTCTCTTTATTTGAAGCCGCTCATAAAAAATTCAGTTCTTTTCTATACGTGACACATGCCGTTCGTGAATAGTAAGCACATATTATAAAGGAGTCACTATACAAATGCATGTGCATACGAATACACGCGTTTCTGGTGCATTGTCAGGCTGTCTTATTAAAAATATAAAACAGTAATTGCGCGTCTTGTTACCGACTGAGGGGGGAGGGGGGGGGGGACGCGAGCGGTAAGCAAGAGAGAAGGGGGAGAGGGGGGAGCGTCGTATGTTTTATGTGCTTCCGGGTACGGGTAATACTTTGTTATTATCATTGTCTAGGAGGCTGGATTATTTGCTTCAGGTGAACGACTTCCTTTTGTTCGGATATGGTAATGCATTTTAACAACGTTTTGTTGCAGTCAGAGAACAATGGTCACCTCGATAGGTGAAATACTTTACATACATACATTTTCTGGATTTTGCTCGTCGGCGTATGAAAGTGGTCGGATTTGTTTTCTTAGCTGTCTTATGGTTCTTCATGGAAGGCTTCTTCTGGCGTAATGGATGGGCAGTTTCAAAGTAACGATGAAGGTACGCGCACATAAATCGGCATCGGACGGACGGAGGGAACGGCCGGTACTCTACGGATTTTTTTATTAAGGTATCGCACATATCTGATCGGAATCAACGGAAGAATTGGAAGTCAGTTGCAAATATGTCTTCGAGAGGTGACGAGTTGGCGATTGTTCTGAAGAAGAAAGTTTTCAAAAACGTAGAAAGCGTAGACGGGTGTGGGCTCATAAAGTATGTCAGAGAAGAGCAGTTTTTCGGGAATATATATTACCGACGAAGAATGTAGATTTCGCCTACCTATTAGAGCAGAAGAAAGGTTGATGATATGCTTAAGGTAAGTAGATATTTGCAAAATGCCGACGGTGCCTCGGCAATCTCCGATCAGCATCACACATATGTCGGTATCGGCACGCAGGGCACGCGTCGACCGGCTTAGAATTGCTATATTCTCGCAGGAGTTTGAAAATTCGGTGCCTACCGTCCGCACATACGTGCGCTGCTCCATTAAATTTTATAGAAACTATTTTTCTCCGATCTGTACGGTTCGTCCGATGCCGATTTAAGTGCGCGTACCTTAACGGTACCATTCCGCTGGTAGTATGTTGAATTACAAAGGGTACTATGAGTTGCAATGCAGCTTTATTTATTTTTTTTTATTTATCTCCTCTACATTCAATACAGCGCCAGCGGTTTTGCCAAGCGTCACTAGGGATTAAAGCACCCTCGTGGTCCCAAACTCGCAGAAGGTCCTTACAACTAGAAAACCATCTACGTTTTATCTTCATTTTCACATGTGGAAACAATAGAAACTCGCAGAGAGCGTGAGGAGGGTGCGCGAGAAGTTTCAGTCCTATCGTGGTCAAATATTAGGTGCAGGCTCGTGATGAAGGAGCCAGGTGTCCATTCTTGACTTTGGCTGCAGGTTCTTCATAGATCCAATGCAGATCCATTGATGACATTCAAAAAAATCTCATCTTTTGATGTCTGTGAACTGATTTTGTTAAAATATCTTTAGAACCATTATACGAAAATGGCAAAATGGCTCCAATAAATATATTTTATTCATATCAAAAGGAGCAAACAAAATACTAGGAGTTTGAACTCGGATGCTATTCATGCCCAATGAACTGCTGTGCAACAGGAGATTTTACGTGGAGTTCCAGGGAAAGAAGAGTCGATGGAGGAACCAGAAGTATGGTTTCCCCCAGGGGTAGCGTGCTGGCGCCTCTTCTATTCAATTTATACATGAATGATCAACCTGTCTGCCCTTCTACAAAATGTTTCATCTACGCCAATAACGTAGCCATTCCGTGCCAATCCCATGATATCGGGAAATCAAAAATAGCTTGTCAAAGTAGCTGGCAAGAATGGCCGAATACTAAAAGTTAAATCACCTACGCCCAAACCTAAATGAAACTCAAATCTGCATAAGCGAACAGGGAACTGCAATTAGTATGGAATTCAACCAGGCTACAGCACTGCCCAAATCCAGTATATGTGGGTGTTACTTTAGACAGAACTCTGTCTATGAAAAACACTTAGAGAAAACTAGAACAAAAGTGAGCACGTGGTATGGTGTTATTCGCAAGCTGCTTAACGTCCAGTGGGGGGCCTACCCTGGCGTATTGCGGACAATATCCCTTGCCATGTGCTTTGCCACAGCCGAGTACGCATGCCCTGTATGGTCCAGATCGACTCATGCCAACAAACTTGATCCTACCCTGAACAACACCTGTAGGATAATCACGGTCTGTCTAAAACCTACCAAGCTGGACCAGCTATACATGTTAGCGGGAATAGCCCCCCCCCAAATCAGGCGAGAAGTCTCATGTATGGCAGGACGAAGTAGACTGTCATTAGATAAAAGACATCCTCTATATGAGCACAATCCCCCAGCTTCAAAACTTGAATTCAGGTAGAATTTTATTATGTCCACAAATCCACTGACAGACCCCAAATCAGTAACTAAAGAGGTACTGTGGAAGGGCATACCAACTTCAAACCCAACTGAAAGCCTCTCTGCCCGATCACAAGTGGAATGGAGGACCTGGAAAAGTCTCAATAGGCTTACATGTCAAATGGGCAGGCCTGGGGATAACCTAGTGAGATAGGGATACGCTGAGGACGATTAATGTGCCTGAGGGAGAACCAGACGATGAAGCATCTCCAATCTTGCACATCCTTGGAAACCACTTGCACAATCCAGAACCTATGGGAAGCTCACGACACGGCAGTGGAGTATGCCAGACACTGGAAAGAGATATGAGCAAATACAGACAATCATTTCGGACTTGTGACGTCTGTGATCGTCACATTTATGTGTTTTTTTCTTCCACTAATAATTACTAATTAAATAATACTAAGGTATATATAGAAAAATTAAAGAAAAATAAAAAAAATTATATAAAACTAACCATGTGTAGCTCGGACAAGATTAAATAAAAAATGTCCAATAGTAACGATGATAGGATTTTTGTGCGCTGAGCGCCGTCGCTTGTATTGCAACTGCTACGCGGCGGGATGAGGAAGGCCAGTAGTGGAAAAAGTAATAAAACTCAGCACGCAGATTGTGACATCTCGTCTCTGCGCTACGGTGGGAATTTATTGTTTTAATAATGGTAAATAAAGTAGCAGATCGTCTGCGGCGATACATACATACGTGTATATACCTCTGTAGGTTTTTGCCGGTTATTGTTGCACATACAGCCGAAATTGGATTTTTATGCGAGCGTATATGCTCACAGTCATAAATTACTGAAGCGATATAAGCGTTGTAGGGATAAATTCGCGCCAGGATAGCAGTGACACGCAGCCTGGCACACAATAATGCCCGACGGATGGCTTTGCAGAAAAAAAGAGCTGGCGATTATGTACTTGCCTCATATCACCGTGTCTACCGTTTTATCCCCTATCTCCCTTCCCCCACCCTACCACTCCCTCTTTTGTATGTGAGTGCGCGATCAGGATGAATAGCGCAAAATTGCCAGTTATATTTCGCCAATATATTTTCGCGACAGCCTTTTCAGGAGTGATCCAAAAATTCTGCAGTTTTCACACATCTCAAGCTCATAAAAAAAATTTAGGTCATCTGGCGTTTCGATTAATACGTAAAAAATGGCATGAATAGATTGACTTAAGCATTTTGAAATTTTTCTCGCGAACAAATTTGTACACAGTCCTTCAGACATTTCCGGACATTGGGCTTGAGATTCACTCATTCCTGACCTGGTAGCTAATTATACTTTTGAACAGGTACCCCCAAAGCAGGTTCCGCGCCAATGTACAATGTAGAGGTAGATGATCTTTTTATTGTTAGCTTCAATATATTTATGAATTTTTGAACAATATAATAATTAGTTGTTGAAATATGATCTTCATAAAAAAGTTTTCGGAATTACTTTTACAGCATATTAGGATATAGAGGCGCATCTCTTCTGTTTACTACATTACTATTTATTTGTACTGTTTATACAAATACGGTCATCTCGAAGGCAATGCCTTGTATGAGGTCTTGGAACACTGAAATTGCTTAACACAAAAATTTCGCTAATCTATGAACTGCGTCTCATTGTTGGTCATTGCCACATTATTTCCTTTCCCAATTGAAGGGCCCAATGTAAAAAGTGTCCAAGTCACATTTTTTAGTTTTTCAGAAAAACGCTTTTAAAGTGTATATTTTTATCTAGAAATATTACCATTTCGAATAGTCATTTGATTTGTTACAATATTGTATTTTATTACTTTTAGAGTGAGCGACATTAAGTGACAGCTAGTTTAGTGGAGATTTTGTTTTTTCAAAAATGGACTTTTTTCTTTGAGGTTTCAAAAGGGTAACGAAAGCCTGTAACATATCCAAGTATCCTTTTATAATATATGAGAATACAAAATACAGTACAAATACAAAAGTTATTTATAAATATCGGTGCTAGAGTCTACTGCTTCATCAAGAACTTCGTTTTCTGTGCCAGGACACATATCAGATGTATTTCTGTAGGTCAGATGTGTGATATCTATAAGAGAGAAATTGTCAAATTGACAGTTTTGCTCTATATGATAGAATTTTTGGGTTATCGATGACGACAATATGAAAAAAAAACTCGACACTGTTTCTTGTACTATTTCTCCATAATTGTTAAACTATGAAAGATTAGACAAATTCATTGAAATAGTAAATCACTACGAGCACGCTTCTAATAGGAATGGAAAAACCAATGGTAAACCACAAACTACGCATAAACAACATGCTAGCGGACTAAGGCAATTTTTGCGTTGATATGGTCATTCATAGTAGCCAGCAGACTGTGCACTTAGGTTGCCCTTCCATTGAATATATTTTGTCTAATATTTAGCTGGACTTAAGCACATGAACTGAAAATGTGACTTAGACACTTCTTGCATTGGATCCTTCAATTGTATGGTTGCTATCCTCATAGATAACCGCCCCCTTGTTATCTTTGCGTTCGTCTTTATAGATCTACAATAAAACTGCTCGTCAGTTAATCATACTTGCATATCACAAAATTTCCTTAACCGAACTCTGTCAAACCAACGTTGCTCTCACCCAAAGTCTGAATGAGACTGAAACGGTTGCCTTGCTCTGCATCATCAGAAAGAGCACATAACGAGATGCGCCGACTAGGGATTCATCAAGCCAAGTAGCTTGGGTTTTTTTTAAATACTTGACTTGAAAGCTCAAGCTTTTGAAAATTTGATATTTGACTTGACTTGATTTTCGATCTGAACCACTTGACTTGATATCAAGTAAAATCAAACTACTTGATATTACTTGATATCGATCTGTAAAGTGCGAATCGAAGCGTTAAAATAGGGGATTCACCGAGACTACCGCAGCAAGCAGGCACTCGATGACGACACGCTCTTGCCTTGCTATTAGTGTTACAAAATTATTAAGCATTACGAGCGAACTAACTGGATGTACTGTGTTGTCCTAATTCTAGACCCCGACATAAAGTGGAAACATTCTCCAATACAAGTTGGGGAAAAGAGTTGCAGATAGAAGCAGTTAAACAATTTGAAGATATTTTTAAAGCAGAGGGCTGACTCTCTGCAGATGTCTGAGCCACAACCATCAGTTCCAGTTCCGGTAGCATCATCTTCAAACCATAGTGGTGTTGAAAAGTTGAAATAGATCTACTAAGTTCATTTAATAGAAAACCTGCCTATAATGCAGGCGACGATATGGCCTGGTGTTACGAAATCGACAAATATATTTCTGACCCAAGAGCTGACAGTACTGAAGATATTTTAGAATGGTGGGAAAAGACACGAATGTTTCTTCCAAACCTTGCCGCAATGACCAAAGACTTTTTGGCAACGCCTGCTTCTTCAGTTCCAGTTGAAAGGCAGAGCTGCCTTAACTCTTACCAAAACAAGAAATCGATTAGGTGATAACTCCGTTAGAAGTCTTATGTGTCTCAACTCTCAAATCATGGATGGCAAATGAGGATATTAAACATCTATTTCAGATATGCACTGATTTCATGTTTGAGTTTGTTGGTTTTCTATGTATTATTGTCAGAATTCAGAATATTTCGTATTTTTATTTCATACTATTACAATCATTATTTAACTAAGTTTGTTGGAGTATTCGTTTTTGGATGTTTTTTTTTCAAATAAAATATTACATCTTTATATACATAGATTTTTATTGTTATTGCGTTTTAGCAGTTAATCAGATTAATATCAAAAAAGAACTATTTTTTCAAGAAAAATCAAGTACTTAGCTTGAAAAACTTGATTTTCAAATTATTTGATGTGTCACTACTTGACTTGATCTTGACTTGATATCAAGTCAAGTCAAGTAACTTGAAAATCGAGTAAAGTCGTGAATCTCTGGCGCCAGCCCCCATGTTGCGTTGCTGGAGTATGTATATGTTGTGACAATACTTTGGTTGTGGTGGTGCATGAAAGATTTTAATCCGTATTTATTAAGGGATGAAAGGTGGACGTTGCAGCAGAGTTTCATATCAGCGGCTTACCGACTCCCACATTGCAAGCAGGATTTGCAGCCGCCATGTTATATCTCCTTTTATTGTTCGCCATTTCTGCGTGTATGTGGATGCGGGTATCAACAAAATATCCAATTTTATTGAACGTCGGACATATACATTGATACACATTAAAAATGGTATCATTGAATAAAGACGAATGACGTTGAGAACTGTGTTGACACATGGATTACCAGATTTTATAAAGCTCTAAGAACAAATTATCACTTACGCGAACAAAAGCTGGGCCGACATACTGCCCTTTGTTACAAGAAAATATCCAATTTTATTGAACGTCGGACATATACATTGATACACATTAAAAATGGTATCATTGAACAAAGACGAATGACGTTGAGAACTGTGTTGACACATGGATTACCAGATTTTATAAAGCTCTAAGAACAAATTATCACTTACGCGAACAAAAGCTGGGCCGACATACTGCCCTTTGTTACAAGATCGGGAAGGTTTGGCAGGGAGGGAGGGGCAGTGGTGGCTGAGAGAGGGTAATAATTTGATACTTTGTTATGCAAAATTGTGAATGCGACTGATATCTGATTTGGTTCTATGCACACAGTTACTAAACTTGATAAATTTCATTCATTCAAAATGAAAATAGTGCAAACAGTTAACCGAAGATGATTTCGATCGGCTAGTCGCGTTTTGTGAACAAATGGCTACAGCGATCAATGATAGTACCATTCACGTAAAGAATATCTTCATCACTGATGAATGCACATTTTATCTAACTGGATTTGATAATAAACATAACCTCAGGTATTAGGTATTGGAACAATGAAAGTCATCATGCTTTTTTGTAAAGGCATACTCAGGACCCCCAAAATATTAATGTATGGGTAGGTATTTTAAGAAAAAAGGTGATTGGGTCATTGTTTATTAATGGAAATTTAAATGGAGACATTTGTTATATGCTCCCTCCCCGTCACTGAAACTGTTGAAAACTAAATCAAAGGAAATCTTATACCTGATGAGGCTGACATCTATTTCCAGCAAGATGGCGCTCCTTCTTCCGGTTCGGCAATGGCTAGACGACGCGTTTCCAGAAAAATGGATAGGGCGAAGAGTGCCTATAGAATGACCTGCTAGATCTCCTGATTTTACCCCATTAGACTTTTTTCTATGTGGCCACTTAAAATATTTTATGTTTACACCTCAGCCTGAGGGTTTGGATAACTTCCGTCAACGCATCATCGAAAGCAGCCATGATATCCCACAAAGTGTTTTTACAACTATCCGTTAGGGATTTAACCATCGCCTATGCTATTGTTTGGGCAATAACGCGCAACATTTTGAGCACTTATTGCAGAAAGACGTGATTTTTTTGTATATTTTGTTTTCTATTCGAACAAATTAAAATACATAAAGATTTTTTCTAATTTTTTCGAAAACGAATGGACCAATTTGACTAAATGAAACGTCAAAATAAATGAATTCGATATACCTTTGAAACGGGATATTACTCGATACCCTTGTCATTTAAATTTCTAAAGGAGATGACACTGAGGGGCAGAGGGTGCAAGGGGGTGAAGTTGAAAAAGTTGTCGCCTTTGACAAATCCTTTGACGTGTCTCGGTGTTTTTTCTTTTAATCAGCGGTTTTCGATAAATTCACGGTGGGAAGTTTTCAAATATACACCGTGTCCCAGGACGAATCCCAAAAAAAGAAATCGCACGGTTTCGAAATGTGAAGATATGAAAAAGAATTATTCTGAAATTCGCATTTATTTCAGAGAAATAAACATTTGAAGTTTAGTTGTAAAGATAACTGAAACGTGTGTGGCCCACTTTCACTTTCCGGAATTCCTTGCAAAAACGGAGAAGGTCGGATTACGCTAACGGATATTTTGAATATTTTTCGATCGTTTACAGCATATATCATATGATGTATTGCTTGTACGAAGATGATGAAGAGGCCCACACATTAACCAATTCGCGATCTAATTGAGGGAATATAATCTTTAAGTTTTCGGGATTCGTCCTGGGATACGGTATATTCCCCGCGCAAGAATTTATTGTGATGTGTGTAGCAAGCAGTATGAGTATGGACGCAGACACAGACAGTGGAGCGGTTTCCTGCTTGCAGGTCCCCGCAAGCAGGCAGTCTGCTTTCACTGGGTGTACGAAAGCATGGAACCCGCGCCGACCGGCGCTGAAAGTAGCTTATAAATGCATGTACTAATTTTATTTTAAGGTTCCTCGCTTTATCTGCTTCTTCCTGCGAGCGGTTCGGCGCTGGACAAAGCAGGTTACCCGCTTTCACTGTGCATGCATACTATGAGCAAATCCGTTGCAGCGGCGTGCATGTATGTCGAAATCGCCGCGCTGCACCGATCTGCCGCTTTATTTACCATTATTAAAACAATAAATTCGCACCGACGTCACATTTCGCGCTGCGCCGTCGTTTTTTACATGTTTTTTTTTGTTGTTTTGGGGCCGCCACCGGCGCGGGGCGGCGACTGATCTGCATTATGAGCCGGCCGAATGCCGCCCGCCGTACCACCATTATAAATATCTAAAATAAACTGTTTTAATCTAAAATGAGTATGAGGGTACGAGCGGCACAGCCAGCGCGGTGAAATAGAGCCAACGGAGGCTTTGCGCCCAACACAAAAATTGCCACCATAAATATCGCCACGTATTAATTTTATATTATGTGCGGACAGAATTTCATTTAGCATTTTTACCGGTACAGCGCTTTTTCGACAATGGCAATCCCGGCAATCCTGATCCTCCCTTTAAAGTCATACTTATGCCACAGCATACCAAACAATCGGCAGAATATCTCAGGTTGGCGGCAACCATACTCACATCCCGCCATTTTGGATTAGAATCTGTCAAAAGGGACATACGTCGATGGACACCATTGACGCAAGGTCGACGCTGTGAGATTTTCTATACGCGGTGTTGATAGTATAATTATGATCTTGATAATGGTTAAACAATGTTCTGGAAGTGTGTGTGTTACTAAACATTGTAGAAATAAGTACTATAATTGCAGAAAAAGTTTTTTTTCGATTTCCGAGTTATCCCGTAAGTACATATAACCTACAAATAAAATATGCACCCAAAAGTGTACCGACACTATTTTTACGGATCGATTGAGACGACTTAACTGATTTGAAGGATAACAGCTGATCAGCTAGCACGCTTTTGAGATAAATTTTATACAAGCCTATGTTGTTTAGTAATTACTGAACAAAAATTGGGAGCTCACTAAAAAGGTGTAACCGTTCACTTGAATGTTTGTCAACGTCAGTAGTATTTTTGGTCAAAATTAACTTACAAGTGTGACTGACCAATCATTAGGCTGAATCAATCGAATACACACCGTTCCTTTAACCTTCTTTATACTACGACTGCCATTCATTATCCATTTGGTAAAAGTTTTATTTCCATTTTGTATTTATAAAGAACGGAATCTTGAGCTCTTGAGGTCACTATTTCTCTGTTGTATTTCTTTGGGTAGCTCAAGCTGAGGCTCGGTGCCTAGTGAAACTAGATTTCCGGTACTCCCATTGATACCCATTCTTGATTCCGTCTAAATACGTCACTATTAAAAAGTATTTATTGGTTCTATTTTAAAAAGTCAAATTCTTAAAAAAATATCTTAGGAGTATAAAAACTAGTGGAAATCCAACTGGAAAAAGCATTTTAGCAGCTTAGTTTTTTTAATATGCAATTTCACAATAACCATGTTGTCGATACCGATACTTAAGATCAGGCAAATGGTTGCAGCTAAAAATAGGTACTTGCACTACATAGAAACCAGCTAAAAATTATTTTTTGTCTGTTGCTGAGGGGAGGGGGCAAGGCATTGCGTTAGGAGGAACTGCCACTGGTCAAATGTTAAATCAAAGCCTACTTGAGGGAAAGGAAGTACATTAAAGGCATTGCTCTCTCATTTTGTATGTTAAAAAATTGTATGTATTGTATATATATATATATTTCGTCTGTTTACCGAGTTTTTGATACATGATTGCTATTTTTTTTTGTTGAAATAGACTGTTCACCAACGTTTAGCTACCTCTGTACTGTGACTCAAGGTACAAGATATTTGACAAAAAATAATTCGGAACAAGTAACATTTGTTGAAGCTGTGAGAATTTTTACGTGTGGATATCTGGTCTAATTGTAATATAATAGAAAACGTATCGTTACACAGAACCGTTTGGAACAATACGGCTATATCATCATGTTCGTCCAGCTGGTTGCTTGATTTATAATTATAATGCAGTGAGCAGCGTAGTTGCCAGATCTCACAGTTATTCCTTAGATGCCAAGATTTTGGTCGCGTTTCACCATTTTACGAACAGGGCAGTAGTTCTCACGATGAAATTTAAATTGGTGATGTATGAACTACAGTATGAAGTAACAGTTTGTGCTCCTTCGCACAAGATTAAAAATAAAGAAGATTTCGCCTTCAGGAGTACTGTGTGACCAGCGGAAAGAATGCAAAGAATGCGGTGAAAGAAGTAAGGACGTTGCCATAACTCTTGATAATTTTAGCCTATTTCCTTCTTTTACGACTTGTCTTATTTTATATATAAAGCAAATGGAAATAATGTATATTTACTTAATGCCCCTTAACTTCAATTGGCAACGGGATATTCTATTCCTCACCTTAAAGACGGTCCAGCATCAAAATTGGATAACCGCAACAGACGATATTTAATGCCTCTGTTACACTTATGTGTTTTCTATCCTTTTTGAGACTCGACATGGATATGACCCTCGCTACCTGAGGGAACCTCCCGCTACCCTTCCTCATTCCGCGCTGGTCAATTTACAATGGTTACACAGTACATACCTGCTCCTACTACATGAAGTAGATACTCCTTGAAGCTTCTACGCCTATAAATCACTCATATGAATTGCACTTGGCATATATTAATGCTATAATGTTTTTAACAGGTTTTTGAACTGACACACTTATAAGTCTTTAATATAGTTAGTATTAGTTTTAACATATCTATGTGTAAAATACGTATATGTATGTATTGCAATGTAACCCACGCACAAGGTCAGTACCTTCTGTGGGTCAAACTATTTATTTACCCTCTGTATTGTTGGTGAATAAATTATTATTATTATTTTACAAAAACCAAAAAAGTGCAGCCCGGGCTCCGACACACCGAGCTGCTGTTCCATTACCCAATGACTACTCCTCACACCGTGAGGTGAGCAATCACTGGGTCCGCGAATCGTGCGCCCTAAGTAGACGAAGGTACCCAAGGATGACTGCCTTCTGCATTCTGGCGGCTAAGATTTTGCGCAGTGCAGAGAGCAGCGTATTCCTCATTCCACCTAGGGATCCAATGACCATAACCAGCAGACTTACAGTGTAGTCTGGCCAGAGCCTGCGAAGTTGTCCGAGCAACTCCTGATATTTGGTCCGCTTTTCCTCCTCCTTAGAGACGATGTTCACCTCGGCAGGCGCCGAAAACTCAATAACGAACATCGTCTTCTGTTGGTGGTCGAGAAGGACTATGTCGGGCTTGTTTGCCTGTACAAGCTCGAGCGTGAGGAACGAGTAGTTCCAGTAAATCCGGCATCTCTCGTTCTCCACAATGGACTCTATATTCCCTGCAGCGTATAGCAGCACCGGTGTCTCATCGGTACCGTATGTGTGCCTTAAATGATAGTAGAGCACTCGTAGAGCCGCGTTGTGCTGCCTATGGACGTAAGCCGTCCCAGCGCACGTCTTACACGCCGACAGGAGATGCATAAGCGTCTCTGGGGCCTGTCGGCAAGCTCTACAATGGGTGTCGGGTACATCTACACCCATAACCCATTTACGGTACACCAAGGTGTTGAAGACACCGTCTTGGCAAGCCATTATAAAGCCCTCAGTCTCTGACTTCAACCCACTAGATGCATTCCATGCATTGGCTTATCTTTATGATATTACCAATAGCACTATGAAACACTACCAAAATAATTTAACTTTGATACTTTGAGGTAAATAAATATTATTATTATTATATCCCTATACGATTAATGTATTCATCATCGTGCATCTAAACGGTTTTTTACGTAACTTTTAGGAAATTTTATCCATCACTCACGTTTTTTTATTGACTTATCAATTATTTCCGTCACAACTTTTCACACAAAAGTTTGGCCAACTCTCAATATTTTGCCCTACTCCTGTTGCAAACCCCAGGTCACCTACATATCTCAAAAATATCTCATTTTATCAACGTTACTTATAGCACCAGTTCTTCTTTCTCCAAATTCTACACCCAGGAAGTGATTTGATAAACATTCTACATTTTCTCTAGTATATACATACAGTACTTAAAAATCACATGTACTTTTTTAAAGCGCTGTGAGAGGATACGTATCGGTGCAGGTTGATTTGAAACTCTGCAGGTTGTAGCTGTCAAAAAACAAATTCCCCGGCAGCTCATTCCACAACGTCGAAGTTCTCTAAAAGAAGGAAGGAATGCTGGAAGTACGAATCTCGAACTGGTAAACAGGTCAGCTACCCTTCTTTGATGCTCCAAACTGTGGAGGTTCTTCGTGAGATTAGGCATATCGATTAGTCTGATTGATCGCTTCCGGATAGTGTCCAGAAGCTTTAGAGAGTGCTTCGGAGCACATCCCCACAAATGCGAGCAATACTCCAACGATGGTCGGATCTGTGCTTTGAAGAGCAGCAGTAGTTGCTCTGGTGTATACAGCTTGCCTAGCTTGTCTGGTTTCATGTACGATATTAATATACTGTCGTCTGTGAAGCTGTAGATAGGATCGGATAATATTTTCAGCAGTTCGTTGATGTATAGCAGAAACAGGGTAGAGTATAGGACAGATCCCTGAGGAACACAGGCGTTTATTGAAAATACGCTGCCTATCAGCCAGCCTATCAGTAGATATTCAGCCCGAATATTATAAATAATTGTTTATTCATAGCAAAAGTGAGAATTACACTCACAACAATAGTTTCATAGCATCATCTGTGTCTGATTTTTATTCAGATCATGTGCTGGAGTATTTGCTTCAGATATTGAGTATAAAGTAATTGCTCAAACAATAATGATATGATTCATCTGGCAACTCTGGTAGGTAGTAAAATCTTGACGAGCATCCTTTGTTTTGTTTTAAAACATCCAGGGGAGAGAAATCGGAAACGTTCACTGTAAACAGCCGACTTTTATTTCTGGTACTAAATAAAGAATTTAAATAAATATCTTGCGACCGAGTGGGTAAATATTTACACAACATTATAAAACATAATAGTTTCAATAAATTTTATCGTGTTTCTTTTATGGTTCTGATTATTTAAAGCCATTTTTATTATAACATCAAAAGTTATATTGGTTTATTTATTAAATAAATCACGTATTCGATATTAACCGGCGTTTATTTCTAATCGTAATTTATAAATAACATTGCAGGACCCCACTCAGGTTCAACTACAGTTAACTACTTTACATTCTATTCAAACAAAAAAATGGAACAAATACTTTTGAGTACACAGTTTTTTTTTCAGAAATAGCTATTACATGTGTATATATACATACCTAGGGAATATGAAGTAAGTTTTTTATTTCGAAATAAAACGTTTTTTACATCACCTCGGTTCATCTCCACCTGTATGACTTTCGCCATTATTCTATCCGCGTGACTTCAGCAACCGTTGAATATTATTTTTAGAGGTTCCTGATCTTTCTGTCTTTTCTCTCAGGAGCGATCAAATGAGGGTGAAAAAGGATATGAAGTTGGAGGAATGCAATTTTTTTCTTAGTTATCACAATCGTCATTCTACAATCAGATACTTCGAAAATTCTAATCAATGAAAGATGCAAAATTGAAGGCTCATATAAAACTTCATTTCTGTAATACTTACGTCTTATCTAACATTGAAGCACACTTTTTTGGTGTTTCTTGCTATTTTCTGTACTAATGTTGAGTTTTTTTTATAACTGAGCCGACCGCGCAGGCAGAGCATAAATACCAGAGTACCGCGGCTGCTGTGAAAGGGTTATGTTAGGGGAAGTTTGTTAACGCGGGATTTGAATGGGCCAATACCCGCAGGCCCAATAAATACATCTTCTGTCAGTCCATTCCAAGCCTTGGACACCCTGGGAATAAATGTGCGGTTGTACCGCTCAGTTCTTGATGTATGAAGAACGACCGCCTTAGGATGAAATGCAGCGGTCGCACGGGTACATCTGATAGGAGCGGTGAGCGGCAGAACGATAGAGAATAGCTCAGAGGAGCAGATTCCGTTGGAATATCGGTAGAAGAGCGAGAGGTTTAAGTAAAGTCGTCAGTTATGTGTTGGCTATACTATATATACAAACTTCTTCGATCTATATATATATATATATATATATATATATATATATATATATATATATATACATCATTATAACAAACCTGAGCCAATTGGAAATTGACCATATACTGAGCCACCTACTTAGAGACGTGCTAGATAAATAATAGTTTTATTTTCATCTCCAGATATATTGTGTTGTATCTAAAAACCGTAATATACATAAGAAATTATTTAAAATAAATATTTTTGAAAATGCTTATATATTCATATTTATAGTACATACATGAGCCATGCATACATTTAATACCATTGTGAGCCTTTGATATACAAGTTTATGTAAATTATCGAATCTTCCTGAGCCAAGCAATGTTGCCAAGATTACAGCTGGGTTTCGGCTCAGAATAGTTAGCAATCAAATATATACAAATAACACGCCCACTTGACCTTGACTGGGTGGAATTATTACTCCTGATGTACTGTGTGAGGCTTTCTCGGCCACCGTCGAGTGAATTTGTGGTTCTTGGGTTGTTAAGCCGGCGTCGTTTAGCGTTAAGGCTTGACGTTTCGCCACCACGAGTGGATGGCATATTCAGAATCTATTTCACTTTGGCGACTTCCAAAATACTGTAATTTGGATTTTGGATACTGTAATTTGTATTGGTCAATATGGTCAAGTCATTCTCACGTGATGCCGTGACCAAGGGAAAAGGGATTCATTTTTATTCAGGGTGTTAATTAAGTATGTTAACAAACTTTAACCACGAATAGTACTCTGAAAAATAGAAAGAAAATGTCATATGAACATGGGTCCGGAAATGCTTCCTAAGGGAGCTACGCTCCTTTGCATGGGGCACCCTGAAGACGGTTTTCCCTCGATATTCTCGAAACCATTCATAACAAAATTACGAAATTAGGTACGATGGTTAAACTTTTGACGCTGAATCTGATTCTGAATTCAGAATTTCATAATTTTAATCAGAGGCGTATCATACGGGAGGAGTTAGGGGTAAAAATAACCCCATTTTCTAAATGATAATTTTTTGACATTTTGATTTTAGAATATGGTGTTTCAGAGTTTGTTGTCAAGTAGAAGTGTACTGATATTCAGCTGGTGGCGGTCACTTCCACTTTAAGAAAACATTCTCTATTTGTCTTAGTATTTTATTTCTTATTTGTTCAAACTCTTATTAAATAATGTTACTAAAAATAATACCTAAATGTTTTGTAATAACTCTAAACTGAATAAACTGACAGTTCTTAAGTTGTTTATCAATTATTTCAATTGTTTTTCACAGCACACTTATTAAATAAATGAACATTTATTTATTTACAATAGCCTGCATCGATTCAATGCTTTGCATTTTTCTCGAAAATGGTTAGCCCTTTCGAGATGTACCAAAAAACCATTTGTACGTAGAAATCTCTGAAATGTCTGTCTGTTGGCGTTTTTCTAGCCTCCCAATATCAGTAACCGCTACATGGATTGTGATGAAATTTGGGCAGCGTTATGCTGTGGGGTCGTAGTAGGTAATGTTTCTATAATTTTGAAAATCGTTATACGGGGGGCGGAGTAATTAGCAAAAAACGAAAAATTTCAAATACGCCTCAAACTTCGTTTTTAGGCGTTTTAGGGGTTCCTGATCATTTTCTACTTTTTTTTGGGTGGGGGTGAATTTGGGGTGATTGGGGGGTGGGGGGTTGTAATACTGAAAAATTTGTTGTATTCACAATGGGCTCTCTAATGACCTGTAAATGAAAGACCTAGCGCCATAATACAATTTTTTAGGTCCATCCAAATATTGCCTTCCTTATAATAGAAACCAAGGGACTTGGAATAATTTGTGATGTATACAGGGTGGCCAATCGGGTGACGATAATAATTTTTTTTTAGATAGCCCGTATCGAGACCTATCCAAAACACCTCTATGTATGTGTACCGATTATTGATAGTTTTCGAGTTATGATTTTTTTTTGAAAATTTAGAGATTTTCCAGTTTTTCCAAGAAATTATCAAAGACAAAAACAAAAATGCTTTTTGGCTTTTATTTTTTTCCGCAATTATACTCAGTATTAAGCCTATTTTAATATGCAATAAAGAGAACCTGTACATCCGAACAATAATTAAGTACATTTTGGGCCCAAAGTTTGAAATCTCTGTTTTTTGTCAGGAGACCTAAACCTTCTAAATAAAATTAAAAATACTTACGCCTGGTTCTGGAGCTCCAATCTAATCTTAAAAACTCTGCAAGACATTGCACTTTCGAAATAATAACGAAAAAATAGCACTTATGCGGGCATTTTGCGCCGTACGTGACTGTTAAAGGTAAAAAGGTGATAACTCACGAATTTCCAAAATGATTTAAAAAACTATTATTATACTTTATTATGACAAATTAAAGAAAAAAACTCATAACAACTAATAAACATGATAAGCATTGATGTTTTAATCACTTTTAATAAAAAAAATTAATACCTGTGCTTTTTGCTGTGTGCTATTGAATTTCTGCTAAATTAAGTTGTATGGAAAGTTAACAAAGGAAAAGAATAATAAAACAACAATCTGACTTTTAATTCCATGGCGAAATTACCTGGGAAGCGTTATCGTAGCATACGCCATCCCTTTTACTTCCCTCACCGATAGGTGAGGGGAGGATTGTGATCGTGAAAATTTTCGATTTTGAGATAATAGGTTTTTTGGGCGTTTTATAATGTCTACATAACGAAAATCCGCGTCACTCATTTCTGTCGTTCTGTCTGTCGGTCTATCTGTCTGTACGCGTTTTTCTAGCCTCGTAATCTCAGTAACCGCTGCATGGACTGTGATGAAATTTGGGCAGCAATATGCTGTGGGGTCTTGGTAGGTAATTTCAAATATTCCTCAAACTTCGTTTTTAGGCGTTTTACAGGTTCTTGATCATTTTCTGTGTTTTTTGGGTGGGGGTGGAATTTTGGTGTTTGGGGGGTGGGGGGTTGAAAAACTGAAAAACTTGTTGTATTCATCATAGGCTGTCTACTGACCTGTCAAGGAAGACCTAGCGATACAAATCACCTTTTTAGGTTCATCCGATCATTGCCTTGCCTATTACCGAAAATTAACACAACTGCGCTCCGCCGACATGAGCTCGCAAAAAGCTACTCTGAAAGAAAATGATGGCGTATGCTACGACATCGCTTCCTAGGTAATTCTGCCATGAAATTAGAAGTCAGATTATTGTTTATTATTCCTTTCCTTTGTTAACCTTCCATACAACTTAATTTAGCAGAAGTTTAATAGTACATAGTAAAGACACTTCAAAAATCACAATTTGGGTATTAGTTTTTTTATTAAAACTCATCAAAACATCAATGATTATCGGATTTATTAGTTGTTACGAGTTTATTTTCGTTAATTTGTCATAACAAAGCAAAATAATAGTTTTCTAAATCATTTTGGAAATTCGTGAATTATCACCTTTTTACCTTTAACACTCACGTACGCCGCAAAATGTCCCCATAAGTGCTACTTTTTCATCATTATTTCGAAAGTGCAATGTCCTGTAAAGTTTTTAAGATTAGTTTGAAGCTCCAGAACCAGACATAAGTATTTTTAATCTTATTCTGGTTTTGGTCTCCTGACTAAAAACAGAAATTTCAAACTTTGGCCCCAAAATGTACTTAATTATTGTTCGGATGTACAGGTTCTCTTTATTGAATATTAAAATAGGCTTAATACTGAGTATAACTGCAGAAAAAAATAAAAGCCAAAAAGCATTCTTGTTTTTGTTTTTGACGATTTCTTGGAAAAACTGGAAAATCTCTAAGTTTTCAAAAAAAAATCATAACTCGAAAACTATCAATAATCGGTACACATACCTGGGGGTGTTTTGGATAGGTCTCGGTACGGGCTATCTAAAAAAAAATTATTATCGTCACCCGATTGGCCACCCTGTATATCCGAGTGTTGTTTTAGTTTTAGATCGTTCTTTATTGCATAACGCCAAAATTATCGAATGGACTTTAATTAAATTTTGACACAGTATTACTGCCACGGCGAGGATGGAAAACGCGCATGTTTTGGAAAAATCGTGTCAGTGGCGGCGCAGCAACAATAAAAAAACTAAAAATGTAAAAATAGCTCAAACTTTGTTTTTCGGCGTTTTAGGGGTTTCTGATCATTTTTTACTTTTTTTGGGTGGGGGTGAAATTGGGGTGGTTAGTGGGTGGGGGGTTGTAAAACTTAAAAATTTATTCCATTTATAACAGTGTCCATTGACCTGTGAAAGAAATACCTAGCGGCATAATAGACGTTTGTTAGGTCCATCCGAACATTGCCTTGGCTATTACAGAAATCAAGGGATTTGGTATTGGTAGGGGTAGGTATTGATTTAGGTCGTTCTGAATTTAGTAACATGGAAATTATGGAATTAATTTTAATGAAATTTAGACACAGTATTATTACCGCGGCAAGGATGAAAAATGCGTATGGTTTTCAAAAATCGTGTCAGTGGCGGCGCAGCAATAATAAAAAAACTAAAAATTTAAAAATAGCTCAAACTTCGTTTTTAAGCAATTTGGGGGTTCCTGATTGTTTCGTTTCGTCCAGTTGGGGCTGAATTGTGTCGCCTACGGAGAGATTTAGGAAACTATTTACTAGTTTTTGTGTTGGATGTTTTTTGACGACAGGTGGGCGATGATTTGGTTGCAACTGTTATGTGTGGGAAGTACTGAGTCAATCAACTTGACTCCATTTTTTTTGTTTAACAAAGAGTTTAACAATTGCTAATCTCAACCAATCAGATTCCACAGAAGTGGAACATTTAATCACTGGATTATTTGATAATGATATAATGATGACAAGAAATTAGGGTTTTGAATTGAATACATTTTTTAGTGATACATGGAAATAACATTTAAGTTTTATAACAAAACTATTTTTGTTTTTTTCACAATAATTCAAAAGTTATTTCAAAATAAAAATGGGCTTTTGTATCCAGTACCGAAAACACGCCCAAAGCTCCCGAACCCACGTGTCGTCAAGTATGGTTCGTTGAAGCGATCCGTTCTGCAGAAGGTCACATGACGTAGTGGTAAAATTCGATTCAAAAACATATTCATGTCGATGGTACAAAACAAAATGTGTGTAACATGAGTGAAAAGCATATCAATATATTTTTTGGTTAAAAAAAAAAATAAAAAAAAGTTGCAAGCGTGTGTTTCGAGCCAACACCCGCTTGAACACAGCAATTTGCTGCATAACACTATACCACTACGCCACCCGACCCACCACTGCTGAGCGGATCGCTTCAACGAAACATATTGACTTCACATGGGTTCGGGAGCCATCGGAGTGTTTTCGGTACTGGACTGAAAAGCCCATTTTTGTTTTGTTACAACTTTTTAATTATTGCGAAAAAAAGAAAACGAAAATAGTTTTGATACAAAACTTATATATGATATGATCAAAAGTGACATCCAGCTTTGACGTTTGTTCCCAATATTAATAAAATGCTATTGGATGATATTTATTAACTTATCTCTCGATACCCAATAGAAAGCTAAATGTGAAAATAAGCGCGGTAAAAAGAAAATAACTATAATACCCATATATCCCTAATGAGAATCACTCGGAGGTGACGTCATGCGCACAGCAGGCGAAAAACCGGACAGCGGAGCATCTAGCCCTGATAAAATAGCATGGACCTGATGATCGGTGTTGCCAAATCCTCTGGCTCATGTTTATAACAATTTCCGGTATATACTTGTATATAAATTATGACATCGCAGCGCCATTTGTGGAAATTCTGTGAACTATATTTCCTAGCAATGGTATTAACCTGAGCCACCACATTATGACGTTTATTACCTTTCTGACATTAGAGCACGGAACATGTTTTCGTTATTTACAATCTGTGACATTTGATCTACCAAAGCTTTGTCTGAAATTGACTATAGTAGGCCAAATGTACCGAGAAACAAAGGCAAACGGACCTGAGCCGTCTATACGGCTCACATCCGTCGAAGTGGCTCAGGTTAATGCGCTCAAGTTCCTATTAGTGGATCAGGTTAGTATCAAAGAGGAATATATATATATATATATATATATATATATAGACAAAACAAAAACAAAAAAGGTGCAGCCCGGGCTCCGACACACCGGGCTGCTGTTCCATTCCCCAGCGACTACTCCTCACACCGTGAGGTGAGCAATCACTGGGTCCGCGTATCGTGCGTCCTAAGCAGACGAAGGGACCCATGGATGACTGCCTTCTGCATTCTGGCGGCTAAGATGTGCGCCGCCGCACGGCACACCGGCATTTTGCGCAGTGCAGAGAGCAGCGTATCCCTCATACCACCTAGGGATCCAATGACCATTACTAGCAGACTCACAGTGTAGTCCGGCCAGAGCCTGCGAAGTTGTCCGAGGAGCTCCTGATACTTGGTCCGCTTTTCCTCCTCCTTAGAGACGATGTTCCCCTCGGCAGGTGCCGAGAACTCGATAACGAACATCGTCTTTTGTTGGTAGTCGAGGAGGACTATGTCGGGCTTATTTGCATGTATAAGCTCGAGCGTGGAGAATGAGTAGTTCCAGTAAATTCGGCACCTCTCGTTCTCCACAACGGACTCAATGTCCCCTGGAGCGTATGGCAGCACCGGTGTCTCATCTATACCGTATGAGTGCCTTAAATGGTAGTATAGCACTCGTAGAGCCGCATTGTGCCGATAGATGTAGGCTGTGCCAGCGTACACCTTACACGCCGACAAGAGGTGCGTAAGGGTCTCTGGCGCCTGCAGGCAGGCTCTACAGCGGATATCGGGCACATCCATACCCATAATCCGGCTACGGTATACTAAGGTGTTGAAGACACCGTCTTGGCAAGCCATTATAGAGCTCTCAGTCTCCGACTTCAACCCATTAGACCTTAGGAAGGAGAAGGTCAACTGCTCAGATAAACCATGCTCTTCTAGATGTTTGTAGAAGATTCCGTGCATTGGTTTATCTTTGTGAAGTCTTAAAAGCAATTGGACTTCAGCAGTTTTAATCCGGGCTTTTAATTGTGCGGGAGCAAGTTCCGTAACGGACTGCTGACACCTCCGCGTGAAGTCGAGCGTGAGACTAAGTTCTTCGGCTGCCCGTGTTGCTGCTCTAAAAAGGAAGGCTCCTTTACCCGCAATCTCGTGCTGCCATACGCTCCAGGGGACATTGAGTCCGTTGTGGAGAACGAGAGGTGCCGAATTTACTGGAACTACTCATTCTCCACGCTCGAGCTTATACATGCAAATAAGCCCGACATAGTCCTCCTCGACTACCAACAAAAGACGATGTTCGTTATCGAGTTCTCGGCACCTGCCGAGGGGAACATCGTCTCTAAGGAGGAGGAAAAGCGGACCAAGTATCAGGAGCTCCTCGGACAACTTCGCAGGCTCTGGCCGGACTACACTGTGAGTCTGCTAGTAATGGTCATTGGATCCCTAGGTGGTATGAGGGATACGCTGCTCTCTGCACTGCGCAAAATGCCGGTGTGCCGTGCGGCGGCGCACATCTTAGCCGCCAGAATGCAGAAGGCAGTCATCCATGGGTCCCTTCGTCTGCTTAGGACGCACGATACGCGGACCCAGTGATTGCTCACCTCACGGTGTGAGGAGTAGTCGCTGGGGAATGGAACAGCAGCCCGGTGTGTCGGAGCCCGGGCTGCACCTTTTTTGTTTTTGTTTTGTCTATATATATACCCGTCTGGGTCCGGGTTTAGAATGTTCCCAGGGTTTAATCTGCCTGTCGTAAGAGGCGACTAAAAGATTGGTAGTCCTTGCCTTAAAAGGGCCTATGGTGGTCACCGGCTGTGAAAGCAGGCGTATGAACCACCATAGTGAGGAAGCGGCTGCACCTATGTTAAGGACGGCTTCCCGACAGCGTCTGACCCCAGGTTAGGGGCGGCTGATAGCAAACCTGGCAGTAGGTATAAAATGCGCCCCCAGGAAGCCGACCAACATCAAACGGCTATTCGGTGCGTGGCGACACTGTGGGGATAACCCAAGCCAGGGATGAAAGCCGGCCGGCAACCTCTACAGGTCATCCCTAGGAGGCAATGTGGTCGGCTGCCTCCGAAATGTCGGCTGGGGGCCCTAAGGCTAACCACCGGACGGGCCCTACCTTCTGGTTCGACCGCCCCAGAAGAAGAGCACCCACACCAGGCCGGTATCGGAAGCCGGCTCTGGGCAAGGTGGCGGTGCCTCGGATCGCCCTGACGACGACACACGCAACGACATGGACCGTTTTAGGTGGAGGACGGAACTGAAGGATGACCTGCTGAGCTGCTACGAGAGCAGTAGCCCGCGCCGTAGGGGATACATGTCCCGCATGCATGGGAGATGGTGTGAAATGCATCCAGAGCATAGCACAATTACCTCCCAGAGCTTGCGGAACCAGGTATTTTACCTTCGGGGGCAGGGATACGTTCGTGCTCCAGCTCAGCCTGCCCCTCCGGCGACTGAAAGGCCTGCTAACCAGGCTGAAAGGTCGCCGATGAGGCCCGCTGAGAGGGAAATCGACGAAGCCGTCTCACCTGGAGATTTCAGTGACCGAAGGGCCTTGCATAACAACAAGAGGTCCTTCAAGCTGGCAGATTTAAAGAGAGAGGATGAGGCGTTGAGTGAACGTCTATCGGAGGTCTCTGACATTTGGAGCATCAATTGCGAAATTTACGCTGCGGCTCTGAGGCTGGCTGGACAGGGGAGAGTGAGAGACTCTCCTGTCGAGAGAGCACAGAGGCGGGTGCGCCAGATGGAAGCGAAAATCCAGTTGGCTCGCCAAGAAGCATCCCGTATCCAGTGTGTGATGGAATATAGAGCGGCCGGTAGGCCTTTTACGCGCCGCGTGCGCCAGATAGCCCGAGAGCTAAGGCGCGACCATCACACGCTCAGTCAAGCGGTACTGGTTGTTGTCAAGCAGCATTGTCTTGACAGGATACGGACGCTAATCGCTGCTAAACGATCACTGGTGACGCGGGCGAGAGGTTTGGAGGAAAACAGATTGTTTTCCGAAAAGCCTGCTCGTCTCTTCCAACAGCGACCACCAGTCATAGAGCAGCCGCCAACTGCTGATCGCGTGGAGACTTTCTGGAGGGGCATTTACGAACACCCCAAACCTCTCCAAGCAGACACTCCGGCCTTGGCGCAGTTCGAGTCCGTTTGTAGGAGGACTCCAAACCTGAATGTACTGCGTCACCCGATAAACACGGAAGAAATTCTTGGTGCCTTACGAGGCGCAAAGAATTTCGCAGCTCCTGGCCCGGATGGCATAAACACCTACTGGTTGAAAAAGTTTCCCAGTTGCCACCGGCATTTAGCTAGAGTTTTTAACTCGTGGCTAAATCAGGAGCAGCCAATTCCGGCTTGGTTTGTCGAGGGTCGAACCGTGCTTCTCCCGAAGACCGGAGATTTGTCTGATCCTAAAAACTACAGGCCAATAACATGTCTGAACGCATGTTACAAGCTCTTCACCAGAATCTTGTACATGCGTATCCTTCAAGCTGTAAATCCCGTATTTCTCAGCGTATATGAACAAAGAGGGTCTAAGAAAGGAGTAGCTGGCTGCAGGGATAACCTGTTGATTGACCGCTGTGTCACACAGGACTCCGTGCATTACCTGCGAAACCTTTCTATGGCCTGGATCGACTATCGGAAGGCATTCGACACTACGTCTCATGAACTGATTGTGCGGCTGTTGGAATGTCTTTCGGTAGATGATCAAATAGTGGGATGCATCAAACAACTGATGCCGCTCTGGAAGACTCGGTTCACTATAACATCGGGTGAAACCAGGGTTCGAACAGAGTTGGTATCATTTAAAAGAGGGGTCTTCCAAGGAGACTCCTTGAGTCCCTTGCTCTTTTGCATCTCGCTACTGCCTTTGTCCATAGCGCTGAAAAATACTAAGGGATACAGCTGTGGCAAACCCAATTACCGGAGGCACAAGGTCACCCACTTATTTTACATGGATGACCTGAAACTCTATGCCTCCGGACAACGCGATTTAGAGCAGTCGCTGAGGGTAGTGCAGGATTACAGTCAAGCTATTGGTATGGAGTTCGGGATAGACAAATGTGCCATGGTTCATCTCAAAAGAGGACGTTGCGGAGATAGTGAAGATGAGGAGCAGCTCGTTGATGGGAGCATCTTGCGACAACTGCATGCCGGAGATACCTATACCTACCTTGGAGTGGCGCAGCGTCACATCCAAGAGGCAGAATTGGTCAAAGAGTGTCTCCGCCGCAAGTATTTGCACCGACTCCGGCAGATCTGGTCGTCAGAACTGTCCGGCAAAAACAAAGTCGCTGCCACAAACATGCTTGCGATCCTACTGTTGCTATACAGCTTTGGTGCTGTCCACTGGAACGTGGAAGAGCTGCGACAAATCGACATAAAGACCCGCAAAAGGATGAATATGGAGGGAAGTCTACATCCTAGATCCTCTGTCCCGCGAATATACCTCCCGCGACACCTGGGAGGGCGTGGACTATTGAGTTTGGAGCATCTGCACAACAGAGTAGTACTGGCCACTGCCTGCTATGTTACGACGAGCACCGATCCCCTGATCCGCTTTGTGCGAGAGCACGAGATTGCGGGTAAAGGAGCCTTCCTTTTTAAAGCAGCAACACGGGCAGCCGAAGAACTTAGTCTCACGCTCGACTTCACGCGGAGGTGTCAGCAGTCCGTTACGGAACTTGCTCCCGCACAATTAAAAACCCGGATTAAAACTGCTGAAGTCCAATTGCTTTTAAGACTTCACAAAGATAAACCAATGCACGGAATCTTCTACAAACATCTAGAAGAGCATGGTTTATCTGAGCAGTTGACCTTCTCCTTCCTAAGGTCTAATGGGTTGAAGTCGGAGACTGAGAGCTCTATAATGGCTTGCCAAGACGGTGTCTTCAACACCTTAGTATACCGTAGCCGGATTATGGGTATGGATGTGCCCGATATCCGCTGTAGAGCCTGCCTGCAGGCGCCAGAGACCCTTACGCACCTCTTGTCGGCGTGTAAGGTGTACGCTGGCACAGCCTACGTCTATCGGCACAACGCGGCTCTACGAGTGCTATACTACCATTTAAGGCACTCATACGGTATAGATGAGACACCGGTGCTGCCATACGCTCCAGGGGACATTGAGTCCGTTGTGGAGAACGAGAGGTGCCGAATTTACTGGAACTACTCATTCTCCACGCTCGAGCTTATACATGCAAATAAGCCCGACATAGTCCTCCTCGACTACCAACAAAAGACGATGTTCGTTATCGAGTTCTCGGCACCCGCCGAGGGGAACATCGTCTCTAAGGAGGAGGAAAAGCGGACCAAGTATCAGGAGCTCCTCGGACAACTTCGCAGGCTCTGGCCGGACTACACTGTGAGTCTGCTAGTAATGGTCATTGGATCCCTAGGTGGTATGAGGGATACGCTGCTCTCTGCACTGCGCAAAATGCCGGTGTGCCGTGCGGCGGCGCACATCTTAGCCGCCAGAATGCAGAAGGCAGTCATCCATGGGTCCCTTCGTCTGCTTAGGACGCACGATACGCGGACCCAGTGATTGCTCACCTCACGGTGTGAGGAGTAGTCGCTGGGGAATGGAACAGCAGCCCGGTGTGTCGGAGCCCGGGTTGCACCTTTTTTGTTTTTGTTTTGTTTATATATATAATCAACATCTTCGATCTTATCAAACATGATGTCGTGGGTGTACTGTCGATCTTAGACCAGATATTACAAATACTTCTCACATGAACCCCAACACCTACACATCAGCCGAGAAGTCTCATGTATGGCAGAACGAAGTAGACAGTCATTACATAAAAGACACTCTCTATATGGGCACAAACCCGCAGCACCCAGACTTAAATCTAGGAAGAATTTCAAGATTAGATGCGAAATGGGCAGGTATGGTGATAACCTAGTGAGATGAGGATATGCGGAGGACGATTTATGCGCCTGTGGGGAGAACCAGACGATGGAGCATCTCCTATCTTGACCATCCCTAATAACCTCTTGCACAATCCAGGACCTATGGGAAGCGAACGACACGACAGTGCAGTGTGCCAGAAACTGGAAAGTGATATGAGCAAGTACATACAATTATTTCTGACTTGTGACGTCTGGGATCATCAACTATATAAGTGGTTTTTCCTTCTAATTACTAATTAACTAATACTAATGTATATATGAAAACATAAATAAAAAAAATCTAATAAAATGAGAAATCTAATTTAAAACTAAAATATTAAACTAATGAATTATTCCTCGTTTTAAATATGCGTAGCTCACAGACGATTAAATAAAATAAATAAACCCCAAGTAGCACGATCTTGGAAATCCGTTCCTGGTGGTCGACATGAACTATGAAGTGTATGTAACATTTATCGAGATTAATTTTTTTCCCTCTCGCCTCGCAGCTTTAACCTGAATCATGCAGTCCAACTTCCTAGGATATTTACGAAGGTGGGCAACCCAAGCACCTCTCGAAATAGCACTCTTTTATACCGCCGAATTGATTTATAAACGTTTTATTATAATTGAATGCACTGCGTATACTTATATGCGGCTTGAGTGACTCGTAATGAAATCATTGCCAACGTTTAAGAGGTGCATTTATCGACCTCGATGCCCGTGATGCTTTTACAGGGAGCATTGAGGGAAACAATGCCGTATACGAGAAGCACTAAGATGTACCAAAAATGAAACTGGTGCTTTAGTACTATAGCATGACAATGAGATATTTATTTAAACATCAGTAAGCATACTGCGGGACATGAGAAAAGATGCATATGTCTGTTTCATAGACTACGAGAAAGCTTTCGATCGAGTTGATCACATCGTCCTTCTGACATTACTGAAGAAAAAATGTTTAGACAAACAAGACATCTAGTTCACTGGAAAGCTTTATTCGAACCAAGAAGCAACGGTGAGATATGTACAAGCACACCAGAACCGGTGTGTATAGAAAAGGGGGTAAGACCACAATACTATTTAATATGTACTCTGAGCACATATTGAACCAAGCAATAGGCCATGATGAAGATGGAATAAAAATTAACGGCAGGATATTGAACAACATAATTTATGCACACGACACGGTATCGTTGCGGACAGTCCAGAGGCCCTTCAACGCCTAATCAACAAAGTTGTACAGGTAGGAGATCAACTAGGCATGAAAATCAATGTAACAAAAACTAAAGTAATGGCCATAACAAGATCTCTAAACCCATAACTGGACATAAACATCTATGACACCGCAATAGAGAAAGTTGAGAAATTTAAATATCTTGGCAGCTGCATAACGACAAATGTAGGCCCTGACGTTGAAGTAAGATCACGCATAGAACAAGCCAGAGCCACGTTCCTAAAGACTAGTATGTAACGCAACCTAAGATACCGTTTTGAAAAGGCATACGTGCACTCAGTTCTCTTGTATGGAGCAGAAACATAGTCACTAAAACTGGATACCATGAACAGACTCGAAGCTTTCAGACCTGGAATAAAGTTAGGTATGATCATGAGATTACTAGGGAGATAATACTTATGTATTATCCTAAACACCTCACGCTTACCTGTCTGACTCCAGACCACCTTTAACGAGGGACCCCCATAATCAGACCTGGGGTACTGTTTAAGATTGTTTAGGACCTACTCAGACATGGGAAAATAGCTTAGACAGTAGAGTAGAATCACATGATTCCTGAGGAGCACGGTAGGGGTACTTAATGTATTAATCTTGTCCGGCCTGGGAACACGATATGTTACACAATTTATGGGAGTAGGATGTAGTATGCGCACTGCACCCATGGATTCATACCTTGGAAGACTTCCATGCGGTAGAAATCTACCGTTCTCCTTGATATGGGAGGTAGATTGGACTAATTCTACCTGTGTCACTTGTAGGACATGTTCCCAGGTCAAAGTCGTTACTCATTTAGGCTGCGCTTCCACCAGAGTTGTGCTAGGAAAATGAACACAGCGAGGATGTGTAGCGCAGGTGTGAAACGGTGTGGGTGTTTCCACTAGAAATGTGCTAGGAAACTGAGCGTTGTGAGGATGTGTAGCGGGCCTTTTTCAGATTGCCAGCGAGCTCTGATCCATTTTTTCTTTACAATATCTGCACGTCTACGTCTAACAAACGCAATCTCCAAATCGACTACGAGTAGCTTTTTGCTCGCCTACATCCACAGCATACATCCCTCGCAACACATTTCTAGCACACATCTCTCGAAACAGATTCCTAGCAGATATTCCTCGCCAAGGTGCCTCGTTTTGTACGTAAAAAAACCTCGCTCTGCTAAGCCGCTTCCACCAGAGCTGTGCTGAGCGAGGGGAGGTAATTCAAGCGATTCCATTGGTTCGTTAAAAACACATTCCTCGTAACACATCCTCGCACATCTCTGGTGGAAACGCAGCCTTATTGAGGTCAGTTGTAAAGCCAAGACACACTTTTGCCGTTCATGTGACACCTTTGAGTGTCGTCCACCTCTGATATACGTATATAACGGACGAGTGGTGGTACTAAGGGACTGCGCCTTATGACTGAAAATACCGAGATAATCGCCATACTGTGCTTATGGCCATTGATGCAGTTTGGAAATATCCTGGGCCTGGCGGAATTGATTGGGCGATAATATCAGTATCATAGTAGACTAACATAACAGCCACATTGTGCATGTGACGTAGCGGTTGAATGTGAGAGATACTCATAAGCGTTTTCAAAATACAGGCCGGGCTTCAACTGGTTCGGTAAGCAGATATTTCCTGCTGTCTTTTCACCAAGTACGAGGTCTTTTCAATATCCTGCCCATCCGACAGTTAGATATTATTTCCGCGTCACCCTCGTAAATGAATTTTATGGTACAGGGTGTTTCGTTAAGCCATGTACAGATTTGTATCCGAACAGCGTATCGTAAGATGTCGACGTATCACACCTCGTTCGGGATTATGATACGATACGAAGCGAAAATTATTCTCACTCCGACTGCCGTTCAGAACAATGTATCATATCACCGTTCCATTCTCAATTTAGTCATTTGTGTTGAGTGTTACTTCATAATCTATTCTTGCTTGTTTTTACCCGTTCCATAGCTCGCCTTGATTTTTGCTGTCCCTCTTCTTAAGCCAGAAAGTAGAGTGTTCATCTTTTTCTTGCATCCTTCAGCACAAATTTTGAGTTGCTTTGCAATACCTTCCCACGCGTCATTTTTTTAAATTTTATTATAATGCGGTTGGGGCCATTGTAGAAGATTGTACCTGCTCTGTACGGAACGGACGAAAAACAACTGCGAGTATTGGCTGAGTAGTGGTGATACGCATACTCGTCCAAACTTGCAAACTTGCTCTCGTAACGAGCACACATAACCCCCTTTGATGTGTCGTCGAAAAACCGACAGCCGATGGATCGCGGCGCTCCGCGATCCTGCAACATCTTTGATACGTGAGAGTGTTCGCATCGCTGTTCTTCTACGTTCACAGTGATACGTGATCATGTTACGATACGCTGTTCGGATACAAATCTGTACATGGCTTTAGATTTTTATTATGTCATTATTTATTCTATTAGATCACCGTATCATCCATCTACGTTTCTACACATCTTCAATGGCCATCCTTCTGAGAACTATACTAGTACATTTCAGCACACTTTATCCCCGTGCCATAAACTACTGATACCTATAACAGCGCTGTACAAGTAGGTCTAAATCTTTAGGAAACATTATTGTTTCTTTTGCCCAATCATTTCATTTTGAATCCGTTCAAATCCCGCTAACTTTGACACACAGTCAGAACCAGGCTGCTGTAACTCCCCCCACCTCTCATGTTAGTTGGGACGTGTTAGAGTCTCTTTGCGTCCCGCCGCTCACAAAGCCTTAATTACAAGTGTCCTATATTATTATTTAAATTACAATTACCAACTTCGCCGTTATAATTAACTTATAACATTACAAAGACTAAAGCTTTAATGTTGGCAATAATTTCATTAAAACTTGAAATAGCACATATACTACTCTCCGCACATTTGCATTTAATTATAATTAAACATTTATAAATCTATTAGGTGTTCGGTGCCATAGTTAATAACACGATTCTATGATGTATTTGAACCTCGCAGAATAAATTTACGAAGGGTGTTCAGAAAGTCTTATCGTACAGTGATACGTTTTGAAGTTTATCAAAACTCAGATGATGCTCTTACTCATACGTAAAAAGCACTCACTAAACCAACATTCCCATTGTGCTTTTATTTAGTTAAGATGATTCGAAATGAACGACGCTATCGACAAGTTATCGATCGGATAAGCCTTTGGCAAGTTTGGAGGTTATCTTATTTTCGATAAAGTTACACTAGGTTCGGAACGAACTTAATACCCCTTGAATATAGGAAATATAGAGCCTCTAATCCAAAATAAAAATCTAACCCCGTCTCGGTCTACTTCCGCTCCTATAGAAGTTACATCTCGGGCTTTTCTATAACTTTTAATTTAATTTTTTCACGAAATATATCCCTTCCTCTATAATACCTACAACAAAATGAAAGTCCGTTCCATCGGTTTTCTTATTTATCATCAGTGGCGTACGTATAATGTTCAGAAATATTTGACCGATACGATTTTCAGACTGGGAGAATCCACTCTCTATAAGTATTGGAAGTATTGAAATTAACCAAAAATTTTTGTTTCTCAAAAAGTTAATATCATACAAGTCACATGCCTATGTCAAAGGCCGTACTAACACTAAAGAAGAAAACAAAACGTGGTTGCCTATTAGATTTTAATAGTTACTAACATTACAAAAACTTACATTGGAACAATCTTATTCAATAATGTAAATGAAAGATGAAGGAATAAAAAGAATTGAAGAATTTAACACAGTCAAACCCAGATTCAGGCGCTACCATTCGAAAGTTTTCGATTTTAAGATAATACGCTTTCTGGGCGTTTTATGATGTGTACATAACGAAAATCCACGTCACTCTTTTCCGTCGGTCTGTTTGTTTGTCTGTCCAGTTTTTCGAGACTCGTAATCTCAGTAACCGCTGTATGGATTATGTTGAAATTTGGGTAGCAATATGCTGTGGGGTCTTAGTACGTAGTGCTGCTATAATTTTGAAAATCGGTACATAGACGGCAGAATAATTAGCAACAAACAAAATATTCAAATCTACTTAAACTTCGTATTTAGGCGTATTAGGGGTTGTTGATCATTTTCTACTTTTTTTGGGTGGTGGGGATCGCAAAATTGAAAAATGTGTTGTTTAAAAAATAGGCTGTCTATTGGCTTGTGAATGAAAAACCTAGCGGCATAATACACTTTTTTAGGTCCATCCGAACATTGCCCTTTCTGTTACAGAAACCAAGGGACTTATAGAATTTTATGATGTATACATACGATAGTATTGCTTTAGGTCGTTCTGTATTGTATAACGAGGTGATTATTGAATTGCATTTAATCAAATGTTGACACAGTATTACTACCTTGGCGAGGATGGAAAAGCGTATGATTTTTAGAGATCGTCAGTATTTTTCGGCGCTATGGACAAAGGCAGTAGCGGGATGCAAAAGAGCAAGGGACTCAGGGACTCTCCTTGGAAGACGCCTCTTCTAAATGACACCAACTCTGTCCGAGCCCAGGTTCCACCCGATGTTATAGTGGACCGGGTCTTCCAGAGCGGTATCAGTTATTTGACGCATCCCACTATTTGATCATCTACCGAAAGACATTCCAACAGTCGCACAATCAGTTCATGGGACGTATATAGTGTCGAATGCCTTCCGATAGTCGAACCAGGCCATAGAAAGGTTTCGCAGGTACTGCACGGAGTTCTGTGTGACATAGTGGTCAATCAACATGTTATCCCTGCATACAGCTACTCCTTTCTTAGACCCTCTTTGCTCATATACGCTGAGAAATACGGAATTTACAGCTTGAAGAATACGCATGTACAAGATTCTGGTGAAGAGCTTGAAACATGCGTTCAGACATGTTATTGGCCTGTAGCTTTTAGGATCAGACAAATCTCCGTTCTTCGGGAGAAGCACGACTCGACCCTCGACAAACCAAGCCGGAATTGGCTGCTCCTGATTTAGCCACGAGTTCAAAACTCTAGCTCAATGCCGGTAGCAACTGGGAAGCTTTTTCAACCAATAGGTGTGTATGCCATCCGGGTCAGTAGCTGCGAAATTCTTTGCGCCTGGTAAGGCACCAAGAATTTCTTCCGTGTCTATCGGGTGACGCAGTAGATTCAAGTTTGAGTCCTCTACACACGGAGTCGAACTGCGCCAAGGCCGGAGTGTCTGCTTGGAGAAGTTTGGGTATAATATTTACCTAGTATTCAATCAGACAAGTTTTGTGCGATTTGTACAGGCTGGATCAAATCATATCATCATATTTCTTGTGATGGTAAATCATCTTGGACGGTATGTCGGTATGTGATATTAATTGTGATCATTCATATTGACCACCTCGATCGCGGTTATATGTCTAAGTCACTCCCATTTCACAACGTTGCCGATGTTATTCAGAAATTAGGCGAGTGTTGTCGCCGTTTCAGAAAATTCATTTGAATCAATGAAAATTGAAATATTGATTTTTCGACTCATCTCATTTACCCCACTGTAAATCCACGATTGATTGCTGTTTACTACTAGAGTTTTTGTGTTGCATCTTTTTTGGGGGCAGGCGGGCGATGACTTGATTGCACGAGGATCAGATAATAGCTTCGTGCAATCGGAAAATAATAAAATGATATCACCGTTATGTGTAGGAAGAACGGAGCCAATCAACTTGACTCCATTTTTTGATTGATTTCGTTTGCGATATGACGATACTGCACTGGATGCAACACGATACAAGACATTACAGTGCACGTTGCACATCCAGTACATAAAGCACTACAATTAAATTATACGAACGGCTTATATGTGTGTGTATATGCATAATATACAAGGCGATAAACGTTTACGATCCCCGATAAATACCTGCGAGAGTAACGACTTCCCGTTCTCGGGCGAGGAGCAAAAAAGCTCGATCATTAGCAAAATACACATTACACACCCGTACGGCCGTACGCAGGGCATTGTTTCTTCCATGGCAATGGCGATGGCGATGTGGCGAATGGCATGGCTCGTTTGTATTAATTATAATACGAGCGGTAGCGGTAGAGATCGCGGTAGGCCGATAAGGGCTTTCTCGCTACGATTTACAAAATACTTTATAAACGTTCCGAAGGCTTCGTACCTGGTAGCCGGACTAGCTGTCCGTCGTCCTGGCATAAATACGCTCTTTATATTATAATGTGCTACGTCTACCGTGAAGAAAATACAATTCGAGTGTAATTACTCGTCGCTGTTTGTAAGACGCTTCGGGGATAACTGTATAATGGGTTATAGCGGCAAAATATGAAGGAGGAAATGCATTCGAGTATGGTAGAAGCCAACGAAATAACACTTTTTACGAAGTGAGGATCATTGCAACAAAACTATTTATGAGAGCAGACAGAAAGAATTCTGCCGGTGCGCCATCTGGTACCATAAGGTAACGGCAACCAAAGAAAGTCGCTGCCGGAACAGCAGCATACTTCTTGGTGGAACGCCACGGCGCGTCCTTTTTGAGCCACCAGAGAAGCACGGGTTCTATATGCCGCTGCATATTAAAGCCGTAAACTCGTAAAACTATTTATTTAAGTATGTCACAACTGGAGTATCACACTGGCTCTTCAGTGCTTTAAGCTAACAGAGAGCTCAGCATTGGATTGTCATCAGACACTTGTGAATGCATCTACTGGTAATGAATTTTTTAGAGTAATCATTGCTGGGATTGACATAGTACCGAAAAAGGATATGAGATACCTACTTAGGTATAATCATGTTGGGAGAGTTAAATTACGCCTGTCATAAAAAACACATATTAGAAGAAGCGGAGCACTCACTAGGTGAGTTATATTTTTGCTATATTTTTGCTTGCCATTTATTGCAGGAGTTTCTATATCATTCGTTGCTTCTGAGAGGTATGCAGAACAAAATAGCTCAAGGAAAACAAGCCACAAAAGGACTTTATGGATTACTCTGGAGTAACACTCTCACTAAAGAAAAAAATAAATTAAAAGAAAAAACCTTTTAAAAAAAAGCTTTTATTTAAATGGTGTAAAAAGAAAAAAAAATCCTTTAAAATTTTAACTATCAACGTATATGATCATGGAAGCTTGTCACACGATTCACTTGTAGCTTATTCTGCTAACTTTATTTTTTTTAATTTCAGTTTAATTAAATACTTATAGGTACTTACGCAAACATCGCGACAAGCTTTTATGACCATGTAAATTGTGCATAATGAGGCTATAGATCAGAAATATGGCCACAGAGCACCGCAATGGTATTGTCACATCCACAGGATGTCAGGACACAGTTGACCAAAACGAATATTGGAATCGAAATCTCCAGGGGGAGACGTAGAGGACGACCGGCGCTAAGATGGGAGACTTACATTGGACATGCTATGATAGAGAAAGGCCTGAGAGTGTGGGATTGGAATATAAGAGAGCTGTGGAGGACAAAAAAAGAGCAAATGCCGAAGAAGAAGAAGAAGCTTCTATTTAGTTTCAGATACAGCTAACAGGTCATCAAATGCATCAGAAGTTTTTTATAGCCAGCCGCCCGCAAAGGCTGTGCCTATGACGCTGTAGAAGCGCTGCGAGAGAACAAGTGTCTGTGCACGTTTCATTTGAAACGCTGCAGGTTGTAGCAGTCGGGAAACAAATTCCCCGGCAGCTCATTTCACAGTGTCAAATTTCTCTAAGAAAAGGAATGCTGGAGGAGACTGGTTCGGGGAGTAGGGACCTCGACTTGGTAAGTATGAGCTCGCAGAGCCTCTCTAGTGTTCCTCGTTCGGACGGCATTTGGCTTTATTATCTGGGAGAGCTCACACCAACATCTTCCGTGATAGAATCTGTAAAACAGGGACGGGTCAGCCACCCTTCTTCGATGTTCCAGGTTGTGGAGGTCCTTTAGAGGTTAGGCGTATCGATTAGTCTAATTGCTCTTTTCTGGATAGTGTCGAGAAGACTTAGAGAGTACTTCGAAGAGCATCCCCACACATTGTAGTAATACTCCAATGATGGTCGGATCTGTAGAGCAGCAGAAGTTGCTCTGGTGTATACGTGCCACGACATGTTATTGTTGACGTTGGTCCCCCAAAAGCTTGACGGAAGGTGACTCGACTATTGGGTTACCCTCCATTTCCGCAGTTGGTAAGCCAGCGTGAGATTTCTTTGTCAGTGTTGTTGCCTGAGGTTTCTGTACGTTTAACTGTTTACTGTACTTTATTTACTAATTCCCACTCGACAATGATTGTTTTGCTATCTACGTTGATCTGTGAGGCATGTTGCTGTCACCGGCGTACCGTCTCCTGGGACGATAGTGGCTTGCCTGGATCACTGCACGATATTAATGAAGTGTCGTCTGCGAAGCTTTAGATTGGATTGGATGTTATTTCCAGCAGCTCGTTAATGTAAAGCAGAGCAGAAACAGTGTATGGCATAGGATAGATCCCTGAAAAACACTGGCGTTTATTGTAAATACGTCTGATGAACAGCCTTCGACTACAACAAAAGCTATTCGGCTACTGGCGCAGGCCAAGTGGTAGTACGTAGCCAGCAAACATGACCAGAAGTCCCTCATGCTACATTCCAGCGAATGCTTTCGATACGTCAATTGCAACAATACGGGATTCGCCATGATTTTCAATTGCTCTGTTCCACAAGTGAGTGACGTATGCTAGCAGGTTACCCGTAGACCTGTGCTTACGGAAGCCATACTGGTGATCATTGATCATTTATGATGTTATTGTTGTCCCGGTATTAGAGGAACTGTGTGTTATTAATGGCAGTCTCTATAACCTTAGACATGATGTGGAGAAGAGCCAAGTGTTGAGTTGAGAGAGATTCTTCTGAAACTCTAGATGTGATCCGTTGTAGCTCTGTGGCGTCGTGTGCTCGTTCTTGGGCAGGTCGCGTGCTTCGGCCTGCAGCAGCAGCAGAAGCAGAAGCAGCCCGTTAAAATCTTGGGACAGGCAGGCACGTAAACACCTTGTCACACAATAATTAGTCTCCATATCGGCGCGCGGCCCGCACCGCCTTGTAGGCTTCTACCGCAGCGCCACGTTGGTGCTTCGGTCGTGTCGTGTGCCCCTTTTGCTTCTTTACAACCGATTAAGTACATGCCGCGTTGCCGCCGCCGCGCCGACAGGCTGCAACCGCACTGAACGTTTTTATCTGATCGGGGTTTTTGTGCTCCCCGAAAGCGAAAGCAGGGCTGTCACCTCGTCGAAACCAGATGTTCGTAGGCGTTGCCAAAAAAAGTCGTAGAAATCCATAGACATCATTTTGCTATGAAAAGTAGCCAGGAACTAGCCACATTGGTGTGTTTAGAGTTAAACTGTGAAATGTAAACAATTTTGAGAAACAAAAAGAGCTCTCAAGGCAATTCTCTATTGCACATAAGCTTTTTTAAGAAGCAAACAGGCTGTATGAGCACCAAAATTGGCATAAAAATATGAAAATTTAATGCATCAAAAAAATCCGTAGATTTACAAGTTCAACCGGAAAATCCGTAGCCACGGTCCAAAATCCGTAGGTTTACGGATAAATCCGTAGAAGTGGCAACTCTACCCGAAAGTCATCCACGAGCTTGTGGAGATGGTTCAAACAAAACGTTACGTCAATTCAAAAAAGTGTGGACGAATATTCGATATCGTGCACAAGAATTGGACATTATTATAATATAATGGCACCCAGGATGGACCTTTTGAAATGGCTATTACCCTTCTTCTATCAGGGCGAGAGAGGTGGGGGTGATATTGTTCGACTTGTGATTTCCTAGCATTTTGTTGACAGCTGACATTATGGAACAGTTGAGCACCGTGGTTTTACGTACGATGGTTGTCTCCGAAATAACAAATCTATCACGGCTATACAGTATAGTAATAAGTGGGGCCTAGTCCGGTGAACACGGTGGCCAAGCGATTGTTCCACCGCGTCTAATCCACGGCGAATATCGTTCATTTAAATGGATCCTACTTGATTTTTTCCTATGGGGTACAATGAAACAGAAAGTTTACGTCAACGTACTAAATACACGTGAGCATTATTCAAATCGGAAATGGATAACGGAATGACTAAGCTATGACTAGTCGCTTTACGCAACATGTCAGTAACAGCAATAGCATGTCTGCAATAGCAGGGATGACATTTCGAACAATGGTTGTAACATTTGTTTCTTTTTTCACAAAAATAAATGTAGTGACCACTAACTATTTTGTTTTATTGCCTTCTCAACTTCCGGATTAGACATTGAAGCGCCATATTCATGCTAAGATGTATAGCTATCTTTTTTTTAGGAAACATCATGTACTATGTATAAAAGCAAAAATTGTAAAAATCCAAATAATTGCATAATCATTTTCTTTTAACGATTTTGTTTGCCCTTTTATGGAATAAAATTTGGAAAATATTTACCACAAGTTTATGGTCTACATCGTTCGCATAAAATGAGACTTATTTTGTGTTTGTAACACCTCTACATAGGTAGCTATGGCTAAATTAGTACAACACTCATGAATCGATTAAACAAATGACTGCCATTTTGTTATTGTGAGAGAAAAACTACTTTTGAGGTGTGATTTTTCCATAAAAATTGTATTTTATTATTTTTATAGGCTCCGACACCGATGGCCTGACACACTGTATGTATGTGTATAATCGTGATTTTTTTTTATTTCTACCTGGTTACTAAAACGCATGCGGAAGAATCCCAGCCGCACACAAATCATGGAGAATCTAAAAAATTTTGAGGGCTTTATTCCCCGGATTATTTTATCAGGTCGGAATTTTTGCGGTGGCCTACATGTCTGCCTGCCCGCCGCGTCGCGTTAACGCTAATGCCCCTATCGGCTGTTATCGATAACTAAACACCCTATAAACGAGTGCAATTTCGTGTGAAATATTCGCAAAATTAGGCTTAATGCCGGAGATTCTGTAAGCAGATAATGTGGGTGGCAATGCGGCGAAATATGGGATAAGATTAACCCGTAATGTTTTTTTTGGCTGCTATTAGATTTGTTCCAGGATGATCATCATTCTGATGGGATGTTGCGGACTCTAAACATATCCCTCAATCTGTATTGTACTACTCGTCGTTAGCTGTCAAGGCGGTTCGGAGGACCTTTGCCTTTGTGGGTAGTTCATCATTCAGTTTGTCATTCTGTCGGTCTAGTTACCCAGAAACCGTTCAATGTTAAAAAAAGAAAAGAGAGAGAAAGAACGGAAGGAAGAAGAGCAAAGAGAGAATTGCAAGTGTTAAAATAGGCAGCGTTAAAATAACTAAGATCATTTTGATATTTTGTTGGCATCAGATATTGCTAAAAAGGGAATTTTTAAGATCTAAACTTCCACGACTTAATTTTGGTTTGCAGTGCGAGACGCGGCCTGGAATGTTTGAGGACTTGCTCGACCGTGTAGTCCACTGAGTCACGCAACGAAGGGTTGCTATGCGATTCCGCTTGATCATAGCGCTTCTGCGCCTGTATTTTGATACAGTCCTTTAATAAGGAATATGAAGATATTTATGCAGGATCTCGGATCTCGTTTGAAACATACCAACAGGCATTTGTAGTAGAGTAGTTCTCAGAATCCTGCTCTGGAGTGCTTGAAAAGCTCGCATGTGTGTCTTAGATAGAAAACACCAAGCTGCACATCCGTAAGTAATTGCAGGTCTAATGATAATTTTGTACAGCCAAATTTTGTTAGCCAGACTAAACTTTGAATTTCTACATAGTAAAGGATAAGGCTGTCGAAATGTAATTTGGAATTTTGTTCTTAACATCTCAGTATGATTTCGCCATATCATACCCTTGTCTAGAGCGGCACAAAGATACTTGACGGAAGCGCTCCACCGTAATGGAGTACCGTTAATAGAGACCTCTAGCGAGGTATTGTGTAAGGGTACAGACATAGAGTAGTAAGGTAAGAGACAAGCGGCGAGTTAGCAGCATTGCGTGAGGTTTGAAGAGAGAGAGAGAGAGAGAAAGAGGCATTTGATGTTTATAGGCGTCAATATATAGAAGTATTTATTATTATTAGTCATTTTCAGTTGGTCCGTTGAGCTGTTGGTACTTCGACTATCCGGCCGGTGACAACAGGATCCACCGCCAACACGAGTGGTTGGCGTCATCAGAACCAATACTTCGTCCCCCTCAATTGTTAGAGCTGTTCTTAGAAGTGTCAAAAATTATCCGTCTCGAGTCGATGGATCGACGATGAGCACCAAGATTAGAAAAGGTCTCAAAATGGATTCCTGGAGAACAGCAGACAAAAATGGACAGGGTTGCATTTGGGAAAGCTGAATGTTATTATTATCATCATCATCATCGTATTTTTAAACAAATATATTGCGTTTGGGTACCCTGTATATAATTAAATTTCAAAAGGTGCAAGAATAATAATTTCAGACTAAAGAATGTTCATGAAAATTATCATAATGAAAGTAAGTTGATTGCCGCCCTGCAGTTCAGCTTACGTGTCCAAGGTGTCCTTGTTAGTGATTCATAACAGTTTTATAAATTCGCAGTATGGATTTTACAATATCCCAAGACACACTGGCTACTTTATCCAAACTATAATATTTTACTTTAGATTATTATGGATTGAATAATTCTTGAGCAGTCTTCTTGTACCAACAATATTTAGGTCAGTTTGTAGCACTTAAACACCCAAATTGGTTTGCACGGTGCACAAACCACTTTACTCTTAGGCTCAGATAAACACTAAACATCTCAGTTAAGTCTTAGATTTAAGTGCGAGTGGCCCTTATGTGTACGCCAATGCTGAGATGGCCTTTGGGCCTCTATCAAGAGCATCACTGGTTAACAGCTAACAGCTAGCACAGTAGCCACACGTTGTGGTGTTCGTAATCAGAAATCTATTCTTCGTAATGATACATTTTGTCATCCATAATACGCACAGTCTGATTCGCCTCTGCAACAGACGGAACGCTACAAAATATATATTCGCCATTATAAATTTCCCCTCTTTCTTCTTATCTTGATCCCGGCAAGTATAAATCATCGGCCTTGCCAGACCGCAGACTATATAAATAATAATTTCTTATTAGGGGGTATTATCCACGTACAGGGTGATCTATGTCTAATTGGAAACAATACGCCACAAACTAAATAAAGCATCTCTTTTGAGCCCCTTGGACATCCTCCACAGGATGCCTCAGAACTTAGTGTTCAACCATCCCATCTTCTTTTATAACTGAGCAGGCCACGTAGACAGAACCTAAACATCAGAGTACCGCGACAGCTGTGAAAAGGTTATGCTAGGGAAAGTTTGTTAACGCAGGACTTGAATGGGTCAATACCCGCAGGCCCAATAAATATATCTCCTGGCAGTCCATTCCAAGCCTTTGACACCCTGGAAATAAATGTATGATCACCCTGCTCAGTTTTTGATGCATGAAGAATGACCGCCTTAGGATAAGATGCAGCAGTCGTGCGGGTGGATCTGATAGGATCGGAGAGCGGCGGAACTATACAGGATAGCTAAGAGGATCAGACTACCTTTGGATATCGTTAGAAGACTGAGAGGTCACCAAGTGGCTGGAGGCGGCGCGATAAGGCTGGGTGACCAATCAGTCGAATTGTCTTTCACTGGACGGTATCTAGTAGAGACAGGTAGTGGTGGAAGCAGCTCATCAGACATGAGACCAATACTCCAGGCCAGGTCTTATCTGGACTTTATACAGTGTGAGAGTGAGAAGGTTAGATGGTGAGAGGTACTTTCTGGCTCTGGATAGGTACCCAAGTTTTTTACCAGCAGCTGTTGTAACTGACGCACCATGTTAGTGGCAGATTTTCTGTAATGCTGACTCCTAAGAGTTTGAATGAGTGACTTCTTGGCAGAGCCTAATGGTTGCTGGCATGTATAAACCTCAGCCTTGTCTTGGGAAGCTTTTGCAGTTGTTCCATCCTGACATGTTCTTCTTTTTAAGATACCAACTCCATTTATTGAAGATCGGAATTAACTATGGCAAATGCTTCTCTATCTTGGGCCCTCCTAAATAGACTATGAGGATCCAGTCTCGCCCAGTCTCTGACGTTCTTTAGTCAGAGCTTTGCCCGAGCCCTGGCCATTCTTTGTCTTCTATTATTAGTTTCAGAAGGGCATATTTATTATCGCTCATAATATGTCCACGATAGGCGATTTTTTCTTCTTTAAGGTGGTTAAGAGATCACGTTACATCTACATCTCAAAAGCCTACAGTCTATTCATTATATTGATTTTCATCGTCCACGCTTCGACTCCATAGAGAAGCACCGGGTTTTCCCGGTTGTTGTTATGTTTTCACAACATTTGACGAAGCTGTATCTTATTCGGGCATTGAGTCTTTATCGCTTTGGTAAACTACGCATTTTCAAGAATGTGGACCTGACCATCCAGAATCTTGTCCTTATTTCCACATTTGGCTTCAAGTCTTCTGTAATCCAGCTTTTTTTATGGTCAGCCTCCCGCAAAGGCTGAAAGCCTATGGCGCTGTAGAAGTGCCGCGAGAGGATGAGTAATGGTGCACGTTGGAGGTCCTTTGTAAGGTTAGGCGTATCGACAAGTCTAATTGCTTTCTTCTGGATAGTGTCTAGAAGCTTTATAGAGTGCTTCGGAACGCATCGCCACACATGGGAGCAATACTCCAACGATGATCGGATCTGTGCCTTGTAGAGCAGCAGTAGTTGCTCCGGTGGCGGTGTATACAGCTTCCTACGGCGGAACAAAACTCCAAGCTTTTGGGATGCTTTTTAAGCAATACTGACGACTGGTCATGTCAGGACATGCTATTGTTGATGTTGATCCCCAAAAGCTTGACGGAAGGTGGCTCGACTATTGGATGACCCTCCATTTCCACAGTTGGTAGGCCAACGTGAGACTTCTTTGTCAGTGTTGTTGTCTGAGTTTTCTGTACGTTAAACTGTACTTTATTTACTCCACTCCACAATTGTTTTTATGTCTACGTTGATCTGTGAGGCATGTTGCTGTCGCCGACGTAACGTCTTCTGGGATGATAGTGGCTTGCCTGGTTCCATGCACTATAAATGTACTGAACCTTTGATATAAGACGTCCCGTTAACTTTTATATCTATTTGCTGATTTGGATTTCTGCTTATCACCATGGCCATTGTCTTATGTTCACTTATTTGATCACTTACTATTTATTCTGTCGATTAGCCTTTGAAGACTATTATCCGCGAGTGAGAAAATATGATTCGACTATAAGATTTTCTCTAACAACAACCGTCCTGTATAAATACACGGCATACAGTAGCGGCGATAACGTCATTTGATTTTCCAGTGGGTGAGCTGACAAGTAGTTGCCATAGGTAGAATATCAGGCGCGGAAAGCAAGAAGAGTTATGTGGTGGCGATGGGTTATCTTCTCCCTGCTACCGCGACGGGGCCGGTGCATGCGTTAAAAAACCCCTACCGCCACCGCCACCGTCGTATGATGACTTAATTAAGGTTATTAAAGGACATGCTCTAATATATTACAGACGCGGTAGCGGTGAGGCGTGTATGACGTACTGCGGTGTACGAGGGGCAGGTCTACTGGTTGCCAATTTTTTTTACAAGAATAATATAGCAATGGTAGTGTTCAACGGGACTTAGCGAACGTAAGCGCTTGTGGGCGCTTTGCGCTAACTAACCGATGAACGACAAACGACAAGCTGTCAGAATAGCGCCAGAGAGCTTGGTTAGCGCCTTTAAGAAGCGCTGTTCGGTTAACGAAGAGGCACAAAACTAAAATAAAGTTATTTGTAGTTCTGAGGGAAGCCGTCACCTTTGTAGTGTCAATTTAATATCAGGTTTTGTGATTGTATAACCTAGGTTTTTGACAATACAAATAAAATATAAAAATATGGAGATGGAGGTGATAGCTTAGTCACACCGAAAAGAAAGTCGCCTGTAGGCGCTTCCACGCTAGCGCTCCCGTTTAACACTCCCAATGACACTAGATGAGGCTCCGGGAACAATGTTGATTAAACTGTATATTAGATATGTTTTTAAAGTGTAAGAGGGGGTTATAGTACATACGTGGGAGCTGTTTCCAATGGTGTTCAGCTGTAACCATTTTATGACTATTAATTTTAAGATCACCGAACTAAAAAGCATATGAGCATGAAGAAAAAGCATATTTCTAGAGAAATGTCGACGCATTTTTTGAAATTTTCTAATAGACAATTATTAAAAAATTACCAAATGTGGCATTATTTTTACTAAATTCACGGTCTCGTTAATCATCCTGTATAAACTTATTCTAAAATCCAGATAGACATTTATCTGGATTGAAGTTTTAAGAAAACGCAAACCACGTTTTTTGCCAAAAATTATTAATATTACTTAGTCCAAAATGGTTATAACCCGAGCCTTGCATTGAACAATCGCGCGCCTATTGGGACCCTGATGAAAACACTCTGATACAAAAGTGTACATCGACTAAATTTGTAGTCCCTGGTGTTTTGGGTGATTTATTAAAATACACTGCAGGCCAAAAATTAAGAACTACTTAAATTTAAATAAATCGCGGTAATTCGTTTTGAGCAGTTAACATTATTAGGATTACTGAGAAATATTAGGACTTTTAAGCAAATTTGTATACAGGGTGGGCCAATAGTGCGTGGACGGAGGATTGTGGGCTTACTAAAAAATATTTCAAAAATCTGTCACTTGATCATGGTAGGGACCCTTGAGGGCTATAACGTAAAAATATTTTCACTTAAATTTTGACGTTTATACAGGGTGATTCATATCAAACATACATTTTTTTGAATGCAACCCCCTATATATTATTGAATATTTGGATTCCTTGGTCAATTATAGTGTGACTTTATGTATCACACATGGAACTTTAAACGAACCGTTTAGGCGCAAATCACCATTTTTGGTATAAGTAGGTATCAGAAAAAAATTGAATATCGCAGCGATTATAAAACTTAGAAGGCCTTGACTTTGCGGTACGACTAAGCATGAAATGCGTCACCTTAGGTCAGACGGCTAAAGTTGAATTCTTTTTGTACTTGGAGAAATCAGAGGATAAATTAAGGAAACGTCAATCACAGATAACTTGATTTTTTCAAATGGGAATGCCTATTTTGGTTTAAAGAATCAAATGTAAAATTTGATTACCTTTCTAACGATATAGCATTCTTGATATCAGTCTTTTTTGGTTATCATTTTATTTCAAATTTTAAGTCAAATCGGTGTTTTTCAACTTTCCTGCATGCAAGCAACCTAGCAGGCCCTGAAAAATAGACAAAAGCTCGTTAATATGGAAGAAAGCAACTAACTTAGTAGAAAAATGCAAACTAACTAGAGCAGCGAGGCAAGATTATGAAAATTCCTTACAACATATTAGCTCTAACCAGAAACAGTAGCAGTAACAAGAACGTTCATTTTTCACAGCCAAAGCTATTAGCCAATTTCCAAAGTTAGTAAAAAAATATCTAATCAAAGGAAAACTACTAGTGGTTGTTGCTGGCAGTAGAATATCTATGTCTTCTGAATAAATTTGAATAAATTTTCACATTTATTGCTATAAAAAAGTAGCCATTTCCGTAAGTCAAAAGTAATGATACCTCTGACTGGAACCCTTCAAATTCTTCGGTAGGTACTTCTGCTTATTGGCAAAACCGCGGAAAATGAAACTTGAATTGCAGTCTGTTTGAATTGTAAAACATAAATTAGTTTGCAGAAAACTACATGAAATAATCACAATTACAACATAGCGTAATAAAAAAATTCTAGCAATTATTTCAATAGATGTTCAGAATGCTCCAGTTGGAGATATCTTTACTTTCGACTTAACTAAACGGAAATGACTATTTTTTTATCCCATTAAATGTGACATTTCATTCTAAACATGTTAGACTGTAAGCAAAAATCGCTGACAGTTTTCTTTTTGTTGTTAAACGTTTTGGAAAGTTGCCAAGCTCTAGTAGACCTCAATAGTTAGTAGGCTGTGTAAAACAAACACTTCTGTCATACCCCAGCTACTCATTGACATTAGACATCTTGCCGCTGTTGTTTCCGGTTAGAGCTGATGTGTTGTAAGGAATTTTCATGTTCTTGCCTCGCTACTCGAGTTCGTTTGCATCTTTCTACTAAGTTAGTTGTTTTCTTCCACATTAACGAGCTTTTGTTTATTTTTCATGGCCTACTAGGTTGCTTGCACGCAGGAAAATTAAAAAACACCGATTTGACTTAAAATTTGAAATAAAATGAAAACCAAAGAAGATTGATATCAAGAATGCTATATCGTTAGAAAGGTAATCAAATTTTACATTTGATTCTTGAAACCAAAGTAGGCATTCCTATTTGAAAAAATCAAGTTATCTGTGATTTAAGTTTCCTTAATTAATCTACTGATTTCTCCAAGTACAAAAAGAATCCAAATTTAGCCGCCTGACCTTAGGTGACGCATTTCATGCTTAGTCGTACCGCAAAGTCACGGCCTTCTAAGTTTTATAATCGCTGCGATATTCAATTTTTTTCTGATACCTACTTATACCAAAAATGGTGATTTGCGCCTAAACGGTTCGTTTAAAGGTCCATGTATGATACATAAAGTCACATTAGAATTGACCAAGGAATCCAAATATGCAATAATATATAGAGGGTTCTATTCAAAAAAATGTAAGTTTGATATGAATCACCCTGTATAAACGTCAAAATTTAAGTGAAAATATTTTTACGTTATAGCCCTCAAGGGTCCTAACCATGATCAAGTGATAGATTTTTGAAATATTTTTTAGTAAGCCCACAATCCTCCGTCCACGCACTATTGGCCCACCCTGTATATACGGGGTGTCCCAGAATTTCCTTGACACGTGATATTTTCGTAACGAAAAACGGTTCAAGCAAGAACTGAGTGGTACTTTTGAAGGTACTATAGGGTCTATCATACCATGCATTCAAAACATTTTTTTTGTACGTCAACCCCCAAAACTCACCCCCAACTTTTTTTTTCAAATATCATCCCATAGGTTTTCCTACATAAATGATATCCCCATTTTATTAATAATCTTGTGGGACCTTTAATTTCATATGCAAACTTATTTTTTCCGTAAAATCATAAGTATAAGACAAATGAAATGATAATTTGTTTGAGAAAAGTAAGTGGGTGTTTCAAGGGTAGTGATAATGACCTATCATTCCTTGCTTATGAATCATTTTTTTCTTACGTAAACCCGTGGAATCCACCCCTAGCTTGTTCTTTCAAATTTCAATCCACAGTTTTGCCTGGAAAAATTAATTCTTTACTTGAATTTAATTATCGTAGTGCCTTACTTTTTATGCCTCTACTGCAATTTATCGTTAATTTTGGCGCCCGTGTACGGGCATACCCTGCACACGGGGTTGGCGCGGCCCGATGTAGCCATAAAACTTTTTCACGTTTTTGCGCTTTGTTTTATTGTCACATTTTCTTATTAGTTGATTCATGATAATAAAAAAAATATTTTCCACACATGTGTTTTAATTAATTTATGTTTACGATTTCATGGATTAAACGAAAAAAATCAACGATAAATTGCAGTAGGGGCATAAAAAGTAAGGCACTACGATAATTAAATTCAAGTAAACAATTTATTTTTCCAGGCAAAATTGTGGATTGAAATTTGAAAAAACAAGCTAGGGGTGGATTCCAGGGGTTTAAGTAAGAAAAAAATGGTTCATAAGCAAGGAACGATAGGTCATTCACTACCCTTGAAAAATCCACTTACTTTTCTTTTTTATCCGTTTTTGTTACAAAAATATCAGGCGTCAAACAAATTATCATTTCATTTGTCTTATACTTATGATTTTACGGAAAAAATAAGTTTGCATATAAAATTAAAGGTACCACAAGATTTTAAATAAAATGGGGATATTATTTATGTAGGAAAACCTATGGGGTGCTATTTGAAAAAAAAAAGTTGGGGGTGAGTTTTGGGGGTTGACGTACAAAAAAAATGTTTTGAATGCATGGTATGATAGACCCTATAGTACCTTCAAAAGTACCACTCAGTTCTTGCTTGAACCGTTTTTGGTTACGAAAATATCACGTGTCAAGAAAATTCTGGGACACCCGGTATACTTGAACCTTAGATTGCTAGCAGGCCCAGACCGCGAACGTTAGGATCTTGGGTTCACGCTTTTTTCACGTCGGGAATAAAAAATACATTCTAACCGATACACTTGTACTTGGTGAAGGCAAATATATTTGCGTAATATAATATTTGAAATCACTACAGTAAATCTATATACTAATTCCATTTGTTTTATGGTAAAATATTATCATCCATTGTGTTATCTCCATCTGTCTAGCACTTCTATCAAAGTTTACGGAATACATATAAGTTGGATCACTCTCCGTCGGCACTTTGAAGAACTCATATGAAAGCGATGCCGCGGCCGCACACGCCAGTTAGTTCTTGCGTTGGTTTTTGCTCAAATACGAGGGTCTTTTAGCGGGGACTTGCTAATGCCTGGGTTGTACGTATATACGAGGGTAATTGAAAGACTAGGTATTGACGGCCGACTTAGACATACAAATACAAATATAACGTTTATTTTGCTAATGCACTAAGTTACATAAATGGATATTAAAAATAAAGCCTAGTAAAACTATTACTAATTAATCTCAAATGATTTCACATATTGTAGGTATTTTGTAGATAAGTAAAAACTGATGGTTTAAAGGTGCTGTAGTATTTTTACCTTGATGTTTTGTTTATTTGGCTTATTTTTGAGATCACAGTTTATAAATTTTGTGGTATAGTGTATGCGAACTCGTATGTACAATTTTAAAAGATAATCATGCGGAAATGCTTCACATGGATGGGAATAAATTATCATTGACATTTTGATTTTCACTGTCATTCCAATTACTACTGTAGAAACAAAATTGTTAAAGTGATCAATTTACATGCCCAAAATTATAATTCTCTACTGCTGCCAAGTTCCGACATGTTTCTTGTTTTAATCATCGTGTGATACCCTGTATTTATATCCCTTACATTTCAAGGCTTACCACAAAATAAGAATGGATCTGATTGTCATTCTCCATCCTTTAATAAATTTAAATTGATTGGTAATATCTTTTCTCGCGAAATTGATTATTCTCAAACTTCTAAAAATATTATCCATTTACTGCAAACAAATCCGAGATAACAAAATCCGATATTTTTGAGACACTGTATAGGCTTCGCGTTAAACACGTTCAACCACTACTTTGCGCCGCCCCGTATCTCCCGGCTGACGTCGGTACACTGCTACCGGTGTACCGGGGTGACGGGGCAAGGGGCAGGCCGTTTTGATTTTTTTGCGGAGTGATCCAACTTATATGTATTCCGTAAACTTTGCTTCTATCAACAAATTCAGGAAGAATACAGTGGTGATAAAAATCTTTATTCTAATTAACACTTTTTCATTATAGGAGTGATGTCAGTTTACTTTACTCTCACCCCTTTTCGTTTTCAGACGGCAAAGCAGCAACAGTTACTTTTTGTAACCCCTGAACTTGCTAAAACGGGGGTTATAGTACGGACGTGAGAGCTGTTTGCAATGGTTCATCTGTAACCATTTTTTTTGACTATTAAATTAGAGACTTTTAAACTTAAAAAGTATGTTTACGAAGAAAAAGAATAGTTTTAGAGAAATATCGACGTATTTCTTAAAACTTTCTAATAGAAAATTATTAAATGTGGCTTTTTTTGGACTAAATTCACGCTCTTGTTAATCACCCTGAATACAGTTATTCTGAAATCGGGATCGATATTGATGTAGATTGAACTTCTTACCTCTACCCTTACCCCCCCCCCCCCCTTAACAAAAGTTCTCAAGCAGTTTACTATAACCTGCACTTAAATATGAATATTTTCGAAGACAAGTTTTCTATGTGTAAAATCTTAGGTCACCCTCGTAAGCCTCCCATGATGACGATATGTGTGTGCCATACATACTCCGTACTGTGCTGTGTGTTCATCGGAAATATGGAAATTCAGACACGCGAGCTCTGCCAGAGAGTTTTTTTTTATTATTTAGTTGGTTGGATTCTCAAGGATTATGCGCTTTGTCTCTTTTTCAACGCACATGACGGCAATGAATACTCCTATACTTTCATTATTGTAAGTGAACGTGATGCTATGACAAATAAGAGATAGCTCAATACGGGGTGGAGGCTTCACAAGGTTAAGGCCGATCTACACGGTAGATATAAATTTTGCTTCTTACGTCAACAGGGGGAGAAGTGATGTGGTTTTTTAAAGCGCTTTTATTTTAGGTTCACCAAGAAAAAAACTGAATACCTTTATTTGGCTCTCTATCAGGACGAAACTTTGTTTACTGGATAATTTGAGAGCGCTAGTTACAAATCCGGCCACTGTTTTGAGTTTCAGTCTCGATTCACGAAATTCAAAAATTTCACATAACCAGATTCTCAACTTTACCTGAAAAAAATAAATACTCTTTATTTCTTTCTCTGTTAGGACGAAACATCATTTTCTGGTTAATTTGAGAGAGCTAATTACAAATTCGGCCATTTTAACAAAAATCACAAATTTTCAGGCAACCGAATTCACACAGGTTCATCCCAAAAAACTGAAAACCTTTAATTGGCTCTCTATCAGAATGAAAACTAAAACAATCAAAAATCTTTATTTGGCTCTCTGTTAGGACAAGAAAGACATCGTATTCTGGATGATGTGAGAGCGCTAATTACAAATCAGGCCATTGTTTTCACTTCCAGTCTCGTTTAACAAAAAATCACAAATCTTCAGGCAACCGGATTAGGTACCCAGGTTCACCCAAAGAACTGAAAACCTTTATTTGGCTCTTTAGCAGGATGAAACCCCGTTTACTGAATGATTGAGAGCGCTAATTACAAATCCGGCCATTCTTTTGAGTTTCAGTCTCGTTTAACAAAAAATCACAAATTTTCAGGTAACCGGATCCACCCAGGTCCACCCAAAAAACTGAAATCCTTTATTTGGATCTCTATCAGGACGAAACCTCGTTTTCTGGAAAATTTGAGAGCGCTTATTACAAATCCGGCCGCTGTTTTGAGTTTAAGTCTCGTTTCACGAAATTCAGAAATTTCAGACAACCGGATTCTCAACTTTACCTAAAAAAATCAAAAATCGTTATTTGGCTCTCGGTTAGGACGAAAAGGTTATTTCTAGTCGTAATTTACGCCAAATTACGGTAAATTACCGCGGTAATTTATAGGTAATATACCAATTCTCCTCGCGACAAAAGGTCTGTTACTGAATCTGACATGTTCTCCCAAAATAATTTAAATATTGAGTTGCGTTATTTTTCAGTGATGCATTTATTTGATTAACCTCTTGGACCCATAATCATATTTTTTCTTTCCTTACTCTGAAACACTTTGACTGCCTTATCTCGTGTATAGCCTAGATAAGACAATCCATTCATTCGCTTTATTTCAGCTTTTTCTCTATATCTTTTCCAAAGCAGTAGTTCAAATTTTTAATAATCCCAAACAATCCATTATATATGTATAGATAGATAGATAAACATACTTTATTGTCTAAGAAATTACAGTATTCTTATTGACAAAGCTATATAACAACAAAATGTGGAATATTCACTAAAACTCGTGATAGAACTCATCTAGTGCTTAAAACGTTTTTACGGAAAACTTTAAATTCCTATTGAATTTTAAAAAAATGAGGAAGTTTGTTATAAATCTTCACTCCATTATATTATATAATTGAGTCTTTAATTAGTGATGATTTGGAGGTGATTAATTTAAAATAATTCTTTTGTCTTGTATATTATATGGTCTCAAATTTTGTTTTATTTTTGCATATAGTGATGATTTTTCCAAAATAAATAGATCAAGTACGGTCATAATTTTGTATTCTAAAAATAGTGGCTTGCATGAAGTTCTAGGTCTACTCTTGGCGATGCATCTAACTGCTCGCCTCTGTAAGACTACCAATTTATTTAAGTAGATATGAGAACCGACACCCCAAAATGGGATCCCGTAACTCAACCTACTTTGGAATAATGCTTCTTTTTGCCTTCTTCCAAGAGTTTCTCTAACTGTTCTTAGTATTTAAGTTATATACGACATACGGCTATTATATTTGGGTGATTATCTTTGACACGGTTGGGAGTATAGCCTAAAATTGTGATTTGATGAGTTTACAAGCTAGCCGTTGCTACAAAGTACATATTACTTTCATTCTGCGACAGGTGGTCATACATGCGACATGTAAACACAACCTTGAATTGCCCTGTGCCCGTAATAACCACCCTTTTCGGCGTCCGCGCAGTGACGTCCTTAACTATCGCCTTGTTATCCTCTCCGGCTAAATGTCATGTGTCCACAATAGAGTCTCTGACAATAGTCACATGCATTACGGCGTCTCCACTCTATCATTATGAACGTGAAAATATCATTACCCGGTGTAATTGTCAACAGAGTCCTTCCGGTATCTTTTTATATCTACTGCTCGCCTACGGGCTGAGGTACGTAATAATTTTTTAATATGGAATGAGTATGATTTTTCCTATACCGGTAATAAAGCCTTTTGTAGTTCAGTAACAACGATGACGTTGAAGTTTAAGTAACAGCGGGTATGAAAATATGTGTCGAGGCTAAACGTCTGTTGTTTTTGTTGATTCGTCAGTGTTTAATTACTGTAGCTTTTTGTTATTATCCCTGTCTCCTTTCCATATAAAAAAATCGCATGGAAATAGTTCAAAACAACTGCGAGAGATTCATCTTTGCTTAATTATCCGAAATACGAGCTTTCATCTTGATAGCAAGCCAAATAAAGATTTTCAATTTTTCGAGCTGAACCTATGAAGATCCGAAGGATACGGAAATTTTGATTTTCGTTGAACTAGACTGCAATTCAAAACTACGGTCAAATTTGTAATCAGCACCCTCTAATTCTCTCCAAGATACGAGCTTTCATCTTTATAGCAAGCCAAATAAAGATTTTCAATTTTTCTAGCTGACCTGTAGATCCGGAGGCTATGAAAATTTTGATTTTCATTAATCGAGGCTGCAAGTCAAAACCGCGGTCAAATTTGTAATCAGCACCGCCTAATTATCCAAGATACAGACATTCGTCTTGATAGCAGGGCAAATAAAGATTTTCAGTTTTTCTAGCTGAACCTTAAGATCCGAAGGATATGAAAATTTTGATTTTCGTTAAACGAGGCTGCAACTCAAAACCGCGGTCAAATTTATAATCAGCACCGCCTAATTATCCAAGATACGACCTTTCATCTTGAAAGCAAGTCTAATAAAGATTTTCAATTTTTCTACGTGAACCTTAAGGTCCGGAGGATATGAGAATGTGGATTGTCGTTAAACGAGACTGCAACTCAAAACTGCCGTCAAATTAAGGGACTTTTTAGGCCAGCAACAACGATTATATTGAAGTTTAAAGAACAGAAGGTACGAAAATAGGTGTTTCGAGGTCAAACGTTTGTTGCTTTTGTTGTTTCGTCTGTTTTTAGTTACTGCAGTATCACTTATTATCCCCGTTTTCATTAAAAAGATCACATGCAATACCCAGACCGTTACGCTTATTTCAGACTATTAGATGCCACTAAAACGTTCCCAGTAAGAGTATGGTGGCTCTAAATTTTATGTATGGGGTTGTGTAGCAAACGGTAACGCTATTTTTTCTGTGCACTTTTCTAAACAACAAAGATAACGTATATACCTCTACGATCCACCTGGTACGGCTATACCCAATGATGGGAAGAGGCCACCGGTCACAGGTGGCTTTTTGGAAACATAGCTTATTGTTTTTCGGCGACAGCCCTTTGACTTGTCAAAATTATGAAAACGTTGAAATTCGCTATGTGAAAATTATTCTAAAAATATAGAAATACCAAGATAAATATTTCGCCTATAGGGGTTTGAAAAAGATGGTTATAATAAAAATGGATGACATTGATATATGTTATAAGTTGGACCTCCCAAGGACCGGCATAAGAAACGTCATCCGTTTTAAACAATATGAACAATTTTTTAACGATTTCTAAGGAAAATGACGTGAAATCGAACTTTAAGTTCAAATTCCTCATAAACTGCCCAGCAGAATCGGGTGAATTTTTTATGTTATCTACAAAACAAAAAAAGCATTTTCCGTATGTCCCGACCGGTTTCATCACAATTCTTTTTTTTCATCTTAAAAAAATTTCTCAAAGCGCCCGTAGATTTCTGATGACGATTTTTTGGAACATTAGCTGGTAGATGTACTAATATGCTATTGCATTTTCATTCGGTTACCTAACGATTTTTTTCACGTTTTAAAACCCCTCCCTCTCCTATCTCCGATCCCTCCCATTTTGGGGTTATGGTGCAAGGACAAAAAAGTTTCCAAACTGTCTTTAGAACTCAAATACCAAGCGTCATCCGGTTTCTTTTACGACACTAACATTACGCGTCATTGCTTTGAATAAAACTCACCCCGTAGTTTGGTTGGTTTCAATTAGGATTAGAAAGACTATACCTGAATAGTATAACGTTATTCTAGAATGCAGACTGAAGCCAGGCAATCAAAAACTAAATAAATTGCGCATCAAAAATCAGCTTCGCTTGACCATATACCCCGTTATACGGCAGCCCTTCAATTATTCCAGCAGTGGGATTGGCGACGGATCATCTTTCAAGATGAATTAAATGACTGTACACGTGTGTGCATGCGAGTTTGCAAAACAGAAAAAAAACCGAGCGGGAAAAATGGAATGGCCTCCATCATACTATATATTCGGATGTTCGGACGGATTTCAATAATTAAAAAAACACGGAACTCTCATTTGACCATTAGTTTAATATTCGACATAACGGCGGGCGGGGCGGGATGAAGAGGATGGGGGAGAGGGGGGGGGGGCGAAAAAAATTCGCTCGCCTGCAAAAATGCATTACCCCCTCCCCTCTCCGACCCCCCGCCCGGTTCTCTCCCCAGGGCTATCACCGTTTCGGGTTTACTTTACGATAAATTATTTACATATTTCATGGTTCTTTTTTTACGGCGGACATATACAGATGGGCGCGTTTTTTGCCTTTCACGTTATATATCCGTTAATCACCGTTAAATCAGACAGCGTTGTGAATTTTTCAGGTTTTTTATAATACTTTTTTTGTGTTCCACTGTATGTATAGAGCGGGCTTTCGGGTTACAATTTTTCATGCGTATCAGTCGACGAGATGTCGTTGCAAATAGGTGGGGGTGGCGCGATGCGAGGTCTCTATTGGTATTGTACAGGTCAGAAATATAAGAGCAGTTTACATTTTTTGTGCTCCTAACGAGTGCTGACACTACAAAGGACCCCTTAATCCTTCACAAGACACCCGACCCAGAGACCCTTATCGCTTTCGGCTTTTTTTGCTGCGCTGTTATACGACAATTAGTATATGCCTGTGTATAAAGAGATGTTATTATACAATAAATAGATCAATTTATTTTGTTCTTATCTATTGCAAATTGGTATTTTCGATTATTTTGATCTCCTACGACTTTTTGAATTGTTATAATATATATTTTGTATAGATAATTACGGTTTTATCATTACTCAGGTCTATATAATAACGTAACTGCACTCTGATTAAACAACTTATATGTATCTGACTTATACAATATTTATGAGCGATCAGGAAATAGCGAGACGGTGTATAGTATAATAACTACAACAACTATCCGTCAAAGTACTCACCATTATGTACAAAATACTTATTTATCCATTTGACATAAATTTCTGAGATGCCATTTTTAATTCTATTTTATTAAGTGCACCTATATGTTCGTATGTTGACCAAAGACAGAAGTGATGCGACGTTGAACAGGCCAAAAAGGCACTTATAAGGACAGATAGTTTATTTATGTCAATACCAAAACCAGTTTACGCACGTCAAGAAGATACAATAGTCATATTACTAAAAATAACAAGACAATATTACATAATTATTATGAGACACCAAACACTATGACATTTAAAAAAACTAAAAAACCTATACATGACATATAACAACACAATAAAATCAGACTTTATAAATTCATTAAAGGAGCAAAAGGCCTTTTTTAACAAATACGGTTTTACTCTAACTTTGAAAGCTTTTTCAGAAAGAACCTTAACCTCATCAGGCAATGCATTAAAAAATGTGATGCTCCAGTATCTTGGACCATCCTAACAACTCCCTACCCGCCAGTACGCAGGAATTAAATTTTTCCGAACACGGGTGTTATAAGTATCAATGTTTTCATGAGTTTGGTACACATCAATGTTCTGTCTCACATACATGAAACGCTCCAAAATATACCCACATGGCACAGTCAGTAAGCGCAGCCCTCGACGCAGCCTTACATACATAACTCTACAGTCATCTCTATATCTCAGACTTGAAATGATTCTTACAGCCTTTCTCTGCAGGTCAAATATTCTAAGCATCCCAGTTGAGTGTCCCCATGAAAGGACTGCGTAAGGCAAGTGCGCATGAAAAATAGTAGAATAATATGAGAAGACAATACCCCACTACGTCCAATTGTTAGCACAATAGGTGCACCTATCTATGAACTAGCGAAACACCTGACCACACTACTGAATCCGAATGTTATGAAAACTGATACCTTCATCAAGGACTGGGCGCACTTCATATCCAAAATCCAGAATCTACAAGTCGAGAAATCCGATGTTTTGACGTCGTATAACTCTTCACAAAACTACCACTGAACGATGCTATACAACGCATTAAACAGATATTCCCAGAAGATATAACCAACTTATTCAAGCATGTACTAACTAGAACATACTTTGCATGGACAACCGAATGTGTGAGCAGATGGAAGGCGTGGCGGTGGGAAGCCTTCTGAGTCCAGTGGTGGCTAACTTTATGATGGGGAGGATTCAGCAGACGGCCTTGAACAGCGTTCAGTATAAGCCCAAAATATGATTTAGATATGTGGATGAGACATTTGTTGTATGGAGCCACGGACAAGACAGGCTAGTGGAATTCCTACAAAACCCAAACAGTATACATCCGAACATCCAGTTTTCGATGGAAATGGAGGAAAGCAAAAAAACTGGCTTTTCTCGACGTCTATTAACCAGAAAAGGATCAATCTTGGGACACACAGTGTACAGAAAACCGACACACACTGATCGCTATTTGCATAACGGCTCGAACCACCATCCATGCCAGAAGTTTGGAATAATCAAAACACTGATAGAACGGGCAAGAAGAGTTTGGGAACCTGCCGAACATGCGTTGAAGGCCAATGGCTACTGAGAAAAGCAAACTACAAGATCTGTGCGAGCTGGTAGAGTAGAAAAGCAACACACCACCACCTGTAGCAAGAGCTCTCCTACCTTATATTCCCCGAGTCACAGACAGAATTGGAAGGTTACTGCAGAAGTGCAGAAGGAGAATATTAGGACGATATACACACCAACTGGGAAAATACAAGAGCATTAAAATCGGCAAAGGACAAAAGGCATTCGTGGACAGCATCAGGGATTTATCGGATACCATTTACTTGTGGAAGTGTATACATCGGAACAACAAAGAGATCGGTACAAACTAGAATTTCGGAATACAAATCAAATTGCCGAGATAAGATAGAAAAATCTGTAGTAGCTAAGCGGTGACCACAAGATAACGTTTAATGAGACACAGGTTCTGGCTATTATCTCCTCTTATTACGCCAGATTGTACAGAGAGGTCACTGAGATTTGTAAACATAAAAACAACTTCAACAAAAAGAAGAAGGCGGAACGTGTCGAGGCCAGCCGAACAGCCCAAGAACAGAAGAGTTCATCTTCATGAGTAGATTTTTCATAAGGTCATATAAGAGTTTGAAACTTCGGATACGCATGGTCAGATGCTACATTTTCTTGGTTCTCCTGTAGACAGATAGAAACATTTATTGACAGAGAGGGAGCTCAAGAACAGTACAGATAAGCCGCGTATACTAGAAAAACCAAAAATCCTTGTTCTCCTTTACACATACACTTTTCCATTGCTTCTCTCTCTTTCAATGTCCAAATTTCATAATACAATCAATTTCTTTTAAATTTGCTATAGTTAGTCTTTGTTGGTGAAGAAAGCTGTTGGTCAAATTATAGTTTGATTTAAATCAAGTTCCAATCTCAGGCATATGCAGAGGCCTTACATGCCTAGTTTTTGCCATATGTTTATAGCCAAGTTGTTATTTGGATATCCAAGCGAGGCATCAAACCAATCTCCTTGTAGATTTGTATTTACATCATAACTTCTTCACAGAGGAATTAAAGAAATTAAAATTTACCAGAACGCAAACTCAAAGTCAATTCTTCTCTATAAATATGCACTCCGATACTCCGAAAATGTGGAAATTTACCGAAAACACGAAATATCTGTACATAACCGCCTGTACACTTTATTTCTATCGCACAAATAATCCGTCCTATATTAATTGAATTGTTTTATGGAAAACCAGTGCATGTGACAGAGCTGTAGCCTTATATATTCCTGACACTGGATAATATCTTATTTCCAGAGAGCAAGGCCACTCCTTGTCACGAGCATCTGGATCTTGTCTTGCATTGGTTATAGAGAAGCTACGCCCCGTTGTAAAAAAGAAAGAACGGTAGAAGAATTGAATTGTTTTGTTTACCATATTTGCGTTGTCCGAAATGTCCTTAACATTCATATCACATAACGCGACATGAAAACAATAGCTCTATTCGATAGCAAGAAAAAGAAATGACGTCTTGGGAAGGTAATGGAAGATATAAATCTAGTGACATCTGTATTGTGTAAGACTTTCGCGGCCATGATCCGATGAACTGTTGGTTCTTGGGCTGCTCGGCCGGCATCGACACGCTGCGTCGCCTTGGCGTCGGCGCGCTTCGCTGCTCGACGTTTCGCCAACACGAGTGGTCGGCATCCTCAGAAGCTGATGTCACCTGTTCGGCGTGTTCCGAGAGACTTCGGCGTGTCTCTCGTAACACGCCGAACAGGTGACATCAGACGTCAAGCAGCGGAGCGTGTCGACATCGGCTGAACAGCCCAAGAACCAACAGTTCATCTAGTGACATCAGTGATAAAGACGAACATCATGGTATTTATATCATTTATATTATATATAATTTTGAACTGCAAGACACTCGAAGTGAGGAGAAGGACTCTGTTAGGCTTTGGACACAATGGAGACTATTGACCCTCGACTCTCGACCATCGACCATTGGCCCTTTGTGCCCATTAGCATCCGTTGTGCCCACCCACTAAGCTCGAATTTACCCTTGTGGATGGGCGCTCCGTTGTGACCATATAGATCTAAGAGAATGTGTTTATTTTTTTTGTGAGCGGAGCTAGGGCACCATGCAATGGCGGAGGTCGAGGATCGGCGCTCCGTTGTGTCTGTCCACATAGGTACGACGAAACTGACTATAGTATTGGGAGAAAGCTCCTAGACCAAGCCAAGTACACAGGAATTGGTTTACCTAACTCATAGATACGGGCCACATAATAAGCTTCTGTTGGAGTATGAGGAGCAGAGTACACCTCCAAACAACCTAATCTAATCCAGCTGTTTTAAGTGACGGTACAAACACTGTAAATCTATGGTGATTTTTGTTTCAATTTTTTTTATGGTCAGCCTCCCCGCACGGGCTGAAAGCCTATGGTGCTGTAGAAGCGCTGCGAGAGGATGAGTATCGGTGCATGTTAGATTGGAAATGCTGCAGGTTGTAGCTGTCGGGAAACAAATTCCCCGGCACCTCATTCCACAGCGCCGAAGTGCTTCAATAGAAGGAATACTGGAAGAGACTGGTTTGGGGAGTAGGGACCACGACCTGGTAAGGACAAGCTCGCAGAGCCTTTCTAGTGTTTCTAGTCTAGATGGCCTTTGGTGTTATTATCTGGGAGAGCTCACTCTAACATCTTCCGTGCTGGAATCTGTAAAACAGGGACAGGTAGGTCTTTCCTTTTCTTCGATGTTCCAGGATGTAGAGATCCTTTGTGTCCAGAAGCTTCACAGAGTGCTTCGGAGCGTATTCCCACACACTGGAACAATACGCCAACGGTGGTCGGATCTGTGCCTTGTAGAGCAGCAATACTTGCTCTGGTGTATACAGCTTCCTACAGCGGAACAAAACTCCAAGCTTCTCGGATGCGGCTTTAGGAATACTGTCGACGTGATCGTGCCAAGACATGTTACTGTTGATCCCTAAAAGCTTGACGGAAGGTGACTCGACTATTGGGTGACCTTCCATTTCCACAGTTGGTAAGCCGACGTGAGACTTCTTTGTCAGTGTTGTTGCGTGAGTTTTTTGTACGTTGAAGTGTACTTTATTTACTAATCCCCACTCGACAGTTGTTTTGATATCTACGTTGATCTGTGAGACATGTTGCTGTCGCCGACGTACCGCCTCCTGGGATGATAGTGACTTGCCTGGTTCCATACATGCGAAGCTGTAGATTGTATTGGATGTTATTTTCAGCCGCTAGTTGATGTACAGCATAAACAGAGTAGGGGATAGGACATATCCCTGAGAAACACCGACGTTTATTGAAAATACGCCCGATTCACAACCTTCGACTACAACAAAACAGGGATCGGTCGTTCAAAAAGCTAGCTAGCAAGCTTGACCAGAAGTCCCTCATGCCATACTCTGTCGAAGGTTTTCGATATGTTTCCATGTTCACCGGCTGGCCTACAAATCTTTATACTGAGAACGACTGTAACTACGTGAACATATAAACAATGATCTTTGCAATAACAATAAACACGTCTCAGCTTATTCAATATCAAAATAGTACTGGGAACAACAAGAGCATTGTTACTCAAATACCTTCGGTAAACAAAGGATTGAGTTGTATTATATCCGTGTTTAAACAAAACGTTATGGGGGAAAAGTGTTAATTTCAGAATATGTGAGGTATATTTACATATTTGCGTGATGTTTAAACATTAGGTTTACGATAATCCATTCGGATATTATAATAATTTGTACAACCATAAAAAACTGGGATATATAAATAGACCATTGCCGTGAGCGTTTATTTGGTCAACGGGACTTTGATCTCGGCGTCACATTACAGGCTGAAGTCTTTCACACAACAGAGTCAAAGTATTTAATAATATGTATACAGTATATTAAAAAGCATTGCATTTGCGTCACTGGAAAAAGCTATCGATGCAAAACAAAAATAGTTGACTTCATCAGTGGTCCGCAAATAAAATCACATAAGCTAGAATGAACAGTTTTCTAACGTTTTGGCTAGTTCTGCAGCCATACTGTATTCTGAATTGGATGAGGGTGATTTGTCAGAATGAGGGCACTATCGTACATCCTCCCAAGGATCCCTCAAAATTGAGTGTTTATTTAATCGTGTCTGAACTACAACTTGTAACTAGGAATTATAAAATATCCATAGATAAAAATAAAATTATGATAATATGTTGTGAATATATATAAAATTGAGTGTGAAAGGTGATACTGCAGCTCAACGGGATTTTAATTAATCTGGTCATGGAAAGCTAGCGTTTCCCAGATTGGATTCTCGCATCGATAACACAGCTGAATGCTCCTACAGTAGGTGCTCAACTGTCTCATCTTCTGTTCACCTTCCCTGCACAGGTATATGTCATGTAACCAGGTATTGTAGCGGTGTTTCCTTAGCTAGCGGTGTCTAGTTGCAATTTGGAGGTATTGTCTGGCATGGACAGGTAGGTAGGGTAGGTTAGGTTGCGACCCTATTGTGTCTATTGTGGTTCACACCTGTTTAGAGTTCATCGTACAATCCATACCTCTAGACGAAGGCGATGGTCGTGATGGGTGAAACTTCCTGGACAGAAGCACAAAATGAGCTCCTCCACATAGCAGAAGCGACAGTACATTTTTTGTTCAAGGCCTAACTTCCGCAAGTGGTTCCTCAGACGACAATGTCCCGTCAACAGACCAACCAGGATGAGGGGATCGTTTCTGTTCCATTCTATGAACTGCGTGTATGCAGTTGCATACGAGTCTTGATTCAACCCATTTGGAGCAAGCTCAGTGCTTTTAGCCTGGCTGTTTGAAAAGATTTATATAGATTTGTTTGTCAGGGGCCTTTTGAACAGCTCCCTGACTAGGAGTAACGACGAGGGTAACTAAGGAGTTTTTTAGCTGTGAGCAGCTTTAGAAGCTTTAGAAGTCATTCTGACAGTAAAAAATGTTTGACAAAAAATAATCATGATTGTTTCGGTAGCCTAGGATAGCAGTCTTTGTTTTATCGTTGCATTATAGCGCACAAGAGGTATGTTAACGATATAGTTTTAGCTAATTTTTAGTTTAGAAGCGCTTTGAAATATTTTTCATAGCATATAATTTTTGCTTTTAAATATTTAAGCGTATGGATAAGTATTCCACAGAGATCGGTTCTGGCACCCACACTATATCTTGTCTATCAAACGCCTGTCGTAATTCCAGTCTAGCTTTGCTGAGGTCTGTACTCAAAGAAGAATACCGACGTATGTAGTCGATTGTAAAGAGAAGATAATAACTGATTAAAACTATGGTTAGATTCAATTATTTCCAATATCTTACTTAAGAGCCCAATCGAACTGGTCAGCTTGGATTTGCGTTGAAGCCTTCAATTATAGCTTATAAGTAAAATTACAGATTCCAGATAAGACATAGCCTGGAGTACAGTTCTCTTCTGTAGGGACCCGCTATTATCTCATCCATAATCGACGTAGCTTAGAGAAGAATATATGACACTACTTTGATACCTTAACTTCAACAGCTTTCTTATTGACAGGTGATCTGTAAGCTGAGTCTTATGAGCTCTACTCTATAAATCGGCCAATATCTGAGCCCGTATGAGTGACCCATGGACCTGATGCACTTGACTATCCAAACGGGGATTGTCGGATGATCTTCTTTCTTCATACTTCTGGCTACTAAAATGCTAGATAATTCCTTAGCTACCCCAGTTAATAGGTAGCTTAATACTACCTGTCTAAGCCTAGGAAACACCTCTGAATTGCAACTGACGGTAATATAGGATACTGTCAGCCAAGGAAACACCTATATAGTATGAGGTTGAGTGTGCCTATGCAAGGGATCTGTATCTATAGAGTGGGGAGGGTAAGTGGTCCCACTGCACTAGGCCATAACTGAACTATTGTGCATCCTCTCAGGGAGTTGCTTCCTCAGGTCATCGTCCATCCTACCAATTTTAGGAAGGTCTTCGGTTTCACACATTCTACATACCAGTGTGTCACTTACCCCATTGTGTGGAGGTGTTTCCTGAGTTGACAACAGCTGAATGGCCAGTCAGGAACCCTACTGTGAGACGTAGGTTTGGTCTGGTCATCGCCAAGTACTTCTTGGATATTGCCATGCTAAAACCGGCAAGGGTTTTCTTAGCAAATCGGCATCCTTGTAGTTCTTCCCATCGTTTTCTATACAAGGGATGTGAACTGAAAGATGAGACTGTTATACTGGCCATCCATGGCCAGGTTAAGGCAAGCGGTTGAAGACCCACCTCTGAGGGATCTTTGGGTGGATGCCCAATGGGCAAAGGGCAAGGAAATTTTGTAGATCCCCCAGTATCAGCACAAAATATATAATCTTTCTTCAGTACAGTAATTCTTGGCCACGCCTATAAAACCGCACAGAAGAACCGAAGGAAAAAAGGACGGTAAAACGCGGCCTACCCAACTTGACATTTTTATATGACTTTGTCGTCCACGGTGGATGGAGTAAGACGTATTTTTTGTCCGATCGAATGCTTTTAATGATGGACGTGTGTGATTTGCGAGACCCACGGTATTCAGTCCGGCTCAGCTCCACTCGCGGTTAACAATAGTAGTCATAATAGTCGTAAACTCGTAAAGCAGTTCAGATCCAGCCACCCAGTAGGAGCAGCTATGTCATACAACATTCATCGATGGCATAGTGCAGTCAATGTAAACAGAAGACTATTTACAAAGAAAAAACAAATAGCTGGCTAAGCACGCAAAAGGGAAACAACGATAGCTGCGGACACATGTTTCGGACTTATTGGACCTCATCAGGGTAGCGTAATCCAAGACAAAGTTGGGAGGCCTTAGATGATGAAATACACCAGGATGTCGTATCAGAGAATCAATGATGCATTTGTGGTATCGGCTGGACACACTCTCTACTTTGGATGAGGTCCAATAAGTCCGAAACACGTGTCGGCAGCTATCGTTGTTTCACTTTTGCGCGCTTAGCCAGCTATTTGTTTTTTCTTTGTTTGATTACCTTCGCGCAACTAATTCTTCTTTTTAGAATCGCCTATATCATTGTTTGGGCAATAACGCGCAACATTTTGAACACTAATTACAATAAAAAGTGATACTTTCGTCTGGTTTCGTTCTATTTGAACAAACTAAAATATATAAAGGTTTTTCTAATTTCCTCGAAAATGTACCGACCGATTTTACAAAATCAATTCACAAAATAAAGGATTTCAACATACCTTTTAAAAAAAATATTACTCGATACCCCTTGTCATTTCAATTTGTTAAGCGAATGACCCTGTGGGCAGAGGGTACAAGGGGCTGAAGTATAGTTTTTGGTTAAAAAGTTGTCCCCCTTGACGAATCTTTTCAAGTGTCTCGGCGTTTTTTCTGTTAATCAGTGGTTTTCGAAAATCCGTGGTCGGAAGTTTTCAAATGAGCACCCCGTATAAAGCTGTTTTGCAAAAATTGTAATTGTACTAAGGATTCCCCTATCCAACTCTTCATGAATCATCAACCATTAGGGGTCATTTATAGATGCACCACATCGTAGAATCAAAATCACGTAAAAATTATTTACTCTAGGGATGTTGTTTTTAGAAACGCGTTACTAAATGTGGAAAGTCTATTGCATTTCATAGAATTGGAAAATAAAAAATGTAGGGTTCGAAAAACTACCTATTCGCCTAATCTTGTAGTTCTTGGGGACTTTCCATTAAAATATAATGTATGCAGACAATTATAGTGAAAATCGCAATTGAAAGTAATGAAAAAAAAACTTTCGGCATTTCGATCCTAGAAAATGCAGAATTTTTTTTAATATTCGAAGTATCGTTTCATCATCGGATCTTCACAGGTCACATACCAAACTAGGATAGCATACAATAGTAATGTTGTTCCGAACGTTGCCAGCTTGTTCCCCGATGTCTAGAAACTATCTGCATATGTATAACGTTATTGCTCGTAAATGTTGGATAAAATGGTTATATAGGATATTTTCAAAGTTGGGACTTTCCTTTAAAGGAACAACTGCCTTTGACATGACAAATCTCATGTATGGTGAATCAGCAGCAGAAAAATAATAAATAAATGGTAAGGAAATCTTACTATACACATAAGTCTTATACACCGACTATTAAAACAAAGTCTTATCGATATGTTTCGTGGTTCGCGCCTCGAAACCGAAAAGCCGAGTACCTCTTCTTCAATTTGGACCATTCGAGGTCGTCTAGGTCGTCCGCGTGTCCACTATTATGTGAATACAAATACCCTGTGTCTTTTGCACGAGATAAAGAAATCGACAGGGGGCAGGGCGAATATGGCCAGGAAAACGATCAGCATACACTCGCGAAGTCCGAGAGGCATTTTGACCACATTCACCTACACTAAAATCGGCAGTTCATTATTAGTTATGCAGGCTGTACAATTTTTGTTATTGTTAAAGCCCGATGTAGCTCGTCAACATTCGAGAGAATTTAAACGTTCGCTGCTACGTACATCTATGCTCCGCTCCGTTGTAACCTGGGTTTTTTCGTTTTTTGCCTCTGTTTTGATGTAATTGCACAGGGGCGGAATTAGAAATGAGGATTTCATTATCGGTCAATATTTTGATATTCCCAAACATTTGAGATATATGTTACTGGGAATAATCACCTCTTTTGGCGAGTACTATGTGTCCTTTGAAGAAAAGACCCAACTTAGGAAACACCCTGTATATTCGAAATTTCTTAACTCATGGTAAGTTGATGACAATTATACCAATCAAGGTATTTAGGTGAGTCTCTCAGTATGAAAATTATATGACGACAAAAATAACACGAGCTAAAGGTGTTCTCATGATAAAAAGCCACAGAACTGCAGCTATTACTACGCTATTAAGGGCCTAAGTACATTTTATACACAAGTATAATTATGCACAATTGACTTGTTTTTCAACTCATGTATAAAATTTCAGGAGGTGATAGTTAAGACCCTAGCGAAGGACAATTCAGAGCGATTTTTTCAAAAGTGTCCAAAAAACGCGCAATGCAAAATCATACATTCTTCAAATACCTGTAATTTAACAACCCAACCCAAAATTGCAATAAGGTTTCCGAATTGACCTAGCGCAAGTATTCTTCTTCGATTTGCTGTTTGAAACATTACTGTAAGTTTAAAGATAACGCCGCACCATCAGTAGGCCAGCGGTCGGTCGCTCTCGGCCCCCCCTCGATGCGAAATCCTCTTCGCGGCGCGGCGGTCGGCCGTCAGCGGTAACGCAAGGCGACCTTCGGACTTACATCTCTTCATTTTATTTTAGACGCACATACTTGCTAACACGTATTTTCTTGGATTCTCAAGTTCGCCCGCTAGACCCGAGCCCCTTAAATGACTGTGCTAACAGTACCAACCGGGTAGCCTGGCTTTTTTACTTTTAGGTAGCGCGGCGCATAAGGTACTTGCTCGGGTTCGATATAGTAGTACGACTATAAATCGATCTGTCACCGATTGAGAGTCGTGCGTTCAGTATACGCTGTATGTATATACACAGACAGTGGTCGTCCTCTGTGAGTTTTATGGTAGTTCTTTACTGTACAAAAAATATCGCATAATGCAAGTTTTATAATGATCCGGATATTTTTTTTCACTTTGGAACACCATCGTTGCCTTCTCGAAGCATGATCTAATGGTTCGAGAAATATAAATTCTGCTCATGATGCTCTCAAAGTGGGAATTTTATTTTGAGAAGGCCAGCTACGCTTGTAACAACAGATAACTATGTTTTTTGACTATTACTTTTGGGATCTCTGAATTAAAAAACATGAACATGAAGAAAAAGGATAGTTCTAGATAAATGTCGACGAATTTTTTTGAATTTCCTAATAGAAAATTTTTAAAAAATTGCTAAATGTGGCGTTTATCCGCCTGTATACAATTGTTCCAAAATCTGGATCGACATTGATCTAGATTGAAGTTTTAAGAAAACGTAAACCATGTTTTTGTGCTAAAAATATTAATATACACTGTCAAAAACGGGTACAACCAGAGCCTTTCATCAAAGAATCGAACGCCTCTTGGGACACTAATGGAATGAGATAGATATTGTTTTGGGCACCGACCATTTATATTTGGTAGTTTTGGGAGTTATTCATAATACATTGCAGGCCAAAGCCAAAAGATTACAAAAATTTAAATAAAACGCGCTATTGAGCGGTTACCATACTCAGGATTACTGATCTACTGTTCAAATTGCATACTAGAATGCCCACTCTGTAAATGACAGGCAACAGTGTAGGCGCGTTAATTAATACACCAATATGCAAACAGCAGCTATGGCAATATGGCGTCGTGAAATACATAAAGAGTTATGAATAACTTATTATTACTCATGTATACAACCACCCCCTCTACGTACACCACTTACGTATACAGTGACCTCCATTAGTGTCCCTACCATTCTACTATAGTTCACAGTAAATTTCACACCTGATACTTAAAAGTCTGCCATCATAAGTAAGAAAGGTAGATCGTAGAATTCTGCCAAAACAGTGAAAAAATACTTCACTTAAAGAGTGTCTAAGTTAAGATTGAAAAATGGTTTACAAAGTGCTCAAATTAAATCGTAACATGTAACCAAAAGCTCATATTCCTGAGAACAAAAAAAAAAATGTTTGCGAACGGACAATACCTTTAGATCGTAAATCAAGTTCAAAAAAATCGTAAAAAATTGAACAAGTGTCAAAATTTCTCCTGGATTGATCAAAGTGATGGGTTCACATTCAAAATCGGTATGCAACCTCTCTAACTTCACTCAACTTTTACATAGCCGCTTTTGGGGAGGGAGATGAGAAGAAAATGCGTAGAAAATAGCGAGTTTTTGGTTAATTCTTGAGATAATAATAATAATAAATGCCTTTATTTCAAAATATACATTTTAAAAAAACAGGGTAAACAAAATATGGGCGAAGTTCAGCTTAATAGCTGCTCTTCCACTTAACCCGTGAACCAAGTCTGTGCATAAATAATTATTAAATGATCTAGTTATTACATACATACCCTTTCTACAAGCCGTAATCCTACTGTACAAAATTATAAGTCATAGTGTAAATTTTTGCGTGTTTAAGATGCGAGCTTAGCGTTGCTGGATTGTACGATGTTTATATTTTTTCAATTCACGTTTAAAGTTTAAGATGTTGAGACTCTTATATTGTGCTGGAATCGAGTTGTAAATTTTGCAAATATGATAGCTAAACGACCGTTTGAATTGTACCGTTCGGAATATCGGAGGCGTCAGCAGCCCCCTGGATCTCACATTGATATTGTGGACATCGGTCCTGAAAGTGAGTTTTTCAAATAAATAAGCAGGAGACTTAAAAAGAATGATTTTATGGAATAGTGTTGCCGTATGTAAGAATCTCCTTGCTTCCATATTCAACCAGTTCGCTTCCTTCAATTTATGTGAGATTCGCTCTTGTCTGCGTATACCATATATTAATCTGAGGCAGGAGTTTTGGATGATCTGGATTTTTCTCTTATAATTTTCAGTTATGCAAGGTCCATATAAACAATCAGAAAAGTTAAAATGTGAAAGAACCATGGATTCACAGAGACTTATTTTAACTTTTATGGGAAAATTATGCCTATTGCTATACAAAACTTTTAGGGACGAATACGCTTTTCTAATGAGAGAGTTAACGTGTTTTTCGTACCTTAAATTTATATCTAGTATTACACCTAAATTTTTTGCATCATCCACAGTGTCAAGTTGTTCATCGTTGACTTTCAAATTCAATGAGTTTGCAATTACCTGACGGATGTTTTTTGGTCCAAATACCATTACTTTAGATTTAGTGGAATTAAGATTTAAACAGTGCTCTTCAGCAGTTTTAGTCAATATCTGTAGGTCGTTGTTAATCGCCACTCTCGCAGTATTAACATCGAGGGGAGGAAAACTGTGATACAGTTGAGTGTCGTCAGCATAGCAGTGAATTTTACACGTATTTAGACCTTTGCTCAAACTTGAAGTATATAACGCAAAGAGAAGTGGCCCTAAAATAGTACCTTGAGGTACGCCCGATACCAAGTCTAACAGACCCGAATAGTTTTCTTCCACCAAGACTTTTTGCTGCCTGCAATTAAGATAGGTCTTGAGAAGGTTTGTACTGTGGTGATCAAGACCAATATAGTGTAAAATATTCAAAAGCAAATCATGGTTAATTGTGTCAAAAGCCCGGCTGAAATCTAACATTATTAAAACTGTACAGTGACCTTTGTCAGAAGCTCTAAGGATGTCATCAGTGACATGTAACAATGCAGTTGTACAGCTAAAATTTTTCCTGAAACCAGATTGAAAAGGTGGGAGTAAGGATAATGTTGATATATGTTCCATTAATTGTGATTCTATAGCCTTTTCCAATATTTTTGATAGCGCAGGTAATATACTTATGCCTCTGAGATGATTATACTCGGTGGGATTTGACTTCTTCGGAATTACTTTAACAATGGCACTGCCCCATGCTTTCGGAAAAACGCTTTCACTTAGACAAAAGTTGATTATATGCTTAATGTACGGAACCACATGGGGGCAGCAAAGTTTAATAAGAAATATGCTCAAACCATCGCAACCTGCAGCATTTGTTTTAATGCCCAAAATAGTTTGATGTACAAAGTTGTCATCAACTGCTTTAAATCTTAATTTAGAATTTGTTAGACAATTGTTTTTATAAAACGTTATCAAGGAATCCGGAGGTTCAGTCGAAGATGCAGAATTAACAAAATAATAGTTGAGATTATTCACGTCCGACAAATTAGGAGGCAAGGTATTGGTTAAGCCATCTTTCACCATTTTGTTTTGCTTCAAAATTTTCCACATTTGCTGCGAGTTGCTGTGTTGGAACTTATAGAAAAAATACGCTTTTTTCTCTCTTGAAATAGCACCATTGGTATAGTTTTTTAAGTTTTTATAGTATCGCAAATCTATTTCATCTTTGGTCCTTTTATATTTTCTAAGAGCTTCATTGCGCAGCCTCATCATTTGTCTTATTGTGTAAGTTAACCAAGGTGCTCTATCTTTCGTGACGCGCTTTTTCACCAAAGGAGCGTGCCTATCAAATAACTGAGTTAAGCAGTTTGTTAAATAAGCGACTTTAGTATCTACATTATCTTGGTCAAAAATTTGGAAAAAGGATATACCGCGAAGGTCATTCAAAAAATCAATTTCATTGAAGGATTGGAAATTCCTGTATGTGATAAATTTTTGTTTTGATTGCGCTCTGCAAAGAGATATCTCACAAAACACAAGAAGGTGATCTGAAACTTGCCCTATATCAATTATTCCTTTGTCAACAACAAGTTCCTCACGTATCAATACCAAATCCAGGAGCGTCGCCGACGTATTCGATATTCGTGTCGGTCCATCAACAATTTGCGTTAGCTCAAAGACTTCTAAAACAGAGTAAAAGCTATTAGCGGTGTTACCATAATCTAACAAATTTATGTTGAAGTCCCCCGCTATTATAACATCATCTACTGTTGGATATATCGAACTCAAAGTAGTTTCAAAATCATTCAGAAAGTTGTTTATGTCAATAAACGGGGGCTTATAGATAACACCGACTGCAAAACGTCTATTGTTTAATTTAGCTTGAATCCAGAGTTGCTCAATAAATCCCTTTTCCTCAATATGTAGCGCTTCACTAATTAAGGTTTGCTTTATGTAAATTATCAGTCCACCACCCCGACTTTGTCTATCTACTCTGTATAAGTTAAAATTATCAACTCTCACCGCATCATCATCAACCCCAGCATGCAACCAAGTCTCGCAAATTAAAAATATATCAAACGAATGTTCTAAGATTAGAGACCGAACATCGTGTATAGATGGTAATAATGATCGAACGTTTAAACTACCTATCTTGATATTTTCCATGGTTAATCACAAATTTTACAGATTAAAGTACTGTACGTTCTGTATAACAAATAATAAATTATCGGATATAAAAAAAGTATATAAAAGTAAACAGTAGGTATATGTATGGAGACAGTCTATAGTAATAATTATCGGTAGTCTCACAGAAAAAGTATGTAAAAGCAGAACAAGAAATAATTCCAACAAAAAACTATGGTACCACCTCTAAGCGGGTGGAGGTTCATTTGCACGAATGTTGTGCTGCAGATTAAAATTTTCCATACATTTATTTAGGAAACAAAAGTCAGATGTCATCTAACGCTACACAATAAGATAAATATGTTATTTATTAATCGGCACTGCAACTGACTGATCCAGCACATCAAACAGAAAAGTAAACAAACCAAACTAAAGTATTTCACCTGCTATAGGTATTAACATTATGATTCTCTTGCTTTCCATGGATAACCCTAACACCTAAACATAATATTATAGTTACAAACAAAAAAAAAGTAATTAGTTTTTTTTGAGAAAGTAACACCATCAAAAAAAAAAACAAACTCACAGGTGAACATAACTACAGACCCAATTATAGCTTGGCGATGTCGCTGGGTTTTTCTATCTTCACGATTCTTTCTTCCCCATTGTACTTGCAGAAAATAGTGCTGTTCATGGTCCACACTCTACCGTTTCTTCCAACTTTATTGATCGCATCCTTGAGTAGCTTCAGCTTGGACTGAGTTAAATCTTCTCGGATGACGGTACCCGACGACTTTAAGGGTTTCTTGTTTTCATATACGAGCTGCTTATGGTACACGGTACCGAATTTCAGCAGAATAGGCCTATTTTTGTCTCTCTGGTATGTACCAACTCTAAAGCAGCTCTCAATCGCAGGACGCTCAATACTTAATTTTAGCTTATCTTTCAACATTTGAAGAATAGCGTCCATAGAATTTTCATTGTAGCTTTCTCGAACCCCATATATTCGCAAAGTTTTTCGCTTCGAATACTGCTCATGTCTTTCTTGCTTGGCTACTAACTCTTTCATTATTTCAGAGTTTACCTTAAGTTCAGCGGCGAGATCGCTATTTTGCCGCTTTAGTTCATCAATATCTTTTTTGAGCTCCTCATTTATGATGGATGTTATCGAGGTCGCAAGCTGGCCGATAAAGTCTTCAGATTTGCACAACTTGGAGACTAAATCTTTCACTGTTGCGTGCAATTCGTCCTCGCCTCGCCTGCCACCAAGTCTAGTACTACTCATATTGGAAAAAAGCAAGTGCAGGTTATGCAGGTTACAGTCCACCCTTCACAACGGTGCAACTAGTAATCAGCAGACAGCCACTAATAAGGTGCACTCGACAATCTTGAGGAATATTAGAGCACAACTTTCCGCACAATATTCAATTTTACTGCAGCAATAACAGACGCGTCTATACCATAGCGACACACAGACCAGATGTGAGAAGCGTGACCACTACTGCTAAATGAAAATGCTATAGTGACTAATTTTTTTGCAAAACACCTTAATGAGAGAGTATGTGGTGTGAAAGTATATCCTAACGCGGGTTCGGACTGTTCAGTACCACTGAATGAGTTTGACTAATTCAGCGCTGATGAAAGGGACGTTTGTTCTCACTGTTCAATTTTAATTAATCATTTTAACAGATTCAGCAACCATGAAAACGACACTTTCATAACCTTGAAATGCTAAAACTGATGACTCTCATGATGACGGAAAATATTCTCGCACGCCAGTTTGACGTTTGTATTCATTTTTCTATATTGATTCAGTCAAAATGAATGAAAAGTAGGACTGGTTTTCACTTTGACTGATCAATTTTAATGAAAAGGTGTTCTCACGTTCATTATCTGTTCAGTATTACTGAAACAGTCAAACTGATTCAGCGAAACTGAGTCGTGAGAATCCGCCTTAAGTTATACAGGGTTTGCCTGCTAACTAACTGTATATCTAACCAATAACTTAGAAACATGACAAAAAAATTTAGTAGCAATCAAGACTCATACAGTTCCAAAACTAAATTTTTGATGCACTGCTACAGGTATTACATATATCAAGCTGATTACTTACTTCCTTACATTTCCTTATCCTAAGTAAGGGTGAATGGTTCTCGGGTGGTTGGCAGATAAAATTGTGATTTATCCTCGGAATATTTATTGGAAAGAGTGTGGTCTATACAACCATTTATGATGATTTTATTTAAAAAAGTTTAGAATGTAATTTTCTCCTTGTTCCCAGACTGCACATAGCATGTCTTTCAAGAAGGGAGTTTTGGGATATTCCTATATTAGATAAAATCCCCAAGTATCAAGTATCAAGTATCTAACATTATCCTTGCAAGTATGCTTTTCAAAAACATTTTTTTATTTCCATTCCCTATCCGTTTCGTCCCATTGCCACCATCTTGAAAACGCACCCTGGCAAATATTTATCATAAGCTATTTCGTGGAAAAGGTGCTTCAGATTTTGGGATAAAAATACTGCAAACTTTTTTCCCCAAAAAGCCGACGTTTCGGCGTTTCGTTCAAATAACAAAAGACATTGGGTTTTTGAATGAAAAATTGTTTTATATTTTCATTTTTATATTCTAATGCAACTGATTTTTTTTAATCATCTATATATTTACTTATGTATGTTCATCTTCACATGATGTTTTAGCCCTGAAGAAGGCATAAAATAAACACCGAAGCGTCGGCTTTTTGAGAAAAAACCTCTGCAGTATCTTTATCCCAAAATCCGAAGAACCTTTTCTACTGATAGTATTAATAAACTGGGATAGGAATGACTTTCTACTGTATTTATCATAAACAGATTTCGCGTAAAGTACATGGAACACTAGACTTCTGAACGTCACTCTAGAAGAATTTTCTAGCGCCAAAACGTCTGCTTCTGCTAAGAACCCTGAGATTACTTGGGTTAGAAGAACTATCTAAATTCAAATTTCCTATATCAATTTAGCCTCATTACCACAATCTTTTGAAAACACACCCCCTGGCACGTTTAAAAAAAATAGTATGAGGGCATAGAACACGAGACTTCTGGATGTCAGTGTAGATGAATTTTCTACCGCCTCGCATTAACATGTATAATAAAAACACCTCCTTTAACATTAGAGAAACGGTGGAGCTCACTACATAATTCATGACATACAAATACAATTAACAATTTATAGGGATAAATATTTAATGAATCGAAGAAGGGCGCTAAAGCTAAAGCTGTGACGTCTTCACACACACGGTTGCCACGTCCATTTAATTCCCTTCATTATACAGGAAGTTGCTATAGCCCTGCCGCCTTCAGGGTGGTCCAATTTTTTTAAATTTATATTATTTTAAATACTGCAAAATCGCTGCTTAGAACAATTTCGAAATTTGGTACGTAGGATAACCTTCATGATGTAGGGAATCTAACGATAAACTACAAAAACCAGTGACGGAGATTTGAGAGAGATTTGATCTATTTCCTCAGGCACTGTTAGTAATCATACTTCATTCGCAAAAATCTGGAAACCAGGGGAGAGACGCCTCCGCTAGTACACAATGAGTATGTTTTTACGACACATCATTGATCCGGGTTTCTAGAGCGATATAGGTGAGGAACTGGGATATACACAACCCAAAGTCTCCAGTTTCGATCTACTGAAAATGAAACGATGGAGGCCAAAATCAACTGGTCACAAAAAAACGCTTCTTTGCTTTTTTCGAGTTAAGATTTTTCCATTGTTTTAGGGTATTGTTTTACCCTTCTGGAGATGAACTTACACTCAGATTGCTCCTCGACTGTGTGTTATACCTCTATTTGGGAGTCTGATAGTTCCTTGTCACTTCCCATCCTTTTCACAGCTATCAAATACAATCTCAAGACAGTCAAAACTCTAAGTACCAGCTGATAGTCTGTTCCTAACCTAACATTAATAATGCTTTCCGCATTTGCCTCTGTATAACATATGCATAACAGCGCGTGTCTACGTTTTCTTTTTTTCTGCGAGGATTTGTTTGCAAAGAAAAGGAAAAGATTATAAATACGGAATTGAGCAAAACCTTTTGCTTCTTCCTTTTCCTTGTGAGCTCTACCCTTTCCTCCTACCTTTACCTTTGTAGAACATACTTGTTTTTTATAAATAGGGACTAATATCTTTCAGATGACCCCATAGAGAGAAATCCGTGAGGGTTAAATCTGGAGAACCAGTCGGTCATGCAACTGGATCACCTTGACATATCTTCGTATAGTCTGTGGTCATGAGACACTCGCTTATGGTATGGTATGGTATGGTATGATATCTCATACGATATTTAAATAAAGTAGTCAAACTTAAAAAAAGCTAATTTCGTAAAAATAACCGACAACCTCGCTGATTCGAAGCGAAAAAATAAATAAGGGGGCAACATACACATGGAAGAAAGAGAGAGATAACCAAAGACCCTTTGACGATTTCGCCGGACTGGGTCCGTAAATTTTTAAACGCTTCCAGGATGAGTTTAAAAATTGCCTTCCCGCGTTTCTCCGCTGTCCTGTGCGCTCCTTTTTCGCCGAAGAGGCCTTTTTTCAGACGGATTTTCGTCCATTGTATGCGAACGTGCGTGAAGCTGACTGCGTGAATTTTACATGAAAAGATTACGCGTTGTTGGAACGTGCACCGTACAAAAGTAGGGGAAAAAGGGTCGAATTTGGGGTCATTGGACGGATATATAGCTACTGCTATCAAATATTTATGAGCGTAAATGATGTGTTTTGTTTTGTACTAATATACAATGGTCGCACGAGTTGCCTATTACGTTGGATGAACAAACACCTATGTTAATACAAAAAAAACAATTTAGAACTGTAACGGTCACTTTCTCACCTGGACAAGAAGCTCTATTTAATTTTTAAGTAAAAAAAGTGTGACTTCAAACGACGAATATTGTAATTTCGAGTAAGTCAATATGTCAAGGTCGTTTTTATAAGTTCATATGTTACACCTAATGTAGGTTGTTTGTGTGACCTGTGTTCTGGAAGACACGGATTTTAGATTAATAAAATTTTTTTGACTTTTTTTTGAGGCTCAATACGCACTGCTGTTTTTGCGAGCAAACCGTAACGTTAGATCTCCAAAAGAAGGAATGCTGGAGGAGATTGGTTCGTGGAGTATGAACTTTGCCCTGGTAAGGAAAAGCTCGCAGAGCCTCTTTAGTGTTCCTCGTTCGGACGGCCTTCGGTGTTATTATCTGGGAGAGCTCACTCGAACATCTTCCGTGATAGAATCTGTAAGACAGGGGCAGGTCCTTTGTGAGGTTAGGTATATCGATTAGTATAATTGCTCTCTTCTGGATAGTGTCCAGAAGCTTTAGAGAATGCTTCGAAGCGCATCCCCACACATAGAAGCAATACTTTAACGATGGTCGGATCTATGCCTTGTAGAGCAGCAGTAGTTGCTCCAGTGTATACAGCTTCCTTCAGCGGAAAAAACTCCAAACTTCTGGGACGCCGGGGAAGCAATACTAACGACGTGGTCATGCCAGGACATTTTATTGTGACTGTGATTTCTTTGTCAGTGATGTTGCCTGAGTTTTCTGTACGTTAGTAGTTTATGTATGTATGTATACCCATGTTTCTTTTCAAAATTTGGACCCCAAGATTTTCCTCTCCTAAACTAGTATCAACGCCATAAGCCTTCCATGTTATTAATGAAAATATACACACGCATCGACGTGGACCGTTTTAGGTGGACGACGGAACTGAAGGATGACCTGCTGAGCTGCTACGAGAGCAGTAGCCCGCGCCGTAGGGGATACATGTCCCGCATGCATGGGAGGTGGTGTGAAATGCATCCAGAGCATAGCACAATTACCTCCCAGAGCTTGCGGAACCAGGTATTTTACCTTCGGGGGCAGGGATACGTTCGTGCTCCAGCTCAGCCTGCCCCTCCGGCGACTGAAAGGCCTGTTAACCAGGCTGGAAGGTCGCCGATGAGGCCCGCTGAGAGGGAAATCGACGAAGCCGTCTCACCTGGAGATTTCAGTGACCGAAGGGCCTTGCATAACAACAAGAGGTCCTTCAAGCTGGCAGATTTAAAGAGAGAGGATGAGGCGTTGAGTGAACGTCTATCGGAGGTCTCTGACATTTGGAGCATCAATTGCGAAATTTACGCTGCGGCTCTGAGGCTGGCTGGACAGGGGAGAGTGAGAGACTCTCCTGTCGAGAGAGCACAGAGGCGGGTGCGCCAGATGGAAGCGAAAATCCAGTTGGCTCGCCAAGAAGCATCCCGTATCCAGTGTGTGATGGAATATAGAGCGGCCGGTAGGCCTTTTAGGCGCCGCGTGCGCCAGATAGCCCGAGAGCTAAGGCGCGACCATCACACGCTCAGTCAAGCGGTACTGGTTGTTGTCAAGCAGCATTGTCTTGACAGGATACGGACGCTAATCGCTGCTAAACGATCACTGGTGACGCGGGCGAGAGGTTTGGAGGAAAACAGATTGTTTTCCGAAAAGCCTGCTCATCTCTTCCAACAGCGACCACCAGTCATAGAGCAGCCGCCAACTGCTGATCGCGTGGAGACTTTCTGGAGGGGCATTTACGAACACCCCAAACCTCTCCAAGCAGACACTCCGGCCTTGGCGCAGTTCGAGTCCGTTTGTAGGAGGACTCCAAACCTGAATGTACTGCGTCACCCGATAAACACGGAAGAAATTCTTGGTGCCTTACGAGGCGCAAAGAATTTCGCAGCTCCTGGCCCGGATGGCATAAACACCTACTGGTTGAAAAAGTTTCCCAGTTGCCACCGGCATTTAGCTAGAGTTTTTAACTCGTGGCTAAATCAGGAGCAGCCAATTCCGGCTTGGTTTGTCGAGGGTCGAACCGTGCTTCTCCCGAAGACCGGAGATTTGTCTGATCCTAAAGACTACAGGCCAATAACATGTCTGAACGCATGTTACAAGCTCTTCACCAGAATCTTGTACATGCGTATCCTTCAAGCTGTAAATCCCGTATTTCTCAGCGTATATGAACAAAGAGGGTCTAAGAAAGGAGTAGCTGGCTGCAGGGATAACCTGTTGATTGACCGCTGTGTCACACAGGACTCCGTGCATTACCTGCGAAACCTTTCTATGGCCTGGATCGACTATCGGAAGGCATTCGACACTACGTCTCATGAACTGATTGTGCGGCTGTTGGAATGTCTTTCGGTAGATGATCAAATAGTAGGATGCATCAAACAACTGATGCCGCTCTGGAAGACTCGGTTCACTATAACATCGGGTGAAACCAGGGTTCGAACAGAGTTGGTATCATTTAAAAGAGGGGTCTTCCAAGGAGACTCCTTGAGTCCCTTGCTCTTTTGCATCTCGCTACTGCCTTTGTCCATAGCGCTGAAAAATACTAAGGGATACAGCTGTGGCAAGCCCAATTACCGGAGGCACAAGGTCACCCACTTATTTTACATGGATGACCTGAAACTCTATGCCTCCGGACAACGCGATTTAGAGCAGTCGCTTAGGGTAGTGCAGGATTACAGTCAAGCTATTGGTATGGAGTTCGGGATAGACAAATGTGCCATGGTTCATCTCAAAAGAGGACGTTGCGGAGATAGTGAAGATGAGGAGCAGCTCGTTGATGGGAGCATCTTGCGACAACTGCATGCCGGAGATACCTATACCTACCTTGGAGTGGCGCAGCGTCACATCCAAGAGGCAGAATTGGTCAAAGAGTGTCTCCGCCGCAAGTATTTGCACCGACTCCGGCAGATCTGGTCGTCAGAACTGTCCGGCAAAAACAAAGTCGCTGCCACAAACATGCTTGCGGTCCCATTGTTGCTATACAGCTTTGGTGCTATCCACTGGAACGTGGAAGAGCTGCGACAAATCGACATAAAGACCCGCAAAAGGATGAATATGGAGGGAAGTCTACATCCTAGATCCTCTGTCCCGCGAATATACCTCCCGCGACACCTGGGAGGGCGTGGACTATTGAGTTTGGAGCATCTGCACAACAGAGTAGTACTGGCCACTGCCTGCTATGTTACGACGAGCACCGATCCCCTGATCCGCTTTGTGCGAGAGCACGAGATTGCGGGTAAAGGAGCCTTCCTTTTTAAAGCAGCAACACGGGCAGCCGAAGAACTTAGTCTCACGCTCGACTTCACGCGGAGGTGTCAGCAGTCCGTTACGGAACTTGCTCCCGCACAATTAAAAACCCGGATTAAAACTGCTGAAGTCCAATTGCTTTTAAGACTTCACAAAGATAAACCAATGCACGGAATCTTCTACAAACATCTAGAAGAGCATGGTTTATCTGAGCAGTTGACCTTCTCCTTCCTAAGGTCTAATGGGTTGAAGTCGGAGACTGAGAGCTCTATAATGGCTTGCCAAGACGGTGTCTTCAACACCTTAGTATACCGTAGCCGGATTATGGGTATGGATGTGCCCGATATCCGCTGTAGAGCCTGCCTGCAGGCGCCAGAGACCCTTACGCACCTGTTGTCGGCGTGTAAGGTGTACGCTGGCACAGCCTACGTCTATCGGCACAACGCGGCTCTACGAGTGCTATACTACCATTTAAGGCACTCATACGGTATAGATGAGACACCGGTGCTGCCATACGCTCCAGGGGACATTGAGTCCGTTGTGGAGAACGAGAGGTGCCGAATTTACTGGAACTACTCATTCTCCACGCTCGAGCTTATACATGCAAATAAGCCCGACATAGTCCTCCTCGACTACCAACAAAAGACGATGTTCGTTATCGAGTTCTCGGCACCTGCCGAGGGGAACATCGTCTCTAAGGAGGAGGAAAAGCGGACCAAGTATCAGGAGCTCCTCGGACAACTTCGCAGGCTCTGGCCGGACTACACTGTGAGTCTGCTAGTAATGGTCATTGGATCCCTAGGTGGTATGAGGGATACGCTGCTCTCTGCACTGCGCAAAATGCCGGTGTGCCGTGCGGCGGCGCACATCTTAGCCGCCAGAATGCAGAAGGCAGTCATCCATGGGTCCCTTCGTCTGCTTAGGACGCACGATACGCGGACCCAGTGATTGCTCACCTCACGGTGTGAGGAGTAGTCGCTGGGGAATGGAACAGCAGCCCGGTGTGTCGGAGCCCGGGTTGCACCTTTTTTGTTTTTGTTTTGTCTATATATATATATATATATATATATATAAAAACAAAAAAGGTGCAACCCGGGCTCCGACACACCGGGCTGCTGTTCCATTCCCCAGCGACTACTCCTCACACCGTGAGGTGAGCAATCACTGGGTCCGCGTATCGTGCGTCCTAAGCAGACGAAGGGACCCATGGATGACTGCCTTCTGCATTCTGGCGGCTAAGATGTGCGCCGCCGCACGGCACACCGGCATTTTGCGCAGTGCAGAGAGCAGCGTATCCCTCATACCACCTAGGGATCCAATGACCATTACTAGCAGACTCACAGTGTAGTCCGGCCAGAGCCTGCGAAGTTGTCCGAGGAGCTCCTGATACTTGGTCCGCTTTTCCTCCTCCTTAGAGACGATGTTCCCCTCGGCAGGTGCCGAGAACTCGATAACGAACATCGTCTTTTGTTGGTAGTCGAGGAGGACTATGTCGGGCTTATTTGCATGTATAAGCTCGAGCGTGGAGAATGAGTAGTTCCAGTAAATTCGGCACCTCTCGTTCTCCACAACGGACTCAATGTCCCCTGGAGCGTATGGCAGCACCGGTGTCTCATCTATACCGTATGAGTGCCTTAAATGGTAGTATAGCACTCGTAGAGCCGCGTTGTGCCGATAGACGTAGGCTGTGCCAGCGTACACCTTACACGCCGACAAGAGGTGCGTAAGGGTCTCTGGCGCCTGCAGGCAGGCTCTACAGCGGATATCGGGCACATCCATACCCATAATCCGGCTACGGTATACTAAGGTGTTGAAGACACCGTCTTGGCAAGCCATTATAGAGCTCTCAGTCTCCGACTTCAACCCATTAGACCTTAGGAAGGAGAAGGTCAACTGCTCAGATAAACCATGCTCTTCTAGATGTTTGTAGAAGATTCCGTGCATTGGTTTATCTTTGTGAAGTCTTAAAAGCAATTGGACTTCAGCAGTTTTAATCCGGGTTTTTAATTGTGCGGGAGCAAGTTCCGTAACGGACTGCTGACACCTCCGCGTGAAGTCGAGCGTGAGACTAAGTTCTTCGGCTGCCCGTGTTGCTGCTTTAAAAAGGAAGGCTCCTTTACCCGCAATCTCGTGCTCTCGCACAAAGCGGATCAGGGGATCGGTGCTCGTCGTAACATAGCAGGCAGTGGCCAGTACTACTCTGTTGTGCAGATGCTCCAAACTCAATAGTCCACGCCCTCCCAGGTGTCGCGGGAGGTATATTCGCGGGACAGAGGATCTAGGATGTAGACTTCCCTCCATATTCATCCTTTTGCGGGTCTTTATGTCGATTTGTCGCAGCTCCTCCACGTTCCAGTGGATAGCACCAAAGCTGTATAGCAACAATGGGACCGCAAGCATGTTTGTGGCAGCGACTTTGTTTTTGCCGGACAGTTCTGACGACCAGATCTGCCGGAGTCGGTGCAAATACTTGCGGCGGAGACACTCTTTGACCAATTCTGCCTCTTGGATGTGACGCTGCGCCACTCCAAGGTAGGTATAGGTATCTCCGGCATGCAGTTGTCGCAAGATGCTCCCATCAACGAGCTGCTCCTCATCTTCACTATCTCCGCAACGTCCTCTTTTGAGATGAACCATGGCACATTTGTCTATCCCGAACTCCATACCAATAGCTTGACTGTAATCCTGCACTACCCTCAGCGACTGCTCTAAATCGCGTTGTCCGGAGGCATAGAGTTTCAGGTCATCCATGTAAAATAAGTGGGTGACCTTGTGCCTCCGGTAATTGGGCTTGCCACAGCTGTATCCCTTAGTATTTTTCAGCGCTATGGACAAAGGCAGTAGCGAGATGCAAAAGAGCAAGGGACTCAAGGAGTCTCCTTGGAAGACCCCTCTTTTAAATGATACCAACTCTGTTCGAACCTTGGTTTCACCCGATGTTATAGTGAACCGAGTCTTCCAGAGCGGCATCAGTTGTTTGATGCATCCCACTATTTGATCATCTACCGAAAGACATTCCAACAGCCGCACAATCAGTTCATGAGACGTAGTGTCGAATGCCTTCCGATAGTCGATCCAGGCCATAGAAAGGTTTCGCAGGTAATGCACGGAGTCCTGTGTGACACAGCGGTCAATCAACAGGTTATCCCTGCAGCCAGCTACTCCTTTCTTAGACCCTCTTTGTTCATATACGCTGAGAAATACGGGATTTACAGCTTGAAGGATACGCATGTACAAGATTCTGGTGAAGAGCTTGTAACATGCGTTCAGACATGTTATTGGCCTGTAGTTTTTAGGATCAGACAAATCTCCGGTCTTCGGGAGAAGCACGGTTCGACCCTCGACAAACCAAGCCGGAATTGGCTGCTCCTGATTTAGCCACGAGTTAAAAACTCTAGCTAAATGCCGGTGGCAACTGGGAAACTTTTTCAACCAGTAGGTGTTTATGCCATCCGGGCCAGGAGCTGCGAAATTCTTTGCGCCTCGTAAGGCACCAAGAATTTCTTCCGTGTTTATCGGGTGACGCAGTACATTCAGGTTTGGAGTCCTCCTACAAACGGACTCGAACTGCGCCAAGGCCGGAGTGTCTGCTTGGAGAGGTTTATCAATATATATATATATATATATATATATATATATATATATATATTGATAAAAAAAGTGCATCAAATCAAGGAATGGGAATATTGGTTTTGTTACGACAAATGCTTTCGTTACCGATCGTGTATCATCATCTCCATAAGTTTATTTACAGAAGCATTTTGTTACGTGACTTCAGTGATATTACTTCTTGGTTTGAATGACCTTCATCTATGCATTATCTAAAGCTACCATGATATCCCACAACATGTTTTTGCAACTGCCCGTCAGGAATTTGAAAATCGCCTGTATCATTGTTTGGCCAATAACTAGCACCATCTAAACACTGGTTGCAATAAAAAGTGAGATTTTCGTGTATTTTTGTATTCTTTTTGAACAAGTTAAGATACATAAAGATTCTAATTCTCTCGAAAATGAATCGACCGATTTTAAAAAATCAAACGTCAAAATAAAGTACATCTACATAACCTTAAAACAAGGTATTACTCAACGCCCCTTGTCATTCAAAATTTTTAAGGGATGCATCCTGGGGGGAGAGGGTGCAAGAGGATGAAGTAGTTTTTGGTCAAAAAGTTGTCCCCCTGACAAATCTTTTGACGTGTCTTGGCGTTTTTTTAATCAGCGGTTTTCGAGAAATCCGGGGTGGGAAGTTTTCAAACGAACACACTGTGTATTATGTATTATTTTTTTTACCAATCGCGGTAGATACTCTGTACATAATTTGGCGTCCTTTGTGAATTTTGGGCGGCATCGAATACGTCAGTTGAGTCAGCCGTAATTTATAGAATACAAATAACCCCCAAATAGCTCCGTATCAAATGAACGCATTTACGGACGGTTGAATGAGCGAATAAAGAGATCGAAATGAAATCCGCAAAACAACAATATAATGTACTACCATCCACCATTATCATATACATACATGCGTGTTAATGAAAATTAAATTTTTATACAATGACACCTCTCTCTCCGATCGGCGTTGGCACACCCCCATTAATAAATTATTTGCAGCTACTGGGAAATCATTGACAACTTGTCATTTGTACACACACGATACTTACACTGGTTCACGTAAAAACGTATGAAGGGTTTCTGGGAAAAACAACATATGCCAAGAATATTAGAGATTGAGATATTGTTTAGTGCTCATGTTTGGACCCGTTGATGAAAAACGGAATTCAAATCATCCAAAACCACCGTGTCTGCTATATATTTGGCCTAATGAAATATGATCATGTCAGTAAGTAATATAAAGTATTGCAATGACAGTATTGTAGAATATAAGTATTTGATATTAATTCGCAAAAATGTGTCGTCATCAAAACTTGAACGTCTGAGAAAAACTGATATTTAATTATGAGGTTCGTGATAAAACTGTTTATTACAGCATAAGAACACACCACAACTCCATTAGGCAGAAGTGTTTTACACAACGCAGCTACTTTTTGTAATCAATTGAATAATTCTTTCAAAATAGTGGTACTATCATGTGCCCGCAGATCCGTTAAAACATGCTAGAGACTGAATAACTAAGGCTAGACTTTTAATCAGCAGCTTGTCAATGCAGCCTAGCCTCTCCTTTTAGTATCGTTTTTGCAAATCAATAAACAAATTTTTTCTTCACGAGGAAAACATCTCTAACAAAACTTTGTGTCACCGAAAGCATTTTTATGTATTTTTTTTTCATATTTATGTTTATGTATGCATACCATTATGGAACATCCTTCTGGTAACGGAAATCGCCATAAGAAGAGGAGCTAAGGCTAAATTTCGCTGCTCATGTCCCTCTTGGTTTTTGGAAATAAAGAATGTTATTATTATTATAATTCTACGTTTCAAAATGATTTCCAGGGTAATTTGTAGGGTGGAAATATAGCAGGTTCTACAAAAGCAGCGCCTGTCGCTGTAGTATGTTGTTTTTGAAGGTAACGCGAAAAGAGATTATATGGAGAGCATATTATAGGCGTCACAAGGGAATATTGTACCAGTTAAATGCAGTTAAAATGTCTAAGAACTTGACTGATTCATAAAGCTTTAGAGATTGGAGTTAGGTACAGTGGACCTTAGCGGTCGTCCAGTATTCGTAGAAAAAAAACGCAATATCTAATGAGTCTTCACCTTCACCTTTCAAACCACTTCTTATTAATCCACTGAAGAAGCAGGACGTATAGACGTTGTCCGCTGTATTTACTAGCGAAGAAAATAATAATAATAATAATGATTTATTCACCACTACTTGAGGTAAACAAATAGTAGAACCACAGAAGGTCATGAGCTTTGTGCGTGGTAGTATGACAGCTAATTTATAAATAAAAAAAATGCTAACATGATAAAAGAGATATAGATAAAATAATATACTGGTGTATATGCGTGCAATCTCAGAACTGTTATTTTTAACCTGATCTAATGATATTTTTTAGTGTTCCTGTTTATTTATTTTTATTAATATGTATATACATAGTGCTTTACTGTCTAAGCCCCCGTTCACATAGGACGCGCTTCGCTCGGAGCATCGCGCTTTGCTTACCGCCTAGCGTAAAGCGAGGGGAAACCGACCCATACATTTAGATGCAGCCGTTCACATCGAGCGCATAGCGCTACGCTTACCGCTTAGCGTAAAGCGAGGGGAACCAACCCATACATTTAGATGCAGCCGTTCACATCGGGCGCATAGCGTAGCGCTAAGCAAAGCGCGATGCTCCATGCGAGGCGCGTCCGATGTGAACAGGGGCTAATGCCGAATCTGTTTAACGTTCACCATTTCGTGTGCTTGTAACCTTGGTAAATTTATAATCCACTGCTTACATTTTTTTTTTGAAAAGTTCTATGGAATTTATGGTTTTTAGTTCGTTAGGGATTAGATTATAACTTCGAGGGCCGAGATATTTAAATGACCTCTGAAGTACATTTTTATCAGGCTTGGGAGCACAGGCAGAATTCTTATTACGAGTATTATATTCGTGTTGTACGGCGACTAATGACGCTTTATGTCGATGCTGTGTAATCAAAATGTTGCAAAGGTACAATCGACGGATATCTAACATATTGGTGTCTTTATAGAGTAGTGAGCTGGAATATACCATTGGCTTATTGAATGTAGTCTTCAAGATCATTTTCTGTAAAGTCTCCAGAGAATTTATATGGACTGCATTCGCAGCACCCCAAGCGATGATAGCGTACCTTATGTGGCTTTCTGCAAGTGCATGGTATAATGTTTTTAGTTGTGACTCCTCTAAAATGTTTGTCAAAAATTTTATTTTATACAACACCGTGCGGAGTTTTTTCACAAGATACTGTATGTGTACATCCCACTTGAGGTGGCAATCGATATACAGTTTTTAAATGTAAATAATTATTTATAAAACTCTGCAATCTGACACTTCAGACATTGCAAATCCTGCAGACATAGATTCCGAAGTAGTGAAGATTAAATATTATTTTGCACTCATATATTCTTTTGTTCCTACTCTACTCAACGTTATATTCATTTTGGGTAATTATTAGAATTCCCTTAAAAAATAAAAATCTCAAAAGGTATTGATTTTTTGTCATACTTATACATATTAAGCTAAATTTGTTGCATTTTAGCTCTCCTATCATGCCCCGACAGAAATACGCCGAATTACATTAAGGGGCTAGGGTATAGCGCGCGAATTTGAGATTCTAAGAAAATACGTATTCTTGTGTTATCGGGTTCTAAAGTATGTTTGTCTAAAATAAAAATGGAGGAGGTAAGTGCGAATGTCGCCTTGCGATACTGCTGACGGCTGACCGCCGCGACAACGATTTCGCATCGAGGAGAGCCGAGAGCGACCGACCGGTCTGTGTGTAGTGTGCCGTTAACTTTGAACTTACGGTAATGATTCAAAAAGCAAATTAAATAAAAAAGTATTGTGAGTTTTTTTGCACACTAAAAACTTTTTTGAAAAAATGACTCCGAATTGTCGTTCACTAGGGTCTTAACTATCACTTTCTGAAATTTTATGTATGTGGTTTGAAAAACAAGTGAGTTGTACGTGAACTTGCGAATCCGTGTTTTAAATGGAAAATACATACATATGTATAAATGTGTGTACCTAGGTCCCTTAAGCCCTGTATAGGAGTAAATTTACCAGCGCGGAGTGAGGAACGGTAGCGGGAAGTTTCCTCGTGTAGCGATCGTTACTATCATGTCAAGTCTAAAAAAGGATAGAAAACACATAAGCGTAACAGAGATATTAAACATCGTCTACTGCGATTATCCAATCCCGATGCTGGACCATCTTTAAGCTGGGGAATAAAAACTGCTGTTGCCGATTGTAGTTAAGGGGTATTAAGTGAATATGAATTATTTGCCTTATATATAAAATAAAACAAGTCGTAAAAGAAGGAAATATTCTGGAATTATTAAGAGTTATTGCAACGTCCTTACCTCTTTCACGGGATTCTTTGCGCTGGTCAATTTACGTTGGCCACACAGTACTTCGGTTCCATGTTTTATGGCCATCAGTATATATGAATTATGCGGTGGGTCGATGTTTATTCACACACATAGCAACATTTAAACGTTTTGGCGCGCGCCGGCTGCCAGTATTTTGCAATGATGAACTTTCCCCGGCATCCACGGCCTGCTGCCTTTTTCGCAATTTGCCGTTTATTTTATTCCGATGATGGAAAGCGGAAGCAATTAACGTTTATTAAATGACTATTATATAAATAAATGCGATATGATGCGAGTATCGATTGCGCTTCAACGCGCTGTTTACATGTTACCGTGTTTAGCTGTTTAGAGGTATCAGGTTTTCATTTGATATATCTCACCGTTTTTCCCAACCATGGTGATACTACCTACTGTTTTTTTTACTTCTTAAGGTAAAGAAAAATATTTTTCAATAAATTGCTGTATCTATACGAGAATCTCGGTCTACACACATAAAAGGAAACTCTCATTTCAAGAATTCTGATAATCTTGTAAACATATATTTGCGACAAGAAGATCTGTTCTGGCTCTAACTGACTTGATGAGGAAATTATGGTTAATTTGCAAGTAATATATTTTTGATTTCAATACTCATTCTAAAGAAAGATGCTCCGACCAAGAATATAATTTTCTTCACAACTGAAATTTCAATACTTTTCGACCCAGTTTTTAATTAAGTTTAGTTATTTTCCAACTGAGCTACTATTACTTCGATCAAGAATACAAACAGCTTGAGATTTGTGGAGTGTCTCCATTGAGAGTATGATAATCTTACTTCAACTGTCGCCACAAGCCTATTACATATATTTGTAAATAATTCAAAATTTTACCTGTGTTTGTATGTTACATTCTCATGAAAGGATTGCTGTAGAGTTGGGGTTGTGGGGATCTCAAATATACAGATATCCGTATGTTAGTACCAAGTATATGATATGTAATATATTTATGTAATTAGTGTGAATGGAATACAAATAATGGCGGACCAGTGTGCGTAACATATTCGTCTAGTTCAAAAGTACATGGTCTTTATATTCTGTGGTAATAGGCATTTTTCAACATGAATTTGGAAAAACACAATTTAACGTGAAATTACCGAATGATTATACAGAACAGATGCTCTGATGACAAGAAGACAAAAATACAGTTTGCGCCAAGATCATGAAATGCTTCAATCAATATACATACAGGGTGTCCAGTTAGTGTGTAATTCTTCGATATCTCGCGAGATATACTTGATAGAAGAACATGTCAAATACAACAGTTATCTGGTTACTTAGGACGCATATTCCACAAATATTTTGAAATATACAGGGTGTTGCGGGAAAGTAGGATAGTGATCAACTTGATTTTTTTATATGGAACTATAACTTTTTCTTAAATTCCTCTAGTTCCCATCATTGATCTCTATTCAACCCTAAAATATTTTTGGGATCGGTTGCGACGTTGCCAAGTTATAATTTATTTTCTATTAATTTCCGGATTTGCAAGGTCGCAAGTAATACGTCCAAATTGATATAATCCTTCAACTTTTCTCAATAATATTACACAACGAGTTACTTGAATATTAAGTGGATATTATTTTGGATGTTACCAGCAATTTGTATCTACAGGGTGTTTTTGGCAGAATTTTAAATTACGGCAATTTGAAGGTCATTTTACTTTGTTTTTTAAATGTAACACCCTGTTTGTTTTATTTTAAATCGAAATATCTACTAATACCCTATCTCGCCTTGTACTTTTTTTTGCGTTTGCGGCGTTGCCAAGTTATAAATTATTTTTCCAAATTTTTAAACAAATATCCCCGATTTTAATTTATTTTAAACAAAATCCTCTACTTATTTTTATTGCAATGAATTGCACATATCGAACTTCGTGAGATCTCACAATTTCAAAATTTTGTTTCTATTAATTACTGAGATACGGCAACACCGCTTTTTCAGTAAACGGTACCGGAACGCTTAAATAGTTCCAAAACTGTCAAAGCTAGAGAGGTGAAATTGATTGAAAAATTGGGGGTTTTTAAACATACAGAATTCAAAAACGCTAATATCAGTGTAGTCGGATTTACCAATTTTACGTCATAATTTTGAATGGAATGCCCTATTTATGAAGTCTAACGTAAAAGTGGTAAACACCAACCGCATGACGGTGAGAAGGTGGCTGGATATAACGCGTTACGCCGCCGGGTCAAAAGTCGATATTAAGAATAAGATTAAAAGAATGCTTTATTCCTTAAATCATCATAGCATGACATAGAATGAGTCATGAACTAATTATGTAGCTTAAAGTGATACACATTACGCGATGTTGAAATTGTAATAATTAAAGTGGCCCCAAAATATGTCAATAAGTTTAGCTATTCCGACATTGGGTCCTGTTTACAGCGAACCAACTTTGTCACAACATAATAACAGGACCTTTCTTTTAGTTGAGCTATAAAATGTTTTGGATCCACCGACGAAGTCATGTCCTATGAGGATGTCGTTTATTTGGCGTAAGCTGTAGTTGGATACCTGATGGTACGCCAGATGATAGAACGTTTGGTGAAAGCTGGAATTCTCAACCAAGAGTATTTTGCGTGGATGAACAACTACATACAGCTCACTATCTGTTAAATCACTTTAAATCACAAATATTACGATGTGCTAAATTATTTTGTTCATAGTCAGAATCCCGCTAGGCTGAAAGCCTATGGCGCTGTCGAAGCACTGCGAGAGGATAAGTGTCGGTGCACGTTAAATTTGAAACACTGCAGGTTGTAGTCGTCAGGAGACAAATTCCCCTGCAGCTCATTTCACAGCGCCAAGGTTCGACATCGACTTAGTAAGGATGAGCTCGCAGAGCCTCTCTAGTGTTCCTCGTTCGGACAGCCTTTGGTGTTATTATCTGGGAGATATCTCTCAAATATCTTCCGTGATAAAATCTATAAAACAGGGACAGGTCAGCCACCCTTCTTTGATGTTCTAGGCTGTGGAAGTCCTTTGTGAGGTTAGGCGTATCGACTAGTTTAATTGCTCTCTTCTGGATAGTATCTAGAAGCTTCAGAAAGTGCTTCGGAGCGCATTCCCACACCTGGAAGCAATACTCTAATGATGGTCGGATCTGTACTTTGTAGAGCAGCAGTAGTTGCTCTGGTGTGTACAGCCTGCTACAGCGGAACAAAACTCCAAGCTTCTGGGATGCCGCTGATGGCGTGGTCATGCCAGGACATGTTATTGTTTATTGTTGATGTTGATTCCCAAAAGCTTGACGGAAGGTGTCTCGACTATTAGGTGATCCTCCATTTCCACAATTGGTAAGCCAACGTGAGACTTCTTTGTCAGTGTTGTGTTGTTAAACATATTTACTAATCCCCACTCGACAATTGTTTTGACATCTACGTTCATTTGTGAGGCATGTTGCTGTAGCCGACGCCGACGGGATGATAGACTAGACTATGGATACCCACCAGAATGGAAGATCATTCGAAATAAAGTAGCCAATTCTATTGGCGTTGGCCAGGGAATTACTCAACTTTATCCACACTGCACGGTATCCTCCAGTCGATGAGAAACTTGGCCTGAGGGTGAAAGGGTTGCTTTGATGGAGAAGAAGAAATAGCGGAAGAATAGTTAGAAGTCGAAGAAGAGGCCGACACAGAAGAGCCTTCATAACCGTACAAAATGATGTAGAGTTAACTCACTATACCACGAAACCTGCAATAAACCCATCTAGAACTATAGGCGTGCAATTTCTCTGGATATATCCTGATCCGCATACATATATACATCACACGGTAATGTCCTCCGGAATCCACACAGAACCGTGTATGTACATACGCAACGATATGTAAACTATGGCGCCGTGTACCAGGACGAGGACCCGGCGGACCGGACGGGACGGTAGTGGAGAGCCCCGGTTTGCCTCAGTTTCGAAGGCGATACCGTACGATAGGTCTATTCATTACCTATTTACGCTGTCACTTGTAATTACTGTTTATAACGGTGATTACCGATGGCCGAACGGCTATTGGGTGTCAAAGTCACGTGATATGTGGTCCGTGCGGGCCGGCGGCGCGCCTCCCACCTCGCCCCCTTTCCCCTTTCCCCCCCGACCCCCCAAGCCGGCGGTTTCTTGCCGCACCTTAGTGTGCCGATAACGTTACGGCGACTCGGGTCGCCTCTAAGAATATTATGGAAATTGCGCCAACTAATTGGCCCATCTGGTATTGTTTATGGGGTAAACAAATTACATGCGAGGGCGCGGAAGGTAAACGTCCAAGCCCTTCGCGATTACGCACCGGATAATTTTTAGTATAAATATATAAAAAAATGTCCTACCTACCTACCAGTTACCAGTATTTTATAGGGGAGAAGCTAGTTGGATAGTATTTTTTTAAGATTAGGTTGAAGGAAAACAAAATCTCATGTTTATTTATTTTAGTAGTGAGGGGGTTAAGGTTCAGTTGCCCTAATAGTTACCGCTCAGCCTTTTCGAACTCTGAAATGGTGTGGACTATGCTCTCCTGTCTTCCTTCTAGCCTACACTCTGGTAGGAGTTCCTGCTTCCACAAAGGACAGGTCAGTCGAAGATAAATGCTTAGCTGTTTCCTCTGCCTCACTGCACTTCTTGTATAATGGGTTTGCCACTTCAATCCTCAGCTTTTGCAAGTGTGCACAGAATGCCCAATGGCCAGATATAAATCCAACCACCTTTCGTAGTTCTTTCCTGCTTAATCTGAGAGCGTCTGCGGTATTAGAACACGATGGTCCCCTTAGCATTCTCTTAGACTAAGTATTCCCCACCATACACTCTCCCAGCGCTTCTGGTGCTCATTTGATATCCATCTGGTGATAGATGTCCGTAGCATGTTTTATGATATGCTGGTTCAGGTCAAATGAGAGGGAGCTCTGCGTCTTCTTTGTTACACTCGTCGGCCCTCTCATTACCACCCACTCTTATGTGACTGGGCATCCAAGATAATATTACCTTGTTGGTCTTCGCCAGTGTCTTTAGGACATTATGGCAGTCCCACACTATTTTTGATTTTGCTTGCTTGCCAAGGCCATCAGAGCCACCCGGCTGTCTGTGTTTACATAGATAGTCTTTATTGCTGTATCCTTTATCTATGCATATTCTGCCTCATTCCAAAATGACGGCTATTTCTGCCTGGAAAAACAGACTAAGGAGAGTTTATGCCTGAATGCATCAGCCATTCGTTCGATTATTTGATCATTTTGTTCCTTCAGAGCAGAAATGTACTATATTCAAATTGCCTTATTTTGCGATACAAATATGCCTATGTATATCACCAAATTTACTGTAGAAGTATACTCAGTCCACACTGGAGGGAGATTATATATTTGCAAAATTAAAACTAGTCTACATTTTGTGTTGGATATAGACTAGTTCTGACGTGCCATTTTGGAGATAGTAAACATTGATAATGGACTAGTTCCGCTTTCGCATGTTTGGAGGTAGTATACTGCATCGGAGGGCATAGGTTTGTTCTGTATATAATACCACCCGTGTCGAAGGACTTTTCCTACAATGTACTATGTCCACAATTTTCCATAACATAAAGAATGTCCCATATCCAAGTAAAGCACCTTATAACCAGTTATCTCATATCGCTATTTAAGTTATATCAAGCAATTTTTCAGTTTACAATTTCTCAAAGACAAAAAAAGCTTCTTCTGTAAAATTTACATTTTGTGACTTGGTATACTTGTGCTCTCAGGAAACGATTTGCACGTTGAAGAAACTGTTCTCTCTGGGCGGTGCCGCAACATCTGACTGAAGAGCAGATGACACACAACGTGCGACTTGGTGCCAGGAGCTGTTAGATAAGTTTGATAAGGGACAATCTCTGAGGCCAAAATCAAGAATGGAAACCTGGTTCCTCCATCACGATAATGCTCCAGCTCATTGCGCCTGATACCGAATATTTGACCACGAAAGGAGTAAAAATTCTTGCGCACCCTCCCTACAGTCTAGACTTTTCTAGTGATGAGGACCTTCTGCATGGTTGAGTATGCTTTAATCCCCAGTGACACAGGCTTGAAAGAGATGTTTCGGAGATTTATTGAATGTAGTGGAAAGAGCTTTAAAAAGGCGAAATAAATAAAGCTGTATTGCAAAAAGCTTTCCTAGTACACTTGGTATACAGGGTGTAACATGTATCAAGATATTGACCGTTAATGAAATCCTTATATTAAATTCCGCCCCTGTGCGATTAGATCAAAACAGAGAAAAAAACGCAGACTACGGAGCACAGGCGTACGTAGCAGCGCGCGTTTGACGTCTCTCGAATTGTTGACGTCGGACTTTAATCACAACAAAAAATAGTGCACCGTTATAACTAAAACGAACTTGTGGAAATGATTTTAGTGTACGGTGAATGTCTAAATGCCTCTCAAGCTTCGCGAGTGTATGCTAATCGTTTTCCTGACCGTATTCATCCTGCACCTCGTCTATTTCTCGATCTCGTGCAAAGAGCTAGAGATACACGATGTTTGTATCCACATCATGATGGATACGCCGGAAGACGGCGGCCCGCTGTCGAGACTAAGCAGCGTCGGGCGCGGTTAGTATATGGACGGCTGGCGTCTGAGTGGGGAGAGAGACTTAGAGCTCGGAACTCCCTTCACACGCGGTCAGTTCATGGACGGCAGGTGCTTCAGTGGGGGAGATATGAAGAGCTCGGATCCCCCTCACGCTCGATCGACGCACCGGCCACGTTCAGTCTCTCTTGATGGTCACACTGTGGACCCGCCGGCATTGCTGGCCGTGCATGAACGACCCCCCCCCCCCACCCGAGAGTTGTAGGACAATAAGCCAGAAAGGCTGCAGTCCTGACCGCTCTCTGGAGTTAAACAAAAATTGAAGAAGAGATACAATCGCTTTTCAGTCTCGCGGCACGAACTTCGAACAGTCCGAACCGTATCTATAAGACCCATGTGACAGGACCGCACTTCTTCGCAGCAAACGAATTCGCTTTCTCGTGTCACAGGCAGTGGCTTCTGAAAAAGGAACGTCCCAACTTTGCAAACGCCCTGTCTAACTAAATAACGTAGTGTCCTGGTAGGTTTGAAGCCTATAACCTCATTTCTCGGATATACTACCTATAGACATCCGCACGTATGTATATACGTGAACGTATACTCTAATATGCACTTAATTTGAATCTAACGTGCATTCTCCACAGCTATCCATTTACATATATGTATATATCCTATTGCTTTGCAACTCGACTAGCATGGTTGCCATTATGGGTTGGGGAGAGAGAGACAGATAGAAATTTAACGTTCCAGAGTTACTAGAGACCCTTAGGCGTTCTAGTTCAGGTATAATAGAGAAGACACGCTTGACCATTCAAAAATACATTTTTTTGTATAAGCTAAGTGGCTGCGAGGTCTAAGCCTAAAATATACTATGGAGAAGTTAGGAATGTTCTAGTGTGTACGCGCCAACTGCAAAATTGAAAAACATACTCACATGCATACGTGTCGTCTATTCGACCAATCAGAACACTTACCTGAAAAGAAAAGAGAAACATTTAGAACTCGTTACGATAATCATTCATAACAACGTATGAAAAATGTGTCTTGGCTTGAAAATTATAGTATAGGAAAATGCAAAGGTGGCTATGGAACGTCAAAAAGTAATTCGAACAGTGTAAAGCATTTCTTTTTGCAACAGAGGTGTGGTTAAGCTGTCAGTAGTTTGTAATTACTAAGTACTTAAATCATACTATGTATTGCTACTGTCGTAGATAAAGTAGTATTCAACTCGCGTTAGTAGTAATAAGGCACATTTGCTGATTCGCAGCAAACTTCAACTGGGTCAGTGATTACTGTCATTACAGCAGGTTGAACCGTATACAATTATTTCTCAAATTCCTGTCATGTACGTCGCTTCTAAAATTAATCTTTTTCAAAAGATATGATAGGCTCTTACTATTAGTAATTTTGTGGTGCAATGTCAAGTGCAATTTATAACCATTGACTTGTATGAAAATCTACTGTATTTTTCATACCACAAAAAGGCGTAACCATTCTTTTTACACCTTTTCAAAGTACAAAACGTTTTCAAAATGTATCTTCAAAGTATCTCCTTTTTGTAAAAAAATGAAGTCAAGCCAAGTCAATGGACCACCTATTAAGATAATAACAAACTTTTCAGTTCTACAATTTTCCACCACCAAACACCCCAATTTCACTCCCACCCTAAAAAGCAGAAAACGCCTAAAAAAGGAGTTTGAGCTGTTTTTATATTTTTAGTTTTTGGATTATCACTGCGTCGCCACTGACACGATTTCTAAAAACCATACGTTTTCCATCCTCGCCACGATAGTAATACTCTGTCAAAACCTCATTAAAATGATTCAAAATCCTCCACGTTACACAATACAGCACGATCTAAAGCAATACTCGTATGACGTCAAAAAATTCGAAACAAGGCAATGTTCGGATGGACACATGTCAATGCAACCCCCACCCCCAAACTATCCCAATTTCACCCCGCTCGAAAAAGGTAGAAAATGATCAGGAACCCCTGAAACGCCTAAAAACGAAGTTTGAGGAATATTGGCAATTTTATGTTTTTTTGCTAATTACGAGTACTCCACCGCCCATGCACGGATTTTCGATATTATAGCAGCATTACATATTACGACCACACAGAATATCGCTACCCAAATTCCATCACAATCCATGCAGCGGCGACTGAGATTACGGGGCTAGAAAAACTCCAACAGACAGACAGATCGACAGAAATACAGACAGACCGACGGAAATGAGTTACGTGGATTTTCGTTTTGTAGACACCATAAGACGTATTATCTCAAAATCAAAACTTTTCGCGATCACAATAGTCCCCTCCCGTCATCTAATGGTGTGGGAAGTAAAAAGAAGAGTCGAACAAATTTTTTTGTTTTCGATCTCGAACTCGTCTGTTGGTTGATTTGGGGACATTCATCGGGAATTCGGGTGTTAAAGTAATAATTGAAAAATTTTGAATTCCGTGCAGATCTGTATGTTCAACATATTTTTTTGAGAGTGCGATGATGCAGGGTCAATCTAAGTTCAGCATTGGATTCAGTGGTACATTTTCTACGAAAAAGAGTGGGAAATAATGAGGTAACATCCCAAAATGAGGGATTGAGAGTCGCCGTTCCAAAATCGAAAAAGTCCAAATATACTCTGTTAAAAAAAAGAAGAAATTTTTGGTTCTCAATCAGGTCAAAGCCCCGCGTTTGGATTAATTTGGGGATATTGATCAGGAATTTGGCTGGTGTTCCGAATTTTGCCGTGTTTAAATTAAATTTGAAACCTTGCATTCTGCGCAGGTCTGCAACAAAAAATTGTTTTTTTAAATACGGTGAAAGTTGTTTTTATTTATGGACTACTAAAGCACGTTGAAGCAGAGAGAGAACCACAGGATAAATATAAAAAATTACATTAACGTTTATAATATCTACAATGCCCGTACTATCACATCAGAAGAACTGCTATCGGTCTACTACTCTCTCGCAGCAGCAATAATAATGATTGCCATGTCAACCATTTGCGAATGAATATGGGATATTATTCCTCCTGGAAACGCTATCATAAACCTTGCTAACTTATTAAAGTAATTAAAAACATCGATCATCAATCTCAGAACCGGGTCTCGACTCATTCTCGTTCCTAATGCCTCTACTTATCATGATTCTTCGTTTTTTCGTATACGCTAACTGTACATATCTGTTCTTGCGATCTCATATTGTATGTATCTTAGACAGTAAGCATGTGGTTGTAAGCAGTAATACATGTTAATACCAAATGGAATTACAGAGCTATTTATCGCAACGTTAGAGGTAAGGTATCATTCCGTACTACCAAGAAACTGAAGTATGAAATTATTGTATACCTAATGCCGGTTTTCCATTAAACGGACAAAACAATAACAAAACACAAACTCCTGCCGATAAAAACAAAACTACAACATTTTGCAAACTTTTTGAAGACTGGCGTGTTTTGCGACAGTTCGAGTTTTGTTTTGCGAGTCCCGCTCGGAAGCGGTAATATCAAAGGTTTCGACATGTTTTGATACTAGAGTCTGGCTGATGGAAACGGTTATGTTGTGTTTCTTGGGAGTCTCCGACTATATTTCGTTTTGCTGCCCAGATTCGTACCAAATAATTTACATATAAGTATAGTCTAATATTAATAATGCATTATTCTATTCTATTCAGGCAAGAGCACATTTTCATTACAGATAAATCCGTCACATACGCGATTTTCTGAATCAGCTGTGTCGCATAACTGAGATTTGATTCATTCCATGAAATTTCATATTTTGGCTTCCTCAAAGGGTTTGTTCATAGATTACAGTTTTCATCTTCTCGAAACATTGCTTGATGATTATTCGAAACTTGCCCATAATTTAGTCCGCTTGTTCGAAACAAAAGTTTCAAGTTTGTTTCAGTTTTGTTTTTGTTTTTTAGGTTCCAGAAAATACAAACAAAACATAAACTCAACTGTCCGTTTGGTGGAAAACCGGCATAATGACGTCAATAGTTAAATTTTCGTTACATGAATTTATCGCTGTCTGCGACTGCTAGAATCACCCATATGTAAGTTACCAAATAAATTCCGTAGGAACAGTAATAAAAAAATGTCTGTGAGAAAGATGATAACGCTGCCTAGGCGAACACTTTGCGGACATTTTTCGAGCCAATTTTTAGTTCTTCAAAAAGTAATGAGTGTTTTTACACAGACTAGAAATTTACCAAGTTCTATGGATTTGGATTATAATTAAGTGAGATACGCAATGTCTCTTACGAACTTATTTTTATATTATTGAGTGAGTTATTATCATTACCTAGAGTTGAATACTATACTTTATCTACGACCGTGGAAATAAATAGTGCGATTTAAATACATAATATGTAATTACAAACTATTGACTCTGTCTCTAGATACCGTACACCGTTTGACATTTCATAGTCATATTTGCAGTTAGTATAGCTTATATTTAATTATACGTATTTCTAAGAGATCAGTACTGGTATCTAGTAGCCGTTGGACATAACCCACGGCTGGAGCGTGAGTTATGAAAAATAATTCATGCTGTTTTTTTATAGGTTTTAATATATCTGTTCAAAAGTGATTTGGTTATCGCCGTATAACTTAATGGGAGTTGATAAAATCATTTTCAGTAATATTGTGCATTTTCACTTCGATCTTTGACAATTTGGACCTTTTGCTTTTATTGATTTTCCAACTTTTGGGATATTCTTGGGTTTTATAGTGTGGATTTTTGGAAATTTATGGGGTTCCTAGAGATTTTTGGGAACTTTCAGCGATTTCTGGGGTTTCTTGGAATTTTTGGAAACTTCTTTAGATATCTGTAAATTTATGAGTATCTGGGGATTTTTGGAGATTTTTGGGAATTATTTGAGGATTTATGGAGATATTCGGGGATGTTTGGGAGATTTCCGGGAATTCTTGGTAACTACTGGAGGTTTTAGGGATTTCTGGGGATTTATAGGAACTTCTGGCATTTTTTGGAAATTTCTGGGGATTGATTGAGACAGTCACTGATTTCTGGGGTTAGCATGGTTGTTCTAGGGATTTCTGCAGATACCTTGGGATTTTTGGGAACCTTGTGGATTTCTGGGGACTTATGGATGATTTTGGGAAGTTTTTGAGGATTTCTCAAAATACTTGGGAATTTTTTGGGAGATTTCCGAGAATTCTTGGGAACTACTGACGGTCTTTGGAATTTCTGGAGATTTATAGGAAGTTCTGGGATTTTTTGGATTGTTGGGATGTTTCTGTAGTTTTTTTTTGGAATACATGGGGTTTCTAGACATTCTTGAGAATTTTTAGGGATATATTGGGATACCTTGGAATTTTTGAAAACCTTGTGGATTTCTGGGGATGTTTGGAAAATTTTGGTAATTTGAGAATTTCTTGAGATATTTGGGGAATTTTTTCGGAGATTTCCGGTATATCTTGGGAACTACTGGGGGTTTTTGCGATTTCTGGAGATTTATAAGGACTTCTGGGAATTTTTGGAAATTCATTGGGAGTGATGGGGAGTTTTGAGTATTTTCTGGAACTTTTGAGGATTCCTGAGAATTTTTGGGGTATTGTTTTGGAGATGAAGTATGACAAAATCTACAATAATGTGCTCTTCTAGAATATAACATTAGCTTCAGTTCTTCCAATTCCAGTCAAAACTAAAATACGAATGGATGGATTTCGACACGTATCTGGAATTTTTATACAGGTGCAAACGATACAACGATATTCACTCAACGTTCAGTCCAGAAAATGACGCCATAAAAGTGGACGAATCTGACAGAGGATGATCATATATAGGCGCGCACAGTCACATTAATACAGCTTCCAGTGGAATTGATGGATTAGCTAATTTTTAATGTACATAGATATCGATGCTTTCACAGAGACAGAAACAGAATGAATGATAAAATACTAGAGATACAAATTTCCGGAGCATCGTATGAAAAAAGGCACGGGAGGTCATACTCTGGACATGTGCGCCACATACTAAGGGCAAGGTTTGGCAATATAGCATTTTTTATTTATTTTTTTATAAAGAGAGAACAAAGTGTAAGTGATCAAGCAGAATCGAATGAATTTCTGGTGCATTTATATCGAAACTACTCCATATCTGCTGGTATATCACTCGCTTATCCTCGTTAAGCATCTTCCTCACAGCAGAAACATTTTTTTCCATAGCTGATATTCTTGGCCTTCCCGGCCTCTCAGCATCCTCCAGAATGGAATTTCTCCTTTGGAGTTGTTTAAACTACCTAAATACCATTGTACGATATGGAAAAACATCACCTAGTGCACGAGTCATTTCTTCGGAACACCGGTCTATGTTTAAGCCACGCACGGCATTATAATGCTAAAACTGCCATTTTCGACTTCCTCGACAAAGGAGGGCTGAGTTATTAATAGGCCCGTTTTCGCAAATTTTACCGAAATCAACGTGCGAGGTGTCATTTTCAAGGTAATATCACGTTCTGACTCATTTTCTGAAAAGAAAATGCTTCTTCGGCATTTTCCCTTACGAGTTCGCCATTTTTGTCCTCCACAGCTCTCTTATATTCCAGCCCCTACTCTCAGGTCTCTGTCTATCATGGCATGTCCAATGTAAGTCTCCCATCTTTGTGCCGGTCGTATTCTACGTCTCCTCCCTGGAAGCTCCCATTCCAATATTCGTTTTGGTCATCTGTGTTCTGGCATTCTTTGGACGTGACCATACCATTGTAGTGCTCTGTTTTCTAATGTTCTTGTTATTGAGCAATCGATTCTCATTCTTTGCCATATGTTTGCAGTTCTTAATTTGTCAGTTCTTGTGACTTGCAAGCATCTTCTCATGTGGTCTAATTCGACTGTTCTTATCTTATTCCTTATTGTTGTTGTCATTGGCCATACCTCTGCTCCATATAGGGTTATATTCTGTACTGTGCTTTCAAATATCCTTTTTTTGTTTTCTTTAGTGATAGTGTTATTCCATAGCAGTCCGTAAAGTGCTTTTGTGGCTTGTTTTCCTTGAGCTCTTTTGGTCTGTAGGTATATCTCTTAAATACGTACCATCATTGTGTATTGTCGTTCCTAAATACTTAAAAGCTTGACAGCTGTTAATAATTTCGTCCTCAAAATCTAAATATGCAACCTGTTGTCCAACACACCAGCTTTCCGTTTTATTCATATTTATTTTAAGGCCCCACAGTTCGTATTTTTGTTTGAGCTTCCTTATATGCTATGTTATATTATTATTTTTCCGAGAGAGTGGACTAGAAGAACAAAAACATCTTTATCACAGTAAAGTTTGAAATTATTTGGATCGCTTTTGTGACAGTTACTGCCATTTTAAAGTTCGAAAATTTGCTACTTTTTAGGAATTTATTCCGCCATTTTGAAAATTTTGCGGCATGCGCGGTACCGTTTCAACATAAGAAAACATGTACTTGTGGTAGTATTAGAATTTCACGTTATGACATTATTTTTTGAGTTACCCCCACCCCCAATGCTTTTTTATCATCACAGCGGGACCAAAAACTAGAGTTTTGTTCCTAATCATAACGTTTTTATAGTTACCAAATTTGAAGAAAATTGGAGAACTTGGTTTTTTGATGTCCTTTCACTCAGAAATGCCTCAAGCGATTGCTCCCAAATTTGGCCAACTTGAATTTAATGAAAAGGGTTTGGTGCCGACCGGACAATGGGGGGTGGAAAAGGGTGGGGGTGCCCAAAAAAAATGTGATGCAACATATAAATTTGATGGCACCAGTTGAAAGAGAATGCGTCTTCATGTCTAAAACCATATATCACATGTTAATTTTTTCTGAAATGGAGGGTAAAAAAATTAAACTAAATTGAAAAAGATGTTCCAAAACTATACACACAATGTTGTCTATCATTCATAGTAAATCTGAAGTTTCATTTACTAGTGAATCGTATATGGGTACTCGTACAGGAGTACGAGTACCATTTGCATTAATGTTCAGAATCGTATGCGATTGAAGTCTAGTTAATATGGCGCCCAGTAAAGGAAAGCGTGCTGCAATGGCAGGAATTTTAATGTCAATGGTGCAAAAAAAAATAGAATATGAAAAGATCGTTAGAAAAAAGGCGAATTTGGGATAAAACATCCTTACAATCAAGGAACATTGTGGGAACTGAAGAAAAGTTACTAACAGAGTTATGAAACTGAGCAGGGATTCGCGATCACCATACTCCTCTCACCTATCGGTGTGGGGAATAAAAGTTGATGATTTTATTTACAGAAATATATCGATCCACCTGTTCTCTGAGAAGTAACAATTTTTTTCTTCTGTTGGTTATATGTCGAACGTAGATTATTGATTTTTTTCTTCACTGTTCCACCGATATGTTTAGGATATCTGCTATTGCAGAATATGCTTTGTTTCTTGCATTGATATCTTTAATTTTGTTTTCCCTACTGCTCACGTCCCATATTGTAATATAAGTCGATAAATTGGTCGATCTCCTCAGGGGGTAACTTGTTTTCAGCCATCTTGGATCTGAATGGATGAAAAACTATTTCACTCGCAGCCGTACTCAGATCTCTCGCAACTTTGAAACCGACACGTATACGACCTGCGAGTTGCCATTTACACATGAGAAATCGTATACGATTCGTTCACTCGTATATGACCAACCCGTAAATTTAACTTCAACTTTACGGTTCAAAAATTGTACTGAATTGTACTGAATTGTACTAGTTAATATTATAACAAGGTTATGGTAAAACAAGGACAGGGGATAAACAACAACCATTTGAGTCGGGGAAGTTCCTAGAACGATGTTTACCTCATTCAACGTCCAAACTTTTTTTAATTAAGTCTAACCAAGTCATAACTGGTTTTGAAGAACATCAACATTTTGTCGATTAACTAATTGAATGAAGGATGTGTGGGAAACATAGTCAGGTCAAAATCGATATATGAGGGTTGCTCTATATCTCCGCCAATCCTCCTGTACGCGGACAGCTGTTTCACGCTTATTAGCGATTATCAGTGCACCATAGGTCGACTGACGGAGACAGAGAGCATCTCATGTACTTGTCTGATAGACATGAAAACTCTGATGCTCTCTATCTCCGTCAGTCGACCTATGGCGTACTGATGATCGCTAATAAGCGTGAAACAGCTGTCTGCGTACTGGTGGATTAACGGAGATATAGAGCAACCCTCGTATATCGACTCTCATATGGCTATGTTTCATATAATGGGACAAATCGAACTCAAAAGAGGGAAAAAAATAAAAGTTATCCGATTTAAATTTTTAGAATACTTCCGGAAAGCTAAATGTTCATCTTTCCTTACATTTAACTAGCAATGCAAAATTATTAGAATATTTGCGTGTATTAACTTTTTTTTACGATAGATAACAAAAAACTGTCATTTCGGTAACGTCGAATAACTGACAAAAAATCTTGAATACGAATACGTTTAACAGGTTAATACTTATAAAACGTATTTTAGAACCAGAGCTAAATTTTTTTTTGTCAAAACAGTGTAATTTTTCAGTTACTAATGAGATATTTAAAATGATGTTAGATAACTTTGGCCGCAGGTCTTATTTTAAAACTTTAATTTTTCGCTAATAGTTGAATAAATGCTCAGCTCAATACCTTATGAAAATATTTTATTAGAGGAAAGTAATGTTTTAGCTGAAATGACAGTTAAAGTAAAATAAAAAATTAAATACTGAAGAAAATTCCACTCTTTTAGAATGTTACCGAAATGATAAAATGTTACCGAAATGATTTTTGAAACTCAAAATTGGGGTTCCGTAGCAAATAGAACCATGTTACCAAAAATATATTTTGTTTCATTAATTTCAATTTAAAAATATATGAAATAACGGTGCATACGTCAGAAAGAAAAATAATCGTATGTTTCCTATAACAACTTGCTCTATCTTTTCTAACTTTTTTTCGTCCTGTACTTTTCTGATTAGATTTTTTTTCTTCGATTGTTGCAACATCTCTGGTATCATTCACATTTTTAGGTAAGTTGTCATTTACGACAGCATCGTCTTGATTTGATTCTACCTCAATGTCGCTTATGGGGGGGAATTTTCTCCAAGGAAGTTTTCTGTTTTTTGCTGTAACCGTTTTCTTTTTCGATAACTTGAACTAGCTTCTCTCCATTTCTTGCGTATTTGTTTCTTCTTTTTTGTAGACATTTTATTGATGTCTGGTGTTAGTCCTTTTTCTTTTTTAAGTTTATACCTTCCTCTATCCTTTCTTCTTTTTTCTATCAGCTGTTCTTCGGTCATCTTTGATCTGTATTTTGCAACCCTTTTTCTTAAGTCTTCCCTTCTTTGGTTAGTAGTTTGTTCAGAATTTGTTTTTTTCTTGCTAACAGATTTCTGTTGGACTTTGCTACGTCTCTGTTCTTTTCTATTCAATTTAATCTTGAAACCACTTTATTATTATTTTGGAACGTAGCTTTATCAATTCCATCCTTAGTTGTCTTTAGCTTTTGGTTTGATTTAGTCTCATTACTCTCTGGTTTTCTTATGATTATTTTGGTACAACATATCTCTTTTTGCTCTTCACATGAAGGAGCATTGTTATAAGTTGCTGTTTTTTTTTTCGATAATCGCCTTTCAAAACTTGTTCAAAATCTTCCTTAGTTTTATTCTTGTGCTTTTGTTCTGCCTTTCTTTTTTCTTTCAGGGTTCGTTTTTTAACTAATTTGTTCTCGTATGCCTGTTCCCTGTACCTCTTCAGCTTCTTTTTTAGTTCATTAGGCTTCTCGGCATCATCCATTCTGTCCTGTATTATTAAAGAAGTAATTTCTCATTAGTCATTTCGGTAACGTTACCGAAATGACGAAATTAAACTAAATTACACACAGCGCCGTCTCTATCGAAAACTAGAAACACAAAATTTGAGGTTAGAATAACTACCTATATACCTTAACAAATAATTAAAAATATACTCATTAAAACCGTATTATAATTTATTTATTGGTGTTACCGAACTGACTACTAATAAGCGTACGCATCCAAAATTCGAAACAAAAGTAGTAACTGGCAAAGAACTGTATGTTTCAAGCAAAAACTTACCACGCATCTAACGATAAACACTACCGCCCAACTGTTTGTGATAATGTGCACTCGGTTTTAGCTCAATAATAAGTAGATGGCGCTCTATACACTTAACGATACCGAAATGACGGATATCTTACCGGACACGTTTAATTCGAAAATAGATGAAACAATTTGGAACAGATATCCACATATCCACAGAAACGTTTAAAATAAAAATTATATGAGTGATACTCAACGCTTTGAGGGTTTGGTAAATAAACTTCGCAAATATTTCGTGATATTGAGCAATGAATTCGAAATATCATAAAACGGACAGTTACCGAAATGACGTTTTTTCACTTTACAACTAATTAACTTATTATTCTACTCTATGTAAGGGTTATTGAAAAAAATGCGCGAAGAAGAATGTTTACCAATTGTTAAGAACAATCAAACAAAAAGGAATTCGAATTAGTTTTTGTAGCGCACCCTCGGACATGCAATTGTCCCATTATGTGAAACAGAGCCATATGCAGTTGGCATAGAAGCACGCCTATCTGGTTAGGTGAAGCGCCATTGCGTTCCGCCAAGAAGTTTGCTGCTATTTAGCAGCGACTTCCTTGGTTTGCCTTTACCTTCGGGTACCACATGGCGCAAAGGCAGATCTTTTCTGCCGCCTACTCTCAGGTCAAATTATGTTTTTAAAGTCTTATTAGCCCCATCCTTTTCGAGTTTTTTACCCCCCTTGAGCTTTTTTCTGGCGTCGCCCGTGGATGTTGCCCCTTTTTATTGGGCCACTCCAGGTCCAGTGCTCTCTGGCCGAGGGACAGAAAAATATCAAAGGGATTATTGATGAAGCACTTGTCGAACGCCAACATGACAAATGAGTGCTGCGACGGCGTTGACGCGTCGCGGCAGCGGCACTGTCACGTCATATCCTAACGTCCGGTACTCGGTTCGTCTGTCCGTATCTTCTCACCGGTGGACGTTGGCATTGTGTTTAATGTATAATGCAGAAAGAGTGCCATGCGAAATGGCCGTTTTCATTTTTATGCCATCAGCAAATCAAATGTAAATACGTCACCAGATATTGAGAGTATTTGCTGAATATTGTGCTGAAGCTTTGACGGCGTCGATTAGCTGGGCAAAAAACGAAATTAGGTCTTTTTTGAATTGACTTCCTACCAAAAGGAGTATTATAGCTCAGAGGAGTAGGCTTCGTTAGAATACCGGTGAAAAATCGAGAGGTCACCAACCGCACGCCGGTAAGAAAATGGCTGGAAGTGGGGTATTAAGGCCGGGTCACCAAGTAGTTAAATTGCTCTTCTCTAGACTGCATCAAGTATAGATCATTTTCATATTACGTCAAAAGTGGGCGTGCCTGGTGGGGAGTTCGTATAAAGGAGCGCTCAAAGTCGCCCAACGTAAGACGTAACGTAAGAAGAGGATTTGGTTTATTTTAGACTTAAGGGTATAGGGTATAGCGCGCGAAATTGAGAATTCAAGAAAATACGTATTCCCGTGTTAGCGAGGAGGCGTGGCCGCCTGTTCTCTTTCTCCAGTTTGTGTGTCTAAGATGAGGGGAGCTGAGTCCAAAAGTTCAAAGGTAAGGTAAAAAGGTCCAAAGGTAAGGTCCAAACGTCGCCATAAAAATGAATTTCGCATTTCGAAGCTCCTGACGTTACCTTTAAACCTACAGAAATGATTCAAAAAGCAAATTGAAGAAGAAAGCTTGCGCTATGTCACCCAGGTGGCCATGTTTTGATATCGTATTTGATTCTTAAATTACAGACATTCGAAAAATGTATGATTTTGCGTTGCGAGTTTTTTTGCACACTAAAAAACCTTTTTGAAAAAATTGCTCTCAGATGTCATTCATTAAGGTCTTAACTATCACCTTCTGAGATACTGTCTATGTAGTTTGAAAATCAAGTCAAGTTCTGTTTGAAATGGGAATCCATATTTGATGGTAATTTTCTAAATTCCTGCGAGTTTTCTCCACGATAGCGACATTATACACTGTGCATAATTCATTTCAAAATGTTTTGAAAGTGACAGCTGGTGTTTCCTCGATATTTGGGTCTCGATACAATCCCAAAAATTAGTGCCAGTGGAACTATTTACTACGTTTCCACGGGCTTTCAAAATTGTTTTCAAAGCGTTGTGTGATTTTGGAATGTCCGTGTTTCTACGATAGGATTCGAAACGATTTTTAAAACGTGTTCAACTGACACTCTCGAAAAATGTCATTTCCCAGTTTTATAACCTAATTTGTTGTTTATCATAAATCTTCAGTATCAAATTTCGACTAAACTTCAACAAACTGACCACAGTGACATTAGGCAGCAACATAAAAAATCCAAAAGTGACAGCTGAGATTTCCACGACACATTTGGATCTCGATACGATCTCAAAAATTTGCGAATCGACCTTGAACAGGAAACGTTTTGAAAACGCATCCAAGTGAAGTTTCCACGATATATGTATTAAAAAACTCAAAACGTTTTGAAAACGTTTCGAAAGCCCGTGGAGACGTAGTAATTGTCAGTGAATTAGGGCCTTTACGAGAACTATGATCGGGACCCGATCACTTGGATCGGATGTTCGGAAAGTGATATAGGATCAGCCATAAATGTGGTCAATTTTTTATTGTACGGTAAGTGATCCCAATTGATCAGTAGCTTTTTTCTTAACCATCTGTTTTTTTATTCTTAAATCAAGTTTTTCGTTGTTCAATATCCATTAAATCCATGGAATCATAAATCCCACTTGACAGCTGCTTGACTCATCGATCCGGATCCAGATCAGTGCTTCCGTAAAGGCCTTTAGTGAATCGACCTTGAACAGGAAACGTTTTGAAATTGCATCCAATTGACGTTTCCATGACATGTCTGAAAACTCAAAAGGTTTTTGAAGACCGTGGAAACGTAGTAAATGTTCAGAATCAAATTCAAACTCATTCATTTTCCGAAATTTACATGGTACTGAGCGTTTACTTAAAAATAAGGAAAACAAATAAGAAAACCTACTGAAATCTTTATCAAGATTTGTACGTGGAAAATTTCCTGTTGACTACTAAAAGATTGAAACGTTACATGTACTATGTTACGTATTAAAGTTCAAATCTCGTACGCCCTCCGCTCGCAAGCATCCGCTGCATCACATACACACATACAGACACATTATTGGCCCACTTGGCGTCTCTTGTCGTCCTGGCAAGTTTGCCACCACCAGCAGCGGCGGAAATAGCCTCTTTTATTCACCCTTCTCCTCTTTCCACGATGCTTTTCCCTTTTTTCTTTCTTTCTTTTCGCCCTGTGCGACGTCGAGCGGCAACCGACTCATTATCACCGCGCATAAATTTTCACCGATAACTTGATGCACTGCCATCGTTTTGCCTTCTCATTCTCACTTGCAACACTCATGAACACGACATGAAGATTTTATATATTTAACACGATATCGAAGTAGGTGTAGGGTCTGGAGTTGAGGTGTACCATTGTGGCATGAATATACTTATTACTTTCGGCATATACTAAGCGTCTGGAGATATCATTCTAGAATGCCTCAAAATATTGGAAAAACGTTTATATGAAGATATATCTATACTCGTATATAGACTAATAAGGATGGAAAAACTGGAAGGTATGCGATAAAATTTTCAGTTTGGTTGCAAAAAACACCAATTGAAATTTTTAAAATGATCATGATGTAAAGTGTTTGAGTGTTTTTTATTCTGCAGTATTCTACTGATATTCTATTCACATGGCATGCCGACTTTCCGATATTTAAAAACTGATATCAATCTCTAAAGGGCAACGAAAAGGTTTCAGGGGTATTCCCAACCACACTGTAGGAGACGTCATCCTACTTTGGCTCATTTTAACTAGTAGAAAAAGTAGAAAATGATCAGATAGCCCTACAGTACCCAAAAAACAGCGTTTGGACGGCTATTTATGTTCAGTTTCTTTTTTAACTCAGTTTTACCGCCAATAAACAATTTTCAAAAATCATTGACTTTACCAATCTCTACCACGGGGTTTAGAAATTTCATCAGTTTAGTGGTGAGCTACACACATTACAGAATTATCTACAACAATATTTCAAAAATGTTTTGCCTATGGTAGGGCAGCAGTCGGATAAAGCTGAAAAAAATATTATATGAAAAACGATCAGAACCCCCAAATCGACTAAAAACGAAGTTTGTGCTGTTTTTATATTTTTAGTTATTTTATTATTGCTGCGCCGCCACTGACACGTATTCTAAAAGCTATGCGCGATTCCCATCCTCGCCACAGTAGTAATACTATGTCAAAATTTCATTAAAATCAATTCAATAATTACCTTTACACAATACAGAATGATATAAAGCAATAAAATTCCCTTAGTTTCTATGATAGGGCAATGTTTCGATGGACCTAAAAAAGTGTATTATACCGCTAGTGCTGTCTTTCATAGGTCAATGGAGACCCCATTCTCCGAACCAAAAAAAAGTAGAAAATGATCAGCAACTACTGAAACGCCTAAAAACGAAGTTTGAATATCATATTTTTTTGTTTTTTGCTAATTACTCCGCCGCCCATGCACTGATTTTCAAAATTATAGCTGCATTATATACTGCGACTCCACGGTATATCGATATCCAGATTTCATTATCCAAGCAGCGGTTACTGAGACAGAAATGGATTTTCGTTATGTAGATATCATAAGATGCTCAAATGCATAGTATCTGACATAATACTCACCTCACCTATCGGTGTGGGAAGTTTCCCATGAGTTGAATACAAGTAGATAAATCAATGGAATAAGTGTATTGAACAGAATAGAAACAACTATCAAATATAAATTTATTGTTCGAAAAATAATCTTGACAGTGTTTCATCTAGGTAACTTTAGGCCGGATGTTGAAGAATCGATGGAGAGCTGTATTATTTTTTTTTGGTATAATTATATCAAAACTTTTTTCTGTTATTTGTCTTTGACACCATGCCCATTGCAGTGCACTTAAGGAAATTCCAAATTCCATGACTTGCTAACACGCAATAAAAGTTGTTCAGTATCCAAACGCCTTGATTTCAGTTATTTGGTTAAAGTATTTTAAATTGTCACGTCGACCTGTGTAATGAAATTTGTATTTCGTGACAACTTTATGTTCAATTTTCGCTATTTGACTTTCTCACGCAACTGTCTAATACTCAAGGAAATGTATCCACAAAGTACCTTTTGACCTTTTTTATCGTTTAATAAGAAATCGTTGAAAAATCTAATTAGACTAGAAGTCTTTTAAGGGGCTTTCAAAACATTTATAAAGTAAAATGAGTTGTTTCACGCACTTCACAAACTCAGTTCCCTCCTATCTTTTGCCATCTGTAAAAACAGTGATTTTCCTGAAAACCGTTGATCTAACAACTTTTCACTGAGACCGGAATATTATCTATCTATCACTTCTAGTGATATATAATTTAAGGAAAGTAAAATGCAAAGAACTATTAGATTTAGAAAAATTTAGTCCTCCTGAGTGCTGCTTGCTTTTGAAAGTAGTTATGTGTTTGTTATATCTTGTTGTAAATTTAATATTGTATATGTTTGACCTCTACACATATATAGAACGCATAGAAAAACTGAGGTGAAATCTGACGTCTGTCAGCAAACGATTGGTAAGTACCTATTTTCTTACCACTTTTTAACTTCCCCGACAAAGGAGAGGTAGGTTGTTATAATCGGCCCGTTTTCGCAAATTTTTCCGAAATCAACGTGCAAGGTTTCATTTCCAAGGTAAAATCACCTCCTGACTCATTTTCTGGTAAGGCAATGCTATGTTATATTATTACTTTTACCGAACAACTCCAATCAGCCCCACCGTTAAATTATAGATTTGCACCAAAATCGGATCAAAAGATAGACACCAAAAAACTGTTTATGACAGTGAAATTTGAAATTATGTGGAAGCTACTTGCCATTTTAAACGAAAATTTGCTACTTTTTGTGAATTTTTATTCCGCCGTTTTAAAAATTTTACGGCACGCTCGGTAACGTTTTCGACATAATAAAACACCCTCTTTATCTCGATAGTATTAGAATTTGATGTAATGACATTATTTTTTTAGTTACGTCCGCCCTCACCTTTTTTTTATCTATTGCAGCGGGACCAAAAACTAGATTTTTGTTTGTAAAGATAACCTTTTTTTAGTGACTAAGTTTGAAGAAAATCGGAAAACCTTGGTTTTTGGTGTCAGTCTGTGTGCGCCGTGTCTGTACGTCCGCGATTTCGTTCTCAAAAAAGTCAAAAAACGCCTCAAGCGATTGCTACCAATTATAACCAACATGAATTAATAAATAAAATTAATAAAGGCTAAAAAGCTTTTGATGTCGATCGGACAATAGGGGGTTGAAAAGGGTGGGGGTGACAAAAAAATGTGATACAACATATAAATTTGACAGCACCAGTTGAAAAAGAATGTGTTTTAATGTCTAATATGATCTATCAAATGTTAGGTTTTTCTTAAGTGGAGCCTAAAAAAATTAAATAAAGTGAAATACTCAAATGTATGAACAACAACCACTTGAGTTTGGAAAGTTCTTAGAACGAGGTCAACCTCGTTCAACGTCCATATTTTTTTAATTCTTCTGCCGCTCATTCACTGTACATTAACCTTGTCATTTCTAAGGCAGCTGTTCCTAAAAAGGAAAGTCCCAACTTTGGAAATAGCCTGTATATATGCGTTACCTGACGTCTGTCATCTTTCATTGGCAGTATGGCTTGTGTCGTTTGTCACCCTATGTCTGACATCTACCGTTTTTCGTTTGCCATCTGTAGCCTGTCATCTGTCACCTTCTATCTGTCATTTGTCACCTGTTATCCGCCGTCTTGCATCTGATATCTTTTTCTAATCGCGACTTTTCGTCGGGTTGGGAAGTTGGGATATTATGTTCACTTGTTGGCATTTTTAGCCTCGCTGCTACAACAAGTTCTATATCTTCGAGCTCTATTATGCTCTCTAGGTCTGACCGTCGCAATTTCGACAGCTCTATTTACCGTGTCGACCTCCGCACTCGATGCGTGTGTGAGTGATGAGGTCGCTAGGTAGCTGTGTGTGTGTGTAGCTGCAGCTGCACTGCTGGAGTAGCAGCTACAAACAGAAATGCATTAGAGTGCACTTGGCGCCCTGACTGATTGATAGATTAATTAACTTACAGTAGCAGGCTGGTGCAGCTTCTACGGTGGTTCCCTTTATCAAAGATTCAAACGCCATGCCATCCACACGGATACCACCCCCCCCCCTTCCGGCCCGTTGCTAGATCGAATTCGCTCGCACTTTCCTCTCTCGATGCAAAAATCCGGTCTTCGTTAATAATGGATTTTTCGTTGAGTAAAGCGGCCAGGTTTGGCTTTTAAGAGTCACCACCGATCTGTCTAGCTACGACAGAAAACGTTTGTTGCAGCTGTGAATTTTAACTACAGCATACAATAAACAATCAGCAGAATATCTCTGAGGATTTCTATAAAAATGGTTCCTACAGAAGTTGACTATGACGGCGACATTAAAGCATTAGAAATCTGTGTAGGGGTGAGAAAATAACAAAAAGTGTCGATACAGATACCATAACTATTATTTTTGGCCAAGTATAGATACTGCCCGATACTTGAAGACAAAGTATCGGTATCAACAAGATGAATTATCGATAATTTGTAGGTATATCATAAAACTAAACTGCTTAAAATGCTTTTTCAAGTTTGATGTATTTCCACAAGTTTTATATTCTTAAGATATTTTTTAAGCACTTGGCTTTTTAAAAGGAACCATTATTTAGTTTTTATTAGCGGCATATTTAGACGCAATCGAAAAAAGTATCACTGGGAGAACCAGAACCCAGAAAGAAGTCTGGTTTCATTATGCACCAAACCACGGCTTGAACTACCCAAAGAAACAAAAGAAGGAAAGAATGACCTCAAGAGCTCAAGAACCCCTTCTTTATAAATAAAAAATGAGAATAAAACCTTTACCCAATAAAAAATAGATGGCGGTAGTAGTAGCTGTGGGGCGGCAGCACCTTGCAAGTGGTGCATGCAAAACCAATCCCGGTTCTCGAATTTTCAGAACCGGTTCTAAGTGCACTTTACTTGGGTACCCGGTTTCGAACCGGTTCTAGGGTGCCTATTTATTTCAAAAAAATAACGAAAATAACATAACATAGTTATTAGGAACATAAGTAAGTGTTAGGAACTTGAAATTAAACATAAAATCGTTCTCGGAATATAAATGTTAAATCTATAACATAATCAACGAAAAGTATCATCTTCAATCAGTCTCTCAGTGATCGTAAACTCAGCCTATACAGGGTGGGCCAATAGTGCGTGGACGGAGGATTGTGGGCTTACTAAAAAATATTTCAAAAATCTGTTACTTGATTATGGCATGGACGCTTAAGGGCTATAACGTAAAAATATTTTCACTTAAATTTTGACGTTTATACAGGGTGATTCATATCAAACTTACATTTGTTTGAATGGAACCCCCTATATATTATTGCATATTTGGATTCCTTGGTCAATTATAGTGTGACTTTATGTATCACACATGGAACTTTAAACGAACCGTTTAGACGCAAATCACCATTTTTGGTATAAGCAGGTATCAGAAAAAAATTGAATATCGCAGAGACTATAAATCCTAGAAGGCCGTGACTTTGCGGTACAACTAAGAATGAAATGCGTAACCTTAGGTCAGATGGCTAAATTTGAATCCCTTTGGTACTTGGAGAAATCAGTAGATTAATTAAGGAAACTACAATTACAGATAACTTGATTTTTTCAAATGGGAATGCCTATTTTGGTTTAAAGAATCAAATGTAAAATTTGATCACCTTTCTAACGATATAGCATTCTCGATATCAGCCTTTTTTGGTTTTCATTTTATTTCAAATTTTCAGTCAAATCGGTGTTTTTCAGTTTTCCTGCGTGCAAGCAACCTAGCAGGTCATGAAAAACAAACAAAAGCTCGTTAATATGGAAGAAACCAACTAACTTAGTAGAAAGATGCAAACTAACTAGAGCAACGAGGCAAGATTATGAAAAATCCTTACAACATATTAGCTCTGACCGGATACAACAGCGGCAAGATATCTTATGTCAATGAGTAGCTGGGGTATGACAGAAGTGTTTGTTTTTCACAAGCTACTAGCTATTGAGGTTTGCTAGAGCTTGACAACTTTCCAAAACGATTAAAAATTTGGAACAAAAGGAAAACTACCAGCGATTTTTGCTTACAGTTTAACACGTTTAGAATGAAATTTCACATTTAATGTGATAAAAAAATTAGTCATTTCCGCTTAGTTAAGTCAAAAGTGAAGGTATCTCCAACTGGAGCATTTTGAACATCTATTGAAATAATTGCTAGAATTTTTTAATTACGCTATGTTGTAATTGTGTTTATTTCATGTAGTTTTCTGCAAACCAAATTGTTTTACAATTCAAACAGACTGCAATTCAAGTTTCATTTTAAGCGATTTTGTTAATAAGTAGAAGTACCTACTGAAGAATTTGAAGGGTTCCAGTCAGAGGTATCATTACTTTTGACTTACGGCTACCTTTTTATAGCATTAAATGTGAAAATTTATTCAGAAGACATAGATATTGTACTGCCATCACTAGTAGTTTTCCTTTGATTAAATATTTTTTACTTATTTTGGAAATTGGCTAATAGCTAGTAGGCGGTGAAAAATGAGAGTTCTTGTTACCGTTATTGTTTCTGGTTAGAGCTAATATGATGTAAGGAATTTTCATAATCTTGCCTCGTTGCTCTGGTGAGTTTGCATCTTTCTACTAAGTTAGTTGGTTTCTTCCATATTAACGAGCTTTTGTTTATTTTTCATGGCCTGCTAGGTTGCTTGCATGCAGGAAAATTGAAAAACGCCGATTTAACTGAAAATTTGAAATAAAATGAAAACCAACAAAGATTGATATCGAGACTACTATACTTTTAGAAAGGTAATCAAATTTTACATTTGAATCTTTAAACGAAAATAGGCATTCCTATTTGATAAAATCAAGTTATCTATGATTGAAGTTTCCTTAATTAATCTACTGATTTCTCCGAGTACAAAAGGAATTCAAATTTAGCCGTCTGACCTAAGGTTACGCATTTCATGCTTAGTCGTACCGCAAAGTCACGGCCTTCTAGGATTGATAGTCTCTGCGATATTCAATTTTTTTCTGATACCTACTTATACCAAAAATGGTGATTTGCGCCTAAACGGTTCGTTTAAAGTTCCATGTGTGATACATAAAGTCACACTAGAATTGACCAAGGAATCCAAATATGCAATAATATATAGGGGGTTCCATTCAAAAAAATGTAAGTTTGATATGAATCACCCTGTATGAACGTCAAAATTTAAGTCAAAATATTTTTACGTTATAGCCCTCAAGGGTCCCTACCATGATCAAATGACAGATTTTTGAAATACTTTTTAGTAAGCCCACAATCCTCCGTCCACGCACTATTGGCCCACCCTGTATATTTGGTTTACCTAAAATTTACCGTTGTGTTTACTTTTTCACCGATGTTTTCTTATTATCATAGAATGACCGTAAAAATGATATGGCCGTCAAATTTCGATCTGATAATGAAGTGCGGAGCTTATTGCAGATAATCCCAGCTGAAGAGAATAATCTCTCTGGCTCTACACTAGTAGGCTGAATTGTAAGAAGGTTGTCATAGGCTAAGGACAAGCACCTTCCTCTTTGACCGCCATTTTCGTAGAGAGCCATTTCAAGTCTTATGGCTTGTGTCATATCGTCTGTTACAGGGTGGCCAAGAAGCTGATGGTTGGAGGTTGCTTTTTGAATTTCTTTATTCAGCTCAACTTCAATTGTTAGAATGCGGTGATCTTGTGGAGGTGCTGGAATGCGAACTGCAAACGCTCCGTCGGGCAATCCGCACACGTCAAGTCAAGTCAAGTAATTGTTGATTATCAAAGCGGTCCGTGGGACCTTAGCTCTTGTGTCATAGTATCAGTTCGTAAGTCTGTCAGGTCTGGAAATCCAGGAACCAGACAACGTCAAAGATCCGCACACGTGTTAGTCACTACGGGCGTGCCAATCACAACCCAGGGCTCATCTAGTTACAAAACACGAGACTGGGCGCGCGAAATTAAAATTTCTTGCCGCACTGTTATGGAACCGAAACCCGGGTCTCATCTTTTTCAGAACCGGTTCTGTGGCCTGATGAAATACCCGGGTAGAACCAGGAATTTTGGAACCGGGTAGACCCGGGTGCATGCACTACTGGTAAGTAGGCTGCAGTAGGGCCTTTTTGCCATCCCCAAATATAACCCCTCAGCCACCACTACCTGCCCCCCTCCCTGCCAAACCTTCACGACCTTTTAACAAAGGCGAGTACCTCGCCGTCGCCATCGACCCAGCTTAGGGAGGGTAATTCCTCTGGCTGGAGGCTTCCTCATTACCAAGAACGCCCGGTACCCACATCAAGGTAACTTCCTTCAGTCTCGTCAGCTCTTCCAGTCTCTCCGCGCACTCCTGAACCAGGGGTACCCTAGTTCTGACTTTCAGAGTCACCTGACTGTCAGAGCAGATGTAAATCTTCTACTCTGTTCCCTTTCTCATCTCGCATGCAGCAGAGAGTATTGCATATACTTGTGCTTCGAAAATCGTGGTGTACGTATCTAAAAAGTAACTCTCTCGTACTCCTTGACTTTCTTATTGCGCCAGGCTGTCCAAAAGCCTGTCCATGACAAAGTACCATAGAAGAGGAGACCGACTGCTCTGCTCTGGTAGCCCCCCTCAAGCCCTCACCTCGATGTGCCGCTGAAAATCTCCCAGAAATATATGACGGTAGTAGTATATTATCTATCTAGGCGCACGTATACAAAACAAAGGAGGTTTTGAACCCGAAATAAAGCGTAGATGCAGAGTGGCGAAGGAGGCGTTGAGTAGACTGGGAAGGACCACAACATCCACAAAGTAACAAAAAGCAGACTAATGAAAGCGCTGGTTTTCCCCATAGCAACTTATGGGTCAGAATTCTGGTCTCCAAACGCCTCCTGTCGTAGAAGAATAGAGGCGTTTGAAATAACGTGTTATCGGAGGATGCTAAGAATACCCTGGACAGCACACAGAACGAACATCTACATCCTCAGGGAGCTCAAAATCAAAGATCATGACCGGATTTTGCCAACCATACAACGTGGGATGCTCAAATTTTTCGGACACGTTATGCGCAGGGACGGGATGGAGAAGCTCATGGTCCAAGGGAAGGTGGACGGCAAAAGAACGAGGGGCAGATCCCCTATAAGGTGCATGGACCAAATAAGGGACCTTACGCACATGTCGGTCCCAGAAGTAATGCGTGCCGTGGAAGACCGAGAAACATGGCGATCACTGACACACCATAACCATATATGAGTCACGACGTTCGGGAGCGAACTACGACTGAAGAGAGAGAGAGAGAGAGAGTAGTATAAAGAAAGTTTAAGGAAACGTGTACATATTCACTTGACTGAGTCGATTTGAGAGATAGTGTTGTCAAACGCTGATTATTAGTGAGTAATACTTAAGTTTATTTTGACCAAAAATACCACTATGCACGTATAAACATGTCTCAACATGCGATTCATTGTTGCATCATTGTGTAAATCTTTTCTAGTGTCTTCTGTACGTAGAATTTAACGAATTCATTTGTTCGTGTTATATTTTTTTTTTTATTTTCAGATTCATTTCTAGCGAACTTAGTTTTTTTTTGGCTTCTTTATAGATCTAAACTCCCATTCTAGTTCTCATTTTGTGTATATCTCTAACCGCGATTTCAATAAATAAATCTTGATGTTATCAGTCTTTTGTAATTTTCCCTAGTATCTGTAGAGTGGGGAGGGTGAGTAAATCTACTGCACTTAGGCCACAACTGATCCATTGTGCATTTTCCTAGGGAGTTGTTCCGCAGGTCATTGTCCATCCTGCCAATTTTAGTAAGGTGGACAAGTCTCTTGTACATCTATCTCCCATGTGTGGGCAGGTGTAGGCAAAGACCCGTCGAACGCACATTCTCTAATAGAAGATAACTCTGGGCATTCATCTATGACGTGTTCCATAGTTCCGTTTTCGTTTGTAGGTTATTAGGTATATAATATTAGTTCAACTGGGGTGTTTTTTTTAAACTGCCTTTTATCAATGCCACGTCAAGGCAGGTAAAGCATAACGTCGATCCGCGCTACCAAATCTCCTGAAAATGCTAATCTATGTCATCTGCAAATCTGACGGTGTTTGTGGTATGTGTTTACACAGACACGCCACACATTTCTCTCATGTAGCTCCACTAAATCAATTGAAAAACAAACGTCGCGTCGTCGGTCAAACGATCGGATTTGCCTCGGTAGAGCTCAGCTTCAGCGTTCGGTCTGCGTTTATTTGCATCCGATTCCGTCCCGCAAGCTATCGAGAAAATAGAAGACAACTAATTGACTGCAACTTTGTTGCTCTAAATGCATTACGCGATTTAAATATTGATGTTGCAAAGTCGCTTCTTCGCCGAAACAATGCTGCCAGTGCAGTGGCGGGAAGCGATTTATTGGAGCAGCCACTAAGGGGGAGGGGGGTTGTAATTTATCTGATAATACTCGTAACTCCTTGTTCCCCACGCTTGAGCTAGTAAGGCAAAAAAGCCCGACATAGTCCTCCTCGACTTTCAACAGACAGCAATGTTCGTTATTGAGTTTTCGGCACCTTTGTCCAAGAAAAAAGTTAATAAAAGGAAATAAAGTCTAAAGCCGCGTAGGAAGTTTGTTTTTTACCAGCTCGAAAATATGTCCTTTCTTGTTGGAATAGAACTCTGAATAGTAAAACGCTGTTGATGTGCAGTAATGAGGTGTTGTAATTGTTTTGTGGTGATGAAATAGCCTAGGTGAGTTTATCTCACAGAGTAGCCAATTTTACTGTGTGGACATCGTAAATTGATCAGCGTGGCATGACGAAGGGAAGCGGGAGGTTCCCTCAGGTCATCATAGTCACAATGTCTTAAAATATATGTTGTAAGCTCGTAAAATGCATTAAGTCGGAGCTAGAGTATTACCGACATGAATATTATCAATAGTTCTGAAAACTGTAGCTAGCCATCGTTCGCGATTTACTGTTAGTTCAGTGGCGATCTTGACACTCATATCCAGCAACTGTTTCGTCCTATTCACCCAGCGTGTAGGGGAATGGCTACGGTGCCGCCCACTCGGGGCATGACCCTGAACTACAAGTTTCTCCATATTATCGCTTCTGTTAATATGTCCGAAGAATGTAAGCATTCTCGTCGACACAATGGAGGATAGTCTCTTTGGATTACCGAGCTCATCCAGTATGGAAACGTTAGTTCGATGGACGGTATAAGGGACTCTCAGCGTTCTCCGCCACGTCCACATTTCAAAAGCATCTATGCGAGGTCGATCTGCCTTTCTAATAGTCCAAGTGTCCGAGGCATACAAAAATATGGAAAACACAAGAGTGACTGAACCAGCCACATTTTGGTAGCCTTAGTGACGTTATGGTCACGCCATAGTTTAGTAAGCTTTGTAATGGCCACACGTGCCTGTTGAACGCGCCGTCGAATCTCATTTTCACAGCTACCCGAATTGTCGATCAAAGCACCGAGGTACAAAAGGCTTTGAACTATTTCACAACGCCCTACTGATTTTATTTCTCGATGATCGTGCTCACTATCTACGATCATAACCTTGATAGATCGTAGATAGAGGTAGACATCAGGTAGTGAGCGTCATTATCCTGTCGAATCTAAAAATGGATAGAAAACATACGTATAACAAGAACATTAAGTATCGTCTGCTACGATTATCCAATCCCGATAGGGAATAAAATCTGCTGTTGCCGGTTGTAGTTATGTTTTATTAAGTAGATAAATAGGATATCACGTGAATATAAATTATTTGCGGTTTTCTTTATATATAAAATAAAACAAGTCGTAAAAGAAGGAAATAGGATAGAATTATTAAGAGTTATGGCAACGTCATTACTTCTTTTACCGAATTCTTGTCGCTGGTCAAGTTGCCTTGGTCACACAGTACTAATTGTATCATTGTTTATTTATATATAGATTTATATTATCAATTCATTAGACGGCCTATTTACTAGACAATTGACAAACTTTCATACATACATTTATGGTTTGATAATCCAATTCTTGCATGTCTGAGATATAAAAACAGATACATAATCTCGACGTCCGTCGCGAGTTGACCCTTCGTACTTAACGAGTTCAAAGAAGCGGATATTTTACGAGTTGACCCTTAATAGGGACTTTTTTCAAGTCCTTCTTGTGACGTTACCGGCTATTTGTGATATGCGCAGTTTTCAGGAAATGACCGAATCAAGTAATAACCGATAAAGTTGCACGATATTTACAAAAGATTACGGTACGATTTGATTACGTGCCAGGTCTAAAACGTCATGCCACAGTGAGAACAGAACCATGATGATTTTGATAGCAACAATACTTATTTTGTGGTTCATTATTGTAGAATAGAATCAGGTTTTCTTCCATCAGTTAATTATTTGACGGTATTCTCCAATAAAATATATAAAATTAGGTGTCTCCGGCAACAGCGGGTGACCATCATGGAACTGAACCATGAGAGTGAAATTTCATGATCCGGTTGTCCCTCATAACGATCATACATTATGCCTCAAAACAACATCCAAAGCTTGTTCCTTTGCTCCATTTTGAGCGTTTGCAACACAAAGATTATATACAACAAAAAAAACACAGAAAGCCTAAAGCACTACTTATTCTACGCTACGATAAACAAAGGTAAATTTCATACTCTAGCGTAACACTAGGATCGTTTTAATCGTAAATAACCATTAGCGTCTCACTATTGACATTTTCAAAGGAGCAGGGCAAAAGGTCCCTAATACCGATTACCCTAGAGATGAAGTTATATTTGTGAGGGTGAGTAAATCTTATAACGCGAAAGTACTATTATTCCAGAGAAAAGTTAAAAATGCATCGCAAACGTGACACCATAAAGGCCAGTAGATAAAGGAAAGCTAAAAACCAGACTCTGGTAATAAATCACTACGCGACCGATATTGTCTTCTAAACAGCCTAAAGAGTTTCACAAGAACTTGGGTATACTTGATTATTTCAAGATGTTCGCCAGATTGAAATGAGGTTCAAAATCGCATATAATGTTTGGGGTTGATACCAACTTGAAAGCATGGTCCTTCTTGTCGAAAAGGCGCTCAAAACAGTACAAAGTTGTATCACGTACAGTAAAGAAGTGTTGTGATTTGTTTTGTGATTGTGCATAGATTGTGCATAGGTGAGTTTATCTCACAGAGTACCCAATTCTACTAATTGTATCTTTATTTATTGATATATTGATCTATTTTCTTAATTTATTTTAGAACTTGTTTACTAGACAATTTTCAAGGTTTCATACACACATTTATATCAGTAATGGTTTTATGATCCAACTCTTGATTGCCTACGATATAAAACAGGTAACAATCTCGAAGTACGTCGCGAGTTGACCCTTCGTGCTGAGCTAGTACAAAGGAGTGGATACTTTGCAGGTTGACACATAGTATCTTAGTGAGTGGACGTCACAGTTATCATGATAATTCTCCGCCGTAGTAATTGGAGCTCTTGGAGAGGTATTTCGCGAGTTGACCCTTAATACCAAAGACACAAGAGCTGGTCGAGTTTTGTTCTATGCTTTTTGTAATTATACAGTATATTATTTCATCTATTCTTTTGGAGAGGTATTTCGCGAGTTGACCCTTAATACCGATGACCCGAGAGATGTTTGATTTATGTTCTGTATAATTTGTATGACCATACAAGATGTAAATTTATCCGTTTGGCGTTAAAGGATGTATTTGCTGTGTAATCTATTTATGTTTGGGTGTTTAATTCTTTTCAATTACTTACCTGCCTGTTTTATCAATGAGGCCCGTATAAAATAACGTCATGTTATTAAATTAAAATATATGTCAATCTATTTTATTATTATTTATTATTCTTCAATGAATTGGTTATTCAGGTATATTTTTAATTATTTTACAGACATGTCATCTCGACCGCTTCTCCCGATATTGGCCCAACTTTTTTATTGATGTTCATTTAGGTCTAGTAAGTTATCGTTTAAATATTTCAAAGTGTTCTTAGCTTATTTTGATCATTTTTATATTGATTGAATTACTACCTTATTGAATGTTTTTTAAGACACGCCCAGAATAATCATTTAATCGTTTTCTTATTTATCTCGCCTACATATTATATGTTGTTCTGTTTAATTGCACATCTACTATTTCATCTACCTATTTGGTGTTTAAGGAGTTATTTGGTGTGTTATGTATTTATGCTTACAGTTACTAACCTGCTTGTTATGTCAATCAGGCCAGTATAAAATAACATCATGTTCTTGGATTAGACATATGGTAACCTATTTTTCAAATTCATTCTTGCTTAATTTCGTGATGGGTCATTTATAGCGCTTTCCTGATACAAGCCTAACATTTTTGTGTTGAATCAGTACTAGTAAGTTATTGTTTAAGTATTTCATTATGGTCTTACTTAATTCGTTTGGTCATTTGTTTATTGATTGAATTACCTTATTAAATATTTATAAGACTATGGCTCAAAATGATAATTTTTATCCCTACATATCACCATGGTAAAGGGATGATTTCTGGTACCGAAAGATGATATAATATGATTAAATTATATCTTTATTCTTAATAGCAAAAAAGTTGAAATTCCCTTAATTAGATCGCGAATTGGTTAATTGTCTTTATAATCTTCGTACCGTACAATATGATATTTACTGTGAACAAACAACAAAAACACTCAAAATACCCGTTAGCGTAATCCGACCTTCTCTGTCTTTGCAAAGAATTCTAGAAAGTGAAAGTAGGCCAGACACGTTTCAGTTATCTTTACACCCAAACTTGAAACGTTGATTTCTCTGAAACAAATGCGAATTTCAGAATAATTCCTTTCGATACCGGCTTCGCATTCTGAAACCTAAGTGCGATTTCTTTTTTAGGGATTCGTCCTGGGACACGGTGTATATGTATATGTATGTCTTGGCGCTTTGACGCCGCGCGCCGTTCGCTGTTCAGTGGCCCTGGAAATGTAGGAGTGCAATATAGGAAAACGTATCGGTATTTTGACCTTTCCCGGCGCCATACGCCAGTCAGATTTCATAAACAAGTTTATTTGGCTCGTGGATACATTCATAATGGCGATACAGTAATTACATCCAACTTACACAGCTACACAGCACATCGGATGAAATATTATTTTTGGGAATATAATATAAGCAGAAAAGCCATTAAATTTCAGCTTATATATACCTCAGTACAACCGTTTATTAATATATACATGCACAACGGATCGCATTAGCCGGAATGATTTACATTCAGTCAAGCTGATATATACATATTAAAATTATTTAATGTAAATGCGACTATACGGCCGGTAATTATTTATCGCGCACATTAACATTTCAAATTAAATGTCTTCCAGTTTTCTCTCTAAATGGGACCGGATGAATTATGGCATTAATCTGGACAACAGTAATGTCTACGTCCACCATCTCTCAATTTAGACATTACTGTTGTCCTTGTAATATAAAAGCTGTATGTCACGGTCCTAGTTCCCGTCCTAAATATTGGAAAAAAAAATTTGACAAAAAAATTATCCTGAAAATTGGAATGATAAATTATGTTGATTGTATGCAACGATCAAATATTTTGTTACAAATATATACTACAGTGGCATGCGCATTAGTAGCACAGTCATGTCATTTGTCTGTTGAAAGTATTGTTTCTGTTAATATCATCGACGTGCTGTCAATGCTACTCCAAGGCATGGTTCTCATTTTAACATTCTGTACAGAATCTCTAAACGGTCAAGTTTATGTTCTTATTCTAACCAGATATTTATCATCATCATAGTCACAATGTCTTAACAGACATGTTGTGAACTCGTAAAATGTACTCATTTCATGAGTTTCTCTTGGGATATCTTTAAGATCTTTAATGCAGTAGTTTCCCATTTGCTTTCTGCATCCTCATGCCGTTGACCAGATGTATCGACTGATTCATCCGCCTTTAGGGACAATTTCTCACCCCAAGGACAAGAAGGTGTCCTGACTCTTCTCAACTCGTCCACCCAAAGCTGTTGGTTGAGAAGAGGTTACTGCTTATACCGACAGTAGTTCGGTTCCTTTTAGTCGCCTTTTACGACACGCAGGATATACGATGGGAGATATTCTAACCCGCCCCCACACGGGTAAACCAGATATTTATGGTTGCTTTTTATTTCGAAGATTTGTGCTTGTCGCGGGTATCTTTTTGCGAAGGATGTTGTTGTTCGACAAAAGAAAAATACATACAAACTAAAAATATTCAATTTTCATAACCTCACCTTTCAACTGTCACCAGCAAAGGATTCTAATGTGCAGCAATTCAGCGCGCAGTTTTACATCCAATTTCTCAAATGTATAGAACACGTCCTAAATATTCCAACAAGTTGGATGTGAAAGCGCTCGGTAGCGAATGGACAGCCATCCTATTTCTTGTCCTATTTTTTGTCAAATTATTTAGGATGGAAAATAGACCATGGCATACAGCCTTAACGGGAGTACCTCAAAATACTCACTGTCAACCCATACTTAAAAAATGCATGTTTTAAGTGTACTTTGCTTGTATTCTTATTACTCACTGATTGCTATTCACCTTAATTCAACAATTTCTCCCATCAAGTCTAGATATTCAAGCTACCACATGAATACAGTAAAGTAATATCAACAGCTCTCACTGAAGTGTATATATGTTACGCTCAATACCCAAATTCGGGCAATGCCCGAAAAAAATATGCAGAACTAGTTTTGAGGAAGAAATATTTCCCAAACCGGAAATATGAATTTTATACGGCTATTGAGCATTACCAAATAGGCAGAACTAGTTTTGCGCAACTTGAAATGCACAGGACTAGTTCTGTACATTTTCCAGCAACCCCCATAGGTATATGACCAGCACAAATTCTGCTTCTTCCATTTAATCAGCGCCAGCGACGGACTCAAATAATTATAAAGTTGGAGAAGTTAAATATATTTTAATGAATACTAACAAATAATAGATCGCCAACTGATGCTGGTTTAAATTTTGTATTTGATTGTGTGAGCATCAAATTGGCTTGTGCTTCCAAACCTCTTTTTGCGTTTTTACGGTTCGTACTTATATTGCAGGAACGTTGGCAAAGAAACCTAACCTAATCTAACCTAACCTAAACGATAGGTTTTTGCTGGTTTTTGATACACAATGCATAACGAATCTTCACTTTGGTTGTCATTCCGTACCACAGAACTAGTTCTGTGCATTTCGAGTTGCGCAAAACTAGTTCTGCCTATTTGGTAATGCTCAATAGCCGTATAAAATTAATATTTCGGGTTTGGGAAATATTCCTTGCTCAAACCTAGTTCTGCGTTTTTTTTTCGGGCATTACCCGAATTCTGCTATTGAGTGTAACATATACAAAGTGATTTCTAAGTTGACACTCTTTTCAACTGTGTATAGAAGTCGTAAAAATAAACAACTTTTCCAAATACATTTTTTCAGAAAACGTAACCTGCATAGTTTGAGCGTGCCAATTTCAAATCCGGACGTTGTTTTGAGTTTCAGCCGCAGGTAAAGAAGATTAAAAATTTTCAGACCCTTACACCGTCAAGTTCACCCTAAATATCCAAAATCGTTATCTGGCTTCCTATCACGACGAAAATTCGTACCGCGTATATTTTGAGGGTGCCAATTACAAATCCTGTCGTTGTTTTGAGTTTCAGCTTAAGGTAAAAAAGATCAAAAAATTTCAGACCCTCAGATCTTCAAGTTCACCCTAAATATCCAAAATGGTTGTCTGGCTTCCTATCACGACACATTTTCAGACCCTCAGATTTTCACGTTCATCCTAAATATCTAAAATCATTATCTGGCCTCTTATCAGAACGAAAACTCATATCGCGTATAGCTTTAGGGCGTCAATTTCAATATCCGGCCGTTGTTTTGAGTTTCATTCTCAGGTAAAGAAGATAAAAAAATTCAGACCCTCAGATTTTCAAGTTCACCCTAAATATCTACACCTTTTCCAGCTGTAGTTTTTAAAGCGTCGAGTGATAATTCCAACTCGTCAATTGTAAATTCAAACTATCAGGTACAAATAACACCTGTCAGTTTGAATGTACAATCGACGAGTTGGAAAATTAACTTGACCGTATTGAACTATCACTTGACGCTTTAAAAACTACAGCTGGAAAAGGTGTAGGATCTTTATCTGGCTTCGTATTACGACGAAAACTCGTATCGTGTATAGCTTGAGGGTGACAATTTCAAATCCGGCCATTGTTTTGAGTTTCAGTCTAGTTTCGCTCTGGGAGATTTCCTGTACACCCCATAGCATACACCTTCTGGAAAAAATTCTCTTAAAAGCAGCTAAGTCAAAACCAGCTTAACAAAAAAATTCAATATTCAATGTAGCATAATTATTTTAGAACTGAGGTTCAAACGAAACGTACCAATTTTGAAAGGCTGTTTTCTGTACGATCTCATTACTACCATCCTTTAAAATATATTTCGATCCAGAACAAAACAGTCTACCCAAATAAATAAAATAAAATACCGAGGAGATATTAAATGTTCCTCCAGTTCCAGTAATTTTATTTCGATGCAGCATTTCTCGTTCCGAATGAGTTATTATTTTTGTTGTGGAAACTTTTAGAATTATATTCATTGCATTCAGTCCGCTCGAGATTTCGGCCGGGGCCGGGATTGTTAAAAATAATTACCCCACCCCTGAGAAGGAGAGAGAGAGAGAAAGGGACTCCGTAGAATAAGCAAAAATCATCTTTTCTTTTAAAGCTGGTAGGATGGGAATAATCGCAAACAAACGGGGGGAAAAGCATCGTCTTGTATTACCGCATTCTGGAATACATAATTGTTGAAGTTCGACAGTAATAATGGGGATATCTCATTTTTAGAGCATTTATTCGATATGGTATCGCAGAATATATACCAGGGTTGCTTCCAGGGACCGACTGATCAATCGCTGGGTTGTTTCGTACAAAAAAACTGTTTTTCTAATTTTTGTTGTTGATTTCGCAAATCTGTCAATTAAAAATTAGATTTTGCCTGAAATAGTCATTATTAATTTTTCTACATTAATTTCTATGACCTCTGGTGTATCAGACAATAAGGAGACTAGTGCATGAAATATTTGTCCCAAAAACCGTCATTATCTCCTTGTTTATTGATAACTTTGATTTCTTTTGGAGATGTACGAGAAAGGGGTAAGAAACGTTGTTTTGTCTCTTGACATTAATTTATGAACAATGTTGCCTCTAAACTGTGAACATTTTTTGAAGAATATGCGGACATGCACGCTTATTCCTATGGGAATACGGGCTAAAATGTGGTTCCAACATGACGACGCACCTACACATTTTATTCGTATTGTGCTGGATCACCTAAATCAACAATTTCCAGGGCGATGGATAGGAAGAGAAGGTGGCCAGCGCGAAGTCTTGACTTAACCCCGTTGGATTTTTCCTCTGGAGTTACATGAAGTCATTGGTGTATGCGACCCCTATAGCGGGTCAAGAGTAATTATTAGCAAGAGTGATGGCAGTGATGGTACATAGGGTGCAGTTGCTCATATTGAACTGTCTCCCAAACTGAACCTTTACAGTTTTTATTACTTCCCGTAAAACTTGGCAATGTAGCCATATCCGGTATTCGACACCACATCTTTGAACCTTCTTGCGACTTAGTTGATATTTATATTAGGACAACGCAATACAGATTTGTGGAGTGTTTAAGATTTCGACCACGCGCAATGTAATATTTTATGAACTTGGTGAAGGCTTCAAATCTAAACAGTATAGGTTTGTTCTTTCAATTTTATAATTTGTTTATTAGATGGCAGTGTTTTATAGCGCTACCTAACAATAGCATTGTCAAAAACTTATTTAAATGCGGGGTTAATCTTGATTTTGGTGTTAGGTGCTCATGTTGAACCACTTAAGAAACCTCTAATTGAACCCCGGTTCAATTAAGGCCATTCTAATTTTTTTTTGTGTGTTTCTCAGCATCGACTACGAGGGTCATTAGCTGTAGAAGTTCTTTATATCATACATTTTGATTAGGAGCACTTATATTTGTTATTGCAATTACATTATTTATATTTTCCAAAATATACCCACACGTTTAAGGAAAGCAAGCAGTTTTTCTATTTTTTTGTGGTCTGTTAAGCATTCCTGCATTGTGCCATGTGGACCATATTCTCCCCGGTACATTACATATATGGGACATTCAGAGAGGAGATGGCGAATAGTGAATGTTTCCAGACACTGGGTGCATGTTGGTGGGTCCTCTCGGGATAACAAGTATGCATGAGATATTGCTGTGTGACCCATTCTTAGTCGATGCAGACGAATTGCCTCACATCGTTTCGAGGATGTTGGAGCTTTCCATGTTGTTATATTAGGCTTAATATCCTTTAGCTGGGTACTACTAGTATTCCAGTTGTTTTGCCATGTTTCATGCATACAATTTTTTATAAGTTGTTTCCGTTCAGCAAGCTTGATTTGCTCCACATCAGATGTTGTAAGTCTGGTTGCCTCTTTAGCAGTTTGGTCTGCAATCTCATTGCCTGATATACCTATGTGACCAGGCGCCCATATAAAGGTAACTCTTTTGGATTCACTTATGGCTTTATGGGTGTCAATGCACATTCTCGTCAATGGATCATCGCTGTTTCGATTTCGTAGGGCTGTCAATGAAGAAAGGGAGTCGCTGACTATTAAATATGATTTGTCGCTCGACATATCACAGTACCTCAAGGCTTGCCAAATAGCATATTGCTCGGCAGAGAAAATGGTGGCATACTTTGATATGGACCAGGAGTGCCCTACTCCCTGAGTTACTATTGAACAGCCAACTCCGTTTTCTGTTTTAGAGCCATCGGTATATATTACCTTCGCATCTCTGTGTGCTGAAATGATTTCAATGAACATAGACCTTATCTGTTCATGAGGTACATCGCGTTTGGATAAGGATGTTAAATCTGTCCGAACTTCGATATCAGGTGGATATTCACTAAGTTGAGTTGGAAACACAGGGGTTTCAGGAATATGCATTTCGTGTGCAAGTTCCGCTGCTCGAACTGCTAATGGCCTAGTAATAGATGGCTTAGATGTATATGTCCTATCATAATTATCTAGAAGCTTTTTGTTGCGATGCTGAGAGGCAGACCTTATGCGTGATGCATAGGACATCACGAGCTTGTTTCGTCGGAGCTGCAAGGGTTCAATGCTTGACTCGCAGTACAGACTAGCAACCGGAGTAGTGGGAAAGGCACCCAGGGAGTATCTCAGTCCTAAATGGTGGACACGATCAATTTTTCTAAGCAAGGAGGGTCTAGCAGATCCATAGGCTTCGCAGCCGTAATCAATACGTGACAACACGATAGTTTTATAAATTTTTAACGTCATTTCAGTTTCTGCTCCCCAACGAGTAGAACTTAAACATTTTATAATATTCAGTGCACTCCTACACTTGCTTATCATGTAGTCGAGATGATCGCGCCAGGTAAGTCGTGAATCGAATATTAATCCAAGAAATTTTATGGATGGTTCGCAAGAGATCTGATCACCATTTATCAAGAGCTGAGGATGACAATGAGGCTTTCTTAGCCTGCAGAAATGCACACATTTGGTTTTTGGCTTCGATAATATAAAGCCTTTATTGTCTGCATTTTGGCATATTTGATCGATAGCTGGCTGTAGGCGCTCTGTAATTTTCTCTATGGTATTCCCCGAAGTAAGTATGCAGAGATCGTCAACATACAGAGAAATCTTCACATCAGGGCTGATGTGGTCTGCGATGTCATTTATAGCGATATTGAAAAGTGTGCAGCTGAGAGTTGGTCCTTGTGGAATACCATTTTCCAGGGTATAGGTCTCCGAAAGGACGTTCCCCACACGGACTTGGAAGCGACGATCACATAAAAATGACGAAATCAGTAATGGTAGATTGCCTCTTAGTCCCCACTTATAAAGCCGAAGAAGGATGTCGTACCTCCATGACATGTCATATGCTTTCTCTATGTCGAAAAAAACGCCAACCGTATGTTGACGATTCTTGAAAGCATTCTGAATTGAGTCCTCCAGATAAACGAGCTGATCAATAGTTGAATGGTGCTTTCTGAAACCTGCTTGATGTTCAGAGAGAAGATTGTTTTTTTCAAGGATCCACATTAAACGTTGGTTTATCATCTTTTCTAACACTTTCGCAACGCAAGAGGTAAGGCTAATAGGTCTATAGCTGCTAGCTATCCGGGGGTCTTTGCCCTCTTTGAGGATTGGCACAATAACAGCTGACTTCCAATCATAAGGATATATACCATCTGACCATATTTTGTTGTATATATTGATCAGTGCTATTTTTAGGTTCTGCGGAAGATGACAGAGCATTTCATAATTTATCATGTCAGGACCAGGAGCAGATTTTTTAGTATTTTGCAAGGCATCATCCAACTCGTACGTACTGAAAGATGTATTATAGGGTAATTCTGTGGTGGTAGAGAAATAAAGTGGTACCTCTCTAGTGCACTTGTGTGATCGGAAGTCTTCCGAGTAGTTACTAGTACTACTAATAGTGGCAAAATGAGCAGCTAGCTTATTGGCTATTTGAGGCAGATCAGACAGGATAATACCGTCATCCGAACGAAGATGAGTAATCTGTCGGTACGATTGTCGGCCTCTAATTGCTCTCATCTTGCTCCAAACTTCAGTGGTCGGAGATTGCGAGGTAATAGTGCTAACGTAGTCTCTCCAGGATTGCCTTTGACCCTCTAGCATCAGTCGCTTTGCTTTAGCACGTGCTTTTTTAAAAGACACCATGTTTGAATTGGTTGGATGTTTCTTAAAAACATTGAAAGCGTGTTTCTTAGCTCGCACAGCCTCTGCGATTTTGGTGTTCCACCATGGTAGTTTACGTTTAGCCGAACTACCATTGTTGAGTGGAATACTGTGGATAGCAGCTTCTTTCACTATTTTTGCAAAATCTGCAACGGTGATTTCGTTTAGCTGTGCTAAATCGACAGAGGATAAGTGCCGTTCAAATTTGCTCCAGTCAGCTCTGGCCATGATCCAGTACTTTGGTACAGGTGCATTGTGTCTAGGTGTATCAAATACAGTAACGCACGGAAAGTGGTCACTGTTATGCAGGTCGTCAGCTACATACCAATGAAGCTGTTCAGCAAGAGAGGGTGAGCCAATACAGAGATCAATGGCAGAGAAGGTCGCTGATTGTGCGATAAAATGTGTAGGTGAGCGGTTGTTCAGCAAAAATAGGTCTTGCCTTTCCAGTAGAGTTTCCACAGTTCGGCCACGCTGGTCTAACTTATAGGATCCCCACAACGGACTGTGAGCGTTAAAATCTCCAAGAAGAAGAAATGGGGTAGGGAATTGATCGATAATAGTATTTAAGTCATCAAGCTCCCATACCCCATCTGGAAGGTAGATATTGCAGACTACTACTTTCACTGGTACTGAAATGCGGACCGCAACCACTTGTAAGTGTGAAGTTATTTGTAACTGCTCGAACTCCACATTATCACGAATTATCATCGCAACACCTCCATGTGCTCGTACTGCATCGGGTATATCTTTACTGACTATCTCGTATCCTCTAAGCGAGTAAGGTTGCTCGGGGCGTAAGTGGCTTTCCTGAATGCAAACACAGAAAGGATTTAGATCATTCAGTAATATCTTTAAATCACAGTAATGGTGAATTAGACCATTGCAGTTCCACTGTATTATGTTTTCAGACATTTAGTGATTTAAATATCGACTAGAAAAACTAATGTGTAAAAGGACGATCGACAAGTTTGATAAATAAAATAAATAACATAGACATATATAATAAGGTATAGGTATAGTATAAATATAAAATAACTATATAGAAAGAGTGTATAAAACAGAAAAAAAGTAATATCACAGGTGTTTGAGTTAAATATAAATATAAATATAAATGAGAGGATCATTAGGGGTGAATCTCATTTTCTAGCCTTGCCTTTGGGCCATCCTGGCTTTCTTTTATTGTTTTTACTACTTTCACTTCCTGAAGCTCCAGTTTCTTCATCTGAAGTCACTGGTACCTGATTATCAGGTCTTTTTCTTTTTTCAGGAGTATATACCTCGGTTGGCTTCAAGAAAGTTGGTAGTGAAACAGAGGAGGTTCTTGACCTGATAGGAGACTCTGTTGAATTGGGCATTGCCCAGGATGTTGGAAAAATTGGCCTCAGGTTTTGAATTTCTTTACCAATGGTTTCTTTGATTAAATTTCTCATTATTGGTACGACTTCATTCAAAAAACTAGTTGATCGAGCAGCAGTTGCATATGATATATTTGGACTCGGACTTTGTACCTCAATCTTCTTTTTTGCTTCAAAGTAGGATATTTTTTCAACTGTTTTCAATTTTTGAATAGCATATTCTTCTTTATATTTTGGGCACAGTTTTGAATTTGCCAAGTGTGATCCTTGGCAGTTAAGGCACGATACTGGCTTCTCACATGGACTACCTTCATGCGGAGGTTTTCCACATATGCATACTTTGTCATCCTTGCAGTTAATAGTAGTGTGTCCAAATTTTTGACACTGGAAACATCGAATCGGAGAAGGTATATATGGTCTTACTTTCAAGTTATAGTATGCAACTTTGATCTCTTTAGGTAGGATTGGTGTGTTAAAAGTTAATACATGATTCGCTGTATCTACTAGTAATCCATCACGCTTAGTTTTAATTCTGTAGACATTTACTACTCCAGCACTTTCAAGTTCAGTCATGATTTCCTCTACACTGCAATTCAACAAATCTCTGCAAGTAATCACTCCTTTCGTTACATTTAATGTGGGATGAGGAATTACTTCTACCGAAAATTCACCAAAACGGGATACTTCCAAAAGCCTTTTGCCTTGATTAATGGAACGTGTCTCTACTAAGATTCCCTCTTTCACTTTACTTATCATTTTTGTTTCTCCAATCAGTCCATACAAAATTCTAGATATTAGAAAGGGACTCACATTCTTGAAGTCCCCCTCTTTATTCTTAACCAGCAGGAACCGGGGAGTTACCTCCGCCTTCTCTCTGCCTGGTGTAGTTGGAGCGCTTTGAGGAGTCACTCCGGAATTACCCTCACTTGAGGTGGTGGGTGCACCTATTTGTGTGTTTGAGATCTCCATATGATAGAACTCTAATTTTCATTTTCCTAGCTCCCCACCCGCCGTGGAGCCCTCATTGGGGGAGCCATGCCTGCAAACAATGTTCGGGACATGGACACCAGGGATACTAAGAAGATATAGCAATCACATTGCGATTCAGCATAGCCAAAGGTAGAATAAACTACATTTGTCTGCCTTCAGCACAGTGCGATTGCTCGTCCCACCATCCCTCTGACGGGATGGCACAGCCGATTAACCAACGTTGGACTAGACGTGGCCGCCCGACTACACCGATCGCAGGGCCAAAGTGGTGTGTTGCCCCCCTGACTGGCAGGGCTCAACCACCAGGATCCCCTTGACCGGCTTACGGGTCGCGTGGCACGGCACAAACACCACGGAGACTTTCCGTATACCCCATAGCCAAGTCTCAACTCTATGGGGCTCCTCTTAAGGCGAGGCATCCTGCTGGGGGCCTAGGGATCGCCACCCCCGTATTTAGCAATGTGCATGTGTCGTAACACACGCACATTGTCTAAACCCCCCTGAGGGGACCATTCTAAATTGTTTACGCTCCTGAACCCGAACTTTCGTGGTTCTGTACTAAACTCAAGACTGAAGATCAAGTTGAAATGATTCAGTGCCTGCACTGCCACACTTGGCTTCATTGTAAATATGTTGGTGTTGGACCAAAAAAGAAAATATTCAACTGTTCATCTCTTGCGGTACAGAATTTTCTTACACATTTTGTTAGCAATTATTAGAAAAAAATATGTTTCGGTACTTACCAACTTTTCTTAAAGAGTTCGATTTGTTCGAGTTCGATTTGAGCACCTGGTTGCCTAAAATGAACGACTTGCAACAACAGTTTTGCTTTTGTCTTGTTAACAAATATAAAAATAATTTATACTACTTCAAAATATTCCTGAAAAGAGAGATTTGCTTTGTATTATCAATTTATTTTATTTTTTTAATGGCACCATGTTTGGACAGTTTTTCAAAATTTGGTTCAATATAGAATTCCGCAGATCTTCCAACGGGTGCGCAAATCAAGGTTTCGAAGGACCGATTTACGTAATGACGAGGGTAGTCATTATTTTGAACATTTATCCTTCATTCTCTGTGATACCAAGTACTCAGATATTGACGTGTTTTAGCCAGGAAGGTAAACAATACGTTTTTGTTTTAACCTTTGAATGACTCTGTGGCCAAAACAGCTTATGTCAGACTAGGGATCTCTATGTAAAAAATGTTCTCCGAATCATCCCTTATAAGCTCCACCTTTTTAGAACATCCTGTATATTGACACAGCTTTTAGACAATCTGACGCCTAAATAAGCTTTTTACTCGCGAAAACTGCTGAACTATTTTTGATAAAATTTGGGTAGACAGTCCCGAAAGAACATGGGCACAGACCAATTGTCAAAAAAATATAATCGTATTCGAAATTTTATATTTTATAAAAAATACCTCTATAAATATAAGCATTCTTCAGTTTAATTTTCGGTTTGGGATATTCTTCTACTAAAATCATGATTGTAATGTTAGTTTACGATCTTGTTCGTAAGTTTTTACTCAAATACGGCCCTGTTCCCGCAAACGGTATATTCGTGGGTTGAAAGGGGAACGGGATGGGGGGGAGGGAGGGGGCAAAGAGGGGAGTCCTCTCCAAAACTCCGCAAATGTTATGCCGCGCTCTGGCAGCGCATTATTATATTCTATAATAATAATAACAGTAATCGTAAATGGCACAAAACGTATAACAATAATCGTAACAGTAACAGTTTGGTAGAGAGAGTATAAGGCATGGGGCATGATCTATACGAGTTTGTCGGAGTTTCATTAGTTCAATCACACTGGCTCTGACGCCAATGCCAACATCAACTTTCGAATGTTTGAGTTTCCCAGTTAAGTTATATTTTATCTGAAAGAATTTGCATTTATATACATTTTTTTGCCTCCATCCCTAAGGTGGCGTTTGTGTTTCTTGTTTTAAATGCGTGGAGTTTTAGAAAAAGTAAGTAAATATATATTTATATTTTTGGAAATGATACGTTCACTTGAACTACTTATTTGAGGTTAAGTTTGAAAAAATCTTAACTGCTTTTAAGGAATAACTTTTTCATAAACTCTATTATTGGCCTTTTATCAATCTGGAAACCTTGCACACGTAGAGGGTATACAGAAAAATTTAGTTTATTCATCGAACTGCCTGGACAGTAAGTAAGGAGGGTAAGAGAGTTAAGAGTTTGTAAGGGGTTACCAAGTGAGCCACAGGACAAACACTCATCCGTGCATGTTTATGTTACGGTTTACACTGTTACTGAAAAGTGGTGAAGTTCATGTTTCCAAGACATTTTGAAATTTATATTTCAAGTTGGTCTTTCTTTACTTTTTTCTATATACCTTTTCTTGTTAGAAGAACATCAAGGAAGGTTAGGTTTTTATTTTCTGATATCTCCGTAGTGAAATGGATGTTTTGTTAAGGTCTTTAAAGAAATTCTAGCTTATCTCTTCCGTGGTTCCAAATGACGAACGTATCGTTCACGTATCTGAGCCATATCTTGTGCTTGTAATGAGCGCTCTTCAAAGTTGCCTGTTCGATATTCTCCATTACAAAGTTCGCATTACTAGGCTCCTGACAGATCAGCGGTAGCCGAACATGCTATTAAGGAAGGAGGCCATAAGATCAGGTTTGAAGAAACTCCGGTTTTTGCCGCAACTTTCATATGCCAGACTCCAAAGAGAAGCCATCGGATTACAATAACATCATAATAATTTCAGTAAGAAAAATGAAACACAGAAGGACAACCGGACATAGGTATCCATTCTAAAGGACCTGAAACTACCTGGTTGGGCCACGTCATACCGTTAACGGGTATAAATACAGCCGCAGGTCCACCAGGCACCAGCCGTCGGAAGTTGTCGAAGTGAAATGGCTTCTGAAGATGGCATCCACTCGTGGTGGCGAAACGTCAAGCCTAAACTTTGCTAAACGACGCCGGCCTAAAAACCCAAGAACCACAAAGTCATGATACTAGCATATTTTTCCCTATTGGTTATACAGTGATTTACGATCTAATACAGTAATCCGGTGCTTCTGTCAGATCCTGACTTGTAATATAATGATCGAAGGTAGGGAGCTGGAGCTGCTTAATTAAATCTGGCGAGTCTCTTCTGGTCGAGAAACAAGGATCTGCATCTATTCGTCGGTTGTTGTGTACGTTGGATGTAAACACAGCTCGCCGTGTGCATGTTTACCTAAATTGCCGATGCTGCCGGTTGCAGGTATATGTTCGCAAATAACTACAATGACCCCACCTACGGCTTACCACCATGAGAACAGTGAAGTTACCCCAGTTACATTGCGATATACCTTGCAAAAGTCTGCACCATCGACAAGATTCATCGTTTCTAAGAAGTAATGCCAAGATATGAGAGTGTATCAGAAAATAACAATTACATGAGGGGCGGACTTTCAAATTGCATTTTGTCTATTATTACAAACATTTGTAGGAGAAGCAAAAAACCAGTACAGAGAAACCAAATCGTAGAGAAAAAAAGATTTGGGATGGGTCTATTGAACTCAATCGAAAAGTTTGGTACAAGAAAGTTGAAAAACAATTTGGGAAAATAAAAAAACTGTAGGATACAATGCAGTTAGTTTGTCTCTCGTAGAAATAATGCAGTTAGTTTATCACTACTGGACAACATGTAATTTGAGTTTCATAGTTAAGTAGCAAAAATAAAAATTTATTTAATTTAATTAGAACAATTGCAGCATATTAGAATCAGTCAACAAATTATAATAGTAGTATGATAGTATGTGTAGACGGTTATTAATTTTTTTTAATGAAGTCATTTTGACATTCTCAGCGCATTCAAAAACATATAGTTCCATTATAGTTCCATATATTAATAGTTTGCCACAGTTTTCTCACGTATTGCTGCTATCATTTCAGCTCCCGAACTGTGTCGTACAATATACGAAAATAATGATATGATTTCCTACCGAATAGCAAGGATACTAAATGCATTTTGTCTGTCTTATTGTTTATAAAGAGAAAGTATTTGATTTGATCATAGGAATACAGCGACACCTCTATTTCAAATATGGCAAATTTGGACAAAATGCATTTTGAAAGTCTGTTCCTCAAATATTCATTAAATAATTTTCAACAACTATCTTTCAAAGTCCATTCTGTTCAATACACTTATCCCATCATTTGTCATTAACTTTTGAGAAGAATTATTTGATAGTCTATTCACTTGTTCAGTATGTCTATCACAACGTTGTTGAGCTGTAAATCCGCCTCATATCTTCCACCTCTCAATAAATGGAAGATATGTGAAGCAAAGTTTTGAAGGTTGGTGGGGAGGGGGGGGTGAATCATAATTTCCACTCCTACTTCTACAATTATTGCTCGTTGACAAATCAATGATCTGTGAGCAGGAGCATGGTCGTAATGCACCATCCAACCAAAATATTGATAAAAGCGGCCATTTTTGCTTTAATTTTGCCTCTAAGGGTCCTCGGAATACATTAGAATAGTACTTATCCTATGCCTTCTACTCGAGCATTGCCCATTGGTTAATACCACAGACTAACGTTCAAAAAATGGTGAATGCGCATATCTGCTGTCGATGCCTATATTTCCATTTCTTCAATTTCCATCATCGAAATGTCAAGCTTATAAAAATGTGATACAAATGGTGAATTCATATATCTACCTACCAACACCATTTTTTTCTGGTGTTCCTTGAACTGCTATTTATTTCTTTAATTTCTATCTCTAAAATATCAAGCTCTCAAAAATGTGCTAAAAATGGTGAATTCATATATCTACTACCAACACTATTTTTTTCTGGTGTTCCTTGAACTGCTATTTATTTCTTCAATTTCCGTCTTAGGAATATCAAGCTTATAAAAATGTGAGAAAAATGATTCACATATCTACTACCAACACCATTTTTTTCTGGTGTTCCTTCAACTCCTATTTATTTCTCCAATTTCGATCTTAAAATGTCAGCCTTATAAAAACATGCTGAATTCACATATCTACCGCCGACACCATTTTTTTCTGGTGATCCTTGAACTCCTATTTATTTATTCAATTTCAATCTCTAAAAAACATGCTAAAAATGAACAGATTCCTGAATTTCCCCAGTGTGTATACACCCTAGCAGCAAAGTTTTCGGTGAGGCAGCGGAAATTCACACTTCACTACTATCATTTGCTGGAAACATTTTCGATCTTTGAAAAACATGCTAAAAATGGTGAATGTACTTTTATACGCAGACTCTAATATTTTCTCGTATTTCGTATTTCTTGAACCGCTATTTATTTCTTTTTCTTGGGCATGAGCATGAAATAAACGATAAAAAGTCAGAACGTATAGATTTGGGCACCCAGCACAAACAGTATACCAATCAAGTGCACGAAACTGTTATTAATTCCGGAATATCATTGCTGCGATTCTGCAAGTCTGAGTGAGCCTATTCTGTAATTATTGGATCGCGAAATCGTTGCCGTTTCGTATTCGAATTCGTTAGAAAAATCCGTCTGCCGACCTCACGACTGCCGAACGCATTCGACTCGAGCATCGGTTAATCGGACAGATTACAGCGTGCGCCGATTCCGATTGTATAAGGCCGAATGCCAAATTACTCATTACTGATTCTGTATAGATCGTTTTCGTTGGGCTGCGCAATCGCCGCGCAACATTTGCATATACAAATAATTGTTGCGGGCAAAGAACGTGAAATTTTATAGCCTCGTATTTCCATAAATTATTTTAACGAAATTGCATCATTTTCTGTGTTGTGAGTACTCTGACAAAAATTCTCAGCATCCTCCACAGTGAAATTTCGACTTTGGAATTCTCGATACAATTATCTCATTGTACGTTGTAAACAGGTATCACCTAGTGCACGAGTCATTCCTTTCAAGCACTAATCTACATGGTGAGTTTTTAATTACGGATCGGTCGATAACTCCACTACTGCAGAAGATAGCGAAAAAAGTTGTATATAAAAGTTGTAGCCAAGGATGTACTCCTTGCTCAGAAAATATTTTGATTTATACTGGGTTATACTGGGTGATCCATAACTATGTGATGATGCATACATTTTTTTAATGAGACACCCTATGTACCTACAACGATTAAGATAAGCAATATATCGGAACTGGGGAACTGGGCAGTAGTAGAAAATTATAATTTTGGGGATGTAAATTAGAGCAAATGTTGTAGTTTCTCCTGTCATTATGTTACCCAATGAGGTATTTGTTTTTGCTCACGTCACGTTCGATTCAAAATCATAAATGGGACACCCTGTATATTTGTGCCTTTTAGTGTTCCTCCCGATGAAACAATTCCAACAAACTAGCACACATGGGGTCTAAAGTGATTAATTCAAGAGCTACAGGTATTTAAAGGAATGTACCACTACCATTGATTATAACATGTACCTGTATCTCTTGAATTAATCACTTTAGACCCCAAGTGTTCTACTTTGTTGGAAATGTTTTGTCGGAAGGAACACAGAAATTCACAAACATACCCCATTAATCCCATTAATAATTTTGAATCAGACGTCACGTGACCAAAAACAAATACCTCATAGGGTGTCACAATAATAAGAAAAGATACAGCATTTTCTCTAAGTTACACCTCCAAAATTAGTCTTTACTACTGCACAGTTCCGATATCTTGCTTGTCTTAATCGTCGTGGGTCACCCTGTATTATTCCATATTTAAATTCTGCTAATGATTCCCGTTATTACATCATACAGGGTATTTCAAAAGTTACTTTCTAAAAATAAATAAATTTCAGTAAGCATATAGAGAGTAGATAAAATTTGCAGAAAAATCGAAATATCTCGGAAACTGATGTATGAAGGTATATAAAATGCTGTACAAATATGAAAGAGCATATTGAAAGGCGAAAGCAATTTCTTGGTATGATAAAATATGGGTGGTTATACTTAAAAACAGAGAAAATCAAGTTTTGCATTTTACCTCACCCTGTTAATGAATATACGTCGTTGACTTTTTTACAGCTTGTGTATAATAGAAGATATTTTTTATCTTTCCACACACACTAAGTTCATTTGACAGCGATTTGGATATAAAAATGGCCATAACTTTTGAAATACCCTGTATAATGTAATAACGGGAATCATTAGTAGAATCTAAATATGGAATAGTATATTTAAAAAAAATGTATGTTTCCATTACCACGTAGTTATGGATCATCCTGTATAAATCAAAATATTTTATGAGCAAGGAGCTTATCCTTGGCTACAACTTTTATACAGGGTTACTGGTAACTCGACCACTTTCCTGCAAGAGGTGATAGAGGGACTCAAATGTAACAGATTTAACCCCCCATATGTAATTCCGAAAACCGATAGTTTTCGAGATAATTAATATTTAATGTTTTTCAATCAAATGTCCAAATTTCCACACTAGATCCTAAACTGGGAAAAAAACCTGTTGTTGATTCTGATAATTTTTATTTCAGTATTTAACTAACACATACACAAAACTAACTTAAAATGTTTCAAAATACTAAACAGTTCCAAACTAAATACAAATATTTAAAAAGTAATCAACAAAATTTTTACATTCACCGTAAAGAAAATTATCTAGCTCAAAGATTATACAAACGGCTGAACAAATCGCTAAAAAAACTTTCCTACCTAATAACCTTTTCAGAAAGATTATAAACAGCAATGAATAAAAATCACCTATTCAAAAAGAACGCATGACAGTACAATCATTATTGATAACTCAGTTACATACTAGAATGTTTGCAAATGCGGTCGATGCTTTTATCCAAGTAAAACAAATTAAATCCACTCAAAGTTTATAGAGGTCTTGCTCAATGTGTTGCCCTTGATTTCGGATACAAGTACGGATCCGCTTCCTCACTTCGGTTTTTGTAACTCGTGTTGAAAAAGTTCGTTTCATCTCCCCCGCCGCATTGATAATTTTTTGCCTTAGTTCGTCAGCAGTATTAACTGGAGTCTCGTAAATCAATGCCTTCATGTGACCCCAGACGTAAAAATCAAGAGGTGGGCCTCGCGCACGCCATGGGATGGGTTCACCCCTCCCTATCCATTTGTTCGGGTATGTGTTGTCCAACAACTGCCGAATTGTGATACGGTAATGTTCTGGACAACCATCATGCTGGAATATCATGTTGTTGATGATTCTGTACTATGTTGATAAATTTTGTCAAATAGTTACTTGTGGTTGTACTGTCATTCTTGTCCTTGGAATAGGCCATCAGATAAGGAAGTTTTTAGAATAATTTGTTTGACTGGTTGTGTATCTTTTTTTGAGCTAGACAATTTTCTTTCGCGGTGAATGTAAAAATTTTGTTCTTTATTTTTTAGACAATTGTATGTAGTTTGAAATTGTTTAGTATTTTTACACATTTAAATACTAAATTAGATTTGCGTATGTGTCAGCAAAAAACTAAATTGGAAATTACTAAAATCGAAAGCAGGGTTTTTTCTAAATTTGGGATGTATGTCTATCGGTTTTCGGAATTACATATGGGGGGTTAAATCTATTGCATTTGAGTCCCTCTATCACTTCCTGCAGAAAAGTGGTCGAGTTACCAGTAACCCTGTATACCTACATCTTTTTTCGCTATCTTCAGCAGTAGTGGAGTTATCGACCGATCTGGTACTAAAGACTCACCCTGTATGTTCAAACCACGTACAAAATTATAGTGCAAATATGCAGCAACACTCTGCGATACATTGTTGCATCATATAGCAACTTTATAATCTTTGTGTTGCTCAGAAACCGAAACGTTAATACACCCTGTACAACAATGTATAATTAGGCGGTTGTCGTATCGCCCTTCTCGATAGCTGTTCTTTTTCCATTTTATTGTTTGCTAAAGATCGGGGTGTATAATCCAATATTATGGAAAGTATACGTTTCCAGCGATGTTGAAGATCGGACAACCGTAATTTGAATATCCCCAACCGATCAGTTAGTACGCGCGATTACCGGGTATTTCTTCAATCTGTTTGCGAGTAATTTTCAATAAGTTCGAGCCTATTCCTTTGTGGTTCGTATACGTATCTTGGAGATCCTTGAGATAATCTTATAACTGCTTTTTAAGCATCATTTGTTCCATCCAGAGATTATTGATGCGCTTTTGAAAATTCGTCTGCGCAGATTCTGATATTTCTGATTTATAATGTTGCTAGATCATTATATGAAATCAGACCATATGTATATGGCCTAGGTCTTATATACAGGGTGGTCCAATAAGTGCTCTCTATCGGCCTTACCATTTAAATTAGAAGAAAGTGGCTTGAATAAAAAACGTTTCTTCTCATTTGGTCTACTCGTAGAAATAAAGATGGCGGTTATCCGGATATACCGAAAGTAGGTATCAACTTTCTTATTTTAAATAGAACACCCTGAATATTATTGTTTTTGATTTCAGAATTGTTAACCATAGATGTCTACGAAGCCTATTTTCGAAGTTATTCAGCAATCTTTAGAACATAATATATGTAGTACCATCCCACTTGAAAAAAAAAAGTTTTTAACGTTTTAAACTTTTCCAATTTTAAAATTGTTAGTCTATTTATTAAACGTGCTTTTAAAAACAATGATCTTACACACAAACACAAGTATATTTCTTGCTCGTTTTAAAACCGAGAACCGCATATTTTTGTGGTATTTAGTTTCCGAGATTTTGTAAGGTCCTACAAGCGTCAAATTTTCTAAAGATTGCTGAATAACTTTGAAAATAGGCTTCGTATAGATAAACTATTGTTAACAAACTGGACCTAAAAATTGATGCTGAATTCAAAAACGTAATAATATACGGGGTGTTCTATTTAAAATAAGGAAGTTGATACTTACTTCCGGTATATCCAGAGGACCGCATGTTTTTAGTACTCTTACAAAGTGTTTTTTTCAAGCCAAACTGTGAAAGAAATCGCTCCCTAGATCGGTGTCTACTGCTCAGTCAACAGGGCATGGGTAAGGGTTTAAAAAGTGTAATTGTAACCGTAAATGTCAATGGAAAAAGTGTGCTTGTCGATAAATACCATAATATCTTAACCTGTACAAAAGAAATAACAAAAATATTTTGAATGTTCTAATTTGAATTTTTACGTATACGTATGCATTTTCATGTATTGATTTAAACATACAATTAATTAGTTAAAAAAGTACGTGTTTAAATATCGAGATATACATATGGCGACCTTTTGCAAATGGACTAGACAGTTTGTTCTAAGACAGTCTTTTTAGGCATATGGACTAATATCTTCAGTCCTTGTATATACATATTGACTAGTACTTTTATATACCGTGTTCCAGGACGAATCCCGAAAAAAAAATCGCACGTAGGTTTCGAAATGTGAAGGCGACATAAGAAGGAATTATTCTTAAATTCACATTTGTTACAGAGAAATCAGCGTTTGAAGTTTTGTTGTAAAGGTGATTGGCCCACCTTATTTCACTTTCACTTTCGGGTGAAAAACTATAGCACTTTCGATTTTAGAGCAAAAAAGGGCGGAGGTCGTTTAGTACGATTACGCTAACAGGTCCTTTTTAATGCTTTTATTGATTGTTTACCTCATGGTCGTGACGTCACTACGTACGAATATGATAAAGGCGGTCAAACATTAACCATTTCGCCATCTAATTAAGGGCATTTCAACTTATTAACTATTAAGAATAAATATCTAATTCAAACATATTAATACATAAGCCGGTGTTAGAAATCATCCCTTAAAGTTTTCTGGATTCGTCCTGGGGCACGGTGTATAGGTATGGTCTGCTTTTCATAAACGGTCTGTAACATAGGTATATAATAATTTTCAGCTATCTCACCAACCAAAATAATGAGTTACCAGCTATCAAAATCAAAATTAATTCCGAGATTATATACGGTTACAATCAATTCACGTCATGTAAGCCCCAGCAAAGTAACTAACTACCGCTTTTGCAGAAGTTTCGCTAACATAATGAATAATTTCACGCTAAATGCTTTAAAATTACATAGTGCTTGATCTTAGAAAGCATTTATGTCGTGTACTTTATGACTTAACAAGATATAAAAATCTGTTGTAAAAACCTGAATTCACGACGCAGACCTCGTTGATACGATTATAATAATGTTTTAATAATGAAGATTTCAGTATAATAACCGTAATTGTGCATAAGCTTCGGTAATACCGCAACAAAAATAGAAGAAGTATATTCAGTGGAAAGTATGAATAGAATAAAAAGCTTATTTTGTTTTGGTTCATTTGTCTGGTGAAACGTTTTCCTTCACATCATTTCGAAACGCAAAACTTGTTTTATATATAGTTTCTACGTGTTTTGATTGTCAAATAAAAAAGGTGTATGTTCAAATGCCTCAGTTGCCCTCCTGTGATGTTTTAGTTATAAGATATATAGATAGGATACAAATTAACACAATGTGTTACAAAACCAACGACTAAAACCACTGTAACCAACATAAAATGGCCAGTTATAAATTTTTGAATCGCCGGATTGTCAATTTCCTTTTCATATTATGTGTTAAAGATTTCAAAAAGAAAAAAAAGATAATAAATAATGCCAGTATCAATGGGTATTACATCAAGGCTCGTTATACAATGTAGAAAAGTTTTGGATGACATTTCGGCAAGAGATCAGGTGTCACTTATATGGGTGCCGAGTCATGCTGGAGTTAGTGGTAATGAAATGGCGGACGCGCTCGCAAAGCGAAGATCGAGGAACAATTTCTTGGGTCCTGAACCGGCTGTAGGGCTGGCAGCAGCTACTATTAGTAGGAAAACAGAAGTGTGGTTGCTGCAAAATCAACACCTTAAGAGATGGAGAGAAATATCTGGATAGCTCCGTCAAGCTAGAGAACTTATTTTAGGACCTCTGACCAAGCTGGGATGATTTTTTCTCTCACTGGACAGAAGCTTGCTAAGGTTACATGTTGACCTCTTGTCTCGCCATAACACCTTCAAACGTCATGATGGTGGCAAGTCACCCGACGTGTACACGCTGTGGCGAGGAGGAACACACGGTACACACTTTATGTCACTGTGAAGGCCTTGGGTATCACAGGCAGACCATACTAGTTTCAAGGGTTCTTGAACCTGGGGATATAAGATGGGCAGGACCCAAAGCCATCTTCACCTTTGCGATGAGGACCGGACTTGGAAACTAGGGTAAGGAGAGGTGCATAAGGGCCTCTCTCTCTCTCTCTCTCTTTTATTCATTCATTCAATGGGTATAACGCTGAAATTATCCGGAAATTGGTTAGAAAACATAGTTACAGGAAAATAGTTCCCGATTTCACCATCTTTCGAAAGAGAAAGGCCTAAAAACATATCAATACCTTTGAACGAAAATATGTCAAAGGTCTAAAAAAGGTTTTCAGAAACTTATGAGAACGATATATTATTCTAATGTGTGGTTCTTGGATTTTTAGGTCAGCCTCGTTTTTATGGCCAGCCGCATGCAAAGGCTGAAAGCCTATGGCGCTGTAGAAGCGCTGCGATAAGGATGAGTTTAGCATCGGTCCACGTTAGAGTTGAAACGCTGCAGGTTGTAGCCGCCGAGAAACAAATTCCCCGGCAGCCGATTCCATAGCGTCGAAGTTCTCCAAAAGAAGGAATGCTGAAATAGACTGGTTCGGTTAGTAGGGACCTCGAACTGGTAAGGATGAGGTCACAGAGCGTCTCTAGTGTACCTCGTTCGGACAGCCTTTGGTGTTATTATCCGGAAGAGCTCAATCGAACATCTTCCGTGATAGAATCTGTAAAACAGGAACAGGTCAGCCACCTTTCTTCAATGTTCAAGATTGTGGGGGTTCTTTGAGAGGTTAGGCGTATCGATTAGTCTAGTTGCTACTTCTGGATAGCGTCCAGAAGCTTTAGAGAGTGCTTCGGAATCGGAACGCTTCCCCACACATGGGAGCAATACTCCAACGATGGTCGGATCTATGCCTTGTAGAGCAGCAGTAGTTGCTCTAGTGCTCTAGTGTATATAGCTTCCTTCAGCGGAGCAAAACTTCTGGAATGCCGTTTTGGCAATACTGTTGAGCGTTGAGCCTTGAAATTTCGCCTCCACGAGTGGATGGCATCTTCAGGAGCTGTTACACTTCGGCGACTTCCGAAATACTGTATTTGAAGCTTCCTTAGTTTATAGGTAGTACCTGTTCACAAGTAGTTTAGTAATCGCTGTATAACTTAATGAGAGCAGATGGGATGTTTTTTCCGACCCAGTTCACGGCTCAACAAACAATCAGTTGTCATTCTCAATGTCTGGGGATGGTTTGCGCATCGCCATTTTGGGTTAGATTTGTTTTGATTTCAGCAGCGGCGGCACAGTAGGGTCAGGGCTATCTAGGTTTCATGTTTAAGGGCGACAATGGTGGCGTCGCTAATAAAAGAGCTGTCATTCGAGCTATTTTACGTTTTGCTACGGACTTTTGAATAGTTTCTCGTCATTTTTAGCATTGTTTCGTTTGCTGTTTAGTCGAGTATTTTGTATAGGGACAGGTATACAAAATATGGATATGGAAGCAGGAAAATTAGAAGCTGGATATGTTTGTGCTGCAAAAAGCTGCTATTCGTAAAGCTAGTCTAAGAAAAATATAGGTTTTTTTATGTTCCCTAAAAATCCCCCAAGGGACGAATTAACATTTATTGCTACAGATGAGGTTATGACAATTACCCATAGCGATTTTAAAAGACTTAGAAATGAGACTTTATTCAAAGCTTTTATTTTTTAAGGGTTTTATCATAAGAAACTGTCTTAGAATATACTGTGAAGTGATGATTTAATAAACTACCATCTAGATTTAAAGTTATTTAAATATTGTATTTTTTATGTTGTCCTTAATGTTTACCTCTCTCTTTACACCGCATCTGTTAAGGATTATTATTTTAATTCTGCCCTGTTGTACTGATAACACCTTTTTCTACTACGCCTCTGTCATTTTTAATGAAATTATCCCAAAATGGCGTCGCTGACGTCAGATATTTGCAACATGTCATCGCAAAGGGTCCGACATTGAGTAAGACAACTGATTGCTTGTTGAGCCGTGCTCTGGTGTTGATAATGATAAAAATGTGGTCCGTACTTCACCGCCTAGTCCCGGCCCTGTACTATGCACATAAGCACGCACCGCTTCCTTTGATCTGCCACCTTTTTCATCTCTCCATCTCTGTTCCACCCACAGCGTTAAATGTAGAGCCGGCACCTCGCGAAAATCCCTGAATGAACGCAAAGCTCTCGCTGCTTTTTATACATTTTTACCTAGCCGTGTTTAACATTCCCTCTTTCGCCTTTGTTTTCTTTGATTTAGATTTTTTTGATACCCCCTACGCGAATTTTCCTTCCGCTTTCTACTCGCGACACGGTATCTAGCACACTGCTGCTTCTTTCAAAATGCATTCCACGTGTCTTTCTTCTTTTTTTTGATTATGTTTTCGAAAGACTAAGAATTCTCGTCTGGAAAAAGGAGATCAAAGTAGCATGTTTGTACAAAAGCTATTACCGAGTCTTATTGCAATTATAAGGTTTAGTTAGATTGATACCATTGATGCGTCTAAATACTGATAAAGCTACGATTAACTAGATGATAGTAATACTAAATCTGTGCCAAACAATTTCATCGGTTTGATCTTGCCTGTTTGGAGTTCATCACAATAGTATCATTACGAAAGTTTTGCAATACTTCTTTATTTATTTTTTTTCAAAGTACATTATAGTACCGGATTGATTCTTAAGCTACACTTGGCAGAAGCAGTTTAAATAGTGATTTCGGAGAATGGAGAGGTCACAGGTGTATTTATTGAATATATACAGGGTGAGTTTTTAGTACCGGATCGGTAGATAACTCCACTACTATAGTAGATAGCAAAAAAGTTGTATATAAAAGTTGTAGACAAGGATGTGCTCCTTGCTCAGAAAATATTTTTTATTTATACAGGGTGATCCATAACTACGTGGTGATGCAAACATACATCAAATCGCTGTCAAATGAACGTACAGTATGTTGAAAATAAATGAATCAAAAATAATTTCTTGTACCTGGGAGGATAAGAAATATCCTCTAGTTTTAACACAAGTTGCCGACACATATCCATCTGCAGGATGAGGTAGAATTCAAAAACTTGATTTTCCCTTGCTTTTTAAGTGTTACACCCCTTATTTCATTATACCAAAAAATTGCCTTCAATATACACATTCATATTTATACAGCATTTCATATACCTACATTCATCGGTTTCTAAGATATTTCGAATTTTCTGCATTTTTTAAATATACCTGCTGTTTGTGTACTGAAATTTATTTATTTTGGTGCTATCGATTTTTTTTTGTATTTAACGAACAACTAAAACATAAGACCATAATAGTATTTGATGAAATCAAAACCCTGAATTATCGAGATAATATAAGTCGAGTGTGCTGAGGAAACAATTTTATAGACGCGATGCATAATTATCAATCAGATCTATCAGGTAGGCTATGGAAAATTAACTGACCCAGTTCGAATAAAACGATTCTTCAATCTTTCAAATGCATCACTTTTAGAGTACCTCCGATCGGGATATCGCTGTTGATACCTACATACTTTTAGAGGCAAGTAGGCAATTTCTCAATTATTCTTCTAAATTCCCATATATTTGTCCTTTCATGGAAAAAGCTCGGTTTTCACACATTACGAAGTTATTGAGCAGGTTATGAAAACTGCCAATATTTCAAAGCCTACTTGATAAATCTGCATGATAATTATGAATCACGTCTATAAGAATATTTCCTCAGCATACTTGACTTATATTATCTCAACAATTCAGGGTCTTGACTCCATCAAATATTCTTGGCCTTAGTTGTTCGTTAAATAAAAATAAAATTCGGTAGTACCTTCTCAAAATAAATTAATTTCAGTACACAAACAGGAGGTACATTTAAAATTTGCAGAAAAATTGAAATATCTCGGAAACTGATGAATGTAGGTATATGAAATGCATACAAATATGAAAGAGCTTATTGAAGGCAATTTTTTGGTATAATAAAATATGGGGGTTACATTTAAAATAAAAGAGAAAATCTAGTTTTTGCATTCTACCTCACCCTGTATACGAATATGCGTCGGCAACTTTTTTTGCAGCCTGTGTTAAAACTAGATGATATTTTTATCTTTCCATGAAAAAAAGTTCAGAGATCATATGACTTGGCAGACATTTTTCAGTATACCACTTAGCTGTGTCTGTCTTCTGTGTATCCAAAACGACACGTTCCACAATTCCACTCGATTTGAAAGATACAGATATAATTTCAACTACGGGTGTATCCTCATCATCAAAGACCCAAACATGATTTCAAGCCTTCGTTGGCACATTGTGATTAATCAATTTATCGTCACCTGTCACGATATTGTTCACACAATGGGATTGTGCATTATCAAACTTATTTAGCAAAATAGATGCATTATAAACAGATACTTTGAAACCTCAAAAGGTATTCGAAAAAATCCGAAATTCACTAACGATAATTTTTGACTGTTCTAAAAACATTCTTTTACGTACAGCAGTCAATAAAGAAGTTTCGCATTTCAAGTTACAGATCAAAGACGGTAGATATACAAACCGACGAAATGAGTGATTTGTTCATAGGTTATTTGAGTAAGAAGTAAAAACTATCCAAGCGAAAGTTTAATAGCTGGTGCTTTAAGTTTGATGGTCATTTGACCAGACTTCGCTTTTTATACATATGTTTCATATGACATAATAATTATTTTAAAAAACAAAAAAAGTGCAGTCCGGGCTCCGACACACCGAGTTGCTGTTTCATTACCCAATGACTACACCTCACACCGTGGGGTGAGCAATCACTGGTTCCGCGAATCGTGCGCCCTAAGTAGACCAAGGGAGCCCTAAGAATGCCTTCTGCATTCTGGCAGCTAAGATGCGCGCCGTCGCACGGCACACCGGTAATTTTCTCAGTGCAGAGAGCAGTGTAGTCCTTATTCGACCTGGGGATCCAATGACCATAACCAGGCCAGACTTTCAGTGTAGTCTGACCAGAGCATGCGAAGTTGTCCGAGCAACTCCTGATATTTGGCCCACTTTTCCTCCTCCTTAGAGTACCTCGGCAGGGTACCGAAATTCCTATAACGAGCATCGTTTTCTGTTGGTGCTCGAGAAGGACTATATCGAGCTTGTTTGCCTGTACAAGCTCGAGCGTGGGGAACGCCTATTTAGTTCTAGTACATCCAGCATCTCCCGTTCTCCACAACGTACTCTATACAATTTTATTTATACAATAATTTAGTTCACCAAGCTCTTTCAATTTGACAGATTGTAATAATTTATTCATGTTCCACCTTTATTAATTATTATGTGACTCAAAATGTCACGAAACTAGTGGCATTCAATGAAAGACATTTGTTATTAAATAATTGACAGACCAGGTTACCCCATTAAAATATATTATTTCTGTCTTGATTAATAGCTGTATACGGAGATATTTTAAATTATTCAATCGATGGGGTAATTAACGTGGCTTCCAGAAATGAATTACATCCTATATTAATTACCTTTTGAATGCTAGCTGGACACTTGGATGTCTTTATTATTTATTCAAACTTCCAGTCAAGATTTAGCAGACGGATCGACTGATTCATTCACCAGAATTACAGGTGGATCCACAGTATAGGTATATAGGTTTATAATATGTATTCAGGATTTCAGAAAAGTCTGGAAATATTTCTTATTTGGTAAAATAGCGAAACAATTTTTAAACAAGAGTTTTTTTTCAGATTCGGCTACCTTTTGAAGTAGTCAAGTTAAACTATAAGTATTTGGTAAGTTAACAATGAAATTTGAGGCCGTGGAAATGTCAGTTTAATATTTGTTCCATATAATGACATTGAATATTTTATTCAGGCCAACAGATAACACACGGGTTTAAATATTGCTACCCAAAGAATCTCGTTCCTGTAGATTTTATCACGTTCGTAGAAAATAAGAATCTATGGGCATAATACCTCGGAAATTTATAAATTTCTCTTTTTTTATGAAGGAATATGGTATGAATAACTCGTGATACCATATTTGTAGTTTTTTTCTGTTTTGTGAATTCTATTGATAACAACCTCCCAAAACTTGAATTTACAAATATATTTTTATTAATAGTACATGTACTTAAGACAGTCAGTGCCGGAATGCGAAGAATGTGGCTGTGCAATTACAGTGAAACGTATTTTAACCGAATGCAGAAGCTATGAATTACAAAGGCGGAACTGTCACTCACTGAACAACATCGCATCCATTTTTGGTGAAAAGTCAAAAAAAGCTATACTCTTCCTAAAAAATACGAATTTATTATACAAAGTGTGAATATAAACTGTAAACAAACTACGCTAAGCTAAGAATCCAGTGTAAATACTGTGACGTTTCTCTCAAATGAGAGACTGGAATGCGGTTGATAGCTTTAATCTGTGATGTCGCCTAAATAAAAAAAAATGGTCCACGGATGTCACTAAAGATGTTCCGAAACAGACTCTACACGTCATTATATATTAATGCCTAAGGCTCATCTCAACTAAATTACTTCGGTGTTCGTAATCAATAAAGCGACATTAGAACACTTATTTACTTAGAAAATGCTTTTATTTCTTCAATTATGCCATTTAAATATCTCTCATAGTTGCAGCTACAATATGTCATAAACGTTTTCAGTTTTTGTTTATTTTAATTCACACACAAAAGTTAAAAAATGGCGAATTATAGAAATTCCCATTGTAGCAGTGATGTATTAATTTACAGAAGAAACTGCTTTTTCCTACTTAGAACTCCGTACACCGGTTCAAAAGACTCGTTGACGACGAAATAATAAATTGAAAAGCAAAAAGTTAAATCGTTTTATGAATATTTCAGACCGTACCAAGTTTCTTTTATGGGTCCACGGATAAAATATTAACGCTAAAACGTCATAGTTTTAAATTTACTGGTAATAATTAGTAAGCCAGCAGAGTTTGAGCATATTGTAAAATATGCATAAAAGAGAGAGAGAGAGAGAAAAAGAGAGATGATAAAAGAAAATTAGTCCGAGAAAGTAATTATTGGAACGTAGGATTTTTTTACCGAACGCAGTTTTTTCGTTCTCTTGAGCGAGTCGTATGTTTAAAGTGGCCTACAGACTCAAGGTTTCATGAAACTTGCATCAGTTGCATAAGTTCCCACTCACATCGAAACCTGTTGCGATGCCTGAATCAAGATGCACGTTTCATGCAACACAAGAATAGTAGGGTGGACTTATTTTTTGCCTCGGCGCGACGCAACACTGTACACGTTGAAACACTTGAAACCTGCATCAGCGTCACCGACTCGGCGTCATAGCTCACCGACCAAAATGGGATTCCAGACTCTGCATCGCTGCAAGCCGCAACTGATGCCAACCAAATACGTGATTCAGTACTACACACGCTGCTACTCGCATCATGAAACGTAGGAGTCGATGCCTGCAGTGCAGCATGTGTCAACGTCTGAGTCGTTCAGTTGAACGATATCGCTCCACGATCTTCATTATCCCAAAGTTCACCTACCTGGCTGTGGCCACCGTGCATTAACAAAGACAAGTAGGGTCACTCGCCGTGCCGACTTTGATGTGAGTCTCACAAATGCGAGCCGCCCTTCGTGCGGACTCGTGTACCTACAGGGAATCCGACTGTGCGATATGGTCGACGTCAACGGTCGACGTTCACTTTACTTATACGGGGGAATGAATTCTATAGTACAGATAGAATATAATTTATTATTCAATAAATCATTCAACACAATAACTGCATATGCAGCTACTGGGGTGGCAAATAGCTCAAGGAGTATTATAGATCATGCTTTGTCAGATAGATGTAGTAATTTGAAATGTACGATTCAAGTAGTAAGTAACAGTAACAGACCATTCATAATTTGTTGTCAATAATCTTAGGTGTAAACATAAAAGTACTTGCGACAAAATATAGAAAAGAAGTAAACAGAATAGATCATAAAAATTTCTCGAAATGATTGAAAACCGAGTCAAAATTTAAAAACAAAAAGTTAAAGAACCGGGAAACACGAATTTGGAAGATGAATTTAGAGAACTTAAGAATCATGTCAATAATAAAATTAAAGTATTAAAAACAGATATTTTAAAAATCAATGGGAATAAGTAGGCACAAATATAAAAAAACCATAGGGCCATATACAGAACATGTCGCCGGAATTTTTTTGTGAAATACGCGCAAAACGTTCAATAACACACAAACACTACTTATTTAGGCATCCCGGTAGATCCGACCGATTGTATCCCGTGCACCGTGTCGCGTGTTAGGTGGTGTTAGGTGGACTGACCTTGTAAACCATAGCTGTTAGCGTTCGGCTACTGCTCGAGACCGCCGGGCGCCAGAATCCGCCAGCTTACGTAGTATCCGAGAGCACAGCATGAAAGACCACATTGGAAGCGGAGCTTAGAGTGACCCTACTTGTCTCTGTTAATGTACGGTGCTGTGGCCTAGCATGTCCGACAATTGTTCAACAATTTATTTTGTGACGATGAGATGTGGCAGGGCCAATCTGAGTACATCATTGGATTCAGCGGTAGATTTTCTATGAGGAACGGTAGGAAACAATGAGCCAACATCCTCAAATCAGAGATGAGAGTTGGCGTTGTGAAATCGAAAAAGTCTTAAGGTAGCTCTTTGTTGAACAAATAGGTATAGTTCAAAAAAAAACTAAAAAACACGCTTTTACATCTAACTAAAAAGTTAGAAACAAACTTAGAACAATAATGAACGAAAAATACTATCATTATTTTGGAAAATCGTCGGGCGCTCGATTTACGAATAATGTGGCATAAAGCGCCCACGCTTTTTTTCACAGTAATACTAGTATTTTGCGTTCATTATTTTTTAACTTTTTAATTCGATATTGTTTAAAAAAGCGTGTTTTTTTTGAACTATACTTATTTTTAATTTTTAGTTAACTTTATTAATAAAGCTTTTTCTAGGTTTTTTCAAACTGTATTTATTTCATTAGGTTACGAAATGATAACAAACTAGCGCTCCCGACAGGCGTCGTTCTGATGACAGCGCTCCCTGCCGGATATAATGTAAACTTAAGGTGGCACCCAGAGTTCCGCACCGTCAGTTGTAGGCGGCTATGCACGAGGTCAAGTCGACACATGACACGTTACAGTTTAAGACAACAGATGGCGCAGTGCTGCAGTTACTACTGACAAAATTCAATTACTATCTTCCAAGGAGCATGGGAAAGTATACTTGTCTGACGTAGGCAGCTATGCCAACTTAATGGATTTTCCGTTAGATGTTACAAATTGTTTTGTGAACAGAGATGGAATAGCCAACTTAGTCTTAATTTAAAGGAGTGTTACAAGCTCACAAACCTACATACAGGTGAAGCTGATAAGAGCGTGTTAAAAAAGAAGAATCGAGGAAAATGTTTGGTTCCCAATCAGGACAAAGACTCGTGTGTTGGTTAATTTGGGACACGAACTTCTGTTCCGAATTTTGCCATGTTAAAAGTGAATAAAAATTTTTTCATTACTCGCAGATGTACATGTTCAACATAATTTTTTTGAGAATTCGATTACGCAGGATCGAACTGATGAGTACACCATTGAATTCGGCGTTAAATTTTCTATAAGAAGAGTGGGATATAATGGGAAATAATGAGCTAGCATCTCAAAATTAGGGATGGAGTTGGCGTTGTGAAATCGCAAAAGTCCAAAGGTACCCTTTATAAAAAAATAATCAAGCGAAATGTTTGGTTCTCAATCAGGACAAAGACTCGTATGTTGGTTAATTTAGGGACACTGATTACGAACAAAAGTTTTTTAGTAAATTAATCTTAAAGTTATAGCAATCGCCTATCTAACTTATATTCATCGTCTTGTATCTTTTTTGCAGGAAAGGGGCTTATTTATGTTACAATATAATGTTTGCAAGGACAAATATTGGGACAACGAGACGGACTTCATGGTCGAAAAATCTTAGAACCTGGTTTGGTATGAGTACAACTGAATAATTATTTCGAGCTGCAGTAAACAAATGATATATGATAGCCAATATCCGGAACGGATAGGAGAATTAAAAAAAATTATGCTACAACAGAAAATCCTATTATTTTGGGTTAGTTGTTTTCAGAAAAAAGCCGTCCGTGTGGCCATTGAGCTGACAAATGTTTTTAATAATCATATCATTACATGCAAAAAAGTTAATAAAGCCCGATTATCGCTAATTTGCCTGCATTAATGGTCTCCATACCCGACTCTGAACTCTTTTATTAAACTAACATTACTCTAACGAACCGATTAATTAGTTAATATATGCTGGAGCTTTGAAGCGACAATGACTAGTCAAATAATCGTTATATTGGAGACAAAATTGGAGATGAAATTTCACATTTAACATCCATAGGCATTATTTCATAACTTTGTCTAATATAAGCTTCATTAGGTGTTTGAAGTTAGAATACAAGACAGTTTAATTTTCAGTAACCACTATTGTCTAAGGAGGATTTTATTTCTAATATGCAGGGTAGACCAACAGTGCGTGCACAGAAGACAGTGCACTAAACTCCCTGATGCATTTTATTGCAGATTGAAATTTTTTGGTTAATTCTAGGCGAACTCTTTGGACGCTTATTACCATTTTAAGTAGGTATTACAAAAGTTGGATATCGCAGCGATTATGGCACCTAGAAGGTTGTGACTAAGCATGAAATGCGCCAGCTTAAGTTAAACGGTCAAATTTGAATTCTTTTGAGACTTGAGAAAAATTCGCTCATTAGTTGAGGAAACTTCAATCAGAGACTTGATTTTTTCAAACGGGAGTGACTAATTTTGGTATACTATAAAATTCAATATTAAATTGATAGCATGATATGGGATTGTCAATATAAATCTGTTATAGTTATTTTGCAGCAGGTCATGAAAAATAAAAATTTAAGATGGAAGAAAATAACCAGAGTAACGAGGCACGATTATAAAAAATTCTTACTATATATCAGCTTTAACCAGAAACAACAGTGGTAGCATATCTACGATCAAAAAGAAGCTGGACTATGACATAAATAGTTATTTTTTCACAGCTCACCACCTACTGAAACGTGCTAAAGTTTGACAAATTCCCAAAATAATCAAAATTTTTGAAATGAAAACTAAACTATCAGCGACCGTTACTTCAGAATGAAATTCCACAATCAATGGAAGAAAAACGTAGGCATTTCCATTAAGGCAAAAGTAACGATTCCTGAAGATTCAGTTACTTGCGTTCCACTCACTTTGAGTAATGCACCCCAAAATCAGAGGCATGTATTTCCAACAAGATGGAGCCTCTTTCTCATGTTATATTGCATATGACATTTCGTGATGAAAATATGTCACAATTCTTTCGGGACTGCAATACTTTTGCAATTTATTGCAAATTATTATAGAATAGGGGCCGGCAGCTCTGGCTAGAGCCTGGTTAGACAGACATGACTGCAGGCAAGCTAAAAGGTTTATAGCCCTATGCTATGTCTTTTGAGCAGAGGCAGAGAGACCCTCAACCTTCTGGTGGGGGTCTCACATGCCATTGCAGATAAGTCAGTTGCTGAATACCTTTTGAATGCCCGATCTCTGTTTGTTGTAGTCGAAGGCTGTTCATCAGACGTATTTTCAATAAACGCCGGTGTTCCTCAGGGATCTATGCTATCCCCTACACTGTTTGTGCTGTAGATAAACGAGCTGCTGGAAATAACATCCAATCCAATCTACAGCTTCGCAGACGACAGTACATTAATATCATGCATGGATCCAGGCAAGCCACTATCATCCCAGATCAACGCAGCTGTCAAAACAATTGTCCAGTGGTGATTAGTAAATAAAGTACAGTTCAACGTGCAGAAAACACACTTACAAAGAAGTCTCACGTTGGCTTACCACTTGTGGAAATGGATAGTCACCCCATAGTCCAGTCACCTTTCGTCAAGCTTTTGGGATCAACATCAACAATAACATGTCCTGGCACGACCATGTCGTCGGTATTGGTCAAACGGCATCCAAGAAGCTTGGAGTTTTGTTCAGCTGTATAAACCAGAGCAACTACTGCTGCTCTACAAGGCACAGATCCAACCATCGCTGGAGTATTGCTCCCATGTGTGGGGATGCGTCCAGAAGCACCCTCTAAAGCTTCTGGACACTATCCAGCAGAAAGCAATTGGATTAGTCAGTACGCCTAACCTCACAAAGGACCTCCACAGCCTGGAACATCGAAGAAGGGTGTCTGACCTATCGCTATTTTACAGACTCTGTCACGGAAGGTGTTCGAGTGAGCTCTCCCAGAAAATAACACCAAAGGCCGTCCGGATAAGGAACACTAGAGAAGCTCTACGAGCTCATCATTACCAGATCGAGGTCCCTACTCCACGAACCAGTTTCCTCCGGCATTCCTTCTTGTAGAATGAGCTGCCTGGGAATTTGTTTCCCGACGGTTACAACCCCTGCAGCGTTTCAAATCTAACGTGCACCGACACTTATCTTCCAGCAGCGCTTCCACGGCGCCATAGGCTTTCAGCCTTTGCGGGAGGCTGACCATAAAAAGTAGACATTTGTCACTCATGAGAGCATCTGCTCCAGATGCTGGGAAAAAGATGGTAAATCTTTTCATTCCTGGACAGATTTTGAGGAGTAACTATGCTCAGTGAACTTTATTCTTGGTCATGAATGATGAAAGTGTAGTCTACCTAAGCGTCCAAGCCTCCTCGGCGGCACGAGAAGTGCAGTACAGTTCCACCCATTACTTTATAAATGTTGGTGGTCTTGTTATCTCTTAGCTGTCTGTCTACCTTGGAATATTAGCCGTTTTTCAGGCGGTATATCCCTTCCTTCTCTTCTAGCTTCTCTTTGAGGGCTAATATTTTGCTTACGTTTCGACATCTATCAAACGCGCCTCACCAGTTTACGTGACTACTTTTACTATATGGCCGGACATGCTATACTGACTTTCGTCAAGCGATCTGGTAGGTTCGTTAGGGTTAGCAAAAAAGGGCCAAAGATGGCCTACTTTCCTGGCTTTGCCTCGCTATCACTACTACTACTTCTATTGTTACTACTTCGCAATTTATTGACATATGAAATAAAATTACACTGAAACAATGCAGTTGATTTTCAGTAGTGCATTGATCTTTTTCTTCACACATTTTATCAATCTATTCCTGTCTGCGTGCCGTACACAAAGTGTATTTAAAACAACGAACGATCAAATTTATACATAGACGGCACCGTGTGTTGTACGACTGCTTTTATTGTTTAAAATATATTTTTAAATGGTCCCCAAGTTAAATAAACAACATTTATTAGGTTTATTTTCAACCGGAAAGATCAAATGGATGCGTGAAACAAATATTTGGGATTATATGAACATCTACCATTTGTAACGCTGAATTCCGTAATGTTCCCTCTGGATTTTATACAGGGGAGCGCGGATAAGTCTAATTCATGCGTTACAACTGGACATTTCATGAAAAGGCAACGCTGGACTGAGCTTTTATGGGGCCCGGGACTATTATAGTTTTAAGTTGCCCTTTATGAATAACATGCAAATAATATAACCCTTGTGGGACCCCACTGAATCACGGGCCCGGGGCTCCAGCCACTTTAGCCCCATGGTTGACCCGGGCGTGTGAAAAGGGTGTCCAGTTCAGAAAGTTTGGATTTGGATATATCTCATATACTGAGTTTCTCAGAATTTCTTTGACATTGATATTTTCGTACCGAGAAACAGAAACTGAGCTGTAATTCTGAAGGTACTGTAGGGTCTATCATACCATGCATTCGAAACCTGCTTTTTGTACGTCATTCGAACATTCACCCCCAACTTTTTGTTTTTAAATAGGTATTCTTACATAAACGATATCCCTATTTTATTTAAAATCTTGTGGTATCTTTGATGTTATACGAGAACTTGTTTTTTTCATAAAATCATAAGCATAATATAAATTTAATAAAATAAGCATTTGTTTGCCGTAAAAAAAAAACGGATGAAAACGGATGGTATTCAAGGGTACTGGACTGACCTATCGTACATGCTTCCGAAAACAAATATCATTTGTATCTTTTTTTTAATTACGAAAATATTACGTCTAAAACAAATCCTTATTTTATTTAATTTATGCCTATGCTAATACGGAAAAATTGGTTTGTGTATAAAATCAGAGGTACCCCAACATTTTAGATAAAGACTTAATTTGCGCAGGAAAAACTATTGGGTGCTATTTGAGAAAAAAATGGGGGGTGAGTTTTAATGGTACAAGGTACAAGTACAAAAAATGTTTTGAAACCATGGCATGAGAGACCCTATAGTACTTTCAAAAATTCCACTCCACTTTTTTTGCTACGAGAATATCACGTGTTCAGAAAATTCAGGGACACCCTGTATAGTATATTAAGGATGTCACTACTGCTGAAACGCGTTTGAACCATGAACAGAAATCATCGAGTACTGCTTCTCTTGGGCACAATTTGCATTTCAATACAGAGAAATATAAGTTTGGAAATAAATACAGTATCAACCTTATTAAAAAACACCTCACACTCAGCATAAATAATCAAGTGCTTGAGGCTTGCAGTACTGCTCATAATTATTGATTAGTTCTTGACCGAGAATTTCATTTAAACACATTCAGGATCTTATAAGGACTTCGTCTGGAGTTTTAAAGTTAATTTATAATAGCAGATATTATCTGGAAACAAATATGAAAAAAATTATGCGCGGCGCTTGCTTCAAGCAGCTTTAATTATTGTTATTTTATATAAATGACATCATTTATTTGTACTATACAGACAATACAAATACTGCCACCTTGAAGGTTACGCCTTGTATGAGGTATTGGCATTGATATTTTGAAAATAAACAATGAAATTTTGCTAACCTCCCTTCACTGCTGCCCTTCTTCAATCTGCTACATTTATCCTGTTCTTGCTATTACTCTTCACGATCTTCAATGGAATGAATCTATCTCACTCAGGAGGATCCAGACGGCTCAGAAGAGCTGTTGTACGGTATTTTTTTTATGGTTAGCCGCCCGCAAAGGTTGAAAGCCTATGCCGCTGTAGAAGCGCTGTGCTGCGAGAGGATAAGTATCTGTGCTCGTTAGATTTAAAACGCTGCAGGCTGTAGCCATCGGGAAACAAATTCCTCCGCAGCTCATTCCACAGCGTTAAAGTTTCCCAAAAGAAGGAATGCTGGAGAAGACTGGTTCGGGGAGTAGGGACCTCGACCTGGTAAGGATGAGCTCGCAGAGCCTCTCTAGTGTTCCTCGTTTGGACGGCCTTCTGTGTTGTCTGGGAGAACTCACTCGAAGACCTTTTGTGATAAAATCTGTAAAACAGGGACAGGTCAGCCATCCTTCTTTGATGAACCAGGCTGTGGCGGTCCTTTGTGAGGTTAGGCGTATCGGTTAGCCTAATTGCTCCTCTTCTGGATAGTGTCCAGAAACTTTAGAGAGTGCTTCGGAGCATATCCCCATACATAGGAGCAATACTCCAACGGTGGTCGGATCTGTGCCTTGTAGAGCAGAAGTAGTTATTCTGGTGTATATATCTACTCTTTCCCAAAGTGAAACAAAGCTCCAAGCTTCTGGGGTGCCGTTTTAGCAATACCGATGACGTATACAGCTTCCTAAATGATGATTATATGGTGATATCTGTCCGAATTCACGATTTATCTCACAATGCGATATCTTTTATGATTTGTAGCAGGAGAAAATCGAGAGCAAATATCGATTATCAAATCAAACAGGAACGAACGATGCACAGTATGGCGTCGAACGTCGAGCGCCCGGAAATAGACGGCCCAATCGACTAATTAGATAAACAAATTACATAAATTACAAATCTAATAATTTATTAGCCAACTCTGAAGTAACTGCATTATGCCTAAAATCAATAATATAAATTATCTAAATTAATAGTGACATCTGCGCTCGGAGTTGGTTGCTGTTGCTGCTGCATCGCGGTCCTTTTCAGCTGCACAGCTTCGCAGCTCCACCAGCTACATGCCAGCTTCGATATACGTTCGCGTACGAAGAATAATGTGGCTAATTTGCTGGCCCGATGTGGGACACTGGATGCTAGAGCAGTGATACATTGCTGTATTGATTAGATTTCGTTGTTCAAGTCACAGATTTTCTATGCATATTTCATAGATCGTGTTAATGAAAAAAAATCCTGATTACCTAGGTCTTCTGTATCTTTTGCTGAAGGGAGGCAGCATTTAGGTCTCATTGAGCCCCTTATATGTCCTTCCAAGGATTTCTCAAAAATGCTTAGCAGGTACCCCTCAAGCAGGCAAACTGCTTTCACTGTATGTGTGAAAGTAGGGAACCGGCGCTGACCGGCGCTGAAAGTGACTTATAAATGCATGTACTAATTTTGTGTTAAGGTTCCCCGCTTTTTCTGCTTCTACCTGCGAGCGGTTCCGCGTTGGACAAAGCAGGCTACCTGCTTTCACTGTGCATGCATACTAAGGCGGTATGATCGGCCGTATTGCAAAACTCTCACACACAGAAAAATCTGTCGTTTTGTCAAAGACTTACGCTTGGATCCAATGGGACGTTACACTCAGCATTCCTCAAACACATCGATGTTTTATCCAATGGGAAGTGTATAGTTGGTAACGAATTATATCGGATTGTCGATTCAACTACAAGATGTCATTGGATTCCAATGAATGATTCAATGGCAGCCTGTTGTTGAATCGAATCTGTGTTTGGTAATTGATTCTAAACTACTTTATTTTCCTTGGACCAACAGATTTTATTGCGAGGACAGCTGATCGATTCGTTTGGATGTTTAATGGTGTGATTTTGTATGAAGTTATAAGGAGCATGATATAAGAATTAGACATAACCCTGCACCAGTTGTTGCATTTTTACCTGAAATATAACTGTCTGACTAATCTAAACACCTACATTCAAATGTGGGTGTTAGCTTTTCTAAGCCCCAATGTCTCAGTAGGTCCTCAATTTAATATATAACTGGACACATTTAAATCACACAACTGCTGATGCAAAAAGCAAAAACACGAGATGACAACACGGCTAACACCGAAACAACACAACGAAATACAACGAAACAACCTCGTCCATGTTGGCGGGTTGGCGCCGATAATAACACTAAGATGATCCTCCTGTTCTTTCTTTTTACGTTCATTGAATCGGGACATCAGTCCCACCGAATACTGATTATAGTTCAGCGAACAACAAGGGCCATTGAATTCGATATATGATGTTGTTTTTACGAATACTACTTGCCAATTTTTTTAACAGCATACACAATGTTTTGAAAGCATGGGTTATTGTTCGCGAAATAGTTACCTTTTGAAACAAAATTAGTTTTTATCAGATGAATTATCACGAACTGCTGTTGCAGTAATAATTTTTGTACATCGAATAGATTATATGCTTTGCTCAAATGAAACATAGGGTAAATTTCGAAAACAAAAGGATGTTTTGATTGGATTATATGTCAAAACTGGTATCAGAAGGATTATACATATCGTTAGAACGAATATAAAATTATTTTGAATTTATTGGCGTACCTGTGATTACTTCGAATATAAGGATTAAAATTCTTTCAATGACATGGATTTGAAACAACTGTAAACATATTTAAAGCGATGGAAAAACATCCAAATACTAACAATTAATTGGAAACGCAACAGTATTTTTTTCTGTGCATGCGCCAAAATGTATGAAGACTATACTAAAGACTCACTCTGTATAGGGACGTAAATATACTGGGTGAGTGTTTAGTACCAATTCAGTCGATAACACCATTACTGTAGAAAGAATTACCATTTCCTAGACAGAGAAAAAGAGAATGATATAGAAATATAGATACAAGCACGAGTCGTCGTACCGGAGCCCCATGTATCTAAATTATAAGCTGTTTGCATTCGGTTCCGCTGAAATAAATATGTAGATCTCAGCGGCAGCGGCACTCGCGAACGAGCGAACAACTCCCTCCCCTTCGCCTCTCCTCCTTCTCCCCCGCATCCCCCCTCTTGACCCCTCCTGCTAGTCGTTTTATTTATTCCGCAGTATTTGCTACAAAGTATAAAAATTTTAATTAAATTTTATATTTATGATCGTTAAATTTATGCCCCTTACGAAACTGAACCTCTCTCTCACTCTCCCTCTCTCTCTTTCACACACACACAGCACTCGTTATGGCGCGATTTTGAAACACGAGGCGCCATTGCACAGCAGGTCGTTTTTCACAACACCGGCGAAAAATATACAGCACGACGCGCGACGGTCGTAGAGATAAAATGTACGAACAGCCGAAAATAATTGTTGTCATCGGACAAGGGTGACTTGGGATGAAAAAATTCTCTTTTCTAAAGATACGACTCGCCAGTGAAATTCGAACACCTAGAAGAAAAAAGGGATATTTGCATTGAAACTGTACAGGGTGTCCCATTTGGGCACTTTTACGGGGTATCTCGGTTATTTTTATTTATTTATTATTTTTTAAGATAGAGAGTTGCGGTTTTCGCGATAGTACGTTACGCTTTTTGTGAAATTAAAGATGCCATCAACAAAATTATCATAGCCCTCTTGGTTTTTGAGATACAGGGTGAAATCGAAAACTATTGATTTTGGGACCACTCTCGTATCTCGGTTGTCTTTTACCTTATTGAAAAGTTTAAAAAAGGGTCCCATAGAATGTTTTCCAATGGTGTAGGTTGATTTGTTCTTGCTCTAACCATTTTTCGTTATGAAGCAAACATGTATTTTTTTAAATGGAACACCCTGTATATTATTTTTGAAGTCAATCGGAAATAATTCAAGCTTTTCAAAAATATATATTAGTATGAATTTTTTCTGAAAACTAAGCCCAAAATTTCATTTTTTACTTTATTTGTAGCAGTAGGCCATGACTAATCTATTAAAAACAATATCCAAGGATTATTGAGATACAAGATACTCAATACTTTTAAACTCAATTATTTAATTGTTTTTTTGTCGCTATTAACTACTATTTGTGATAATGTTCAGTAAATATTACTTATTGTATTACGTTACTTAAAACCAAACATTATATCTGAAGAATATCAACACACTATTAAATTTGAATTTGAATCAGAATAAAAACTAAAAATATCGAGGAGCTTTTAGAGTTGTTGGTTCAAGTTGGAGACTATTTTATCGAATGCAAATCTGGCACAATTTCTTATTCTTTTAATGGAATTTAAAAGAATTATTGGTCTCCTTCGTGTTATGGTGATTAAAAATTCTCAAACTTGGATTCTGTGCAAATGTTGAAGTATCTTAATTTTGTATGGATGGTCATTGTATTTTTTTAGAATTATTTCTGCAGTTGATTTTTCTTCTTTCTTCTTCTTTCTAATACGTTTGTTTCCCTTTGCTCCATATTCTCCTTGAAATAAGTCTTAGGACGTAGTTGAATAAAGGATCCGTACCTAACTATATATTTATTTGTAGACGAGCAAATATATCTCAAAACGGTTGCTGTCTCTCTGGGTATCTAAACTGCCATTATTATAAAAAATTGACAATAATTAAAATGAAAACACGGAAAGAACAAAGCTATATTTAATAACAATATAATTTAAAGCTGACAGTCTCACAAGTTTTTTACAGATTTGCTTTTTTGTTTTTAATAGATGAGTCATAGCCCACTACCTACTCAATATTATAATAACACAATATTCATCATTTTAATGAGACATTATTATTTAAAAAAATGTATTTTGATTCTGCTTTTGAGTAGGAAGTCTCTTGTAGAGTAATAACTGCTTAGATGCTTATTATTTATAGTTGATTAACCATGGCCTACTGCTACACATAAAGTAAAAATTGGAAAAACTAATTTTGAGCGTAATTTTCAAAATAACTTAATACTAATATATATTTTTGGAAAGCTATAAAATTATTTACGACTGAATTCAAAAATAATATACACGGTGTTCCATTTAAAGAAATATATGTTTGCTTCATAAGTGAGAAATGGTTAGAGTAAGACAACATCAATCTACACCACTGCATTCTACAGAAAAAACTCTATAGGACCCTTTTTTAAACTTTTCAATAAAATAAAAGGCAACCGAGATACGAGGGTGGTCCCAAAATCGATAGTTTCCGATTTCGCCGTTGACGGTATGTTTAGTTTCACAAAAAAGTAGCAAACTGTCACGAAAATCGCAGCTCTCTATCTTCAAAAATAACCGAGATACCCCTTAAAAGTGCCCAAAATGGGACACCCTGTACACAGCTTGACAGTATGGTATAAATAACTATGTGAATTGAATCACCTTTTATTCAAGCTGTTATACCAGGCTATATTAACTGTATGCAAAATCACGTAATAAATAAATGCAAAACATGCCCAAAAACCATCTGAAGGCCCCCGATACTCAAATATAATCAACGACACCCTGCGAAACAAGGTAGCCTTCAATATTTTGCCGATCCTCTTTAGACACACTCCGCACCAGGCCGATAGAAGACCCTTTTTTGTTGCCGTTTTTATCAGGCGGTGCAGGCTACCTACTTATTTGTAGGAAATACATTAGCGGCACGAGTATTGACCTATCAGGAAGCGAATTTATAGAAAAAAGTATTAGATATCAAAATAGCGTTTTAGGAAAGTAATTAAGGAGATGCAAACACTGTTGAAAGTGAATCAAAAACAAAGATTTACATGTGCCTTGCCAGCGCGATGGATAGATTATACACCGTGTGCCAGGACGAATCCCGAGAAAAGAAATCGCACTTAAGTTTCGGAATATGAAGCCGACATCAAAAGGAATTATTGTGAAATTCGCATTTGTTTCAGAGAAATCAACTTTTCAAGTTTTGTTGTAAAGATAACTCAAACGTGTGAGGCAAACTTTCACTTTCGGGAATTCCTTGCAAAAACGGAGAACATCGGATTATGCTAATAGGTATTTTGAATGTTCTTGTCGATTGTTTACAGCAAATATCATATGATGGTACGGTACAAAGATGATAAAGAAGCCCACACATTAACCAATTCGCCATCTAATTAAGGGAGTTTCAACTTTTTTGCTACTAAGAATAAACATATAATTTAATCATATTAGATCATAAGTCGGTGCCAGAAATCATCCCTTAAAAGTTGTCGGGATTCATCCTGGGACACGATGTGTATACATCTGTTGATAGCGTAACTGATATATTTTTATATTTGTAGTTAGATATGTCGAATTTCATCATAAATATACAATATGGGTAGTATAATTATAAAAAGATCGAACACCTATAATTATTTGAGCTATTATTAACAGTATGCAGCTATAGGGAGGCCCATTCGAATCCGCACGGTGTATCACAGATTGAGTGAAATGGGCTTAGGATCATATCGTCCGCATCTAGTGCTTCCACTCACTGCAATTCATCGTCCACAACGGTTATATTGGTGCCAAGAACACCGACAATGGCATGCTGAGTGGCATCAGACGGCCTTCTCCGACGAATTCATGTTTAGTCTGGGGGCACATGGCGGACGCCAACGCGTAAAACGACGACGGGGTTGAACGACGTGATCTCCAGTTTGCTGTTGAGCGCCATATACGCCGTCCTATAATTGGTTTGATGGTTTGGGGTGCCATTGCATTCAACAGCAAGTCACCTTCACTTGTGATTGCTGGTACAATGACTTATCTGAAGTAGTTGTTTATTTTAACGACTATTATATTCAGTTAAAAAAGTATTGACTTAGGACTCACCCCGTATTGGACTAGTATTTTCCTTTGAGACATTAGGTAATTTGGGGATCTTCTTCTTAAGCTTCTTCAGCCATTTTGTTATTACTGCAATGACTGCAATAATGTATCGTCAAACCAGCTTTGATATTTACATTATTGACTAGTACATAAGGAAACTACATTGGCTGTACCCAGAGAAGATTCGAAAACATGGACAAATAATCCTTGTGCCCCCGTCCACCATGGGTCAACAAACAAAATCTTTGTATACCTCTAACCTATTCGAATTTGTAGAATTCGACCCTACCTACTGATTGTTTTTAATTTAATATCGTGCTATTGGGATTCTAAAACTTCAGAATACAGTTCATATGACGTTAATAATAATTATTTGAATGGTGAATATCTGCTAGAAAAATAACTTTACCTTATAGCCATTGATTATATGAGAATGAAAAGTCCAACAGGAAAAATTCTGGAAAATTAACAAAATCAATTTTTGGCTCCCAAAATGTTTTTGTTATTTATCATATATTTTACAACTTTTCTGACATGAAATATATGATATTTTAGATACCAAAACTGAAAGGGCACGCCCTTAAATGTTCACAAAATACTACAAAAATCAATATAAAGGAAATATGGACTTGGGCCAGCTTCATATTCAAACTACAAAAAACATTTTTTTCTGATATTAACACTCCAACTTTCAGGTTTTCGCTTTCTTTTAGGCGTTATTTCGCTATCAGAATCCATTTCGAGGAAAACCAGAATGACAGTGAAACAACTGAAACTCGTGATGCCACTGTCAAAAATAAGACGGTCCCAAGTCCAGGACTTGGGCCCGATTTCACTTTCATAAACATTTTTCATGCGGCAAAAATCAGGTTTTCACCGTCGAGTGGGGCCTGTTTTCACGGTTAGTGATGGTGTGAACTTTGATTGTGCGCAGTTTAGTTGATTTTTAAAAATATGGACTTGTGCCCATTTTATTCTCTTATTTTGCTTTACTTACATTGTAAGTACAAACTAGATGAAAAACAAATCATTATCGATTTTGGCTGCTCCTTCAAATTGATAATGAAATAAATACTTCCATTAATAAATTATAAGGATAATCCTGTGCGCGATATAACGACGTAACTGTTACTATATCGGTTTATATAAAATAGATTACCTATTGAATATACAAATTACTCCTTAATGACATAATTCGTTCAAAGTACAGGAAGATATATTTTATTAGCTCTCAAAAAAATGTAATTCCCTATCAATCAGTATCGGAATATAATGTATATATCGATTTCTCTGATGCGATGTCGCAGGGTCAATCTGACTACACTATTGGATTTAGCAGCAATTTTTTTATAATGAGCAGTAAGAAATAATGAGGTAAATTGAGAATAGGAATAAGAAGAATCTGCGTTCTGAAACCGAAAAAGTCCAAAGGTCAAAAAAAAAGAAGAAACGAGATTAATTTATCGTTCTCAATCAGGACAAACACTCATGTGTTGGTTCATTTGGGGGCATTGATCACTAATTTGATTGATCTCTGTTTCGAGTTTTGCCGTGCTGAGGTTGATGAAAAATTTTGCATTCTGTGCAGATCTGTATGTTAAAAAAATTTTGTTTTGAGTATGCGATGTCGCAGGACCAATCTCTGACTACACCATTGGATTCAGCGGTCAATTTTCTATAAGGAAGAGCAAGAAATAATGCGGTAACATCCAAAATTAGGAATAAGAATCGGCGTTCTGAAACCGAAAAAGTCCAAAGGTCAAAAAAAAAGAAGAATTGAGATAAATTTATGGTCCTCAATCAGGACAAAAAGTCGTGTGTTGGTTAACTTGGGGACATTTATCACCAATTTGATCTCTATTTTGAGTTTTGCCATGCTGAGGTTGATGAAAAAATTTGCATTCTGTGCAGATCTGTATGTTCAAAAAAATTTTTTTTGAGTATGCGATGTCGCAGGACCAATCTCTGACTACACCATTGGATTCAGCGGTCAATTTTCTATAAGGAAGAGTAAGAAAATGCGATAACATCCAAAATTAGGAATAAGAATCGGCGTTCTGAAACCGAAAAAGTCCAAAGGTCAAAAAAAAGAAGAATTGAGATAAATTTATGGTTCTCAATCAGGACAAAAACTCGTGCGTTGGTTAATTTGGGAACACTTATCACCAATTTGATCACTGTTTCGAGTTTTGCCGTGCTGAGGTTGATGAAAAGTTTTGCATTCTGTGCAGATCTGTATGTTCAAAAAAATTTTTTTTTTAAGTATGCAATGTCGCAGGACCAATCTGACTACACCATTGGATTCAGCAGTCAATTTTTTATAAGGGAGAGTAAGAAATAATGCGGTAACATCCAAAATTAGGAACAAGAATCGTCGTTCTGAAACCGAAAAAGTCCAACGGTCAAAAAAAAAAGAAGAATCGAGATTAATTTATGGTTCTCGATCAGGACAAAAACTCGTGGGTTGGTTAATTTGGGAACATTGATCACCAATTTGATCCCTATTCCGAGTTTTGCTGTGCTTAAGGTTAATGAAACATTTTACATTCCGTGCAGATCTGCATGTTGAAAAATGTTTTTTTAGAATGCAATGTCGCAGAGCCAATCTGAATACACCATCGAATTCAGCGGTAAATTTTATACAAAGACGAGTAGGAAATGATGTTAATAACTTCTCAAAATCCGCGATGAGAGTCGTCGTGCTAAAGTCGGAAAAAATGTTATTTACTACGTTTACACGGGCTTTCAATACCTTTCGAAATGTTTTGAGCTTTAAAATATATCGTGGAAATGTCAGTTGGATGAGTTTTCGAAACATTTCCCGTTCAAGGTCGATTCACTAATTTTTGGAATCGTATCGAGAGTCGAATGCCGCGGAAACACCACATTTTTGTTTCTCAACCAAGACAAAGACTCGTGTGTTGGTTAATTTGGCGACATTGATCACGAATTCGGCTCCTATTTGAAGATAACTGTTTTTTACAGTGACAATCAGAATACTATATTGAGAGATAAATAAATTCAAACTACTATCTCGGAGTCCACTTTAAGAATATAAAAAAACCCATCGAACCTCACACGTTACAAACATAGCTTTAATCAATGCATATTAGCAAAACAATAATTGAAAATTTTCAGTGATAATTGTATTTCGTCGGAGTGCTAGACGCGACAAGAGCATGTCCTAATTCAATTTCTCCAATAATCATTGTCAGCATGTGCACGCCAGTGAAGAGTTATTGGATAAAAAAAGACACGGGCGGAACTTGAGAATATTGTACTGGGTACAAGAAGACCAAGTTGACCCTATTCACTCACAGAAATCGGCCACACTCTCCAGTGTGCTAATGACCCTAACACGAAAAACAAACAAAAAGATTAAGCATACAGCTCAGCTGACTTTCGCCGAGTTGAAAATAAAGACCTTTTATTAATATTATTATTATTTTAAAAAAACAAGAAAGTGCAGCCCGGGCTCAGACACACCGAGCTGCTGTTCCATTACCCAATGACTACTCCTCACACCGTGAGGTGAGCAATTACTGGGTCCGCGAATCGTGCGCCCTAAGTAGACGAAGGGACCCAAGGATGACTGCCTTCTGCATTCTGGCGGCTAAGATGTGCGCCGCCGCACGGCACACCTGTATTTTGCGCAGTGCAGAGAGCAGCGTATTACTCATTCCACCTAGGGATCCAATGACCATAACCAGCAGACTTACAGTGTAGTCTGGCCAGAGCCTGCGAAGTTGTCCGAGGAACTCCTGATATTTGGTCCGCTTTTCCTCCTCCTTACTCAATAACGAACATCGTCTTCTTCGGTTGCTCGTTTCGCTACGCTAAGAAGAAAGGCTCGTTCGCGGGACAGAGGACTTATGATGTTGATGATTATTATTATTATTATATCTGACTTTCTAAGTTCCACTCGCATAATTGCGGTAGCACCAAGTGTTGATGGGCTGTGCCAAGTCAACACCCTGACTATTATTGATCGAAATTTAGGAATGATCGCACAATATTACAGGTCTTCAGGATTACAGACTTTTGGAATACTTTGTGTAAGTTTTCGTCCAGGCCCAGCTGTTGAAGGTGTTGTGTAAACGTGTTTGGTGTAAGGCCTGAGACAGACATAATGAGGGGTCAATAAATGTGACTTTGTTTTGTTTCCAAAGTCATTTTATTTCCATGGCAAGGTCCGTGTATTAGGCGTGACCAGCGTAGGTGTTTTGGATATTCACATCGTTAGGAATGGCAATATCTATCAAATAGGTACTTTTGTCGGCCTTTGACTGGAAAACTATATCTGGTCTATTAGTTGGGATAGTCTTGTCTGTATGGTTCAAAACACAAAAAGTGCAGCCCGGGCTCCGACACACCGAGCTGCTGTTCCATTACCCAATGACTACTCCTCACACCGTGAGGTGAGCAATCATTGGGTCCGCGAATCGTGCGCCCTAAGTAGACAAAGGGACCCAAGGATGACTGCCTTCTGCATTCTGGCGGCTAAGATGTGCGCCGCCGCACGGCACACCGGTATTTTGCGCAGTGCAGAGAGCAGCGTATTCCTCATTCCACCTAGGGATCCAATGACCATAACCAGCAGACTTACAGTGTAGTCTGGCCAGAGCCTGCGAAGTTGTCCGAGCAACTCCTGATATTTGGTCCGCTTTTCCTCCTCCTTAGAGACGATGTTCACTTCGGCAGGCGCCGAAAACTCAATAACGAACATCGTCTTCTGTTGGTGGTCGAGAAGGACTATGTCGGGCTTGTTTGCCTGTACAAGCTCGAGCGTGGGGAACGAGTAGTTCCAGTAAATCCGGCATCTCTCGTTCTCCACAACGGACTCTATATCCCCTGGAGCGTATGGCAGCACCGGTGTCTCATCGATACCGTATGAGTGCCTTAAATGATAGTAGAGCACTCGTAGAGCCGCGTTGTGCCGATGGACGTAAGCCGTCCCAGCGTACGTCTTACACGCCGACAAGAGATGCATAAGCGTCTCTGGCGCCTGTCGGCAAGCTCTACAATGGGTGTCGGGTACATCTACACCCATAACCCTTCTACGGTATACCAAGGTGTTGAAGACACCGTCTTGGCAAGCCATTATAAAGCCCTCAGTCTCCGACTTCAACCCACTAGACCTTAGGAAAGAGAAGGTCAACTGCTCAGACAAGCTATGCTCTTCTAGATGTTTGTAGAAGATTCCATGCATTGGCTTATCTTTATGAAGTCTTAAGAGGAAGTCGACTTCGGCAGTTTTAATGTGGGCTTTTAATTCTGCGGGAGCAAGTTCCGTAATGGACTGCTGACACCTCCGCTTGAAGTCGAGTGTGAGGCTGAGCTCCTCGGCTGCTCGTTTCGCTGCACTAAAAAGAAAGGCTCCTTTTCCCGCATTCTCGTGTTCTCGCACGAAGCGGATCAGGGGATCGGTGCTGTTCGTTACATAGCAGGCAGTGGCCAGTACTACTCTGTTGTGCAGACGCTCCAAACTCAATAGTCCACGCCCTCCCAGGTGTCGCGGGAGGTATATTCGCGGGACAGAGGACTTAGGATGCAGGCTTCTCTCCATATTCATCCTTTTGCGGGTCTTCGTGTCGATTTCCTTCAGCTCGTTCACTTTCCAGTGTATAGCACCAAAGGTGTATAATAACAATGGGACCGCAAGCATGTTTGTGGCAGCGACTTTGTTCTTGCCGGACAGTTCTGACGACCAGATCTGCCGGAGTCGGTGCAAATACTTGCGGCGGAGACACTCTTTAACCAATGTTGCCTCTTGGACATGACGCTGCGCCACTCCAAGGTAGGTATAAGTATCTCCGGCATGCAGTTGTCGCAAGATGCTCCCATCAACGAGCTGTTCCTCATCTCCACTATCTCCGCTTCGTCCTTTCTTGAGATGAACCAATGCACATTTGTCTGTCCCGAACTCCATTCCGATAGCATGACTGTACTCCTGCACCACCCTCAGCGATTGTTGTAGTTCGCGTTGGCCGGAGGCATAAAGTTTTAGGTCATCCATATAAAACAGATGGGTGACCTTGTGCCTCCGGTTATTGGGCGTGCCACAGCTGTATCCTTTAGTATTTCTCAGCGCTATGGACAGAGGCAAAAGTGAGATGCAAAAGAGCAAGGGACTCAAGGAGTCTCCTTGGAAGACACCTCTTTTCAATGACACCAACTCTGTCTGAACCCGAGTTTCACCTGATGTTATAGTGAACCGGGTCTTCCAGAGTGGCATCAGTTGTTTGATGCATCCCGCTATCTGATTATCCACCGAAAGGCATTCCAACAGCCGCACAATGAGCTCACGAGACGTGCTGTCGAATGCCTTGCGATAGTCAATCCAGGCCATAGAAAGGTTTCGCTTGTACTGCACGGAGTCCTGCGTGACACATCGGTCAATCAACAAGTTCTCCTTGCAGCCAGCTACTCCTTTCTTTGACCCTCTCTGTTCATACACGTCGAGAAATACAGGATTCACAGCTTGAAGGAGACGCATGTACAAGATTCTGGTGAAGAGCTTGTAACATGCGTTCAGACATGTTATTGGCCTGTAGTTTTTGGGATCAGACAAATCTCCGGTCTTCGGGAGAAGCACGGTTCGACCCTCGACAAACCAAGCCGGAATTGGCTGCTCCTGATTTAGCCACGCGTTAAAAACTCTAGCTAAATGCCGGTGGCAACTGGGGAATTTTTTCCACCAGTAGGTGTTTATGCCATCCGGGCCAGGAGCTGCGAAATTCTTTGCGCCTCGTAAGGCGTCAAGAATTTCTTCCGTGTTTATCGGGTGACGCAGTACATTCAAGTTAGGAGTCCTCCTACAAACGGACTCGAACTGCGCCAAGGCCGGAGTGTCTGCTGAGAGAGGTTTGGGCTGTTCGTAAATGTCCCTCCAAAAGGCCTCCACGCGATCAGCAGTTGGCGGCTGCTCTATGGCTGGAGGCGGCTGTTGGAAAAGGCGAGAAGGTCTTTCGTAGAACATTCTGTTCTGTTCCAGACCTCTCGCCCGCGCCACCAACGATCGCTTAGCAGCGATTAGCATCCGTATCCTGTCAAGACAGTGTTGCTTGACAACAACCAGTACCGCTTGACTGAGTGTATGATGGTCGCGCCTCAACCCGTAGGCTATCTGACGCACTCGGCGCGTAAATGGCTTCCCAGCCGCTCTATATTCCATCACACACTGGATACGGGATGCTTCCTGGCGAGCCAACTGGATTTTCGCTTCCATTTGGCGCACCCGTCTCTGTGCTCTCTCAGCAGGAGAGTCTCTCACTCTCCCCTGTCTAGCTAGCCTCAGAGCCGCAGCGTAAATTTCGCAATTGATGCTCCAAATGTCAGAGGCCTCCGATAGACGTTCACCAACAACCTCATCCTCTCTCTTTAAATCTGCCAGCTTCAAGGACCTTCCGTTGTTATGCAAGGCCCTTCGGTCTCTGAAATCCCCAGGTGAGACGACTTGGTCGATTTCCCTCTCAGCGGGCCTTACCGGCGAACTTTCAGCCTGGTTAACAGGCCTTCCGTCCGCCGAAGGGGCAGGCTGAGCTGGAGCACGAACATATCCCTGCCTCCGGAGGTACGATACATAATCTCGCAAATTCTGAGAGGTAAGCGTGCTATGCTCTGGGTGCATTTCACACCACCTCTCATACATGCGGGACATGTATCCCCTACGGCGCGGGCTACTGCTCTCGTAGCAGCTCAGCAGGTCATCCTTGAGCTCCGTCGTCCACCTAAAACGGTCCATGTCATTGCGGGGGTCGTCATCAGGGCAAATCGAAGCACCGCCGCCTTGCCCAACGCCGGCTTCCGAAACCGGCTCGGTGTGGGTGCTTTTCCTTCGAGGTGGTCGAACCCGAAGATAGGGCCCGTCAGGTGGTTAGCCTTAGGGCCCGCAGCCGACATTTCCGGAGGCAGCCGTCCAAATTGCCTCCAGAGGATGGACCTGTGAAGGTTGCCGACCGACTTGCATCCTTTGGCTTCGGTATACCCCTCGGTGTCGCCACGCACCGAATAGCCTGTTGATGTTGGCGGCTTCCTGGGGGTTTATGAAAACAGCCGCTTCTAACATGAAGAACAGACGCTGTCGGAGTACCGCTCCTCACATGGAGATCCGTCGTGTCCTATTAATTGTGGAATAGCCGATCCTCTGTATGTATTATTATTATTATTATCATTTTGCATTTCTTATTTTTTCTCGCATGCTTGCGGTAGTAGCAAGTATTGACGGGCTGTGCCAAGTCAACACCTGACTCGTTTTCGAGTACTGACGTTGGAGTGTAATTATTATTAAGTACCTGGGGGTGGTGACTGACAGTTGACTCCCATGGGCACAGCATATTGATCATGTTTTCAAAGCCAATAGTTACCATGTGGCAGCTGAATCGTGTTGTTGGTAAGGACCTAAGATCCCAATCTGTTTTTTCTGGTGGCCGAGCGTAGAGAAGGCCTCTGTTATGCGCAAGCTTAAGAAGGTTCTGAGGTTAGCAGGAATAGGTGATATTAAATCACCCCACTCTCCACGCTGTGTCAAGGACACTAACACGAGAGGTAAAAGTAAAAGCCTGGGGAAGGTGATTGACAGTAGACTCACTTTCACACTTGCATATTGACCACGTTTTCAAAAAGTTAATAGCTATCATGTGGCAGCTGTATCGCGTAGTTGGTAAGGACCTGTGGGCTCAAGCTCAAGTTCCTAAACTGGCTCCATAAGACAGTAGTTAGATCCAGGATTCAGTATGGCTGCTCGTTCTGGTGGCCGAGCGTAGAGAAGGCCTCGGTTATGCGCAAGCTTGAGAACGTTCAGAGGCTAGCAGCAGTGAGTATAAGGGGTGCCACGAGAACTACACCTACTGCTCCTCTGAAAGTACTCTTGGGCTTCCTGACTCTGCACCTCTCGATAAAGAGAGGCAATGTCTACTTGGCTGAGAATGCGAGACGGGGGAATGTGGGTGACACGATACCAGCTAGATGGCCTCAGCTTCACTAAACGTCCCCCACAGAGATGATAGGATTAGGGGAGAGGTTAAATTTCAGCCCCATAGTTTGGTATGCCTCACTGACAGATCTCGCTTGTCAGAGTCTGGATTCAGAGGAGCAGGCTTCTGACTGGAAGCTAAAGGAGTGTAGGGAAGATTTGCGCTAGGGACTTGCATGACTGACTTCTAGGCGGAAGTGTATGTCCTTTTGATGGTGGCGCAAAGCATATATATGTGTTCCGACAGTAAAGCAGCTCTGAAAGCTGTTGCAGCTCCGACAACTAAGTTAGTTCTAGCCCAGGACTGTTGTGCTGACCTTCACAATGTCGCCTTGGACTACTGAGCTTACAAGGATCTGGCAAAAGCCTGGTTAGAGAGAGCTGACCGCAAACAAGCTATAAGGCTTATAGCTATGGCTTCTGAACATGGGCAGAGAGATGCTTAACATTTTGGTGAGACTTCTCACAGACCATTGCCAGCTGAGCAATTTGTCACTTTTGGGAGTGGTAAAGGGTTCAGATATTTGGCACGACGGAGTTCGGGGAGGAGTTACCATACTCAGTAAACTAAGGTTAATTGTCGGCCTGCTAGATGGCTAGATAGCCATAATACGTTCAAACCATTGCGATGAGGGTTAGACTTGGGAACTAGGGTAAGGAGAGGTGCATAAGGGCCCGTTTGTAGGCCTATGCAGTGGTGGTTCTGGTCACCAGAAAGCTTCTCTTCCTCTTTCATTCATTCAGAATGTTACCTTGAACGACAGGGCTTGAAAGGAACAGGTGAAAGTCTGGTGAGAGAGAGAGAGAGGACTGCAGACCACCTAAAAGGTTCATATAGCAGGCCATGCACAAAGCCTTAGGCTATGGCTTTTGAATAGAGGCAGAAGGACGCTGAACATTTTGATGAGCTGAGGCTGAGCACAGATTTGACCCTCTTGAGAGTGGTAAAGGATCCTATCTATACCAGCTGTTGGGTTGGGTTCGCAACCTCCGGGTTTATACATTTGGCATGACGTTTGGGGAGGGGTTACTATACTCAGTAAATTAGTCCGACATACTAACTTTAGTCAAAAGGTAGGTTCGACAAAAAGGGGTTTTCTAGGAGGTCATAAGGGTTTTTAGTTTTGGTTTCTGGAATCGGCAAAAATTGTCAAATGTGGTCTTTCCCAGACTTCGCCTCCCCATTATCATATACTACCATTACTACTACTAAACGGCCGCCCGTAGAAAGTCTGCCTCTGACTTACACCGTGCCCCGAGGGGGGTACCGGGCGTGTTCATAAAAGTTAAAGTGCTCTCTAGCAGCCCGCAAGGGGTTGGCACCCCTGACTGATCGCTCACCGCCGTGAAAACCTTCGAGTGCCAATAATAAAACAGGAATAATTGCAGTGTATTATAAATGGGAAAAACAGCGGTGGTGCGGTGTTTCAACTTCGAACTACGGGCGGCCTGAGCTGGAGGGGTGTGGAGGGTGGGTTGACTCACCGCTGCCGTCGAACAAATGAAGATTGCTGCTTCACGGCATGACGCCCGCTACAAGCTGCTGATTGTCTTTTGTTCGGATTAGAACGAATGGTACGAGCTGTAAAGCGGAAAACGCGAAGTATTTCGGGTTCGTCGCGTTTTGCCAGCCTACCATTAGAATCAGATATCTATAAATATAGACATTCTACTAACGTTTCGGCTATCTATGAGGCCTTTTATATAAGGGGTGTTAGAACATTTTCGCGATACAGCTTTATTCATTTAATCTTTTTTCAAAGTAATTTCCTCCACATAAATATACTGCTCCATCCTCCGAAATAACTATTTAAGCTAGTTCAACTAAGCGTCACTAGGGATTACAGCTCACTCGTGGTCCCGAGTCCGTAGAAGGTCCTTAGAAAACGGTTCCCTTTTAGAATCTGTAAAACAGGGACGGGTCAGCCACCCTTCTTTGATGTCCCAGGCTGTGGAGGTCGTTTGTGAGGTCAGGCGTATCGATTAGTCTAATTGCCCTCTTCTGGATGGTGTCCAGAAGCTTTAGAGGTAGCAATACTCCAACGATGGTAGGGTCTATGCCTTGTAGAGCAGCAGTAACTGCTCTGATGTTTTCTGCTTCCTACAGCGGAACAAAACTCCAAGCTTCTGATGCGCCGTATTAGCAATACCAACGACACGGTCGTGCCAGGACATGTTATTGTTGATGTTCATCCCCAAAAGCTTGACGGAAAGGTGTAGGGAGGGTGCGCGATAAGTTTAAGTACTGTCGTGGTCAAATAATCGGTGCAGGCTTTCACGCATTACCGTGATGAAGGAAATAGGTGCCCGTTCTTGACTTTGGTCACAGGTTCTTCATAGATCCAAAGATGACGCTTTGAGCCTTAGTGGGCGAACACAACGGAGCGCCTATCCTCGACCTCGGACCATAGCATCGTACCCTAGCTCCGCTCACCAAAAAAATAAACACACAGTCTGAGATCTGTGTGGTCACAATGGAGCGCCCATCGTACCAAGGTAAATTCGAGCTTAGTGGGTGGACACAATGGATGCTATGGTCGGAGGGCAATGGTCCCCGTTGTGTCCAAAGCATCTTCGTATCTTGTTGATATGCCGAGATTGTCCCTTATCAAGCTTGTTTAGCTACTCACGTACTTTACTAGCTTTTATAAAGTATCTAGTCAAAACGTTAGTAAAATTATATCTTCCGACATACGTATTTTAAATGATGGCGACGTAGTAGATGTTGCAGACCAAATACTTCGATTTATCGATGTGCAGTTAGATCGACAAATTCGGGCATCTCTAGCTATAAGTCTGATGGGCTGTGGTCTAGCATGGACTCGCTGTGTGCCGAAGTGCAAGGGAGGATTGTAATTTGTATAATGAACGTTATTTACTACTTCACGCTTTTGCCTTCGACGCTGCATATAGACCAAATGATAGTACAAGCATAGTAGCATTCTTCTATCTCAGCTCAAATTGAACCATTATTTATGAAGATATATCAGGCTTGTGCTATAACACCATATACATATATAACAATGAAATATTTGTTTTAAGAACGTTGTTGAGCTGTCAATCTAACTTAAATCTTCAACCTCTCAATTTGTTTTTACTTCGCTGATCTGACAACCGGAGTATTGTCGGATGCAGTCTTGATAAAGTAGCCATATTCGCTTTGGTCTTGCCTGCAAGATTCCTTGAGTAACGTTAGAATACCACCCAGCTGTATGTGTTATATGTACAATGCGATAACAAATAACCCTACCCTATTTATAAAAAAAATCAAGTGCACTTAGGGCCGATTTTGTCAAAATGCACATTTTTTCGAAGGCTTTGACAAAGACTTCCTATTGCCGCTTGCTCGACAAACAGTTTCAGTAGGCCACTTTTTGCCAACCTCACTGACCCAACACTGAAAACACTAAAGCCTACGTCCTAAAAAGCTCATTGTCGAAGCTACCAGACCTCTTGACGGAAGTCGGTATATCCGACCATCTCACTGAATAAAGTCACGCCTCCCCGAACTCCATGTGCCGAATATCTGAACCCTGAGGTTGCGATATATATTTAGCACATCTTCCCAGGACGTGGAACGCTGTCTCGTCATCATCCCAGCATCTGGAGGACTCGTCCCCTACCACTCTCATGAGTGACAAATGTGTATCTAGCCGGCAATGGCCAGTGAGAACCCTAACCAAAAGCTTGCCTTTATTCGGAAGCCATAGCGTTCGGCTCTTATCAATGCCCGATATGAATCTTTTAGCTTGCCTGCAGTTATCTCTCTATAATTAGGCTTTCACCAGTTCCTTGTAGGTCCAGTCATTCAGGGCAACATTGACCTGGACAACTCCAAGCATTAGTTCTGGGCCGATGAAGGGGCTGCCGGCTCCTATCCTAGCTAGACGGTCCACTCTCTCATACCCGGTACAACAATGTATCCGAGGAACCACAGCACGATTACCTTCTTATGGCTTGCTAGTTTTTGAAGGGTGACAGAATGTTCTTGAACCGGAGCTGGTCTGCCCTCGAAGCTGCCACCGCTGTTAGAATTGCTCTGTTCAGAACACTGTTCGACTTCCGTCGAGTATGCCGTCATCAATAGGCGTACACCTCCTCTGGAAATCAGTCGTGCAGGTCCCCAGCACAAAGCTTCGCTGCACTCCTTTTTCCTCCAGGCATCAATTCCTGTGCCTTTGGCCAGTTCCAGGAGCTCCTTTCCAATACTTCTGCCACCAATACCTGCGTGGCGTGGTACCCAACCGAGATATATGAGATGACTGAGTACCTGATCCTAGCTTGCCAAATTTGCCCAACAAATTCGATACAAAATTACCCGGTCTAACGAACGTACCATTAAACTTATTCCTGCACCGCTAGCCTTGGAAAGGGGAGTAAGGGTAGGAGAAAGGAGGGTGAGGAGGGGGTGTAATGGACACGGCATGCAAATATTGATTAATTCGTCTGTGTAATAACTGGCGTTTCCCATCGATATGGGTTGGGCGGACGGGATGGGTGTATGTGAGTATGTAGCGCCGGGTACCATGCCGTACCATGTTCCCTACTCACGCCCAATGCCAAACGTGCACGCTTCTGCTGCTGGCACTGTCAATGATCCTATCAATCCAGTTCACCTAATAACATATGCTCCCTGCCCTTATGTGCTGTTTCCTACAACCACTGTTCTGTATTGCTTTTGCAACGCTCATAATTGTGTCTATCACGTTAAGCATCATTTGTACCATATAGGTCGAGCATGCCGTTCTTCGGTCTAGAACCAAGTTGTGGTATAAGCAAACCTTTTGCCCATAAGGTTATCAACAAGGAAGATTGCCAGCGATGGTGAGCCTACTCTGGACAAGCACTAGGCAAAAAGATGCTTGCAGGTCCAACTAAGTGGTTCATTGAAGTCAGAAATTTCAGACCACTAGATTTTCTAGTTCACATAGAAATATATAAAAACCTGTATTTGGGGGACAAAACCTCGTTTTCTGGATAATTTTATGACGCTAATTACAAATCCGGCCCTGTTTTGAGTTTTAGTCTCGTTTGACGAAATTAAAAAAATTCAGTCTACCGGATTTTCTAGTTTACTTAAAAAAAATGAAATATATTTATTTGCACAAAAAAAACAGTGCAAAACTTTTGGTTATCAATCAGATCAAAGACTCAAGTCTATCCAAAAAAATTAAGCCAAGTTGATACGGTGATTACATTACGGTGATACCAGTTTATTATTTTCCTATAGCATGAAGCTATAGTCTGAGATCCCCTTGTAACCAAACCATCGCCCGCTCGACCAAAAAAAGTGTATCGTGCCGCTACCCCCCTACCCCCCAAAACCCCAATTTCACCCCCACCCAAAAAAAATCAGAAAATGATCAGGAAGCCCTAAAATGTTTGAGCTGGTTACAGGTCAAGTTGAAAAACGCTAATGTTAGCCACACTTCGCCTTTTTTGTAATGAGGTATAGAATAAAGGCGGTTTATTATTATTTTTATTATATTATCTTTTCTATTATTGCACCATTTCTAAAAATCATAAACGTTTTCCATCCTCGACACCGTAGTAATACTGTGTAAAAATTTCACCAAAATCAATTCAATAGTTTCCACGTTACACAATACAGACCGATGAAAAGTAATAATCGCATGCATACGTCAGAAAATTTCCATGGCTTCTGTAATGTTCGGTTGGACCTAAAAAAGTGTATTATGTCCCTAGGTCTTTTTTTCACAGGTCAGTTGACAGCCTATTATGAATACAACAGGTTTTTTAGCTTTACATTCCATCACCCCCAAACTACCCCAATTCCACTCCACCCAAAAAAAGTAGAAAATGATCAAGAACCCCTAAAACGCCTGAAAACGAAGTTTGAGCAATATTTGAATTTTACCGATTTTGTTAATTACTACGCCGCTTTTGCACTCATTTTCAAAATTATAGAAAAATTACCTACTTCGACCCCACAGCATATCACTACCCAAATTTCATTAGAATCCATGCAGCGGTTACTGAGATTGCGAGGCTAGAACAACGCCGACAGACCGACAGACAGACCGATAGACAGACAGACAGACGTGGTGTGGGAAGTAAAACGAAAATCTTCATTTGGGTCTCTATGAATAAAATCAGTCTATCCAAAACCCTACCCAATAGAGCAAAACTTTCAAAATCATATCAAAGACTCAAGTGTTGGTTAATTAATCTGTTCCGAATTTTGCCCTGTTTAATATGAAACATATTCCATTCCGCACAGATCTGTATGTTCAACAAAAAACATTTTTTAAATACTATTGTGCAGGGCCAATCCGAGTACTACATTGGATTCAGTGGTCAATTTTCTATATGAAAAAGTAGGAAATAATAAAATAACGTCCCAAAATTAGGTGTGAGAGCCGGCGTTCTAAAAAGTCCTACGGTACCCTCCTTTGTTGAAAAAAAGCCGAATCTGTGGTCACAAAACTTTATCGGGCAGAGTAGCTAATGTGATACTGTCTATTCTTCTATGAACAGAGCTTTACAGTACAGTACACCCACAACCTCCCACCATCCCTCGTGACCTCCCCCTGCTTTGAGGTAATAATTATTATTTATGACCCGTCTGACACACATAAGCATAGTAGGAATAGGAAGTTATAAATACCTGCAGTCGAATGATTATTTCATCGAGCTATACGCAGTCGGCGCGATCTGGTGCATTGTCCTTGTACAACCCCTCTGAACTTAACAAACATTATCAATAATATAACAATACCTCACCCTACTAGGCGGGTACGACTACTAAACTAGCCTTTGGCCATTTTTGAATGGCTCAAAGTTTTTTTGTTTTTATGCCTGAGAAATCTACCTAAAATAATCTGCTAGATGGATAGACAGTATTACCATTTTATTGCTATAATTATATAATTACTACTAGAAAATTCCAGAAAATGAACCGACTGCCAGCGGGATTTGAACCCACGACCTCCGGAATTATAGTCCGACGCTCTCTCCGTATTATCAGACGATGGATGCAGTGGAGCCATCAGTTGGCATGAGGATCCAACGCACCTGGTCAACGCTTTGCAGACTGAGTTGGCATGACCGCCATGGCTCAGCTGGTAGAGCGTTGGACTAAAATTCCGGCGGTCGCGGGTTTGAATCCCGCTGACAGTCGGTTCTGTTTCCGGCATTTTCTGGAAGTATCTTTATGAATAGACAGCATGAGATTTCAATTTACACTCGATAAATGCCTAGTATTCCCAATTTATAAAATAGTGATTTTTCATGGAAAAATCCATGTTTGCGAGAAAAAATTTCAGGAATAGCTTCAAAACCTTGTACAAATTTTTTTTTTTTGAGGGCAAACAAGTGTAAAACATATTAAAAATTGACCTACTAGTTTAAAAAGGTATGATGTTAAATTCAATTTAAAATTGCGTGCGCCACAGTCTACCTAGGGCAGGTTCAGATACACACAGATAAATCCAGGCTCACATATATTCAGAGAGGCTTAGACCGGACAGCTTAGATTCAGACAAGTTCAAATAAATATATATAAATAAATAATAATGACTTAGAATCCGAGAGGTTCACTGAGTCAAAGCTCAGAAAAACTTAAGCAAACAGACAGGATTCAAAGACAGTGTATTTATATTTATTTGTGTATACTCACAATAGCACATTGGCATCAGCCAGTTTCAACTTACCTGAAAATAAAAAGAGACAATAAATTAGTATTTATAGAACAACTAAATGAAAAAAGATACATAATTTTGACAGCTAATGTATTTTATGGATCGTTACTATCGACGGTGACGGTTTGATCAAAAATATTTTATTGGGCACGTCGTTAATTCGTGTGTGTGTCAAGCTCTCAAATCAAGATGCTATCTGAAAATGCTACCGAATCCCGTTGACAGTCTGTCCCTTTTCCTGTACACCGAAATATGTATATTCAAAACAAAAGAATAATTTAATTGAATTATACGCTAATACAAGTATTGGAATGATAGCAGATATCATTAGAACCAATGCAACCTATTTTGAAATTATTAGCTTTCCTGCAATTGCCTCAAACCTGAGGAGTAAATCGTTTGAATGACATGGTTTTGAAACAACTGCAAATATATTTGAAGTAATAGAAAAGCATAGAAATACTAATAATGAATATTAACAATAGCTTTTGATGCTACTCTCCAGGTAAAATAAAGTCCTGTTTATGTATATATTTATTTATTTATATCGTGTTAACATTTGTATATAATCAATAAACTTTGAGCAATATTGTTAGTTTATTCCATCTAAACTGTTAAGAACTATAATTCATTTATTAATAATACTCATATTCATTCTTATTAATAATACTTATTAAAGATTTAATCGTGATGCAACACGTTGATAGACATGATAATCTCTAGTCATGTTGTGCTGTTATGGTACAAAATTTTGATATGATTTTGCCTTACATGACTTCAAGTGACGCAAAACATCGAAAAAAACCGATTTTGAATTAATGTCAAATTTCGAATTATAAATGACTAAATTTAAAAACTAAGGTATCTATTTAACGTGAAATTTTATTTTCTACAACTTTTATTTCACATATTTTTTAACGGGAGTATCTCTTTTCAAGATGCGTGGTCTTGAACATCCGCAAAATGTAAGTTTGCAGTGAAATACTATTTTTTTGGCATTTTACGCATTAGATTTCGGCTATACTACTAAACCAAATTTAATGCTTTATATACCACTTGACGCAGAATTTAGTCCTCTTCATTATTTAATGGAACGAAGTTTTCCGTCCGATGCACCTTTTTCCAGCTACAAGCAAAAAAACAATAAAAAGAAGAACAATTTGATAGTTTTTGGGCTGTCAAAAGTTAAGCTCACCACCTGCGATGGTGCAAACTCAAATTATACGTATTTAGGACCAAATAAAGGTAATAAGACGATTTCCAGCCTGCTGGGAATTACTTCCAGAAAGAGAGTTTTTTCGACTGAATTTTATTGGCCTAAATAAAAATGAGTGTGCTTTAAATCCTGGTGACACTTTGCAGATCTGGCGAGTTTGGAAAATGAAATAAACGAAGCTGTATTGCACCTGGATGTGAGAGCCTTTAAAAGCCTTGTGTCTTTTCGTATTTCCCCTTCAAAACCACCCTGACCCAGTGTTTATTCGAAACCACGTATATATACACACTCATTGGAACAGAAGGGGTAAATAAATGATGAGACAGCTATTTTAACGTATTACTATTACTTTGTGTTCCGTGCCTCATCTATAATGCAGATGCTTTTATTTTAGTGTAATAACTTGACAGTAGCGTTCATGCATCCGCTGGCTACCTATAAAAAATGCATCAACCTTTATAATAAAATCGCCTGCATATTGTATGTCTCCATCAATAACTTCCATGCACCCTCCACATATTTTATATATCAATTTCCTAGGAACTTTTCAAATCTACTTTCATTATTTATGTTATAATAGTGATTGAAGCGGCCGCTGTGTACTGTATACCACGCAATAAGTATTGGGTCGAGCTTTTTTTCTCTTGTCAACTCGTATAGCAGACACAACTGTGAGTTATCGACTCTTGATTTTATTTAGAATTGTAATTCGTGCGATAAGTTTTGAATAACACTGAGTATTGAATATCAAAGATCTGTACCAGGCGCACCCAGAATGTAAGTTTCCCCATGTTTTTGCTTTTGAAGCAAACATTTATTTATTTAATTGTGCCTGAGTTACACTTAAATTAATTGGTTAGTTTTATATATATTTTTTTCAATTTGTTTTGGTTTTATTTTATAAAATATATTAGTATTCGTTAATTAGTAGATAATTATTAGAGGAAAAAAAAACACATATATCTGTGACGATCACATGCGTCACAAGTCAGAAATGATTGTCTGTATTTGCTCATATCTCTTTCCAGTGTCTGACACACTGCACTGCCATGTCATTGCATTCCCCTAGGTCCTGGATTGTACAAGAGGTTTCCAAGGATGGGCAACATAGGAGAGAGATGTTCCATTGTCTGGTTATCCCCACAGGTACATAAATCGTCGTCAGAGTATCCCCATGTCACTAGGTTAGCCCCAGACTTGCCCATTTGGCATCTAAACCTGTTGAGACTTTTTCCATGTCCTCCATTCCAATTGTGATCCAGCAGGGAGGCTTTCACTTGGGTTCCAAGTTGGCGTGTGGTTCTCTGTTAGTCGTTGCTTCCACATTACCTCTTTGGTTACTGATTTGGAGTCTGTCAGTGGGCTTGTGGATACGGAGTTCTTCCTAGATTTAAGTCTGTATGCTGCGGGCTTGTACCCATGTCTTTTATCGAATGACTGTCTACTTCATTATGCCATATATGAGACTTCTCTCCAGATTGGAGGGGGTGGGGTGGTATTCCCTAACATGTATAGCTGGTTCATCGTGTTCACTTTTGCTCTAGTCTTCTCCACGTGTTGTTTATAGGACAGAGTCAAGATGGAATAGGCAGGTTTGAGTTTTATCTGGGTTTTGACGTAAATGATTTAACTTGTAGTGTTCAGTCATTCTTGCTAAGGACTCTGTTAACCTTTTTTCGATTTCCTCAATGTCTTGGGAATGGCACGTAATGGCTACGTCGCATCGTAGATGAAGCTATTTGTAGAAGGGCCGACATCAGGTTGGTCATTCGTTACAAATTGAATAGAAGAGGCACCAGCACGCTCCCTGGGAGGACCATATTGTTTGGCAAGGGAAAGAACGCGACGCAAAAGAATGCGGAGAAAATAGGGCTGTTGTCAGATGTTCCGCTTGAAATATAGATCACGATCTGCTATTTTCAATATTTGCCTATAACGTTACTGAACGATACTGCCATACAATACATGTACTGCGATATTTTCAATTGAAATATATAGTTATTAAAGAACAACAGTATAAATATTTCGGAACAAGAAAAGGGTTGAAAAGTATTTGAGATAATCTGCTACTTCCGGCAACGCCGCAGGCTGTCGTGAGCAGAATGTCTGGAATCAGTCGCTGTGGGCCCCTCCCCTCTCCCTTTCCGCCTCATACTTCTCTCGCATTCTCTGCCCGGTCGAACAATACTTCTGGTTCCTCCACCGAGTCCTCTGTCCCTGAAACTCTACGTAGAATCTCCTGTTGCACAGCAAAGATCTCAGGACCTCTGTCACATGGTAATTTCCTGTCACAGTGAAGATTTTATCGAGGAAAATTTTGTGTCTAACGGTGTCATATGCCCCCGAAGGGTCCACGGACACCGCCCCTATATTTTTTCTCCTTTCGAAATCGTCCTTTATATGTTGTATGAGATTTAGCACCTGAACAGTGCAGGATTTACCAGATCTGAATCCAGCTTGGTGGGAAATTAGCTGGTTTTATATGTGTGGGTTTATTTTATGGATGAGCCGTTCATACAGTTTGAAGGAAAAATAGAGGAGGGATATTGCTCTATACCTAGCCCCTTCGCGAAGTTTCGCCGGTTTAGGGGCGGCGACCACCCTGGCTTTCAACCATAGTTCTGGTACTTGTTTCTCACTCCAGCAAGAGTTATACAGTTGGAGGAGCCAGGACTTCGCCAGTGGTCCTATGTGTTGTAGGAATATGTTGACTATATATTTTTTTTTATTGTCACCCTACCGCAAAGGCTGAAAGCCTCTGGCATTGTAGAGGCGCTGCAAGATGATACGTGTCGGAGCACGTTAGATTTGAAATGCTGCAGGTTGTAACCATCGGGAAATAAGTTCCTAGGTCGAGGTTCTCCAAAAGAAGGAATGCTGGAGGAGACTGGTTCGGGGAGTAGGGACGTCGACCTGGTAAGGATGCGCTCGCAGACCCTCTCTGTTGTTGCCCGTTCGCAAGGCCTTTGGTGTTATTATCTGGGAGAGTTCATTCGAACATCTTTCGTGATATAATCTGTAAAACAGGGACAGGTCGGCCACCCTTCTTCGATGTTCCACACTGTGGAGGTCCTTTGTGAGATTAGGCGTATCGATTAGCCTAATTGCTCTCTTCTGGATAGTGTCCAGAAGCTAGGAGTGCTTCGGAGCGCATCCCCACACATGGGAGCAATACTCCAAGGATGGTCGGATCTGCGCCTCGTAGAGCAGCAGTAATAGCTCTGGTGTATACAGCTTCCTACAGCGGAACAAAACTCCAAGCTTCTGTGATGCAGTTTTAGCAATACTCACGAGACGTTATTGTTAATGTTGATCTCCAAAAGCTTGACGGAAGGTGACTCGACTATTGGGTGACCTTCCATTTCCACAGTTGGTAACCTAACGTGATACTTCTTTGTCAGTGTTATTGCCTGAGTGTTCTGTACGTTAAACTGTACTTTATTTACTAATCCCCGCTCGACAGAACATAATGGCGAGTGCTTTGAAGGCTAGTTGTTATATTATAACCTATAGTCTTATTATTTTCTGATACATCTTTATACGTGCCATCAGACTTGCCACAATATTCGCACGTGTGTAATGGGCCTTAGATCCAAAGAGACAGACAATGACATCAAAGCTGTATGCTCCACCGAATCACCATCATTACAATCGAACGTGTATATATTTAAATATAATATTATTACAGAAGGGCCAACAGCAATAACAGTCCTCTCGTACCCGTGCTAAATACACACACACGCATACGCGGGTAGGCACACATCCGAACTGGTCTCTGTCCAGCATGTACCAATAACAATAATTATAATTTCCATTCTGATTAAACAATAATATAATAAAGCGACGCCAATGGACTTCGTACATTGTTTACGTGCCGGTTGCTGGGTGAATACGTATGGCAGATCTGTCGGTCCGTCCGTCGGTACCAATGGACGATCGCCAGCTACGGAATTCGATTACTGCACGTATTAGTAGATAAAAAGACGCAAATGCGGATGCATCAATTGCATTGCAGATGACAATGGTTGTAACTGTATTTGACTAATTTTGATATACTGGGCGTCCGGAAATGATGTTCTCATATCTAGCGATCTGTGGGTGAATTCTAAGCGAAGCGATAGCGACACTCTTCCAACGCTTTCGCTTTCTTCAATATTCTATAAATGTCTTCGTTCCGACTCGGACATAACGAATGCAGACGAACCGTATAAGCGATAGCGAAAGATTTTGGATCTCGTTTGTCAAGTTTTGACGTTATTATTGCTGTGTGTCAAAGTGGCTATTTGCTTAAATTTATTTGTGTACTTAATTGACAATTAATGAATCGAAGAGAAAAACTAATCATTCGCAATGGTCAGCATTCCTGGATTTTGCAGTTTCATTCATTCAGAGATATTTAAGCCAACTTGTGAATGCTCGTGTGTCGTCGAGCTCCATGCTGAGAGCGTAACGAAGCGTTAAACTTTGGTTATGGAATGCCGTCAAAAATCGTTTTCGGAAATGATTAGCTTCGTTTTCGCCTGCTTTCTTTAGCATAGCGAAAGTTACAGAATCTACACATTGATCTTACCATGCCAAAGCATGGGTTTGCTTTATTCGTACTAGATCATACAAATAATGCCACCCTGAAGGCTATGCCTTGCATAGCGTATTGGCGTACCAGTGCTGCAGTATGATCTCGATGCTGTTGTCCATTGGTCAGATAGCTGGTTGCCACCGCTTAACTTGTTCAAATGTTATGTTCTTGATCTCGGGAAAAATAATCCTAGGTTCGTATGCAAGATTGCTAATCGTGCTGTTGATACAGCTACCAGTCATACTGACGTTGGAGTCATACTGAGTGATCGTCTGAACTGGACGGAGCGTATCCTCCATGTCACTTCCAAAGCTAATATAGTATTATACACCTCCCTAAAGATGGGACTTTCCTCTTCAGAAACAATTTCCTTTAAAATGACAAAAATAATGTAAGTGAATCAGCAGCAGAGGAATAAAAAAAATGTAGTCAAGTTGATTGACTCAGTACTTCCCACACATTCCGATGATACCAGTTTTATTATTTTCCCACAGCATGCAACTATAGTCTAGATGCTGCCCCTGCAATCAAATCATCGCTCGCCCGACCGCAAAAAAAGTGTTTTATTCTACTAGGTGCTTCTTTCACAGGTCAATGGACAATATATCATGAATACAACAAATTTTTGAGTTTTACAAACCCCCACCCCCGAACAACTCCAATTATTTCACCCCCAACCAAAAATTTTTTTAAAATGATCAGGAACCCCTAAAACGTCTAAAACGAAGTTTGAGATGTTTTTTATATTTTTAGTTTTTTTATTATTGCCGCGCCGCCACTGAAATTATTTCTAAAAACATACGCGCTTTCCATACTCGTCGCGGTAATAAATCTGTGTCAAAATGTCATTAAAGTCAATTCAGAAGTTTCCACGTAACACAATATAAAACGATCCAAAGTAATACTCGTATGTATTTTGTATGCATCAGAAAGTTCAAGTCCCTTGGTTTCTGTAATCGGCAAGGCAATGTTCGGATGGACCTAAAAAAGTGTATTATGCCGCTAGGTCTTTCTCTCTCAGGTCAGTAGCCCATTATGAGTACAACAAATTTTTTAGATTTACCACCCCCCCAACCACCCAAATTTCAACCTCCACCCAAAAAAAAAGTAGAAAATGATCAGAAACCCCTAAAACGCCTAAAAACGAAGTTTAAGCTATTTTCATATTTTTAGTTTTTTTAATATTGCTGCGCCGCCACTGAGACGATTCCTAAAAGTCAGACGCGTTTTTCATCCTCGCCAAAGTAGTAATACTGTGCCGAAATTTCATTAAAATCAATTCAGTAATTTCAACATTATAAAATACAGAACGATCTAAAGCAATACTCGTATGTATGTATGTATACATCGGAAAATTCTCAAGTCCCTTGGTTCCTGCAATACACAAGGCAATGTTCGGATGGACCTAAAAAAGTGTATTATACCGCTAGGTCTTTCTCTCTCAGGTCAGTAGACAGCCCATTACAAGTACAACAAATTTTTCAGATTTACAACCCTCCACCCCCCCAACCACCCCAATTTCACCCCCACCCAAAAAAAAGTAGAAAATGATCAGGAACCCCTAAAACACCTAAAAACGAAGTTTGAGGCATATTTGAAATTTTTCGTTTTTTGGTAATTACTCCGCCGCCTATGCACCGATTTTAAAAATTGTAGCAACATTACCTACTACGACCCTACACCATATCACTACCCAAATTTCATCAAAATCTATGCAGCGGTTACTGAGATTACGAGGCTAGAAAAACGCGCACAGACCGACAGACAGACAGACCGACGGAAATGAGTGACATGGATTTTCGTTATGTAGACATCATAAAACGCCCAAAAAGCGTGTTATCTCAAAATCGAAAATTTTCGCGATCACAATACTCCCCTCACCTATCGGTGTGGGAAGTAAAATGGTAAGAAAATACTTACTATTCGTTCCTGCGAAGTTTTAAGTACGGTCCTGTCACATGAGTCTTACAGATGATATGGTTCGAAGTTCGCGCCGTGAAACGGATTCAAGGTTGTCTAGGTCATCCAGCATGTCCACTTTGATGTAAGTACAAATATCCTATGTCTAGCTCTTTGCACGAGATAAGCAAATCGCCGGGGGCAGGGTGAATACGGTCAGGGAAACGATCAGCATACACTTGCGAAGACCGAGAGGCATTTTGTTCACATTCACCTACACCAAAATCGTATCCACCAGCCCGTACATTAACAAAGACAAGTGTGTTACTGAGCGTTTTGCGCGTATTTCACAAAAAAATGTCGGTGACATGCTCTGTATATGGCCCCATTGTTTTCTTATATTTGTGCCTACTTATTCCCATTGATTTTTAAAATATCTGTTCTTAATACTTCAATTTTATTATTGAATTGATTCCTAAGCTTTTTAAATTTATTTTCCAAATTCGTGTTTCCCGGTTCTTTAGCTTTTTGTTTATAAATTTTGACTCGGTTTTCAATCATTTCGAGAATTTCTTGATTTATCCAGTCGTTATTTTCACGTATCTTATACGTCTTTTTGAATTTCGAATCTTTTTTACAAGAAGTGATTAAGTCAATTAGTTCCTGAAATGATTGAACTTATGTAGTTTGAATATTCTTTTCAAATTTTGAGACTAGTTTTTTATGATCTATTCTGTTTACTTCTTTTCTATATTTTGTCGCAAGCACTTTTATGTTTACACCTAAGGTTATTGACAACAAATTATGAATGATCAGATTGTTACTGTTACTTTACTACTTGAATCGTACATTTCAAATTACTACATCTATCTGACAAAACATGATCTATAATACTCCTTGAGCTATTTGCCACCCCAGTAGCTGCATCTACAGTTATTGTGTTGAATGGTTTATTGAATAATAAATTATATTCTATCTATACTATAGAATTCATTTCTATTTACCCCCGTATAAGTAGAGTGAGCATCGACCGTTGACGTCGACAATATCCTACAGTCGGATTCCCTGTAAGAAACGAGACCGCACGAAGGGAACCCCTCTCATATCGAGGCGGCTCGCATTTGTGAGACTCACATCAAAGTCGGCACGGCGAGTGACCCTACTTGTCTTTGTTATACCCAGTTAATTATTAGTTATGCCGGTTGCAGCATTTTTGTTGTTCTTAAAGTCCGATATAGCACGTCAACATTAGAGAGAAGTCAAACGCACGCTGCTCCGTACATCTATGCGTCGCTCCTTGTAAACAGGGCTTGTTCGTTTGCTGCCTCTGTTTTGATCTAACCGTTCTGATTTTGTTATATTCTTTCAGAAGGGCATTTTCTCGACGAATGGGTGGTGGAGTAATTTGGCTGAGTGTTGGTAGCCAGTAAGTTGGAGTTGATTTGATGCATCCCCTCATTCTTCTCATAGAAGAGTTTAACTGGGCAACTATCAGTCTAGTATGTGGGCTGTTCAGCCACACTGGCGAGCAAAGTTCAGCTGTCACTATCAGTTAACGAAACAAAACACATCTACAACAACTGGTACACCCCTAGTCCAGAGAATGCGAGTAGGGTGCCTAGTTTCCATTGTGGTGGAGAGCTAGTCTTCCATGGTCAGGTTGAGAGGAATCCAGATGAGCTGCATCACCAGCTTTTCAACTAGGACGTTGGACACTCAGTTCTGGAGAATCCTTGGTAGGATGTACAAAGGACCCAATGGTTCATAAGTTTTTTATGGTCAGTGTCAGTGCACGTTAGATTTGAAACGCTGCAGGTTATAGTCGCCTGGAAACAAATTATCCGGCAGTTCATTCCTCAGCGTCGAAGTTCTTCAAAAGAAGGAACGCTGAAGGAGACTGGTTCGGGGAGTAGGGGCCTCGACCTGGTAAAGATGAGCTCGCAGAGCCTTTCTAGTGTTCCTCGTTCGGAAGGCCTTTAGTGTAATTATCTAGGAGAGCTTACTAGAACATCCTCCGTGATAGAATCTGTAAGGCAGGGACAGGTCAGCCACCCACCTTCGATGTTCCAGGCTGTGGAGGTCATTTGTGAGGTTGGGCGTATTGATTAGTCTAATTGCTCTCTTCTGGATAGTGTCCAGAAGCTTTAGAGAGTGGTTCGGAGCGCATCCCCACACATGGGAGCAATACTCCAACGATGGTCGGATCTGTGCCTTGTAGAGCAGCACTGGTGTACATAGGTCCCTACAGCAAAACAAAATGCCAAGTTGTCATCTTGAAATATCCCCTCTTTCAAATACAGAATACACAGTCAGTCATATGGGGGCTAGTGACCAGAAGGTTCCAAAACGGGTACATTTTTGGAGTTCGTTAGAAATTCTATTTTCTTTTTAGTTGATACTATTCCTATGCCCTCTGAACGTATTTCCAGCCCTGTAACGACCATGTTTCATGGCTCAATCGCGTGGGTGAACGAGATAGGAAACTGTCCTGGCTGCCGCAATTTATTCTCTGGTGTACGGTCTCGTCTCAACACATTAATCATACAGTATTGACGTTAATTAGATATGGCGACATGATGTGTGTGTGTGTATGTATTTATATAATAATTATTATATATCTTGATGAGGTTTTCGGGAACTATGGTTCAATGTGACAAAGGAGAAGGGAGAGTAAAACACAAAAGTTTTATCTCAAGTGGGTCGAAACGTTTCGACCATCTTTGTGGTCTTCTTCAGTCTGGTTTTTTTTTTTTAATAAAAAAAAATAAAAATAAAAAAAAACCAGACTGAAGAAGACCACAAAGATGGTCGAAACGTTTCGACCCACTTGAGATAAAACTTTTGTGTTTTACTCTCCCTTCTCCTTTGTCACATTGAACCATAGTTCCCGAAAACCTCATCAAGATATATAAGCTCGAAGGTTCAAAAACTCCTTGAAAAGGAATAAAACATAATTATTATATTGTGTTCGCAGACACACTCTACGTTACACGACGATCTGCCCTCTCACTATACATGGTAGCCCTACCAAATTGCTAAAACTTTGTTTCGATTGCTCGTTGGTTCAAGCCTCTTGATCTATTCACCTTCCAAAAACTTCACACAAAATGAAAATCTACCCTCTCTCTACAGGGTGGCCCAACAAGCGCGCGTGCGCTCCAGCGGATTTACGGTTTAAATTAGAAAAAATAGCTTACATAAAACATTGCATTTTTACACCGACGTAAATCCAAATTTTGAGAGGTTTGTTGACAACCAGGATGGAGTTTAAATATTTGTGGTGGTATTATTGGAAACCATTTAATAAACTAATGTTTTACAAAATTCTCTTAATGAAAATTTGGATATCCTGCTGGAAAATGTACCACTGGAGTTTTTAAGAATAATTTAGTTACAGTTATATGGAGCGAATGCACATTTCAGTATTAGAGGCTGAAACACTTTGAATGAAAGGTTTTTATCTGCGAGCCACGCCATCTATGATTTTCCAATTCCTACGCGCCATTACGTAATAACTACAAAATCGTAAATCGTTTTTTACGTTTTCGAATTTCTAAATTTGAAAATTGATTTAATGCGCTTTTGAACCAATGATCTCACTGAAACACAAGTACGTTTCATGCTCGTTTTAAAACCGATAACCGCATCTTTCTGTCGTACTTAGTTTCCGAGATATTAACATTTTTTGTAAAGTTCTACAAACGTCAAATTTTTTAAACATTGCTGAATAACTTCGTAAATAGGCTTTGCAGTCATAAACTATGGTTAACAAACTGGACCTAAAAATCGATGCTAAATTCAAAAACGTAATAATATATAGTGTTCTATTTAAAATAAGCAAGTTGATACCTACTTCAGGTATATCCGGATGTCCACTACCTTTAAAATTATTTAAAACAAGTAGACCGTTTGAAAATAAACGTTTCTTATTCAAGCCATTTTCATATAATTTAAACGGTAAGGCCGGTAGAGAGCACCGCGCGCTTATCAGACCACCCTGTATACACGGTAGCTCTACTCAACTGCTGAAGCATTGTTTACAGTAAAGGCCAAGTTGCTTAAACCTTTCTCCAAGACCCTGAGCCAGAATGTTACTTATTGTCGACTGCGTCCTTTTAGCTCTCACTGACTCACTGAAGTCACTGAAGAGTGCTTATGCAGAGCCTCTGCCTGTCCGTCCGTCCGTCCGCCTGTCGGTATACAAAAGATAGCCAAAACTACAGGTGCTAGAGAAGAACTAAATGCAGATTCGGAATCAGCATGAAAAACTAGTCCGGGAAAAAATCCGGTTTTGTCAATATCTAATCTAATCTAATATAATAAATCTGATCTGGCATGAACACGTCGCTTCAATTGCAACAGCTGCTAGTAAAAAGCTTGGGTACCTATTTAGAGCCAGAAAGTATTTCTCACCATGTAACCTACTCGTGCTATATAAAGCCCAGATAAAACCTTGCCTGGAGTATCTATTGCTCTCATGTCTGGGGAGCTGCTGCCCCTACTACCCTGTCTATACTAGACGCCGTCCAGAGAAGGGCAATTCGACTAATTGGCGATCCGGCCTTAACGCGCCACCTTCAGTCACTTTCTCACCGGCGTGTTGTTGGTGACCTCTCACTCTTCTACCGATATTCCAACGGAAACTGCTCCTCTGAGCTATCCTCTATCATTCCGCTGCTCACTGCTCCTATCAGATGTACCCGTGCGACCGCTGCATCTCATCCTAAGACGGTCGTTCTTCATACATCAAGAACTGAGCGATACAACCGCACATTTATTCCCAGGGTGTCCAAGGCTTAGAATGGACTGCCAGAAGATGTATTTATTGGGCCTGCGGGTATTGGCCCATTCAAATCTCGCGTTAACAAACTTCCCCTAACATAACCCTTTCACAGCAGCTGCGGTACTCTGGTATTTAGGCTCTGCCTGCGCGGTCTGCTCAGTTATAAAAAAAATCGCTTCCCGTTTAAAAAAAATTGAATTAAATTATGACAGGTAACTGATGACGTATTATGTACGGTGTATTGATATTCCTGAAGCACAGGCAGCGTGGCCGCGGTTAGGACGCTAGGCACCAGTCCGAAAGAGCGTGAGTTCGAATGTCACCGCGGTCAACAACTTTTTTCCTTTTTTTTAAGATTAAATGTTAAATTTGTTGATTACTAGTCAGGGAAAAATCCGGTTTTGTCAATATAATAAAAAAATTAAATTTTTACACCATCAAATTCCACAGTGAGAGCGCTGTTCGAATTTAATCAATTAAATTCTTTCCCGCCTTTTTTATGGTGACCAATACAGTAAACATATTATTTATGAGTGAGCAGACCGCATAGGCAGAGCCTAAATACAAGAGTACCGCGGCTACTGTGAAAAGGTTATGTTAGAGGAAGTTTGTTAACCCGGGACTCGAATGGACCAACACCCGCAGGCCCAATAAATACATCTCCTGGCAGTCCATTCCAAGTCTTGGAAATCCTGTGAATAAATGTGTGGTCGTACCGTTCGGTTCCTGACGTACGAAGAACGGCCGTCTCAGAATGAGATGCAGCAGTCGCGCGGGTGCATCTGATAGGATCGGTGAGCGGCATAACTATAGAGGAGCAGACTCCGTTTGAATATCGGTAGAAGAGTGAGAAGTCAGCAACTGCACGCCGGTAAGAAAGTGGCTGGAGGTGGCGCGTTAAGACCGGGTCACAAATTAGTCGAATTGCACTTCTCTGGACAGCATATAGTATAGACAGGGTAGTAGAGGCAGCAGCTCCCATGATATGAGATCAAAACTTCAGGCCAGGTCTTACCTGGGCTTCATATAGCGTGAGGAGGTTACATGGTGAGACTGCGAAGTACTTTCTCGCTCTGAATAGGTACCCAAGCTTTTAACCAGCAGCTGTTGCAATTCACGCAACGTGTTCGTGCCAGATCAGATTTTCTGTAATGTTGACTCCTAAGAGCTTGGCAGAACTGGTGTGAAGAGTCCTTTCCGAGAATAGTACCTTTTGTACGTACAACGTTCAACATGTCCTTTGGCACTATTCTATCGAGTTTTCTCTAACACACTGTGATTTCGAGGTTCTGTGTTGCCACCCTGTATAAACCATAGTGTACAGCATGCGTCGAGCCATCATAATAATTTAATTAAAGCAATATCTATTCAATTAAATGTAAACATACGCGGAGATGGAGATAGAAAGAGAGAGAGAAAGAGAGACGAAGCAGAACGGACGACGACTCGTCGTTCAAACGTTATTTATTTACGATACATATGCACTGGTAACGAGGAGCCACCATATTCAAGTGTGCTCTATGTTTCTATTTGTGTATAAATTTTACATATGAGGGGTCTAGATGCAAAACCCGCCATCTCCATTTTTCAAATATTTTCAGTTTTTTATGTCACTATATTCTGTTGTCGCCATTTTACATATCTTTAAATCTGGTGTTATTCATAATCCGCCATATACCTCAAAATAGACGGCCAGAACTTGTCGATTCAATGCAAAACCCGTCATCTCCTTCATGTGCTTCGCTGCAAATTCCGCCGTATCCTCCCGGCCAATCAGGGCTTCCGTTTAAATCAAGTGATCATAATATAAGTGCGCACTCGGATATTTGGTATTTTGCTCGTTAGTTTCAAAGTGATATAACAATGGATGATTGTGGCAGCCAAATTAAGAAAACACCACCGAATTTAAGTCGCAAGAAACTGAAACTCGTGGAAAAACATAAACGAGAAGTCAGAAAGAGATTGTTGTAAGTAATAGATTTGCAACTATTCTTTTAAGTAAGTGTTATTGTCTATTTTAGGTACTCGCCTAAACAACTACCGCAAAAGCCGACATGTAAACATGTTAAAATGAAAGCGTTCAAGTGTAATGAACTTACGATGGCCGACTTAATGAAGATCCACCAACATTTTTATTCAAAGAAAGATAAACTCAGTCAGGATACTTATATTTTGAAATGGTGTAATTCAAGAGATCCTAAAAGACATCGAAATATTACACAAACAACGAAGTCAGTTTCAATAGAATACAGAGTTCCTACCTTACATGGTAAACACGTAAGAATTTGCAGAGATGCGTTCTGTGGTATTTTGGGAGTAAAAAAGGATCGTCTGCAGGGAGTTATGAAAAGGTATCAAAAAGGAAAGATTCCTGAAGAAGGCAGAGGGGGCGATAGGGTGAAAGGTAAAAATGACGCAAAAAAGGAAGCTATATCAGAGTACATTGAGAGTCTTAAAAGTGTCGAATCCCATTACTGTAGGAGTGCAGTTTCTACTAGGACTTATTTACCTTGCGATTTAAATATCAAAAGGCTTGCAAAAATGTACAACGATTCTGTAGAAGGACACTTGCAAGCGAAAGAAAGTTTTTTTCGTTTTTATTTTAATACGAATTACAATATTGGATTTGGCACACCTAAAACTGACGTCTGCTCTACTTGTATCAGATTTAAAGAAGAGCTGAAAAAAGAAAAAGATGTCGGAAAACACAATGACCTGATCATAAAACAAAGAGTACATACGCTAAAGGCCAAAGCATTCTTTCAGTTTTTGAAAGAGTCTAGACAAACCAGGGAAACGTTCTCCATTGACTGCCAAAAGAATTTATGTCTGCCAAAATTGCCAGATCAGTCTGCCTACTTTAGCCAACAATATAATTTGTACAATTTTACTGTGGTTAATGGTTCGTCCAAAGATAAGCTAGGAAAAGATCATGTGTGGTCGTATGTGTGGACAGATCTTGACTTGGCAAAAAATTCCAGCGTCATATCATCTGCCCTTTTTGATGCACTTTCAAAATTTGAATTTAGTGGTGCCATTGAAGAAGTTTCTATTTTTGCCGATGGATGTCCTGCACAAAACAAGAATATAACGATGATTGGCATGTTGTGTTACTGGCTCAAGGAAAAGGCTCCTGTGAATATCAAAAAAATCCAGGTTATTTTTCCCGTAGTAGGACATAGTTACATGCCACCAGATAGAGTGTTTGGCCTCATTGAGTCTAAAATAAAAAAGACTCCATCTATAACAGATCCAAGCGAATATTGTAGCATTATAGAAGAATTTGCGACCGTTCGTAAACTGACTGAAGACTGGGTAGCGCAAGATTGGAAAACATCGATCTCTAAGGTGGTGAAAAATCCTGGGAGCTGGCACTTCAAATTTAATCCAGCAAAAAGATTTATTATCACAAAATTGCCTACAAACAATGTTCTTGTTAGAGGCGAAGTCAATTATAAGTCAGATCTTGGTATGGACAAATCTGTTCTCAAGAGAGGACAAAAAATTAGTTTTCTTGGCCTCAATACTATGAATCCAGGTAGAGTAAGCGATAAGAAAAAAGCAGACAGTGTGGCAAATTTACTGCAGCTCCATTTCGGAGCAGACTGGAGGGACGACAGACGTTTGGACTTTTACAAAAGAGCTATTGAGTCTGCTACCATGGAAAATGATGTTTTGGATAATGACAGCCACCAAGAAGAATGTTGTTCCAGACTGGAAACAGAAGATGATTTGCGTGTGTAGACTTAACTAGAAGTTTATTTGTATCACTTTTATTAATAAATAATATCCTTGGAGATACATGATTTTTCTTGTCATTTTCAAGTAAAGAAACCTCACATTTTACTACTTTTTGATGTTAGTAAAAAGCAAAGTCCGCCATCTCCAAACTATTTTAATAAATAACTAAATCCTCCTTATTTGAACTTTTTTTATTTTTGTGGAAAGTTGATATTTTTAATCTCTAGAACTACGTTAACTATCATGTTCACATGATTTTTATTTCTGTGAATCACAAATAGATTTTAGTGATTTACTCAAAATCAGTTAAAATGGATATGGCGGGTTTTGCATCTAGACCCCTCATATATATTACCCTCTTGCATCTATATATCCGTCCATCTCTAAATGTAATGCGTTTTGCGTCATCATCGCAGTTGATGTAAACACATATACCTAACTGGAATTCCATACACACATACAGGGTGTCCCATAAAAGGGCGACTTTTTGTAGTAAAGATCCAACTAAAAAACAAAGTTTCTTGATAAATGATTCTTAAAGTTATACCTAAAAAGATGTGCAGTCTGAATAGTGCAAATCATCATATGCAGATTATGGTAACCTATACCGAAGGTCACTTACAATTATGGCCAATTTGTTTGGTTATCAACTGTTTACCTATTGGCAAACTAAAGAATTAACCGAAAAAAAAACACGGGGAGGTGAGTTAAAGGAAAAAATATAAATGTAATGATAAAATCATCCAAATATGTTCATTAAGTCTTACAACAGACATATTTCTTGTATAGTGGTCAAACCCATTGTAAACTCCTTATAACTTATAAACTCCTTTGAAATAAATATAGTTAAAAAAACTAAAAACTAGCTTTTAAAGAACATCAGACTAAAACTTGAAAATATTTTTTAAAATAAGCTTAAAACAAGAATGAACGAAAAATACTAGTATTATTGTGAAAAAAAGCGTCAGGCGTTCGATTTACGAATAATATAGTACAAAGCGCCCATGCTTTTTTCAAAATCATATAAGTATTTTTCGTTCAATATTGTTTCGAGCTTATTTTAAAAATCACGTTTTTGTCCGGTATTCTTCAAAAGTTTGTTTTTTAGTTTTTACTATAATTTATTTAATTTTTTTCAGTTTACTTTATCAGTAACGCGTGCTTTTTTAGTTTTTTAAACCGTATTTATTAACACCCTAAAATGAACAATTGTTTTTGATCAATATTCATAGGATTCATAGCATTGCATTACTGCATAAGCGATAATTAAAACTGTCGACCTTTCTGAATGAATTCGCAAAAATACCAACTCCCACTGTTGGGCATCACGTCACGCCTGTTAAGTTCTCGTCGCTACGCCTCTGTGTACTATTAACAAACTTTAAGGTTTCTGTGCCATCTCTTAGTCAGCGGATACAACTGCTGGTTCGACAGATTTGACGCCGTCAAAATCGTTTTCGCGGCAAAGTTGGAGCGTTCAATGTTCGGTCCGACCTCTTGACCCAAAGGGGAGTTATAAGCTCACAAACAAACATACAGGTGAAGTTAATAATAAAATAAAAGCGTGTTGAAATAGATGCGGTATGACAGAGGACCATGAGTAATGAGGAACTGAATAGGAGCTTTTGTGTGAGATAAGTAGGTATGCCAGTACGTATTAATTTATGAAAAAAATGAAGTCAAGTTGATTGACTCAGTACTTCCCACACATTACGATACCAGTTTATTATTTTCCCATAGCATGAAGCTATAGTCTGAAATCCCCCCTTGCAACCAAAGCATCGCCCATTTGCCCGCAAAAAAACACCCAACACAAAAACTCTGGTAAATAGTTTCTTGCGTCTCCCTCCTTAGGAACTAGGACGCCACAGTTTTGCATGCGATGCGAAACGCTCAGGAGCCTAAAAACCGTCTAAAAACGAAGTATGGGCTGTTTCTATATTTTTAGTTTTTTGATTATTTTGCGCCGCCACTGACACGATTTTCCAGAAACTGACGTGTAATTCCTGTGTCGAAATTTCATTGAAATCAATTCAATCATTTTCGCTTTACCCAATATACATAGAACGAAATGAAGCAACACTCGTATATGTAAACATCACAAAATTCTAAGTCCCATGGTTTCTGTAATAGGCAAGCCAATGTTCAGATGAACTTAGAAAAAATGAAGTCAAGTTGATTGACTCAGTACTTCCCACACATTACGCTGACACCAGTTTATTATTTTCCCATACCATGAAGCTTTAGTCTAAGATCCCTTGCAACCAAATAATTGCCAACCCCCCCCCCCCCTCTAAATTGTCTTATGCCGCTAGGTCTTTCCTTCACAGGTCAATGGACAGCCTATTATCGATATTACACACTTCTCAGTTTTACAACCCCCACCCCCCCCCAACCACCTCACTTTCACCCCCACCCAAAAAACTGGTAGGAAATGATCAGGAACCCCTAAAACATCTAAAAACCGAATCTGAGTTGCTTTCATACTGGTCGCGTTCTTTGATTATTGCTACGCTGCCACTGACAAGATTTTTAACAAACATACGCGTTTTCCATTCTCACTACGGTAACAATATACTGTGTCAAAATTTCATTAGAATCAATTTAATAGTGCCCACGTTACAAAATACAAAACGATTTAGACCAATAAATTCTCATATAGTATACAGAAAATTCGAAGTCTTAGTTTCTGTAATAGGCTAGGCAATGTTCGGATGCACCTAAAAAGGTGATTTGTGTCGCTAGATCTTCCTTCACAGGTTAGTGGACAGCCTATTATGAGTACAAGAATTTTTTTAATTTTTCAACCCCCAACCCCCCAATCACCCCAATTTCACCCCCACCCAAAAAAACGCAGAAAATGATCAGGAACCTCTAAAACGCTTAAAAATGAAGTTTGAGCTGTACGATTTATCAAAACCATACGCGTTTTCCATCTTCGCCATGGTAGTAATGCCGTTTCAAAATTTCATTAAAATCAATTTAACAGTTTCCTCGTTACAACGATCTGACGCAATACTCTCGTCTGTTTACATCAAAAAAATTCTAAGTCCTTTGCTTTCTGTAATAGGCAAAGGCAATGTTCGGATGGACCTAAAAAAGTTATTTATGTCGCCAGGTCTTCCTTCACACGTCAGTGGACAGTCTATTATGAAGGCAACAAACTTTTCAATTTTACAACCCCCCACCCCCTAACCACCCCAATTTCACGCCCACCTAAAAAAAAGTAGAAAATGATCAGGGACCCCTAAAACGCCTAAAAACGAAGTTTCAGCAATATTTATTTTTTTTTGTTTTTTGCTAATTACTCCGCCGCCTATGCACCGATTTTCAAAATTATAGGAACATTACCTACTACGACCCAAATTTCATCACAATCCATGCAGCGGTTACTGAGATTACGAGGGTAGAAAAACGCGACAGACAGACAGACCGACAGACCGACAGACCGACAGACCGACAGACCGACAGACCGACAGACCGACAGACCGACAGACCGACAGACCGACAGACCGACAGACCGACAGACCGACAGACCGACAGACCGACAGACCGACAGACCGACAGACCGACAGACCGACAGACCGACAGACCGACAGACCGACAGACCGACAGACCGACAGACCGACAGACCGACAGACCGACAGACCGACAGACCGACAGACCGACAGACCGACAGACCGACAGACCGACAGACCGACAGACCGACAGACCGACAGACCGACAGACCGACAGACCGACAGACCGACAGACCGACAGACCGACAGACCGACAGACCGACAGACCGACAGACCGACAGACCGACAGACCGACAGACCGACAGACCGACAGACCGACAGACCGACAGACCGACAGACCGACAGACCGACAGACCGACAGACCGACAGACCGACAGACCGACAGACCGACAGACCGACAGACCGACAGACCGACAGACCGACAGACCGACAGACCGACAGACCGACAGACCGACAGACCGACAGACCGACAGACCGACAGACCGACAGACCGACAGACCGACAGACCGACAGACCGACAGACCGACAGACCGACAGACCGACAGACCGACAGACCGACAGACCGACAGACCGACAGACCGACAGACCGACAGACCGACAGACCGACAGACCGACAGACCGACAGACCGACAGACCGACAGACCGACAGACCGACAGACCGACAGACCGACAGACCGACAGACCGACAGACCGACAGACCGACAGACCGACAGACCGACAGACCGACAGACCGACAGACCGACAGACCGACAGACCGACAGACCGACAGACCGACAGACCGACAGACCGACAGACCGACAGACCGACAGACCGACAGACCGACAGACCGACAGACCGACAGACAGACCGACGGAAATGAGTGACGTGGATTTTCGTTATGTACACATCATAAAACGCTCAAAAAACGTATTATCTCAAAATCGAAAATTTTCGCGATCACAATACTCCCCTCACCTATCGGTGTGGGAAGTAAAATGTAAGGCAACAATATAATATGATTAACTCTGGCACTATTAACCAGCTGACAAGAGTGCAGCTATTGGATACATGACTAAATTTCCTTAGATTAAATATGAATCGTATGCAGTTATTTTGTGCAACGGAAAAAAAGACTACGGTATATGCGAAGGCTAGCAAAACTCGAGCGGTATACGCTGGAATATACAGTCGAAAATATTTTTGTAACTACTGGTAATTGGATAGGCACTCTAACTGCTGAAACAAAGCGGCACACATTGAACTCAACAAAAATTCTGTTGATGCTTTGAAAAAATAACGAAAATGAAAAATAACACGTAAAAAAAGTACAGGATCTGATAGCCATCCGCCTGAAAATTTAACGATAAACTCTAATGAACAGGATTTTTGGCTGAAATTTTCAGGATGTCTGACTAAAAAGACCACTAAAATATTCAACGGTTGCTATGCTTCGCTTAGCGTTAAATCGTTTCACAAAAATGATTGGAAAGATGTAGCTTTGTGAACGTATACGATTCCTTGTCACTGTTTCTATTCCATATCGGAATCCCAGAAGCTTGGAATTTTGTTCCCCTCTAGGAAGCTATATACACCAGAGCAACTACTGCTGTCCTACAAGGTACAGATCCGACCATCATTGAAGTATTGCTCCCATGTGTGCGGATGTGCTCCGAAGCACTCTCTAAAGCTTCTGGACACTACCCAGAAGAGAGCAATTAGACGGATCGATACGCCTAACCTCACAAAAGACCTTCACAGCCTGGAACATCGAAGAAGGGTGGCTGACCTGTCAGCCAGATTCTATCACGGAAGATGTTCGAGTGAGCTCTCCCAGATAATGACACCAAAGGCCGTCCGAACGAGGAATACTAAGAAAGGCTCTGCGAACTCATCCACAGCAGGCGAGGTCCCTACTCCCCGAAGCAGTCTCCTCCAGCATTCCTTTTTTTGGAGAACTTCGATGCTGTGGAATAAGCTACCGGGGAATTTGTTTCTCGACGGCTACAATCTGCAGCGTTTAAAATGTAACGTGCACCGATACTTATCCTCTCGCATCGCTTCTACAGCGCCATAGGCTTTGAGCCTTTGCGGAAGGCTGACCATAAAAAAAGAGGGAGATCCGCTAAGATGACAGCACTTAGGTCCCATTGTACCCATAGTCGCCGTTTTTGTTGATGATGATGAGTTGATGTTTGGATTAGGACAGCATAATACAGATCTGTGAAGTGTTGAAGATTTCGACTACGTGCAAAGTAATATTTTATGAACTGGGCGAAGGCTTCAAATCTAATTAAAACAATGTGGGTTTTATAGCGCTACCTAACGATGGCGTTGTAAAAAACTCATTTAAATATGTGATTAATTTTAATTTTGGAGATAGGTGGTCATATCGAATCACTTAAGAAACCCTAAACCCTGAATCCCGGTTCAATATAAGATCCTGCTGATTCAATCAAGGCTCTAAATTTCTAACGCCCCTGAACGTGAACTTTCGTGGTTCTGTACTGAACGCAAGACTGAATGAAGACTACGTTGAAATTGTTTAGTGCCTGCACTGCCACACCTGGTTTCATTGCAAGTATGTTAGCGTTGGGCCGAAAAAAAAATATATTCAAGTGTTTATCTCTTATATTTTGTTAGCAATTATTAGAAAAAAATTTGTTTCGGTATTTACCAACATCAATTTAAGAGATCATGTGTTCAATTTGAGCACCTAGTGTAAAGCTACGACAAAGTATCAGAAGATCTTAGACTGCTTGCAGAGAAAGTATCTGCTAAGAGTGGCTAGTGCTTATCGCGCGGTATCTACAAGAGCCTTGCAAGTTATAACAGCGTTACAACCATTATACTTGTTGGCCGAAAAGAGACACTGATCCGCCATGGTCAAGCAGGCAATGCGATATGCCGCCCTGAAGCTAAAAGATTGACAGCAAGTAAGTAGCAAAGCCTATGGAACGAGACCACTGACGTCGCACGGTGGATAACGACTAATATCGTCGATAAACGAATGGGCGGAATGCATTCATCGATAGATTTCTTATTTCCTAACGTAGGCTCTGTCTGGGCATGGGCCTTCTCGAGTGTACAGGACGTGTTATGGACTAGAGATGCCTGCAATGCGAGGCGGAAGACACGGCCGAGCATGCCCTATTTCTGTGCGATAGCTGGGGGTCATACAGATAGGAGGCAAGTCAAAAACTGGAGGGTGAGCTAACCCCAGAGACTATGGTTCCGCTGATGTTATCCAGCGTATAGGATGGAACATTATACATAGGATAGTAAACAAAATACTCTCTGCAAAGGAAAAGGAGGAACTATTACAAGATTAGAAGATATTCCTAAATGATATAGTCATTACCTGATCTGGCACTGCGAAGAATATCGTTAGATGATGCCTAGTGCAGATGGAGATAGAGCAGGGGTGAGAAAGAGGGAATGGGTTTTAGCCGGTCAGGCCGTGGTGGCATGTCGGATGGATGCGTTTGCGTCCGTGCGACACGTGATAAGAGCACTCAAGCTGGTTCAATGTCGGGCGGGCCGATTCTCTCTGTCACACACACACCTTCCTAAACCCTCTATGATAAAAGAAAACCTGTTAATAATTGTATTTTGAATAACAGCGACATTAACTGGATAGCTCTATACTAAGCGACTAATTGAACTTCGTTGTCTTTTCCATGTGAAACGCCGAGGAATTAAAAAAATAACGGTGCTCAACACAGCGCTCGACCGATTTACAACACGGTGGCATTTTGTGCGGAAAGAAAAAACAAACTTCTGTAAACAGCATTAGAATAAAGCTCGATGAAAAAACATATTCGCTCGCTTGGTCGTTTGTAAATTCTGCTCGTCTCTTTTATTTTCCTCTCTATCACCCTAAAACTTTTTCAGGGCCATTGTTGCCCCGTGTGGAGGAAAATTTGTAGCTCCGAGGAAATGTGTAGTACAGATATCTAATCTATGGTAAGCAGGTGAGTAGCTCAATGGCTAAGTTTAGCGACAGCTACTCTTACACTTAATCAGAAAATCGAAAATCTTTATTTAGCATTCTATTAGGATAAAACCTCGTATTTTGGTTAATTCGAGGGTGCTGATTACAAATCCGGTCGCAGTTTTGAGTTTCAGTCGCATGTGACGAAAATAAAAAATTTCAGATCTTTCAGTTCTGCAGGTTTGCCTAAAATATCGAAAATCTCTACTTAACTTTCTATAAAGATAAAACCTGGTATTTTGGTTGATTTGAAGGTGCCGATTACAAATCCGGTCACAGTTTCGAGTCTTAAGCTGGTGTGAAGAAAATAAAAAATTTCAGATTCAGTTCTCCAGGTTTGCCTAAAAAATCGAAGATCTTTATTTAACTTTCTATTAAGATGAAACCTTGTGTTTTTGTTAATTTGAGAGTGCTTATTACAAATCCGGTTGCAGTTTTGAGTTTCAGTCTCGTGTGACGAAAATAAAAAATTTCAGATCATTCACTTCTCCCAGGTTTGCCTAAAAAATCGAAGATCTTCATTTAACTTGCTATTAAGATGAAACCTTGTGTTTTGGTTAATTTAAGGGTGCTAATTGCAAATCCGGTTGCAGTTTTTAGTTTCCATCTCGTGTGACGAAAATCAAAAATTTCAGATCAATCGGTTCTGCAGGTTTGCCTAAAAAATCGAAAATATTTATTTAATTCCTTATTAAGATGAAACCTCGTGCTTTGGTGAATTTGAGGATGCTAGTTACAAATCCGATTAAAGTTTTGAGTTTCAGGTTTGTGTGACGAAAATCAAAAATTTCAGATCTTTCAGTTTATTTAGCTTTCTAATAAGATGAAACCTCGTGTTTTGATTAATTTGGGGGTGCTAATTACAAATCCGGTTGCAGTTTTGAGTTTCAGGATTGTGTGACGAAAATAAAAATTTTAGATCATTCAGTTCTGGATGCAGGTTTGCTACAAAATCGAAAATCTTTATTTAGCTTTCTAATAAGATTAAACCTCGTGTTTTGGTTAATTTGAGGGTGCTGATTACAAATCCAATAGTTTTGCGTTTCAGGCTTGTGTGACGAAAATTAAAAATTTCAGACCTTTCAGTTCTGCAGGTTTGCATAAAAAATCGAAAATCTTTATTTAACTTTCTATTAACATGAAACCTTGTGTTTTGGTTAATTTAAGCGTGCTAATTACAAATCCGGTTGCAGTTTTCAGTTTCGACCTCGTGTGACGAAAATCAAAAGTTTCAGATCAATCGGTTCTGCAGGTTTGCCTAAAAAATCGAAAATCTTTATTTAATTTTTTATTAAGATAAAACCTCGTGTTTTGATTAATTTGAGGGTGTTGATTACAAATTCAAAAACCATTATTTTGTTGCCAATCGTTGCATTCACCGGTGTCTGGTGGCAATCTAATGCTGCTTGAAGTTTAAAACACTTGAGAGCCAGTAGCGCTTATCTCTTTATCTGCTTCTGTGCAGATTCTGATATTTTTTCCCGTGATATTCCTTTGGTTAATGTCTTTGGGGGCTATGGTTCATCAGTTTCCTTGGATGTGGATCCGGCAACGCTGCGCATGTGAATCGGATTTCGCCTGGCGGAAAATCGGCCGTACACGCCGGGGCGCCTTGTCGCCAGAGCGGCCACAGGAAAAAGTGTTGAAATTAAAATATTCACTTTGAAACAGGTGCCCCGCAACTTATGGACCAAGTTTAGTGCAGTCGTTGTAGGTATAGACATTCCGAAATCCCATGAGTAGTAAATATTTCCGCTGAATAGCCCACCTCTACAGTCAGTCCAACGACACGTCGAAAGATAATTAATAGACTCTTTTATTTGTTCTTCTAGCGTCTATCGACTGTATTAAATATGAAAGGTATGCTTATATGAAAGAAAAATGTACTAAAATGTTGTATAGAACAAAACTTACAGTCTTGCTGCTATTCCAATAAATATCTATATTTGTAATCCTAAGTTATGTTTTTGTTTTAATTTTGAAAAATTGGTGCTGACAATTATTGAAGTGAAGCTTATGAATATTCAAGATCTACTTATTTATTTGTATATCGTATCCCAATTTCCAGAAGTATCTCCTAGCCTACATCATCAACATATCATATACACTGAGGTATTTTGCAGTCTTCAGTTCGACATCTGAAATAATGGGTTCTAATTTTGTTGAGACTGGCCTATATTTTCAGAGAAATATCAAAACCAGGTGGTTTATCTAGTATACCTAGACGATATACTGTTTTTAGGTTCTCTCTGTCTTTCCTATTTCTTCTACTAGGTGAAAGCTTAGCAGATTTGTTTTTCTAGAGGATAAGTGTCGGCAACAAAGCCTACCGATGTCAAAAAGCAGGGTGTAGTTTTTAACAAATTTCTCATATAGCTATATTAGGACATTTGTGCTGAGTAGGTATGACAAACGTATTATAGAGGGTGTTTCCTGACTTTCCTCAATTCTATAATTCCGCCCCTGTGCGAATAGATCAAAACAGACACAAAAACGCAGGTGACTACGGAGCATAGATGTAAGTAGCGGCGCGCGTTTGAGGTCTCTCGATATATTGACTTAAAAAACAACAAAAATGGCGCAACCGTTATAACTATAATGAACTGGTGGACATAATTTTAGTGTACGTCAGTGGCGGCTGGTGAGGCAGTGCCACAGTGCCATGGCACTACCTTAATTTTCGACAAAAACATATTTATCTATCTCTTAAACTTTTTTTATTCTATGTTAGTTTCCAACGACTTTTTCTGTTTTATATGAAATGGCAATAGCGCCTCAGCGCGTAAATGCTTGCACCAGGCAACACGTGGCATCGTGGCAACTCACACGATGAGAGCTGACGACGCGACGCGACCGTGCCGTTTCTTATAGGGCACAAACAGAGTGAGAGAAATCTTATCACAAACGCTTATGAGTGACAGAGATAACGCTATGCTGGACGTTTGGATAGATTTTAAATACGAAAATCCGAAGTAGATCGTGCCAGACACATTACCCATATTTCCATTCATGGTTCACTATTTTTTTTTTGTTTCAGCAGTTTCGATTTGTTTATGTTTGATGCTGATGTTGATTTTTCTCGTTAAAGGTTTGAAATTTAGATCTTATTAGTTTGAGTGAGTTGTGCCACAGTCGCCTTCACTTAGTTTTGCGCTGTTTTCGGGTCGGTATCTCTTTTGTATAAAAATATATCATTGGAGCAAAAATGAATAAAATTGGCGCATTAATAAACTCAGCTAGTAATCTTCCGCTAGAAGAAAAACTGCAGATTAAGGAATTAGGACGTCCAACACCTGATTTAAAAATTGAAAAACTTATAGGTAGTCTCTTTTGTTTTGTGTGTGTGTTCTATTTGGAGGCGATGACACTTGGACGAAAAAAGGTACGAATTATCTTATTCATATATAGGAGAAAATGAAGACCCATGAAAAATCTAAAATGCATATGAATAATGTTTTCAGTTTATCGATGCTTGGCAAGTCGAACATAAAGACTCAGTTGAATTCGGCTTATGGGTTATAGTTATAAATATTTTTTTTTCAATTTTATATCGGTTTGCAATTTTGGCTGTCATTCTGGCACTACCTCTCTAAGTTGGCACGAGCCGCCACTGGTGTACGGTGAATGAAGTCAAAACGTCTCACAGATATCGCTAGTGTATGCCGATCGTTTCCCTCACCGTATTCACAGTGCATCCCATCGATTTGCCTCGTGCAAAGACCTAGATACCCTCGAATGGTCCAAATTGAAGAAGAAATATTTGCGCCTTTTGGGTTCGTATTTATAGTCGTTTCTAATGTATCCCTTAAGTATTACTCAAGGATACTTGAGGGTTACTCAGGGGACCCTAAAGTGTGGCTCCCCTTGTGTATCTGTTTCCTAGACAACCTCAAGTGTGGCTTTGCTTGTGTATCTGTTTCCTAGACAGCTTCTACCAGACGGCGGGGTTCATTCAGCAACGTTGTCATATTTCAGTCAATTGTTATGTCTATGCCTACGCATTTCGATGTTTTCTGTTATCTCTTTTTGTTTTGTGCCGGACATTTTTCCGGATGTGACAGAAACTGACAATACCGTACTCAAAAATTAACCTACAAAATCGCCTTGACTGCAACGAAATGTCATGTTGACAAGTCCTGTTGACATTTCTTTACTTGAATATTACTCAAGGAGCCTTACGTAAGGGACCCTCAAGTATCGACTATGAATACGACCCTTAGTCTCGCGGCGCGAACTTCGAACCGTATCTCTAAGATCCATTGTGATAGGAGCGCACTTAAAACTTCGCAGCGGGCGAATAGTAAGTATTTTTTTTTTATATTTCTTCTTTCATTCTTCTGCTACTGACTCACCGTACATTAGCTTTGTCATTTCAAAGGCATTTTCTTCTGAAGAGGAAAGTGCCAACTTTCAAAACACCCTGAATATGGCTTTGTACTGGTAGCCAGTGAGTTGATTTAGATTTGACGGTCCTACTGTTCAATATCTATCATTCCTGTACTATGAAACTCATTCGCAGCTAAAGCGAGCGTTTTCCAGCTTACATTTGTTAAGCGAGTTATGTGCGGAAATTTAAGTTTACTTTTGTGTATATTAATAACATAAACGGGCCACACATGCATGTATATTTCACATGGAGAGCGCCGCTAAAACGTGCCTTGCATGGAATCGTATATTCTATATATTTTTTTGTTTGGGAGATAAAAGCGTCCTTTTAAAACGGAATAGAGGGAAGAGTTAATAATGCCCTCACAGGTGTTACGTAGGGCTTGAAACATATCGTAATCGAGGGAAAATTCGAATTTGAGGCGTGTTCTTGGAAGTTTCAGATAAAGTTGTGGTTATGTATATTTCGTAATTTTTGCAAAAAAGATTACAAAAAATCAGAATCTGCATGTCCTACAAAACATTTTTTTTAGAATGCGATGACGCAAGGACAATTTGAGTACACACATCGTTAGATTCAGCGGTACACTTTCTCTAAGGAGGAGTAGGAAGTAAGTAAAAGTAAGTAAAATAAAAGTTTAACTTGAACATTTTTCACCAAAATGCACAATGCTTTAGAAATAAGGTCGAGATGTTTGAAGTGGAGCTAGAAAAAAACAATGTAGACATTGCATGTATCTCTGAGCATTGGTTGAAAGATTCTGAATTAAAGTCACTTAAATTGAGGAACTATGGTATTGCAGCTGCTTATTGTAGATCGGGTATAGGACGTGGTGGTGTTATGATATTTTATAGGCTGTCACATATATTTAGTGTTTCTGAAATATCACATATCAACTCCCTTTCGCTTAGTCAGCAGTTTGAAATTACTGGTGTTCAAATCACTCTACCGCAATCCAAGATTATAAAGGTTTTTTGTATATATCGTTCCACGGAGGGTGACGTTAATGTGTTTCTTGATTCACTGAACAATTTCCTTCATAAGGAAATGCGTCTTGACTGTCCAGTTGTCTTGTGTGGAGATTTAAACATAAATTTTTTATCAAATGATATGTCAAAGCACCTACTGCTAGACACACTTCAGTGCTATAATATAAACTGCCATATAACAGAACCTACACGACTTAAGACTGGCATAGATTATATCTGTAGCAATCTTGCCAATGATGCCTTAGATTCTGCTATAGTATTGAAAAATGGCTTATCTGATCATTTTGCACTGTTGGCATCTTTCAACGTCACTATACCGTGTAAGGGGAATATTAAATCCTATTGTAGAAGACGTATATTTTCTGAGCAGAATTACGAAACATTTGTAAACCATATATCAGCTGAAAACTGGGATAACGTTTATAAAATAACAGATGTAAACAGGGCATTTGGTTACTTTTCAGAAACGCTACATTTCTATATTGACATGAGCTTTCCTCTAAAACTTATAAGACATAGCAATAAGACTAAATGTGGATGGATTACTAAGGGCATTCGGGTGTCAGCTGAAAAATTAAAGTTGCTATATAATATTAAAATAGTAAATAAGTCAAACGAATTTACAAATTTCTACAATAAATACAAGCAAATATACAGGAGAGTATGTGCTGCCGCAAAAAAGATGGAAAATAACCATATATATAATTCAGCTACGAATAAATCGAAGGCTGTTTGGTCAATCATCAATCGAGACTGTAATAACAGGAAATCTGGTACAAATAATATTACAACTATTTCAAACGGCACTTCGAGTAAAAGTGATAAAGAATCTATAGCTAATGAATTTAATCAGTATTTTGTCAATACAGCTGAAAGACTTTTAAAAGTGTCGAATGCTTATAGCAGTCCAAGCCATTCTAGTAAGATCACCAATAGAGTGGAGTCCATTTTCGTTGAACCAGTAAGCAACGAAGAAGTATTTAACATAATAATGAATCTCAAGGGATCTGACTCATGTGGTGTTGATGAGATTAGCTCAAACCTATTAAAACGTATTGTTTCATCAGTTGTTAAGCCTATCACACACTTAATTAATTTGTCGTTACAAAATGGAATTTTTCCTGACATCCTGAAAATAGCTAAGGTCATTCCAGTGTTTAAAAAAGGGGATACAAAATCAATAGCAAATTACAGACCGATTTCCCTATTATCTACGCTTTCAAAGATAATTGAAAAGGCAGTACATAAAAGAATTGTAAATTTTGCGGAAAAATACAATCTACTGCATGTCAGTCAGCACGGCTTCAGAGTAGGGAAGTCGACGCAAACTGCTGTTTTGGATATTGTGAATGAGTTGTATGAATGTCTTGATAAAAAGTTAAAATGTTTCGGTATTTTCTTGGATCTAAGTAGGGCATTTGATCTTGTAGATCATGCCCAGCTTATAGATAAACTTTATAAGTACGGTCTTAGAGGTAAGATTGGTGATTGGCTCAAGTCTTACCTCAGTAATAGAAAACAGTTGGTTATGGTGGACTCATATCAATCACAAACTCTGACTATTAAATATGGAGTTCCTCAGGGTTCAGTGTTGGGACCACTTCTATTTATTTTTTTTGTGAACGACTTGTTAATTTCTATTAGTGAAGGAAAAATTACATTGTTTGCTGATGACACATCCATGATTACAGCAGATAAAGATTGGTCGTGTTTGAGACAGAAGGCACAGCTACTCATTAATCAAATTGTCGGATGGTTCACTGAAAATGGACTCATAGTAAACAGAGAGAAAACTGTTTTTATAAATTTTATTTCACGAAATAACCACCTATCTATGAGCCACTTACTAAAAATTAACAGCACCTCATTACAGCAAGTGCAGTCCTGTAAATTGTTGGGAATGTATATTGACCACTCCCTTAGCTGGGAGAAGCATATTGACGGTCTCTGCAAAGAGCTAAGCTCTGTCTCATTTGCAATGTTTAGGCTGCGTAATATTGCCAGTAAAAGTGTGTTATCATCTTATTATTATGCTTATTGTTATTCACGATTGAAGTATGGAATAGTTTTTTGGGGTTCGTCGTCCTCTAGCATCCGTGCCTTTAGGATGCAGAAAAGAATATTAAGGAATATGATGTCTCTTACTTTTAATGAATCCTGCAGAAGTAAATTTAGACAGTTGCAGATTCTACCTCTTCCTTGCATTTATCTGCATGAGATGTTTCTCTACGTAAAATCTAATATGAGAGAATTTTTCCCTAATAATTTTTACCACAACTACTCAACCAGGCATGGCAATAATTTAATGATGCCTTTTCATTCGTCTGCTGCATTTGAAAAGAGTCCTAAATACATGGGAATTTGCTTATTCAACAAGCTTCCCAGTGATTTGAAATCCATATCATCTCTCAAAAAATTCAAAGTGGCGACTCGAAACTTTCTTTTAGAAAACTGTTTTTACTCTATTAGTGAGTATTTAGAATTTATGTCATAGTTATAGTCTTGGTTTTATTTATAATCTCTTCCTTTAAGTGTTTGTCTACCATTTAGTGTGTCTCAATTGTACTTACTTGTTTTATATTTTTATCCTTTTTACTTCTCTTCAACCAATTTGACTAGTCCCATATCATTGTAATGATCAAATGGACAATAAACGTTATTATTATTATTATTATTATTATTATTATTATTATTATAATGAGGTAATATCTCAAAATTAGGGATAAGAATCAGCGTTATAAAATTGAAAAAGTCCTAAATTTTGGATCTCCAATCACGACAAAGACTTGTGTGTTAATTGGTTTGGGGAGATTGAGCACAAATTAGGCCTCTGTTCCGAATTTTACCGCGACTCGTGTGTTAATTGATTTGAGGAGATTGAGCACAAATTAGGCCTTTGTTCCGAATTTTACCGCGTTTAAAATAAATAAAGGATTTTAAATTCCGCGCAGATCTGTCAGATCTGTGTGTTCCACAAAACTTCTTTTTTTTTTAGAATACGATATCGTAGGGTCAATTTGAATACACAATTAGATTCAGCGGTACATTTTCTATAAGGCAGAGTAGGAAATAATGAGGTAACATCACAAAATTAGGGATGAGAGTCGGCATTCTAAAATCGAAAAGTACAAAGGTACCCCCTTGTTAAAAAGAATAATCTGATTTTTAGAAATTATGGCTACCGGATGAATAACTAAATATATCGCAATTACAAAGGTGAAACCGCAATTAATATAAAGTCCAAAACAGCACTCACAATCAGTAATTGTGACAACATTACAATCATACCGTTTAATGCAATCTGATATAATAAAGTAGAGTTTCACCGCATAGGAAGTCTTGAAATTAAATAGTAATATAAAGTTAACAGTTCATAATTACTCATCTGCATACAAATGGGTGGTGTCAGAGTATATCCCGTTGCAATTAACTTATTCTCAGCTCTTAAGTCATTAAGCGGAACACCTTGTAGACGTATTACATGCATGGACGCCCACTTTTTGAATAACATACCATGGGCGGCACAAAATTGTAACACATTACTATAGTTACTTTTTTCGCGAAATCTAAATCATAACTGTCCATCAAATCAGAATTTTGTGAATTTATGTGGAGGAAAGCTATTATTTTTAAGTCTTTAAATTTCTTAAAACACTCAAATACATCTTGTTGAACTACGAGTATCATCTGGATATACACGATTAATCATTTGAAAAGTTTCAGTTGATGTTTTACCGACCACAAAATTTTACTGCATATATTTGCCCCACTTTCATGTTTTCGAATCACACGTCAATAATTAATTTCTAACGAACCTCAAACGTTAAATCAAGGCCTACTTGAGCGATAGCCCATTAAGGAAAAAGTTGTCAAGTCTCATTTTGTCTGTTATAATAAAAGTCTATATTTGAAAGAAGCATCAGTCTAGTTAATAGTCCGCATTTATAAAAATGAAGTATTTCCTTCAAAGAGAAAGGTAGGAGGAAAAGATAGAGCTCACAAGGAAAAGGTAGAGGGAAAAGATTTTGCTTTATGAAAGCATATTCTCGTGGAAAAAAGGAAAAAGCAGACACGTACTATTACGGGTATGTTGCCGTCGACAGGTTTCAAATTTTGGTTACAGAGGCAAACACGCAAAGCATGAATAATGTTAGATACATAGTGCCTGCTGCTAAGCTTCACTCAGAGTTTTGATATTATCTTTGACAGCTGTGATAAGTATTGAAAGTGACGAGGAGCCGTCAAACAACCAAGTCGAGGTACAAGACACAGCTGATGAGGGATCTGAGTGTGTAGGGTTCATTGCCGAAAAAGTAAAGCAATACCCTAACCTAGCAGGTGACAGAAAGGTTCTGCCGGTGCGCCATCTGGTACCCGAAGGCAATGGCAAACCAAAGAAAATCGCTGCTGAACAGCATAGCAGACCTCTTGGTGGGACGCCACGGCGCGTCCGCTTGTCCACTAGAGAGCGCGGGTTCTATATGCTACTGCATATGATGATATATCGGTTTTCATATGCAGCAGCATGTAGAACCCGCGCTCTCTGGTAGCCAAGCGGATGCACCGTGGCGGCCCACCAAGAAGTCGGCTGCTGTTCAGCAGCGATTTTCTTTGGTTTGCCGTTGCCTTCGGGTACCAGATGGCGCACCGGCAGAACCTTTCTGTCGCCTGCTATCACATGCTTCACATGTCTGGTAGACATGAAAGAACTGATGCTCTCTATTTCCGTCAATCGGCCTATGGCGCACTGATGATCACTAATAAGCGTGAAACAGCTGTCTGCGTACTGGTGGGTTGACGGAGATATAGAGCAACCCTCGAACACCCTAATATTGGAAAAATTTCAGCTCCTAGCGAAAGGAGCAGAAAAACATTTTTTTGGTGACCATCTCATTTTGGCTTCCATCACTTCATTTTCAGTCAATGAGAACTTGCTCCAGTCATCCGCCTTGTCCACAGTGTACGGCGGAGGATGGTATCAGCAAAGTTGTAGACTAGATTGTTTACATCCCCACTCCCCACCTATATCGCTCTGGAAACCCGAATCACCCATGTACCTACCGTAAAAACATGTTCATTTTGTATACTGGCAAAAGCGTCCTTCTCCTGGTTTCCAAATTTTCAATTAAACCACAACAGGGTTTGAAAATCGCACTCACGTGGATTTCGTCTCAAGCGCTCACTCTCCAACTCATCATAGACACAATGTCATAACAGGCATGTTGTGAACTGGTGAAATGTATTAAGTGGCGCTCTTGATGCTCATATCCAGCAACTGTTTCGTCGTATCAACCCAGCGTGTAGGGGAACGGCCACGGCGCCGCGCACTCCACTCGGGGCATGACCCTGACCTACAAGTTTCTCCATATTATCGCCTCTGTGTATGTACAAGTCCGAAGAATGTAAGCATTCTCGTCGACACAATGGAGGATAGTCTCCTTGGATTACCGAGCTCATCCAGTACGGAAACGTTAACTCGATGGGCGGTATAAGGAACTCTCAGCATTCTCGTCCACGTCCACATTTCAAAAGCATCTATGCGAGCTCCATTTGCCTTTTCAACGGTCCAATCTTCCGAAGCACACAAAAGTATGGAGAACACAAGAGACTGAACCAGCGACATTTTGGTAGCTTTAATGATGTTATGGTCACGCCATATTTTAGTAAGCTTTGTCGTGGCCACACGTGCCTGTTGAATGCGTCGTCGAGTCTCATTTTCACAGCTACCCGAATTATCGATCAAAGGACCGAGGTACACAAATTTTGAACTACTTCACAACGGCTTATTGACTTTATTTCTCGATGATTATCATGCTCTCTATCTACGATCATAACCTTGGTCTTGTTGCAGTTAATGCCTAGACCATATGCTGCACCGTGTTGGTCTAAGATGTTTAATAGGGCTACTAGTTCTACTCCTACTCTCCAACTAAAAACATCATAACCCTTCAAGTGCATATACATGAACGAAGTAAATAGCTAAAAAGCTGCTCCGGACTAGATGCATATTTTCTGAAGCAAATCTTTCAATTTTGAAGTAAACGCTCCTGGTTATAAATACCAATCAAATGAAACCTTTTCCTTTTCAATTCAAATTCTAATCTTTTGCTTCATTTCGCTTATAAATAAAATGTGAGCAAATGTTTCGATTTATGTTCGATAGGCCTATTGTCTTGAATATAATTTTCATTTTGTTTCGTAAAAACAAATAGTTTTTGAGGATGGACAGTTTTCGCTTAAAAGCATAAGAAATTGAAGAAGACTTGTCTTGCCCCGACCCGCCAGTGCCCGAGCATATCAAAAGATCAACGTCCCTTATTAAAACATAACAGCCAATACAAATTGCAAGCTACATATAATAAATAAGCAACCTAAGTATTATTTAATTACCAGCTTGAAGCAAAATCTCTTTCTCCCTCTCTCTCTCTCTCTTTCTCTCTCAGTCTTCGGCAACGGCGGTGGCCATTTTTAAACTGTGGCACATCTTCGTCGGCTCTATTAGTGATTATAATTAAATTTAATTACAAGGTTCTGCACGGTGCAGAATGGCGCTCCGACGATACTGAGAGATGTTAGCCAGAGATATATTAGTGTTATACAGCAGCCTGTTATTTGAATGGGGATATGAAACGGAGAGTAAGGCATGTCATTCTGTAATTATTAGATATACTTCTCGAGCGGAGTGCCTTGCAATTGCTATGGAAATCGTTCTTCGGCTCGGACTGATTTACATTTGGAACGTTACATCCTCTGCAGACGGTTTTACATGAGAAAACTATTGTGGGCTGCATTCGAGATTTCATGTATAGGATGAGCTAGAAATAATGATCTGCAGACAAAAATCCAAAGGAAACAATGGAAGACCGCGCAAGATCAGAGCTGTGGCGTCAGCCAATATGATTAGGGCTTAAGTTTTTTGGGACGCTCAAACAGTTATTGTTGGTTGATTACCTGGAAAAAGGAGCTACTGTAGCAGGTTCTTGCTATGCACAACTAATAGTTTATTTTACTTAATCTTGTCTGAGCTACACTTGAATTAATTGGTTAGTTTTAAAATTTTTTTAAATTTTATTTCATGTCTCTTTCAGCTTGTTTTGTTTTTAGTTTTATATTATATTAGTATTACTCAATTAGTAAGTGCGGAACAGGCTTTCAAAACGCTTTTTGTCCGAATTTTCCAAATTTGAGATCGAGGTGGCGCTGCATTCCTAGGATCGAATAGTTACTATTTATGAACAAAAATCAGACAAAATGCATTTAGTCTCGGTGCTATTAAGAAGAAAATCATAACTATACAAACACACTGATTTAAGTCCAGGCACATGGTACCTTCAAAGTGCATTTTGATTGGGATTTTATTTTCGTATATTGTACAACACAGACCAGGAGTTAAAATGGATAGCTACAGTACGTGAAAAAACTATGGCAGGCTAGTGATGGAGACGAGCACAAAAGCAGCGTTAAAGTTTTTGAATGTTTTTGTCCAGAAGTGACAAATTAACTGCATCATGTCCACCAGAGACAAATTAACTGCATTTTGTCCAAGAATTTTTTTAATATTTCCAAGTTGTTTTTCAACTTATCAATTTTGTGAATGAGTACCATACACCCCATATCATTATAATATCCCAAACCATTCCTTTCGGCGATTTGGTTTCTCCGTAACAGTTTTTTGCTTCTCCCGAAAATTTATAATAACGGACAGAATGTAGTTTGAAAGTCTACTCCTCAATTATTAGAGGAAGAAAAAAAAGACATGTGTGGCGATCACAGACGTCACATATCAGAAATGATTGTCTGTATTTGCTCATATCTCTTTCCAGTGTCTGGCACACTGCACGGCCGTGTCGTTCACTTCCCATAGATCCTGGATTGTCCAAGGGGCTTCCAATGATGTGCAAGACAGGATATGCTCCATCGTCACATAAATTGTCCTCAGCGTATCCCCATCTCACTAAGTTATCCCCAGGCCTACCCATTTGGTATGTTATCCTGTTGAGACTTTTCCAGGTCCTTGACCCCACTTGTGATCCTACAGAGAAGATTTCAGTTGGGTTCCAAGTTGGTATGTGATTCGCTGTTAAGACTTCGCTTCCACAGTACCTCTTTGGTTACTGATTTTGAATCTGTCAGTGGGTTTGTGCACATAATGAAATCCTTCCTGGATTTAAGTCTCGATGCAGGAGGCTCGTGCCCATATAGAGGGTGTCTTTTATCTATTGACTGTGTACTTCGTTCTACCATACAGAAGAAATCTCGCCTAATTTGAGGGGGAGCTATTTCCGCTGACATGCATAGGTGATCCAGGTAGGTAGGTTTTAGACTGCCCGTGATTATGCTTCAGGTGTCGTTCAGGGTAGGGTAAGGTTTGTTAGCATGAGTCGATCTGAACCATACAGAGCATGCGTATTCGGCAGCAGCAAAGCACATGGCAAGGGTGTGCCGCCCATGGGGATTCAACCAGCTGGCGGATAACACCATCCCACGTATTCACTTCTGCTCTGAAAACTAACAGTGGAAGTGTTTGAGGCTATAAAAGTCCTTGATTGCAATGGCTGTCATTCATACTGCAGGGTTCAACTTGATACATCACCGCCAGATTTCGCCCCGAGTGACTACAGACACTTTCCAAAACTCAGAAGAGGTCAGAGGAAAAAATGCCACCAATGATGAAGTGATGTAAATAATTGAGTAGTTTAACAAAAATTTTTCCAGGAGGCTATCGAAATACTGTATCACCCTTGGCAAAAGTCTGTTGAACTAAGGGGGGACCATGTTGATACGTTATGAATATTTTCATGTGAGTATATTTCTAGGTCTGAGGAGCATGGGGATCAACCCTCATATTTGTGCTGGAGTTAGGAGATGGTACGTTATTCCGCGATTTTAAGAAAGTCGTCTGATGGTTCATCTTTGACTTTTAAATTTTGATAAAACGTTGACAGCTCCATTATACCAGGTGCAAGGATATGCAGATTTTCAATTGTTTCAGCTCTTTGTCCAGCTTGTCTTAGCGACAGCTTCATCGGCCTCATTTCAATGGAACGCAAAAGCAGCTTGCTTTTATACGGTTTTTCTCGCCATACAAATTATTATAGAGTCCGTTCTACACATATCCGATATGATCATATCAGGCCACCTATATTATGTTTAGTGGCGTTTATATCGACGCTTTTATTACATATTATATACGTCAATTAACCTAAATATATCAAATAAACTGTTACACTATTTTAATATATCTAATATGAAACGTGTTTTAGGGGCTGGGGACATTATGAGACATCGGCTGATTGAATGAATCCGACTCTGCTTCTCATATGGATAATTTCGAATTTCAGATGTTTTTCATCTAGATTTACTGTCTATGTATCTGTTGTCTCTCTCTCTCTATAATTCCTGTAGAAGCCGAGGCCAAAGTCTTCCACATCCACAAAACTTTTTAAGGCCATGTAGGATGACGCTTCTTTATGCTTAACAAGTCACACGGTCCCTTAAGTCTATATTATGTGGACAACATCACCATAGAATTGAAAAAAAAAGACAACACGTAATACAAGACAATATTTGAAACTGTTATGCCTATGCACAGCGCATCTGAGAATGTGGGCCTCTGGTAATTGGCAGATAAGGGGAGAAGTGGTTGGCCACGCACAAAAACCTTCTATCAAGATTGGATGAATCTTTCACTCTAACCATTCCCAATATCGAGCAGTGCAGAAGAGGGGAGAATCAGTTTCCCGAAGAGGCATTGGTCTGCTACAAGGACGGCTCTCGTCTAATTAGTGGACAGGCCTCAGGAGCAGGGATGTATGTAGGAAGTCGAGGAGTAGGGGAGAGTTACTCTTTAGGTACGTACACCACGATTTTCGAAGCAGAAATATATGCATTACTCTCTTGCATGCAACGGTGAAAAAGGTCACGCAGCAGAGGGTTTACATCTGCTCTGACAGTCAGGCGGCACTGATAGCTCTCTGCGGGCCCAAAACCAGAGCACCCCTGGTTCAGGAGTGCCAGGGGAGACTGAAAGAGCTGGCGAGCTTGAAGGAAGTTACCTTGCTGTGGGTCCTGGGTCATACCTTGGTAACGAGGAGGCCGATAGGTAATAAAAATACACGCGATGCTGGATGGGGTAGTCTTTAATCTCACAACATATCACCAAAGGGGAGGGGGGTTAAAAAAATGCTAAATAAAAATAACGTGATTAATGGACGGTCGTCCCTTATCAGCTAATTCAACGACTGAGATAGGTTTTGTTCAGAAGTCTTCTTATAATCTGCGGCGTAATGAGTTAGACATAGAGTAATGTAGAAGAGCTTTCGTTTTTTATTAGACATCATAGGCATAAGATGATCGACGGTACGAGATACAAAAGTATGGTTATGCGAGTTTCTATAGTTAACATTGGGATTTTTCATAGAATGTTAGTTTTCAAAATAAAAACTTGCCATCCTTGGATAGTTCAGTAATCAATAAACAGAGTTACTGTTAAGAAAAGGCGAATAAAAAGTTGTAAAAGATGAGCTTGGAAGTTGTCAGCCTAACAAGATAATTGCGCCGTAGTGTTGGTAGTGTAATCAGAGCAGGTGAAAATTACACGACACGTTCTGTCGCGACGGCAATGGCGGCGAAATTCGCGTCCCGGCGAGCGTCAGGTTGGATAATTGACCGGCTAATTAATGGCTTTCCGAATTTGCCATTTTAAATGTTTCAACGAGATCGGCCGACGCGGACAAACGGACTTGGGAGCAACATGATCGCCACTGAAATCCGCGAAACCATCGCCACAAGTACCTACGCATTTTGAAGTCATACCACTAGCTCATTCGTTCTTTCGAAATGTTCTGTATTCCGTATTGGCCCCCAAGGACCCCCAGAACTGAAGGGGAACTTTGTGGGTGCGCCCTCTCCACAGTGTTGTCATAGCTCCTGAGGGGCAAGACAGAGATCTCGACAATCCTTTTTTTTTCAACCGGCCGGCCTGTAGTAAATGAACGAATGAACGAATGAATGAATGAATGAATGAATGAATGAATGAATGAACCACCAGTGCATAGGCCCACGAGCGGACCCTTATGCACCTCTCCTTACCCTAGTTCTCTCGTCGAGAAGGTGAGGATCCCCCATCTTATGTCTTCAGGTTCAAGGACAATTGAATCTAATAGCCTGCCAGTGATGCATGATGCACCCTGTGTCCAAAGTTTTTTAATAGAGTAGATAAGTAAATTTTTTTCTCGATTTACATAGAAAAACCGATTTTAGGACTTAATTAGTTACTCTCAATTGGCATAGCATGTTCATTAAGATTCTAGACAAAAACACTCTGTCCTGTAAAATTACTTACACTTTTGGAGATAAGCTTTCTGCTTTGAGCAACATTTTGTGTTTTGTTTTTTTATGTATGTAGTGATCAAGGAGAGATCATATACCTACTCATAAATCCACAGCCACTGGAAAGTCAGTTAGTATTTGAACACAAATTAGAGCATATCTAATTAGTTTTGGAGAATGCTGGACAGCACCTGGCGCCCTATTCTTGAAACCAGTGGAAAGCAGCACTTCTAGAGACTGCTCCCTCACTACTGTATACTTGAACATCTAGGAGCAAAAAGGAACTTTCGGCAGGGCGCAGAACAGCAGCATAGTTGCCAAATGTTCCTACCAGTCCCCCGTCAGAGAGAGCGGACCGTCTTGCTAGGTTAGGGGTAGGCAGCCTCTGCATCGGCCTCAAACCTATGCCTAGAATTAGCAGGCGTCAGGTCAATGTTGCCCTGGACGACTGGGCTTACAAGGAACTGGCGAAAGCCTGGTTAGGAAGAGAAGACTGCAGGCAAACTAAAAGGTTTATAACAGGCACAGACAAGAAATGTACGGTACGGCTTTTGAACAAAGGCAGAGCGACGCTCAACCTTCTGGTGGAGGTTCTCGCAGGCCATTGCCAGACATTTGTCACTCATGAGAGTTGTAAAGGACCTCATCTGCTTCAGATACTGGGATGAAGACGAAACAGCTTTTCACTTCCTGGGCAGATGTGCTGTGTGCCGCAATCTCAAGGCTCAGATATTTGGCACGATGGAGTTTGGGGTGGAATCACTGGTCGGACATACTCACTTTCGTCAAGATGTCTAGTAGGGTCTAAAAGGAGTAGTTTTCTAGGAGATGATGAGGGTTTTTACCCTTCACAGCGACATATAATGTGTGACTCTTCCTCCTCGCCACAACGTGCACACGTACAATTGACGTCTGAAGGTGTTGTGGCCCACTGAGAGACAGTACCGCCTCATCTTGGTCAGTGGTCCTAAAAAATAAGTTCCCTAACTCGACGAAGATGTCCAGAGATGCCTCTCCAACTCATAAGATGTTAATTTTGCAACCAGATCTTTGTTTTCTATCTAATAATACCTGCTGCCAGCCCCACAGCCAGGCTCAGGACCCAGGAAACTGTCAGTCAAGTTACTTGCAAATGTATACTTTTATACAATGCATCCAAAAGACATAAAACTTTATTACATCTTATATTGAAAATAAATATTTTTCTATTAAAAAGGAAATCGTGCGCCGTTACATTTCTGCATGTCTGCCTCCGCAATTTGCGTGGGTTTCTTCTATTGCGGAACTAGAGTTTAGTTTTAGATTATCTAGAGTAAGTAGAAGTTGATAGACCTATACTCGGTCCACCGAAGAAAAAGAGCGCAAAAAATTCATGGTGTTCACGTGCTCTCGATATTTGCGAGACCTGTTTACACGGTAACCAGTAACCACCGACGCGACGGGGACAGCCTTTCCAGGAACGACAAATGGACGGTGTTATACAATAGTGACGTGAGCCACCGATCTGTTGTTTTGAGAAAATTAGTTTTGTATTAAGCTGCCTTCTGGACTGTACTAGTTAAAAAACACTCTTATTATCATTTTTTATATTCAAATAAAATTAGGAAAAGAATACCAAACCAGACGTAAGATTTGTTAGCAGGCATGGACCACCTATCTACACAAATAAGCTGAAGTACGCTGAGTTTAAAGTTATTTTTCCTCAATCTCTGAATCTGAATCACGACCACTTCTTCTAAGATGTTTTCAAAATCTTGACTTTGGAGATACTTTCAAATGAGAGATGTTTATTTGTATTTACATATTTACGTGAGCAGGAACCAACTAGCTTTTGCGTACTCATCCTAGCTTCATATTTTAATCAAATATTGAAAATACCCCTACCTGGTCTGCCAACGAACATACCTTCAAGGAATGCGTTCAACCTAATCTTGTACAGCTTTGATAACATATTTCATCTAGCAATCTACACTAACAACTTATAGTTTTTCAATAATGGTGTGTATCTCACATATTGTGGATTATAATATTGCTATATTTATCCAGCGGAAAAACAGGGCACAAAAAAAGGTGATGTTCATGTGTTTTCGATGTTTGGCAAACCTATTTAGACCACAAGACGTCCGCGGCCAGATTATGAGGAGGCGTCGACAAACAGCTGTGTATTTGATTCTTCAGGAAAGGTGGTCTGTTCTCCTAATTTTGCGGTGCCAGGCGTGCGCTTAGGCATTGGTATTTCCAAGTGGTGTAAGCTTGCCTCTGACCAAGCCACGAGAACTCACTCATTGCTCACCTATTTGCCCGTTTCTCCGCTGGATGGATATTAATGGATTTCTTCATTAGGTTATTGGTTTGACAATATGGAATCGAGACTTGCCCAAAGATGTCGCCAAAATGTGAACAGTTAGAATGGAACGTCTAGGGTTTGGTATCAAAGAAACGATTATAACCAAAATTATGTTAAATTCCTTATGGCACAACGCCATCCACATCGTGCTCGTCTCAAGAGGCGGTCTGCTGTGGTGTAAGCTTGGCTACGGCCAGGCGATAAGAATTCACTCATCTTGCGTGTGATCACTCTTTTTCTTCGCTGGACAGAGAACAGTAACCTAAACGACATCGCTAGGGAAATGCGGAGTCCGTCTATTCGACTCCGTTTTTCCGTGCGTTCACGTACGCTCTCCCGCCAAACGAATGCGAATCCGCACGTCGGCCTCAAAAACAACTGGTGTGCGTTGCGTTGCTCCCGACCACTGACACCTGTTATTTTCAATTTTCATCGCGCCGCGATCGTCCGCCGCTTGCCGCTCGACGCTCGACGCCCGCCACGCGCTATTTTGCGCCTCTGATTGCGGAATGTAAAATAACATTAATGGTTTGATTAATTGTTTTTGTTTATCAGCCAAATTACTCTCAGCTCTTTGTAATATTTCCAATTATTTTCGACAATTGTTTCGCACACTATCATCGATAGCATAGCCTATACCTGACACGCTTGTCATGCCGATACACTCTATTTCGCACTCTCCCTATCTATATTTTATTATACGAGGTTGCAACAGTATATATCGAGATTTGTGCTGAAATTTTTTTTAAAGAATTTTGTAACACTCAGACACAAGTAGGCGAGTAAGCGAAAGAAGCCTTAAAGTACACAAAAAAAGATGTTATTGCGTATTCAATCAATTGTTAGTATTTGGATGCTTTTTTCTATCACTTCAAATAGGTACATTAACTTACAGTTGTTTCAAGTCAGTGTCATTCAAACAATTTACTCCTCAGGTTCCAAACAATGGACTAGTATCAAGGGTTTGAAAATAGTGATTAAATCATTACGACCTCTTACTGTACACAAAAATAGGTGTACTGTAGCATTTCGTTACTCTCTGCATCTTTTTGTTCAGTAGTAATTCCATTATAAGTTGAAAAAAAGAATTTAAATTTATCCAATCGGTGCGATGCGCGCCATACAACAGCAGTGCATTGTTGTCTCATCGACTTACAAATCGCGGTATTGACGCAATTTTCACGGGGTTGAAACTGAATGCCCGTGCGCCCGGTGCAATTCAATCACCCACCCAAGCGCTAACCGCGCACAAAGCTGCTGCTGCTCCACTATCGAAGGCAGACGCTGTTCATCGCGCAGCCACGTGGGTCCCCTTTTTTGCCACTTACGCAGGCTCTCAAAATCTTAGGTCACGGATCTGGACCAGCTAACATAGATATTTTTTATCATCAACATTAAGAAAGTATACATTAAAAAAGCCAGTCTCAGTTCAATGGCGATGAATTTGACGCCACCTCCCGGAGCATATCGCGGCCACTGTGCGACCTTCCACGATCATCAAGCTGCCGCTGAAACATTTATTTTAGGACTATGCAGGAAAACAGTTCTTGTTTACTCCTTCTAACCTATACGAATTCGTTGGTTTCACTGGCCTTATAGTAGTATGTATAGTTTAATAAACTATTTATTTTTTAGCATGTCTAGAGGATCACATAAAGGTATGCATTGAATATTGGGACTTAAGTTAGAACGGCAACACGGCACACATACCGGTCATCCGATTGGCTGTTCTCCTATAGTCTCATAACGTCCCGCGACTAGAGGAATTCAAATATTTTCCTCATTTTTTCGACTTTCCCGTGCCCAAAAAATTGCCGAAAAATATGAGAAGATTGTGATGCCATACTCTATTATATACAGCCATAAAAAAATTCATGATACTATACTGCATTCACTGAAGAAAAGCAGTAAAAAATTATTTCAAACCCATATTTTGGGGCTTTACTAGGATAAATCGAACTTAATTTTTCTGTTTATAATAACATCACTGCTCTCAGTATGCAGTTTTGTAGACGGTGTGCATATAACCCTTGACCATACAGTAAAAATTTACATATATTGTGCATGGTTACTTCGTTTGTTTGGTGTATAAGGTATAGTCCATTGCAGGTAAGCTGATAAATTCAAAATAGGTTATATTCGTTCTAATAATATGTATTATCAATCCAATACTAACATTAGCGTATAATGCAACTGAAGCATTCTTTTGGTTTTAATATATACCTTACTTTTATTTGAGCAAACCGTATAATTTATTTGATACACAAAATTAATCTTACAATTGAACTTCCTGATAACACTGCCCGACACAAAATTTTTTTGGATGTAACATAAAGCTCAATAGCAAATTGTGGTAGAATGGACCCATCCAAAATAAGGAAATGACAAAAAACATAAGGTTTTCTTGTTACATTTACAGAACCACATTTAATGTTACAATATGTACTGAAAACAATTATTTAAGAATGTTTTAACCGGATACATCGACCTTTATTAGAATTTAGTTTATACCCACTAAACGTATACCTTACATATATAACTAAATAGAATACAAAGATCAAACCAGTGGTAATCACCCATCGTGGCTTTGGTGGAATCTTTCACCATGCTCGTCACTGATAACTCCCAAATTTTAGGAAATAAAAAGGAAATGAATGTTTAATGACACTAAGCGATTTGTAGGCATCTAAAAGTTCATTTATTAACTTTTGGTAGTTTGCATCCATCTTATTGCCCAAAAATCCTCTTACTACACTAACAAATGAGTTCCATGCTCTGAGTTCCTTCCTAGTACGCGTCTCTGTAAAATTAACGCCCGTCGTCCAGCAATCTTCTGATTTGTGGTCTAAATAGTAACTAGGCTATAGGTTAATATCGAGCCTGGCAATCCATTGTGCGGCTGATTGCTTGGCTTGGAGGATGTTCTTGTTGTTGCTTGGATATAAGGCCTCATTCTTGCACTATATATCACAGTCGCATCATGGAGATTCGCGCTTGTTCCATTTAAACAACGAATCAGCGCACGCTCCATGCGACATGCGAATTCTGTTAAGGGTCAACCATTCCCTTCGGTGGAGCTCAAATCCAGAAGGTTTCTGACTAACAGTTAGATTACGGTTCACTTCTTCTGGTGTTCGGGTCGCCCAAATTTCTACCCATTTAACTGCAGGGTTAAAACCATCAGACTCGAGTTGGAGAGCTGTTGCAATTGGTGGTTTTCTGGACCGTAATCTGCGCAAGGAGAGATCAGGTATATCTTCGTGGATTGGCAGTGAGGAATTCGTTTTGGCTTTGTTATATTCTTTCAGAAGGGCATTTTCTGGACGGATGTGTGGTGGAGCTATTTGGCTGAGTGTTGGTAGCGGGTTGGGGTTGATTTGATGCATTCCGTAAAAGTTCTTACAGAAGAGTTTAACTGGGCCTCTATCATTCTAGTATGTGGACTGTTTAGCCACACTGTAGAGCAATATTCAGCCGCAGAGAAACGGGGACTCAGGGCCGAAGTACGGAGCGTAGAAGCAGAGGCACCTCAAGAAGTTCTACAAAACTTTTGCACGATGTTATTTCTGCTGTTTACTTTGGCTGCGATGGACTGAATATGTTTTTAAACGACAGTGTCCTATCCAGTGTAACTCCTAGGTATCTGTTTCTTTTTTCTTTAATCTTAACGACGCTGAGTGTTGACAGCCAGTAAGTTGGGGTTGATTTGATGCATCCCGTAATAGTGAAGAATAGATTATTTTAGACAAACATATGGTAAATAATAACAGCGTAGTCTTGCAAAGACACACATGCCTTTTTTTTTGGTCAGCCTCCCTCAAAGGCTAGAAGCTTATGGCGCTGCAGAATCGTTGCTGGAGGATAAGTATCGGTGCACGTTAGATTTGAAACGCTGCAGTTGTTGCAGTCGGGAAACAAATTCCCCGGCAGCCCATTCCACAGCGTCGAAGTTATCCAAAATAAGGAATGCTGGTTTGGGGTTTGGTGTTATTATCTATGAGAGCTCACTCGAACATCTTCCGTGATAGAATCTGTAAAGCAGGGACAGGTCTGCCACCGTTCTTCAATGTTGTAGGCTGTGGAGGTCCTTTGCGAGTTTAGACGTATCGATAAGTCTAATTGCTCTCTTCTGGATAGCGCCCAAAAGCTTCAGAGAGACTCCAACGAGTCGGATCTGTGCAATGTACAGCAGCAGTAGTTGCTCTGGTGTATACAGCTTCCTACAGCGGAACAAAACTCAAAGCTTCTCGGATGCCGTTTCAGCAATACTGACGACGTGGTCGTTGATTCCCAAAAGCTTGACGGAAGGTGGCCTCCTAGGGCATAAGATTTGCTTCTACTAACCTATTCGAATTCGTTGGGCATTTACCTGTCACCGCACTCCAATTATGTCGGCCAGCCTTCCTGCGTATACTATATATACATTATTGTATATCATACATGATAGGAACACAATCCCGAATGTGCTGAGAATGCGCGGGGTCGCTTGAATGGACTAATACAATCGACTGCCGATTACGAATTCAAAGGGCTTAATCATGATTTATGAGAGAATGTGAATGCCCATCCGTCCGTCGTTCGGTCCGTCTGTCGTTCGCTCTACCTGCACTGCTACCGGTGCGGTGGTAGTTACAACCGTTGATGACGACGATGATACTATTATTTATCTCATCCTGCCCATGAGCATGATCAGCCTTTGCAAAGGCACCCGCACAATCCCCAATACCACTGTCGCCGCTGATACCGAACAATACCTAATAAATACATCACTTAAGGCTCACGCTCATGTACGGCGGGAGTTATATTTGTACCTTCTGCATAGGCGGTATTACTTTCAGATTTCATAGGGTGGAAGTTTAAAATACACAATGAAAGACGCGAATGTGACATGTCACACAATCATATGTGGAGCAAACTCATTCGAGTCGCGTCGTTTTCTCGGTATTTCAAAGGCATTTGATCATCCCACAATCAACGTGAACTCGAGAATGACAGAAACAAATTTCAATATCCAGATGTAAAAGGCATCCTTAAAAAACTAAACACGAAGAAAGCTACTGGGTCTGACCAAATTCCAGCCATCATCCTCAAACGCTGTGCCGCTGAACTTGCACCTATTCTTTGCAAGCTCTTCAAACTATCGTATTAGCGAGGCGTATTTTCCGCTGCGTGGAAGATTGGTTGCGTACAACTCATTCCTAAGAAAGAAGAAAAGCCGATCCCCTCAACTATAGATGGATGTGGCTCTTCTCAGCATCATGTTTAAGGTTATGGAAATTGTCAGTAACACAAAGCTCCTGAAATACCAGCGTCGGTATTCTCTAACTTGAGAAGTAGAAACATGTTTCTATCACCATGACGACCATGACGATCGGGCAGTTTCGGGTGCCTATCACGTGTCTACTACGCTGTCACGGCACGCTGTCATATTTACGAGGCCACCCGATCCCATAGTACATACATAGAAACACGTTTCTAAGTTACAGAGTACCGGCACTGGACAACAATATCATCATAAATGATCGCCAGTATGATTTGCGTAAGCGTAGGTATACGGGTGACCTCCTAGCCTACGTCACTCACTTATAGAACAGAGTAATTGAAAATCATGGCGAATTTCATATTGTTGCACCTGACATACCGAAAACCTTCGACAGAGGGTGGCATGAGAAACTTCTGGTCAAGCTTGCTGCTTATGGACTACCACCTGGCCTGCGCCAGTGGCTGAATGACTTTTTGAACGACCGACCTCTGTTGTAACCGAAGGCGGTTGGGTTCACCAGACGTATTGAAAAGAGCTCCAACGCTGGTGTTCCTCAAGGATCGGTCCTATCCTATCCTCTACACGATTTCTGCTGTACATCAACGGGCTGCTGGAAATAATATCCAATAAAATCTACAGCTTTGCAGACGACAGTACATTAATATCATTCATGGAACGAGGCAAGCCACTACCATCCCAGGAGAAGGTACGTAGGTGACAGCAACAGGCCTCACAGATCAACGTAGATATCAAAACAATTGTCGATTGGGTATTAGTAAATAAAGTACAGTTTAACGTACAAAAAACTCAGGCAACAACACTGACAAAGAAGTCTCAAGTTGGCTTACCAACTGTGGAAATGGAGGGTCACTTTCCATCAATCTTTTGGGGATCAGCATCAACAACAACATTTCCTAGCACGAACACGTCGTCAGTATTGCTAAAACTGCATCCCAGAAGCTTGGAATTTTGTTCCGTTGTACGAAGCTGTATACACCAGAGCAGAGCTGCTCTACAAGACACAGATCCGACCATCGTTGGAGTATTGCTTCCATGTGTAAGGATGCACTCCGAAGCACTCTCTTAAGCTTCTGGGCACTATCCAGAAGAGAGCAGTTAGACTAATCGATACGCCTGACCTCACAAAGGACCTCCACAGCCCATAACATTGAGGAAGGGTGGCTGACCTGTCCCGGTTTTACAAATTCTCGGAAGATATTCGAGTGAGCTCTCCTAGATAATAACACCAAAGGCCATCCGAACGAGTAACACTATAGAGGCTCTGCGAGCTCATCCTTACCAGGTCGAGGTCATTCTTTTGGAGACCTTCGACGCTGTGGAACGAGCTGCAGGGGAATTTGTTTCCCGACCGCTTCAACCTGCAGTGTTTCAAATCTAACGTGCACCGACACATATCTTCTCGCTGCGCTTCTACAGCGCCATAGACGTTCAGCCTTTGCTGTGCCTTGTAGAGCAGCCGTAGTTGCTCTGGTGTATACATCTTCCTCTAGTGGAACAAGGCTCCAAGCGATTGGGATGCCGTTTAGCAATACTGACCACATGGTCGTGCCGAAGCATGCTATTATTGGTGTTGATCCTCAAAAGCTTGATGGAAGGTGACTCGACTATTGGATGACCCTCCAATTTCACAGTTTCTAAGCCAACGTGATATTACTTAGTCAGTGTTGTTGCCCGAATTTTCTGTACGTTAAGCTGTACTTTATTTATTAATCTCCACTCGACAATTGTTTGGATACCAACGTTGATCTGTGAGGCATGTTACTATCACCAACAAACCGTCTCCTGGGATGATAGTAGCTTGCCTGGTTCCATGCACGATATTAATATATTGTCGTCTGCGAAGCTGTAGATTAGATTGGACGTTATTTCCAGCAGCTCGTTCATGTACAGCGGAAACAGTGTAGGGGATAGGACAGACCCCTGTGGAACAACGGCGTTCATTGAAAATACATGTGATGAACAGCCTTCGACTACAACAACCAGAGATCCGTCGTTCAAAAAGCTATTCAATCACAGGCGCAGGCCAGGTGGTGGTCCATAAGCAGCAAGTCTGACCAGAAGTCCCTCATGCCACACTCTATCGAAGGCTTTCTATGTGTTAAGTGCAACCTCCTCATATATTCCTCTTCTTCCCTTTCCTGGCCACGCCAATGCCGTGAGTGCACACTCGATGCATTGAGTATGTCGTCGGAGTACCTATGCATGCACGCGTCCTCTGCCATCTGCCGGCTTGGCATAGAACAAATAAAACGCGGGTTTGGGCCCCGTCCGTCGCATCGTTCCATTCGTCTCCATTGTTTCGGATTTCACCACTGCCACTTAAATATGTTATTAAATTGCTTTATAGTTTCCGGCCGTAGTGACGTCTCGCTGTTATGCTCCGGCCATCGCGCGTTTAATCTATGCAAACGATACGGTGTATGTCGGTATGTATATGTGTGTGTGTATGTATCAGAGTCTATCAGCCGGAGTACGTATCCTCCGACTATCTAAGGATGAAATATATGTATCACTGATGCGATCTTATCTGGGCAACAGTCGTTGGAGGAAACTTTGTTGTCGGATGGAATAGGTACTTCCTGGTCTGTCAGAAACATTGAAAGCAAAGTTTTTCAGTATGAAGCAACAGTGAGTCGGAGAAAGCTGCATGTCGCTGCATGTTGAGACATACGTGCATAGTAGCGTCAAGTGGATGAGCTCAGTTATTCATTAGCACTGGGAGTGTAAAGTACTTGCGCGATGGCAACGTGCAAACTAAAATGAGACACGGGAATGTTTGTCTTATAATACCGTGCTAGGTTCAAACATAGATAGGTGCTTAAAAGAAATAACTTGAGCACTAGGTGATGCTGAAGAAACTTACACCACCAAAAACAATTTTTTTCATATAGCTTTGTTCCACTTTGGATGGATTGTTTGACAAAAACTGACATTTCAATAGTTAATTTCTAACAAACGTCGAACGTCAAATCAAAGCCTACTTGAGCGAAAGCATGGTAAAGGTAAGGCTTTCAGGCCTTATTTAATGTGTTATAAATGTCTTCCTTTGAAAGAAGTTACAGCACCAGTCGTTATACGCTGTGATTGGTAATTCCATACATTAATTTGGGAAGGTGGTGCATGATGAATAATGCACAATAAATGAAAGAAGGAAAGAGGCTTACTGGTGACCAGAACCATCAGTGCGTAGACCTACAAGCGGCCCTCATGCCCCTCCCTTTACTCTAGTCTAGCTTTCATCGCAAAGGTGAGGATGGCCTTGGGTCTTGTCCATCTTATATGCTCAAGATCAAGAACCTTGCCACAACGTGTACACGTCAGATCGCTTGCCACCCCCATCATATACAAGTGGCGTTTGAAGGTGTTATGGCCAGATAGCGGGCCAACAAGTAACCTTAGCCGGCTTCTGTCCAATGAGAGACAGAACCGCCGCACCATGGACAGAGGCCCTAAAATAAGTTCTCTAGCCTGACGGAGATGTCCAGATCTGATGCGTCTCCGTCTCATAAGAGGCCGATTCTGCAGCTACACTCTAATGGTACCTGCTTTCAGCCCCACAGCCGGTTCAGGACTCAGGAAATCATTCTTCGACCCTCGCCTTGCGAGCGCGTCCGCCGTTTCATTACCCAAACTCCAGCATGACTCGGCAACCACATACATAAGTGACACTCTATGTCTTGCCGAAATCTCTTCCAAGACCTCTCTACATTGCATAACGAGCCCTGATGTGAACCTACAAGCACTCAATGCTTTTAATGCTGCCTGGCTGTCAGAGCGGATGGTAATCTGCCTCCTAGGCCGCTGAATTTTGTGAGAACGAAAGGCACAAGCTAAAGTAGCATATATCTCCGCTTGAAATATCGCGGTGTATCCCCTAAGAGAGAGGGAGAGCTTTGTTTTTGGCCCACACAGCCTTCGTCGATAAGTGAGCCGTCTGTGTACCAGATTGGCCCTCCTTCCTCAAAAGGTTGCAGCTTGTCGCTTGGCCCACACTCTTCCCTTGTAGGATACTTCACCGTAAATTTGCAGACGAAGCATTATGTAGGAGATATTATATCACTCTTATTATGTAGCGTAGGATCATCTTTTTGCAGTTCCGAGAGGATGGCAGAGTGTACCCTGCCAGGATTTACAAAGAACCAACTGCCCTGACTCCGTAGTCGGAACGCAGACGTCCTTGCGTCCCCTGAACTACCAAGTCGAGTCTAGGGAGATTCAGCAGTGTTTCTAGCACGCTCAACGGAGTCGTGCGTACTGCATTGGCTATATTAATACAAGCCAGGCGTTAAATTTCATGTAGCTTTGCTTTGATTGTTTCAATACTTACACATGGCCACCACACTAGTGATGTATAAGGATGGCCTTACGATTGTAGTATACATAGAGCTAGGACAGCACCTTGGGAGTCAACCCTCAATTCACTCCCACAACTCTTCTACATGCTCATAACGAATTACGTGCCTTATAGACTGTATGTTCTACATGTTGACTCTAATTTCAGCCTCGCGTCTAGAATTACACCTAGATATTTTACTGATTGGGGAAGGTCAAGTGATGTTCCAAAGAAGATTTCGGTAGTAGGGGTGGCAAGCTAATAAACTGACCATATCATACTAACATATCGAATATTTGAAAAAAACACCAGATTGTAAGGTAGATACTGAGTCAATCTTCTTGACATTTTCTATAAACCGTCAAAAACGAGAGGGCAGGTGAATTTTTTCCCGTCCTTAGCGTGAGCCTTTCGCCTGATATACATATAACTACACTGCACATATAACGACAAGAGGAGGAAGGCAGCCGGATGACGACGGCATTCACATGCTTTATCTTTATTCAGTAATTAGGTCGAGGGTAGGGAAAACTAGAGACGTGCTTTTTTATACGTTTCCCGACGCCGCGTCGCGTTGCCGTTGCCGCTCAAACTTATAATTTATAAAATGTTAGGGCTCGGCGGGCCCTCAACCCCACTCCACTTCTTGCGTAGATGCGGAGATCACAGGGAAACACGTGCACCACCGGCAGGCCCTTGTGCGACAAAATAGTGCTCCTGCAAAGCTACAAAGGGTTTTGTTTGCCACCGCCAAATTAGGCCTTATTCGGTTATACAGGGGTGCCAGAGGTCACTTTCTTACTGAAGTATTTTACAAAAAAATTCTAGATATGCTCCACTCTGCCAACAAACTGGAATTTATTTCTTTTCTTGTTAGAGGCGTAGAAGTTATGAGATTAAGGGCCAGTTTCATCGGTCCCTGATAAGTGTCAGATAGCCTATCAGTCAGATCATCATAGTCACAATATCTTAACAGACATAACGCCACTTAAATAACATGGGCCTATCAGACACTTATCAGGAACTGGTAAAAAACTTTAATGGATGCTTTCTGACACCGACTTATGTATGTTATAATACGTTTAAATTATATGTTTATTCTTAATAGCTAAGAAGTTGAAATACCTTTAATTACATCGTGAAGTGGTTAATGTGTGACCCCCCTTTATCATATTCGTACCGTACGAAATAATAGGATCAGATGATATTTGATGTAAACAATCGACAGAAACATTAGAAATACCCGTTAGCGTAATCCTTCTAAATGACTTCCCTTTTTTGCAAGGAGTTCCCGAATTAGAATTGAAACAAGGTGGGCCACACACGTTTCAGTTATCTTTAGAACCAAGCTTCAAACGTTGATTTCTCTGTATCCAATGCGAATTTCAGAATAATTCCTTTTGATATCGGCTTCACATGCCGAAACCTAAGTGCGATTTCTTTTTTCGGGATTCGCCATATATCTACGCCCTTGAGTTAAGTGGTTGACTACGCCCTTCCCGCAGAGTCTCGTTTTTTGCACTATACTTGCACTTGATTTACCTCATACATCGATAGGTGAGGGGAGTATTGTATATACAGGGTGGGCCAATAGTGCGTGGACGGAGGATTGTGGGCTTACTAAAAAATATTTCAAAAATTTGTCACTTGCTCATGGTAGGGACCCTTGAGGGTTATAACGTAAAAATATTTTCACTTAAATTGTGACGTTTATACAGGGTGATTCATATCAAACCTACATTTTTTTTAATGGAACCCCCTATATATTATTGCATATTTGGATTCCTTGGTCAATTCTAGTGTGACTTTATGTATCAAACATGGAACTTTAAACGAACCGTTTAGGCGCAAATCACCATTTTTGGTATAAGTAGGTATCAGAAAAAAATTGAATATCGCGGCGATTACAAAACTCAGCTGGCCTTGACTTTGCGGTGCGACTAAGCATGAAATGCGTCATCTTAGGTCAGACGGCTAGATTTGAATTCTTTTTGTACTTGGAGAAATCAGAGGATAAATTTAGGAAACTTTAATCACAGATAACTTGATTTTTTCAAATGGGAATGCCTATTTTGATTCAAGGAATCAAATGTAAAATTTGATTACCTTTCTAACGATATAGCATTCTTGATACCAATCTTTTTTGGTTTTCATTTTATTTCAAATTTTCTGTCAAATCGATGTTTTTCAATTTTCCTGCATGCAAGCAACATAGCAAGCCATGAAAAATAAACAAAAGCTCGTTAATATGGAAGAAAGCAACTAACTTAGTAGAAAGATCCAAACTAACTAGAGCAGCGAGGCAAGATTATGAAAATTCCTTACAACATATTAGCGCTAACCAGAAACAATAGCGGTAACAGGAACGCTCATTTTTCATAGCCTACTAGTTATTAGCCAATTCCCAAAGTCAGTAAAAAAATATTTAATCAAAGGAAAACTACTAGTGACTGTTACTGGCAGTAGAATATCTATTTCTTCTGAATAAATTTGAATAAAATTCCACATTTAATGCCATAAAGAAGTAGCCATTTCCGTAAGTCAAAAGTAATGATACTCCTGACTGCAACCCTTCAAATTCTTCAGTAGGTACTTCTACTTATTAGCAAAATCGCGGAAAATGAAATTTGAATTGCAGTCTGTTTGAATTGTAAAACATAATTTAGTTTGCAGAAAACTACATGAAATAATCACAATTACAACATAGCGAATTAAAATTTTCTAGCAATTATTTCAATAGATGTTCAGAATGCTCCAGTTGAGGATATCTTTACTTTTGACTTAACTAAACGGAAATGACTATTTTTTGTCCCATTAAATGTGAAATTTAATTCTAAACATGTTAGACTGTAAGCAAAAATCCCCGGTAGTTTTCCTTTTGTTTCAAAATTTTTAATCGTTTTGGAAAGTTGTCAAGCTCTAGTAGACCTCAATAGCTAGTAGGCTGTGAAAAACAAACACTTCTGTCATACCCTAGCTACTCATTGACATTAGTTATCTTGCCGCTGTTGTATCCGGCTAGAGCTAATATGTTATAAGGAATTTTCATAATCTTGCCTCGTTGCTCTAGTTAGTTTGCATCTTTCTACTAAATAAGTTGGTTTCTTCCATATTAATGAGCTTTTGTTTATTTTTCATGGCCTGCTAGGTTGCTTGCACGCAGGAAAATTGAAAAACACCGATTTCACTGAAAATTTGAAATAAATTAAAAACCAAAAAAGATTGATATCAAGAATGCTATATCTTCAGAAAGGTAATCAAATTTTACATTTGATTCTTGAAACTAAAGTACGCATTCTCATTTGAAAAAATCAAGTTATCTGTGATTGAAGTTTCCTAAAGTTATCCTCTGATTTCTCCAAGCACAAAAAGAATTCAAATTTAGCCGTCTGACCTAAGGTGACGCATTTCATGCTTAGTCGTACCGCAAAGTCATGGCCCTCTGACTTTTATAATCGCTGCGATATTCAATTTTTTTCTGATACCTACTTATACCAAAAATGGTGATTTGCGCCTAAACGGTTCGTTTAAAGTTCCATATGTGATACAGAAAGTCACACTAGAATTGACCAAGGAATCCAAATATGCAATAATATATAGGGGGTTCCATTCAAAAAAATGTAAGTTTGATATGAATCACCCTGTATAAACGTCAAAATTTAAGTGAAAATATTTTTACGTTATAGCCCTCGAGGGTCCCCACCATGTTCAAGTGACAGATTTTTGAAATATTTTTTAGTAAACCCACAATCCTCCGTCCACGCACTATTGGCCCACCCTGTATAATAGCGAAAATTTTAGATTTTGAAATAATACGCTTTTTTTTTGGACGTGATATCTATACATAACGAAAATCCACGTCACTCATTTTCGTCTGTCGGTTTGTCGGTCGGCCTGTCTTCCTGTGGGCGTTTTTCTAGCCTCGTAATCTCAGTAACCGCTGCACAGATTGTTATAAAGTTTGGGCAACCATATGCTGTGGGATCATTGTAGGTAATGCTGCTGTAATTGAATAAGTGAAAGAAAGATATATAGCGACATAATACACTTATTTAGGTCCATCCTATTATTATATTGATTTTAGTGAAATTTTGACATAGTATTATTACCGTGGCGGGGATGAAAAATACGTATGGTTTTAAGAAATTGTGTTAGTGGCGGGCAGCAATAATTAAAAACCTAAAAATATATCAAAAAAATATAACACCTCAAACTTCGTTTTTGAGCGTTTTAGGGGTTCCTGATTATTATCTGCTTTTTTCTTGTTTGGGATGGTTGGCCAGGTCGAAGATTTGAGTCGGATTTAGACATTAACAAGGACTTCAAAAATCCTGGATTTCAAAAACCGTACCTACTTCAGATTTTCTCACGTGAAAAAACGTTTTGAATCCAATGTTTATCTTTCCAACAACACCTATTCTACGGCATGAGAAAACGCTTTAATATTATCCAGAATTTTTTGCCAAGCTCGAAAATTCTTCAACTTTCAAAATATTTTGATACGATTTTTGTGGTAGTTATTTTCTCGCCGAAGGACAGTCTTCCAAATAATTAAATCCCTATTTCTGCTCAGCTCTTGATCAAAAGGCGATTGTTCGGGTAATTTAACGTGGTAAGAAACGGTCTTTTACTGTAAAGAACTCCCATGCAGCATACTCTGATAGCCCTTGTCCTCATCCCTTTGTCCCCGCGCCCTTTGCCTTTTTCTTTCATGTGGCAGCCGCTTTAAGTTTTTCACTTCCGGTCTCGCCGGCTTTTCCTACAGACATACTTATTTCTACTTTCCGGTCCTTTTTACCTTTTTCCACCCCCAAAGGTTCCATTATTTTTTCCTCCATCTTACGATGTTGCCAGGATCACACCGGGTCTAATTCAACTGAATGCATAAAATGAAATAAGTGATGTTAATTTATCATCAAGTAGCCTAAGCTGCAACTGATTCTAACTTTATTTATATTTATTTATGGCATTTTGCATATCCGGAAAATAAAACATTATTTTGGATTTTTGAGATTCGTTTTAGAGCTTCGCTGTCTTGGAGGCGTATTTTCCTATTTTGCCCTATTTTCACGCAACATAGCGTCAGGAATAAGATTGTCGAAGATTTAAAAAAATATATACGTTTCTCGCTTGCTTCCATAAGATTTTTTTAGAACAAATAGAAACAGGTTAACATTTATTTCTACAAGTACTGTTTAATTATGTTCCATTGCAAAATACTTTTTATAGACTAAAAAGTTCCAATTACAATTAGGTACATGTTTTTGGAGGAGATTATTTTTAGTGTAAGGACCTAGGTCCTGGACCTTGGTGTAAAACTGACGAACATCGAAAGTAGTCTTGAATAAAAAACATTCAAGATAGATTTTGCTGTCTACATTTTTGCAGCTGATTCTTTTTTTTTTGGAAAGGGCATATAATACGATTGATATCAAGTATTCCATATTTTTTGACATAATCTCCTAAAAAGCCTCACAAACATTAAAAAAAAATGTGTGTACTTACTCTATTTTTATAATGAAGACTTCAGCCGTGCTTGACTTACCTGCAAAAAATAATCATAAATTAATTATTTTCTTCATTAAATAAAAAATAGTTTAAAATAATATATAACTAGGGGAAACATCAAAATCGTCTGACGAGATGATTTGCATATATCTAGTCGGGGCTTTCGAAGCTAGCCAGGTATGATGACCTCAGGTTAACTGGCTAGAGTGCCGGAGTACCAGTCTGGAGGTTACAGGTTCGAATCCCATCAGACGTCGATTTTATCCGATATTTTCTGGTACGAGTTTGGATCCTGACACAGGTTACAACTGTAGTTCGCCAATATCCCAATATACATTCTCTGTTCTCCTTTCATTATATATATATTGGCGAACTACAGTTGTAACTTGTATCAGTTGGACTGATTCAGTGATACTGAACATATAATGAACGTAAGAACACCTTTTCATTAAAACTGATCAGTGGGTTTGTACTTTCAGTCAAAGTGAAATCCAGTCCTACTTTTCATTCATTTTGACTGAAGCAGTATTGAAAAATGAATACAAACGTCAAACTGACGTGCGAACGTAGTTTTCATGAATGCTGAATCAGTTAAAATGATTCATTAAAACTGAACAATGGCAACAAACGTCGCTTTCTTTAATGCTGAATCAGTCAAACTGAAAACGGTCAGAACCCGCCTTTAGACAGGACTATGTCCGATAAAAAATACTTAGAGAAGACTAGAGTAAAAGAGAATACGAGAAACGGTGTTATTCATAAGCTGCTTAACCTATAAATGGGGGGGGGGGGGACCCTGGCGTATTGCGGACGACATCTTGCCATGTGCTATGTTGCAGCCGAATAAGCATGCACTGTATGATTCAGATCGACTCATTTGACCTAACCCTGAAAGACGCCTATAGGATAATCACGGACTATCTAAAACCTACCAACCTGGACTACTTGTACATGTTAGCGGAAATACCTCAAATCAGGCGAGAAGTCGCATTTATGGCAGAATGAAGTAGATAGTGATTATGTCCACAAACCCACTGGGAGACTCCAAATCAGTAACCAAAGAGGTACTGTAGAAGCGACGGCTAACAGAGAACCACATACTAACTTCGAACCCCACTGAAAGCTCCCTGCCGGAGTACAACTCGAATTGGAGGACCTGGAAAAGTCTTGACAGGGAGAGGATGCTAAATGGTCAGGTCTGGGGATAACCTAGTGAGATGGGGATATGCTAAGTACGATTTATGCGCCTGAGGGGAGAGCATCTCCTATCCTGTGCATCCTTGAGAGCCCCTTGTACATTCCAGGACCTATGGGAAGCAAACGACACGGCAGTGCAGTGTGCCAAACACTGGAAAGAGTTGTGAGCAAATACAGACAATCATTTCTGACTTGTGACGTCTGTGATCGTCACATATATGTGTTTCTTCCTCCGCTAATTACAATTAGCTAATACCAATATATATGTGAAATAAAAATAAAAAAAGGCTAAAAAGAAAAAGAAAAATAAAATTAAATGATAAAATACATATAAAACTAATAAATTAATTCAAGTGTAACTCAAGTACGGTTAAATAAATAAGTTCGCAATTGATAGACGGCTTAAGGTACGCGTACATATAACAGCATCGGACGGACGGGACGGAGGGGGACGGCCGGTACTCTACGGTTTTTTTATTAGGGTGTCGCACATATGTGAGGATTTAGTTCATTACTATTCAAACCGTTTCACTAAGGAAGTTGAGTGAAACACAAAATCAATATATATAGGATATAGAAAGTTACAAAAAGTTGAAATTAACGAGTTTTGATGATGATATACTTATTGCAGCTGAAAGTGAAAGAACTTTGCAAGATAATTTAACAACTTGGAACAACATTTTACAAGACAATGGCATGAAAGTTAACAAAATAAAAACAAAAGTGATGACAGTCACGAAACAAAGAACACAAATGAGGATACAAATAGAAGGAGCAGATTTTGAACAAGTAGAATCATTCCAATATCTAGGAACCATATTAGAAAATACAGGCAGGAATGACATGGAACTTGGAGAACGCATAAGGAAGACCAATAATTTATATTACTCTCTTAATAAGAGTTTCTTAAATAGAAAGGAAATATCCAGACGAACAAAAATAAATTTAGATGAGAAAATCTTGGGGTTGTGGCCCAAATTTTTGAAAAAAAGAGACTGGGTCACAGCATAGAGCATGTTGAAATTTTAAACACGAAGGTATTATGGAAAGGTCGTTTCTGTGTGATTGTAATTTACAATTATAATATGTGTTGTTTGTTTCCTGACCTGTTGGTGGACGACGCCATGATAACATAGTTTTTAAAAATTTTTTTGCAAAAATTGTGACGATTATTATAGCTGCATTAAGAAGTCTTTTGCACTAAATGCAATTGCTCTTTTTAAATAGGCAAACCTCAACGTTAAGGCCCTGAAGATGGCAATAAGCATTGCCGAAAGCTTGGCTGTTAACACCAGAGTCTCCTCTATGCTGTGACCCAGTCTCTTTTCTCAAAATTCTGGCCACAGATTTTCTCATCTGAATTAAGTTTTTTGGCCATAATCTTCCTTCTTATTAGAACAAAAGTAAATGTATATAGAAAAATATATCAGCCAATACTTACGGATGTGAATATTGGGTACTAACAGAACAACAAAAAAGTAGGCTGCAGGCAGTCGAAATGAAATACTTGAGAAAAGTGAAGGGTGTAACTAGAATGGATAAAATTAGAAATGAAATAGTGAGGCAGGAACTAGAAGTACAATCTCTGCTGGACTACATAGAAAGTAAACAGCTAAGATGGTGGGGACACTTGCAAAGGATGGAGGAAAATATACCAGTAAAGAGAATATGGGAAGCGAAATTGTAGGGAAAAAGGAAGAGAGGCAGACCTCAGAAGACATCGCAAGACACAATAGGTGCCATTTTACTTTCCACACCGATAGGTGTTGCATGCTTATTATAGAAACCACGGGACTTAGAATTTGTGATGTGTACCGCGGCTGCTGTTTTAGATCGTTCTATATTGCGTAACGCGAAAATTGTTCAATCGATTTTAATGAAATTTTGACATAGTATTACTCCCAAGGCGAGGATGGAAAACGAGTATGTTTTGGAAAAATCGGGTCAGTGGCGGCGCGGCAATAATAAGAAAACTAAAAATATAAAAACAGCTCAAACTTTCTTTTTACGCGTTTTCGGGGTTTCTGATCATTTTCTACGTTTTTTGGGTGAGGGTGAATTTGGGGTGGTTGGAGGGTGGGCGGTTGTAAAACTGAAAAATTTGTTGTACTCATAATGGGTTGTCCATTGATCTTTGAATGAAAAACCTAGCAGCATAATACACTTTTTACGTACATCCGTACATTGCCTTGCTTATTATAAAAACCAATGGACTTAGAATTTGTGATGTATACATACGAGTATTATTTTAGATCGTTCTATGTTGCGTAACGCGAAAATTATTGAACTGATTTTTATGAAATTTTGACACAGTATTAGTACCGCAGCGAGGATGGAAAACGCGTATGTTTTGGAAAAATAGTGTCAGTGGCGGCGCAGCAATAATAAAAAAACTAAGAATATGAAAACAGGTCAAACTTTGTTTTTAGGTGTTTTACGGGTTCCTGATCATTTTCAATTTTTTTTTTTTGGGTGGGGCGAAATCGGAGCGGTTGGGGGGTGGTGGGTAGTAAAACTGAAAAATTTGCTGTATTCATAATAGTTCGTCTATTGACCTGTAGAAGAAATACCTAGCGGCATATTACACTTTTTTAGGTCCATCCGAACATTGGCTAGCCTATTCAGAAACCAATTTTGTGATCTGTACATACGAGTTTTGCTTTATTTCGTTCTATATGTATATTGCGTAAAACGAATTGATTTTAATAAAATTTTGACACAGAATTTATTACCGCTGCGAGAATGGAAAACGACTGTTTTTGAAAAATAGTGTTAGTGGCAGCGCAGCAATAATCAAAAAACCAAAAACATAAAATCAGCTCAAACTTCGTTTTTAGACGGGTTGGAGGCTCTTGACCGTTTCGCATCGTCCAGTTGAAGCATGCAGAAAAAAACTGTGGCGCCCTATTCCTAAGGATGGAGACGCAAGAAACTATTTAAGAGTGTTTTTGTGTTGGATGTTGTTTTTGCGGGCGGATGGGAGATAATTTAGTTGCAAGGGGATTTTAGACTATAGCTTCATGCAATGGGAAATAATAAAATGGTATCATTATGTGTAGGAAGTACTGAGTCAATCAACTTGACTCCATTTCTTAAGAAAAGAGGAAAGGATCATGGAGAGGCGAAGAAGTTGACGCTTGATAGGAAGGAATGGGTTCGATTTGTATATACGTAATAAAACAAAAAAAAGACTATTATAAGCCCCACACCCGTAAGGGTAAAACGGAGAATAGATTACATATATAATACCTTTAAGCTACATTTGCCGGTGCAACAACATCAAAACGACCGCTGAATCATCCTATTTACACCGTCGTCGTTGCGGATTTCATTTTCGTCGAGACTTAGTTATAATGGTTTTTAGAGAAAAACCGTGAGATATACGAGCGCGCCGTTCCGTGCCAAAACCGCTGATTTATTTTAACATTATAAATTCGAGAATGTGCATGTGAACGTTTCCTATAATATTCGAGTGGAAAATTCAGTCGCGACTTCAAAGCAGAAATCCGAGACATTAATTATTTATCACATTAACATGCTCGTAATTGCTCTTCGCGCTCGTATTAATTTTAGAGCTCAGCTCTGGATCTGCGGATGTGGATGCCGTCGGTGTCTGTCCGTGTGTGTGTCTGTGCGCCTTTACCTGAGAATCGCACGGTTGATTAAAATATTGCCGGTGCGCCGCGCCGCGCCGCGTGAAATATTCACATCGACTAATTTTCCAAATGGAAAAGGCGAACCTGAATTATCGATGTACATCAAAATTATGTATTCCGATTAAGGAATTGGAACTATTCAATTCCCGCGCTACGCCGCATGGCGGTAATTGCGAACATTTTTAAACTTGAAGCACTGTAACAGATACTACTATTAGGGTGTTATTAAAGATGCGGTGTAACAAGGCACCTCAGAGTAACAACTGAACATATAGAGGTAGTAAACAACTAATTCTAATAGGCCGACATCTTTTCTTACGTTGTCATATTGACCACCAGATCGGCAATCATAATTATTTACTATCGTCTCAATCCAGAAATATTCCATTCTACGTTAAAAAAGACGGTATTTGATGGTTCCGGAATGATTACAGCAAATTCAATAGATATGTTGACCTCTACTGCGTTACGGCATATTTCTTCATCATAAGCCCAAATTCCGAAGTCTTACATAAATTTTGAGGAGCTGGCAACGCCGATATAATTTTCATGCGATTTATTTACGGTAGGACCTCGACCGTCAAACGTTTTTTTGTTTGTGCGTCTTTTATGGTTCGCCAGTAAAATCGAATTCGCTATTTGTTGGTAACTGTAGTGAAGCTTTACGTAAGTAGTGACTTGCTGTGCTATATTCGAGATGGGACTCAAAAAGTGCAGTGTTTGTAACATGGGTCGCATTGAAACACAGCTGATCAATGTTTGGAACCTGAAGTGTCAAAATCTGTTTATTCACTTAAGACGACGGCTTTGAGCACGCCATGCTAAAGTGGTTTGTTTACTACCTCTTATGTTCAGTTATTACTCTGAGCAAGGCACTAATAATTCCTAGCCGTGTTTGATATCTAAGCATGCGCACTAAGACAAAAGTAGTGCCTGGCATTAATAATGTTAGTGCCTACCACTATTTATAGACGCCTTAGGCTGCGTTTCCACCAGTGATGTGCGAGGACGTGTTATGAGGAATGCGTTTTTAACGAACCAATAGAATCTCTAGAATGTCCTCGCCTCGCTCAGCACAGCTCTGGTGGAAACGGCTTAAGGCGGCGACTGACTTGTAACAAAATGCCGTAATGTTAACACGTTACAATGCGAGCATTCGGTAGTCAGTACAGTGTGACGAGCGACGAGTCGAGCAGCTCGGCTCGACGGGAAGTGCTCCACTTGGTTGTCGGTTTTCTCGCGAATCCCTTTGATTGTTACATTACAAATCAGTGCGTTCGTTATGAGCTGCATCCACATTCAGTGTAAGTATTGCCGTTATATAATAAGAGTGGAGCACTGTTGAACAGAACATTCGAAATGAGCATTCGGTGACTCGAGTAAACACGAGCTTTGTAACGTAATGCTCATTAAGAGCTCAACAAACATTACGATACAGGTCGGCTCAAGTCAGTCTCCGCCTCCGAGTTGTACCCGGTGTCTCGGCAGTAATTTTATGGCCCTAATTTCTCAAAAAGCGTATCTCCTTAAATGACCAGAAACATGTATTATACAAGACACAACGGCGCGTGCCAGATGTTGAGGACAAAACCATCTAGGTTCGCACTAAGTTGTAGTGTTAGGTAGTAGTGTTAGGTATTTTTTCTATTTCTCTGTTTTTTTCTATTTTTAACTTCTCCCACAAAGGAAGGGTAAATTATTAGAATCGGCCCGTTTTCGCAAATTTTGCCAAAATCAACGTACGAGGTGTCCAAAGTAAAATCACCTCCTAACTCATTTTCTGAAAAGAAAATGCTATGTTATATTACTATTTTTCTGAATAACTTCACCACACCCCACCATTAAATCATAGATTTGCACCAAAAGTGGACCAAAAGATAGAGACCAAAAACATCTCTATGACAGTGCAAAAATTTGCTACTTGCTACGAGGTTTTATTCCGCCATTTTGAAAATATTGCCGCATGCGCGGTAGCGTTCTAGACATAAGAAAACATGCTCTTTATTGTGGTCGTATTTGAATTTCACGTTATGACATTATTTTTTGAGTTACTCCCACCTCCACCCCATTTTTATCATCGCAGCGTTTCTAATGATAACCTTTTTATAGTGATCATGTTTGAAGAAAATAAAAAAACTTTGGTTTTTCATGTCCGTCTGTGTGTGTCTGCCTATCTGTCTGTACTGATGTAGCTGTAGAATCTCAAAAGCACCAACAGAGTGATGGTGATAATCTGTTGCTGTTTTTGAGATTTTACAGTTGATAATTAATTTTGACAGTCAACGCTGTGTGCCACGTAAAAATTCTACATCTTATAATTCTAACGACGGTTTCAGATAGCCTAAGAAAGTGTTGTATCAAAATGTGTGTGTTTAAACCAAAAATTAAAAAGAATCGAATTATGATGTGTTGAGGTCCTTATTTTGTTTGAATTTCCCATCACCATACTTCTCATTCGCTGTTCCTGAATCGCAATATAAAATTGATTCAGGAGGTCTTTATGCATTCATCTTGTGATAAATAATAAATAAACTATTAACTTTAAAGAGTCGATATATTGTATAATAGATTAAATCTGTGGCCGTAACAGTATACCGTGAGCTCGAGATCGTATCTAAAAGTATCGGAATTTGTTTATGGGCGACGCATACTGGAATAAAATCGATTTTAAATCATATAAATATGGAGTACGTGTCGTTGCGAGAAAGCTCTCCATCTCCAGTTGCATGTTTCATTATTTCTTGTTAATGCGATTTCAAAATCGAAACGCTATAGAATGAGTCCAAAGAATGCATCGGCTTTTTAATTAATTATTTCTTTATAGATGGTAGAAATGCGATTTACTAGTGTCTAGTGAAGCTCATGAGGATCAATGTTCGGCAGGCTATTGCTCTTATTACTGGACATGGCCACTTCAGACAACATCTGTATACTTTTGGAATCATAAGAAGAGAACAGCAATGTTGACTTTGCCATCAGTCTCAAGAGAATGCTAGACATATCATTTTGGATTGCGAGACACTTGCGAGGAGAAAGAATGAATTAATGAATGAAGAAGAGAGACGTTTTGGTGACCAAAGCCACAGGCCTACAAGCGGGCCCTTTTAAACTCTCCTTACCCTGCTTCCCAAATCTAGCCCTCATCGCAAAGATGAGGATGGCCTTGGGTCCTGCCCACCTTAGGTTAAAGTACCTTTAAGTCTGGCATAGTCTGCCTGTGATACCCAAGGGCTCCACAGCGACATAGAATGTGTGCTGAGGACTCTTCCTCCTCATCACAGCGTGCATACGTTGGATCGCTTGCCACCCCCATTACATACAAGTGATGTCTGATGGTGTTAAGGCCAGATAGAAGGCCCACAAGTAACCTTAGTCAGCTTCTGTACAGTGAGAAAGGTAACCGCACCACCTTGTCAAAAAGTCCTAAAATAAGTTCTCTACAAGGCACAGATCCCACCATCGTTGAAGTATTCTCCCATATGTGGGGATGCGCTCCGAAGCACTCTCTAAAGCTTCTAGACACTATTCAGAAGAGAGCAATTGAAGGGTCCAATGAAAGAAGCGCCTAAGTCACATTTTCATCAATTATAGACTATCAGTGCCATCTATGCTAGCTTTTGTTAGCTTTCTCGTAATATATGTATATTGTTGTAAGATGCATCTAAGTGATTATAATTATGAGCATATGAGTTTTTTTTGACACCTGTTGTCCTGCCGAAATGTCATTGAAGACCTTTCTATATTGCAGAACGAGCCTTGATGTAAACCTACAAGCACTCAATGCTTTTAATGCCTCCTGGCTGCCAGGGCAGATAGTAATCCTCCGACTAGGCCCCTGGGTTTCGTGAATACGAGAGTCAAAGTTAAAATCGCGTATATTTCTGCTTGGAATATTGTGGTGCATTCCGCAAGAGAGAGAGAGAGTCAGATGACAAAACTGATTATACAGGGTGTCCCTGAATTTCCTTGACACGTGATATTTTTGTAACAAAAATATGTTTAAACGAAAACTGAGTGAAATGTTTCAAAATACTATAGGGTCTATCATACCATGCTTTCAAAACATTTTCTTTGTACTTCAACCCTGAAAACTCACCCCTCACTTTGTTTTTTCAAATAGCACCTAATAGTTTTTCCTACAGAAATTAAGTCCATATTTTATTTAAAATCCTATAGTACCTTGAATTTTATACAAAAACCTAAGTCATGAGCGTAAAATAATTAAAATAAATAACAAAAGGATTTGTTTGAGGCGTAACATTTTTATAAGAAAAAAGAAAACTAAGTACGCTTTTCAAGGGTACCAAGTGGCCCATCATACCAGGCATTTTTTTACCTCAACCCCTAAAACTTACCCCCTACTTTTTTCCAAGTAGTATGCCAGAGCTTTTCCAGGATTAATGAGGCTATTATTTTATTTAATATTTTGTAGTGCATTTGACTTCATACGCAAACCAATTTTTTCGGAAAGTCATTAACATAATATGAATAAAATGAGCAGTTGTTTGAGATGAACTTTTTTGTAATAAAAAAGCATAAAAAAGACATTTGTTTTTGAAACCATTTATTCATTCAGTACCCTCAAAAACCCTATTAGTTTTCTTTTTATCTGTTTTTTACATCAAGCAGGTTCTTGGTTTATTTATGCTGTGCCTATGATTTCTTTTGCTTTTGATTTTTGAAAAGAATAAGTTTGCGTATGAAATCAAAGATACTACAAGATTTTACATAATATAAGAGCATAATTTGTGTAGAAAAAACTATTTGGTGCTATTTGAAAAACAAATGTTGAGGGTGAGTTTTAAGGGTTGAAATATAAAAAAAAGTTTTAAAAACATGGTATGATGGACTCCATAGTACTTTTAAAAATTCCACTCAGTTTACGTTTGAACTTTCCTTTGTTACGAGAATATCACGTGTCAAGGAAATTCAGGGTCACCCTGTATATAGTATTGGTAAAAAGCTCCTGGACCAGACTGAGGGGCACAGGAATTGGCTTACTCAACTAACTAATAGGTACGGGGCACATGATAAGCTTCACTGGATGTAGGAGGACCAGAGTTCACCCCAAACAATTAAATCTAATTTAATCTAATCTTAAAGTAGGTGAATCGATGTAACTTCTGAGGATGACGTCGTACATCTCTACCCCACAATCTGGTGGTGCTACGGAGTTTCTTAAAATAGAAATATAATTATTATGAAACTATTGCCAGTGGCACCGTAGAGAGCTGAAACGAACTGCTCGGGCAAATTCTATTTTTCTAATGGAATATTAATTCGACTCGGTTTAATAATAAATGTTCGGGAAAATATTGCCGGCGAGCTATATTTCCAACGGGCACGCTCATAAATTGAAATTTGCCACCGCTGAGTTGAGTGCGACTTGAAAAATTGTATTTCAGGGCACGCGAAAAGGTAAGACTGATTGAAGCAATGCTTCACCTCGTCAACATCTACTTCAATTAGAAGATTAATCTGGAAGGGCGGCGGTTTTGTGCAGAGGAATAGGGATATTTAGGTACATGTTCTTTTCACTTCCCACTCCGGTAGGTGAGGGGAGTATTGTGATCGCGAGAATTTTTGATTTCGAGATAATACGCTTTTTGGGGTCTGTCTTTCGGTCGGTCTGTCTATCTTTCGGTCTGTCTGGGTATCAGTCTGTCTGTCTGAATTTAGAAAATCGGTGCATGGGCGGTGGACTAATTAGCAAAAAACATAAAATTTCAAATACTTCATTTGAGGTGTTTTAGGGGTTCCTAAGACCTAGCGGCATAATACACTTTTTCAGGTCCATCCGAACATTGCCTTGCTTATTATAGAAACCAAGGGACTTTTACATACGAGTATTACTTTAGATTGTTCTGTATCTTGTAACATGAAAACTAATTAATTGATTTTATTCATTTTCATTCTCTAAAGCTTTTGGACACTATCCAGAAGAGGCTAACCTCACAAAGGACCTCCACAGCCTGGAACATTCAAAAAGGGTGGCTGACCTGTCCCTTTTCTACAAATTTTGCCACGGCTACCACCTGCAGCGTTTCAAATCTAACACCTATTCTCTCGCAGTGTTTCTACAGTGCTATATGCTTGCAGCCTTTGAAGGAGGCTGACCATAAGAAAATGAAGTTATGACACAGTATTATTACCATCTCGAGGATGGAAAATGCGTATGATGTTAAGAAATCATATCAGTGGTGGTGTAGCAACAATGAACAAAACTAAACATATACAAAGAGCTCAAACTTCGTTTTTAGGAGTTTTAGGGATTCCTGATCTTTTTCTCTGAAAAAATCGTTGCATTGATAATAGGCTGTTAAGTGACCTGTGAAAGGAACCCCTAGCATCGGAATTCTATTCTATTCCATTCTAACAGCCTCATGTTATGGCAAAATAAACTGGTATCACCGTAATGTGTGGGAAGTGCTGAGTCAATTAACTTGACTTAATATTTTTAATATTGCAGCCTTTACCTGTGCACGCCCATGCTAGACCAACCTCCGTATTGAGACTGGACACAAGCTAAGCAAACATCTCTACAATATGAAGTTAAAAGTGAAGTCGGTGCAGTTTTTCAAGTTTTCTAATTCTATGCTGACCATTGCAAGGCAAGGCGTTGCGTTGAAATTTGGTTATTTTATTCCCCTATATTACTAGTAATAGCTAATTAATAATAGAATATAGTTGCCGCAAACTGTCAGATGAGTAAGACATTGCAAACTCAGTTGATTTTGTGTTTACTGTGTCTTTTTTTGGCTGCTGCATCGAAACCCCATCAGTTAACTAGGGTAGTGTCAGGAAACGTTAGAGATGTATTGGTCTTTTCTCAAACTGGTGTTTTGTTGGCTTTAAAACAGGTAACTTTTACACCAGATTTACTAACTTAATTCCTACAACTGTTTCAAGTAGCAAATCTACCAAGCAACTGAGTTTTAGTAACAAGAACCAAAATGATCTAATGCTAAGAATATACTAGATGTTATGAATAGTAATGGTTGAATGAATGAATGCCTGAAGGGCGCTAATATAGAGACTTTCTGCCGCCTACTCTCACATGCTTCACATGTCTGATAGACATGAAAATTCTGATGCTCTCTATCACCGTCAGTCGCCCTATGGCGCACTGATGATCGCTAATAAGCGTGAAACAGCTGTCTGCGTACTGGTGGATTGAAGGAGATATAGAGTAACCCTCGTATATTGTCTCTCATATGCAGTTGGCATAGAAGCGCGCTTATCTGGTTAGATGAAGCGAATGCACCTTTCCGTTCCGCCAAGAAGTTTGCTGCTTCTCAGCGGTGATTTTCTTTGGTTTGCCGTTACCTCCGGGTACCAGATGGCGCACAGGCAGATCTTTTATGCCGCCTACTCTTCTATAGACTAAGTTGCTTACATCATTAGATTATCTAGGGTATACAGATACGAGGGGAATTCGTCATATAATTATCCTACCTGATTACGCCAGGAATTTATAAAGAGTAAGCGATTGATGAGTTAGCGATTATCGTTTACTCCCTGTACTGCACGCTTAGTTAATACCTTGATACCTGTTTAAAAAAAGAGAACCCATCGAGAATATGGTATATTATATCAGCGAGAAATTTTAATAACCCGTACCGTTAAAGTGCTTAGCGCGCCAGCAACAAAAAGCGCCAGCCGATTACAACTGTTTAAAAAGAGGAGCCGCGAATGAAGGATGGCAATCGCTGCGGTACCATTTGTTAGAGATGGGCCAAACCAGAATCATCGATTAATCGAGTCACTACCATCCCGAGTCGTTCGATTGTTAGCTTTTCACAGCAGATTTACGGTGAAGTATCCTACAAGGGAAGAGTTGGGGGCCAAGCGGCAGGCAGCCTTTTGAGGAGGGAGTGTCAGTCTGGTACACAAACGGCTCACTTACCGACCAAGGCAGTAGCAGCCAAAGACCCAGATGATTTCAATAATAACTAAGTCAAGGTAAAACAGAAATTGTAAGGGAAATATCAAGAACACTATCACGCAATGACATGTATACCAGAAAAACCACAAGGTTCAAGACTTGCCCGAAATAGAACTCGACGTGGCACATGACTGGACATAAATATTTCGATTCAAATAGCCTATGGCACATTTCAAATATGTAAAAAGAGATAAGCCTTAGCGCTTATATGCTGGATAATGAACATAACTTAGATTTGAGCAATTTAAAATTAGTGCAATAAACTTTAAAAAGCTAGGTACAGACAAAATGAGGCAAAAGATGTCATATTAGGATAAAGCATTAAGATAGGGTAGCATGTTGTTTGTCTTGATTTATTAAATATCACGTGGTTGATGTGTCCCTTCAACATAAAATTGACTCTTAACAGGTAGCTTATGTTACGTTCATATATTAGGTAACACAAGGGACTGTTTTAGTGTTCGGTTTTGTGTTTGTTTCGTTTGACGAAAATCAAAAATGTATCCAGAATTTTCCTCCGAAATTGAACAAGTTGACGGTACATGAGTCTCCATTGAAGTTTGACGTTGATTAGTTTATGGTTTGGTTTCCGGGCTTCGACTCCTATTCCTAACTTACAAACTGATACTATGAAAAATCAGGTCAGAAAGTGTTTACGATAATAAGGTTTAAAGTATAATAGGGTTCATTGTTCGAAAATCATTCAAGAATAATATGCATCCATAAATTTATGGAATCACCTACAAAAATCCGACGCTAATTAGCCTTGCTCCGTGGAAAATAATTAAATAAGGTAGAACAGGAGAAATAAAGGCAAATTGTCGAGGAGTCGCAGCTAGCTGAATGTAATTAGCTGGATATGTTTCCCTTTTCTTTGATTCTGAAGAATATTATTTGAGTTAATAAGCACCGTAAATTTAATGAAAACGCTCCGCGCCTATATAATTAATATTCTTCGTCAGAAATAGAGCGAGAAGGTACCGGCATCAAGAACTGCCCTCATTGCGAATATTATTGCTTGAATAATTTAGATGGAGTCAAATGAATACCTAAAGATCCACGATGCTTAGAAGTAGAAAAAATAAATGATTTGTCTTCGAGTGTGCAAGTTACATGCCTAGTTTCAACGCAGTTGCTGTAGCAGTTATCGTGCCAAAAGAGTGTTTATTACAAGCTTGCATCCTTAAACAGTTTAAGTATAGCTAACAAACTACATTATACTATCTACAGAGTAAGTATGGATCGCTTCAATTATCTCGGAAACGGGTTTGCACGATTTTCATGAATTTTGAGATTTGAGGGTCTTACAATACGGCCGATCCTAAAATGGTATTTACAATGATGTCATATCTACCATTTTCCGGAAATAGAAATAACTTTGTTATTTTAACTGTAATCACATTATTCTTAAAAACTCCAGTGGTAAACTTTCCAACAGGTTTTCCAAATTTTCATTTAGAGAATTTTGGAAAACATTAGTTGATTATGCGGTTTCCAATAATACCACCCCAAATGTTTAAGACTTCGTGCTGGTTGTCAACAAACCTCTCAAAATTTGGATTTACGTCTGCGTAAAATATGAAAGAAGGAAATATATAGTTAATGAAGCTAGTGAGTTTGACGTTCTCGCAACTGTAGTTGAAGATCCGCATAGCAGTACTACAGCAGGAATTAGTCGCGATTTGGGCATTGGTCAAACATCTGTGAACATGATTTTAACGAAGAACAAATAGCATCCTTATCACGTGCAGCTAAATCAAGCACTTGAAAGATAAACTTTAAAAACAGAATGAATTCCTGTAAATGGGGTTGTGCTCTAGTCCAAGAAGATGCACTCCTTTTTCAATGTGTGTTGTTTACGAATGAAGCTAGATTTCTTATGGAACGTAGCTTTACCGTTATTATTCTTAACGGCCATGTAAACTGGCATAATTTACACTTTTACTCCGACGTAAATCCAAATTTTGAGAGATTTGGTGACAAAACCTGCATGGAGTCTAAACATTTGGGGTGGTATTACTGGAAACCGCATAATCAACTAATGTTCTCTAAAATTTTCTAAATAAAAATTTCGAAAATCTGCTGGAAAATTTAGATGGAGCGAATGCACATTTTGGTAATAGAGGCCGAAATACTTTGGATGGAAGGTTTTCTGCCAACTGTTTCATCTGGGAGCCACAGCACCTACGATTTTTCCAATTCCTACGCGCCATTACGGAACAATTACAAAATCATATATATCTTGAAAACCATCTAAGATAGAACCGCATATGCCTGAATAAAAGTGGAAGAGAATTTAATTTTGCATCCACAGATGTGAAAATTATCATACCATCCCTTTGAAAAAAAAAGTGTTTAACTTTTTATACTTTTCAAATTTGAAAGTTGCTAGACTACTGATTTAGTGTGCTTTTAAAACATTGACCTTGCTGAAACGGAAGTATGTTTCTTGCTCGTTTTAAAACCGAAAACTGCATCTTTCTGTCGCACTTAGTTCCCGAGGTATTCACGTTTTTTGTCAAGTTCTACAAACGTCGAATTTTCTAAAGATGTTTTTTGTCCAAGCAGTTTTTTTTCTAATTTAAATGGTAACGCCACTACAGAGCACCGCGCTTTTTGGGCTACCGTGTATATAAAATATGAATTGATCGTTTGTCGAAAAAAAAAAAATGTTGACCCTGAAACTAGATAGGAACCTCCGACACTGTGTGATTTGCGCTTACTTTTTTCAACCGAACATGATCCACTTGGTGCAGTGTATCTCGGAATTGCTCAAAGCCTCCTTTAATCCGATAATTACACTGGCAACTAACCGCCAATGAGGCTATTCAATTAGGAAATTAAGAATTAATTTTAATTACAGTCGATAGCGAACGTTGAAAATATTTGTACCCTGCTCCCTACTTGCTTGTCCGCAATTCTCTTGTGTCTATCATGAAACACGTACCATGTGTTTGTGCTCCACTATGAGCTGCCTCTAATGAATGAGACTGTGATTATTATACCTTTTGCGAAATATCAGAGTAGGTAGAATACATACTTCATTTACGGTTAGTGGAAAATGTTTAATAAAATATAACCATAACGCAAAGCGGAGAAAAAGGTTATTTTTATTTAAAAAATGCTTCTTATTGGGTTCCGAACATGCAATTATGGAAGGAGGCCATATGAGAACTCAAGTTCTTGGCCCAACGTCTCCATACTATGCCAGAATTCACAAAGACGCCATCGAAATAAAAAAATGGAGTCAGGTTGACTGACTCGGTACTTCCTACACATAATGATGATACCATTTTATTATTTTCCCATTGCATGAAGCTATAGTTTGAAATTCCCTTGCAACCAAATCATCGCCCATCCGCCCGCAAAAAATATCAAAGACAGTCGCGTTTTCTATTATCCTATTATCGCCGCGGTAGTAAACTCTGTGTCAAAATTTCATTAAAATCATTTAAATAATGTTCGCTTTACGCAATATACATAGAATGGAATAAACCAATACTCGTACATATACATCACAAAATTCTAAGCTTTTGGTTTCTGTAATAGGCAAGCCAATGGTCAGATGGACTTAAAAAAGTGTAACATGCCGCTAGGTACTTCTTTCACAGGTCAATGGACACCTATTATGCATACAACAAATTTTTTAGCTTAACAACCCCCCATCTCACAACCAACCCAATTTCCCCCCCCCCCCCCAGTAGAAAATGATCAGGAACCCCTAAAACGCCTAAAAACGAAGTTTGAGGAATATCTGGCATTTTTTGTTTTTTGCTCATTACTCCGCCGCCCATGCACCGATTTTCAAAACTATAGGAACAGTACCTACTACAAACCCACAGCATAACGCTACCCAAATTTCATCACAATCCATGTAGCGGTTTCTGAGATTACGACGTTATAACAACGTCAACAGACCGATAGACAGACAGACCGACAGACAGACAGACCGACGGAAATTAGTGACGTGGATTTTCGTTATGCATCATAAAATGCCCAAAAAGCATATTATCTCAAAATCGAAAATTTTCGCGATCACAATACTCCCCTCACCTATCGGTGTGGAAAGTTAAACATCACAACAATTTCAATAGGTAAGAAGAAACACAGAAAGTCAACCGTACATGGGTACCCATCCTAAAGGACCTGAAGACACTGCCATATAGCGAGGAGGCGGGGCTACCAACCACAAATTCATCATTTCATTTGATGTTTTACCCGTTGGATGCATTAAAGATAAAGCTTTTGTGTTTCATTTTGTGTTCAAAATTGTACCTTTGAAAACAGTTATACCTCACCAGTCTTGTTATATACTGATATACCCTAGAGAAGTGTAAATAACACCATTGAGCTGTAGGCGCGATGTACCAAATGCTATACAATAAAAATAGAAACACTGAAACTCCGCCGTAACAGATAACTTCTTTATTTACTGGGGAGCTTTTCTCAAATACTTATAATAAATACAGTTATCTTCCTAAAGCACTTTTTTGTCTTTGCGATACGCAATGCATAAAAAATCCCCCAAACTACAGAGCACTTTTTTCTTCCTAATTTAGATACGAAGCAAAAGTTTCTGTGGAAGTTAGAGAGAGTTCGGATGCAGAGAGGAGAGTTGTAATGCGCAAGATGTGCCGAGAGTACATCATCCAGATGGGACAACTTTGCTCCATTATTATTACGGTTATTACTATGTTATTGTCTTATATAAGTGTTTAGGAAGTCAGAACTGCGGCACTTGCCAAAAATATATATATTAAGTTTCTCGGAAGTTCTTTAAGTGTCTCTCGATCTTAGATACCACTGTCTTTTTGTCGTGTCAATGTGAACCTGAATTGAGATGGGAGATACTGTGATTTCTCCGTAACCGTTATACCTGATGTGGTTACTTTTTTACTTTGAAAAGTAGTATACAGTCCCATTTTTTAATACACCTCCCTTTTATTTTTTAAACGGGTCAACTTAAAAAACTGAAACTGATAAGAAATTGATGCATGGATACCATATTTTGGAGTAAAGTTGTCAGATGGAACTTCCAAGATGGCGACTGGGCGCCATCTGAGAAAAAAGTCAAATTGAAAGGGGGGTCTTGTGATACATCTTTTTGAAGCTTGTGGCGAATACTTCACAAGACTAGAATATGAAGCTTCACTTACTACAAAATGACAGAACATTTAATAATTACCAGATACAAACACATTAGAGGTTTTCGCGGATCACGCGCAGTATGATCATACTGTCAGAATGGACTGTCGATGTATACTTCATGTGGACACCGGAGATGTAACTTTTAAGTAGCGCCTTTTTAAGTCGAATCCATATTTAAAGTTATAAAATTTTAAGACCCTATACCAAAGTTTTGGTTAACCAACCACTTTTTGTGACTAAACGCTCTGTTGATCCTTTGTACTCTCTGTGATCCACTACGCTTTTAGAGCTTAAATGGAATATCATTGCCTATGTTTACCACATTTACAACAAGTTTGTGGTACCAGATAACTAGAAAAAGGCATGTTTTTACCGTAAAATGCACGGTTAATTATTTGGTGACTTTTAAGGTAAATACATTTTTTTGTAACATTTCTTGAAGTCACTTTTCAATGCAAGCTAATTTTGACACTCTCGCGAAGTGTTTAATACATGATCACTTTCTTTTAGTAGATAATGATGTACCTAGTATCATATTTTCCAAAGACTAACGGTACGAGTCCACTGGATACTTTTGTAGCGCAACAAATCTCGTTCAGTGCTACATATTTTTCCTTGATGTGTCCACTTATCAGTCTGTTGCACGCCAGATATGTACGTGCAACATGGTATCGCGGATACATGCTACAAATGTTTCATGAATCGTGTCCACTGTCGATGGTTGCAGTTGTGGTTGTGCCTTTGTGGTGGATAGTCAACAGTGTACTGGCTTTTTAAATATGTCACAAATTGCTGCCGCTTTTATTGTCCTTACAAATTTAAGGCGAAGGCGTGTTAAGAAAAAAACTAAAAGAGGAATGTGGGTCCGTGACTGGAAGAAACGAGCAAGGGGCATATAATAAATTGATGGCAGAATTGCGAAGTGTAGATCCTAATTTCTATAAAAATTTCTTGCGTATGTCTGCTGCAGATTTTGATCACTTATTAGAATTAATCTCTGTAAAGATAAGTAAAAAAGATCCCCGGATGAGGAAATCAATTACTCAATTCTCAATCAATTTTCGTCTGTTCCTTGGCCACTTTTTTTAATTTTTTCATTTCACGGGAAAACGCAGAACGAAGTGAATGTATTTTTCTTTTCACATCGTCAACGGTACGGTTGCAGATTTTGACCAATTCTTGGGGATGTTGATTCCTTTTCCTTGAATCCTTATGTACTGCAAAACAACAATGATATTTTGTGAATACTGTTTTTTCTTGAAATATACGTAACTAACATCTTTTTCATGTGAAATAGTCTGTTAATAAATATATGGTTAACTTACATGGATTTTTTCATCCCATAGTTCGGCTCTTGCCTCGTATTCTGTTATTAAAGACAATGTCTCGCTCCTTGACCACTTCGCCATTTCAAAATTTTCATGCAACAAGCAACGCGAAACCAACCTACCTTGTTCCATGTGCAACACGTAGTGCTACAAGATGGAACCTACGTCGACTGAAATTTGCATCGCAACAAATTTGTATCCGCGCAACACTGTATACATGTTTCACGTGAACGTTTCATCACTATGTACATAGGCAACACGTGTTGCGAATATGTTGCGCAACAATGTTGTGCGCAACAATGTTGTGCAACAAATGTATCCAATGGAATAATTCCTTAATACTAAAAATTCCAAAATCAGACAATATAATTTTGTTTTATTTGGGTTTTCGTTTGGAGGCCTGTATTTTAACTTTTCTTGTTTTGAAATGAGCTGTATAGTCTTCTCCTAAAGTATCTTCCACTCGTCATAGAACATCCCGTATAATGGTTCTACCCGGAGATCTAGCAACATGGTCAAATAATCGACCGTGGTTCAAACAAACAAAATGTTTGTTTACTTCTTCTAACCTATTAGAATTCGATATACGAGGGTTGCTCTATATCTCCGTCAATCCACCAGTACGCAGACAGCTGTTTCACGCTTATTAGCGATCATCAGTGCGCCACAGGTAGACTGACGGAGATAGAGAGCATCAGACATGTGAAGCATGTGAGAGTAGGCGACAGAAAAGATCTGCCTGAGCGCCATCTGGTACCCGGAGGTAACGGAAAACCAAAGGAAGTCACCGCTAAAAAGCAGCCAACTTCTTGGCTGAAAGCAAAGGCGCATTCACTTCACCTAACCGGATATGTGCGCTTCTATGCCAACTGCATATGAGAGTCGATACACGGGGATTGCTCAGACGATCTATGGCGCACTGATGATCGCTAATAAGCGTGAAACAGCTGTCTGCGTATTGGTGGATTGACGGAGATATGGAGCAACCCTCGTATATCGACTCTCATATGCAGTTGGCATGGAAGCGCGCCTATCTGGTTAGGCGAAGCGAATGCGCCTTTGCGTCCCGCCAAGAAGTTGGCTGCTTTTTAGCGGTGACTTCCTTTGGTCTGCCGTTACCCCCGGGTACCAGATGGCGCACAGGCAGATCTTTTCTGCCGCCTACTCTATTCGAATTCGTTGTGATTACCAAAAAAACCGAAAGTCGATCCAATTCACCATGGACGTATTTAATTGTATTGAAATCGGTAGCGCACAGTTCACGATAAGCGGAGACCTTTACAGCCATCGCTAGCACATTTACATACATAATTTATTATTAACATATTATGTCGTATGCATTAGTAGAATAAACGGAAAATAATGGTCTATTATATTTTTTTCGTTTATATGTTTGTTATAATAAATGCCACCGTTGGAAAACATATAAAAAGACAATGGAATATGTTTTTTGTGTTACAAGTCATTAGCATACAATGATATAAATGTGATTTTAATTATTATTTACAAAACTCAAGAACAATACTACACGAGACTACGTTAATAGTTTGCCTATTTTCACCGTTTCGTATTTTTATAGGTCTGTGGTGTGGAAACGGTATGATCCATAATATGTTTCATTCATATTGTTTTTGCGCTTCAGTGACCCACCAATAAAACTCGATCGTTCGAAATAGGCAGATTTATAGCGTTTCGGGTCTCTGTAACCGTTTTCAAAGAGCAAAATGTTTGACAAAATCCAATTTGGAGTAAATTAATTTGATTGATTGACTTTGAGTGACCCCCTTCCAAAATTCAAAGAACAAAAATTATTGATAATTAGGGGAAAATATACCAACAACTAAATTTTCGATATTTTGTTTGTTATTATAAATACTGTTCATTGTTATCCAATTGCATATTAGTAATTTCTTGACATCACATTTTTTGTCTTCAGGTAAAATTGGAAAATCTAATAATATTTCTATAATGACCGACCAGTTCAGACCGGAGATCTAAATTTAGTCGTGGAATTAATGAATGAAAGAATTGGCTTTCTGGTGACTAGAATCACCAGTGCATAGGCTTACAAACGAGCCCTTATGCACCACTCCTTACCTTAGTTCCCAAGTCCAGCCTTCATCACAAAGGTGAGGAAGGCCTTGGATCCTGTCCATCTTATATCCTCAGGTTCAAGAACTCTTGAACCTAGTATGGTGTGATTGTGATACCCAAGGGCTTGTCACCTCCATCACATACTAGTGATGTTTGAAGGTGTTATGGCCGGATGGCAGGTCGACAAGTCCAGTGAGAGACAGAACCGCACCCCCTTGGCCAGAGGTTCTAAAATAATGTCCAGATATTCCTCTCCATCTCATAAGATGCTGATTCTGCAACTACAACTCTGTTTTCCTTCTAATGGTACCTGCTGCTGACTGGCTGGCGAGAAATTTAATTGTTAGTGAATTAATATTATTATTACTTTAAAACAAAAATTCCATTCCACTTCATACCGTGCGTCCGATAAGGAACATCGTTTTCTGTTGGAAGTGGAGGACGGACTGTGCCCAGTATACCCGGTATATCTCGTTCTCCACAACGGACTCTATATTCCTGAAGAGTATGGCAGCACCGGGATCTCATCTAAACCGTATGAGTACTTCAGATGACAGTAGAGCACTCGTAGAGCCGATGGACGTACATTTTACACGCCGACAATAGATGCATGAGCGTCTCTGGCACCTGTCGGCAGGCCCTACAACGGGTATCGGGTACATTTACCTCCATAACCCTACTACGGTATACCAAGGTGTTGAAAAGACCGTCTTGGCAAGCCATTATAAAGCCCTCAGTCTCGGACTTCAACCTACTAGACCTTAGGAAAGAGAAGGCCAACTGCTCAGACAAGCCATTTTTTTTTCTAGAAATTCCATGCGGTGCTCCTCGTTATATTGCAGGCAGTGGCCACTGGCCAGTACTACCCTGTCCTGCAGACTCTCCAAACTCAATAGTCCACAACCTCCCAGGTGCCTCGGAAGCCATATTCGCGGAACAGAGGAGTTAGGAAGTATACTACTCCCTATATTCATCCTTTTGCGGGTCTTTGTATCGATTTCTCTTGGTCACTATCCAGTGGATAACATCAAAGGTGGGGCAAGCATATTTGTGGCAGCGGCTTTGTTCCTACCGGACAGTTCTGATGACTAGACTAGAGTCAGTACAAATAGTTATTGCAGAGATCCAAAAATTCATAGAGGACCGCTGTTTTTTTCCTCAACATGGATGATAGGTCTCTACGTCCTTTTCTACAACCATTGTGGCATCATCCTGCACTCCACAATGTTCATCATAAAAGACTGGGCGAACGAGCGAAAAAATTCCAATCAGCACCAGAGTTGGGAATCTCCATCATCGCGTAGATCCCAATACAAACAGGCAAAATCGTCCTCTGTATCTGTGAGTGGCTGTACAACACATAAATACAAAAATTTCAATTCAGCGCACATACTGAATATTGATCATAGGCCCAGCCTATCCGGCGTATATATGGACTAGGTATGAAGCCTTTTTATTTTTTTCGTTATTTCATTTATTAAACCTCCCTCTGCTAATCTGATAGCGCACTATAAATAAAAAATCACTCGTTTCATCATTGATTGTCTTTCGTTCGACAACAAATCAGTTAATCTCTTCATTCGTAGCAGCGTGTATGGCGGATCGGATCGTCTCCATAGGCGTAGTTGAGAGGTCAGACAATGTACATCTATCAGGAAGTATTTGGTATCATCTTTGTGTGCTTGGAAAAAATAACGAGGTGAAGCTTATCCACATTGTACAACCATAGTCAGGTTATATAGATCATTTTAAAGGATTTTAGAGGATAGTGAGAAGACGGGAAGGCCTTGAATGTCACTTGCGGTGGAAAAAGTTACTGCTATGAGGAAAATGCTTGTCAAGGACAGGCGAAACCTATACCTTTTGGTGAATAGCGGGTACTTTAGGCTTAAATGCAGTAGCAATTTGAAGAGCAGATGACCCCACATCTGACTTGGTGATGGGAGATGTTACGTGTGAACAAATCGTGATAGGTGATGAAACTATTGTGATATACTGACGAAGACTCAAAAAAAGGTTGGGCATTTGATGATGAGAATGCAACCCTAGTCAGAAAATCTCGATCTGTGAAAAAGAGAATCATAAGTGGTATACTGAACAATGCCTGACTAAAGTAATTGAATTTATGAACCCTTTTTTTATGGTCAGCCTCCTGCAAAGGCTGAAAGTCTATAACGCTGTAGAACCGCTGCGGGAGGATAAGTATCGATGCACGTTAGATTTGAAACGCTGCAGGTTGTAGCCGTTAGAAAATAAATTTCTCAGCAGCCCATTCCACAGCATCGAGGCACTCCAAAAAAAAAAGTAGGAAAGAATTTACTTGAGTAAATTCAAACGGCGCTTTTACTGTGGACCGGAAGCGATATTGACAAAAACGAATTTTTTCCGGACTAGTTTTTTCATGCTGATTCCGAATCTGTATTTAGTTTTTCTCTAGCACATGTAGTTTGGGCTGTCTTTTGTATATGGACAGATGAACGGACAGACAGAAGCTCTGCATAAGCTAGCGCGAGAGCTAAAAGGAATGCTGGAGACTGGTTCGGGAAATAGGAACCTCGACCTGGTAAGGATGAGTTCGCAGAGCCTCTCTAGTATTCCTCGATCGGACGGCCTTTGGTGTCATTATCCATACAGGTCAGCCACCCTTCTTCTACGTTCCAGGCTGTGGAGGTCCTTTGTGAGGTTAGGCGTATCGATAAGCCTAATTGCTCACTTCTGGATAGTGCCCAGGAGCTTTAAAGAGTGCTTCGGAGCGCATCTCCTCACAAGGGAGCAATGGAATCTGTGCCTTGTAGAGCAGCAGTAGTTGGTCTGGTGTATACAGCTTCCTACAGAGGAAGCTACTCCAAGTTTCTGGAATGCCGTTTTAGCAATACTGACGACATGGTCATGACAGGACATGTTATGGTTGATGTTGATCCCCAAAGGCTTTACGGAAGGTGACTCAACTATTGGGTGACCCTCCATTTCCACAGTTGGTAGGTAAGCCAACGTGAGACTTGCCTGAGTTTTCTGTACGTTGAACTGTACTTTATTTGTTTATCCTGCCGACTAAAGTCAAAAAAATGGACACCTGATTCCTCCATCGCAATAATCCTCCAGCTCATCCCATGAAGGCCTCCCTATAGACCAGACCTCGCTGCCTAAGACTTTGCACTATTTCCACATGTGCAAATGAAGTGATGAGGACCTTCTGCGTGATTGGGACCATGAGTGTGCTTCAATCCTCTGTGACACTTGTCAGAACGGGTTTAAAGAATGGCTTCAGATTATCGAGAGATGCATCGGATGTAGAGGAGATTATCATACTTTGAAAATATTGAATGGATAAATCTGTATTGCAAATCTGTCCTAGCATACTTTTTATATGAACTTTAAGGATCATGTAGTTAACCACCACCACCCTAAAAATAAACTAGACCTACGCTCATGACATTTTAAAATGTTCTTTTCGAACCGGCTAACTAACTGCCAGTGATATCCAGGCTTTCAGCCTGCTGATGAAATATTATGGAGGTTTTCGTTTTGTTGTTCGAGAATCTGGCATAAAAATGGCGATTTTCAGACGCTGCGACGTAGTTTAGGCTAATTGAGTTGCGCTCTGGTTGGCAACTTCTTTGTTGATCAACGAATGGAAGTTCGCACGTCGAGCGATGTGTTCGCAAATCGATTTTGACTATTAACAGTTGAACATATACATGGACGAAGTTGTTTTGTGAATCAGCCAAATCGGTAGCGTCTAAAATATAAGCTAGGTTCACAGCAAGGACCATCAAGTCTACTCTCAATTGAATGACTACAAGCCAAAGACTTTATTGTCTTAATAATGCAGCCAAAAATTTATAAAACCCACTGTTCATATCTACGATAGTTGAGAAACAGACTTTCAAAATGCAATTTTCTCCAAATTTTCCATATGTGAATTAGAAGTGGCGTTGGACAAAATGCATTTTGATTGGGATTTTATGTTCGTATATTGTACGACACAGTTCGGGAGCTGAAATGATAACTGCAGTACGTGATAAAACTGTGGCAAACTAGTGATGTATGGAACTAGGATGATCAAAATGATTTCATTTAAAAAATATTATGATATAATAATATAAAATCGTCTTTATTTAAGTAGTACAGTACAGTACAGTGACTGTTATGAAGGCGAAGTTTGGCTAAAGCTACTCTTACTAGTGCATACCTGCGGTTCTACCCGGTTCCAAAATACCCGGTTCTACCCGGGTATTTCAACAGACCACAGAACCGGTTCTGAAAAAGATGAGACCCGGGTTTCGGTTCCATAACGGTGCCGCAAGAAATTTAAATTTCGCGCGCCCAGTCTTATGGTTTGTAACTACATGAGCCCTGGGTTGTGATTGGCGTGCACTTCGAAAACTTCATGAGAAATCTACAAAGTTAAGTCTCGAAATGACAAATGCTTTGACTTGAAGATACAAGCTAAGACGGCTAAAGCATGTTCCACTTCTGCAATATTTAACCAACGTCTCCAATTATTTTTCCGATACCGACAACACCTTCGGTCCAAGAATGTCTAGCACCACAATGTCGGTGATGCTGGAAAGCATAATACGGTCACAATATGATAATGAATCAGTGAATGCAAGCATCACCGATCCAGCACCTCCACAAGATTACCGCATTTTAAGAAATTCAAAAAGCAACCTCCAAACATCAGCTTGGCCACCCAGTAACAGACGACATGACACAAGCTATAAGACTTGAAGTGGCCCTCTACGAAAATGGTGGTCAAAGAGGAAGGTACTTGTCCTTAGCCTATGACAGCCTTCTTACAATTCAGCCCACTAGTGTGGAGCCAGAAAGATTATTCTCATCAGCTGGGATTATCTGCAATAAGCTTCGCACTTCGTTATCAGATCGAAGTTTGACGGCCATATCATTTTTACGGTCATTCTATGATAATAAGAAAAAATCGCTGAAAAAGTAAACACACCGGTAATTTTTAGGCAAACTAAATATATAGGCTGAGACTTACGATCACTGAGAGACTGATTGAAGATGATAACTTTTCGTTGATTATGTTATAGATTTAACATTTATGTTCCGAGAACGCTTTTATGTTTCTTTATGTTTAATTTCAAGTTCCTAACACTTACTTATATTCCTGATAACTGTGTTGTTATTTTCGTTATTCTTTTGAAATAAATGTTACTTCAATATGAATTAATCCAGTTTTTTTAGTAGGCACCCTAGAACCGGTTCGGAGCCGGGTACCCGGGTAAAGTGCATTTAGAACCGGTTCTGAAAATTCGAGAACCGGGACCGGTTTTGCATGCACTAACTCTTAAACTTAACCTCCAACACAGAACCAGCTGACAAATTTATTAAAAACCACATATCTATCTACTTAAGCAAACTGATCGAAAAACCAATCACTAGGAATAAAGAGCGCCTAAGATAAAAGATTTAACTGCTATAAAATTTTACTGATAAATATGAAAATGAGTTTTTAATAATAATAATAATAATAATAATAATACTCTTTATTTCCGTATGACTCTTACAGAGTGTTGGAAGATAGTCAACAATTATAATGTATATAAACGAACAACAAGCAATTTTCCCTAGTGAATACAATGTTGCAAGAAATAACAAACAACAAACAGATAAACAAAGAAACAGTGAACAAAAAATATAGCTGCCTACATAGGTATTATGCGACGTCAAGGGTACAATTCATATATTCGTCAATTGAGTAGAATGAATGCATAAGTAGTAATTTTTTGACCTCTTTATTGAAAGTGTGGATAGAGTTTAATTTTTTGATATCTAGCGGTAATTTATTGTACAGTTTTATGGGCATAACATAAGGACTCCGAGATGTTAATGACAATCGATGGACAGGAATATTCAAATTGAAATTCTTACGTAGGCTATATGAGTCCGAGCGATGCATAAACTTATCAATATTTACTTTAATATACAAAACACACTTATATATGTACAGTGAATATACTGTCATAATTCTCAATTCAAAAAACAATGAACGACATGAATAGTTATATGGTTTGAATGTCATAGTCCTAATAACTTTTTTTTGAAGAACAAAGAGTTCTTTAAGGCGCGCGCAGTTGCCCCAGGACACAATGCAGTAACTGAGCAAGGAATTCACATAAGCGAAATAATACATCCTCAGTATCTCCATTGTAACGAGGCTCCTCAATTGCCACAGATTGAAACAGTGATGTGATATCTTTTTTAACAGATAATCCACATGATTGTTCCATGACAGCCGCTCATCCATAATAACGCCCAAAAATTTCACTTCGGAGCATTGCTGTATTGTTTGCTTATTAATTTTAACCAGTATGCTTTGATCATTAGGCTTTGTGTTAAAGAGTAACATTTCGGTCTTGCTAGAATTTAGCATAAGTTTATTATTAATGCAATATGAAACCATATTCTCACAAGCCTCATTAGAGATATGACAGAGGTTACTGATATTCCCTGAGTCTAATACCAAATTTGAATCATCAGCATATAAAGACTTAAAGTAAGGGCATGCTACATCTAAGTCGTTAATAAAAAATACAAACAATACCGGGCCCAAAATACTGCCTTGCGGAACACCGGTTGATAGATCTCTGGGTGACGACTTCTGTAATCCATTATCAGTATGAAGTCTCACTATTTGTGTTCTGTTAGATAGATACGACTCTACCCAATTTAGAGCGCTACCTCTGACACCATAAGCATGAAGCTTATGTAAAAGGATAGTGTGATCTACTACGTCAAAGGCGCGGGTGAGGTCAAAAAATAGTCCTATAGTCTTTAGTTTACTTTCAAGATTCGTCAGTACCTTGTTCTGTAGCGAAATTATTGCGTCTTGAGTAGAACGTCCCTTCACAAAGCCGAATTGCGAGTCCGATATTAGTCTGTATTTCTTGGAGAAATTGCTGAGTCTAGCATAAAAGGCTTTCTCGAATATCTTTGAAAATGCAGATAGGACAGCAATGCCACGATAGTTGGATATGAGAGATTTTTGCCCTTTTTTATATATAGGGACCACAGCAGCTGTTTTGAGGGAAGATGGAAAAACGCCTTCCTGGAATGATAGATTAATAAGAAAAACTAGTGGATTCACTATCAAGTCTGATATTTTAGCAAGTAAGGAACAAGGTATTCCATCATCTCCACTTGAAGACTTTGATGATATATCTCTGATGTACCCTAAGATTTCAGTCTCATCAACAGGATGCAGAAATAGAGAGTTAGGCGATGAATTGCGTTCAGCTGGATACTGTATATCTTTAGAATGAGTACCCCTTGTATCGTGTACTATCGTTTTGACGGAGTTAATAAAATACTCATTGAATTCATGTGCAAGCTTATTGATATCAACAGACTGACCCTGATCATCCAACATTTGGGTAGGAAAGCAACTAGGATTATTTGAATTAGTGTGATATTTTACTACCTGCCAGGAAGCCCTCGAAATGTTTTTTGAATTGGATATTTTTTTACTGAAGTATAGCTTTTTTGCTTCAACTATCTTTTTTGAATGGCTCTTTTTTAATGACTTATACATAGTATGGATACGTTTATCATTCTCAGACTTATACAACCTAAAAACATCTCGTAAAAATATTCCTTCATTTATCATTTCCTCGGTAATCCATTGATTTTTTCGTTGCTTCCGCTTTTTAGTTTTACGCAAATTAACAGGAAAAGCTTTGTCCAAGTGAATGAGAAATTGGGTAAAAAATGCATTAAAATTTTGATCACTGGTGCCGCTAGATATCAAAGTAGGCCAATCTTCCAGTGAGAGCAGGTACCTAAAATAATTTATGCTATCAATGTCATTGAAAAATCGTCTCTTATGATACAAAGTAGGATTACTCCCTTTGCATTCATTCGATATTGTATATCTTACCAGTTGAGAGTAGTGGTCAGATAGATCGGAAATTAAATTTAAATTTAAAGAGGGTAGTTCGCTGGCAGGGAATACACAGGCTATGTTGACCACTCAAGAGCCTATTATGGGTATCATAACGAAAAATCAGTTTGTCTCGCAAGTAGCTGGGTTTTGATTTCCTCATGGTACGATGGACAAAAACTATATATTAGTATTTGATAAGGCCAACCATTCTCATCCAATTAGTGTGACGAAAAACTCACAAATAGTCTACACATACTTATGTACTACTATTATATTTTGTTGTTTGATTGAAATATGCTACAAATATTTTCAAAATGTTTGTTTTTACTCAACAATGAAACTCAAATTACATCTGGTCCAGTATTCCAGTCACAGCATAGTAAACTACCAGCACAATAACTCAAGTTGGCGGAAATTACACGCGCATCCCCATTTTTGGATGATTTTTTGTAGGGATGGTAACGGTACTTCGATACTTGTTCTTCTGCACTTATATTGACTTTTTTATCTTAGATACTTTTTGAACGATTCCAAGCTGGTATCGATACTTTTGTAGGTGTATCGGTATCGAAAATAATTATATAATTATTGAGGGGTGTAATCAATTGCACAAAATTCTCTGTACGAACCAAACGATGAAGCTAAAAAATATCGAGTTGGTACCGGTATCGATATTTTCATTTTCGCATCTCTACCCAAACTTCACAGCCGTAAAATCATACATAAATCCTCCTAAGGTCATTAGGTCATTATGTGCAACAACAATTTTTCCAAGTTGTATTTCAACTTTCTTGTAGCAAATTTTGTGGTTGAGTTCCACAGACCCCATATTATGATTTACTATTATGATTTAGTTTCTCTGTATTGGTTTTTTGCCTCTCCTGAAAATTTTTAATAATGGACAAAATGCAACTTGATAGTCTGCTGCTCTGTTGTTAACAAACTATGTCTGTAATCGACTCTTTTGGACGACTATACTAAAAAACACGTTTTTATAATACTAAAAAGTTATAAATAATTCTTGATATAAGCTCACACTAATAAACGAAAAATACTAGTAATATGTGAAAAAAGCGTTGGATTCTCGATGTACTAAAAATATGACATAAAGGGAATAGGAACCGGGCACACAATAATCTAATAATTAAGTGTCATTATGACTGTCCCTGTGGACTGTCCAACATGACGGGAACTACAAGTCTTATTTTCTTCGAAAAATCGAGGATCACAGACAACATTCATGGTTAAAAAACATACGCGATTGGATTGGTATGAACACATCATCCTTAATTCGTACCACTCAGGACCGAAATAAGTATGCCAAAATTGTCGCCTACCTTCATTAAATGGAGATGGCACCCGAAGAAGAAGATTTCTTCTTGTGAAACACCCCTTACAACCAAGTGAATCCTTTCCAATTGAATCAACATAACTGTACCCAGAATGGTGACTATAATTTAGCGCAACAACATACGTATCTGTGTATATACAGACATTGCAGAATAAATATCGGATTTGCGGTCGAATGAAGCAACTCATTATTCGTGCGGATCTCCTTGGGAGACGAGTCACTTAAGGTACTGCTCCGCCTATCATAAGGTACCATTATTGTCAATTTAGAAGGATGATGCCGTGCTCTGGACGATCCGCGAGATGCCATACTCGCTTTGGATTCGATTGAAAAATAGACGATTAACGATCGAAGATCCTAAGAAGCCGAAGACACGGCCAACGCTGGGCGGCAGCATATTATATAAAACAGTGGCGTAGAAGCAAATAAATATACTACCCGCAAGTGAAATCCGAACACCTTAAGAAAATAAATTAAATATGTGTCCACAGCTTGGCAGTATACTCTCTACACCTTTTCCAGCTGTAGTTCCTAAGCCGTCAAGTGATAATTGAAAACGGTCAAGTTAATATTACAACTCGTCATTTTGTAGTTTCAAACTGTCAGGTGCAATTTATACCTGTCAGTTTGAATCTGATTTATCACTTGACGCTTTAGAAACTTTAGCTGGGAAAGGTGCAGTATACATGTACAGTCTGGTCCAGACGCTAAGTTTTCCACATTTTTGAATAGGTACCCAAGCTTTTTACCAGCAGCTGTTGCAATTGACGCTACGTGTGCGTGACACGTTAGATTTTTTGTAATCTTGACTTCTGAGAGCTTGAGTCAGTGACTCCTTGGCCAAAGCTGATTGTTCATAAGAACTGGGTATTGGCTTGGGCACTTCTTGTTTGAAAGCGTGCAGTACTGGGTCTCGGAAGCACTCAATTTTACCATATTCCTTAGCCCCCAAGCGGTAATGGTCTCCAGATCCTTTAAAAGTGAAGCAGCGCTGCCAGTCTTCTGCGTTCCACCTCCAGTTTGCTAAAATACCGTAAGTCTGCCAATCACTTGCTCTTAGATTATAGTCTCTCACCACATTTGCACTAGATCGGATCGACAAAAAGTTATGCTTCATTTTTACATGTATAGTTTTTTTTTGACATACCACGTAGGTAAATAGCATCTGAATGAAGAAGGCTGGTCAAAACGCTACGTTTTCCATCACGTTTTGTCGGTGCAGTTTAGAACGTTGCAAACATAGAAGGTCCACATGGTGCCATTCTGTGTTAATTTTTACGCAATCTTGTTGACATCGATCATGGAGGAAGTACTACTCAGCTCAATTTTTGCATGTTGTCTTACGATGAAGAGGAAACAAATGGAATGTTTGAAAAGGCTTCTTAAGAATACAACACTTTACCCACGTCAGATTACTGCGTGAATTACGTGATGAACTTAATGATTGGCAAAACTACTTACTCGTTTAACGAAATAGCACAAATATTGCATTGGATGCATTGGACTACGCCCTTCTGTCTTTCCTTCTGGCCTACACTCAGGTAGGAGCTCCTGCTTTCACTCAGGACAGGACAGCCGAAGATAACATGCTTAGCTGTTTCCTCTGCCTCACCGCACTTCCTGCATAATGGATTTGCTCCATCAATTCCCAGCTTTTGCAGGTGTGCACTGAAAGTCCAATGGCCAGTTATGAATCCAACCACCTTTCGTATTTCCTCCCTGCTCATTCTGAGAGCGTCTGCGGTATTGGAATACGAAAGTCCCCTGAGCATCCTCTTAGACTAAATAATCCCCTATTGGCACATTCTGCCCCAGTGCTTCTGGTCTTCATTTGACACCCAATTGGTGACACCTGTCCGTACTATGTTGTATGGCATACCATATGCTGGTTCTAAGCCGATGAGAGGGAGTTCAGCGCCTTCCTTGGCACACATGTCGGCCCTCTCATTGGGGTGAACGACGTGATCTCCAGTTTGCTGATGAGCGCCTATTGGTTTGATGGTTTGGGATGCCATTGCGTTTACCAGCAAGTCACATTTACTTGTGATTCGTGGAACAATGACGGCAAAACGTTATGTGAATGAGGTGTTAGAACCAGTTTCCGTTCCATATGCCTGAGACCTTGAAGAGAGTTTCCAGAGAGATAATACGCACCCTCACGTCACAAGGATGTTGATGACGACAGAAAGAAGAAAGAAGTAAAAGGAGTTGTTCGATCATCCTTTATGCTAGCTTGACACTCTTGACAGTTAACACGTATTTCCCCTCCTAATAATTTTGGAGCGAAGCTGGTGGTGGCTACTGTGTGGTGCTGAATTCTGTGATACGACACTGTACGGAGTGCAGTGGTACCATAATCCACCCGGAGCTGTGCCACCGTTGGCACCCATGCTTGGTTCGATAGTCGAGCCGTCCTGTTTTGACGTTAGCTCGGTGGGTGGTTCGCCTCACGATCGATACCGCTCGATCGGCATACGGTAATATAGGCGGCCGGCGTGTATAGGAAACCAGAGCTACCGCCATGCCATGCCATTGCCATACCGTATGCCCGCGATATGGTAGTCTAAGAGACTGTATATCTTGAATGCTTCCAATATGGAATACTATATGTCTAGATTTGCGCTGAACATCGCGCTTTTCAAGGATCTGTTGACCCTAACTTTCTTAGTTTGCAAACTGATCGAACTGATCACATTCTCAATATTTCGCACGAAACTTCGCTAGTCAACATATGCGGGTATTTTTTTAGTAGTGAGGGGGTTAGTGTTTAGTTAGCCTACTGGTTGTCGCTCAGCCTTGAGACCTATTCCTATACCATCCTAAATTGTTTGTGAACCTTGAGATGCATTGTACTCTCTTCTATCTTCCCTCCTGACCTACATTCAGATAGGAGATCCTGCTTTCGCTCAAGGCAGGACAGTCGATGAAAACGTGCTTAGCTTTTTCCTCTGCCTCACCGCACTTCCTGCATAAAATATTTGCCCCATCGATCCCCAATTTTTGCAGGTGTGCAATAAACGTCAAATGGCCGGTCACAAATCTAACAACCTTTAATAACTCCTTCCTGCTCAATCTGAGGGCTTCTGCGGTATTAGAACACGAGGGTCCCCTCAGCATCTCCTTACATCAGTGTATGTATGTTCGGACATACTCCATTACTCTGTCCCAGCGCTTCTGTTGCGCACTTGAAACCCGTCTGGTACCAGCTGTCCGTACCAGGTTGTATGGTATACCACATGCTGGTTCTGGCTCGATGAGAGAGAGCGTTCTGCACCTTCTTTAGCACACATGTCGGGCCTCCCATTCTTATCTATCCCTATTGACTAGGCACCTGAAACAACCCTGTTTTGGTTTGAAACAAACGTGCAGAGATTAGCCGAGTACTTACTTCATTGGCGAAAATCTGGAAACCATGGGAGAAGCGCTTTCGCCAGTACACAGAATGAAAGTACAGGTGAGGGACTGGGATGTACACAGCTTTGTCGATACCATTTGCCGTTGCATTGTGGACAAGGAACAATGATAAGTAAAGTGATGGAACAACAACATAATACTGCTCTCATTTCTTCTTTCCATCTACTTTGCATTCTAACTCCTTATCTATCTAAGGCTTTCTTCACAACATAAATAAATATACAGAGATATAAATGCAACATCTCTATGTACAGTACGAATTTGGGAATCATAGGTAGTGTTCAACGGGATTTAGCAGACGTAAGCGCTTGTCGGCGCTTTGCGCTAACTAACCGATGAACAAGCTGTCAAAAAAGCACCAGTCAGCTTAGTTAGGGCTTTTAAAAAGCGCTATTTGGTTAGCGAAGCAGCACAAAACTAGAAAAAGTTATTTGTAGTTCTGAGGAAAGCAGTTACCTTTGTATAGTGTGATTTTAATATCAGGGTTTGTGATTTAATAACCTAGGTTTTTGACAATACAAATAATATTATATGGAGATGGCTATGACAGTTTTATCACGTCAACAGTCACACCTAGCGCCTGCAGGCACCTGCAGGTGCTTCCACCTAGCGTTTTTGCGTTGAGTCCCATTGAACACATCCATAATATTATCGAATAATCACTAAGATTTTAAAGACCAGAGTAACGAAATACAATTACCCACCAAACTTATCTCCGAAACAATCTTGATTGGCAATATTTTACTACAATTATACTAATTATAGAATATCAGATAACAGACAACACGATTCGGTTGCTGACATTGACAGTTTTGACATCTGAAACATGACTGTTAACAAATGCGATTGTTATGCTTATCTTGAACTATTTCTAGAACAAATTGTGTAAATGGAATACGATCAAAATGTACATGAATTTTTCTATTCTCCATTCGAGAAATTTAACCCAACCTTATACCACAAATTGTGTAATCTTAACACAGTCTTCAGAGAAGAAAACAGATATGCCTAATAACAATAACCAATAGCCAATAATAACATGCCCTGGCACGACCACGTCGTCAGTATTGCTAAAGCGGCATCCCAGAAGCTTGGAGTTTTGTTCCGCTGTAAAAAACTGTATGCACCAGAGCAATTCCTGCTGCTTTACAAGGCGCATATCCGACCATCCTTGGAGTATTGCTCCCATGTGTGGGAATACGCTCCGAAGCACCCTTTAAAGCTTCTGGACATTATCCAGAAGAGGGTAATTAGACTTATTGATACGTCTAACCTCATAAAGGACCTCCACAGCCTGGATCATCGTAGAGGAGTGGGTGACCTGTCCCTGTTTTACACAGATTCTATGACGGAAGATATCCGAGTGAGTCCTCCCAGGTGCTAACATTGTAGGCTGTCCGAACGAGGAACACTAGAGAGGCTCTACGAGCTCACCCTTATCAGCTTGAGAAGCCTACTCCCCGAACCAGTCTCCCCAGCATTCCTTCTTTTGGAGAACTTCGATGCTGTGGAATGAGCTGCCGGGGAATTTCTTTGTCGACGGCTACAACCTGCAATTTTTCATATTTAACGTGCGCAGACACTTATCTTCTCGCAGCGCTTCTACAGCGCCATAAACTTTCAGCCGTTGCAGGAGGCAAATCATAAAAGAACCGTGGAAAGTGAAAAATATATTTGAGCTCTCGGTCTAACGCCGCAGCCTGTCGGTTGCAGCTAAACTCCGATCCGCTTGCGGGTTTGTTTACAATCTACTTGACCTATTGCTGGCCGGCCGTCAGCAAGATAGACTAAATACACGCGGACCGCCGACCAAGAGTCACTCTCATGGGAAAGATCGCCCAAGCAGTACCATGGTACTACTGCTGCTCGTGGTATTCTCATTTTTCCAACGATCAGAAAGACAATACAACATATTGAAATGTTCATCGAGAGCACGAGTTGGGGCCCGCCGGTGCAAAAATTTCAAACAGGACAGATCGTGTCTAATATTCCGTTGCAGCGGCGGTACCTACCGGGTAGAAATGGAGTCAAGTAGGCCGACTCTGTTGTTCAAAAGGAGTATTTGTTCTTCAAACTATTGGTTACACCTAGACAAATATTTGCACGGAAGGCTCCAAGTTAGAACTGGGCACACGAGCTAGAGTAGCTGGTACCATTCCAAGAGTTTAAATCTCAGTGAACCTTGGGAGGTGTACCACAATCTTCCAAGCAGGAATGATCGTCAAAGAGTTGGGAGTCAGGGAGCTGATCAGAAGAACCCTGACAAACAAATCTATAAAAATCTTTTCAGTTAGGCAGGCTGCCCTAAGCGCACTAAGCTCCTAACGGGTTGAATCAAGATTTGTATGGAATTCGGAACGAAAAACAAAGTAACCAGGTCATAGTGGAGTAGAAGACAATGTATTGGCCGACACACTCGCAAAAGGAGGAACCCAAATCTGTGTTCATAGGACCAGAACCATTCGCGGGTATTGCGAAAAGCACCGCTAAGAAAACCATCTCAGATTGGACAGAGAGGAAAGCACTCTTGCAATGGCGAGATACATCTAGGCTACTACACTCGAAGGCGTTCATTCGATACCCCTCTAGTCAGTCCCTCCCGAAGATCATTGAATGGAACAGAAACGATCGCCTCATTCTAGTTGGTCTGTTGTCGTCTGAGGAACCACTTGCGGAAGTTAGGTCTTCAGAAAACAACGGACTGTCGCTTTTGCTATGTAGAGGACAAAACAGCGGAGCACATTTTGTGCTCTTGTCCAATACTGGAAAGAGCTAGGTATCAGACCTTCAGACTCACCCAACTGGAACCTTCTGACTTTCACTCACCACGACCATCACCTCCGTTAACATGTATGGATTGTACCGTGAACTCTAAATAAGTTTGAGCCACAATAGACACAAAAGGGTCGCAGTGGAAGGAGTCACAATCGCCCCGCTCATTTTCAACCTAACCTAACCTAGACGAATACTTACGGCTGTGGAGAACTCTTCAGGTTTATCCACCAAAGTCACAAAGTGAGGATGGGCACATAGCTTCTTAATGTAAAACATCTGACTATGTGCGAGTAGTAATGTTAAGCTTAAATAAAGATGTTTGACATATCATATGAATATTTTTTGATTATACGCTGTTTTTGAATTTAAAATATGTTTTTTTACGTGAGGAAAGAATGGGATCCTTGCAGCCGCCATATATTCAGACTAAGAGAGAGGTTAAGAGAAAAAACGTATTCCAATATTGTCTAGAACAAAACTTACAATCGTTCTGCTATTTAAATGAAGGAACTTGTAATCATAAGTTACGTTTTTTTTTTTCAAATGTTTCCACGTGAAAACATTATATATCGACAATCATACCACTAGTATTGAATTTGTCACACCAATCAACCTAGAAAAGTACGACGCTTAGGTTAATCCTTCGATAAGGAAAGAGAGGGGATACCGCACGCCCGTTTGATGCTATATGAATTAGCTGTCATTACCTGTTACCGAAAATGAATAGCCGCCAAAATATTTTTTTATATTTAGCGTTTTTAACACCAATCATTGTAAAATATTGTGGTGTGCATAATGGTAGGGTGTGCAGCAATTTTGGTAGTTTTTTGGTGCCATTGGGTAACAGAAATTCAGTCGCGCGTTCCGTCCTCTCTCTTTCCTTGTCTAAGGATTAGACTTCCATTGGAGTTTTAGCTTGTTCACGTTAAACGAAATTTAAATACTCGTTAGAAATCACAGATCCCTAACGTAAATAAAAATATAAGTGTGAGAACGTCAAGTGTGACAACAAGAACTGATCGATTAAAATGTGAATACTATACCTCACACCCCATCCCTATAATATCCAGTGACGTAGGAGGCTGCTATCGCACCGTTTTCACTCACTCAAAATTATATTTGACATAAGGCTCATAAGCAACTTAAAAGATCAAAAACTTCTATTTTAAGATGCCTAACACATAACAACGAACGCTTCAAAGGTCAAATCATAATTTTTTTGCGTGCAAGGACGATTCTGCACAGATACGAAAATTTTCCGAAAGTGCAAAAATGTGCGGATGATATTCCTTTTGTCAGACCAGATATTATACAGCATTTTAGAAAAGTTTGGAAGAGAACGACTTTTAGGTATCCATGAAGTACCACAGGGATCAATCCTCGGATCATTATTTTGAATACATTATGTTGGCGACCTACCAAACTGTACCCAAACCAACAAATCAATTTTGTTTTCTGTTCTGTTCTAATTCTTTTCGCTATTTATTATTAGTTTATTTTTAGTCAAAAATCATAATTATACATAAAGAAACCTATTAAATTAGTTGGCTGCTAACAAGTCGACGAGTCCAGAGTCAGAACTGTCATCAGCTTATGTAAACATGACATCGACAGATTGCATACGGCTAAGGTTCTAGTTGCCTATTTCAATAGTAAAATGGCTGGGAAGGCACATTTTGAACATCTTTTAAAAACCGGTTCAAGATAATAAAACAAATAATGGTTTTTCTGATTTATCATTGTAAGCTATCTTACGTACCTACTTTATATTTTTAACATCTGTTATATTTATTACTTAGTTACATGTTCTTTGTACATTACTCTACATGTATTTTGTTTTTAACCAAGTAACTATTATTGACATCGTTTATTGCGTAAGATTTTAGCGACCCTGGACCAATAAACTAGTGGTTCATAGATAGGTGTAGGTGCAGATACGCTTGTCGTTTCGCGAACACAAGGGAATGGCGCCCCCAGAAGCTGTGGTGACTCGCGATAAAATGCCGTTTTGACGAAACGAATCGGCGACAGCGACGGCCGAATAGCTCCAAAAACACGTGCTAATTTTTCAGGATAAATATTCGTGTTTCCTATATCGCCTGCAGTATTTTCTTTTTAATCCCTCTCAGCTAGGAACAATACCGTTATAAATATAAACGCATTTGCACAGAAATCACTCTTGTTTTTTAATTGCTATCCAACAAATTCGTAATAAATTTGCTAACGCAATCATAATAACTATTATTAGCATATTTTAATAATCTACCGTATGAATCAGTGTTTTCATAACCGAACATAATGACCTAAAATTTAAGATATGTATTTTCTTATGAGCAATAACTCAAATTTATTGTGTTATTGTGTTTGTCGGCCATTACCTAATGTAATAACAATTTATAGCCGATAACTTCAAATATACACCTGCACTTACGCTAAATTAAAAGCATATGCGTAATTTTGTTTTAATTCATGCACATTACCGAGAATCGTTCTTCCGTTTTTTGTCAATCGGTGTTTGTCTGATAAATCGGCAAATATTTTGGAATATGTGCAGCCGTATTTAGTAAATGCGTTCCAGGAATGTTTTTTATTGATTAAACTAGGAATTTTGATGAATAAAAAAATAGCTGTTTATATCATTATATGGATCTGTCACAAGAATGTTGCAAAATACCCAAATACCAGTTCTTATTTGGTCTGTAAACTTTGAGAGAGGAGTATATCTGGGAAGCTACTGTGCTTAACTACCCTGACTCGGCCTTAACGCGCCCCCTCCAGCCCATTTATCACCGGCCGTGGGTCGGTGATCTCTCAGTTTTCAGTCAGTGGCATATATTCAATATTTTTTCCAAATATTGACACACTGGATCTTGAAAACCAGACTCTTTAGGACAAATGATTATTTTGAAAACCATCAAAGATAGAACCAAATACGTTCAGATAAAAGTGAAAGGGAATTTAATTTTGCATCCACTGATGTGAAACTTATCATACCATCCCATTTGAAAAAAAATTTAAAACGTTTTAAACTTTTCAAACTTGAAAATTGATATATTGATTTAATGTGCTTTTGAAACAACGATCTTGCTAAGATCCGAGTATGTTTCTTGCTCGTTTTAAAACCGAAAACCGCAACTTCCTATCGTACTTAGTTTCCGAAATATTAACATTTTTATAAATTACTACAAACGTCAAATTTTCTAAATATTGCTAAATAACTTCGAAAATAGGCTTCGTAGGCGTAAACTATCCTTAACAAACTGGACCTAAAAATCGATGCGGAATCAAAAACGTAATAATATACAGGGTGTTCTATTTAAAATAAGGAAGTTGATACCTACTTCCAGTATATCCGGATGTCCGCCATCTTTGAAGTTATTTTCTACAAGTAGACCATTTGAGAACAAACGTTTTTCTTTTTCGTTCTAATTTAAACGGTAAGGCTGCTAGAGAGCACCGCGCGCTTTTTGGACCACCCCGTATAAAATAAAAAAGCGAAAAAATAAAATAAAATCATATAAAACTAATAATTTAATTCAAGTGTAGTGAGTAGACAGAGGTCCAGCGTGTTTGAATATTGCCAGTGAAATGAATCGCAGACAACTACAACCATGGAGTTATTAGCTTTTCGACCAAAATTAGCCATCACAGTGGCTGCTATAACATTTTCCCGAATTATGAAATCACAAGCTCCATGTTTATTGTCGAATTACTCTCAGTTGCTCGGTTACCAAAAAAGAATACAAAGCGACGAAATCAGCTTCGAAAGTCGATTTTTCTCAGTGGAAAGTCTAAAGGGAAAACATGAAAGAATTTTCCATTCAGCTCTCAAACAGGCAACTGTTTATTAATAAAATCGATAGAGATGAGTCGCAGAGAGCTGGAAAAACAAACGAATTCGGTCGCTCGACGATTGTTTGGACAATATCCTCTTGTATATTTAAAGGTTCTTTTCAGATTAGCAGAGATCCCTAGGGCTTTACAGTGTAGTCCACAACAATAAGTTTGAAAGAGAGCAAATAATGATACAAAATATACAGTATGTTCTTCGACTTCTCATTTTTTTTACTCGATGCTGCAACAAATGGAAGTCACATAGAACAAGGTTCTGAGTTGATAAAGTGACCGCTTTTGCTTTAAAATGACCTTTAAGGGTTTTTTAAGTATATTAGAATGTACACCCTAATCAGTTTATGTCTTCTAGGTACAATATGATGATAAATATCCCCACATTTTCTCAATAAAGAATCAGATATTTAAATAGCAAAATGGGTCCTAGATTAACGCAGAAGGACAGGCAGATATATAAGCATCCGAAATGCTAGTAACGGATTTGATTCTGACGAATATGGTTTTATTTACGCACCACGATAAATTACGTATCTAATATTTCTGACATATTATGACCAATTATAAAATAGCCAAGACCTCATTTTCAGATTTCATATAAATTGAAATTATAGTTTGATGAAGCTCTATAAGTTGATTATCATAATGATATGTTAATTTTAATCTAAATGTTTCCGGGGTTGATGGGTGATAAAACGGACTGATGCCTCAGCTGCGAATTTTAATGACATTATGTTTTATAGATTGTAAAATGGGTAATCATTAACAACAAACATTGTATGTACATGTGATGTATACGTTGGAAATACCTCATACCTGCTGAGTAGAAGATTTAGTAAAACTCGCTTCACTATGGCACGATATAGGCATTGATGCAGGGCTTCCAAAATCTCCAAAACATTATCGTTTTCGGACAAACAGTATCATGGACAAAAGCGGATATAAAAATTGAATCGAAATGATGCTTCTATTTTCCACTCCATTCAAGTAGTTATAAAATTTGCTGTATGATACTGGGCAATTCATAATGGTCAAGAAAATGAACCGAATGTTGTACAATAACTTAGGATGTAGTCTTAACTATTGTATTTTAAAAATCCACATTATCACACGATACTTTTTTGTATGAAAGGCCAACCATACGACACAATCTTTTTCCTACCTTCCTTAAAAATATCCATTCTGAGACCTTCTACAAAAAAATTGTATTTCATGTCATTACAGTGACGTTATTTAAAAGGTCACAATCGACTGAGTCAAAAAATATTGGAGTGGACGGATTCCATTCATCCTGTGCTCCCCTGTCTTTGTGACGAGCCTTGTTATTTGGCTTATAATCACCCCTAGTCAAGGGAGCCATAGAATCAAAAGACGCATTTTCGAGAAATCTCGTTAGCATTGAATTTTTGTTTTCACTGCCATTGCGCATGGTATCTCGTTATCCTATGGCTGTGATTGCTTTATTGACATTTCTTCGGTGTTGATTTAGGGAATTATAGCCTCACAATTTTTTGTTTCATCGGCTGATGGTATACTTCGTGTGATGCATATTTGCTTTTGAAATCGTGCATGTTTTAACACAAAAATTGCACCACGGTGTCGTGCCTGTATTCATATACTGCGAATAGCGAAACAGGAGCAACTGAGCTATGTGTTTATTCCAAGATAAAACCGTTTGGAAAAGTCCCCACTTTATATTCTTACATAGGGTGAATTATTTCTTATTTTTTTGATTGTGATTGTCTAAGTTATTCATTTAGTTTGTTTCAAACATGGCCTGATAGACTGTAAAGTCATGAATGGGCACGGTTCAGGATCACCAAAACTACCTGTCAGATCAACACGAACTTGGCTGCAATTGTAAAATTCAGTACAAACTTTTAACTTCCCCAGCAAAGGAGAGGTAAGTTATTAGAATCGGTCTGTTTTCGCAAATTTTACCAAAATCAACAAGGTAAAATCACCTCCTGACTAATTTTCTGAAAAGAAAATGCTAAGTTATTATTATTGCACCAAAACCTCTCTATAACAGTAAAATTTGAAATTATTTGGATCATTTTTCTGACAGTTGTAGCCATTTTGAAGTTCGAAAATTTGCGACTTTTTATGAACCTCTATTCCATTTTGAAAATTTTGCGGCATGAACGGTTGCGTTTTCGACATAAATAAACATGCTATTTATTGTGGTAGCATTAGAATTTCATGTTATGAGATTCACTTGTGAGTTACCCCCACCCTCACCCTTTTTTTTATCATGCAGCGGGAACAAACACTAGATTTTTGTTTCTAATGGTAACATTTTTATAGTGGCCAAGTTTGAAGAAAATCGGAATACTTTGGTTTTTTTGATGTCCGTCTGATTGTCTGCCTCTACGTTCGCGTTTTCGTTCTCCAATCAATAATCGAAAACGCCTCACGCGATTAATTTAAAATTTTGCGAACCTGAATCAATAAAGGTCCTTCCGAATTGAGAAGGTTTTGATGTCAATCGGACAAAGGGGGGCGAAGAAGGGTGTGAGGTGAACAAAAAATGTAATATACAATATATAAATTTGATGGCACCAGTTGAAAGAGAATGTGTCTTTATGTCTAAAACGATATACCACATGTTAACTTTTCTGAAATGGAGGCTAAAAAAATTAAATAAATCGAAATACTCAAATGTCAAAATCTGCTGTATTTGTGCATTGCATTGTTTGATATTAAGCAGCTGTAAATAACTTGACGGTGTCTTCCTCAAAATAATATTACTATTCGATTGGACTCTTAAGGATTAAAGGGAGTGGAAGTTATGGTAAAATAAGGACAGGGGATGAACAACAACCATTTGAGTCGGGGAAGTTCCTAAAACGAGGTTTACCTCGTTCAACGTCCACATTTTTTTAGATATAAAGCAGCTGCAGCTGTTAACAATTTCCCATACTATTTTCCAGTTGAATGGGAAATAAAGTTATTATTTAAATCATTTGGTTCGCAGAAAAATCGGAAAAATATTAGGCACCGGCTGGATTCGAACCAGCATCTCCGACATTCTCGGCCGACACGACACCAACTACAGCACGGAGCCCCGTGGTGGAATTGATACACAGCGCTGACGACAAGGTATCGACTCCATCGACATCCACCACTCCCCCGCATCTCTCTGAGAACCATGGGTTTCAGTCATTCAAAGACATCTAGTCGGCTGTTGGGTGAGTGTGAATCTCCTACCGCCATTTGCAAGACAGTTCTCTTTGTTACTGAAGTACGACTCCTCAGTCGGCCAGAATTTCAATTCCACCATGGAGCTTCGTGGTGTAGTTGGTATATCGCGTCGGCCTAGAATACCGGAGTCGCTGGTTCGAATCCAGCCGGTGCCTAACATTTTTCCGATTTTTCTGTGAACCAAATGATTTGAATTCTCAGATTCTCAAGCAGTAGCCGAACGCTAACAGCTGTGGTTTACAGGGTCAGTCCGCCTAACACCACCTAACACGCAACACGGTGCACGGGATACAATCGGTCGGATCTACCGGGGTGCCTAAATAAGTAGTGTTTGTGTGTTATTGAGCGTTTTGCGCGTATTTCACAAAGAAATGCCGGCGACATGCTCTGTATATGGCCCCATTGTTTTTTGTGCCTACTTATTCCCATTGATTTTTAAAATATCTGTTTTTAATACTTTGATTTTATTATTGACTTGATTCTCAAGCTTTTTGAATCGATTTTCCAAATTCGTGTTTCCTGGTTCTTTAACTTTTTGTTTACAAACTTTGACTCGGTTTTCGATAATTTCGAGAATTTCTTGATTTATCCAGTCGTTATTTTCACGTTTCTCATACGTTTTTTTTTTAATTCCAAATCTTTTTTACAAGAAGTGATTAAGTCAATTAGTTCCTGAAATGATTGAACTTCTGTAGTTTGAATATTATTTTCAAATTTTGAGATGAATTTTTTATGATCTAATCTGTTTACTTTTTTTTATATTTTGTCGCAAATACTTTTATGTTTATACCTAAGGTGATTGACAACAAATTATGAATGATCAGACTGTTGCTGTTACTTACTACTTGAATCGTACATTTCGAATTACTACATCTATCTGACAAAACATGGTCTATAATACTCCTTGAGCTATTTGCCACCCCAGTAGCTGCATCTGCAGTTATTGTGTTCAATGGTTTATTGAATAATAAATTATATTCTATCTATACTATAGAATTCATTTCTATTGACCCCCGTATAAGTAAAGTGAACGTCAACCGTTGACGTCGACAATTATCGCGCAGTTGGATTCCCTGTAAGCACAGTAAACGAGGTCGCACGAAGGGAAGCCCTCCGAATTCGAGGCGGCTCGCATTTGTGAGACTCACATCAAAGTCGGCACGGCGAGTGACCCTACTTGTCTTTGTTAAGGTACGGTGCTGTTACGGAGTAAGCAAGCACCTTTCATTCCAAAGTTGTTATTATTATTTCCAATTTTCCTACGACAAATACTTGTTTTTGCGCGCAATAATTTTTTCCGTAATTTTGAATCAGTAATGCAGACTCCAAGTAGCCGTGGCTATACGTTCAGAGTGTTCAGAGGGAAAAGTAAGAGAGACAACCGGGTACACTCTGCGCGTTGTTCTCCCCGTCTGGCGCGCTTTCGTCGTCAATTTAAATAATTGAATACATGAATCCGTGATAAGCAGCCCCAGCCGGCGCATGCATACTGCATGAAGCAAATTTGATAATAAATAAAACTAAATAACGTCAATACGCGGACGAATTCCATAAATATTTATGGTATTTAAGGTAATAAACAAGCTCTCTCTCCGCCACAGCACCGTCCCACTACCCTGTCCGCTGTCGTTGGTTCTCTATGCCCCCCCCCCCTCTTGGCCCCCCATCGTTCCTCCTGCCCCCGTACCGAGGAAGGAAGACGTATAGATGAAATTGTCCGTACATTTCACAATTTATGAGATCATTCTCGATTACATTGTTCGACTGTTCCAGTAGCGTAACTAGACACGAAGACTAAAGGCCGTATTCCGCTGTGCAATGTTCATCCAAAATATTGAACAAAAAATTGATGAATTCGGTAACTCTCCTTGCATGGTCAAAGAATTTTGTTTGTGACATCGGAAGTTGTGCTCGAGGGGTTGGGGGGATTGGTGGGAATTCTGCCTCGCAACGATTTTAGAAAAAAAGCGTTGTTTTGGCTATCGAAAAAAGGTTCAAACGGTTTATGGAATGAACTATACTGTACTTATGCCATCGTTTTTTGTTTTATATCAAAGCATTAGTTACAGTATTGTCTACATTCTGAAGATATAAATAGGATGCACACAAATAATAACTCTACTGTCTAGATCAATAATTGATCAATGAACATTGTGATAGATAATACAGAAATGAGAAATGTTATTCATTTAGGATAAAAAGTGTTACCGAATTTTTTGATAGCGTTCTTCGACTTAGTCCGCGATAAAATTCTCATTCTAGTAAAAATCACAAACCAACCGCTAACTTTGGCGCACTGTAGAATCGAAACTATTATTGGTCGCACACGAGAAATGTAAAAATCAAAATTTCAGAATTTTGTTGTCTCCATTATGTGATATTTGATATTTTTCGTAACAGCAGATACCGGTTGTAGGTAGCCTAAATGTCGTATTTTTTTTTTGAATCAAACACGTGAGTTTAGGCAGCTGCAGGAAATAAAAAAATAAAAAGATATCATACTTTTAGGGATAAAAATGTTACACAACTTTTTGATGAAGTTCTTGGTCTTAATCAGCGATAAAACTATGATTTTAGTCAAAAACACAAAATCACAAACCAACTTCTAACTTTGGTGCACTGTAGGACAGAAATTATTGGTCGCACACGAAAAATGTAACGGCAAAACAACGCAGTTCTTCGAAAAGTGTCGCGAAGTAGAGCTTTCACCCCTCCACCCCCCAAACGGCAACCCCTGGAGGTAGCAAACTTAGGTGTAGATTCAGGAGACCAATGTCTACCATCCCACCGAATTTAATTTTCTTTTGACCTTTTGCGGACAAAACGCCCCTACTGCCTGGACTATTTACGCTACAGTTGTCAGTTGCCAATTGTCGTTTCTGTCACAAATCATTGTCATTCTGTCAAAACCGCTAATACAAGTTTCATATTCTTGGTGTTCGTGCTGTGCAAATTATATTGAGCAAGAAACTGGTGTAATGATTAAATACTTTATTAAAAATATTGCACATAGGAAGCATTCGGGGCATTCTCGGAAAATCTCTGCATAAATACCAAGTGGCCTGTCGACAAACATTCAAATGCCATCAGGCACTTGTTAAGGAATTTATTGATAGGATGTAGAAGGGGCCTAGTACAGACGGGATACAGAATTAGTTATTCATTCCGTTTACCTGGCACTACTTCAAAGCACTAAGACAAAAATGAGTAAGCTATTTTCTCGTTGAATAAAAAAATATAAATATTTAGGGTAGACGTCACACCTGTAAATGTTCTGTCTGCACGTCTATGCGTGAGACGTAGAGAGTTATGCAGGGGCATTGTTTATGTTCCGGTAGATATTTTAGTATATCGGGGGTACATATAATATGTCATTACGGTCTACCAATGGCGGATTGAGGAGGAAATCATTCAAAATAAATTGGACGGCATACAATGAGACAGTTTTATACGTGCGCACGAATACTATAAACCATCTATGTTGCCAATGTAAATAAGCTGAGCTGCTGTTCCTACGTTTAGAATATAATTATACAAGATACAAAGGGTAGAAGTTTTGTTATATTGTAACATAAGGCCTTTACGGAAACTATGATCGGGTTAACCCGATCACTTGAATCAGTGATCCTGACGTTCGGAAAGTGATCTACGATCAGTCATAAATTTTAATATGTTCAGATCTCTCTTGTACGGTAAGTGATCCCGATTGGGTTATACAGATCTTTGGTTTTTTTCCTAACCATCTGTTTTTTATTCTTAAACCAAGTTTTTCATTGTTCGATATCCGTTAAATCTATAGAATCGTAAATACCACTTGACAGTTGTTTGACAGATAACTGATCGATCCGGATCCAGATCACTGTTTCCGTAAAGGCCTATATATTATGGTATTGGTGTATTGTGCGTCAGTTGTCATGTATAACGTAAAGTCAAAATGTTAGGTTAGATCTAGACGGAAATGAGTGACGTGGATTTTCATTATGTAGAGATCATAAAACGTCCAAAAAGCATTTTATTTTAAAATCGAAAGTTTTCGCGATTGCAATACTCTCCTCACCTATCGGTGTGGGAAGTAAAAGTGACAAGAGCTCACGGTAAGGCTATCTGACACTTATCAGGAGGTGGTGAAACTGGCCCTTAATCTTTTTATTATGAAACATCGACGCTTTTGGACACATAGGGGCATATACCAGAATCAGAAAATTCAAACAAAAACTCATCTATATAGGAAACAATACCTTCGCTTCTATACGTCCATTGCCAGCGCAGTTTCAATTTTTCCGAACTCGTTTATTTTCAGCTGTAAAAAATGGCCGTGCAGGCCAGCCGGCCATTTTTTGTGTAAATATCTAAACTAGTGCGCAGCGCGGAGCAAAAGTTTTTGACACCCGTTTCATTGTGAGATGTAGCGTTCGGTTTTCAACCGGTGCTTGCACAGTCGCGTTCCTTTTTTTATTATATAAAGCAGCCGATAGGAAAAATCAATAAATTATTTACTTAAAGCCAGTGAACAGAGGAGATGAAATAAAGCCATATTTCATCTACACAGCAGCGCTGGCTGAATGCACTTTCAGGTGTCTCGTTCCATTGCAGGGACATTGCACTATGTTTTTCGGGTGGGGTGATTAAGGAGAATGAATGAATGAAAGAGGGCTTTTTGGTTACCAGAACCACCAGTGCGTAGTCTTACAAATGGGCTCTTATGCACCTCTTCTTACCCTAGTTCTCCCTCATCGCAAAGGTGAGGATGGCCTTGGGCCCTGCCCCTCCTATATCCTCAGGTTGAAGAACCCTTGAAGCTATAGTACCGCTTGCCTGTGATACTCAAGGGCTTCACATCGACATAGAGGATACCTGCTCCTCGCCACAGCGTGTACAAATCGGGTCGCTTGCCACTCCCATTACATACAAATCACGTTTAAAGATGTGATGGCCAGATAGCAGGTCAACAAGTAACGTTAGCTGGCTTCTGTTGACAGACAGAACCACCCCACCTAGGCTAGAAATCCTAAAATAAGTTCTCTAGCTTGAGGCAGATATTCTGAGGTTCGACTCCGCTCATTTTGCAACCACACTTCTGTTTTCCTTCTAATGGTACCTGCTGCCAGCCCCACAGCTAGTTCGGGAACCAGGAAATTATTCCTCGACTCTCGTCTTGCGAACACATCCGCCATTTCATTACCGCAAACTCCAGCATGACTACATAGGTGACACCTGATGTCTTGCCGAAATGTCATCCAAGACTAGTCCTTTACGGAAACAGTGATCTGGATCCGGATCGATCAGTTATTTGTCAAACAGCTGTCAAGTGGGATTTATGATTCCATGGATTTAACGGATATCGAACAACGAAAAACTTGTTTTAAGAATAAAAAACAGACGGTGAAGAATGTAGCTACTGATCTGTGTAACCCAATCGGGATCACTTACCGTACAAGAGAGAACTGACCATATTTATGACTGATCCAGATCACTTTCCGAACGTCAGGATCAGTGATCCAACTGATCGGGTTAACCCGATCATAGTTTCCGTAAAGGCCTACTGATGTAAACCTACAAGCAATGCTTTCAATGTCGCCTGGCTGTCAGAGCAAATGGTGATCTGCCTCCTAAGGCCCCAAGTTCCGTGGATACGAAAGGCACAGACTAAAATCGCATATATCTCTGCTTGGAATACCATCGTGTAAACGTATACCCCAACAGAGAGGAAGAGCTTTGTTTTTGGCCCACAGACCCCAGCGCCGGAGCCTTCGTCGGTGGGTGAGCCGTCTGTGTACCAGAGTGGCCCTCCTTCCTCAAAAGATGCCTTTCATAACAGAGCAGTGGACGCTTGTGTTTGTACATATACCATTTCGTCATATAAATTGTCTTCATTGAAAATACACAATTATCACAGTAGAGTTTCAGTATATTTTGCCTCTAAGTACACTAATAATAATCATGATAGTACGGAATACAGAGTCCGTTGCGGAGAACGAGAGATGCAGGATTTACTGGAACCACTCGTTCTCCACATTCGAGCTTATACAGGTAAACAAGCCTGACAAAGTCTTCCTCGACTGCTAGCAGAATACAAAGTTTTCGGCACCCGCTGAGGTGAACGTCGTCGCAGGCTCTGGTTAGACTACAATGTAAGTCTGCTGGTTACAGCCATTAGATCCCCAGCTGAAATGAGGAGGCTGCTCTCTGCACTGTGCGCAATATCGGTGTGCCGTGCGGCGGCGCGCATTTTAGCCACCAGAATGCAGAAGGCAGTCATCCTTGGGCCCCTTCGTCAACTTAGAGCATACGCGCAGTATATTAATATCGTGCATGGAACGAGGCAAGCCACTAGCATCCTAGGAGACGCTACATCGGCGACAGCAGCATGCCTCACAGATCAACCTAAAAATCAAAACGGCTGTCGACTGGGGGTTAGTAAATAAAGTACAGTTTAACGTACAGAAAGCTCAGGCAACAACACTGATACAGAAGTCTCACATTGGCTTACCAGCTGTAGGAATGGAAGACCATCCAATAGTCGAGTCACGTTCCCTCAAGCTTTGGGTATCAACATTAACAATAACATCTCCTGGCAAGACCACGTCGCCAGTATTGCAAAGACTGCATCCCAGTTGCTTGGATTTTTGTGCCGCTTAGGAAGCTATATACACCAGAGCAACTACTGCTGCTCTACAAGGCACAGTTTCGACCATCGTTGGAGTATTTGCTCCCATGTGTGGGGTGCGCTCCGAAGCACTCTTTAAAGCTTTTGGACACTGTCTAGAAGAGAGCAATCAGACTAATCGATACGCCTAATCTCACGGTGTAAGGAGTAGTCATTGGGCAATAGAACAGCAACTCGGTGTGTCAGATCCTGGGTTGCACCTTTGTGTTAAGAACAAATTCAGTAATAATTTTTGAAAGATTAAATTACCATTTAACACAATATATTCCAGTACTTATGGCGCGCCTATGTAATTTAGCCGTAACGCAGTTTTTTGCACGTGTCGGCGTTCCGGCGCCGCGACGGCTTTTCCTCTCCATTTTGTTCCCGTATCCATTGTAGGGAGCAGCTTTCAATTTAGAGGAAGCAGCCGGACAATATACTTTATATCGACGGAGATCGCAGTAGGTGTGAAAACAAGCGAGCGACGCCGCGCCGGCCGCGGACAAACCAACCCTGAAATATTTATACGTCCACTTAGCGAACGTCACCTTCTACAGATGTGGACTTTTAATCGAAATCGCGGATGTTAGCGGAATGTTTATGACGTTAAATGCTGTCTTTGAAGTAGACCATCAGAAGTGGGATATGTCGACACATGTATCGCGAAATTCAAGCGACAATGTACTTGCTCGGTTGATGATGATAGTGTTCGGAATACGAGAATGGTTTGATTAGTGCGTCTGTTGACAAATACGATCTTTATGCGTAGAATCCTGAACAATTTCTTGAACAATAAATTGTGTAAATATAATGCACGCAAAATACTTTATCACACTAATGGGTGAGCCAACTTTAGAGTTATAAAATCAATCGCGTATTTTTTCTAAACGTCAAATCTTTTGACATTTCAGATGTGACATTTGACAGCTCCAGTCATTACCATTTGTAATCCTGTCGTCGTTCAGCAGGTAAAAAATATTCTAAAAATTTATACAGCCACTTAGCGAACGCCACCTTCTACAGACGCCAACTTTTAATCGAAATTGCGGATGTTAGCGGAATGTTTATGACATTAAATGCTGTCTTTGAAGTAGAACAACTTCAGAAGTGGGATATTTCGACACATGTATCGCGAATTTCAAGGGACAATGTAAATATTTGCATGGTTGGTGATGACATTGTATCGGAATAAGAGAATGGTTTTATTAGTACGTCTGTTGACAAATACGATCTTTATGCGCAGAATCCTGAACAATTTCTTGAACAATAAATTGTTTAAATGTAATACAGGCAAAATGCTTTATCAAACTAATGGGTGAGCCAACTTTGGAGTTATAAAATCAATCGCGTATTTTTTCTAAACGTCAAATCTTTTGGCATTTCAGATGTGACATTTGACAGCCCCATTCAATACCATTTGTAATCATGTCATCGTTCAGCGTGTCAAAATATTCTAAATATTTATAAGCCCACTTAGCGAACGACACCTTCTACAGATGTGAACTTTTAATCGATGTAGCGAATATTGTTTGTGACGTTAAATGCTGTTTTTGAAGTAGAGCAAGTTCAGAAGTGGGATATTTCAATCCATGCATCGCGAAATTCAAGGGACAATGTACTTGCAGGGTTGATGATGGCATTGTATCGGAATACAATCGGAATAATGAAGTATTTTTTTAACCATAATTTGTCTAAATATATTACAGTCAAAATGCTCTATTAAATTATTTTCCATTCAACAGTTTTTTCAAGTCGCTTTGGGCCGTCTTCGTAGCTGCGACTCGAGTGTTCCTTAATTTTGGATTTTGTATGTTAAGTTTGAAGTCAGTTTCTGTCACAAATGTCCGACAAAAAATACGAAACACTAGCATAAAGCAAAAACAGATCACAGAATACATCAAAGTGAGTAGGCATAACTATAACAAATGTTTTTCTAATTCTCGTAACTGTTGACCAGAAACCACATGGACAAGCAGACACTTGAGTATCACTTGTGCAAGATACTCTCAAGTCAATATTTGATGGACGACGATGAATAAGGCCCTTTATATACTACTCTTTTCCTTGCCCAGCTGTGTACTTTCAAAATACTTTTCATAAAGTACACTAAAGTGGTGAAACACAAATTTAAGTAATATGAAATACTATACATATTCAAAATATTGCCAGAGGATGTATATTTATTTACTTACTGTATTACGTAGACATCCATGTTCAACTTACCTGGAAAAGAAACAAGAATTAATTAAACATAAGTTACCAATATGGAGATTAATGGCTATTAACAACACATTTTACAGTTAACAGTAAAAATAGTATGTTAATAAACGAGCGGTAATGAGGGTTATAACTCACACAGATGAAGTTTGCAGCGCGAGCCATGGGCGAGATGGTTTCAAGCTTAGATAAAAAAAGAGAGGGGATACCGCGCGTCAAACCATTGCTATATGAATTAGCTGTGACCGAAAACGATAGCTGTCAAAATGTTGGTGACAGACAGTTTGGTACGGTAGTATCTTTTGTTATATTCAGCGTTTTCAAAAACCAATAATTGTAAAATATTGTGGTGTGCATAATGGTACGGTGTGCAGCTTACGGTAATAAAAGCCACAGCAGTAGGAAGGAGCCAAGAATCACTTTTCACAGGTAAATTTGTGTTCATATTTTTTGGTGCATTCGAAGTTTATACAAATATCTCAATATCTAATTCAGAGATATAAAATAATATCCAAAATATACATGCGAATCATAATATTTTTGAGCATGTAAAGTGTAAAATTTTTATTTTTTAAGGCATGTTTTGGTTCAGATACAATAAGTTTTCCAGTGACGTATCTGTTATAGCTTACACTTTCCAAGCAAGATATCGGTCAAATGGAAGTTCACGGTTAAGTTAATGTTAATTACTTAGATTTGGACTGTGGGTGGTGAAATTGGCCATACAGAACTCGTAAAAATTTTATTTAAAAATAGATTATTTCTCCAAATAGCTTAACCACAAAGTTAATCCCATTAGCTACGGTACTGGGACTAGCGCTTTGATACTTTTTGGTACTTTCTTTCCTTGTCTAAGGTATCAAGTAAGTGTTGTTGATAACTCACGGCTGGAACGTGTTATTGAAAATAATTCACGCTGTTTGTTCATAGGTGGTATAACTGGGTTAAAGGTATAGCTTAATCGGAGTAGATGAACGTATATTTTATTGATATGTTTCCAAAGTAATTATGTGTTTCTATCGAAAATCATATCAGTGACTTATGCATTCATAGTCAGTATCTTATAATTTAGATGAAATAGATCTCTGCGAAGAAAGGATAAATAAAAGATACGGAGTCATTAGCAGGTGTCATTTGAAGTGTATCCCAAAGAGGAGAACATATAATTATAAATTGTAAATTAGTTGTTTGTTTGTTTCCTGACCTGTTAGTGGAAGACGCCATGATAGTCTAGTTCTTTAAAATTTTATGAAAAATTGTGACGATTGTTAGCTGCATTAAGAAGTCGTTTGCACTCAATGCAATTGCTGTTTTAAATTGGCAAACCTCAACGTTGTGAGTATTTTTTTAGACATTTATTATATATTTTGAAACTAAATTCTTCTTTTTCTTCTAACTAGGTAGAAAGCCCTGAAGATGGCAATAAGCATTGCCGAAAGCTTGGCTGTTAGCACCAGAGTCTCCTCTATGATGTGACCCAGTCTCTTTTTTCAAAATTTTGGCCACAACCCCAAGATTTTCTCATCTAAACTTTCAGGTTTTATATACGAAATGCGCACACAATGCTTAATAGAATCCTTTATATTACTTTATCCCTTATATTATGGAAACGGAAGCTACTTATCCTCTCATCTGGTGAACCTCTTTTCAGTGAGGTACTAATTCAATATCGCAAAAACTCGAGCAAACGCTGTTAGTTCATTACCGTAATTTCCCTCTATCTCTCTTTCTCTCTCCTCTGAGTCGCGAACTTATTAGTCCTCTTGCATATTATATTATTAATACACTCGTGAACTTCTAAAGAATCGTGACTCGTTAATATCGGAACGCGACGCATCTCGCAGAGTTGTAACGGCATTCGGCGAGAAGAGTTATCCATTACAAGACCCAATTAACGTTTATTTTGCGCCCTGATAAATATCGCATCAAGTGGTGTGACTACCTTGGGAGTTACACAAAAAATCCTGAACACCTGTACGCAAAAGTAAACAAAACTGCTTTTTTAGTGAGCTCATGAGGCACAAAATCAGGCAACAATCTTGGGGTTGCAGCCGTAGCAAGATGGTGAGGCCAGAAGAAAATGAAACTAATTGTTCATGCTGAGCTTTCGGAAATGTTTATTTCCATCTTCAGAGCTTGCTACAATATAAATAAGTGCTTAAGGCAGCAAAAAATATGTACTCCTGTACAACTGTTATATTTCTGACGTGTACTCCACCATTTCTTTATATTCTTTTGGACACAGCCAATCTCCAGCAGCTAATCTCAAAGATTTTCTATAACAGAATTCTGATAGAATATGCACCTATTAATGTATGGCTTTTTTAAGAAAACCTCCCTTCATCTTGTAGTAATCAAATGACGAAAAACTTGAACATCCCCGTTGGAATGCCGTGGGCATTTCCAATATACCGGTACATACATTCGCCCAGCATCGAGGCCATTAAGATTCCTCCAAGATGGGGGAGCAAGGAGGAACGTATCGGTGTCTGTGGGGGTAGTAAGGAGAAGAAGATGAAGAGCGCTAAGAATGCGCGATCGCTTCTAATTACTCAGCGAGCCCAGCCAGGAGCGCCGTCCGTACGTCAGTCTGTCCGTATGTCTGTAAGGATAAACCAAATGATGGATCGTCTGGCGTCCGAAGCCCGAGACGCAGGGGGTTTCGGGGCGGCGCCATCATGGGCGATTGGGCAGCTTCTTGCAAATATTTATTATTTTTAGTTAATGTGTCCACCTACACAGCATACCAAACAATCAGCAGAATATCTATCTCTGAGGATTTCCAATATAAAAATGGTTATTGCAGAATTTGCCCTTGACGGTGCCATTGTGTTATGTATGGGGCGGATTCAAAATAATGGCGGTGCCGAATACAGCTGAGTAATGTAAAATTTTAAGCGGTGTTCAATAGGTTTGTTAAATTTTATGTTGTTATTCAAATATAGAGTTTATTCGTAAACATATAGGAAAGAATTTCACTAGCTACTAAGACGTTTTCAGTTCTACCGTGTTTTGAAGTGTATAGAAATTGATCCAAAATATGTACTGAATTCCACAAAAATGTACTAAAAAGCAGCTTATAAGGACACAAAATATTACCACGGTATACTTAAGGCTAAGAAGATATCAAATCTGCTTTCTGGATTTTGAAAGTTTCGTATTTCTTGACTTTTTGTATCTGCGTTCATTTGTACCAAATCGGTAGAACTGTACATACACATTACAGAAACTCATAAATGAACAACACATTTAAAAAATGATGAAATGATTGGTGATTCCATATAATTAATTTATTTTTGTTAATGTATTTGAAATTTTTATTGATTGTTTTTAAGGTGTAGTAAATTCTAATTCTAAAGTATAATTTTATTTTTGGTTAGTAATTACTAAGAAATATAGGCTTGTATAAAATTTAACTTAAAAGCATACTGACTGAAAGCTGTTATCTAGCAAATCAGTTAAGTGTCTCAATCGATCCGGAAAAATAGTGCGCGTACATTTTGAGTACACATTTTTCTTGTATGTTGTAGTTTGTACTTACATACAGTAGTAGCGAATTATAATTTTGCGGGTGTAAATTTGAGCAAATATTGTATCTTTTCTTATTATTGTGTCTCCAATGAGGTATTTATTTTTGGTCATGTGACGTCCGATTCAAAAGTTTCAATGGGACACCCTATATATTTGTAACTTTTTGTGTTCCTCTCGATAAGACTATTCCAACAAACTAGCGCACTTGGGGTCTAAACTGATTAGTTCAAGAGCTACAGGTACTTAAAGGATTGTACCACTACCATTGATTGTAACATGTACCCCTACAGTTAAATTACTTTGGTAATGTTTCATATTGGTAGTGGTACAGTAGTCCTTTAAGTAACTGTAGCTTTTGAACTAATCACTTTAGACCCCAAGTGTGCTAGTTTGTTGGAATAGTCTTATCGAGAGGAACACAAAAGTTACAAATATACAGGGTGCCCTATTAAAAATTTTGAATCGGACGTCACGTGACCAAAAACAAATACCTCATTGGGCGACATTTGCTGTAATTTACACCCCCAAAATTATAATTATTATATTATATATTGCTTGTCTTAATCGTCGTGGGACACCCTGTATAATATTATTTTGTGTTTTTTTATTTTCCCCTACTATCCGATTTTGATAACCACCAAAAGTCAGACTGTGGAAAGTATGCCTTCCACATAAATATCAAGTGGCCTGTGGATGGATATGTTAACATAGATAGATCTCAGCTGGAGCCATGGATTGTTACCAGATACATTGTTGTTTTACTGCTTAGCAGACATATTTATGGCAATAATTTAAATTTCTAATTTGCTGCAAATCACTCCCTTCTAATTCTACGGGCCACTTCCTTATTTTTCGATATATCTCTTCTAGTTCTTATGAAAAGATATTCTAAAACCAAGAAATATGATAACTGCATCATACTTTTTCCCGACTTTGCTGTTTACATACAATTTTTCTTACGTGTATCGAGATTATATTTGGTTATTGGTAGATTATTTTGTTAATAAAGAATTCTTAATATATCCGAAAGGAATGTCGTCCCTTCCAGTTCGACGTCCATGTCCAGGCTCCACCCTACTTAATTACTGGCCCCGTCTGGGATTACCGAGAAATTAATTTCCAGACGATAGCGGGGGTTGGAGGGCGTGGGGGAGTAGGAGGGGGGGGGGGTTAGACGAAGCCGGGCGATAGGACCGACGTAGACGATGACTCGCTCAGCCAGCGAGGCATTTCTCTATATTAATATATATTAAATATTGCATTATATTAAATTCTCCATCTGGAGACTCCAGAAATGTCCTGCCGTCTAATCCCGCGTCGCCTTACCTGCAGCAGTTAGTTCACTTGTATTGAATGGTTTAGCAATGTTCTCAGATCGGTACGAGAGGCGACTCACTCGCAAAATAAATAGTATCTATCAAACTAAAAGAAAGAAAAAAGATTAATTCAAATATATACAGTGTGCCCATTATGTATGGAATATAGTAAATATTTCAGTAAATAATGGTCGTAAAGGGTTCACAATTTGTATTACAGTTACAAATAAGTAAAAATAATCAAAATAAACACATTTTGGTCTATTCGACAAGCCGTGTTGTATGATCCTCTTTATGCGCACCTTCACTCGGTAAACAAATGGTGAGACGTACTATACCCTTTTTCATTTCATTTAATAGAGATTTTTTTTCTCTTTTCAATGACATAACATGAGGAACAGACTTTCAAAGTACATTTAAGTCCATGGACAAAATGGATTTTGATTGGGATTTTATATTTGCATATTGTACGACACAATTCGGGACCTGAAATCATTTGCTGCAATACGTGATAAAGCTGTGGCAAACTAGTGATGTATGGAACTAGAATCAGACTGGATGCTTTGAGTGCGCAGAGCATGATCAAAATGATTTCATTAAAAAAAAATTAATAATCGTCTACACCACAGTTGTCTACACATACTATTATACTACTATTATATTTTGTTGTTTCATTCTAGTATGCTGCAAATATTTTCCAAATTTTTATTTTTGCTACCTGAAAATGAAGCTCAAATTACATTTTTTCCAGTAGTCTACTAGAGACAAAACACAACACATTGCATTATGTCCAACAGTTTTTTTTAAATTTTTACAAGTTGTATTTCAACTTTCTTGTACAAAATTTTGCGATTGAGGTCCTTAGACCCCATACCATTATATTATCCCAAATATTTTTGACTTTGTTTCTCTGTACTGGTTTTTCATGAAATGTTTTAGTCGGTATCTACCAGTCAGTATTCGCGCTGAAAGCCTAGCTTTTTGCGAACTGGGACTAATATTTATTTGTATACTTAACAAATGAATATATTGATTGATTAATTGATATAAAAAAAGCAGGTACATCACTTTACCAGCGCTTTTAACAGTTTTAGCCTTCTGCGGTCTTGAAGTGTCTTTGCGCTTCTATTGCAAACCTTGAGACTTCAGCTCAGTTGAAGCCTTTTCCACTTCTGACAAATTGTTAAATTTTCATGAACAATTTTTTGAATGGAGCCCTCAGACAAATTAACATTGTCTGAAATTTGTTTTTTACCAATGTAGTGATCATTTTGTATCAAGTCGTTAATTTCTGTAATTTTTTGGCGCAATTTGAAGTCAACTGGAACGAAGTTCATCTTAAACTGATCCACAACTTCTTAAACCACTCAAACACTCTACATCGTGATAAACTATCATCTGGATATGCACTTTTAACTGTTTGTTATAAAATTCTACCTTTGAAAGAAGTTACAGCACCAGTCTCATTATATACTGCAGTCAGTGGCAGCTGGTGAGGTAGTGCCACGGTGCCATGGCACTACCTTAATTTTCGACAAAAACATATTTATCTATCTCTTAAACTTTTCTTGTTCTATGTTAGTTTCCAACGACTTTTTCTGTTTTATATGAAATGGCAATAGCGCCTCGGCGCATAATTTCTTGCACCAGGCACCAGGCATCGTGGCAACTCACACGATGAGAGCGGACGACGCGACGCGACCGTGCCGTTTCTTATAAGGCACAGAGTGAGAGAAATCTTATCACAAACGCTTATGGGTGACAGAGATAACGCTATGCTGGTCGTTTGGATAGATTTTAAATACGAAAATCCGAAGCAGATCGTGCCAGACACATTACCCATATTTCCATTCATGGTTCACTATTTTTGTTTTGTTTCAGCAGTTTCGATTTGTTTATGTTTTATGCTGATGTCGACTTTTCTCGTTAAAGGTTTGAAATTTAGATCTTATTAGTTTGAGTGAGTTGTGCGCTGTTTTCGGGTCGGTATCTCTTTTGTGTTAAAATATACCATTGGAGCGAATAAAATTGGCACATTAATAAACTCATTTAGTAATATTCCGATGGAAGAAAAACTGCAGATTAAGGAATTAGGACGTCCAACACCTGATTTGAAAATTGAAAAACTTATAGGTAGTGGGCAGAAATCGCGTTGTCGTAAATTCAATAAAACTATTTGTGATAAAAACAATTGGATAAGTGACTGTGAAGAAGTTAACAAACTCTTTTGTTTTGTATGTGTGTTCTATTTGGAGGCGATGACACTTGGACGAAAAAAAGGCACGGATGAGCTTATTCATATATAGGAGAAAATGAAAAATCTAAAATGCATATAAATAATGTTTTCAGTTTATCGATGCTTGGTAAGTCAAACATAAAGACTCAGTTAAATTCGGCTTATCGGCTATAGTTATAAATATTTTTTTTCAATTTTATATCGGTTTGAAATTGTGGGTGTCATTCTGGCACTACCTCACTAAGTTGGCACGAGCCGCCACTGATATACTGGTACATCCTGGTGCATGTCATACAATGTTCCAAAACATACCTCAAAATTCGTTATTGAAATAACCTTGAGGCACCAAGCTTTCAAACGGTCAAAGTGCTTCAAGCTTTCATACAAGCACAAAACAAGTCCTTTCGAGTTATGATGCGTATACATCTGCCTTATTATTTTTAAGATAGTTTGTAATGACGAAAACAGATTAACCGCACAAGATAGAAGACGGAAAGCCTCATTCCACAGCGCAATCCCGCTTGATTGAACAAATTATGTGTAATTGGAGAGAGTTCCGAGAGTACATTATAGAACCTTCGTACGGATATAATTGCAGACAATACAATTATTGTGTGTATATACAGTACACAATATATTAAATTTTCCATCAATGTAGCTGTATAGCCGTAATCCGCAGATGCAGCGCTCAAGCCAAGCGATAGAACGACGCTATCGAAACTTTTAACGCAGTTCAAATCAAGTTGAGGATATGACTGGGAGTAGGAAGTTGGGAAGCCTTTACGCTGTTGCCATATCTCTCATTCTTCCAGTCCTTAGTTGCATTAGATTAGATTCAGTTTTTTGAGAGGGCTCTGCTCCTCACACGTCAACGGAAACTTATTGTGTGGTCAGTATGTATTAGTGGAATAAGCCAATTACTACGCCCTTGACCAGGTTCAAGAGCTTTTTACCAATACTATGGTCACGCAGTCCAAAATAATAGGTCAAGCAGTCTCTTGAGACTGATGGCAAAGTCTACAATCCTGTTCTCTGTTGGAGATTCAAAGAGTGTATGAGTATTGTCTGAAGTATTGGGAACCATAACCTGCCTAACATCATTGTTCATGCAGATAGATTTTAAATTTCGCTCTCAATCACATGGGTCGAACGAGACAAAGAGAAGAAGGAGAGTACGAAAAAAGTACCAAAACCGAGAACATGGATTTTCATCCTCCAGAAACAATTTCTAAATTAATACCGCGTAACCGCGATTTAAAGCAGTGAAAACACAACTCCTGGATCCACGGAACTGAGAAAATCGCAGACAGACTACGGAGGTACCTCCAGCAAGGATCGACACGGAATCCGTGGTATGTCTTTCATCATTACCTTCTCTTCGTCAAATCGATCGTTTATTTTGGCGAACATTAATTTTAGTGTTTAACGTGCATTTTTGCAACATTTTGGTCTAACGAGCCGGGATCACCGGTATAACCAAAACATAAATTTCATATTTAATATCTCATTTTAGTTTATTAACTGCGAAAATAGTCCGCCATTTTCCAAGTCAAATAGCAAAACGCTTTGCTAATTGTTCTGCATCTGTCTCACTTGCCACCCATTCGACAACCAGTAAGATAGATAATATGCTAACAACTATCTCACTCACACCTATTCTCGAAAAATCTAGCTACTTCCTTCTTGGAACGGCACATCCTCTGCTTCACTAGCCAACTAGTAAACTGCTCATTTGGGCCTGCAAGCAGCTTTTTGCCTAGTGCTTGTCCAGAGTAGGCTCGCCATCACTAGTGATGTTCCTTATTGGATCACTGGTTGATAACCTTAAACAGTTACAGTTTGTCGTAGCCTTGTAGTTTATTGTTTTTCTTATTTTTTTACTATATACGCTTTCAGTCAAAGCGTTAAATTTGTTTTTGTTATAAAATTTGTTATTACTTTACTCGCGCCAAGTTAAGGCGTTTTTTCCTTTTACCGCATGCTGCGCCACAGCTTGACTATTCTTTTTCTTACAAAAACCAGTGAAAAAGAACATATTACGCCGCGTTTGGGAAAATATCGATGATTCCTTAATATATCGCCATTCCGCTAAGAACTCTATCGCTCTCACCTCCTGTAATATCCGATTCAACAGTCCAGTCTCAACCTAGGAATGCATCAGGAGCCCTCCAACTCCGACCGCAACCTCTCGTCAGGATTGTCCTGCTAGACGCCGCTACGCTACAAAACCTAGGTAAGGGAATTTCTGTGCCTTGACATATTTTTACTATATTTCTTCTCAATATCGCAACCTACTTATTATTTAACGTTTTGACCACTAACTGCTAAGGGACGTTACCCTAGTCCGTTTATCTCTCCTGTGGAGTTAACTTTTCGTTAGTTGGGACTTTAGAGCCTCAATTGACAAACGCGTGCTTTGCACAACATAGTTCTTATGCAAACTCTCCTTTCGACTTCTTTGGTTGATATATTGCTTGGCTTTTATAACAGAGAAAAAATAGTTGCTTTTCTCTGTCCATCTTTTTTATTCGAACGACTTGGCAACTGTGTAAACTTTGTCGAAAACCCCTTTGCCGTGCGGAAGTCGTAGTAGGTCGCGTAAAGTTTGACTCAGCACTGCATGGTGTGATGGGTTGATGAGAAAAGGGTGGTATGGCAATCCTTACATTGTAGAAGTGATAGATAGATTAAGAGATTTTGTGTTAATCAGAGGATGGATTCGTTTACATAAAATTACTCCTTCAACTTTTCGTCATGCACACAGATATCCAAATTGAACCTCTTGCATATTGAACTCCGTTCTCTAAACCTCATAACGTACTATGTGGATGTTTATTTTGAACTGCCTCTGGCAAGGACAAGCGTTAGAGAAAGATTCAAATTACTTTTGTGGCAGTTATTGGCTGTGGAATATCTGATGATGACTTAAATTTGACTTATAACGTTATTTAGAAATCAGATTTAACATTCCATAAGCTAATTTGCTGAAAATCACATTTTATTTATATAAATGTGCAATAAATGTCGTGGTGAGTTGATTTTTTGGTCCAATTTACTTTTTTTATATGTATATTATAGATATTTGACTACTTCTGTTTGTGGTATATTGATTCGATTAAGGCTGACGGTTGGGCAATTACCTTTCCTGAGAGTAATCGTTATCTGCAAAGATTTAGATTCGTTAACCTTTTTTCTCCATCTCGTCAACCAAGTCCCGATAAAATCTAGATGCTCTAGAAGTTTATTTGCAGCAGGTCTTGGATCTCTAATTGTTTGCAAATATTGCAGTGTCGTCTGCGTATGTGCTTATTATTGCTGTGTCGTCGGAGGTGGATATGTCAGATGTATACAGCACATAGAGAAGGGGACCAAGGATGCTACCCTGGGGAACACCTGACAGTATGGGGTAGCAGCAAGAAGTATTATGATTTCAGAATCACGCTCATCCAGAATATTAATTCTGCTGAAATCCTGATTGGAAGATTTTTCTGAACTTGTATATAGTAGGCCTGGATGCCGTACCTTATCGAAAGCTTGGCCGACGTCAAGAAATGCCGTTGTACAATACTCTTTGTTTTCCATGGTGTGATTACTTAAATGTGTTATGCGATGACATTGTTATATTATGAAGTGAGCTGGCCGGAATCCAAATTGATGATCGGGGATCCAACTCTCCGTTTTGATATCCTGCTTCATTCTCCTGATTATGGCTTTTCAAGGAGCTTTGATATTGGTGACTCTAGCCTAATAATTGGTCGATAAGACTAAACATCGAAATAATTTTTACCTGGTTTAGGTATCATTATTATTTGTGCTGTTTTAAGTGACTTAGGCCAGTACTGAAGTCTGATAATGGCGTTAAATAAGTCAATCAATTTCATAATTCCTTTTTGAGGCAATTCTTTAAGCATTTTAGCTGTAATCAAATCTATACCAGATGCTTTCTTTTCTTTCAAGCCTTGAATTTCGGTTTTTATGTCCTTTGGAGTATATAGCCTCATACTTTCATTTGTTTCAATGGGTAATACCAGTATTTGTTCGACCTCATTGCCTTGAGATACATCGTGTCGAGAGAAAACTTGCGACAGATGCTGTGCAAATAGATCAGAATTTTCTTGATCACATTTGGCCCACGGTCCTGGAGGCATGCTGTTGTTGCGTACTGGGGATGATGTCAGTTTAGGCATACCCTTGTTCATGATGAGTTTCCAGATAGAGTTGCCTTTTCGGGATAGCACGTAAAAATGCAGCTAAAAATAATACGGTTTTATGGGGGGTGGATTGGCTCAGTGGTTAGAGTCGAGGGTTAGTGACGAGAAGGTCCTGGAACTCTATTCTGTAATTCTGTCGATCTTGCTTCTCCCGCTCCCGTTCCGCCGTCCACCACCCGCCGCCAATCCGTTTCCGTTCCCGTTTTCGTTTCCGTGGTTACTACCACAATAGTCGGTCACCTTGTAGTAAGTATGCTTGTAGTGTTCGGAAGAAGTGAAGGCGGGAAGTGAAATTGTTACGTTGTGAATTTATTGTGATTGCACGTTTTATTTGTGAGAGGATGGGTCAACCTGTGTCTTAGGTGGACCTCAAGATGACAATTTCTCTTTGCACTTCTGTCTATGGCGCACTTTTAAGCACAAGTGCACAAGTGAGTGCTATCTCTCCTCCCGCGCAGATCGACACGGAAAGTCCCCTACTGTCCGAGAGTGACGTCACTTTCCGGACGGGCTACCGCCGTGCATTCTGTAAACTTCCGTGCACTTCCCGCTGTCGATCCGCCCCTTTCCGCGTTCCGTTGCATTCATAGCCGCGGAAAGCCGCGCCGAGTGCGGATAGACGTAGTGTCATTGTTGACAACGTGTCATATTTGTATCGTTTTCACCTTTAAGTGAGTTTATGAAAGCAAGGTAAGTCTATTTTGCTGTATTTTGGTCGCTTTCTTCCTCAGGTATTCGTATTTTCACAACCAAGCCGTACACATTTGCGTGTCAGGTTCACACAACTTGTGTACCGGGTGTTTCCTTATAATTCGCCACCCCTCTTATCCCTTTTATTTGAAGAGATTGAAAAAAAGTTCTTATATGAAGGTTTTATAGCCTTCTCTTAGCAAAATGTAAGAACGACACAGAACATTACCGTATTTAATTGTTTTGCAGCCACCATGGCTATAGTGGATTGAGGTTAACTCTCACATTTTAAAAACTTTGAAGCTAAATATTTCAGAACCTTTCAAAATAAGATGATCGAACACTATATTTCTGACAACAAGAGAAACAAATATTTCTTTCCGTCCCATAAAAATATAGCTTTAAACGAAAAACAGGATTTTCTATTATTTTTTCTTTTTGTTCGTGTCTAATTCGTAATGACAGGAGAAAACTATACAACTTTCATATAAAACCTTTTTTCTAACTCTACAAATAAAAAAGATAAGAGTGGTGGCGAATTATGAGGAAACACCCGGCACATGTACGCTGTGTTTGGATAAATTATTGTTTGAATGGCATGGATGGATGGATGGAGGAGGGGGGCAGAATTTGAGCATCACAGGACAAATCGCTTAAGATTGAGGATACAAATAGTGTATATAAAGCTGAATTACTGCCAAATAAAAATAATAAGGAATGAATGAATGTTCATTATTTTATTGTTAAATTAGGTTAACTAGAGTGAAAAGAGTGAATTCGTCAAGCTTATCAAAATAATCCACCCTGTCAAGCACTTGCCTTGGTACACCAAACAACATTAAATTTGATTTGTCCACTTCATCATCATCGTTAAGAATGCTATTTTCAACTATATAGTCCATTATACTAGCTTTTATTGAGATTTTTTCGCATCTAACTTAAATACTTGTTACGATTGACAACAACTACAGAACTAAATGACACGGAAGAAAAAAAATGTAGTCAAGTTGATTGACTCAGTACTTCCCACACATTCCGATGATACCAGTTTTATTAATCTCCCACAGCATGAAACTATAGTCTAGATGCCGCTGCAATCAAATCATCACTTGCCCGACCGCAAAAAAAGTATTTTATTCTACTAGGTGCTTCTTTCACAGTTCAATGGACAATATATCATGAATACAACAAATTTTTGAGTTTTACAAATCCCCGCCCCCGAACCACCCCAATTTCACCCCCAACCAAACAAATTTTTAAAATGATCAGGAACCCCTTAAACGTCTAAAACGAAGTTCGAGGTGTTTTTTATAGTTTTAGTTTTTTATTATTGCCGCGCCGCCACTGAAATGATTTCTAAAAACCATACGTGCTTTCCATACTCGTCGCGGTAATAAATCTGTGTCAAATTGTCATTAAAGTCAATTCAGAAGTTTCCACGTAACACAATACAAAACGATCCAAAGTAATACTAGTATGTATTTTGTATGCATCAGAAAGTTCAAGTCCCTTGGTTTCTGTAATCGGCAAGGCAATGTTCGGATGGACCTAAAAAAGTTTATTATGCCGCTAGGTCTTTCTCCCTCAGGTCAGTAGACAGCCCATTATGAGTACAACAAATTTTTCAGATTTACAACCCCCCACCCCTCCAACGACCCTAATTTCACCCCCACCCCAAAAAAGTAGAAAATGATTAGGAACCCCTAAGGCGCCTAAAAACGAAGCTTGAGGTGATTTCATATTTTTAGTTTTTTTAATATTGCTGCGCCGCCACTGAGACGATTTCTAAAAATGAGACGCGTTTTCCATCCTCGCCAAAGTAGTAATACTGAGCCGAAATTTCATTAACATCAATTCAGTAATTTCAACATTATAAAATACAGAACGATCTAAAGCAATACTCGTCTGTATACATCGGAAAATTTAAGTCCCTTGGTTCCTGTAATACACAAGGCAATGTTCGGATGGACCTAAAAAAGTGTATTATACCGCTAGGTCTTTCTCTATCAGGTCAGTAATGAGTATAACAATTTTTTCAGCTTTACAACCCCCCACCCCCCAACCACCCCAATTTCACCCCCACCCAAAAAAAAAGTAGAAAATGATTAGGAACCCCTAAAACACCTAAAAACGAAGTTTGAGGCACATTTGAGATTTTTCGTTTTTTGCTAACTACTCCGCCGCCCCTGCACCGATTTTCAAAATTATAAGAACATTACCTACCACGACCCCCCAGCATATCGCTGCCCAAATCTCACAATCCATGCAGCGGTTAATGAGATTACGAGGACAGAAACACGTGTACAGACAGACCGACAGACAGACCGACAGACAGACCGACAGACAGACCGACAGACAGACCGACAGACAGACCGACAGACAGACCGACAGACAGACCGATAGACAGACCGACAGACAGACCGACAGACAGACCGACAGACAGACCGACAGACAGACCGACAGACAGACCGACAGACAGACCGACAGACAGACCGACAGACAGACCGACAGACAGACCGACAGACAGACCGACAGACAGACCGACAGACAGACCGACAGACAGACCGACAGACAGACCGACAGACAGACCGACAGACAGACCGACAGACAGACCGACAGACAGACCGACAGACAGACCGACAGACAGACCGACAGACAGACCGACAGACAGACCGACAGACAGACCGACAGACAGACCGACAGACAGACCGACAGACAGACCGACAGACAGACAGACCGATGGAAATGAGTGACGTGGATTTTAGTTATGTAGACATCACGAAACGCTCAAAAAGTGTATTATCTCAAAATCGAAAATTTCGTGATCACAATACTCCCCTCACCTATCGGTGTGGGAAGTAAAAAGTGAGACTAGTGTACCTTAAGCCTGAAAAATGTAAAGCTTAACTTGTGCTTAAATGCGCCATAAACATCAGTGGAAAGAGAAACTGCCATCTAAAGTCCACCTAGGTCACAAATTGACCTTAAGTATTACCATTGCAAATAGCTGTAAATGATATAGCCCTACACATAACCTAACCAATACTAAGTCCTTGTCCATTCTTTTTAAGTACATACATCGTTTGAATCCATCTTCTCACAAATACAATGTGCAATCACAATAAATTCACAACGTAACAATTTCGCTTCCCGCCTTCACTTCTTCCGAACACTACAAGCATACTCACTACACTACAAGATTACCGACTATTGTGGTGTAGTAACCACGGAAACGAAAACGGGAACGGAAAGCCTTCCGAGACGCTTAGAAAATGCACATAGCCGAGTCGATCCGTGCGGATCGGAAGGCTTTCCGTTCCCGTTTTCGTTTCCGTGGTTACTACCCTAATAGTCGGTCATCTTGTAGTGTAGTGAGTATGCTTGTAGTGTTCGGAAGAAGTGAAGGCGGGAAGCGAAATGTTACGTTGTGAATTTATTGTGATTGCACTTTTTATTTGTGAGAACATGTGTAGGGCTATATCCTTTACAGCTATTTGCACTGGTAATACTTAAGGTCAACTTGTGACTATGACGCCTTTAAGCACAAGATAGACTTTATATTTTTCAGGCTTAAGGAACACTAGTCTCACTTTTTTTATTTTCGTGTCATTTAGTTCTGTAGTTTGTTGTCAATCATAACAAGTATTTAAGTTAGGTGCGAAAAAATCTCAATAAAAGCTAGAAAATGGACTATATAATTGAAAGTAACATGCTTAACGATGATGAAGTGGACAAATTAAATTTAACGTTGTTTCGTGTACCTAGGCAAGTGTTTGATAGGGTGGATTATTTTGATAGGTTTGACTCTTTTCACTCTAGTTAACCTAATTTAACAATAAAATAAAGAATTAATTCATTCTTTATTATTTTTATTTTGCAGTAATTTAGCTTTATATACACTATTTGGATCCTCAATCTTATGCGATTTGCCCTGTGATGCTCAAATTCTTCCTCCTCCCCATCAGCTCCAAGGCTTCAGCATCAGTAAGTACAAATTCCATCTAAAACAAGAAGCACATGTTAAAATACAACACAATACGAATTTTTCTTCCATTGCCATTCAAACAATAATTTATCCAAACACAGCGTACATGTGCCGGGTATTTTAAAGTTTTATAGTTTTCTCTTGTCATTTCGAATTAAATACGAACAAATGAAAAAATAGTAGAAAATCCTGTTTTTCGTATAAAGTTATATTTTTATGAGACGGAAAGACATATATGTTTCTCTTGTTGTCAAAAATATAGTGTTCGATCACCTTATTTTGAAGGTTCTGAAAATATTTAGCTTCAAGGTTTCTAAAATGTGGGAATTAACCTCTATCAACGATAGCAATGGTGGCTGAAAAACAATTAAATCCGGTAATGTTTTGTGTCATTCTTACATTTTGCTAAAAAAAGGCTGTAAAACATTCATATAAGAACTTTTTTCTATCTCTGCAAATAAAAAAGATAAGAGGGGTGGCAAATTATAAGGAAACACCCGGTACACAAGTTGCATGAACCTCACACGCACATGTATACGGCTTGGTTGTAAAAATACGAATACTTGAGGAATACAGAGACCAAAATACAGCAAAATAGACTTACCTTGCTTTCAAAAACTCACTTAAAGGTGAAAACGATACAAATATGACACGTTGTCAACAATGACTCAATGACACTGACATCTATCCGCACTCGGTGCCCCTTTCCGCGGCTATGAGGTCAACGGGAAGTGCACGGACGTACCGAATGCACTTGGAGGTATTCCGTCCGGAAAGTGACGTCACTCCCGGGCAGTAGGTGACTTTCCGTGTCGATCCGCGCGGAAAGAGAGATACGGAATAGGCATACTGGCTTCGATTCTCGTTAGAGGCGGAAATTTATTTCTGGTAATTTCAATCAAAAATAAATATCCATAAAAAAACTCAGCGATGATCTCCACCTGATCATATTCACTGTTGGCTTCTAATTAACAGTCTTGTTCTTAGAGTGGTGCCGGGAAACAGTAACAAAGCCTACACAGAACACGAGGCTAGTGACCAAAGCAGTCGATGCCGATGACACAGAAGTAAAAAACAAGGTTTTCTAGTGACGAGAACCTTCTGCGAGCTTGGGACCAAGAGTGTGCTTTAGGGTCGTATTCATGGTCGCTACTTAAGTGTCCCTTAATACTTGAGGGTCCCTTATGTAAGGTTTTGTGTTTCGAAACCTTACACTAGGGTCGTGCTAGGGTCCCTTACGCAAGGGACGAAATGTCAACATGACATGTCAGCATAACATTCCATTGCAGTCAAGGCGATTTTGTAGGTTAAATTTGGAGTATGGTGTTGTCAGTTTCTGTCACATCCGGAAAAATGTCCAGCACACGAAATACTGGCACAAAACAAAAAGGGATAACAGAAAACATCAAAATGCGTAGGCATAGACATAGCAAATTTAGTTATATTTGAAATATGACAACGTCGCTGAATGAATACTGCCGTCTGGTAGATGTTGTCTGGGAAACAGATACACAAGGAAAGCCACACTTGAGGGTTCCTTGAGTAACCCTCAAGTAACCCTCAAGTATCCCGTGAGTAATACTCAAGGGAGTATGTATCCCGTGAGTGATACTCAAGGGATACTTGAGAAACAACTATGAATACTGCCTTTAATCCCTTATGACGCTTGGCAGGACTGGTTTAAAGATTCGTTTCAGAGGATAAAGAGGTGTTTTGAATGTAGAAAAAATCAGTTCGAAAAAAGATGTATTGCAGACCTTTCCCGTTGCCCTTTGTATTGTTGACAAACAGTGTGCAACTGTGTATGTCATTAACAGTCGAGTCAAGTAGAGATGAGCCGATGACGTGTAGGCAACAGAGTGCAAACGCGCGCTGGCCGGATCTTTTGATACATTTTTCATGGGGTATTATTAATGCTCCCGTTCGCAATATATGTCCCGTTTATGACAAGAGAAGTGCATATTTTTGCATTGAAGTTGTCGTTTTCAAATATGAATCACGCGCGTTCGAGGTCCTCCCTTCAATATGGTTCGACACTTTCATAATGAACCTCCGCCATCGCGCCTATCTATATATGCATACGAGCTGCTGCTGTTATAGGTGCATTTTTTATGTCACGTCGTTTTTTTTTCCTGTGTCTATACGTCTCTTGTGCGCTCCATTTTTATCAAGCCGTTCAATATGGCGTTACATTTACATTTGTACACAGTGGGAACACAGCATACTAAACAACCAGCAGAATATAACTGAGGATTTCCTATGTAAACATAGTTCCTACAGAACTTGACCTTGACAGCGCCATTATGGGTGAGAAGTTTGGGTAGGGATGCGAAAATAAAGAGTATCGATATCGATAGCAATTCGATACTTTTTGGTTAAACTGTTAAAAATGTTTCTTCAAGTTGGATGTATTTCCACAAATGATGGCACCAACAACGTGCGACATACTTATGTAGTTTGAGTACTAGTTGGAGGATTAGAGATTTTATACTAAGATATTTTTTAAGTGTAGAACTTGACTTTTTAAAATAGCACCGATAATTACATTTTATTAGTGGCAATCAAGGACGTTAAAACAATAGGGGGACGCAGCATGTCACAGTCTATCCTGTATTAATGGTGAAGCCAAAATATTTACGTCTGCGCTTTCTTTTGTTTTCTGTGAAATTGTTGAAGTTGTCAAAATGCAGTGCAGTGCATTTTTCTGGGGTATCACAACAAAAAATAATAAATCACCATAAGTGGAATTGTATCTGTATACTGGGTGTCCCAGAATTTCCTTGACACGTGATATTTTCGCTTAATCCATGAAATCGTAAACATAAATTATTTAAAACACATGTGTGGAAAATATTTTTTTTTCATGAATCAACTAATAAAAAAAATGTGACAACAAAACTAAGTGCAAAAACGTGGAAAAGTTTTATGGCTACATCGGGCCGCGCCAACCCCGTGTGCAGGGTGTGCCCCGCACACGGGCGCCAAAATTAACGATAAATTGCAGTAGGGGCATAAAAAGTAAGGCACTCCGATAATTAAATTCAAGTAAAGAATTTATTTTTCCAGGCAAAATTGTGGATTGAAATTTGAAAAAAACAGGCTAAGGGTGGATTCCAGGGGTTTAAGTAAGAAAAAAATGGTTCATAAGCAAGGAATGATAGGTCATTCACTACCATTGAAACACCCACTTACTTTTCTTTTTTATCCGTTTTTGTTACAAAAATATCAGGCGTCAAACAAATCATCATTTCGTTTGTCTTATACTTATGATTTTACGGAAAAAATAAGTTTGCATATAAAATTAAAGGTACCACAATATTTTAAATAAAATGGGGATATCATTTAGGTAGGAAAACCTATGGGGTGCTATTTGAAAAAAAAATTTGGGGGTGAGTTTTAGGGGTTGATGTACAAAAAAAATGTTTTGAATGCAAGGTATGATAGACCCTATAGTACCTTCAAAAGTACCACTCAGTACAGTTTTGTACTTATACCTTCGAATATTTACTTATGACATCAGGAGTCTACTGTTTTGGTATTTTTTGAGGTTATAAAGACATCAGAAATCAAATTTATCATTGTAATTCGAAAAAGAGTAATTTAATAAGTCATACAACCATTAGTAGCATCCGAAATATGTTAGCTAGGTACGCTTGAGTCGTACTTCCATTTAAAATAATAAAAAAATATATAGTACTAAATCACGTTTACAGATAAAAGTTTTATAAAGCCATACTCTGTCATGCTCAAAAGTAAAGACTATCATGAAGTAATTTTTATTGTAACAAACCGTATTGATAGAAATACATAAGTACCTAAGCATTGCATGTGCTCCGTTTGCAGTGGTTTAACCATTATTTTTGGCAAAGAAAATGATTACAACTTATTTCAAAGAAAAATATTAGTGGCTCGAAAATCAGTAGGTAAATTGGAAGTTACTACCCCATGTACTACCTTATTAAATCATGTCAAATTAAGTGTATACATTTTTAAAGTAGCAGACAGGCAGTGGACAATTACGTGTTTTTCCTATAAACTTTAAAATTTTCATTAAAATCAGTCTTCCCAATTATCGATATATCGACAGCCTTCACATAAAAAAATAGTAACTGTGGCAACAATTATTTTATTCACATTTGTACACAAATTAATATTCGTTTACACACATGTCATCTAACCAATAGTAATAAAAAATGCTTCTCTTATTTAAAAACAACTATTTAAGTATTTTTAATGAACATGTATATTTTAAATTTCATTTTAATTTTCAGTTACATATAACGTATGTATATTAATTTAAATTACATAATGAGCTTGTGCCCCATTCTTTGTCATCCTACCATTATTTATTCAACAAAGCATATATTCTTCTAGTAGTCACAGTCACAGTAGGATTTATGTTGGGAAGCGTATAGCTTACATAGCTCTTACACTCGACTGCTTGGATCACTAAAAACAAAACAAAAAAGAAATATAAAAATTCAACATCAAATACATCATACGTCGATGTACTGCAAAAAGTGATAGGTCAAAAATCGACGATTTGACGTTTTTGGTACTAAACGACGATAAATGATTTTGTCCAAGTCAATACTCGAAAATTTTGCCAGTTTGGTTAACAGCTCGTTTTGACTAAGTCTAATATGTCCAATAAAGTAGCAGGTAAAATGATCAACTTCACTACATTGTGAGACATATCACGTGAAAGTAACCATCTTGACTATCACAGCTGGAATAAATCCCTCCCTGTAGATAAGAACAAGAAAAGCAATGCCCTGGAACCAAAATAGATCTGATTCAGTATTCTAGATTTAAATGTGATTGATTATGTTTATGTTTCTTATTTCAAGAAAATTGAAGTTTATTTGGACCAAGTCAGTATTAATATATTTTCCAACATCAGGTGTGACCAAGTCAGAAATATAGTCTAATTTCTTCAAACTCTCTTTATAACTCGCAGCGAACATTTTTATGAGTTCTATGTTTTCTAAAAAACACGTTGAGTGATTTGTTACTTAAATTATGATTACTTTCAACAGCCATTTACGAGGAACTAGTTTTCTGACTTGGTCACCTTTTTGCAGTATACCAACATTATCAACGATTATTATAAACAATGGTACAGTATTATGGGAATAATTAGAAATATCAGTATAAATCATCGAATCTATTAAGTGCTGTTGAACGGCGAAAAATTGCAAATGTGCCGGATATGATGATTTACTAAATAAAACTGCTTCTACTGGTAGTACTGGTACTACTTAGTTCACATAGCTTTTACACTCAACCCCTTGGATTCCTAGAAGCACAGCAAAAAATTAAACATCAAATACGGGACATAAATAATGGCACACTATAGTAATAATACAGGTAGGTCATCAGAATTTGAAATAAAATTTTAGATTATTAATATTTTTAAAAAACACGAATTTGATATATTCTGGGATTTATTCATAAACTTTATATTTGTTAAAGAAGTTTTTTGACAGCTGCCACAGCACGACAGAAAACTGACTCAGTGGATGTAGAACTTTTATATTTCATATCTAACTTATCTAACTCAATGAATATATAGCAAATAAGTGGTTGTAAGGTCAAATTGTATCTGTATATGACTATTATATTGAGCGTCTCTGTAAGGATTTTTGAAAAATTTCAAGTTCAGCATGGATGCCTTCAGTTGTGAAAGTCTTTCAACATTAATTTTTTTGTATCATCTTATGTTTTTACAAAAAAATACCCCAGCCCAATATTACATGTTCTGAAAGACTCTTTATGCTCTGTAGTATTTATTTATTTTTACAAAAAAATACCCCAGCCCAATATTACATGTTCTGAAAGACTCTTTATGCTCTGTAGTATTTATTATCATATAATAATCATGGACTTCAGAGATAATGAACCTCGTTATTTTTTTATCACATTATTAAGCCAAAAACCAGAATGAATAAAAGCACACAAAAAGACAAAGTAACGGAAAATGGACTTTCCTGTTGTATACAATGTAACACCAAAAAACCCTCAAAAAGCCATATTGTGCTGACAACTTATATGTTTAATACAACTATAATTAAAAAAAATACCTCTTAGGAGCTGGTTCACCACAGATCGCTTCTTGAGAAACACCAGTAGCAGATAAGAAAGCTTCCTTCAAGGGGTAGTGGCACCTAAAAATTTAAATCATAATAAAATTATAATATTAACTACATAATTATAACTTGATAAAACAATTATAGATAAAACGTTCTACTCGTATTTGTGATAGTAACCATTTTGACCATGGAGACGAGACAGAAGAATTTAAAAGTAAAAATATTTCCAAAAATAAAGATACTAGTGGTGAACAAAATACCGTTTAGCAATATGTTCAAAAAACAATTTTAGATAAAATATTCTATTTGTGATAGTATCCCTTTGACCATGGAGACAGAAGAATTTGAAAGTAAAAATATTTCCAAAAATAAAGATATCAGTGATGAACAACAAAACAATATGTTCAAAAAATACTACACAGTAAAGTAATTTAGTGATAAAAATTAGAACATTATCATAAATAAACAGTGTAAGGCGCTATTAATTGTATGTAACTGCCTTTGTACATTTTTTCACATTGTTTTCAAAATATAATTGCATACTTTATGCTCCGAAAAAATGTATCTCTGCAAGCTGTTTACTGAGCAAATCTATGAATGACATGCAAGTATATATATCTCTAATAAAAAATATATTGTATGCATATTAAATATATAAATAACAGTTAAAAATCAGATCAAATACAGGCACACAGCAAAGAATCCTTGAAAAAGCAGTATATTTCATATATTTTTACTAAATAAAAAAAGGTACCTCTTTGCAGCTGGTTCATTACCACTAACCTTCTTGAGAAGCACCAGTATTACATTTGTGTGCTACCTTCAAAGGATGGTCTCTATATAAGAATTGGAATTATGATTATCATTATGACTATATAATTATAACATTATAAAACAATAGATAAAACAGTCTGTTTGTGATATTGCCCATTTAGACAGTGGTCAGAATAATTTACGAGCAACAAAGTTTCAAAAAATTGAGATAGGTACAAGTGATGAAATACAAAATACTGTTCTGGGAAATGATTAAAAAACTATACACATTAAAATAATTTTGTGATGAAAATTTAGAACAAATTAAATGATATTACTGTTAAACAGTAAAAAATTATTAATTGTATGTAATTATTTTTGTACATTTTTTTATTTATTTTATTATAATCAAAAAATAAATTTTTTGCATTTATTTGCACTGTACAATACAATAATTGCTCACTTTATGCTCTGAAAAAAATTATCTGAAAGCTGTTTCCTGCGCAAAAACTGTTGAGGATTGAGAACATTGAAGTATTTATATGTAACACAAAATATATTGCATATATACATTTCCCTTGAAAATAAAACAGCCTATAATTTATACTTAGTATATGATGCTAAAAACTAAAGATCACCTTAATAAAATAACTAGTAAGAGTAACAGTTAAGGTCTTTCAACAGTTTATCAATTTAGGGTTACTATTACTTTTTACTAAACACTTGTACCTATTTTATCTTTTGCTCTAAAATAATTACACCTCATTATTCAATTCACCAACTAGATTTTTTACTCACTATTCCTTCAAACCTCAAAGAAAAATTACATTACAAGTTTTACAACTTGTCTCAGCAAAAGTATACCCTTGACACTAAAAAAAGTTTCACATGCACCTAGATGGCATATCGTAGCATTTCATAACTCCAATTAATTTTCCTGCATTAGAACCATAAAGTCTACAGTTCAGCAGCCTATCCACTTTGACACCATTATTTAGAATAATCAGACTAAAGACTGTGCTCACAGATATAATGGATTTTCTTGGATTATTTCCAACATAACAAAGATGTAAGAAAAACATGCTTCTTAGAATGTAACGTTGATTAAATTATATTTTTTGCTACTATATCAGATTCTAAATCCTACCTATAATGTTAAAGTCTAATTATTTATATATAGCTACTTACACTTTAAGCTGTTTTCTATCTTCTTCCTTGGTATACAAAGTAGGCACCACATTCTTTTTCAAACGCTTCTTTCCGGATAGTGTGGTTTCAAAGTCATCGTTAGTAAAATGTTCTGAGCAGACTTCTTTTAATTGTGGTAGGTCTGTTTCAGTCACTCCCATTACATCAAACCACTTCCTCCTCAGAACAATATCTTTGGTAATACTGAAAAATATGATTAGTTATAGAAAAGCTCAAAAAAATGATACTTTAATTTATTTGATTTTGTTAAATATGAAAGTAACACTCAAGCTAGGTTTATTTATATGTAAGTATATATACAGATATGTAGGTAAAATAATATGACATAAATATATATAAAGCAGTACCAGTCCAATAAATTTAAACATGCATAGATTAAAAATATTCTATACCTATGGCAACAGTAGCAAACTGGATGAGGTGTTTAAGAATATGAAAGTAACACTCATATCAGGCTAGGTGTGTTTATATGTAGGTACAGTTGTGTATAATATGTGATATCGATATCACTTTCAAATTATCTAGGTAAAATAATATGACAATATAATTATATAATGCAGTACCAGCCCAATAAATGTAAACATACCAAAGTATTCCTACATGACAATAGGAGCAAACTGGAGGTGTTTAAAATAATTTCTAAAAATATGAAGCCCAACTTTACTGTTTATAGACACCTTATTTGAAAGATCCCATATGTACTGTATACTGTTATTTTCAAATGTACCCCAGCAGGTAGCACATAGGAATGAAATTAGAGGTGTTACAATACCATCAATTTTACTGCAGATGAATGTACGAATACACTTACCTGTAAAAGGTCAAGTTAGGGTGCCGATAATCCCATTTTTTGCATATGTAGCAGCGTCTACCCATGACTATTTTTGGATCGTCAGCCTGTTTTTGGGGCCTATCAGGGGTAATTAAGCACTGAAACACACTCAACACTACTCGAACACAAAACAGATGCCTACGAATGTACGGTCTGTGTTACGATTATCTAGAATTTGAAATGTTGGAATTCACAACAGAACAATTTATACTCGAACACAAAATAGATTCGAATAAGGTTCAACGGTTCTCAGGAATTTCAAATATAATTGAAATTCACACCCGTTGACGTTCCCTCCTGCGCCGCTCCATCGCTAATGCGCAGTACAGGGTTGCCGGTGGAATAGCAAGAATTTCTCGCACCTTTGTCGACCTCTTCGTTTAATGACGCGATGTTTGGGGCGAATTTGACCGTAAATCTACTTAGAAATTTGCCCAGTTTGGCAACCGTAGAAATCCCATGGCAACTAGCAATGAGAGCCAAGCGGCGTTGCCGGGTTGACATATGAAAATTTCTTCATACTATCAAATATTGCAAAAGAGCGAAATTAGACACTGATCCTAACGTTTTGCATATATAAAAATCATTACATCAATTCACTGTTCATAAATATATTATATTATTATATTAAATATGATATTTTGTGTTCATAAGCTTGCTTGTTTCGCTGATGTTTTGTGTTCATAAGCTTGCTTGTTTTCTTAGTTTTACTTAGAAAAATGCCTAGTTTGGCAACTTTGCAATGCGCTTAGAATGTGACTATGCGGCTTCAACGCGAAAAGTAAATAGCTGCGTCCCCCTATTGTTTTAACGTCCTTGGTGGCAATCTACAACGAGTGTCATTGGGAGTCCTCAGAAAGAAGTCTAGTTTTGATAGGTACCGAACCAAGGCTTAAACTTCACAAACAAACAAAAACACAAAGAGTGAGTGTAGATTCCCATCTTTATAAATGAAAAATAGGAATAAAATCTTTACCCAGTGGATAAGAGATGGCAGTAGTTGTATAAAGAAAGTTAAGGGAAAGGCGCGTATTCGCTTGATTGGGCCGATTTGACAGATGGTAGCGTCAAACGCTAATGATTAGTCTATAACATTTGCAAGTTAATTTTGACCAAAAATACTACTGACAATGACAAACATTCAAGTGATCGGTTACACCTTTTAGTGAGCTTCCAATTTTTATTCAGTAAATACTAAAGAACATAGCCCTGTATAAAATTTTGCTCAAAAGCATGCTGGCTAGTCAGCTGTTATCTATCAAATCAGTGAAGTCGTCTCAATCGATCCGTAAAAATAGTGTTCGTACATTTTTGAGTATATTTTATATTTTTTTCTGGAATCATAGTACTTATTTCTGCATTGTTTATCCATTGTACTATCAACACCGCGTACACAAAAGTCTCGCAGCGTACGCCTATGCATTTTATCACAGCAAATACGAGCGTCAACCTTGCGTCACGTGTGTACCTCTTTTGATAGATTCTAATCCAAAATGGCGGGCTGCGCGGATGGTTGTCGTCAACATGAGATAATCTGCTGAATCTTTGGTATGCTGTGCTTCAATTCCGTTGGCATACAGCTTATTCTAGGATTTCGAGTGTCCAGGGGGCGCATGTGGTTGTTAAGTCTGGCGCCGACTACTCTCTCCTAAATTTTGACTTTGATCGCCCACATACGTTCTCACGACCACTAAAATTCAGACCGTGGAAGAAGTAACATCTTCACAGATGGATCCAAGAAACTTTGGGAGCGGGCTGCGGAGTATGCTCCAGAAAACTCCACATAAACATCAAGTGGTCTCAAGTAACTTCGGTATTACAGATATCTAGCCCACAGCTAGCCCGATTATTGACTTTTACCTTTTATTCTCCACCCTTATAGTCCGAATCAGAGTACAACACCCACCTATGTACTTCTATGTTCAGACATCTGGGGTTTAGCAACAGTTTCCAGCAGTAAATCATCTCGAAGGCAAACCAAAGTGTAGGAGGTAGGAAAATATCAAGGCCCAGCCAACCTACACTTCCGATAAACTTTTATGATCTACGAGCCGTGAAGCAATTAGTCTACGATTTACAACCCTTTCTGGCTGACTGCGTTTCCACAGGGTGTTACAGTCTCTACTCTGGATAGAAAAGGGGACATACAGACATTAGGGAAAGAAAAGTAATGTCTCCTACTTAGTTGCTCTTCAGATCATAACATGATATATTTTGTAGCAAAATTGAGTATATAATTGGAACATTTTAAATAGAGACAACATATAATTTTTAATTTTTGATATGTAAAATAAATTAAAGAGTTGTGGCAAAGCCTTACTTATCTCACCGAATTCTTTTCGCTGATCAATTTACGACAGCCACACAGCACACAGGATTCACACATAATTGGATTTTACAAGCCTATATTCTGTATTTTAATAGGGCTAAAGTTGTCCTTTTCCCTTATCAGTACGGCTTGGAGTCACATTTGGCGTTTGACTGAAATTTGTTAACCATGGAAAACCAACATCACATTTTACAGATTCTGTAGTTTTGGGACTATACAAGCTGCTTTTTTGAACTGGTGTAAGCTTATTTATTATGTTAAGTCTAGTACTAGCTAGCCATAAATTCTATCATTTGTTCTTTTTTTTATTTTATTCTGTATTTTAGTGCTATTATAGCTGACCGATGATTTGAAGATAAAGGCACAGGTAAAGGTAGACCTGAATAGCACGGGCTATTCACTTTTATGGAGTAACCTCCAACCTTAGATAAGGAAAGAGAGGGGATACCGCACCCGTTTGATATATGAATAGCTGAATATATGGATTACCTGTTACCGAAAATGAATAGCTGTCAAAATATTTTTTTATGATATTTAGCGTTTTTAGGCCAATAATTGTAAAATATTTTGATGTGCATAATGGTAGGGTGTGCAGCTTACGGTTGTAAAAGCCACAGCAGCAGCAAGGAGCCAGGAATCACTTGTCACAGGCAAATTACTAGCGCTTTTGGTACATTTTTGGTGCTTTTTTGTAACAGAAATGCCAGTCGCGCGTTCCTTCCTGCCTCTTTCCTTGTCTAAGCCTCCAACAGTAATTTTAATTTCCCCACAAACGGTTGAATACCATTTCATTGACCTTTTGATCAACCTTAATCTTTCTTTTTTCGAGTTCTAAATCTCTTTTTCATAAAGTTCCAAGAAACGGTATACCATAGCACAATAGACCACAGCTGGGCGATCTCTGAATAACTTTGGAAACACCGCGTCTTTGGACGGTGTTTCACAGTTTTTTTCAGCATTAATACCAAAATGGCGCTAAAGTATGATACCATGTTGAAGTAACTTAAAGCAGCCACTTCTCATAGAATTCCAGAGCCTCTTCCTAGTGAATTCAATCAAGACGAAGCCAGCGTATTCGTTTGAAACAATTTAGCGGAAATAAATATTTAAAACATTTCAATGTGTAATCGCAAGTCATGATAGTTTCCGCCATTTAAATATAATTTCATGTAAATGCTTTCATTGTTTTAGCCGATATTAGTATAAAGTATACGATATGCGATTCACAATTTTTTTGCTACTTGAATTACAATAATTATTCATGACGTGCATGACTCACAGCATGCTTTGTTTATTTCATGAATAATGATGACATCATATGATTTAAAATGTACGGTGCAGAAAAATGCAGCGATATTAATTTTCTGCCCGTTAAAAATACACATGTTTCTCAGATCGAATAAATCAAGACAGTATTAAAAATCCAAAACAGCTGCAATACTGGCATGTATGCGAAAATCATATTTTTAGATGATAAATACACATCTGCGGGGATCATCACAATAGAATGAGGTTATTCACATGCACTGGTGTCGATGTTTCCATGTATATTTTTGATACATTCGCAAGAGTTATGAATATTTTACATACCCTATCATAGTAGTATCAGTATATCATCCAGTAATGTAAACAGATTCCAGCATTTAGACCCAACTGGGCCTCTTCCATATCTTCCCAAGGGCCCCTGAAATGGATGTTCAACCACCTCTTAAACTAGTAAAAGAGGCAGTGATGCTACTCAGCGGGATTCCCATTAACCTGACCATGGAAGGCCAATCAATCAATCATGGTTTATTTCCAAAAGACTATGGTACATAGTATAGGAGAAAGTCATCACACTGTTTAATTAAAAAAGTACAAAACAATACAAATAATAGACAAGCAACAAATAAATAAAATATTACAGTCGGCAAGTGAGTAATACCCCTTTTTAAAGAAAAAAATAGGACTTCATTAAAAATAGTTCATATTAGATGAACTTTTTATAACATCCGAAAGAGCATTATAAATGTTCACGCCCATTTCAAAGACCTATTTTTAGTAACAATATACCGGGTATTGATATTTGTTCAAGACACTTCATAGTAGGCATGCACAGTAGCGGCAGTTAGGAGCGTTAGAGTGCGTTGGAGAGCGTTGGCCAACGCCGAGTCCCCTCGGCAGGTAGAAGCAGGCCGGCGCCGGTTCCACACGCAGTCAAGCACACCAGTGCATGGTACAGTGAAAACAGACAAGAAAAAGAGTACAAAGATAGGCTAGTCGAATCTATACACGGTATAGGAAGCATGCAATAAGGGTTCAAAATGTTGCCCATTATTGGCAAAACAATGAGGAACAGTTGCAAAAATACTGGAAATGATTCCCCTGGGGGGCTAGAGGGTACAATAGGGGGGGAAATAGTTTTTGATTAAAAAGATGTCACTCTGGACAAATATTTTGATGTGTCTTGGCGTTTTTTCGTTTAATCAGCGGTTTGTGATAAATCCGTGGTGGGAAGTTGTCAAATGAACTATTAGTACATACACATGTAGATTCACATCATATACATTAGAACCATTTATTTGAAATTTGTCAATCAGATGAATATGTGACTGATACTGTACATGTTCAACGAATTCTTGTGCGCGTCTTATTAAGGAAGCTATCCACTCTGGTAGGGACTGTTAGAAGTGTTGTATCATTTTGGCGCTAAATTGAGATATGACCGCCGCATGACTGATTTGTTTGGTTAGGGAATTATTGTGGCACCTAGCCTATATCTAGAGTGTTGTGGTTGTGTATATATATTTTGGTCTCGTAATATCATTGTCATTTTGTTAAACATTAATATTAGAATAGCTTTTACTTCCGATACACACCGATAGGTGAGGGGAGTATTGTGATCGTGAAAATTATCGATATTGATATAATATGCTTTGTGGGCATTGGGAACAACATTGACATTGGACGCGCTACATAAGGAGGCTCCTACACTTGGCAACGCATCAGGAACGACCTGGGTTCAGTGGGAATTCCCGTGTCGGACAGATCCTTTGGGCTGGCCCTCCAGGTATAATATAATTATAACATCATTAAATGCTCATTTTGTTACCTCATATTTTTTATATTTTTTATAGATTTGCCAGTCGTATCTAGACACGCTGTAAAAAGCATGTCGTCTTCTTCAGATGACGACTTTAATGCGTTAGAATCGGTGTTTACTAAATTGAAAAGGAAAAAAGTTTAAAGAATGATAATCAAAGATTTTTTCAATATACCAGAATGACCCTCGATATGTTTAAATATATTTTGGACAAAGTGGGGTATTGCTTAACAATAAAATGGTGCAATCTACACAAACAGCCTATTTTCCCAGAAGAAAGGCTTGTTATAACTTTGAGGTAAGCAGTTTTGTTATACTATTTTTTTGATATTACTAATTTTTATTATTTATGAAGTATACGTTATATAACAATAATTATAATAGTTCATTTACTCGTGAGATACAAAATTACTGAAAAAGTAAATAAATAGGGAAATTGCCAGAGAAGGCATATGGCTGTACATGGATGAATTGAGTGTTGAACATATAGAGTGAGTCTAAAGTATGGTTATAGTGCAACTTGTGTATTTTATTCCAAATAGGGGTTTCCGCAAACACTGAAGCGATAAGTAACACTTTTTCGATACTCATCTTCGACCAGCACAGACGAAACCAGGTAGCAAACTAAATTTCTGTTACTATAAAGGCGTTCAAGCGGGCTTGCGACGCTAGTAAGTGGTCGAAAACTCAGTTGAGCAGGTTAGCCTGCATGCGGTTCCTGCACGCCTTCGCACGCACACTAAAATGCCCCACTGTGTTTGCGCACATAAATGTACAGACAAGGGATTGTCATTCACGGTTTCAGCGGTCCCTGATAAGTGTCAGATAGCCTATCTGTCAGATAGGACCATATAATTTATATGGCGTTATCTAACCGATATGCTATGTGACACATATCAGGAACTGATGAAACCGGCCCTAAGTTTTAGAAAGATCTCGCGACAGAAGTTGGTGTGAGATACACCAGCAATGACTTGTACAATTTGTTTTTGAGCGAGAAATACAGGCCAGAATTCCCTCAGAATGGATTCTCACATTGATAAGACAGGTGCTCAACAGTCTCACCTTCCTGATCACAGTCCCTGCATTGGAGTGTATCACTTGAGTGTTATAGTGAACGTCAGAAATATAAGAGCTATTTATACATTTTTTGTGCTCCTACCGGGTGCCGACACTACAAAGGACCTCTTAATCCTTCACAATACGCCCGACGAGTCGGATGACCGTTATACCTTCCGGCATTTTTTACTGCACTGGCTAGGGTGCTTGCACGGTCATTAGTGTAGTCAAAATTGTAGGACGGGTCGGCGTTGAGACCTTTTGGCGGACATGTTATTTTGGCAGCGTCTGCCAAATCTGGTTGCTTGATGCCAAGTGACAATTGATCAGCGCGTATAAATGACAAAAAAAACTTTATTCTCAAAGTGAGTGTTCACTAGTTCAAACCCAGCGCGCATAGCACCCATTTTACAGAAGTCAAAGTCGACTCTGCAACGTTTGGTGGCGAAATTTGAGACAACCGATTCAGTTAAGAATCAGCCATCACCCGTACGTCAAGGAAGTTCTAGATCAGCCGACAGCATCCTGTCCGTGTGAAAGTGTCCAGGAGAACCCAAAACAGTCAATTCCCCGCCGTGCACAAGAAGTCGGCATTTCCAGACTTCAAACTGGTGTATTTTGCACCGAGATTTAGGCCTACATCCATATAAAATCCAAATGACCATAGAGAAAACGCCGTTTGTTCGCTGACTGGGCGTCGCAGCGTTTGGAAGAGGGCCCTAATTTCGGTCGAATAACAATTTTTAGTGCAGAGGTGCAGATGACAATGCATCTACAAAAAGTTACTGTTTGGTGTGGATTCTGAGTCGGCCCTACTTTTTCCAAAACGCCGTTGGTGAAGCCATCACCACCACTAGCGAGTGCTACAGACCGATGATAACGGATTTTTTTTGGCCCAAGTTGAACGACATGAAGGTGGACGACATGTGGTTCCAGTAGGATAGCGCTACCTGCCACACAGCGGACGCCATGCTGGGCTTTTTGCACACACAGAAAAATCTGTCGTTCTGTCAAAGACTGACGCTTGGATTCAATGGGACCTTACACTCAGCATTCCTCAAATACAGCGATGTTTTATCCAATGAGATGTGATAATTGGTAACGGATTATATCGTATTGTCGATTCAACTACGAGATGTCATTCGATTCCAATGAATAATTCAATCGCAGCCTGTCGTTAAATCGAATCTGTGTTTGGTAATTGATTCTAAACTACTTTCTTTTCCTTGGACCAACAGATTTTATTGCGAGGACAGCTGATTGGTTCGTTTGGATGTTTAATTGTGTGATTTTGTATGAAGTTAACAGGAGCATGATATAAGAATTAGACATAAGCCTGCACCAGTTGTTGCATTATTACCTGAAATATAACTGTCTGACTAATCTAAATACCTACATTCAAATGTGGGTGCTAGCTAGTCCCAATAGGGTACTTGTAGTGGTCGTAATTTTGGATCAAGGGTATGTTTAGAGGAAAGAAAAACGTTTTCAAAAGCTGTCTATAATAAAACTTCCACCCTTGGTGCTGTTCAAATGAAGAAATTTGTAATCATAATTTACGTTTTCTTCAAATTTTTCCACGTGACTGAAAACGGGTGCTGACGTCACAAGATAGTATAATAATCAACATTATTAAACCCATCTATACCTATAAATGACAACCGCAAAAAGAACAAAACAACGTGTCGTTCTGTAACGCAGAAACACAAGGTAGGTTTTGTTTACGTCAATTTTGTGTCAATCTTCCATTTTGATTTGTGATTTTGTGATTTGGACTTGTTCCTTGTTGTCCAACGCTAACCTCAATTAAAATACGACGAATGACGTACGTCAAGTCGTCAAGTGTCGTAACCAAGATTATCTTCGAGCAAAAAGTTTTTATGATATCTCAAATCCCATCAGTATAATGTCTTGTGACGTCAGAGGTTGTTTTCGCGCCGTTTCCGCTAGTTCAAATTTATAGTTGAAATAAGTCAAGCAACTTAGAAAAATCAAAAACTCCTATTTTATGATGTTCAATACGTTATAATGAATGCTTTAATATATAACTGGACACATTTAAATCACACAATTGCTGATATAATACGCAAAACCACACAACAACAACCTCGTCCATGTTGGCGGGTTCGCGGCGATAGTAACACTGAGATGATCCTCCTGTTCTTTATTCTGATTCTTCATTGAATCGGGACATCAGTCCCGCCAAATACTGATTATAGTTCAGCGCACGGCAAGGGCCATTGAAACAAAATTAATTTTTATCAGATGAATTATCACGAACTGCTGTTGCAGTAATAATTTTTGTACATTGAATATATTGTATGCTTTGCTTAAATGAAACATAGGGTAAATTTCGAAAACAAAAGGATGTTTTGATTGCATTATATGTCAATACTGGTATTAAAAGGATTATACATATCATTAGAACAAATATATAATTATTTTGAATTTATTGGCGTACCTGTGATTACTTCGAATATAAGGATTGAATTCTTTTATTTATTTCACGGATAGGTCTTGTGAATGGGCCACCAAGTTCGTGCGATTTGATCCCACTAGACTTTTTCTTGTTGGGTTTTCTGAAGTTACACGTATATGTCAGTAAGCAGCAAACTACCGATGGTCTAAAAGTCAACATAATCCAGGCCATGGCTTAAATTCAGCTGGATTTATGCATCAGAATCATTCAAAATTGGGCCACTCGGATCCGTGCCCCCGTGAGTAGCCGCGGTAGACATATGAGCGATGTAATGGCATACAGGGACCACTCAAATACTGATACCTCACACACAACTTGTTTTATCCCATTTCAACATCGACCCGTCCTTAATGAAAAACCCTTTATATGCCTTTAACCTCTGTGTTAGAAAAAATACAGAACTCTACCGTGAGAATACTCCTATGTGTATGCATGTACCTAAATGATTATATCTATTACATCGACAATTAGAAACAAATGATGTAAAGCACGGCAAAAATGAAAAGAAGCAAATGTAGGCGCTAACAGTTAGTGGAAACGCAAGTGCAAAAAGCAACAACCAGCATACACGTGATTATTTATTAGAAGTTCACACGAGTGCGGCAGCTCGTTTGGTAGCATAAAAAGCTCTGAGAACAAGCGACACGACAGCTAAATGTGGCTACCAGGCTAAAACACGGCCACCGGTGGCCGCCACGGCGGTTAATTATAACTGGCTGCAACACAGAGTTGCGGCTCACTTAAAAAATTCACCGCACCTTATTAAATATTATATGGGGAAAATTAGCGTGACATGTGTATACTTTGGACGTTTAGCGGCTCGTTTCCAGATACGATACCATCACTAATCTACCAGGGATTGTTGAGGAATAATAATGACAGACAAAACAATTGTCCAGTGGGGATTGGTAAATAAAGTCAGTTAATGTACTCAGACAACACTGACCAAGATGTCTCACGATGGCCTATTAACTGTGGAAATGTAGGGTCATCCAATAGTCAAGTCACCTTCCGTCAAGGTTTTGGGGATCAACATCAACTGTATACACCAGCGCAACTACTGCTACTCTACAGATCCGACCATCGGTAGAGTATTGATCCCATGTGTAGGGATGCGCTCTCTAAGGCTTCTGGACATCATCCAGAAGAGAGCAATTATAGACTAATCGATACGCCTAACCTCACAAAGGACCTCCACATCCTCGAACATCGAAGAAGACTGGCTGACCTGTCCCTGTTTTTCAGATTCTCTCACGGAAGATGTTCGAGTGAGCTCTCCCAGATAATAGGACCAAAAGCCGTCCGAACGAGGAACACTAGAGAGGCTCTGCAAGCTCATCCTTACCAAGTTGAGATCCCTACTCCCCGAACCAGTCTCCTCCAGCATTCCTTCTTTTGGAGAGCTTCGACGCTGTGGTATGAGCTGCCAGGGATTTGTTTTCCGACGGCTACAACCTGCAACGTTTCAAATCTAACGTGCACAGACCATAAAAAAAGTATTTAACTCAGGTGTCGACAGTTATTTTTGGTGTTTGTGAGGATTCGTTGCTTTAAATTTTTTGCGAATTTTGATGTATAGGAGGTTTGATCTCTGTGGTCCACCCCTGACCTAGAAATAATACATGAAAAATTGTATTATTTTATTTTTTTGTCAAAACATGCACGAGGTTTCTGATTATTCATCGACCTTGCTTCCGTATCTAAGGTACGGCTATAAAATACTTGCCTTCTTTGCATTTCTCACTTCGCCTCCACTGTTCATCTATGGTATCGTTCACCCACTTTTTGAGAGCTGACATTACCTGCTGCCTACTTAATCCTACAAAAGGGTTCTGGGCCAACAAACTATCCTCCAGTGACGAGTCTAGCCAGCCTTCTCATGACCAGTTATTTGGCTAGGCTTCGTTTAATGTAGATTCATTCATGGATAAATTAAATAAATAAATAATACGCGTGATACATGTACAATGTTAATTTAAAAAGAACCACCCAAAAATCTAAATGTTCTGAGATATAATGTTTTAACTCAATAGAACCAGTTAGCTAATGTACAGGAATATTTTAAGGTGCCTATTCTGTGAGGGCACAGAATTAGCAAAACAGGAACTATAAATTTTTTGGTGGCGCAAAAGGTTACTCGCTTCAAGAAGGTATTTTCCACATGTATAGCTAAAACGTAAATATACGCGGCCCTGTGAGTGAGCAAAGTAGCAGTAACAATCATTCTGGTCGCCTAGGGCTGAGCCCAAAGTGAAAAGGAAAATAAAAAGGGAACAACAATAAAAAATTTATTCCGTAAGCACTGCTGCAGAGCGCTTTTTAAATCCGCAGTGGCAGAATTATGATCGTTCTGGCATTTTTAAAAATATTTCAGTTAATTAGCGCACGTCAGGGCGTATATGTGCGGGGCGTGGGGCACAATGGGCCGATTGTTCGCCTCCTCGACGGGATGCGAACAGACGGCGGTTCATAATAAATATGAAACTATTATTTTAAAGACCACTTTTTCAATTAACGCGACTTTTTGTTTCGGGTTTTTTTACCCGGTGAAAACAATCGGCTTGTCCCATGGATGGGGAAACTCGGGGGGGGGGCTAATTGCAGAATAACTTTCATCATCAGGCAATGGATTTTGTGTCCCATTAGCATCTTGTTGTCTTCAAAGGCTGACATTCGGTTCAGCAGTTCAACCCTAGAGAAAAATCGTATATACTCGTATCACTCGATTCAGCTTTTAAATGTGACTCGATCGACAGTAATTTCAGCATCCAGAGACGGCATATAAAAAAGTTATTGACGTTTAAGCTTGTTCGGTATTGTTCGGCCCTCGATGCGGCCCTGACCCGGATAAGTGAAATGTTGCTTATGTATATATTATATTTTTTACCCAAATTTGGACTACGCTGTTGGAATGGAGTCGGTCGACATGGCCTTCAGGGTCCGCAGAGGCCGAAAAACTGTGAAAATTTGTTCTGCACTTAACCTAACCAGGGGAGGGGAATTAAGCTGACTGCCTCTTTGTCTCGAAACATTTTTGGCGGCTAAACAATCAGCATGCAGTCAGTATTTAACTTTAGGTTGAGTTTGGTGCGGAGCATGGTTAGGTTACGGAGCAAATTTTTGTTTAAAAATAGTGTTTTTGAACATTTTTCGGCGATTTTTTTCTGTCTCTGGGGACCCTGAAGGTCATGCGATCGGCTCCAATGACAGAGTATAGTCCAAATTTCAGTAGTAATATTGTTTGTATATCAGTGGCAACATTCACTTATCCGGATCATTGCCGGATCGAGGCTCATAATTAAAAGCTGAATCCATTCATATGTACATATGTATATACGATTTTTTTATAGTCCTGGACCGCTGAACCCAATTTATACCACTTCAAAATACGATTTTCTTCCTTTTCATCACTTTCTATGCAATTTTCCTTTCAAAATTGTTTGTACCCAAGTGTTTTTGCCCCAGAATCTAACAAGAATTTCAGGACTAAAAGTACCAATACTGATCCCTGAGGAACTCGCTTACTTGATACTTTGGGGTCGGGGGGAGAGGAAAAGCTATATACCACGATAGAGATAGCAGAAATCCTAATTGTTCCTAATTGTTCAAGTTATAAAGCGATTATAAAATTACTTTTGAACAGGTAAGTAACACTACCTATAAACAAGCAACGTGATTTATTTCTCAACACCTACTATACTGATCTCTTGAAAATGCACAGTGCTTAAAAACACGCTTATAATAACTGCAAAGTGGCTATGAGACGTCAAACGCTAATTCGAATGGTGTGCAGTATTTATTTTAGTGACAGAAGTGTGGTTACGTTGTCAGTAGTTTGTAGTTATTATCTATTTAAATCGTACTATTTATTGCTAGATAAAGTACAGTATTTTCTTCGCGTTAATGGCAATAACTAAATTGTTGATATACAGTAGGAGCCGTAGTTTATACCGCTTAGTGTACAATATACTATTTCCTAAATTGTTGATATTCATTTGTCATGGTAACGATTAATCCTATTTCCTTCTTTAACGTCTTGTTTCTTCGTCTTATTTTATTTATAAAGAAAAAGATATTCACTCAATATGCTATTTAACTACTTCACAATTATAACTACAACGGGCAACAGCAGTTTTTCTTCCCCATCTTAAAGACGGTACAGCATTGCGATTGGATAATCGCTGCGGAGAATATTTAATATCCTTGTTTCACTTATAATTTCTATCCCTTTTCAGACATGACATGATTGTGTCTTTTCAAGCGGATCGAGTTCCAATCGAGCGACTCTAGCTGATCAAAATTTACAATATAGATGAGGTTGTAGTTAGTCTGGCTCAAATCGAAAAGTACTTCCAAATCTGAACAGTCAAAACCATCAACTCAAATGTTATATTATATGTATATGCATCCCTGTCTCAGTGCGACAGACGGACTTGTTTAAAATTCCTATCCCGTTCCTTGATGCGGATTGACCTTTGACGAGCGTCATTTTTTAATTTCCGGTCATCACGCACCCCCCCCTCCCACCCCTTCGGTACTGTCACCCCTTCGCCCTGCTGTCTGCGATGTTCTTCCACGTGCGCGGTCGCCATAGGCCGTAGGCTCGGTTCGAATGTGTCACTCAATTATCCAGCCTGCCGGACGGAATCATATTCCGTGCAGTTGGAAGTTGCGACCTGCGATGCGAACATTCTGCGCAATCGACCGAAAATGGAATCGCCGCGCCGGCAGAGATGCAGACCAATTTTACAGACTGTCTGTAATTTGGCTACTCTATAGTGGTGTCCAAGTGTATAAGAGATTGCTCACCACGACCAGATGCATCAAACACTGCCATACTGGCACTGGGCAGTTTCAGAGAGTGTGCTGATTGGTAGATACTCACACTTCGGGCGAAAAACTGTTGGAACTGTGGAGCTCTGTAAGTCCAACATTTTTTGGGAAGCTGAAAAACTTAACACCGTTGGCAGATCGACATATAAAGTGCAAAATTTACCATTAGAATTGTCGCATATTTTGTCACGTCCGTGGACAATAAAAATCTACGCTGATAATGCCCACAGATGTGATGAAAACAACCACGTGACTAGCAATCTAGAGGACTAGATGTCGTTCAGAGATCAAAGCACTTTTGGTGGCAGTTTAATGAAAACTATATTTCGACTGTAGAATTATCCAATAACAGAGGAAGAGAAAATCCCATAACTGAGAGGTCCTGTAGGAGCTCTCACGAGCTTTATTTGGCCACTGAGAATTAGGAGTGGAGCAAATACCACCATTGAACAGAAGATATTTTAGACTAGTCTCGGCAATATTAGGTTAGCTAAATTGTAGTATACATTTCTTAATAGCTTATACCTTATACAAAACGTAGCTTTCGAGGCAGTAATATTTGTATTGCAAGTAAATAAATAAAAATAAATATATTAATTTGTTCCTTGGGATGTAGCAAAAGCTTATTATCGCTTATTATCAGCGTGCCTTTGCTTAAAACGACAAACTCAGTAAGATTTTATAGTAGAATTCTTGCTTATTTTGTCGCATACGTGGCCAACAAAAAAACAGGCTCATGACGTCCAGGAACATGCCAAAAAACAGGCCTGACAATTTAGAGGACTAGAGATCGCCCAGGGATCAAATCACATTTGGTGGAAGTTCAATGAAAACTGTGTTTCTATGAACTGAATTGTGTGTCTTCAACTGGAAAAGCCGTTTCTTATAATAGTATTGACCTTGAATATGAAGGACCGCTTTTACAGGCTGTCTGTAATTTGTATATTCAAATGTAGGAGATCACCTACCAGCACTAAATACAGCGAGTGCGTCGGTTTAGTAGGGTCTCACATTTCGAGCGTAAAAAGCTGTTGGAACGTTGGAACAGCCGTCTAGGGCTTTTCAAAATTGAAAATCATTCTAATGTCAAATTTTTTGGCCCGGAGCCTGTTATAGGATTAAATAGGCAGCAGGTAACGTCAGCCCTCAAAAAGTGGGTAAACGATATAACAGATGAACAGTAGGGCAAAGTGAGGGATGCAAACAAGCCAAGTATTTCATAACCGGGCTGAACACATCTGGATCAACACGACTACGGAACCAAGGCCGATCAGCAATCAGATAACCTTGTTAGTGGATAGGTAGTATAGGTAGTATTACCTGCCGAAATCGAAACCGCAGGTTAACAATCTGGGGGACAAAAAAATCGCAATCGGAGCTGTGGTTTGAAGATCGCGACTTTAACCATTAGAAGCTGCAAGAAATTGACAGAATTAATCAGCTGTTTCTCTACTTTACATGTTTCTAATTAAGACTCACTTGCTTCTTGCGATTTTAACAAAGATCAGACCCGTTCCTGTATATAAACAAAGCAGTTCGGTGTTGGCGGTGTGCGAGATGAAATGGTTTCTTTATTCCTTTTAAGCTCGGTTTAACTTGTGCCGCGCCGCGCCGTGGTGGCTGAGTTTTAATCAGTTTCAAATAAATTAAAGCACGGCCACTGAACGGATTTGAAAACACTTTGTACGCACGATGTGCGGGATTCATTCATGGGTAGTGACGGCAGTATGAAAAGGGAAACTGCTGCCAATAGGGTAAAAGACATAAAATATTTATTTTTACATTTAGGTGAAATGTTTAAAAGGGTATTCATAGTTGATGCTTAAGAGTCCCTTAATACTTGAGTGTCCCTTAAGTATGGTTTTGTGTGTCGACAGCTACTAGAGCGTCCCTCACGTAAGGCTCACTTGAGTAATACTCAAGTAACGAGATGTCAACGTGACATTTCGATGCAGTCAAGGCGATTTTTGTAGGTTTTGGAATAATGTGTTGGCCGATTCTGTAACACCCGGAAAAATGTCCGGTAAAAAATACGAAATACTGATACAACACTAAAAGAGATAACAGAAAGCATACGTAGACATAGGTATAACAAATTGACTTATATTTGAAATATGACAACGTCGCAAATAGTTTTCCCGCCGTCTCATAGATGTTGGCTAGGAAACAGATGCACAAGGAAGGACACACTTGAATATTATTCAAGAGACGACTATGAATACGGCTCTAAGGTGTTAATTATCTATTTGCAGTGGCATATAGATACAAGCACAAGATTTTTGGATTTTATTTTCTTTTGATACATATTTATACTCAATGCATAAAAAAATAACATTTGGAACCTTGGTTTGGTTTTACTTCGCTTACACTTGATTCGGATCGATGGGTATTTATGCAAATAAATCGAAAACGGTCACAGATACGAGAATAGTGCTGTGAAACCAAAGAAAGGGACAGAGCTTAAATTTCGTTCCGGAATTCATACAGAGTGTTTCAAAAAACAGTTCTGTAACAAAAAGTTGTAGCCAATTCATGAAAATGGCACATCCTGTATATTGCGACGGACACTTTTGATACTTTATTGTAGAGATTCTAAAAAAAAATATTGATTTCCAAGTTTGAAACATTTATCACATGAGCGAGAAAACGCAAAGCACGAGAAATAATGGGAACGAACATAACCATGCATTTGCATTTTTTCTTATTCTGCCGAGTGCACGAGTGCAAAATGTCTGTATGTGACACTATTTAACCCCTGTGTGTCCATATAACCCCTTTTTGATTAAGGGTTTAGGGTATAGCGCGCGTAATTGATAATCCAAGAAAATACATATTCCAGTGTTAGCGAGGAGACGTGGCCGCCTGTTCTCTTTATCCCTTTCTCCAGCATGTTTGTCTAAGATGAGGGGAGGTAAGTCCAAAAGTCCAAAGGTAAGGTCAAACGTTCCAAAGGTAAGGTTGAAAGTTCGCCAAAAAAAAAAAATAAATTTCGCATTTCAAAGCTCCTGACGTTACCTTTAAAAATGATTTAAAAAGCAAACTGAAGAAGAAAACTTGCAATATGTCACTGCGGTGACCTTGTTTTGATATCGTGTTTGGTTGTTAAATTACAGACGTTTGAAGAATGTATGATTTTGCATTGCAAATTTTTCTGCACACTAAAAAACTTTTTTGTAAAAATTGCTCTGAGATGTCATTCTCTAAGGTCTTAACTATCAGCTTCCGAAATACTGTGTATAAAGTTTGAAAAACAAGTGAGTTCTGTTCGAAATAGGATTCCTATGTATAAATGTGTGTACCCAGGCCCCTTAAGGATCACCTACGTGGTGGAGATTCATGCCAATATCCTTTCAACGAGCCGCAGCAAATTATATTTATTATACCAATGGACTATCGAATCCTCATCTTTATTTATTGGATGATATTCCGTAGAGTTCATAAGATTACGTCACACGAAGTGCTGTAAAGAAGAACTAAGCCAGGCAAGCGCGTCCGATATCAGATTATAAATATTTCATTCTAAAACTCCATACCATGAATTATACACAACTTTATATTTCTCTGTGTATACTTCCGACCTAATATATTTCCAACTAAGTGCAGTTTACGTCCAAGTAGTTGGCATGTATCTCCCTGTAGTCCCATAGGCGTACGAGAAGAATATGGCAAAAATATATACAGAAAATTTAAATTATACAGAAAATTATAGAATTTTAAAAAAATATTAGTTGTGCCCGTTTCCTTGAAAAATACCTAGTTTCGGCTGACATACATACCTACTATAAAGGTTGAATTTGTAGTTCGAAGAAAACTCCAAAAAGAACAGAAAGGTAATTTATTGTACGAGTTTCAGATGTTGTATTGGTGAAAACTGGAATTGTAGACGGTTTCAACCTCCCAAACATCTGAATCAGAACCGATCAGTGTGACGCAATCATTAATTTTGTTCTAGGTGAAACCATAACTTTGGCCCTGAAAAATTGTCACAGACTCTGATGATACGATGTAAATATACTTTTCATTTAGTCTAATTTCCTTTCTGGTCCATTCTAAGAAAGTACTCTCAAGTAATGCTGATTACATTTTCACTGTAGACGGTCTCGCCTGAGAATGGAGACGATTGATCTGAAGTTGAGAAATATTTTCGGTAGGTTCACAAGAACAAAAAACATTTACTGAGTTTGAAAACAAATCCGATCGATTATAAGGCATCGTAGACATATTAAAGCATATTTTTGCATATTTTCACTAGACCGATTGAAGTTAACAATAAATACAGTTGAGCTGTTAATTTTTGACGTTTCACCATCACGATAAATGGCATCCTCAGAGGTTGTTACCTGTTTGATGACTCCCGAGAAATTGAGACTAGGGCAGCGGCGTCGGCACTTCTATACCCTGGGTCAGGTGTGGGGATGGCAACATCAGGCAGTGCAGATGCCTAAATATATCTCTCCAGCATATTAGGATCTCTCGCAAAGGTCACCTCTACTCCTGACCCGAAATATGTTAGTACTAACGCCGCCGAGTGGGTTTAAGTATCTCTGGATTCGGTAACAGGTAACAGGTTTTGAGTATGCCTTCCATTTGTGGTGGTGAAACGTCAAATAACGAAGCGCGTATTTTCTGAAAATTTCTTTGGGGATTTTTTCGAAATAATATTTCAAACTAGATAGATGTTTCAAACTTTTGGAGGAATTTTGTATCTGTATTGCCGCAACGACAAAATTTGAATACCTACTAAGTTACGAAGTAAAGAGGATAGTTTGGGGACTAAGTACTGAATCGTTTTGCATGTAAAAACTAATTGCTAATGATGAAGTTATTTTTGTTTATTATTACTATTATTGGATAAGAGCAGTACGTGGCTAAAGCCGATAAGACTGCTCCTGGTTTGTGCTTATACATATTTTTTTGGACTGGATTATTACACACTAATCACACTATCACTATCATAGCTCAAATTTAGTGCTCTTACTGATAAAACCTAATTTCTTATCAACCCTGTAGTTAAAGCTGTTTATGGAAAGTGCAGTTACCGTATCATTTTGCAACTAGTCCATGACTGTACTGAATGATTACTTAAAAAGCTTTTTCTTTGGTACCTTCAGGCCCAATTTTATCAACACGCGCATTTTAACAAATGCATCTGTCAAAGTTCTCTAAAAATTATTGATTTCTCTTGAAGTTTACCTCAAAACGGTGAAAAATGACATGCTTTATTTACAATCGACCATTACGAACCATCTAGTATCTTTTCTAGTCTGATTTTCCATCCTAAATGGATGAAAAATTGGATTTTCGTGTTTAACCAATCAGACTCCACACAAGCAATACATTTGATCATTGGATTGTTAGTCCATCAAATTATAATGATGACAAGTAATTCAAATTACTACATTATTTTGATAAAACAATGATTTACTATCGATTGATTATAAATACCTGCAATATACCTTTGTGTTATAGTAAAAAGGGGTAAAAATAACATTGTTGCATTTCACAAAGCTAAACACATGATTTAACGTGATTTAACCAACCATGTTGGCCATTCTGTGTCACAAGTGTGCATTACTGGTTGCCTGACCTACTCAACGGCAAAGCTCACAGGCTGGCAAAAGTATAACCTTATTTTTTGTAAACCAGAATCCTGTCGTATAGCCAGAAGGTGCTTTATATACTTTTCGGAGAAAGGGGGGATTTTGATTCATATGCATAGCTTACAATGTGTTTCTCATAATATTTGCGCTACGGTGCCTTTTACCCAGTACTGCCCCGCTGCACCTTTACATCGTATGTGAATATTTCTATACGAAGGTCTATAACAAACACGCATCCAGTAGATGGAAGTTTCTTCATAAAAGTATGCATTTGTCTATAATCAATCTGACTGACTGGGGTGGGATTATTAATTATTAATTGAGATGGCTGCGATTACTACTTTTATGATACTGTCACAAACTATTGCAATTTGCAATTAGTAATTACACAATAATTATAAGGTAAAGATGAAAAACCTGGCATTAATTTGCAAATGAATCGCTTTGTTCTGATTTTCTGCTATGATTATTCTAAAATATTTTTGACAAAAGTGTCACCCAGCTTTGACGTTTTGTTTCCAATACTGATAAAATACTATTGGATGATAATTATTAACACAGCCTTCAATACCCAATAGAAAGCCTTTGCTAAACAACATCCAATACAAAAGCTTTCCCAAAGCCTTTGTTAGAACATGCATGATAAAATCGGGCCTTAGACTTCTTTCCTTAGAAAGCTTTAGTGAAAGACCCCTAAGAGTTGTTACTAGTAATGTGTAAAATGTCGTTCTATCCTGTCACTCCTTGTCCTACGCCACTGGCAAAGGCATCGCGAGCAAAACTAATGCAATGCACATTATATATTGCCCTCTGAGAACCGGCGCGCTCTAATATTTAAAGATATATTCTAAAGTTTCACCATAATATGCAAATTTCTCGAACGTTAGTGTAGTGTAGTACATCTTCGGTGGAGGAAAAGTTTCGCAGCACAGTCGAGATATACGAAGCGGGCGGTTTTTTATCCCACCCCTCCCTCTCACCCCTTCACTGCCGTCGAGTGAAATATGCCGGTTACGGTTCGGGTATATATTCTAATTTAAAATATAGAATACAAATTTATTCTGGCTGCGCAGCCAGACGGGACTCACTCCCGGTCGGTCCCTTCGCAGGCATTCGATTTGATAAATATGCCAAATAAATATTAATATCATATTCCCATACACCTTGGTAGACACACACATACACCGTGCTTACTTCTTTTACCTTTTTGTTTCCGTAGTTCGCAGATAAACAACCCAGGTGAAACGCGATGTCTATTGGAAGCTTCGGGTAGGGGTAAATGGAGAGGGAATTGTCCCGCATGACACAAGAGTAGCACATTGGAAACGGTGTAAAATTATTGGAGATAAATCATTGGACCTCTCCGTACACCATGGCCTCCCTTTTATAAAGGAATGAGGACACAGGTTACTTTAACCTTATAACTGCGCCAATACCTAAGAGCTGCTTTTCTATAAAAACCTAGTACAGTCCCTTTCATATCAGTTGGTTCCAGACGCCAGTGATATCCTAAGGTATATAATATGCACTGATATAATAATAATATTTTATTCACCAACAATACAGAGGGTAAATAAATTGTTTGACCCACAGAAGGTGCTGACCTTGTGCGTGGGTTACATTGCAACACATACATATATTTTACAAATACATATAGTAAAACTAATACTAACTATATTAAAAACTTGTAAGTGTGTCAGTTCAAAATCTTGTTAAAAACGTTTGAAAAAATATCTCTGAGTATGCCCATTATCCATTTTTTGACTTTTTTTGCGTACAATATGAGATCTTATGGATTTCAGTGAAGCAGGAAGTAAATCGTATATGCAGCAACATAAATATATTAAACTTTTTTAGCCTATTGACTTGAATATATGAGGTCCTAAGGTCCTATTCTTGGTTCGTGTATTATGTTCTTGGCTATTGAAGTTGATGTAATTTTTATGTTTGTGGACGAAATTCAATATGTTATAGCCGTATAGTTGTCGGATATCAAATTTCTGGGATTTTTTAAGTAAATTATTTGAGGGGTAAGTAAGTGGGTTCTTTATAATAAATAACCTTCAAAACACATTTTTGCAAGGAACTGATACTCTTCAGATGAGTTTGATGCACCCTTCCCCAACCTAAGATGCCATAATTTAGCTGGGACTGCACAAGAGAATAATATAATGTTTCTAAACAATATATGCATATATTGAGTCACTAAGAACCCACATTTACATAGAGGAAGAGGCATTAGTCTTACTACCCTACCATGAAATACACAACGATACTTGACTACCTGTGGTGCGACGTACTTAAGATGCCACCCGACAGAATATCAAAAGTCATGGACACCGAGATGCCATATAAAGTCAACCTAAGTGACAGGTCGGAGTGGGCTTCATATGGGCTCTGGGAGAACATACGACATATCTGTCGAATGGTATTACCTGGTACAGTGATGGCTCCAAAAATCCATCAGGTAAAGGAGGAGGCACATACGGTGGTAGGCCTGGGCAGAACGTATATATCTGCCTAGGTAAAAGGTGTTCTAATACCGCAGACACTCTCGACTGGGCAGGAAGGAACTAGGAAAATGTGGCAGAGGAAACAACTAAACATATTACCTTCGACTGTCCTGCCTTGAGTGAAAGCAGGAACTCCTATCTGAATGTCGTCAAGAAGGGAAGACAAGAGAACATAGTCCAAGGCATCTCAAAGGACTTAGGATGGGACTCTGTTTCATCCCTTTGGCTAAGGGTGCAAAATAAGCCTTAAGGCTGAGCGGCAACTATTAGGACAACTGCATCCTAATCCCTTCACTACCAAAAAAAAAAAAAAACATTCCGTACAGGTATCGTTATTAAGCCCTATCAACAGACTCATCAATAGTCTTGGTTGCTCTTTGTCTAGAGTAATCTTTACCTTGGCGGATATCACCTGAGACACTGTGCCATCTAAGGGAGTAATGATTTTTATCCTCTCTTTATTGTTATTCCTAGAGATTTTTCAGTGCTTACAAAATCGTACCTAGAATTCCTCCTGCCCAGATACTCAAACTCAAATGAGACATGGTGTTTTCTTTTTCTCTTTCTTACACTATTCCACACTCAGCGCCTTAGTTGCCGCCTAGCTTTCAGCGCAGCTGTCTTCTGGACACTTTCCTTTCTTTCATGTGCCACCTTTATCCGGGGTTTATTAGCTCACTGTACAGCCGTTTCAACTGTCTAGACCTAGACTCTAGGTGATTTAAATAACCTTCAATCAGCTGGCTAACCTAGCGAATTCGATACTTTGTCATAAAATGCCTGCATATCTGAGCGATAAACTATATCTGCGATATCAAATGCATGATGCTTGTCTCAAATTTGTAGGTTATACTTTGGATATTCGCAGGAATAGAACAAGTAAGTGCGTTTATTAAGTCTTGTTAATGCTTGTTAACCTTTCATTCCAAGAAAGCGCTGAAACACCTTTTTGTAAACAATCCACAATAAGAGGGTGGCATAGTTCCCCTTTTCATCTTGTTTTAACTGAATTGATAATTTTCTACTTCCTTTTATTGTTTGTGATACACATAAATCTTTACCGAAGGTTATTGTGTTCATGTGAACAACTAATTATTTTAGTTATAATTATTATAAATTATAATACATAATTTATTATTATTTACAAAAAGGTGCAGACCGGGCTTTGACACACCGCGCTACTGTTCATTACTCTTCATACCGTGAGCTGAGCAATCACTGGGTCCACCAATCGTGCGAGAATGGACCCAAGTGGATTGCCTTCTGCATTCTGACGGCTAGCATAAAACATACCTCGGTGGGTAGGTTCACGACTGATCAATTTGGCAACACCGTGTTTGGGGAGGAACAGAAATCCTTTCCGATCGCACGCGGTTCAGTTGTTTCAAAAAGGACAAACAAGAGAGCAGAGAAGAGTGTCCGGGTGACTGCGAACAGGTCGTTAGCTGTCGGTTAGTAGCTCGTTAACATTTTAATTGTCCCATTTGTAGCAGGCCGGCTTGGCACGGCTTCGTCTTGGCCGGTTGGCCCTTGTTCACCTCGCGTTGGCCTCTCGGACAAAAAAAAAGGATCAGATGCCACACCACCGAGCGTCCAGCCGCCTCCGATTCAGCCTCTATCACAGCCACCTCCGCGGACGCTTTTTAGTGAGATGTTCACTATGTACAGGGTGTCCCATTTTGGGCACTTTTACGGGGTATCTCGGTCATTTTTGAAGATAGAGTTGCGGTTTGCGCGACAGCGTGCTACTTTTTTGTGAAACTAAAGATGCCGTCAACAAAATTATAATGGCCCTCTTGGTTTTTGAGATACAGGGTGAAATCGAAAACTATCGATTTTGAGACCACCCTCGTATCTCGGTTGTCTTTTGTCTTATTGGAAAGTTTAAAAGAGGATCTTATAGAATTTTTTCTGTAGAATCCAGTGGTGTAGTTTGATTTTTTCTTACTCCAACCATTTTTGAGTGTTATGAAGCAAACATATATTTTATTAAATGGAACACCCTGTATATTATTTTTTACGTCTATCGGAATTAATTCAAGCTTTTCAAAAATATATATTAGTATGATTTTTTTCTGAAAACTAAGCTCAAAATTTCATTGTTTACTTTATTTGTAGCAGTAGGCCATGACTAATCTATAAAAAACAATATCCAAGTAAACAATTATTAAGATGCAAGATACTCAATACTTTTAAACTCAATCATTTAATTGTACTTCATACGCTATTAGCTACTATTTGTGATAATGGTCAGTGAATATTACTTATTGTTACTTTAAACCAAACATTATATCTGAAGAATATCAACACACTATTAAATATGAATTTGAATCAAAATAAGGACTAAAAACCTAAAAACACCGAGGAGCTTTAGGAGATGGTTCAAGTTGGAGGCTATTTCCTCGAATGCAAATCTGGCACTATTTCTTATTCTTTTAATGGCATTTAAAGGAATTACTGGTCTCCTTCGTGTTATGGCGATTAAAAATTCCCAAACTTGGATCCTGTGCAAATGTTGAAGTATCTTAAACTTGTATGGATGGTAATTGTATTTTTTTAGAATTATTTCTGCAGTTGATTTTTGTACCCCTACAGCTTCTTCTCTGCGCTTACAAGATGATGAATGCGTTGCTTCTATGTAACCTAATACGTTTGTTTCCCTTTGCTCCCTTTTCTCCTTGAAATAAGTTTTAGGACGTGGTTGAATAAAGGATCCGTACTACCGATCCGAACTACATTTATTTTTAGACGAGCAAATATATCTGAAAACGGTTGCCGTCTCTCTGGGTATCTAGGCTGCATTATTATAGAAAATTGACAATAATTAAAATGAAACGCAGAAAGAATGAAGCTATATTTAATGAAAATAAAATTAAAAGCTGACAATCTAGTTTTTTAGATTTAATGAGACATTATTATTTAAAAAAATGTATTCTGATTCTGTTTTTTCGAATTTGAGTAGGAAGTTTCTTGTAGAGTAATCACTGCTTAGATGCTTATTATTTATAGTTGATTAACCATGGCCTACTGCTACAAATAAAGTAAAAATGGAAAAATCAAATTTTGAGCGTAATTTTTAAAATAACATAATACTAATATATATTTTTGAAAAGCCTGAATTATTTCCAACTGACTTCAAAAATAATGTATGATCTGAAAACATATATGATTGCTTCATAACTGGAAAATGGTTAGAGTAAGAAAAAATCAAACTACACCCCTGGATTCTACAGAAAAAATTCTATGAGACAATTTTTTAAAATTTTCAATAAAATAAAAGACAACCGAGATACGAGGGTGGTCCCAAAATCGATAATTTTCGATTTCAACCTGTATCTCAAAACCAAGAGGGCTATGATAATTTTGTTGACGGCATCTTTAGTCCAATGAATTTGTGGTTCTTACACATTTGTACACATTACACAGTACAAATATTTTCCATTTATGTCCTTTTTTTAATTAATCTTACTTTTATATAAAAAAGAAGTAAGCGACTTTATTTAGCGCCTCCTTGTATTACTCATGTTCTTGTGGCAAAAAATATATTGGTGAAACAGGTAGCAACCCGTTAGAAGGAACGCGAACGTCATACTAGGCGAATAAAGAAATTAAGTGAAATCAAAAAATGTAGTGAGCCACTATCGTACTTGTCTCTTTTATTTATAAGCAATTCGAGTATTCAGATACGCCCATCGTTGGCCCTTTTGGGAGCCCTTCACATAGCAATCCCAGTGAATAACCAGAAGCTGATACAACAGCAGCCTATACTAGACGACTCATCAATAATGATAGATTAAACGACTTACCTGTAAGGAAGTTCAATCTTCATTATACGAGCAACCACGTTCGTATAGACCACCATGTAGTTACGCCTCTGCCGCATAGAATGTGCCACTGATACAAAGCAAAAAACAACAACCGATGTATGTAGCCTGCCCCAATGTGGTACCTCAATACGTTTGAAGTACAAATCTGATAACTCATAGGGATATATGTAATTGGGAGGGAGGGGTGGTCTATACGAACGTGGTTGCTCGTATAATGAAGATTGAACTTCCTTACAGGTAAGTCGTTTAATCTATCATTATACTTCACAACCACGTTCTACTAGACCACCATGTAGATGTTTAAAGCCTCTGGTGTCAGATTTGTAAGCGTATGAACACTCCCAATACTAGTGTTTTGATAGTCAATCATATACTTATATCATGAACAAAACCTTTATTTATAATAATGCATGTATATATATGTATTTAATTATTTTTAATTCATTCAAGATTTAGGCAAAACAATAAAAAAAATTAGTTTCACCAATACCATACAAAACACCTATACCAAACCAATATCTAAACTATCAACATAGAAAAAACGAAATATAAGATTGGATGTAACTAGTAGACACGGTATAACAAATTTATTATTCTAGCAAAACGACCTTTTCCGCAAAGTCTTTTTCAGTATTTAAAGGCCGGTTATAAAATTTTGCAAATGTATTTGATTTTTCTGTCCATCCAGCAGCATTTCTGATACATTCAATATTAGCCCCTGCTCGAAATGCTGCTGAAGACGCCGCATGTCTAACACTGTGTGCCTTGAACAGAGAAGTATCTATTCCTGATTTATTCAAAACATCTTTTAACCATCTTGATATGGTTTGGGCTGTGGCTCTATGATGGGGTTTTTTGTATGTTAGAAATAAAAATGGTGTGTCTTTCCGATAAGGCGAAGTTACTTTCATATAATATTCCAATGTACGAGCTACACAGATTTCAGGTTTTTCATTAAACCTTGGAATTCTAAGGATAGGTTGCTGTTTGTTTGGAGAAGATGTTTTAATAAGTTCAGAAATGAATATTTTATATTCGGATCCAAACAATTTTATATCACCTAGTTTAATTTTTGATAAGGTCTGAACCCTGTGAGAGGTAACCAGAGATATCAACATGGCCAATTTATAAGTAAGTAAATGTAATGAAATTTCCTCCAATGGGTATAATGTAGCGAGAAAATCTAAAACTATTTGTGGGTCCCAGGTTACCTCATATCTAGGGAAAACAGGTTTTACTTTGAAAATTCCTTTCAAAAACCGCTGTAAAATTTTTTCGCCCTCTACTGAATTTATAATGAGTTTAAGTGCAGATTTATGGCAATTTAAGGTGTTGTACGATGCACCATTCTTATTTTCTTCATCTAAAAAGGTAAGTATATCATTGATTGTAGGGTTAAGCCAATTAATGTTGTCAATCGAACAAAAATTCCACCACTTTTTATAAGTGCAGTCATACTGCTTAAGCGTATTAACACTAAGAGAGCTTATGAGTGTAGGAATTACATTTTCCGTGATTCCTTTTTTCCTGTAAGCTTCCCCGATAATTTCCCGGCAACCAGGGTAATGTTTGGCCATATCGGGTGACTTTCCCTGAAAGGAGAAAGTAAAAGATCAGATCTTGGATCGAAATATACTGGGGTGTCTATCAGACATTTTATAAACAGCGGATACCAAGGCTGATTTTTCCATAAGGGCACCACGATAATGCCTTCCGCTTTGTCAAGAATAAGTTTTTTAATTGTTTTTAGTATTAAGGGAAAAGGAGGAAGGGCATAAAAATTGAGGCCGTTCCAAGATATTGAGAAAGCGTCAATTGTCATGGAACCAGGGTCTGGTCGCCATGAAACATAGCGTTTACACTTTGTGTTTGCATATGACGCAAACAAATCTATAGAAGGTGTCCCTAAACGATCGGCAATGATTTTGAAGGCATTATCGCATAAAGAATATTCGGTTTCTATATGCGATGATCTAGATTCATAATCCGCTATATTATCAAGAGATTTAATATAGGAAGCAAATATAAAGATTTTCCTGTTCTCACACCATTCCCATATAGCTTTGGACAACATGGCTAAATGTCTATTTTTCGTACTTCCCATTTTATTTATACAAGTTATAGCTGTGATATTATCCACTCTAAGTAAAACATTTACATTTGAACTATTTTTAACAAATGATTTTAGAGAATAAAAAATTGCCAAAAGTTCTAGGAAATTAATATGGTGTTTAGCCTCCTCCTCGTTCCAAAATCCTCCTGTTTTTTGATTAGCACAAACAGCACCCCAGCCTGACATAGATGCATCGGAAAAAATTGTATACAAATAATTACGTTGCAATAATGAACATCCGGGCTTATGAATATTTATCAGCCACCAATCTAAATCGTGCAGACAGTCTTTCGACATTACCATTTTCGAATTATAATTTGTATTCGACTTTTTTAAAGCTTTACATTTTAAATACTCAAGACTCTTGACATGTACCCATCCGTATGTAAACGCAGGACATATCGAGACCAAATATCCAATAAGTTTGGCAAAAGAACGAATTTTTAATTTGCTCCAGCTCTTAATATCGGAAATAAATTGAGAAGCCCTAACAATTTTTTCCTCAGGCAAACTGATAGTCATGTTTTTGCTACTCCACAAAAAACCCAAAAATGTTATACTCTGACATGGCCTTAAACAAGATTTCTCAAAATTTACAATAAATCCTAATTTGGAAAGCAAGGCAATTGTAATTTCAGTATTTTGCAGACATAAATCTTTTGAAGCGCCTAAGACTAAAAGATCGTCCAAATAACTAACACTCAACAACCCCCTAGACCTAAGATAACTTAAAATAGGTTTGAACAATTTGCAAAAAACAAATGGTGCAGTTGAAAGCCCAAAGGGTAACACATTAAATTCAAACAAATTGCCCTGAAAAGAGAATCTTAAATATTTTTTATAAGACTTATGCATAGGTATCAGGTAATATGCATCCTTCAAATCTATTGTGCACATGTATAAATCTTGAAATATAATATCTTTTACCGTTTTAAAATTTTCCAATTTAAAGTGTACAGTATGGACATAAGTATTCAGGCTTTTCAAATTCAACACAAACCGGTAACCTCCAGTCGACTTTTCTACTAAGAAATAAGGTGATAAGAATTCACCTTTCACATGACGACACCTTGATATAGCTCCAATTTTTAAGAGGTTTTCAATACTATTTTGTAGATAAGACTGCTCTACTCCGGAAAATACCTTTACGTTAAAGTTTTTAAGTTGATGTGGTTTAGATATAAAAGGAATTTTGTAACCTTTCACCCAACTTAAAATTGTGGTGTCATTGGTTATTTTAGCCCACTGGTCGTGAAAGGAATGAATTCTGCCCGCATACTTAACTTGAATGTCCATTTTTAACGTCCCTGACGAAAGTATTCTTGGTGTTGATATTGCTGATAGGCCCTCGGACGCGTCTTTCGTGGTCGATCTTCTTTCCTGTGATTCTTGAAGGCATTCGATGTCTTCATCTTGAATTTTGGAGCTTGACGCTGGGAGTTTAAATAGAAGGAGGAGCTCCGTAATTTCTGTCTTCCTGCAAAGGTAGGTTTTTTGGCCTTTATATCCGTGGCTGTTTTTTCTGCGGCGTTAGCGGCCTTGCATTTTTCGGAGAAGTCTGAACCAAACAATGTGACATCCCTTTTTGACTCTTCTGCCAATTTCTGGGTCGCTTGGGTCATATAAGGGTACACCTGATGTTTGCGGTGATTCGATAATAGGTAATGCACCTCGCAAAACATTTTAGCCGAGTCAGCGGCCTTGGGAATCAATAAGGCTTTATCGTTATCGGAGATTGTTTCCGAAGCTAAAATTAGCGATATTGTTTCTCCCAGTTTCGTTAACCCACGCCCCAACTTATCCTGGATCGTAGAGAACATGGAGTCTTTCTTTTTGTCAAGAGCAGACAAAAGTTTTTCGGCTTCTGTGTTTATTACGGGAGCCGCTAACTCAGGACAGTTTTCAGGAAAAAGAATCTTAGAAAATTCTTCTCTAGCTTCTTTATCTATGCCTTCAATTAAAAAGGTCTGCCATCTAGACACCAAGTCATCATCCAAGCGAGGACCATAATTAGACAACTTTTTGGGATCGATTCCTAGCAAACATTCCTTAGAAACATTTACTGAGCTAGAACGATCATGGACTTCCGCTGTAACTGTTCTTAACGATCCCCCCTCTTGTTCTTCGTCAGAGGATGACGAAGACACAATAATTTTCCTAAATTTTTTAGGTCTTTGGTAAGGAGATGATTCTTCGTTATTTGACTCGTCAGAATTGCTTCCACCTAAAAGGGGGCGCTCAATCAGTATTTCAAAAACATCCTCGGTAAAATATTATGTTCAGTTACATGACTTTTAACTGGATAATTGCATAAACAACTATCTGCTTTGGCTAGATTAGTACTGCCAAAAATAATGTATGGATACGTAAGAATATTGCATAAACAATATTCTTTATCAACGTATTAATAACAAAAATTAATACATAAATACCAAACATGACATCCATTTTCGATGAAATCATACGAGAACAGTAGGATTTGTTATAGAAACTCCTATGATAGAAAAAGGATATTTCTGGATATTATTTAAATAATATAATATTATCCTCAAGGGGTAGTTGCATAAACAACTACCATGATTTCATCAATTAAATTAGATAATTACGTTCTCTTTAATCACAAAAATTATATTGAACCTTATTTTGTTTTTATAGCGTGAGTTGCATAGACAACTGAACGCTGATATCGATCTATTCTCCCGTTATTCATATGTTCAGTTTGCGAAACACAATACTTAAATTCCACCAATATTGAACCTACATTGAGATACTGAAATATAACATTACTTACTGGAATCAAATCTGAGATTTTCCTGAAGACTAAGTAAAGTATCCTGAAGAATTTTCATCTTTTTTGAAACAGTTTTCAATCGATCCTCGCACTTTCTTTTGGACATTTTTCACAAACATTAACACATTCTACGCGCACTGAAAACGTATTGAGGTACCACATTGGGGCAGGCTACATACATCGGTTGTTGTTTTTTGCTTTGTATCAGTGGCACATTCTATGCGGCAGAGGCGTAACTACATGGTGGTCTAGTAGAACGTGGTTGTGAAGTATAATGCCTAATATACAGACGCTACATAGGTGAGCGTTAAATTATCCAGGTATACTACTGTAAACATAGAGTTGAATTTTTGATGACGACTGCCCAGACTGCAATATCTAGTCATTGAGGCCTGAATAAGGCTCATTGAAAGTCGGTTTATTGGTCAGTCGTCATACCAATGAATTCTGGAGCACTAGAACTGTTAGTTAAGTCCGATTCATAAACTCGACGTTGGCGTTGCCGTTGCCGTTGGCGTTGACGTTCGACGCGACGCTCGTAGCACAAGGCTGCTATTCATAAACTCGACGTCGTGCCGTTAACCTAGGTTTCCCATCGTGTTTGTAAACATGTTCTATTGCGATTTATCATCAGTGTTTTTGGCTTTGTGAAAGATCTTTGAATTTTCCTGGTCAAAATGGACATAGTCAAAAACAATAACCAATACAGAAAACTGGAGAAAGCCCTGGAGAAAACCCAGAAACGTTTTGACAGCTAGACGTCAACAATAATAACAAATATCACATGACCGGAACCGACGACTATGGTTGGCTTATACGCCGGCTACGACGGTGGCTACGAACGGCGGACGGTAAAAGTTAAAGTCCAATTCATAAACTCGACGTTGGCGTTGCCGTTGGCGATGACGTTCGTAGCACAAGGCTGCTATCCATAAACTCGACGTTCGCGCCGTTAACCTAGCTTTCCCATCGTGTTTGTAAACATGTTCTATTGCGATTTATCATCAGTGTTTTTTGCTTTGTGACAGATCTTTGAATTTTCCTGGTGAAAATGGCCATAGTCCAATACCAATAACAACACAGAAGACTTGAGAAAACGACGGCGGAGGTCGAATATGAATGGTCTTAGGCATTTCCATGTATTTATGTTGCAACGGCCAACGGCAACGGCAACGACAACGGCAACGCCAACGACGAGTTTCTGAATCGGCCTTTAGATTATGTTCATTTAGTTCCAAAATCGACAATAATCGACTCAATAATAGACCGTAATTCTAAGGGCGTATTTCTGATCCAAATTCAAGTAGAGAAGTTCATATAAGCATGTATCATAAAGAGTATGGTTTTCAAGATACAATGTGTCAAAAAATCAATTTTTTCCCAAATTTTTACACCCTGTATCTTGAAAACCAAACTCTTCAGGACACACGAACATTTGAACATTGAACATTTGAACTTTTCTATACCTGAAATTAGGGAGTATCTTTAAGTAACACCCTGTATACTATACGTCCACAGAGAATTTTAATTTGAATAAATTGTAATAATTGAGAAGAGCTCATATGCGTATTTATGAACTCTGTTCGTGTTTATTTTTCAAATATTTATACTAATTGAGTTTTTTTCCGGTTGAGTTGGAAACCACCCCTGAAGTGACACTCCGCCTTTTCGCTTTGTCCTTTCTTTTTTTTTCTTTTGATACATTTGTTATTTATTTTGCGGCAGCGAATAAAGGCTATTATTATTATTAGCAGATCTCGTTAGAATATCGGTAGAAAAGTACCAGGGCAACGACCGACCGTAGATGCTAAAGTGGCTGGAGGTGGCGCGTCAATGTAGTGTCACTAATCGATTGAATTGCTGTTCTCTAACATGCTTCGTATACGTACAGGGTTATAGGCCAACATCAGGCCCACGGATCTGATCCTGTTTAATTGTCTTATTTTTTAGATCTTTTGTAGTAAAATGCTCACTGCCCATACAAGGTGATGCCTTCTGTGAACGAGAACCTTCAATTATTCAAGCCGTGCAATTGACATAAATGCTGCAAATGTTTGAAGCTATGCTGGAATAATCGCTTGGTCACCGTGTTCACCGGACTTGATCTCACTTGATTTTTTTGGTAACACTGATACAGAAAGTTTATGTCGACAGGCCAAATACACGCTAGGAGCTTATTTACAAAATTATTCAAGTTGGAAATGAATTACAGAATTACAAAGCGATTATCAGTCGCTCTGCGCAACATGTGTCAGTAAGAGCAACAGCATGTCTGCAACACCAAGGAGGACATTTCGAACAATGGTTGTAACATTTGCCTCTTTTTTCCCAAAATAAATGTCGTGACCACTAAGTATTTTGTTTTAGTGCCTTCTCAACTGCCGGATTAGAGAATAAAGGGTCATATTCAAACATTCATAGCTTCTAAACTACTTTACTTAGGAAACGTCATGTCCTATCACTAAGAAATGAAAAAAATGTTAACAGCTTAGATCTTTTTAGCGAATTAAAATTGTGAAAAGAATGCAAAAAATTACATAATTATTTTCCTTTAACAATGATTTTTGGCCTGATATGAAATGAAATTTGGAAAATGTTTACCATTAGTTTATGGTCTACATACATATGTCCCTATCAAGTGAGACTTACTTTGTGTTTGTAGCTCCTCTACATAGGTAGCTATAGCTAAATTAGTACAACACTTGTGCATCAATTAAGCAAAAAACAAAATGGCTGCCATTTTATTATGGTGGGAGAACTACCTTTTAGGGGTGGAAAGGCTACAGCACCGATGACCAGACACATTCTATGTATTTAGTTGCTTCCATAACAAACAACAGCATCATCCCCCAAGTGCTCACAGTAAACTTCCAAAACTAACAACTACGTTGTAAAAATAAAGCTCTAAACAGGATATATAAAATAAACCCTTTACCGTTCGTGCATTTTCCGTTGAAGCTTGAGAAATAAAAATACAAGCGATAAAAAGCGAAACTTATATTCGTAGAGCACAATTCCTATATTTCTACAACAGAATTTATATTGGAAAACTAACTTTTATTAAGTTCTATAACGTCCGGGGAGTTTCGAGATCGGAAAAAACTCCGAACTATTTCTTGCCAATGTAAGTTGTCGCTGGCGTATATGGGGTATTTTTTATAATTTTCCAAGCGGTTGGGTGATATGAAGGGTTACAATGGTAGGTCGACATACTCAGTGACAGCACAGTACAATGTTCTGTAAGCCCAGTCGGTCTGGACCATTGATTTTTCTCAATTTTATAAAGCTGCTTTTCAGTAGATCTGAACATCTTGGTTTAAAAGTGTACACAGGCATTGCCACTATAAACTTCTTGGAACCTGCGTCAGTTGAGAGATACCCCTAATACATACTACATTCCCTCTACATTCGCAGCCAGGCGCAGTAAGAAAGCAGTTTCACTGGAGCGCGTTGATGTCCTCCTCAAAGCGTGTATGCATGCTTGTAGCCAAGTTTTGGCATAAAAATTGCCAGAAATCGCCAATATTTGCCATGCATAAATGAAAATCGCCAGAAATGATGACTCCGCTGTTGGGAATGTGAAAATTCTCAAAGCCCAAATGCTCAGTATGACGTCATATTTATTGTAGAAACTAAGGGCTATTGTGATCCTCTCAGATTCACAGACCGTTTAAAAGGCTTTGGAGATTACATCAAAACTGGTATGGGACTGTATTGGCACTCTTATCTCACTAGCATCACGGAACGCTCTACATCTCAGTTGGGTACTAGACCACGAAGGTATTGGTGGGAATAAGTGTACAGTTGAGAATACATACATATAGTACATATACATACTTATTTGTCTTACTTTTAGTTCAATAAAAAATATTTCAGTGTTAACTCTGTCTATCTGATTGGAATTAAAAGAAAATTTGTTAATTTCGAATCAACTCCAGCTTTTCAAATAATGTTTATTTTGACACATTGGGTCGTTGTTGGACCACCACAAATAACGAATTTCGTGGTTATCGTTGTTTTGGGCATGTACAGTGATAATAAATAGGTAAATGATGCCCAAGATAATGAAGGTCGACCAATTTTACTTGCCTGCTCTCTCCTTGAAAAGCCGCTATGGTCAAAGTGTTAGTAACAGCATGCATGCATGAGGCGGCTA